>JAVTVJ010000009.1:905000-5705000 GCA_034509425.1 Eopsaltria australis
GTTAAATACCATCCAGTTTGACCCCCTTGCCATGGGCAGGGTCGCCTTCCACTACACCAAGTTGCTCAAAGCCCCATCCAGCCTGGCCTTGAACACTTCCAGGGATGGGGCATCCACAGCTTCTCTAGGCAACCTGTTCCAGTGTCTGACTGTCCTCACAGAAAATAATTGCATTCTAAGATTTAATCTAAAGCTGTCCAGCTGTCCTCTTTCAGCCATCACCCCTTTTGTCCTGTCACTATATTGCTGTTTTCCAAATTTACACTTAGTACCTTTTTTTTAATCCAGAAAATCTGCTATTAAATCCAATGTATTGAAACATTAAACATCATATTAACCGTGCCCCTGTGCAGTGTTCCTGAATTATCCCTGACGAGCTGTAAATCCATCACAGTGTCTCAGCTGCAAGAGGACAGGGAGGAGCAGTGCCACACGTGGTAGGTGTGAATGGGAATACCCTAGATTTCCATTTTTGGTGATGTTGGAAGAGTTAAAGATCTGTTTTCCACAGCAGTGACTGTAATTGCTCTGGCTTGTTTTATTGTTGTTGTCAGTGGTAGGGTATTTATATGCCATCACTTTCATCAGCACTTAATTGTTGGCACAGAGCCTCAGCTGCCAAATTACCTGTCTACTTGCCATGTGAAGGGCTATTATGTTGTTTGCCTTCTGAAGAAGCTGTGCCATTCCAGAGTTAAGACTGTGTAGTTACTTACTTCACACAGGTACTAAACACTTGTCCATCTTGTGTTAAGTATAAATAGAAGATCAGGTTGTCCTTCAAACCACCGAGCATGCTGGTGGGAGAGAAGGTTGCCAACAACAGGGAGCTGCCCTCCAGCAGTAGCAAGAAGAGATTCTGAGGCAGCACAGGAGAACTGGGCAGAGTTTGTTGTAGCTATGAGAGCCACCAGCTGACCTGAAAAACAAGCAGGAATGATCCACCTACAAGCACAGTGGGCAAGGGGAGGGTGGTGTGTAAAGCTGTTCTATTTTCTTTAAATAGAAAGTATCATAGAGCTGAGGTCTAGGTCAGTGTTCTGGCCACAATGTGGATCTGCAGTGCCTCACTGATCTCTCACAGCAATCACTGATCTTTCACCAGGAGCTCTGTGTACATTGCCTGTGATTTTACCCTCCATACTTAAAGGGCTCTGTACAGCTGAGTGCTGATGCATCACTGCAGAAGGCAGGCACTGGGGCTGGCTGGCTGGGTAATGCAGGGGAGAGGGGACTGGCGGGATGTTCTCTCCACATCTCTCATTTTAACAGGTTCAGATGTCTCTCAGTTTCATTTTCTCTCCATCTGCTTTACCCTCAGGTTCATGACACCCTGGTGTCGCAATTTACCCAGAGCTTGTGGACAGATGAACATTTAATGGGAATTTTATCTAAGTGTATCTTCTAGTCTGACGCAGACCAGGGACTTGAACCAGTGTACTGACATTTTGAATGCACTGATCACCCACTGCTTGTGCTCCAGAAATAGAAGATCCTTAGTTTACTCCTTTCTATCAGAATTAAGACTGCTTGGTTCACTAAATTTGTTGACTCTGGGGCAAATGTGCAGCCCAGCAAAGTGAGAAGCTGCTCTCCACTTACCCAACCAGAGGGCCTGGCCATGATCTCATCTCTCTGCTCTGGGTGCCCTCCTGTGGACATGAATCTACAAAGGGAAAGTTTGATAAAGGCCCTGTTATCTCCAGGACATGAATGGGTATGTTTAAGACATTACTAGGGTACACATGTGCTCCTGGATCTGTTCAAATCCCATATCTAGTTTCTAGAGTAGGAACACTGAAGTCTAGCTCCTGGCTTCAGACAGAGCATCTTGTTTCCTGCTTGCTTTCCACTAAAAACTTCCATTCTGCTGTCTTGAACTTGCCAGCAGTGTTGGGAGACGCAAAACACAGATCATCTAGAATACTGTGTCTTGTGTGAGGAGAAAGAAACAACATGAAGAACTATGATAATTTAACTGTTGTGGTGTGTGAAACTGTCAAAAGAAGCCCTTTGTCCACACCCCAATGAAGAAGTGAGGCTGTTCCCCACTGAACTGGTTGCCTCTGGGACGGAAAATACTTCAATACTTTGCTTTGAAAATGTGCAGAGATTTTAAGGTTTAAATGGGGAAGGTGTACAGTATCTGCCTTAATCAGAAAGTGTACCCACAGACAAGTCAAACATGACATTTTTATGTGTGTTTCACAATTGTGTGAGGAAAAAATTCCAGTGAACACCATCCACCTCTCATGCAGGAGAATCCCACAAACCCTATAGAGGACATTTCCTACATATGCTCTTGGAATAGGACTTGCAGCAGCTTCAGTTTGTGCATGGACCTTCCCCCGAGAACTGAATTTCAACCTTTAAGATTAATTTTGGGTTAGTATGACACCATCTGTCTAAGTTTCCCATTTTGCTTGAGAACATGGTGCACCTGGCCAACATTTCAAATGCTGTGTACAGTGACTCTGTAGGGAGACCCACGAGAGGAAAGTGCTTCTGGGAATCACAGCAGTTTTATCCTGAGTTCTTTAAATCACATAAATAGTAGTTGTCTGAACTGTTACTTCCTTGTGCAAGGTAAGAGTTTCTTTAAGCAGAATTCAAAATCAAACAATATTTATTACAATAAATACAATCAGGGAACTTCAGGTCTCTAAAGGTAATCTGGTAAAAATTGGAGTCTAAATGAATATTGAAAGGAAAAGATTGAAAAACAGGCTTTCCATTACTGTTTTTTAATATCTTATTCATTGATAACAATAATCAGGCAAAAAAAAGTGTTTGGAAGTCTGAGCATTCAGAGATAGCATCCAATGTTAGCTATATCATCTCCATTCCTAGTCACAGGTAGCTCCCAGCTGCAGTAACAGTTTCATTAAATTCCAGGTATGCCATCCATCCTGCCCTCTGCCTACTGGAGCTTTTCCACAGCTCCTCTTCCAGTCTGCTCTGGGAGCTGAAGTCTGGGCAGGGGGCAGGGACTTTTTGGGAAATTTGATTGCACAGCCTGCTGACATCAGGCTCAGACTTCTGACATCTGGGAAATAAATCAGTTCATCTGATGGTCTCCTGGTCCCCAGCACATGTGAGACTGTAGGGAGCAAGTCGCTTTGATTCTGCTATTTTGCTTCATGGCTGGGGTACGAATGAGGTCTGGGAACTGGGTGTGGGGACAGAGGGGGAGAAGTTTGGCAGCCTCTTGACTACAAGTGGAGAAAGATATTTTGGTCTGGTGTGTATACAGTTATAAATTCTGGTTTGTCCTGTGAACTAATTTCTAACTACAACCCTCAGCATAAATGAAAACTTCCCTGTTGTGTTTAAAAAACAAATCTTATCTACATCCCTGGAAGGCAAAGCCCAATGCTGGCACGATAACACACAAGACAGGTTGAACCAGTTTGGTGCAGCTGAACTTGTGAACTGTATCTGGATCTCATCCCACCACTTTGGCACACAGAAGGAGGGAGCCACATGACTTTCCTCAGTAGGCCACATAAAAAAGCAGTGTCTGGAGCTTGCTTAGACCAGGGGGCTGAACGTGACACAGGAGCTGTTTCCAGAAGTGGTAGCCAGGTGACAAGGCAGGGAGGGAAACCTACAGGCATGTGCAAGGATGGGATCAGTGGGAATGATTGGAATTCCTCCAAAAAGTCTTCAATGCCTGTATCTGAAGGGCAGAAGTGACTATGGCTTTGATGCATGGTGTTGATCTCTCCTGCTAAATCTCAGTAGAGCAAAAAAGACTGCTTTGTGTGTACTTGCCTTTTCTAAGTATCTGAAGAGTGTAAGTGGTGGAGAAGAGGCTGGCTCCAGGAACTGGCACCTGGAGATGCTTCTGTCAGGTCCTTCCTCACCATGCACCAGTCCAGTCCCACCTGCAGATAATTTCTGTTGGTCATAGCTAAGAAGTGTCTTTGCATCTGCTGTCACTAAGGCTTGACCCAGTGCCGGGGTGGCCAGGGCATGGATGTAGATGTAGCAGTGTTACCTGATGCTCCCTCTTTGGAGGGGACAGAAATGGCTGGAGTGACACTGGAGTGACACCCAGAGGTCTGGCTTTGAGCCCTCTGTAAGGGCCTACTCTGCAGAAGGCTATTTAATATCTGCTTGCTCAAATAGAAAGCTGAAGACTTTAAAGGCCTCTCCAGCTTCCCACAGTGAAGCTGTCATTTGGGCTATTTAGCACCAAATATTAGATTTGCAGTGTTTTCTAGTAACTTACTGCATCATAATTTACTCACACTACTGATACTCCAGCAGATTTCAATGACCTTTGCAAAAATAAAATCAGACTAGATTGACATATTTGCTTTAGAAGATGCTAATCAATATTTATTTTGTTAGCCAATATGGTTATGTCTCCTGTTATTGTGATTTATTTCGTTTTTGTTGACCAAAGGTGGTTGAATGGGTGATAACAGTACTGAAAGTGGCAAGGGTTAATAAATTCAGATGAGGTTGTCATCTTATTACCAGAGTGCAGGAAGTGAAGCACAGCCATTTAATTAACCTAGTCGCAATGAATTTTATGCAACACACAGTTAACACTTCATCTATTAAAACCACGAAGCAGATGGTAGTGAGCAGTTTTGTCTGCCATAAATAGGGTACCAATTTAAATTACTTGCTGCACAGGATTTTATTGGACAAAATTATCTAGATATTAAATGGTGAGGTATTTAATAATCTCTTTCTTTTAAGTCATGCATATATAAGACTCTTGGTCCAACAGCAGAAAACGCAATTATTTCCGTGAAATCCCAAAATGGAGAGCTTAAAAAAAAAAAGACAAAACCTTGATGAACTGACATTTCTTCAAACTCCAAGGCCTTCAGTCATTGTCTGTGCTCGAGAATATATACCCCATTATAAAGTTTTACCCTACTTTCTCTATCTGCGTAAGAGATTTTTATTATTCACATAAATGGATAATCCTAGATGACTATTAAAAGGCCACATTTCTCAACAGACCGGTAGTTTCTCTCTTGTTCTTGAAAAATGATTGTGATAAATATTACCAGATTTAACATTTTCCTTTTCATTTCCCACAGTTAGGAAGAGTTATGTGAGCGCATGACTGCACATATGGGCAAGGGGGCTGTATATCAAAGGCACTGTGGGCAACTTGGTGCCTGAAGCTGAGTAGCCTCTTTGCTTCCCTGTCTTTTATCCTAGGGACGGGAATGTAAACTTTAAAAAACCAAGCAACCAAACAAGCAAAACAAAACACAGTTGTGTGATATGGCTTCATATGTGCATAACAATTTTGACATTTCTGGAACTTGCCAGCTCTTGAAATTATTTCATGCACAAAATTGCTGCCCTCATATAAAATACAAGGCAGAGGAAGAGGAAAATAGGCTCTCTTAAAATCATGATTGCCTCAGGACCGTGTGAAACCCATTTTTTAGCGGAGAAGCAAATGTTTGTTTGAAATCAGAGAAAAATCCCAGGAAGAAAAAGCAAAGCCTGAGCCAGCAGAGCAAGTAGGTCGCTGCACACCCAGGACTGTGCGGCTCCCACAGTCCTAGGCAAGGGCAGAAAATTGTCTTTCCACTCCTTCAGAGAAAACAAACCTGACTGACTTTCCATCGGCATTCTCTTTATGACTCCAAAGACAGAGGCTTGTCAACGAGGCTGTGCTTCTGGTGAATAGGGTTCATTAAGCCCACAGAAAGCCAGAGGGTGTGCATTCATTTGTTTGAATGACTCTCGGAGACTCCTTTATTTGAATGACTTTTTCCTTAGAGAGGCAGAAGGCAAGTGTGTCCTTTGTCACCTCCTCTGATTGCTCTCTCCACTGAACCACTAGCAATAGCTATCAGAAAGTCTCCAGAGATTCCAGGCGTCACAATCCATGACAAAGGACATAAATTGCTCTTTTCACAGATGACATCCTGCTTTATCTCAGTAAAACACAAATCTACGTTCAATGCTTGAAGAAGTCCTGGAGCATTACTCTCCTGGAGCAAGGCTTCATGGAAATATGACTACATGAGAGGTGATCCTTACACAATCATCCAGGGAGGTTTTTTTTCCTTTCCTATGCTGTTGACCTCCAGGGGAGTTCAACTATTTATTGGTACCAGCCCCACCCTACTTAAGCAAACTCCCACAGTCCTTTTTCAGCTCATCCTTTCAGAAAGGAAGAACTTCATTTGCTATTGAACGTACTGACACAGGTTTGGCTTGGCTGTAACAAAAACAAGCTAGGTATGGTCCAAAGTGTAAGTAACATGCAAAAGAGTCCAAGAATAAACTTTCTGAGGCACAGTGAAACCATTAAGAAAAATGAAGGCTTTGCCTGGTGGACATGTGATTACCAGGCAATGTTACCTGCTCTCTTGGGAAGGGCATGCAGAGCTCCCAGCACCAGCCCTTCTGCACAAGGAGCTGTGGGGCACTTGACAACTCTTTATTCCTCCACATGTGGCTTGTGACCAAGGCTTATGGACTTCTTGAGGAGACAGGTAGATCTAGAGACCACCCCATCACTTCTGGGAGAAGGATAATCACATTACCTTTGGGCATCCACACTCACCTCCAGGCTGCCACAGCAATGGGACACAATGCTTAAAAGGTGGGAAGATGATTGAGGAGCAGAACATGGTCTTTGTGCAAAAGCACAATTAAATCAGCTTTGAACAGTTCAAAACTAAATTTTATTTGGTTTCCATTCAAGCATACTATGAGTTAATTCCTTTCTAGCAATTGCTGCTGAAGAGAAACGGACAGACAGCCAGATGGAGGAGACAGTGCCCTAAGTCACAGGAGCTGCCACTGCTGCAAGGGGGATCTCTGCCCTTATTCACTCAGAAGAAAGAAAAAAAGGCATGTTAATACCCCAAGTTTCAGAATGGCTGCTTTTAAGCTGCTGTGATTTTCTGTCACTCCATGAATACCAAAGCACATCAAAATTCACAACCTAACAGCTTCTCCCCTTTCATTAAGCATCATTACCAGGGTTTCCTATGACAATAAATAATGAAACACTATAAAACAGTTTAAAATATTGATTTATGGACATTTATGGATATTGACTGGCTACTAATATTGATTGGATACTGATGCTTTTGTTCAGATAGGTCAATATTACAGGTTACTCTGAGAAACCAAAGCATTGCAAAGCAAAATGACCAGCCTGGGCCAACTCAAGAGGTCAAAGTCAGACCCAGAAACAAACCCTGTCTCCTGACTGCCAAATCAGTGCTTTATCAACAAAGTGCATTGCTCTTTAGTATATTCATTTATAATGCAGATTAGATGGATGAGAGGAAAATTTAATCATTTAGAATGACTAATAACTATGCTAATGTGTTCAGATAAAATAAGCATTCACATATGCTGAAAGCCTTTATAGTGTAATAAACTTCTGTTATCTTTTGAGGCGTGCAGTGCTTTGATTTTCATATACCAACTCCTTTTTATTTCAAGTGCAATAAAAAAATGGTTTTTTAAAAAGATTGCAAAACTCAGAACTCCTGAACCTCATTTCAGTAGTGCTTGTGTGAAGTGCTGACAAACTACTCTGAATAGTGGGCTCAGGGGGTTGGGGTTTCTTTGGCTGGCTGGGGTTTTTTGCTTTCTGACAAAGTGTGTCAAACTAATTTGAAGACTTGCACTTCAGAGATGGCAAAGAGCTTAGAGGATATTTATTTCAATGAGTCTGAAACTTTGTGTGTACAGAAACACTAATCCCCTTTGGAAGTTACTTTTATTTTTCTGCATGTGACCAAACACAAGTTTTGATCCCCTGTCTAAGTTCCTTTTGTTCTTTCTCATAACACAGACACATTTATAAAACATTTTAACAGGTTATTAATCAGACCTGGTTGCTAATCACATGCCAGTCTCTGGCACCATGTGTGACACTCACAGCCTTTCCTCTGGGCTGCAGTTTCTTGGCTACATCCTTCCCACTGCAGCCACAGACCCCAACGTTGTAGCTGCCAAGGTTCAAGTCTGGCTGGATGTTTTAGGAAGCAGATCAGTTTTGCCTGAAAACATCTCCAAGCGATGCTGCAGCCCAGGAGGTTAGCCCTGGAGCCCAGCAGGCTGCTCCACCATGGCATGGCCTTGCAGCCTTGGGGAAAAACCTGATGATGTTCTTTATTCCTGCACTACACCATGTATGCTCCTGTATGGAGCACTTCAGAAGCAGAAAAGTAAGTAAGTGAAAAGTCATGGGAGAAAATAATCTCAGAGTGATACAAAAAGAAGCGAGCATCCGCCATTAATTTTAACCTGCACTAAAAATAATTTAAGTCAGTTTGGAGAAAATCAACTGTCTTTTAGGAAAAAGAAAATACAGCAAACACAATAATATTATTTGTTTAGTCTTCTTCCCTTGAGAAGAATGAAATATCAAAATGTTTCAAAATTGTCTATAAAAGGAAATAATTACCTGGCAGAAGGCAATAAATGACCACATATTAAAAACATCATCAAGAACAATAGAAAATCTCGATGCCTGCTTCCTCCCTTTCACTAGGACAATGAAGAGTAACTAAAATAAAAAAAAAAACATAAAGCAATGATGTCTCATTCTGGATGAAAGCATGAGCCTCATGAAAAGCATTAAAACAAGTAATGTGCCCTAAAATAGGAAATGGGGCCTCTCTACCCAGTTGACTTTTGTGAATGAGTGCAGAGAGCTCTATAAAAGGACGGCTGCCAGCATGGGGAAGGCAAATGCTGTGGAGAGCATCATCAGAGAAAAATTAGCAGATGAATCTACTGAAGCTGAGGTAGAAAATAGAAGAGAGGCTGACTAGGAAAGTGCAGATCTTAGACAGTTTGTCAGGCAAAATTGCCTACCTGTTCCCATCTCCGTGGAGATGCACGGGTTATATTTGGTACTTGAGATTTTGTCATTCGCACTCCACTGAGTATTTGCCTGTGAGAACCTGCATTTGTATCGCAAGGTTAATTAGTCATGCTGGAAAAAAGTGCTGCAGAATGGACAGGAAGGGACACACGCCCAGGTCTTTCTCTAAATACTCACTGCCAATATTTTCTAAGCTAACACTAAAATTCAGCTTCCAATGGCTGTATTCTTTATGAAGAGCAATGGAGAACAAAGGGTGGTGGGAGAATTTGCAGTATTTAGCATTTCCCTGCAATCATGAAAACAGCCAGGAGGACAAACACCCTGGCAGGCAGAGGAGAGGCTGCCGCAGGAGCTGGGTGTGCGCGAGCAGCCCCGGCACGCCACGCTGGGTGCCTCGGGTGCTGGAGAGCTTTACACAGACAGCTGGGTTGCATTCCTCATCCTGGCACAGGCTGAACCACTGTAGATAACAGTCCTCATCTGCTTTTTTCAGCTCCTTAGCAGAAATGTCATAGATAAGTGCAAGGTGTGAGTATTTAGGAGGAATATTTCCTTATCTTTTAATTAAGAATGTTACAGAGGTGGGTTGTTTTTGTTGTTTTTTTTTTTCCTTTTGCAAGATAGGTAGAGTAGTAGATTTTTCCAGTCTATCCTTTTATAGGCCAGACATGTGATATGTGTAAGAGCCATGAGAGGCATTTAAATTATCTCTTTTGAGACCTTTTCATGCTTATTTTAGTTTCAATAGAATTGGGTCTGTTCCATATGTCCTGATTCACTACAGGATGCTTTTCTTGTCGGAGGAGTGGCTCTGTTTGATCAAGATAGTACTGACCTCATTTGTGAAATCAAGTATCAACTCAGTGCATGGGGAAGTGTCTTCCTACTGCAGCTTCTAACAAAAAAAATATTTTAGAGTGGCTTAATACAGGTTCTATTAAGAGTAAGCCAAGGTGGTAAAAGAACAAACCTTATGTAATGTCATATCACCCAGACATTTAATTTTCCATTCACCTGATAAAAATTTTAATCAGAAAAAGCTCTCATCTGAAATAAGAGCACTATGGTATTTTTAACAGTCTTAGGCTTCTGTTGATGTGAGATTATAAGATGCTGAAATCATAATAGTAAGATTGGATAGCTCTTGTTTTTACTTCCGTGAGTGAGAAAAATTGTCTGTTATAATCATCTGCATGTTATTGTGCCCTATTCACAGACAGGGGAGCCAAGGTAGAAGTTTTGCTTCATCACAACTGACCAGACATTATCAAGGTGTATAAACTATATGGACAATTCAGCCATCCATTTTTTAACAGCCGGAATATTCACAAAGCTATGACCTGAATGATTAAAAAAAAAAAAAAAAAAAAAAAAAAAAAAAAAAAAAAAAAAAAAAAAAGGTGAAAGATATATCTGAGATGTCCTTAATAAAGAGCTGTAAGAATATTGGCTGACTACAGCCTATGACTATATTTAGATATATGTTTCCCTGAAGAATGCAATCACCAGGGTAAAATATTAACAGCTGGTTTATGGTGTTGATGTTTCCCATTTATTTCCTCATTTACGTGCCTGTGGAACAGGACAAACAAGCACTTGGGAGTAGAGAGCTGGGGATGGGCCGAGGAGAGGGCTGTGTGCGCAGGTAGATTCCAGGGAAGTGGCTCAGCAAGAGGGTATGAGACACTCTCCCCAGCCAGGGAAACCTTGGGAGAAGTGAGTTACCTGCTGTAGCCCAAGACACACAGAGATTAACTGAATCTTTAGCCTGGGCTTCTTCACCTGGAAAAATCCCAGCAGCAGTCGACCGGCACCTTCCTGAGAAAGCCCTTCTGAGGGACACCCAGATCTGTGCCCCTATGCCCAGGCCTGTTGTTGGGGACAGCACATGCACCTCCAGCGCCTGAAAGGAAATCAGCCCCTGGAAAAAACACAGCCCAACTCCAGCCATGGGCAGAAGGTGCCAGGGTGGGCACATTGGAGCAGCACAGCAGTGCTGGCAGCCGTGGGCCGGGGCTTTGTGCTGCCGCCCTGCCAGCGCCAGGCCCGGCGCGGCCCGGCACACACGGGCCCGGGTGGCACAGCCTCACTGCGGCTGCCAGCCAGAAAAACATCCCAGGGAATGGCTCTCTGGCACCGATGGGCAGACTCTGTCTAGCCTGCAGCAATGAACATGGATGGGAGTTAGCGGGAGGAAAAAGTGAGCAGCAGCATTTTTTGGATCAGCAGCTGGAAACTGAGGCCACGTGGGCTGTTTCTCAGCTTAAACATCCTATCTGAACTCTTCTTTAAAGCTGGGAAAGTACAAAATATGACTAAAATCTGACAAATGGTGCAGACTTCCCAGAAAAAGTACCTGGAGGAGATCTTTGGAGAATCATCCACTCCTATGCTTTGGGAGGCTGTGAGTGGGGCTAGGGTGGATTTCACATGGTGCAGCACTGTACAGACAGTAAAGATCAAGGGCATTTACATTTTTGTGCAAAGCATTCAGGTCTGACCATTGTTAGAGACAATATAATATCCCTACTACAGATGGATCCATGGCACACTGTGCTATGGCAACTTCTGTTGCAGAGACTTTCCAGAAATAAGGGAGTTGCATTAATACTGGAGCTATGGCAGCAATAGCCATGGCAATAGCTCCTCAGAGTTGCTTGTCCCAGCTGTTAAAAAGAGGGATTCTTTCTACCTTATTTTTCTGTTCCTGTTTATAAATGTAGGAGATGCACATGGTTAAAGTGTCTAGATCTGGAAATCATATTTTAATCTCAGGGTGTGTGTCAGAGAGAGACAGGCAGAAAAGATTACTTTCTGAATTAATGTTTGTAACAGTTCTACAAACACTTAGACAAATTCATAGTCAAAAGGATAGTATCAACATTTAATTTAAAAGCCTCTTTAAGGAGTTTCATTGCCATATGTTGAAAATCTAATCTTTAAAAGCGACAATATCTAAAAGTTTGGCTTACTTCTCAAATGTGTCAATTGATATTTTCCTTAATTTGACCTATTTATTTTAAAACATTTATAATCTGTTAGGGGGATGTTCATAGCTAAATGTCCAATTTGGTTTGTTTGTTTTTTAAATCTGCCGTTCTGTTGCCAAGAAATTAAATAAACAGATGCCACTCTTTTTTGAGGGGCTCCATTAAATACAATGTCTTACCCACCATCTGCTGGATCTGCAGCAGCAATTAACAGCTACACACTATTCCCAGAGCAAAGCTGACAGCAATTGATGGTGCTGGGATCGTGGCATTTTCTCCTTCCCGCTCCTCACCCTCTCTCTTTCAAATACCTGTAATACAATATTTCTGCATAAAGGACTGTGTCTGCTCAGAAAAGAAAGGAATGAGCTATTCCTTGTTCTTCAAACTGTCATGGATGAAAGTCCTCCCAAGGCATTACACTTTTTAAACAAAGAGCATATTCAACAATAACAACTGAGCCAATAGATGTCTGCAAAGGCTGCATGAGCAAAGTCTGTCCGACATCTTTTGGAACAGGTCTCCTCTGCAACAGTGTGCAGCTGCTCTGAGGAGCCAGGGGCCAGGGCTGTACACAGGCTCTTTTCTTCTGCACCACTGGTTCAATCCCACCTGGGACTGCATTCCTGGGATAGAGAATTCCTACCTCTGTTTGATATGGAAATACCTGGGGAGGCTCAGCCTAGTGAGCAGCCATGAATCATGAGCACTGGGTGTGATTCATGTCCATTGTCTGACAGCCAGGTAACTGGCTTTGTACCAGTAAACCCTCCTGGAGACTGAGTCTTTTATCTTTTATTGGCAAGTGGCACTCCTAGTCACAGGATAACATGGAATGTTTAGGTTCCCTTTACTGACTGGGGTGTCAGCCTTCTCCTACAATCCAGTCCTTTCTTTTAGCTGAGCAGATTGATTAGTAGCCAAGTCCAGTAGTGCCAGGGAGAGTTTAAATTGGTCATTAGGAAAATTTTCTACACCAGAATGGTTGTCAAACACTGGAACAGGCTGCCCAGGGAAATTATAGAGTCACCATCCCTGGAAGTATTTTAAAGGCATGTAAATGTGGCACATAAGGACATGGTTTAGTGGTGGATTTGTCTGTGCTGGGATAAGGGTTGGACTTGTTGTTAAAGGTCTTTTCCAACCTAAACAATTCTATGATTACTTACCTTGGAACAGAAGAGCTTCCCTGGCCTTTTCTTCAGTGTTTGTGGTAATGGCACTGTGGCTTTTCTTGGACTACTGGGCCTGGACATTAGTTATGCTCTCCCTGGCTTCAGGGGGAATTCTCAGGGCACCAGAGAATGCCCTAGAATGCATTTTAAAAAATCTGTGTATTCAATATTCCAGGTTTTTAATCAATGCAGAAAGTCTATGTGCAAATAGACTAGCCTGCCTACTCCCTCAGCTTCCGGCACACATTCTCATAACTCTCCAGAGTCAAGGTCTTCCTTAAAAGACAACGAGCTTCCTCCAAAAGGTGTATTTTTATGGTACTATCTGCGATAAATTCTTGATACTGCAACAGTGTATAGCTTTATTTTCAACAAGTTATTTGCATTGTTGTAATGGCAGAAGGATTTCTGTGCCTCTGTCTGTCAGGCAGCCTGTCCCCAGCACAAGTGGTTTCTTCAATGAGGCATGAAGAAAATAAAGGGACATCAGGGTTTAACATTTCAGACGCTCAGCTTTGCCACAGTGTCAGGATAGACAGGTGTACATTATTTTGGAAATTAAAATTTCCATCCTGATAATAAATCTGTATAGTAATTATCCTTATTGCCCTGTATGGTGACCATCTATAAAGGCAATCTGAGCTTAGAAAAGGCATCTCATAAATCAGGTGAGATTTAAAATCTTCCAAGAGTTTGTAAATCTGCCCAGGATTTAGGGATTAATTGAAGAGCAGACAGCTTAATACATTAACCTTTCACCTCTGCAGTCCTGGGCTCAAAAGCTAACTTAGGTAAAGAAGTAGAAAAATAGATTGGTGATTTTGTCCTAGTTCTTATGAGTGCTGGGGTTCAGGACAGCCTGGTTAGCACTGCCTGCAGCGTTCTGTTCAGTCAGCAAGGGTTTGCTTTGGGGGTTGCATGTATCTTGTCTGCTGCTGGCACTCCATTATGAGGTTACCAACTGAAGTGTATAGTCAGGTGCCCAAAGAGAATAGTTAGTAGACTATGGTGGCTGTAAAAATGGTCAGAAAGCATCAAGAACAGCCCTAGTTTGTTTCCTAAAACTGAGCCAGGTCATAGAAGGGATTGCAGGGATGCTGCGGCAGGGGAGGATAAGGAGGGAACAGCCCCATCAGCCCTTCTGCAGCCCTGCCCCACCAGGTGAACGTTCACACTCATTGTCACTCCCCACACTCCCACCCCAGGGGTGCCTGTGCCCTTCTCACAGGGCTTGCCAAGAAAGCAACTTTACAGGGAGGCAGTAAGAGAAGCTGGGGTCAGCAGGCCTTCCTTAATTTGTGTCTGTCTAAACACAAATTCAGCAGCATGCAGCAACATGAACCATCCTTCTCCCAGTTTCCTTTATGGGGACACTGCAGAGGTCCTGGCTGTACCCTCAGCTATGTGACAACAGGGTGTTCTGTCACTTGGCAGTGACCCTCAGCAGCCCGCCCTTGCTGACTGAGAGCCAAAGTCTGCTTTAGGACGGTCCAATACTGAAGGTGAAAGTGTAGCCAGCGTCCATAAAGGTGGTGGAGTGACCCATTCATGAGTGGCCAGTGGTGGCTGACCCTTGCCTATGGCCCTGGCTTGTCGGCAGTTCATTCCCTGTGGCTCAGCACTCACCATAGGTGGCAGAGCACAGATCTGCACCTGTGTCAAGTCTGGGCAGAGGGACTGAGCAATGCCAGTGTCAGCAGCAGACATCTCTCTGGGGAGGCAGCACGCTCTGAGTCCCTATTAAATAGCACCAGATTGGGAAGTCACTTGGTGTCACCATCCCTCTCTGTCGGTGTACAAGTATACCCACAGATTTATGTTCCTCACAACCTTCAGACCACCCTTGAGAAATATCCATGCAAAAATAAAAATTGCCCATGACCCCTGTCTTTGACTTTTTGACCTCTCCTTTATTCCACAAATACCCTGTCTGCTTGGGATTTACCAGCTGACTGATGAGATTGGGTCTGATCTCTGCTCTGAGAGGACATTTGAAAATAATGTGATTTTCTGGAACTCAGAAACACACACACATAATCTACGTTTCCAGTGTGGGGTTGAGTTTTTTGGTCTGCTTGGAACAAATGTCATCCTGGGGGTTTTTAACCTTACAAAAATGCATTCGTTACTAATGCAGGTCAGAGGTGAGATAAAAAACACACTGAAATCCAATGATAGAAACTGTAATCATTTATTTTCTTGCCTGAGATCTTTTCACTTGTTCCAGCTGGTTCAAAAGTGCTTGGAACGTATCAACAAGGCTTACATGACTGAAAACAAACCTTTGCCAGCAGCAGAACCAGACTGACAGAAACAGGACAATAGTTTTTCATGCCACAAAAATGTTACTAAGCAGCATATAGTTTCACATGTGATTGCTCTTTGCCACTCCTGACTGAATTATGAAATATTATTTACTAAAAAACATTATAGTTCACTTTTTAAGAGAATTAATATGATTAAAGGGTTGGTTGAGAAGCGATGATTGAAGTTCTAACCATTAAAATGCACATCAGTGCACAGGGAAAATAAAAAGGCACTGAAATTCTTTTCAAATCCAAGCACCAGGTGCGTTAATTACATTTCATTGCATGTTGGTTTATTACTGCGGTCACTTGTGCCTTATGATCTGCATTAACACCTGCGTTCTATGGATATCTTGGTATTTCACTAAACAAGATGAATATTGGCCAGATGGTGACTCCAGTAGGAAGCATTTCACATAGATTTCCCTGCTCTGCACAGTTGCCAGTAAAGGAATCCTGAATGTCATGCTACACCAAAGCAAATCCAAACGATACAGAGATCATTTTGAGATCAACTGCCTTGACACTGTATTCAGAAAGGATCAGATGACAGACAAATCAAGGCCTTGTAACATAGATCTTGCTAATAAATCTCTTGTGTGTAGCACAACGGCATCTTTTGTACCAGCATTTCACCCCATGGGGTGACCCTGCCCTGTGTAGAAACATAATTCCAGAGAAAACTGGGTCAGCTCAGGTCTGAAACACTTAGCACAGATGACTCAGTGGTTTTTTTGTTTTTCTTTCTCCAGGTTGCACACACGACCTTTCTTCCATAGTACAGGTTAGTTAATGTACAACAGGCATCCAGCCCCTCGCGAGGTGGCACGATAAGGAGTCAGGACAAGAACCTCACCATGCCTGGCACCTTGGCTTTTGACCAAGGTGGGGAGCACTTCAGGAGAGGTGGGAGGGACACAGACCTCACTGTGCCTCTTACTGGCACTGTCTGGCTCTTATCCAACACATCAGAAGTTACTTGCTGACCTGCGTCAGAAATAAACAACAGAGCTCAAGTTTCATGCTGGCATGGTATTACACTGTTAAAAACTTGGACAAGCCTTCTAAACTTGCAATTAACACCTACCTCAAGCCCATCTCGCTTAAAACACACAGCATCATTCCAGGGCGCTATCCAGTGCTGTCTGTGAGCTTTGCTGTTGCTGCAGGACATGGAGAAGGTTTTTGTCTGTATGAGCAAGACTTTTTATTAGGGACATCCATGTTCATGGCTTCTTTTGTTGTCCTTCACTTGCAGATGTCAGTCAAGGACTATGTGACCGTAGCAACTGAAGAGTCAATACAAATTGTCACGCAGTCAGAAGCATTGAGTTTTCATGGTCTCTGTGGTCTTGTAGTGCAATTTTCTCTCCCCTGGGTATGCTAGGAGGAACTCAGGGGGTGCAGCCAGTTCTTGCCAGCTCCCTCCATTGCCTTCTCTGCCAGGATCAGGCTGTGCTGCCAGCCAGTGCTGGAAGTCTTTCTTCTCCCGGGGACTGGCAGATACCTTTTCCTGCCTTACAGCAGGTAAAGGTGGGATGCTCTGGGTGTGCTCCTTGCAGAGTGTGGTCCCTGGGTTGTTTCTGCTGTACCTCTGAGAGAGGCTGAGCAGACATGAAGGAACTAAGGGGAGAAAATGCAGCAGAGTAGCTGGCAGACTGGGGCACAGACAGGGCACACAGTGCTGGGAATGGGGCCTTGCCCTGAGAGCAGAACATAGCAGTACCCAGCTGGCTGTCTGAGCACTGTCCTTACTGAAGTGTACAGAGGCACAAAAAAGCCCCCCAAAATGATCACAGTCACCAATCAACACTCTGACAAAGGAAGGCAGAAAGTGAAGCACAGGACTGGCCAGCCACTGAGCTCAGCTCTGTGCTCAGCACAGGTTCAGAGCACACACCAACCCAGATGGGAGCTGAGCCCAACCAGTCCCACACCAGCTGCATGTGGCCAGCTCCTCACCCTGCTGGTGTGCAAGGATGACCCTAGAGCTGGCAGATGCCGTCCTCTCTGACAGGTGAGTTCCTTGTGTTGATGACCTTGTGGTTCCTCACAGAAGCACACAGCACCAGATCCAATCTACAAAAACAAGAAGCCAAAAAAGCACGAATTAACACTCCCACCTTTCCCCCAGGCATGCTTCCCCCAAGATGCTGTTAAAAGAAGCCCAATATCTCACTCTCGAGAAGTGTAGGCAAATCCTATTACAAGTTGAGATTAACCGTCAGTCAGATAACTCACCAGTGCAGAGATCAAATATAAAAGATGTATGTTCTGTGTCATCTGTTTAGCAACCTTAAATTAGCTCACACGGGCGGATGGTGCTGGCCAAATGGCAGAACATGTGCTGCAAATGGAAATCAGAGTCAAAGCAGAATCCTGTGGGATACCCCCAGCAATTTTAAAGCAGCTATCTTATTACCTAAGCAATTTTCAGGGACAAGCAGAATTCAGACGCAGCCGACAACGCTCTCTGGTCCAACCTTGGTGAAACTACTTCATTATTATTTCAGTAGTGCCTGGAGAGCTCTATCTGCTGCTCCAGTTTCTCTGCAAAACCCCTTCTAACAACCCACAATAAAAGACATCCTTGTGAGGACAGGCTTACAGTTTAATTTAAGACAAGGAACAGCAAGTGAAAGTAACAAACAACCAGAGAGACTAGAAGAGAGAGGGTTGATGGAAATGATGGAAAGCACTTGTCCCTGGAGTTTCTGTATGTATACACACGTATACTAGATACAGATTAATGTGTGCACAGATATTTCAGAAGTCCCTTAACCTGAATATAAGACATCCAGAAATAATTTATAAAATAAATTCTTGCAAAGGGTGGAGTGCTGGAGGATGGGAGAGACCTGCCTTGCTCCTTACTGAGGATGCAATGTACACAGGCGGGTATGATGGCTTTTTTCATACCACAAGCAGCTTTGGAGCCCATAGGCAGCAGTCACTTACCTGACTGGACTCAATGCTCTTAAAGGTCTTGTCCAACCTAGACAATTCTATGATTTTATGCTTGAAATCTCTCTTGTTTCTCAGTGTACATAGTACATATATTTGACCTCACAGCCTTGGCCTGGGAAGCAGGAGAAATAAGAGGACTGTGCAAAGTGGCCTTGATGTGAAGTATGGGGGTGTTGTCTTGCAGCCATGCACTCTTTGCTGCCTGGGACAGGACTGCAATCGAGCTGGGAAGCAAATAAATTCAGCAAAATTCACCTCAGAGGGATCTGTTTGTTTGCGTATTGTTTAGATATTTCACGTTTCTTTTAAGTCATGCTGAACAACTACTGCATGACCTTATTTGTTGCAGAGCCTGCAACCACTTCCTGGCTCCAGCAGGTCCTTACCATGTGTGTGGGTGAGGAGGTTCAGCCTGGCAAACCCACAGGGAAATCAGCATGTCTCAAGCTTCTCCTGGGGGGTGTGGGTTTAGGCCAGTTTTTCCTTTTTCCTAGGGGAAACTAGGTGTGCTTAGTCCATCTTTCATCTTCCTACCACCTGGCATCACATCACAGTAGGAAACAGATTGTTCAGGCACACATAATGCAAGGAGCATTCTCTAAAAGTGAAAAACAATTTGCAGAGATACTGATGACAGCAGAATGCTTTGAACACTTCCAGGTTTGTGTTTGCTCAGGGCTCAGGGATTATCAGAGGAGGCACAGTAATGTCATTGAAGTGCAAACAGTTGTGAACATGACAGTTGTACTCAAAACACAGTGCTTGTTTGGAAGTGACATCTTAAGAAGCAAGAAAATTGTTTTGAAGAGGTCACTTCCAGAAAGAATAATAAAAATTCCTCTGTGTCAACAGCAACATGTGCATTGCTCTTGGATAAGGAGATACCTCCTTTTCCCCCAGCCCTGAGGAGCACAATGTGAAGGAGTGTCTTCTGAAACCCTGACAATGTGCAATAAAAATTCACTTCGGAAAAAGAGCATCTCTGCTGATGTCTACAGGCTTTTGACTTTGCTCTTTCCTTCAAACACCCCTCGTGATGCTGAGCGCACATTCTCTTGGCCTATTTGTTCCTGGCAAACAAAGAGCAAATTCCCCTGGGTACAGCAATCCATTTTTAACACTCTGTAATTATTTAGAAAAATGTTTTGATAGGATAAATTAAAAACTGGGGCATTTCAGGTTCAAGAGAAAGTTCTTGAAGCATTATGTGAAACAGGGACTTTGAGTCTCTTTATTTATGGCACTACCTCAAAAAAAAGTCCACCTTTTCAGCTGTGGCATTTGAATCTACTTGCAATTCATTAAACAGCCTCTCATGGCTAAGGCAGAAGGCACAAAACTCCTGAGGGTCTGCTCCAAAACGATGAGGGAAGTGAGAACCCAAGGACTTTGTTCCATGAGCATTGCTGGCAAGGCAGGAAAACTGTCCCTTTCTGAGCTCTTGTCTCGTTCTATCCTCCCAAAATCTATGGGATTTCGTATGTTAATGTACCCTTTTTGGAAGCCCTTTGATGGAAGACATTGCAGCAGAAAATGTCGGAGTCCTTAGCAGGAGACCTGAGTGCTGTGAGTTATATGGCCCAAAGGCACACAGGCTTGACACAGGCAAGGAGCTGTGTCTCCTGCTATCCTCTGGCCAGCTGAGAATGTCAGGGATGAAGTCTAGAAGCTAAATGCCAATTCAATTTTCCTACAAGGGCATATTTTTCTTTAAAGAAAGCATGGGCAGAAAACCACTGGGATCAAGCCTGTGCACTGGGTGCACAGCAGCCTGTACACGTACTGCTTGCCAACTTCAAAAAGTGTCACCCCTTCTTCTTCCTCCAGTATTGATGTTCAGCATCTGTGACACTGCCTTGTGCCTGTCTGTAGGGCTGAGCCACTGAGACTGGGAAGGTGACTAGTAGGTGTGGGAGGTGGGGGACATTGTGCTGCAGAGGGAGGTGTGGGAAGGACATAAATGCAAGCCATGAAAAAAAAAAGCCAACAGAAATGAAAGTGTTACAGCTCTGTTGTCCTCAAAAGACCCATTTTCTTTCAGGGAGACTGCAAAAGAGGAATAAAGGGGAAAAGCCCCAAACTCAGTTTATGCACTGCCATCTCCTGGTGGACAGAGGGCCCTGTCCTGCCCTGCCCTCCTGGCTGCCCTTGTGTTACAGCATCCTCAGATACTGCAGAAAAAATGGCACTGTCAGGAAAAGGCGCTGTATGTATTTTGTTAGTGTGCTGCATGCTAAAAGCAGAAGAGCATCAGGCCAGGTGGGGTTTGCTGAAACCAAGGACAAAGGCCCCCATCCTGTGGTGGGAGCTGGGTCCATCCCAATGTTGGCCATCAACATTTATGATACCTCTCTTGCAGCTCCTCCATGGCAGGAATAATGTATCAGGTAGAATCACAGACCTTTCAGCAAGCATTTCAGCCTTTAAATATAATTTGTTATTTAGAAAAATCATCAAGTGCAATCAAAGCCACAGAAAATGCTAAAACAGAAAATTAAATGGACCAAGATGGATAAATTGTGGTACCAGGAGATCAACATACTACCATTGCCAGCAAAACAGCCAAAATTCTGTGGGTTCATGCTAACCAAAAGGAATCATTCCTTTTAACATTACTTTTCATGCAAGAGTAAAAAGATTTTATGGATACACAGAAAGCAGGAAATGCATTATAGGGCTGCAGGGCACACAACTGGGAGAAAACCCAGATTGCTCCAGCTCCCAACTGCAGGGACACCATCTCCCCCCACCTTTGCTCATGTTTCCCAGCCAACACTCCAGAAAAGCAGCTGAGATCAAAGCCATGGAGGGAAGTTTGCCTCCAAGAAAGGGATTAAAGTATTTGAAAATAAAGTTCAGCTAAGATATCTGTGATTTGACACAGTTTTTGGAGGAGGAGTTTCAGCCTCTTTCCCTGCCTTGTAGATGCGTGTTTCAGAGAGCATTCCCTACCTGACTCCTAAAAAATCACTCAGCAGTTTTAAGTATGTCACCACCAGGATCAGTCTCTCTTTTTAAAAGTGAACCATTGAAAAGACACCTGTTCCCAGTGACACAGCATGGTGACATGGCTCTGTGGCCTGCAGAGCCATTTTAAAGCTTCCATGTTTGTGTGCATCTGATGGAGCTGTGTATTTCATACACCTGTCAGGAGCTGAAACCTAACACACAGTGGCACTTGGAGAGGAAATATTATGACAGCCTTTATTTCTGAAATACACTGAAGAGAGGCAGAGTCAGACAACCGGGCGCAGAAGCAAAAGGGCAGGGGAAAAACACAGCCTTGCACTGAGGAAAAGCTCTTGTAGCACTTTTCCAGAATTGCCTTTTCTCTCTCTTGCTGTTTTCAGTGTTTTCATTCTGCCTACTTCAGCCCCTGGATAAAAATATAGAGAACCTTTTAAAAGAGAAGATAAATCCTTTCTTTAGTGAGATGTAGGTTACTGATATCTGCCTGGTTATAAAACCAAACTGAGATCTCTAGCTCAGGAAAATTTCAGTGCATAGAAAAGCAGATTTCTTCTGGTTTGCTGCCATAGGTTGGGTGCATCTCCATCCTCAACAGGACAGTAGCATTCCTCAGGATCCTCAACATTTCAGTCTCTCTCTTTTGCATCAGCCCTGGCATCTCATCAGACCAACACCACCATGAAGAGGTTTGTACAGGCGTGTTTCCCACACTGAGCCCTTTCACTGAGCTGTGCTGGAGAACGGGTGGTGCCCACCTCCAGCTGTGCACACACACACACATGCTCACTGTAATGACTCTTCCCTCCACACACTCTCTTGAGACAGCTGAACACCTCTCCTGCAGCAGTCTGGCTTCCCCAGAGATCTGCTCCAAGAGCCCTGATAGTGAGCAGGCTACTTGGGAAATCTCTATTTTTGATTGCACTGGCTTCCCTGGAGAGCAAATGCAATTTGGTGTGTTGTTTTGATTCTAGAACTCCTGATCTTCTGTGTCCACCCAGCTGGCTATCACCAGATGATGTCCCCAGCCCAGACCAAGATGGGTTTGCTATGGAGCCACACTCAGCCACCTCCCAGGCATATGGCAGTGCCTGCACGAGGCATGTGCACTCCCAGAGACACGGGCTGATCCCAGCACCACTGCTGCAGAGGGACCTGTGCCAGGCCCTGCACCATGCAGGGCAGCTGAGGGGTGCCTGGGGTACCCAAAGGCGAGGGATGGTGCCCAGGCTGGAGCCAAGCCCAGCTGCTGGGTAACTCATCATCCTCAGATCTCCCAACAAGAGGATGTGGTTGGGTGACTTTTAGCACTAGAATCACAAGATCACAGAATGTGCTGAGCAGCAAGGGATCCATCAGGATTGAGTCCAACTCGTGGCCCTGCACAGGGTACACCAAGGATCACACCATTTTCTAATGCATGTCATTTTGAAAACAAGCTCACACATTCAGTTGTGCTGGCAGGTCTGAGAAGCTGAGGAGTTAGAGAAAGGAGGAAAGAGAAAAAGAGAAGAACCTTTCAGCTCTTTAAACAAAAATCTCTTGAAAGTCAAGTGATTCCACCACAGTTCTAGTCTGAATAGTATTATCCGTTCCTTTTGCTTATTTTGCACAATTACAATTGCTTTTGTAAGCAGTGACAGAGATTAAGATACCACAGATCTTAGAAGAACAAATGATGTATTGCTAATTTCTCAGCATTAGAGAGAGAGGTCACATCTGAATGATTAGGTTAATTCCTGAGACCCCTGCTTATATCATACTGCTACCTCAATTAATTTAGCTATAATGGAAGTACATATACTACAAACATAATAACTGTCGTAGTTCATCATGTAATTCATCTTACAGTTATTGGATTACTTGCCCTCCCTCAGAGATCTGGTTTATCCCCAGATAAACCTGCATGTCCAGAGTGGCAGAAGGGCCCTGCAGAGCCACTGCATCCCTTGCAGTGTAGTCTCAGTCGCTCTCTCTGCAATGACCCCCAGCAGCACTAAGCTCAGCCCTTGGCCCTGCAGCAATGCTGACCTTCCTTATCACTTGTTGTCCCCTTTTTTTCTCTCAAACATTCTCATATTTTCTCCAGGCAGCTTCTCCTGTTCAGGAAGAAAAGAAGGAAGAGCCCCCCCACCATAATTGCATGGCTGATCCTTTGACTGCCCCACATAAAACTTTGATGCTGCTGCGATGCTCCCTGAGAAATGCCAGCTGTCCAACCAGCCTGTTACAAGCCAAGACTCTTGCTTCATATTTTGCAGAGCCCTCATTTTAGTGATATTCTGTACTGTACATAGATTCCCACCTTTTCACCACAGGCTTTTTTATCTACAGATTTTGTATAGCCACTACAACTTGCTGATGAGTGTGCTGTTTGTTGCCTGATCCTTCCCTCGCTCGAGCTGCAGATGGACCAGTTTTGTTTTGGTATAACAGGGGCTTCAGCCATGCCTGCAGCTCTGCATGGTGCCTGTTATAACCAGGCACATGGCACATGAACTTTCCAATCTAGAGGATTTTGCTCTTTATTTTTTTGCAGGGCAGCTACCTCAAAGATCACTCAATCACTGCTCTGAACTCATGGACATTGCTACAATACCACTGCCGAACAAAGGCAGGCTTTGATTTATGCAGTGGAAACAGTGTGGGTGGAAATGTCTCAGGATTCAACAGCCTGTCAGTCTTAAAGCTTATCCTCAGTCCCCATAAATTATGTTTGAATTAAAAGCCAGCTTGGAGCAGCAAAAAATAAATTGGGGTATTTCATGTGTGTGTGTGTCCCCATCCTTGTGCCATGCTCCAACCTAACACTGCACTCACATCTTTCAGAGGGATACAGCATTTCCAAGCTTTCATATGAGAACACATTGTACTCCCATTTTGGGTTTCTGAGACAATATTTTTTGTGCTCCCATTTTGGGTTTATGAGACAGAAACAGAAACCACTGCAGTTCCTGTTTTTGCAGAATGAATTTGCTTCAAGCCAACAGTTTGTTTAATTTACCAAAGCTTTAGCTGCAACACCTGCAAAGCACATCCTCATATAATTTTCCAACAAGCAGGAAAGAATCCAATGGGGAAATTAGTTTCCTTTTTCTCTCTTTCTTTTTTTGGTGTAGCAAAGCTGCTTTTCAGTAGCAATGCCAAAAATTTCTCTGCCCAAACAGTGAGTTTAGTGTGTTTGGCTTTGGGATGTGAATATTTTTACACAGCTTCTAATCTGCTGTTATTTAGTAACAGTTTTTATAGTGTTATTTTCCTGCACTACTTGGAGATTGCAGACAGTTCACAAAGATTTTTGGCAACTTTTTGAGTGGCCTATTCTTTACTATGTGCATTTGTGCTTGAAAAACTGAGAACAAATTGGGCTGGAGGATAGAAAGCCTTTAGCACTCTTGGCTATACAGAAAAGCTTGAAAATATGGGCTGATTTCATCTGAAAGATTCAAAAGCTAGAAGGAAATGAAGGCTCACATATATTGTATTTAACATTTTATCATTTGGAGTTAGGAATAGCTGAATTCATGAATTTTGCATGTTTGGAAGTGCTCTTGTTATAATCATAGCCTAAATCAAATGTAAGTAGCAATAATCAGATCTAGTTTGAGGAGATCATAGAAAAGAAAGAAAACCTTATACTACTTGTAAATGTGCGAATGAAAGCTTTCCAAATGACCAGATGAGTGAGAGAGACAAAAGAATGACGCAAAACACTTTAAAATTGGGTCTGCAAACAGTTTGATCATATATTCCAGGCATGTCCTACCAAAGCAGCTACTAAAAACCCTTGATACAAAAATGAAACGTACAGCACAGGTCTGCACATCTACTGCTGAAAATCAGACACTTCTTTTGATAAATACCTGCCTTTTTCTGGTGTAACACTCGCTTCAAAGGCGAAACAAAAGAATGATTCTAAATAAAAACAACACCCCTAAATTTTCTGCAGCTCTGAGCTGTGTTTAGCTCTGCAGATGCAGGGTGTCTGCAATCATGCCACACACCTCAGGCTGTTGCTGTAAAACCTGAGCTTTCACCTCTGCGCAACACTTCTCTAGTTTTGATTTATTTATTTTGAACATAAAATAGCTTGTCAGTTGCAAAAATTAAGGGTATTGGAACACTGCTTCACAGTGTTAATAAAAAAATCCTTCAAGGATATATAAAGGATATGTTTGGGGTGTATTTCTTTATATGTTTTAACTGAATGGCTTTTATATGTGCTAATTAATTCCATTGCTATTTTAAGCTAAATGCTAAAATAGTTGTATGCTCACAAACGCTACATTTTTCACCATTGTCTCACACAAATATCATACAATAGTTCCACTGTTGTGGACCTTCAGAAAAGCCCATCAACAGACCAAAACAAAGAAAGGAAGAAACTGGTATAAATCTGAACATAATCACAGTTCAGGCCGAGAGCTGTGAGACCCACCTGGTGATCCTACAGAGCTCCCAGCAGTGCAGGGCGGCTCAACCCTAAGAAGAACGGTAGTCCTACTACCCCAGACTGTTTTCTGGATGCTCCAGGCTGTTAGATGACTGCTGCACCTATCAGGTCTTGTGCTCAGCCCTCCTCACTTCCCTGTTCTTTTCCCAGGGCTGGTAGGACACCACACCAGCCTTCCCCCAGCAGACCAACACTGAAGTGGCCACAGCAGGTGTGATGGGGAGCAGATTGACCCTGCAGGTGAAAACTTCTTCCCTCTGTTGCTCATTTGTAAAATAATGGAGTAAAGGCTAGCAGCACTGTGCTCTCACAGGAGATGTCCTGAGATGAAACAGATTAATGGCCATTAATGGTGCTGTGCTGGGCACTTCAGCACCCAACTCCCCAGCCTGCACATGGCTGCTTTAACCCTGCACACCAGTGAAAAGAGGTCTCTTCTGAACCTGTTTCCTGTCTCCTTCCTTTGCAGCCCAATCCCAGCTTCCCAAACGCTTGTGTCCCCACTCCTTGTGCCTGCCCATGAGCTAGGTCTATATGGAAATAACCTCAGCAGCACCTAATTCACTCCATTTATAATGTGAGGAAAGTGCTGCTTCACAACACCAGCATTTTGTAGTTTAAAAATGGCATTTCAGTTATTGCAAATAGACAGTAAACTGATAACTATATTGCTTCTTCCATCTTACTACTTTCATCCCAAAAGGCAGATAGCATTCATGTTCTGTATTTAGAGATTTGATTTTTTAAATTATGTATCTTGAGGTCAAATTGTTGTGGTTTATTTTAGTAATTAGCTATAATAGCAACCTGAAATTCCACTTCCAAAAATAAGTTGACTATTGAATTTTCTATATTATGTTAATAATTCAAATTTTTTGTAAGAAGAAACTGCAACAGAGTTCTGGGAGCTTGATACTGCTGAAGTAAAATGTGTATTTGATCCCACTCAGGAGACTTTTCAGGTGCTGGCAGGTGATTGAACAGGTACTGTATTCCCATAACTCTATATCCAAAAATAAATAGTGAAACATTCAAAAGCTCAAAGTGAAACATTTAAAAATAAATGTGAAACATTAAGACCATTCTTGGAGTGAAACAACAAGCCAAATTATATCTTAGGCTTCAGCAGCAGGACAGAGGTGTGTCACACAGCTGCTATTGAAAATGTCACAGGAGATTAGCATCTCAGATCTCAAAAAAACCAAAAATTGAGATGTTCAAATGAGAGAGGAATGCGTTCCTTTGAGTGCAAGTGCTTTGGAAAAAAAAAAAACAAAAACAAAAACCAAAAAACAAAACAAAACAAAAAACCAAAAAAAACCCCCAAAAAACCCCACCAAAGACCCTGGCTTTCTTCTTGTTTTAAAAAAGGCATCTTCTAGATGATGCTGTATAAAATTTACCAGTTTCACACTTCAAATCTGGCCCTGTGATTAATCAGATAAAACCACAATCAAATCCCCAGGCAGATGCCCAATAGTAACAGTCTTGTCCTTTCACCCACATTCAAGACACTGTGATGTGGCCAGGCAGTGCCTGAGCATCCAAGGGCATGCTTAGAATCATCCTTCAGCCACTTCACCAGTCTTGCTAAGACCAGTTCTTTATCTCTTTTTTATCAGTCAAAGCTCATTCTGTTGTCATATCCATTTCCATAATGAGGAATTAATTTACCAGACTAGTTTGCAATGTTAAGGACTATGGATGGATGTACTTTCCTGTTTCTTACTGCATCAGAGGTTTCAGTGCCTGGGTTTAGCTCTGCTGCCTTCCCTACACATTAAATCCCTTTTAGGATGTCTCTTTTCCTTCCTCTGCAGCTTTGACTTGCTTCCTTCTCCCAGCCCAGCAGATGCCTCTTGATCCTTGCAGGCATTTGTGAGTTCCCTGGTCTTTTCTTTCTCCTTCGCAGAGCCCCAGGGGCTGAAAGCTTCCCACCAGAAGGGCACATTATTGTACTTTTCTCAATCTGACCCGAGGCAGTCCCTAAGGCCTGTAAGTGCAGAAGATATTGCCAACAGCAGGAGACTCTGAAATGCCAGGTTGGCTTTGCTCGTCTCACTTCTGTCCTGGCATAAAGCAGGGTTCAGATCTGAGCTCTTCTTTTCTTTTGGCTTTGTTGGTTTGTTTGTCTGTTTGTTGTTAACTCTGAATTCGCATTCAGAGGCTGCAACAATACTTTTTAAACCTCTGTGAAAGAGCTTCTCTGATTTTGGGAACAACTGGATTCTATGGTTCAGAGTAGAAATCCAGATGTAAGTTGTCCTTTTTATGCTCACTTATCTTGTGTTATTTACAGACCAGGTCTGCTACTCAGCCATGGAAGCAGAAGATAGGGTTGGTGCATCAAGGTAGTTTGGCTGCCAGCTGCAGAAAAGAAGGGACCCCATGTTAACTGGTTTACTTGGGTCACTGCTTTTCATGATCTTTAGTGCAGTCAGCACTGAAGTTTCCTCTGCTGTGGAATCAAAGTCTCATCAAAATGACTTGCTGGAGGCTCTGCAGCCTCTCCAGCAGGGGCAAGCCATGTGCAGAGGGAGCAAAGGCAACACTGCACTCAGAGCTCAGCTGGCCAAGACATGGCCTCAGGGGACAACTGGTGAGATAAATATCTGACATCCAAGATACCTTCTGTAACAGAAGGCAGAAGAGTTCAAAGTCCTTGTGCCATGGAGGAGGGCTATGGCACTGGCAGGCTCTGGGTCTCCTCTTTCACAGCCAGCCATTGCTGTCTCACATGGTGGGTCTGAAGCCTCACCCTGACACCCTGCATCCTCCCCTCCTACAGCAAACCCTCATACCACATGTGTGCTTGGTCTGGTTTTGGAGGGATATTTCCCATATTCAGTCAAGTTTACTAGAAAAGTGGATATTTTCCAAAATTAGATGAATTGTACGTGAGGAGTGCTCATTCTTTTGGTGGATCTGACTCAGAGTCTTGGTCCTTCCAAATGCACAAAAGTTATGCCAAGAAACTATAATGCTAAGCTTTTTTTAGGGCAGATCATCTTCATCCATTTTCACTGATGTCCTGGAGAAAACAATTCACTATTGTCCTGTCTTCAGAAAAAAATACCCCAAACCTTTCTTGGACAGAAACATGCAATTAGAATATTGGGGAGAATATTGAAGCTGGCCCACTGGGATATGCTGCACAAAGCATAAAGGGTGTGTTAAACCAAGAAGGGCACATTCTGAGCTGACATAATTCAATGTCTTTGCAGAGGTGTCCACCCTGAGCAGGTTAGGTGGGTGAAACATCAGTACCGAAGTCCCTGCTGATGAAGGAGGAGCTTTTAGAAGAGCTCGGTAACCAAGCAATTCTGTTGTGGCATCGCCAGTCTGAGGCTGCTCAAGCTGGTGACGCAGTGAAACACATTGGAGGCAAACTGAGAAAGAACACCAAGAACTGAAGCAATGCGGGCCGGAATGCGGTCCCGGGGACAATGATCCATGATGGCATTTTCACAAGTGCCACCAGAGGGCAACAAGAGGCAGAAAACGAGAGAACCTCGGGTTCTCTGGGGCTGGGCAGCTCTCGCCTCCGGGCATGGAAGGTCCTGTGACTTATCTAAGAGCAAATCTGTTCCCTGTGATTTGCCTTGCTCACCCTGCATGGGAACTCAGGAGGACTTTACATTTCAGCCCTTCTAAAGACTCCTCTGCGTCTGGGCAGCGAACGGAGCGCGCAGGTACCGCAGAGCATCCCCAGCTCCGCGCAGGGAACGCGGCTGTGCCCGCAGCTCGCTCGGGAAGCTCAGCCTCCGAAAGGACGGAGGGCAGGCACGTTCCTAAACCCTGCTCCTCTGGGGCAACACACGAGCTGCAGCAAGCATAACCAGTTATCTGCTGGTTTTGGGGGTTTTTTTGTTTTGTTTTCTGATGGGGTTGGGTTTAATTCATTCGCAGGAAAAGTTGTTGCGGGGACTGAGGCTGCAGAGGGAACCCGACAGGCACACAGGGCAGATGTGTCTGTGGAACTGTGGAGCTGTAAGGATTTTCCACGCCAGGAAGGACGCCATCGCCCCCTCACAACCCTGCATCCCCCGTATATTCACATCTCCTCACTGCCCTGCCTGAGCACAGCAGCTCAGATCTTCCCTTCCCTGATGCAACACATCTGCTCCAGAGGGTTTCCCCATTGCTCAGCAGCAGACACTCTCCTCAATGAGTGACTTGGAAGCAGTGATTCGATCATTTCTCACCATGGAATCCAACTGCGACAATAGCAAATGTTGCTTTTCCATCACTCTTTTTTTCTATTTTTGTAAAAGTTTAAAAGTAGCAAATAAACTAAGAGATTAATTTTCTCGAGTACAGCTAAGCAGACTATTCTATTTCCTATGCCTTTTCTTTGAGGAAGGGGAGAGGAACAAATAATTTACTCTTTAAATAGACTAATTTAGGAGCAGCAGATGTGAATTTGTGAAATCATACTGAGATTTTGCTTTGAATCATGGGGAGAGAGACTGGGATCTGGAGCCTCCCTCCTCACTGGGGAGTGTCCTCACCCTCTCAATGATAAAATAATCTTCTCGTTACCTAGTCTGTAAAGCTGAACTTATGTCAGCAAGACTCAGAGGATCCACCCAAGAATATTCTCACAGCTGAACATCAGGATATTTTTCTGGAGGGAGGGATGGATTCAGATACTCTGAAGCAGAGGGACAAGTCATCTCCCACGCTTCAGGACAGTCACATTTTTTTTGTTTCATTGCCTTTTAATATCAGTATTCAAAAAATTATTATTTCTCTCCAAATCAAAGCAGCTCCTCCATTCTCCTCCATTTTTAATCTTGTTTTTGCTTAAAAAAAAAAAGGAGAGAGAGAGAAAAGCAAATGAAGTATTTGAAAGCAGCGTTGCCAAGTTTTTCTCCCAACTGGAAGCTAAATCAAAACAATCCATGAGCTACAAAACCATTTTTAACCCCATACTGAAAAGTCTTAAACAACGATGTTTGAAAATAGCGGGTTCCTTGTTTGTGGGCAAAAACCATACACACATAAATTCTAGTATAGAGATGGAAAGAGTAGTTTAGCTTATGTAGAAAATAGAGGGAAGTGGTCAGAAAAAGAGTTACCTCTGTGTATGTGCTGGTATACAAATGGAAAGGTCAAGCCACGCTCCCTTTCTATGGAACATGTATGGAATTCCTTGGTGCACTAAGGCCTTGTGTTATGTTGGAAGGGGAAAAAATACTAATTTTAACCAAGAAGTTATGGGAAAAAAATTACCTCTTTCTTTGAAGTGCTGTTCGTACTCATTTGATACCTGAACCCATGCAAAAGTTACTGTCTCTCCTTGCACTGTACACTGGCATCAGGAGGGGTCCTGGGGATGGAAGTAGCCTGTCCCTGAGCGTGATGGCCTCTGGCCTTGGTGCCACATGCTGTGGATGGCCGAGCCAGTCCAGGGAAGGGCACACCTGGGCACAGTGGGATGCCCTTCTCCCTCCCTCCCTCCCAGCTCACTGCCCCTGATGCCGGTGGGATTCTCCTCTCTGGTTCACCAGCAGCTGGACACGGGCAGGGTAAAATCCTGGCCAGGTGGGGGCTGCTGTTTAAAATAGCTGCTAAAAATAGCGAAAATACCCTATAGAAGTCGTTGCAGCTTTCAGGTGTTCCATCCTCACTCGAATGACAGGCTTTTAGGGGCAGAGAGGGTATCAAAGAATGATCATTAAAGCCACGGTCGTTCTCTCTGCATTCGGGGCCATTTGGGAGGTAATTGTGCCTCTCAAAGATGAGCCTGTTACGTGCGAGTCCACTCAGGGACTTCTGTGCTAGCAGAGCAACCCTTAATGAGCCCCTTTAAATGCCACGAAGAGACAAAAAGACACATTACTGCTAAAAGAGATCAAGTCCATGATTTCTTAGCAATTCCTAATGATGTAATTCTTTTGCTTTGCAGCACTAATACTCCTGGGTTGTTTGGCTGGAGTCACTTAGGAAACTTCAAGAAACTTTGGAAAAAAGCACTATGGAAATTAGAGGTTTCTCTCGTATCTGTGAGGATAATATATTCACAGCAAAATTAGTTGCTGTGGAGTTAAAATGATGTCCAGAAAATATAAGGGGTGGAGAATGGGGACATTTTGGAACAAGAAAAGAAAGATATTTGGCAACTTTTAAAATAGAAACCCTATAGAAAATAGGTCACCTGGGACACAGAAAGGATATCCTCATTTTTCATCATTAGAAAGAAACAAGACTGTAATTAAAAACACATTCCAGAATACTGATCTGTTTATTCACTATAGATGGTCTGAATTAGCAATGGGTTAGGAAACATAGATACACAAGGATAAAAAATATAAGGGTACACAAGACTGGATTTTTCCTTTTAGACTTCTGTATCCAAACACAGACAAGTTTTTAATCTAATGCTGCACATTCTTCTCTTTGCTGGAGTGAGGTAGTTAAACAGCCCCAGCCCTAGATGGGAACAGGGCATGGCTGTGATGGTCTTTGCAGCTTTCTGGGCTTGTTACCACTCCAACTTCTGCTGTGTTCCAGGATTTTCCAAAATCCTTGCTGCTCTTCATATTACATTTGTACCTTCATTTCCAAGTGGTGAAGGCTGAGCTGGGGGCTGGGTAAGGACAGAGAGGGGAGGACCCAGCCTCTGGCAGTGTCCCATTCCTGGGCAGTGAAGCTGCAGAGGCCCTTGTTCCTGGCAGCAACAAGGAATGCTAGCACTCCTCTGCTCCCCTTCCCGCTCCTTTTTCCATAAACGCTATTCAACTACACCTGTGGAGTGCTGTACCCTTGGCCTGGCTGAAACCACATCACTCCACCAGCCAATTTTAGGCTGCTCCCCACTGCTGTTTCAGCACCTTCTCTCCATCTGCACCATGCTTTGCCTTACCCAAGCACCAAGCTTTGCTGTGAGAGCAGTAGTGTAAGAAGGAGCAGAGTTTCCAAGATCTTTCTCCCAGTTCAGTGCTCCAGCAGCCAGGCTGGGCAGCCTCCATCTCTCCCACAGAGAGGGATGCTGAGCCACAGAACCATGGGAGGCAGCTGCAAGATTGAACTATCTTCTGCTTGAGGCACTAAAAAAAACCCCTAGAATGAAGACTAGTAGATTCTAGTCTCTGTTTCTTTAATTCAGTTAAATGTATCCTGCAAACCTAAATCAAGTCCCACTACCCACAGGAAAGTCTGTGCACTCTCCGTCTCAGCAAGCGGTTGCAGTACCACTGCCTCCAGCCACATTCCTGAAAACTGGACCTGAACTGGACTGAAACATGAACTGCAGTATCTTGTACAACCCAGAATAGGCCACTGTCATTTGCTCTGGGTTGGGCAGCCTGCACAAAGAGGGTGGTGATGCCAGGGGGTGGTGACATATTCATCCACCCAGGTCTGTGCTGCCTGACATGGGTGGGCACCTCCCTACACCTTCATGCTGCAGGGAGTCACTCCATCCCTGCTCTGTCATAGCCCTTTTCACCACCTTTGATGCACTCTGAGTCCTTCAGTGACTCCTTCAGCTTGTTAATTAGGCAGATGAGAGATGTAACTTCATGCTCAGAGTGCCAGGTTAATGAGCTGAATCTGCCAAACGAGGTGTCCAGGAAATGGAAGGACCAGCAGCCGGAACACACAGCTGAGCAGGACAGTGTGCTGAGGGGCAGACACCCTGTTTTGGCAGCAGGGAACTGTCAGATAAGGTCAGTGTCTTTTGAATTGTACCCTGTGATAGCTGGTTCCTCAATACCTGTGTATTTGAAAACCATCTGTGTGTGGGTCATCATGATCTGATCCCCAGACTTCTGTTATTAACAATACTCAGTTGCACCAAGTAAGTCTCCACCATGGCAGCACACCTTGAGGAGTTAGGATAAGCATTAAAACCCTCAGTTGTGCCTGTTGAAGTCACTAACTTAAATTTCTGGTCTTTCTGATACATCTCTGAATGCATGACAGAGAGATTTTTCTGCTAACCAAACATAGAAGTTCCAGCTTTTTGAGATAAATTGCTCATTCTGGTCACTGCTGTTATGCTTCCTCAGCAGGTTTAAGTAGTCAAGCTAATTGTGACAGCAGTGATTTGTTTGTTCTGAATCAGAAGTTTCATGGAAAATTACCAGCTATATTTTGTTGCCATTAGTGTCAGAGAACTTGTATAGGTCAGGAAATGCACAGAGCCAGCAGTCTACTCACTTGGAAAGGTATCCGTAGACAATAAAGTTTTATGAACAGAAGTTTAATGGCATGGATCTTTCCAGACTTTCCAGAGAGTCTGAGCATAAATGATTTTTAATGCTGAATCCTTTTAGCTAAGTATCTGCTGGTAGCACAGGCTGTATCCTGCTCCACTTCTGTACAATGGGGCCATCTGTAATTAATGAACCTTCAACCTTTCTGCATTCCTTTTGTCTAAGCTTTGGGGGAAGGTGTCAATTAAGAATTAAAAGAATCCTCTTTCCAGTGAATTAAAGAGCATTTAAAAAAAGAAATGCCACCCTCTGATAGCAGTTTAGCAGGCGGAAGGATGGTCTATCAGGCAGCCAGGGAAGGAACAGCAGAAATGAATATACATGCACATCCATATGTAGCGCTTGGTTTTCTTGAGCAATTGCCATTTTATCCTGGAGTAACCCTTGAATCGTTTGCAGGAGGGTGTCAGATAATGCCTTCTTCAAACCCAAGCCAGCTGTATGTGCTGTCAGGGAGAACCATATGGTGCCTCATGTGCAAGGCTGATATTTGCTGGGTTCTGAAGATAGTTCTAAAGTCTGTCTCATGGCATGAGCCTCAAGCTGCACTTGGCACCTGCCCTTTCTGCTTGGGAGATTCATGGATCAGGGGACACAAAGGATGGATTGGAAGGCAGGACATTTTCTAAATTATGTAAGAAAGCTATCCCTCTTCAGGTAGGAGACTTTTTCAGTTTTGCCATTTATACAAACCACCCTCAGCAGATAAAGTAAATGTTTAATTTTTTTTTTTAATGCTTTTTGTCTTCCTGGTAATACATTTCATTAATTCAGTACAATTCCTCTCCTTTTTTGAGTTATACACCCTTTTCTTATCCAATTTTTTTTTTTTTTTTTTTCTGTAGTGACTAACTGCTGGAACTTAATCATGAATTTTGAGACTGGATAACTGTGCTGAGACTCATCTAAATGCTGTATTTCTGTCTGGACAGGTCTGCCAACATTTCAGCATAAATTGTTTTGCATGTACACTTAAAAATTCACTTATTTGGTGTTTGAATTGCTTTTACAGTGAGTTTTTTCGCATATGCTCAAGGCCGATAGTTTGAAACACTTTCAAAAACCCCATTTTTGAGAGGTTTGTGATGTTCGCTGCACTTCCTTTACTTTTGAAGGACTCTATCCATGTAAAATATTATTTGAATAGATGTATCCCTTCACATACATGGACTTGGCATCTTTTTAAAATAGCATTTGTCCAGGAGAGTTTTATATGCAGGTTAAGAGCCACCCTGAGCATGAGAGAGTTCAAGTCCACACTTCCTACTGCTCAGGAGTAACCTGAGTGACCATCAGGCTGTGCCCAAAGGACATTCTCTACCCATCTGTGTTGTGCTGCAGTGGAGAAATTGTGGATCCAAGGGTCACTGAGTGAATGAAAGCTTTATTTGCTCTTTAGCCCTGTGGTCAGTGTCTTTGTTTGGAAAAGGCTTATCTTCATTCCCACTTGTGCTTCTGGGGCTGCTTTGGTACCCATTCCTAGCACTACCAATGTTAGGGTTAAAATAAACACAGCACTGACCCCTGCATTTGTTTGGGAGTTTGGAGCTGGAAATGTGGCAAATCTGAACAGGTGCATGGCACAGCAGAGTGGGCATACTCTGGAGAACCTTGCCTGACAGCTGTGATTAAATTCCTAACTCTGTATCTGTATTGTTTATCTTTTTTCCCCTATTCGTATGCCTGGGGAAAAAATGATAGGTTAGAGGGGACTAGATAAGGAAAATATGGAGTTATGTTTTAGCTGTGTTAAATTAAAGGAATTGGCAAGATAGAAAGAGACTGTAGAGATCAACAGTAGAAGTTAGATCATTGTGAGAAACAGGAATATTAACTGCTTTAAACAGGGGTGATGGGAACACATAAGATTATTATTTTTCCCAAAAAGATTTATCAAATTATTGTAATATCATCATAATTTGTCAGCAATTGTGAAGCCCAGGCAGCTCAGGCAACTTTTCAAATTTTACATAATCTTCAATGTCTATGGGAAATACAATGAAATATGCCCTGTTCTTAATTGATTCCTTTTGCACCACATTTTTCACAGAGACTTGGCTGTTGGCCTTTCTTTGCTAAGTGAGGGTTTCAACAAGTGAAGAAGATGGATGGCCAGACCAATCAACTCCAGAATATGGAAAGGTCAAAGCACTCAGTGAGCACACTGCGGACTGCTTCCAGATAACCCAAGCATAATGAATCAGATAACTTTCTCTTAGAACAAACAAAATAAGGAAACTAGAAGTAGTTCAAGATGGTAATGTTTTCTTTATGACTTGAAGACCACCATGCATAGCACTGTAGAGTACAAAACAGGATAAAACTCCTTTCCTGATCTATCCCATTGAAATAGAAGAGAACAAAACTAAATAGTTTGCATTTGCAATGATGAATAGATTTGTGTCAACATTTAAAGTAAATTAAGACTGGTGTGTGCAAGCAGAGAGTTGTTGCTAACTTTTGTGTATGGTTACATCTTTCTTTTTCGTAAGGGTTTTAAATGCCAGGCTTGCAGAAACATGACCTTGCAATGGCAGGGGTGCCTGGGCACCAGCACCCCAGGGCCAGCAGAACCTGCCTTCTCACCTGGACAAACTCAGTGCACCTGGGAAGGGAAAACTGTTCAGAATGATCAGAGGATGTATTTGGTTGCCAAATCCTCCCAAATCAGTATGTGTGCTAATTTTAATGGGTTTCTGTTACTTTCAGGCTTATCTTTAAATGCTGCTCTACTGCACTTGGCAGGAGAGAAATAAATACAAGCCATTATTGCTGCACTATCTTGAATACCAAGCATGTTTTCATTCCATCTAGCTAACATGAGTAGAAGATAAACTGGCAGCTTATTCCCTCTTTATTTACCAAAATAAAGGAGAGTGATAAGTGGAGACCTCATGCAGAGGAAGCTGTGGTGGGTCTGGAGGGTACATCTGTACAACCACACATGAGATAACGACAATAATACTGCTCTGAAAGGGACGTGAATGACAGATGTGTATTTTATTTCTATTTCCATCATTAACACTTTGTGGGGATTTGGGAGAAATAAAACCCTGGGTATTTAATGAAACATCTCTAATCTTGTGAAGGAGCTTCACCTCAGCCCATGTGAGATCCTAACTCCCACTCAAGTAATGTGAGGTAGATCTTGTTTGAGGAAGAACCTGTGCCCAGTGATATTGCCCTGGCACTTTCTGAGAAACACAGATGTCCAGCTTTGGGAGAAGAAATACTTTGATCTGCATTTGATACAAAGGCCACTCTCTCTGCTTTAGGAAAACAGACTAATGGACAGAAAATTAACTAGATCTATAGAAAGCATTGCTTTTTGCAGGCATTGTCAGCTTTCAAGAGCTCCCACTCATTTCAGGAGCCTTACAAATCTCACTGGCTTTCAGTGATGGACTGAGGTGTCAAAACACCTTTGCAAGTCTGGGCTCTGGTACTTAGGACTCCTGCTGGAAAAGTGTGGTTGAAGGCAAAGGGGAGGGGAGGCAGGGTGGAAAAACCCTCATCATGAGGAGGTGTAGGCATGTGAAGTAAAACTACAACTACAATTTTAATTGCAAATGTGTAGTGGAGGCAGTGGAACTGTAATGCTCTGCCCCATTAAGACTCCAAGCCCTAACACTGGGGTGATCTGGCTCACTGGAGGGTGAGAAATTTAATGTGCTATACTGCTTGCCACAAACAACATTTGATTTCAAAACAGTAAGTATACCAGAGTTGTTCCAAGCTGTTCCAAGCAGATAAGATTTAAACCCAGCATGCTAGCTTTACATTGGTGACTAATGCCTGAATGGAGGTGCAGAGCAGAGGTATCTTTAGGTAGGTAATCTCACTGGGTAAATGAGATTTGGACTGTGTTTTCTAGCAAATTTAGACTTAGAATAAATTATACTTTTTTGTAAAATTATGAGCCCTGTTGGAATTGCACTTTTGCATCTCATCTAGTGTAGTTAATCCATTAGCACATAGCTGCCTCCCTGAGGTGTGCAGCCCCAGCAGTCATCTGGACATGAGCTGTTCCCATGGATCCATCCTCATCCTTCAGCCATTCACTAGATAGGCATCTCCAGATGGATGCACCAACTCGGAATCATCGAATCATAGAATGGTCTGGCTTGGAAGGGACTTTAAAGGTCATCTATTTCAAATACCCTGCCATGGACATGAATGCTACCCACTAGACCAGGTTGCTCAGAGCCCCATCCAGCCTTGTCTTGAACACCTCCAGGGATGGATCCACAGCTTCTCTGGGTGACCTGTGCCAGTGCCTCAACACCCTTCCAGTAAAGAATTTCTTCCTAATATCATATCTAAATCTACTCTCTGACAGTTTAAAGCCATTCTCCCTTGTCTTATCACTACATATCTTGTAGAAAGTCTCTCCCCAGCTCTCTTGTAGGCCTCTTTAGGTAGTGGAAGTTGCTATATGGTTTCCCTGGACCCTTCACTTCTACAAACTGAACAACCTCAACTCTCTCAGCCTGCCTTCATAGTGGAGATGTTCCATCCCTCTGATCAGCTTTTTAGTCTCCTCTGAACCCACTCCAGCAGGTCCATCTCCTTTGTATGTTGTGGGCCCCAGAGCTGGACACAGAGCTCCAGCTGGGGTTTTGCAAGAGCAGAGCAGAGAGAGGAACAGAATCACCTCCCCCGACCTGGTGGTCACACTGATTTCTGGGCTGCAAAGGCACATTGCCAGGCCATATTGAGCTTCTCATCAACCCAAAAGCAGCACCCCTTAAAATGGGTCAGGACTCATCATGAATGAAGTACCCCTTAAAAGCAGCTCTCCCATCCCTTCCTATTGCATGGAGCTGTAAATGCCAGGAGCTAGTGACCCAAAAAACCCAAACCAAACTGAAAGAAACAAACAATAACAATAAAAAATCCCCCAATGTTCACCCATCAAACTAAGCAAAAACTTCCATGTGTTTTGACATCTTATTTCTATGTAACAACTGAATCTTCTTCTCATTTAGGGTCACTGGATAATGACGTATTTTTCTTTACCTGGATGAAGGCAGTCTTCTGTATGAGGGGCAATTAGGTTTCTGGATTTTAGCAGCTGTGTGATCTGCTAGAGTGCACTGTGCCATTTATACCTGCTCATTCTCTCAGCACTGGGGCAAGATGAATCCTGAGCCTTTTCACCACATCTTGGCAGTCAAACTGAGCACTATATGGACATGAATGCATTCAGCCATAGCACAGGAAAATCCCAAATCCCAGCATCAAAGGATACTTCTCTTTTTAATGCCACAACATCATAATTCCTTCCTGCCAACAAAAAAACAACTTAGTGGTTCACAGATGAAGGATTTTGTTTGATTGTTTGTTCAGATACTTGTGTTGGAAACATCCTTTATTCTTATTAAAACCTGCTGCATCTTAAAATGTTTTGTTCAGAGAAGGGACTTAAAGATGTAACCAGGAAAAATTATCAGCTGCTTGCCACATGAGAGGATTAAGGACCACAATTTTTCAAGGGTATGACAGCTATATTCCTCAGAGCACATGTAATCCCATGCAGCTCTTACAAACATTCATGTGTTTTGTCTTCAAGGTGCAACAATCTGTTATGCAACAAATGTCCACACACAGGACCATATGAAGACTTGCACTCACAGGTGATCCAAGAGGCTTTTTCATTCCCATTGAAATTTCCCTGAGATGAATTATTCCTTTTTCCCTAGCCCTCTGTTGGCTGTTCCATTGTACCTGTGAGGACATGAATGCCAAGTTACCATCCCTCGTTCAGCCACTGCAGCAGGCAGCTCAATCCTACCTCAGCTGTGTCTAGACAAAGATAAAAGTAAGAAAATCAGTGTTCTGGTAAAGTGCTAAAATGTGAAATAGTTGCCTAGAATTGTAACTTTAAAGGGATTAAAAATGAGCCTATCACAACCAACAGTGAACAACCCTATAAAAATAAAATCTTTCTTCCAAAAAAACTGAACCTGTATTTTCTGTAGAGCATTCAAACAAACAAGATCTTCCTTAGCTATGTAAACAGTGGCATTCCAACGCTGACTTGATTTTTCACAGAAGATTCATTTCCTCTTTTAGGCGCATAAAACACCTTTGAAAATTTCAGTCTAATGTTTCCATCTTCACTTTCATTAGTTTTACAAGAAAATATGGCTGACAAAACCAAAGTCACTTACTAACAACCACACTAAGCCTCAGGTCACCTTAGCATCAGCACGTCAGTTGGATGAATTTCCAAAGGTGCTGGAAGATTTGGAGCACAGCCTAAGGTAGGCTTTTCAGGACCCTAATTTCTTAACCAAAAGTTTGTTATGGCATCCATGGACAAACTCAGAGACTGAAATTTCCCAAATCACAATGTTTTACCATTTGTCTATTTGTTTGCTTGCTTTTAGTTATTCTGCAGAGAAAATTCATATTTGCAAAAGGGGACCTTTTCCGTAAGTTCATAAATGCACACCATGTGTGTCAACCATAACTGGTTGAAATAAATCCCTTGCAAAAAGGAGGAATTTGACAAGGCCATAGGCAACTCTGCCATATGAAAAACACTTTACATGCTTCACTATCCTAATCTGAGCAAAGCAGAACAGAGCCATGCCCAGTAAGTGGATGCCTTTGAAAACCATGCCTCTATTATTTAAGTCTCCATTACTGAAGTGTCTGCTTCTATTACTGACAGTGTCTCAGAAGGCAGGATCATTACAAGGAGTGTATTTTGAAACTATCCAAAGCACCAAGTTTGAGACTTTTAAGAATCAGGAAGTTTGTGGTTGTGTTCGGCCATGACCGTCAGCTTGGGTGTCCCAACCCTGTGATAGGGGCACCCTGCATTTCACTGTAGAGAAAGCCCTGGAGGAAGCCCCTGGACCCATGCCCAAAGCCTCAAAACCAAGGAGGGGTGACTTGTGGCCAATGTGGGGACCAGGTTCCTTTGGGAGCTCTGAGCACTTTATATATTTAAGGCTGTCACTTCTTTCTGCATTTCGAGGCAGTTGCTGCTCCTCCCAAATCCCATGCTGAGGGGACTACATGCCAAAAGCAGCATGGTTTTTTCCTCTTCCCTGTGCTTTTACCAAGAAGGAGACAGCTTAGCCTGTGATGCTTTCCAAAGATGATTTAACATTACCTCGGGGAGGCAGTGCCCCCAGTCCTGTTAGGACTCTGTCACACCACATCAGTCTGGAGCACAGGCTTGCTCCTTGCTCCACGGGATAAAACGAGTTCCTTCCAGCAAGAGTTTTACAGCAAACTCACAGTTGCTTTAAATTAGAAAAGTTGGCAGGTGGCCAAGGAAAGGAGTGTGAGCTTGTTCAGCTGAGACAGACAGAACTGTCTGAGACAAAACTCTGTGCAAGAGCATCCAGCCTAAGACAGGTTTTCACAAAGTACCTTATTTTGTCATCCCAGCATTTAAATTTGTTTTAAAGGATTTTGAATCACCAAAAATTACCTGCAGACTTGAATCTACAACTCTTACACTACCCAAACGGAGCACATTGCTTTCCCTGAAAAATCAGATGTCATCTACTCAGCTGTGAAGGTAAGTTGTAACTGATTCTACTTTCCTGAACTGACTTCTCTGAAATGCATTTGGAGAAGAGAATACAAAAGAAAGGTCTTTCAGAAAAACGCATATTTTTCTGAGATACATGTGATTCTGTTAGAAATTGACTGTCGTGGTGCCTCAGTGAAATCTGCTTATGTATTTCCCCTTGTAAGAGATGAGTAATAAACTTGGACATTTATGTACATAACATCCCCATCAGAAAGTTAGCAGACAAATTGTTTAAAAATCAAGGATGTAATTTTCTGGCAAAAAAAAAAAAAATTGTTTTAAATGTCTACCTTTCATAGGGTTCAGAGTGATTAAATTACCAAAACATTTTTAAATTATTTCTCTCTATCTAGCATTAATCTTACATTCCACCAACCCAGACCAGAGATTATTTGGGTTTTTTCGCTCATGAATGATCCCATCATCATTCCAAATCTTCACTTTAGCCATAGTTGCTATGGTTTCACAGAAACTTGTTTTGCAAAAAAAGAAAAATCTATAAATACCAAATAAACCGTTTTGTTTCAGGCTTGCACTATTGCAAAGTTAAGCTCCTGCATTTAACTTATTAAACTCTCACAGATATATCCATTTGTTATTTTGCTGGTGTGTTTCTTCTGTTTGGTTGGATTTTTTCCAGGTCATTTTACTTTTTGTGTTTCCACTGCTACCAGCAGTGTGCTTTGTGCCTATGAGTAGGCTGGCGAGAGAATGTGTGTTGTTAAATACAAATGAAATGCTGAGTGTAAGTGATTAATAACAGTCTTGGTCTGGGTAGGTGGGAGTATAAGTGGATTAGCAGTTTCAAGCTCCCTTTTTTCTCCTGGGTCTCTGGTTACCATTACCCAGGCAAGGCTGAAGCAAGCATTGCCTGCTGCCCAAAACCTGATAGTCACAGTGGGGGCTAATTTCTCTAACCCACTCATTTTCAAGGAAATGATGAAGCTTTTCAGGCTGAAGTTTTAGGAAAATATGGGTGTGATCACAGCATTACCCACAGCCCTTGGAGCTGTACAAGCTGTGGGAATTCAGAAACAGGAACCTGATTCAGAAATCACACAACTATTGTGTTCTATAGCATGCTGCGTTTAAGAAGCAGAAAATTTCTCTTCCTGTAGTGCCTGCTCCCTGTTTTCCCTGACTTGGGACAACTTCAACTGTGCTACTGGAGCAGATTTACCATGGTGAGAATGGAGGGCTGTCAATGACCCTAATGCTGAGCTCCCATGGATCACACTGTAAGGAATGTATTTAAGAGTAGGGAAACACAGAGCAGGGAGGGCAGGGAAAAGAGTGCAGAAAATCAAAATGAGAAGTGGAGGAGCTGATATGCCTGCCACTGTCCTGAAGGAAATCCTAAATCCTGTTCACTTTGAAGCCCCTGTGTTAAGTTTGTGCTGAATGGGAAGCCCACTATTACCATCCTTGCTGAACTCTAGAAAGGTGGAGATAGGAACACCTCCATCAGGTGTTGCCTAGGGGAGGACTACATGGTGTAGGGATTGGGAAGTGTATTCCCTGTCTCAGTGCTTGCCTATTCCTTGTCTTTCCCCTACAATACCCCACCAATGTGAAGAGTAGGTGAGAGTAAGGGTGGTAAAGGCTGCTCTTGCTCCATGTTGCTTATTGATACTGGAGACAGGAGGGTTTCTGAAACGGAATATCTCAGCCAAAGGGACTGCTTCTGGCTCAGCAGCAATGATAGGAATGCAAACAAAGAAGGTAGTGTTTTGTTATTTCATCCCCTTCATCATCTCCACACTTCACTGCTGCACTTATCCATGGTTCAGTCAGAGTGACAAGGTGAGGAGGTAGATGGAAATCCACATTTCTGAGGGCTGGGTTTGAGTGTCTGCAGAAGTTCTTCTGTCCCATTCACACAGCTAACTTATATCCTTAATTCTCTGTGACATGTCCATTCACAAGTCTATCCCATGCACTGGTAAGCCTGATCTTCAGAGTCCTTAAACAGATGCTGTATGAACATTACATGTACTGTCATTGAATGATCAAATAACACCCCTGTGAGCAAAGGATCACATTGTAAATTATGAAACTACAATTTAGATTCAGCAAAAAAACTTAACCACACAGGGAAGCAAAAATCCTAAGGCTTCAACCTTTTACACAAACAATGGTCATTTTAAAAGTGTTTCTGATTCAGAGATGTTGCTTGTCACAGATACAAGACAGGTTAAACTCCATTTTCACTGCTGATGTGGATTCTCTTTTAGTCAAAAGGAGAGCAAAGTGATTATGTGATTGTGTTGGCAGAGAAATCTAGAGTCTTTGCAGGCTCATCTTCATGGTCCTACCTGGAAAACAGAGGCTGCAAATGAGATAACCATTGGGCAGATTTACATTTTAGTTACAGACATTGGGCTGCAACTGTCAGCAAAGGATATTTATTTCTGGTCCCAGTCTCTCTAAAGTAAAAGGTGCACATCAGTAGTAATTTCTCTGTTGGGCTGAAGAAGGAATCTAGATTACTCTGATTTCCCAATGCTGAAATAAACAGTTCATGTTATTCATAAATTAGGATTCAGCTTTCATTTTAAAGAAAAGCAGTGTGAAACTGTTCTTGGTTATCTGCCCTCAAGACTCACCTGGTGTTGGATGCAGACGGGAAAGCCCAAAGTGATGAAAGCAGAACAGCAAAGTACCTGATTCAAGTCCTCAAAGATCTTTTACAGTTTCACTAAACCTTGGAGCAGGGATAGGGCCGTATGACCAAAGAGTCTACACATTTCTGTGATGTTTAGGTGTTGGGAAGAACAGAATTGGTTAGTATAAAACTAATTCTCATCACAGAGGATAATGAGGACCACTTCTAAAGGGGAAGAATAGGCTGTGAATAATGGGAAACATATCCTGGCAGTGAGAGATATACAGTTATAAAATAATCCAGAGGGAAAGAAGGGAAAAGTCTCTCACTGGCTGGGATGTTTCACTTACTCTGGGCAAACCTAGCAGAAATCTGTGGGGAGCAATCATTCCTAGGCTGAGACATGTGATAGTCCATATGTTGTGCTGGCTTAAATGTATTGGCTCATCTTCAGTCTATCTACTGTATTTGTCTTCCTCATCCATGCGAGTATCACGTCTCTCAAATCCAAATGGGGTGCAGCCTACAGAAGTGGAGGCCAAATCTCAAGAATTTAATGGAGATAGTTGATTATGTTTGGACACCATCAGGCCACCCATCCTATTTTCAACTCACATTCTCCCCTTCTCTTTTGGAGAGACCCCAAACCCAAAATCAGACATTTTGCAACAAACAGGAACATCTCTTTGGCAGAAGCCAAAGGTTAAAGTTAAGGGAAGGGATAAGGAAGGTTTAAGGAAAGGAACTGTTCAGTTAAGAGGATGGGTTTTTTGGATGTATTGTAATTCATGCACTCTGTTTTATTTCTCTCTTATTTTTCCTCTCTCTTTTATTTTTTTTTTTCCCACTACATTCTTCAATAAAGATATTTTTCTTTCAGGAAAAAATGAGAGTGGGGAGAGCATTAATAGCTGAGGTGGGACCTGAAATGTAGTTTAAAAAATGTGCAATAAAAACAGGGAGTGACATTGCTATAAAACCAAGGAGAGCTGGAAGGGCAGAGCTGAAGAGATGAGTGTCCAGCCTGCTCACCCCACCTCATCCCATTGGTCTGATGGGCCTCGTGACTGGATTCAGGCCAGCGTAGGAGTCCCATCACTGCAACACAGGGGAAAGTGATTTGTGAGCTGCTGAGAGAGGGACTTCCCTTGGGTTTTTTGCCCCTTGGAAAAATACAGAGAAATCTTATTTTTTTCTGGATTTGTCCAGGAAAACTCTCCCTTTTCTTGGAGGAGGACTCTCCTGGTGCTGGAACATACATCTGCTATTCTCACTAGCAGTTACGACTCAAGACCAAGAGTCTTTTTCCTTTTCAAGAGTCTATAAAAACTTGATGTTATGCCAGCCTTGCTAGGCCTGCACTGATGTTCCTGCACAGCGCCAGTCTGCTGCCTTCAATGCACCTGGGGATTGAACCTACTTCCCCAACACATCCCAGGCTGCTGTTTCCAATCCTTTTTTGCTATCACTAAACAGTGGAAATGCAGAGAAGCATGTAGATTACTCTTTGCATCCATTCCCTATTCTAGACATCATGTTGGTATTTATTTTACAGAGCAATTGGCTCCTTTGAGTCTCTGTAGGTTCCAGCTCTGCACAGATGTGCTCTGAAAGTTATCTTCCAGAGACTGTCCTTTTTTGGCCCCTAAATCTGAGATCATAGCCCTGCAATAACAACCCATGCAGTCCCACACATCTTTGCTGTCTCCTCCTGTGAATTACCAACCTGGTAGCCTCCTTCTCACAGACCTTCCATTTTCCTGGTGTGTTTACCCGGGGTAAACCATTTTACTGCTTCCTCACAGGAGGTTTCTGAGTGGGAAGCCATTCCTCCCAAAATTACAGTGGTTGATGGGGCATCCTGTAGCCTGCTCAAGAGAACTGGGAAGGCACTCTCCAGCTTCTGGGCAGCTGATTTCCAAGTGGAAAGACCAAGACTGCTTTGGCCTCTCTTGAGTTATTGTTTGTATCATTCAGTGCAGACATTCCTGCTAGAAAGTGGTGACATGTATCTGCAGATGACCTCTGAGCACCAGCTCTGAGGTGGGGGCAGCAAGAAACTTCCAGGAGGAGGCAGCAATTTTGGGAGTAGGAACAGGATGGCCTACGCTCCAGCAAAACAGCTTGCTTAAAGGCCTGGTGTCTGGATCACAACTCCTATTCCTCTCCTGAAAAAAGGGAATTTTCATTCCTTTCCCTATCTTGGGTAAAGGGAAAGGAAAATAAAGAAAATTGCTCCCTTTACTGACTCAACTTCATCATCATCAGTTTCTCCATGTGTCCAAAATTCCCACATGGGAATGCAAAGACCAAGTAACATCAATAGTCAGACAGATGGAAACAGTTTAGGCAGAATGAGCAGGACCAGTAGTCCTGGCTAACTGTGGAACAGGCTGTCCTATTCCCTCTCCCCTCCTTCCTGCACCCCCAGAGAGAGAGGGTACTCTCTGTCCAGGGTTGGCCCCTGGGGTCTCAGAGGGGCTGTGCTGCATAGCCTCCATGGACCTCCATGGCTGTGCAGGGAGAAGGGGCTGCATTTCTCTGGATTTTAAGCTTTACAGATGGGTTGCACAGCTTTACATTGGACTGGGGTTTGGAAGCTGCATTGGAGACTGACTTCAGCTTTTTAAGGAGAATTGAGAGTTTCCTCTGCAGAACTGCCTAGGATGGCTATCTCCATGCTGACAGGCCACACACCTCAGTCCTGATTCAAAATTTCTGTCAATGGAATTTCTCAGACAGAAATACATCACTTTGCACTGTGTCACACCTGAACAGTGCCTCCTGCACTACCAGGAAGTGCCTAAATTGTAGGACCTGTTCTGTACAGCCAGTCTGAGAGCCTGCTCTGAACCTGCCTAGACTGTCTTTCTCTGACAGATCTAACAGAATATACAAAATTTTTTATTAAACACAGGTAATCCTTTAACTCACCAGGAGAAAATATCCAGGGAAAAAAAAAAAGGCACCATGGGAACAGGAGTTGTTAGAAAGCACCGATTATCTTGTATTCTCCCTTTCTGCAGACATGTTCTGTCCTTGAGAGTCAGGGCTTCTGTCTGAGACTTTTGATTGCCAAAGGCTGGGAAAAAATGTCTGAATGGTGTGAGTAAAAAAACTGTTTCTGCAGCCCAACAGGCTATGTATTAAACCCCTACAGTGAACCAGGACAAATCAGTCCTCACAGTTCCTTTTGTGTGTGTGACATAAGGACATGCACAGGTTGGGTCTGCTGTGGGTGCAGCTCCAGGGGTGCCCAGGGCTTTTTTGGATTGCTATATCTGGCAGGATTTAGCCCCAGATCTCCCCTCCTGCAGATAAGGGCTTGCTTGTAGCCAGGAGGGTTGTTTTCATCCCTCCTGAACAAGTTAAACACCCATGTGAAGTACTTTGATGTGATGTCTCTTGGCCATTTCCAGCCTGATGTAGCAATCAGGAAGTTGTAACACCTCTGCAAGGATAGGCCAGGGTTGTAAAACACCTCAGTTCCCTTAGTCAGGACCATTTTCTTCATCAGAAGGGATGGCCGGGACAATCACTGCCATCAGTGCTCATGCTTGAGCAGCCTCTGCATCGACTCTGGCACGAGCTTTGGATTCCTTGACATTAAGACTTGATGATCCCATAGCAGAAAAAATTTCTCTCGCATGGAAGAACTGCCAAGACACCCTTAAAAGGAAGGCTCTGCCAAGAGCACACTGCTGGAGATGCTCACCACTGCTCCGACCTCCCCAGGAACCATCCTGAGCAAGCCCAGGAGCAGGCGTGTGCCTCCCCTGCCCCTCTGAGTCCCAGTGCAGAGGGGACACAGCCTGGTCCTTTCAGAGCCATGGCCAGAGGTGGGCAGGACCATGCCCTGGCATGGAACCCCCCCATCAGAGCAGCCCAGCCAGCCATGTTCCTGCACACGCCTCCATTCCAGCCTGTCAGCGGAAGCAGATGTTTCTAATTTATCACTAAAACCAAACAACTTAATCCACCAAATATGCAGCAGTAGGGGGTGAGGAGGGGCCCTTTCACTTAAAGTTGATTTGTAAATTGGATGATTAAGGTTAATTTGTCTATGAGTGAGGCAAGTCTCTGTCAGATATTGTTACTAATGCTTCCTCCCTCTAATTTTTGCAAGTCCTAAGCATCCAAAGTCTTTTCAACCTGAGGCAATGGGACACATTCCTGTTCTGCTGGCCAAAAGTGTCTGGCACTGTTTCCTTTCATCAACAACTCCAATATTTATCTATTTAGCCCTTCGGAACGTTATTTGGGTGTAACAGATGTTGCAGCCCTCTGTGGTACGGGTGCCAGAGACAGGCCTCAGCAGCATCCCTAGCATACCCCTTCTTGCTTTTGGGAGTGTTTCTTCCCCTTGGCTGCCTGGTATCTGGCTGGAGGGCAGCCTGGCACCACAGAAGCCTGTGCTGGAAGCCCCTCGCAGCAGGGACTGTGCTCAGGGCTTGCACAGAAACTGCATCTTCACTCCACAACATGGCTAAAGGCCCTGATGGGAAGGATCCTGAGTCCAAGCTCATTTCAGATTAGACTGAGAAAATTATTGTTTTTCCCTATGTTTATCAATCCTGGAGGTCATGGCCAACCTCAGATCTTTATTTCAGCTCATGCACAGCTATTGATCCATCCAGGCACTAAAAATACACACCCCCTGCTCCTACAACCAATACACGTCCTGCTTCTGCTGACACCCACTTCAGACCATAGCTCCTACTCCTCATGGCTTGTGTTGCTGTTCACAAAAAAGGGCTTTTCTCCAAGCAGCTGCCACTGCACGTCTGCCATGCACAGCAGCAGTGAATAGCAATACAGTAGCCTTAAAAAGATCTTTACAGCATAAGCCTTGTGTATCTGTGAAAGGTGAGGGGAAAAGGCAACCCCAGCCAGCAGCAGGATTGTCAAAGCAGTTGGGCATCCACAAAACAGAAAATACCTGGTGCAGGAATGGGAGGGGGTCCTTGTGTAGGGCCTTGGCAGCCCACAGACCCCCACCCTGTGCTGCCAGGCTGGGAACACCAGGAGAGCAAACTGGCACACTAAACCTAGCCTGGTTACATGGGGAAAGAACAGCTGTACTGATTTGTTCACCTACATCTCTGAAAATAAGGATTTCTTTAGGTGTTCTTGCCTGGTAGACATTGCAGTGCTCCTTATCCTCATGAGCCAGTGCCCCTGCTGCAGAGAGAGACCCAGTGGCACAGGCTGACCCCCAGGTGTCACACACAAAAATGAGTCCCTTCAACGCAGGGGTCTGGGCACCTGTACTGCAGCCATGGCACAGCACACTGCTTTTGGACATTTGGGCTTTCAGGTTTAATTGCAGTAGCTGAGTGGGTTGTAAGAAAACACAAAATAGCCTTGTATGCAGCTCTCTGCTGGGGTCACTGCAATGCTGATGAGGCTGTGGGATGCTGTTGCAATGACCAGTGCCCATCTCCTTAGCTGCCTCTTGGGCTGTAAGCAGGATCTCCTGGGGATCCAGCAGTCAGGAAATCCTTCTTCTCCATTATTTCTATTAAATGGTAACATTAGGCAATGTACCAGAATGTCAATGAACTTCTCCTTAAGTCCAAATAACAGACAGGCTAAAGGGATGAGCGAAAAGGAGAATAAAAGAAAACCAGAAGGAAAGCAGCAGTAGCATCAGCAGCAGCAGTGGGAGCAAGAATCAGCCCCTAGAGCTCTGCTACACATCCTACATCCCTATCCCTCTGATACACAAAATGTATAAAGCAAGCGGGAAAACAATAGGTTTGAGAAGAAAACTGAAGACACCTGGAATAACCCTGAGCTTGAAAAGAGCTGAAGCAATTCTAGTTTTTGTCTAACAAAAGAGATCACTCTTCTTGTAATTCAGTCTAGACAAGCCTGTATCACTTTAACAGTAAGCTACATGCAATGGGAGCACCATAAAGAATTTATTCTGCAATGGTGCAGTCTGATTTTCAGTCATGAAGCCTTTTCCCAAATGACGAGATGCCATTAAATTCATTTTTACCAGTGATACAGCCCTTAACTTCTTGAGAACTGGGCTGCGTTTCAAATGGTGATATACACTGTAAGTGGCTTGTCCTCTACCCTGTTAAAGAGGTGCCTTCCCTCATTCTGTACCTGTGAGGGATGGTCAGAGATACTCTCATGTCTGAAAGCTTTGTACGTGCAGGAAGCAAACTAGTTGCAGCTCATTGCAAGGAAAGAACGTTTTACTTTGATGTTTTCAATAGCTTGGTCTGAAACAGCCTCAACCTCACTCCACACCTGATGAAAAGTGATGAATTTGAACAAGCAAAGTTGTTTCAAATTTCCAGATATATCTTGTACATGATATTCTGGGGCCCTAATTTTTATTTCTGCTTGTTTTTTCCAAGGCTATAGAGAAGAAAAGGCTATAGATTCAATTTATGGGAGACTTGATCTGTGCATAAAGGACCATTTTCTTAAACTGTCAAAAGATTAAACATAATGTTTTGCAATCATGTTCAAGGTACATAAACAGCAGATTCTTGATGAGCAACTGATAGAAAGCCTGCTCTCTAATTCCTGGGGAGTTTATTTTGCCTTCCGACCTCTGATGAAGTAGCAGTACTTGAAATAGGTTTTGCTTTTAGTTGAAGATACATTCCACAATGGAAGACAGTGAATGTCCTTGTCTTAAAGCTTCTCCAGGATTCATCCAGGTTGTCTGACCTCTGAGAGGAAAGACAATTTAATAAAAAATCCTTTCTGACCCTCAGATGGAAGATCACACAGCTCCTCAAGTGCAGGCTCAGGACATTTATATCTGAGCATGAGAGTTTCTTTTGATGCGTTTTAATGTTATGTGTTGTTGATGTTCCTAAGTAATACAGCTCAGTGAAGCATTCAAAAACAAATGTTCAGCCCCCCTGGGGTATGGTACAAGGCCTAAGGATAAGCTTTGATGTGGATGTAAAGCCATGATGGCTGTCAGATCCTGAGTCATTTTTCAGTGGCACCAATGTGACCAGAAAGGGAATAGATATGCTTTCACACAGCCTTGAGCCAGAGCTTCAACTTCTGCTGATGCAAACTAATTATGCTGCCTTTGCAATCAGTGCAGCAGTACTGGTGCATACCAGATCAAGAACTGGTCATTCAGATTTCAAGACTGAGAAGTTATATTGGCAAGATATTACATATTACAGGTTTAAAAAGGAGATTTGCCTTTTACATTTTAATGACATATTAAAATAAATTACAAATTAGAAGTCAGAATTCTTCCTTTTCTTAATGTGCAGTTTGAAGCATCGACAGGAATTTGCAGATCCTGAGTCTTTGCCCATTTTTCCCTAGTCCCTACACTACCTGAGACCACAGGAGTTAGTGTCATTAGCATCTTCCCTCAAGTAAGAAATTGCTGCAATCCTAATTTGGCTGGCTTGGCAGGCCTGAGCAGGTACGCAGCAGAGTGTCTAGAATGGGGGCTGGCAATATGGGGCATCCACATAAGGGCTGCAAAGGAGCTGAACTGGATCCCTCCAGGAAGCAGAATTAGTCTAGCATACATCTGTGGCCCATACCGTAATTATTTTTTGTTTTTCACAGAAGGGATACATCATTTCCCAGCTACATGCCATCTATATCTATCTATATCTATGTCTACATCTATATTTATATCTATATCTAACCATGGTGGGACCATGTATAAAATAGCATTACTCCCCAAAATCTAGATATGAGATCAAAGTGTGAGGGCCATGCTTATGAGCCACTCGTTTAAATATAAACATTCTTGTCTTTCAAGAAAAGACTATCTTTCCTTTCAATTCTTCCCAAGCCCTCCTTATGTATGAACTGAATTTCAAAATTAAAATTGATTGCAGGTGTCTTAAGTATATTTTTCCAGGCCTTCTATTTAAACAAGTTACAGCAATACTCACCTTCATACAGTTTTTGATCATTATGATATGAATTCTCACTGACAGCAGTAAAGACCATAGGGACCTTTCCTTATTTCCAGAACCAGCTTTTTAAAATTTGGATCCCCTTTTAGACTGTCAGAAGGGCTGTTTTAGAGGAGAATCATTCATTTGATGATCCCTAGTACAGCTGCCTACCACATGTACAGCAGCAGTGTTAGCACTTTTTCATTTTCCCCCACATTCAGCCTCAGCACTGGAACTCATTACACAGCTGGCATCTCATAAGTGCCGTGTTCTTTTGCCCCTTGCTTCAAAAAATGATCTGTAATAGCAAGGTGGCCATTAATAACTAATAGCAGGATTGCACAGAGAGCTGACAGCAGGTAGGATGCCAGCCCTGAGAGATGACCACTCAGTTTCTTACTCTGCACAGATTGTGATCTCTGGCAAATATCAGCCTTGTGCCCGAGGTCCACATCTGTAGAATGAGATACAATGCTTTGGCTTCCATGCCAAATAAGGATAATCAAATGATTGGGTGATCAGCTATGGCAATAACCATGAGTTTGTAATTACCTGGGATAAAAGATGGAAAATCTCTCTGGATCATAATCACAGAGTCATCTCCTTGCTCTTGGAGGTAATGGGGGTCAGGTGTGCTGTATGGAATGGAAACCTCTGAGTAATAGAGTCATCCCTGAAGAGACAGCTGCCAGCTGGTTAGACCTGCTTTGAGCAGATGTTGGATGAGATGAACTCCAAATGTCCCTTCCATCCCAAATTACACCTGTGACTCTGTTCTAATGCTGCAGCTCTGCAAATACATCCTCTTGGAGAACTGGGGATCAGGGTGCACACACCCAAAGCAGTGGTGCAGGACACAGCTTGCCTCCCTCAGGGACTGATCAAACTATGGACTGAACCAATCCAAGGCAGCTTGATGTCTCTACCAAAAGCACTTTGGTGCTTGTGGCCCCAGGCGCATCCTAGGAATAGTATAGGTGGCTTTAGGTAGAACTGGGCCTCCATGAAGCCAAGCAATGGCAGGTTTATTTCCAGATTGACTACCTAAAGGTAACGAAAGTTTGCTGTGTTGGGGAATATGCTCTCTAGTTCACATTTACCTGCCATTTCATCTTACATCACCACTGTATCCATGTTTCAGTCCTTCTTGCTCAGCCTTTACATGAAATAGCAAAATTAAGTCTTGTGGTTCCTGTGGACTCTCCATATGGCGTCTCTCATGAAGTAATAAAGTGTGAGCTTTGTAAAAGCCTTGTGCACTGACACTGGAAATAATGGCTACTGGGGTATATATATTGTTGGGTTTTTTTTAAAGCAGTGAGTAAAATCAGACAATTTCCAAAGTCTGATTGAAGCAGTTTAATGGACTGTGTCACATCACAGCTGGGGACCTACTTTACTTTCTCAGGGTCTCAGAGATAACTACAGTGCCATGCCAGCAGAGCAGCACTCCCAGCTTGCAGACAGCACAGCCCAACCAATCTCTTGGGTGGAAACATAAATGAGAAACATAAGACATTAATTCATATATAAGGATCTACACTTCCTCCAGGGGGGAAAAAGAAGAAAGAAAAAATATTCTTACATTTTTGATGTGGTTGATCATGACACAGACTTCACCTTACAAGTCTCATACTTTTCAATCTGTGTTACAGCTCATGGGATCCCAGCCAGGCTTTCACGTTCACATTCACAATTCAATTCAGTTGTAACTGTGACGCTTATGTTGGGAACTGTTTTCTTAACTCTGTATAAACATCTGTGAATGCATATACAGTAACAGCCAGTGAGGCAAACGACATTTGCAGTGACCAGCAGCCGGCAACACTGCACAGGACCACAGCAGAACGAAGCACCCAGAGGCCTGCAGTGCTTACATGGCTGTGGTGTGGCTGAAAAGGGCTGGGGATAAATGACATCATCCCTGCCTGGGGGCTGCAAGTGCACTGCCCAATGATTTGTTGTTTCCTTAGTCAAAAGCCAAATCCCTGGGGCAGAAACCGAGTCATGCCTGGGAGCAATTAACAGGCGCTCAAATTAGTACTGTGGTTTAGATGTCCCCACTGAAATCAATTCAGTTCAGCCCTCAGAAGTTAGGTATATATTCTGCTTGTCTCAAAACACTTCACAGAGCAGAAGGTCATAGGTCCCGGGCAGTTTTTGAAGTTTAGCCTCTTGTAGTGATGGACAGAAAGCTGGACAGGATCCCGATACGCCCCGGTCGTGGGACTGCTGCCTGCAACCTGGGTGTGTGCGAGCAGCCTCTGTGCCAAGCCTTGCTCCTACACCAGGTCACAAGGTCTCCAACATCATAAAACAACATTCAAAGTCAAAAATGCCAGCTATTTTCTAAAAATAGAAAAGATGAGCTGGGAGAGAGAGAGAAAACACATCCTTGCAGATGGTTTAGCAGCGAGGCAAGAGGTCCAGCACGGCAGCTCACAAGAGGCTCACCTCAGCATGGCTGAGCAATAAAGCTACAGCTTTCAACATGTATTTTAATTAAAAAATAAAAAGGCAGATAATTTGAAATTCAAGATATATGGTTTGATAGTGCCTCATATTTTGAACCTGTTAGTGGAGAAAGGAAAAGTGAAAACAACAGGAAGAGCTGAAAAGAGGCAAAATTAATTTATTGTGGACTTAGGGTTTCAGTATTCGACAAAGGAAATGGATATAAATGGAAACTAAATTGAAACTGAGGTCTCTCTCATTCAACAAAATACATCACTGCTACTAGTCAGCTACAATGCAGAAAGACAATTTAATTACTAATAAACAACTTTGAAGTTGTACTTGTGTTTTAGTGTCTTAATAAAGCCGCAAAAAAAAAAAAAAGAAGTAACAATAAAAGCTGAACCCAAGTCTTCAAGTTCATGAAAAACATTGATAACACACATATAAAATGTGCAGGGAATTTTTTCAAGTCGATTGTTCACACAAGGGAATAACAAAAGAGATAATTTGATCATTCTTCATTAAAAACTATTCTTTGTTTAAGCTAGAAATGCTTGTTAAAAGTTTTGAGGACTTTTTTGTTTGTTTCTTTTATCTTTACATTTCATAAAGCCACAAAAATTGAATTTACAATATTTTAAAGTTTGATCCTGGACTGTGAGCTGGTTTCTCTTTTTCCCTCCTTTGCAACTGAATACAATGGAATGAATGAGGACTTTGATTTCCTTTCTTATCTTTGCTGCTCCTTTAATATGGCTTTTTTTCATCTTCTCTGTAAAACCTCTGTCCTTATCGCCTGAGAATTATATAATTGTGTCTAAACTATTGTCTTCATTCTTGAAGATGTATTTTTAGAATGGAGCAGGGAATTTTTTTCCTGGAACCTTATATTTACCTATTTTAAGCCACAATATTTTTTTGCTTTTCTTCTTTGTCTCACTAGTTGTTCTACTGATTACTTGTTGCAAAAGCTATGCTTCTTTTTATGAAGTTTAGCAAGTTTAAGTTGACAAAAGGAAAGAAAGAGAGGATAAAAAAATCTTTTGAAGGAGAAAAAAAATCTGACTACCACTCATTTTGCTTGCAGGGGATTCATTGCATTTATGATATCCAAAATGCTAAACTTCAGTATGGGTTACATTTCCTGGCTGGGATACAGAGAAATTCTCAGAAAATCGAGGTTTGAAATAGAAAGCCAGCAGCAGCCTCATCTGGAACACAAGGAACTTCAGCAGAGGGGACAGAGCTTGAGAGTGCTGCCACTTGGGAATCATGAACTGAAATAGAGAAGCCTGTCATTGCTATTTTATTTTTAAAATATGTAAACGAATGAAAAGCTAAAAACAAGTCCTGTGTTTTGTTTTTGCTGTGCCTGTGCTAGCAGCGCTGCTCTCATGCCCTCCCGGTGCAGAGCACACATGCCACAGCTCCTGCGCTCCCGTCGCTCGCTCTTATGTTACTGCTCAAGTATGCATTCCAAAAAGAGCCAGCAGATACAGTAGATTTATTCTAGTTGTTGAGGTCAAGGACTCCTTTCCTTTGGATTCAGCAGAGAGGGAACTCTTTCCTCATCGCACCAGACAGGCTTTCTGCTTTGCAGCCTACTGTCAGTGCGCACCACAGATAAAGAAACATCTGAGAGCATTTTTAAAGGATTTATCAATCCAAAGCACCAGTGAGCTATGTGCTGTCTCCAGTGTCAGAGTTAGGAGGCTTTCAACAAGGGACAGTATCTGCACAAAGTGCAAGCCAGAGGCTCCAGCTGCTGCAAACTTTTGAAGCCATGTAAGTAAAGGACTTTATTTTGCTGAAGCAAACTTTGTATATTCTCTTGCCTCATAACAACTCTGAGAAAATCTAAACTTTAGATGAATTTCCTAATACAAGTAACGTTGCTATCCTGCCATCCCTTTGAATAATGCATGTATGTCAGCACAATAAATAAATTTCTTACCTTGTTTTGCTTGTAAAGAGCAGAATCTGTAGCACCTCAGGCAGGCTCTGTTTGCTTTTCTGATCGCTGACCATTTCTGTTCTCTGTTTGTGAATGGCACAGAGACCTTCCTGATTTCTCTGATTTCTCTGATATCTTTGATTTCAAGGACAATGAGAAGCTGGCAGGGAAATGCAAAGGCTGTGGAAAGGAAAACAAAGAGCATAAAAGCAGTTTATAAAGTGTTGTCAGTGAACCCAAAAGTGGTGTGCAACCCCCATGTTGAACTTGTGGTCTTCTGAGATTTTATGTGCTTTATAGGATTAATGAGTCACAGATTATGTGACTAAGAGGAACTTTAAATAACAGAAGAAATATTTTGATTGCTTTATAAAATGTAACTTCATGTTCATGATCATGTTTAAATTTTTCACCTTCTCTATGGTTATCTGGAGCTTATGGCAGGGGACGGACCACCTTTCTCTGAGCTTCACAATGTAACTTAATCATGAAATATTTCCTTGTTTTCTATGTAGTTCATATACATATTGGCATCAAAAGGCCTGGCAGAGAGCTGTTGAAATGCCAAATTTCTCTTCTTGTCTGTGAAGTCCTCCCTGCCATTTTGCTTGCTGCCAATACGTAGACATGGTGATAAATAAATGGAAACTATATTAGATTCACTGACGAGGTACAGGTGGCACTACCCTGAGACAAATTTCATGTACTCAGAATTCTCTGTGTCTTCCTGTTCAGAGAGTCTCCAGTTCCCTTGCATTCCTTGTTCAAAAAGCATCTGATCCCTATGATTTTGAACATTCTATTTGGCTCACACTATTTCCCAGTTCCCAATAACTTTTAATAGGCCCTTTCCTCCAGACCCACATGTCTGAAAGGTTCAAACCTTACCCTCCAACCCTCACAGTGAAAACCCTACCCTCCAACCCTGTCATATACCTGCAGGTACCCAATCCAGCTTTATTTATTGCAAATATGCCATGGCAATCACCTCTTGCATCAGGTGCTCACAGGAACATGGATGCTGCCCTAAATACCTTACCAGCTCTCCCATCCCTCCTCTTGCCCTTCATTTCCACAGCAATGCAGGATCTGCACGGGGAGAGCCCTTACTGTACAGTAAGGGAAGTGCCCACGATTCTTTGAAGGCCATGGGATGATGATGTCAGCCAGCCAGTCAGACCTGGGTGCCAAAATAGCAAGGAAATGAACAGACCTGCAGGGCTGGGAGATGCACTTTGTTACTTCCAGTGATGCAGGAGAGTCACCTCCTCGAGTGAGGATGGGGAAAAGCTCTGCATAAAGAAGTTTTCAGGGCAATAAGGATCACATCTTGAAGGTGCACTGGCAAGAGCAAGTCAGAGGTGAACGGGGCTGCTGTGAAAGTCAAACCTCTGTGATGATGGAGGAAGATGTTGCTTTTTAAGAGTGTTTGGAGAATGAGAAAAAGTTTAATTTTCAGCACAGAGATGGGCAGGAGCTGTTTTCTTTGCAATACAAAACTCTCTCTTACCTAGATGGTGCAACCACTCTCCAGGCAGAAAACAGCAGTTTATTATAGTTTTTGAATTTATGTATGTTCATGTGTTCTCTTGGCAAATGCATCTTTTGAGTTCTAAAGCTTTCTGAACCTTTCATATAGTTCTTTTCTTTGAAGCAACAGATGTCAGTGATAAGCAGATGGTTCTGGCTTTGAATTGGAACATCTTTAAGTACTTTGTTGCGTATATTTTATGGTGAGGAATGCGCTCTGTCTTTCTATGCAGAGCTGATGCACTAAATGAAAAGTATCCATGTCTGGACGCTTGGTGTCACTTCCTAGCTCACAAACCGCTAAACCACATATTTTTCAGGATTATTTGTTATGAGATATTTTCATCTCATTATTCAGCTTGTGTTTTCAAGCTTGAAACAAACTGTGAAATGCTCTAATCTGATGTGAGCTCAAAGAGAACAAGCACCAAAAAGAGCCAAAGGAGCTGCTCCAGTTGTGAATTGCATTTTCACTCTGATGTATCCTGTGAGCAGGCTGAAATCTTCCTCTTGCAAAATTTCCCAGAGGAAATAATGCAATGCCTATGGAAACAACTGAACAAAATCTTTTGATCTTTCTTACTCTAAACTTCCATTTTCAGGAGGTACAGCTATGAAATTTGATGAGTGGAGAATCTAAGAACACAAGACCTTAAATCAGGAATAAATTTGGGAACACAAACGGAAAGAAGAGATCTGAAATAATAACTCATTTTCTTTCTTAGAAAAGAAATCATGCAAACAGATTTAATCCAAATGGTTTGCTATTGGATATTAATTTACTGCTCCAAAAAGTTCTTTTCTCCCCCTCTGCCTGTTTTCCAGTCCTGAAGAGTTTTATTTTTAAAAGAAATCTCTTGAGACAACCTGTGATGTGTGATCTGTTTAAACTTTACTTAGTTGATCTTAAGACTGGATTATTGCACATATTGTTGAAGGCTTTATTAATTATAGTGACATAAGAGATGTTATCAGCGCTTATACAAGGCACCAGCCTAACCTGAAAGAAGATAAATGCCTCACTTCAACCAAGCTTTGGAGCTTTTGCCTTCATCTTTGATAAGGAATGGGGATTTTGGAGGGTTGCTGGTGCTGAGAGGGTGCAAGAAGATCTCAGTTGTGATGCAGGATGTGCTCTTTCCCTCTCTTTTTTCCCCCTCTTTCTCCAATTCTTCTTGAAATCTTTTCCTTTCCCACTTCTTCAGGATACAGAATCTCCTAATGCCAGGCTCTTCCAAAATACAGGTTTTCCTCAAATCAGCCTCTCCTCACTCCACAGCACCATGGTTGCTGTTCAGCCTTTGTGGTGTGGAGAAGGGGCCTGGTGGGGACAGAATGTCCCAGCACAGCTGGTGAACCCAACTGGCCACGTGTTTGGATTTCAGTGCTAAGCCCCATTCCTGCAGGTACAAGTGAAGTCACCCACATATAAGCAAAACATGAGGCCTTATGACCCTTCATATCTAATGCCCAAGGATAAAGGATGCTTTAATTACTGCCTTGCATTTAATTACTGCCTAATGCCATGCATTTCCTAATGGTTTCCACACCCAGACATCTTCCGGAACTGGTCATTACCCAAAACAACAGTAGACTTACAAATCCAGTAGCTTGACAAAAAGAGAACATTTCCTCCAGTTCCACTTTGAAAGTTTTAAGTTCTCTATCCAATACTGTAGAGTTAAAAAAAAAGGAAAATTACTGACGCGTTCTATTTTAGTATATTATTTGACAATATCAGGTTTTCAGATTTAGGAATCTACATACAAATGAGAAGAAGTTGTGAAAGCTTCTGATTGATGGACTGTCTTTCTCTGTGACAATTCTAATTATTTAAGGACTGCAAATGTTCAAATACTTCAAAAACCACAGGCAGTGTTTTGCTACTTGTCAGCAGTGTAACTCAGAGAGTGGCTCCCCCAAATAAATCCTTGCAATATGAAGAGGTTACAATCTGATGTGTGATAGACTTAGACTTCTCTGGTGTCTATCTCAAGGCCTTTTTCTCTCTGTGAAGTCCTACTATCCATTACTGCTCTGGTACAACCCTTCAGCACATATGTATTTATTTTCCCAAATACCAGCTCTCAGGCCTACAGACATGAGGACTGAGGGAAGATTCAATGACTGTAGAACTGAGATCTTACTAAAAGTCTGTGAAGATGCAGAAAACTGAAGGCAGTTTTCCTGAATTCTGGAAATACGTGTCCATCCATGGCCACCCATAGGTAAACAGGTTCTTTGTAAAGAGGGAAAGAAAATAACTTTTAGTCCTTTCTATGGTTCTGTGTGCCTGCAGCTTTCCCACAGGTTCAGAGGCAGAAAAAAACCCTCCAAATCTGCTAGAAAACTCTCAGTCTAAGTGTTGTACAAGATAATCAGCAAAACTGACCACAAAGGACCATAAGCAGCAAAACATCCCCAGATGACCAGTTTGGAGAGCTGAGAGCTGTTGCTGTGATGTCTGTAGTGGAAAAGCTCTTGGCAGGGAGGGCAGCAGTGCAGTGACACACCTGTCTGCAGGTGGAAAATAAGTCTGGAAGCTGCTCTAAACGAGCTGCTGCAATGGAGGGCTGCAATGGGAACATGGAATTTTTGCTCTGAATCTATGGGAACAAATACCATCATCCTTTGTTGTCAACTGATGCTTGTTAATGCAACTTATCTTTGAGTGACTGCCCATTTCTGAACTTTAGTGAACTTACAAACTTGATATCTTAAATGTGGCTGGGGAAAAGAGTGAAGGGGTAAGGGGGAAGGGGAGGGAAATCTGCTAGTGTTTGTATTCCTGAAAGAATTAATTCTGCTGTATTGGTAAGGTTTCCTCTGTGGCTTTTAAGTTATTTCCTGAAATCTGCAATTACATTCATGAAAGATCTGCATCCAGTTTTTTCTAAAATAATGCTGAAGCAGATAAAGTGGTAAGTAAAACATTTTTTTTCTTTTCATGTAATCTCTGTTTTTGTTTATCAGCTGATGCTCTAGCAAGTAGTTTCTGCCTTGAGGGGCTGTTGATAGATAGTTCCTTGAGATAACTCAGTATCTCAGCTGCCTTGTTCCTGTAAAGTCCTTTTAAAACATAGAGAAAAATTTCAGTGTTCACCACAAATTGATTTTGGAACTTACTGGTAGTTCAGGTCCTTGACATCAATGAAGGTGTCTAGTGGAGCACGTGGGCAAAGGTGACAGTGCAGGGAGTCAAAAGAAAGTATTGGGACTGTTTGGGGATTTTTGGTGGCAACCAGGAGCCAGATTCAGCTTCACATGGTTGCAACAAGGGCACTTCCAGCGTGCCCAGATTGCTGCCTCAGTGCATGAACAGCCTCCCACCCACAGGCACAGTCATCAGCATGAACCCTGACTCTCCTCCCTCAGAGGAAAAAGGGAATCCTGGAGGATTACAAAAACTCTTCAGGGTACAAGAGAGCAATAAAAAGAATGTCTGAACATTCCAGGTGGGCAAAATAATCCCCACTTACAAAGCTGAAGATTTGGAAAGGTATATGACTGTTGTGTTGACCATACCATGGCTGCTGTGTTCTGCTCCTTAAAGAAAATGCTCTGTATTCCTTGTTCAGGAAGGAAAATGTTCAGGTTCTCAGGTCAGACTGGCCACCAGTGGTCATGAACAGGAGAGTAAGAATCCATATTATCTGATAATAAAAATATTTCATCATTATAATTATTGACAGACACCACATACACCTCAAATTTTGTAATCTACAAATGTGGAGTCATTCTTCTTTTATTTATACCCACTTTTGAAGACTAGTTAAATTCCTATAACTTAAGTGGAAATGAGAGAAAAAAACAACTACAACTTTTGGGGATTTCTGCTTAAATAATAGTAGTTAGAAGATGAGAGACATAAATTAATACAATACCTGTGGGGTTTCACAAGTGGCTCAAATACAGTATTTTTTAAGAATAGACATGAACTCGGCACATGAGGGGGAAAATCCTCACAATTATCTTCCTAATTGAAAAAAATTACAGTTTCAGGTCAACAGCATGCAGAGATGCCTGGAAGGTGTTGCCAAAGCCCATCCTAACAGTGCATCTATGCTGTAAATATCACATGTGAAATTAGTCAGCAACAGCTATGTCATCTTGATTTGCATGCTAATAAGATGATGTAATGATGCTCTGGAGAGATGGATGTACAGTTAGCTGGCAATAAAATTTTTGCCTTTTTTGAAGCACTGAAATTTCAGAATTCTCAGGGGTGTATTTCTCTGACTTTGCACCTTGTCTCTTAAATAAAGAAACATCCTGCTGATATCTATGATATCACCTCTTCAAGGAGAAAGGGACGTCACACATTTCTTTCTGAAAACAGCAGGTACAGAAGCCAAGATATGGACATTTCTTCATAGACATGAGCTATGAGAAAAGTTTGCACATTATCAGCCTTCTTGTTGAGAATAAGGCTATACTATGGTTTGGAACAAGCTACATTTCAGGGCCTCCTGTACTCTGAAACAGAGCACTAGACCCTCTTCCAGAAAAATATCAGTTCAGAGAGAAAAATGAAATGCCTTCTTATTGATAAATGTTGTCTCCAAGACAATCTCTCTTTGAGCTACAGGGCCATTTCCAAAATGTGAAAGGATCCTGGCTCCTTGCAGATAAGAGTAGGATGTGAAAGTCCAGAGAGGCATCCCTGCACATGGGATGGTGATGACTGTGGCAGATAAAGCAGCATATGGGTCTTTTGTCATCTTTCCCCCTCACTGTAGCCCTTCCCCATTTTCTTTTTTTCTCACAAAAAGACTGAACAAACCTTCTTCAGCATCTCATAACTGAGAGAATTTTTCAGTGCAGGATTTTATAAATCCTATCTTTCTACATTTATGCAGAAATGTACATTTACACTTCTGCAGTAAGGGCTGTGGGCTTATTTACTCATACTGATTTCACTGTAATGCTAGATGGTTGCCCCTTGTAATGAGATCTTAAATTTTTTCCCTGTTGCTCTGAGCTGGTATTTTCCAGGTCATGGGAGTACTTTCCCTGAACTAACAGTGTGTCACATATTGTAGCACTGTTATGTCTTTGAGGAATCAGTTTTCATGCAGGTGCCTAATGTCGTTCTTGAAGATGATGCTCCAGTGCAGACAGGATGTTTGGCTGATTTCTGCTTCAGATGGCTTTTACCATCTTTTCTTTATTGCTGCCAGGGTTTTCTCTTGCTTCCCTGGGGACGCCAGATGCATCTAATGAGTCAGTTCCAGCTTCGAAGCTGAAACGGGTCATGGACAGCAGCCATGTGTTGTTTGGATTCTTGCATGGAAGGGAATTTCCTTTTTCTCTTGCTGGAACAATTCACTCAGTAAGAACTTGTTTTAAATCAAATTGGCATTTCTTTTAGGTAACTTGAACCTTTGCTAACCTTATCCTTAATTCCAAGTTTTTACTATTTGCTAGAAGAGGAGAGTTGCCTTAAAAGAAAACTGGTGCCTTGGACAGTGTGCCTTGCTCCCAGCTTAAGTGATAGGAAAAGAACTGTTTAAACACAAAAGGCTGTAGCTGGTGAAAAATCAGACAGCAGTCAGAGGCATGCTTCTCCCCAGTGTTGCATAAGTAGATATATAACGTATAATGTACTGCAACATCACAGCAGGTCTCCCAAATTGAAAACAAAGAGGAATAAAAGACTGCCGTACCTTGGCTCTTAAATCCCTGAATGTGTTGCCTGTGTTGATTACTTACTTTGATTTGTGCTTCCCTGTGCAGCTCATTTTTCCCTTTAATAAGAGTTTGGCCTGTAAATTGTCACTTGCATTTGCACCAAACAGTGCAATTAGGCTGGAGTGACGGAATATATTACATTGTTTGTTTTCCATTATGTTTATTCCAGATGGTTTTTGTCACTGACTCTTTTTCTGAGCGGGGCTGTTAATAAACATAGGATAAATCTAATGAATAAATTTGCCTGCTTGCTACAGATCTGTGGTGGTGGCTGAGATGGGGTTATGCTGCTGAGTAATGGGTTCTCAGTAGAACTACAGAACTACAGAAATGTCAAATCTTGCTTACTTATGAGAGGCCAGCTGTGCCCATGGTTAGTTAAAGAAGATGTTCATGTAGGGTTTTTTTCCTTTAAAAGACATATATTTAAAATTTAAACTGAGGTTATGATGAGTTCACAGTTGTGATGCTTTATTGCTTCTCTGAACAAAGGAAATGCTTTATGGTACAGCTACAGAGTGAGTACTTGTTTTCAAGTTTTTCTTTATTGGGAAGCTGTTCTGTGCCCTTGAGTCAGCTGTTCAGTTTTTGTCTTGGTTTCTAAACAAATACGTCTTTCCTTCTTCAACCACCTTGTCACTTCAAATAGAAGTTTTTAAAAGTCCCTGACTAGGCTGGAGATGCAAAATCAATTTTAGAAAAAGAACTGTAACATTTTGGAAAAAACATATGGGATAAAGAAGAAATGTGGATGTCTACAGGGCAGCAGGACTTGTCTTAATCTGTTCACTTGCCAAAGTGGTGTTGATTGGAAAAAAATGCAAGATGTGACAGCAGATCTTGGAAAAGTCATAGAACTTTAGGAGTTTTCCAGTAGTGGCCTCTTAGTTTCTCCATCAGAAACAAACATAAGAAAACCCAGCATGAAATACAACATGGTCTTTCCTCCTATCTTGCAAAAGGTGTAAAAACTGCATGAGAAGTGGCCACGGTTGCTCAGCAGTGGGATCTTGGTGAAAGTGAGTCTTGGTTAAAGAGCACATTTTTCAGAAAATCAGCTAAAAGCAGATTATAGTAAACAAATTTTGTTTCTACTAACATTTCCCACTTTCTCTGAACTCTTCCAGGGAACTTATAAGCAGGGATCTGCCAACAGTGCTGCCTTTTGTCAGTACCATGGCTTCTCATGTGTCTGTCAGCTGCTTAGCTCTGCTCGGAGCAACACAAACAGTACCTCTCTCTCTGAAGGTAGTGCAAGGCAATGCTTCCCCAAGTGAACAACCTAGTGATGAACACTGGAAGAAGGAATTGTTCATCTGGGCTCACATGGACCCACTTGCAGCAGGCTGGGGGCCCAGCCAGTGCCATTTGCTGGGTGGCAGAGGGTCTCAGCCACAGTGGGGAAGGGAAAGTTTCTAGGAACAGGAATAGACAAGGAAGGGGAAGGAGAAGTAAGACGTGTGGGAGCAATAATTCAAGAAGGCCCCAAAGGAATGGTGAGCTAAGAAAGGCTAGAAAGACATTGCTGTTTTGGTAACTGAAATATAAGGAAAATGAGGACACAGATTGTACCCACTGCACTGGTGCCTGGCCAGACTGTGAGGTGTGAGTGGTAACCCTTCTGGAATTAATTCAGCACATTCCAGTGCTTGAATTCACACAGTAAAAGTAAATCCTGTGCCAGGCTTGTTGCCTATGGGGCTTATGCTCTGCTTTTTGATTCAATCATTTAGGAATGCAAAGCTCTTCTACCAGATCTGAGCTTTAACAGCATCTTTGCTTTGCCATCACCAGATTTGCTGACAGTGGAGCAGATCCATGGTAATGAAATCATGGCAAAAGGGCCCATGTCTGCCTGCAGCTGCTCAGTCATGCTGTTTCTGCAGGGTCTGATTCATGTCTGGATTGTGCTTTCCCTTGTGTGTGTCTTACCCACCACACTCTCCCCAGGCACCACTGCATGTCCACTTGCACAGCAGGGCAATGGCGAGTCTGTTCCAAAGATACCCAGTTAAGGCTGAGTGTTTACTGAGAAATAAGACAAATTAACAACTTACAAATTACATCAGATTCCTGAGTGTTTCACTGGTGGGGAGAAGGAGAGTTTAGCTATCCCCAGCCTGCTCTTTTTGTATGCATCATTACACTAAAATGCAGCAAGGTGCAAGTTGGACAGCAGAACTTGGAGGCAGACAAATGGGACTTGGACAGGATAGGAGCTGGCTTTTGTCATTCTGACTAATAGTTCCTGCTTCTGCCACTGAAATCTTAATTTACCCCAATTCCTGGCCCCTGGAGGCCTCCATTGAGAGTTTCTTCTCATTTCACATCTTTCTCTGTCATACTCTTAACTTTCAAGCTGACCATGATCAGACACTTTCATGTCACTTCCCTCAACCCCAGACATTCCTTTGGGCAGCAGATGCCTTCAGATTTCAGAGTTACGCGTCCCCTGCTCCCCAGACCCACCAGTTTAATTTTTCCTAGGTTCCTTGAGGCTGGCAGTACTCTGTGATTCTCACAATGAGAAGTGGTCTACTAAGAAGGTACATGAAGGTACATGAGGTAAAACATTGTAGTGTTATTTTTTGCCCTATTAACAAGTGCAGAAGATGCAGCAGGCATGATGTTTTTGTTGATTTATTTATGACTAGTTCCTATCCAAAGGAGTGCAAGACAGAGTCAAGGAAGACAGACCAACTTCTATTTGGTTACTCCTTGAAAAACTGGAAATGAGCATGATATAATCTGATGATCTCCTCTGGATTTACACTAGTGCCAATGAGAACATAGTTCAGTCCACTGATTTAACATCACATCCCAATGGACATGGACAATATATGCGGTGTGTTAAAACCTATCTGAATGCTTATAAAGAGTTCACTAACAATGGCACTTACTGAGGATTATTTAAAAATGCATTTTCTTTCTTCACTACTTCCATCTGCTCTCTTTTGGTCTTCCGTGATTATTGCTGTATTCCTTGAGCACCTTGGTCATAAAAATGGGCACCAATTGCAAAGTCTTTAGTGGACTTTGTCAAGAATACCACACTTCTTATTTTATTTGTCACAGTATTTTGCTGTCAGCTTAGACTTTATGAATCTTGTCTTTTTAACTCCAGAATGCATTACTGCATTTGGAAACATTTAATGTAAAGTTTTGAAAGAAAAAGAATTTATAACACCCAAAAATTATGCCATGAACCAAAACTTGTTTTATCCATCTCCTTTACAGAAAGGATATTTTAGCCTGTTGTAAGAAATGTTGATAATAATTATTGGATCTCTGCACTGACCTTGTTAACACCATCCAGGATGGTATTTAAAAACTGTTAAGGAAAACTGTTTCCCTTAAAGATCAGTTGCATAGCAATTTTTGTAGCAAACTCAAATAGAAAAATGTTCTAGGTCTATTATTAGGCTCTATCCAATTCTACTCATGCCATTAAAGATGATTCATAAAATATTGCACATCTGATCCAAGTCAGCTTCTGTCCTTGTAGCCTGCATAATCCTATAAACCAGACCAGGGCCCATATATCACTTGATTCACATCACTACCCCCGTGTAGTGATGCATTGCAAAATGTGCAATGTACTTGAAGTTGATGACCCTTTCACCCAAAAAAAAAAAAAAAAAAAAAAGGAAAAAGTGTCTGTGCTCTCAGTCAGAGGAGTAGAAAGCAGAAGAAAAACATTACAGCATGAGTCCTCCATGAAGCTGGACATAACAGGAGCTACACCTTGCATTGAAAATTTCATGAGTCTTCTCCAATTTATTTTCATCTCTGTAATATGCTAATGTGTTAGCTTTACAGTGTAGCATACTGCCAGAGCATTGCAACAACTGCACTCAATGCCAGATGCTAAAAAAGCCTCTTGAAATATTACTAAATAAGGCATTGTGAATGTTCTTCGTGGGAAAAATAAGCCCATTCCCTGAGCAGCAAGAATAAGGGCATCTCTCAAGTCTAATAGCTATTTGTCAAGTGCTTCTGCTTCTTTATGGTGTTTTTCTTCCCTTTCATTTAATTTCTCTAACTTTCAATCCTGTCTTGGTAATTTTTTTTAAACTAAAATGATCTATAATTTACTATTGCTTTATTATTGTTTGAGATGCATCTTGATCCATTTAGAGAAGTAGCAAAATACCAAGATTTCAGTATATAAAAAATCCCAGTATCTGAAGGCTAGTTATTTGGAAGAAAATGGTCCTAAGAGCTAAAAGTTGGTACTATTGCTAGGTGTGTTATTATATTTCCTATATAAAGGGGGTCTTTAAGGATAATAAAACACTTTCTGCAGGTTGCCATGATGGCTAACTGCCTCACACAGTCTCTGGCCAGGAGGAGAGCATTGTACTCACTTGGTGAATGGGAGCAAGACCTGGCTATGAGGGAGGGCAAGCCAGGGGTCCCAAAGGATTATGATCATAATGTTAACATTCAAAGCTGGAGCCCAAGATACTTTTTTCCACAGCAGGGTATTCAGCTCTGGGGCTAATTAAATAGCAGCATAATTAAATGCCTGCATCAGCCAGAGTCAGTCCACTCCCAAAGGGACTGTGCAATAACTCTCGAGGCAGCACCAGCCTGTCCTTGCTCTTTGTCTCCCTCCTGCCACATCTCCTCCACCACAGCAGGCTCCTACAGGAGATCCAGGGGCCCCCTCAGCACTCACCTGGTGTATGAGCACTGCAGGTCTGTCCTACCTTGGCCTGCAGGTTTTACAGCACACGCTGGGGTTGCTGACCCTGCACACACACAGTGGGCACGTCACTGTAGGGGACAGGGGCTGCCATACCACCCCTGCTTTACAAAGGGTAAATGAATCTCAGCTAGGAACACCCAGGCACAGGGGCACCACAGCAAGGAACAAGCTGATGAAATACCTCTTGATCTCCTGGTGCATGTGAAGGACTCCTGGATACTCCTGAGGCTGTGCGGTGCTTGCTGTCACCTGGCTACAGTACGACTTCAGAGAGAAAACAGATAAACCCTTTCTATCTAAAACATCTTCTATCTACTGCGTTAGCTCTTCCACAGGTTGCCAAGATCACTTTTTTTACCGTTTAAAATCTTTAATGGAAATTGAAAAGTCTCCAAGATCATCACTAAAATGTGCAGTAGGGACAAGCGGAAAAACTAAATTTATCACTGGAAAAACAAAGACAATACTCTTGTGAGTGGTTAGAAATCAGTTTGGCACTGCAGTTACAGCACTTCAGTGTATTCTTTCTTTTAATAAAAATTGGTTTTCTCAGTTTTCTTCAAGTCCAATCAGTAATCATTTGTTTTGTTAGGTTTGTATTGGTCTGACAGTTTTCATGTTTCTCTCATTCACAGCCTGTTTTCTCAGTTTGCTAAAGGACAGCTGATAAAACTCAGTTTCAGATAAACCAAAAATTACATTTATGCCATAAATACCCTCTGTGATTATGGGAAGACATGGTCAGTCTCTTTTCATTGGCAGTGAAATCAGTGCATAAAATATGCTTGAAAATAATTGTTCTTTGTTTTCTCAGGGACATCATGCCAAATTCCCTTTTTTCAGTACTGTCCTTATCTGAACCTTTAAACCCTTTCTTTCTAAATAATGAAAAGTAGTTCCCTGTATACCCCGTAAAATCCTCTGTCTCCCTTCAGGGTATCCATATCCACTACACCCAATAAAGAGAAGAGTAAAAGGAAATATGTCATCTCATGAGCACAACAGTCATAACAATTGCTGTGGAGAGATTTTCCCAGTTGCTAGTAATTTACAATGGAATCCTTATCCTTTTCTCTTAGCTCCTGAACATGTTCAGAAATGTCTTAGTTTTGGTCTGGGCTATCAGAAGCCATTGTTATCAGATTGCATATTTCAGTGGTAAAATCACCAAAGATCTTGATCCTGAGGATGTACAAGAGATGTTACAGAATCACAGATTGGGTAAGGTTGGAAGGGAGGTCCTCCCGTCCAACCCCTCTGCTTAACCAGGGTTCCCTAGAGCACATTATCCAGGACTTGTGTCCAGACAACTTTAAGAAGGAGACTCCACAACCTCCCTGGGCAATCTGTTCGGGTGCTCAGTCACTTTGCACAGTACAGAAATTCTTCCTCATATTCAGGTGGAACTTCCTGGGCATCAGTTTCTGCCCATTGCCTCTTTTCCTGTTGCTTGGCAGCGCTGACCAGAGCCTGGCTCCATCCTCCTGGCACCCTCCCTTCAGACACTGACAGACAATGATGAGATGCCCTCTCAGTCATCTCTTCTTGAGGCTGAACAGGCCCAGCTCCCTCAGCATTTCCTCACAAGAGAGATGCTCCAGTCCCTTCATCATCTTTGGTTCCTCCCTCTGGACCTGCTTTAGGAGCTGCATGTCTGTCTTGTGCTGAGAAGTCCAGCCCCAGCTCCTCTCCCAGAGCTGGTTGCCTTTCACAGTGGCTGCAAAGTACTCTGAGTAACTAGGAGCTTTAATTATGAATTAACAACCAAACCAGAGATTGCACCAAAGCTTCCATCCCTCAGCTGGAGGCAAGCTGGACTGTGGGTGGGGGCCAGGTCATGCAAGTCACCATTCCTCAGCATCAGGCTGTTCCTTTGACTCAGAGAGGGCTTTGGAGAGCAGCAGTGAGGCTGTTTTCACTCAACATGAAATTTCCACTTTGAATTACACTGCAAACACAACAACAACAAAAGCAAAGTCTGTTTCTTTCATTATATATTTTGTTTTATATTTATCCATACTCTATCATCATATTGCAACCATCACAGCATCTCAGCAATAGCAGGATGGTGCAGGATGGACAGACCAGAACAGCTCTCCCTTGCAAGTAGTTTTCCATAGTCGTGTTTTTCTTCTCTTGTTTGTGTTTTATGAGTATTAATTAACTCCTCTGGTACCACTGCAGGGCAGGAAATCATTGCCCTCCATATGGAAACAGAGAAATAAAGAGGATTATGTGATTTGCCCAAAGCTAAAAAGAGAATTGTTATCAGCACTAGGACAAGAACTGATGATTTTTCTTACTGCCTGGTCCTGTAATGCAATTAGCAGAGCAACCTCCCTTCCCCTCATCCTCTGCTGTGTTGCTCTCCACCTGCAAATGGCACTGACTCCAGCAGTACTTGATATTAGAAGCTGAATTTTGCTGCTAAGATTAATTTCCACTCAACAAGATGACTCCAACCAATACATTTCTGCATCTAAGAGAAACATTAAAATGTGCCTTTGATGTTAAAGGGACATAAGAATCCCCTTTAACTGCAGCATGAGCCTGACGCTTAAGTAATTTTCCAGGAACAAGCTGATGCTACAGCAGCATTTTTTGTGCCATCTAGTGGCTGCAGAAAATCAGATGCCAGGCTCTGCCCCGATGTGCTGCCCAGCAGCAGTGCCACAGCAAATCCTGCTCCTGCTCTGACAACCCCTGCCCCACTTAGGACTGCTTGTGCCTCTTTTTCTTTTGCTGCTCCTGCTGTTTCAGTTGGAGAGCTGTGAGCTGCAGTAAGAAGTGGCCTGAAGAAAGAGATAAGTAAATGGCTATTTTCAGGACTGCTCTCAGCTTACATATATGCTGTGTTTCTGTGGAATAAGGAACATGTTCTTCACTGCTTGGAGAGTGTGAAGGAAACTGTGGGGACTGAGGAAGCAACCAATATACACAGAATATTAGTAATTTGTTTCCTGAGGAGAAGGACACAACCAGGTGCCTTGGAGAAGGAAGCTGGCTGCTCCACTGGGACCCTGCCACCTTCAGGGAGGACAAAAAATACTCAGGGAGGACCTCAGGGACAGGGCTTAGACCTGGCGTTCTTTTCAGCCATCTTTTTGATTAACTTCTCAAAAAACACAGATAGGGACTGATTTCTGCATATAGCCATTATCTTTAAAAGCACAATCAAAATAAATAATTCCCTGGCAAGGGTAGTAAGGAAGGACTGCACCACATAGGCTTAATTAAAAACTGTCTTTGAGAGTTAAGGAAAGCCAAGACAGCACCATAAGTAATAGTGACATTTTTCCTAGGTTTTAGTGGAAGACACATTTTGTGTAAGTCGCTTTTAATCTAACACATTTTAACCGAGAGTAGTCATGAGAATAAACATGATAGTTCCTAATGCAGATGGAGTTTAAGATACAAAAAGCATGTTTATTTGTCACAGCTGACCTTCATGTTACTTAGCAAGTCCAATACTATCTGCTGAGGTAGTTTTGGCCCAGTGAAGCTAAGCAGCTCACCAGACTTGGTCAACATTGTTTCATATTTTGTCTGTACACACATTAACACATTTCATAAAAATACAACAGCTTGATGAGAAAAGCTTCTGTGTTTGGATTGGACTGCCTTTGACAGTCCATCATCCCCACAGCCCCAGCTCAAGCCAATGCCAAGACCTTGGTAAATGAGCAGTCCAAAGACATTGAGTTCCTGCCATTCTACAAAACTCCTTGCCCAGAGGTCATGCACCATGACCAGCAGTGGGACAGGTTCCTGCTCCCACCCCAGCATAGGAAAGCTGCAAATAGATGGCCTCTTCCAGATCCAGCTGTGCCAACCCCAGCTTGTCCCCTGTGTTCCCACACTGTCCCCTGCCTAGTTAGGGCTCCCCACTCCCTGACAGACACAAATGAACCTGAGCGACGAGAGCTCTGTTATTCCCACTGGACTAATTTTGACTGAAAGAGGCCAGGAGTTGCATTTGGAGCACGCAGCAGAGCTGACTCTGTGCCCAGGAGGCCAGTGTGGGCAGGCAGGTGGCCTCTCCTGTCACCACCCCTAAGGTGCACGTCTGCACCCTGTCTAAGCCGAAGAGGATCTGGGATGGCTGTGCCAGCAGAGCTGCCAGGGCAATAACCTCCAGCAGTGTGGCTTGTAATCTTCATCTGGCACAGCTCTCTACAAACAGAACATCTGCCCACAGCCTAAAGAGATGTTTCAAAACTGATTTAATTAGACCAGCACAAGCACCCATCTGGATACTTTTAGCTCTTTGGCTCCCATTCACCCAGCAGACAAAAATAAACAGATAAAAATCGTTTTCACCTGCCCCAGTTGCAAAGTGGTCAAAAGGAAAGGATGATGTATCAGCCATGCCAGAATCATAAACTTTTGACAAATACATCTTGTGAATCCAGACAAGGTGCTTTATGAATTTGCCACCTGAGATGTCCTGTTCAAGGTGGCCACATCTGCAGAAGGGTCAGTGGGGGAATGTGTGCCCGAAGCCATGCCAAGCCCACAGCTCAAAGAGCTGATTCTGGTGGGCCAACGAGCTCAGGACTGGGCCTTGATGAGTCATTTACTACACTGAAGCCTTCCCTTATCCTTCTGGCTCTTATGTTCCCCTACACAACAGTGCTGGATAGCAAAGAACACAAATGATTTAATGCAGTGTCAGATGGGTTAAACAACCCATGATAGCGGTGAATCTACAAACTAAGGGAGCCCCAGCAGAACAGCAGTAACAAACTGAAGAAGCACAGCCACATTTTAAACTGGTACACAGGTTTTTGCAGAGAGAGACTGACTGCATCCTCAGTTTATATAACTCCTTATTCCAGCTTGGGCCAAATAAAAATAAACTGACTGATTCTAGATTAATTAAAATGTCAACTAAGATCTGGCATTCATCTAACAAATTATTTGAAGATAAACAAATGCAAGTTTGTGCATAAATGTTAGAAAAACATATTGTAGAGTTCAAAAGAAGAAGAAAAAATCACCTATGAGAGCTGAAAGCACCATTGCTTTTTCAGCAGTATTTGGAGGCTGCAGATAACCCAGGTCTCTATTAGATTCTTTTCTAAACTCTTAATAAAAGGCTACAGTTTATAATAGTTTTAATGTATCTCATGCTTGCTATCCACTGCTAAAATCCTTTTTAAGAAAAAAACATTGGAATGCTAACTAGTTACAGATGGTAGAGATAAAATTGGTCTTTACAAATCTGTGTTTAAAATAGGATTTTCATGGAGAGGACTGTTTATATTTGCTAATATTATCCAGTCTGTCTATTTGTAAATAGAAGTCAAAGGTTTACAAGCTTTAGCCTGCGATAAAAGTAAATCAGAATGAGGGAAAACCATGAGCGATGAAATCCCCGGTTACACTGGAGCTGTGTGATCCAACAGGATAAAGACCAGACAGGCCACAGCAAGGGGCAAGCAATGAGCTGAAGGGAACAGATGCCCTTCAAAAGATTTCTGTTGTTTTCACAGAAAGAAGAGCACTGGTAACTCCTCAAATTGTCTTATCAGACTTTGTGTGCCCTTGGCCTTTTCCTGGTATTTAGACTAGACCAGGATGGTAAACAGGGATGCACACAGACAGAGAGCCCTCAGGATTCCTGAGCTGCCTGCTCTTTCTGGGGCATGGTGCAAGTTCATGGGCAAGAGGGATGCTGCACAAAGCCTCCCTCTGGCCTCTGCCCACTGTGGTTTTAGCTGCCATTGCAGGTGAGAAGGCTGAGGAGCCTCAGCCATGTCCTGCAGCTCCTTGGATGAGCCTGTCTACTGCCCACTCTTGGAACACAGACACTCCTCCAGGCAAGAGCACAAACTCCCCTTTTGCTTACTCAGGGGGGAGACTTGCACAGCCTCTTGCTACATTCCCTGGCTACATTCACTTTTTCCTCTCAGATTCCAAAAGCAAGCTGAGCTACTGACCACGTGTAATTAGGAAACAGCAGCAGCATGGTGTCTATGCCACCACCACACACAGACCCTGGCTGCCCCAGCAGCTTCCAGCTCTTTGTGCTTCTGGGCCTTGCTGCAGCACCCGTCAGCAAGGCAGAAACACTGGAGTTTAAAAAATTGTAGAAAAAAGAAAGTCCACAGCCTAAAAATCAAACTTCAAACCAGAACAACCTCTTTGATTAATGGGATCCTTGTTTTTGCCAAACCCACTGTATTTGCTAATAGTCAAGGGTGAGTCATTGCTGCTCCTCTCCACAGCCAAGGGTCTCTGGAGAGGGGGCTATTTTGGCTATGATTTCCTCTGTACAAGTGGTACCACCTGCACAGCAGCTCAGTTTCCAGGGCTCAGAAGAGAGAACTCACCCTCAAAAGGCCACAGTTGAAGGGAAGACAGCGACAGTGCAAGGCTTGGGGCTGTGCTCTATATCCCGTGGCCTTCCAACAGGTTCTTCCTCTGGAACTGCTGGCCTTCTGCATCCCTGCCAAGGTCTGAGACACACTCCAAGCAGGGAGAAGTGACTATGACATCTGGGCTCACCACAACTTCAACGTTCTCAACAACAAACACTCCACTTCAGCCAGATTTCTGGCAGGAAAAGCAAGTTCCATGCCTGAGATTTCCATTTAAGGACTTTTCCCAACCATCTTTTAACTCAGTCAGCTACAGCACGACACAGAGGAAAGAAGCCTTCTCATTGCCACCTTCCTGCCACCACGCCACTTTTTGGACAGGTGCCCCTTTCTGTCTCATATGGACATGAAGGAACATAAGTTCTGGAGTAACATAAATGAACCAAGGTGGCCCTGGCTGCTCCTGGGTTTTCTTCACAGGCTGCTGTGTCTCTCCTTTTCCCTCACCTTCAGCCTCATGTCTAGCAATTAAAGCAAAGAACCCAGAGGAATCCTCATTCCAATAGACAGGGAACAAAGGGGCAAAGAGTTCTTTCCCCACGTGCCTGTTGGGAGCAGGACAGAGTTTGACCTTTGGGCTCCTGGTGCTGGCAGGAGAGCTCAGCAGTGTCAGTGTCTCCCAGCAAGGAGAGGGCAGCTCTGTGCTGGCAGGCACAGGAGGAGGAGGAGGAGGAGGAGAGGGAAAGCCACCCAGACAGGCAATGGCAGTGTCACCACACTGCAACCCAGCCAGCACTGTGGCTGTGACATGCAGTCACCAGTCACACCCCTGTGTACAGCTGGCTACTCGTGAGGAGCAAAGCAAGGGCCTGGACAATCTGACAGGCTGAGGCTGAAACAGATAAATAAACAAACTAGGTTTTGAGTAATAATGAGACACATCTGTATTAAGAAATCATGATTGTTTTGTTAAAAGTGTGCCAATGAAAGCAATATTTTATAGAGCATTTGAAAGACTGTCCTTTGAGCTGTTTGTAGCTAGCACATAGTTTATGCAGCGTTGATGAATTCAAAGGGTTTTTTTCTTCCTATAAGAGCCACTGATGTCACCTAGAAAAATATTATATATACTACTTTCCTTGGCTTTTAAGTGTAGCAGGATGACAATCGCTACAGTGGCAGAGGCCAGATAACACAACTCAGGCAGCTGCTTTTTTTGCAGCTGTACTTCTGCATTTTTGTTGGAGATGATGGGTTTACGCTGACCTGAGGACATAACATGAAAGCTGTTCTTGTGTGTCATTCAGAATCTTGCTTACTAATGTTAATACACTACAGGAAAACAGCTCTTACAATTTGGTGAACCATATAATGACTAGAATTTTTAATTGTAAATTTATAATACTCGACAAAGAAAAAGCTGTGGCTATCGTAATGTTACTGCCTTTCTGAGAAAGATAGCATACTAATGAGCAGATTAATCACTGTCTCTTAGAGCAAGAAATAGAAGGAACCGAATGAAATTATCGGTTAAAAAGATTTAAGGGAGACAAATGCGTTCTGTGCATAATTAATTTAACAAATTTACCAATTATGAGAAATGTTGTGAAAAGCCAGAGTTTAAGCTCCTTCCAAGTTTATGGATAAAGAGTCTAGCAAGGCTGACAAGAAAGCAAGGACTCAGATGTATCTCAGTTTGGAAGACCTCAGCTGCAGGGGAAGCAGGCAAACAACCTCCTGGCAAGCATCGCTGTGCTGCCCGCATCCCTGGGAGCTCTGCGAGAGCCTGCTTCAGGACACTGCCCGAGACAGAGGGCACAGGGCTGGCAGGGCTTCTGATCATATTTACCAGAGTCCTCCATATGTAACATCAATCCCAAAACAGAGACATAATGAAATGACTGTTATGGATGATTTCATAATTGCTCCAAAACAACAAGTTGGGACACCAATTAATTTTATTGAGAAGGAGCAGCAGTGGCTTATGAACTTCCGCAGAGACCTAGTTTCCTGCATTAACAAAATAAGCAGAATAGATAAAAAACATAAAAGAGCAGCTATGCCAAGAAAATTGTCTCCAAATGAAGTATTTTGATATTCTCTCCCATGAGCTGAAAAATTTGAGATCTATTTTTTTAGCTTTACAGTGTGTGTACAAATATATATACATTTGAACAGACATCAATTCAAGCTTTTCCAAAGACAGAGGAAAAAGGGAAGACTCGTAAGAAATCACAGCATGAAGGACACGACTTCTGAGCATAGGACAGTTTTCAATTGCAATTACCTGTCCAAGACAGGATAATTTAAGCAATAAACAAAATCACAAATATCAAACTAGAACTTTCTGCAGTGCCCAATGAAGATAACTAAAACAAAGATAAAAACAACAAAACAGTTTATTGCATGTCAGCTTACTGTTTATCAGCTAGAAACAAATCTAAGTACATTGTAATTTAGGCCATCAGAGAATAGATCTGTATTAAAGAAAATTAATTCCATCAGTCAAAGTCAAATAGAAAAAAAATCTTTAATAATATATTTTACATAAAATGTATCCACCACACTCCAGTGCACTGATAAAAAACTAAGTGAAAACAGGACTGCTTTGGCTGGTAAATGTAAAGATATATATGTGCATGCATGCATGCACACATGTACGCATACACTTATTTTTCTGTGATGAAAATATGCCCCAGCTGAGGGAAAAGTGACTGCTTGAACTGATCTGAAAGACTTTAAATTGTAATAAATTTTTTCAGTTTTACATCTTGATTCCATGCCATAAAACTTAAATAGGTTTATGACTGAAAGAAAGGTCATTTTAACCAAGGCAAGAGAAAGCTTCTCCATGTTTTATGTATTTCAACTTTATTTGCAAGTCAATATGTTCTGAATCTCTGTAGGTTTCCATTAAAGTGGAAATTGCAAAACCCTTTACCCTGATGGAAATTTGAAGCTGATATGCTCTAAGCCCTGCATGACTCCTCTTTTTTATATATATTTTATTTGTATTAACAATTATGTAAGGAAATTTCTGGGGGACAGATCATTAGAAGTGATTCTGGCATGCTGCTTGTCTCAGACTAGCCAGAATTTCTTAAGAAATAAATTTAAATCAAGGTCACTGTTTAAAATGCAAAAAGGCTCATGGCAGTCTGCTGCCATGAAGTTGCAACTGCAAAATAACACAGAGTTTATTGTCATAGTCGTAAATTATATCTGTAGATACTCGAGAGAAGCTCGAGCAAAACTCTGGACACTACAATAATGGAGAGCTTTATTCACTGATTATGGAATTCGGAAGAGGGTTGTCTACAGTCACTTCTCTTTTTAAGAAATATGTATTTTGGCATAACCTAGCACATACCACTACCTTGGGTTGTGTTTGCAGTGGCACCCCAAGGCTGTGTCACCCCTGGATATGGTTGTGTGCTGCCTGTGTGTCCTGTCTGCTCCTTCCCCAATGGAAGCCCTGAGATGCTGTGCCTGGACAAGCCAGCTGGTACCCCCCAGGCACAGGGCATCACTCACTCAGCTTGGGATCACGCAAATGGACCCTTCCTGGCTGTGCACACTAATGCTGCTGTGTGGGTCAGATGGCTCCAGCTGTGCTCTCAACCAATGCGGGCAAGACCAACTTGATTGGGGACACCCTAAGGTGACTCTCACACTCTGTGATTCAAGGTTAGGTGAAACTTGTTGACAGACTGAGATCAGGGGAAATTAAAGTGAAAATGAGATTTAACTGGTTGCTAAACACTCTGTGACCTTCAGACCATCTGGGAATGCCCGCTTATATCCCATGGAGACTGTGCTGAAATCACATCCCACCACATGCAAAGTAAAGCCTGCTCCTTACCAGACAAAGGCCAGACTTTCCTACTGAAGAGTGGCACGTTGACTGACAGCTGCAGCTTTTTGTGCTATTCCCTGGAGGAACCCAAGGAAACAAACACTTCCCAGACAGGATGGATTTCAAAAGAAACCAGGCCAATTATTGTTGCAAGAACTTAAGTGAGAAAACACCTTCTGTCAGAAATGACCGGTTATCAGATGCTAGACCTCATCTGCACTGTAATGAAAAAACTGCAAGAATTATGCTGATTTCATCCATTTTAATCTCCCATGAGAAAATTGGTTTGAAATACAAAATGGCACTTCACAATTACTTAAGAAAAGCAAAATCTGAAAAGTGCTTTTGAAATTACCTGCTTTTGCATCAACAGAGCAATATTACCCCTGATATTATTGATGTTGTTGTTTTACTGGTGAAGAAATAGAATCATGTAAGATTAAATAATTGCCATGGAATACACATTTCTGACCGAGGAATAGAAATTAGATCTCCTGAAAGAAAACTCTGTGCTCTGTTTTCTTTCTTCCTCTCTGTGAATTTGATCAAATGCCACTAATAAAAGAGAGATTTGCATTTGATTTCAGTACATACAGAAGCAGGCTGACAAATTATTATGTGCATCAAATTGAAGTTATTATATCACAAGAAAAACTGTCATTCTTCTAAGCGAAATTGTGTCAGACAAATTTGTGTCAGATAAATTTGTGTCAAACAAAAGTAGACAAAGCTCTTCCCTCTCCTCTCCTCTCCTCTCCTCTCCTCTCCTCTCCTCTCCTCTCCTCTCCTCTCCTCTCCTCTCCTCTCCTCTCCTCTCCTCTCCTCTCCTCTCCTCATTGTTACGATCTAATTATTAAAGTTCTTTAGAGGTACCTTTGCCCGAATTAAGGTACAAGCGAGACCATATGCCAATCAATAGTATGGGTTTTATTTGATAGTAAATATGAGAGAGAGAGAAGAAGAGAGAGAAAAGAGGGAGTAGAGAGAAATAAGAAAGAGAGAGAGAGAGAAGAAAAGAGAGAAAAGAGAGAGTAGGGAGAAAGATGGGGGGGACAGAGAGGGACAGGGACAAAAAGGTATCACCACTCCGTGGGTCCCATTGGTGTTCTGATGTCCTCTTCAGCTGGTCTTGGTGGTGGAAGTCCCCCCAAAAGCACAGAATGCCATGGGTTGATATACACTCAGGCCAGGTGGAAATGTCCAGGCATGTCCCCCTGGGGGAAGGGGCAGCTTCCAGCAGCAGACTCTGCTTGCATCACGTGCAGTCCTGTGGTGCAAGGCGTCTGGGGAGCACTTTGTGACTCCCCCTCAGCTGCCTCTCACGTGAGAGTCCCGTGGATGTGGCTTGTGGGGGGGCTTCACAGCTGGGCCAGTTTGTGTACTGGAGGATGAGTGTGTATTGCCTCTGACCAGAGGTTACGCCATCCTCCTCCCCCCTTCAGCTGGGGGAGGGCTGTCTAAACGTGGCTTCTGTGAGCTGTGCTTTGCCCCCCCACCCCAAACTCAGCCAGAAATGATTCTCAGTACAGCTGGCGGCTTCAGCTTCTGTGGACGCATTCCTTTCCTTTAGACTGAGATGACTGAACAATAGGCTTTTCCCTTTATCTAATCTCAGCAGTTTGACTCAGTTCAAAGTCCCAGTCAGGTATCTTCAGGGAAGCTTCTCTGATCAAAACTTTATATCAATGTTTGAGGCATGAACTATTTTCAGTCTCTGACACTCATTAAACTCTTTTTAAAGACTTGTCAGGGCATACTGCAATTAGGATATATAGTAGTCTATAGTAGTTAACCAAACAGATGAATAGACCCTCCAGGGTTTTATACAACAGCATGAGTTTTTTCACTTTCAAGGTTTGTACAAATTAGAAAACAAATAAATGAGATAATACTTCCATTTTCTTCATAAGCTTTTTACTTGAAAATTTAAAACTGCCTGCCTAAATTGTCCAAATCAGAAATATAGAGGAAAAAAATTTGTCAGTGTTATTTCAACAGGAAAGAGCTCTTAAAACAGATTTTAGGTTTTCACAATGTGTTGTAAGAACAATCCAAATATTTTTTTCAAGTAAGCAAGTTTGACACTTCATAGTACACAGCAATTCATGTATTAAACAAACTCTAAATAAGTTGGACTGAGACTCAACAAATCCAAACAGTCCAGAATAGAAATGTTTCTCATCAGGAGGCAGATGAAAGCAAGATAAAATTGTGAAGGACACAGGTTTGTCTACGTGGCTCAGTGAATGCTTCAGTGGGGAGAGGCATAAAGATTCGTATGGAATTAAATAAACCTTTGAATGCCTTGTGCTGAAAACTGTTAATTCCATATGTGTAGACTCAACTTATGCTGCCAGGCTGGGATCACAATGCTTTCCTCCTCTTCGAATAAGTTCAACCTGCAACCTCCCAGAGCCCTGCAGGCACTGACATCCCTGAAATCCCTGCCAGCCTCTCCTGGGTCATCCCATTACCCTGCCCATGGTCCAGGACCTCATTTCAGCCCAGCTAACCCCCATCCACATCCTGGTCTGACCTTGGATGCCAAGGTTGCCTCTGGCCACCTCCAAGCTGTCCTGGACCCTGCTGGGGATGGGCTCTGGCTGGTGAGATCCTGCCTTGCTACCCTGTTCCCTGTGAGTTCCACCATTCCCAGTCCCAGGAACAGCCAGCCCTTGCCCAACACAAAAACCTGCACAAGACATGAAGTTGTAGAACATCAGCCTAACCAAGCAGAAATGCAGGTCCTGAGTGAGTGCTTGCTGGGTACCAGTCAGGTGCTGGAGACACCAAGGGTAGGAGTGGAGACAGCACTCCTGGCAAGTCTGCTGGGAGGAAGGATGTATTGTCCCTTCTGCTTTTCTAAGGAAACAGAAATCTTTGTTTCAGCAAGAAAATATCAAACAATACAGAATTTAAATGGAATTTTATTTTACACCTCCAAACTGCTTAGAGCTCTCTTTCTAATGTGTATGCCCTTCTGTCTCACAAAGAGGTCAACCTCACTGAAAATCAAAGGTTTGATTTAATCAGGAAGAAGCATAATTTAAAAACCTGTTATTACCCAAAAGCAGACATTACATAAATTTCATTCTATTTTTATATCTTCCTGGCTCCAATCTCCTGAATCTGACATTAACCATAACAATCACACATGTGACTAAACCAGGCCAAATTCTACTTTTTCTATTCCAATATAAATATGGAAGTAATACTGTTGAAGTAATAGCTTTGAGGTAGACTCCCTCTACAAGAACAGAACAGGGTTGTTTCTCAGAAAAGCCAGAGTCAGGAAAGTATGCTGATTTTGAGGCCAGATTTTTACTGACAAGTTGGAGCAGTAAAGTGGAGACCACCAGGGTTGACATGAGAGGCTGGGGACGCAGGCTAATGTTGGTGGCATTTTGAAAAGCACTGGAGGGTTCAAAGCTCTCATGCCATTTCAAAATGCCTTAGGCTTTCAGAAGTTCAAGCACCACTAATTTACAGTAAAACGTCAGCTTTTATCATTTGTACTGAGACACAGCCACTCATATCTCTGTGAGATTCAGATTCACCATCACAACCTCTCTCTTACTTCAGTTTCTTGTTGAAGCTCTATCTTTGCTGCTCTTGACTATGCCAACATTACACCAAGGGTGAGAAGATGGAGACCTTGCAGCTAACTCTGGGCAGTGAATACTGCAGTGCCCTGTGGATGTATTCCAGCATTGATACGGGCACAGGTTGCTCAGGCATTGAGCCCTGTCAGGTGTGCACAGCCTGGATCTCACATTGCTGTGCTGAGCACCTGTGTTGCCCAGGTAGGCAAAACTTCCAGTTTTCCTCCTGGAAATACTAACAGCTTGGTGTGTTGCAAGTGTACCCTCTGTACACCCAAAAGCATTGCTCTCTTAACTATGACTGTTTTTGAAAAAATTTACTCATGTCAAGCCATGGACAGATATCCACTTCCATTTACAGCAGAACAGGGACAAGAGACTGACACTCAGCTGCACAGGGCTGCTCCCTGCCCCAGATCACAGACTCCACTGTTCCTCTGTCAGAGAAGTTTATGGGTACCTTCTCCAACTTGCTTCAGAAAAATCAACCAGCTTAGTGTAGCCTAAGCCTTTAAACTGCTCCTTTGGTCTTTGCCTAGTTCAATGTAGAATGTAGTCTCTGGCTGGATGCCTACTTTTTCACACAGTTCCCAGAAAGGCACAGTGCCAGGGTGATATCATTTGATGAACTTCCAGAAGACAACAATGTGCTGTGGGAAGAGTGTCCTTTTGAGGGTTTGGAAGATTTCTTCTCTTCACGTTTTTCTTCTTACATGGTGAACACTGTTCTTTGGTGCCATATGCTGTACCAAGGGAGCAACTGGGTGAAGGAGAATCCATCCTCAGAGGTGTCCATGATCCAATAAGCAACATTCACATTGAGGGCATGAGAATTAAGCCATGCCCAGGGACTACAACATATTCAGCTATACATCCAGGGAAGTTCTCAAAGTAGTTCTTGCTTTGCTGGCTGTCCCCCATCAGTCACTCCTATGCAAAGTCATTGCTCTCACGAGGGGAGGGCCCTATGGACTTCTGCTCACAAAGTCCAGGTGGGAACACAAGTAAGCACAAGGCACAAGGCAGGGGAAATCTGTCCCCATGACTTGTGGCAATAATCTGTGACTTTGGTTCTTATTTGTCCCCATGTGCCTTGCAGTTTGACATTTTATTTCTGCACCCTGTTTTTCCTCTTTCCAGACCTTTCAAAATGGTTTACCCAGCTGTTATTTCTCTTCTATCATCACAAGGTTGGCAAGGCAGAATGATCTAAGACAGGAGATAGAAATTTTCCTGGCAAGGGCTGGAGAGGAATCAAGAGGAGGAAGCCTGCTTGAACCGAAAGGCAGGAGATGGACACACTACTCCAAGCATCTATCCTTGTCTTTAGATGCCTACATGCTTCCATATGCTGTATTCCAGTGCAAATTCGTAACAAACCCTGCCAATTGTAGGCCATCCCTGAAGACAGCTTCTAATTTATGTCTCCTCTCTCTTTTTCTTATTTTATTTTAAGAAAATAGAGAAAACATTTCAAATAAGCCTGTATCTGAGGTGTAGGGACACTCACATCCTGAGTCTTCCAGTGTTAAATCCTGTCCATTTTTTCTCTACACTGCAAGCAAACATGCTGTTGTCTCCATGTTACTTGCCAACTGTAAGCAACTGGCCTCACTTCTTGGCTTTCTGTCAAAACAAATCCTTTCAGGTTATATTTATTTGTGTGTTCTGGTACAGATGGCAGTGAAACTGCTTTGCTTGCCAGCATTCTTGTTAAAACTCCCCCCAGCTGAGTCAAGCTATCTCACCAATACACACCTTGACCAGGTTCTCGGGCATTTTTCAGAAAAACAACCTTCCAAACAATGAGAATACCTGGAGATACTGTGTTTAAAGTCAGACACGGAGAAATAAAATTGCTCTCACTCTTGATATTTTGAAAAGCAAACATATTAAACTTCTGGCTTTGATTACAAGCTCTGGATTTTTCATGAAGGCTGGAGATATGGTTGAAGAATCTGACTGCATTCAACATAGTTATGAAGAAGATTGTTCAAACACGACTGAGTACAAACTTCAGTGCATGAGACTTTAAATGTCAGCGCTGCTAATGAGGCCTTTAAAGATTGTTTTCTCAGAAATATTTAGCTAATGGTCCTTCCCACTGGCTGATTGATTCCTTTGGGCACCATCAGCCATTCTGGTACTGGGAATCAGAAGTTCAGACTGCTCAAAAACTGTTGGGTTACTTTCCCCTTCTTACACAAGGGAAACAAAACAGTGTAAAGCCATGTGAAGATTGCTGGATTGTGTAGCTAACCCAAGCAATGGTGATGGCCAGCTATGGTCTTGATTCATTAGAGTAATGTCTGGTGTTACAGGTGCAGCTCTAGAAGTTCACCATAGCCCCCATAACACAAAACAAGCAGGGAGATGCATAAAGATGTGGACAACTGAAGGTGGATGATCACTGTAAAATTCATGGGAAAAAAAAATCCATCATTAAGACTTATATTTTAAATGGCATAAAAATCATACAGAGCAAAGAAACAGTGGAGTGTGGCGTGCCAAACCATAAGTCCCTTTTTTTGAGGTCTTGTAGAAAGGTAAGTGGTGGTGGCACATTGAATGGCAGGTTTGAACCCTTCAGGCATGTGGACACAGCTGACTGGATCATGTTTTGAGAGGGAAAGGACTGGCAGAGCCAGTGAGATTTGAAACAAATGGTTGAAGATCTCTCTCTCTCTCTGCTTCTCATCCTGGCTTATTACCTCCTTATTCACCTTGTTTCTCCTCCCACAGTTCCTGGATGGAGAGTTGGGGAAGGTCTGTGCATCTCCCAATGAGGATTCATAGTAGCAATGTGAGGTATTCGGGACCTTTGCATTTGGAAAGCCAAAGGACATATAAAGGATCTTGCTCTTTACTACCAATCCATTACCAAATCTGCAGACAGAAAGGGCCCACTGGTATCACAACTTCTGATCTACATCTTTGTGCACAAGGAAGTTAAAACACATCTTCTACTGCTTAAACAGCTGTGTGTGTGTATTGGAAGTGAATTCAAAGCTAGCAAGGCAAGACAATAGTCAGGGTAGTTTGTGACTAATAGCTACTGACACTTGACCCAGCGTTTATTTATAACAGATTCATGGGAAATCTAGACTTGTTTCAAAACAGTGCCAATTAGCAAATTTTAGAATTATCCCTACATAGTTGAACAAGTGAGAAAGATTAGATCATATACCAGAAAGTCTCAAAACTGGGAATTTGTTACAATCCCTTAATTTCTAAGCCTAAAAAATGTTAATGACGTAGTCTGAGTATACCAGTAATGAAATGAGATTACCTAATGGCTGAATGACAAAAGATCCTCTGCTGAGCCCTGGTTTCAAGGGAGATCTAACTTTCAGAGTATGTTCTCAAGGGAGATCATAGAATCATAGAATAGTTTCTGCTGGAAGAGATGGTTAACAGTCATCTAGTCCAATCCCCCTGCAATAATCAGGCATATCTTCAACTACATCACTTTGCCTAGAGCCCTGCTCAACCTGGCCTTGAATGTTTTCAGGGATGGGGCATTGACCACCTCTCTGGACTGTTCCAGTGTTTTGCCATCATCACTACAAAAAATTACTTCCTTCTATCAGTTTTATATCTACCCTATTTTAGTTTAAAGCCATTACCCCTTGCCCTACTGCAACAGGCCCTGCTAAAAAGTCTGTTGCCATCTTTCTCATAAGTACCATCTTTAAGTACAGACTCTCTCAACACACCTTTGAAGGAGAGGTGCTGTCGACCTTTGATCATCTTTGTGGCCTCCTCTGAACCTGCTCCAGCATGTCCATGTTTTTCCTACACTGAGAACCCCAGATTTGGACACAGCACTCCAGGTGGGATCTCATGAGAGTGGAATAGAGAGGCATAACCTCCCTTGACCTGCTGGCCACGTTGCTTTCAATTCTTTAGATCTGCCATCCTAACAGACTGCTGCCAGGTCCAGAAAAGCTTTTTGAATTTTTTTCCGATATCAAATGAATGAGATGACTTTAAGAACAGCGATGGAACAAAGGAATCTGATACTCACCTGGAAAATCTGTTTTAGAAACCATTCCGAGCAACCTGGTCTAGTGAAAAGTGTCACTGCCCACAGCAGGCAGGGTGGAACTAGAAGATCTTAAAGGTCCCTTCCAACACAGACCATGCTGTGATTCTACGACTAGAACTGATCAGCATGTCCATCATCTTCCAGTGAATGCCTTGATGTGCACTCTTGCTCTACCTACTGAATTTGAAACCTATTGAAATGCCATTTCCTAAACTTGGAATAACATTATTCTAACCCTGAGTTTATATCATTTTCATTATTAGTTTTGGTGATGGCTATGATGAAGATGTCTGTTATTGTTCTGAAGAAGAATACCATGTGCTTATTCTGGCTTTCAGTTTTTGGAAAAATACATTGAACTCCTCAAATATTGTTTTTCCCTGGAGAAAAATCACTTGGCATATATAAATGACTTTGTTTCCTATCCCAGTTTATGGACGAAAGATTTCTCTTTGAAAAGGACAACCAGAAGTCAAGAACAAAGTGTTATTTATGATTCATGTTCTGCCTCCCAGTTAACTCTCTGTGAACAAATATTTAACTGTAATATAGGTGACTCCTGAGAAAGTGATCTGTCAGGTTTGTTATACCCTCTAGCTTCATCAACCCCTGTGAACTGAAATCTCTGATTTTGGCCTCCTAAGTCAACCTGAAATTTCAAAAGCCATGGTCCTATGGTTTTTTTTCACCTTTAATGTTTCAGGGGTGCTTTTAGAGCATTCACTGGGAAACAGTGGGCATGGGTTCAACACTGTACTTCCTTCCTTGGTCTGAGGAGATTTCTTTCTGAGTGCCTTTTCAAGAGACTGCAATAACAGACTACTGCTATGCACAAAGAAATCCCAGAGTCTGAATTCAAAGAGCAAGAGAAGTCCTGATTCTCTGGCTTAATGCATGGTTTCTCAAATGTCATTTTTTGGCTACCACTGTTGGAAGCAGCTTTCTGTGTTCCCCTCAAGACTAAATTCAGATCTGTAAACATCATCACCTGAACATTATCATCATTTTCTCCCAAGCCCAGCTCTGTTTGTCTTACTGCATTCCCACCATTCAGCTACACAGCCCCATCACTCCTTAGGACCCGAACTCATAGATGAAAGCTCCATATATTGACATCTTTGCCTTCTCCTTCCCAAACTGGTTCTCCAAACACAATGCCCCAGCCATCTAAGTCACATCCCTATCTCAACAACCCCATTCCCCTCACCTTCCCCAAATGACATTTTTCCCATGGTCTATTCAGAAATACATGTCCCAGACTAATTAATTTCCTGCAGGCACAAGAGAAGAACAGCAGGGGAGGTCTGGGAGCTGGAGACAGCTTCACACATCAATAAGGTACTGGCCAGCCAGTGACAGCAGCAGCTGCGTGAAGGATTTTACTCTGATTTGTAAAAGATCCTTGACACAGGCAAAACTAGCAATTGTTGAGATTGTTTTTGCTTGGCTTACGTGCAACACAGTGTGGGAACATCCAACCTACTGATTCAGACTTTCATCTGGCAAAGGGCAGGATTTTTTCCAGTCCTTGATCCTTAGGTCATGTCTCCTTCTTATCCATCAGCTTTGTGTAAAATGCATATGCAGCCTTAAGCATGAAGTCCCTCCAAGCTGTTCCCTCCTGGCTGAGTGCTTAGTTTTTCTTCTCTGCAGAGAGCTTTGTTGTCCCTGTTTAAGTCCTATGAAAATCCATGAGCTTTATTTGAGTAGGCTCAGTAGTACCTCAGAGCAAACGTCCCTGTGAAGTTCGTGCTTGTAGCTAACAACTGCCTTGGAGTTATTGTTTGCTGCTCTGCTGTAATGTTCAACATTCAAATGCTAATCCATTTGTGGAGACTGCTGTGCCTGACTGTATGGTAAGGCTTTATCAAATGACAGCAAAATTAATAGTTTGGTTTCTGCCAATTTGATGCAAGATGCCTAAAATGAAAAGCAGAATATATATCACTGAAGAGAATTTTGGAGCATTGTTTATTTCTCTCCAAATAGAACATTTTCATCTTTTTTTCTGCATTACCACTGATACCATAACAGTTTCTAATTTTCCACTCTGTAAAATAAAAGATTCTTCATAAAGACTGTGTATGTGTATGTGTATGTGTATACATATGTGCTGATCTTTTCCTTGCTGAATAGATCTGACCATGCCATCCATATACCAGTTGAAATATCATGAACTGCAAATAAATGTAATGGCTTGGGGTTTTAAATAAATCAGTTAATGCCCATCCGTATCACAGAGAGGAGAATGACAACAACAATCTTTAGATTAAAGGGCTCTGCAGAGGGAACTGGACAGGCTGGATCAGAGGGCTGAGGCCAGTTGTGTGAGCTTCAACAAGGTCAAGCGCCAGGTCCTGCAACCCCAGGCAGTGCCACAGGCTGGGGGCAGAGTGGTTGGAAAGCTGCCCAGTGGAAAAGGACCTAGGGGTGCTGATGACAGTGGCTGAACATGAGCCAGAATGTGCCCAGGTGGCCAAGAAGGCGAATGGCACCTGGCCTGGATCAGCAATGATGTGGCCAGCAGGACCAGGGCAGAGATTGTCCCCCTGTACTGGGCATTGGTGAGGCTACACCTCAAATCCTGTGTTCAGCTATGGACCTCCTTCAATAAAGACATTCAGGTACTGGAGTGAGTCCAGAGAAGGACAGGGGAGCTGAAGGGGCTGGGGCACAGCTCCTATGAAGAGCAGGTGATGGAGCTGGGGGAGTGTATAGCCTGGAGGCTCCCGGGAGACCTCATCACTCTCTACAACTCCCTGAAAGGAGGTGGTAGCCAGGTGGGGATCGATCTCTTCTCCCAAGGAACAAGTGACTGGATAAAAGGAAATCATGTCAAGTTGTGGCACTGGAAGTTTAGATTGGGTAGCATGAAATCTTTCTTCACGGAAAGGATTGAGTAGCATTGGAACAGGCTGCCTAGGAAAGAGGCAGAGCCAGCATCCCTGGAAGTGTTCAAGAAATGTGTGGATGTGACATGGTTTAGTGATGAACATGGAGGTGCTGTTAGGTGGATGGCTGGACTTGATAATCTTATCTTAAAGGTCTTTTCCAATCTTAATGGTTCTATGAGTCTATGATTCACTGTGAAAAAATATAGACTGCATTTCACAGATTTTTTTCTCTATCACCCATTCTATTTCTTCTTTTTCTCCCCACAGAAACTAGTGGATTCTGATTTCCTTGAATGCTGTAAATTAGCTCTGAAGGAATGGACAGCTCCAACAAAAAAACCCACACAAGTTTTCTGAGAAGACAGCAAAGGAACTAGAAAAAACAGCCTTACTTGTAGGTTCTCACCTGACCCATGACTGACTCCTTGCTAATGCAACACTAATTTAGACACCTTTGTATAACAGGTACTGCAATTACTCAGCATGTCACTTTTTGTGCAGTTACTTTTCTTTAATATCCCAGTAAATAGTGGGAAAGAGAAATCTAATTTCCATCCAATAGTTTAGCAAAATGCCCAAATACTATCTATAAAGATTTAAACAATTTTCTTGCAAGATATTGCAACATAGTTCATTGTATATGACAGCCCAACCTGTTAGCAACCCATTCACACTCCACCATCCCCTGCAGGGCAGGGCAGCTGCCTGGTTCCACCTGACTGATGAGGGTGAACTGTTTATTTGTGCTGTTTCCAAGAGGCACTGAAGCTGTAGCTCTCTAAACATCATCCTTTCTGCAGCTTCAGCAAGTTTCTGTGCGATTATTTAAACTGGAGATTCATTTGCCACCATAAGGGCAAGTTTCAAAATGAAATGAAGGTGTGTTATCCTCAGTACAGGCACATGCCTCTAGGACAGACTAACTCCCTCCAGCAAGAGGGCTTTTATCTGTAAAGCTTATGTAGAGCCCAAAGACAAAATAAACTATGCAATCAAAGGTCTTTGCATTGAAAAAATCCAGATTGTTTTTTCACATGTCAACATTTGGCCCCAAAAAGCTGATATTCACCAGTTACACTATGTCAATCTACAGCTACTTATTTGAAAGGCATACAACAACACGTACAGTGCCCAGAAAAAGCTGTCAGACTTTCGTCCTTGCCTTCTGCATGGATTTTGGTAATGCAGAAATTCCAGGTCAAGCTCTGCACCTCTATCTGTGGATAATGCATCACAGTGTCACAGTTATTTACATATTCAGAGCCATTTGCATGTGACCAGAATATCTTATTAATTTTTTTTTCCAGATCTGAGGATGTTTGTGTTGCTGTACATTACAAGTTTTGCCATCTATACAAGTGAACAGCCTCTTCAAAGCCAGACCAAAGGAGAGAATTACTACACCCGATATATCTGTAGCATCCCAGGTTTGCCAGGCCCTGCAGGGCCCCCTGGAGCCAGCGGATCCCCGGGGCCACATGGACGCATTGGTCTTCCAGGAAGAGATGGCAGAGATGGCAGGAAGGGAGAAAAAGGTGAAAAAGGGAGTGCAGGTATTGAATATTTGTGTAACCTAACACAGTAGTACAAGAAAGCAAGACCCTTCATCATCACTGTTATACATATGTATATATATATACACACACACATATATATCTATATATATATATATAAAATGAAAGTACGTATGTGCCTGTGTGGGTTTAAGTGTAATGCACGTATAAATACAGTGAGAGAAAGAAAGTATGCAGATACATTTTAGGTATATCTAATATGCACACACTTATATCAGTGTAAAGAAATGTAAATGCACAACCTTCCTTCACACAGATGTTAAGAGAAAATTTGGGAAGAATGAAGCAAATAAATACCTGTGCCATTAGCCAGTCGTAAAAGATTAGCAGGTGCTCAAGTATGCACTAAAAATGCTCTATTTGTAGGAAATATTTAGTGCACAAGTATCATTATGTAGGTAGTCATGCTGCTGTCCTTGCCATCAGCAGTGCCTGTAGTTCAGGCAGCAATAGACTGATTTACATATAAAATTATTTAATATGTAATCAAGACACAGGAAGATAAGTAGGAATACAGAAAAAAAGGACCTGCAGGCTGTGAAGTCTGGCCATTTGTTCCAAATTGGCATTCCTTTTGCAAACATACTAGAAAATTTTGAAAGTACTTCTAGAGTATTTTGAAATTCTGATCATGTTTTTCTTGTTTGTTCAAGCACACACAGTAGCCCACACAATCATTTACTGAGGTGATATGTGCAAAGATTAACTAACTTGAAATGTTTTTGAAGGTTTAAGAGGAAAGACTGGGCCATTAGGACCAGCTGGAGAGAAAGGAGACCAAGGTGAGTCTGGTAAGAAAGGACCTGGAGGATTGACTGGTGCCAAAGGTGAAGTAGGTCCAGCTGGACCACCTGGACCTAAGGGAGATAAAGGAGACCGAGGAGATCCGGGTGCACCAGGGGTCTGCAAGTGTGGAAAGATAGTGCTGAAATCTGCCTTTTCTGTTGGCATCACCACGAGCTACCCAGAGGAAAGATTACCAATTGTATTCAATAAAGTCCTCTTCAACGAGGGGGAGCATTACAACCCATCCACAGGAAAGTTCATTTGTGCCATCCCAGGGATTTATTATTTCTCTTATGATATCACCTTGGCAAACAAGCACCTCGCCATTGGGCTGGTTCACAACGGGAAGTACCGGATCAAGACTTTTGATGCCAACACAGGCAACCACGATGTAGCTTCTGGATCCACAGTGATCTACCTTCAGCCAGAAGATGAAGTATGGCTTGAGATCTTCTATACTGACCAAAATGGTCTCTTTTCTGATCCAACGTGGGCAGACAGTTTGTTTTCGGGGTTTCTCTTATATGTTGATACAGATTACCTTGATGCTTTATCAGATGAAGATGAGCTCTGAAGCAGATGTCAAATGACATTTAAACTGGAGGCCCCAGCACATGATTTTACTCATCTGTGTGGGGAACACAAAGCTGAAATGAAAGAAAAACAAAAACTGGGAGTTCATTCTTGTTTTGATTGGAACCAAGTCTGAGCACGTAAAGATGCTTCTAGAATGTAAGATGGATTTTTTAATGAACAGCAGGGATATCCAAATGAACTGTAATTAATGAAGGACTGCATCACTCCAGGACTGACTCATCCCTAAAGTTATGTTTATAAGACTATTTAAACAAACTGAAGATACTGTACATTGGATTTTATATGAAATGTATTAAGTTGCAATTTAGAATGGATATTTTGTATATTACATTAAAGTAAAATTGAACAATTCACTGCAGTATCATCTTTGGTCATTTTAAGACAGGCAACGTATTAAAAACAGATAAAACACTGAATTTTTTGAAGGAGAGTAATAAAATATGAATGACTGTTTCAGGATGCCACTGCACAGGCCACAAGGACAGTCCCATCTGATATTTACACCAACAAATAGCATTCATAACTAATCAACCTCACAATAAGTATATGAAGATTTATACTAGCTGTGGACTACTCAATAGCAGCTGTAAAAGACCAGAATAAAGCTATCAAACATATAAAGGAATTAAAAACAGGAAGATCTGAAAACTTGGAGATAGTCAGTATTCAATGTGTGTATTTTCAGTATAATTCCAAGTGTCTTTATTATTCTTTCAATGCTATCTAGTATCTTTATGACAAATGTGGAAAAAAAAGTATAAACTTTTTGCTGAAGAAAACTGGATGCCAAAAAATGACAGGACAGTAATCACTAATAAGAATAAATCATATGAAATGGAGTCACATCATTAAAGCAGAATTTATATTTCAATATGGCCACATGCAATGAAATAAATGTAGGTCACACACAGGATGAAAAACTGCATTCAGGAAATCAATGAACTTGGAAAAGGTACATGGGACCTCATGGACCATCAGATAAATAGGAGTAATAAAAGTAATAAAGTAATAAAAGTAGGCTTTTATCACACTTTGGATGTATGATAAATGGAATTAAAAGTAGAGATGAACAGTAGCTACCTAGAAAGTGACACCTTCTGTCAGTGTTTCAAAAACTTACTTGAAAGTTGTGAAAAAATGTTTATACTTCTATTCATGGGGATCACACAAGAGATGTAACAAGGTTAATTTACTTTTCTTGTCAATGACATTAAGAAATGATTTAACCACCATCTGCAGGTATCCATCTGGAGATGAAATATCTGGTAGAACCTGCACTTCCCACTATCAGATAGGAGCACAGCAAGATCCATTGGGGAGAAACCGTTATCAATCCCCACTGGAAATGAGGAGACCATTTTACCAGTGGCAGCAACCAATCATTGCAAAAATATCTAGGAACATCACAAGTTGTCCAGCATTCAACACCAGTCAAGACTGGCAATCTATAATTGGGTCTCCTTACTTTCCAAGAGTTTGAAATCTTTTATTCATCCCAGATATAGGGACGAAATTAGTGCTATTTCTAACAGTTATTCAGATAATGTTAAATGTTAGTGGTCTGTGTTGCACAACTCTTAAACCCACTTTAGTTATTTCCCAAGGCAGAAGGAAATTTCTAGTTTTTTTCTGTGTACTTAACTGAATTAAGAAAGTTACAACCAGACAAAATGACACAAAAATGCTGCTGAGGTTGCAGATCCAGCAGGATGGTGATGTCTGGAACATCAGCCTGTGCACTCTGTAGCCATGCCCTCACCTCCTCCCACATTTGCATGCACGGCTGTGAGTACACGACTGCTGCTTTCTGCAGTGAACAGGTGCAAAGTCCTGACCACAAATCAAACTGGCAATGCTTGTACAACCATTATTTTATTTGACAGTGAGAGATGTCTGATAGAAGACAAAAGCAGATTATTTTTCTAACTAGACATCTAATTTATTAGTGTCACACAAGGGCTGCTTTCTGTGAAAAATATGGAAGAGAACCTTTAGAGATTCCGTTTATCACCCTGCTGTACAATCATTTATACATCTGCAAATTAAGGACAATATGAGTGCAAAATGCAGTCCAATCATCATTTACAATTATGATTGATGCTGATGCTTCACAGCCATAAGTGCCTATCTGAGGCACAAAGACCATCAGCATTGCTCAGTGCTGCCTGCACTGAATTCCATGGGACAGAACAGAGGACCATATCGAGCCCATGACTTCCAGGAAACATAATTCAACAGATGCAGGACTGGACCTAGAATATGTATCATGCAGCACAAGTAACAAACAGAATTTTTAAATTAGATTATTATCTTAGAAAATATGGAAATAGATTTATGACATTTGAATCAGTATAAAGTTTATGTTAGGAGCAACAAGTCAGTTTTATTAGAATTAGAAAATCTGATAAACCCAGCCTTAAGTAAAGAGTATGACTGATTTTCTCCAGACTCTACAGAAATGTATTGCAGTTACAACACGTCTGGAAATTTTCAGACAAAACTAATTTTTCTCAGTTAAACAGAGAAAATATACAGCTTTATAGTGAAATATTCCTGGTTGCAATCCTAACTACAACTAAACTGCTCCCATGTAAAAATCCGTAAAAATGAATCCAATATAAAAGACATATTTTAACCACACCTATGTTGAAAATGACACCATGGGAATATAAACCAAGAGTTATTGCTTTCCTTTTCTTAGCAATTTTAGAGTTATGTTTGTACAAAGATAGAAAAGTAACTATAGCATCCCAAAGTTTTCCCATATGGATTCTATACTTTTTTGAACAGTTTGATATTTTGGCATGAAGAGTTAAAAATAAGTAATTCTGTTGAATTATTTTTATAGGTTTTGGCAAGAAGAATACTTCTACTACACATATAGACAACATATATATACAAATACCATGTGTCCCTGCCCTCATTAAGGGTCTCAAGACATTATCCTGAAGTAAATCATTGCTATTGCTAGTATATTATTTGAAAATAGATCAACTTTGATGACATGATATTGCATTTGGGGTTTTTATCTGTCTAAATTTGAATTTATATGGAAAATCTCTTGGGCTGATGTCTTCCCACAGTTCACTCCAGTACACAGGGAGGTCTGGTTGGTTTCAAAACATTGTAGGATAACAAAGAGCAAAATTTCTTCAGTATCAAATTTGAAATTAATCAGTGATATCCACACAATATACTGGTCATTCTACACATGCCATAATGCCATATAAAATTAGGCATCCAGATCAAATTAGCCATCTAGACTTTGCCTACAGTCCTGTCGTCCACAAGAGAAGTAAGTGTCATCAGGAGAAAATTCCAGGAGGAAGTATGTCTTTACTGCAGTACCAACTCTTGGGCTTCCTGATCAAGGCTGCAAGAACTCCTACAAACCTCAAACCACCAGGAAACCATCAAACAATATTAAAAATATCAGTATTCCTGAGATTAAGTAAAAGTATACATATCTTCACTTGGGATATATGTATGTAAACATAAAAAAGTAAAAATAAAGTTATTTGAAACAAAACAGCTCTCCACAGTCTTCTACTTTTCCTGACTTTCTTTATACTTCATAAAGTGACATTAAGGAAGAAGTTAGCCATATGTTCCAGTGCTGAGTATTTTTAACCTAGATAATTAATTAAACATTTATCTACATTTTCAAATTTTTATGAGTATGTCACATAGAATAAATACTTTCACTTTCTTGACTACTGGTATTCATGGTCATACACAGTTAGAATTTTATACAATTTTTTCAGGAGCAATGGGTCCTCAATATTTTACAATGCTGAGACAACGTAGATGAAATAATTACTAATGGACATCAGTACTCAGAACATTATCTACATTCTTCAAATCTTTTAAAATCTAACTAGCGCTAGTTTAGGTAGATTCAGGATAAGCAAAAATATCCAAAATTGGAAGCAATTTATTTCCTACCAAGTATGTTGCATTAGCTGTTGCAGTTCATTTAATACTCTGTTTGCCTTCCACAGGTCACCCACTGGGTTCTGTCCATAGTCATTCAGTAAGATATTTACTGAATAAATTAGATTTCACTGATTGGTTTATTTATTTATCCATTGGCAGGTAATTCATATTCATAATACCGATGCTGTACTAAGCAGTTTGGTCAGCAGGAGCATTAGTTGTATGTGGAAATGGGGCTTGCTTTGTATATGTTTTTCAGTAGCTGATGAGTCCCATCCAAGAAATAATACATGAAAGTAAGCAGGACAAAAAAATAGAGTTGAGAAAGCAATATACCACTGTCTTTACCAATGAGTAATGCTTTCAAGAAGCAACTTATTCCTTTCAGTATAAACTATCCAGACTCCAGCTCAGAGAGCATTTAGAGGTCATATACATTTTTCTGTAACTCCTTAGGTCAACACTCCCAACTGAGATTACATCAGCATTTCTGAATTCCAGAGGCATAATTCTTCCTCATAACACAGGAAGAAATTACAAAATACTGTCATGAAATCCTCAGTCGTTGATACCTGGTTTTGTCCTGGCTGCACACATCAGATCAATTAATGAAAGTTACTGAAAGAAAAATTAATTAGACATATTATACATGCACTTTTTAATAGCAAATATTCACAAATAGAAAGGTGTCTTGGATAATTTGGCTCATATTCCTCAATTCTGAGTATAATTTTGGTATAATTTTGGCAGCTACCTGCTGGAAGAGGTGTAAAGAGATTTTTCCTCCATGCAGATTGTTCTTGCAGCAGCAAGTATTATTGTAAAATTTCTCTTACCTGACTTCAGTCTCTAAAAGTTCAAAGATCATTGTGTAGGTTAAATCAGTTGTTGGCTCTCCTGTCATCAGTGCAAAGAAATAGGTGGGACAAATCTCTGTCTGGATCACCCTGTATTAGACACTTATAGTAAGAAAGAAAGAAGGAATCAGGAGGTGCCAGTGCCTTCACATCACCTGTATCTCAGTTACTAACTTAGGTTAGCCTTTAACTTTGAGATGGCAAAATTTAAATAAGATGTCTGCTCTTCAAGAACAATCTGCTAAGTGGAGAAACTGGCGTAATTTAATTTGAAAATTTATATGTCTCAAAATTAGAGAGGAGAGATGTGGATTGATGAGAACAGAGAATTACCCTGATAATGATGGAAGCGACCTCTTGGCAGATCTTCCATAAAGTATTGCTCAAGTTCCTCCTGGGACAACTTCAACTGAAGTAACTTGGTTGGTCTCCAGAAAATTTTGCAATATATTAAGATGGGCTAGCCATTCTCTCATGCCTCCAAATTCAATACACTTAAGTATATAAAAATATTGAAATTTTTACGGATACTTAAAGGAATCCTGGAGTGACACTACTTACACTGAAGTAAAAAATAATAAATTTTTTTGTTTTCAACTTTAAAGAACCTGTCCTAAATCCTAAATCCAATACAAAATACAAGGCAGAATTTGTAAAATCATCCCTGTGGTAGAATACCCTTGTTCATGCCATTTTAACAAAGGGACAAAAACACTGAATTCTTGCAATATTTAAATGAACCATGGTCCTCAGTGGGCTCTAAAGTGAACTTTCTGCACGAAGAAGGTGGGATATTTAGAAATAAATTAATTGCATGAAGGAAACGTACCAGCAGTGATCTTTCCTTCACTACTTGCTATGATGTGTTATCTCTAGGCTCAGAAGAAAATGAAAAGAACTTAAAACTTTTGAGCTGAACAACAGTCTCTTTCAACATCTGAAAACTTGCCTACCACTCATGTTGATTTCCCTTCCATGAACCACCTGCATTCATGCACATTTTGTCAGACATTCTGATGTGTGAACACAGATTTCCAAACTGCATGTGACAAATTACAGGAAATGTTATTTGTGATTTCTGTCATGTTGGAGTAAGGTACAATCAGTTTAAAAACAATTAAGATGAGCAAAGTTTGTTCTTTCTTGTTTGCAACCTCTCTGAAACTGGGATCACTGTAGGGTTGCAAAGAGTACCTGAACTCCTATTCTAAGGACACAGCAACACATACTCTTATTCTGTAAAAGCTGTATGTGGCTTGTAACATTTGCCGTTTCCTTTCTGTTGATTTTATAAATTTTGACTTTGATTCTAGGCAGGCAATAAGAGGTGTGTATGGCAAAGCAAACCTTATATTATCCTCAAAACCTGAGAAATAACTCCATTGTTCATTGTCCCCTGTTGAGTTTTAAACTGTTCTAACTCTGAACTAGAGGCCTGTGATGCCACTGCCTGCTCCTGGGGCATCCTGCATCCGGGCACTGCCAGCTGCCATCTCCTCTGCCTGTTCTAAAAGCCAGCCTTGACCACCACTGACAAAACAGCCATTAATGGCCAAGAGTGACAGTGCCACACCTAACAAAGCACAGCAGCTCACACCAGCCAATGTGGAGCACCAAGTCTGCTGCCCAGTGTAATCAATGGTATTAGGCTGCCCTTTGTTTTTATAATGCTGACTGAGACAAATGAGTTGTTCTCCACCCCAGGAAACATATGTGGTTCAGATTCCATATGTCTACTGTGAGCAGAGTCATTGTACTGACATGTGTTTTTAAGCAGTTTTCCATCCTGTTAAGCAAAGGTTCCTGACTGCTCCTTTAGGGTCTCATAGCAATGTTCCTTACATAAATGCCATTCATATTTGTCCATTATTTAAACTGTTTGTACAACTGTTTCTGATACTGGAGTATATTTTTGGGACACAGAGTTATTAGCAAAACAAGATGTTGAACCTGAGCTCTTGCCAAAATTTAGTATGAAGTTTTACCCACTGGATCACTTCCACAGTTCCACATGCAGTGATTCTTAGCAGATAATTGAGATGCGTGCTGTGCATGTTACCCTAAGAAACCTGTCCCCCTATTACATCTCTTTCCCATTCTTGAAAACTGTTGTCTTATCAGATGTTTCTAGCTATGACAGTGCCCCAAGTGCCTCTTTCCACAATTAAAAATGCATACTTTTAATCTCTTTTAACTACAATGTTTACTTCTTCCCATGGTCTCCTTCTTGGTATAGTATACAGAAAGGAGAAGCAATTTATCCATCTCTTTTCATGTGATTCCAACTACTAAAACTTTGCAGAAATAGACCTTCAGATGTTATAGGGGCTATTTATATACAGGTCTAATAACTCAATTTAGTATTTGCAATTTTGTTTATTCTGATCATACTAGAGATATTCATACACGTTAACATAAGCAATTATTTTGGTCACAATTCAGTGCAGCAGAAAAGAACCCCCTCCAGACTCAACAGGAAAGTTATAAATCCCTTTGTAGCTACAAAAATTAGGGATGGTATATAAAACAGTCCACATTTCTACAAACCATCTCACAATGCTGACATTTTTGCCATTCCCAGTATCAACATAAGCTGGTTGTGAGCATTTAACAAGCAGATAACCAGTCCCTCCTCTGTTTCTCTAATAAGGGCTTCAAGAGGGTGATTCCCTTTAAGCAGGCTCTAAAACAACTATCATAAACTTCGTATCTCTTTTTTTTTTTTCTGCTACAGAAGCATTAAAGTACATTGATAACTCTACGAAGTTATGATTTGTCTTACTTCTTACTCTGAGCATTTACTGATACATTTTTTAATCCTGGGGTGGCAAAAGGCCTGTTTGCCAATCACAGCTTCTGAGAGATTATGTATTTTTTAACTCTGCTACGTTTCTGGTAATTTTTCCCCAAATGGCAAGCTAAGAAGTTTGCTGAGGCTGATGCTGACTTGTAAAGGTCCCGTGCAGTGTTGCTCCCTTGATGCCTCTGCAGTAGCTACTCCAAGTACTTTAATGCATTGGAACACAGAGGGCACTAGGAAAACAACTGGTTCCGAACCATCAACTTCAAGGATTTATCTTTGCCTGAAGTTTTCAGGGATGTTTTTCAGAGTGAAACTAAGGGTTTCTAAATGAACCAAAAAATATATAATTTTTTGCTGGAATGTTGTCATATAGTCTGAATTAGAGGTTTAACATCTCTCTTTAGTCAACAGAGTGAACCAGCCTCTTCCACAAATGATTGGTGTTTAGGAATCAGTGCTCTGTTTCATACAAGTCCCAAGAAGGTCTGTGCCACTCCTCTACTTACTTTAGAAGAAGTATGCAGAAATTAAGTCAGATAATTTAACAAAGTTAAAGTTAGGATGAGTGATGATTTTATTGTATTTCAGCCTGAAATAACCACCCTTGACCCTGTAAAAATAGACTGTGGGTATTTGCTTTTTAAAACCACTGCAGTAACTGAAATGGTCTGCCAGAGCTGCTCCTCTCCATATTTTATTTATGATTTCCCTTTTACGGTAGATAAAATTGTTTACAAAAAGAAGTTTGCCAGAAGTGTTTTAGTGGTTTAAGCAGGAAATCTGACTCTTTCTCTTTAAAAGCACAGCTGAGGCACTGCTTTTAGGGGGAGTGTGGTGTTTGGCTCTCATCTGTGATCCAAGAGCTGCTGTATAAGAAAACCTAGGTAGGGAGCAAACATTTTCCTTAAGCTCTGTTTCAGTGTCACTGCATTTAGTGTACTTTCATGAATGAGACAGACTTAAGTAATACAAAATCCTCAAAAATATTTTCTAGGTACTTTTGATGCAATAATTTTTTTTAAGAGTAGTGAGGGAAACTCTGTGTTTGTGTTGTTAGTTTCCAGTGCTTGGCAACCACCTCTGGGCTAGTGGAGAGCTTTACAGTTCTTGCATTCACTTGTTTATTACATTTTAAAATGTCTGTTATAGTACTTAACTTCAAGAAAAGCTACCAAATTGTTAAGGAAAGCTGCCATAAAGCACTTCTTCAATGTTGTCAGTGTTCTCCATTTACATGTGCTGTTAGGAAAGACTATTTAAATTTGATACATAAAGCTTGATATGAAAAAGAGATTTATGTGCCAAGTGATAAAAATGTTGCTGCTTCTTGCAGTGCTGTAGTTTTTGTGCCGTGAGGAGGGTACTTGATGAACCTTGCCAGCAGCAAGGAAATGTGGTCATTTTTAGGTACAGAACCCTTATCCTGGTGAGAGATATTGAGAAAAGTGGTGCTGAGGCAAATGCAGAGGTGGTTTGGGAGGGAGTTACATTTGTCTAAGAAAGCCCCTTGCTCAGGGTGAGTCCAGCTCCCTGTGCTAGCTGAGACATATTTAGAAATCTGGTAATACCTGAGGCCAGTAGTCGGTAAAGCTAAGTCTCAGGCAGGAGATAAAGTCTCCTTTTTCATTAGATATCTAATAGATAAGGAGGGACATGAATATCACTCTGCATCTTCTAGGCTGGGCTGGAAGCACTTTTTTGAAGCAAGTATGCCTGAGCCTGTACACACCCAGCACAAAGAAGTGACAAGGAAACTGCAGGTGACCTGTACCAGCCTCAATTAGCCCTCTTGCCAAAGAAGATTTAACCAGGTACACAAAAAGACCCACATTTTCTCCTGGAAGGTGTTCCATGGAAGTTTTAAAATCCAGAATAAACTATGCTGTTGTGATTTACTTCATCTGTGAGCACAGTACATTGGCTTTGCACTGGTACAGCTATGCTGGCACAAGCTTTGTGCCAGGAACAATTGCAGCCATGGTTGTGTTTCCATCTGTGAAAGGTAAAGCAGGACAGGAACCTGCAGTAACAGTAGCAAAAAATTGAGTTGTGTAGACATAAATGTAAAAATTTCCCCAACGCTTGTAGCTAAATACAGCCACTTATAGTGCAAACAAAAGTGAAGTAATATGGTAGGTAGAAATTATTTCAGCCCAATGCTGAAAGCAGAGGAAAAAGGGATTTAATGTCCCTGTGATCTGAATATTGCAGCTGGCTTTATGGATCACAGATGGGTTGTTCATGTAAAAAAAAAAACAACCAAACAGGAGTGTTCACATAGCATGTACAGGCCCACATTATTCACTCTTATATGGAATAATTAAATGGACACATGTATTTTTAATCATTCCTTTATGAAAAATAGAAGGGTTTTTTTACGTACTCAGCCTGTATGTTAAATAGTGTGATTTAAGTGTTTGGGAGAAAAATGTTAGATGGAACGTCTCTCATGATCATTATGCACACACTGAAGCAGAAGACACTGGAGAGGGTCTCATGAGTAATTCCTGTGTTTTTTTGTCACAGCCAGGTGTCAGCCACTGCCCAGGTGAACTGAAGCGAAGAATCCCAATGATAACCTCCCAATGATGAGGTTAGTGTCCAGTTCGTACAGACAAACATGGTATATAATCATTTTTCACTGAGAATAACAGTAATCTTATATATATATAGCTGTGAAAAGTGAAGTAAGTAAGCCAAGACTCTCTTTTAAGCTCTTCTCATCTGTCAGCACCATTCTAGTTAATACGGATTTGCAGAATTAACTTCTGTGCAAATACACTGCAACTACAATTACCACTGGTGGAAGCTGACACCCTTCATGGTTTTGGATTTGTGTTTTTTTAAACTCTACTTCATATTGATCCACGTTTAGTTGATTAACTTATCTTCAGATTATTGGTTAGATATATTTAGCCTTGCGTAGGCTGCCAAACCACGAAGTTGCCCTGTTTTCTCATCTGCCGAACAGCCTCTGAGGTGAGCAGGTTTAAACAGTAAAATGCCAGGAAGCGAAAAGAAACCCCAAACTCCTATGGCACGAGGAGACTGACTATAAAGAGAAGGCAAGTACCTATCACTGTATATATAAAGTGTATTGGTGTGCAGTCGGCTGTCCGTCTGTCCGCCCGTCCCTCTGTCCGCCTGCCCCCACCGCGCGCTCCCGGCCCGCGCGCGCGCGCACGCGCACGCCCGCGCAGGCGCGCTGCCCGCTGAGGGCCGGGTCCCGCCGCCGGCCCGGCCGCGCTGACGCCGCCACCGCCTCTCCCTTCCCCTCCTTTCCCCTCCTTTCCCTTGCCGCAGCAGCCGCCGGAGGCTGCGGGTCCCGCCGGGCCGCGGGCGGAGCGCTCCAGCACCATGTCGGCAGCACGGCCCAGCAACGCCGCCGAGCCTGTGCGCGGTGAGTGACTCCCAGCGGCGGGGCGGGCCGGGGCGGGGCGCGGCTGGCCGGGTCCCGGCTGGCGGCGCGTCGATGCCGGGTCGCGGCGCCGCGGGTCGCTCGTCCCGGCGCTGTGCCTTGGGCTGTATCTCCGCTGCGAGCTTCCCTGCGGCCACAAACGCAGCGCTGCTGCGGGAGGAGCGTGGGGCGCGCCGGGCCTGCTCCTCGCAGGGCTCCCTCAGGCCCCGCTGGCAGCCGAGGGATGCGCGGGGGTCCGTGTTCGTCTGTACCGAGTCCGCTCGGGCTTCGAGCGGACAGGCAGCGCTGCACTGAAAGGCGTGCTCCTGTCGCATTTAAATGCGGTCACATTATGAAATGCCCTTAGGTTTTTCAGATATATTAATGTAGACGTGCGGTATTTATATAATTGAACGTGAGCTGACCTGTCAGCCTAGTCTCCATCCTTGGGAAGGTGATGGAATAGATCATTCCAGAGATCAACACCAAGCATGTGGAAGAAAAGAAGGTCATCTGGAGTAGTCAGCATGGCTCTACCATGGGGAAATCAATCTAATAGCTGCCTGTCATGGCATGGCAGGATGGATAATGAGGGGAGAGCAATGGGTGTTGTCTGTCTTGACTTCACAAGAGTTTTGCACTGTCTCCCATGATACCCTTACAGGTAAGCTCAGGAAATGTGGGTAAGATGAATGAACAGTGAGGTGGATCAAGAGCTGGCTGAATGGCAGAGCTCAGGGGTTGTGATCAGCAGAGCAGGAGGCCTGTAGTCTGTGGCTTTCTCTGGGGATCAATAAAGAGTCCAGTCTTACCCATTTTGTTTATCAATGATGATGCCTGAAGGTTTTTTTCTGCTTTTCTCCTGAATACTTCTTACACTGTTCCCTATATTCACAAGTATTAGCATGCATACTTGTGATGCTTTGGGTGATAGTTTAGCCTGGTTTCATGGTGTTTAGGAGGCCGGTAGACTAAACACCCCTGAAACCGCATAGAGTTAGAAGACCAAACACTCTGTTTTCGTGAGCCCTCTAGGTCTCCTAGTAGGACAGATTTTGTAAACTAGAAGTTAGCCCACCCAGGCCCCTTATTGGGCCCTCCTGGAAGATATGCTAATGTGTAGAGTCTTTAATTGTATACTCGATTGCGGGGACAGGGCTTTTGCAGCGTGTTCTACCTGGACGGCAGAAGCCACTGAATGGGATCCTATTAAAATACCGAGGTAAACAACCCCCAACCCTTTCACCGTATCTGAGCCTTTATTTCCTAAGACCAGAAAAAGGCATCAATGACTTGAACAATGGGATGAAATGTACCCTCAGCAAGTCCTCTGTGGTACAAACCTGGGGGGGTAGCTGATACACCTGAAGGCTGCGCTGCCATTCAGTAGGACCTTGACAGGCTGAGGAGTTGGGCAGAGGGAAACTTAATGAGGCTCAACAAGGGCAAGTGTAGGGTCCTGCACCTGGGGAGGAATAACCCCAAGTGCCAGCACAGGCTGGGGATTGGCTTACTAAAGAGCAGCTCTGCTGAAAAGGACTTGGGAGTCTTGGTGGGTGACAAACTGTCTGTGAGCCAGCAGGGTCAGTGGTATCCTGGGGAGCATCAGTAGAATGAAAATCTAGTGAAGTATAAACATATTTAGTTTTTCATCAACGTCAAGTTTTACCAAAATAAAATGTATGTATTGTCCTTAAACACATTTTAACAAAATATGGTACAGATAAAAATTTTTAAGACATTTACAATTTAGGGATGTTTCCAGCTCTTCAAGGTCTGTGTACTTTTCTTCTGAATGTTTTTTGAGTCTCATTGTGCCAGCTTGTGCTAGGAAGTGCTATGCTGTTGACAGATGGAGTCGAAACAATTTTCAGAATTGATTGCATGGGGAAATTGAGGCACCCTCTAGTGATGGTTGTTTTCTTTTACAGAAGCTCATTTTCCAAGAGTAAACAGAATAGCAGTACTCTGCAGAAGAAAACTAGTCACTAGTTTCCCTACGTGATAAATGTTTTGTTTTCCTAAGTATTTTGCTCTGTTACTTCTGCTTCCAAAATACCTGTAATTTTGGAAATTTTATATGACCAAGTGAAAAGAACATCATGTGGTATTCTGGATAGACTGTAGCATTGGTTTACTTAACTGCAGTATAATTTATCCATCTGTTTGGTTGGGTTTTTTAAAATTGCATCTCACAATTTGAGAAAGACTACACTTTGAGCTGAAGCTTTCATGTATCTATTCAAAACTTATTTCAATTTCCCCCACTTCTCTAGGATTCCATTCAACAGATTTATAAAGAACTTAAATTTCCATGTTCTATATGTTATAGTTTTGAATATGCTGACACTGCTATTAGCTATTGTGTTGCCCAGTTATAAAGTAAGAGTAGGTTTGAGTTTCTCACTCCTTTGTTAGAATGATGATCTGTGTATGAATTCCTGATTATCATTTTCTTGCCAAGTGATAACTAACCATTAAAAAAAACCAAAAAAAAGTAATATCCCCCTGCAGTTTTCCAGATGCCATTGAAAAGTTCTGCTTTGTCTATTTGCTCCACTATCTTGTTTTGATTTTCTTTTAATGCCTGTGATAATACATCACCTCTATTCTGAGACCTTTTTAGTTTGTCATAGTTGTGACTATATTATGTTAAATTTGTGGTGTAAAAAGTATACACACCCCCACACTGCGTTTTTCATGGAAAGAGAACTGTATTTTAACACAAGTAGGAAGTAGGGAAGTAGGTAATGTTTCTGGAATCGTCGATTTGTCACATCCCTCAAATAGGTGGTTTATTTTCTTCTAGCATGGAATTATTATCATTCTCAGCCCACTATGGCATGCTTTTCCTGAAACATGTCCATCAGCTTCTTCTTCACTTAATATTCATTATACAGCATAATCTCTGTAGTAGTATTTCAAGCACTCAGTCAGTCTCTACTATTTTTTAATGCAGTCTGTTTGCAGAAATTCAGTATTTTACTCTAATCCAGTTATATGTGTGCTTAATGCCTTTATGTCTTTCTTAAATGGAACGACATGGCTCTAAGTTAGTCAACTAGTCAGATTAGTAAATTAGAGTTTCAGAGGAAGAATTGCTTTAAATAAAAAGCCCACGTCTGGTAGTTATTACCTTGTAAAGCCAGCACAACTGCGGTGTTGCTGTATCTTTTTCTTCATTGTTAGGTTTGTGTCTTACTCTGCATTTCTGCAGTTGTTGTATCCATGAAAAATACAGCAGTGTGTATCCACCTTTCATACTGCAATAGAAGTTCGTCATTTCCATCTCCAGGAGGCAGAACCTTTCCTCTGTGTGCCACAATCTTTTGTGAGCCTGAAGTTTTAAAAATTGCTAAAGTTTTTTCTCAATTCTGAAAACTTTTCAAAGGACACCTTTGAGCAAATGTGACTTTCTGCAAATTCTTGCTTGTGTGTTTTATACTCAGATAAACACTATTGCACCATTCAAATCATTAATAAATGTTTTAAATGTTTTGGACTGAGGCAGACCCTGAAAATTCCTACAAAATAGGGGGTTTGAACTTTGCACCTTGTACATTCTTTTGAAAGTTTCCAAATGCAATGACTGTTTCTCTTCTACAAATGCAGGCAGTAAATTGTATAATTTGGAAATATTAGAATTCTCCCAAATCTCTTGATGATTCTGAGTAGAATCTGTAGAAGTGAGGTTTATCTTAATGTGTTTTTCTTTTCTAAATGATGATGGACTAAAAGTGTGCTTAAGCATTTCTTACAGTAGTTCATAGTATATAATGAAAGGTAGATCTGTTGCAGTTTAAAGGCATTTAAGTGATACTTTGTAAGGACTGGATTCCAAAAAATGTTTCACTCATTCAGATTTTCTCATGCATGTTCTTTCTGTTGGAACATGGGACTCTGGTACAAATGGTTTTGTTTTCCATAAATTTCTTTCAGAAAATACTTAATTTAAACACGTTACAATATTTTCTCTGTTTCAGAGTTGCCACCTGCTCCTTCTACATCAAAGACAAGTTTTGCAGAGCTTGCTGTTAGGCAACGAGTGAGAGAGAAACTAAAAGCAGCAAAGGTAAGAATCCTTCAAAAGTGCTGTTTGATTGACTTCAGTATTATAAGGAGCACCCACTTCATTTTACTTGCTTTGTGCTATGTGAATGTGAGTTGGGGTATCTGCTTTTTTGTTTCTGAAGCCAAAAGAGTACTCAGTTCATCAGTACATTCTGTACTTTTCTCAGTTACATTCTGTACTGCTATTTTCTTTTCTAAAGTTTATATTTAATTTGTTTGTAATAACATAAAAGATACTGTTTTGTAATTCAAACGATACTGTCATTTCAAGTTCCTTCTGTGCTCTTTCTTAAAAAATTTCTTACACTATTTTGAAAGCAATGGGTTTCTTTGTACATTTACTGTACAATTTAATAAGGCATATTAATATATGGATCTGGAAGATCGCTTAAGCTGATATTATAATTACAAGATACTGTCCCTAACACAAATATAAGTTCCTGAGAATTATTGTAGCTTTGATCTAGTTCTGTTTCTATTACAGCTAAGCATTTTTTCATTTGTTTGCTTAGACAAAAGCTGAAATTACTTTATCTCAGGAGGACCCCAGACCACAACCAAGGCGCTTAAAGGGCATCAGGGAAAGAAAACCAGAAGTCACTCTGGATAAAAGGGTAAAGATGTGCATTGTATCTTACTACTCTTATAATAAGAAAATGAATGTGAAACATGAAAAAAATCAGCCTGCACACTCTTGAAGCTCAGTTTCATTTATCAGAATTATACTACTGTTTGAATTAGTAATCAGAAAGAAACCATTCTGATTATTGGTTTTATTGTATATATTTAACAGTAATAATTTGCTTACATTGTAGTATGGTCATCGTGTGAAGCTTTTGTCATTTAGAGGTTCATGACTTCTGTTGCTTAAGATGACTTGAAGTATTTAAAATTTACTGTAACCGGACCACTGTAATAGACCTTTATATAAATTCAAACAATTGCTAAATGTTGGGTATTAACTTTATGTAATTGTATTTTGTTGCATTTCCTTATTACTATTTTATATTGAGGTTTTTTTGTATAAGCATGTTCTTTGTTAGAAAAATTAATTTTGTATTAAAAAAACAACAAAGGCTCTGCCTATGCAGAACTGACACTCATATTCTTCAGAATTCACAAAGAGATTGCTTGCCTGTAGAAAATGTGTTCCAAAGAATGTGTTATTTCCAGGAAATAACAGCATTTAGCAGTAACGCCTTTATGTGGAATTCCAAACAATATGATTTAGCCTGGCTAAACCACTTGTCTAGGGGAGAATTGCCATTTCATGTACGTTGTGGGAAGGTTCTTGACAATGTTATTTTTTAATGAGTAATTATTATGGCTTTCATTTAAGTAGTACTGTTTTAATATGTTTATATTAGGAAAATGCGGAAGCGATACCCTTATTAGGGTTGTTTATTAATTTTATGTCAAATATATGTGACACCTTCCACATGTTGGTTTTGCTTCTTTCACTTATTTATGCACATGAGTATTGCTTTGTTGTTAAACAAGTGGCCATCAGATTGACAGAGTTGGAGATTTTCTTTTTGATGTTGTTATTTTGAAGTATAGGTGTAAAAGAAGTAAACTTGAGAAGTGTCTTCCTTTAATCTAACAATTCAGGCCACAAGGAGGAATAGCAGATAGAATGGAAGAACAGATAGAATGGTAGATGTGTTTTTGTTGGTTAAGCCTGAAGAAAATCACTTTGAAGCACTTAAAGGAACTTGCTGAAACAGCCTCAGAACCAATGACCTTTACAGTGATCTGTGTGTAGGGACACATAAGGCTTCAGGGAACTGGGAATGGATAAACATGGTACTTCTTTCCTTGAAAAGGCAGGGGTGTGTCTCTCATGGAGTTAGACAGTAGCCTAGCAATAATAGTTTGAGAGAATAAAATAAATAATCAAGTTTGTATTTCAACACGCAAGCAATGACCACCACCTTTTTTTAAACAATACCAAAGAGAGTTTCCCTGGTTGCAGCAGGGGTTGTCCAAGAAGCTCCCTGGTTCTCTTGCCTGGGCTGCAGTCCCTGCCAGCAGCACCCCTGACACTGCTGCCTGGCTGGGGCTGTCTGCCCCAGGGGAGAGTTTGCCATTGCTGCCTCTTTTCTCTCCCTTTGTACATCAGCATGTGATTGCTTGTGTTCAGGAGTGCAGAAGCAATGGTCCTGTCAGCAATGAAGACAGCTGCTGTCATTTAGGCAATGAACCGTTTCTTCATACTCTGCAGTCTATTTCTTGATCCAAGGGAATTAAGTAATAGTTAGATGTACCCTTGTAAAATAAATGTGCAATCAGTTTGTTACACAGTGATGATGTTTCTCTTTTGTTATCTTTTGTTATTTTTTTCTGTAAAAATGCAGTATCTGTAGTCAACTGTTTCTATTTTTTTATGATTCACTGAATGTACACTAAAACTTATGTATATGTTTTTATGCAGTCTGATGATGATAAATTCAGGGAGATGCAAGAGGATGAATCACACTTACCATCAAAAGTAAAGTTCCGTGATTCTGTAAAAAAGCTTAAGCAAAAGTCAACAGTGAGTACCAATTCTTCATTTCAATAATGAATATTTATTTAATTTAACCTTTATATGGCTTCATTATTCTATTTGAAGAAGCAGACAGAGTTCAGTGTTAAGCAGTGGAGAAGGTTTTATTTAATTAAAAAATTCGCAAGCAGTATGTGTCAACAATTGAAGTATATGAAAGGAACCTTCATCAAACACAAGAATGGCTTTGGATCATTTGATAAAAAAACCAAAAAAAACTCTAGTAAGTCCATCTGGACACAATTACTGGAGTTTGCAGAAAAAATGTGTCTTCTGTTTACATCCTTTTTATTGAATGCCACCAGTTGGCAGTTAAAGCATTTTACAGACTAGTATATTGATATTTATTAGCCACAAAGTACTACTGTTGATTCTTTTCTTAGAGGATTCATCCTAAAACTAAAGGGTCTGGGGCCTTCACAGGCAAAAGGCCAATTAGAAGGTTCTCTTCATATTCTTCATATTTCATACATGAGTATCTGCAGTATGACCATAACTTAAACTTTGGTGTTTCTGATTCCCAAATGCTGTATATTTTAAACAACAAGCATATTAAAATTAGACTAGGTAACTTTTATTTTAAAGCTTTGCAAGAAATATTCAATGAAATATGTAGAAATGGAGAAAGTTTCCTTTGTATCATTTACGAATTTCAGTTGGTTCAGCATTTGAGTGAGTTCTGTTTGAGATAAAATAATAATAATCTTGTAAGAAATGTTTATACATGCTGCTGTTTCATATTATTAATGGGAAGATTTATTCACTTGCCCTATTTTTCTTAAAAATGCCATAATAAAGTATCTTTAGTTCCAGAACGATTTTCCTACTGAGGAAGAAGCATATAATTTCTTCACCTTCGATTTTGATGCTGTATCAGAGAAAACAGAAGCTGGAGTCAGAAAAAAGAATGGATTAAATGATGAAGAGGAGGTAGAAGAGGAATGTGTCGAAACACAGGAAGATGAACAAGAGGAGGATGAAATGGTGAGAACTATAGGATAAATGTTCATATTTTTTATTCATACTTTCGTTAATTTTATTAGTCTATATAAAATGGCATTTTTGGTTTCTTTAAAAATTCTCGAAGTGTAATTTCTCTAGAAAATTTCTTAAGAAAAGACAAACTAGCAGTGATGTTTGCACTTAATCTGTAGGATGAAGACGTACGCCTGGTTAAAGGTGATGATTTATTCATAGGGGAGGCAGATGATGATCTTGTAGTAACGAAACCTGTTGAGTGTGAAAGCTACTCCGAGCAACTGAAAAGGGAAAAAGAATTTCTCTTCATTCCCAGCATGTTAGCAGGTATGAAGATTTTGCTTATCCATTTAGTTCCTGGATTTTTGCATAGCATGGCACCCTTTGATCCTGCTGAATAAGTCTTGTGTTGACTATGTCTGGCAGCAGAGAGATGTTTAATGGCAGCTCTCTGACACTGATCATCCAGTCAAGTCTGAAAAGCTTGATGGATTAGCTGGGAACATGCACACCTCAGCAGGTCATCACCTGCTACACTGCCAAGTGTACTCAGGGTACCTCAGTTGCTTGGGGGTAACTTCCTTACTGCTGTCTGTAGGAAGTGCAAAGTGCTGGCCCCTCTTCTGCTATTATTTAATGTAAGCAGCATTGATCTTATCTCTGACCTTTTTGCCTTATTCCCACAGAGCTTCAATGTCCTAAAAATTGCTTTATAATACCACTTGCTGTTTAATATTTTAACTGGAAGAAACAGAAACAAGTCCCCCAGTATATTCTGGAATGGTACCAGTTCAATTTGCAGTGCAATGTCATAATATTTGACATTGTGTGCCTCTGTTTTTTTCATGTTTTATAATTTAGTTCTATTTCCTGTGTGATCCACGGTGTTCTGATTTAGGGGAAAACTTCTGTTGTAACCCTCACTATAATCCCTCCCTTTGAAACTGCTTCTTGAAAAATACTGAGTCCATACATGCAGTGAAACAGCCTTTCAGGCAGCTCTTCAAAATGAATTCCACCTGCTGTTATTTGGCTAACATAGCTCTTTATGCATGTTTTATATTTTGTATGAGACTAACTTAAGCAAACTATTTATTAACAGTAGGTTTGATAAATCTGAAAGTTTCACTTTCCATTGAAAAGGCTTAGAAATGCTTCTCTAGTCCGTTGCTGCTCATGGTTTTTTACACTGTTTTTCAAGCAACCATTAACACTAAACTCCACTAAGTATCTTGAAGTATTTCTTGGTAAGGAAATTTTTAGTCATCAGTTTATTAGAATTGTGACACTTTGTGGTACTTTTATGAGAGTTATGTCTTGATTAAGATAAGGACCTGTTATAATTTTATATTTATTTTTTTTTTTCCTATGTAGAAAAATACTTCTGACAGCATACTTAATATGCAGTGCCATTCACTTTAAGAATTAACAAACTAAAACTACAGTTATAAGGTATTTTACATGGTTTTCTCTTTAATGTCTCATTAGTGCCTGCCTCTGAGAAGATGCCCAGAAATATGCAGCCCAGATACCTTGAGGATGAAGGTCTTTACACAGGAGAAAGACCCTTTGTATCACAGTCTAATCAAAATATTTTAGAAAACAGAATACTCAGACAGGACCAAGTAAGTCACTGCTACCTTTTTAGTTATAACTTTTATCAGTATTTTATTTATCTTTATAAGTATCTTATTTTTGTTATGGTTAAGTAAGTGGATGGTGGTGCTGATATGGGGCTTTGATCTTCAAAATGTTTAGCAGCATCAGATATTAGGAAATACAGATTTTTGTAGGAGTGTGTTTTTAGTGTAACCGCATTGTCAGAACATAAGACTGGGTCTTAAAAAGCTATTGTCTTTTCCTGGCTCTGCTTGTAGCCTGTTGGGGAACAGATCACTGGTCAGTCTGTAAGGCTAATTAAATACTGATATAGATTATCAGAGAGGTTTTAGAATCCTTTCAGATTTTTGAGAATGTCTTACGGGAAAGTGGCTTAGATATATTTTGTCCTGCTATATTATCATCCTATACATCTTGAGATGTGTATTGTTCAGTATAGACTTAAACTCCTGAGCAGCAGCTGCCCTTTATATTTTTTATGATTCTGTGTATTCTTCATGTGCTTTTGTAAATCAGATTGGTAACATTTGGATCTAAAATCTTTGAATGGCCAGTTTCAACTCAGTTAGTTTTTGGTTGACTTCATGATACCACATCAACATTTAGCTCAATGATCAGATTAAAACAGGTATGGAACTAACAGGGTAGGGCAGCATCCTTGGACAGCTGCACTGGTTTAAGCTGTATTTGAATCTAGGTAATGAGAACAGAGGGATGAATTAGGACAATGTTGAACATGTGAAGCCATAGATAGCAATTGCTGTGTAAAATACTTAATCTGCTTTCATAGATGCTGTTTAAGTAGTTCAGGTTGTGGATTAGAAGATTTGAGAGATGATTTGATTAATTATATGACCTGCCATTTAGCTCTTGTGTAAAACAAGACTTACAATTCTTTCCATTTTAGTGATTTAAGAAAATAACATTTAAATAAGGGATGTGTTGATTTTTCTTCTTTCAAATCTGTAACACTGAATGTTGAAGGAAAAATAAATCAGTATATATGAAGTTTGAGCAACGTCTTAGTCTTCTAATTTCAAAACTTACCTCTGGTATATTTGAAGATTTCACTTCGGTGTATTAGCAAAGTTTTGGTTATTTCAGTCACAAACAATTCATAGTCATCTTTTACTCTGTATTTTTTATAAGAATTACGATTTTGCAAGTAATTCCTTTATAAAGTAAAAACAATATATAATTTTGTTTTCCTTTGTAGGGGAAAGAGTGGTTTGGTGATGATGGCAGAATCTTAGCATTGCCTAATCCAATTAAACAGTCTTCTACTAGGCCTCCAATACTCTCACTTGAAGAAGGCATTGCACCAGAACTTGAAACAGTATATAGAAAGGTAAGCATATTTCATATATGTGATTCGTGAGACCCAGTATCCCACTTCTCCTGCATCAGAAACCCTGGTGACCCGAAGGGTTTTGCGCTAAGAACCACAACTGTTGACTGTTTTTTGTGATTTCAAATCTGTTCTTTAAATCAGTTCTACTTTATTAAGTATGTATGTTTTTTTCCTGTAAAAATGCATACAAAAGGATGAAGACTTTAGCTGGTAGTGCTGGTTAAAGTAGTAAAGTGTCAGCCCATGACAAACACCTTCAAGTCTGTGAGTCACTGAGATCATTGTGAGGCTCCCTTGGATATTCTTGTGCCAAAGCAGGGTACTTACTTCCTATATTAGTGTATCTATAAAGCTTGCTCATGTAGACAGCAACTGATTTTCAGTTAGGTAGCATCAATTCAGATATATCTGGGAGGTTGTGGAGTTTTTTTCTTTATTGTTTTTCTTGTTTGTTTTGTTTTGTTTGCAGGAATTTTGTGGTTGTTTTTTTTCCGATCACAGCATACCTACCCTGGCAAACAGCAGTTTCAATGTGCAATCAGTACAAACCAAAATAAGCTTCAATTAATACCATTCAGCAAGCTTGAAGCAAACTTTAATTGTTCTGCTTGTGAGAACTATTAACCTCTTGGAAAAGCTGACTTCTAAGACTTATAAGTAGAGTGCTCTTTTGGGACACACGAGTGTTTCTGAGTGTTGTTATTGATACAGATTTAAAGGTGGCCCTGTAGTTGTTCCTGGTGATAAATATGCAATCCAGAGGCTGCGTCCAGTACCACAGATCTATGTGGGGAGCTTCTGCAGGCAGGAAAAATTTACTTTTTAGATCATGTAAAGATAGGCCAAGAGAGCTTATGTTTCAAGAACACCATGTTTCCATGAACCGTGACACAGAAATATTTAAATCACAGTGATAAGACACTGAGCTTAAGGGTCCTTTATGGGCAGAGTAATAGTTAAAGCATAAGGAATTCAAAGTTGTAATTCTTATGATACAATGTATCTTATTAAACATTTTGATGAGAAACTGAATGTGGAAGGATCAGGTGGACTCAAGTGTTTTTCATGGCCATTTATATCAGTCCTATAAAAGAGCTATGCAACAGCAAAATTCCCCTCCAAATCCCTCTTTTTCCTGTTCTCAGGAAGGGAGTGCAATAAGCACTACATAACTGACAGAGTATCTCTGATTAATCTCTTCTGAAGTATCCTAATAAGGGAGCAGGATTAGTCAGGCTGGAAGCAGTGTTAATTCTCTTCTTGTTTCAGTAACTTCAAGATGTAAGCCATTGATGTCTTTTGGTTGCAGCAGGTTGAAGTAGACTTTAAGCTTTGTTGCTGAAAACTTTCATTGGCCTTCATGGGTCTGAATTTCCCCATTGCTAGAATGGGGAAGCAAATAATATATTTCCTAATCTACACAATCTATATGGTCTACAAGGAGAGCTGTTCTGTGAGAGCTGGACTCTATTGTAGAGCTCAGCTCTAAGAGGAAACAGCAATACTAAACAAATGTGTCAGAAGAGAACGAGCAGGCTCTGCTTTTTCTAATCCAGGGTCATTGTCTTCATTGCTCAGCAAAACCTTCAGTATAGGAAAATTACTTTATTTCAGCCTCATCTGGACTATAAAAATTCTATTGTGTAGAATATCCGTGGTGGTTTTGTGCCACCCACTTGTCAATAAAGCAAGGTGTTAACACAGTGTAAGACCCAGCATTTAAATGTAGTGTTAAATGGGTCATTTTCTGACAAAGAAAATCTCTGAAAGATACTATTATCAGAGTCTGTAAATTAATTTTATTTTTTTCCTTTCAGGCAATAAAAATGACATCTACTAATCAGTATTTTGTTGGGCCTGGAGATTTTCAGGGGCTGTTTCAATTGGATATTGATATTTCTGGACTGATATTCACCCATCATCCCTGTTTTAGTCGTGAGCATGTGTTAGCAGCTAAACTGGCTCAGTTATATGATCAGCATTTAGCAAGAAAACAGAAGAATCTTACCAAACTTCTCACAGACAAGGTATTTCTGTTCTGTCTTCATACCTTATTGAGATGTCACAGTGATGTGACAGTTTAACGTAAAAGCTGAATTTGTTGTAAGTTAAAAACCTAAATATTTGACTGAGGTTGCTGCGTGTTCAATACAGAATTACATTTTTAAGACTAAGGATTTCTTTGAGCTTTGATTTTGAATTAACTCTAGGGTAAAAGGAATACAGTGACATTTGCAGAATATTCCTTAGAGTATCCAAAATGTTCTCTAGTGAGTGATAGATAAGACATTACAGGATTGTGTACAGCAGCTCTGACAGGGAGACAGTAAAAGACATTATTCAATGATGGAGGGAGGGTAGTGAAGTTTCGTTTCACTTATCAAATCAAGGTAAAAGGAAGCAGTTTAATTTTCACAAAAATAGAACCCATTTCCAGGTATGTATCTGTGATAGATGCTGTGTTTTAAATGCATACTGCTGCCACATTTACTGTGTCACTCTTGTGTCTTGGCAAAACCCAAGGCTGGATGTAGACTCCCCTGTTTCTGGCTCTGTTTCTGACTTGCTGAGTGAGCTTGACAGGGCTGCTCATTCTCTCTGTACCACCACTCTTCCTCCATCTGTCCACTGGGAGTAATGGCAGTGGTCTTCTCTGATGCAAATATGTACGTGAACATTAGGCATTGTCAGTACAATTCCGATGTCTTCAGGGCACACAAGAATACTTGTCTGTCAGAAATTAGTTGGATTATTAAGTACATATATATTCCAATTTCCATAAATTAAAGGTCATGATTTTCTACATTAAAGAACTATTCTATTCTGTTCTATTCTATTCTATGATTCTGGGATTTTCTAGGATTACCTTTAGTGGCCCTTCCTAGTCCCAAAAAAGGCTTTTGTGAAAGTTGGGGTTTTTTGCTGACTTAAGGTCTTTTTTCACCTATGCCTTTGATTCCTGAGCTTTCAGAATACTCCCTAGATCAATCTTCCCCTTGACTAGATCTGTTGCAGTGATCAAAGTTAGTAAATCTCCCTCATATATCCAGGGATCCTAATTGAAATGTCATTCTGAAGAATTGCCTCACAGATATGGCAAAACCCTGTAAATACAGAATCAGGACAGTTCAGGGTTTTCTGTCATTAGTAACTAGCTTTTTCCTGTCAAGGTGTATTACACAGGATACCTTGTTAAGCCATCTGTTAATTGCTTTTTTGTTTGTTTGTTCAAGCTGCAAGCTTTGCGAAGTGCTGTGCAATATAGTATAGAAGGTGCTGGTGATGGTGTTCCTGTGGCTCAACAAAGCATACCTGAATACAAAATGGAGATCAGGTGGGTATGAATTCATTTAATTGTTGATTTTTAAAACTGTATTCTTTTTTTCCTTTACATGTTGGTACAGAATATGATTCATGCCAGACTTTTAAAATCTACTGTAAATAGCTGTAGAAGAATTTTGGGGATTTAAGAGTTCTCACTGATAAGTTTCATAAAACATTATAAAAACATACAGTTTAGGCTGAGGTTTTCATTCAGAAGTGGTCTAATTTGATTACTTTTATTAATTACCCAGTAACTATCTACTGGTGTGTTTTGTATAATTAAATTTAATTAAAGTTTCAGGAGACTTCAGCTGGATGCACAAAGCTTTTACAATGCAATAACATAACTTTTTGAACAGACCAAAACCCCTAGGTTTTTTCCATCCTCTTCCTCATTACACAAGTGTTCTTGATTTGCTTCCCATTCTTAGGTATTTTGGCCATGTTTTTGCCAATGGGTTAATACAAATAAAGTGGTAGAATTTTGCTTTACAAGATTACAGTTATTGTTCTTGGACAAAAGCTGGGTAGTAAAAATATATTACAGTTTTGGCTCAGTAGTGACAGTTTGTATTATTTCTGGCAGAGGGACAGTGATGAACTGTAAGTGTTAGCAGTATGATAAAAAAAAGTTATTTTGGACATCCATGCTGAACAGCCTTTTAACTAGTAGATAATAAAAGTCTGAAAATTTTTCACAATGTAAAAGTAGGCAGTAATGTATTCATTTAAACAATGAATGCAGAAGTATAAAGTGATGTAATGGGTCACATGAAAACACAATATGAAAAATATAATTTTTCTAATAACAATTCTACTTTCAGCCTTGAAATTTACATCTGGTAAACCTAGGCATCCACACACTCTTAAATTGGGAATTATTTCTTCAGATTTTCATTCCTCAAGTACACTGTCTTGTAAGACATTGGTATCTGTACAGAACATAAAGTAGTCTATAATTTATTATTTTATACTGAAGGAAAAAGACTTCTTCCATTGAAAATGGAATAGCTTTTATAAGTATCTTACTAACATATCTGCTAGAGGACAAGGAGCAGGAGGTGTGCAGTTACCATACTGTACCTCAGAGAAAGGAGCTCTCACCAGGGAAAGCATGAGAATGGTGATGGGAAGATTCACTGTGGGAATGAGATTCTTGGATTTTGTCACCAACCCTGAGGCTTGCTTGATGGTGAATTACAATTAAAAAGAATATGCCTTCTGTGTATCTGATGTGTTTTTCTAGATCTTGAGTGCTTTAGTTTAGTTTCATGCTGTTATGAATCTGGAGAAACTCAGCTGAAATCAGTGAGATCAGTGTTGCCTAAGTAACATGAGATGAGTTTGGCTGGTATTATTCTAGGGCTTTTCATATCTGTAATTCATTTTGGCTACAGCTCTGTTATTGGAGGCTGTTACACATATGAAGCTCAGATGGGCTCAGGAATTTTTGCTGTCATGGTATTCAGTACTAACGTGGACCACTTATGTTGGTGAAATCATCTGACCTGCCTTGTCTCTCTTTTAACTTTGCATTTCCCTGATGGTCAATGTAGAACCCTTGTGAGAAACCACAGACATGTAGCATGGAAAATAACTAATTGTTTCCTCCACTCTGCAATAACATAACAGATGTATATGCTTTGTTTTCTGAAGATCAAAGCTGTAGTTTTCCTTTGGCTGGAGGAAGAAATGCCATCTGAATACAGAAAACTTTTGCAAATTAGTAAATTCAGCCCTCCTGTCTTTATTTCCTTAAGTAGGAAGCCAACATATGCTGTGGATTCTATGATTCAGGTTCTCGTGGGTGATGTGTTTAGCAGAGATGATTCTCTACTGAAAGGTCCTGCTTCCAAATCCAATACATTAGATGAATGTGATTACTGGTCTGTATGTTCCTCCTGCCTTTAAGTTTCATCTTCTACCGTCATCTGGTAGACAAAAAAGAAAAGGTTGCTACAAGGATAAGTAATAAGCAGACTGCTAGCTAATGAAGTGGAGAAGTTACTCATATTGCTTTCTGAAGTCTGCATTTCTTCTTTTTTTATTGTTTTTCCTTAATTGGCTTATGCTGTTAAATGATGTATGATGTCTTTCTTCTCAGCTGTAATTCTGCCTGTTTTCCATGTTCTCTGAATAGTACAAGTAGTAATGTGTTAGTTTACATCTCTTTTTTAATCACAGACTTGGTTTTTTACCAGGATAGTAGTGGAAACAGCCTGTGCTTGTGCTGTATGGACATTTACATTGAAGTGTGTGATGGTCATTCAAAGTGCTAATGAATAGCTCTTTTACAGATTAGAGGGTGGAAATGTCAAATACCAATTTTGAGACAAAAAAAAAAGGCTGTGTTAATTTTGTTTGTATTAAGAATCTTGTACATCTGTCAAAGGACTTATTACATTACTTCATTGCTGCAAGTCCTATTTACTGGAGCTAGAAGCACATGAAGTTTACAACATTTTTTGTAATGTACACATGTAATAAGCATTACTTCAAAGCAGCAGTGAGCTGCCGTTTACATTAATTTACTTTAAAATATTTTTAAATATGTACAGCTGTAATAAGCATTTCCAAAAACTTTGATATCTCTAAAGAGCAGACTTAATTGAAGTCAGATTGTTCAAAATAAAAGGGACTGGAATATAAGAGGAAATCAAATTCTGCAGTCTTCAAGTCTGGGTTTTATGCTCCTTGGATTTAAACCACTGCAGCCATCAATCAACCTGAAACCCCCATTACTTGGCTTTTGGGTATCCCAAGTTATCAGTTATTGTTCCACTAAGTTAGACAATTCCAATTGATCTTATGCTATGTATGTATATTTCTAGACAAACCAGAAGACTTCGTGATGCTGAACAAGAAAAAGACAGAACATTGCTTAAGACCATTATCAAAGTTTGGAAACAAATTAAATCCCTCCGAGACTTTCAGAAGTTTACTAACACACCCATGAAACTTTATTTGAGAAAGTATGTCTTGATAACACTTTTTGTACTTTATTTGCTAGCAGTAGGGTTGTAATAAGACTAGTTCATTTGGAAACTTAGAGTTCTGATATGCAAAAATAAGGCTTTGAGCAGTACTGTCACTGTTGAGCCTCCCACTGTTCCTTTTGAGTCTGGGGAGGAGGGAAGGTTAAAATAAGTAATTACTGTAGCAGAAAGGAATTTCTACGGACTAATGAGTAAAGAAAGTTACTATCTGGAGTTAATAGAATTACTCTATTTGCTATCAACACTTAGAGTATGTATGCTAGTCTTTTTAAATAAAACACACTTTTGATGTAGTGAAATTAATTCATGGAGAAGTAGATTTCCTTTATATGTTACAGACTTAATTGTAACCCTTACGTAATTTTGTGCAACATGCTGATAATTGTTGTTTTGAAGGGAAGAGGTTGATCAGGAATCAGATGAAAAAGCATATGAAGCAGAAATTCAGGCTGAGATAAAGGAATTGCTAGAAGAATGTATGGAAGAATACGAAAAGAAAATGGAAGAGTATAAAACTGCGCTACAGGACTGGAAATCCTGGAAGAAGACACAGGTTTGTTTAAATAATTTAATTTCACGAAAAATTAAAATTATTACTAAATACAGAAAAAATTTGTCCTTCTAATACAGAAAAAATTCAGGAAAGTTATGCATTCATTTTATTATGTTCAGATACATTCTGTCTACTTAGAATTTGTTATTCAGGTAGTTGTTAATTAAAAAAATTAGAATATATTAGATTTTTGTGAGGCATTGTTTTTCTGCTATTGATTTTCAGCACTTCAATTCTTTCTTTCAGTTTGGTAGTTTTGCCTCATCCTGTTAAATTCATGTCTTTCCTGCAAAGAAAAAACATGAATTGGTTTTTTGTGTGTGAGTGATGAAGCAAAATGATTATGGGGTGTTTCTAATGAACAAGCAGTTGATGTCATCTCATGTAAATAGACGTTTGGGAATGTCTCACTATGTTCAGGAATGTCTGACTGAAAGATTTAATTAATGTTCTAGCCTTTCACCTCTGAAAAGCTTTATTGCTAATAATCTGTACTGTTGTTAATATCTCAGTTGTGCTTCAAGGGGATATTGAGAAATACAGGTGCTACACCAACACACTTCAACGGGATGATCTTTGAAATAGACTGTGGCAAAATCAGGTTTGCTTTCATAGTTAAGTGGCAATGTGCTGGGTTCCTTGGGGTAATGGTGATTATACTTTAATATAATTATTGCCCAGCTTGAACACCCTGTGCTTTTGGATACCAAGCAAAATAAAGCTTAATAAAATGCTTCAAATACAGTTTTCAAGAATCTAGGGTGTCTGCTGGTACTTTATGGAGAGTTTTTTCATGTACATGCACCCTCTATGGAAGGCATTTTAAATACTTGAGAGAATGCTGATATGCAGAAATTGGAAATTCCTGTTAGCAGAACTTAGGTGGGCACATGACTCATTAACATCATATTGGTTCACTTGTAGGATAAGTTGAATACGAGTAAACCTTGAAATCAGGGCAGGTAGTCATGAACTCTGATCCTAATGCAAGCTGTTCAACCACCAGTTAGGCCTTCACAAATACCACTGCGGCATCTTTTTGTTGTGCTAGTCACAAACTGTCTTGAGACTGAGAGGGTTATGGTTCTTTCCTTTGAGAACAAAATGATCTTTCTTTCATACCCAGAAGTGTTTTATTTTGTTTTTCTCTTAACTTAATCACTGCTGTTGGTTTCTTACTAGCACAGATCACATGAATCAAAGACATTAGACCTAGGTGAGACTAAATAAATTTAAAAGCAAATATAAGAGCAAGAAGGATAACATAAAACTAGGCAAATAAAGAATATTCTTAAGAAAAACATAAGAACAAGTTGTTTGGCTTACTTCTTTAGTTATTGAGAAGAATGTATTTGCTTTCCTTCCTGTTCTTTTGCTTATGATGTGTAAAGTTGGAAAGTGGCTGGTGCTTCCAAGCAAGCTGTACTTCCAAGTAGTGTAGAAGTCTGTGGAAGGAGGAACTGTTTTGCAGTTGTTTAAAGCTGAACATGCACGTAAACACTGGAGTTCTGCAGTTTAGGAGATGCTGACAGGCATGTGTTGTTCTGTTTGTTTATTCTTGTTTGGCATGAGGAAGGAAAAGATCATTCTGCTCTTGCTAAAGATACTGCTAAGCCAAAACCACTTGTGTTCCAGAGTTTGTGGAACACATGCATTTGTTTTGTCAGTGCATGTGCAGGCAGTGCATCTCGAACAACTGTGTCTACTGGCAGAATAACCTTCCTTCAATCCTAGCAGAATGTTAACTCAGGCAAATGATTAAGGAAATGTTTTGCTTGGAGCACATTATGATTTTGAAGCATATGAATGGAATGTATTGCTGAATTCTGAATCTGATGCAGTCCTTTACAATGAGGGAAATCTTTTATGTGTTTGTGTGTAATACTAAAATTATACTGTCATTTTACTGTACATACACCATCTGTGTTTAACACTTGTGAATCAAGAGAACAAGAGAAAAAATTGCAGAGATTGAAACAAGTCCAGAAAGAATGTTATTGTTTTTATATGCAGAAGTCTAAGAAGAAAAAGAAGAAAAAAGATACTGATGTAGATGAAGAATCAGAAGATCATGATTTTGGTGAGGAACGTATAAAACCCATCCCACCTAAAATGGCCAACAGCCTGGAAATAGAGCAGCAGGTTAGAGAAAAAGCTGACAACTGCAGAAGGAAACCTGGAGAGCCTATTCTAGTTCCTGAGCTGACCCTCTCAGGAAGCATAACTCCAACTGAGCAGTGTCCTCGGTAAGATAAATGGTGGCCAGCAAATTACCTTATTTTTGATTTTCTGTTATTTATTAATTGCTTGTTTATACAAATTCAGAACCATGAGCTCACCATTCTGTTTAGCCTAGTGATGAAACCTTTTCTTCTGAAGGTGATATAACTTAATTAATTTTCAGGTCACCTATAACCTTGTACATAGTGCACTCAAAAAATGCATATCTGCACATTCCCTTTGTACCTTCTGATATTCCTTGAGCATCTGCACAGAAGAGGGTGCAGATACAAAGAAGCTGGTTTCAGTATAGAGTCTGAGTCACTCCTGGCAGTACCACTCTCACCAGCTACTCCTTTACATAAGATCTGTGCTACTGTCAACACAGGGAAAAGAAAGAAATTGTGTTCTAAACCAGAGCTTTCACTGTGGATAAAAGAAATAAATGTACTTGTTTCCTGTTACTTTCCACATTTGCACACACAATTTAATGTATATCTGCTGGATTTCAGTAATTTAAATACTGCTTTGTTTTGTACTTAGTTCACAAACTCCTCATCAGGGAATGCTGCTTGTCTGTTGTACTCCCAATGACTGAAAACTTCAAAATTTTAACTCAGTTTGGTATCATTTGTTGTGCTTTGGAGGAAGGGAGTGAAAGAGAATTTTTTTTCCCTAGATAACTTTTTTTATATGAAGTTAGCTTTAGTGGATCTAAAATTCGACTTGATAATTTTAAAATAATTTTATATTCACAAGAAGATAAAACAGCTGTTAAAGAAGAGTTCTCAAGTCATTCCTGTATAGTGACATTTTTAGAAGAATGCCATCTTTTTTAGGTGGGTTCTGTCTCCCCGTGAGAAATCAGATTTTCATTAAAAATAAGTAATAAAAATGTTATTAAAAATGATATGACAGCTTGTTTGGCATATTTACAGAGCAGAAGTTTCGCGACGAGAAGATGTGAAGAAACGCTCAGCATTTATAAAAGTCCTTTTCAACTCCAAAGAAGTGTCAAGGACTGTTACTCGACCAATAAGTTCTGATTTTAGAGTTCACTTTGGACAGATTTTCAATTTACAAATAATCAATTGGCCAGAGAGTTTGAAACTACAGGTAGATGTTGATTTATTGCAATAACATTTAAAAGATTATATAAAATGTAATTAATCCTGTAATACTTGTGTTTTCCTCTATGATAGTGTCATAAAGACTGAAAAACTGTGAAAGACATTTTGTAAATCATCAATCTTACACTCCTTTCTTGCTTCTCCAGTCACAAACTTTTAACTTTGCTGTTATGTTTTTGATGCTTATGCTTTCTGAATATATATAGAAATACAACAAATACAAAGTGTAGGTTGGTTCAGAGAAATTAAATAATTGGGACTTGTGAATAAATATGTTAGTGGATTGGCCTCTTAATTTTGGAAAAACTGATTTGTGTTGCAGATCAAATTGCTAACATGGTCTTCTTAAAACATTAGTTTCCACACAGTAAAACCCTCATAATGTTTACTGAAGGGGAATAAGAAAAAAAATAATTTCTAGTATTGTCCATAACTGCACTTGACTTGATCACCAGTACAGTTAAATCAAGCCACTACCACCCCATATTCCAAGTATGAATTAATAAATGATTCACATGAATACTTTTCGGAGTTAATACAAAATATATTTAGGGGAAACAGAATCAGGGTCTGTCTTCTCCCTTTAGAAGACTCCTCTGGTTAGGTAAGACTGATAGTTCAGTGTGACAACCCCTTGTCTGCTTATTTATTTAACACAGAAATTGAAAAGGAGAAGGAATACCGTTTTCCTGGATTAAAAACATTTGAATGGAGAAATCACTCACATCACTCTGAGCATGCAGCTGCCTAGGAAAGAGAGAAGCAACCTGCAGTGCTGCCAGAATGGGGACTGTGTGCCATACCATGCCTTTCATGTCAAGGGAGAATTAGTGAGGCAGAATCCCTCCAGAATCTTCAGCTGATCCAAGTGATTGTCACAAGCAGTTGCATATTGTACAGTGATGCTCTTTAAAGCCTGGAGTTTGTCATACTCATCTCAGGTGCATTAGAAAAGTGAAGAAGATAGACTTGTAGGAAGAATGCAGATCAAGTAAGCTGCTTATAGCTGAAATGTCTGCTAACTGGATATTTTAGAAAGTGAATTAATACAGTTGCCTAAAATTATTTATTTCATACTTAAGCCATAGTAAAACCTTTCTCTAAATACCCTGCAATATGTTTTCAACTTCTTAAGAATGCACATGTAAATTTTTCCTTCTGTCCATCATCGTGGTGTTTTTCTAGATATATGAAACAGCGGGTATCAGCAGTACCACCTTGTTGGCTGAAGTGTTCTTACCTGTTCCTGAGACTGCAGTTCTGACAGGCAGTGCTCCTCTGGAAGAAATAGAGTTCAGCAGTGATCAGCGTGTGATGTTGGACCATGAAGGAGTTGGGAGTGGTAGGGGCTCTTGTCTTCCTCAGTTCAGTTTCTCATTTTGCTGGAACCATGTAGCAGTAAGAGGTTGGAGTATGTTTCAGAGTAAATCCTGCTAAGAGCCTTCACAGCTTCTATAACTGAGTCTTCCATAATAGTCATGATTCTTATTATCGAAGTTTGCTGTGGAATTTTTGTCTCTTACTAATTTTAAGCTCTGCATAATAAAAATGTGTCTGTTTATTATTTGTCTTCTTGTACTACTGGAGCTTTACAAGCTATAGAAGGTGTTTGGGGTTTTTTGAGCATTTGAGTAATCAGACCTCTGATGCTGCAGAGCAAGCAGGTATCAGTCATTGTAGCTCCAGTGATTTTAATGTTTTAAACCACTGAAAAACTAACTGTAGAACTGTATATGCAGAGTAATTTTTGTCCTCCTATTTGCTGTGTTGACAACCTGCACACACCTTTTTCCCTACTATGGTACTGGGGCTTTAGGCTAAAGATAAAACAAGGGAGAGACAGGAAAAGGGAAAACAAGAATAATACATTGTAGCATATGGAACTTGCAAGTTTGTGTAATGAATTTGAAGTGAGATGACTGACTTGCATAAATTTGCTAAATAAAGATAGATAAAGCTAGAGCAGAATAGATTAAGACATGAGGAGGAAAAAAATAGGATAAAATCATTACAGCAAATGTGTGTGTAAATGTCACTGATGATGATGAGCATATCTACAATTGTGTGTCAAAAGCTTTAGTATTGACTTTTCAATCATACGTAGTTCTTTTGACTCTGAATTTCTGTTTTCTTAATAACAGTATGCTGAATCTGTAAACTACCAGTAGTGTTAAATGGTGTGCATCTGTGGAGAAATAAAAAGAGCCTTTGGCATAGCCTTTCCTTACAGCTCAAATGGAAAGCCTTTCTGTAGGTGTAATACTCACTATTGTATTACGAGTTCTTCCCCACAGCATGCAGCAGAACCAGTGTTTCACATTAACCTTTTTATATAACGGCACAAGTTATTTGACTACTCATCTTCTGGAAGTATTTTTTAAAATGTTAAGACATTGTGTTTGAATGCATAAATATACTACTTTGGATTTTTCCCCCTTGATAGGTGTTCCCTTTTCATTTGAAGCTGATGGTAGCAACAAAATGACATTAATGACCTCTGGGAAAGTATCAAATAGTGTCTCTTGGGCAGTTGGAGAAAAAGGAATCCCCTTAATTCCTCCAGTATCTCAGCAAAACACAGGCATTCCAAGGTAATAAAATACCAGTTTTCAGTGATTCATGGGAAACTGATTATACTAGCATTTTAAAAAGTGTACTTTCATAATCAAAATGTATTTTCATAATATTTTTCCTTAAATTTAGGTGTTTTATTTTGTGCTGTAACCATCTGCAGAAATCTTGGGGTACATGTCTTTGGTAAATACATTTTAGTTAGAAATCTTACCTTTTAGAATATTATTTCTAGCCTGCATTAAAGTTCAATTCAAGCTGATTAATTCAATTTTATGGTTGTCTAATAGAGAGTGAATATATTGTCACGGAGCCTTCCTGTAATATTTTGCTAAGAGCAGAAACTCCAAGAAACTCCAGCTCTTACTTATCTGAAGTGCATTTGGAGAGGTTATGTCTAATTTGCCCAGAGGCTGCAAGCTGGTTATTGTAGATTATTTATCCATTCTGTTACTTTTATATTCTATAAATTCCATACATGATACATAAAGGGTGCTTTTGTAATGTCCTTAGGCACTTTCACTATAAACCCTTAAAAGTTTTCCCATACTTATTAATACTGAGCAAGTATTAATTGTTATCCAGCTGATTAGTTTGTCGGGTTTTTATCTATTTAGAGGCTAGACATTGGCTTACAAATCATTCTGATACTATTGTTAACCAAGCTGCAGCCTTTCAAGTACTTTGCTGATCAACATATCAGTACTCTGCTGACTTCAGTGAGAGTAGAATAGCATGAGGTGAAAATGTCAAGATGGATTCCCGATGGCTAGCTTTAAACTCTGGAGACTAATAACTGTAATAAATGGAAAACTGAAGGGTTTCAGAAGGAAGTTATCTGTGAAACACTCCTCTTTGAAACACCTTGTGGAGATGAACAACTCTGACTTTGCATTGTCTGTTGGGAAGGTCGGAGACAGGATTTTCATGACTAATGTTAGCTTTTGCTGCCCATGAGCTTTTTAGCACAACTGTGATTCAATTGGCATTTGTTCAAGACTGATGCCTAAAGATAAACTTGATGTTACTGCTTTATCTGCTGCTCCTGTAACTGCTGGATATTTGGCTGATTCTAACCAAGCACAAGACAGACCCATTTTAAAGCTTTCTTGAAAAGATTCAAACTAGCACCCCTAACAAGAGAAGGGGCAACATCCACTCCACTGGTATTTGGCTAATAACTCACATGTCCTGGTGTGTCGGGCTTATGTGTCAGGGTTTGAGTAGCAGTGGGCCTTCAGAGGTGGCTTCTGTGAGAAGATGCCAGAAGCCTGGTGAGCAGGGCAGTGCAGGCCTCCAGGCTACCTACCATACTTCCTTGCCTACTGTGAATACAGTGGGTTTTTCTAAGATTGCTTTAAATAGTTTTTTAATATTGCTAAATCAAATGTGTTTCAGGTGTAAGTTCTGTCAATTCTGTCTTTTTAGTGCTTTAAAAAATATTGATGCTATTGCGTCCATCGGCACATCGGGCTTAACTGATATGAAGAAACTAGCTCAGTGGGCAGCTGAAGCAAAACTTGATCCAAATGATCCAAACAATGCAGCTCTGATGCAGCTGATCATGGTAAGTGGTGTTTTCAGAGCTAAAGGACTAATGGAGCTGTGGAACTCCTAGTAACCAGGACCTCCCCAGGCTATCTGCGTGCATGCCAGGGATTTGTGATGGACATACTTGTGTGAATGTTAAGAGGCAAAATATCTACTAAAATATGATTAATGCATTTAGTAGTGGGTTGTTTACAGATTAATGAATATAATTTATTAATCCATTCAGTAGTGGCAAAAAATAGGTATAAGGGAATGCAAATACAGATCAGTTAATAAATTAAAAACAAAATATGGGTTTTGATTTTGTTGTTTCCTTAAAATGCAGGGGAATTTCCAGTGTATTTGTATGGTACTAAATAAGAAGCTGCTCATTACTGAGGATTGCACAAAGAGATCTGGGTGTTGTAGAAGCTTCAGCTTTTCTGAACAACAAATTGAGGAGCCATTTACATAGCTGTTTAATATGCATGAATGTTTATTTACATAGCTATTTAATTTACATAGCTATTTACAAAGCTGAGGTTCTGTAAATGGATCTCCTTTACAGCACAGCTTCCTAGGTTACTCTGACATGTTATAGTTTTCATACTCCCTAATCTTTTGTTTATGATACAAGGAAATAGAATTCTATTGTATTCTGTAACATATAATCTCATGCGCTTTGCTCAGCAAAACTCTACTATAAAATACTTGGTGTTTCAGTCTGTGTGATCCTCTTTATTGCCTTTGCTTAAAATGAGCATCCTTGCAATATACATGTAAAACTTATAAAAGCTATTTTATAGAGTTTTGTCGCTTTGTATGAAAAATTTATTATTTTTGTTACTAATTTAGATTACTACAAGCGGAGAGGCACATGTTCCTGACTTCTTTAGATTGGAACAGTTGCAGCAAGAATTTAATTTTGTTTCTGATGAGGAGTTTAACAGATCAAAGAGATTCCGACTCTTGCAGCTCAGAAACGAGGAGGTGGCAGAGTTCCGAAACTATAAGCAAGTCCCTTTACATGAACGAGAAATCAGTGAGAAAATCTTCCAGGTAGAATGTTATCTAAAATATTTCTTTTCTAGTTTAAATGCTTATAATATTTGACTTGCAATTAAGTCAAACAGTTCTTTAAAGAATGTAAAGCTATGCTGACATGAAAAAAATAGGAATTTTATTCCTTCCATCTTTTCTAATGTTATTTTCGTCTAACTAAAATAGCTTCCTTTCAAAGCAATATTTCCACAGCTATACTTTGTTAAGAGTTAAATAAAACAGAAAAGCTGCTGTAGACACAGATGTTCTAGTTTTCATAAAAGTTGAGAGACTTTTTTTAGAAGTGATTTCAGATATAGAAAGGTAATTCAGAGATAATTCAGGCTTAGGCTTAGTAGCTTTTGAGCCCTTTTGGAGGGGACTGTTAGAGGCAATGGCTCTAAGAAGAATTAAAACCTTTTTTTTGTTATATTAGAGCCTATGTTACAGATATTTCTGGTTTAGTACATTGCTCTAATTAGCTTACCCTGTCTTTGCCTGTCTGTTAATTAACTTATTGAAATGCAGCGTGTGCATTTTTTTTATTTGGGTTATACTTCAATTATTTTTATCTCAACTCTATTATTAGTGTTAAGTCATTCATTTTTTTGTTCTTAGCAATTCATGTAGCTGAGGAGCATTTTAGTGTGTTCATTGCCTTAGCAGGATCAGAATCATCTCAAGATTCTGGCAACTACTCTTTCATCCCTACTTCTTCTGACATAGATTTATTTGAAAAATTCCTTTCTTCCTTTTTATTGAATGATATATTTTTTTAAAATATATTTATTAATTCAGTCAAATCTGGCTCTGCAAATAAATATTATTATTTTTTAAATTTTAGGTTTGTTTTGTATCTTTTATTTAAAGATGTACTACTGTTATGATGTAGTTTATTTTATGGATTATTCTCATTCATTTTATGTTACCATTCAAGATTTGAAAACCATCGTTTAAGAATTATTTGGAAGGAGGGTTGTTGGGTTTTTTTCCATTAAGGATAAATTGGATAAACCCATGATGGCCCATTCCAAGTTTATTTTATATGCTGTGATCTTCAAAACTAAGTTTCAAGTGATATTGTTCCTAGTTGGTTTACTAGCTAGTTGGCAAAAAGGTCTGAAAATTCATAGAATCATGGAAATACTATTTGGAAAATATTCTCTGAAGATCATCTGGTCCTGCTTTCTACTGAAGTGGTGGTACTGTTGCCAGCACTGATGAGGTCAGCTGTTTGTTTGTCTAGCCAAGTCTTGAAAACCTCTAAACAGGAGACTCCACTGCCTTTTTGGATAACCTGTTCCAGTGCTTCACTATCCTTCCAGAGAGTGTTCAAAAAAAAAAAAAATCATCACATCCAACCTGAGCCTTCCAAGTTGTATTTAATGGCTGCTTTCCCTTGTTGTACTGTCTGGAAGTAGAGGGATAATTTTGGCACCCTGTCCTTTGTAAGTGCTTCTCACAGAGTTGTGGACAGATACTGTATTGCTCATTAATCTCTTCCTCACCAGACTGATGAATTTGAGCACCTTGCCCAGTGCAAGAAAGACTCTGAAATACTGGAGTAAGTCCAGCAGAGAGTTACCAGAACGTGTGCAGTGCTGAAGCACATGATCTAAAAGGAGAGTCAGAGAGGGCTAAGGTTGTTTTTGCCTAAGCAGGCAAGGCTAAGGGGCTTTCTTACTGCGTTCTTCAGGTACCCAGCAGTGCAGAGAAAACAGAGTGAGACTCATCTTAGAGGTGAGATGATGATAGACACAAGTTACTCCAAGGGACTTTCCAGTTGAATACAATAAAAACATTTTTCACAAAGAACATATTCAAGTTCTTGAACACATTGTCAATCAAGTTTGTAAAATTGCCATCTTTAGAGACACTGAAAATCCGACTGTCCAAGGCCCTGAGCATTCTGATTGGAGTTGTTCTGACTCTGAGAATTCAGATTAAATGACCACCAGAAGTCTCTTCAAATCTGCATTATTCTAAGATGCTGACCTCTTGTTCTCTAGGTCTCTGGGTGTCTTAGTAGCCCTTTAGTGGATCCCATCCGGTGTCTCTGCATACCTCTTGAATTGGCAGCTGCAAACTGGCTGCAGTATTACAGATATGCCCCCTCAAGTGTCAAGCTGGAGAGGCTGTCCTTTTTCTATAGGACATGCTAATCCTTGTGTATCCTGTGGTTTGCCTTTTGCCAAAATACATGCCCTTGGTCATCATTAAACCTGCACTTATTTCAATATGGCTGTTATTCTTCTGGTTGTTTTCTATTCTGTGCCAGTGCATGAAATTACTCCACCCTCAATACAGAATTTTCTCTTTTTTTAATTGAGGCTTCAGTTGTCATAGTCTTAAGTTACCAGGAGCCCTCTGAACTATGGTTCAGTCACTCATATTAACTCTTCCTAATCAAGTATCCTTGGCTAAATGCTGGCAGTGCACTGAGTCTCCTCATCCAGGTCACTTGTGTAGAAACTGAATATAATCAATCCCAGGGGCACTTTGCTATTTAGATGACAGTAACTAGACATCGAGGTGTTTGTCCTTACTATTAGAGCTCAGACCTGAAGATTAGTTTTACTGAGTACTTTTACATAACTAGGTGTGGTTGTAAAGCCAGTGTGATTCGCAGATCCTGGGAGATCCTCTTGACTTGTAAGCTCTGGTTTTTGCTTGGAAGCTGAATGTTAGATCTAGCCTTTTCTTAACTTATGAGACATTTTCCTAAAGTTGTGAATAAAAGTTGCATCTGTCAATAGAGCTTTCACTGTAGTCCATCAGAACAGTAACCACAACCCTGAGAGATATCCCATCAACATACTTCTTTTTAAGAACCAAGAGCAGTTCTACTGACCAAGTGAGTTTTACACCCTATGAAAAGTAGTTACTAATTATTTGGAAAAGTACTTACTAGTATTAAGAGACAGTTCATATTTCAGACCATCTTCCAAGAATACTGCATCCTTTCTGCTTGTAAAGCACTCTTCTTGCTGAAGTTGCAATAAGTGAAGCCACTTCCAGTTCAAATGGAATTTCAGTTTATAGCAGCAGGTCAAAATTCAGCTTTAAAAGAAGAGAGGGAAATCTTCAAGTTATTTATTGTAATTTGAACCACGTGAATCTTGTAACTGAATGGTTTTCTTGTCTCTATTCAAGGTAGCATATATTGTATACACTAGCATTAAAAATAACTTTACAAGCTTCTCACATCTGCTGTGATTTACTGTGATTCATACATTAGTATTAATGAAATACTTAGCATTTTTCTTATATGTGATAAAACACTGAATATATATTGAATCACAAGCTGTAATAAATATCTTTAGGACTATGAGAAGAGAGTGCAAGAGAGGGATGTGATTGACAGCAAAAATTACCTAGATGCACACAGAGCAGTTGTTGCCAACTATCTACAGAAGGTAAGATGCTAAATATATGGATCCATCATATTCCTGTAGGCCATATATTGCTTCTGTGCATGGGAGCTTTTTTCCATGAATACTAAAACCTGATTCCTTTCTAAACATGACCTACAGACATCTTTAAAATTCCAGGTTAGGCTGGAGTAATTGAACAAATGGAGGTCAGTGTTATTTAATGCTATTGAGAAAGATGCAATATACAAAATGACCTGTCATTCTGGGTATTTCTGTCTGTTCTGTAAATCCTTTTCTCCAGTGCCCCAGAGATCTGTTCTGTCGAGTCCCAGGAATTCAGTGATTTCCCTTCTCTCTGATTTCCTTGTTGTAGGCTGTGAGCTAAGAGCTTAATTACCTCCATGAAAGTGGCCCTAATAACTTCTAAAAATCATTTAATGTAATACACAGTGTCTTGTCCTGCAGCCTAAGGCAGAGGGCATATCTTCTATCACATTTACCTTCATTGCAGTACTAACATCTTCCCCATATTGTTTCAATTTATTTTTCTAGTTTTCATTATATTGAGATGACATTCTCCTTCATCCTTAGGGAAAAAGAAGGAAAACATTCATCATCTAACCAAGGACAGTTTGCAATTTCAGACTGGCAGAATAGCAAGTGTGAAGCATGGCTACCAGTTGTGTAGATATCAAAAAGTGTATCAAATCCTAGCCTGCTGCCAAAACATGAAATATGATGATAAGGTTGAAATAAAGTAGGACAGAACAAATTGTTGGTTAGAAAGAATGCTTCATGAAAGAACCATGGAGGAAAAAGTTTTTAAACCTTCCAAGCATGTGCCAAAGTCCAGATTCAGTATGATAGTATAAAAAAAATATTTTTGACAAAGCTGTCATGTCCGTGTCAGCCCCTTATGTTCTGCATGGCATTGAACATAGGGGTTTGCAGCACACAGGATAGTAGTGGAGTAGTACACAACAGCATACATTATAGTACCTTTGTTTGCCTCTTTCTTAGATTAAATACGAGTAGCCTTTTTTAAAACAGTATTTGGATATTTTACACTTTCATAAATTGTCCGATGGGCTTGAAAATTAGATTGCTCCTATCAGGACTGAAATTCAGTTCACTCTGAAATGTGATCTTTACATGTGTATCGCTTCTGATGCTGTACTAACACAGAACATAAAGCCATTACTAGCATTACTGGTAGGAGAAAAGGACAAAGGCAATATTCTTTCAGTCTGCTTCCACATAGTTGTTAGGAGAAGAGGGAAGACTTTCATGTCTGTGCTTCACTCTATGACCTCAGCAAATATATGAAAGAAACTAAGAATTTTAAACATCTATTTAATCACAGTATTTGTAATACAGACTTTACCAGTTCTGTAGTCTGAAGTATTTGTTTTGATCCATATAACTGGAACCATATAGATTTCTCTGCAGACTTTTTTGCAGCTTCATTTAGATGTGGAAAAGAGATGTCTGTTAGTGTCATTTATTGTTGTGATTGTTTCTGATGGTGAGTTGTAAGCAGATGAAGACATAATTTTTTGATTGTGTGTTATCATATATTCTTCTGTCGATCTAGCCAGTATGTTTCTATAGAAGCATTGTATTGGTAAAATGAGCTGCTCATGCATTCTGAAGAAACAGCTGGTGGAAAATTTTTCTTTCGACTGTGACTCCCGTAAAATTGGGAAAAAAAGAATTTCTATGTGGATAGTTTTTTTGTGTTTAATAACGAGAATGCAAATATTGGCAGTGGGTTTGGATTAGAAATGCAGTTTTGTCTCTTCTCCCTCCCCATTCACAGGTTCGAGAATCAGTAATCAACCGTTTCCTCATAGCAAAACACCATTTTGTTCTCTCTGACCTTGTCAATGAAGAGGAGATTCCAAGCCTGGGGTAAGAGAGTTATCTTTATTTGTTCCAAATAAAAAAATTAATGTAAAACCATCTGCTTTTTAAATTTCTATTTTGCAAATTGTGTTGATGTGACTAACTGATGTGACTTTGTATCTAGTATAATAGATCACCAATCACCTCTGCCAGTATAGTGTATTGATAAACAAGGTGTGTAAAAACTTCTTTAAGAAAAGGTCTGGTTTTGACAGAAATAAAGTGACAGCATGTAAATAAGGTGTAACAGGATATGATGCATTTCTGATGAGCTGAGCATGGTCCAGCTGGTGCCAGATTGAATATTTTCAATTTTCAGGCAAGTGTCAGAGTTAGTAACACTGTTACTGACTGATTCTGTAGGTGATGCCTATTTACAGTCAGTACCTATGCCCTGCAAATAATGGGCAATAGATTTTTAATTATAATTTTCTTTATTTTACTTCCCATGTACTTCTGATGCTGAATGTTGTCCTATGCTGTTTTGTGTTCAAAAAAGATACTGAGTTTGGAAATTACTGCTTTTCTCTTCTAAGATTATAGTTTCTTTTATTACTTGATCATTTTCTTTGGATTTTTGTTTCAAATCCCATACCTGTTGATTTTTACATGTATCAGTCATCACAGTATAGATGACTCTTAGTGTTGCTCATTTAAAATCTGTCTAAGTAAACAAATTGTGAAAGTTATTTTTTTTCTTTCATGTTGAAGTTGCTTCTGTTCACTATAAACACACATCCTTATAATACAGTCAAAGTGTTCTTCAACTAGCTGTATAAATCTAAACAGTCCCATCTGCTGGAGATACAGAGACTTGCTCTCTTATAAAAGACTTCATGCTTGGTTTTAGTTGATGTTTACAAATCACAGTAGAGAAAAATCTGAACAGGACTACAGTTAGCTTTTTTTTAAAAATCAAATGCTTCATTTATATTTTCTCATCATGGATCCTAATTCATATTGGATTCTATTTCCAAAATTTTATGGTTACTGAATTTAAAATACAAAGTGGCTTATTTAATACTCACTTTGTGAGATATTTCAGTAACTCATGATTTTGTGGTTTTTGACAGTTATTACTGTGGGGGCTTTATTACATATAAGGAAGAAATGCCATTGGCTATCAGTTTTTAGATGTGATTTTTTAATGTCTGCAGTTGATATCAATGATGTAAACATTGCATACATCTGCACAAATAAAACACATATCTTCATTTTATTGTTTTTCTCTTTTTCTTTTTTCCTCTGGTTCTGCTTTGCCTTGCATTATAAGTTCTGAGGGTCCAGGGTATGTTGTGGTATATTGATTCTGCTCCCTTTCTGTAGCCTGTTGTTCAGTGTACAGTGTAGCTGTGTAGTTAGATGCTTTGCCTCTTCCATACAGTGGGTATCCTCATCTGCTAGATCCCTTGTTTAGAGCACTGTAGTCGGATCTATCTTGAAGCTGTGTAATTGTCTTTTTTGCACTTTACACAGTTTTGGGGAAAAAAATACCCAAAAAACCAATCTTTCTTGCACATTGAAGTTACATTTCCTGAAATATAAAACAGAACTGGATTGTGCAGTACTAAACAATTTCAACATTTTGACATGTCAGAGACTTTTGTTTGGCACTAGCAGAAGCAAATGTTTCCTGTTCATGTTAGTGCATAATTTTCATGAGTGTCATGGTAACACTAGAATGCTGGATTCTCTGCAAAACTGACTAAATACCTGGTTTATGATTATTAGCATTTTGGGACTTGGCCTCTTTAAACTGGCAGAGCCAAAACGACCGTTAAGGCCTAGAAGAAAAGAAAGGAAGAAGGTCACAGCACAGAATTTATCAGATGGAGACATAAAACTGTTAGTGAACATCATCAGAGCCTATGATATTCCAGTGAGAAAACCAGTGATGAGGTATGTCTAAAAGCTTGTTTCCAGTACAGATTAATTTTCTGGCTTCTCTGCTGGTCTCATAACTCTGCTTCGTCTTGTTCTGAGGACAGATGAAGCAATGGATGTTGCAATCCAGCCATGTGTGCTGTTTTGATTCTCATGATAAAAACATACGTATATACTTTTATCTTTTTATTCATGATGATAAAGGACTGATATTTTGTAAGTTTGTTGATTAATATAATAATTTTCAGTAGCTGTGAAATTCAAGACATGTTTTACCAGAAACTGTCTGAAAGATAAGTTACAGCTTTGACAGCATTGTAACTCTGGTAATATCAGATGAATTATCCCTTAAGCAAGCCTCTTGATAATACTCAAGGAAATTTTAATTCATAATATCTTAATTAAATACCAAAACCAAATATTAAAACATCCAATTCTTCACTGTGGGACACTACATTTGCCTCCTTAGTGTAGCATGTTGGTCTTCTGCTTGATGAACCATTTAAGTTAATAGACTGAGCCTAATGTGTCTAATTTTAAAGGTGACCTTTGCATTCAGGCACATTAAGACAGTGCCTGCACTGATGGTGTGTCATGTAGAGAGACTGAGCAGTCTGGTTCAGCTCCAGAAGCAATGTATTAGTGCAGTGTTCTCTCTCTTTCCCCAACAATGAATACACCTTACATTAAACTCAGATGTATTTCCAAGCTGGCCAGTTACAGAATTTAGCATTGTCAGCTGTTCTTTGTCTTACTGTATTAGAGGTTCTGTTGCAGTCTGTAAATAAATTGGTACTGAGAAAAGCAAGTCACTGACAGGAGAAAGAAGATGAAAAATTCAATTCATTACCAGAATTACAAAAATAATTAAAACCCTATCTAATCTTTTTGCATTATATGATATCTTATTTTGAGCTCTTTCTACATGAATAGTTACTCTTTGATAGTCTGTAATGTGGTGTAATCACAAAAAAATGTTATGTACAAGTTCTGTAAAAATAAATGTTTTAATATATATTTTCTTTTACTTCTCTCATGGGTTTACAGATCTGTAATATTTGTATGGATTCTTTTTTGCCATAGAGGCCTTGCCCTGAATACCATGAGATCTACACTGTTCATGAATTCTGCAGGCATTCAACTACTTGAACTTAGAAACCTGTAGTTCAAAGAGATTGTGTGGGTTAGGCAAAAAAAAAGTCAGCAGTTGATAAGCTCTTCGGAAAAGAGCCTCCAGGCACAAAGTACTCTTTTGCAATGAGGCTTGTAAGAAGTATACACTCAGTACTCCTTTCTGGCATTTTATTTGTGTTATTTGATCAAATAAATATCTTCCCAAGGTTGAAATTGTAACAAAAAAACATCAGGAGTATTTTCAAAATTCTATATGCCTAATAGAGAATATGAGAGATTCATATTTTGTAATGAATTCTCTGTCTTCCCTGGTTGTTGTCTGTTTCCTCTTGTAGCAAACTTCAACAGCCATCAAAATCTTCAAGGTCCTTTAACGAGATGTTTGCAGCCTCTCCGTCAGCTCAGAGTCCACCTAATAGCCCAGATTGGGCATTCAACCAGGTATGTTACAAAACTGACATTTTCTGTGAAGCTGGGAGCATTCCTCTTTTCCAGACTGTAGCATTCACCCTCAGAAAGATACCTTATTGGCAAGGTTGCTTTGCCCACTCCTTGATCTCCAAAAAGAGAGTAAAGCTGCAAAAGGTTCAGGGAAGAGTAATAAGGATATCAGAAACACAGAATGGCTCCTGTCCAGTGAAAAATGTTGGGGCTTTCAGCCAGAACACCCATAACTGCAAGTAGAGGAGGAGGAATATGGTAGAAAGGCACAAAATCACAAATCTTATAGGCACTGGATAAGGACTGACTGTTTCCTGGCAGTATAAGTACAAATGTGAGTGATGGGCAAATGAAGCTGGTAGGAGTTAGGTTGAAAACAGACCTTCAAAAGAAGGTTGTGTTTATTCGTTCAGCAGTTGGTTGGTGCCCAGAGAAGTTGCTTACATGTATTGTGGATGAAAGAGGTTGGTTTGTGCTGAAGGGGGTTTTGGACAAGTATTTGGAAGTGTGATCCATTGGGAGTTACTTAATAGAAAAATCGTTACAGACTTAGAAAAGTCTTTCATCTGAAAATGTTTGAAGTCTAGGAGAGTAATGGGAGAAAATGCCGTGTATGCTTGCTCAGTTCTTACTTTTCTGTATGTGTTGGCTGCTGGCCGTTTTCACATCCTACACTTTGGGTCGAGTACACTCCTGGTCTAAACCAGCACAGCCGTTCTTATGACTGACACTAAAATTACAATTGCTTGCCATTTAAAACTAAATTCAGCATCCTTCTGAATGAAGATGAAAGACCTTCAGGATTTTTTCCCAGTTTTCTTATGATTCTCCTTCAAAATTACAGCTTTTTGAAATGTAGAAAAGGTTCTGCCATATGCATTTGAATGTTAATGAAGGCATTTTTAATCACATTAGGAGTTTGTTTTGTCTAAATGAAGTTGCTTATCTGTCATAGGAGCCAGTTTCAGGGACAACTGGGATTGTAGCTGTAGTCTTGGTTTACAGATAAGAGGACACAAGTGCACTTTTTTCCTCTGGTGTCTGGATCACATGTTATGTTTCAGTTGCTTTCCTTGATTAGACAGCCTGTAGCTTTTCCACTGTCAGGAAAAGATGGGGTTTTGCCAGTGTATATAAATATGTCAAGTATTCTGAATACACATAAACTTTTGGAAATGCTAGTTAAAAGCTTCATAAATGCTTAGAACCCATGAAGTGCAATATTTAAGGTGTATTAAAGTTGTATGTGGGCTGAACCAGCCTGATCACCAAAAAGTATGTTTTTCTAAATACATGAAATGTGTAATTTAATGTGCTCGGATGAATTTCCACAGAGGTCTGTTTCCTTTGTTTTGATACCTATTTATAGGTTTTGGTCCGTCCTTTTGTAGAAGTTTCTTTTCAGCGAACAGTCTGCAGGACAACAACAGCAGAAGGTCCAAGCCCCAGCTGGAATGAGGAACTTGAGCTTCCATTTAGGTATGGCAAAATGAAACCAAGTTATTTCTACTTAATAATAATTAAATTTGAGCATGGAAATTTATCCTCATTTTCCTGTACTGTTCAAATCACTTTTTTGATTTATTTAACCTCTTCAGAGCTCCTAATGGTGACTACAGCACCCACAGTTTGCAGTCAGTAAAAGATGAAGTTTTCATTAATGTTTTTGATGAAGTACTTCATGATGTTGTAGAGGTGAGTTCATAATTGAAGTGTACATTAGAGAATATTGTGAGCTTTTTGAAGTTGACAGAACAAGACTTTTCCATATAATAACTTTCCCCCTCCTGTGCCTCTCTTTTCTCTATTTAGCTATTCCTTGATACTTTATATCTAGTCAATACTGCAAGGTTGTCAGAGGGAGCAATCTTTACAGTGTTAACCTTTGTACAAATTCAGCTTGTACCACGTAAAATGCTGCTAGAGTTGAAGACCTATATGTAATATGTTTTACTGATATTAAATGATGTTGGAGATCCCTGGAGAGCGATCATGAATTGTAATCTGAATTCTGTTCTTAACCTTAATTAGGATTTTTACTTCATTCCAGATGAGTGATCCCACTTCTTGTACTTTTTATTATCTTATTATGCTTTGTCTCATCGTGTTTTACAAGCTCTTTGGTGAAACAATAAGAAAAAGCCCAAACCATCTATTGATTGTTTGTATTAACTTTTTTGAATGAGACAAAAATTGCAAGTACTAGTAACAAGAAATTTTTGTAAGCTCTCAGTGTTGGCATAACTCCTTCCCCTGTTGAATCCAGTGAAATCTTTCCTAGTCAATTCAGCAGACACAAAAATAGCAGCACTCAACATTCTTGAAAACATAACCCAGAAATAAATAATGCACACACTTTTCACTGAGAACAGAATTCTGTCTTTAAAACTGAAATGATACTTGATGAAGCAGAAGGAAGAAAGCTGCACTCTTGAAACTTGGATGTCATTCTAGAGATTTTTTTAAAAATAACTTCTAGGCTGATCATACAAGATTTGGAAATCTCTGATAGGCAGTACACATGAAAACAGTTTTTCCATTTCACAGGGTTTAGTTAGATTTTCATACAATTTTAACTTCAAAAAACTTTTCTAAATACTAATAAAATATTTCATTAGAAGACCAGAGCTTCATTTACTTTGTCTGAGAAGACTCTTGTGTGCTCCTTGTCAGAGTTTTAAGTTCTCCATCACAGGTTTAAACCCTAAAGTGCAAGCACATTGTTTCATGGACTGTGATGTTCTTATATGTTTTCAGCATCTGGTATGCTTGAAAGCTGTGCAGAATAGTTACTGCTGCACTAGTAATGGAACTGATACTTACAGAAAATTAATACAGAATTTTTATTAATGCCTTGATTCAATTGCTGATTGAATTAAAGGAAATGAAGCTGTCTTACAAAGTGTTATGTTGGGCAATTTTTTTATAGGAAGATCATGAAAGAGGAAGGGGAATCCACACTCATATTGAGAGACACTGGCTGGGATGTGTTAAGATTCCATTTACTACCATATATTTTCAAGCAAGGGTAAGTGATTTTATTTGAAATAAAATACAGCACTGAGAATGGAAAAGGGCTGGAAATGCAATGTCAGATTTAATTATGTTCTTTGTAATTGTTAGTTTATTTTTATGGAGTTGTTTGAAGATATCTTTGAAACCACTGGGAATTTTTTGACAGATTTGGTGAGTATTTGCCAGTAAGTTCCAGGTTTTGAAGTGAGAAGAGATAAAACATACTCAACAGTGACAATGCAGACTGGCTTCCTTCAGTAGTGAGGTTAAATTTGACCAAACTTCTTTTTCACACTTTCCATGAATCACCAGATTTTCACCTTTGCCTCTTCCAATCCCTTCTTTCTTCCATTTTTAGAACTTTTCAAGAGAAGCCTTTTTCAAGAAATAGCAACTGTCATGAGAGTAATAGTAAAACATGCACTCTTTCACAGAGGAAGGACTTCTTTTTGTCCAGCCACTCATCCTGGACTTAGTTTAAGGAAACTAATTCTTTCCATTGATAGTTCTATCATATTGTAATATAGCTGTAGGACTTCTTCTGCATGGCAGTTGCTTTTATGTGTAGATCAAATCATCTTATCACAAAAGTCAGAATCTTCATGAAGAAACTGAGACAGTCGCATTCCTAGTGACACAATCATTTGCTGTTCTCTGGCCATATGGGGCACTTCTCAGAACCTTAAAGACTTCAAGGCATACTGTGAGCCTCCCACGTTCTTTGGGTGGAGGGTAACTCTATAGGAGTCTCATTTAATTTAAATGCAGTGCTTAGTGATCAAAGTGGTTTTCTTGGGCTTTCTGCAAAGCATAACAATGTAATTGTCATGGGATTCAGGAAAGCATGGGATACTTCTCATTGCTGAGAAATTTTGGACAGTGTATGTCTAACCAGTCTTAGTCCACTTGTTTCTGCTAGATCATTAATAATATACTCTCTCCAACTTGGGAGGTTAATAATTTGATGTATCTGTCTGAAGGTTGCAATGCCCTGTAGCATGAAGCTTTCACTGATTTTAAAGATGTAAGTAGTAAGGAGGTCTAACCTTTTCTTAAGTCTTTGGCCATCCTGTGCAGACAATGTCACATAATGTGACCACCATTGCTATAGGTCAACAAACAAGAAACAACAAGATCCAATGCTCATTTTTAGGGAATTGTTCCACATTGAATGAGTGAAATTCACCTGAGAAGTTTGTCTGCTCGCAGTCCTGAGAGACTTAATGGGCAGATGACATTTTAACAGACTGCTTACCAATACTTACTGAAGGACTCAGCCACCATCCACTGCATCTTTAAGGATTTCCCACACTGATGTCTGAAGTATGTTCTTCTTACTTCTTCTTAGTCTTTCTGAGGTAGAACCAGAGTACCTCCAGAATTCCTTCTGATACAGAAGGATACAGATACACTTCTGATTCTCTGTGAGGAGGTGTTGGAGTTTGTGATTGCCTAAGCAGACTGTGAGTGCTTGTAGATCTTCCCAGCAGCAGAGATTCTTTGAATTTGAACAGGATTTCATATGAAATTTGAAAAAGCCTGATCAGCACAGTTGTTACATCAAGGTGGATCTAGCAATTAAATTTCAGTAGCAAATGAAGCATTTCATCATCCTGTTCTAATATACTGCAGCAGAAATTTTGAGTGATGTATTTACTTTTCTCCTCATCAAAACTTAATTTTGTTCTTAAATGTTTGATGAGCCATGCTGGTGAGTCATCTGTTCATTTTCCACATCCACTGAAGATACCCTTTCTGGTGGCAGTTGCCTTAATTGTGTCCAGATCAGGAGCTTAATTTTTTTGCCTTTCTCTTAGGGTACTTCCACTATTGAAACCTGCCCAAGCAAGTGTGGGGGGCCTGCCATCTCTTGTCTCACCCAGCCCTTCAGAAAGACCTTATTCTCTGTTTGTGGTGGCAGGGGGAGCTGCAAAGGGCTGGTGAGTCTGTCAGAGCACTTCTGTGGGGAAGCTGGATAAAAGGGCAGAGTTCCAGTTCCACCCCAGAAGCATCAGTAGGTTGTGCATGGAAGGGGGTCCATCTCTGAGATGCTGGAGCGTCATTCCCACATCACTCATAGACAAAGGCCTGTTGGTCTGCTGCTGCCTTGAGAAGCATAGTCATGCAACCTGTCTGTATTTTGCCATTTTTTCATTTTTCAAGGTAAACAGAGCCATGTAGAGTTTGCTGTTTGAAAGAAAAGTAGTGAAAGGCTGGTGCTCTTTCTTTCTCTGTGAACTAGTATGTAAGATTTCCATTTCATTAAATATTAGTGTTCATAATATGCAAGAGAGGCTGAAATCAAGTTAATATATTTAACAGTGAGATATCTTGTGTTTTCCCTACAGTTCATCAACATAAATGTCACATTCTCTCATCTTACTTCTTTTTAACTTAAGATAACAATCAAAAGAAGAAAATACGTGGACACAAGTAGCAAATTTATGTAAGAGGGAACTTTTGCTTTTTTGCTTTTAATGAGAAGTATTTCTTTATATCTGTTGTAGATTGATGGTACGTTTAAGGTCAATATTCCTCCAGTCCTGCTTGGCTACAGCAAAGAAAAGAACGTGGGCATGGAGAGAGGTTATGATTCTGTGCGAAATCTGAGTGAGGGCTCATATATAACCTTGTTTATTACCATTGAACCACAGCTCATCCCCGGAGAGTCTGTCAGAGAGAAGGTAACTAATCAGTAATTCATCATACTCCTGCTCTTTGTTTCCAGTGGTGCAGTTGTTGACATGCATATTAATAGATCTCCTTAGTGTACCAAAGGACTTGAATGCAAGTACAGAAGGAAGTTCATATGAATTTGAAATGGTTTATTTCACATTTTTTATCTCAGTTTGATTTAATTAGATGCACCATTAAGTGAGATGTGCACTAAGTGCATGAGAAATAATTTTGCCCAGGTATCTAATTTTAGTCTTAAGAGAAAGCAAATTGGCATTTCTATCTGTGAGATGTAGTTTTTCCATGTACTTGTGTAAGCAATAAAGCATTCGTGTGAGTATTTGTGAACAGTGGACAAAAACGAGATTGCAGATGCAAAGAGTATTTTCTTGCTTCTGTGTTTATACTGTTCAAATGAGCATTTATTATTTATGGCTTCATGCATGCCTCCAGATCTTGAAGATAATAATGCCTAAACAGCAGCTGCTATTTTTTTCAGTTTCATTAGTAAGCCAGAAGTTCCTTAGACTGACAGCAGTTGTTACAATTCTTTGCTGCAACTCTCCACATGCAACACACACACTTACTATAGAAAGGTGTAAAATGGAAAAATCTAACTAACTAATTTGCCATACTTTCCTTCTATTCCTGACCTGCAGTTAATTTGAAATGCTTGTGTAGTGTTTTAGGATGCTAAGCATAATTTTAGTTTAATTTTATGATACCTCTTTTGTTTCTTTACTTATCTTTCCTCTCTTTCCTGCTGTCCTTCCTGAACCTCTATATAGATGAATGAAATGCTTAAGAAGGTACAATATTAATAAATCAGCTGACATATTCCTGTTGTTCCCTGTTTTAAGATATAGCTTGGGTTTGTGCCATTCAGCAACCTTTTTGCAGTTTGTGTTACTTGACCATGACATAGTAATTGTTTATTTGCCAGTAATATTTGCAGTAAAGTGCTACATTTAAATTTACAATGTGCCAGAAGATTTTTCTTCTTTTAATTAAAAAGTACTTTTCTTCTGCCACTGTGTGCCTTCTCTGCTAACTCGGAGGTCTAGTTGCAGGGCAGTGCCCAGCTGTTCCACCTCAAGTTAGTTTGAGAAGAAGAGTAACAAATTACAAAAGTTGCTTATTTTAAACAAAAATATTGTGAAGAATGAACTTTAAATCTGAGCACCACTAGAAGTATACAAGGAATTGTAAGTAGATAATTTTGACCAATCCTAATACCTTTAAAAGATGGTATCTTAGGTAACATGATGAAATAATTGTCATGGTTATATAATTAATATGTGCTTTTGAGTCCTACATTTGCCTCTGAAAAATCTCATTTAAAAATGTGGAAATTTTAGACACCTCTGAATTACAAGGATTCATCTAAAAATCACTTGAACCTTCTCTGCAAATATTTTGGCATTGAGCAGGGTTGTTGCAGTATTATTTATATAAAAATCATTGGGATTTCATGCATAATGTCAGTTGTGGTTTTAATGGAGTGCTGTGGGAATAGCACATAGGATTAGTACCTAACCATAATAGTTTACTTTTGACTTAATGTGTGGTGTTACATCCTCATGCCCCTAGTGTTACTTGGTCATAACTTTCACTACATTTTTCAGTGCTTTAATAAAGCCAGCTTATACAAACAGATCGTTATGGGTATACATAAGTAAATGCAAATTATCTGATTTTCCATTGCCTTGACCTTCCTTTTATATCTGCAAGCAAAACTATACTACAAGGCAAGTTCAAAATGTTATTGGAAGAGAGTTTAACATTCTTTTTATCGTCCTCTGAATGGTGAAATATGGCCAAATATAGAAAATACTTTAGTCCAAACTATAAATAAAACTGGTTTTGTATAAATTCTACTGTCTTTTGAAGTTTGATACCCAAGAAGATGAGAAACTGCTCCAGGCAGCAGAGAAATATGAAGCTGAATGTACATCAAAGTTTCCAAGCCGCCAGTGCCTAACAACTGTAATTGACCTTGATGGGAAAACAGTTTTTATTACCAGATATATCAAACCTCTGAATCCTCCACAGGAGCTTCTTGATGCTGTCCCAAATAGATCTCAAACAGCAGCAGTAAGTACTTAGAAAAGACAGTGAAGTCTCTGGGATACAGATTTCAAGGTGTTTGCCTGTGCATGTGCACATAAGCAAATCTCAGTTTTGTGTCTCTGCTGTACAGCTACAGCTTTTGCAAAGGAAAAACTACAGATACAAAATAAAGTAGTAATGACTATGTATCATACACAGGAAGTCCAACTATAATGATACTGTAAAATAATAATTGTCTTTTCAGGGGAAAAAATAAGAATATTAATGAGTATTGTCCTTTAAAGACAAAGAATTAGGCCAAACCTCAATGGCAGTAAATCATATCAGTCATTGATACAAGTTCTAAAATGAGCTAGCTGCTACTGTAATGAGGGTATTCAGTGTTTTGTCACTGAGTGGAAACAGCAGTAATTCTTCACATCTGGTGTAGTAACTCGAGCATTGTGAATTAAAGGGTGACCTGCTCTGTTTTGTTTTCTTGCAGGAACTGGTGGCTCGATATGTTTCTTTGATTCCTTTTTTGCCAGATAGCGTGTCATTTGCTGGAATTTGTGATTTATGGAGTACATCAGATGTAAGCAATGCATTAAACAGAAGTTCTTTATCCTCTTGAATGTGATGGAACATCCTAGGGGCCACTGTTTTTGGAGGGAGGCTGTACTAGATTATCTTTTGAGGTCCCTCCAGACCTAAATTATTCTGTAATTCTGTTATTGTGAGGACTTTTTTTCTTTGAGCCATTTATTTTAAAGAATAAGGTCCAAAGCTTGAAAGAAATTGTTCATTCTGATCTGAGCCAAAAAATTTATCTTTGATAGGTTGCAATTAGCTAAGAATACCATAGGGCTTTAAAGGCTCTCCCATTTTTTATGTGTTATAAACCAGTCCGTAATGTCATAGTCATGCACAAGTGAAGGGTTGCTGACTGATGGAGACTTTACAATTGGACTTAAAATGGATCATTGTCATTCCAAGGAACTACAGAAAAGACATTGCATGTAGTGTCAGCAATAGTGGGATATTTAGCCTTCTCTGTCACATAAATCCTGTCATGTAGAGAATAACAGCAGACATTTTTGATCATAGATGTTTTTATCATCTCAGAAGTTTTCTGAAAAATGGTCTTTCTAAAAAAGTCAAAGACCCTGGTTCTTGTGATGAGATCTCAGATCTCATGGATTCTCACAGCATTCATTCTTCATCCTGTGTGTTGAAGCAGTCACCAATAAACAGTAAAGATCAGTTACAAAGATCTGAGAGGACTCCTTGCTTCAGATGTGTTAAACATTATCAAATATTCTAAGTTGATAACTGCCTCTAAAAACTTTTTTTTTTTTTAATACCTCAATTAGCAATTTCTTTATCTTCTGGCGGGAGATGAGGAAGAACACGCTGTGCTCTTGTGCAATTATTTTCTTGGTATGGGTAAAAAAGCCTGGCTTATCATTGGAAATGCCATTCCTGAGGTAAGAGGATTCTTTCATTTGGTCCTAAGTATTAACTTCTTTTTTGTGAAGTCTTTGGTCCCCAGCAATGGATAGTTGTTTCTTGCTGGGATATTTGTCCAGGATATTATCTAAACATTGGTGCTGGGAACTGATTCTTTTCAGAGAAGCAAATAAAAAATTGAAAGTGTATCTTAGTGTATGTCTGGGTTTTTTTCCTGGACCTCTGTTTCCATGCTTAAACTGGTAGTAGTTGTCATCATAATATAGTAACAAGCGTCTGTAACCCTTGATTTGACTTTAGCTTGTATAAAGGATGTATCCAGGACAAACTGATGGAGGCAGTCCCTTCACAGCATCTCAGTCACAGATACACAGACTGTGACAGAGTTTGTGTGGGATTTGGTACAGGTTCAGAGGTGATAGGAGAGGGCTAGGAGCATGACAGGCATTCTTAGTGGTCACACACGTGTGCTGACTCTCTCTCTGGCTGATGGCAGAGCTGCAGTGATAGTAAAGATAGATTGGTTCAGGCTGGACAAATCCTTCTCCCTGTGCCCACTGTAACACAGGCAGGTGAGGTGTCTGCTCTGCCTTGGGCTGCTGGGATCCACTCTGTGGCAGCAGCTGGGCTCAGACTGGCCCAGAACTGAAACACTGAGGTTGTTTTGCCAAAGGCATTTGGGAGATGCCTTTGTTCTCAGGAAAGCACTCAGATTTCCAAGTAACCAATACTGCTCTTTTCAAAACAGTGGTAACTGTTTATAATGCAAATTTCTACATACATATGAAAGGTTTTTTTAGTAAAAATTTCTGTCTAAGCTAGTTTCTTAAGCACATTCTGAGATACTGCAGTGACAGGAACAGGTACTCAGATACATTGCTTCCCCTCAAAATCTGATGGAGATGCTAGTCATTAATAAATCATTTTGTAAGGAGGGGATTTACTCCAGGTATTTCAAGACACCTGGAAAATATAAGGGATGACAAGAACGTAGAAGAGCAGTTTAGGGATTCTGACAGAGAATATAAAGAGAGCTGGGAAATTCCTTACCTGCCTGAGAAGGAGGCTGGTGGCTGAGACAGTGTGCTGCCTAAGTGGAAGTCCTTCAGCCCAGAGATTGCCCATGGATGAGAGCTGTGGCAGTAGCCAAGTAGGACATGTTGATACTGAAGCAGCATCTGGTAAACATTCCTGTATGTGGAATTTCACATCTGTTTGTAGCTGAGACAAGACGGCTTTCAGAATCTGTATGTTAAGAATGGCTTGGAGCTCTGTATGTCTGACATTTCTCTGCCACATTATTATGTAAATGTTGAACTGTAATGAACCTGTAAATTCTTCCAAGCAATTTGCCCTAAAAAGCACTATCAACCTCAATGGTAAAAATTTGGTATTCCAAAGAATTCAAAGCATACTGTCCTTGTAGCCAGTTTTCAAACATCTTTCTCATACTTTTTTTTTCCTTCCTAGGGGCCAACTGCATATGTGTTAACTTTGGAACAAAGTCAGTATGTAATTTGGAATCCCAGTACTGGATGTTTTTATGGGCAGTATGATACTTTCTGCCCCTTACAAAGTGTGTACTGTCTGATCAGCTGTGATAATGTAAGTGTGCCCAGTCTTGTCACATTTCTATACACCTAAGGGTTAATAACTTGATTATTTTTTTTAACCTTTGGCATCATTTGTTCATCATTGTAACCATATTTAGGCTATCATTTATTAGAAATATCATTAAATATTAAGTAGTTTTTTCAGCTACTTTAAATAAGAAATGCTTTTTAAATCAGCATTTAGGTGGATCAAGAGACCTGTTAATGTAATTTTCATTACTGAGTTTTACTTACGTGTTTCCCAGAGTTGATGGCCTAAGATTACAGCTGCTTAGGTGAGGAGCAGTTATTACTCAAAGATAATTGTTTGCAGGTGAAATGTGACTGAAAAATGAGAAAAAATGTATAAAGGAGTCACTTGAGTTGCCCATGTGACACTGGGCACAGCCTGAACAGTTCAGTGTGCACAACACAGAGCTGGCACCTCAGGGCACAAAAACAATACGGATTTTCTGCCTGGCATCAAGTCCTCCCATTTATTTGCAAATACACAAGTAATACTAGTGCATGTTCATAATATATTATTCATTGTGTGGCTGTGAACTCTCCAAGATAGTGGGGGGAGAGAGGAGGGATTGTAAGAACTGTGCAGCTCTGGGCAAGTGAAGGAGTGGCTACAGACTGGGAGCTGAGCCTGTGCTAGGAGGGTCAGAAACCCTGGGAACTGTCCTGCCAGCAGCATTCCCTGACTTGGTTGGAAGCAAGACTTCACAGGTTCTGGGGACACAAACAGGGACAGGATAATGAGGTAGAAAGATGTGTGAAAGTCTGAAAATGAGGAAATAGAATGCAAACGTAAAAAAAGAACCCTAGGGTTTATTTGAATGGAAACTGGGAGTTGAGAGTTTCCTCCTCAGTTATTTGGAATGCCATGCATTATGAGTTTTGTTTTCTTATTTAATCTTCTATGTTCTATTCTAAACACAGATCCTGACTTTAGATAAGAATTTAAATTCTAAAGCACATTTATTTTAAAAGTGTCACTTCTTCCCCTGAAAGCATTTTTGGGAGTGGTAGAGTTGTTTGGTTTGGTGTTTTTTTAAGCAGTACTAAACCTACAGTTAAAAAAATGTAACTCAGTTGTTAATTGCTGGAAGAAGCAACTAAGGACTTGAGCACTGACTTGAACTGCAGAACACAACACCATCTTTCAAGGCACCTAATTCCAGTCTCAGTGAGACTGAGCAGGTGTGCTCCCAGCAGAGCCACACCACCTCACATCCAGCTGGGGCAGAACCAGCTGTCCTAGAAGGCTCTACACAGAACCTCAGTTACAAAGGATCACACACATTTACATAGTAAGTGCTGGTACATTTTGCAGCCTTAGCAATAGTTATTTAAAGGTTGTTTGAACAAGAATCCTACAGTGCCTGCATGCTCCAGGCTAGGTGCAGAGGCCAAAATGAATGTCTGTAAAGAAGGAAGAGGGCAAGACATGGGTTCCACTTGCTGAGAAAATGTGCACAAGAGCTGTGTCCTGTGTGTCTGCAATCTCTGCTTGTATTCTGCAAGATATACTTAAAAGAGCAGTGATGCTGGGGTACAGCAGCTACCAGGCGTCACAACCACAGCTGCACTGCGCTGGGCTCTTGGAAGAATTTAATCAGAATTCAGAAAGACTTGAGCAGCAGTCCAGAGGATGGAAGTGCAGAACAGCAGAAAAAATTGCTACAGAATGTTAAGATTATATGGTATTTCATTGCTATGTAAGTGGAATGTGTTCCATAGGTATGACTGAAAGCTAAACCAAATTTGCTTTCCTGTAGATTTGGTTTAATATGCAAGAATATGATTCCCCAGGAAGGATGAATTTTGATATCAGCAAACCAAAACTTTGGAAGGCTTTCTTTTCAAGAAGTTTGCCGTTCCCTGGTCTCCGCAGCATTCAGGTATTGATGGATCTATTGCCAACTCAGTAAGAGGGGCTGAGACATCACAGACTTGGTATAAAGAAGCAGATACTAAGTTCTTCGGACTTCTTTGGTTAAGTATATTTCTGTAATAGCATTGGTTTTTAAAAAGATTTCCCAGTTACTTCTTTAAAAAAAATGAAAGCAGGAATACTGCAAAAAGTTGACTTTATACAGAATTAATGCTTTTGCCCTCTGTCTATCTAAGATCTCAGGGCAACAGTGAAGTAAATGACACAAATCTTTACCACAAACATATCTAAAGTAGTAGCTTCATATTATAAAGAAAATGTCAACTTTTGTCTCATGGCTAAGAAGGCATTTTTTCAAGCTGTATGAACATCCTTAATAAGAAGCCAGAAATTTCTGTACAGTTATCAAAGGTGTAAGCAGTTGAAATTTACTGAGGGAAAAAACCCAGAATTACACGCAATTATCTAGTTAAATTTTTGTCATGTCTCTGTTAAAAGAATAGATTATTTTAGTGTAACTGTAAACTCCTGTGAGCATCATCAAGGCAGAAACTCCTGAAGTTACATTATTATATGTTTAGAAGAGATTGCACATTTTAATACTTGTTTTGTTTATTGCTAGCCTGAAGAACTAACTTATGAGCATTCGGATCAGGCTGCTGCACTGGAACTACAGAGCAGGTAATGCTACCTCCAGAAGTGCCATCAGTGCTGATACCACAGCATTCCTAAGTATTCATGCCTAGGTCCTAAAAATCTGCTTTAAATGCTGGCATTTAAAGAACAGCCTAAAAAATCAGAAGCTGTTTCAGGGCTTTTTAAAATTCTCTTTCTTCAGTAGCAATTGCTAGATAGAAAGAACTAATCAATCATTGCTCTACCATTTCCCAGAGAACAAAATGTTGTGGGGGGATGAGAGGAGAGGGTGCAAACTAAAAAGGGGTTGTAAGCCCATGGCCCTCCATGTGGGCACTAACAATGCAGACAGTACTACACAGCTGTGTTGACTTTTCTGCATTTTAGTGAGCAGTACATTTAACTGAGGTCCCGTGTGGTTCTTAGAATCTGTACTGTCTGCCAAGGGAGATTAGTTCAGATGTCCAAAGGCAGAATTGTAATAATCAGTCTATCTTATTGCAGGATTGAAAAAATACTAAAAGATAAGATTATGGAATGGAGACCAATGCACCCAACACGTTGGAACAGATACTGCACCTCCACCCTCCGTAACTTTTTGCCGTTACTGGAACAAAACCAAGGCAAAGATGTAGAAGATGATCATCAGGCAGAGCTGCAAAAACAGCTGGGAGATTACAGGGTACACTTGTGAACATAAATGGCTTGTGCATAGAAGCAAGAAGTTAAATCCCTAGGATTTAGTATCGCTACTCGATGGTACAGAAGAGTGTCCTAGGCTAGTTATTTCTTCATCTATCAAAATTCACAAGAGATTTTATACCAAAGATAAACCATTATAATATTTGTAGCGTGAAGGAGTTATGATTTAGTTTGTTTCATTTGGAAAATTGAAGATAAAAAGTTTCTGCTGAACATAAGAATATGAAGTTAATTGGGTACATTGTTGTTTTATTGCTGCACAACAGCCACTACTGCCAGTCCATAAACAAATTTAATCTCCCAGCACCAGCTGCTATGGGGCTGATTGGTGCAGCAGCTCTCAGGGTCAGTGGGAACCTGCTACTGGTGCTGAGTAGTGCTACACACAGTCTACTTACAGGTGCAGGAGCCCACACAACATGCTTTAGTTTTCTAGTACTTGCTTCACTCTCTAAAGACAGAAGAAAATTGACTGATGTGTCAGATTGGCTGACATTACAGCCACTGGTGTGCCCGTGCATTCTTCCTCCAGGCTGTTGGAAGGGCCTTCTGCTTTCCACATGGAACACCTGTGACAGTACTGGCAGCTCTGGCCTGCTCCAAAATGAGTTGAGGTTTCAGTTCTTGTTGAACAGGAGACATTTGCTCAAATCCCAGGTCAGGAGAACAGAATGATTTAAAGCCAGCCACAAGGGAAAAAAGCAATGAAGTTCTGCTGTATGTGTTTATTAATGCAACTTTATTCTAGTGGATTCTAAAGAACTTCACTTTGAACTTAAACCAAATTAAAGAGGAAAAATGTCAGAAGCTTGCCTGGACTATGTGAAAAAGGGAGGTGTTATCAAAATACAAAGGTTCTTCTATTGCCTCGCCTCAGGCTGGCAATAGAGAAGATAATCTGTTCTACTCAGCATGTAAATTTTTTTAAACTATGTATTTATTCAGGTGCCTTCATCTTTTCTTCTCTTTGTTTCTTCCAGGTCTCTGGATTTCCTATTCATATGCCATATTCTGAAGTGAGACCTTTAATAGAAGCTGTACATAGCACGGGAGTTCACACCATTGATGTTTCCAATGTTGAATTTGCTCTGGCTGTGTATATTCATGCTTATCCCCAAAATGTTCTCTCTATATGGATTTACGTTGCTTCACTTGTGCGAAATAGGTAGTACAGACCAGTCAGAATACTGTAAGAAATTTTCTTACATAGGTGTAAATATTTCTCTCACTGCTGAACTATTCCAAGTATATTAAAAATCAAATGAGAACATGATTTTTAGTAGCTTTATTTGCCTTAAAATCACTAATTACTGCTAAGGAAGAGACTGACAGTGTAGATTTCCAGTACTAATAGGTGATTTTTATATGGTCTTTTATAGCTCCCTGTGGGACCTCACACTCTTAAAAGCATTTCACATGCCCACGTATAAGTGACAGTGCAGAGTAAAATGTTTCCTTGGCATCCCTTCAAGAGTGTTTTTAGCTGGTCAAGTTATCTACCAATGTTCTTCCTCTACACTTGCAAATAAAAAATTTTTATACCTCAGTTCCTGAATTTTTTAGCTACGAATAAATTACACATACCTAAGAGCCATCAGTGAAGGCCATACTTTATTTTTTAAGAGGCTGCTTCATATCCTACTTTGTGTTTTGTCTGTATAATGCCAGCACCATTTAGAGGTGTAACATTTTCTTAAGAAGTTAAAGGATTTAATAAATATTTATACTAAACCTTAAGTGAAAACTCATTCCTTTTATACAAGACTTTTATTCAATTACTTAGGAGCATGAAATCCTTGTCTGCAGGTTAGCAAACTTGCAAGTAATAGATTATCAGAATAATAATTAACTAAAAACTAAATTGACTTACTAGTATGTAAGTAGTTGTGCAGTTAATAGTGATATAAATACATACCCTTTTCCTGCTGTTATCTTGCTAATCAAACTCTTCCAAGTAAAACCGACAGTGGGTTGAGCTTAGGAAGAGTGTTCATCAGGACCCTGAACTTGCCTTGAATTTCAGATGGTTCCTTTGTGCCCATCTCCCCAACCTGCCCAGGTCCATCTGAAGGGCTGCACAGCACTCAGGGGATCAGCCCAAAGCTCCTCCCAGCTTTGTGCTGTCAGTGAACTTGCTGAGGAGGCATCAGGACCTTCATCCCAGTCACTGATGAGTAAGTTAAATAATGGTGAGCCCAGTATTGAACCCTGGGGGACACCACTATTGACAGGCCTCCAACCAGACCCTGTGCCCCTGATTACAACCCTCTGGGATCTGCTGTTCAGCCAGGTCTCAATCCACCTCACTGTCCACTCAGCCAGTCCACAGTTCCTGACCCTGTGAGGGTGTTGTGGGAGATAGTGTTGAAAGCCTTGCTGAAGTCAGGGTAGACCATATCCACTGCTCTCCCCTCATCCAGCCAGGCAGTTGTTTCATCAGAGGGAAACTGGGCTGTCAAGACACTGAATCTGTGCTGACTATTCCTGATCACCTTGTCATCCATGTGACTAGAGATGGCCTCCAGAGTGAGACACTCCATTACCTTTCCAGGGACAGACATGATGCTGACTGGCCAGTAGTTCCCTTGGATCCTCCTTTGAAGACCAGGGTGACATTTGCTTTCTTGCAGTCCTCAGCCACCTTCCCTGATTGTCCATGACCTTTCATGATCATGAGTGTCTTCCAAAGATGGTTACTGTAAGCATCTGCCAGCTCTCAGCACTCATGGACTAGCTGTCATCACAGGATGCTTTGCTGAACACTGATGACATCTCTCAAGTTTAGTCCACAGTGTATCTGCAGCTCATTCTATCCTCAGCTGTGTGTACACCCAATGGTGTTTTTCTTACCTTACTCTTCAGTTTATCGTAACCAAGGTGGTGGCAAAACTTGCAGTTTATTGTAACCTCCACCTCTGCCTGCAAACTGATTTCCCAGACACCAAGAATCTTGAGAACTTTATCACCATGACTGCTGTTCTGAATTAATACTACTCCAAAGAATTTATCCAATTCAGGGAAACAGGTAAAAATTACTTGTTTGTATTGTCCTAAAAATTAGGCAGGATAGGAGAAAAAAAAACAACCTGTCTGCCTTCTACAAAAGCAAATGCCTGCTCCTCCTCTGCTGGAGAACAAAACCAGCCTGCAGCAGTGCCACTCATGAGCAGGTGCCCATTGAAGTTTACAACTTGCTACAGCACTCATCCCTCACACAGTGGGCTCTCTCCCCTATACCACCACACATACACTCCTGCACTACTTACCTCTTCCTAGCATGTTTCCCTCATCACAACAGATTTTCTGTTCTGCTCCCTGCCAGTCTCTACTGTCCAGAGAGGAATCTTTTTAACTATCAAAGCAAGGGGGGAAAAGTGTTGTCTTTCACAGAGTTCAGATTAATGAAAACTGACTTCCTTAGAAGCTGTTTCAAAAATGCAACTTAGGACAGTCATGAGAACCATCAAACCAAACTAAAACCCCCACATACCGCACAGTTCACAGCTCTGCAACCACCACAACACCCACCCACCCACCCAACCTCTGCAGCCTTCTGGCATGGCACTTTTATACCTTAAAAGCACAGATATTCAACTGCTGCACACTTTTTTTATTGGTGGGAATGTTTTATTTGAGTATGCCTTTCAAGCCCAAATACAAAACCAAATGCAAAAGGAAGGTGGCAATTTCCCTAATTTTGCAATATAAAGAACGACTTCAGGATGAGAGGAAACGGGAAGAAACCAGGCTCCTAAAGATGTATAATTGTTACCCAAATGCAAACAATAAAATTCAAATTCTCTGCGGAGGTTTATACTGTACTTATGGTTTCAAAATTTTAAAAAGAAAGTCACCTAACACAAAATAATTCAGTAAAGTATATTTAAGTGCCAAAATTGGAATAAAGTGGCATTAAAAAAACTGAAGATTTTCCCATCTTCCCAAAATTATGTAAAATAAAACCCAACGCCCTTCAAGCCAAATGAGGTTGTGAGATTGTTACAACACTGTACAGTACACTCATAATTAAGATTTTGAAGTTGTGGGCAGGGTCAGGCTAGTATAACAAGTCTCACTCCAAGGATTGTTAACACAAGATGCAAACTGTAAGTAAAGTGCATGAGAGGAAGCCTGCTCAGCTAAATGAAGTAGACCAAAGATCAGAAGTCAGCGGTCATTCGCCAGAGCGGCAGCAGGCCCGAAAACCACACTGCAAATTCTGGCATCCACTGGCGGTTTCAGCATGAGGACCTGCACAAAAACAAAAGAAACGTGAAAAGAAGAAAAGGCCACTTATTTAGATTCATCATTCTCATAACCTGGTGATTCAGAAAATGTCTCATTTTTAACAATGCACTGCACTTCATTCAGCACCGTGAAGTCCAAAACGCTGCCAGTACTATCACACAAGCCTCACTTGGAACAGGTATTTTTCAAGAGATTTTTGCTCCATAGCTTAGTCCCATGAAAATAACACATCCAAAATTACACAGAAGTACCATGAGCAACATTAAATGAGCAACTTTAAGCAAGCTGTCACAGTCAGCTTCAGAACTGAGTGGTTTTGACAATCTGTTTTTAACTCCCATTTTTCAAATTCTTATGATGACATCATGGCATTACCAGAGAAACCATAACCTCCAAAACCATGTCTATGATAATGGAAACAGTTTTTTAGTCTGGAAGGTTTTTTTATCCATGAACACTTCATGGTTGACCAGACTCTCACATACTCTTGACTGGAAATTCAAAAACTAAAGAGAGAATCACCTTAGTATCACTGCACTCATCAGAAGCTATAAGGCTAAAAATGAGCCATTCAGAAAGAGAGAACGAGTTGCAAGCACAGGCAGTACAAACCAACACTGTAACTCTACCCACGTCCACTTACCTTCACTTACCCCTTTCATTTAAAATGTTAAAGTGACCATGAGATAAGAAATGATTGTATTTATTCCAACATGACTTTATTTCCTGCAGCCATATGCCTGCTTTGAAACCCATTTACACTCAGGCTGGCTGAACTCTGGCACCCAACAAAAACTGGAAGTGGGTTGCTGAGCCAACTCAAACAAGGTGGTAAAGACCTAATGAGGACAACATGGATTTTCCCCATTTGTATGAGAAACAAACAGACAAATATTTCAGGTGTTTTTAATGTATTTAGAAATTTTAACAAAATCTTATCATGAACGAGGGCACCGTGCCATATCTGGCATTTTTTACCTCCTTCAACAGTAAAGTCATAATTCAATTAATTTCCAAGAATCTGGTGTCTTAAAACCAGCTTCCTAGTTCATGCCACACACCAAAAAGCAATACTCTATACGGTAAATAAGTTAAGATGCATGAGACTGAATAAAACAAACCTGAAACTATAATGAAGGACAACAGTTACAGTATAGTGAACTTTTCATTGGTCAATAAACTCCTTTTCCTTTTCAAATCTTTGTATTCACCTGAACTAAATTTTGATCCTCCATGTCACTTACGAGCTAGAGTTTGAAAGCTTCTTCGTAAGTCCTTTAGAAAGGAGACTCGGTGCTTCTGAACAGCTGGTTTAGCAGAGCATGTTCTGTGCAGCAGCATTTCCAAGCCGTAGGTGACCTTCCCCAGCATGGCCACAGCTACGCAGCACAGCAGTGATTCTGAAGCAACTGTCACATTTCTAGCAAAATGCTTGTTGACAACACATACAGAACCGCAACACCCCAAGGAAGGGAATATTCAGTATCATTCAATATTGTTTTCCATCCTTTTCTTGCTCATTTTAAGAATGTTATTCCTCATGCTCCTAACTGGAACGTACAAACTTCTAGGTCTGACCAATGCACTGTCTAACACTACCTTCACCACTGGCAACAGCAAGTAGTGTCTAGGGACATGATATAAGCCTATCATGCACACCTCCTGTGTTCTTCCAGCTACCCTAACTGCTGCAGCAGGGACAACAAAGTCCATTTCCTTCAGTATTTGTTCATGGCTTGGTTGTGCATGCGGTTTTTAATCTCTTTTTACACGCTCCTTCACAATCCCCCACAGAACCAAGTTCCAGGAGTACACTGCATCTGCTTTAAATCACCTACCAGCTTTACCCAGTGCCCCCAAGCTCTAACACTACAAGAGTTAGAGAACTACCACTGCACATTCACCTCATCTACTGCTTTCCCAGTTCTGTAAACAGTCATGCCCCCTTTTCAGCCATCTCATTCCCAGATTGAAACATTCCAGCCTTCTGAGTGTTCAGTTCCCTAACTTTTTAGTAGGCCTCTTCTGTATCTTCTGTAACTCCAGTACATGCTCTCCTCAGGATGGGGAGACCAAACCCGCATACAGCGCTCCACATGTGAGTGCCCCAAGGCTTCCAGGACCATGCACAGCACCCTCTATCTTGTTCTCACCACCCTGACGATGGTAACATTGGTGGCTTTTTTGGCTGCTGCTGCAAATAGGAAAGATCTCAGAATTAGCACCAACAGCTCTCTGAAATCATTATCTCCACACTGCAACTGCCAGCTTTGAATTCAGTTTCATGCAATCACAGTTTGATTATTCCCAGCCATCCAGACTTAGAATCACACATACAGCTATAGTGAAGCTTCTTGGATGTCCTTCTGGAAATCATCACCATCAATGTCGTTACTTGAAGACCACATAGCACCACTCAAAAACTTGGAAATTACTGTGTGCATTTCTTACACCACAAGACAAAGGAAGTAAGGCTGAGTAAGATGGATCGCAGCACAGAACTCTTGGGAGGGGAACAGGGAGAAAGCTGTCACCTTCCAGGTTACTCTCCTGGACAGTGACCATTAAGTCCTTCCCTTTCTTCCTATCCTTTAGTTAGCTTTCAGTTTTTAAATTTAAACCACTCTTACAGCAACTTAAGATCTGAAAAACTTGGATACTTCTAAGTAAATCAGAAAAGCTTCTAAGTTCATATCCCAATTTATTAGGCACTGACTTACAAATTACATTAAGATATCACAGTGAAGTTTCACCCTTCTTCCCACACTGCATTTCTTGCCCCATGTCTAATCCTCATACCATCATTAACTTTCCTTTATAGCCTGTGATAAAGAATTCTGATAAAATGAAATATTCAGGGTTCAACCACATCTTCTGAAATCTGCCCTCCCCATACTCTTTCTTAGCATATATGGGCAATTCCCATAATTTGGAGAGTATTTTATGCTCTAACTATAACAAGGTAGGAAGTATCGCTAATGGTTAACAGTAAGGCTACCTGCGTTTGAGTTATTTATGGTTTGACATGTCAGTTGATCTTCTCCATCACAAGTCATTATCTCCTCTATAAAATCCCTAGTATTCCTTAGTTTGTTCTTTTTTACATTTGATACACAGTAAAATTCAAATGTCTTTCCTTTTGATAGCCACAGACACTGGGTTTGTTTCCCTGGCTTTATTTATTACCACTGACCTTTGGCTACATCTCTCTGGCTCCGTAATCTCTGACTTCCCCAGTCTTTGCTACTGACTTCATTTGGCCTAGACTTTGTTTTTGAATTCTCTGTTTAAGTGCAAATGGCATCTTTAACCCTTCCAAAAGAACACTGTATTCTGTTTCCTTTGGACTCTGTATATGAGGACTATCAATTCCTCTCACCTCACTGATTAATTAGGTTATGCAATATGGTAACTGCATATATTCCTTTCAAATTGTCCAGTGTAATGGTCATTTCAGCCTAACAGCGGAGATGAATCACTTGCATAGAATCACAGAATGGTTTGGGTTGGAAGGGACCTTTAAGGTAATCTAGTTCCAACCCTCTAACAATAATCAGGGACATCTTCAATTAGATCAGGTTGCTCAGAAAACCCTTTCAGCCTGACCCCAAATGTGTCCAGGGATGAGTCTTGCACCACCTTTCCGGGCAACCTGCTCCACTATCTCCCATCTTCATTCTGCCCATTACTGCTCTCAGCACAGCCCAGATGGCAACGCACTGTGTATCTAGGAGCACACTGCTCCATACAGCAATTTCACACACTGCACGTGTTTTGAGGACAGGCTGGTGATTCTGAACAAACTTTGACAGTTTTGATGGGCAGGTATAGCAAGAAACCACTGGCTGCTTGCAGTGTCAGGTTCTGGCTCATGTAGTAAAACATCTTGACAGGGATGAGGCAGATACCATCACTGCTGGTATTAACAAGGAGCCCAAAACGAAGTCTTTTAAACAACGTGTGATGGAAGCGCGGGGAAGGAACAGCACAGGCAGTGGATCAGGAGAAGCATATTTCACAAGAGTCCCTCTGACTGAAGGCTTAGTAAGTGCTAGCAGTGAAGTGCTAAATTAAATGTGTTTTGGGTTCACTTGGGAAAGCAAAGTTAATCAGATTCTCATCTAACGTGCCACAGTCTACGTTACTGGTTTAGTTACTTCTAAACTGGATTACTGTAATGCTCTTTACATGCACATCTGATTACTCAGCTGCTTAGGGGACTCTGAATAGAGGTGAGGTCTGTTTACTTGCAGTGAACGTACAAACATGTTTGGTAATGTAAGAGAGGAGCAGAGCTATTTGATTACTCCATTTTGTTACATTTTGTACTAGCAGAACCAAAATTAGTCAAAATTCCCTAGAAATGTTTGGCATTCCACCAAGAATACACAGACCAAGACCATGGTGAAAGAACCACTCCTGCCAGAGAAACTGGTTGTCATCACCGTATCATATCCTTTCAGAGATCTGTGGCAATCTGAGACCTAACTCTTAAAACACTGTATTCCCATGTAAGTCTGCAAGCAGTAGTCTATACACCTTAAAAGAACTTGCAAGGCCTTGGCTTGACTGCTGAAAGACAGATCAACTATGACCAATGACATTCTAAATGCCAGAAGAGTGAATCATTAGAATCAAACTTCATTTTATTAACGCCCTATTTCTTTAATTACAGAACCTGAGGACTACATAATTTTAAAAACCTCTAGAAACTGAATCATACTTAAATGCTGCAAAGAGCTACTGCTTCAGAAATTAGGGAGCCCCATTTTTCTAATGCCAAAGCTGAAAGCACTCCAGGCTTTGAAATGGAGAAACGAGTCAGAAGAACAAACACAGCTGGACAAAACAGCCGCAGGAAAATAAGAACTCAGTGGCAAGATGTAACTCAAACATTAAACTCTTCTTGCTGAGTTCAGTGTAATCCACAACCAAATTTGTTTGGATAAATGAAATCAGCCATTAGAAGGGATGTACATTGACAGATTTGTTTTCAGCTGCAGCTGAGGTTTATCTAACTCCAAGTCTCCAAGCATTGTGAGAAACTTAAGAGATCCTGAACATTAGTGTGCAAACCAAAAACTGAAGTCAAACAAACAGTAAACAAACACAAAATAGATCTGGAATTTTGTCCAAATTCATGGTTTCTGGTCATAAAAATTGTCCCATGTTACTGGTATGCAACAGCCGTCAGACTCCGACCCAACTACCTCACCACAGCTGCTCAATCTTTCTAGTCTTGCGCTACTAAAGAGGCAGAACAGCACCTGCTGAAAATACAAACATCGCTACCAATGTGCGTACAAAACATGTGCATTAAGCCCTCCATAAAGAAATTCCAGTGAAGCTGGGTTGTGTGTAAGGGGTCCCATCAGGCTTAGTGTTTATAGGAAAAACAAAATCTGAAAATAAGCTGCAGGTAAAAGTAAAACCCTTATTCATCAGCAGATGACCAAGCTGTATCTTTATTATTTATAGATCGTTAAATTCCATGCTGTTGGCTCCACTTTTTTTCTGCAAGACCGACAGGTTTTCCAACCTCTGATCCCAGAATACACCTCCTTCCCTGAAAACAATCACTGATAAGCTGGTGGGCAAAGAAAATTATGACATTATTCTGTACATGCTTACAGATCAGTAAACTTTGTGCAGCAGTTAGTAATACAATCTATAAAAGTGCAAACAAACCAACAGCTTCAGATATGGACTGATTTAAATGAAACAACTATTGCTTTCCATAGTTACTTTAAAAATGCCAAATGATACAAAAACAGCTGTAGTAGGAATCCTGCTGCCCACAGAATGGAATAAGGCATCAGTTTCACACTGAACAGCCCTATCACAATGAAGCTTGATTGAAAATACAAGGAACAAAATCCAGATAAAACTGCAGGGGGTTCATTTATAAAGGCTATTTTCCATAAAGCCATAAACTTCTGAGAATACATTATTTCTCAACAGATACAAGAAGTCAGACCATTAGAGTTCCACTCTCCTGTGCATTTCTCTCTACAGGAGTAACTGTTGATACAAAGGCATGCATTATGCTTTAGAGAACCAAGCAGAGCTAATAGGCTCACAGATTCACGCAGGCAGTAAAAGGAAGAAAATAAACAGGAAGAGGATCAGACAATTTTACAGAATAATTCAAAAATATTGTGTTTAAACTTAAATAATTTCTCAAGGCCACTATGAAACAGCCAAGCTTTAAAGTGGTGGACTCAAACACAGATTTGGGCATTGTAAACTAATACAAAGACATTATGGTATATTTTATAGGGACAAGATGAAAAACAGAAATGTCTGAGGACAAATTATGTCTGGTATTACTGACACAAGTATAAACAGAGGAAAAGTAGCAAGCAATCAGACATAAAAGGAAAAGGCTTCTAACTAGTCTCTGAAGGCATCATGAACTCAACATAATGCAGGAAAGAGAGTCAGTGAAGGATTTTAAAAAAGCATTTTCAGGTGGAAATCAAAGACAAAAGAAAATAGAGTTTCAAATGCTGTGGTCTAGACAGAATGCAAGGAAGTCACAAAAAGCAAGTGTTTTAAAAGAAAAAAAAAGCAGTCAGTGTCAAAAAAGTGCATAAAGTACAAAAATTATGGAAATAAAATAAGATTTAAAACTTTCACTTCTAATAGTATGAACCAATCCAAGTGCATCATCTTTTATCAATTTCAATGGATTGAGTACCCAAATATCAGTACAGATTTACTCACAGTACCAAAGCTCTGGCATCCAGTAGCCAGGCTGGGGCTGCATCTCAATACAGATACAAATTATTGAGCTGGACACCATAAGCTACCAGGTAATACAATTTTCATTTGCACACAATTATCTTGTACAATCCTGTGAACCCAGTTATAATCCTCTTTTTCCCTTGCCTTCTATTGCACTTACCTGTTTTAAATTCACACATGGAATACATGTCACACCATGGCTCTCATCTCTAATGCTAGGAATGCTTACTGGACTTATTAGACTGAATTCCAGTGTGGTAAACACTGAAAAGACTTGCACCATGAACAGATTTTATGTATTTATCCAGATCCTTCTCCAGCTTAGATCCATCCCTAAGTTACTAACTCAAGCAAAGCCAGAAAAAAAACGGAATTACATTTCCCATAAAGACGTGTGATGGTAGAATCAAAAATATCCTTTACCGAAACTAGTGCAATATGGGAGGTTTGCATGGCAAAACACACATCATTAGTTTCCTATAAATCCCTGCTTTGGTATCAACCTAATGAAGCCTTTGTCTGAGGTTATGACCATACAGAAAACATAAAACTGCATGCTTTACAGTGGAATTGTGGACAGGGCAAGTTTGTATTAGCAGCTATATGGAGACTTAGTTTCTACCCCTATTAGTTATGCTGAACTAAGTTAAGAGATATAGGCACTAAAAATGCTTTCCTCCATAATACAGAACTGTGCTAGTGTCATGCCAAAAAAAAAAAAAAAACCAAAAAATGAGGAAAAACTGATTTAACAGTCATAATTTTGTAACTAATCTGTGAAACTCAGTGCTACACAGACATTAAAAAAAAGGTGGGGTTTTGGTGCCTCTTTTTCTTTTAATAAGTCCTTACACCAAACATCACTCCCCAGAAAAGCATCACACCTTCACAGAAAGACATTACCGTTAATGTTGTCACAGTAGTAAAAGTGTTCATCTTTTAGAGAGGGGCATGCAGAAACCAACTCCTGCAGGCCTGCACCAGTTACAGTGAGACACCCCGAGAGGTTCAGGTGTTCCAGGTGTGGCAGTCCTCCTCCCAGAGTCAATGCCCTGTGGACACACAGAAGAGATACATTAAGAGCCCACACAGCACTATGTCACTCCATCACAGACCCACTGCACCTCACACAACAAACACACCTCTAATGAACCACAGAGGTTTAAACCTGGCACTCTATACTCTCTTTTAAAGGGGATCACCCCTGAAGCAGCACAACAAACCTGAAAAATGAACAGATTCCTACATAAGCTAACAATTCCTGTAGACAGACTTTAGTGGAAAACCACTTTTTTATGGATGACACCATAGGTGGCCAACTACTTCGAAGAACTAAAAAGCCATTCTTCTTCAAAATACCAGTGATTATGTCAGCTCTTTCAAGGTGATGTATATTCCTCATCTCACACTAAAACATGACACTCCCAAGTTCGGTGCATTATGCTTCCCAAAGTTTAACCCTTTTTTTTGCTAGATTTATTTTGGAATCCAAATTTGTGTTTTCCTAGGACTGACAGCCGAGCTGCTCTCTGCCAACACACCATCTTATTCTTTAAATGTAATTCTCTAGCTTTCCTCTGAGTGCAAGAGAATTTGGCTGCTGATGCAACAGGCACAAGGCTGTACCACACCTGAGCAATTACTCCATGTGACCCTGTGAGCTCCCCTGTGAGCTCACAGAGCAGCCAGCCCAAGTTCAAGCAGAAACAAGCTCACCTGAAAGAAACCACCGGGCTTGAATCACCAAACTGCAGATTCAAGCCAGGACATAAAACTGAAGATGCCTTCAGAGTGCAAGTTTCTCCTGTCAGCAGGCAGAAGTAGAACTGCTGGCACAAAAGCAACTCAGGTAACAACTTCTATGAAATAAATGAACTGGCATATGTTTGTATTAAAGGGTTTCACTCTCTTTCCTCAGGGACTCCAAGTATTCTTGTGACTACAAGAAGCTTGTTGCAACACACTCTCAGCTCCTAAATACTTTTACCCAGAAAGCACCAATGGGAAACCAGCAATGCAGTTAAACCCTTGCAATGACTCAGTGACCAAATCTCCCTTTGCTCCCACATTACTGAGTCATGAAAAACCAGACCAGTAACATGTAAAATACACACAGCACAACCTATCAGCACCTAACAAAATTCATCAGGACAAGTCCACTGCAAGACTCAAAGAGAAACAAGCTCCAACACAAAGCCCAGATACCTGAAGCATACCCTGAGGAAGGGTAACACTGGTGAGTAAAGGTGTCAGAAGAACCACAGGAGACATCTGAATAGCTGGTACTCATGAACATCAAATGGAGACAAAATCTCAGGAGAGACAAATCAATGCCAGCAGCACCTCACACTATTCCTCAGTTTACTACAGCAAACAGCACAGGTATGCATGAAGTCTACCCACTCCAAGAAGCTTTAATTAGCCCGAAGTGCTGCAGCACACTTGAGCAGGAAGCTCCAATTACCTCAGCCTCATCCCATTTTCAGTATGAAGCAGTAACTACATTTTCTGACCATACAAAGTATCAATGCTAAATAGCAAACAAAATTCTGTAACTCATAAAGCCATCTCAATGTTCAAGTCAAACATTATTTTCTCCTCCTTTAACTGTTACATGAGGTCGTACTTAACACGTTGTTCTGCACATAAAGAATTATCACAGAATCATTTGGGTTGGAAAAGACTCCTGAGATAATCACATCCACCTGTTAACCCAGCACTGCCAAATCCACCACTAAACAACACCACCAAGTGTCACATCCTTTGAATGCCTCCAGGTATGCCATTTCCCATGGCAGCCCCTTCCAGTGCTTAATAACCCTTTTGGGGAAGAAATTTTTCCTAATGGCCAATCTAAACATCCTCTGGTGCATCCTGAGGCCATTTCCTCTCGTTACTTGAGAGAAGAGACCGGCCCCCACCTGGCTACAGCCTCCTTCCAGGCGGTTGTGAAGACTGGGATGATCTCCCCTGAGCCTCCTTTTCTCCAGGCTGAGCCCCCCTAGCTCCCTCAGCCACTCCTTACCAGACCTGTGCTCCAGACCCTTCCCCAGCCCCACTGCCCTTCTCTGGCTATAATCCAGCACCTCAATGCCTTTCCTTCAGTGAGGGGCCCAAACTGAACACAGGATTTGAGGTGTGGCCTCACCAATGCCATAAACAGAGGGACGGTCACTGCCCTGGTGCTGGACCTGTGCCCTGGTCTGGGCACACTATTGCTGATACAGGCCAGCTGCCACCTGGGCACAGCTGGCTCATGTTCAGTCACTGTCAAACAGCACCCCCAGGTCCTTTTCCACCAGGCACCTTTCCAGCCACTCTGTCTCCAGCCAGTACCACTGCCTGGGGTTGTTGTGACCCAAGGGCAGGACCTGGCACTTCATCTCATTGCACAGACAATTGGCCTCAGCCCATTGATTCAGACTATTCATAAATTATGTTGTTATCCAGACAGGTTAATCAAGATGTTACTCCAGTTTTACAAAGTTTCAAATGTAATGGCAGGCATAATAAAAAAACAGGTGAATCAACACAATTTCTTAACAAGAAATCACTAAAGATACAATCTAAAAGCACTAATATTTTTTAGAACAATAAATTAACAAAAATACTTGACTTCAGAAGACAGATATAAAAATTTTATTATTATGTTCAAAAGAAAAGTTGGAAAAAGTTTTCAAGTCTAGTACTGTAACTATTTAAGAGGCAAAGTCCACTTAAAACTTACCAGAGTTTCTTCAATAAAAATGCTTCTACTGTAATGAGGCAGATTCATCCCAGAATGGCCCAACAAATAAAATCAGAAAAAACATCCTGCAGCAGAACAGTTTGAAAATGTCTCCTCACCTGAGAGCACGGTCTGTGATCTGGTAACAGCCTGATAGACTGAGAAACTGAAGAACTCGTGCAGTCTCTTCATCTGTTTTTTCACTCCCAGAGTATGCAGAGTCTTTTTTCTCTGACTGCTTAGTCCTTATTGGTTTTTTACACAGTGCAGAGGACTCTGGAAGTGCTCGAATAGTTCTTAGTGCTGTCCCAGCACAACAAAAGGAGTGACCGCAGTAAATCAAGTCAGTAGAAGCACAGTGCTGCTGCCACCCTCTAGTCCTTAACCCATAAATGTCTCTACTGTAGCACAATGCAGAACAATTAATATGGGATGTTGGTTCCATAAGACAAAATCCTTCAACATTTCTGTGTCTCCACTCTGCAGCATCTTCAATGTCAGCTAAATCATCTGCATCTAGCATCCACACATAAGCAGAATTGAAGTTTTCTGAGCCGTCAGGTTTAGTCCAGTGCTGCTCACCATTTCCTCCCTGAATGAGATTTTCATTGCTGATTTCATGCAAACCATTATACTTCTGGTTGGACTGCAGGGTAATCTCTCTGTTTTTCCACAAAGTCTTAGCGTTCCTGTTCCTGCAGCTTTTCAGAATACCTCTGGTATGCTGAGTTGATATGACTCCCAGTGCCCTGGAAATCCTCTCTATAGCCACATCTGTAATTTTTTCACATCCAGACAGATCAAGGTGGCGTAGATTTTGACAATACCCAACCGAACACCAACTGAAATCAGGAGGGAAAAAAAGGTGGTTTGGTTTGTAGGTGGTTGAGGCTTTTTTAGTTTTTGCTCAGAAATAGATGTCAAGGCTAAATATATGAAAGAACATTTCATACGTAAAATACTTGTATTAATTCACGTAATATTCAAGAAGCTACCCCAGACAGATTAGATTTGATACTCCAAGTGCTCTATATACGCCTAGAAAAACTGTGTAGAGAAACATGAAATCATTCATGAATCAGTAATAACTTCTATTTCTCCATATACTGAGACTTAAAAGAAGTCCAAATTTGCTATATACTGAACAAATGCTTGAATAATAGGTCAGACTGCAAACACCAAATACACACATAACAATTTCAAAAAACAACTGCATTATACTCAACAGAACCTACCAAGAGACAGTTACTAAACATCAAAGTTACTTTTCAAAAGGCTGAAAACACTGAACTAGCAAATTTCACCCACACCCACCCACCCACAAATATATCTGACATACAATATTCAGTTTGAAGTATTCTAACAGTTGTAATTTCTAGTACTTTGATTTTCTCAAGCCTGGCAGTTTAAACATATTAAAATGCCAGTGTACTCAGATCATATGTCCTCCTGTCCTTTCCCATTTCTTTAAGGAATACTAGATGGATTCCTGAAACACATCCTGTGTACAATATTCATTATTCCATCATTAATTAGAAATCAGAATTTTTCGTTTTAACAAAAGCTTACTTCCTCAGTCTTATCTTTTTCAAGTGAAATAGAATTTTTTTGACAGTAATATTTTTACATTATTGGCTATAAAAGCAGGTAAGTGATTTAACTGACCTTTGCCTATCCATAGTTAATGTTACTATCATTTACTTTTTGTAAGTGATTATTTATATTTAGAACAAGCTGGATTATAATTCCCTTTTTTAAAAGGAATCAGCAATTATCTAACCTTTCAAATACAGAGTCTGAAATATCGGTTTGAGTGAGATCCAAATATTCCAAGTTGGGGCAAAGTTCCAAGATCTGTCTAACCTGAAAAACAAAAGGAAAATAATCAGTAAAGATATAAGCCTATAAGGTTGCACACAGTGTCTAGAGACAACTTAAAAATTAGCATTCTTTTGGATTGCAACCCACTTACACTACCCAAGCGCAACAGCCATTAATTAAAGACTGCACAGCCACAATTATAAAATCAAGTTTCCAATTACACACCATTTTGCTGGACACAGCAGAACTGTAGGCCAATACCAGTGTCTTCACTGAGGAGCCCACAAGTGGGAGGACATGATGGATTAGGCCATGAAGTAAACGTTTTTCCATTTGTGCTATATTAATGGCAAGTGAATCTTCAGCTGCTTCTTCTGCAAAATAAACCCAGAGAGAAAGACTTAAAATCATTAAAGGACCTGGAGAAATATTTACTACAGACTATGTACTGCTCAGGACTGCCCAGGGCAACTGTTTCCACAAACTTGCTTTAGATATCAAAATACTATCTCACAGGGCATTTCATATACATATATATTTAGAGCTGTGATTTAACAGCTTAAGACAAATTTTAAATCAAGCCTAGAGTGCATCAGGATGCAAGATGATTCATCTAAACTTTCTGAAGAGATGAACTCTAGCCTCTACCTCCAGAAACATCCTCATAACTCTTCTACCTGCTCTCATGTTTGCTCTTTCCTAGAAAAATTAATTCTAGTCATTAAAATCAGATGCCTACTTCTCTTCTGCCAGCCTCCATCCCGCTTTTTTCCCCACTTGGCTCGTTTCTTATAACTATGTCATCTTCAGGAAAAAAAAACAATTCACCAAAATCAATTTTACCTACCAGATTCATCTATGTCAGCATCTTCATCCCATTCCTGGAAAGCACGACTTTCATCTTTTCTATTTTTCACCCATTCCTCATCAGGTTCAGTCTCAGTATCTGCTGCAGGACCACTATACCAATCACCTACTCACCATCATCCCCCCCAAAAAAAGAAGGAAAAAAGTTAATAAAAATTTCCCACTACAGCAGAAACCAGCACTGATAACTTTTCAGTATACTGTGACCTGATTTAAGAGACATAAATGAATTTTGAATTCATCTCATCTAAGACTGGACTAAACCTTAACATAGTTCTTTGTTTGATCTTTATCCTTAAGCTTCAAAAGATTCTTGGAACAGTTTCAGTACCATCCCAGAACTCACAGCCTATTATGCCTGTCTTGAGACATGCCTGCTTGTCCGTATTTGCTTAGTAGGGACCAATATGATCAAAAAAATAACAGAAACAATCATGGAATATTTGGACTGTCTAGGTGCTCAAGTTCTTTGGTTGAAAACATATCTCTTTTCCTCTGGAATATCCCAAATACACAATCAACCAGCCTGGTTTTAGTCCCTGAACATGACAACTCCAAGATCACAAAAACCGAATTCTGTAAGTACCCTACTTGAAACAGATACACAGTACTTATAAATAACATATTACTCATATTAATACACAATCATTTTTTAGAACATCTGGATGAAGGTGAAGATCAGCAACAGCTCTGCTCTTTTAGTTGGTGGAGCACCCTTTCCCCCTGAGGCTTACTGCACAGGCATTAATTGACTTCTAGTTTGGGTATATTGCAGAGCTGGGCTCAAGACAAGCAGCTCTGCTGCCTCCCTCGATGTAGACATGCTGAAAAATAAACCACCTTAGTTAACTATCTCACAAGGGGGGGAACGCTGCTCTTCCTAAAGCAAGAGCAACTCCTGTTGAGTAGTATCTGAAAGTATAAGGTTTCTTCTATGAATAACACAATGACAATGAAACCCCAACTGACTGTCAACCCTGAAGTTTTTTGTAACATTTATCATCATCTTTAACCCATCTTCATATTACATAAGAAGCCTCAGAACCCTTCTGTGTACTAGGAGGGGACAAAAAGTTAAAAATTAAACTAAGCCTACATAAAACAGTTCTTTTCCCCTCCCTGTGGCAGTAAATCCCATCCCAGTGAGAAGCTTCCACTCAGTTTAGAGCACTTCTGCATAAACAACCGCAGTAGTACAAACAGTACATCATGAGATCAGCTTCCTGTTGTGCCAAACCAGGTTTAGAAGCCCTCATTTTAAGCAGATGCCAATTTTCTATTTTGTGTGTGTGTGTGCAGCACTGAATTATCAAACAACTATGCTGAAAATTCAAATTCAAGAATTTGAACTTTGAAGCGTCTCTACTCAGTCTTTGGAAGCTCAGGAACCAAACTATTGTTATCAGGAAGATTTACACAACAACAACAAAAAAATTCAGACCAAAAAGTTATTTAACTCCTCTCTGCCTTGTACAAATTTTAGAAGCCATAAAGAAGTTTTTAGTTTTTATGTATCTCTAAAGCTAAGTTATATAAACATAGCTTTCTCTCTTAAAATCTTAAAGGCATACAAAAGACTTATTAAACAGTATAGACTTTCTCCTTTTACTGAACTACACTGATGTGGCAGCATTGTGAAGCCTGCAGTGCCACACTCCAGTGATTCTTTAATGCTCACATAAATATGGACACAAAGCTACAAATACACTCTGATGACTTGTAACTGGCCTCAATGGAACACAGTGTATTTTGTCTATTTGAACAAGTACTTTTGCAAAGATAACACTTCTCAATAAGAAATTCTAATTAACAGGAGAGTTTGAGGAAAAAAAGTTATAAAAAACACTTACTGCAGTAGAAGTTACTGAAGAAATATACCTAAAGAATCAATACTAAATCAAAACTAAAAATTCCGTTTTCTTTGAAGCTTGATTATTGTGAGGAAACATTAGAACTCCACTTATTTTAAATTTCCTTTCTGCAGTTATGCGTTTCATTTCTACCTAGTAACCTAAGAAAATAATTTTACTAATAGAGGTGCAACAGCAGCATTTATAATTCAAAACTCCTTAGATTATTAAATAATTCAGATGTTGTATTAGTGAACATATTATTAGCATTCACACAAGCAAAAGAAGGGGTTTATTACCTCAGTAAAACTAGGTAATCTGGATACAAAATCTACTCATGAGTTTCAATCAAGACAATGTCTAGTTTCCTAATACTACAAGACTGAAGTATGCTTTAGGGATTTTTAACATTTAATCAAGTTTCAGGACACTACCCTAGTCAGAAAGGTATACCTCATGCTCAGCTGTCAGGCTCAGCCTATACTAAAACACTCTTTTTTCACAGGCTCAAAAATTCTGATAACTTATGTGCTTTCAAAGGAGCTAAATGTAACTTACCTCTGGCCCAGCGAACAGGGTAAAGATGTTTCCACAGAGATCCAGTTTTAGCCAACTGTGACCATTCAGTGCTTACTTGACTACACTGACATAACTCTTGGGGGTTAAGGTAACTGAAAATGGTCACCATTACTTCAGGAGGGAGATTAGTAATATTTGTGGTGTGCCCTGTTACTTCGGTTTCTGAAATACAGAAAGTGTCTGTTAAGTGAAGCACAGCCTCACAGCTGTAATAACAGTAGTGGAACTCACATTTTGACTACAACAATGAAAAAAAAAGTGTCTGAAAAAATTTTAAAGATAGGTATTGGTTTAGCTTTAAAAAGCTTTCACCATAACAACACCTTGAACAACAACAACAAATCAGCTCACTTTTCTGTTTGCCACTTCCTCATCTGGCTCATTCATTGAAAAAAAAAAAAGTAAATTAACACTACTCAACTACAGAAAGATGAAAGCAGTACCTGCTATAAATGAAATGTTTTAAGAAAAATGCCTTCTGTTGCAGATGGTATCTGTACCTGGTTTGCCACATTCCCAGGAAACAGTACTAGCAAGCAGAACCTACCAGCTGGGACCACTCTTGCTGGAAGCGCTCAGCCTCTTGACTAGGACACAGCAAAGTTTGTGCTCAACTCTTTGCACCTGTCTTCAATTTTATTTCTAGCTTTAGCTGCTAGCATTGACAGTTTTAACATTTGAAAGGTGATGAGCCATTCAGTCTGTAAAGTAATACTAAGTACTAGATAAGAGACTAAAATTTGACCACTGTAATTAATATACTTCTATGGACAGCAGTAGGAACTACTTCCAAGAGCTCTCCCTGATCACCATACTGCAAAGAGAACTGCAAACTATATAAAACAACAAATTCAGAGCTTTGGTTAGTGAGACCTTTTGCTGTTCTAGGAGATTTTTAGTGTTTTGTTTCAGGACAATTTCCTTGAAAAAACTATTTCTAAAGGAGTTTTCAGGAGTTCTTTGGAATATCAAGTTTTACTAATAGTGGGGTTTTATTTCTAAAGTACCTAAAACTTTTACAGAGAGAGAAGCATCAGATTTTTTTTTGCAGAGAAGCTTCAAAAGTGAGCATAATGTAAGCTTTATTATGTGATACGCTATTGCTACATCAAAAATATAATTAAATACAGTTTCACTTGAAGAATCAATGTATTTATTTGTACAATTAGCATGTTGCTGCATAAATTACAGAGAATTTCACAGGAAAATGTAGTTAAGCCTGCACAGGACTGCAAGCTACGTTACTTTCTTCCCTTTCTACAAAATGAATGTAAGACGCACATTCTCCTCTCCCGGAGCCTAAAACACAATGATTGCAGAATTACTACTGTCCCAAAACTGCTATTCCAGTTAGATTCAACAGCAAGTAATGCCACAAAGCTACGTCTGTCACATTCATCTGTAAAGACTCAATAGTATTTCACAGAATGGACCATGATCTTTTCTTAAGGCTTCACCTGGAGGGCAGAAAATGACCAGTTGAGTAGTTCAGAGAAGTCAAGTTTCATCAAAAAATCTGATTATAGAGTAATTTGTCAAGATTTTCTAATGAGAGCAGCACATCTTCTCAATTTCACAAACTCAGTTCATGAAAGCTTGCTCTACATATCAGACTCACACCCCAGCACTACACTTTTTGATATACTAACTCCCTTTCCGTGGGGCATCAATTCTTTTTTGTTAAGAGTGAGAACTGTAAATACTGACAACTTAGGCTGATTCAGCAGTCACAAAACAAACCTGAAGTCTACTTAAGTAGTTTCCCATTTATTCTAAGTTTCACCAAAAAAGTTAGAGATAAATGCAAAATAAATATCTACTTTCAGAACACACATTTAATCTGATCTATTCACACACTGCACAGATTCATTCTCTTGCATTACTCCACACTCACAGTTCTTCTCTCATTCTGAGAGGGAAGTACTATAAAATTACAACCTGCCAAGATGCCCATATCAAACAGTAAAGTTTCTGAAGTTTCAAAACTGGTTTGCAGATATGCCCATTTTATAAGAACTACTCTGCCTGCCTGTACATAACTTTAGGTACATCACGGGTTTTTTAGATAAAAACTGCAGTTTGAAAGTTACTTTAATTAGATACTTCACCTTGATCTGCCTTCTCATCCACAGAATACTTGAAGACCTTCTGAAGTTCTTCTGCTTGATTCCACTTACTGAGACTCTGAATTCTGCAGCCTCTTTCTGTGAGCAGTGCTGTGCAATTACTTTCTTCTTAATATCTTTCAGCTCTTCGTAAGTAAAGTATTCCATCAACATTGGCTGAAAAACCTAACACAAAGGAAAACGAGAAAAAAAAAAACTCTGGTGCTGAAAGAAATAGTTAATGCTACTACCTGCCAACACAGAATTTCCTATTTCAAACTCTCTCAAAGTAAAACATGCCATACGTGAAATGAACCTAAGGACAGGACCATGGAATTTTCAAATTCTAACCCTCTGCTTTCTAAAAGAACACAATATCAGGTAAGCTGCTTGAATTGTTTTTCCCACCAGAACAGGGAAGGGATTAAAATTGCTCAACTGATATAATTTATGAAGGTACTCACATGGAAGGCAAAGTAGCAAGGAAGAAAAAGATGAGAAAATACTTCCCTTGGACAGACTTCAGAAGATGCATGCCAGTTTTTGGATACCCATAAATCATCAGACTGGCAGTACTAGTCTATGTTTCAAATATAGGTCAGAAGCTGTTTGGGAGTGTCAGTTTGAGTCATGAATCACTGGTTTACAGGACCTCTCTTTTCTCATTTAAGTTTTGCTACATATCCATTTTAATAACTTGCAAACAAATCCCAGTCCCAGTGGATCAAATTTTTCAAGAATCAGAATTTCATCACAAACTTTCAATATATTCAGTTTCAGAACATCTCACTTTTCAGTCAGAGAACTGAACAATGACACCACAGTCCTGAATGCAAATTAGCATAGCAATAAAAACAGAGAACTGAAAAAACAATGAGCCTCTGAGCCATTTGTCCCTATTCAGTCATTCCAAATCCCAAGAAAGATCACCATCACATTTGAAGAAAATTTTTACCTACCTCCTCTTCCTCTTTCATATGAGGAAGGAAATCCCTGGTAAAGGCTTCCAATCTCTCCTTCAGCTGTTTGGCATAGTTTAGCTGTTCATATTCATTCTGAGAAAAAAGCAAAGACTTAATGGTTGCCCGATCTCATCCAGTCATCCAAGGATTGAACTGTCCAATAAAGCAGTGGTTCAAAGGAAGGCCCATTATGCCCTTCCCATGCATGCAGCAGGCCTGCTCTACTTCATGGCAGGAACGTGTTTACTTAATGACGCTGACACTCTGTACTGGCCTGTTAACAGGCAGAGCAAAGTATTCCCTTCCTGCCTGATTCCAATTTATTTTCTCTGCATATATGAATTCATTTGTCTAATCTCATTTTCACTTTGGAGTAAAGACTGAAATCTGCCAACCTACAATCTCACACAAAGTTCAAAGTAGTTACAGGCTAATTTAAGTATTTGAATTGCTTGTATATGAAATATTCTAGGACACAACAGTTCTAGTTCAACTTTTAACTGAATACATTTTACCTTAGTTATTCTACAATTCTAACTTCCAAATTATAATCAGAATTTATAGTCAGACACACTGTACAGATTTTTACTTTGGAAATTGAAAGAAATCTCAAATAAAGATGTAACTGACTTCCAAATGTTCAAACTAGTCCAACCTCATGCATCAATTTGTTAGCTTATTCTCTGAGTCAGTAATAAGAAGCTGGTTCTGAAATCAGCCCAGTAATTGCAACATACTGAAGTCCTTCCTCTTACTGTAAATGTCATTTTTCTTTTCAAACTTCTACAACATCAAGAATCCCTAACTTATTAATGAGACAAGCTTCAGCCATCAGTTTAAATTAAATTAATCACTCCCTAAAAATAGTTAAACATTAACTAAAGTCAACGTATCTAAAGAGAACTAAAGAAATCTGGTTTTGCAGTCTTAAGAAATGAAGTAACACAATAACAGTAGCATCCTATCAGAGCAGGTGTAACACAAAGCCAAGTGTTAAATTTCACTCTTTCACTTCCCTTCATTTCCTGATTCATTAATGGACACAAGACAAAATTTAAGGTTTTAAGGTTTAGGGAAAATTTTATTTGTAGGGTTCCCAGATCAAAACGAGGCTTAGATGGTAAAATGGAGTCAATCAACTGCATAGTTAGTATTTTTCTTACTGAAATCTGGACCACACATACTAGAAATATAATGTGAGATGTCAAATGACTACTGGAGACTACAGTTCTTAGGAAGGGGAAGTTGAGTTGAGTACCCCAACAGGAAGACATTCAAGAAGAATTCTACTAGAGAAGAACTTAGAGATAAGTCACTGTCAAAAAAGCCAGCTGGAGAAATAATATTTAGAGTTCTTTGACAACTGGATAATTAACAGGACTGCTGAGCAACAGATTACTCAAAGGAGTACATGAGTCACAGAATAAAACAATGCTGCTTTTTTTTGTAAGTCTGGGAATCATCTCCATTTGTGACAAAAATACAATGCTGTTTATCACCAAAAAAAAAGATCCTCAAGGTTTCCTAACAAATTAATAAAACCCCATTATTTCTATAGCCAGAACCTTCTGACCAGTTAGCAAAACAGCCTTTATATTTTAAACTTCCATGCTGTCTCTCCAAAACACCTCCAATTATACAACGAAGACTGTCACAAGATACATCTCTCAAAAGAATTTTTACTAGCAATTTAGAAATTGCAGTGAATGGCAAAAGAATTTGTGTTTCAGACTAGAAAGTATCAAAAAAACAAGTTTCTTGTTCCTTCTTAATTTATTCATAGAGAATACTAAGAAGAGTCAAGGCAAACTAATATGCAATCACAGCGTGTTCTCCTCAGGTCACAAGTGTCTCATACTCTACTTACCTTTACATTCTTTAGCCCTTTCTCAAAAAGGCTAAGCATCTCTGAGAGTTTGTTGTCCGAGTGCACATTGTACACTGTCCGGCTACGCTGCTGAAGCAAACCAATGATACACTCATTTTCAATCTGCTCGTGCATTTTAAATTCCTTGAATGTGGCATAAAGGGACTGCAGCAGAGCCCGAAAATCATTGTTGTTGGAGAAGTTGGTCTTGGAAAGCTAGGAGAAAGAAAAGTTCATTTAAAAAACCAATGAAAATCATGTCAAACTCAAGTTAAATCCTTAGAATAGGTATTAGCTTCCAAGGGATTCATTGCTTCCCTTACTTATAAAAGCTAAACACCTTCAGTTTTTTACATAAAATGAATCCAGTAAAATCAAAGTTGTATTTAAGCAACATAAACCAAATCTTGTGAAACACAGAGGTAAACAAATGTAGAAAGATTTCCTGGCACAAGCTAATGCAATCTCCCCAGCCAGGCTGATTACTGAAAGGCTTAGGCCCTTTCCCATTCCACATTTCTGCCCATACCAAAAAGCCATTAACACAGGCCTCTGAGCCCATCTTTAGGGATATATTATCCACAAGGAATATTGAGTCTTATTAGTGAATACAAACTACATTAGCTGTTGGAGAAGGTTTCCAATGGTGCAAAACCAAACAAATCAAGACCGCACAAAATTCTAGGTAATCAAGTAGTGCCATTTTTACATGTGTACTGTCACCATCATCAACAACACATTTTAAAACTGCATTTTCCTTCAGTGAATGTGGAAAAACAGGGTCTTTTCCATTCCTATGCTTTAATCCATGTGCAGCTTCAAGAATCATAGTCTACAGCAGTATACAAGACCAATTTCAATTCAGAAAACAAGCTACTGGAATATTCACAAGTGGCTTAGCTACAAAGACTCTGGAATCTATGAGTTTTACAAGAAATGGGAACCTGAGATGTACATATTCATAGATAATACTTACATCACGAACAACTACAAATTGAGATATGCAAAACTTTTTTTCATTAAAAACCCCAAAATGTACTTACTCATTGTGACATTGCATTGCCACTTCCTGGCAGCCACCAGCAAAATGCAACTGAAACACGCTGGACACCTGCCAAGTCCTTATGCAACCCCAAGTCAGCTGTACATACTGTACATTACATGCTGTACATACGAGCAAAATGACTCTCACTATGGAAAGACAAATTTACTTAGCCTCAGAAAAGTGAGAAAACAGGGTGAAGTTAAGAGGGTTTCTGGGGTTTTTTTTTTCCAATATACTTTAGACCAACTACTGACAGAAGTCAAAAATTTGATGTCTGGAACACACTGTTAGGATTTGAGGCATATGTTATGTATCCCTAACGGGAAAAGATCTTGGCTCCAAAGGCTACTTCAATCCTTCACTATGCCCAGAGAATGCAGCACTAGGAGCAGTGGTACTACATGAAACTGAGGGCTTGACTCTCCACACTGAAAAGCAGAAGCCTGAGCAAGCACAGGAAATGGGCACAGAACCAACTCCTCAGGACAGCCTCCTCACCTCCTGGCACTTGTGAGTCACATCTCAATAACTAACTGTGGTTTCTCAGGTAGCATTTCCTTTGATTAAGGACTGTGTTGATACAGTTCATTCTACCCATAAGGATCCACAAAGTGACTGAAGGCAGTACCCAAAGACCCTTTTCCATCCAAAAATCCCATGTGCTCCCAAACACTTAGCGTTTTGATTGACTTAAAAAATGTAAACAAGACTGCTAAAGTGGGTAACAGGAAGGCTACACAAATCTATTGTATTCTGCTGTTGGCTTTAAAAACAAATCATGAAAATGGTTCTCATAAAAAACTAGCATCTTCTCATCATTTTGACTCAAAGGCTTTTCAAGAATCAAAACGTTCTGTTGAATCTACCTATTGTCATCCACAAATCTGGAATAAATAAATAATCTCTTTGTGCATGCAATTTAAGAACGTCCGTTAGAAACGGACTGTTATAGATAGAAGCCACTGTAACATGAAACACTTCTACAGTCACCTCTGCTACTGAGGCTTCCAGCAGATATCCAACAGATTAGGAACTATGGAGAGGATATTGAAGATTAGTAACTGTACTTGAATCAGAAATCACTGTATGAAAAAGGTCAAGCAAAGCTGAGAACTGGCTTTTCAGAGGAGAGGTAGCCTAGCAACAAAGTCACTCGGTCAGACCTGTAATTTCATTACCAGGACTGATGAAGTCTCATGATGGGGGACCAAGATGATTAACAGACAGCAGCTACTCCATTCCAAGGTCCACTTTTAAACTCTAACAAGGAAAACTAATGCAGGAGTTCAGTAGTGCAAGAACACAAACCACACACTCCCAAAGTCAAAGAGAGAATGGCAAGGGGGAGGAAATGGACTGTATTCTGGAATTTTGCTGAATCATCAAAAATATAAAGCACGGTGCATGTGAGATCCCTGAACAGGCTTAAAATATACCACACTAAACCACAGCCACCAGTGTTCGAGAAACTTGGGGGCTTCCTGGGCTTCTGAAGACATTACATTTAAACAGCTGTACATTACAGCACAACTAGTTTTGTGTTTGGAATGCAAATTCTAATTGAGGAGCAGTACCACAAGAGCAACAGTTTTGGTGGCTCCTGAAATTTAAGAATTATTCATAATACAAACAGCCTGAGCAACTGTCCAAACAACAGTCAGTCCTGTGTATTGCAAAGTCTGTTTGAAACACTTCAGAGACCTATGGCTGATGCAGGCATCGTCTAGAAGTAGCCAGGAGCTTTTAAATTCAGTACTTTTATTTACTAGACCTTTATTAAAAGAAAATAAATGATGCAATTAAAGCATAGCCATACTCGAAAAATCTTGGTAGTTCAGATCAGTTTTAGGTGAGTGTCCAACTTACCGGACTGTAACATAGCCATTAACATGGGCAAGATGAACGCACAGACTTGTAGCAAACATACATCTTTCCTTACTGAAACATAATTTTTGTGCTTTAAGAACAAGATACCAACACTGGCAATATCAACAACAATTGCTATCTAGACAGTGCTTCATGTTCACGACACTCAACTGAAATAACTCTACACTCAATTCTTGCATCTCCCCTGGGGCTTTAGTGCTTTTATTAACAAAATGAAACTTTCTGTCTGATGAAGTCACAGACATTTCTATCCACAATGCTGTGAATAAATAAGGAAGCTCAAGACTGCTAATTAAATCACCAAACCAAACACAGTATTTAACTTGGTTTCTGGAAGTGTTTTACACATGTGCCAATATGGAAAAATGTCTTCTTAGAAGAAGAAAATTAGTTTTCCAGTAATGTTAGTTTACAGTGAATAAACTGAAACAGTTTTTTCCTACTAACTATGCCAAAAATACATTTAAGGAGTGAAAAATGTTTGCTTCTTCCTTCCAAGCACACCATGAACCAACAAGGAGAAAGCAGCAAAGAGGAATATAGAAAAAGTACACTGCTCTTATCAGACTAGCACAGCAGTAAGCAAAGCCCATGCCGCACGCTAACTTTCCCAGTTACAAGTATCACTATTCCCAACTGCAAGCTGGAAAACCAAAAATATAAGGAAGGGGAATAGGAGAGGGAAATTTCTTTTTCTACTCTCCCTACAGATTTCACAAATTTAAAATGGAATAATTTCTCAAGGTTAAAAAGTTTAATGTGGCTACAAATTCACAAACCGCTAAATTTCAAATGAAGGTTTTCCCTATCAGCACCTGAATTCTGAACAACCACTAACCTTAAAAATTTAGTCTGGAATCTAAAAAAAATTGAAGACATTTTTTTCTTTCTGTTCTTCTTGATCAACTATTGTTCTTTTTCATATGTCATCACAAGTTACGTTTTTGACAGGTCATTCCTCTATATTCTGTTTTCCATGTATAACCACATTAAGACTTATACAATCAACTGATAGTCACAGGATATTAAATAACAGACATAATAATCCTGACAATCAAAGTAGACTAGATTCCTACCACTAGTTAACTCAGCAGATTTAAAACTAATTTAAAAAATAGTAAAATATTGTTCATTGTGGAGCTGGTAGACTGCTCTGATTAAAAGCAAAGAGATATCAGGAAAGCTTTTCACCCACAAGGTGGCTGGGGACTGGAATAGGATCCGCAAGAAAGCGGTCACAAAACCAAACCTGACAGAGTTCAAGAAGCTTTTGTACAATGGTGTCAGGCACATGGTGTGACTCTTGGGGTGGGATTCTTGCACAAGGGCAGGCATTGGACTCGACGATCCTGATGGGTCCCTTCTGACTCAGTATATTCTATGATTCTATGCTATGATTCTATGAAAAAAACAACCAGTTTTTAGAATAGAATAGCACCAGGGAAAAAAAGGAGCAGGCATTGCTAGTCAGCTGTATCTTTTCACTGTTACATTTTTAGGTATTAGCACTCTGCATATGCAATAGCACTAAAATTCTGAGGACAAATCTGGATTCTGCAGAGGTATTATCTCAATTTCAGGCACAAGAAAATGGAGGAACAAAGACCATAACAAGGTGTGCCTATGCCAACAGCAAGAGCATGTGGTTTCATGTTATACTTAATCTGCTGAAAATTAGGGCGTGGGGATGGAGGAGGAAACACATCGAAGAAGCAGCCCTTGCCTCTAACTGTACATTCCTGCTGCTTCCCTGGAACACGTGCAGCAAGCATGCAGCTGCAAGATGAACCCATCTGGTGTACTAATCCAGGGAGGAGCTGTGCCTTTTACTGGGTTCATTTTTCACCTGGCTGGAGAACTAGTATCAACCAGCTTATAAGCCATGTCTTACTTAGGAATCCACAAGAAGTTCAGTTGATATTGTCCCCAAGGAAGAACTCAAGGTGCTGAGGTAGCCCAGCCAAGAGAATGACTGTCCTCAGTGTCACCTCTCCTTGGCTTGCTCTTTATGTAAAGGTATATGACATGAACAGTAAGAGAATTAGCTAAACCGTTTCATACTCCCACCTGTTTATGTGTATGAAGCCTTAAATCAGGGGAGAAACCAGTTTTCTACCCTGGGCACTTTTCTTGGCAATGGGTCAATCCAAAATAATAGCAATTAGATAAGCAGGAAGGACAGAATGTGGCAGAACTCAGCAAGAAATCCAAAGTTTTCAAATGCCCTTCTTTCTGTTGTTGTCCTCCCAATGCAACCCCATCCTCTGTGTAATCTTCTCAGTTGTTTTGCAGCATCACTTAAGTCTTGAAACAGCTTTTCAAAAAACCTAACTAATCAAACAAAAAACCAAAACAAACAAAAAACCCCCCCAAACCAAAACCAACCAACAAACACTATACAAGATTCAGGCACACAAAATTACAAAATTATTTTGTTTTCAAAGAACACTGGCAATAGGGAAGATAAAACCTCATATTCTATTTTCAAAGGCTAAGATCAAACTGATAAATGCCAAGCATAAGTGAACAGTGAAAAAATCTCTTGTATTTCCATTTTTATTGATGTCTTCCGTATCACTTTCTTGTACTCCATCCACAGTCAATTTTGTCTAATGAACACCTGTAGATCAGGTTTTGAATCATGAAGAGCATTTCACAATGAGACATGAGTAACAACATGGGACTAACTCAACCAAGATTTTCAGTGATGCAATTGCTACAAGCATCAGATCCCCTTGGGGTTCACACTAGAAAGCACAGCTCAGGAAGCACTGATAAAATCAGCTAAGCCTCCTTTGCCATGTGATTTCCAAAGGCAGAAGCCTACCAAGGATTGAAGAACAAAGGCTGTCATCAGGTCTATAGAGAAGAACCAAAAACAATTTAAAAATTTAAAACCAATTAAAAATCTACTAAATATATGAGCTATGAGGGTCTTGAATGAAAGCATGATGAACACTTCCAGCTATGCTGTTATTTATCTATCTGTGTCACACTATTCTAGATGCCATGGAAGACTTCTTTCCTGTCTTATATCCTCAAGGATACAGATTCATAAGACCTGGTCTTCTGGCCTTTTGTGAAGTCGTATCTGAAGAACCAGGAGTGAAATCTCCCACTGACAAAACAGAACCACAGCAAAAATGTCTTTGCACCTCTGCATCAGTCTCACTACAAGTTCCTAATACAAAGGTGGGCACCAGAAAAATTCACCACTCCAGCTTAATCCATCTTAGGCACTAACTGCAAAAGCAAAAAGCCAAGCCTCCCAAGAATTACAACTTGCACTATTTAATCAGTTAAAGCATATTCTAGGACAGCTGCACAAAACTTGTACTAACACTGATACACACTAATTACAGTTCCTGGATTTTCAGAAGGCATCAAGTTTCTTTTTTTTTGTAACACAGAATGTGAGAGAAAAAATTGTTATTAAAGCAGAGAAGGACAAAGGTGGGTTGTTACTGCTCTCCAGAGCAGACTGGGAGAGAGGATGAAAGACCAGAGCAGCATGTGAAGAGTCCACAGAAAACTTCTTTCACACAATGCAAGGGCAACAATAGTTAATAAGCAATTACTTGGAAGAAAAAAATGCTACCATGCCTGGCAGGCAAAAAAAGATATAAAAGCATCTGATAAGTAAGAAAAAATAGGTGTTTTGATAGACAAAATTAAAGAAATGCTGAGAAGGTAGCAACAAGTGCTAGAAGTGTGCTGGAAAAAGGAGTGAAATCCCTATGCCGCTCTGAAAAACCTCAATAAAACCCCAAACACATTTTATCGCTGCTGTCCCTCATTTCAGACCTCCTGTGGAAATCAAAACGTATCTATTTTAAAAAGTAGATATTTAAAGCATGTTGTCACTTCCAGATTCATTTTCAAAATATTCTTCTTCAGAAAAAAAAATTCTGAGCTGCCATTTCCCGCAAGGTATGGCAAAAAGTTACTGAACTATTCAGCATCCTGGAAAGATAACTGGTACAGCCCCTGATGAATTAGACATGGACAAAAAATTGTTCGCCTACCTCTGGATGCTAATGAGGAGGTTTCGTGTCCTTCTATCAAGGAAGGAATTTGCTTCCATCTTTTGCCAGCAGTGACAGCATACCCCACCGTTTGCAGACTTACTAGGACTAAACATCTCAAGTAGCTCTTTTGTCCCAAACACAGGTGGAAGGCAGATGCTCAATGCTACAGAACATTAACTGGGAATAACCAAAAACTATTAATTGTTAAATCAACACACACCTATTTGAAGCAACACTGGAAAATGATTTGCAGTGTACTGAAATATTGAAAAGGGATTTCAAGAGAACAAAAGCTTTGCCAACATTTTTTTTTATTAGAAACATAGATACACTTATCTTCTTGGAACAGGCATTTTCTGTTCTCATCAAGGGAGAAACATATCACTTTGAAACAGTAAGTCCTAAGTCAATAATTGATCCAGTTTTTCAGATTTCAGTCCCCCTGACTGACACAAAAAGGTATGATCTTAATGTGATCATATAATGCCCTGTTCAATGCTTTACAATGCCAAAACAACTTCATTCAGGAGTATTTTTCACTCCTAAATGGCTCATCATACTACAGATGACATAAGAAAATCACAAATTTAACACATAAAACAATTCATGCTCTTCAGCTGAAGCCAAAGATAAATGCAGCTAAGCTGAACAGAACAGCATTTAGACTTCAAATTAGGAGGACAGAGAATTCAGATTATAAGAGAAGAAAAGCGATACTTTAAGTCAACTATTTAACAGGAAAAGCAGATGACACACAGCAAAACTTAATGTCTTCTTAGCTCAAATCTTCATGAAAAAATTAATCAGGAAAAATATTTATGGCAATTAATTTTTAGCAAAGAGTCAGAAGTGTAGACTAGAAAAGAAAAATACTAGTTAAATATTTATGCAAGTTCAATGCATTCAAGTCACCAGAATATGACAAAATTGATCCAAACTTCCAGGAAGAACTAGCCAAAGCAATTACTGAACCATGAGAAATAACTGCAGAGATCTTTTGTACAAAGATGAGATCACAGGAGACTGAAGTCAGGCAAACAAAAGAAGGACCTTAGATGTTTTTGCTCAAACACCCAAAGGTTTCACAACAAAGCTGAGCTTTTAAAGCTGCTGTTCCCTCCTCCCACACTGACAACCTGGTTCTGGAGCTTGTTTGACCTCTTAGTGAGCCAGTTTTACCGAATCACCTTTCGCTTCAGTTCCCTAGATGAACTAGCTGCTCATCAAGGGCCAGAAAAGCACAAAAGATATCATCAGCAATTAACCCTTCCAGCAGCAGCCAGTTATTACATCCACTCACAACATGAAGCCTCACACTAGTTTTGGGAGGCAGACAGAAAGACGGGAAAACATGCCATCAAACACCGGTATCTGCATTATATCATTTAAGAGTGCAACTATTCTCCCCGTTCCTCAAGCACCCTAAACTTGCTGGGCAATTCTGTAACACAAAGATTTGAAAACATGCTTTGGCTGCAGTAACACCACAAGCGAGCAGGAAGTTTGAAATCCCAAACTGGAAGACCAGGTGTCTTGTTTCTGGGGAAGGCCTAGCCAAAATTTAATTGCAGTTTGTTAATAGAGCAGAATCTGCTACTTGAGTAGTCCCCATCTTGAAGCTGTAAGAAGTAACAATTGGCCAGCACAGATTTGTTTAGAAAAAAGAATCTCACTTTCTTATGAGAAGATAACCAAACTACTTTAAAGGAAAATGATACACGTTACAGATCATGATTTCTCTAAGGTTTTTGGTATTGATACCCTTACAGCAAACTGAGTCTGCAGGAAATCGCAGGGTTGCACACAGTGTTCTCAAGCCCAAGCGACCAGTTTCCAGCCAAACCAAAATGGGATTTTCATTATCAGCTTCAATCTGCATTTCCTTGCTCATGACAGATACGATACTTTCAGACACGGCTAGGAAAGCTGGTAATACACAAGTGGCACATTCTCAAGTGCAGAAAACACAAGACCATAATGTGACAGCAGAAACTGCCTCACAGGACATCAGCGTGCTGACGTGGACGAGTGCATACTGCTACACACAGGACAGGAGCCTGTGACAAAAAGTGAAAGGGAATTTGGGCAACAGTCCTCGGAGAAGCATGGGATTAGAGAAGCACAAAGCGAGTATGCTGCTGTTAAAAAAAGACTGCAGAATAACAAATCTGCTCTACTCATTGTCCCGTTCTGCACAAGATTTCAGGAAAACACAGCCATAATTAGGCTGAGGTTTCACAGTAGCTTCAGTCAATCTAGTTGCTGGCTGTCACAGTCCCACTCTCTGCCTCCCACTGGCCTCAGTACCGATCTGACCAATGGTTGCTGGCAGCACTACATCAACAGAAAACCTACCCTGCTTCAGAAAAAAAAATGTTTTCTGCCAGTTTGGAGCCTTTGTGAGTCACCTCAAGCGCTGATGGGAGCCAGAGAGGCAGGCAGTCATAACAGCAGCATTCAGATAGCTTAAACTGTTAGAGAATGGCAGCTTAGTCCTGACAAAAGCAACAAGTACGCTGAGGTACAGCGAGCGTGACCCATGTGATGAAGTAGAATGAATCCGTTTGCTTAAGCCAGAGAACACACAACTAAGATGGAGGACACGGCTACAACTGCACATCGGCACAAGAGCTTTCTGAAAACCAACAACGGTTCACTGGAGATGGGAAAACAGAATCTGCTCTATTTGTAGCAAAGATGACGTCAGGCATTAGGACAAGCATTTTAGTTATAAAGACTGTCTGCTGTAGCACTCCACTACCTACAGGGGGGACATCCTCAGAGCACTTAACAAATTTTCTTATCATCAGCGTAGGAGATGGATTTGACAACAGTGTGGATTTCCTTATTAAACATAATTCTAATTACTCTTATTATTCAACTCCAGGGCAGTGTAGACAACACAGGTAAAAATGCCATTTAAGAATGCAGAAAAAGGTACAGTGAGATCTTCGCTAGCAACAGCTAAAAAAGTAGGATAACTTTCCCAAAGCACCAAACTGCTTAAATGTCCAGTTTACTGTTCTGTCTCACATGAAGTCATGGAAGAACAAAATAAACTGTGTAACTCTGTCCTAAAAGATTATATAAGTGCCTACATACTTTATCCATCAGAAACATCATAACTGTTCTCCTGAGAAGCAAAGTGTGGATGAGCCCATTTCACCCTCACTAAGATCTGGTGGAATTTACTCAATTTAGACACTAGCAGCAACTACATTACAGTGTACAGGGAACCGCATGAACACAAGTAATGTGTAATTCACAAAATTAAAGAACCCTCAAGGTCAAACTAAACTTATAAAGAGCATGGCTTTGGAGTTTATAATTGCCATGTAAGCAGAACTACAGTCATATCTAATTACAGCATCTCAACCACACAAGAAGGAAATTTAAAAACTATCTGGAAGGTTACTGGTGCAAAGCTGGCATTAAAAAAGTCACAGGCAAGGCACAGACCCCATGTCCTGAAACAGGGCTAAAAGATGCAAAATTGAATACTTTAAAAAAAAAGTGCCATTCCTTCATGCTTGCACTTATTTAAAGGAAAAAGGGAGTAAGCCAAATCCTGTATAAAGCCTGTTAGAAAATGAAATATTATGAACATTACAAACTGGATAGTCATAATCAATTTTGCAATACCTAGGAAAACCAGTAATTGCTTCCCAAGCAGTTTTATCAAGCATGGTAAATTTGGACAAAATTTTGTGGGAGGCTCAATAAAAGTGACAAAAATGCCACTCTAGGATCAAAACCCAAATGACTACAAGATCTGGAGGTTTAAATGAAACCTGTTCAGCTGCTGTCAACAATATGCTGAAATGGCTACAGGAGTCAGTGGGGATGTTCGTTCCCATTCAAATAAAATACACTCTGTTATGATATCACAAATTTTTCTGCCGCCACAGATTAAGTTGATTGGAAATGTACTCTCAGATAAAAGGCAAAGTGAAAGAAACTACACAAGATCTTCCCTTCTCCTCCCCTCAGACTCTGTGCTCCGCCTGTTCAGTCAGCAAATCCTGATAAAAACAATTCTACGTTTTCTTTAACCTACTAGCAAATGGGATAGACACACGAAAGGATCTGGTGAAGCCCAGAGCAGCGCAAGGTGGCATGTGGAAATTGGGAAGGAAGCATGAACTCCCCATGCTGCTGGCAGCAGTATGCTACTATAACTGCCTCTCACGTAACCTCACCCTTCTTTTAAATGTCTGCAGCCAATCTGGTTCTCCAAACAGCCATTTATGCCCGGAGATGGGAGGCACAACTTCTTTCAGTAGGAGTGCTGGCTGCGAAGTACTTGCCCAAAACCCTCCCACAACACTCAAAGCTGCTGCAGGGAAGTTTGCCTTTCAGGTGACACACCAGCCTTGATTACTTAACTACCCTGATGCAAGAAAAAAAATTATATTTGCCCACGAGCAAAATTATATATATTTAAAATAAAAGAACATGCCTAGGGCATCCTTACGCCACTCACCAGCCGCACGCTGCGCACAGAGCCGCAGGCACGGTCCCTGGCACACGGTGAGCGGGCAGCACGCCCCGCGCCCGAGCCCAGCCCGGCGCGGCTGCTGGACACGCACGGCCGGGCCGCGCTGCCCGCGCAGGGAGCGCCGGGCCCGCGCGCGGCTCTTCCGGGCTCCCGGGGCGGCGGGCGCGCTCCCTGCGCGCTCCCTGCGCGGCACCGCCGCCCCTCCGCGCCGGGCGGAGCGGGACACGGCGCCGGCCCGGCAGGGCAGCGAGGCCAGCCCCGGCCGGGGAGCGGCAGCGGCAGCCCGGGAGTGGCTCAGGAGCCCTGAGGCAGCGCAGGGCAGAAGTTACCGGCGGGGCCGGGGCGCTGACAGCTGCGCACTCCCCGAACCCTCCCTCCCGCCCAGGGGCAGCGGCGCGGGGGCCGGCCCGGCCCGCTACCTTGTCGCAGTAGAGCCCCACGAGCTGCTTCATGCGCCAGTGCGGGGCGGAGAACACGTCCACCTCCTCGGGGAAGGGAGCCATGTTCTCCCCATGGAGCCGCGCCGCGAACGGCGGCGCGAGCACCCGCACCGCGCCTGCGCCCGCCCCGCGTGACCGCGCCCGCCGCTCCGCGCGTGCGCCGCTGGCCTCGCCCCTTCCCGCGGGCAGCGGCGGCGCCGGGCCCGGCTCGGGCTGGGAGCTCCCGCCCGGGACCGGGAGTGCCGGGGCCGGGAGTGCCGGGACCGGGAATGCCGGGGCCGGGAATGCCGGGGCCGGGCCGGGCTCCTGACGAGTGACGGCCTTTGCTCCGTCCGAGCGCCCTGAAGTACTGCGCGACTTGAGAGCCGATGCCTTGGCAACGCCGAGGTAGTAGCTTGTGGATGTAAAAAGCAATTTACAGAATCAGGCTGGAAAATACGTCTGAGGTCACGGTGTCCAACCTGGGATCGAACACGTCGTCTACTAGAGCATGACACTGGTTGCCACGTCCAGTCTGTCCTTAAACACCTCCGGGGATGGTGACTCCACCATCTCCAATGTCAAATCACCCTTCCTGTGAAGAAATCCTTCCTGATGTCCAACGTATACCTTCCCTGGAGCAGTTTAAGACTCTGTCTTCTTGTCCTGTTGCCATTTGCCTGGGAGAAAAGGCCAACCCCCACCTGGCTACAGCCTCCTCTCAGGTGTTTGTGGAGAGCAGTAAGGTCCCCCTGAGTCTCCAGGATAAACACCCTCGGCTCCCTGAGCTGCTCCTCACAGGTCCTGTGCTTTGTTGCCCTTCTCTAGATATGCTCCAGCACCTCAATGCCCTTCCTGAACTGAGGGGCCAGAACTGGACACAGGATTTGTGGTGTGACCTCATCAAGAAAGGTCCTAAGAAAGTGATTTGTGTATGCTGCAGCAGGGAATCTGCACCCAACCTTTTGCAGCATCTGTGCCAAACAAGTAAAATTAGGCGTGTTTGTTTAACATCCAAGGCAAATGGACCAGAAACACCTGCCTGTCATACTGATCTGCTTGTGCAACATTTCAAAGTAAACAGGAACACTTGGCCAAACTGAGATTGCACATTGATTTGACAAAAGCTGTAACTGTCAGCCAACATGTGGTGTAGTAAAACTGTAGACAAGCATCGCAGTGTTCAGGAAATGTCAGCAAAAAACACCAAAAACAAAATAGGTGCAGCAGGCCTTTCTGACTGAAAACTGTTACTGTACAAAGTCTGTCTTGCAGATGTTAGATGTATTAGAGCTAGCTAGTTCATAGGTGTAAGCAATTCATTGTAAACATGTTGAAATATTTTCAGCAAAGTCACATGAGTTTTAGTCCGGTATTTCTCAACATACCAGGAATAAAATGCTGGTAAAAGCAGTAAATAGTGAACTGAGCTGAGGACACCGTGTTATGAGTGTTATCTAGCTGACACTGTGCACAATAATCTTTTTATCTCTTTATCTAAGGATATGAGTCTTAAGCAATTGCAGCATTGGGCGTTTCCGTTTCCATTAATCCTTTCCACCTGGAAGGACTTTTGAACACGCTGACCTACTTAACCGTATTTGCAAATATGTACAAACCTTGGGAGGTTAAATTCTTACAACTTCAGGGCGGGAAAAGAAGCAGTTACCCAGGAGGGCAGAAAGGAAGGCAAAGCACAGGTGTTACACAGCTGGCTGGCCAGCACACGGCTGTGTTTACTGCTTGCCTGTAAGCAGAGCTCTGGGTTTGGGCTTGAGCATGTCTTTTGCAGAGTGTGTGCCCTGTCACACAAGGGAGCAGCCGAGACCCTGTGTTACTGCTGTAGTAAACTTACACACCGGGGACACAAAACCTTAAGAAACAATGTTTGAAGTTCATTGCTTACAGAGGGGCTTGTGAGTATGAGCCGTTTCAAGGTCCTATTTCCAGGCCTAAAGCATGTAGTCATACAGAATTTAGGTTATTCAGCTAGAAATTCATGCTTGAGTAGTAACAAAGGATTAACGTTCTCACCTGTTACACCTTCCTACTGCTGGAACTTACCACTCCCATCTGATAGAAATAACAAGAGAGAACATGTTGGTTCCTCATCTTCCGGGGTTCAGAACGTAAACATATGCTGAATTTCATGGTTGTTTGGGTTAATATTCAGTTTGTGAACTACAGGATCTCCAGAGCAGATATGCTGCCAATTTTCTGACTCTTCTTCATGGGCAATAACATCTTCTAGGAGAGAGGGACAGAGAGCGAGGAGCAGTGATCTGCTTCCACCATGAATTGCCAGACCTCAGGAGGCAAGATGGGTAGCCAGTTTGTGGCAGTGAATTACAATACTACAAGAGAAATTACCTGATAAAGGGATTAAAATGAATTTTCATGGACTGGTTTAAGGATAGACTTGGTAATTTTTTACAGGAATTTACATGTAGAGATTATTCTGAGGATGGATTCTTCATTAATGTAACAGAAACAAAATATCATGAGATTCAGTGACTGGAAGCGAAAAGTAGACAAGTTCAGGCCAGAGCTAAGGTTTTACTCTCAAGGTTATCAAACCACTGGAATGCTGGAGGTTATTAGTTTAGCTATCATGTGAAGTATTTAGAACAAAACTAGGAACATGAATTAAACATGGCTGTGCTGAGTCAGATCAGAGGCCTTTCTGGCCTGATGTTATGTTTCTAGAAGTTGCCAGTGAGGAAAGAAAGCTTGACAGAAGTTGAAAGGGGAATCCCAGCAACTCTTGGATCCCGTTCCTCTGTGATGTTATGACAGGTTGTCTATCTGTTGGGGAACCCACATCTTTTTCCCCAAGATTCTGCGTCCTAACCTAGTGTGTACTTGGAGAAACACTCCAAGTATCTGTCTTTATGACTTCTTAGCTTATACTGGATACTTTAAGCAAAAGTTTTAGTCTTGATGCAAAAATCAGTGACAATTTCTGCACATTTCGGTATAGAAAATCACATCAGTGATGCTTCTGGTTTCTGTTAGACCCTGAAATTACTGAGCAAAATTTGATTGCAGCAAAGTTGATAATAAGAGAAAATTTTCAGTGATTTCCATGGGCTATTGCACTCTCTAATCCTGAATCCGAAATATTGGCTTAAAACCATTTGATTAATGTTCTGGTGCCCTATCAGCATGGACATAGAGAGATTAGGAAGAGAAATAGGAAGAAAAAGCAGTAGAGGAGCAACTGTACATAATTTCCTGTGTGTCCACCATATCAAGCACAACATTACATATCCATTTGTGAGTAAATCTGACTTTCCTGGAGACTCTGCTGCAGGTAGCAAACCAATTGGCTATCTTTTATCATTTTATTAGCAGAAAACCATCATCAGCAATTACCTCAATGATTAGCAAGACTTTTCCTTCAGCAAAATCTGCCAGCTGAGTACCAGTGCATTAATGGAAGTGTGATACTACATAAATAAATACACAAAAAATAAAGTTATACATTCACTAAGGAAGGAAGGAAGGAAGGAAGGAAGGAAGGAAGGAAGGAAGGAAGGAAGGAAGGAAGGAAGGAAGGAAGGAAGGAAGGAAAAGAAAGAAAGAAAGAAAGAAAGAAAGAAAGAAAGAAAGAAAGAAAGAAAGAAAGAAAGAACCAGCATACTCCTCAGAAATGCGAGTCCATAGTCTAAATACTTGGAGGTTGAATTTTTTTTTTAAGGGAAAAATAATATAGTTGTATTGGCAGCAGTGTATACCAGAGTATATTCTGAAGATCTGGTTGATTGGTGCCTTTTGATGTTCTAACAGAGTACTTAGGGAAAAGAACCTGGAGGAGAATGACAGCAGAAGTTGAAGACATTTGTTTAGTGCACAGGATATGTCTTAATCCTTATGTATCTCATTATGATTGATTCATGACTGCAAGGCAGGTTTTTTTCATGAAGACATATCATCACACCAAAATGTCACTGTCACTGTCCAGGGGAGAGATGAAAAAAGAGCTGACTAATGTTACCCCTATGTGTGATACAAGATAACTCAAGGACTTAAATATTTACACTATCGTTGCTGTAACAGCAACAAGTATTAAGTGAACCAAAGGCATCCTAATTATTCAAGTGGTAAGGGGATTTTTTCCCCTGCCTTTACGGAAATATACTGCAATTCTCCTCAGTTATCACCAGGTGGCCTTAAAAGTCTCTTGTTTTTCAGAAGTGGGGAATAGTTTAGACACGAGGAAGTGATGTATCCCTGTGCTGCAATCGTTCCAGGAAATAGTTAGGTTATAGTTCCCAGCAAGGTTTATTTTTCCGTCTTTGTCTTCTGTATTGAGCTGTAGCTAGTACTGAAAATATTAGACGTTAAGACTGCAGGTTTCCATTTAAATTGTATCACTGAATTCTCCTTTTTTTTATTCCTTTTTTTATTCCCTTTTTTTTTTTTTTATTTTAAGAATTTGGATTGTCAAGAATTCATGATGATGAGCCTTTTTTCCCTTCTTTTATTTGTCTCTATTCTGTACATGAACAGCTTCTCAGGAGTGCAGGGAAAGAAATGGAAAGGTGAAGGTACTACTCAAAACCTGGAAAGTATTGTCATTGGAAGATGCTATGATTATATTAGAATTGTGAACCCTGCTGTTGGGTAAGTTTTGCTTGTTTCTGGATTCTTTTTTTATGTTCTGTACCAAATGGTTATTAATCAGAAGCCTGATGTTGTGCTTCTAGCCAAGAAAAGGATCCTATTGAAGCCAACATGCTTGTAGCTGTCTGGAAACAAAACATTAACTTTGATGGATGTTGTATTTTAAGTAAAGTAGTGTAATTAAGGCAAGATTTTTAATCCTTCAATTCTTTATTTCACATTTCTTCTCCCCCCTCCCCCCTTACTTTCTGTGAGGAGAATGCAGAAATGACAGGGGTGGTGTTTTTGGAGTACTAAATCTGACAGCACTCCTGGGAAGACCAGCTTTGCTTTGCATTCCTGTATGTCATGTTAGAAGGGGAACACCTCATTTTATAGCTGTCCTGTAGCACTGAAGGAACCTGTTTAGCTCATCTACCTGAAAAATCAAGTAGTAATCAACTGCTCTAGTAGGATTATCTGTGAGCTTTCATTTGCTGTGCTAATTACACAGAACTGGAGGTAAATCACACACTTTGCTAAAATGAGCACTCTTCTGTCTTCCTTGCATTGTAAGGGCAAAAAGGAAGAAAATAAGGAGGGACAGCCCCCTGGAGTTCAGCCCTTTATTCTGCCACTAAAAAGTTGCCCTAATAGTGTGAAGAGGTATTTGCAGAGGGACCCTGGCTGAATTCCTGAAGCATTGAATTGCTGGCGTAAAACAGGGTTAGAACATGCACAGATGAATAGATTGCAAATATCACCTCATTTCCCCAACCTCCTATTTTCAGTTCCTGTTGCAAAAGAGGAAGACAAAGGACTTAAAACAAATTCTTCGCTTTTAACAAAGGCAAACCAATTTATTTCTGCACAATAACACTCTTAACTTATCAGAAGTGTTTTCTTTCAGGTTTCTTATGAAGGAAAAAGATCATCCTAATGCAAATAACACAGTACATGAATTTCAAGTGGAACAGTTCAAGCTTGGCAAATTTATAAACAGGTCACAATGGACAGTGGAAGTAAACTTTAAGTGTAGATTTCTACATTCCTATGATATAATATATAATATAAAATATGTGAACTTAGTTAACAGTGGTGTAGGTAATCTGGTCTTGCAGTAGGCTCTAGATAGAGCTCCTGTAGGACTTAACAGATGCCACTTCATTTATATCTGAAACAGGACATGAATAACAAGACAGAATATGCTAAAATGAGCAACATAAAGGATAGTTACTGTCGAAATTTTAATGGTATCACTAACTGATTTGGACTTTCAGAGATGTAAATGCAATAGTCTAGAAACCATTTCTATATCTCTCATGTTTGTGATAGTTTTGTGATCTAATGAGTTCTGGTTACATTTCCACAATATGATTTTAAAATTGAGAAGTTTGAACATGTTCATCAAAGTGTTCTTGCTCAGGATAGCATGAGGCCAGGCAGGGCATTAGGACCATTTTCCTGAATTTAGACTAAAGATGGCATTATTAAAAGAAGAGCTACACAATTGCTATCATATAATGTGGGGATTTTTCGCTTTCCCTTAAGTCTATAAGCAAGTAATGTAATCCAAACAAAATGGAAAATTCGTGTTGCACAGGGGGAAAACAGATATTCTAATTATTTATAACCCTTTCTGTTATTGTCTGTTTCTTAGTTGCTCCCTGGCTAGCTTCTATAGAGACATGACCACCTGGATAGGTTTTGCTTCTGAATTTATGTGCAAATTTTCTAAAAATACTTTGCTAACATAAAGGAAGCTGGCAAAACATATCTTTACACTGCAACATAGTTAAAACATAAAGATATTTATAGGAACATAAGAAAAACTTTCCCACATGTTAAAATAGAATATGCAAAATGGCAGTCAAAAGGAGGCATTTTGCAAAATGCTGTGGCCATGTAGAAGTGAGGAATTTGAATTAAGATAATATTTGACATTTACTAACAGGAGTATGCTAAATAACACAAATGTTCCTGTAGTGCTTTTCCTCCGTATTTGTTTATTCGTAGTATATAATGGAATCTTCAAAAACAATTTTTTAACTTACTAGTGTGAAATTAATCTGACTTATTAGTGTCTACTAAGATTAGAAGGTATTGTCCTGAACTGCAGTCCTTCCCCATCCTGTAGTTTCAAAAAGTGTTTTTGCCAGCTAAGAAGTTTTGAGTATCAGAGCAGAATAATCCTTTTGGTTTACAAGCTGTTCAAAGCTGGATCAGAAGTCATTTAAAAAAAAAAAAAAAGCACTATGTGAATTAACCAGAAAATTACTGATGGATTCAGCTGTCAAGAAAGATGTTAAAAGTTCAGTTGCTCATAACTTACAAGTACTAACATAAGTGCTTCAAGCAGAAAGCTCTTTAGCAAAATGAGACCTAAGTATATACAATTGTTGGAAGTCGAAGTATAACATCTTGAAATCAGAAATAGGGTGCAAATCCTTTTTAAGTAAAAGGATTAAGTAAATCTGTTTAAACCTTGAAACTATTGATCAAGGATCATATTGCATCACTGAAAATTTTTAGGTCAAGATCCTTATCTGCTTACAATATATAGAGATTTTTTATATAGTTGATGGAAGCATGACCAGAGATTTCTGTAAGAAAATCTGTGATCTGTTTCCTGCATAGCTCATCACAAGGGGTCCTTTAATGTGTCTGTGACATTCAGTGTCACAAAGCAGCTCCCTAAAGAACCTGTATTAGCAGAAACCGTGCCGTCTATGGATGATACTAAATGAGCAAAACACTGTAATGGCAAAGCTTGGTTTACTTATCAGGACCACTATTGTTCAAGCTAGAGCTTTGCAGTGACAGCTGTTCACGTTAGGAAGGTTGTATTCACATAATTACTCTGTTGTGCAGAATGTTCCTGGCATAGACATTGTCACAGTGTTATTTGGGGAAGGTACTGTGGAAAAGTGGTGAAAGGAGAAATTCCCTTCTTAATTACTCCAGGCAGGCTCAGAGCTGTGACAGGTGAGATCCTGAAAGTCCAAAGAGATGGGACACTTCCACCTGTAGATAGCCTGTCTTGTCCCTCCATGGAGGTGGTTGTCCCCAAGACAGAGCTGGCAGAAGGGAAATGTTGAAGTGCACAGCCTAGCATCTTATTTCAGCTCTTGAAGTGTTGAATGCTAACAATATTCTTGTAGTTATGGTAGCTACTGCATAGTGAATGTGTGTGTCCCTCACTGCACTCATTCCAGCAGGATAAAACTGCACAGTCCCAGGGCCTAGAAGCAGAAGGCATCTCTGTCACAGTCATTATTCTACCATCAAAACTTTTTATAAACTCATCCTGCACTTGAATCTGGTATTTTAAGAGTAATATTACATTCCAGCAGTGTTGGATATTTAGCTATGGTTTATTTGAAATGCTTTTTGAAAGAAAGCTTTTTTTTCAGAATTTCAACAGTGCTGGATAGCAAACTCACAGTGTATATCGTAACTACTAAGATTTTTGTTGAATTCTAATGTGTTTCTAATTCCACACTGTAAATGCTAACATTTTCCTTGCTACTTCTTCCTTATCTGCTGCAGTTATGACTCAGAAGACAAGATCTCAATGCGCTTTCTGAGCTACAAGTTTTTTACCACCCTGACTTCAGTTTTCTGCCTTAACATTAAGGGGATTTTAATTTGGGTATTTGAAGGAGTTCAGAACAAGTAACTTTCTTGCTCAGCTTTGAAAAGACAATTTTGCTATTGTTTGTTTTAATGATTACAGTGAGAAGAATTGTTCACAGATATGGGAAGCATTTAAAAATGCATTTATTAACAAGGATCCTTGCAGCATTCTACCTAAGGATTATGAATTATTTATCAACCTCACATTGCACACAATTCCACCTAACAAGGTAATAATTTTTTATGTTAATTGCTTTGTGACATTCAAGAGATTTTACGTGACACTGTTCAAAATTGACGAGTCATTCTGTGGCTGACTTGTGAGTCATTCTTTTTGACCCGTCTATAGTTTATAAACTAGACTCTGTAGTTTATAAACTAGACTCAGATTTGATAGCATGTTTCAATGTGTTTGGCTCCATTTATTTTATGCAGTAACTTTTCAGCAATGTGTCTCTTTCCAAGCTACAGAAATTCCCCATTTTTCCTGCTGTGCTGGGAGCTCTGCCATAGTCCATAAACTTCCACTTCTACTTTTCTTTAAGTTAGGTGCTCTGGCTGCAAATGCTGTGCCTGCTATCATCTTTTGCTTTTACTCCTCGCAGCTAAGTCTCATGACAATGACATGTTAAACACTGACACGCTGAACAAGCAAAAGCAGAAATGAGAGAGGAAGCTGTTCTATGCCAGAAAACAGTAAGGGTTTGATGTGCTAGCAATTGCAAAGAACCGTGGAAGTGCAAAAGACATGTTGTGCTTTAAAGCAGATTTTCCCCTAGCACAATTATTCCTCATTTCTAAATAATACAAGCTAAACCAACAAATACTACTGTCAACGTAACTTAATTCATGAGGAGTTCCATAAACACAGGAATAACATCTAGACATATGATTTTTTTTCACCATAAGCCAGCATAGCAGCGTGAGAGATTTCTGGTAACATATATCTGATTTATAAATATCTTCCTTTTTCTTCTTTCCCCTAAACCTGTCTGCTGAGGCAGGCAAAGCTAGGCCTAACTGTATTTAAAATAGGGCTGTATCCCTTCTCATTGAACTAGTACTGTCCCTCAAGTCAGTTGTGATCAGAATTGATGCCTCTGTAAAATAAAAAATTTTGTTCCTTTAAAGAGATAGCTAAAATTTCTGGTTATTAGCTTGATTTTGAAAGAAGTACCAAAACATGTTTTAAGCTGTTTTCAATACCCCATAATTTCATTGTGTCCACACCCAAGTGTTGGTACATTTTTTCCCTGTTTTTTCTCCTAGTCTCTTTTCTGGGAAAATAATCAGCTACTGGTCAATAGCTTTGCTGGCAGAGGACGTCGCTACATGTCTCTGGGTGATACCCTGTTTGGCTTCTTTGGAGATTTTCTAAACTGGTGTGGGCAGGCAGACAGCCCTGGTAAGACAATGAGTACTATGTTAAGCATTTATCTGTAAAACCATAATGGAGACCAACTGCTGTGTTCTGGAGATACTAAATTTGCTCTTACCCCATGAAAAACCAGGGATAGCTTCACTGTCTCGGTCTCTCTTGTATCATGAGAATATTTAACACTGCAGTCAGGGGAGCACACAGTGAAATCTAAATGGTGCTGCAGTGGAGATAAAACTCTTTCTCAGTCATCTGAACCTGGAGCTCTCTGCATCCCAGGAACAGAGTTAGAACCCTTTCAGCCAAATTATTGAATCCACAGATTGTCACTGTTTGTGTAAACTACAAAGAATGGAGGGTTATTGAAAAACACAACAGTCAGCTTTCGGTGCTATGTCAAATGATCTTCAGTGAGTAATGACAAATATATTTAGTTGCTTTCTAAAGTGACTTTTTACAGTCATTATCATCTCTCTGATAGCACAAATCACATGTCTTCCTACAGGACTGGACTATGAATCCTGCCCTACCACGATGGAATGTGAAAACAATCCAGTGGAATCTTTCTGGAGGATGGCCTCAATCACTGTAAATAGTCTATTAGTACTGACTTCAGCATCTGCAAGTGTGTCTGGGGTGGTTCAGGAAAACATTGCTAGCTCAGAACAGATTTAAACCTGCAACTCTGCTGGATTATTTCCTCTGTTACAAATACGCTGTTTTAGACTGGCTGCAGTGTTTTAGCAAGGAGACCCTAACTTTCACCTTAGCTAGATAATGTGTTGAAATTCTGCTAGCTTTGTTAATATAAAGCATATACTAAGCATAGTAAACACACTGGCTGTCTACTGATTATAGGTCCTAAGTGACAATTGACAGCCTTGCTAAAAACCCTTCACTCAGATCAAAGTCAGCAGAGAATGCTAGAATGGTTTTGTCTTGTGCTGAAGAAACTGCTCATAGATGAGAGAAAATAGCTTGAGAAGATCCATTGAATTAAACTGTGGCCTATTTGGTTCCTGTCCTTTCTACTGCAGTGACCTGCTAGGATTCTAGTCTAGTAGTATTTTTGCAGTTCTGACATTCTTCGTGGTAAAATTCTTTCCTTGGTTGTCATTGTTTACAGTAAAATACCAAGTCATGTAGCAATCTGTGAGATCTGAAAAGCACTGTTATCTATTGCAGTATGCACAGCACAGCTCTGGGGTGATACACGTCTTGTTGAATGGTTCTGCAGATGGAGGAGCTTATCCTCAGCCAGGGTAAGAGAACTGACTGATTTATGTGTACAGAGTCTGATGGCTACCAAAAAAGAAAAGTCAACCAGTTATTTGGGTCTTCTGCTGCACAAAGCATGGGAAGTGTAGCTGAAAGAACCTGTTGCATCAAAGTCTGCTGAGTTGTGGGGACAACTGTTAATTGTCCCTAGCTGAAGTAATTCATATGGAGTGGATGGAAACAATCCTTTCAACTCCAGCATTTTACAAACTGCCGTGACAAGCAGGGTAAATGCTCTTTGAAAGCTGCCTTCAAGTCAGCCAATGTACTGTGGCAAAATGTGCATGTCTTCAGAAAGATGAGGGTTAACAAAATTCCTCTTCAGGGACATGTCCAAGTAGAGGATATTGTTACAAGGAGTGTAGGTTTTGTTAAACTTGTTAAGTTCTAAAGGGAAAGTATTTCTCTATGACCAAGAGTGGAAGTAGTTTGAAATCTACTGTGGTTTCAGAAAGCAAAAAAAAAAAAAGGCTTATTGGGGAGGATAACAGCAAAGATGAGCTTCCTCTTCTCCTTAGTTCCTTTTATACTAAGGACAGGTGTATTTTTCCTGATTCACAAGTGTACCACCATGCAGAAGCTCATCTAAGCTTACATACAAAATTTATTGTAAAAGTACACCCTTTAGAACTTGTACTATATGTCTGTAGTGACTGCTTACCTGTGGTAAAAAATATATCTTTCATTACCTCAGCAACTGTCCTGTCCAAGGCTGATCAAAGTATTTCATCTTTTAAAAACCCATAGAAGAGATCCTCCTCCTGTGTGTTCACTGAGGACTAAAAACAACCATTGAAAAGACAATTTTATCTCTGGATAGGAGAGAAACAAGAACCATCTTTTCCAAAACACCTACTAACTGCTTCCCTCTGTCCCCCAAAACACCCATCTCTGCACACAGCTTTCAGCTAATTACAAAGACTTATACAGTCTCCTTGGGTTGGTCAGGTGGTCAGCTGGTATCAAATCTACAGATGGTAATACCTGGCAGCAGGCCAATACCCAGAATCGAGTATAGATTCCTTATTTTAGAAATGGATTCTTTATTTCTGTTAATTTACAGATTCCTTATTTCAAAAACATCTCACACACAAATTAATTCCACCAGTTCCCTGGGTTGCCAGTCTGGTGGTATTTTAATGAGTGAAATCACTGCTGAAACTCAGCCTGCCAAGGAGAAAACAAAACCAGATACTCCATCTGTTTTCTTTGCTGTGTATCTTCTGGTCCATTTATGACTGAATTTGTTTAAGAGCTCATGTTTGAAAGAGGCTGGAAGTTGAATAATTAATAGCAGAAGGTAATCTGAAAGATCTACCTGTCTTCCTAACCATCTCTCTGATCTGTTTTCAAGTATTTCAAAGCCACTTTCAAAGCTATCCAGTTTTAAAGTTTGTAGACTTAAATCACCATTTAATCACCTGATATAATTTTCTCATTTCATGGCAAAATAACTTTTCTCATTCACACAGTATGAATTCAGTTGGCAGATTTCTTTAATAACAGTAGCCAGTTCAAAAATGTTTTTTAGCCAGTTCTACTGAAGTCAGTTGTACGTTGTTCCTCCACGGTTTCTGACTCCTCTAGTTAAAGATTTCTCCAAATTTGGGAACAAGCTTCTTTTTTTCTGGCAATAACATATGCATGACTGAGTAAATGAGTTGGAATCTTTGTTTTTTGTTATATATTCACTATGTGTTGGACAGGCTTGGACACCTTGGGCAGGAAGGCAAACCTGCTGTTGCTGCTACTGGTCTCTGGTCAACCACCACCTTACCAGACTTGACCAGAGAAAGCAACTCTTGGTATCTGCATCCTCCTGTTCCACTTCTCCAGAAATTTAAAATAACTTGCTAACTTCCTGAACCAACAGACACTGGACAGCAACACGTCCTGTGCTTCCATGGCAGAGCCCTGGTAGTTTGTCTGAAGGAACTGGGAGGACAGACCCACATTGTCACTGCTGGTATCATCCAGGAAGTGGCAGCTAACAGTCCCTTCTTCTCTGTGGAGCTCTCAGAACATTTAAAAGGGCTAAGAGACACTGTAGTGCTGATACAGACATATAAGAAGACACATGATAGGCAAATAGCAAATTAGAGGAGAGCCCTAGGCCCAGACTTGGAGCCGGCATTCAGTGAGGACACAGCCCTAATAAGCTTTCTGAGGAAAGAAAGCCCTAAGAGGTTCAAAAGCATTACACCACACCTTGCTAATAGGGTTAGAAATCTGTGGCTTTGACATGGCAGCATCTCACAAAACAAATCAATCTAGAGACATTAAAATCAACATTTGGATTTCATATCTTCTTAGATTAGATATTATGAGGAAGTATCAAATGCTTTTTGTTTTGTTTTTGCATTTTTAAAAGTTCATTGTGGTTCACTTTTAGGTGAATTCATTAATGCAGGGGAGGAAAAGACTATTTAATTTTCATGTTATTTATAGTTCTAAATTTTTTTTCTTGAATCAGTTTTTTTGCAGATTATGAAATACCTAATCTCCAGAGAGGAAAAATCTCAAAAATTGTCATTTGGGTTGTGGATGATATTGAAGGACCAGATATGTAAGTTATGCGTTCAAAACAAAAATTAGTTTATCCCTTTTGGACCCGTCTTTAAAATTTCATCTTAACTCTCTGTTTGATTGTATTTGCACACTAGTTAAAGCAAAGTATTTTAGATGCTTTCATGAACACAGAAGACACCACCTACCATTCCCAGAGAGTAGAGAAACACCAGAATTAGACAAAATAGAAATAAATTCTAATAGTAGATCTGGAGCCAACTCTTGGCTAGATGTATGTGGGGATCTCAGACCCTGAATGAAGATAGAATGTGGACAGTTTTACTAAGAGTCAATCTGAATTTCAGATTAAGTGCTGATGAGAAATACTTCTTTCACCTTGCTTTTCATTTTTACCTATCTTAACTGTTTGAAAATTTGTAGAAGCAGACAAATCTAACAGGGGGCTCCTTTTCTCTCAGTGATTAATCCCATAATAAAATGTAGGCTTCAAAAGTGTCTACTTTTGCTGGTAATTTAATTAAAGCAAACAAACAAATAAATAATAAACAAATATAACAAAACTGATCGGTCCAAACAGAAGAGTCTGTTGTGTATTTTACCACAATACTGTGGAGTCTGCATAGCATAGTTCAGACTAGCATTTCTCAGCCTGTCTTTCTAAATCAAAGAATTATACCCTGTGGGAGGGAAAAAAACATATAGTTCATCTTTGCAAAATTGCTCTTTTTACAAAGAGAAGACAAGCACTGAATATTAATTTATCTTTCAATTAATGGATGCATGGGAGTAATTGTGTGTTTTTATTAATTGTTTTCTGCAATTATTTTGTTGGTCTCTATGTGATTTCTTTAGTCATAGGTATTTACTGACCAGCAGATAAGTAGCACTGGCCTTAATGCTTCATGTTGGTGCAGGTTTAGAGGTCTCAGTAGGTTCTGTATTATGCTAAACTTTCTTGTGCTAATTGGACTACAAATTAAAAAATCAGTGCTAGAAACAGGAGCTGTGTTTAGGATTGTTTCTGGGTTTTTTCTCTTTGTGTTTTTCTATTATTCAACATTCAAGAGACAGAACAAGTGAACAAGCTTCTAACATACAGTGTCTAGGTATAATTCTCATTTATTATAACAAACTTACTCTGTAAAAACAGGTAGCATCAACTTTATCACTACCTTAATTGTTACCAAAGAATATTACAAACAAAACACTATTTTACAAAATTATTTAGGTCTTTTTCTGTCTAGTTAAATATTAAATGTGGGATTTTTGGTTAACAGAATCTGAAAATGCTACACTGGCTGAAGCTAATCTTCCAGACTCTGTAAGTTGAGGCTAAATTGTGAAACAACAGTAATGTAAGCAAATGAGGCATAAATAGCAATGTACCCCATTTTTCTAGAGTTGTTATGGAATACAGAAGAGGCAAAGTAATGGGTGTTTATTTTACTAATTCCATCAAGTTCAGTGAAAAGGAATTATATAACAGAAGACTTGTAATAATATTGAAATCCTTCCTCACAGAGATTCCTGTGGAACTCATAGTGTAAAGATTTTAGAAACCAGGCTGAAAACCCTTGGTTATGATGTCACTTGCACTGACAATAACAAGTAAGTGAAAGCCTTTTATTAATATGCTGTATTTGCAGAAGCACCTTATCTGTTTTGATTCTTCCTGTTCAAATACTGAAGTGCCATTAATGTTGTGTCTTCAGGAGGGACTGATACATTGGAGGGATGGTGTCGCATTTTTCAGACTTGGCATTTTTTGGTGGTGAATTGAGCAAAACACTACATCTTATTGTATGGTTGACTGGAACATTGTACTTACTCAATGTCAGACAAAGAAGATGGCCTTATGTATTTGGATTTAAAATCTAAACAACAGTTAAAAGCACTATTGAATGTCTGCAGAATTACCAGTTATTCACAATAGGTATCACCGCTCTAGTCATTCCCATAGATTGTAAAAAAATCTAATGAAGGGAAGATTTAAACATGATAGTTCTGTGACTTTGTTTCATTTTTTCGTGGTTTTTTTTCTCAGTTGTCTGCCTGAAAGGTGTTAAATAAAATGGTATTTTCACAGGTCTGTAATGTTCTTACTCTGCCTGGATAATCCTGATGATTCTAAATGTGCCCTTGCATCGTAAGTAAAAGAAGTTCTACCTATCCTCAGTGTCATTACAACTGAATAAATTATGCAGAAGTCAACAGTTCAACAGATCCCACCTCCACCACCTTTTATATATCACTGTATATTGCATATACAGTGGTCTTGAACTTGTTAATTGCTGTGGATTGAATTAGCAGTTTCTATTCACAAATTGTGCACAGCTGTCTGTGAGCACCTGCTGTTCAAAACTGGGTGTTAATGAGTTCTCATTGATCACACAGTAACACTGTATATCACTGATGATGTGAAGTTTGTACATATCACTGTTCTTATATAAAATCTATTACAAATTTGAAGTTGCTTTCATTAATATAATTTCTTGAATAATCAAAGTGTAGATCAAATGGCAACAGATCTAAAGGACATTTCTCCAGCTACTGGAATTTTCAGTTCTAAATTTTGAGGAAGTTTCCTTTTAATCTTCCATTTTGTGTGAAACCTAATCTCTATATTTAAATGTATTTACCTTGAGCCAGTGAGTTATCTACAAAGAATGCAGATTACATGCAAGACAAAACTTCTTAATTAGCAAGCATTGCTCCCAAACTCCCTACTTATCCATGTTTATCTATATTATATAAGAAGCATTAAATTAATTTATTATGTATTTAGTGAATTTAGAGTAAAGTTTACTGCTTTCAATTCTGACTATGTTCCTTGATCTATATGCTGTTGCATATATAGGTACACATAATATACTTGAACATCTGAATGGGAACTTCCTCACTGTTTGGAATGTTATAGCATGTATAGATACAGAAACACTGTTTTCTAGTCGTATTATTTTTATGGATAATCCATGCTTTATTGCTTACTGTTCTTTCTTCCCTATTCAAGCCCACGAAAATTTTTGTTTATTAATACCTGTGTGATATTGCAATGATAACTTCTGCTATAAAAGTCCTGATTTGCTGTCCCTGATTGTGGCAGCAGAGAGGTGCAGCTGCAGCTTTTCTGCCTCTGGGAGGGGCTATAGTGCTTCATGCAGTGCAGAAAAGGAGGTGGATATCACCTTTTGTAACATATGTCCAGTTTTTGGTACACACTTACAGAGAAAGTGAGTATTCGCTGTTTTTGCTGGTCAGTGAAAACTTTTACTCACCTTGCAATGCAACATTTATTTTCACAAGCAAATTATACCCTAGCACCAGCATATAAATGTTGTGAAAATGGTGGGTTTATACATACCACTGGTATCTCCAGACTTCTAGGCAGTAGATCATAGAACAGACTTCCTGTTAAGGCTTTCGTTACAAAATGCCACTTGCACCGTGGATTAAAACAGGGTTTCCTTGTTCTGCACTGAATTGTGAGGCTTTTGTTAACATGCCAAAAGAAAATACTGTTACCCCCTTCAAAATAATAGCTGTGAACATAGTGACAATATTAACAAACTGGAAGAAAAAGCACTTCACAGGACTTTGAAAAATACAGTATTTTGAGCTCTTAACAGAAGATTTTTCTCCTCTCCCAGGTTTTAAGTAATTTTCCTCAAAGTTTTGTGATGTGGGTATGTTACTCAGCTGAGGAAACCTGGATGAGAAGGCTTTTGAAACCATTAATGTGTTTTTCCTTTCAGCTAAGGGATGAGCATGCAGTTCTGCAGTATTGCCACTTGGCCTTTGCAGTGTGTAAGCAGGGGAGCAGCCCCCCCTTCCTTTCCATCCATGTCGGTGCTTAAAGTAACACAATCCCTGGTGCATTTGAAACACCAGCCTCACACTCTCCTGGGGTAACTAATGAGCAACTCAGCTGTTCTCACCCTCCTTAGGAGAAGTTTCCTTGCTTGTTTCCTTCATGAGCACTGTATTCCATCCTGTTTGCATGGCACTGTAATAAGTTTGATTCATTTCTTATCTATCCCAAATCACAATAGAGCTTCCCAATCTGACTGCAAAAGTATCAATGCCTCTCCCTGAAATGTAACTTAAATACTACAAGCCAATGAATGCTTACATCCTTCCCAAAATCACTTCATTCTCTGCAGTAAATAACACCACCTCCATTGAAACTAGCTGCCTTTTCAGAAAGAGCCTTAAGCAGATGCATATAAATGATATGATGATTGTCTTCTTAGGTACGTTTTCTGTGTGGATGGTTCTGGGATGGTCCATTAACTGACGTGGGGGTAGTTTGGTCAGTAGGGGTATCACTAACTGGAGTGGGTATCTGCTAGGAAAAGTTTCCTTTGCAGAGTAGGTGTTCTCAGTGTTCATACTTCCATAATAAACAGTGAAACAGGCATGCAGGCACTGCTGCATCCCCTTTCACGAGGGCTATTTGCTATTAGAAGGCTGGTAGCTACCCTCTCAGCCTCCAGAGAATAACATCCTGAACCCAAAAACATCAGAGCTCTACAAGTCACTTTTTATGTCACCACAACTCCTATTACATTGGCATAGCAAAGGAGAGAGTGGATCAGGGTAGCAGAAGGATGGCCTGTAATGTACTTGGGGCTTCTTGCAGAGTGGTGGTGACCTTAACTCCTCTCCAGACTTGAACTATGTTCCTGCTGAGTCAAATTTGGACTTAGACTTGTTGACACCCGGATGTTAGAAAAAACTTGTGAGTAAAATAATATCCACTAGATGGCAGAGATGGCTTACAAATATAAGCAGGAAGGAAGCCAGATGCAAGCTGTTAGTGGTGGTATGCATTACTTGCATTATTCCAATGTCAGGGAGACGTAGAAGTGGATCTGGATTCTATTGCACCAAGTGCTGTGAAAATACAGTCCTGCAGGACTACTGCTGTCTGGAAGAGCATTGTAAAATCACAAGCATAAGTCCAGATACAGCAAATGGATGTGGAGAAACAAGAAGGCTCTTGTGTAAAGGTAGAAAGAGGAGTTCCCAGGGTTTTGCAAAGTTATTCTGTTTATAGAATCATGACAGCCAAAGGGAATCTGCTGGCAGGCTCATATTAAGAAACTTCTAGCTTAGCACTTGGACCACAAACTTCACCCTTGGCAACAAACCCCTGATATTTTAAAGGATCCTAACTCAGCTCTGTGCTGTGAACATCCTGTTTGTTTTCTCTTCTTCAGATCTGCACCAGCAGCACAAAGAGGACCTGTATCTTCAGACAGAGGAGGCAGCTGGAACAAGCTCATGTTTGTTTCCTTTGCAGGCTTTTTGTTCAGATTTGCTTTGGTGTACTAAGTTAATCAACTGAATCCATATCCTCTCTTTGCCTTAGCTGGCTATAAATTGGCTTCAGCTAATTTCTAACTGCAGTTTCACCCTACTTTTGGGACAAGCAAACCTGCATATTAAAACCTTACATACTAGATACTGGCTTTTTTTTAGTATCAAAAATTTTCCCACTACTGCTAGAAAGCCTCACCCTTCATTTTCTTTTCTTTTTCTAGAAGAAGTTCATTGCTATTTCCTCTTATCTTTATTCTCCAGAATTAAACTGAGAATGATACTTCCTGTTCACATATTTCAGAAAGAAAAGTGACCCTATGCCTGTAATACATCACCCGCAGAGACTGCTTGTTTGTAAAACCGTCCTAACATTTGACATTGGAAACTAAGTGACTGATTGTCATGTTTTGGGAAGGCAAAACATAAATTCAGGTGCAGGAGATCTTAGATTGCTCACTTGATACAAGATGCAGTAGGTAACAGAGTGGAAAAGTAAACTCATTTTTGTAAGTGGTCCAGTACTTGGGCCAAACTTAAAAACTAGGGTGCAGCAAGATTCTGGCTGCATACTTGCATACAGTATTTTACCACATAGTATCAATTGCTTCATCATCCACACAGCTTTTTCCTCAGCTGGCTGTTTCCTGGCCACTGGATAGCAAATAGTCAGAAAGACCAGGTCTAGAAAGTTCCACAGTTTTCCCACCATTATGTGATTTATGGTGTATCAAATTCAGATAAGAACCTGCCAAGTCAAACATTGCTCAGTGTGTTCTGAACCCTGCTGTCTGAGTTCCCTGCAAGCAGGCCAGAGAACAGATGCCAACCTGAAGGTTTCTTGAGTTACTTTTGTGAATTCCAGTGTTCCAGCTGGTCCTCTAAACCCTCAAGACATCCAACTACCAAGGTGGCACATAAATATTCAGAAAAAAAAGTCATTCTACTAGAGAATAACTTTATGTAAATACTTTTTGCACATTCTGTGTTAGCTTCTGTATTATTTATTTGTGTTTGTATTGTCTGGTTGCCAGGAAACTTGGAGAAGATGTTGCTGTTATCTCAGTGAATCTGATTTAGGGATCCATAGTAGATTTACATCCTTTTAATACCTGATACAACTGTATCATGTTGTATGTTTGAAAGATAAAATATTTTAAACATGTTGCTGTTGCTTATTTGTCTTGCTTCCCTGCCTGTAATAATCTTTAACTTGGTTTTAACACAAATCTCTTGATATTACATACATTTGTTTGCCTAGGTCACAGCTGGGTTTAGGCTCCAACATGAAGGATTTTTGTGTCTGCTTCAGACACAGAAAAGTACTGAAGCTACCAAAGTAGTGAAATCAGAAATCACAGACCTTTGAAAATCTGTGTTGTATTATGCCTGCCTATCTGTGCTGTAACTTTAGTCCTTTGATTAGTTCTTTCAACATCATCTTCATTTTTTATTGTTTTATTGTTTCATGTTTCATTGTTTACGGCAGCCAGCAGAGTAGTAAGAAAGGTGTCTGTAACACAATCACATCTCAGCTAAAGCCAAGCCATTTTGATCAATCTTCTGTTTGCCCACAGCAGATCACATCATGACACATTTTGGGCCACAGGCTGTAGAGATAGTGTATGTGAGGCTCCCAGGTGTCCAAGCCATCAGCAGGGCAGGTGTGTCCTGCCTGCTGACCTGTGTGTGACAGTGTGTGACATCCAGAGGACAGCTTAATACCATTAACCAGCCATGTGCCTCTCAGGCAACTTCCAACCACAAGTCAAGCACCCCAGCTGGCCAACTTCTGCTTTCCAGCTTAGGAAAGCTTACAGCCTCTGCATGTAGTTGACTCCGGCCACACAGTCAGTGCGGGCAGTTACACATGGTACCAAACATGCTGTAGAAAGTGCTAAATAATTCTGTTTTGAAAAAAAAAAATACAAGGTAGGATAGCTACAGTTCAAACAACTGAGGTTATTTAATGCATAATCTTATGTCAAGAACAACATACTCAGAACTTCTTGCAGTGTTTTCTTACTTCTAGTGTTCTTTCATCTTTTCCCATTGCTTCAACTCAGTAGCAAAGTCAGCAATTTCTTTTCTAATACCTGTTCAATAAAGTGTCTCAAACTTGCTTAAAAACTTGGGAAGATCTGTAAAGATTTTTAGCTAACCAACTAATAAAGCTAGTAAAAGAAAGCAACAAGCTCTAGATGCATAGGTTTCCTGAGATTTTCAGAGGCAGCAAATTTCAAGCTGAATGTGAATCATTTGTTCTGAGTTTAGCATAATGGTTTTAATCTGTGCAAAAGAACAGTGTGACTGGCGTCTTGGAAGCTGAGGGCAGAAGTGTCAGCAGAGCAAGAAACAATAAGGTCATTTGTTACTTCCAGAGGGAGGGAGAGACATGAACATGTCTTTTTTTAAATTTCTACATCTATAAGGATGTGAATTGTACTGTTTATAGATATGTTACACTTAAGTGGTGACGATCAGCCAGGTGAGCCTGTGCTATGTTTTGAACACTCAGGAAATGCTCTGATCAGCAATGTCTCATTGTGCCAAATGTGGAGAAATCATACTGTCCAAAAGGCATCTGCCCTTCTCCTTAAACTCATGCAAGCCTGGGGAAGTTCACAAATATAGATTCAAAATGTTTCAACATTCATATTCATACCAGCAGTACTACAAAACCACCTGTCTCCAGATGTGAATTTGAGGGAGAAAATGTTTCAGATGAAAACAACATGTATATTACTTAATTTTGAGTCCTGTTGGATGCCAAATTCCTGTGTAGATCTATTAATATCCAACCACTTATGGCAAATGAAAACATTGTGTACAGGAGCATTACAAGGTGTTCTGCATTTCTGCAGACAGGCCTGTGGAAGCTACTGAGACTAAGGCAGCATTTCCTGCTGTGCCCATTTTGTGGACCACTTCAGAACTCAGTAATCTCACATTCCTCATTCCTGTAGAGAAGTAAATACAATCTCCCCTTCTAGTAACCTACTTTTTTTTTTTCTGCTGCATGCTTTGCAGTCATTGTATCTGCCAAAAGCTGAACTCTAATTCAGAGTAGTTGCTTTTTCCAGCATGTATGTGCATGCACACATTTACATCTGCTCACACCTGCTCTGCCTATTTTTAAATGCAAGCTCTTGAGTGTTCTGGAATAAAAAGTTATGAGAATAAAGCAAGGACAACTTGATCAGCTCTCTGCCCTTTTTGTACTGCTGGTGTTTATTTTTGTCATATTGGTCTTGATGTGATATTCAGCTGACGTGACTGTTTTCAATCAATAATCTTAAATGTAGTGAAATGTGACCTGAAACCTCAAGAATTTGAATAATACTTTTTGTTCCATGAAAGGTTACTCTTTTGATAGTGTTCTTCTCAACTGAATTACCTAGAAATAATGCTGATGTATTTTGCTTCGACAATAGTGTGAAGTGGAAGAAGAGTGCTTTTAGCAAAGCCAAAAAGTTTGGTTTAAAATAGCTTAGTATGGGGAGGCACAGTATCTTAATTTAGCCAAATGTCAGCGTGGCTCAAACACTTCACAAGTTTTTTTTGATTTTCAGGTTTTTCCTAATTCCAGCTTCTGCCCAGTCTAAATTTACTTGCCATTTTATGTAAGAGGCAAAGAATATAACCTGTCAAATTTTGTTTATAATCTGCAGGCATGTGATTTCCTAATATCCTGAAAATTATGAAGGCAGGCTCAGAGATCCTCATTCCCTTACAGCAGCAGAGCAGTTCCCGTGCAGGCTGGCAGGGAGACTGGTGCAGGAAATTGGAGCCTGGCAGTGTGGCATGTATGTCCCCTCACACCGTGCCAGGGTGCCCATGAAGCCTGGCACCCCCCTTCCTCCTACCTTCTCCCTTTCTCTGCAGCCACAGCTAAGGTGAACCTGATCTCCCTTCAGATTAGGTACTTTGTATTTTTAGCAGAATATGTGAGCAGAAAATGATGCTGTTGGAAATTCTATAAGAGGAATACAAAGGTGGAAATTATAGTATGCATTTCCTTCCAGCAGCAGCAGTGCAGTGAAGTAAGTGGTCCCTCACTTGTGACTATTTAACTAGGAATACCTGTGGGCTGTGGAAGCGGTAGGTGTGCTAAGTTCCCTAAGTGCAGACAGAGACGATCCTCCAGAATTCCTCTAGTAGGTCTGGAGTATCTTATGCCCTTAGTTAGAGTACTTTACAAAGGAATATTTTTAATACAGAAACTGCACTTGTTTGGGCATCTCTCGGTGATTAGACTTGATGTGCAAGTCTGGCATCAGGCATGAATGCTTTGATAAATAATTAGCAAAGAATCTAAGTATTGTAGGCAGAAACCAGAATTATAAGTCAAGACTGTGGCATTTGCTGGGTTACCAGACTGCAGGAAGATTTTTTTTCCCCATTTGCAGCAGGTAAAGTCAAGAGTGCTAAAGAAATGACAGGCTTTCTATATGCTACACTCTGCCAGGGTACGGGTGTGGAAAAGCTCCCAGGTCACTTTGTACCATTTTGAAGAGCAGAAAGCGAAGAAGCAAATGAGTAGAAATAAGGATCCCCATCCCAAATTTTGATCTTCTGACACCAAATTCCAGCTGTAGGACATGCTGGCCTGTGTTGAGCTTCATTTTTACTTATCCCTTTGCTGTGATGAAAGGTACCAGAAAATCCAGAGCTGGAATTTCCACAACTTAGAATGTATGCTCTGGGATTTCACCCAGAACTTTCTGTCACCACTGCACATTAGCATGAGGTTATATGACATATATCACTTGACATATATCACTTGAAAAGTAGTTAAGGACAGTAGGCATAACCAGAAGTTTTGTAAACTGCAGCATCAGATCCCAGACAAATATTTATACACAAGTATATTAAAGCATATTTTACATAGTTGCCAACTAGAAAGAATCTTTGTCAAGTTTTTTTGGTTTTGACCTTTAAGCCATCACATGAATCCTTTCAAAGTGGCAGGTCTACCCTGTATGTTCTTTTAGGAGTAATTGTGCTGTTTACACACTCCTGGAGTAGGAGAGCCTAATTCTGTATCAACTTTGTTTCCTTGGCTGCCTCAGTGGGATGGGAGCCTTATGGGTATTTCTCTTCAGAATGTGTGAGCAGCATAAGAATTAGTCCTGGCTAGAAAACAAGCACTCCGTTTCATGAAAGTTGGTGAGATTACTGCATGTGCTTTTCCTCTGCACTAAATTAAACCTTGAAAACTGATTTGCACAAGAAAACTATAGCAGCCTCATCAGAAATCGTGATAAGATCCCTCACTGATAGGATGTAGCTTTGGTACAGCTCTCACTTACTTGCAAACTCAACTATCACAGCTTTTAAATATTTTTATAAATTAAATATGTCTTGAGTGAAAAATACTTTCTTCATATCCCGATTCAGGTAGAACGCATGAGTCATTAGACATGGGTCTCCCACTCTGCAGAACAGTGCTTTGAACAATACACTTTTGAATGTGTTTTTCTAGTTTGCCAAGGACATAATTTTCTGACATGTCTAAATAGAAAGGCATAACAGAAAGTGGTGAAGGTGATACAAAGAATGAAGCAATCTGTTTCCCCAAACTGTTCTGGAGCTACTCCACCTCTCTCCCCACCACAGCAGTGTGTTTGTATGCAGGAGATCTCTTGACATGTTGCCTTGTTCCTTGACAAAATCAATGTGTAAACCCCAGCTATGACTTTGTTTTTTTACAAACCCACCTCTTTGACTAAAGAAAAAAGAAATTTGGAATTGCGAAATACAAGCAGTGGCACTGGTGGCAGCAGGAAATTCTTCAGGAACAGCAAAGCTCAGGATGCACCTGTATAAGCACCAGGCTCTCCAAGAGAAGGGGAAGGAGCAGATGGGATGACACTGAAGAGAGCCAGCAGGGGAAACAAGCACAGAAATGGGAGGAAGACATTTGGTCCAAAGGAGAATGCTTTGGACCCTTTGGGATCTTTGTTTACAATAAACAAAGCAAAAAAAAAAATCAGTAATTGGTGTCTGTTACCCTGTCTCACAAAAAGCAGCACCATCAGTGCTGTCAGGGCTCCAGCTGGCAACAAGCGAGCTCGCACAGCCAACACGCGGAGAGTCCCGGGCTGCTCAGACAGAAAGGGAAAGGAACCAGGCTCTGCATGTCTGCGTGGAGAATGATCAAGGATCAATGTTCCCAAACAACCCTTCCCTGCACATGAGCTTTAAATGCACATCCAGTCATCTTGTTATTAATTTGTAAGGCAGTCAAAGCTGCAGTACAGTTTGAAATGTCTGAGCTGAAGGACAGATGTCACCAGTTCTGAGACTGCTCAGGGTATGTCTATGTTCTTGTCAGTGCATCTCACCAGTTGCTTGGTTCTGCTGAAATAATATGTTCACAAATCACATCCTAGAAAGAAACAATTTAAAATCTGTCATTCCAGTGCCATTTCAGCAGAGCACAACGCCAATGGAAAAAGCAGGCAATTAATTCTGGAATCCTAAGCTCTGTTATTTGCCTTGAAAAGTTCTTATCTCTTACGCTGTCTCCGTAGCCTGGTGTGAAACAATGTCATATAAAAAATTTGAGGTAGTTTTCTATGGGATGTCTGGTAGGAGCTTCCTGATCAGAAAGATTTTAAGATAAATTAGCATATATATATATATATATATTTATTTATTTATTTATTTATTTATATATGTATATAATTATAAAAATTATTGTATAAATTATATATGTGTATCTAAAATTTTAAAAGCTTTTCAAAACATCCCTGAACCATTAACTACAGAAGAATTTCACAGGAAAACAGGCAAACAGTAATAATAATCCATAGGAAGAGAAACATCCCTTAACAGGCAATCAGAGATTTTGAAAGTTAATTTACTGATCAGGAAAATTTAGCACTTACTGATAAAAGATTTCTCCTCAATGCTAAAACATAGTGTTTGAAGAGGGGAAAGGATATTTTGTTTCTTTTCTTCTTCCAGTTGTGATCTCCCATGTGAAAGTAAGGACATTTGGAATGACACAAATAAGGTGAGATGAAGATTGTATTCTAGGACTCAAGGACTCAGAGTCCACTACTTCTGCTTTACCAAATCCCTAATGGAAATAATTTTGGGGGAAAAAACCCTAATTTATCCTGACACAGCCATGCTGTAACTCTTTACCCCAGCTTCCCTTGATCGCATCAATTTCTTCCAAAAATACTGATCTAAGAGGAAGCATTTCTTAAAAATGTTTACAAAACCATGTGGATGGGTGTTGGAACCTTGTTGTAAAAGTCTGAACACCACAGTTCTCCATGAGACACTTCTGTATGCTATAGCAACAAATCTCCCAAAAGAATATCAGAAAGTTATCCAGAAAGGATAATTTCTTCTACTATCAAGAGAGCATTGTCTAGAAGATGAAGCTATACTCTTTTTCAGGAATGCACAGTGAAAAGACAAAGGTCAATGGTCAACAAGTGAAGCAAGAGAAATTCTGATTAAACATTAAAAAAAAAATCACCATCAGAGTGGCTTGCCAAAGAGATTCTTGACTCTTCATCCACAGAGGTTTTCAAAACTCTGAAGAACAGCCTGAGTAACCAAATCTAACCTAATACTTAGCCATGATTTGAGCAATTGCTGGGGCCAGATTACCTGCAGACATCCCTACATCATTTAGTGATATTTTGAGTTTTCCAAGAGTGGTAATGACTAAATGTCTTCTTTCTGGAAAGGCCTGTCACACGTAGTATTGTCCTCTTTTTTATTTCGTAACACTAATGCCTAACTGGAAAGACAGCTTTATTTTTATAACATCCTTAGCCATCCCTAGAATTTTAGCAGTCATACTGAATGCATTTATTTTAAAACCCGATGGCTAACATATTTTATCAAGAACATTTAAAATTCTAATTTAGGCAGCACAAATAATATTCCACAGCATGTTGCATTCACAGTTAACCTTAAGCTACCTGGAGTTTTCTCTTATATGTAATTGACTTTGGCTATTTTCTTCAAGGAAACATTAGCTAGTTTTCCATCTGTCTTCAATTTCCTAAATCCCAGGATCTTTGGGGATCTGTCTGATAAATTTCTTGCGTTCTGCTACTAAGTCATTAGAAAACATTCTGCAAATCATTATCACAAAATGATAGCTTCAGAAAATCACAGTTTGAGTCACCTCTCAAAGACAAGAGTAGCTTTGCAGGGTTGTAAGCCAGCTTGTCCTTACAACCCTCAGATGTATCTCATCTGGATACAGGAACTTGTATTCACAAAGCAGGTTTAAATGGTCCATAATTCAGTCTTTACTAGGCGTAGTAATTTTCTACCCAAAACTCCTATGTGAGTGTTGTAGGCACAAAGACTCTATCAGACATGACAGCATATCTTGCCAGTGAAGAGAATGTTAAGTTTTTGTGTCACTTCTGCTTTATCAGTGTTTTTTGAGGCTGGGTCACCTACCCTGTTCAGCAGTGACTCCATCTTTTTCTTGGTGTTTGTTCAGCTTTGTGTGTGTCTGTGGAAGCCATTCCTGGTGCCCTTCCACACCTCACCAGTTTTCACTTTGATTTAGGTTTGGCTTTCTTAATTCCTTCCCTGCATGTCTGTCACACACATGCCAGGACAGCCAGGGCCAGCCAGGACTCCCCTGGTCCCACAGTTCCTGACTTCAGAGACATCCAGGTGTTGCTGCATCCAGAATGGACCCTTAGAGACACATTCACCCCTTTGCTCCCAAGTCATGTCAGCTGCTCACCAGCTCACACAATCACTCCCACAGCCACACTCACTGCAGCCACCAGCACCAGGGACACAGACCCACTGCTGTACTCACACCCCCTACACACCTGTGCATGCACAGACTGGAAAACCATCACCCAGGGAAGGACTGGGAAGGAGCTGGAGAAGTCAGGACAGACTGTCCTGATCAGGCACAGAGTACAGCCAAGTGAACTGACCAGCCAACGATTCATATGCATTTGCCGTTTTTAGTCCCTTACCTCTCTATTTTACCACTCTTGTTCCTCACAGTCTACCTAAATCCCTCTCTTGTCCCAGCTTTGCTTCCCCTCCTAAACGTCTTAGTATAAATCTTCTGTGATCATGAACTACTTTTCTCCTGCATCTCACAATATATCCCAGGCAGAATACTATTTGGTTTCCCCACCCTGCCATTGTCTCTCCAAGCTCCCTTGTGGGCATGCAGATAAGCTTTGCCACATAATTTAACAGTCTGCTGTTTAATGCTTCTACATTCCTCCCAGATAGTCCATCCCCGCTTCTGCTTTCCCCTTTTTCTTTCTTCCAACATTTGACCTTGGTCAGGAATTCCTGATTTGGCCAAGCTGGACTCCTGCCACAGCTTTGACTTCCTGCTCTTTGGAATAGGCTACTCTTGAGCTTTGAGATTGTCCTTGAATCAACTTCTTCTCTTGGCCTCCTTTGATGCTCAGTGGCTCCTGAACATCGCATCCTGGGTCACACCCACCAGGTCTCTGGAGAAACCACTCATTCAGTCACAAATGTTTCTGTCACACCAAACTTAGTGCATTTACAGTTCTGTGTCTGTTCTCCTTCATAAAGCCATTTTTCAATGTTCCCTAAGCAGTAATTTTTGACCAATAGTCTATTCCCATCCTGCTGATTGACATCTATAAATGGGTCACTGACTCCATGAGTTCTGAGAAAACTACTACTAGATCAATTCATCCCCAGTAAAACACAGAGCAGCACCGTTTCTCTACTGGACCAGGTCAGTTAAAGACAGCCCAGAGCACTGGGCTGATGTGCCCTGAGAGGTTGGTTTTGCAGATACAAACTGCAGAAATGAGGCTGAGGCAGAGAGTTGCAGAAGATGGCAAAAAAGCTGTGAGTATGGAGGAGGGATCTTCATGAGCAACCCAACCAGCTCCACTGGGCACTGTGTAAGGTCCTTCCCATTTGCAGATCTGACAGGTGATTGACAGATGGACCAGATCATCCAGTGACTCACACAAGAATGAAATAGCTTTGTGCTGGTGGTCTTATGTCATCCCCCACCCTGCCCTTCAGCAGTGCACAAATACTGTATTTGAGAAAGAGGAGGGAAGAGGGATGGGGAAGGAGACTGGTGTGAGCCTGTGCAAATACAGGAGGGTTTTGTCTTGAATCAAGAATTCTCATTTTAGATGTTGATTTGTCATGTGCTGTTGTGTTTGCTCTTTCTGGGACTGCAACTCAAAATCAGTGCATCAGCTTTGTGGTGCAATCCAGCATTAAGCTCTTAAGCATGTGCTTTTCCAGATTATTTACACAAAAAGCAGAAGTACTAACATATTTGTTAGATTTTATCTGACATTGTTATTTCCTTATACCCTCAACTTCCTGCTCAAGTTTCGAGAAGCAACCACATCCTGTATAGCCAGGCGTGTGTGTAGGGTAGTAAAAAGGTCACCAACAAAAGCTACAAGGCACAGTGGTGACATTTGGTCCTCCCACACTCTCCTCGTGTTAGAAGGCATAGGAAAAAATAGTCTGTTCCAGTCGAGAGAGCAGAGTGCATTATTGAGAGGACACAGGCATTGTGCTCATCAGCATGGGCTGATCCAGCACTCTCGTTTCCCCACCCAAACCCCTCTGCAGTGCATGAAAGGAAACAAATCAACTTCCACATGGAAAAACAGGCTGCTTACAAGTGATATAGATGAAAGAGATGGAAAGCCCCAGCAGCCTGTAGTGGGCAAGCTACAAATAATGACTCATCAATTTCTAGGATGAATTCCTGTGCCCTGGGTCCAGCAGCTTGAGCCTGTTGTTCTGTGGTCATAAAATCATAGAATCACTTACGTGAGGTCACTGAGCCCAGCCATTAACCTAGCAGCTTAGGTGGGTCTGCTCTTGCCTGCAACACTCCTTGGAGGACTTGTGCAGGAAGCAGCCTGGATGACTTCCCAGTTCCAAACCCAGGGGGATTAACACCAAAACATACCCTCAGCACAGAGCAATGTGTGTGCATCCACAACGGGGTGCAGCAGTAACAGTGATGAGAGCTGGTGTATCTCCTGCCCTTGGGGTAGCCTGTACAGCAGCAGGTAATGGCAATATCTGCCCCATACCTCTCCTTCCTAGGGAAGGGTAATGCTCTTCATGATGACCTTACTTGCAGCAAAAATAAGGATAAGGGAAGGGTAATGCTCTTCATGATGACCTTACTTGCAGCAAAAATAAGGATAAGGTGGCTATATTGAGAACACTCAGACAGTGCATAGTCACTTTTGTGAGTAATACAGGTATCTGGATTTGGGAAAGTAGTTTCACCCCACTTTCTATCCAGCAATTCTTAAATAAAAAATGCCTAAGATCTAATAGTTTGCATTGAAAAGTTCTGGGTACTTAAACATGAGTGCATTAGAAAGTCCACAAGTGTCCACACAGAGGCAATTAAGAAATTACTGATTTTCCCAACAAATCAGTTCAGGAGCACCCCCTCACAAAAATTCAGTAGCAGTGAGACAACGTGCATGCCCACACACACACAGAAAGTTCTGGTTTTGAGGACTGGTGCACAACTAATTTCTCTACAATTTTTCAGGATACTTTGAAGAAGAGTTCAGGACAGAAAACTTAGAGATGTGAAAAGCTAAAATAAAACAGTGAAAATACAGCTACATGTCTTTAAACTCAATGGTCAATTTTACATCTACATTACTGATTGCTTCAGTGAACTACTTAGACACAGGGTCAGATACAAATTAAATCACCATTTGAAGGAGACAGGAAATCAATGTAGTAGTCCAAAGTTATAAGATAAATGCAGCTTTAGTTGTTTGGAGGAATCTAAGTCTATCTCTACACTTGCTACACAATTTGATGCAGGGCAGTTGTGTGCTAGCAGAGTCCTGCACTTCGTGTACAAACCACACAGAAAACACAAAAAGGCTTATGAGCACTCTAACAGCTTCTTTATGCAGTGAGGCACAGAGATAAAAGCAGGCAATATCCTTTCAAAGACATTTAAAAACAATTAAAAATTATTATGGAACATTGTGGTATCACATTAGGTGGCAAAGGTCTGACAGCCAATTACATCACCCATCAGGTAGATTTTATATTGCACCTGCAGCAAGTGGTGTCAGTTATTTAGCACAGCACAGTACTTTGTGTCACTGCTGTTTACAGCCTTGCAAGTGGGAAGAGAATTTGCCTTGAGCCTGGTTTACAAAAGAAGGGAGGCCTATGCAATCATTTGGTTTGCTTCTCTGTTCCTCTATCTGTCAGCCTTTTTCCTCCCGAATTCTTGCAAACTAATTAGCCAATTTCAGCCAGAATCTTATGTGCTGGGCTGCAGAAGTCTTGTTTTTGTTATTTCTGTGGATGGAAGCCATAATATCCTGTTCTGAAGAGATTAGCCCTCCCTCATATCTGATACCTAGACTTGAACATATAATGAAGTATTTTGTCATCAGAAGTAATCTTAAAGAATTTACAGGAGAAGCAAGTGTAATTAGAGTAGAAATCTATGTGAAGTAACATAAAGTGATCAAGACAAGATGACAATGCTGGAGAAGAAAACTGGGCAACATGAACCAGGTGAGCAAAAAAGATTTGGGGTTGGGAAGAGAACACTGATGCTCAGACCATCTCCAGGCAGCTCATCTGGTAAACAGGAGTAAAACATGTCCTTTTCCCAGCAGCAGATATGGCTTTGCAGAAGACACAAATGGGGTGTTTTTCATGTGCTTTAGATGGCCACCAGTGCAGGATCAGAGTTAAGGCACCACTGTCTGTCTGCCAGTCTCTTTGTCTGCCTATAGCTCTAGGTTAGGTGCAGTGGGGGCTGCCACCAGGAAAACAGAGAGCAGCTATAACTCCTGTATGCTGCAGGTCATGCACTGGGCCCGGGACACAGCTCACCAGGAAAATTTACATTTTTGCACTGCCTGCAGAGGAGGTGAAAGAAAGAAGAGCTGATCTGAATGTCCAGACACTGAGTTACAAAGGCTTTTTTCTTTTTTTTGCAGGAGTTGGTGTGTGTGATTAGATGGTACACATTTCTTCACAGCTGTTACTTCATGCTAGCTGGTTTCCTTGTCCCAGCCCATTTATCACCTTATTTTCAGTGTTCATCTCAAACCTTCTCTAAATGTTATGACAGCATTTGCCCTGTGAAATTGGGAAGCAGCGAGAAGATTACAGTCACTGCTATTGCAACAAAATCCAGGAAAGATACAATTTCTTTAACTATTATAACAGCTTCTGCTCTTTTCAGATCAAGTTCTCTCATTTGTAAGTTCTGCTGAGAAGTGACATACGGAAATTACAGGTGTCCACGGTACTGGGAGTGGCACTGTGAATATTGTGGTTGTTTTGGAACGATTCAGTCACACCTGCTGCACACCACCTTTTATCAGCAATTTCTACCATGACGGATTCCTTCTCTCCTCAGCCATGCTTTGAGGGCCAGAACTATCTACATTTGACAGTAAAAAAAGAAAAATATAATCAAAATTCTGAGTGATCAGGCCTTGGGAATAGCTGAAGGATGGTCTTTTATCCTTTGTTGCCTCAAAAACTTCATCCACAGAACTCTCAGATAGCAGTGGGAGCTTGTTGCTTTTCTCTTACAATACTCCTATGATGTTGGATAAATTGTGCTTAATACAGAACCATTTTTATCAGGTTCCCTGCCATGGTATCAAGGCAGAGACTGGCAATTAGGTTCCTGAAGTATTTCTGTCTTCTGATCTTTCACACACACTTTCTAATCATCCCACCTGAAGATATAGTGTAAAGGCTTTCAAAAAAGTGCACACACCTTGGAAAGAGTTGTTCAGATTTGATATCTTGGAAATTCACACAGCTCAGAGGACTCCAGGAACTGGCTATCAGCTCATGAGATAGAGTGCTTTCAAAAACTGTGATTTTTCTTATAGAATGCAAAAATAAGCACTAGGAAAACAGTTCAAGAGGAATAGAGATCCACAAGCCCTTAACTACAATAGCAGGGGAAGTCCTAAATTTGGATTTCAGTAGGGTCCTGTTTACAGAACTGAATTCCTGCGGAATACAGTCATTCAGCTTAAGGTCATTGACACTGGGAAAACTGCTCAGGAAAGAAGTGAAATCCAGCTCACTCCACAGACCTAACTAAATGAATGCAAGGCCCTTGCACTGCTTTTCATCTCCCTTCTCATTTCATTTTATCTTCTGTTCTTCCCTCCCATCCCATTCAGGGAACAGTTTCATCTCTTCTTTGCTGAGACACTGTTATTACACTAATCATGCCTCTCGTGGAAATACTCGACAGCCAGAAAGTTTGCAAGGAGTGATTTCATGCTGGCATTCATGCTGAGAAAGAATCTCCCACCTTCTGAAACACTGGGAGTACAAGCTTTTACTGTTTTTTATTGCTGCCTGCTCAACTCTACTTGTCCTATTTATTCACTCTGATTAGGCTGCCAAGGCTTGCTGAAAGGAGGCTTGACATTTACTTGTCTTTGACACTCCTTATGTAGTTCGAGGTCTTACAAAATCAGCAGCAAGGACACCTTCCAGAGCCTCTTATTTACTTATTTACCCACCTTATCTACTTATTCATTCTCAGTGAATCAATGTCATATCTGAAGAGAAGAAAACGTTCACGCAGATCAAGCTACTGAAAAATAGTGTGTTTTTAAAGTTTTAAACCTTTAAATTAACTATTCCATCGTTCCACTCTTAAAGTGACTCTTACACTTACTGAAGCTATGTATCTTCAATACCCAGAGCAAGCAGAGATTGCAGTGTTACTGCATAAACTGCTTGGGATAACTAGCTGGTATTCCCAACATGGTATTTTCTTTGTTAATGAAACTAAAATCACAAGTAGAAAACACAGGAAAAAACCAACAAACTAAAAAGATTAAATTCAAGAACTTCTCTTGTATACAATAAAATAGGTCACAGTTCAGCTGTGAATACGTTGCATTCACATTTACAGGATGGTGAAAATAAAGAACAATCAACAGAGCCTGTTAAAGCAGACCTCACACACTTTCTGAAAGGAATATGGGGAAAATCTTCCTTTATGAGCCAATTCTTACTGAATTGTCTCCTACAGATCTTCCTGCACTTTGTGCAATATCAGCATGACAGAGCACTGCCACAAGCACTGTCAGAGAGAACACCTTTGTCTCTCTTATGAAGAGATGTTACTGTTATAACTGCCTGACCACTTCAGGTCTGGCAGCCCTACATGTCACTTTAAAAATGAGGTTTCAGTTCTGCGAAGTTCACATGATTTCTGGGAAAATGGAATCAGAAAAATTCATATGATATGCTTAGCTTACCACTTGCCAGTGCAGGCTTTGTTCAGAGCACAGCATTTCTCAGATCTTTCAGAGCTGCTTAGGCCAGGCTGAGATGTGCCACAAATGTCCTTTCTCACAATCAGTCTGTTAAAGAAAGATGCTTGGTAAGCAGTTATTAAAAATCTATTAACAATTTCTAGTTAACATTCTGGAATTGCATAGCTTCTTTTGTTACGATTTTGAGATTTGAGTCTTATTTGGTGTTGACTTTTTGACTAAGGAAGTAGAATTGCCCTCTTTGCAGAGAACAGTAAGGAACTAACTTCCCTCTTGCAGAGAAAATGCTTCTTTAGATGATTTCACACAGCCTCAAACACCCATAATTTACACACTTGTCTTAGAAATTCATGTGGCAACTAATCCAAGCCCATGGGCAAGGGAGAGAAGTAAAATAACCCATTGTGTTTTGATAAACTATGTTTTATGACTATGTTTTTATGACTAAGCAGCGAAGTTGATTCTGCAAAGTTGCCTTCTCGCCTTAGGTGAAGTCAGATTCAACACCTGTCATGTACAAAAAAAGTGATTTAGAGCAAACAGACTGGGGTCCTTTGAATTCATCTTTTACTCACACGTTAAACGGAGCGTGTCGCTGCAATTATTTGAACAAGGGCTTCGGGAGCTTTACATGTTATTTCCTGGGATTCGCTTTTGTGCGTTACCGCCGATAACTTCCCAAAGTTTAACTCGGGGAGGTCATGGCAAAGTAAGGCACGGAGGGCAAACAGCATCCAGGCTCTGACCTTCCCTCCCCAACCTCCGACAAGCCCTCGTTTGGCTCTAAAACCAGCGGAACGGACGGAGCGGGAGGGGCGGGGGCGGTGGGAAGCGGCCCCGCGGTCCGGACCCTGCCCCGCCGGACCCCGGCGGCCGCGGTCAGGCCAGCACTCCTCGGTCAGCCCGGGGATCCCAGCACTCCTCGGTCAGCCCGGGGATCCCAGCACTCCTCGGTCAGCCCGGGGATCCCCGCTCAACCCAGCGCTCGGTCAGCCCAGCGCTCCTCGGTCAGCCCGGGGACCCCAGCACTCCTCGGTCAGCCCGGGGATCCCCGCTCAACCCAGCACTCCTCGGTCAGCCCAGCACTCCTCGGTCAGCCCGGGGATCCCCGCTCAACCCAGCGCTCCCCGGACAGCCCCACACTCCGGGGCGGCCGGTGACCCGGGGCGGGCGGGGGTCAGCCCGGCCTCCCGGGCATCCGCCGGGGCGGGGGCGGTGCGGGGTGACCGCAGAAGCCGCTGTCCCTCGGCGGAGCAGCTGCCGCCGCCCCTCAGCGCGATGCCGCTGCAGCAGGGCTCAGCCCGGACGCGGCAGCGCACCGTCCTCCTGGTGGGGATCGTGGTCCTGCTGGCCGCCCTCGTCCTCGCCGTCGTGCTGGCCTCTCTCCTGACCCACGGAAGGCACGAGGTCAGTCCCAAAATGCTGAAGTGGAAGGACAGGGGGACCACTAAGAACTTGCAAGAAGTCATCCTGGGAAGATGCTACAACTACATCACGGCGCAGCACCCAGAGCTGGGGTGAGTAGAGGTCTGGGTCATGCCTCAGGGGTCAGGTGAACAGAAGAGAGCTGTCTCTCGCCTCCACCTGGCCGTGACCACTGGGTTTGCAGTGGCAGGGAGGAATCAGGGGGTTAAGAACCCTGTTTTGTTGAAAAACGTACAGACAGAAACTCAGTGCCCCGGTGGTGGCTTTTTAAGGAAACTCTCTGCAGAGGTAATAAAAGTAAAACTAATCCTAGGCCAAAACATAATCATAAATGGATTTTGCAACTTACCTAATGCCAGCTGAAATAAAAGCTGAATTCTAACAGGTTTGAGTACATGGAGGTGAAGCAATGTGCTGTAAAGCTGATCTGCCAAAGTCCTGTAATGTGACACTTCAGTCCTGTAACCAAAACTACACCGGAGAGAGGGAAAGGAGAAGCTTCAACACAGATTTAGAGGACAGACAAAAATGTTAGAAAAACATTAAGAAGTATCTTGGAGGTATCCAAAACTGATGTTTTCAGCTTGTGGATAAGACTTCTTGATGAGCACAGAGAGCTTTCACGGAGAAATAGAGGTGGATCACAATACCAGCTCAGCAGTCCCTGGCAATACCTTCCCCCCGAGGTGGTCCTTGCTCAGCTCATCACAGCAGGTAGTGCAGCACCTGAGGCATCCCACCCTCCTCTCCTGCAGAAGAGATTCCATGGGCCCAGGTCTGCAACAGAGCTGAGAACTGATTTTCTGATCCCCTTCATTGCAGAGAAAGAAAAAGTATGAAATAAGGAATGCCCCAGGCCCCCCTAGCAGGTACTGGGGACACCCAGACCCTCAGGATGGGATCCAGAGCAGGCAGGGTCTCTCAGCAGGGAACCATCCATCCCTCCTGTGGCACCAGCTGCCCTGCTTTGTGTCTGCAGGGAGCCTCTGGCAGACTCTTCCAGCACCCTGGGCTGAGTGCTATGGGGCTGCCCCACACCTTGGCCAGGTGACAGAACCATCCTGGTCTTTGTCCTAAAAAAGGGCAATTGCCACCTCTTGTTTTCATGAGCTGATGAGAACAAAGCTGTATGTAGTTTGCTGGCATTTGGGTTTCTTTTGGCTTTGGATATCCTGCCCTGTATGAAAAAGCTGATCTGCAGTATTTGAAGGGTCATGTGGAAAATCATGGCCTGAGCACACAGAGACTTGTTCACACTTTACATTAAATATTTGAGTGGCTTTAGTGAGGGAAAGGAGGATTCTTTTGCAAATAAAATTTGAAAGCTCCTGAAACTTGCAAAATCATACGATTCTAGAAGCATAAATTAATCTATTAAATAATTTTACACTCAATATTTAAATCTGAAATTGTTTACAAGCCTAATAGCCTTTATTACATGGGCTCATTTCACTCAAATTGGGGTGCTGACAATGTGAAAACCACTTTTATGTGAATATGCTTTCAGCTATGGCCACGTATGTTTTCACGGACAACACAGTCTGAATTGGGTCCACAAATATCACTAGGAATGATTTGTGTTGGCAATTAATTCAAGGACAATTTAAAAAATATCACAAATCCATGATCACAAGTTTTCTAAAAAGTTTGTTATTACAAGGCACAATATTTTGGGCTATTCATAATCCAGCAGTGTTTAATACCTTCGTGGCTGTGAGCTCACTTTGTTTCAGACTAAATTACTTCTGTACAGCAGGACCATTTTTTGTTTCATTTTATTGAAGAGATAATTTTTTTCTGAAGCATAGAGCACAGAAGAAGGAAACATATGCTTGCTTACGTACATCTGAAACATTCAGAGGTTTCCTGAATAGAGAATTAAATGCAGGTGCTTTTCTGGGAATCAAACCCAAGATTGTTCATTTCTGACTGCGCTGAGCTCTGTGCAGTTTGTGATGTAACCAACCACTTCTGTCACTGGCACTTTCTGATAATGACCTGGGTGCCTTTAGGACACATCAGAGAGTGGGATCTTTCATCCCTCTGTCTTTCATCATTAATGTAGGCCTTGGATCCTCTGTTGTATGGGATCTGCGGTACACTTAATCAAAGAGAAGAGTAGGAACTGCAGAAAGATGGGCAGGCTTCTGAGCTGAGCAAGCTGTGCCCTGTACTCTGCTAGGACTGTTGCAGCCACTACTTCCCACCATAAGAACCTCTCTGTCTTGGTTAGAAATCTTCTCATTTCCTATAAATTTGTCCGTATTCTGTTCTTGCCCTTTTAATCTTACACTGACACATGCATTTGTTTAAAAAGATCTGCTTTTAGTAAACTCATGGACATGTCCTTGTATTTTTACTTTTTTTCTACATCAAAGTCACATACCTTTGATGATGTTTTCTGAAGATGAAATCTATTCATTGTGGTAGTTAGTGAGCCTGACATTTACTACAATTTGGAATGTCATATTTCAAATTGGAATAGCTGGCAGATTTTGAAAAAAAAAGGGGGATTGTTGACATATGACCATGGGTTTTTGTACTGTTTCTGGCTATCACAAATGGATTTAACAGAGTTCTACAGCCTCCATTTAGCTCTGCTTTTGCATCTGTGTGCTGTAAATCATGTGAGGAGGCCTCTGACATGTTAGTGTACACCTTCATTATCACAACTCTTTAATCCTTGAGGATACTTCCTTGCACTCTCCCTGATCTGACTGCAGCCCTTACACTGTGCCCAGCCAGCTGCTCTGGTCATGCTCTTCTCTTTTCCAATGCAATCTTTGGGCTGAACCCAAGCCCAGTGAGGCCACTGAAAGGTTCTTGCTGTCGGCAGTCGAGTTTTGTAAACACCTCATGCAATTAGATTATGTCCTGTTGATTTGCTTATTCTTCAAATTCATCAAAACTCTGCATTGAACTACTAAAGGACATTTCTCTGGTGCTGTATTACAGCATCTGCCAGTAATAATTTTGTTCAGCTGCCTGCATGCAATGCAAACCTCAGGTTTATTTCTGCTGCTGGCTGGCTGACTCTTATCATTTGTACACATGCAATTTCCTCAGTCTTCCTGCATAGAACTGGTGTCATGACAAAGTTCATGAGGAAGAGGAAGAGAATATCAAACATTTCAATAAATCATTGTCAATATTAGCCCTATTTTTTAGGAAAAAATGTGGATGGTATAGCAGCAGGCTTTAGGAGGTTTGTTCCTTGCACAGAGTCACACACCTGCATACTGACAGTAAAGAACAGTATTTCTCTTCTGGTTTCCCTGGAAAATACTGGCTCCAATGCAATAGCTTGTCACAGCTTGGTAGTCTTACCTTTTTTTCGACATTTACAGAAGCTAGAAGTTCTGATTTCACTAGTCTTGTAAAAATCCCCCGTGGCCATCTGTATGTGTGGTAGTTTTGGCTGAATAAAGCCAAGGGCAGTCTAGTCTGGAGAAACAATTTGACCTCAAATTACTTCATCCTCTCCTTCCCAGTAATACGGACTCCCTCTTGTGGCTGACAAATCGCTTGCCAGTCTCACCTCCAGTCCCATACAACGCGAAGTTTCCAAGGATTTATCCCTGGTACGATCAGAGGGGGGAGCGCAGCGGGCGCTCAGCGCTGCAGGCTCACCTGCACAGGTCAGGGAATTCAGCAGATCCGTGCTGACAGAGACCAGTGCTGGTGACACGATAACTCACCCATCACTCGGATGCTGCCTATGATGGTTTGGCACCTCGGTACCTGTTGGGGCAGGAAAAGTGGCAACAGCTGTAGCCTGAGCTAAATGGTTTAGGTTTCCTCTTCACCACGTTTGAATTGACGGGCTGAGGTCAGGAACCAGCAGCACTTTGTGACCTGGGGACGGAGTGGAGAAGATACTTTATCTAAAAGGTCATAGTCACTAATGCCCAAAGCATAAATGATGCTTCTTTTGGATCTAGAAAGAACTGATTTTACATTTGCAGCCCGAGAGAATTTCCATTCCCAGCTAATGACTGCTCTCCCCTCACATCTGCAGTCACTTCTCAGTCTTTAATTCACAGAATCACCGAATCACAGAATGGGTCAGGTTTGAAGGGACCACACAGGGTCAGCTGGCTCAACCTCCATACCCAAGCAGGATCATCCTAGGGCACATGGCACAGGGTTGTGTTCAATGAAGCTTGCAAGGACCTACTATTTTAAAATTGTTTGAAGTCAAACCAGCTCATTTTTTGCCTAACTTCTGGCAGGAAGAGACCACCAAGGACACAGACAGGGAGCAGTTTCAATGACACATGTAACTGCCAGGCCCAACAACGCCACTGTGCCTGACTTAGCAGTGCAAAAACCTGATGATGAAGCTGGAAGTGTAAAATTTCAATAAATTTTTCATTCAATCTTGTGTGGACACAGAAGATGTTTCCCACTTAAATATAATTAGATCAACCAATTTTGTTTTTATCATTAGTGGCAAATTCTGTTACAACTAATTTTAACAGTCTGTAATTCCATTAAATTTAGTAAGGGTTGGTGCATGTCTGGGAGAGCTTTGTCTCCTGACTGCACAATCATGAATGCATTTTGCCTTCCCATTCCTTTGCAGCCTGTGGAGATGGAGATATATTTTGTCAAAAAGAACATATGGACCATGATTTTGTGTGAGATATTATTGCATTCACAGCATAATTTCTTCCTGAAAGAAATCTGGGGTTTGTTGTATGCTTACTTTTGCATTTTGCCTTCATGCTTTAGTAGGCATTTTTAATCTAATTTCCTTGTGTTTGCTCACTGGTTGTTAATGCTTTCACATCAAGCATGATACTAAATAACCATGATTTGATTCAGTGTCAAAAAATCCTAGCTTTATTTTTTTATAGCCATGATATTATACTGAAACTTATCTGGGATTTGTTTTTTCATTGAGAAAATATGCCTTACATGAGAGAAACCATTACTGAACAAGTCTTTTCTAGAGTACAAGTTCCTATCCAGTCATAATGCATTAGACCCTCTTAGAGTGTTCTGCAGATTTCCAAAGCTTCCTCATTTGAAATCCATCAAACTGCAAAGGACTTAGTGTTTCTTTGTTTGTAAGAATACACTTTCTAAAAAAAAATCTGTTATCATTGCTGTGCCATCTTTTTTGGTCCCAGAGCAAACAAAAGGCTTCATTTGTGCTGTCTGTGGAAAAGGACATGGGGGCCTGGTGACAAGCTGAATGGTGTTGATATTTTGTTCCTACATCTGGTTTGTCTCTCAGCATTAAGGTGGGCACTGTATCATCATCATAACACACTACTTATTAAAATACCCAAGTCCTAACATTTGTGTATGCTGTTGCTGTTCCCCTCCCTATTTCATGTGTTTGTGTGCTGACTTTAATACCTTTTCTGTGTTAGCCTTTGTTATATGAAATGTGCATAGCTTTGCTTTTCATTTCTTCTGTCCTTAATGTTTGTAACAAGGTTTTCTTTCACAATTGTTTTCCCCTAAATTGTATACAAGTGACTTCGACAGTTCTTGTAATTTCTTGGTAGCAGATATCATTATAAATATTAAGAATTGTTTGAGTCTTACTTAAAAGTACACTGCTATTGAAATATGCTGTACTGAGCTTTAGTGGGGAAATGGAAGATAATGTTTAGTAGGCACAAATAGGCAGTGATTAGTACTTGAGAATATAAAGGCAGGGTTACTGGCTCTGGAGTTTGTCCTTCAAAAGAGTCCTCATGCTGCTTAAAGCTAGTTTCCATAATTTCTCTGGGCTGTAAGGTAGGACTCTATTTGGCTTTTGTTGTCATCTCTTTCTAAAGGAAGTTCATCAGAATTCATTTTCTTTTAGCAAGAGACAAATTCGTGGGGCAGTGGGTAGCTATCATTTATTTGTTCTTGAGGTAATTCATCACCAGCATATTTATTTCTGCTCTTCTGGAATACAAATGCCACAGCTAGGCTGTGAAAAGCCATCCAGTTCTGTGCAAAGCTCAGGCTCAGTTCTGTGCAGAAAATCTTCCCTCCCATGCTGCAACTCCACAGCCAACCCAAGGTCTGAGAGCCCAAGAAGTGTAAGGGGGAGATGCCGAAAAATACATTGTCTTTTGTCCATGGCCAATATCAATGTACTGCTAGGGTACAGAAATGTTGTTGAGATCTGAATTTATCTCTCACTTTGACAGCCATGTGTCAACTCACCTCTCAGTTTTCTATATTGAGTTTTTACCATATAAAAAATCTTATTAAATGACTCTGTATTTCTTAGATACACAAACTTTTTGCTTTCATTTTACAGTGTATAGGTATTTAGTGGTTCTTACTGCAAGATTCCGTAGGATTTCAAGTAATTTTTCACATTTGGGTTAGTCTACGACTATTACATCACTACATTAAAATATCCTTGCAGTCAAAATATCCTTTGGTTTTAATCCCAGATACTAGAGAGAATATTATTCTGTCTGTACTGACATTCTACACATTAATCAGAAGTATTTGCTGATGAAATACTTTTTAACTTAGTTTTCCACTGTAACTCTTTGCAGCTATTTAGTCATGCACAGTCACTTAGCTGTTTCTTACCTTCTCTCATTTTTATTGATTTTATAGAATTGATTCTACAGGGCAATATCTGGTGGCTTTCTAAATTATAGTACCACCTTAGGATTGAAATTATTAGATGTTTTTATGAGCTTGTTGCTGAAAAGGGGAATACTGTTCTCTTCCACTTTTCCATGCTTCAGTTCTCTTATAGCAGCAGTAGAGATGTCAGTGAAAAAACCCCATTCTCAGAGGTGGTATCATTCAGCTGTCATTGCCAAGGTATGGTTAAAACTCAAGAGCTGTTTAACACCTCAGAGGACCATGAGGAAATATAGCTCTGCTTACCCATAGGGATAGGAGGAATAGACCCTTTTTCCCCTAGTGTCAAATTAAAATCTGTCTCAAGTGTCCAAGGATAAAAACATGCTTAAGATGCATTCTGTCTTCCCAGGAGATGACAACAAAATTAGGAGCTATCAAGGAGTTCACTCACAGTTGCACTAAGTCTCCAATCTGTTCCCTTGTCTGTGTCCTGCTGACATAAACCCCCCTTGAAGCAGGGACTTGTCCCAAATTACTGCATTTATGCCACATCCCAGCAGCTTTAGTTCTGTTAAAAACAAACAAGCAAAACAAAACAAAACAATGTAGTGCAAGTTCATCTCATGGATGGGAAAAAGTGAAAGTACATTAAGCCATTGAATATTTCCCTGCTGTAACATCCTTTAATTTAGATCATTGTTATAGAAGTGTTCTTACAAGTTTAATATTAACATTAAAACTCTAATAAAAATACCCTTTCTGAGCAAGGGGCAAGATGCCAGCTTAAATTTATTCCCTCTATATCTGGCGATGACGTGGCCCTCACTTGGAAGATTAAACTAAGAGCAACTGTGACCCTCTGTCAAAATGCAGCCCAGGTGAGACTTCTGCTCTTCTGGAGGCTCTGTTCCACTTACAGAGCATCTCTGAAAACACCATCTACTTTAGCAGCTTGTTTTTTCACCCAGGGAGGCTGAAATCCAGGCAGCAAAACAATCTGCTAATGTCGATGAGCCCTTCACTGGTTACAGCTGCCACCTCCTGGCTCAACCCTTCCCGGAAGGGTGATAAAGCTTGGTGTTGTCCTGCAGCACCAATTCCCGACACACATAAAATACTCCAGGAGCTATAAACCAAAGCCACAAACACTCCTGCCCTTAAAACCTTCCTATTGCTGCCAAAGGTGAAGGACTGGTGTGATGAGGAGCTGTCACTTGCTGCAGGTCATTCCCTGTACAGGAACATACAAAGCCCTGAGGTGCACCCAGCAGCAATCTCACTTAGTACTTCTTTTTCCAGACCTCCAGGCTCCCCCTCTTTGCCATGCAGAATTTAATTGCTCTGCCTGCAGGCAGCCTTTTCAGGAGTCATCCTCCTCTAAGCCAGAGTTTTGGATCTCCCTCTTATCCCCAGTCAGCTCCTCCAATGCTTTGTTTACTGACTTTTGAACTATTTAATTAGCAGAAAGCAATACTTACCAAATCAAGCTGCCAACAAAAATCAAGCATGTCATTTTCATGTTGACTAAAAGTCTGTTACCATAAGTGTTGTGGTGGCAGAGACTTTGCAATAATTAAACTAAATGGGAAACGAGAGGCTTGTGCTTGTTGAAGACACTGAGATTGACAGGTCTGATTTTCTTTCCTTCATCTTTTTCCTTGCTAATTTCCCCCCTTTCCGTTATCCTAATGCTAAAACCAGCAGACAGAAGTATCCTCAAATCCTCAGCAGTAACAGTGTTTTAGCTGACCTCTCTTAATTCACATCTGTCTGGATTTTAGGACAAAGATACCTGATGGGAGGTATTAGGTGCTAAAATAATAATAAGAAAGAAGCCGATCCATGGTGTGCACGTCCCCATTTTCTAACTCCGTGCCCTGAGCTGGGTCGCGCTGTCACCCGGCGTGAAGAACCCACGCCTTTGGGGCTGCCCTCCGCTGCTGCTCCCGAGGAGCTCCTTCCACCGCCTGATGGCAGCGTTCTCCTTGCTTTCTAATGGCAGAGTTCTCCTTGCTTTCTGATGGCAGTGCTCTCCTTGCTTTCAGCTCCCAGCCCAGCTTCCCTCCAGGGACGTCCAGCCGCAGCTGCCCGGGCTGTCCTTGGCAGCAGCTGCAGAAAAACTGCCCTAAAGCAGCAGTGAGACACGGCAAGGCTGCAGGCAGGGAAGGGAAAGCTGAATAAATAAAAGCCCAGAAATCTTAAGGGCAGAAAAGGTAGCAAAAGGGTTCTGAGTTACAGAGGGCTTCCTCTCAACACACGCATAAATGTTACTGGTCCTTGCATAATTTCTGACACAAACATAAAGACAGAGGTAAACATAAGCTCACATGAAAAAACAGATTAACTACGGATGTATAAATTTCACTGCTTCAGCCAGCAGTGAATTTGTCTGCAGCCATCAGTTTACTAAAATGCAGCAGATAAATTGACACAGGCAAAGATGAGTCTGTTAAATGCAGAAACGTCGCTACACCATTTAATTCCTTTGACATGCATTCTTCTTCTGAGATATCTGGGCTTTTACAGATGAAGCCCATGCCTTAGATCCCCAGAACAGTGAAAACTGGCTTTATGCCTTTAAAGAACTATGTTATAACCACAAACATCTTGCTGACTTTTTAAAGAGTGAGATTTCTGAGCGCTTAGGTTCATCACTGTTTTGGCTAGCAAACGAGGATTGCAGAGGTTTGATCACTGCACAGGCCAGGTACATGGGCTCTGTTTCCAGGTGTAACTTCAGAACCTCACCACAGGGCCACAATTAAAATCTGAGTGGCCTTAAGACCTTGCAATGTTTTAGAAATAAAATTCTGGACCTTGGAAAATCTGGTATTGGTTGCAGGGGAGAACAGGTCTCACCAGTGAAGTGTCTCTGCCTGGAAGAGTGATTTGAAAACATGGGCAGAGTTGATTCAGTTCTCCAGAACAAAGTCTGGAAGGAATTCTTTACTTGTAAATTTGAATTGGGTCCCATACTTTAAGCATCCTCCTGAAATTCTTGAGGAGAAAACTAGAGGCGACACAGCCTGAGGGAACACTCTCCTTCTTAAGATGTTTTCAGCATTCAGTGTCAATCCAGTGCTGAACTGAAAGCAAGACGTTGTTCGTGGTGTAACTGAAATTAGCAGGGATGAAACTTATCCTTGATATTATACCAGTTAACTCAGTTTCAATTGGGGATGAATTTGCTCAGTCATGCCCAGTTAAAGAAAAAAAAAAAAATTGTAACGCAAAGAAAAAAAAAATCTATAGTAGCAGTGATTTACCAGAGAGTTCAATGCTATCCCATTCCTTTCAGTGTAAGGATACTCTTTCAAGGTTAGCCAGGCCAGTGCATAGATATGCAAGAAATAATGATGCAGAAGCTGTCCATTTTTCTAATATGCACATTAAAATTTGGCTGCTGGGATAGATGCTAATGGAAATATTCCTGGCCCCAGATTTCACTTGATAGATTAATGTGATATTCATATACAAGGCAAATGGATAGAAATACTCAAATTTATTGGAAAATGCAATTTCTTTCCCAATGTAAGGACAAATGGAGGGTGTGCTTTGCAGTACGTATAACGTTTGGATTTAATAAGGAAAAGTTTATTTGTATCTCAACCCTTATTTTATGCTATATTGAATTCAGGGTTGAGTTTCAGGCTCTGAAAGGTCATAAGGCAAGTTCTTCAATCCTTGTTTTCCAGACAAATGTTGCATTTTTCAAGTTTGCAGAAAATTTCACAGTGTTCTTGCTGTTAGTTATTATTTCACATTTACGAGGATTGCCCAAACTCTATTCATAAAAGTAAAGCCTGAAAAAATTAAGAACAAATTTAGAATGTATTTACGTACATACCACTGAATTTGGATTCAATATTTCAGTCTATAGTAGAATAAAAGGCCTAAACAAAGTTAGCCTCAAAGGAAGAACTTATCCATTATTCCTAAAGAGATTATATGATATTTGCAGATAGGATGCAGAATTAGTTCAGATACAACCAAAAATACAAAACAAAAGCCAGAGAATGAGAGCTCCCAAGGCCCACAGCAGTGTGGGACATAAGAGTATTTCCCATGGACTCCTGAATTATCTGAATTAGATACATTTAATTAGCTGGTAGAGTGAGGATCTCTTTTGCAGCCTTTTTTTCTTTTGTAAATCCAGAAAGAACACTAAATCAACACATTCTATGATTTAAGAGCAGCCTTAGGAGAAAAGTTTGTTTCTCAGGCATTTTTTTGGCTAGGCATATGTTCTTGTTTCAACCTGAAGCTGTTCTTGCTGGAATTTTTAGCATACCACAGGCCAGCAAACTTCTCATATTGTTCCAGAAGGCCCAGAGCAGCCCTCACCTCTGCTCAGTGTGAGTTAAATGCTGCACACCAAACAAATATTTTCTTTCTGTGCTGGAAAAAGGGCAGGTGAAAATTTATTAACAGGGTCTACTTCAACAGTGAGACTGGAAATAATAGCACATCTTCCTGAAGCTGGATTTGCAGGTCCTCAGTTCTTCTCACTGTTCATCATATGTAAACCAAAATCACAGTTCTATGTGCCTGGTAATCTCTTTAGGATGTGAGACAAAATTTATGCATCATATCAGAGAAATAGCTTTCCAGTGGCAAATCAATGATTTATTATTTCTGAAAAAATGCTGAAATTGCCTGGTTTCTGTAAAAGCCCATCTTCATGTCTAACCATCCTTCCCTGTGATACAACTAGCAGTACCACACTGATTGGCAGCTATAGAAGAGCCTCCCCAACTTGCAGGCTAACACCTACCAGCTTCTATGACATTAAAGATACAATCTGGCTCAGCTCTGCCAGGACTGTGCATTAAGACTCCGCTCTCAGATATCGGTGACATTGACACACATCATCCAGTACTGAGTTTGGTGTCTTGGAAAGATAGAACACTGATGCTTTGGATTAGTGGCTCAGCAATCTGTCTTGGCATGCTCATGAATCACATGGATGGTTTCTTTGTGCCTCTCATGGCCATGACTTGAGTATAGCAGCAGAAATGCTTTGTATTGCGTCTATCTTCTGCCTCTCCACTTTGGAAATTAAAAAAAAAACATGGGTTTTTTTTATGGTTTCTTGAAAAATATTTTGTCATCTGAGATCAAGCATAAAAACTTCACCATGTGAAAGGATAGATCACTGGGTACCCAGCTGTCACCTGTGGCTGTAACTGCTCTTACATAAAGCAGATTTCAGGAGTAGCTTAAAAAAAAAAAAGAAAAAAATGTCCTGCCTGGAGGACAAATCATTTGACAAATTAGAAAGTGTGAGCCATATAAATGTCTATGAGATGTCCCTGTGCTTACAGCCAAGCTCTACAAATTGTCTTTAAGATACCATTGACTGTGCAGAGCAAAGGGGACAGCTGCCTATTCTCTAATGTCACCCTCAATCAGCAGGAGCCCTCTCTTTTGGATGATTCAGTGTGTCCATGTTGTAATCCTTAGTGGCAGGGAAAGGTATTTACAACTTCCTAAACTCTAAATAAAGTACCAAAGTTTGGAGCATGGTCTCTGTGGGTGATTTACACTTTGCAGCCAGAGAAAAGTCCCTCCAGAAGAAAATTTAATACACCCAAGTTAAATCCGGCGAAGTAAAACGTGAATTCTTGCTGACACAAGACTGCAACAGCAGAACAATGACTGTGCTCCCTGCAGCACCCACAGTTTGGCTTCTTATTTCTACAGTGATCTAACTGAAAGTGCATTTTGGCACTTGAATGACGGATAATAGTCTTGTTAAAAAATCACCATTGCTACTCATCTTTATTTACCAAGAGGTAACTTTGGTTCATATAAACGAGAGGTGTGGTCCCTAATGCAGCTGGGGCTGGTCCTGTGACAGACTGACATGGCATGACATGACATGGAAGGGAATTTGGGATGTGCCACAGCTGCCTCAGTTGGCCACTTAGCTGAAGACCCTCCAGGCTGATGTGCCCTGTCCCTGCTCCCAGGCTCAGTTTCAGACAGCATTGTACAGTGGCACCTGACCTGGATCTTGGTTATATGTTGCAAATCAACTGTGCCTCTAGCAAAGTCAATAGCTGCAAATTAAGGCTTAAATAAAAATAATCTCAGGTCCCAAACAGATAAATCGCTGCTTTTACTTTAGATAAAATTACAGATATTTTTTCTCTAGGGTCAAACTCTCTGCAGGGAGACACATATTTTTGCCATATTTTCAGCTTGCTGGATCTGAGGGGACAGTATCCTTTGACCATACTTTTAAAATGTTCATCCTATAATCTGACAAGCTATTTGCTTCTCATGATTTGGTATGAATAATCAAGAAATTTGATCTTTTGGTTATGTAAAATCAGCACTGAGCATTTTGAGGATTAAAAACACAGGTGGCATTCAGATATTGTGATAAACAGTAATTTGAAATGCAGGAAAGAGAGAAAGATGATTTGGAGCTGTTCATTCCTCAGTATATACCTCATCTGATGAAGATACTCTGCTTTTGTAATGGATTATGTATTTGGTGCCTGAGCATAGTTGGAATTCTTCTTACATCTGATCCTGAGTTTTTGACCATAACAGAGGGAGAACCTTTCACAGACACAAATACTCAAAAATATGAATTAACTATGCTTTAATCTTTCGGCAGAGATAAGGATTGCCTAAAAATATGGGAATCATTAAAAGATGCATTCATTTACAAGAATCCCTGTAACATCACATCAGAAGATTATCAGCCTTTAATGGAGCTAGCGAGTCATCCTATACCCTGTAACAAGGTAACAGCACAGGTCAGGGTGGGCTGTGGTGGGATGCCAGGTCTGGGCCATGCTCTGAGCCGTGGGATCTCACCCATAACAGCTGTGAGGGTCTGTGGTTGATGGGGATGGTGTTTGCTCTTGCACTTACTGCAGCAGTCCTGCAGTTACACCTTTGGACCCCAGTAACGCTGTCCATACTTTATCACTGGGAATCATCCCTGTGTAAGGCTTGCCTCAAGCCAGCCCCAGGATCATCCCAGTGAAGTGTCAGGGATGTCCCCATTCCCTGAGCAATGGCTCTCTGTAAGGAGCATGCCCTCATGCTGTTAGAGGGACACTGCTTTCAGACAGCTGTTCTTCCATGCACAGCTCAAAGCAAACATCAAATTCTGTATATATCCTATGAGAACTAGTCAAATCTTTCTTTCAAAATCCTTTAAAAAGCAAAACATGTCCCTTTCCACAAAAAAACCCCACCCAAAATATTTTTCAAATAAGAGTGTTTAAATAAGAACTGACCCAGTGGGGTGAACTCACTGCATTTCGATAAAAACTAAAACTCCTTTGTTATCATAAACTTTCTGGTTTTCTCCAAAAAAAAATTCTGACCAGCTGTGGTACAGCTATCACTTACCAGACATTGTACCTTATTTCACAGTCACTGTTTTGGAGCAAGACAGGTGACCTTGTTCATCGTTACACAAAATCCAATCAAAATTTCCTTACCTTGGAGGACACCTTGTTGGGTTATATGGCTGATAGAGTTTCATGGTGTGGAGACCCCTCTGACCCAGGTAATCTACACCCAAACACAATCCTTTTCACATTATTTTCCAGTGATTTAGTTTAAAACCTTAACTGTCCAATATTTTGGAAGTCTGAAAATAATACCTATTTCTCAGGTTAAATTAAAACTCACAACTTTGGATGTTATTTTAATACCAAGTTGTTGCTTGAACTAATGGTCATCTAGCCCTCTTTACCCAGTTTGCTTGCTTCCACCCTGTGTCTCCTATGGGACAAACTGCAAAGCAGGAATGTCATTGAAAAAGGACCTGGCCATAGGCCAGTGAAAATGCTGGGGCAGTGTGCAGGTGCCTTGGGGGTATCACTGCCCACGTGGCTCCTGGGCTAGTGGTTAAGGCTAGGAACCTTTAAACTGGTCTGGAATTACTGAAAATGTTGGAAAAAGTTTAATTTTTCAGTGCAATCAGACAGTACTTGTCAAGAGTCAACTTGTTTCTCATATTTGGGACTGTATTTCCCGTCTCAGTTTTCTGAGAACTATTTGTGATATGGGGTCTGCAACTCCCTCCCTGAAAAGATTGTACTGACATGGAAGGACCTTTGAACAGATGCAAGTTCCTTTTCCTTTTCAAGCCCTCTCCTCATGTAGCCTTCTTGCTTTGGTAGAGCGCAAATCTTTTTGCTCACAAAGCCACATAAGCCTTGCTAAAATATTCACTCTAACATTAGCTATTCTCTAAATGTATTTTTTCTCAGGAATCAACTATGAATCTTGTCCAAAACGAAGTGAATGTGAGAGCAACCCTGGCTCCGTGTTCTGGAAAATGGCATCCAAGATGGTAAGATCCAGAATAAATCTCCCTGTATCCAAAAGTGTGGAAAGGCACTCAGTTCCTGACATTGCCAAAAAAAAAAAAAAAAAAAGATTTTGCAATTTTGCAGATTGGACTTAAAATATGGAATAGTAGAATTTGACAAAAGCTTTAGCTTCAGGTGGTAGAAATCATGGTGTTGTAATCCAAGGTCCTACATTTTATGTACAACATTTGATGTCCTTGTAGATCAGGCATTCTTTTTGTGGACAGAGGCTGGGTGTCAGTGTCTACAACAACCCTTGGCAGAGAGCTGGAGTTCTGCAAGTAATACTCACAATTATAACAATCACCTTAATTAAATCACAGGACTTAAATTGCTACAGTAAAATATATTTTAGCATGCCAATGTGGAAAGCAGCACCCAAATTGGCACAGACATTTTCCAAGAGGCTGAGAATCCCCTTGCACTTCCCGGCATAAACCTGAAGAGCACATCCTCCCACATCAGTACCTGGCAAGGTTCCTGTGATGTCCCCACCCCTAGACACTGCCAACTCCCATCACAGGAATGAGATCCTGCTAGTCCCAGTTAAGCAATTAGCCTGGCTTTGTTGAATCAGCACTTTAGAGGAACAAACTGCCAGAGAAAAACCTGATGTCCTGTATTACTTTAATTTTACATGTCTCTCAAGATTTCACCCTTGGTATGACTATTAGTAGGTGACTGCCCAGGTGGAAAACAAGCATTCCTGTGCTCCAGCTCTCGTATATGTAAGAAAAATCTACTCACCATAAAAATTTTTTTTTTTTGTGGGTAAACTAGGAGTGCAAATGATCTGTTCTCATTAATCCTCTCCAGTTCCAGAGTCTGGGAGAGATAAAACCACAATGCAGACGAAGGTCTGCTCAGCTGCAGGCTTCCTAGCCATATAAATTCAAGATCTACTAAAACTCATGCTCATTACATTAGAAAGTTACACATAATGAAACTTCCTGAAACTTTGCAGCTCTCAAGATCAGAGTTTGAGCCATATTATTTAAGAGGACATGAAAGATTTGATAAGAACAGTCACTTGCATTAAGCTTTTAAAAAATTCTTTGTCTTACCAATGGAATATATATCTAGAGCAGGTACTATATAGACCTTAGTAGTACTTAAATATTTGGACATGAGTTTCAAAGAATAAAAAAGCAGTGATTACATGATCCAGCATATTTAAAATAAAATCAAACAAAACCCAGTGATAGTTTTACTAAAGTATCAAGAGAGAAAAATCCCAAGCCACAAAAGAACACGGAGCATGAGTCACAAGGAAACAAGTATGTGATGGTCTGTGTGTCCTTAAACTAGTGACACCTCTGTTCTGGCATGTCCTTACTTCCTGAGCTAAAGCAGCCTGAGGATTACTGTGAGTTACTGCAGACAGCTGTAGCTGCTGGGGCTATGAAAAGCCCTACAAAAGCTGAAACCAGCCAAGTTGCTGTACCAGTCCCATGCAGCTTTAGACTGCCATTTCATAGCTGTCTAATGAAGCTTTATCACAGTTTTGCTACAGCCTTCAAAGGTGGGGGTTTTTTTGCACTGAAATGTTCTGCAAAAATATTGTCCAGATGCTCTGCTTGTATTGGGCAGTTCTGAGGACATCAATGAATTCTACCAGCCCCAAGACTGCTGTGGCACTGCATGCAGTGTCAGAGTGTAATGTCCACTGGTTTGGTTCAGTTTGCAGAAGCAGCATGTGGTGTGGTTCAGGTGATGCTCAATGGATCAATAGAAGCTGGAGCTTTCAGAAGCAGCAGGTATTCACTCAGCAAGCAACCATTCATGTTTCTGTGAGGCTGCATGTGGTGAGTGTGTCTGCCTGCGAGTCCCAGTGCAGAAGGGATTTTGGTAAACTCACCCCTGGCTGTTGTAAAGCTGATTCTTCTCACTCCTTCTATTCAGAGACTTAGCTGAAATCCTTCAGGGGGTGTGCAGGTGGGGTATCCAGTGTGCTCTTACTGCACAAAGTAACTTGATTTTTACAGTTCCTTTGGTTTTACCTCACTAGACTGGGCATCCTTGGGTTACCTGGCTGGAAGTGCAGTCTTGAATAATATCAAAAGATGAAGAATGTGCTTGCTGGGGGAACAGCCATGGTCATTTCCCTGGCACCAAAGCAAATCAATAGCCAGGAAACTGAACAGGAGAAGAGGCAGTAAAGATGGTAAAACTCCAGCTTGCTTCTGTCTGGAGACAGTTTCAAAAGTTCTCCTGAAAGTGAAATAAGAATGGGGAGAAAACATCTGATCAGAAAGCAATTAAATAGTCTATGAAAATCCATTGGCAAGATAATGTTCTCTCACTGAGTTTAATAGCAGCACTGATGAGCACTAGTATTTGGGGAGTGTACTCTCTACATCCTTCTGAGAGAACTAAGAGTGTTTTGCTGTTTCATGTTCCATTCTTACAGCATCTTTGGAAGCATTGAGGTCTTTAACCTGAATCCAGATAAAGTCTCTGAAGTGCACATTTGGCTTATGCAAGACATTGGTGGACCTCAAAGGTAAATCACACTGGAGCACAGTGATAAGCAGAGTGTGGAAGGCACAGGGCACAGCTCAGGTCTGACAGCAGCACTGTCTTAAACTCATGAAATCTGCTCTACATTCACCTTCTAGGTGTTTACTTTGCAGGAAAGAACAACGTTTGTACTGTTGTTTCCTCCAGTATTTTTTGTAGGTACTGCTGAACAGTTATAGCTAAAACACAATGACATTTCCCTAGCTTTCAAGAGGTCCCATGACCTTTAAGTTCCTTTCAACCCCACTGAACTCCACAGATCTTCGCTATGGGTGCAGCACTGAAGTCAGAGACCAGGCTATGTCTGCAAGGATAAACATGTCCATGCATCCATCCAAACAAGGGTATGTTTGTCCACAGGAATAATATAATTATGCTGAGCACAGCCATTTTTGAATGCCAGAACTGGTTGTAGAGTCTCCATCTGAGTGGACATACTCAAAACCTAACTGGGACCTGGCCAACCTTTTTCCAGCTCATATTGGTTTGACTAGGTGATCTCAAGCAGTACCTTCTTACCTAAATAATTCTGTGATTTTTAGTAACAAATCTGTAGTTGAAATGCTTACCTTGGAATTACTGATACCAGAACAGCGACTTTCAATCACATCTGAGCCTTTCTGAGTGATCTTTTTCATCCCAATCAGATTCATTTGCAGATCTACCACATTTGAAACACTAAGCATTGAGGCTCTGTGCCTTTGACCCCTCCTTTCAGAGCCAGTTCTGTGGCTCACATGGTCATAATGCACTGCCAGAGTTTTTCCCATTCCTAAGGATCTCCATGACAGAAACAGCAGCTTCGGTGCCCTGGATCAGGCAGCAGGCTGTGATGGTGCAGTGCAACTCAGGAAGGAGTGTGGACCTTGCTGAGACAGCCTTACTCTGACACAGTTCCAGCTCCAGTGTTACAGCCCCTCCCTTAGCCCAGACACCCAGAAGTGTCCCCTTTCCACATCAGCTCTCATACCTCCCAGAGGTGTGCATCTGGGCTGGGGCCAGCATTACAGACTTACTCTTGTGGTCTTTTGCACAAAGGTTTGCTGAAGAAAAGGACACTGAGTAATCTTTTCATCAGTTTCCCCAGACATGGATCCTTTGTGCCATGATTTCCCAGCATCAGAAAAGCCATCATGTCCCCCCTCAACAGCTTCAGCAGGGCAGTTCCCTGCCAGCCCTCTTGCTGGACACATCCTCCTCCTGTGACAAGTTCAAAGAAATTTCCTTTTTTTTTTTTTTCTACTTGCTTCTAAGGAGAGAGTGGGAGGGTAGCCCTGATAGTGTGCATTCCTTACATCTTCTGATTTGTATTCCATGTTGAATCACTGATAACTTGTCAAGTCTAGTGAATAAAAAAGAGCTGGCTGTGCTTTCCACTATTGTCATACTGGATACTACAATACTGCTGGATTTGTCCCCAGTAGTAGAAGCATGTGCTATACTCTGGATGAGGAGATGATTTTTACCTTGAGGTAACAAGTCTTTTGCCATGTCTTTCTCTCTACACCTATGACATTTGTCAAACCTCTCACTACAGCTTTGGGGCCCTTGGGCTATTTAATTAAAGTAAGCATAGAGATAAAGATCTTGAAGGTATGAGAGTGCTACATGCTTCTTGAAAGCTTTAGCTGGATGGGAAAGAAATACACAAGTTAGGGCTCCTACCAATGCAAAAGGAACAGCCCCTTGCCAAAACAGAGCAGCAGCAGTAGCCATAAACTGGGTCAAGCAGGCAGGAGGTGCTCATAGCCTGCTTCTTCCCCTGCTTTCTCTCCGTTTCCTCCTATCTGACTTCCTACCTGGGACTTAGCTGCTGGCTTTCATGACTGGCCTTTTCTCATCACACAGAGGACTTGACTCTTTTGCTCTTTGACAGATTTCAATAAGCCTCATACAGTGCTGCTGAGGGTGGGAGCCACCAGCAGCAATGGAGCAGCTCTAGAGCACCCTGAGCTGTGAATGGAATGGAGCCATTTCCCACAGATGTCCCCTGCACTAAGCTCTCATGCAAGATGCACAGCTGGACATCACACAGTTTCTACCAGCAAGGGCCCAGTGGAAGCCAAAGCTCCACAAACCCAATGGACTTCACAGCACGTTAGCAAGCAAGCTTTTAAAGAATCTAACCTATAATGAAGCAGTGACACAGTGTGGGATTTAGGTGAGCATTCTGTACACACAAGGAACACAAGTAACTGAAGTTTTCTCTCGACAGTGAATCCTGCTCAGGTCATTCCATTCAGAGGTTAATAAGCATTTTAGAAGAGCGAAACTTTAAGATCATCTGTGAAGACAATTACAGGTAATTATCCACTCTTATTGGTGATGACTTTGCTAACATCAAACTAACATTGCAGGTTTAGAGCAAGCTAGAGCAGACTTCCTCCTTACTGCCATGACATCCCTCCAGTGTGGCTGGGTCTTTCCCAGGGGTTCCAGCCAGGCTGCAGCCCTGGTGTTGGCTGGGTCTGGGGTTTGCCCTCTGCCCTACACTTCCCATTGAGCATGCTCAGCTGTTTCCAGGGAGGGAGCAATCCAGTCACCAGATTTTCTTCTGTCTGGGCTTTTACCTGAAATAATCTGAACCAAACAGGCAGCTTTCCTCCCTGCGGCATACAGATAACGCAGGGTGTCAAGGGTGGTCCTTACTTCTTTCACCACGGTTTGAGTGTGCTTTCTGTCCTGCTGCTTTGTCAGAGAGTGAGGTGTGAGACACGATAACCATTACTAATTACCATAATTTACAATTGTCAGGAGCAAAAAATAGGAGTATGGGAAGCAGCAGCCCAAGCCCTGACTTGCCTGAAATCTCCATCTTCCTGCTGAGGAAATACAAAAGCTGGAGACCCTTTATCCCTCTGTGTGGGTTCAGAGACCTTCACAAAATTGTTCTACAGAGACATTAGAAAAGCAGCAAACATTCAATATTGCTCATACCTTATCTGTCAGGAACAGCTTTTCAGTGTCAAGGACTCATACTTGGATAAGAACATTTCCAAAGTAAACATACATTTTTATGAACTTCTGAGTTTGTGTCAATAGTTTAAGTAAGGAAAAATTGGTCTGCAAAGGAGACTAATGATAGGTCTTTAAATCTGAAGGCAGAGCAATATATTCCTGTCTGGGTATTGCTGAACCTGATTAATGGGTGCTCTGCACTTTGTGAAAAAATTAGTGGTGGTGTGGTGCATAATCTGCCAAATCATGTGCTTACTTTCTCTTTGGGTAAATGGAACCTTTAACCAATACTCCCAGGACCTGTAAGTAGGTACAGATTATTTCAGCCTATGATGAAATAAGCTACAGGGCAAGGCAGGAAGGGGAAATATATCGGAGCTTAGACCCCCTGTGGCTTAGCACAGGGAGGAACCTGACACACTCATTGCTGTCTCACAACTCACTTCTGAAGGTAACAAGTAGGGCTTTTTGTCAAAGCTCAGCCAACACATCTATAAACATCTGGGTTGAGCAACACAGACAATTAATTTTACTATTTTATATGCAGAATAATAATAAAATAAGAACTTTACAGGTAAAGCCAAACTCCAGGATAGACTGTGTACGTTGTCTTCACTCCCCTGCAGTCATCACAAACAGAACCGTGTGGGTCTGTGTCAGCTGAGCATCTGCCTTTGCATGCCAGGTAGCAACTGGTGCCTATAATTTTCTCTGGCTTTTGTCCATGTCAACAGTGTCTTCCAGAAGTAACTCTAAAACTGGATTCACTGGATGCATCAGGAAAAAATCTCATCACATCTGCCATTCACAGCAACAGCTTTCTGTTGTAGCAGAAGGGGCTACCAGTGAGTAAGCCAAATGGTGAACTTCCAGCGTGGCAGAAATTCTACAGTCAGTGCAAGAGATCTTTCTTCTTAATTATTTTTTTTATAGTGCAGCATAGCTGACATGCTGTGAGGTCAGATCCTGCTTTGTTTTGTACTGACTTGCCCTTGTCCCTAAAAATACCGAAGTTCCCTTTCTGCAGTAAGATCAAAAAGAATTACCCTAAGAAAATCCATCTGCTTGATAAGCATGGGTGTAACATGCACTTTGACTTTCACATTGCATTCAGTAACTGTGAAGTAACTGTTGTATTTGCAAAGTGATTATTAAATGTTTGTTTGGTTTTGTGTCTTATTTCAGGCCCGTTCAGCTCCTTCAGTGTGTGCATAATCCTGACCACACAGACTGCAGGCTTTGCAGCAACAGCACAGCAATTCTGTGAAACAGAGTCCTCCACACCACTGAGAATTTCGTTACTTGTGTGTAAAGCTGGAAAAGATGTGGCTACATAGCTGAGAGTGATAACAGTAGCATGGTGTGTACTGAGTCCATAACCAGAGATCCTTGCTGTGATACTAACAGCCCAATAGCAGGAGATGATACCTGAGCTGTGATGCTGTACACACACACATACAAACACAAACACACTGTTTCAGATGGGCCTGTGGTCAGTGTTTGAAGGCAGGTGCTTTGCCCTGGTTTCTCCCTCCTCTACAGCTCCCCACTGGCACAGAGCAGGGTTTCCCTGGGGCATGCACAGAGAAGAAAGAGACTTTCTAGGAGAGGCAGAATTTGCCCAGATCAGTGTTCATCTTCCTTCCTGCTGAAAGGTTAAGCAGGAAATGTCCAGGGCATGCTACACTTTCCCTGTATCCCAGTGCAACCTTTCCCAGAGGGAAACATTGCCCAGTGGCACACACTATAAATCATGGCTTTCCCAGGTACCGTGACACTTCTGACCAGGTGAAGTGAGCAATGGAAGAGGCAGAGCGGTGCTTGCCTTTTAATGGGTATCACAGTAAGCAGCTGGTGGGAAGACAGCTGGGCTGAGCCAAGAAAAAACCAGAAACTGCTCCGAGGGTTGCCTGCACCTGAAGGAACTGCTGAGTGTGCAGCTGGGAGAGAAAACAGTGAGACTGACTCAGATAGCTCCATTAAAATCCTACTGGATACACCACTGCTGGTCAGATTACATTTTGTTCTTAATATAGCAGTAAACACTATAGCCTTCCAACTCTCATAAAAGGTCCCTCAGGCCACAACCTGGCCATCCACTGGAATAGAAACAAACATCAAACGGTTGCCACAATAAGGAACCTCTCTTGACCTCAGTTTCTGCAGTGAAAGGTGATGCCTTGAGGTGTATAATTCACAAGCACCAACACGCCGTAGTGCACTGAAACAGCAGGTTTCACTGATTTCCTTTGATTTCTATTTTACCAGTCTCAAGTGCAGTGTTTATAGCAAAACAAGTATCTGAAGCCAGCTTGTGGCCAGGGCTGCAGTGTCTCTGTGCAGTGCCATTGACATTAAGAGAACAGAGCAGGCTTTGCTGCAGATGTACTCCTTGGTGCTGAGGTGACAGTGTGAGCAGCAGCTGCCAAGCCATTGGGCAGACTGGGGGTTCCAGGATCCCACAGGGAGAAAGTTAAACTGCCACATGTTTTAGTGATTACCCAGAGTGCAAAACATCGTCATTGAACTACACAAGCTGGTGTAATTTTGAGCATCTCTAGATAAGCCTCGTCTCTGTAATAGCAATAGAAGGCCTGCACTGAGCCTGGCTGGACCAACCCGAGACCTCACCCATAATGTTTACATTTAGTGAAATGCATTTTTATTTGCAAGCTGTTATGTAACTACTTAGATGCATCAACATAGACACATACCAATACGTTCAAATAGGTTATTTCTGACTATCAGAAGTTTGTCTTCATGCTCACTTTTGTACCTCTTCTGTTACAATATAAAATATTGACTGTAAAATCAAGATCTATAATAAAATTGCTGATGACAAATGTTCTTAATTCAGTTTCACATTGTACATAACCTCAGAAATTTAAGAAAGAAAGATTCTCAGAAGACAAAAAGAGGCCAGTTCCTAAAAACAACTCAGAAATCTGTTCAATGTATGAAACATGATATTGCAACCACCCAGGAGAGCAGAGAAACAGAGCACACCCTCTCCAGGCTGTGTTCTCCATCTGATACAGAGAAATCATTGTCTTTGTAGGTGGCTGGAAGTGAAGCATCCTGAGTCTTTATCTTGAACATAGACATATATATATATGTATTGTTCTTGGCCATAATAGTTATGAAAGATGATTGCTCTTGCCAGTGGTTCTGTGGTAAGATGCTAAGGAGTAAACTGTGCTTTTGGAGGCTGAGGTACACAATTAATATGGGCAGCTGTGCTGGAGTAAGTGATGGCTTTGTAATGCAGGTAGCTGGCAAGTCTGGGCTGCTTGGATCACACACATGGCAGGACATGAGCAAGCTCATTTCCAGCAAACATTTCTATTATGCATGATCACACATCTGAAATGCCATGCAGACAAGCCCTACCAGACAAGTATACTTGCAAATCCTATTGCTCTACTGAAGATTTGTCAAGCAAAAAACCCTCCCAAACCAATACAAATGTCCCAAATTCACAGAAAATTAATAAAAGGAAAAACAACTACACATTTTCCCACTATGTGGAATGAATTTTTCTTAATTTGGTTTGGAAAAGGCTGGGTTTTGAAAATATGCTTTTAGTCTGACAAAGCTAACTCTCATAATTTGTTCAAGGTAAATAGGCTGGCTTGTGCCCCAGGCCCACATCAAACCCTGCTAAAGAGTGCTGCCCAGAAACACGAGAGGAATCTGAGTTATTGTGTGATAAGGTGATACCAACTCCCAGATAAGGTTATCACTCCCAGAACCACAGAGAGCTGGAAAAGCTACTTCTGTGACCCTATCACAACAGCATTGCTGCTCCCCCAGTCTTTGATGCACTCAACCTGACCAGAGCCTGCAATCATTAAACTTATTAGGAAACAAATGAAATACAGAACGATTTGTTCTCCCTGGCAGCCAGCACTTGGCCTTATGTTTGATTTCATATAATTATAGAATGGTCCGAGTTGGGAAGGGCCTTAAAGATCATGTAGTTCCAACCCCTCTGCCATGGGCAGGAACACCTTCCATTAGACCAGCTTGCTCAAAGCCCCATTCATCCTGGCCTTGAGCACAGTAATATGGGGGAAAATCTTTGAGAGGGGTTTTGATTTTGTTTATATGTGCACTGGCAGCGTATTGTGCGGTGGGTCTGGGTCCCCCTGGACTCTGGCAACAGGGGAGATGTTTTGGATGGAACCTGATGGAGTGGCAGCACTGCAGTGTCTATCAGTACAATGTTTTCCTTTACTTTTTTTGGGCTATCCTGCATGCAGGTACCTGGGAAGACATCCTGATATTCAAAACAGTGACCCTCAGGCCTTGTCTTGCATAAAAGAGCTCAGTAGAAAGAACAGAAAAATGAGATCAGCAAGCATTCAGGTAGGAAACCCTGTGAACAGACTGAATTTCAGAAACTTTCTCTTAACAACAATATCATTTATAGGCTTAAAATGACAATTAAATGGACTAAGAGGCTGATCCTTCCTGTTAAATAGCTTGAAAGGAGCAATGGCTAATCCAAAGAAAATTCTTTGCAATCAAAATATGAAGGCTGGTGAAAAGATTAAAAACAAATAATATGTCTGAGTGGCTATCCCTTTGCTTTGCCAACAGAAATGTTTCATGAAATTCCTGATGAACCAAGAAAGGTAAACGGTCAAGGATAATACCTTTTTCCTTGCTTAGAAAAAAAAAGATCTTATATCTAACTAAAAAGAAGTGTTTTATTTTGAAGGGCATGTTTATTTTTGGCAGTGCACTGTGGAGCAGGAGAAGGCAGCTGCCTGCTTGCTGTTCCTCCTCTCTTGAGCGGCAGTGAGTGCCCAAACCAGAAGACCCAAGAAGCACAAAGAGCAGCATGTGCTGCATATGTCACAGCAATACAGCTACTTTAGCCCTGATTCACTTTGTTACTGATGTGCATGCAGGGAGAGTAGAGCAGAGGGGGTTAAAATCCATGCTAAATACTTCAGATAGGATTTCTATCACTTAAGATAAGTCACCTGATTGTATAGAGTTTCTCTATAAGGAAAAAAACAAACCAGACACCTCCTGAAAGCACTTTTCCTGCTCTGCAGTAGTGAGGGCAGCACAGTAGGGGTGATCTGCAGTCCAACACAAGATCCTTATCTCTCTCCATTCCCTATGAAAGTTTCCTAGATTATCAGCTCAAATTCATAAAATTAGCTTCCGGGTGGTTAAAGTTGCATAAAATTTACCTCAAATATATTTCCCCCTGAGAAATATTGTAAAGCAGGGAAGGACATCTAAGAATCCTCTCAAATGCAGCAGATAAAAGGTTTTTGCAAAATATTTAGAAATATAAATTTCACAATCCATTTTCTGAGTATCTAAAGCCACACTCCTAAACTTTGCTGACGATTTCGGAACTGACTGTGTGGTAATGAAGTCTTTTGAGCATATCAGATGCAGTCAATTAGAAAATCTGCATTCTACTAGAGAAAAATAAATTGTTATTAATCTGCTCACTCTATTTCATAACTTGTTTTCTGTTGACTGCCTGAATTTCCAAGACTGAGATCACATTTGCTTGCTTCAGGGTTTTTGTTTTCTGCACATGCCATACTTGCTTAGATTTTTGGCCTTTTATTTCCAACTTAGTTACAGATGCACAGCCAAAATTGCCTGATGGAACTACCATGGAAAAAATCTTACAATTTCTTTCCTATGGCCTAGTGGAGTAAAAATGCAACATGTGTAAATTATATTCAAACCTTAAAAAGCTTAAAGGGTAGCTTAAAAATTGCAAGGGTGGGGAGAGTTTCTCAATGAATCCAGAAATTAGTCAACACAAGAGAGTGACAATAATGGTTTGCAGAGGATTGGGAAAACTCTGGGGGAAAACATTTTTCCATTCCTAGTCTTCTCAGAATACTAATCAAATCAACAGCTCTCCATTGCAATCAGACCTGGGACCTCTGCAGCTGAGTTCTGAACCTTCAGGGAATGAACAACAGGCCTCTTGACTGAAAGCATCAGCAAAATTATGATCTCTGTGGGTCAGACACGGAGGGGATGTGTACCTCACTGAAGTTATTTGGAGCCACGTTGGGATGAATGATAAATTTCTCGATGAGGAGGCCTTACCCAGCATAACTTTGTGCTATAATAGGCTACATCCAACATTAGGTGACCAGAAGGAGCCAGGCTCACTTCCCTGAGTCAGACTCTCAACAACATCAGTTTGTGGTTATGTGCTTGGTTTGCAGTAGGGAAACATTAAGACTAAGAAGTGGTCTAGACAGACATAAATTATAGAAATAAACACAACTGTAATTCAGCTTACTCATTCCATGTGCTAAAAATGCTACCAAAACCGGGAAGTAGTAAGACAGTTACAGTTTCCAAAATTTTTACTAGATGTTCCTGATTTTCATGAGTAATATCAGACATTGTTGACATGTGATATGTGAAGCTGCTTCACATGAAGAAGTAAAATAATAATACATGCCTTGATAAATTTAAGCAGGTCCTGAGGTGTTTAAATCTTTTTTTCATTAATCCACTACATTTTTGTTTGAGCTATAGCTGTATTGAATGTACTGTGTAGCCAGGGATTAATTTCTATGGCTACTAGGGACTTGCTATGGGACACTGGGCAAACAATTTAAACTGCAGATTGGAGATCTCCTGCCTGAATGGGTGCCATGATAAGCTGATATGTTACAGTTTTAAGATCATAAGGGTTATCATAATGTCTTAACTGATCTTATGAATATTATAGCTTTTTAGTCTCATCCTGTGTCACGCCTCTATTTTATCCTCAAATTGTGCTTTAGGCTACCACAACTTCTGCAGAGCAGCACTGGTGTTGTGCTCTCTGAAAACATGAGGCAGTGAAGCACTCACTTTCCATCACAGGCTGGTCCAGTAATTGCCTACCACCATTACTGGAAATTGATTTATAGTTTGCCTATATTGGCCTCATTGGACAGACCTCTGAGCAACCTGGCCTAGTGAAAGGTGTCCCTGCCCACGGCATGGGAGTTGAAATTAGATTATCATTAAGGTCCCTTCCAATTCAGGTCATTCTATGATTCATTCTATGATTATACTCAGGTGTTAACAACTTCCTCTTGTATCCTGTGTTAAAGATAATTTCTTCTGTGGGGAAGGGCAGCTTCTCCTCCTGATAGGAATTCTTAATCCAGGCACTTCTCACGCTCTTTTCCTGGTGAATTAAAGAGATCAACCTTTGTAAGCATTTCAGGATGATACATTCACTAGAATCAGTGTCTTTTGACTTCACCCTCTCCCATTCTTTATTATTCTTTAAGTGCAAAGATTCATTCCCTGTGGTCTGTTGACTGACACAGATAGATTGAAATCCAGTCCCTACTTTTACTGTGTTTATCACTAATGAGTTATAATAAAATGATTATAGAAAGTATTCACAAGTTTGCTGGGGCAAAGTTGAGAGGCCAATTCTCTAGTATGAAAAATCAACCCAGTTTTTATAATAACCAGCAGAAGTGGGTGGACATTGTAGTCAAAATATTCAGCTGCAGGGATGTTTCAAGGAACCTCTCTTCCAATATTTCTTTCATTGACCTATTTCACACAGTATTTTTCATGATGTAACATCATGGTGTCAATTAACACATTATAGTAGGCAAGATGACTTTTTTCACATTTACACCAGAATACTTTCTTATCATTTGACCATGGTTAATTGTTTGCAAAATAACCTTTCCCTTTAATTATTAGCCCAAACAATCTAGTTTAGCAGAACTATAACAAGTTGATCTTTTGTCACTCCATCCTCCTTGACAAAAAGAATTCTATGCATTAACATACCTTCAAGTACAAATTGTATGTATCAAGCTTTAGTTATTAGCCTTCCTTAAAGCCTGAAAGACCTCACCAGCATCAACATTTCTCTATCTCAGTTTACCAGGAGAAAAACAGTAAACCTGGGAAATTAAAGACCTCTTTACCAATGTTTGAGTTATTTCCTGATCTGAATCCTAAGTTGAAACACAGAAAATCATAGAAACATAGCTTTGGACCTGATGATGCTCTACAGTCACCTTTAACTTCCCAACCCTGTTCAGGTGCCACACTCGTGTTTCACAAGTGTACCATTTGGCCATAATTCTCCAAGTTTTTTCTGTTTATGTCATTTTTTACTCAGTTCTCCAGTAAAACAGAGATGTCCACAAGTAAGCTAAATGGAAGGCACAGCACATGGACTGTGGGATATAACTGAACATTGAAGCTAAAAAGAGATGATCTACATTTCAAAGAAAAGGAGCAAAATCACTTAATATTGGATGACCTTTTGGTTTGGACTGTTTGTGTTCACAGTCTCACAATATTGTCTCAAAGGAGCAGGGATAAATTATTTGGGGATGACTGATTTTGATCTTGGGATGCACAGCATGACAGATCATGCCAGTTTAAAACTAATTGCTTTTTAATTACAATGTCAAAAACTATACAGTCCCACAGTAGAAGCATACCCATCTGCCTCTCTAAAGTTGCCTTTCACTCTTTTCACTGACATAATCTTCAATTAGTTCAGGAAACGTTGCTGTGCTCACAACTTGACATGATAAAGCTTGATGTAGTAAATTAAAAATGAATAGGAAATTATTCATATATCACTCCCTGTATTATTTTCAGCAGCAGGTGAGTTCTACTGAATATTGATGCTTGGGCTGTCCCATGAGCTGACAGGCACCTGCAGGTCAATGAACCCACTGCAGAGTCTGTTGCAAAACATCCCTATCCAGAGATAAGAATGTTGTTATTACCTGAATTCAGTTAAAACTCCGGTTAGTATTGACAGGGATATTCCAGTTAATCATTACTGAGACAGAGCCCAGCCTTTTGTGCTGCTTTGTCCCCAGTTCCGAGTCCAACCAGGAAACAGCCCAGCCCCATGTGCTGGATGGAGCAGCACCTTCAGCGTCCTGACTGTCCTACAGCAGCCCAATCCATGGCATGCCAGGACTCCTGATGAATACCACTGCAAAGAGCTGTGCTGACAGTGGAAGACTACCCAGGGAAGGAGAGCATCAGTCGTTCCCTGGGGCTCCTCAAGGAGCTCAAACCTGAGGAAAGGGAAACAAGAATCATTGCAGGGAAAAAGCCCCAGTGGCTGGACAGGAGCCCTGTCACTATAGACCCAGCATTTCCCAGAAATAAGAGCTGCAGGAGGAGTGAAGAAATATGATGCATCACTGGCAGTGGGGAATTTTTATCCCTTGTGTGATTGCCAGGATTTTCGATTGCCTTAGAAAAGTCAGTGCTTGGTAAAAATGATGTAATCTCTGAGAGGTTTCACCATGCACCCTGCAGCCAAAAGTGCAGCCAAAGGAGAGGGGGATTAGCCAGCTTCTCTGACCACTTTCACACTTAACAGCCAGCAAAACCCTCCATACACCCACAGCTTCTTGATGCTCAGCAAACATAGCAAATTGAAATCAAAATCCATTGCTGGAATGAAGTAATGCATATTTATTGGAAATTTACACACATTACTAATTATTATGATGGACTAGCATAATAAAGAACTTTTAATTTTGTAATTATGTTTCCATGTCTTGGATATAGTGTCTTAACACAGGTCTCAACAAAACCACAGCTCTTGTTACCAACTGAAACAGAACGAACTGTTCCCTAGAGAATCAGTGTTTCATGGGATGTTCCTGCCTGCAAAATTCACAAGATAGCTTCAGGTAAAGGCTCTTTTCCTGGCTGTAGTACTAAGCAAACAAAAGCTGATTAATGTTGGATTTGACCTGTCAGCTTCAGTTTTAATCTTTCTAATTTTTTGCAACCAGTGGGTTCTGTGGAAAATATACTGCTTGCAAGCCATGGGGTTGTTTTGGGTGAGTCTCTCAATGCAATAACACAGCAGTAACAGAAATTCGATCTGTGACCTATAGGACCTTGGACAATGGCACACATCAAAGGCACGTGTCTAAACTGCAAGAAGCACAGATAAGATTAGCTTTGGTGTCACACACTCCTAGAGCTGCTGCAAGTTTGTCTCTGTTCTCTGTTTCCTCTAAGAAAAATAACATCCTTAACTCTGGTTGCAGGTGGCATGTGAAGTGACACAGTCTGTTCAGAATGTATTAATATACTATGCATGTGTGGTTTTCTCTCATCTGTGTTTAAACTACGAGGTGTCCAAATCCTGGGTGAATGCTGCAGTCCTTGGAGAAATCCAGGAGTACATTTCTTGATGGAAAAATAGGTGAAGTTCAGGCAAGGCCATGCACATTGGTCTTATGGTTTATTTCCCCAGAGGAAAATCATGCTGCAACACATTTCTCTTTCCCCCATCATTATAGTTTTTATTTTAACAGATTTCTGCTGTTACTAGCAAATAAGGTGTTCAACATCCTCAGATAGGATGAGAGTGCCTGTGCAAGGTTGCTGGTGAGCAGAGCTCACGCAACCTGCCCCATTACCTTCTGCAACACTGCTCAGCAGGACCACTGCTGTTGCTCTGCTGCTGCTCATTACTGCCCATTTTATTCCTGTCCCAGGTCTTGCTGCTGCTGATCCAAAACACCATTGGGGTACTCTGTACTGCTGCTTGTATCTAAGCACAGCAAATATTTGGTTACATGCAGTCAAACACGTCCCTCATGTCCCGAGGCACTTTATCTTTCTGCATTAACAGATGATAGAGAATGAAAGAGTAGTGAATAACTGTAGGTTTTTGACTAAACTAAAGTCTAAGGTGTGACTGTTTGAATGTTTCATTCCACACTTGATCCACCTCTTCATGTGAATGGCCATTAAACAAAATGTCTAGCACCAGGTACCATTACTCAATTCTACTGTTATATTATTACTGCTCTTTGAGTTTTCCAAAAATCTGGGTGAAGGCCAACATTTTATATGTACAGCCTTGTGATACCTGTGGTGTGTTCCAACAGCATTTAACTTGGGCTCATGTCTTTCATGCAGTGTAAGCACAAGCAAAGTTCAGCTGTAAGGTATTTGAAAGGGATTAACCTCCATCTCTGGGATCTTCCTTGGAATGTGGTGTTTTGCCTCCAAGGCAGGATGAATACTGCAGAGGTATCAGTGTAGTCTAGAACTCCAAAAAAACTCTGAGGCCAAGGAAGTTATTTCTTGCAAGATACAGATGTCAGTAATTTAAATGTGGATGTAGAAGACATGAAACTTTTCAAATTGTGTAGAAAATTGTAGTTTTTGCATGTGCATTTTAAAATTCTGTACACAGTGGTGACTGGGATTGCTGGCTTGTTTCATTTGTTGCATCCATTGGTCACGGATTTTGAGATGCTGACCATAAAAGAACCACATGAATTTCCTGGTGGGTGAAAAAGGGTATTTTTGAACTCTTTTTCCAAACTGAACTTTACCTAGCAGCTCACCAGTAATGGTATCTTCATCAGACAGACTTCAGTTCCTATTAGCCTCTCAGTAAAACATCTCCTTAAATCTCAATAAAGCAAATTGGATTCTGGAAAGAGCAAAGAAAGCATTGTTCATATGTCCTACTTGTTGCCAGGCAGATGCATATCCAATGTGAAATAAATCAACTGGGTACAAAAGGAGCATTGGTAATTGTTTCTTTACAATGATTTTCAGAAGAGATTTCTTTATAACTCCAGTCTGGAGCCCCTAAGGCTCCAAATGGTCTGCACTGCCCAGATTGTGACTGTTATTTGTTGTTTTCTGTGCACCAGCAGTATGTCTGTTTGGTGATTTAGTACCATATGTCTAAATAGAACACAGTAGAAAGAGAACTAAACAGCCTCCATCAGAGCTCTGATGCATAAATCAGCTCCCTCCAACTCATTATCTGATGGATCAAACCCAGAGACTCCCAGATTCCTTGAAAAAAATCTTTTCTTATGGCATTAAGAGCTCAGAGGCCAAGTTTTAGAGCATGTTCATTGACTTCTGAGAACCAGAGGCACTTGGAAAGAGAAAATAAAGGAGAGAAAATAGGATCATGAAATTGCCTGGTCTCAAAGATGTTTCTTACAAACATCAGATATGTTGTAGTCTCTTGCACGCCTGTGATTGGTGGATGAAATCTGAGGTGACTGTGGTGAGCAGTAACTCATCATAATTGGTTGCAGCAATAGGAACATTTAAACCAGTGAGAACATGCCTAAAGACAGCAGGCATTTCAAGTGTTGCTGCAAACAGTGAAGTTTGTTTCCTTTTGTATTTAATTTAGGAGGAATACTGTGACAGCATCCCCTGGATTAGACTGCTGCTCTCTACCAATGATCAGTTGGACTTTGGGCTGCAGGAGAGTAACACCCTTAGGAATGCCCAATCATCAGCAAAAGTCAGGAGTACCCAGCCTAAGAGTGGGAATAACACTCCATGATAACTGGATGTGCCAGTCATGAAACCAGCCAGAATGAATACATTTGGATCTTTTTAGGCAGACAATGGTTCCCTATCCACCAGGTCAGGTACATTACCTCTAGCTATCAGTGGGGTCATATCAACTGAGCGTGTGCTGACCTGCAGAAGCTGTGCCTTGTATTCATGAAGAAGCCTGAAAGACGTGGCCTAAAATACATGACATATGAGGAGAGAGCTGTTGAGATATAGACATTGATTGTGCCTCTCCTGCTTTCTCCTTTGATCCTGTTTTCAATTTTTCAATTAATTCTATTTGCAAGCACCTAATTATTTGGCCATCTCTGGCTTACTCATCAATAGTAAATGACAGTAGCTATTTCAAAAGATAAAATTAATCCTAATGGTAGCCAAAGTTACTTCTGAGCCATGCTTATGCAAGTCCAGAGGAGCTTCATTAGCACTGAATAGACATATATCCTGGAAAAGAGTGCTCTTTAAAATGGGTGGAGCTCAGCAGGAAAACACAAGGCCACTCAAGGAATACAAATGCAAAGAGAAGTCAAACTCAAGATTCAAGAGATAGGAAGGATCATACGTAGGCCAGTGCTATGAGGAAGGTAGGAGTGCTTTAATCTCCAAATATCCTTCTATGCTTCCAAAGGCTGAAGCCAAATACACTGATGGAAATGTCAGCTGTACTCTTGCCAGACCTGTCTACAGGAGCAAGTATGGGGCAGATTCAGATGAGCCATGCAGGAATGATCACAAGCTCCTACATTACCAGTCTCTGTTTTCTGCCAATTATACTTTTATTCACCACTAAGCATCACTCCTACAGAACCTCATGTGATCATTTCTGAACACTTCTTTTGCAGCTACATTTTTGCTCCTTTATTTTGAAAAAGTCAACTTTACAAATGTGATTTTTATAATACTGCCTGCATTTGATTGCCTGGTATCTCTCTCCTCACAGTCTAAAGCACTCAAAAGTTGTGGATCACCCTTATGAGATTAGGTTAGAAAGCAATTTTTAAGGTAATAAGAAATAGGGGGCACTTTGTGTTTGGAATTTGAGTTTTGAACTGCTGGTGCAGACTTAATTTATGTTTTTAATCCTTACACTGGGAAGGCAAAGATACTCCCATTTATGTAGTGTTCTGTGGGTTGTAGTATAAAAGAAACATCAAGCACAAGGACGTTCAAGGTAAAACCACTGGATACAAAGACTATGTTTCTAATTGTTAATATTAAATCTATCTCTCTGAAAACAACGGTTTTTCTGCTTATGTTTTTAAACCATCACCTTTAATTTAATTTTTTTGAATGTATTCTTTCTAAATAACAGTCAGAAATTGCCTTAGTAACTGGTCCTCCTTCAGACCTGGGAGATTTCAGTACATATCCTCCCAGTCCCCTGCCTGTGTAAGATGAGCCACACCAGAGTATCAACAGTCAGAGCACAAAGCAGTTTAGGACAGTGAAGAAAGCTGCATCTGATTGAAATTCCGAGAAGAGCTTGGGCAGCACAGAGTAATTACCTGGACATTGGCCAGGACATCATCAGCCAATGTCCTCACTTGCAGTGAGAGTGGCCTGGGAGCTCTAGAGACCCTGTACAAGCAGTAACCTGATCACTAACCCAGATGGGGGCTGTGCACCCCAACACCCCATCTGCAGCAGCAGAATGTGCAGCCCGTAGTACTTCATGTGATGCTTTCTTTGGAGGCAATATTTCCTCTGAAATTGCACAAAGTCCAGCATCCCTGGTGTTCCAGCTGCTCTCTGGCTCCAAACTTACCCTTCAGCACTCTTCTGTGTCATTTGCAGATGTAAGTGAAGCAGAGAGAATCTCTGAGTTTGACACTCACCTGGAGGCCTCCCTCCCAGACACTGGGGTCTGCAGGGTTTGAACAAGCAGTGGGAGCTGAGGTGCCATGGCATGAACATCTGTAGGGATTCAGCTGCTCTGGAATACACCAAAAGCAGTGCAAGATTTTTCAGGGAGCCACACCACCTCTAGAGTGACTCTAGAAACCACAGCACCTTCAGGCAAAAGATGTACGGGTAACTCATATTATTTAAATAATATTCTATTATCTAAGCACACTTATTATGTATAATTAGAGCACATATTAAGGATTTATAGCATACATTCCTGTTACAGATAACATTGCAATTCCTGCATTTTAAGATTAATTTTAACATCAAACATTCTGGCTGGCTGGAACAATTCTCTTCCTTGGCACACACAAAGCACCATAGAGTACCTGTATGTGCACACTGGTGGGCGATTTTGAACATGTCACAGGCTCTCATTACATAACAAAGTCCCTTTGATGTGTCTGTTTGTTGCCTGGAAATCAGTGTGAGACTTACACGTTCCACTGGGAGCTTCAGGTTAATCACGTTTATCATTTCCACATGGGGTCTGGTATGATCTGTGGCCAAGGCAGGCAGGTAACATTGGCTTGATGGGAATGTTTCACTCTTCTTCCACCTACTCACTATCACTTCTTTAAAACCAGATATTTCCAGTGGGATTGATAAGCAAGTTTGGAAGGAATTCTGGTGGCTAAATAAAACACATGCTTTACATGGATAGCAGTATGTTTCCAAAGAAATCCCTTATGTATCAATCCTTGTTTAAGAGAGAAGCTGGGCCCTAATGCATCCTTTCCTGCTACAAAGCTCTGCAAACAGGTAAAAAGCTTTATGACATGGCCTCTCTTTGTCTGTGGCCATGTATTATCTCACTGCAGTAACAGCAATGGAAGGAGCAGGAGAGACACACAGATATTCCTCTGAGCCCTCCAGGTGTTCAGTGTCTGATAACCCTGACCTTACTAGGAGTCTTGCACTCTGCCTTCTCCTCTTCGGCTCTTTGAAGAGAGTTGATCACTGAAGCCAGGGTTCAGAGTTCCCCTGCTTGGTCAAGGAGGGAGCAGAAAGAAGTTCCAGGGTGTTAGAACACAGAAATGCCCCAGGACTTGCAGTGTTTATGGTGACAACAGGCAGAGGACATGCATGCTCTCGTCAGGAGCATCATCCAAGTGACAAGATTGCAAGGAACCTCTGCAGGCTGGAACTTGCTGAATTTCTCATCCCTGAAGCTGAATTTTTTCTTTTGATCAATTCCTGGTGTGGTATCACTCTTGGAATAGCCTGGAGGCACAAACTATACAATATATTGAATTGGAATGCAAACCCAGCACGAGTGAGATGCAGCAGCAACCAACAAGTGTTGAGCTGTCTTGCTCAGGGCAGCATCAGAAAAAAAAACAAGGCAAAAGTGGAAAAGGGAGGGGAATTTATTATCTAGGTTCAGCTCTGTCTACACAGAGGGAGCATGGCAGTGTAAAATGTGTCTTGTCTGAACACAGTCTCCGCCAGGGTTGGTCAGCTCCAGTGAGGTGATATCAGGTGGCAGACACCCATTGGCCCCCTCGGGGAAGAGGAGGGTGGGGAGCTCCTGGAAGCTGGAAGGTTGAGTCACTCGGCTCTATTCTCCTTCAAGCAGTCAAGCAACATACGAGATTAGATATGTAATCTGTCCTGTTGCCAAAGTGGTAAAGGAATAAAGGAGGTTGCAAAAGGAATGGAAACTCATTCAAATGAAATTGTGTATGAAAGTGGGCATAAAATACACTGCAGTAAATAGTAATGAATAAAACTTTGGAGGAGTTGAAACTTACAGATTTTTAGGTAGTGCTGCACTGCCAGAGCTATTTGATGGGTATTAACAATGTCTTCCCATTTCCTAATGAATACAAAGAAATTTGTAACTTTTCCAGATAAAGTCATCACATGTTCGGAGATAACTGTTGAAAAACTCTCTAATTCCAAATTGGTCTCTTCCCTTTTTAAAATAAAATTAATTTTTTGACTCCTAAATTTGAGGAGAGTTAAAAAATTTGTGGGAGTATGTGGGGGTTGGGTCCATCTGAAAAGATCATCCATAATCTAAAACATTTACCAAATATATAAGAATTCCACATTGCAGGAAAAGAGAAAATCCCTGAAGCTTCATCTCTGAAGCTAAAACAAGTTTCATATCTTCAAAAGTCCTTTCTTTCTTCTCAAGTAAATATTCAAATTATAATACCCAGGGTTGTCTGGAAAACAAACTGTATTGCCTAGGAAGTAAGCTAATTTTTTAAAAATATACTCCTTATAATTTTAAAATACCTGGATATCTTCAAGAACAAATCCATGCAGTTCTCGTGAAGAATGGTCTAATTATGAGGCCTGGGAGAAGAGAACCACTGGAATTCTAGATCTCTTTCTGGTTTCTGATCCAGGCATTGATTTTCTTCCCATGATTGTCAAAGTCATCCAGCCTTCCTGTACTTTGTTTTCCCAGGTGTAAAATCAGGCTGATTTTTCCATAACTCAGCACTAAGAAGGCTGAGATTGTTATGTTTTCAATACCAGGAAGTATTTTATTGATGTTAAGTAGCTTGACTTCAGAATCACCAAAGTTAAACTGACTTCAGTGATTCTGTAAATGCCCCAAAGAAAAACTCATATGTGATTGCTGTCAAGTGATTGCTTTGTGGATGCTGGCTGAAACACAAGTACAATGAGACCTTAGATCCTCTTGGCCATAGAGCTGTGGGCAGTACAATTGTAGAAAAGACTATAATGAAGTTAGAATGCAGATAAATTTGCCTCAGATCCTGCTATTCTGAAATGCACCCTTCTGAAGAACAGCCAAAACTACACACCCATGGAAGTAAAAAATTCCATACTATGGCTGAGAGAGTTCTGACATCTTCACTCTCACAGTAGCTCACCTTCTGAGGAAACAGGCTGCACAGAGATCCCCTTTTTCTCCTGATGCTCCACACTGTCCTTGCACAACTGCTTGCATTGCAGGTGAAATGCACCCATGAACAGCTGAGAATGAGCATGTTTTCCTCCTGCAAAGAGCCACACGTGAAGATAAAAGTCAGCCCTGAATGGAAACAAGATGAGGCAGAAGAAATATAATGCATCTCTGGAGAGGAACGTGCAACTCCAGCACGTGGGTCCAGGTGCTGACAGTCCTGCACACAGAGATGTAACTCACAGCTCTGGAATCCCAGGCTGGAATTTGCCCTGGGATATGTCTCTGGCCTGGTGTGCCTGGCTGGCTGGCAGCCACAGAGAGAGCAGTGCCTTTGGGCAACTCAGAGCAGAGTGATCCTGCTTCAGGCAATGAAGTCCTCACCATGGTGCTCCCAAGAGTAACAGCAGCTAAGGGTAGATAGGATTGGACATTTTCCAAAATATCTGGAGCAAGTGAGCCCCTTAAGTGAGGCCAGCCCAGTGCTCTGGTTATAATCTGGAGCTAATAGAAAGGTGTTTGTACACCGGAGTAGACAATAATAATTAATTACTGCAGTGTATGATTGCTTGGGCCAAATAAAGCTCCTAATATTTCCTCTGCATTTTTGACTTTCTTATCTCAATCACCTCCTCATGTGAAGGGGTGTAGGCCAACACACAGAGTGTCTAGCAGCTACAGCTTACCTGCCCTTTCTGTATTTATGTATCTCCCTCAAAATTAAAAAGCGGGTAGCTGTTTTCCCACCCGACTTGGCACCAAATGGCTGTGTCTTCCAGCCTCACAGGTGTTACTGTTGATGCCCCTTTATACTGGAATTTTGCTTTGCTGGGGGCACCAGTCCATCCAAATTTATCCTGCATGGTCTGCTAACAGCCAGTATTTCTGCAGGGCGTGCAGAGATTGGAAATTCAGTGAGAAGAACCTGCTTTTTTTGCCATTTGTACTTAGTAAAATACATCTGAGTCCTTCTCAAACACAGTTTGCCTGACTAATAGCAGCATCCCACATTCAGCTCACAACTATCCATCTTAAAAATATTGACATATTTACAGAAGGAAACAGGCTGTATTTTCTCAAGAAACAGAGATGCTACTTTAATTTGCTAGAAATGATCAGGGAAATTGTTTTCCATGAAATTTCAAGTTTCTTCAAGTGGACCACTAGCAGAAGACCATACTTATGTGCTCAGATCCACAAGAAGAGTGTAAGTTGTGTTTTACATTTCTTCCAGCTGAAGTTTCGAATATTAGCAAAGATCAATTGTCATTATTTCACTCTATATTTTCTAAAATCTCTGTTCTTGGAGTTTTGGGTGGGGTTTTTTGTTGTTTGGATTTTTTAATACAGATGAAGTTTAATGAACAGAAAAATATTAGTGTTGTCCATACAGAAAGACAAAAGAATATGGAATTTCAAAATACCATGCAGGCAGTGTTGAATATGAGCTCTTTATTTGTTGAATAAGGGATCCAGTCCTGGGCCTATGTACAAACCTCTGTAGCTCATTCAATCCCTGCATCTCTGTTTGCCTACCAGAAAATTAGTACAACATGCTTCAGGCTATAGAAGGAAAGAGGGAATTGATGTTTTCAAATTGTTCTGACTTTGGTGAGATTAAAAAACTGAAGATTTGCACACTTATTGAAAAATCAGAAAATTTTGTTGCCCTCCATTACTATGATAATGAAAATCTGATGATAATGTCCCTTGCTATCAAAAGTCTACATAGCTGCAGAGGTATTTTTAAGACTGCTTTATAAACAACATTTCACCTACATACTGTGAAAGATCATTCTTTGACAAAGGCTGAGCACTTACAGAGAAATCTACTAAAACACAGAGAGAGTGAGAGGGAATACTTTTAATGTATTTTGAAGTTTATTTTTCTTGATAATTTTTGGGTCAAAAGCATTATACATAACCAAGAAGTGCACGGCACTGAGTTCATAACTTTGGCTAGCACAGCTCAAAGAGGCCAAGGAGATTACTGATACACTTCTGCACAGAGCACGTAACATCCACTGGTAACACATCCACTGGGGAGCAATCTGAGGGCACATAACATCTACAACATCTTCAACTGTGTTCAGTGTAGTCTGTTGTGTATATACAAAATCAGAAAAATATATTCCTTCTTGCTTATATACACTATATAACAGGAGAATAAAATCTGGAATGGTTTGCAGTAACTTAAAAGAGACCAGACTTTCATGATTCAGAGCTTTAGAAACACCTCCTCAGCATCGTTTGTCTTGGACCATTGTGATAAAGAAGTTGCAGAAAGAAAGCAAACTTTCTGGACAGTATTCCTCAGCCACCTTTTTCTGGTCAATGTAATCTACATCTTCGACACAGTCTTGAGGACTGTGCTCTAGCCTTTTTTCAGTCACAGAGGCATCTGCTGGAGTCTGAGCAACTTCTTTTGTGTGATGCACTGTATTCTCCTTGGCAGGACCCACTGCTGTGAGTAGGCTCGACTGAGTCAGCCTGAGGTGAGCACTTCGTGGGCCTTTCCTGCATAATTTGGATTTTAGTACGCTTTTTGGGTCTTGACAGATCTGCTTCTGCTTCTTTAGGGATCGGGAGACTTGTTTCCAGTAGGATTTCTGGTTTGCTGCATACTGTGCACAGCTAGAAGGGTCTCCAGAGAATTCACACCAGAACTCACTGTCACCATGCTTGCACTGCACATGCACAGTGACAGCATTTGTGTCCGTCACTGACCAGATGCACTCAGTATTTTCTTTGGTTTCAAACTTGCCTTTAGGAGATGATTTTCCTCCTTTTGACTGCCCTTTTTCATTTCCTTGGTTAGATTCTTTTTGTTTTCTTCCACCATGTTCTATGCCTTGTCTTCCCTTTTTTCTTTCCTTCTGTCTTTCACAGTTGGCTAGTAGCGTCTGGGAGACCAGCATCAACACACAAAGGAGTCCAAACCTTTTGATCCTCATGGTCTCTGTTCTGCTTGTTGTCTGCCTTCAAAGAAAAAAACAAACAAAAAACCAAAAACATAAAAATCATTTTCACTTAATGCTGGATTACATGTGACTGTCGAAGTGTTTCAGACATGGCATTGCATTGCTCTTTGGTACCTATTAAAGCGATGTTATCAGCAAAATGATCTGTCCTTTGTGTAAATATTACCTGGTTTAAATGCCATGATGAATTATCCTTGTAAGTGGCTGTGGAGTGACTTTCAGTTACTTGGTTACCTATGCAATGGGGGACAGAAGAATCACTGCCAGGACATGCCACTGCCCAGTGACTGAGGCACCTTAATTAAAATCTCTTCTGCAGTCAGAGAAGGAATTTGAACCTGGGATTTGTCAATCTCAGATGGATATCTTAAGTTATAACAATAAAGCAGTTGTTCCCACATTCTCCCATTTTGTAAAATTACTCATAAGCATTTTTGACTCCAACCTCTGACTATTCTTCAAAAATATGCCAGACAGAAAGGAAACCCTTGGTTCAACTTGTGGAAAACTATTTTGTAGGCATCCTGAAAATCATTGTAATTCACTAGTTATGCCAGTATTTCAAATCTGCTTTGAAAGAAAGTTATGGTAGTCTTTCCAGACATCAAAAAGTAACCATTGATGCATTCTTTTCCACCTTGACTGCTAAACAAAGAGAACGTTTTGCTTTTGAAGATAACCTGCAGTGTACTGGGCTGTGTTTAAAGCTGCCAAATTCCAGGGATGAATGTGCAACCTCAGTTTTGAAATGTAGCTATTAGCAAATTATTATCAAAGTGATCCCTGCATCTGCACAGAGCATGCTTATTTCTGTAGGCATTTGTCTTTATAAAGCAGCTTTCAGGATTTAAACCTGGCATTTTGGTGATTAAATCCCTAAATGTATTTTTCAGAGGCTTCCATGATAGTAATTTCTGTAGCCAAGTTTTTGTGTTAGAAAGCAGAAATTCATATGCAGCCACACTATTAAGGAATCTATTTCAACATTTAGTTATCTGGAAATATCTTTAGTTACATGAATTTAGAATGTAGACTACTCAGGTAGAAGCTTACATGAGCAGGCCCTACTTAGTTCTTACTTGACTTCTTTGTGCCGTATACCATGCAAAAATTTTCACGCCATAAACCCCTCTTTAGGCAACCTCATATGGTATTTACAGTTCTGCTGCAAACACAGCAAATAATAACATTAAAATGGATCAAGATTTGACAGTAACCTTCTGCAGCAAGCTGAACAGTGCAAAAGGAAGATAACTCAAGTACATACCTTGCACAGGGCTCAGAGACACCACACGCTCCTCTTGATGCAATTCCCCTCTTTCAAAAGAGCCGGAGCTGGCTGGGAGAGCGGTGCGGTATTTATAAAGGCAGGGACACACCTTCGGGTCTCCAGGAAGACTGTTACAACACAATAGGATACTTCAGTGCCATGTTCACTTACCTCTGACACACCTCCCTGGAAAAGTGCCAGTTCTCATTCTTAGTACAAAAAAAAAGCCCGGCTATGGGGGTGACAAGGTGTGCTTGCGTAATTTAGGTGTTCCTTTAGCCAAGTCCTTCCCTCCTCTTGATCAACGATAAGAGCTTTACCAGATCATGAGCTTCTCTAAGATGTCTTTTACCAGCTATTGAGACATAAATCCTGCAACGCCCTCAACATGTTGCACTATCATGGGTGTTTAGCAGAATTTGATAATGATAATGAAAGCAATTCCACAAAGCATTTCAAAGTTACCTTTTGAACTTTTTGTTACCCTGTATCAGAAAAAAAAGGTATTGAAAACTTTAAAAACCCCGAATAAGTAACTATTTGAGTAGTAAGTGATACCAGTCCAGAGGAGGGCCATTAGGTGGATCAGAGGGCTGAAGTACATCTCCTGTGAATACAGGCTGAGGCAAGGAAGTCAACCTGGAGAAGAGAAGGCTCCAGGGAGATTTTAAAGCAGCCTTGCAGTGCCTAAAGGGGGACTGCAAGAGAGCAAGAGAGGGACCTTGTACAAGGCGTGTAATACTAGGACAAGGGGTGATGGCTTTAAAATGAGAGAGGTTAGGTTTAGATGGGATATAAGGAAGAAATTTTTTTATGATGAGGGTGGTGAGACACTGGATAGGTTACCCTGAGAGGCTGTGGACTTCCCATCCATGGAAATGTTCAAGGTCAGGCTGGATGGGGCTCTGAGCAAACTGGACTAGTGGAAGGTGCCCTGTCCGTGGCAGAGGGGCTGGAGCTAGATGGTGTTTAAGGTCCCTTCCAATCCAAACCATTCTAGGATTCTCTGATTCTATGACTGCATTTAGGACAGTGTTCATTATGGTGAGATGGTCATAAGCATGACACATTCAGAAACAAATTCAAGCCCCAGCAGAATTAGTGACAGAGAGGTCTAAGGTTCAGCTGCACAGCAATGATTTCTGTTCCCTCTCTCTGCCAACTTTTGTGTGTGTAAAGATGTGGGTTACATCATGGGTGCTCATTATGGGACCAAATTGAAAGAAAAAGCATTAGATAAGTATAAAGACACATTCAGAGCTGAGTGTAGGCATCCCTCTTTGTAGCTTGGTTGCTTCAGGTGGTTTTACTGAACAAATGTGAGGCATTTGTTGCACACGCTTGGGTAATATCAGAATAAAAAAGGGATGCAAGAAGAGAGAAAAGCAGAAATTGGTGTAAGATATTCCTCTTGCTCCTTCCCATCCAGTGTAAGTGGAATGATGCAAAGGGACAGAGCTATGGGCAAGGCATTGTCTGGACTGGTTTGGCAATGAGGAGACTGTTAAAATTTTCTTTTAAAAAATTACAAACAAAAATGAGGAAGAAAAAGTGCAATTCTGCAACACGTGTAGGACAGAAATGTGGAGAATGGGATGCATTTACTTGAAATCCCAAGGGTTTGATCTGTGTATCAGGACTATCTCTTAAGCTATGTCTGCTTTTTGATTGGGTTCAGCCATCAGATGTGCCTTGTGCACTTTTGATTGGCATGAGTATGTCTGAAACTATTTGCAACAGTCCACTAAATGTGAAAGATTTGTAGTTAACACTGGCAAGGGGTGATGAATTAGAGGCAGGGATGACTCAGGGATCAGAAAATATATAATAATGTGTCAGGTTGGAAGGGAATCAGAGAAGTAGGACAATGTAAGAGGTAAGTAAGGGAGGCACTGTCACGCTCAGGAATCCTAAACTAATACCACATGGTAGGCACAGCACCATCTGAAATATTTAGTATTTAGCTGGGATCCTCAAAACGGTACAGCTGCATTACTGTGGCTGTGTGCTGTAGCTAATGAGCCTCTCATCAGGGCTAATTACTCTGGGGACAACTTAAAGCCAAAGGGCTATGCTAACCTTGTGTTCTGGTACTAATTTAGGTACAGTTTTAACATGCCTAATTGCTTGGGTAAACATACTATAAATTGATTTTTTTTTTTTTTTTTTTTGACAAATGAGGGTATAGGTTCAGCTATAAGATCTTTGAGGGAGCTGCTCTTTTGGCACGGAACTGCCAAAGCCAAAATCCTCACCAGACCACCAAGACATGCCTTGCTAGTGCAGCTGAGCAATGTCTCCAGATAGGTGAGAGGGGAAAGTCACAAGTTTGTAAGGAACCATGGGCAATGTGGCCAAGCACAAGATTTACAGGAAGGGGCTATGTGTTCCTGTTCGTCCCAGACTTTCTCAGAGATATTCACTAGGAGATGCCAGATGTTCTTCACCTGGAAAGGGAATTTTCTTGTAGATGATGTTGCAATGATTTTTTTTGTAGCTGTTTACAAAATGCCATTTATTGGTGAAACCAGCCACAAGGTATTGAAAATATTTAATCACTCCACCATTCATCACTTCCAAAATTGCCTGTCTTGATGACTTTGGAAAGCAAAGTAAGTTTGAATGTCAATCTCAGTTCAGATGCCCCATTGTTGATATGACATATCAGCCTAGTCCTACTGCTTCATAAAAATGGGGGAGGACAGGCAGAGAATAGGCTGAAAAAATGCTGCTTTGGTACCCCCTCCCTGAGGCTGTGGCAAGCTGGACATGTCAGCTCTTCCTGTCTTTAGTGTGCAGAACATTCTGTAGAGAATTCTGCAGTCAAGTGTTCGTTGGCATGGGTGCGATCGTCTTTGAGATAATCTGTCTTGAGCCAGCTGGGGCTCTTGCCTGACCTGCTTAGATGATTTCAAAAACCCAGTAAACCAAGATTTACATATTCAGGTGTATAAAAGACAGCCTTAGCCTATGGAGTTTGGTCTGGACATTATTGCTATGCCCTCAGAAAATCTCTCTGGTTTGTTTTGTTTTCATTAGACATGAACTGATGTTTTGTGGATGTCTTCTGCCTACCTGGGCATATAGTACATATTCATCCTGTACCTCAGAAATCTTTCTGGGGGCTGTCCTATCAGGTGATCAGAACAGTCACTTTCTTCACCTTTCAACTTGAAAAGAAAGTACACAAAATTAAAGTATGAGCTCAGTTACTTAGGTGCTTAATTAGCACCTAATTGGCTTTCTGTCATGCACATTTTAAAATACACCTGAGTTGTGCCCTTTGCTGAGCTGAAATGCTGTTTGCTTGTAAAATGCAGGCACAGTTTTGCTACAGAACAAAAAATGTAGACAATTCATCAAAAGACAATTTGATCCATGCAACAAATGACAAATCTGAACAGCTAATTTGGCAAGGTAAAATTTATGGAAAGCTGTAAAGCTGTAAATTATTGGAAGAAAAAGACACGGGAAAAAATTTGCAACCCTAGCAAACAAAGGAAATAATTGAGAATTACAAACATGGATACCCAAATCCCAGTGTAAATTCTGTATGGAAAATCTCAGTCCAGAGATACTTTTATGCCTTTTGACTGAAACTTCAGACAGGCAATTAGCATCTTTAGTTTTTCATCAGAACTGTTATAATTAAATCTATAATTAAATTATGCTGTTTAAGCAAAGAGAAAAAGAGGTTTTATCCTTATTCCTAGACATAATTCATTGGTGTGGAAGAAGTGTAATATTTTCTCACTTAGTTCTTCTTGCTGCTTAAAAATTATGCACATATATGTATTTTTATATAGGAAATTATTATCATTTATACTATTAGTTGCATTGGTGCATTATTTGCAAACTGCAGCTTCTTGTGGTGTCATCTCTGTGACATCAAGAGGCTCCTCTTCATTCAGAGCTTTTTCCTCACAGAATAAAAACTAAATTTTGTATACAAACAGTAAAACTTTAATTTAATTTATGAACAGTAAATGGTTGATTGAACCCCTTTGACCACCTACAAATGAGGCTCCACAGAATACCAGCTATTTGTCAGTCATATGGGTGGACAATGGGATGTTTTCCTTTGTGCAATTGCTCAGGCAGAGTGAACTAAAACAGATCCAGCATCAGTGATGTGAAGAGCTATTTACATTTCAAATTGAGGTCTGTGAGTACTGTCCTGCAGCATTCAAGCAATTTTTGGTATATAGGTACACACTTCATCAATATAGAATTCTTACTGTAATTATAGCAAAGTAGCCTATTCTTGAGCTGTTCACTAACAAAAAAACAATCAGGCACAGGCTGTAGGTGTACATCATTTCCCTGGGAATACCTGCTGAAAGAATAAGTGTGTTAATTAGCAGATGTGGCAGTCACACCTCTACCTCCCAGTGCAATAACCTTTTTACAGTGGCTGTGGGCTGTTCTCTGGCACAGCATTCCTATCCCTGGGTAAACAAGCTTCAGGCAAGGAACTTGTAACCTGATTTCCTTTTTGATTGTGTGAGTCAAGGATTTACAAAAGGCAGTAAGCTAACAACCCTAAGTGCTGCAGCCCTTTTACACAGCAACAAAACACTTGTCACACAGGCAGTGACAACATTGCCAGCTCTTCTGCATCTCACTGCCTGTGCCCAACACTTCAGAAGAATATTCCATAGCCTACTGGCCTTTCTCTGGAAGAGGCTGTTTCATTTAAAATGTAGTGATGGTTTCAGTGCACTGAGATCTGCTAATTAATTATTCTTCATGGAGGCACAAGTATTTGAAAGAAGTGGAAGCAAACTCATCAGTTAACAATTTTCAGTTACTTCTCAGCTGAGGTTAAATTCATATTAGTTAAATAAATACGGAAAAAGGCATCAGATTCTCTCTTCATTGAGTCTTTAACACTGTCCAGTTATTTTACAAGCTAGCCAAAACTGACAACTGAATTTGGCAGAACAGCATCCAAATGAAAACTAATATCATGAAACCCAAATAAAAAGAAACAAACATCAGTTAATTCAAGCAAGCGTTAACTGTAAGTTAATCACAGAACAACAAAAATCAAATGACTGTTTTATATTTTAAGCTAATAAAAAAGAGCACTTTAGAAGATTAAATAGTAAGGTAATTTTATAACAAACTCCAGTTCATGTGGAGGTTCACATTTGCATTTAAGAACTTAATTCCTGAAATATTAGTAAATTGAGTGAACACTGCTTCTTCATACAGTGGTTTTCTGTAAGTGAAACTAACAGCTTAATAATTTTATATATCATTTGCAAGTCTAGTATTACTGTTTACCTTCATCACCTATGAAGTCAGTAGTTTTTACTTCTGGGGTTTCTTTCTTTACTCGATGCATTATGTTGGCAACATTCTGATTTAAAAATCCTGACATTCATTACTGCCAAGGTTCTGTTCAGCAGAGGCTCCCAGCTCACGCGTGGCAGTCAGCAGTCGCTGATGTGTTCCTGCCCTGCTCTCTGCACACACTGTCACCTGCACCTGGAAAAGGCAGAGTTTGCTTTCAGGCCTGCAGAGCATTGCTTTGACTCTGTAGGCAAGGACAGCAGTGTTTTCACAAAAATATAAGTGTTTTTCACCAACTCAAGCAGATCCAAGCCTGTGATGGAGCATGGCCATTAGGAATGTTTCTGAAATTATGAGGAAATTCCTCTTGTTTAATGAGATAATACAGGGAAAAACTCACATATTGTACAGAAGACCAAAAATGTTGATGCTAAATGGAGTTTATAGAGTGTTTCACCCTGGCAGAAGAAGGCCTTCTGAATTCAAACAAGGAAAATTTGAGATGCCTCCTCTGTCTTAATTTTACTGTGAATGTATGTCAGACCAACCTTAAAGAAATTTGCTTTGACTTTGAAACAATTCAAAGAAGTTTAAATATTTGCCATTAAATAAGCATGATTACCCTCTTCTATACAGGATGTTAAATGCTGATACCATGATAAAAATTATTGTTAGTATACAAGACACAAGAGTTGATGGTAAACACATCCAAATCTAAACAGACCCTAAGATTTTGATTGCTTCTGGTAATGCTAAAGGATCACCAAATAAGAGATGGTATTTGATAGATAAAAAACCCACAACTGTTTTTTCTTCTTCTGTAGGATTTGTCTTTCACAGAATGGAGGGGATACCTTATATTATATATATATATATATATATATATATATATCTCAGAAGAAAAATAACATGAACTAAAGGAATACTAGACTGAAATGTGTTCCATGGTGTTTTTCCAGTATCAGAAAGGACTTGTCCTCAAAACCTGAATTTGTATATTTTCATTTACTTTTGGCTCTAATACAAGTTAATCACTTCTCTACCTTAAGCACAGCTAAAGATTCTCCAAGAGTAATTTCAAAGCCCTATGTTTTTATTGAGCAGGCTGGCTGGTAGATTTATTAGCATAGATCCAGGATATTCAGGACACGCTCAAGTTGGTTTGGCAGCCAGGGGGAACAACTATTGACTAATTGCTGTCTCAGTCTGCTCAGACTTTCATAGCTTAGAGCAGTGCAAGAACCTGTCTGTCTGACCAGAAGAGCTTCAGAAATACAGTCAGACAAAGGACGGGTCTCTTACAGAGAGATGAAGTGAGTAAAATAACAAAAAGATGCCATTGCAAATCACTGACTGCCTTTAGTCCACTCAGGGTAATTGCAAGCCATGCATAACTATGAGAAGGCAGAAATGGACACAATGCATGAAACCATCAGACAGTATCGATAGAACACGAGGGATTGTCCTTCTTGCCACAAGCACTGAGCCTGATGCTCCAACCTCTTTCAGCTGTCATAGGTGCCTGGGCTCCCTTTAAAGCACTGCAGCAAAAAAGTACCCATATGCTTCCAGCTGAAGAGCAGAAAAACCTTTTTGCATTAAGGCAATACTTGTAGAATTACTTCAGGAGCATGAAGGTAAGAAATGAGATTCTGCCCTCTTCTAGTTATAATCCAGATTCTCATAATGGTAAGGTTTATTTTTCTTAGTGGGATTTTTAAATTACTTAGGCATTTGTTTTAGGGTTTTTTTGATGTATGCACTGGTCAGTTCTGAATCACTTTGTGTAGACAGCAGAAATACTAATTGGTCCTGACTAGGTGAAAGGAGCCAAGATCAGCAGAGGGTTATAGTATGGAACATTTCAAATACTGACTAGATCAGTGGTGAAATTCTTCCACACTGTGATGTTGTTGCAAAGTGACACAGGATCAACATGAATGGAGTGGAAGACAGAGTCTGTACAGGCCAAGATGTGCTATATCAGAAAAACATCCTTTCCTAGCTGATGATGACTTATTTTGGGGTTGTGTCTGGACTTCTGTAAACCACATGTGATCTGAACCTTTTACTTTCAGAAATCAAAGACACTTGGATTTCCTTTCTTGCTTTTTTCTAATGCAGTCCTGGTCAGAATACATGGACTTTCAAAAGTCTGGTAATTATATCAGTTATTATTAGCTCTGGTCTTCATCTACTCTCATGACCTTTCCCATAAGGCTTAAGTATGTAAATAAATTAAGGTATACCAATAAATATACATGTGCATATATATACAGCACATGATATAACGTAATAAGCATTGAATAATTTCTTTCTTTCTGTTATAGTCATTACTATAAGTGGTTTTGTTTGTATATTTGTTGAAAAGAGCAGTGCATATTCCACATGGAGAGAGAAGAATGGATGGTTCCACCTTGACTAAGAAGCTATACTGCATAAACTCTCATGCGTTTATCACTGCCCCACAATTTTGTGAAGTTTAGCACTGTCTCCAAGCACAGCAAGATGTTTCTAGAACTTGCTATGGAATAAACATTCATTTCATGCACACTTTTGAAGTACAGCAGGAAAATGGAAACAGGAACCAAGAAATTGTTTCAGGAAAAGAAACCAGGAAGCAGGAATAGAAAACCAGGGACTTTATGGTGCAGGAGACCATGCTGGGTCTGGCTGGGATGAATTTAGGTTTTTATAGCAGCCCTTTTGGTGCTGTGTTTAGATTTGTGACTAGAACAGTGCTAATAGCATACACATGTTTTGGCTGTCACTAAACAGCACAAAGCCCTTCTCTGTTTCCACTGTGCCCCCTCTCCAGCAAAGAGGCTGGGGGTGTGCCAGAGATGGGGAAGGAACACAGCCAGGACAGCTGACCCCAGCTGACCACAGGGATATTCCATGCTGTGTGACATTGCACACAGCAGTAAAACGGGGGGTTGTCCTTCTAGAGTAACCTCAGCTGGGAGACTTAGTGGGCAACCAGCCTGATGGGGGGAGGTGTAAAGTAAATGTCTTTGCAGCATTTGCTGTTGTTTCTCCCCTTTTCCCTTCACTTATTGAGATGTATTTATCTGTGCCCACATTTTTTCCTCTCCATTTCTCTCCCAATTCTCTCCTCCATCCCACAGGAGAGAGTGAGTGGCTGTGGGAGGCTTCGCTGGTGCCTGGTCAGCCACCACAGAGACCTCAATCCTGGCAAATAACTAACAGGAACTTTTATTTCTGTGGATTCCAGAAGAAAAGGAACCAACACTGTGTTCATCCGCAGAACTTTTCTGTCACTAAAAACACTGGCACTGTCTTGGCTCCTAAACCACAGTAGTTATCCCAGCAAAGACAGCAAGAAGGTGCAGTTACAGTTGTGACAATTACTTGACTTAGATTATTACTTCTTTTGAAGAAGCTATTTCAGCTACACAGAAAAAGTGGTCTTGGGCTAACACAAGGCATGTCAGGCCAAAGTGTAACCTGACCACTGACAGGATTAGCCATGAAGTTTATCCTCCATGACCCTTGGATTATCCTTGAAACACAGTATAAGCTGGAAGGCTCTGGAGCTCCCAATTGGAAGGGGCTCTGAAAACTCCTGCTGAAAACTCAGCAAGTCAGAATGACTGCAGAGGTCTGCATTTCACAGCTGCTGTGTGGGCTGGCAGCTCTCAGCATTTCCACATCTGACACAACCCTCTGAAGGCACAGAGAAAGGACAAAGGAAATGGAAAAATCTTATTTGCCTTTTTCATTTTAGTGATCTCAGCAGGTTCAGGTACATACTGAATAGAAGCCACTAACAAAAAGTAAAAAAGTTTCCTGATCCATCTTTCCAAGTTCTAGTGCAACTTGTTACGGCTAGCAAAAGCTGAAAGGATGCACATACCTCAATATTTACGATAGGTTTGGAGGGAGCTCAGTTAACCTAGAGAAGATACGTCGTCTCTGAAGTGTTTTTTCTTGGATCATTTCTAACTCTACAGCTCCTCCATGTGGAGATCATCAACAGACAGGAAATTGATAATCCTAAACATTAGGTATTTATACTTTTTAAAAATGGTTTTACAGAGAACTAGCAATGTCCTAAATATTTAGGACATTTTTCAAAAGTATTCAGTCCTGTTCAGCCAGAACTTTCCTGAAAATGGGTGAAAAGCAGAGCATCACAATGCCACTGCTGAAGGTGCAGCACTACAATTCCAATTCTAGTTTAAATTACGGCTGTCCCCTCTGAAATCACATTTATTGCACCAAGCCACCTTTTACTCATTTTTATTTCTATTTGTTCTTCTTTGCCTGTAGAGGAATCTCACATCCTACTTCATGACAACAGGGAATTCAGGGATTTTTCTCCTGTATGTGGGTAAAGAGAACCTAAGTTCTTGTTAACAAACCTGCTGGTTGGAACAGGGCTGAAAGCTGTATTTATTGAAGAACAGCCTTCTCACAGTGTCCATCCTCAGCCTTCAGAAAATGAGTCCTAGACTATTTAACACGATCTTTAATTACTAGTGATGCCTTTTCCTGGTCTTAGGAAATAAAGGCTCAGACACAGTGAAAGGGTTGGGGGTTGTTTACCTCGGTATTTTAATAGGATCCCATTCGATGGCTTCTGCCGTCCAGGTAGAACACGCTGCAAAAGTCCTGTCCCCCAATAGAGTGTACAATTAAAGACCTTACACATTAGCATATCTACCAGGAGGGCCCAATAAGGGGCCTGGGTGGGCTAACTTCTAGTTTACAAAATCTGTCCTACTAGGAGACCTTGAGGGCTCACGAAAACAGGGTGTTTGGTCTCTAACTCTATGCGGTTTCAGGGGTGTTTAGTCTACCGGCCTCCTAAACACCATGAAACCAGGCTAAACTATCACCTAAAGCATCACAAGTATGCATGCTAATGCTTGTGAATGTAGGGAACAGTGTAAGAAATATTCAGGAGAAAAGCAGAAAAAATCCCTCAGGCATCACTAGATAGTGAGTATTATCTGTGTATTATTGATGACACCATCCAAACGACTTCAGAGGGATCTGGACAGGCTGGATCAGGGGCTGAGCCCAGTTTTATGAGGTTCAATAAGGTCCAGTGCTGGGTTCTGCACTTGGGTCACAACAGCCCCAGGCAGTGCCACAGGCTGGGGGCAGAATGGCTGAAAGCTGCCTGGTGGAAAAGGACCTGGGGGTGCTGGTGACAGTGACTGAACATGAGCCAGCTGTGCCCAGGTGGCCAAGAAGGCCAATGGCATCCTAGATTTTATCAGCAGTGGTGTGGCCAGCCAGACCAGGGCAGGGATTGCCCCCCTGTACTCGGCACTGGTGAGGCCACACCTTAAATCCTGTGTTCAGTTTTGGGCCCCTCACTGCAAGGAAGACATTGAGGTGCTGGAGCATGTCCAGAGATGAGCAGTGGAGCTGGGGAAGGATCTGGAGCAGAAGTTCCATGAGGAGCAGCTGGGGGGAGGGGGAGAGGGGGGTGGGGGGGTGTTAGTCTGGAGAAAAGGAGGCTCGGGGGAGACCTTTTCACTCTTTAGAACCACCTGAAAGGAGGTGGCAGCCAGGTGGGGGGTGACCTCTGCTTCCAGGTAACAAGGGACAGAACAGGAGGTCGTAGCCACAGGTGCTGCCAGGTGTTTGGATTGGATATTAGGAAAAATTTCTTTACTGAAAGGCTGGTCAGGTATTGGTACAGACTGCCAAGGGAAGTGATGGAATCACCATCTCTGGAAGAGTTCAAAAGGCATGTGGATGTGACGCTTGGGGATATGGTTTAGTGGTGAACACAGTGGTGCTAGGGCAGGATTTTACCTCAGATCTGAAAATAAATGGGGCTATCCAATTCCTTTTGACAACAGTATTTTACAGTATAGTTGAGCTCAGCAAAGTACCCTTAGACCTGCCTCATTTCAGCACCACTAAAAGCCAAAAACTGCTTCGAACTAGGACAAGCTGCTGACTGAAGTGTTCTGTGTAACTATGATCTACACCAGTAAAGGGCCCACTGCTGTGGTAGGGGGTGAGATGGGATGCACCAGACAGGTTCAAGAATAAAAATTGCAACATTTAAACAGCTCCTGAAAGGACAAAAAGAGATTTTGGAGGTCAACAGAATTAAAGAAATTATCTCACATAATAATTGAAAATAATTTCAAGTCATAATTTATTTAAGAATTACATGAAATGGAATAATTACAGAGGGCAAAAGCCATTTCATTCATTGCTGTCTTCTTGCCATATGGACACTTGTAAATTTTAATTTTGGAATAATCAATGAAACCTTGGCACCTTGGCATCATCAAAGGCCCTTTCCTGTTAAGCCATCAATATGTTCTCTGTTGATCCAGCTACTCCAGATCAGCTACTTAGGATTTGCACAAAGCTTTTTAAAATATTAAAACACAGATTAGGTTTTAAATATTATTTTTGATCCTCTCCTTATCAGCTTTTTCTCCTTTCTCCAAATCATTGTATTTAAGGTGATGAACAGAAAGAAGTGAAGAGTAATGGTTTCAATTAAGTATAAAAATAACTAAACCAGAGAAACACTGCTGCGTTCAGATGGGAGATTTATATTAAACACTGTGCTGGCACACACAGGCAGGTCTGTATTCACTGGGCACAACATATATATTAATGGCACACTATATATATTAATGGCACTTTACAGCATGGCAGATTTATGTTTGGAAGAAAAGATATGCAGGCAGATACAATCACAAGCAGCAAGACCTGAGAAAGGGATGTTTTGCAGGGCAGTGTTGTATCCACGTGCAGCAGCCCCTGGTGACAGACGCAGCCAAACCGGGCCAGGCTGGCTCTGCCTGGGAGCTCCCACTGCACGTTCGAGTTCCCATGTGTGTACTCATCTAGCAGAATTACAAAACTGTGTGCTAAATTTTTGCTTCTGCTCAAATACACCCGTAGAACTGTTTAACATCCTAGTTTCTGTCGACACATCTGCTGTCAGAGGCTCCCTTACATGTCTCTCTTTCCTAACCTTTTAAAGACGGATAATGATACGTGTCTATGTCACACAGATGCAAGAAGCCATGTTTGTATTTCTTTTTTTCTTTAAACATCCTGAAATGTACAAATAGAAGGGAAATGTGGAAATAAAATGTATTACAATTTTAAACAATATCTACAACAGAGAAATTTGTAGCTGAGAACAGTAATCTAATGTATTCAGTTTTCCTTCTGGTCTATGGGCTGACAAGTGATGCACTCACACAAAGCTGTTGTAGAAAGCACACTAGAAATTAAAATATTATATGTGTCCTTATATGGCAAGAATTATTTTTAATAAATTTTATATAATACAGAAGAAACACAGAAATAAAAAGTTAATTACCTAAGGATGATATATGTAGAGTTCTATAAAAAGTTTTATAGTTCGCCTCAGTGAAGGGAAATGGTGTTTTTGATTTCTTTCAGCTGCTGTCTTACCCTGAGCCGAGATGTCCAGATGCCATGTGATCAGTATGAAGCCAAACCAAAGGAAACTGAACTGATTCCAACTATGCAAAAGATTTCAGGCCCAAGAAGGCAGGGGAGACACATGACTGCAGGTGACATTCTGTCGTTCAATGACTCTTCCCTCTCCTTGTCTGCTATATTGTGAAAAATACTTCCTGTCATGCTGGAGTAGCTCCCCTTTGCGGCAGACACCATGTGGATTTGTACAGATGGGCTTTAACAAGTCTTGGAGCATCTCTCTGATGAGAGGAAGTGGCAAGGAATGGGTCATGGGGGACAGCAGTATTTGGGGAAGGTCTTGGGGAAAGACAGATACCTTATTCTGAAAAAACATTTCTCCACCCGCTCTAGCATCCACCTTTCGGGCAAACCCACCTGCCTGTGGCCCAAGTTCACCAATGTGACTTGAAAGACATTGGTGTCTCTCCTGCTGTGGCCTCCACCCTCTGGCAGGATCCTGCCAGCCACCCCTCCCCTGAGCACCGCTGCTCCCTGCCAGAACAGCCAGAATCCAACACCTGGCAGCAAAGCCCCGTCCTCAGCACCGTTCAGCACCCCAGAGCCACAGCCCAACCCCAGCAGTCAGCAGGGCCCCACAGCACCCCAGGAGCAGCCCCCAGGGCTGGGACAGTGGCTCGCTCCCAAGGAGCCCTCCTGGAGGCCATGTGAATTCCCCCCATACAAAAACGGGCTGCTCAGGCACTTGGGCTTCAGCTTCGTTTGTGCCATCTGAGGCACCAAACAGCCATGACAGGCTCAGGTGATGTTTCCTGCACACAGATGTGGAAACCCTACTCCATGGTCCTACTTCTGTCACCTTCCCACACTGACCACATCATTCCAAGGCATCCGATAACCTTCCCCAGCTGCAAACACACATCTGTGGATTCCCATGGTAAATTTCTGGAGTATAGAGGACAGGGGGTCATCTCAGTACCTCGGTGAGAGCTCCCATGTGGTCTGCATGTGCCTTGGTGTGGGTGAAGAGGGGCGGATGGGGGGCAGCACTCCTGCCCTTCTGCTGGGCTGTTTGGCAGAGGAAATGGAGAGGTCAGAGCCTGAATTTTGCTCACCATTTCCTTCCTCGTGGGGCTTCTAGCCATCTCCAGTCCTTAGGCACATTCTTCACTTTATTACAGCTGCATTTGTTGGAGGGCCCTCATGTTACACCAGTAACACAAATAACGGGGCAACCAATGTCACCACTGGCACATTGATTTTTACAGGCCACAGCAGCAGTGACAGAGTAAGGCAGGGTGTTTTACATCTGCAGCCAGCAGAATCTAAAAGGACACCTCTGTTTCCCTTCCTGACTAGAGTCATTGTGAGCCCCGAGGCAGCAGGAGCCACCACGGGAGGGAAGCCTGCGGCGAGCAGTGGGTTATGCAAACAGTTTTATAACCTGCTGAGGGCAGAGGGGAGGGGAACACGAACTTCTGCTCCAAATCAGACATCTGCTTAATTTTATTCTTGCTCTGTATATACAGTAGCACAGCTACTGTGGAACTCCAGATCTGGCCTTCTGCCTATCATTCAAGCAGTTTAATTTGTATTCACACTGGGAAAGTGAACAACATGTCCATGAGATAACACCGATGGCTTGCCATCTACTGACTGCACCGCCTCTGCCTTGAGATCTTACTCCTCTTCTTGTGTATCACACACTTTTTGTCACTGTGAAGTGATCTGTGAAGTCTGATTAGAACAATTCTCGCTTGTAAGGGGAAAAGCAGAGAAGTCAAAAAAAATCTCCTGTGCTGTGTCTGACTCCTCTTCCAAGAAAAAAGCAGATTGGGAAAAGCAAGAGAAACAGAAAAAAAGAAACTGACAACCATAAAGCTTCTGCAGAAGTAGGAATGGCAATGGGAAACTTTGGGGCAATTTTAGTTTTTCCTTTGTCCTTTTGTGGGAGATTCCTGTCCCTAAAATCCATGCCATATTAACTATGACATCTACTGAAAAATCAAGAATGCAAAACGTAATGCTGCAAACAATGCAAGAATGACCAAGAGAACCCACCTAGACAATTCTCTGAGAAAACACCAGAGTTGGTAGTCAATTCAGAATATGTTGCTTTAAACTTTGTCCAGTTGGTCTGGACAAGCTCCAGATTTCAGAGCTGCTCTGAGGAACCCATTCCTGTGTTTATCCTCCTTAATGTTTTCCCTTTCACTTAGTCAGAACCTCACCTCTATCAATTTTTGACCAGGATCTTTTCTTCCATCACACACATCAGTGAAGAGCCTGGCTCTGTATTCTCTATAGCTTTCTCACATGGATTGAGGGTCAGCTGTTAGGTTCCCTCCCCAACTCTTCAAGCCTGAACAAAACTTATTCCCTTGGCCTCTTCTCATAGGAGGGTGCTCTAGCCCTGATCATCTCAGTGGCTCTTCATTAGACAAGCTCCAGTCTTTGGATCTTCACTATGTGTGTCAAGCACACATCCTTGCATACACAGGTTCTCCAAATGCTTCATTCTGCTCTTCTTGGAGGCTTTCGTTATCAAATTAGCACATACTTGTGATACTTCTATGGAAACCTACACATGAGGATTCTGAGGCAAGTGGACACCACACACCACGCTGAATTATCAGCAGAAGTAGCAGGCCTGGGTATTAATGGTCTCCCTGACTGCAGGAATCCAGATAAACTTTTTTGCCTGCTGTTCCTCTGTCAGGAAAATAAAGACAAATTCCACCTCCACTTGGATGGATTTCCTGGGGTACTTACATATACAAGACTAACTAGTTCACCTAAAAGGAATGAAAACAGCAGGTTTCTTTCATCCATGAGGTACCCAAAGATTGCCCTAAACTCGCCACAAACACTTCTCAATTCATTATTTCATTAATGAATAGCACATTCATACTCGGAAGGAAACTGAAATGTCATGACTGTATGCTTCTGGTGCTAAACACAATTAAATGGTAATGTAGCCAATACAGTCACAGTGCTGTTACATTGAGGTGGAGTATTTCAGTAAACATCCAATTTTTAAACATTTTGAAAGATCATATTTAACTGACTTGCTGAGGGGGCATAGCATTGCCTAATGAAAAGCAATCCATGGCATCCCCTTGGTCCCAAAATCTTCACCTCTTCCTAAAACATGGTTCTTAACTATGGTCCTGAGTATGCTACAGAAAGCATCTCATTAAAGGGGGGCCTTTGGTGCAAGAGTTTGATTTCTGCTTTCAACAGTGAAAACTCCAGGTGGTCATTCCAGGCAGCACAGTCCAGGAGCCCTTTGCAGCAGAGCTCTGCTCCACTGAAATGAGGCACTAGCTACCCAGAAAACAGCGTGCTGCCATGTGGAACATTTGTCCTCTGCTGAGCAAAATTAGTGATGGCCACAAATTTTAGACTGTATCAAGAATTCTACAAAGTGTCAGATAACTCTTGCTGCCTCCCGAGCTCACTGCATACACACAGAAGAGGGCATAAAGGGGAAAATGTTCTTTTGCTGACCTGATCAAACCTCCTCTTTTCTCCTGCTAAGTGTGGTGGGCAACTGATTCTCCCAGACTTCTCCCAATGCAAGTCATTGTCTCATTTTTGAGATCATTACTGTTGAGGATACTACCGCAAAATACTCACTCTGCAGAGTGGATTTTCATCATATGTAACAGGAGTTTTAAAATATATATAAAATCACACCTCAAGAAAACCCTCAGCCTCCCCTCAACATTGCAAACAGCTCCCTAATAGCACTTTGATGCATTGTGCATGTTTGCAAATCAGACAATTATATTAATTTCTATGACAGAATTAGGCAAGTAGGTGTACTACTACGTTTTTTACTCACAAGAGCCTGGCAATGGTAAGTGAGATCACAAGTGAGAATTAACCACATTGGATTCATGGCAGAGAGAAATACAGCTTACACATTTTATCAGTTACATCCCTGCTGCAAAGCTCACTTGGGAACAAAAGGGATCATTGTTAAATAATAATCTGAACACAATTGTGTTGTAATCTGACAACAGGCCATTAGGTCTTGTTTTGTGTTTTGAGGAGATTTAAGCACGTGCACAAGTTGCCAAATGAGTTACTTTTCAGAATATCTACTGAAACCAAACATTAATAGTACCACTAACAAGTCCTGGTAACACCGAAGTCTGCAGGTGCATCACTGATCAACACTTTTGATCTGCTATGTTCAGAAATTTATTACTATATTACTCTCTTATTCTACAATTTTTTTTTCTGCTAGCTGCAACTCATTATTGTAATATAAACCTTGTAACATTGAAAATATTAATATTCATGCAAACTTGTTCACAGTGGGAAAGCAATGACTCAGACCTGTAACTTCTCTTACACATTTTACCAACAATTTCTTAAGAAACAAGTGTCAAATACCGTGACTTTATACAAACAGCACCAGTTAAGATTTCAAGAAAGCACACCAAGTACCTTTTCAAAAATCTTATTTTTATTGTTTGCACTAACTGTATCACCATTAACAGCTTTCATCTCTAACAAACTGAAGCAAGTCAGTACATACAAAAATCTATGCAAGGTCAAGCAAATCCTTGGTTACATAAATGCAGTACACCTTGGTATGTAACAAACCTAAGGGGCAGTTAGTTCATCTTAACACTTTAAGCACAGTCACTCCAGTTTCATGAATTTTTCAGAGCTGTGAAGAAGTTTCATGTTTTCTTTAAAAAGGAAACAGCTAAAAGATTTATAGAAATTACTAATTTTTAAACCAAAATTCTTATGTCTATATTATTAAAATGCAGCAAGGATCCTTCTTCAGATGTGGTATCATTACTCTGCAAAACAAACAAAAAAAAGAGAAAATAACTATTCACTTTTCTGTATTAGGCATAAATTCTCATTAGCAGCCTAAATGCTTGCCAGCTCATAGTGCATATACTCCCATTTCTTTCAAGTCTGCCAGGTTCACTCACCAGCTCCTGGCTTTCACTCTGAGCTGGAACAGAAGTGGGTATAAAGCAAATCACTTCTGCAATGAGGGGCTTTGCCTTTTTAAATGCTGGCTGAAAACCTGAGACTTACCAGACAAGTGCCTGTATGTGATCCCCTATTGCCTCTACAATAGCAGACTCACAAACCAAGACGGTCCACTTGGGTTTACTCATTCCTCCAAGTGGTTTATGAACTAATTTTTTTAGATTAAAATATTTTCTTATTAACCAGCAGTTTTGATGAATAAGCTTTATTCTCTCAGTCTCTGAATGTAGTTTATTCTAACTGAAGCATTTGGCTGGATCTGATGCACTTATTTATCTTACTTCCCTGGTGTAAGTCCAGAAGTCATCACAAGAGGGAAGGAGTGACAGAAGGCAAAAATCAGCCCAATTCAAACAGTTGGAACTGAAATACCATAGGATTAACAACAGATAGGGCAAACATCTCAGTACATACTGAAGACCTCACAGGAGGCTGTAAGGGAGTCCTGAACCCATACAGATCACCGATCAATACGGCCGAGCCCCTCGAAAGCCATGAAACAGGCCTTGTAATGTTAGATTTTATCAAGTGAGTTTAGCGCCTCCCTGTCCACATCCCTGAGAGACCCCCAAAATCAAAGTATAACAGAATTACTCTCAGCCATATTCTACTGTGTTTCCAGATTAGTTTTACCTGAAGCAAATCCTTAACCCCTAAGGATGCCAATGATGTAGGAGCAGACACCATGGAGAGATTCCCAGCAATGCTCCCGTGCCAGTTTCATTGCTTCTGTTTCATTTTCAGACCCTTGACCATGTTGGGCTGGGTCAGAGTTTTCCCCTGCTTCTCTCACAGGAATCAAAGCTTTCTGGACTGATTCTTCCAGGTTTGCTGGATCTTCCAGCTCCACACCAGCAGCTGTTTGCCTCATGAGAGCCTCTGGGGGAGCCTTTTGGCACATGGTGGTCTTCAACACTTCCATGGATTCGCAAGCGTGCGGGATCTTTCTGAGTTCCGCGGCGATCTGATTCCAGTAGATCTTTGGATTATTTCTGAAAGCACGACAGACTGATGGCTGGCCACTGAATTCACACCAGTAGGACATGCCTTGGCTTTTGCATTCAATTCTAACTTTCATCTCATCATCATCACCACTCACGGTCATTGTGCAAACATCTTTAGTTTTAGTCCGAAATTTGATTTCTTCACCATTGCTTCTTTTCTTTGGCTTCAGCTTCTGTCCCAATCCTCCCATGCCACAGATCACAACTAGGAAAAGGAGAGCAAAACTCTTCATGGTGAGAGGAGCGAACCGAGATCCTTGAACAACACAATCCAAAGAAGTGAAAGCAGTAAGTAAATGGCTGCTCACAATTTAAAGTCTTGGTGCACAAAGAAGCCTCTTTCCAGCAAAACACGGGATTTAAGGTTTGGGCTTTTTCATAAAAATAATAAATCACACTTCAGTAGGCAAGTGCCCATAATTTATAGCCTGAGGGAGTGTCAAACAACCTTGGGAGTGTGAACTCCCAAGAAGGTAACAAGACAAGTCTTGTAAATGCAGTTAAATACAGAATGATAGTTGTATAACTGAGAAGCACATTCCTACCCAGGATGAACATGTCATATTTGATTTTTAACAGGTATTTTCCATTCTCCAGCTGCTTTTATAGCTATCTTCATGCTAGAGCTTGTAAGACCATATCAAACTAAAAAAAAGATAGAAGTGACAAAGCAATCTCTGCAGCTACATCTGAATGATTATAAATGTCCTGGTAAGTGTAAGTGTCCTGGTATAAAAGCTGATTTGTGGAATGGGTTTTCTGTGGATTTTCACAGTAAGGATGCAAGTTTAGCACTTCTTTTTGTCTGCACATAACATGCAGTGGGGATGCACTGAAGGATCTACTGCACATTCTTTGAGCCATGGAAGCAATACAAGAAAAATAAAAGAAATAAAGATTGAGCAAAATAAGGTATTACAGGCCTAAACATACACCAAACATTTAGAAGTTTTATCATCATTTTCACATCACGAGTCACTCTCAGCCAACAGAGCAAGACAGCAGAATTAACTTATCACAGGTCTCAGCAGTGAGCAAGACACCAGAATTAACTTATCACAGGTCTCAGCAGCAGGGAACAGACCACAGATCATGTCAGACATATTTGTGCTCCCTCACTTATTTTCCTGTTCATAACAAGTGAGCTGTAAAAATGCTGTAAAATAAAAGCAGGAGAACAGAAATACTGTAGTGCAGAATCCTGTCCTAGCAGTTTCTGCTGCAGTTACTAAAAACAGAGCTAAGGAAAAATCACTGTAACTCCCTTGGCATTCGGAAGGTTATGAGGAAAAATCCCTCTCCTGCTGTGGCAATCCACAGTGCTTTTCTGGCTAACCAGATCCCCACTAGGCACTTTTTCCAAAGACATATATGCTCCAGCCAGCCTGACCTGAGCAACTCCTGGAAAGGGCTATTGGATTGTTTAGCTATGCTTCAGTAACTATAGGGTGCTAGAAACCCTGGGCTTAAGACTGGCCATACATAATGGAATCGAACAGCATTTTGTATAGTTAGTCACTCACTAGGTACTGCTGAACAAAATATCAAGGCAAAAACATTCCTTTTAACACAGATGGCAAAGCAGAACAACATCAACAAAAGCTTATTTAATAGAAGAGGGACAACTCCTTTGCTGCTGTGGCAGTCCAGATAACCTGAAAGCTGCCTGCTTGAAGATGCAGCCACCTGAACAGTCATTCTGGGTATCCTGAACTGTTCTTCCAGGCAATGTGCCATCAAGTTCCAATTACTAAATACCACTTGACAGAGAGAACAACCTTGTTTTCTTTTCATTCCCTCTCTATGCCTATCTTAATAACATTTTTAGCAGAGACCTCATCTTCAAGCTTCTTTCCATTAGTTCCTCCTGTCTCTTTCAAGGCACAGTGGTGTGGCTCCAGCCAAGTCTTAGGACAACAATGGCATAAGCCTACTTAAGCCTTGCCATTCATTCTGTGGTTTTCTGGGGAGTCTTCTCACCCTTCAGCCAGCCAGAGAGAAAGATCTTGTTGCCTACCTCACGCTTACTTTCAAGGATTTCAAATCCCTACTGCAAGCACTCATATACCTCCTAACAGTTGACAAACAAATGCACTGTTTACACTTTGTTATGCACAACAGCACTGAGAATTTTTAGATTAGAAACTAAAGACATCTGTTTCTCAAGTTGTAATAATTGCTGAAGAGTCCAAAACAATTCAAAAGTTAGTTTCTGCCAGTTTCAGATCGCTTGTTCTCATGTTTTTCAAGTCTAATCATGAAAACAAATAAACTACAAGGCTAAGGAGAAACACCAAAGCTTGGAATCAAATACACTTATGTGTTACAGCCACTGTGTTATCACCAAGTGTTTGTCTCACTCCAATCTGACATTTCAGTCCTGTATGCCTGTGCTTCAGATTAAACAGTCTGTGGTCTCTCATACCAAGTAGAAAACAATTGTCTTTTTACCAGGTAAGCTAGGATGCCAGCACTGAACTGTGGGAGATGAAGAACTAGCAAATGTTTAATTTTGCTGGCAGTGCTGTACAGAAGCATGTTATATGGATATCCTGCACAGCTCATTAGCTTGAATCCTACAATCATTTTATAATTCACATCCTTGGTGGAATCTGGAAGCTCCCTCATCCAAAGTCAAAGTTCTTTCAGTCCCTCCTGCTGCAAAAGTAAAAGTCAAATATACCAAAAAGTTTCTATCAGGGTAAAGAAATTAGTAAGATTTTAACTCTGTGCAACTCTTCTGAGAGATGTCTGTGCAGCAAAACAAGGGAGAACCAAACATAAGGTAGTTAAGCAAGATCTTTTTTATTTAAATGAACTGGGAACATTTTCTCAAATTAAAAATAGAAACTTTTAAAAATCTGCAGTTCTGAACATTACATATACACATATGCTACATACTGTCAATTAGAAATGTTTCCGTTTATGACATAAAAATGAAAAATTTAAGGTTATTCTGGATTAAAGACTGGTATCACTTTTCAGCATTTCTTTAAAATTATATTAATGACTTACAGGATTATCTCTACTTCAAGACAATAAAACCAGTTTGAAACAAAGTTAACAATACTGATAGATGAAGAGATACTATTTCAGATCAATATATTGACTACTTCACCTGCTGGAAGGTTTTACACTGGTAACATAGTTTTGGCCTTGTTGATAAACTCTGTTGTTAACTAATTCACAAATTCAACCATATGCCTAAATTCAAAGAAATAACTCTAACAGTACAAATGTTAACTCCAATTGCTAAACAGATTTGAATTTCAATATTGTAAATCACATTTTAATATTTAGCAAAAATACTATCACTGCCTCCAAAAGAGCCACAGTGATACTATTAAGGACATTATAGAAGTGGGTGTGAAAGAAAAGGAAGATAGAGAAATGTAAAGCATTCTAAAAATTGCCAACATAGGACATCCCTCATGCTCTTTTTGAGTACTACTGAACTCTAGAAAGCTTAGCTTTTTCACTAGGTTATGCATCCTGCATACTCCCAACCCTCCCACCCAAAGTTTAAAAACAAACTTCTCCAAAAAGTCCCTTTCAGTTCTACACAGCAAAACACACTAAATATTAAATAATTAAGGAAAAAAAAAAAAAAGAGGGAGAAAACAAAACTGCAACTGAGCTTCTCAGACACACAAAGAGACACTGTGGACCCCATTACAATTCAAATTTAGTCCAATGTAGTCACTCAAGAGCACCAAATAGCAACACTGATCATGCTGGTAAATTCATTTGTGAAGAGGATTATACAATATTAAAATCTTAACTAAACACTCAGAAGTCTTAAGAAAAATGTATATACAAAAGTCTCTGTATACAAAATGTATTTTTATGTAAACGTGTATGTACTGTATTTAACACAAATCAACAATTTAAGATAAGAACTTGAACAATTGTCAGAGAACTGCTAGGCAAAGGCTGTTAATCTAATTAATTTATATACTGTGATGTAAGGTAGAAAGCCCAGTGTAAAAAAGTAAAAAACCAAAAAACATTTTAATTCAAGCCTTGAACAGTGGTATTTGAGAGGCAGTGTCCTGATCACAAAATATTCTGTACAGTAGTTTATGGCATAACATTCAAGAGTACATTTGGGATTTACAGTACAGCTGACATAAAACAAGTGGCTCAGGATCTGTCAGATGAATGGAAAAACTGATATGCTTGGAAGAATAATGATGTACTCCCACAGAAGAGTCTTGAGCCTCATTAATAGAGCCTGGAAATAATAACAAAAACAATTCAGGAAAAACATTAAAAAGACTTTTAATGAATTTTAATGTAATTTAAACAGAATGAAGGGGTAGATTTTCATACAAACACCTATATGACTGAATAACTTTTTTTGGTTTTAGACCTTACAGCACACTCATGTTGCAAAAATCAGAGCAGCCTTCCTAACACAATAAAGTAGTAATAGATCTAGAATTGATTTAAGCTTATTACTTACCCCTTAACATTTCCAGTATGTGTTACCACTGTTCCACAGAGCTACAGGAGGAAAAAAAAACATAAAACAAACCCGTCATTTTCTTCTGCCCACAAATGGAACAGAAATACTGTGTCTAACTTAGATGAGACAAGCTCAGCTGGCCTAAGATATTCCCAATGTTTTACTCATTTAATCAAGGATTTCTCAAACAAGAGGAAATAGATTAATGGTTTTCTCCACCAACCTTTCAGGTTATCTTTGTTTCATGATAGAAATAAATACTTGGATTGCCTATTTAACACCCCTCTTTTGTGAATTTAATCCAGCCTCATGTTTTGATCTCACCAAAATGGTGGCTGCATTTGAGGTTATTTGTGTCTTTGGCATGTGTATAAAATCACTTGCGTGAGACACATATACCTCATGTAGCTCTCACTTGTACTTACATACCTTAGTGTTATAAAAATATTTGCACCTCTTTTCAACAAAACTATCCAGCTGATTTTGAAGGATAAAAAAACCCCAAGCCAAACTCTATGGGGTTCTTTAAAGCTGCAAAAGCATAGGTGCACAGAGATCTATTCAAAGTCTTATCTCTCAAAGTATCTCCAAAAATAATTTGTAGGAAATGAGAAAAATCAAGGATAGCATAAAAGCAAAGAGTATGCTGGAATAAAAATTAAAATCAAGATTTTATTCATATGGGAATGCCATACTGAGAAATTCAAAGCACGAATGTCATAATTAGCAGTTTTTCAAATTACCTCAGCACATCAGAAGACAGCACTGCATCAAACTGTATCTTTAAATTTTATTATTTTATGAAAATAAGTCAGGACTGAACTAATGGATTCTTTGTGTAAAAGACTGTTTTATGCTAGTAACTTTTAGGTTGTTCAGCAAAGCAGAATTGAACTATTATCAATGACTGAAATATCATAAGGAAACATGCTACAAACCTCAAGAATATTAACAGTCATATTAAAGATTCAAAGATCAGAAAAAGACTTCTATGGCCTGGGAAATTATTAGTTTTCTCTTACATATAATATTGAAAGTCCTTAAAACTGAGAGGCCTTAGATATGCCAGGGGATAGTTTTTTGGACTTAAACTCCTTGTCAGTTTATTTGGGGAGTAAGCACCCTTAAGTTGAAGAACAGGCCACAACAACTGTGATCATAAATATCACCTAAAATATTGTTATATAAAGACTTTCTTCAGAAGGAGATATGGAATGAAATTTGGTCAGTAAATAATGATTGTAAAATACAGTTCTAAATAATAATAATAACCATCATCATCATAATCATCACGAGATGTAACCATGAACTCTGGCAAGAACCAAACTTTGAGCTCTCTGTATTTACCTGTTATTTAAAGTATAGTGGTATTTTCTCTATAAATACTCAACCTATACATTCCATCATGAAATTGCAAAGTAAGGCACAGTGAGCTACAAGTTTCAATCAAAAATTTAAATCTTCCTTAAGCAACTTGCAAATTTTGCAAACCAAATAATGAGGTTGTGGGATACAGAGCATTATCCCCCTGGAACCTGAGTCTTACAAAAAGCTAATGTTTCACAGCACAGAAGCTGCAGAGGCAGAAAAGAACCCCAATGTCCTCCTTTTTTTAAACATAATTTGAGCTTCTTGCTTTGTGATGCTACATTCTAGTTCTACCCATGCACAAACATCCACTTTCTGTGTTCATGCTTTCTGCATACCTGAACACTTGCCTTTTGCACAGGAGATCTCTTCTCACCAGTTAAAAAATAAAACTACTCAGGAGTAAAAATGCATTCCCATCCTATCACTTTCATCTGCTATCAAAGCATTTCAATACATCTGTCAATTTAGGACCACCCACTGTGCTGACTAAATACCTGATTACATGGATTTTAAGGTCAAATTTACCAATTGCTTTGTTAAGTTGCAGGAAATCACTACTATATCTGCTGTTATGTAAAGAATATTTGAGAAATATACATCATACAGCATTTGCTATAGTGAATAATCATGCAGAACACCAAACACAGAACTAAAATATTCACTTTAAAGCATGAATAAAATTGAAAATGTGACCAAAAGAGAAGCTGAGGTAAGGACACATGAAGGCATGCAGTTTCAGACTTGGTTTACCTTGTAAAAACAGCATTGTGTATACCATATAAATGCTCTTTATGATAACCATTATTACAATTTTCCGTACTGTAATAAAATAAATACACCAAGAAAGACCATGTTAACTACAAGATGTACTATGTACAATATGGCTTCTAAGACATGTACATGGATGATGGTATTATATGCAAAGATAAACTGTGTCTGTACAATAGAATATAACTTTTCCTTTGTAACATTCAAGAGTTATGGTATAATTATAATTTTACATTTTATAGTATTTTTATATTCTCCAAAAATCAATTAATTATTTTTCTATTCTTGTCGAGTTGGAGACTCTAATATAATCTATGAAGTCAGGTGAAACAGAACATGTTACCTCTTTTGAAGTAACAAGTTACATTAAAAATATAAACCCTCCCACATTAATAAAATAATTTTAATAAATATCAGCAAAAATGTCTTACTTTTTCATGGATATATTTTCGAAACTAAAAAACACAGAAAAGGAGGAGTAATTAACTAGACACTAATACATAAGTAATTTCAGCTGCACATGCCTGTTTCTGCTCTACTGACTTGTGAATGTGCAATGAAAAACAACCACTGTGAAATGGGAGAAATGCAGCGCACGGGCTAACTGAACAATGAGCAAAACAAGGAGCAGAAAAGTAAACAGTAAAAAAAACTGATAGGAAAATACGTAAGAATAGTTATCATAAAGTAAAATGCCAAGTCCCTGAGACAGAGGAACTGCAATTGAAAAAGGAAAGACTGGTTAGGAATAACTAAGACAGCAAGAAAGCAAATAATTAATTCAAGGAGATTACAAATCAGGCACAATTCACCTTAACAGGTTACTTAGCAAAGCTAATAACTTGCACATTTGGAACTTATTTATACAAGTGCTGCTCAGAAAGCTCTGAAGACTTCATTCTGACATAAGATTCTCAAATCAGAGCCAGCACTATCTGCAGTCATGACAAGTCAAGGCTACCAAAGGCCACCTGCATAAAGCACTTTGCAGACAGTGACCCAAACCTGCAGCATTAGACATGAACATGCAGTTCTAATCTAGCAGCACAGGGTTAAGGATTATAGAGCCTTCATGTGAAACACTAGAAAAAACATTTTAATCCATTTGCCATTTAGCTTATTTTGGAATATATACTTACTCATCATATACATCCTCTGTATCCATCCTACGATAGTATTTAGAGAGTTTTACAGCAAAAATTATGGCAGGAATTAGAAACATTGAAGAGCCTCCCAAACCAAACCAGAAGGTATTCTGAAACAAAAGCAAAATCAAGAAAAAAAAGATCATGGAGAAAACTAATCAATAAAGTACTGACCCCTTGCTTGAGATTCTAACCATTGTTACCAAAAGAACACAAAAGAAATTAGTTCTTGCAGTTCTCATCAAAATGTGAGTTTTCAGCATTTTCTCAAGGTACTTTATATCTAGCTAACTGCAGCCCTGTTTGTGTAACTAATTTCATTATCATACAGTTGAACTGAGTTATCACCTGGTGTTAAAATGATGATTTTTCAAATTTGATTTGTATTGGCTGGAGGCATTTTGACTTCCAAGTGACTCAGCTAAATTCTCAGGAATATCATGGCCCATCTCTCACTAGGTGGTTAATGGCTCCACAAAGGAGAACAGAAGCTCTTTAATGTATGAGCTAATCAATGAGTACAGCATAGATTAGGAGGTTTTCATGGTTAAGCATTATCAAGATTAAACATTTTCATGGTTAAGCATTATCAAGGCTAGAGTGTTCTGGCTTTGATTACATGTATTACTGGTAGTGTGATTAGGACCTGGCTAGAAGTGCCATAAAGCTAAGAAATAGTTAGGAGGCATTTTAGGTACTTTCCAGGCACACGGTGTCTTACTTTACTTTTAATACAAGCTGTCCTCTTTCCAAGCTCTTTTGGCAAGATGAAAAAGTCAATATTGCCCTTCTATCCCGCTACAGATCATGCTCGATGTCTCCAGCATACAGAAATTAATCAAGATCTGTCTGCTAAAAGTCTAGTGATAAAAACTCATTCATGTTTTCTAGATTTGAGGAAAGATACCTGAAAAAGTTTTCCCTTGGTATTTTCTACTTGCTTCCTGCCCACACCTCACCCCTGTAAGTTAGGAACAGTTACAGATGAAGCTTCAGATCTGTATGCCTTTCCATTTTCCATTTCAAGGTGGTTCAGAATCAGTTACTTTTACAGAATCCTTGCTAATAGAAGCTTAAGTTTAGTGAAAACCTAGAAAGACCAGCACTGGTTTGTCTTTGGACTTGATCCAGATCAGAGCATTTTCCTTGCATAACTTTGTATGTGGTACTTTGTTATCTTACTTCAGAATAGTCTATCCAGAACAATTAAATGCAGATGTATGTTGCATGAATTTCCCCCGATGCCCCAATTCTGAGTAACAAAATGTTTCTTACCACAGAATCAGCTATATAGCTGCATAAAAAAATATCCACTGCTGTATCTATCACATTGGCAATAGGCTTGCATGCTGCTACTTCCATGGCAATCTGAAAAAAAGGATTAAAAAATTACAGTTTAATGTATCTAACAGAATAAAATAAGAATATCTAAACTTGCTTATAGTTATAGTTTACTAAATTGTTATGTCTTACCCTATCCAAATTCAAAATAAATACCAGTAGGATATGCTATCAATTGAAAGCCTTTTAAACATCAGCTTACTTTCTCAAAGGCTGCAGCTGAAGAGAGAAAAATAAAACACGATGCTAATGACATCAATTTGAACTATGCAGGGTCAGGTTGAGTGCAGTATTAGCACAAATGGCAGATTTCAGGCTAGCCCTGAAAATGATACTGTTAAATCTGCACTGCATTCCAACCAACACAACTCATCATTTCCAATCTGCAAACACAACAAAACTACAGGAGACTGATTTTCCCACTCACATTAAGTATAAATGTATCAAAACCTGAAACTATAAAACACACTATCAAAGTAACTCTATTATTATTACTAGTACTGTTTAGCTTTCTTGTTTTTTTAATGTATCTTCCCTCAATGAAGTAAATGCACCTTACCGACTCCTTGACCCACGCAGTGTACTGCTCGAAGTACCCAATTATGGTATCCATGTACTTTTTTGTCTCCTAAGATCACATAAAAGAGAACAAAAGCAAGTTAACCTCTATCTCCGTGACATCATAAATTAATGTACTTCGATCAAATGGAGCTTACCTGGACAATAACTTGAGAAGCATTGTTATTTATGAGATTTTGGGCAGCATTAACAGCGCTAATGACATTTTTCACCTTAACCTGGAAAGGAAGAGATGGTGTTTACCACAAGCAAATCCCCTTCAGGCTGTTGCAATGGCTCTACAACCACTGCCAGAAACCTATTCTCTTGATAAACCAGTGTCACTGTTTTGTCAAAACCTGACAAAAAATGGAGTTCCAGACAGAACACGAACTTGCCAAAGGACTCATGATTATCTCAGTATTCTCTCATTACTGAAAAAGGATGTGTCAGTGGTTATGGTTTGGTATGTTTTCCTGGAACCTACATAACTAATTTATATACCAGGACTGGTTTTATCTTCCACTCTCTTTCCTTTCCTTATGTGTAGAAATACTTAAATCCATGTCTATAGATATACTGCAGACACACATAGTGCACAGGAAAAAAACAGTGGGCCACATACTATCACAGCAACCCTTGATGACTGAAGTAGGATTCTGTACAGCCAAAATATGCCCCTAATCAATATCCTGAAGGACTGAGATGTTGTTTCAATATATGCACAATCCCCTAAATTCTCTCACAGAACACACACAAAGGACAGTGTACACAGAGCCTGAAAATGTAGAGATGGCTTTTAAATATACATCATCCCTTTCTTATCAACACCTTACATCGTGGCTTCTGCCCTCCTCATCCAGTTTCAAACCACAGATTCTAACAGATGCCTAGCTGCTCTGCTGCGGATGGATGAAAACTGTAATGGGAAGCACTAAGGTAGGTATGGCCCATAAAGCTGCTGAGACTATGACTATGCCACTAGTGTGGCTGGATTCTTGCTACCACAGCCAAGGCAGGTTGGTGGCTTAAAGCTTTGCTTCCAGGAAAGCAATCACCCTGTTGCTCGCTCTCTGGCAGAGTGAAGCCAGCTGGTCTCACTGTGGTGCAGGCACTACTCAGAGGGGAAACCTGGGCTGCCCTGGAAAAGCCTCTATAGAGACCCAGGATCTCAGAGCAGGGCTGATGGTGCAGAAGCAGGAATGCATTGAGTACAACCCCAGTGGGAGCTGGGCATGGAACAAAAGGTGGTTGAGGACATGAGTCACAAAGCTCTTTTGTCAGTTGTACTTTTGCATTGTGTTTCATGGTTGTTTCCCCCAGTTTTTCTTTCCAAGGATTCTAGAAAAGAAATCCCTACATTCTAAGGAAAATGAATAATACACTATATAGACTGGTACTGAAGCCTATTTTATCACCTGACAATTCAGTTTACAATTCATACTTCCAACACCATCCCAAGTGTTCTTTTTTTTTATTTTTCTTTTTACACAGAGGAGAGATCTAAATCCTTGTTAGTGTCTCAATGCATTACAATCTCCTGCAGTAACAGAACAGCTAGAAATAGAAGAAAACTAACCTGAAAATATATGTCCTGCATATAGACAAAAATGTTCCTGTTGCCAGAAAGAAAAGCTTACCATAAGTTCAGATGATGTCCTCTTCAGCAACCTAATGCTCTGACTTAGAGTGCTCTATTGGAAAGGAGGGGAAAAATAAAGCTTCAAGTCATTACTAGAGGTAAGAGCCCACCTGTTTTAAGTTTATATTCATGCTTTGATCTTCTATAGATTGTTTTGTTATTAATACTACATACACTGCATACAACAGTAACAACAGCTGCAGTAAAATTAATCCACTGTGGATTTAATCATTGAATCAGTACTTCAACAACAGTACTGATTTATCTAAAGTTTAATGCAACAAACTAAGTAAGATTGAAGGGAAGATGGAACAGTTAAACTCCCAAGTGTTCAGAGAATTCTGTATTGTGCAATTTCTGTAAGGGAAAAAGCACTTACCCTAGCTTTAACATATTTCTTGACAGTCAGTTTTGTAAAAGAAAAAAGAGATGAGAATAATTAGGAGTTAATTATGAAAAAACAGCATAGAATCAGAGTGGACCAGAAGACCCAGTATTTTTCTGTAAGTGGTACAGACACACAATATCAGATGCTAGGATAAACTAAAAGTCTCCATGTTATATAGAGGAAAAAGCAACACCTAACAAGTAGGAGATTCACAGCTTGATACTAGACAAGTCTGTGTCAAAATCAGGCAGAAGCTCTTTCACATCTTTCCTAGCATCAATAAAAAAGATTTTGGCTCTATATACTACTCTCAGGAGTTTCCAATTCCAATACTGTCAGGTGACTGCTAACTCCAAGAAATAAAGTGTCAAAGTGATAACAGCTTTTATTACTGAAGACCAATGACAAGCAAAAAAGAAAATTAGTGATTTAGTAGGTTTTAGGGTTAGAGTTTTATAAAGTTCTCCCCTGTTTCTTCTTCTATTCATATATAATCACAAATAGCTATAGAAAAAAATGGGGAAGAAAAAGGCCATAATTTTCGACAGCATTATAAAACAGTAGCATTTTAATTAGGAAAACCATTTATTAAACACACACTTTAGCCAGATTACTCTTCATTGACATAATCTGTGCTTATAGAAGCCCAGCTTTCTAACCTCTTTAAGAGATTTAGAGATTTGTATTTTCTACAATTGTGTTTCAGTTTGCTTTAATGTTTTACCATTGCTTGCTCCAGTGGAACAACTTGCTGGTTATGAATCATTCGAATGTTGTTTGCATGTCCTTTTAAGGCATTTTCCAGTGCTCCTTTTGGCTGCAAAAAATGCAATTATGCAGTATTGTTCAGTAACCTCAAAGCTTTTCATCAAAGCAAAAAAAAAAAAAAACAAAAAACAATGAAAGTTACACATCCACTCCAGAACAGCTCATGCTAAAAATGGGGTACGGCAAACTCAATGCCTCAACACAAGGAGGAGAAAAAAAATCTCTGTAGTAATAATTCAAACCTCAGCAACCAAACCAGATATACTACCTTGCTTTCCAGGCTATAACATTATCAGGACAGATTTAACTGAAGAGAATTTTCACATGGTGCACTAAGTCATTTTAAATACAGGAGAGTGAGCACATCTCCCTTGCACTTGCCACAAGCCAAACTTCATTGCAAGAACCCTGCAGCACTGCACCCCAGCTGGGACAAGCATCTCCCAGTCATGGGTACTTGCTTTTGTTTTGGAAATGTGGACATCACCCTGAGGCACCCTCTGCTTTCTGAGGGGCACGGAATTTTTAAGTATTTTCAGCCAGTCACTTGGAAAAGGCACCTGTGAAGGGTATTTTCTATTTTTGTGGCTGCCATCTTTCAGTGAGATGTGAGTTTCTGCTCTGATTTTCAAGTCCAAATGCCTCTCAGGAGCTCATGCCCATGGCCAAATCCTATAAAATCTGGTTTTACTCTCAGATATGAATTTATTTTCCATTTCCTTTTGGTGGCAAAACCATTTGGGGGGCTCCCTGGATACACACTGAATACACATTCCTAACTCCATTTTGGGTGTGTAACAATAGCAGACCTCAGTGCTCAGAGATGTGTTTGCTTCCTGTGAGGTGTTCATGTAAGCATTCAGCTGGGACACTGAGGAGTTTCAGGATGCACTCCCCTCATTTCTCAAGCAAAGAGTGGAATTTAAGAAAATACACTTTCAAAGCAGAAAATGTACAAGAGTACACAAAACCCAGTAATAAGCAACACTTAAAATACAGCTCATATGTAACACTGTTCTTCAGTGTTTCTCCTCACATGACATTGCACCATGTATGTAAATGTTTGAAGTACAAAAATTCTCCTATATAAAATCTACCTTGCCACATATTTATACTTATATGGTATATAAATTATGTATTTTATGTATTATTATATTGCTGAACTGAACTTACCAACTGGTCTGCTCTTGCTTCTAAATCATTAGCAAATGTGAGAAGATCAACCTTGGTAACACTTTTATTGATCTGAAAGAAGATGTGAGCAGTAAGAAAGGGAGTATGCTATTATTGCATTACAGACAGTTTGCACTTAACTACACCACCTACTGTGTCTACTCTTTATTTTCTTATTTTATTGATTTGAACTTCTGAAGTGCTTTTTTCCCAACTTGTATGAACCTCCAAAACATGGTGTTTCACATCATCAGGTTTTGCTGTTTTGCCCAATGGTAAACAAACATTTTATTTTATATTTTGTACCAGTTATGTTTCTAGTTGACTACAGTCTCACCTCTGTCAAATATGCTGAAAAGTCTATCCCATCTATTCCTGAAGAGCTGAAATTCAGAAGATTCTCCTTCCCAATTTCATCCAGCAGAATGATTTTGCTGAGGTTTATCTGAATGTGTTCAATTTTAAGTGTTACATCTTCTGTATACTGAGAGAAAAACAAAAGAAAGTACAAAATTAGTTTGCAACCAGCACATATTCTGCTACAGCCCCTGCCCAAAGCATCCTGCTTTTCCTGACTCCTCATTTCCATGAAGAAGTACACACTAACTTTTGCTCACATCAGTTTAATTCAATTAAGTTGAACAGAATCCACCAGGTAATGTTGGTGGTTATGTTCCTTCCTTTCCTGCCATGCCATGTTCTAATCTGCCTTAGTCTCTTTCATCCCAATGGATTACTTGCCTTCCATTCTATTCTAACTAACATCCCTCCAGGAAATGCTATCCTTCAAGAACTTGAAGTTCTACCCCTGTCCCTAAGTAAGGAAACCTAGAGAAGCCAGTATCTCAGTTGTAGCCAGAACAGACACTCTTTGCTACAGGACTGGATGAGACTCCTCTAAACACCTTTAGTGGTGACTAAAGGTGATTGGTTATTGTTACCTGAACCTTTCTGCACTGCACCCAAACTATGTTATCTGCAGTGGCTGTAGAGCTGTAGTTGAGGAATCTGAAAAGCTGACTTCCTTTGCAGCCTCCTCCATTAGTCCATTGTGGAAACTCAAAACAATTTTCCCTATTGGTGAATCTTTCTTGTTCATTTTCATTGTCTATTATCTGGGGCAGGGACTGTCTCTATAAGGTGGGTACAGGTGGCAGAATGGAACATGTATCCCCAAGGGGTTGCTGTAATGAAGACAGGTTTTACAGGCAACCCTGAAATTAGTACAATCCTGTAATAACAGCACAGTCATATATCATTGCAGCTTAACTGAAAAGACTATTTTACCTCAACTACTTCCAACCAAAACCAGAATAATTCTTAGAACCAAAGGATATAATATCCTGGGATCACCATAAATTTGACTGGAATCAGAGGAGAAGACACCAAGACAGGTGTTTATACAAAAAGAAGACTGTATTGAACACCAGAAGCAGTCTTTGGAAGATAGACTTCAACCTTCCACACAAGTATTAAAGTTAAAACAAACATTATGATCAGCACATAAAAAAAAAGCACATCAGAAAATCTTCCATGGCCCACTGTGAGACTGGTAAAAAATACCTTATTTGTAAATCAAATTCTTTCTTTCAGATTAGCTTGGGCAGCTCTTGCCTCCCTGTAGGATGTTTTGTGTATAAAAACCAAAATCCCATAAACCCCAGACATGCTATATGGTGTTTTAAGAGCCAATATCCTTCAGAATCATACACTCGCTCATAGTTTCTTTACTTACCATACTAATATTTAAAAGCTCATTGATATTAAACAGATGTTCTAGGTGAAGGGAAGTATAAATTCCTTTATTTTCCTTGCAATCACTGAAAAAATACAAATACACAGATTAGCCTAAAAACCACCTTGAGGACCAAGTACTAACAGAATGATTAAAAATGTTTTCTTATTCCAAGAAAATCAGTCCTTTAGAAAAAAAAATACTGATTATATTTTTTGAAGCTCAGTCAGTAAGAGAAGTGATTAACAGTTTCTGAAAGATGCAAAGTATTTTATCAATTAGCTTGACTACTATTGTCTTACAGCAGTATGCTGACTATCTCTAATAACTCATATATAGGAACGAATTGCTTTTGCTTGTGAATCACTAGAAAATCAGAAAGCCTTCTGGAACATGTGCAATTTTTAGATGTGCCCAAAATATGAAGCACAGAAGATACCACAAAACCAGTATGCATAAACTGAATGAAACAAAAAAAAAAGAGTTAAATACGAACTGAAATAGATCTTAATCATAACTCTAATACCTGTACACTTTTTCAAAAGTCAAGTTAACATTTGGATTTTTAAAGATTATGCCAGCAAGGTAGTTTTTCCAGTGCTTGTTTAGTAAGTAAGGTGTATCCAAAACCTAGAAGACAAAATTCAGTAATGTTACTATAATTCCAAATTTCTTTAAGTATTTATTCATATGTGGTCTTTTGACACATAACCACATCTAAGCTTATCACCCACTAATGAAAATATAAGCAAAACAGTGAATTCAAACTCTCTGGTGCAGAAAATGAATATTAAAGCTCCCCATCACCAAGGAACAACTGAATCAGAAAAATCTTTCTCCAAAGGAAGACAGGCATGCAGTATTAACACTGCAAAGCAAATTAAACCAAGACAGGATGAATGTTTCTATTTGGTTTGTAAGGAGAAAGTAAAACTAGATCCAAACTGACTTGAAGAGTCCTATAAAAATTATATGCCATACAGAACTCACAAGACCATTGGGACTCATAGGGATTCTATTAATTGTTTAATAACATGAATAACCTCACCTTGAATAAATTTTTATCTTCAAAGGGCTCACAGACCAATTTTTCTACATTTCCACCTGTGACAAAAGTGAGCACCACTACAACCATCAGCACCCAGGAGAAAAGAAAACTGAATCCAACACCACTGAAAAAGAAGTTGAGCACGTTTTTGCTTTATAAGAACACAGTGCATATACATATATATACATAGTTGCACCAACAGTGAAACCAACAGTTAGCAACTATAACAGAGATATGAAAACTGATTGATGGCTGTAAAAGTTCTGTTTTCCAAATATGTTCTTGCCCTCTGAAACATCTTAAATGTTTCAGCCCTCTGAAATCTTCAGCTAAAATGACATTAGCATTGGGCAGGCAAACTGTTTTAAGAATTACATTTAAGGGCCACAAAACCCACAATTTTCTTTTTTAAATTCAACTCTCTAGCCTTGTGGTCTGAAAAAAGTTTTACAATTTCAAATGCAATCTTCTCCTGCACCCAGCAGAAATTACATTAAACCACTCCTAGGTACTTTTCAGACATCCAGAAACGCTCTCAGAAATTCAAGCGTTTCTTCTCACCTTGCATGGCTTTTTTTAAAACTTTGAACAAACGTTCCAAGTCTACTAAAAAGTTATGAATTTCCCCTTATACATTCTATTGCCTGTCCCCAGCTTTTGCAGTTTCCAAAGGGGCTTGCACAGAAATTCATTAGCCACAGCACTTGCCTTATAATGGTAGATTCAGAGGTTTTACCCTTTAGTTGTGATCCTTTACGAAAGAACAACCCCAAATCCCAAAGTCCCTAAGTGTAAGACTGTAAAATCCATATTTATGTCTATTTTTCTCTCAGCAGATATACCTAGGTAACAAACCAAATTCTTTTCATATCTATGTCCTTCAAAAACTCAACCAAACCAACGTTCTACAGGTACCTTTATTTCCTTTTTCACCAGTAAGTGAAACTTACGCCATAAGAAAGTTTCCTCCAGTGTTGGAGATACAGCCTCTGGTTGTTGGAGAAGCATGCTTATCATAACCACAGGTGCCACACAGCAATCCAAGGTAGTAAAAGACCAAAATCAGGACCACCATGCAGCACAGAATGAGACAACCCAGCCACCTAAGGAATAAAAGATAAAGTTCTTGGTTATTTTCACATGAAGACGACACTGGAGACCTTCAGGGGACATTGTGTAATACTGTATTCCCACTCGTGGTTCTGTTTGAGCAACCAGTGTCAGCAAAGATAAAAATATTTGCTACACTAGCATGTATTTTGGGCCAGCACACAGTCACTTCTGGATTGCAGTCAGCTGCTACTTGAAGGACTGGGGAGCAAACACCACAGGAACAAGGTGTTCATAACCCCAGTTACCGCAGGTGGACTGTGCTGAAGCATCAAGGTGCTCCAAGTGGAGCAACCAGTTACTCAAGGGAAGCAGATGTTCAAACAGCAATTTATTCAAGAATCAATGAAGAAATTTATGAATGTGGACTGGCCATTGGTTGTGAAGTACATAGCTGCTCTTACTTTGAGGCTTACTAACATTTTGCACACTGTCTTTGACTTGTAATTGTAAATAACTGTATTTAAGGCTGTAAAAACCTAGACTTTATGTGTCTGTGCTGGACTGCTTTCAATGTATGGAACAGTTAATGAAACTTGATCAGGAGAAAAATCTTGGATAAGAAATGAACTTTCATTTTTATTAATTACATCACATAAAAGTTCTATCTGTTCAGGCAGGTGGAGCATATCCATTTATTCACACATTACATATCTATCCTTTCATCCTCTCCCAATTCCCTCTGCACTTCTTTTTCCCTTCTGTTGTCATTTCTTCCAGCTTTTATTTTCTAAGTTCCCTTTTCTCCTCCCTGTATTTTTGTAGAGAAAAATCTGTAAAAGAAATATTGGAATGAACATGTACAACCACTGAAAAAGAAAAACATGAATGCTGATAGGCATATTTATAAAAGGATACTTATTAAGAACTACAAATAATGCACCTGTAATTAAGAAAGGAATAGATAGAAAGTAATTTGGATAACTACAGGCTTATTAGTTTCATTTGTACTTGAAGTACCATTAGGTTAGGTTTGACAAAAACAGGCATTTAAGTGCTGTGTAGATAAGATATGTTCTCCTGTAGCAGAATAAACTAATATATTTATTTGATTAAATGCAATATGAGCTCCAAAGAAAATATCAATAAATTTGTCAAATCAAGGCTTACCACAAAAACTCTCAGATAAGAAATGGGCCAAAGGTAAGATTCCAAGCAAGGTTCTAGAAGTTCAGTTTTCTGTTCACTTTTATTTATCAATGCATTAAAGCCAGCAACACACATTCTGTAGCACTGAAACTGATTATGACACGAACACAGAAGCAAATACTGATTAAAAAGTCAACTGAAGTATCAAACAAAATGTAGCAAGAATTTGATGAGCTTGAGGACAGAAATGACCAAATCTGGACAAAGATAGATGGCATGAAATGAAAAGTTTAACATGTCAAAATATGAGGTTAGTCAACTAGAAGAGACACAAAAGTCTCAAAAAGTATGTTTTTCTCAATGCACAAAGATTTTCAAGGTGTGAAGCAGAATCCCTGCTACTCCTTCTCTGCCCTACAGAAGGTGCAGTAACAACGGATTGGCTTCAAGGCCTCTCTGGTCCTATGCCCTCATGATTTACCAGCAACTCAATGAAACAAGACCTAGATAAAAGGTCACCCTGGCATTATGAACCAGTCAGTTCCTTTGGGTGTTACATCTTTGACATCTACCTGAAAAAGACCTGAAGATGTGCAGAGTGGAAACTACCTCTCGCTCTGTGGTGAAACAGCACTCGGTTATTGATTAGCTGTGTTTTTTGCTTTTACCAAAATGCCAGTACTAAACAATTGCTTTGTAGCATCTTTCTTGCACTGTGTTGGTCATTACAGTTTACTTGCCTTTACAGAACATGAAAATATTATTAAGTACTAACAACAAGTAGCGCTTCAGTCCTGCCTTAGTTCTTGTACATACCTGTAGAAATCGTACTGCTCCACTACTGGAAAATAATCTTGAACATATGCCTCGCTCTGTGTAAGATACACCATCAAATCTGCCAAAATCTTCTGAACAGGGAGCGCTTTTGTGAAGGTAGTAATATTTGAACCAATGGATTCCAGCACACTTTTGATATCTAAAAGAACAAACATATTTAACTGTTACAGATTCATAGAGGAAATTTACATTCCATGTATGCATTAAAAAATGCTCTTAAGCCATTTGCCACATATAACAAGCAAGCCATGAGGACAAGTGCGAGGAAGACACAAGCAGGCAACAAAAGCATGAAACTTGGAAGTAGCACAATGGAATTTCAAAACGCACACTTTGTTTTTAGCATTCAGTTTCATGATTAAAGATGTAGATGTTGAGCCAGAGTTCTTCCTCTTTCCTCTGATTATAATGAATGTGACACTTTTTATCTAGCCAACCTAAATCTTTATTGCTTTTCATGCAATATTGCAAATGGCAACACTGAGCAAGACAATTAGCGATCAAGTTTACAAAGGAGAAGAACAAAATCTATTTAAACCCCATGCCTTGGGAATACAACACTGTGAAAGAAATTGGACTGTCTATGTTGAGGATCTATCCTAGTTATTTTCAGTCTTATTGAAAGAGACTGCTTAAATGAACTCATTCCAATTAGGTAACAACACTCCTGAGGTAACAATCCATTACACCATTTTCCCTCAGATTATGACCAAACATGCTTCCCTCTACTTACAGTTTAGACAGACACTATTTAGATATACAAAGACATTATTAATTCACTTGTTATACATATTGTCTATGTGTAAAATGCAGTTTCTCTGTACTCTTTCCTTCCTTCAACTGGAAACATACTTGAAAGAGCCAGATGTGTAAGGTTGTAATTTTGTGGTAGACAACGTTTCCTTCTTTCTCAAAAAACAACTGGACAAGCCTTTGTCTGTTCTGATGATTATTTCTCAAATCCAACCAGGTAACAAATCACAGTTGTTTAAGAAGTTCATGAAGTTTAAGAAGTAAATGCAGTTTTTTTTCTAGTAAACCTATTTATTTGATTTGCTTTTGTAACTCAAACTCAGCTTTTATACAAAGCCCCAATAATTTAAAAATAGATAAATTAAGATGTTTTGTCTGTGTTTACACATCTCAGATATGGAAAATTAGTAAATCTGCTCTAGATTTCCTAATGAAACACGTAATATCAGTTTTAGAAAACTGGCTCATTACAGGCAAGTTCACACAGTACACTATGCTTATATCTATACTGTGTTTATTTTGCCCAGGAGAGGAGGAAAAAAAAAAAACAAACCAGAAAAACTTACAAGGAACAGCTGCTTATATATAATGCAGAACAGGTCCACAATGCAAGAACAAAAATTAAAACAGATTAGTATACATATGCTATCCTACCATACAGGCACAGTCAAAGAGCAAAAAGTGTAAAGCCCAAGTAACAAAACAACTGAGACAACCATTTAATTTATCCTTAAGGCATATTTCGACTCTCACTTCGCTATCCACCACATTTTAATACAGCAGCAGCGGAGTTCAGTTTTTCTAACATCACACTCCTAACATATCGGTCAAGGAAAATTAGTTTTTCAACCAAATAAAGCATCAGTGTGAAGTGAGGATCAAGAGATTTCTCATTACTTGAGCAGTAAAAAGCCTTACAGATAAAACTCCTCTATAAAATACCATATGGTCTATTTTTAGATTTAATTTAGAGTCCTCATCAAGACATAGCTGCTTTCTATGCTTTTTTTCCTCTGGCACCAAATTTTTAAAAAAAGTTAAGCTTCACATTTCCATTTTTAATGATATTTAGCCAAGAAAATACATTACAAATAAAAGAAAACAGAAACATAAAACAACCAAAGTGAAAAGACAGTTTGTTCTCACCCGATAAAATGTTCCTGGTTTGATTCACCACCAAGTCTGGAGTATCATTAAATGCTGCATAACCCTAAGAAAAAAAGGTGAAAAAAAATATGGCATGTTTCTTATTGTCAAATTCTCTGCAGGTTTTCTTTCTTTTATTCAAGATCAAAAGTACACACATACTGAAATGGATATGGTAATACTAAGAAAAAGATGGTTTTATCACTACACATTAGAAAATACTGGTCTCCAGAATATTCCTTGGGGGGGAAAAAATTCTATATTTAAATACATATGAATCAGTCACAGACATCTCAAATTCTGCTGCCTGTCAGATCTATCTCATCTAAAAGCCAGAACACATATATGAAGAATCAGTAAGTGAAAGGAGTTACTCTGTACTAGCCTAACACCTCCTGTTCGCAAGTCTATGCCTTCCAAACATGAAATGCATATTACAAACAATGAAATCCAACAGCCTCTAAAGACATTGCAATGCCTTCTCCAGTGAGAAAGGGAAAGAAGGGGTTCACACTATGGGGACCAAGCTCAGTAGCTCATTTGAAAAGAAAGGAGAAGCCATGGCAGTGGATACTTGAAGCCTTAGTCACTGCAAGTCTGATCACTGCAGAAGCAGGAAGGGTTCTCAACACAGCCTTTGGTTTCAAAGAGTGCCTTCTATTCCTAGCACACATTTTCAGATTCCTAGATTTTTCAACTGTTCAAACCATTCTTTTTCTAGCTGAAAACCACAATGGTTTTTGAAAGTCTTGCAAAAATACCAGTAGCAATTACACTTGGTCCATAGCACCAGATTTAATGTTAAATAATCACGAAGAATTTGAAATAAGTATTTCAAAATAACTGGAATGCAATAGAACTAATTAGGAAACCATGGATTTTTTTCTTTCTTTAGTTTGAACCAAAAAGTAGAGAGCATGCTACTGGATCTACGCTTCTGTCTTTTCGTTTGTTAAAGGCTCTTCCAAGCAGACAACTCACAATACATTTTAAATTTGGAGCATCCTGGAGATACAAAGATACAGTCACACTTTCAAGTGTTAAATCTTAGCCAAACAATGAGAGATAACCAACCATGAAGCAGGTTGAGCTGGCAACAAAAGAATTCTGCTTGAGAAATCAAGGGGAAACAAGTGATACACATATCCCAGTTTATTAATTAACAGTTTAAAAATCTGCCAAGAAACGTACCTTTTGAACCAGGCTAGAAAGGTCTATTTTAAGGACATCATTGACCTTTGCAAGCTGTGAGCTCACACCTGGCAACTGGGAAGGAAAAAACATGCCTGAGTCACATCGCAGTAGCAGTTTTGCTAATTCAGTAAATATTTCAAAGTTAAGAGAAAGGGTAAAGAAACTAGAGTGATCTGTAGGAGAATCTTCCTAAACACTCGTGAAACCTCTGTTGTACAAAAGCAAAGCTTAAAGCTCAGCATTTTTGGGAGGGCAGATTATTTCACTGCTCAGAGCAGCACTAACCTAGCTGCTTGACACACATTTTATCCTTTTCTACACAGAAGTTGGTAACAGTGACTGGAACTACTCAGAAACACGGAAGAAGGGAAGGTCACTTATCTCACAAGTGGCAGCACACACCAAGCCACTGAGTTGCAGAAATACTACTAGGCTTATTCAAGGCAATCACACTTTAAGATTTTGAAAAATATTGTTAAAAGATCTTACCCCACTAAAATTGGCATTGATGTCCAGTTGACCTAAGGAATTCCTGATGATATTGCAGGTTGAGGCAGCCTGAGCTGCATTGCACGCGGAGTCATTGAGGGTGTTGCTTAGGTGCATTTTAACATCTGTCAAGTTTGCATTAAGTCTCTCTGTTCCTTCCTGCAAAACCTCTACTGAGACACTCACATTTTCCAGTGCTTCCTTCGTTTCTCTGATGGCTGCAAGGATGAGAAATTTTTTAAAAAACACTTTTGTTAGAAGCCAGCCTATAGATACAGATACGAAGAGAAAGTGTACATGCATAAATGATATGATCTTCTTAACAATACTGATTTAATTATTGTCTCCCTCCCAGGAAAACCCTCTAGCACAGACTATGTACTTATTGCATATAAAAACATACCACATATGCTTTCCTACAAAGACATTAATGCGCTCAGGTTACTTCTATTAAGATTCCATCCACTTCCCATTTTTCTACCCTTTCCCTACCTCTCCTTCCTTAGTGGTTTCAGTAAAGAACTTTAACTCTTGGTCATTAGAAACTAAAAACCCATATCCATCAAATTGTATTTTCAGTATTTTGCTTTTAATCCAACTCACAAATCATATAGCTGCAAGATGAAAGGTAAGGAGATCATGTTGCATTAATGAGTGTTCAACACTGTCTGGCTTTAGATTCCATCCCAATCACACCAAACAAACAAAAGAAAATTAGAAGAACCCCAAACGCTGAACAAGTGTTTAGTACACAAAAAACCACACAGACACAACTAAAAATACACGAAGTTACAAAATAAAGCGCACTTCACACCACACAAGGTTTTATCGTGGTTTTTACCTTTGATAGCCCTTTCCACTTTGACTTCAAGACAAATAAGAGAAATAAAGCAAAAAAAAGGAGAATGATGACAAGTGAATGAGAAAGAATTCATGGGTAAAAAAAAAAACCAAAACCAAAGTGACTCAAGTTCATGGGTGCCTTCCTTTTGCTCTGTAAGCTGTACCTGATTAATGAAAAAAGAAGCCTTAAATTGAAAAATAATAAAGGAATATTTTCTCTAAAGGGAGAGAGAACTAAGAATCAGCAGTGCCAAACTCAAAGATACAATGAAGAAATGTTGGTTAATACTGTCATAATAATCTTGGCAGTGTATAGGAAAAAGTTCCTGACTTGTTGAAGACTAATCTGCAAATTGCTATGGCTGTAATAACTATGCAGCTCTAAAAGGAGTTTTCCTAATCTCCCTTATATTCAATAGAAAGGAACAGCAATCTGGAGTAGGACATTCAGATTTCATCTCTCTTCAATGACTGCCAAAATGAAGTATCAACAATAGAACATAAATTTTGATGTAGCTTTTAAATGCATTAATAAATCTTAAGATGTCTGAAATCCTCAGTTTTAAAGAAACATCAAGGCATGTAGAAAAATGGTAAGTAGATTCATGGTACTGCATAAAGCTATCCCATCCTGTGCCTGTTTTTACCATGGCAACAGAATATTATACAACATGTACATCTTTACCTCCTGCCATTGTCAGAGCTGCATCAAGTGCAGGACGTACTTCTTTTCCCAGCTGTTCCTGAACTCTGGCTCCAAGCACAGGACCAACATCTGTAGTGCAGAGAGATAAAAAAACCCAACACATTACAGGCTAGCACAATTTAAACTGTCTCTTAAACTATCTGCTGTCAGACTCTTTACTTAACAAATACATGTGTTATGTAAATATATACATGTATGTTTATATATTTTATATATACAATTTCATTAATACATACATATGAATAAATATACATATATTAATGAAATTTTTCTAAGGCCTGACAGTCAGAACTTAAGTGACAGAAGGTAATGCAGGGACACAGTTCTGCTTTACCTAGCTATAGACCTATAAATGAAAGAAGTAAATTAAAATATGGTGGAAAATGTTCACTAACACTTGACCACATAGGTAAAGACATACAAGAGTTTCAATAAACTCCACAATATGGATTTCAGTGCATTTACTACTTTTTTTGGGAACAGAATTTTTTCCACAATTTATCTTTAAGAGGTGCAGCACCTGGACAGGAATTTTGTGGCATCCTCTTTCACTAAGCATTACGTTTTCATAGTGCAAGAGAAATTAAAAAGTGGATTCTTTTCCTTTCCCCTGTTCCTCATGTATCCAGCAAGGTCACCCACAAGCCAGGCCTGGCAGTCAGTTCTGCTGAAATCCCTTAAGCTCATTAAGCCCTTGTACCCTCCTGCAGAGCATCCAGCACAGACACAACTACCCTCACACCCAAACCCTTCAGTCTCACTGCCCACAAACTGAAATGAACCTTAGTTCAGCAAAGCGACAGAGAAACACTGAGCAGAACTGGGTGAAGCATCTTAATGTGACATCCTTTAGGTAATCACCGGGTCCTCTCAGAAAACTGATTTTTCAGTTGCTTTCCTTTTGATGAGATGGGAATACTGCATGGTACAGAAGCATCCCTTACTGTCAGCACTACCATGTCTGGCTAGGGATGAGAATTTTTACCAAGCACAAAACACTTTTCAGCATTTCCTTAGGGTGGGCAAACTGAACTCATCTACAGCTCTCTAGAGATTTCTGCTACTGTTGATTCCCTTAGGAGAAAATCTTGTACCCAGGTGTCACACACTTAATTCTGGTATTTCAAGAAAATAAAAGCTATCTTTATTTGATGACTGTTCTCATGACAGAACCCCTAGGTTCTGTTAATTAACATTATAAATTTGCCTTGAGAACAAATGAACATTTAATTTGAAATTTCAGTTTGGAGTGGCTAGGAAGTTTCAAGCTAATACTCAAAATACAAACATGAAATTTTATTATTATTATTGTTATTATTATCATAGACTTAAAGATTACATCTCTTTTTTTAGACCAGAGTGTTCCTGCTGAGAATTAGTAGGAAGACTACTTAACTACTGCTACTACTACTTTCACAGGCATATTCAATGTGCAATAAAGCCTCACAGACAAGACACATTAACGTCAGAGTATGCCAAGTTGGCTGCTTTAAAATACATTTTAAATCTACACAGAAGCAAAGATTCTGGGTATAAGAAGTCAGTTTATTATAAGTGCCACAATGCCATAGTTGCACGGTTTGATCCCAGCAACAATCCCTCAATCCAACAATGCAAACCTGTGTGCATTTATTAACACCTGCAAACAATGCACCTTGACTCATAACGTGTACTCACTATGGTCAGCCCTTTTTATTGGGAATTTTGGGAAGTGAATCTTAAAAAAAAAAACCAACCAGTTTTCTGGTTGTTTTTGTTTACTGAGAGCTTTATAAGTGCCTCATACTGTAACTGTGCTGAAGGGGAAAGTGCAGCAGTTCTACTTCAAGTTTTATATCCTGCTCTTCAACTGCTCATTCTGAAGTGATAAATACATTAAGCAGCTTTAGAAAGAAGATAAGCTTATACCTCAACTCCTAGCTGAACAGAGGACAAAGGTAAAACAAGAAAAATAAACAGAGATCTCTCTCATTGGAACTATCACAACTGCTGGTAACTCTGTTCCTCGATATTTGGTTTCAATTAAAAAACAGGACAAATATTCCAAAACTGAACTATAAAAGGAAAGAAAAATATTAGCCTGCCTTATTGTAAGGTAATTTAATAAAATACTTTTATTTTGGGAAATGCTATGCATTATACCAGCTCTGAGACATTTTATGCGAAAAGGATTTTAGTCTCATTTACCATTGAAAACAGCACTTCTATTTAAAAACCATATTCTCATAAATGAGGTTTCACTTTGCACTATGAGCTAATTACATTATCTTATTGAAGCTTTTAAATACAAATTGCTAACCCCCTTTAAATGAAAGTACTTACTATTTAGGTCAAAGAGTGCTTTATCCTTAGTTGTGTTGTACTGGTTCACCAAGTAGTCAATTTGCTGAGAAGAAAATGGTTAAAAAACTATTAAAATAACTGAAAAAAAGTAATGCTTTTGAATGCGTTCCATTGTCACTTTGAAACAATCAAAATATTTGTGCAATCCCTCCAAACACTAGCCTTCTACTGTTTTCAATTATTTTATTTGCCTAACAGAACTGCACATAAAAAAGTGTTTAATTGGGACATCTACTTAATTGGAACATCTCCGTGGGCAATGATTCAGCTCAAAAATATTAAGTAGCAGGAACTGTGCCCTTACAGAGGCTTCAAGTCAGCCAGGCCAGTGAGGTTTTCCATGTCTCCAACTCTATCGCTTGATTTTCTTGTGGCATTAGTTCCTCCTTCATGGAAACTCGTGGCATTGATGTGGTGGCAATTTTTAAACAATTCACCAAGCAAACTGGTTTGTATTTGGGCAGCCTCTCAGAGCTTCTCTTGTGGAAAGGAGTCAGCTGCTCTGTCTTAATACAAATAGCTTTCCTTACCCCCAGGTGGATTTGGCCCAGTCTCAACTTGAGCTCTACCAAGACACCATAACAAAATAAACCAGCAACTCAGCTACCACCAAATCCTGAATTTGGAGAAAAGGCTAATAAAGAACCATCCCAAGTGGAAATCTTATACTAATTTTGAAAAGACATTAAATAACCTTACTGATTTCTGCATATTTCAAATAATGTACTATGAATTCTACCCCAACCAAGTTACAGTGGTGTAACAAATGACAAACGGATTTCCAATTTTAAGCATGATTTAAATGTGTACCAAAGTGTATCTGGCTTGCAGTCGCAAGCTTTCTGTGAAACAAAGAAGACAAAAAATCACCCTCAAAACAACCTATTGATCAAACAGCAGCTAATCTAATTAAATGACAAATTATGAAGTGGACTTCCTTTTTCTAAAACAGGAGGAAAAAAACTGAGAGTTTCTTAGCAAGAAGGTTGTAGGTATATTTTTGCTTATTTATTTTTTTGGCCTACCTGGTTAACCAAAGGATTAAAATTTTGCCAGGCTACAGGTTTAGCATTGTCTCCAGCAATGTCAAAGACAAAAGGAGGTTCTGTATAACTAACAGTGTTATTTGCTCAGTACTCACAGCCTGCAAATCTCCTGTGACATGAACTCTTAACACAGGACTTCTTTTTCAAATCCTCTTATATGCTGTACACACTTCATACTGATGAGTCAAGGACAAGAGTTCGAATTTCAGAGCTTTATAGCCAATTAGTTGAATACTAGAACTTTTTTCAAAAAACTGTAGCTTTTCTCCTTTCCTCAAGAAATTCTCACAAATGTGTGTGTATACTTGTATACTCAAGCACCTTGTCTGACAAAATGACTCAGGAGATACAGCTAATGACTGCTTTAGCACTGAGCCTAAAAAAGAAAAGTTAATAATCCCACACTGAAACTAAAAAACTACTAAGTGAGACTTTGACTAACCTCTGGCAGAAATGTTCAAATCCTGACACTTTTAAATTTAATAAGTAAGAATTTTTAGTAGTATTTTGGCTAGTGTCTATTTTTTTCTCTATTAAGGTAGCTACTTCTACAAAACAGATTTTCTCCTCTGATGTTCCCAACTGCTGGAAGCCACCACACTGTCAAAGGGACCCTGGTGATTTCTGATGTGACTGGATTGACCCCAGTGTCAGCTCCAGACTGACCAAAAGCACTCTGCTTCAAGAGGGATTATTGGCACGACCTCCACTTCTTGCCATATACCTCCACCACCCATCTGTCACAACACCACATGTCTGTGCAAATAAGTCTGGGGAACAACTCCAGATAGGAAAACATTTGAAGCATCCCCCAGATGCCTCCTGTTCTCACACAGCCCTGGTCAGCAGAAAAGCAGCACACAGAGTTACTGTGACTGGGATGCTACCACACTTGTGGATTCCACATTACTGCATGAATTCCACCTATTTCTAATTTATCGATCACATAGAAGTAAAACAGATTAATAAAACTGAATCCAAATAATTAAACCTAATGAAAGCCAAGGTAGTAGAACTGTCAGACTTTTTTTCCCCCCTACAAATTCACAAAGAATTGAAATTGCACATTGTCTACAAGTCTTCCTAACTAGAATTTCTTTTTTTTTTTTTTTCAACACAAAACAAGATATGCAAAGGACTGCTTATGGGACTCTAAGGAAAATTTGAAAGAAAAGTATCCTTCCTGTTCAGTATGGTACAGTGCGACTCTGGTTTACAGAAAAAACAGTCAAAAATATTCCTGGGAAAGAAGTTATTGTGGCTCTGTCCCAGAGCCTATAGAAGTATGGCCAAAATACAAAGAAGGAAAGAGCAACAAGTAATCCAAGTTTCCATGTAAAACATTTTCTTTTTATGTTTTCCTTTTAAAACCTTATTTTTCCGAATTATTTATCTTCTGCTTGTGATCTACACTAGTTCAGTAGGAAGAAAAGGGCCTACAAGCATCACAGCAGCATACTCCTGAAGTGCAGCTCAGAAGTTGTTCAAGGAATGCTGATCCATCAGGATAACACCCAAGCACTTACTGCTTGCACCGTTTATTCTGCTTAGTGAGACTGACATACAAAGAATAAATAAAATACTGCACGTGTACAGAAAGAAGTAATTATTTTCTGCAATATTTCTTATTTATACCTCTTCCCTCCCACCCTACTTCCCCATAAAGAAAAAGTTCTTTACCGCTGGAGTGTCGTTAAGGAAAATTTTCAGATCTTTAAAATTACTGTTAACCAGTTTCCTTGCTCCTCGGACTTGGTTAGTTAAATGCTGGTTGGCAGCATATGCACAGAGTACTCCAACACTACAAAAAAGATAACAAGTATTTATTAATGTAAGTGCACATTCTAACATAAAACAGAATCAAAAAACTACAGCCAAAAAGAAGTCAACATTATGGAAAGAACGAAAGAAAGGTGTCCATAAATTTACACATTATTTTTCTTACAACAGGTTCTCACATGCACTATGAGGGAGACTGTAAGACTGAGCCAAAAGGGCCAATATCACACTACTGATTAAAAAAAAAAGAAAGGAAAAGCAATGTTTACCTGAAGTCTTCTGAAGTTATTAATGCACAACTACTAATCGAATTCTATGGGTACTGTCAGAAAATGTGTATAGCCTAGGTAAATTGTGTAAGACTTAGAAACATTAGGCTCTTTTACAAGTATCATTAACCTTGACACAGCTACAAGCAAATACTTGTAAATTAACTGTGAAAAGCAGTATTTTTCATTTGATAACTTCAGCAAGATTTATTCATAGTAGCACAATTTACTTACATAATTGCACAGCTCTCTCAAAAGCACACAAATAGTCCCTATTAATGCTAAAATGATAAGCATTTTCTGATACTGAAACAAAAGGTAGAAAGTAAGCGAGACTTCCTGTCAGCACTACTGATGATTATTTTCTATTTGATCACTCCTTCTGGTACAATTCTCATTATGGGCATGGCAGATCTGCACAAAGAGTAAGTAAAAAGGCAATTAAAGGTCCCATGAGAGACTTCAAAGCTCTCTCATCATATATGAACATTATTTTTTTTTTTAAGCTTAGGTGTAAAACACCTTAAAGAGAAGGATGACTTTTGTTCTTAAACAGCTCACATTCTCAACAGCCAACCTTGCAGACAAGTACCAGAAAAGACAAGAGTAACCACCAGAGTGGTAATAGCCTCAAAATCAGGCTGACTACAAACCTATCTGATGGGCTAAGCATTAACTCTGAAATTTAACCAGTAAAAAGCTGAGCTCGACTCACCACAGGCAGGATTTACCCCCAAAGGGCAGACACTGCCTTGAGGCCACAGTCAGGTGTGTTACAGGCAATTCCTGGTTGGCACATGTGTTGAGTCTCTTTGTGTTGCAATTCAACAGCTCAATACCAGAGAGGCAGTACCCTGAAACGCCATTGTGGACACCCAAACACAGAAGGGAAATCACTAACACAAATGGTACTGTACTGCTGCCTGACTGTCAAATTTCCTAAGCTGCGGTGTCAAGAAGACCTGGATACTAGTATTTTTAAGTAAGACTTAGAGAAAACCTAATCCAGGCTCTCTATGGGGAAAAACATACATGGTAAGTATAACTCCTGCTCCAAAGAATATGCCTTCAAAGGAAGCCATAATACAGTCACAAAAATGAAATTATGGAGAGCTAACAGGTACCTAAAATAACATGACTTATGTGTCCTGGCAAGACAGGAGCAAACACCCCGATGTATGATGCTCATCTCCTTCTTCGGTGAATCAGAACCAAACCTTCATCTTTATTTTGCTTTTCCTAATTTAGCTTTTCCAAACATTGTAAAGGCTTGTTCTCCTGGTACCAACTGGTCATAAGGACAATAATTTGTTGCTCTGAAAAATACTCTCTGAAGGAAATTCTAATTTCAAAGCAGGTTGCAGGGAGAAATGGCACAACTATATGCTACAGGTTGCATCTATTAGGATTCCTTTACTAACATTTTTCTCAAAACCCAAAAATATTCATGACAGGATGACGGAGTTTGACATAAAGAGGTTGCTTCTCTACCCAAAATTTCACAGCTATGTCTTCAAAACTGGCTGTTAATTTCCCTCCCAGAAGTCACTATGGAACAAAGGGACACACACATTTATCCTCCTACTTAACCTACAGCAAATGACATAGTTTTATTTCCACTATAACCAACACTCAAGCAGACACTATTATCAGCTACCACACAAGGAAGGAGAACTCAGAATGCGTAAATACCAAGAACTAAGTAACTTTCAGTTCAAACCATTCTCTAATTCTATGACAAGCACAGTAAACCATTTAATTTTGGATACAGGTAAGATATTATTTCTTTTCACTCTACTGTGATACCAATCACTATCAAAATATTTTTACCTTTTCTTTGTTAATCAGAAGACAAACTATCTCAAGCTATCAGGAAAAGCAAACATTTGTATATTGCTCTGAGGCTCAGAGTTTATAACCACATCTCGTTCTATAGATAGATAGTGTTTTTATGTGCTTTCAATTCTATGTTCAGAGATCAGAAAGATCAATTGGAAACTAACAAAATAGTACTTTGTAAGATCTCAGCACAACATCTTTCTCTTCAGCTTCCTAAATGGAAGGAGTGGGAGGAAACAAGATAGTGGAGATACATCAAGCTGCCAAGGTACTCAGAACAAGTATAACTACACTCTGAATGTAACTAAACCAACACACAACATGAGAGGAAAAATCTATTTATTATGTAACTGAGCCTTGAGTCAACATTCAATAAGCAGCTACAAGGAGAAAGTCATAAAGCAGGAATAAAAAGGACATGCCTCTTCTGTAAGACGTTAAGAAAATTGTTTAAACAATTCTTCAGGAGTCCAATATTCCACAGAAGTTTCTTGTCAGGCTTCACAGATGGATATAAATGTTACAAAATCAGTTGCAGGGGGAAATCCAAGCTTTTCCTTTAGCTGAGCTTGCAAAAAATTTCAAGTCACTCAATAGAAACCCTGAGCTCATTTACATATTGGAACAATAGCCCCTTCCTCACTACCAGAAAATTAATTTAAGCAAATAATGGGATAGAGATGTCTGTATCACCTTTTCCACCAATTCTTTCAGATAATTTCCAAATTCTGAACAACATATATTACCAATTCTACAAAGCCAAGAGGATAAATGTGAAGCCCGATGAGGTACTTGCCAAGATGTCAAATACCGTTTCCTTCCTCTAGACTTGGCCTTTTACTTCAAAAAAGAGGTTATAACACAAACTCTCTTGAAGGCACAGAAAACTATGTGTTTTCCTATGCAATAACCAGGACATCTTCTATTACCAGCAAATTTGGCATTGCAATATGATTTCTTAAAAATCAAACATTCCTCCCTTGCCTTTTGAATGTGCAGGAACTATTGAAATTACATTTCTTTCCCAGAGAAAACATGTTTGCCTAAGCTTGCAGATGACTAGTGAGTAAGATGTAACAGCAGGTCTCTGTCCCTAACCTTTCAGTTAACATTTGAAGAAAAGCATGCAATTGTTTTTATGTAAGCCTGGAATATCAAATCAACTTAGCTATGTATATGACAGATTATTTCAACATCCTCTGCTCTTCAGCAACAGAATCCTGCTTTGTAGGGAAACATTAATTTATAAAAGCTGTGAACTACCAAAAATACTGCATGTATTTTTGACTCACTCTATAAAGAAATATTTCAAACAGAAAGTGTATGTACTGGAAAATGACAATCTGAAGATAAACAACTGCATCTGTAATCACAGGTTTTCTGATTTCTTTTTATACCCCTCCTTGAGGAAAGCATGCTTCTCACCTTAAGCCCCACCTGCAGAAAGCAGATCTAGCTGGAACTTTTTATGAATTGAAAGAAAAAACCCCAAACTGACATTTCCTTTACACATCACTCCAGTAAGCTGAGTCAAAACCTCTTTCTAATTACCAGAGCACTACATCAGTGGAGAAGTGAGAAGAAATGTTCATCGTGATTAAAATCTACTGGCTGAAATATTCTAAAATCTACATCAACAGCATATAAATGTCAGTGTGAACTTGCATCCTGACACACAAGAAAACCCATCTCCATGTTACTAGAGTTTTCTAGAGCTGTTGCCTAGATACAAAATCCCCTACAAGCCCCACAATCAGTCTTTTCCTGACTAATACTGTGCATTTAACCTGTCTTTCCCAGCCAAAGAAAGCCAGTTTGGAACCATTTTTCCATATCAAGGACTGGGAAAAAAAGAAAAAAAAAAAATGGCTCAATGAGAGAATCTCAGAATGTCTAGCACTGCAAGAGAGAGGGAGAAGATGGTGAACATACACTCAGATGGTAATCCTGAAGAAGTCCACCCCCTAGAAATCCTTCCCAGTCCCTCCAAGCAGCTGTCTACATGAACGTTTCCCAGGAGTGCTTTTAAAGCAAAGTTCTGCTGGCAGAGGTGTGGGTTCGGGGTGCTCTGAGGGATGCCAGCCTTGCTAAATGCATCTTCTGAAGCAGCACAGCTCTGGGTGAGGGAGTCTGTGGCATCCCAGTCACTCAGCAGGGCCTACTCTGTGCTGCATGAACTTGAAATTATACCCAAACAATGACAGGACCTGCCTTAGTAATTTCATAGCACATCGTGTTGTAACCCTGTATTGGTGGAGATCATTCAAGTTTTTACTCTTTTTGGCTCTGTCTGCAAATAGCCACAAGCATTTAATTCACACAGGACCAAACTCTTTTGGTTATTGTCACAGCTTATGTATTAGCTCTGGCACAGTCATTGAGAAGTGTGATTTTGGGAAGAAGTACAGGTAAACCTTCCAACTAAGCTGAAATTGCATAGGAACTTTGGGGAAAAGCAGGTAATAGAGTTTCCACAAATAACTCACCACAAGGAGACTTCTTGGGTACAGTACAAGACATGTAGAAACAGTTTTAAGTTTCAGGCTTCCTCCAGTATTTTTGCTGGGGCACTGGCTACCAGCAAGACTGTCCTTTTGTGTTACAGAACAGCAGTAAGCAACCTGACAAGGGCTTAAACAGATCCAGGCATGGCATCTTCTCATCCCTTGTTAAAGAAGATCCAGCAAGGGCAGGAGAATCTCTCTTTGTACAGGGGCATACTGGAGATTGGAGCCCTTAGTTAGTCTGGGATAAGTAATACTAGCCTTGAAAAGTTCTACATCGCCTTGCGCATCACTCAGAGCGTTAGAGACTTAACCAGGGAGTCATGAGATTACCTTCACTCAACCTGCAGACTGATCTCAGGCAACATCCCCCCTTAGGGTAAGCATCTGATACATCATGATGTCTCATAAAAAAGGGGGTAAAAAAGGAGAAATTCAAGAGGCAATTTCCTCTATTTGAGTGTAAGCAAGGTCACCATTTGTCATGACACACAGTAACAGGAAAAAAAATTAGATTACAGTGAAGTGACAAAGAACATCCCATCTGACTGAACAGTCACACTGTATAGAACAAAACACTTTTTTCTTGTTTTAATATGATCACAAAGTAAGGATAGTAGGCAGGTGAAAACATGAAGTTAAAGGAAAACAGCCTGAAAGCAAGTAATGTATTTTATGGGAAAAAGTCTTGATTGTAGTTCCTCCACACCCATTACAAACCCAGCACAGTAGTATGCGCCTAACACCAACAGTGCAAAAATGTCTCCAAACTCCATGATTTACAAGGAGTGCATGCTTGGTTTACACAACTTGGGACCCAGAAGAAAACCCATTCTTTTGAACTAGTAAGAATATCTGGAGTACAACAAATACTGAAAGAAGTCACTTACTTGCTTTTCTCACCACTACAACACTACCAAGAACAAAGCAGTATGTGACATCTCAGGTTCTCTATGAGATGGGAACTGAACACAGGACACGGTCTCTCGTGTTCACAAGTGTAACGTAACATTGTGCAACTGCTGTTTTGAGACTGGCAAAAATGTCATTTGCCAAATACAAACATTATTTTTTTGTTTGTTTCACACCTACATTCTGCTTAAGTAAGTAGATAGTACTGTGTTAAGTACCTGTGGATAGCAATGGTGGCAGCATTTTTATAATGCAGTTATATTTTCTTTAATGAGCAATAATATTACTTAGTCTAATAAAATAATTTCTGCAGCTGTAGGCTAATACAGTAATATTATTTGTCATATGACACTGCAAAGTAAGTGCTATACCAAGGTTCATACTGTTCTCTTTATCACACTTGCCTTATTATTAAAGAAGCAACAAAAAGAAATGTTGCAAAACAGCTCCTCTGACAGTCAGCATTTTTCTTCTGTCTTTGATGCATTTCCCCACCACAGTTGTCACAGCAACGACACATACAGAAGCAAAGTCCCACAAGAGGCAGTAACAAAATAAATAGTAATCCCAAGGCTGCGGAGACTATAAAACCGATTTCATAGTAGATGGCCTGTAATTCAGACAAAAATAGTGGTAATAGCAGATATCACACAGTAACTGCAATCAATAAAGAGCAAGTAATTAAAATTCAAACTACACGCTAAACCAACTAAGTTACTGAGGTTATGGACTTGGTATATTTTGCTAATAATTGACAACTTTTCTAACAAAAAGACACATAACACTGTAGATACTGATAGCTAATAATTATTTGGCTAGAGTATTAGCTAGGCAAACTACAAGAGTGCTAAGACAGAGGTAGGCTCACAAGAAATAAATGTGAATCAACGCAATGGAAACAGGTTAAAAATGAACACATCTGAATTCCCAGACCACGAATTTACTGTTTCTCACATCTGCTTCCAAAAAGGCTCCACAAATGTCAGCAAGGCTAACTAACCTCATCAGGGGGAAAAGGAGGCTTAGCTTTTTTTCCTTTTTATTCAGTTAAGAGTAGAAAAAATTCATATGAACCCCAAAGGGAAGTATTTCACTGGATGATCGATTACAATGGCAGAGGTTACTCCAAAGTGCTGAATTTAAAACTGCTTAGGGACTGGAAAACTTGAAGAAGCAGACAGATTTTAAGATCTCTCAGGTAAAGACATTTATTCTGCTGCCAAACAGCAAAGCAGCAGCAACTAAAAGGACGCTTTCAAAAGCTGGCAGGAGTGAAAGGGAACGATGCAATGCAATACCCTGACTTGCTCTTACACTGCAAGAGCCCCGGAACCATGAAGCTGGGCCAGGCAGCCCTGGCACAGCCCTACACGAGGCTTTGTGGCTCCCAGGGGACAAGCTGAGAGCTGGCCATGCTGTTTCCCTCTGCTGAAAACAGAACCCAGCCAAAACCAGACCAGGGAGGTGTCCGTGCACAGAGAGAGACAGCACAGTGCAGGCACACCCCAGGGGTCTTTCCTCCCTGATAAATCTCTCTTCTCCTTTCCCAATCTTGGGAGAACTAATTCTCACACTAGTATTTTGAGTACACTTCTGTTTTACAGATCCACCAGCACAAGGGCAACTTGGCAGCACAAGGATGAAACTGAGGCTGCGTAACTGTCCTGCAAAATAAGTTACAATTTCTCACAAGATATCGATCACTCTCTAGTTCCAGCTTTGCTGATGCCCTTCCTCACAATCCCTAATTACCAACTGAGCCAAATACAGCAACCACCACAATAAGCAGAGTTGCAAATTTCTGCCCTAATTACCAATTCTAGGATGAAAACTATTCTTTTCATTATTATTAACTGCTTGTTAAAACCCGTGCTTCCTTCTGAAGAATATGAACTACATGCTTGAAAGAAGAATTTGGCTGGATTTTGCAAATGAATTACTATTTTCTTTTCTATATAGCTGAACACTTCAAAAATTATATGACAGCATATGTTATTTTAAGATAGGTTAGATGGAAAAACAGTATTTAAAGTAACATTAAAAATGGTTACGGATGTTTTAACAGGAGCAGTGCAGACATGGTTAGTTTCTTTTCAAAGCTGTACATCTACTATAAGACATTACCTGAAGAGTCAGGACAACATTTTCTGGCTGTGGAAGTCAAAACAAATGAAGAATGTGTATAATACACAGGCAGCATGCACAAAAAACAAATCCCGTGAATAATGAATAATTAACCATGACTAGACCATAACAATTAACAACACAGAAACAATAACAAACAAGCCACTAAAGTAAAATAATGCACAGAAGCATCATTAAATAATTACGGAAAAATATTTACAATAAAATACACAGCAGCTATTTTCTGGTTTCCTTGGTGAGTGAAAGGAATCTAGGATTTGTCCAACAAATACTTCCATCTTAAAACAATGACAGACCAGTTACTTCCACATTGAGCATCTATTTCATATAATTCCCAATATATCTCACAGAAGGCTAGAGATTGCATTATTTTGTGATTTGGTTTGGTGATTTCTTCATTAATTCCACCTGTCATAACTGGTATGATATTATTGACTGATTTTTTCTTCTTGGTGCTTATTTTATTTAGTAGCTTCAGTAGCAGTTTTGAGATCTTAACACATTACACACAAAATTCACCCTCACTTTTAATTAACCATGTAGAGGTTCAATTAAAATTATTTGAAAGAAAAAAAGAAAAGGCATTCAAGAAAGACGGAAGAAATCTATTCAACAGTTCTTACCTATCTTCTTATCTGTAAAACCAGAAAAACACTGAAAACTAAATAGTCAATAACAGAATTCCAGAAGAAACCAATTTCCCCTTTGTTTCCACAATGGAAAATTAATTTCTTGTATTTTCCCATTCCCCTGTGCCTGCCAAGTTCACAGCAGATAGCACTTTCCCCTTTCTCCTAACTTGAAGAGAAGCAGACAAGCTAAAGACGGCAAGACCCCTCAGACCAAAGTCTGATGTGTGAGAATCAGAAATGCTCAAGTTTTAGCATTTTTTTTTATCAGCATCACACACATTCTTTTGAAAACTCTACTGTACAGTACTACTTAAAATGTTCAAAATCATATTTTGAACATATTAACGTATTTTCTCCTGTAGTAATGGAAGAATAACTAACACTTCCCTTCCCTTATAAATGTGGTACAAGTATGATTTTGAATGTTTTAAGCAGGCAGCCTCCCAGCAGAAGCAAAGCAATGGCAGCAGCAGTGAGCTGGCTCCCCTGAGCTGGCATGGCTCAGCTGCTGGGCTGCTGCCCCTGGCAGGGCAGGCGTTCATGGTTAGGGTCCAACTGGGAACACCAGGGCACGCAGCACAGAACTGGGAAGGGCCTCCTGGGTCACTAACACACTCTATAAATAGGTTAAAAAAATGATACAGAGGAATGATAGCAGAAATTTAACAGGATAAATAGGAGCAGATTTCCTGTTCCTGCTTACTGACGGGCTGATCTCAATGCTTAGTGAGCAAGCTTCTTCTCACATGTTTATTTTGGCCCCTATGCTTCTGTGCTAGCACTATCTTTTGCCCAAGAAGCAGAACCTTCTTCCTAGTGCTTCCTCTCCATATGTATTTTAAGAGTAACCACACCCCTTATCAACTATTTTCCTAAGGTAAGCAAACTCCTCCAGTTTCATTTGAAGACCCACAGATTTCTCAAATAATCCTTTCTGAACTCATCCTAGTCTGAATTCATTCTCCCTGAATTTGAGCGACCAAAACCACACACAAACATTTCTAACTACTTATTTACACCCTTCAGCAACATTGACGCTTCCCTGTCTACGCTGGAAATTCTTCCAGGGGCACATCTACAGTCATGCAGGCTGCTTGATGGCTGACTCTCACTGATGCTTCTGTCTTCTGAAGGACATTTTACTTGTCCTGATATATTTTCATTTTCCAAGTTTGTTTCAAAGTTTTGTACTCAATTCAGGTCAGAATTTGGACTGATGAATACCCTATGTCCATTCTGCTCCTTAAGCACTCCTAATATTTTTACTGCCAGCCTACAATCAAATCCCCTACACAGGGCTACTCTCAGATTCCTCATGACTTATGTACTCTTTACTAAATACTCTGCTTGTGGTGAGGGATACCACCTACAGTCTAATGGTTTTGTCCTGAGACTCTCCCATCCAAGCCCTACCTAACACTCTTCCCTGGGTATACAGGAACAATCTGTGATGCACCACTCTCCAGAGTCCCACCAAGCAAGCAGATGGGATCAGCAAGAGTCACGTGATGCAGCACAACAACAATACCAACACACCAGGATGTCATGCAGAGTTTATCAAGCTGCTGGAGAAACAGGCTTGCTGTTGGGAGGACATGGAAGCATCAGTAAGGCCATCCTGGTTCACAGCAATAGCTCAGTGTCTGTGTGCAAGCACCACACTCATCCTCCTGACAGGTGCACCACACTGCAGGGACCAGGAGCAAGTAGCTCAAGTGAAGTAACTTGTCCACTGCTTGGGCACAGTTCAATTCCTATTGCAGAAACTAAACTCCTGATTCCAAAGTGGAACGCTGTACTCCAGAACAGCCTGAAACTCAGATGCACATTCCATTCCATCTTCTTGCCAATATTTAAATAGTATATTTATAACATAAATTCAGCTTTTTGAAAACAATAACTGAAGCTTACACGAGAGCTAAGCAGTAACAGTTCTCCCTAGGTTTTTTGAAATAAAAGCAGTATTTTTCAACACAAAGAGCCTTCAATCTTTGTGCAACAATTCCAGCTTGAATTTGTAAGTCATCCTTAACTATGAGAAGTTTCTTTACAGTGGTTTGTGGAATTTTCTTTATAATTGGTTCCAATTTTTCATAAAAACATCATACTTGTTATTAAAAATTTCGTATTTGTATCCTGTTCATATGGTTTTAAAATAGCAATTCCTAGTTTAGAAAAAACCCTAAATTTTAAAGTCATAATTTTCACTATTTTATGCAGATAGACACAGACAATTTACCTTTTGATAATCGCCCTGTGTATTTCCAAACTGCTGCTGTGCTAGTTTTCTGATGAGATCTGAAAATAAGCAAGAATATTCCACAGTTTTAAACAACATCGTTTATAAAAGCAGAGGAAAGAGAATAGCATGAATTCTACAGTTAGGTAGGCAAGATGAAATTAAGAACAGAAATCAACAGCATAGGCAAGCATGTAAGTGTCCCCATAAATCTGTCTAGTAACAACATTTCTAATCACCTGTGTGTTTTATGAGTTCACAGGAATATAGCCAGGTTGTCTATCAATTAATCAACTGCTACTGAAATACAGTGAAGATTTTTCTGAGATCTTCCTCTGTACCATAAAATCATTACTAAAAGTTCATCACATATATATCAATTACTTGGACAATGCCTTGGGTATCAGCTTTGCTTCATGTTTATGCCAAGTACATACATGCATAAATATACATACATACACACAGCATTAGATACATAATGTGCAAAATCAGCATGCTAATGATGACTCTTTGACTGAAGGGTACAAAGATTACCCTTATCTTGCCAACATTATCCCAATCTTTTTTCCCCTTTTATTTTTATACTTTCTTTTTTGATCTCTGGATCAACAGTCAGTATGTAACACAACCAAAACAAATCAGAAGGCCTAACACATTACTATTTACTGTGCATCGATCCAACACTCACTCTAACTTATTCACAATAAAAGAAATACAGCAATCACAAAAAGAAAGGTAGGAATTTAATGCAACTAGTGCCACCTTCAGTAAACCCTGGCAGCTGCAACAAATGGATCCCCATTTTGATTGGGACACCACCAGCCTACTATTATCAAGGTTTTGACAACCCTACAGGAACTGAGTTGGGAACTGTGGCTCCCAGTCCCTTCTGTTACACCTGGCACTTGAAGGCGAGGGCACCATCAGCTCTGCAGAGAGGCACCAGTGGCCCTGGGCGTGCTGCTTGCTAGGCAGTGTAAAAGCAACAGTGTTTGGATGTTTGGGAGAGATAGTTGACCAAACTCCTGGTCTCCTGTGATGCAGAAGAAGCATACTAGAAAGGAGCACACTACACCTCAAAGAGCTCAAGGAGGAACCCTAGCCCCCACGCTCACACAGAGCTGGACTTCATCCTCCTACTGCCCTGTTTTTAGTCTCCTCATGTGCAAATAAAAAATAGTTGATAAAAACCTCCAGTAAGTTAGCTAACCTGGGGATCCATAAATGACCTGAAGGTGTAAAACTGACTATTCAACTCCCAAAAATCCAAGGCCTCTCAGAATTTATTGCAGCACTTGTGAAATATGCCCAGAGAGATCACAGAGGCTGTGATCTCATTCTTCTGCCACCCAACACATGGCTCAGAAAAACAAATTCCTAAGCAAGCAGTGTGCATAGTTCTCTCTCCTCAACAAACCATTGTGGGAACATGGACTTGACTGATGGAAGAGATCCTGAAGAATGCCTCACAGAAAACTGTCCAAGGAAAGAAAACACCCAACAGCAAAGCAGCAAAGCAACAACTGCTGGTTTAAGGCAGGTAGTCCCTGCAAGGGAGCTGCAGCCAGCAAGACTGACAATTAAAAATTAAACATCTGCTAATGCATCGCTGAAGTGCCAAGACACAAATCATTCCTTGGATGGGAAGTACATTCCAAAACACTCAGAGAGTGCTGGTGGTAAGTAAGCAAAGACTCTATGCTCTGGCAACCTCATTTTGGAAAGACCATACGTAAAGTACAAGATAAGGCTGAATCCCACAATAGGAGAAACACAACTAAAGTATTTGCAGAATAGGCACCTGGGAAGCACAAGAGAGTTATGATCCCTGCAATTCCTTTCATACTCTGCATCTTGCAAGTCATGAGACTGCTGAAAGAAAGGGCACACACCACTCTATGGACAACACAGCTGATCCACTGCTGCAACTCCAAAACGCCTCACACACTGGGACCAGCAGAGTCCTCCCTGCATCAAGACAATCTCAGGCAGCATCTGTGCTTCTCTGAAAGTTTCAGCAACAAGAAGATACAAATCCAAGTGAGGCAAAACTGCACAAACTCCGAAGGTGTAATTCACACCAGTTGTTAGACAATATTTTCTTCTTCAGCAGAGGCAACATTTCTTTCTTCATGCTGATTTCTATACCACGTAAAAAAATTTAAGAAATATAGCTGCATGAAATAATAAATGTAATAAATTGTTTTTACAACTAGATGGCTTTCAGCATTCAGGAAAACAGGCAAAACAACTCTCTTGTTTACATATTGATTCAACTATTTAGCACTGTGTGACAGCCACTGATAAGAAACCAACCAGCTTCAATTAGAATGTGACAGGAAGGAATAAAAAGGAAAAGCTTTTGGGATCCTCAATGCATGAAGCAGCACAGACTATGTGCAGGTGATCAGATGGAGGGGCCAACTGCCCAAGATTCTGTGGCATCACTCTCCTTGATGCTGCTCTGAAGGCAACCAGAAGAGCCCCCAGCAACCTGCTCCCATTTCCAGGCTGCTCCTAACTTCGAGGTTCATCTTGCTTTGGAAAACAGTTGTACTTGATGATGTCTGAAGGTCCCTTCCAATGGGAATTTTTCCAAAGTTATCCTTCAATCGTAATGACTTTCTACTATAAATTATTCAGTACAGTAGGGAAAACACTGCCAGGAAGCATGTAAGAAAGCAAGATTTTATTATTGACAAAAATGTCCTTTGATACATTTCCTACTGTTGAGAATTGGTACATGAAAATCTTAAAAGCATTAGTTTTTATTTTCCTGTTAAATAAAAATTGAAGGCATTTACCCATTCTCCTAGTTAAGTGTCTGTCCCCATAACAAGTTAAACATTTAAAAAAAAACCCCACAAACATGTTACATTGAGTTTTACATATTTGTATGAACACACAGCCAGACAGTTATGGACCTCCATAGGCATACATTATGCATATGAAAGTAACTACTCAAGAGAAACAGAACAGTTGAGATCAGAAGGGACCCCTTAAGATCATCCAGTCCAACCTCCCAGTTCAGGCCAGAGTGACCCCCACAGGTTACCCAGGGCCATGTACAGCCAGGTTTTGAGTATCTTCAAGTAGAAGAGACAATACTTAAAAAATTCAAACCAAAATAACCCAAAACTTGCTTTGATTCCTTGTGAAAAGCCTAAATTGCTCTGAGTGTTCCTGACTCACAGTTTTATTTATACTGTTTCCATATTTTATAGCTTGTGAGTAAAAAGAATGGTAGAAGTCAACCTGAATACACTACAACAAACTTAGGTGGAAAATAGCACTTCGTACCTTTTTTTTAAATTTAGAGACTCTAAAGCTTGTTCATCAGAAAGTAAAAAACCTTTAGGTTTATTATTAAACAAGAAAGCCTGAAAATCAGTACAAAAGGTTCCCACATGGGTTGAGTAAGTGTAATAGTAGGAACAACACAGGTTTCATGTACAACACAAGGGCTGCTACACAGCCCATTTTTTCCCCTTAATTTTACAGAATGTGAGACTGCCCTGCTGAATAAAGATTCACTACTTAGATTACTTTGCAATGATTTTTCAGAAATAACATGATGCTTCAGGGATTTTTTCCAACCAGGCAGCACACAGCAATCGACCTGTCTTTACCATGAATTCATTATTTCAATAGCTTTCAATATCAACATGATTAGACATATTCCCAGTTGATTAATTTCAAATGAAATGTGGAAGTTGTATATATCCCCATAAAAATATTTTTGGTCAGAACTGAATGTGAGATTACCTGCAGTTACTCACATATCTGTAGGCACAAACAGGCCTTGGTGAATTCACAGCACCAAAATCCTCCCTGCTCAGATGATCTTTAAAGGTCCCTTGCAACACAGACCAGTGTGACTCTGTAGGTTTTACTGCACATTGATGGCAATCACAGTTACTACTGAAGAGCTTAAGGGTTAAATGGGGCAACATCCTATGCCAGGTACTGCGTAAACATGAGCTACATTATTCAGCCTGGGATTCTGGTCTGCTTTTATGAAGCATCTTTCCTCCCTAGCTAAAACATCTCATCTCTAGCATTCAAAGAAGCTTTTATTTACAACTGAATTCAGGTAACTCCACACAGCTCTCTCTTGCATTACTGGCAAACTACCATCTTGAGGCCAATTTCTGTTTCAAAAATAAGAGTGTTAGGAAGGTGTGATAAAAAGTGGTGCCCTTTATTTTCAAATTAACTGGATTACTTCTGAAATCTTGGCTTGACCAGCTGTACACATTGTTTCACAACAGCAGTAATCCACGGCTTTAGCACAGAACACATTTTATCATTGGGGTTAAAGAGATTTACCTTGTGAGGCTCATTTACACAGCTAATTACATTATGCTGACTCCTTCCTGCTCTCATCACACATCCAAAATGCCATCTGCCCTAGTAAATCTAACTAGCCAGATGAACTCTTAATTTACCAATGCAATTTGTGAAGAAATATTAAGTACCTCTGAGGATCTCCAGTAAAGAAAACAATCACTAACTCCTGCATTGCAAGAGTACTGTGTGTATAGACTCAATATCTCATTACTCTGGCAAGAAAATGAGGTTATCACTAAGTGTGCTTCTTAGAACTGCTCTAAAGAAAGGGATAGCAAAAATAATAGAGATTTAAAAATAAGCAGTTTGGCTATTAAGTACCAACATAAATTAATTACAAATTCTTCTGCCAAGGAAGCTTTTCAAATCTAGGTGACAGGAAAATAGCTGGAGTAAAACCTTTGGGAATATTATGCTTTCACTTCACTCAAAAAATTCCACTGAGCCAATTCAACTGTAGCACAACTCCAGCATTAACCAAATTATGCCAGAAATTAATGTCTTTTTATGTATAAATATAATATATTAGGGAATTATGCATACTATAATATATTAGGCTTCTATTCTGAAAGGTCTTCAAACAAGCCAGTAAGAGCCATGACTGAAGCATTCATATTGCACTAAAAGATTTTTCTGAACAACGTGAGAGTTACATAAATAATATCAATGATCAGTTAGTAACTATTTTATTGCTATCTCGTTCTCATGTATAAAACAGTATTTCAGTCCATTCCTGTTCATCTATATAATAGACAGAATCAATGGACTACATACACACTGAACAGTTCAGAACTTCTCTGAATACAGGTCAATTAGTCTGACATTAATGAATTAAACTGACTTCAAACTTGTTTTTTCTCCTAATTATGAGTCACAGTAAGGAATATCTCCTGCAAAGCCAAGAAAACCAGGAAAGCCTTTCAGACTTAGCAGAGACAAAAACCTTCCAGGTATCTTAAAGCAAGTTTTATGGCAAGTTCCGTTCACTGACATTTTAAAATACTTGCTTTGACTTGAGTGGGACTTTGGTTGTTTCCCCAAAGCCTCAAGCCAATAGCCTCTACCATGGTCAGATTCAGCTCCCACTGAAGAGGTCACCCCTTAAGGTAACCCAAGGTTACTTTTGGTCCCCTTTTTTGTCCCTACCTCCATTAGGGCTCAGCTCACTTTTGCTGTCCCTAATCCTGCAGCATCACTTCCCTTTGGTTCCACTGCAGAGCAAGGTGAGAGCTCAGGAATGCTGATGAATGGATGATGAAGAATCCATCCTGCACAGTTGATGACTGCAGAGAGGGAGGGCCCTGACACACTGCTCACCCTGTGTGCTCTGTCCTCTCTGTGCAGAGCAGGAAGAAAACTCACTCTTGTAGGACAAGTGGGAAGTCTCATAGACAAGGAGATCTTCCCAATTCCTACACAGTAAGAGATCATTTTGGTGCACAGATAAGGAATCTAATCCAGGCATTCACTCATATAATTTAGACTACTCCTTTCCAACTTCAGATTTAAAAGTTTCACTCCTCTCTTCACAATATTTTCCTCAGACAGACCTCGGACACAGCCCTTGTCCTTAACTAAGAAAAAAAACCCCAACCTCCTTAGATAACTTCTCTCCTCCTCTTTTTAGGTACCATTCACTTGTTTTTTTTCCATGAGAACATCGGGTTGACTCAGTTTCCACCCTCCTGCTCCTTGAAAGAGGCCATTCTGACCCTCTTCCCTTTGGGCACAACTCCCAAACAACACACTCATCTTCCCTTGCTTCTGTAGCTCACACACAAGATCATCCATTCCCATTACAGAGGTGGTGAAAGGAAATTCTGCGTTCAATCACCTGCCTATTCACGTGCATTAAAGAAATAATGAGCAAAAATCGTCACGTCTTTTGGACAAGAGAAAAAGGCAAGTAAGAAAGGAACTTTGCTGCTCTACTTCACCACTAAAGGGCAAAACAAAGCCCTAGAACCCGTTAATTCACAATGCCCAGAACAACTTGATCGAATGGAGGTCAAACCCCAACAAATATATACCACATTGCTTAAGTATTTTAACGTCTCATCTACTATGGCAATCCGTCTTGTCACCATCTTTTGCCTCCATTCAGCATGCAGATTCCCATCATCAACATGATCACTGTCCATTCCCATTCTTTAATTACATGTTGCTATCCTGCAGCACTCTGGCTGTCACAAAATTCAACAACACATGATATGACAGAAGCAATACCACAGTAAATACATTTTTAAGGTCTCAGTAGACTTGTAAAGCATATACTGCTTTATTCATAACTGAAAGGACAAGCTACTGGAACACCTAGAAATGCACCTCAGCTTATACTGCATGCAGTGCAGGGCAATGTGAGAGAGAGCAAGGAGCAGAGATGCAGTATGAAGTAGATAATGAAGAGATGAACATCTATGAGCAGGGTTGAAACTGTAGGAGCGACCTAATAAGGAGAGCTTTAGCCAGAGCACAGGTAGGACTAAGCATGGTGGAAGTGCTGAAGACAAGGAATTGCATGGCAGCAACAGCTTCCAAGGTAACTAGAATGTGAAATTAAGGAGACTCCCTTCACACCCTTCCTCACAAAAAATAACATTGTTCCACTGAAGAAATCAAATATACATCAGTGGATCAGGTAAGAGAAACAGTCAACGAACTTCGTTCATGCACACAAAAAAGTTCCCCATTTCCCAAAACCGGCAGTTATTACTCAGGAAGACCAAACGGGTAATTTAAGTCTTCTACAGGAAATCTTCACACCTTAGAGCTGCCCCAAACTTGAGGTTATTAACTTGAGGTTACTCTTTAGTGCAGTCACATTTTCTCTTTAAGTACATTCTGCTTTCCATTGACATGCACAGACAACATTCAAGAGCCTGGCCAAGGAACAGATTTGAAGAAAGAAGAAATAGCCACAGTATCAACTGTTACAGGACACGCAGAATGAACGATTTCTCCTTTGAAAATAACCTTTGCAGGGGCTTTGTAGTTGCTCCCTGCTACAAAGAAAGTTCTGTTCTTCCTGAAGTTTTGGAAAAAGAAAAGAGAGCAGCCTTTAGAAAAATCCTTCCTTAGGAAGCTGCAATGAATTTGCATGCATCACGCAGATACAAAATGAAGTAGAAAGCTTTGAAGAAGTATTCCACAAAGAAACTGTACTCTCTCTTTCTGAAGGCAAAAAAACTTCTGCAGCACACTGGTTTTGCCACAACAGCTATATTTTGCCACTTGCTTTGTTTGCAGTAGGTACCTCAAGTTCTCCCTAGGCCACCATCTGGTAAGGATTTACAGTAGATTACAGGCAAAGATTTAACTTGGTGCACTGTATGTTTGTCTGGTTCAGCACACTGCACAGGCTGAGCAACTTCTTCATATGTTGAGTTGTGTAGACATACCAGACTTGTAACTTTGGTCAAAGTAGTTTAGACTGCATGAACAACATTTTCTCTCTTCCTTTATCTCCTCAGGAGTTGCTGTAAACTGAGGAAAGCACAGAAAATCCTCTCTTGCATAACTTGGATTATTGGAAATATGAAGACGGATAATTAATTGGGAATGACATGCTGGAGCCCTGCTGACCAGATTACCTCAGTGACTGGCATTCTGGCAGCTTCCCCGAGGCTCCTCAGAACTCCCTTTCTCTGCTTCCCTGTTTTTACAAGAGCCACAACTTTCCACGCATGTTTGATAACTGGGGCATACATATTGGTTCAAAGTACTACAGAGAGCACTACTTCACTCAGAAATCAAAGTAATGGTTGCTACTCTGAAGAGAGGTAATTAGGCCTGATGCTTGAATTTATTCTACAGGTACAGGCATCTTTCAACTGAGTTAAACAGCCAAAGCAATACTTAATAGTAGTAACAATATTCACATTCACAACTGGAATCATATTTTAAAGTTCACTAAAATAAAATAATTTGGTCTATTTTCTGTAAAAAGAAAGATCCTGACTATGCAATACAAGTCATAATTTAATCACTCAAGTGTTTTTAGATAAGAAATTTATGTGCACATTGAAAAAGGTGTCAAAGTAGGTTTGTGGGACTTTTTTATGACTGGCAGGCTTAGACTAAAGTGTATCTACTGATAGATTAGTCAGCTTAAACTATTCTGGCTGACATTTGTGGTGCCTGGTTTCTCTTCTAACATGAAGACAACTCACTTCTGAGAAAAGGAAGAAGTACACTCAAAAGCTTTAATACATATATGGAAAAATTTAATACTCTTAAAAGGATTACAAAACCCACTAAAATTAGTATTTACATGTTTATTTTGCTCCAGTAGCTTTTGAATATTGTGTATTCACTTGGAAAAGGCACCACTTTCATTAAGATCTGAAAGCTACACAGAGAAGAAAAAACAATAGTGAGAAAAAGGGAGAGGAAAAAATACTGACTGTCATTTTCAGTATAATGAAACACTGACTGTGAGGACAGTGGAAAGATTTGTTGAAAAGATCTATCAAGCTGTCCTTACTTCAGCTGACATAATTCAAGAAAAAGCCATCACTGAACAAGACTTTGGAGTTTATTGTTCTGTGAACAACCACCTAAGCAAATTACCAGACAAATATAAGAGGGTTAGGCTGTGCTATCTTATTATGATGGTCTGTAACAAAGAAAAGAGAGGCTCAAATGACTGCTTTTCCAATAACAGGCAGTCTCTGTACAGTATTTCACATGATTAACTCAAAATGCTTTATAACAGCCAAGATGATGAAAGAACTGAGAAGTCCCTTAGAAGCTTGTGAAAACATAATTCCAGTAAGCCCAGTGATATTCCCCCTCTTCTCTCTTCCCATCCATTCCAGAGCTACAAGTTAGAAATGAGAATGAGTTTCAGCACTATGTGGATAGATAAGCCTGTTAAAATTAAATGAAGGGGTAGGATGGACAGCAAACCAGTAGCCACAGCTAAGCTGGGAAAACCATGGTGTCTCAGCAGAGCTGCCTGAAAACCCAAAAGATGTCTGCAGTTGCTGGTAATTTTTGAAGAGGTCCATCCATGGTGTATATTACCAGAGAATGTGGCTGATCCAAAATCCAGTTCTATCCCACTTCTCACTATAGGAGATGCTGCAAGTATGCTCTGCAAGTTCCAAACAAGCTATCATGCTTTTAGTAGTACCAAAAGTACAACAGTGCTAATTATCTAAATATATGCATTTCTAAAACAGGGTCAGGACAGTTTTAAGGACTGTCCATGCTGTAACTATCAGCAGGTTTCCTGAGTTCCTCAGTACTCCACACAGAACATGCCCAACTCACTGGCCAGAGATGGCTACAGAAAGCATGTAGCTGTCTCATCTGGAAGGGGGAGAAGGCAGTTTAGATTGGGGAAACATGAGCTGTCTGAATACCGTACAACTGTAAGCCTATTTAATTTACGATTATTATTAAACTCCAAGGGGCATGGCTGTTTGAGGTGCCCTGCAGGAATTACCACAGTCATCTGTGCTAATGCCATTTCCAAGTACCCTCCCCATGGAAAGTAACACAGTGCCCTCAAACTCTGCCTGTGGTTTGTTTTCTTTAGTTTCTCCCTTCTGTTCTAATGGTTTTGAAATTGTAAAGTTGAACTGATGTTTTCCAATTGCTGTCAAAGCATGTTTTTTCTCCCAGGCAAAGCTGGCAGGCAGCATTATACCAGATCAGGCCAGGACACTGAAGAGAAAGGATTCCAGATGGGCATAAAGAACAAGAATTTCAGATGATCAGCTATGCTGCACTGATTTAAAAATTACTTCTGTATTTTCCATAAAATACCTGTCTGCAAAAGAGATTCCTTGTTCACATAATCCAAAAGAAGCAGGTGGGAAGGCATCAGAGAAGCCTTAAAGTTTGCAAATGTAGTTTTCTGTGGTAACCTCTAGTAGATTATCTATATAAGCCTCCCCTCCCTAAAACCCGTCTCCTCCCTGCCCACAGAAAAGTCCTTTTGACAAGCAATCTGTTAGTCTGCTGTTTAGAATAAATCGGGGGGGAAAGAATTACTCTTCTGATGCCCAAGAAAATTAAAAAGCCAGCCTTAAATCTGCTTCAGAAATGTGCTCAGACTATTCCTCATTTACACGGGCATGTCACCAAGCAGAGCAGCTCTTTACTTCCCAACACAATATGAGCAGTGATTTTTTAAACACTATTTCCTTAAAATAGTGGGCAGAGAAGAGGCTAAATTATCTCATATCTTCCTGCTCCTCCATCTTCCCCAGTACTTCCAACATTACATACAAGAAATTACTTTCAATGTATACACCGAATTTCCAAATGAAGGAGCACTGTTATCCCAGTTCCCCACCACCAGTCCTTGCAGTGGATAACTCCCGTCACTGTATTTTGCAGTGCACCTGTCACATCTGCATTTTTGATATACACACTTAAGCCACTATTCTAAATTCACACCACAGCTCTACTCACAGCTGTGGAAAAACACCAGCGGGACGGAGTGAAGGCACTGACTATCATCTGACAACAGAACTGAGCCAATCTAACAGCTAACTCCCTTCCTGCTCCAGTTCCCCTGTACTCCCAATACAGCTCCAGGATGTAAGCTTTGAGAAAACTAACCCACGTGCACAGGGGGGTAGCTATCAAATACTAGCTCAAAAAGGTCATATACCACATCCAAACTAAATCTCAAACTTCACACAACTGGAGAAAAGGATATCCTAATTTATGTTTTTATGAGATGTCATAATGGCTACAGGTACCTGTGCAAAATTTTATGGTATTGGACTGCAGCATCTGCAGAGTCAGAGGACAGTCCTTTCAGCTCATGCGACATGCCCAATATTCCTGGGAAAGTCTTAAGCTTAAAAATAAAAGGGCACTACCAACTACACATAACTGAGCTTAGCTCCAACACCAGACACATGCTTTTTTTTTTTTTGCAGGGGACCTGTGGAGGACTTATTGCTTATAGAATGCAAAATTAAAGTAAAAATGGACACTGAAGAATTAGTTACAAAAGGCAGAATAGCTAGTTTGACGCATGGACACACAAAATAATTCCACCTTACTGAGTACAAGTGAGGGGGTGATAAAGTGTTTTGATTACTTGCTTTAGAACCTCACACTCAACGAAGTGAATAGATTAAAAAATTCAGTTTCCTAGGAGCCCATCAAACCTACCCAAAACAACAGGGTTTTGCACATGCATTTTCTATTACAGCTATACTAGCTACAGATACAGTTTATTTGCACATCAAGTTACAAGTTTCTTCTTTTAAATATCTGGAAATAATTTAATTGCTGAACACACTCATGTGATTTATTACTGAGATAACACAAGACTAACCTGCTGAACTTCATAATCTGCAGCTGCTTTAAAGGCTGACTAGATGAGGAGAAAAAGACCAAAAGGGGTCAGACACAGAACCTGACATTAAAATATTCAAGTTTTGATCCTCAGTCTGATTAAACTGTTCAGCAAGCAAGATTCCAATGTCAGAAAGCCCAGGTCTAAAAATCAGCTTGTTCGTGTTCCCCACAGCAAATAGTACACTTAACTCTTCATACTATCTTTTGTCCAGAAACTACCTGCATTCAACAGTTGATTTTTATGTTAAAGTCGTAATCCCACTTCAGCAATAACATTTATCTAGAATAAAAGTCGGAAGCTGGAGCAAAGCAGTTGTAACCTAAGTGGTAAAACAGTTCCGCAGTACGTTCAGTTACACTAGGGTAAGGTAAACTGGCTTTTAAGTTTTTGTATTATTTCACCTCAAAATAGGAGCAGGAGCTTTATTCCCAGCTTCTTTCCTTTGTGAACACTTCATATTTTTTCTCACAAGACAGCCAAAGATTTGTTGGGCACATCCTGCTGGCAACGGGAATCTCAGATTAACATTCTCTTACTGCAACTAAGAACTCTTTCCATGGAAACAATGACAAAACTATGATAATTCATAGCAGCCACAGCATCATACTGACCATGCCCTGTCCATACCAAGTTCATATCCGAAGGTTTCCAAAACAACAGGTGACATGCACCATCTCACAACCATGAAGTCACAACTTTATCAATAAATCAATGCTGCAGTTTATGACAATTTCTATGTAAGAAAAACTGATTATTCGTTTTGTTAGGCGTCCTCGTTCTTAGCTAAGTGATAGAAGCAACTTGTAATTTTCCTATTATCATCTTTATTTTAAGTTGTGTTATTAACAAGAAAGAAAATGATGCCTCTATCCTAAAAAGTCCTCAACAAAAGGAGTAGCAGCACAATCATTACGATGGAGGAACAAAGGCACATTGAGATTAAAGTGACCTACTGAGCCTCAGGTAGCAAACCAGTGACCAAACAGACTTTTCCACTCCAGTGTATCATTAACTCAAAGTGGAGGCTGCTCCCCTCAGTAACAGTTTACACTGAAGTAAACTCATTCCCATTAACCGCAGTACATCATCTGGTAAGGAGTAGAAAAATATTTGACTGGTGGAGTTGAAAACAGAATCTATTTAGACTCACTGAAGCACTGCAATCAGATATCCTAATCCACTTCTTTTGAACTAATTTCTTGCCATATCAAGGAGCACCATGTTGGTTTTAAAGATTCAGCAATCTAAAACAACTTAAGGCGTTACAGTTCCTTACCCTGGTTCTGTTACTGTTCTTTACATGAGTACTACATTTAATCTAATTAATAACTTACTTATTAAATTTAAACTTAGATTAAAGCTGTATTTACACAAACTTGATGGCATGAACAAGTTTAGGAAGGAATATATAATCACTTATCTAGATATAACTAAAAGAGAACCATCTCACAAAATATTTCTTGACTGATTTTTTTTCTTTAAGTGATTCCTTTCAACTCTTGAGGCTTAGTAGCAAGCAATTAAGAATAGTATTTCCCAAAGACTCTCATGTACTTTATATCTTGTTCTATCATAGCAGTATAAAGCTCATACTGACTTTCTTCCTAAAAGGCATACTTTGGGCTGAAGGAGTATGAATGTTATCCTGCAACAAATTCAGCCCCATCAGAGCACTACTGCAAGATGACTTGGAAAGGCAGGAGTTTAGACACACAATTAGACAATCCTATCACTCATTTTACTCCCAGCTAAGAACACTAATAGATTAGAAAACTGAACATTCTAAGTATTAGGAAAACATATAAGACTACTAAGATCAAAGGTCTAAGTGATTGCTGCCAAGGCTTGCACACAAATGATACTTCTCTATGTTGTAGTTATATGCAATACACTGGAGCATCAACTTGGGGCTAACTCTTCTGAAGCACCAGTCCCATCAGAATGATGAAGTTTGAAACAGAAACATGAAAAGGCTTGCTTTCTGTGCCCATCTGTCATTATGTTTATTTTCATCTCTGAATCAGAATCAACTCTATTTCAAGCTGGAATTAAAAGAAAACCAAACAAAACAAAACAACCATTTAAAATGTGTAACTACACCATCAATACACTGAATGTGAAAATAGAACAGCATATGGCAAAAGAGATTATGAGGATTAGCCAATTAAATGGTATGACTCAAACCGACATGATCCGTCAAATCTGTGTTTTGCAGTGAAGGATGTGGGGCCATGGGAACATGACTTCACCTAATGCAAATAATAAAGGGAAAGTTCTGAAAATAACTGAGTAGGCAAAAAGTATTTACAAGGAAGTAAGGAGAAGTATGAGATGTTCAAAGCTTACAAGCTAAGAACAAATTCTTTACTTCTTTAATGCTGGAGTTCACAATACCTACTTGATGGAAAACTTGTTACGAGCAGTCCCACTGGACAGTAATCTTGACCATAAAGTCTATATTCACTAATGATTCACATGCTTAGGACACAGGACATTAATTTTGACATACAAGATCACAGACCAAATTTTTGGTAATATAAAAACACAGTAAACATCTCAGTGAAATCAAGTTTCCACAATCCTAAGAGAACAAAATGTTCAAGCAGGGCTTTAGGCAGAGTGGAGGCCTGTTTCCAGGAGCTGAATGCAGATGGCAATCCTCACCATCAGGTCTCAGAGAGACACAAATAGTTCACCTGCATATTTAACAGAAGGAAAGAGGCAAAAGAAGCAGAAGTATCTGGAAACAGTGCCTCCCAAAGGTGAGATTACTGTCACCTTCATGCAATTGCCCTCATTACACCTTGTGTAATGAGACCTGCTCAAAAGACACATCCTGCAGGAAAACATGCCAGGACATTATTCTGTTGGTTAACCCCTGGAACACTGAGCACCTTTCTAAAAAGAATTCCTTCATTCAAGTTCAGCTGAGCTTGTTCTTCTACAGTTATGTCAGAGATTCATGAAGAAATGTCAAAAATCCAAGCAAACACTAGTTCACAGATGTCACACACGTACATGACCAATTAGACTACAGACTTTAAGGCTTTATATTACTAAAAGTTTAAATGTACAAATTTAAAGCTGTAGTGCAAAACAATATAAACACCTTTTATACACAGCTGAAGCTAAACCACCAAAAGGAATCCATTGCAAACCAAAGCCATTCTTAGAGTTAATTAAAGGTTCACCTTGATATAATCTTAAATGCCAATATTACAAATCACATTAGAATTTTTAAGAGCTAAATGAAACAAAAAGCAGATTGAGAAGTTGATAAAACTACCACATCCACAAAAACAGTTTCCAAAAGCACCTTTTAATCAAAGCAACCTCAGTAAGATTGCACACACTTATCCAACATCTTAAGTTTTCCTTTAAGAAGGGACAGCTTAGTCAGAAATGAATGGAAAAAGAAGTGCCACTAAAACAAGTGCAGTTTCAAGTTTCAACGTAACAGCTTTCAAAGGAACAAGAAGCTACACATGGCTATGTAATGGAACTGCTCTTACATAAAACTTGAATATGAATGCACATATATGAAAATAAATGAAATTTATTTCAAATTTCCTGGGCTCGATCTTGTAATATTATAATCACCTGGCTGTTTATCACAATATGTAAAACACAGAGAGCTGTCTCTTATGGATTTAAAGCTAAATACAAAGCAGCTTATTCTCTACTTCTACCTCATGCTGTTTCAGTCAAGAAAACAAGCCTCAAATGCCTCAGTAACAGCTTTGAGACATGTAAGCGAAGTTTTGTGAAATTTCACCAACAATGCATTTCGTTAACAACCTCCTCCCCATTATGCTTAGCAGGAAAGTATTTTTTCATACAGAACTGTACACATTTCCAAGATATAACACATGCTCTTCACATATTTTACCTCCTGATTATGGCCTTGGTATCTACATTAGGGTAAACACATCAATAACATATTTGTATTTCAAACAAAAATCGTTTATCTGCTTACCTTGAGGAAAAGAATTTGGCTGCACTAAGTACAGGTATGCATGTACTATTTTAAACAAAATTCCTATCGCCCCAGGTTCATGGTATGCCCCAGTATCATACGTCTTGGATGGTACAAATCCAAAATCCAAAGTTCCAGGAGGCGGTTTGTATATAGGCTGTACTTCTGAAATAGTACTTCCACAAAACAGCAGCAGCAGCAAACACAGTTCCACAGCCATAGCAAGCAGTATTCATAAAATTGGAGGTAGAGATATTTGTCCGACCAAGTCTAGAAAACTTCAATACATTCACTTGGGAAGTGGCTTTCTAGCCAGGAGTATTGCCGGTGCACTCTCACACCTTCAATTCTTAAGTGTATTTTTACTTCAGAGTGGTACAGCAGCCTCTTGTGGAAATGACTCAACGCACCATCTCTGGCAAAAAGAAGAAACAGCTCATTAAAGTGTGTACAAGCAAATAGGAAAGTGCAAGAGAACCTGCAGTCTTCTGTGGAAACTGAACACATCAACAGTTGCAAAAGTGAGCCTGATAGGACAGGGAAGAAAAAAAATTCTGAGATTAGCAAATATGTTATACTACATAGACTGTACTTGAAAGAGGTGGAAAAACAATTATACATAGTTCCAGGTCAGTGAGTTTTCAAAAACAAAGCAGAACGTTGGTACAGCTCCAAGGAAAACAAAACTAAAGGAGCAGTGTATGAACTGCACTTCTGGCTAAGTACAATATGTCATGTCACAACAATTACACAAGGCATTTAATTACCACCTGATGGTTCTATAGTTGATGACAATTATTACAAGTCATAACCTGTATTTCTTTAATCTACACCTTTTAGCAAAACCTGCAATCCTAGACACTCTCAACTGTCTTCCAAGATTGAGGAAAAAAATCATACATCACTGAAAAGTCACCAAAACCCAAAAATAAAACCCAAAACCAACAAAACATCATCCTCTTGACAGATGACAATGGGTGTCAGCAATTACTTTCTATTAATTCAAGCTATCTCAAGGCTCTCGTTAGGAACTGGAGAAGTCAATGATTTTTATTTACAGTTTGCTAAAGCTGAGCGTTATTAAGACAACTTTGGATGGTTACACATTTAAGAACATTCTGAGTCAACAAAATCACAGCAGTTTCATCTACCACTACTTAAGAAATGTACACAGAAAAATGCCTGGGTTTCCAACAAACCAAGTGACCACGTCTTGATCTACAAGAAGCCAGGTAAGACTCCTTCACTTCAGAGTACAACAGCAGTCTCTGAGGAAACAGCCAGAGAGCACCACACCGACCTTCCCACCCATCAGGCTGGCTCCTCTTTGGGACCCCTTTTTGGTGATTCCCCAGAGTGCCACTGTCAGGGCCGTATGGGAGCACACTGCTCATGACAAGACATCACTTCCAACTGGGAAGCATCCAGCACCAACTGCCTTCCCCAAACACAGCTGGGTCTCTGCTGCCCTTTTCAGCAGCACTACCCAAGAGAAATGTTTTCAATCTCAACCTTGACGTTCAGACCATTCACCGACAAGAACAACAGCAAAATAACACAAACACCTCACAGCTTCAGTCAGCCCAATGCTACACCTATACCTTGACTTGCAAGGTACTTCTAGGTCAAAGAGATGCTGAAGCCAGAAGACTTAAAACCTATAGTAAGGTAAGACTTAAATCTCTCGATGCTTTACAGTCTCTAGTAAAACACCAGGTACCTTTCTGAAAACCAGTACATTGCAAGAAGTCAAAACCTGTTTAGTAGTCTCTGCTGCACTCAAAGGATAGATCAAGAAAAATATGAAACAAAGGAATACAAGATCAGATCAAAGACTTAGAGACAGTTTTGTTTCTCCACTGCCCAAATGAGTTAAGCAGGAACACTCAAACCTATCTTTCCTCCTCATGGCTTGTGAAAACCAAGAAGAATGAACAGCAATAATGCTACGATTAGCACAATTATCTAACCCTTATTCAAAAAGGTGATGTTAGCAACCACTCTGAAATATGCTCAACACAAGCACATAGTGATTTAAAACACATAATATCATGAGGATTTTCCTATCTGGAAAAGAATGTTCAGTTAACATTAATGACAGAAAAAAAAAGTTCAGATCCAAAATATTCATTTTCCTCCTTTAACTTTTTACTGAGACAAGTTTTCTTCAGCCTAAAAGTTACCTTTTAGTGAAGTTTTATCATATGCACATCTTGCTGTATGGCTGAACATAGAAATGGTCAAAAAGTGAAAACCGCTTAGGGTGCACTTTATTACCAAATCTCCACAAACTATAGAGGCCAAAATATCACAAGACCACAACTAGGTAAAAATAAATAAATTTGTCTTTATTCCAGAGCAGTGAAAATTGTGCAAGTTTGATACACTACTGCTCTGATGCCAAAATGACTTTTTGCTTTTACATATATTCTTCATATATATTCGTAGCTCTGTGGACTATTATTGTACAGTTATAAAATTTCCTAGTTAACTCCAGTACTTTTCCTATCAGACAAATTCCTGAAGGCCTGTTCTAATCTTGCTTCTTCTAGGAATCAAGGCCAAATCACCTTCCCAAGACACTTTCTCATGCTTTAGACATAAACAAGGTAGAGCTAGTAGCAAGGCAGGAGGGCTTCAGAGGGGATCAAACCAAGAGGGGGAATTTCTTCATTAACTGTACTTCTAATTGGGGATTCTTGTCCATACCAAGTTCATACCTTGTCAATTACTCTATTTTGCTAAACTTCTAAAAGCCCTATATCATGTGTGCATTTTCAACACATTTTCAGCGTGCATGTCAGTGTATTGTGCACCTGGAGGGACCTTCATTAAACGGTAACCACTTTTTATCACCTTAACCTTGTTTGGCTCTTGATTTTAGGGGCTCAAAGGAAACAGTTCAATTTGGTTTCCTTAAAAGAGATTTGAACAATTTTTCTAAGTCAGGTTTAGTGCAGTTGCAGCACTTCAGTGAGTCAGGAGAGAAAGCTCACACGTGATAATTGAGCCTTGACTCCAAAAGTTAAGGAAACTGATGCAAAACCATACACTCAGGGAAATGTTACATGTGGTTGTGGAAGACGAAATTGAGAAGACAATGACTTCTCTAACTGGTGTCAAAGCAAAGCTCTCTGCAGTGTGCTCTCTTATATTGGAGAAACGGCAGAAGAAGATAAAGTACACACAACTTTTTTTTTTGTAAGATTTTAAAGACAATTTAAAGTCTATCTAATTGCCCAAACAGGCAAACAAAACACTGTTAAGATGTTCTCCCAATATAGGAAAACAATCACTACACCTGCTAGAAATAAGTAGTCATATATTAACCAAGACAAAGTGGACAGTTTAAAGACAAAAGACACTACCTTTTTCACTACTTTGAAATTGCAAGGACACTCCTTGTACTGCAGAAACTAACAATATTCTGCTAAGTGGAAAAACCTAAGTCTCTAACTCCACATAGTTTTCAGTCAAGCTTTTATAAAATTCAGGTGAGTTTCCTGTGAATCAACAAATCTGCAGAATTATGACCATACTCCCTTCCTCTCCCTTTGCTGGCAAATATATCACAATAAACATGGTATATACAATCTTACTGGGCAAATCCTCCAGACTGACACCAGTTCTTCTCTATACTACATAAAACACTAATATTTTCAAGGTTACCTTAATAATAATAATAATAATCAGGAACTTGTAGAAACACTATTAAACCTACAACTTAAGATGCCTCTGAGTGTCTAATATGCATTCAACCTACCTAAAAATAACTCAGATGCAAAAAGCTCCCAGCAGTTATTCTTGTCTTGATATCTAAAAGAAACTTAGCTGGGAGCTTACTAGTAGATAAATATGCTAGAAAAACAGCATTAAAGAGGAAAGATCCATCCCTGAAATCTGTAATTCTGAGAACTGCAAGAATGGCATACACAGGAGTGACACAAATAAAGAGAACTGAATAGCAGTTTATGCTAATCTTCATTGCAGCATGCGGGCATCTCATTTCCTCAGACACAGTGTGGCACCACTGCAGTCAATGTGTTACAGGAACTGCCAGTACAACTCTCCCCAAGTTCAAGTAAACAGTGAATGAAAAGAAGCTGCATGAAACTCTGAAATGCTTACAGTAATTATCAAACAAGCTACCAATTTCATTACTACACACCCTGTGAAGTACTTAAGTTAAAATGAATTGAAGATTTTCATTATTATATGTGTGTGGATTGCAAATGTCCATTTATAAAAGACTCAAGCTGGTTGACATTAATATTCTATACGTACAAGTCACCAAGCACAACTCCGGGGGTTTTAAACAGTACCTGTGGAGAACACCATCACCCAAATATGTGGCAGCATTATCATCTCAGATATATCCTATCCTATCTGTTACTAAAAGTATTTTCCAAAACCAGCCTCTGCTTTAAGTTTAACAAGGGAAGAGAAGACAGAGCTAGATGCTTTAGTTCAGCAACTGCTTCCATGATACACCAACTCTGAATAACAGAGCAGAGGCAGCACGATGTCCAGCCCTTTGTTCCAATGGGACTGGCCTCCTTCTGTTTAACACTGCAATCCATGCAAATACAACACTGCAGTGCAGTGATGCAACCATGATTAACCCCGTGAACTGAAATTCAATCAACCAGGGGGGTAGACTGCTAAGGCTTAATGGGGGAGTCTGCTGGCAGTGACCCAGGATGGGCTGGGATGGTGGTAGATAAAGTTACCCACAAGAAGCCAACACAAAGGTTCTGAGTATGTTTATTACATTTTTTCAATTATACATTTGAAAATCCAAGTCCATAATCACCATGCACCACACCAGCAACCCCCAGAAGTAAAATTAAAACAACCACAAAACACATAGTTACAGGCAGACCGAAACTCCTAAGTATGCATTAAAAAACCAAACCCACACCACCACCTTCCCATTCAAGGGAGCCAACACAGCAAGCCAAGTTAGATACCAGCAGGTTAAAAAGGTACAGTTTTCTGTTACAAAATCAGCCCTAGGCCTACCAACAACTACAACCTGTTGCCATAGGAGGATTAAGAAGCAGATAAACCTAATAAACACTAGGGACTGCAGAGCAGAGCTTGGCAGCACTGAGAAAAAACAAAACAAATAGCATCTTCCACACAGGGCAGCCTTGGCACCCATCTGACTTGCCTGCTATATGTTCAAAACAAGCAAGTGCTCAAGTCAGGAAAAACTGAATATTCAGAATCCAGTTTGCTTTGAGCAGCTTCTTACTAATTTCAAAATTAATAAACTAAAAAAGCAACATCAAAAAATCCTTCTGTTTTACAAGTCACAGCCATTTGCAAGCAGAAGCACACCTGTAAAAATTCCAGATACCTTCCCCTAAGTATAATCAGGTCTGATTTTCAGCTGACTGCCCAAATATTTAAAGTACATTTTCACCAAGCAAACAAAATAATTTATTAAACTGGATTTTAAGTGGTGCATTTATCCCAGTATTCATAGAGCATTCCTTGTTAAATTACTTTTCAGCATCACATAGGCAATTTTAAAACACACTAAGTCCAGACCATAAAGAGGCAGTTTTTGGCAAATGTGAACTGATAAGCGCTGTGTACATGTCCCAACACCAAGGTACCGCAACACACGCACGTTTCCCACTAGCAGCTGAGACCAAGCCTTTCCTTCACCTTCTTTCCAATCACTTAAAGAGGTAGAGACCTCTTCCTCTAACACGCTTCCTAGTCCTTATCTGCAAACTGCAGAGGAGCGCGGGTACCGCAGCTCTGCCTCTGCTGGAATACCGACCGATGTGGTAGTTTCTCCAGCGGCTCCTCTGCATGTGTGTACAGAAGACACAGCCCATGTTTACTACCGCAACTGCTCCTTCTCCCCAGCTCTCAGATGAGGTCCCCGGCTCACTGCAGAGCGCACCTCTGCTGAGGAAAACGTCTGGCCAGCCGGGGTGGGCTGGCGCACTCTGCCCAGGTGCACAGCGAGCAGCCAGCGGCAGCACCGCCTCAGGGAACTCCTCCGAGGCGGGCGGCATCCGCCGCAGCGCTGCCGTGCCGAGCGCGGAGCCCGCAGGAGCGCACGGGCCCTCTCCCCGCTCACATCCACCGCAGAGCCCAGGCTGGGGTCGCCTCCCTGCCCCCCACCCCGCCCCTGACGAGCCGATTTCGAGGACAGCACGGCCCCGTCCCCATCCGCCTCCCCCAGACGGCTCAGGCCCCACCGTCCGCCTCCCCCCTTCTCGCCCCGGGCAGGTGCCCTCAGCGGCCGCCCTCCTCCTCCCCGTGGAGCGGCTTCCCCTCTCCCCGGAGATCTCCGGGACTCTCCCCGGCCAGCTCCCGCCGCTCCTCTCTGTTCACCTGCCGGTGGCTCACAGCTGTCCCCGACCTCTCCCCAGTCGCCGCCGCCGCACACGGCCCCAGGGAGGGAACACGCACCCCGCGCCCGCCGTCCCGCTCAGCGGGCGGACCCACCCTGGCTCCCCGCGAACCGGCCGCATCCTCCCGCCGTGCCGCAGCCCCCTCCCCACGACCAAACCCGTCCCTCCCTCCATCCCGCTCCCCTGCCCCCCGCAGCACTGACCTGCCCGCCAGCCGCCCCCGCCTCACCCCGCGCTCTCAGCGCGCCTCCATCCCGGCGCTCCCACAGGTCGCTCTCCCAGCCCCTGCTGAGCCCCCCCGGGATCCCTTCCCGCGGGCACCCGCCTCCCTCGACGGCCACCTGCCCCCCTCACCCGGCTTCCCACGGAGCTCCCCCGCCCGCCGACCCTCTCCTCCCGCTAGGGACGGGGCCGCGATCTCCCGGCCAGGACCTCCCGCCCGCAGCGGAAGAAGGCGGAGGAGCCCCATCCCCGCCCGTTGCCCCCCACGGCCCCCGGCGGAGCTGCCCGGGACCCCCCCCCTCACGTATCCCCCCCTGCCCGCAGCACTCACCGGTCGAGCGGGGACAGCGAGCGGGAGGCGGCGGGGCGGGGCACGGCCAGCACAGCAAAGCCCGCTCCGCTCCGCTCCGCCTCAGAGCGCCGCGGCAGCCGTGGTGGTGGCGGTGCCGCCCGCGCATGGATTATGGGGGGCGGGCTCTGCCCCGGGCCGGGGCTGCAGGACCACCCCGACAGGCCGGGATGGAGGGGGAGGAAGAGGAGGAGCGTGAGGGTTTTAACCCCGGCGGGATGTGCTGAGCGAGTGGCGCTGGAGATAGGCAGAGGTTCCGTGCTGCGGCCGGTCTAACGCGGCTCAGGCTGAACCCGCACCCCTGCGAGCGCGCCGCTATCGTGACCTGTTGCAGCCCGGGCCGGCTCCCGCCCCGTGCCCGGCCGGCAAGGCGCTCCGCCTCGCCGGGACCCGTGGCCGGGCTCCGCCGAGGCACATCCCGCCGCGCCGTCCCAGACGTGGCCGTGCCATCTCCCCTTGGCCATTTCCTCTAGGGGTTGGTTCGAGGTCAGGCGGCTTTGCTTTTCCCATCAAGATGATTTACCCCATTAGTTTTTGAAAAAAAAGAATCTTGTTTTACTCATCTCGAGGGATGTCCTTATTTCCTGATGGGCTTAGCATTTCCTTTAGGGCTGTTATCTATGTTCCTAAGTGTTCCCGAAGGCCAGTGATTTGCTGGTAAAATGAGAAGTGTTTTTCTTACAGTTTGCAATACAGTAACATACGCTTTCCAAAGCTGCTGTGCTTTCCTTCTGCCTTGTGCAGATTTTTTTGTGCTTTTGATTTTTATTTGCAACTTCAGTGTATTAATGTTGTTCCTCTATTGCAATATTAAAATATGAACATGATTCTTGCCTCTGTTACTACACCCTGTGTTATTCAGCGTCACAAATGCATTGCAAGACAAAGCAAGAAATTTTACTGGGCATCCAAGGTTATGCTGCTTCCTTGGAAATCTTTTAAAAAATGATGGAGAAGGCAGTTAGTCTTCTTTTTGCAGGCAGAAATAAATCAAGGCTGCAGCTATGGCAGCAGTCTGCATTGTTGATTTAAACCTGGCCATACATCGAACAGTTTCCCCACAGGTGGTATTCGGTGTTGCTGAAGTCTACCTGTATTTCAACTCAGGGCATTTTCCAGCAATGTAGAAAGAACAAGTTGCTACACTGGCTGCACATAGAACAGTTATCCCGACCAGAGCTAATCTTGGCTTGTTCAGGAGGAGGACATGTAAAAGCACAACCCAAAATTAAGTGGTACAGAGCTCAGAGAAAGGCTCTTGTCCGAGTTCTTGTTATAGTTGTGATAGGCACCCTATGCCATGTGTCAGAGAAGAACAACACAGTAGCCTTGGGGAAAGCAGAACACCTTGACAGATGGACAAATGTGTTAGATTAGTCAGATAGTCTGACGAAGAGAATTACCTAGAGAGTTCCTGTCTTAAGCTTTGGATGAAACTTGTTCTCTAAATACAAGAGAATATTCATTCCAGATAATGGGTTGTGAGTGCCCAACACTGTTAATGAGACAATATGGTGAGTTTGATACCCTTGCTTCTATTCGGGATTAAACCAGAAAAGCCAAGTCCTGTTGACCTCAGTGACTCACTGACTGATTTTAAAGTGCAGAGTGAAGGCATATGGCTATAGTGATAGATACCTGCAAGGATGGAATAGTCTGTAGGAACTCAAAGAGAATGTGGGAATGCAGAGCAGAAGAGTGTGGAATGAAGCTGAAGAAAATCTTGACTTGCTGGGGCCAAAGACATTTAGATTTTCTCTTGAATTACTAATTTATACAAGTTATGGGTTTTCTACCATTTATGGTAGGCTACCACAGTACTTCTGGATGAGAAGTGTCTGTAGTTTGCATAAACAAGGACATGAAACTAGAGTTACAGGATAAAGATACTAGCTTTCAGATAAAAATTGAACCTGAATCAAGACCAACACTACTAATGGACACATTTCTTCAGCAGGCTAAGCAAATACCTATTTTATGATTAGTATTATCCATGTGACAGATCTCCTGTTTATTTTCATGGATGTTGCTATCAATATAAGAAAGCTTTCCAGTCACATCTGAGTTTCTCTGTACTATTGAAATCAAGCCTGAAATGAAGGACCTTGCCTAAGGTGTCTGGAAGTGAGCAAGTTAGGATAATTTATATTGTACTGGGTACTGAAAATGTGTTGTCTGAGTAGCACCTAGTTAAGATGTCAGAGCTTGTCACTGTGAGTTGGTAAATGGAAGCATGACCTCTTCAGCTGCCTCCCATTACATTGCTGGCAACCCCAAGTATGTGTCTGACCTGAAACTGCTCTGAGCAGCTGGTGACCTTTCCTTGATGTTTCTTTTCTGCTAACTGCACGTCAGGTAGAGGCAGACAACTGTAAAGAGGGAAATACTGCACCAGTTTTCAGCCCTTTCCCTCTTGTGTCCCTGCCATCCAAATCACAGCTGTGCCTGGGCTTGCTTAGCTACACACTCCTGTCAGCATGATGAGGGATGTGCTGGTGTGTGGTTTGCCTGCATGTGGAACACAGTCACATTAGAGAGGCACGATGTGTAAAAACAGTGTGGAGTCTTAGCAAGCTCAGAGAGCATCAAGAAAACTTGTCCTTGAGGGAATGCATCATCTTCTATCTGTGGTCCTTTGTGCCTTATTAGGGCGATGGGGCTAAATTTAATCAGGATGCCTTCTAGCTCTTTATGGCCAAAACTTTTAAATGATGCCAGCACTCAGAGCTGTGGTCAGGTTCCCAAGGCAGCTGAACCCTAATTACTCACATAAATGAGGAAGCAGTCTTTCAAACCACAGCATAGCAGGTGATAAGCCCTCCAAAAACCTGCTGTATAAGCATCCGAAACAGGAATAGCTGGATGAAAAAGCCTGACCAATACTCTGTGGTGAGCATTTGAAAATCTGGCTGCATATCAATCATCTCTCTTATCTCAGAGAAAAATCCTCAGATAACAGGAAGATACATGAGATTTAGAGCTTAACTATAATGGTTATATCATGTAATTGATTTTTAAGTAGAACTTGTGATTAAAGGTCTATTAGATAAATAGCCTTTTTCATTAGTTGGAGTCAAGCTAGGTATAGTATTCCCTGAAGAGACTTAAAATCATAACTCCAAACTTTCCACCTCCCAAACAGAAAAAGGACAAGGTAGAAAACCTCTCATATTGCATTTAGTCTTCCTCTGGGTGTTTGTGTAGGGAGAGAAGAGTGCATGGAAGTGTGGGAGAGGAGCAGCATGCTTTCCCTGCACCAAGGCTGTGGAGAAGAGTGATTAACATACACCCTTTGCCAAGAATATGTCAGAGTGACAGCACCCAGCATTCTGCCAGCGTCCCAAAACTGACCCAGTCTATCTGTCCCTCTTGCCAGCTCTACCCTTTAGCCTGATGCCTGCCGACTTTGCTCTGCTTTCTGTGGGTTACACCCCCTGAGTCCTTCCCTATCCTCTGCCAATGTGCATCCTGCCCAGCTCTGCCCACCCTCCCTTCTGCCACTGAGTACCACCCTTCCCTTCAGGCCTGGCTTAGCTCTTTGAACTCTGCCAGCCCTCCCAATTAGCAAATGCTGCCCAGCAGCACTCACCAGCTACCTGCATAGCCCATGCCCTCCTTCTGCTCAGCTCCCCATCATGACCATCTCTCCCCTCTCCGACATCCACAGCTGCATCCTTCCTCATCCTTAATTCTTCTGTGGGATGCGAGGCTTAAAGGATTACAGGCTGTATGAGTTCACAACCCGAACTCCAAGCTGTGAACTCTTCGAGGCCGGAGCCAGGCTCACCCAGGCTCTGCAGGCTCTGTGAGAGTAGAGAGCTGGGTTAGGGCGAGCAGGAGGAACATATTGCTGTATTAGACACAAAACATGTAAAATTTGAAAGAATTATTGGAATCCATTAAAATGGTGGGAAACAATACAATTGCTGTGTGCTATACTCTGACATGTATTTTCTTAATTTCTGTATTTTCCCAAGAAAAAAATTTAAAAATTAAATGGACAATGTTACATTAATTCTCAAGCTTAGAAAACAACATGATGCTTCATTGTAGACCTTTGATTCATGCGAGTTCAGGATATCATTTCAGTAAGGATTGCCTTCATTTGAATGGAAGATTTATATCACTTTAGCGTGCCTTCAGAGAGTTGATGTTTTGTCAGCTACACATATCTTGCCATTACACTCTGTTGTGCCCCTTTCTTGTGGTTGTGATAAATCTGCATGTCAACTCGTCAGGTAATTTAAAAATTATATTCGTTGTTTTTCATCAGAGGAAACAAACTGGTAGTAGTTGCTATAACAGATTTCACAGCTAAGCAAAGGTAAAAAATGACAGAGATTACATGATGCATGTACTTGGAGCTTGTGTCTTCTTTTATGAGGTTCCCCCCCCCCTCCAGACTCACTCTGTTTTTCCATCTTTTCTGTGGTTTATTTCTGCTTGCAAGCTTTGACTCTTGGCATCCTGATAAACTACAAAGTCAGGAATGCTTGAAACAAAAATGGGAAAGGCACATGTCTTTTTGACGCTAAAACGAAATCATAAAGAAAATCAAAATGTCTTTGGCTCCAGCAAGTAAAGATTTTCTGCAGCTTCCTTCCATGCTCATCTCCTCTACATTTCTGCATTCTTCTCAAGTTCCTGACTTGGTTCTGATGCTGTTTGGTACCAGGTTGGAGTGAAATGGCCAACTACCACTCCAGATTTTGCTTCCAGCTCCAGCACCTTACACTTCTCAGGTGACAAAAAGGTTCTGGTCAGCATCTCCAAGGTTCTTTCTGTGGGAACTGTATGTAATGGGTTGTCTGATATAGGACATGGCCATATCAGCAAGGGCATTTCAGTTTGTTAGACAGCAACTTATGGCTTTGAATAAATGCTTTCAGATGAAGTCCTGAAAACCTCCTGCACATGTGTAATTTCGCCTGATAGAGAAAGAGATTTTAAATAAGGATGCTCCTGTTTACCAAACTTTAACACACAGTTTGGTGCCTTTCCCTTCAGAAATCAGGGTACTGGGACATGGGACTGTCTGTTCTCAATACTGGTAATTCCTTGCTTGTGACCAGTTAAGCACTGGCTACCAGTACAGCTGTTGCTTGTGATATACTGATATCTTGTGGGGGGCATACAAGCTTCAGCTGAGTGCAGTCACAAAGTTGAGTCCTGGCTAACAAAGTCATCTGTGCAGATGATGCAAGTGGCCAGCATGTGGCTGTATGTGGGACAGCACAAGCCTAGACAGTGGCCTCACCTCAGGCTACTGTCATGGACTGCTGGAGATGAGAATTGATATGCTCTTCTTCTCTCTTGTTGCTTACTTATTTTAGGTTTTTTTAATGAATACCTTTACAAATTTCTTCTGAAAGCCAGGACATGAGATTTTCTGCTTGGGCAGAGGCAAGAGACACTGTAATACACAGTTTACACAATCTGTGAATGCAATGAAAGTATCTGCATGTCAGTAAGAACAGAACACTACAGAAATATTTAATCAGCCAAACCAAGTACATACATGAACGCTTTCACAGAAGCAAAGTCATTGATCTGGATAGTCACTTGTAAGGGGAAGAAAAAGATCGGTTTTCATCTCTATTTGTGACCCTCTGACAAGCAGAAGCCCCCTCAGCACAGGGTGACTATCCCACGCTGTCCACAAAACATAATCCTACCTCAGGAGCTTAGCTGCTGCAGTGACCTTCTTTTGTCTGCTTGCTCTGCTGTAAATTCTGTCTGATGTGAGTAAAGAAGATTGGAAGAAGGTTATTTTTAATATCAGTATTAAATAATCTGTAGCACAACAAAACACAAGAAAGGAAGGCATCCGTTCATTATGTTTTCAGGGAGAATGACACCACCACCTACAACATCTTGGAGGGAGCACATAAACAACACATCGCAGGATTAACCTGACAGGGCCCCTTCGCTCCAGTTTCTATTATTAACTTTACACCTAGTGCAAGTCTCCTCAAATGAACTATATGAGGTATAACGATTTATCTAATACAGACTATACCTCAGCTGTAAATTTATTAGCAGGATAGTAAAGGCCTGGGTTTTATAAGCCCTTCACAGAGTTGTGCTGAGTACCTGTTCCCTAAGGTTTTTACAGTGTGAGTAGGGAGCAATTTTTATCATTGTCCGGGTTTTGTGGTCTAGGTGATGAACTTTTCCCTCCCTCTCCTCACGTTCAGCTCTACACTTAAAAATTCCCCCAACATTTCTGTCCCCATCCCAAGCTCCCAATTTCCACTGAACAGTTGGGATAGCAGCCTACTACCTACAAACTGTTATCACACAAAACAGAAGTGCAACTGCTCCCCTTTGCCACCTCACAGCTCCAGCTCCCTCCTTGGTCTTCTCAAGTTTGATACAAAACCGTTCATTATGGCTGAGCAAAAGACTGCAGCCCTGATGACAACATGATCCAAGCAAAATGACATGTTTTTTTCCTATAATGTAATGATTTTTTTTTTCCAAGGAAGGTATTTTCAGAATTTTATGAAGGTTGGCTCTTTCTTTCCCTAATGTTCTCATTAATTCATTGCTTCCTGTATTTTACCTTCCTGCCACTAAGCTATAAGAGACCAAGAAATTGTGAATTATTTTTACAGTTGAAGCATGTAAGATATAAAAAAGAAAAGCTGGCCTTTAATCCTGTTTATTTGTCTTTCTGCATGTCAGAATATCAAATGATTTTCACAAGTATTTCATGGCAACATTCAGCCTGTGAGAACAGAGAACATATGTGTTGGAGGACACCTGAGGTTTGTTGCTTTAAAGTTAATCTGTAATCTTAAAATGTAGCCTGAGTTGAGGTAGCACACAGCTGTATTTGCGCAGGCAGCAGAGCAAGAATCAGCCTCATGCTCCAAGAGCCACAGAGTGCCTCTTGGTTGTGTCCTGCTGCAGGCTACAGCTTCCCCCCCTCTCTGCTTGAGTTCACAGCCGAGCTGATGAGTACAGAGGGTGCATCCACGTTGTTATGCTTGTTTGCTCTGTGCTCGTGTCCGGTCTCTGGCTCTGTAAGTCCACGTGAGTCTCCAGACTGGTACAGGTCAAGGAATAGTGAAGTCTAGGGGTGCAGGTCATTCACCCGAGTACATCCTGCAGTCTGCACTCTTTGCCCTGGGAATGGAGGCCCACATAGACACAGCAAACAGAGACATTGCACATAATCTGAGCAAAACAAAGACTAACCTTCATTAAGTTTGCTCATCACCTGCTTTCATAAAAGGGACTGCAGCAAGTCCTGCACTCTTTGGTCTGTACTGCATCCTGTGAAGAAAGGAATGGTCAGGTGTTGTTTCATAAACTCCTTGATTTATATACTTTTTTCTTTTAAGCCAGATAGGACTGTTCTGATTACCTTGCATGTGATTCATGTGCACAACATACACAGACCCAGGAAGACTCATATTAGTTTCAATATTAAGCTAGTGTGTATGGCAGACTCCTGGGAAGAGGTACCTGGGTTTCAGATGAGAGCAGACTTTGGTGTACTGTGAAATGTCTGAATGGACATCTTCCCACATCATTAAAGACTAAAATTTTAGCCTTCACCTCAGCAGTCTCGTTTAATTTTCCAGTTTCTTTTTCATTCTTTTGAACAGCATTGCAATAGTGATGACCAGTGTAGTGGTTCCACAGTACCAGGCAATACCAAAGAATTAAGTGTGGTACCACTCACTGGTGATAGTATGTTTTCAAGGCTAACCTCTACATCTTGGCCCAACACTGTTTGATGTCATTTGACATTTATGAGATTATTTTAGTCTTTTCCTTTGACAAACTGAAGATATTATGATAGTGTAGCACCGTTCTTGAATCTTGCCAGGTAGAACTATGCTTTTCTCTTTTTTTCCCTGAATAATGTATTACAAAAAACCATGTTAAATACTGAAACAAGTTTTAAAAAAGAGGGTCTCTTCTTGGAGCAGACAGTGGTCCAAAGTGGACAGGATAGATAACAGATTGGGATTTTGGTGCCAACTCCAACTAGAAAGCAGCAGTATTCCCCTCAGCATATGAAATCTGCAAATCCTCCACAACTGCTAAGGTAGAAAAGGCCTTTTGACAAATCTGAAAGCCATTATTTATTATTCTAATGCTTTATCTATAAATCTGAGCCTCACTCATGTTGTGGCAGTCTTTCTGCTCCTTAATTCCCTGGACATTGAATTACAGATGTTTGAAGATCTGAGGTCTAATAGCTTAGAGCTTAGATTGCACACTCCTGTTCCCATTTCTCTCACTAAATGGACACTTCATTAAATTCCTCTGCATTTCATTCTGCCCATTTGATAAGGCAGTCACAGAAAGGCCTTACAGGGGAATTAGGGGCATAGTCCAAATGATAGTAATTTTCACCATGTTTTGGTTAAGCTTTCTCTGTTTCTGTTGCAACTTGCTCATTCTAGCATTTGCCTCTGTACAGGCTTGAATATTTGCTTTTGCAGATTTGTAGTTGTTACCCTTTGCTATTTGTAGTATGGAAATAAATAAATTCCCAATTTGTGCTGTAGTTGTAGAAGCAATCATCCTATAAAAAGTAATCCACAATTCACTGCAGTAAAATGTATTAGTTTATATATTCTGTATGAGCTGAGAGTTGGTACAGTAAAGGCATGTAATTAAAAAGTGCACATGAGATGTATTTTGAGCTTTCCTTAGCAGCTGTTTCATATTATGAAACATGAACAGTGAAGTGGTTTTGTAATTGGATTTAAGTAGATTGCAGAATATCTCAATACACAGAGCAAAACCCAGCAAAATGTTACAAAAAAAGTATGCATAGTAATTCCACCCAAGAGTTTCCAAAGAAAGAGCAGAGAGATTATGTAAAAAGTATTTCCTGCCCATGTGAATCTATGAAAATTCCCAGAAGTACTAGGAAACATTCCCTCAAATGGGAATGAATAAAGTTTACACTGAACTCAACAAGAGGAGATAAATGTGTGTTTAGCTGTTGGCCAAATTTGAATTCTGGTATACGTCAAATGTTATTAGTTTGTACTTAATGACACAGAATATCACATACACTTGAAAAATTCTTCCAGTTGAATTTCCAGCTTAAGTTGGTTTATATTATAGCCATTTTCATGTTTATTTTCTGTAAGTATCTTGTCTTTTGATTTTTACTGAGAAGCTCAATTTCTTTCTTAACATTGAGGTTCTTTGTGATGGAGGAGGGTATTTTATAATTGGAAGCTTAAATCACAGAATCCTAGAATACCAGGTTGGAAGGAACCTCAAGGATCATCTGGCCTAAAGTTCTTGGCAGAGGCGCTTAAAGATTTAAAGTATATTTTCTCTCTTTCTTTAAGTGGGGGGAGAAATCTAAGATATTTTTTGCTGCTGAAGCAGGATTTGCAATACTACCAGGGACTGCTGTTCTATTTGTGAGCTAAGATTACTCTCAGTGAAATGGCTCAGCTCCCTGAGGTTCTCAAAATTCCTGTTATGCCTTTGCCAGATTCACAATAGTCTCACATTTGTTATTTCACTAAAAAGAAAGAAAAACGAAAGGGAAAATTATATGTTTGGCTGAAATAAAAAGGAGAAATGTGCATTGCTGAAAAGCTTCAAAAGCATCTCCACAGAGCACCTGTGTGCTGAAAAGCACTGAGGATCATTTAACCAGGAGCTGTCCATCCCAGGGCTTGGAACAACAGACATGGGGATGGACATCGAGAATCTAAATCCCCTCACTATGAATCTGTCTGTCCCACTCTTTCTCACCTTGAGAAAATCACTGCACTTGCTGCAGCTCACTTTACTGACTGGCAAAATGGTTAAAATAAAACTTGTCTTTTTTCACAGCTTTCTGCCAACATCTATTTCAGCAGTGCTTCTAGAGCCTTGTTTGAAGAGCCCCGTATGGTACAGTACAGTGTCTTGGGAAATCAGACAGATGCCATGTTTAGAAATTAGTTTTTTTGTTAAATGAGATCATAATTGGTTAAATTGCTGTTAAGGAATTCTTGCTCTTCTTGTTAGATAAACAGACTTTTATTGCAAACAATTCTTGTCTTTCTAAATCAGTTCCAGGAAACCCTATAATGTCAGTCACTATTAGCATTTGGAATAGCATTAAGAGCTTTATGCAAGCTCATATTAATCTGTCTAGGTTAACCTTTGTATCCAGGCTGCCTCAGTTGCTGTATTTCAAATCTGCAGAATGTCAGTTCTTCTTGGTGGGCAGGAAGAGGTTTAGCACAGATTTAGCAGAGCTTTGATCATAGTATGAAGTCATTTTGAACTTATTTGTGACCAAAATAATTTCTCTGGAGCACTTTTATTCAGTCTTATCAACTGAGTTGTTTAATCAGTTGGAGCAAATTTGTAGCCTCTGTCTTTTACTCCAAAAGCTGCTATGAAGACCAGATGACTATTGAGACAGATAGTAGTGTCAAGAATATTACATTTCATTGGGCCAGTGGATCTCACAACAGGGGAAATACCACATGTGTAGAGAAACAGAGTGGGAAGAGTCCCCAGTTCCCCCTCCCAGCAGCAAAGTCTTCCCAGAACATCCTGAGGCACTTGTCCAACTTGCACTCTACCACCTCCCTTGAAGGCAGTGCCTCAGACCGTGTCCCTCAGGCAGTCTGGTCCAACACTTAATTATGCTCATAATAAGAAAATTTTCCTAATATTTAACCTAAATATTCTTTGCTGAAAATTAGGTTAATTTCTGCTCATTCTTCCCTCAGGAATACATGGGGAATAATTGACTGTGCTTTTTGTAACGGTGTTTGAAAGACTGAAACATGCACTGGAACATGTTATCATGTCCTTTCCCTGGTCTTCTGGTTCCTGGATCAAAGCCCAGTTTTTCAAAGCTGTTCTAGCAGTCATGTTGTCATTTCTGTCTTGTGACCTCTCTCCAATTTGTATGAGTCCTCTAAAACACATAGTTCCCCTGTGTAAATGTGCTACTCCAGCTGAGAGCTCCTTTTCTGAGGAAAGCAACCCAACAACTTCCCACATGATAAAGAGCCTCTTCTTCGTGCACTGATGGATCTGCCTTCTTGGTAGGCACATACTCAGTGTGTGTGTTGGTCCCTGCAATATCCAGAGTCTCTTATGCAATACTGCTGCTAAGGCATGTATTTTTGGGGTCCAGGGTTTTTTGGGTGTGTGTTTGATTTTTTTTATCCCTCCTTTTCACTTTGCTTTATTTGATTTCATATATTTGATTTAGAACTTTCCCAGTTTCTAAAGACTATTTTGAACAACTCTGTCTCCAAAATGCTTGCTGTTGTCTCTCAAATTGGCATCAGTTGCATATTTTATAAGGACACCCTCCACTCCTTTATCTGTATCATGAAGGAAAGTTTTGAAAAGCACAGAATTGGGCCCCCAAAAACTCTACTTGAAACAACTTCAAATATTGTCACTGAACCATTGATACTAAATGTCCTATTGTGTACAATGGAAAGAATACTGCACCATCAGTATTCTTGGTTGCATATGTAGCAGGGTTAAACATGGTTTTGTGGGAATAGCACAAAACTAGGTTTGATTTTGTTGGTTCGTTTGTCCCCAACTTTTAATACATACAGCAGAAAGTTATTAAAACCTCCCTTTTCACTGATTTCCTTGTCTGTGAAAGGGAAGTAAAGATTCTTATGAAGTACATGGCTCCTCAGGGAAGATGCTATTGCAGCACAGGATGTCAGTGACTGTGCTCTGGCCCTGTCATCACTCATGCAGTTGAAACAAACTGAGGTGAGCCCAGTGAACTGCAGGCTGTCCAGAGCTGGTGTGAGAACCCAGGTCTGTACCGTGCCCTGGTCTGCTCAAAGCCCTTTGCTTTGATTTCCCCTTCTAGTTCTTGGCAGTGGGATGCACATTTGTGCTTGGCTGGCACTGGTGCTGTGTGAAACGTGGCTGGAAGCAAATTCTAATTGCAATTCCTTGCGTGCACCTGGCACAAACTTCAGCTCTGCTCAAATGTACCAGTCACCAGTAAAAAAGGGGGGTGGGATGGGATTGTGTTCACGGTTGTTGCTGTGATTTTGTAATTCATATTAAAATAGTTCTCTTCTTTCCATTCTGCTTTTAAGCTTCCTGATAGTGATGCAAACGAAGTTTTTAAAGCTTACTTGTAGAAAAAGGCTGTGATAATACAACAGCTTGAAGCCGCAGTGAGATTCGGGATCATGGGGGTAAACAAAACTTGTTCCGAATGAAAATGTGCTGAAATGCTTGCTTGGTGTCCCACACAGCACCGGGTAACTGTGTAAGGAGGCTGAGCACAGCTCCTGCAGCCCCAGCAGGGATTGCTGCTGTGCCAGGGACCTGGGGCTCAGCCCGAGGGGGTTCTGGGCTCTGCTCCCTCACCTCTGCACAGCCTATCGGACCCTGCCCGGCTTTCCCTGCCCTGTGGCACTGGGCTGACTGGGATGCTGAGGCTTTGAGGGGCAAAGAAGAAAGATCATCAGCAGATGATCCTGGAGGAATGATAAAAAAAATGTTGATGTTTATGACTGGCTGCCTGCTTGCTGTTTAAACATGCAGGGAGACATTTGATAAATATTTAAGTAGCACCAATTTATCTAGTGCTGTACATGTTTAACAAGATGAATACTAAAGAGGATAAATAGATTAAGATTTCCAAAATGATTGTGCCAAATATGTCTTTTTACTTTGGGCCTCTGTGTAGCAAGGATGTTTCCATCAGTGTAACTATCTCTTAATACATTAATAAACCATGTGCTTTGAAACCCTAACAAGCATATCCTGCTCCAAGGTAGCAATGCTGAACTCAGCAGTGTTTTGTGCCACTGCAATGCTTCCATGTTGTATCAACAAAACAACTCCAGGTTAGACCAGGCTGGGGATTCTGTGCCTCTGCTCTGGCTGTCACCTTGAACATCTTTATTCTCACCTTGAAAGGCTTTGCTTTGAAATGAAGATGGTTTTAATGTTTAATATTTCCCTTGCACACATGCACACTTGTCTCAGCAAACTCACATGTACATGAAATGTGTGATCTCAGTGTATTTTTTCTCAGTCACATGTGGTGAGGAGTAAGTTTTAGTGTGGAAGATTAGCTTGAGCACTTTGTGTGACACATAAAGCCTCCGTGAATCCCTCTTGATTAGTTCTCCTATCCTGACCCTAATACAGAGGTAAAAATATTTAATGGCCTGTACTAAATTAAGTAACACAAGACTGTGACTCAAGTATGCATGACTAAATCTAGTTTAGTGATTCTTATGCTTGAAGTGTGTCATCAAGCTACCCCCAGAAGAGAATGGCTTAGGTAAATACACCATGGGATCAGCTTGCAAAGGAAGAATCACATCTGAATACTTGTTTATATTAGTCAAACCCATGCAAGAGCCCTCTGGCAGTGCTGGGCTTTTGCTTCGGAGAGTAGAGTACACATCAGAAATGAAATTACAGTGCTGACATTGAGAGTTGTCCCCTTTTGTTGTGTTTTGATTGAGAAAAAGGCTGCCTTCAGCATGGCACCATGCAGCTATCATGGCCACTGACATCACAGCACAAGATTCCAAATATATTTTAGCCCCTTTTTCATGCTTTTATTTGCTGCCCCCATCACACCAGAGAGGCTCAGCTGAGATCAGGGTGTTGTGTTAGAAACACAGACTCTCATCCTCCACAGAGGTTCGATGTTCCATGGGTCAAGACTGGAGCAAGTCTTCTTGACAGAGCAGAAAGAGCTGAACTTCTGTTTCCTCAGGCAAACATTGCAGTGAACATCTTCTGATACAGCTGCCACTGAAGGATGGGGCAGAGCTGCCTCTGCCCCCCACCACAGCCAAAATCCTCACCACCACCAGCAATTCCTCTTCTTGTAGGCAAAGGAGGCAGTGGCTGCCTCTTGTGGGGCTTTTGCTGTCCCTGTCAGGCTTCTGCCTTCAGCAGCTGCCTCTTTTGCCCATGTATTAAACCACTTAAAGGAAGGGGAGAGTTTCCACATGGTCTGGTGAATTCTCTTTTGAGCAGAGCTGGAGCTATAAAAACTCCTCAGAAATTACACCACCATATATGAGAAATATAGGCTATTTGTCCATATATAAACCAGGATTTCATATTAAATGCATTTATCCTCATTCTGTCACCCATGGAAAGTTATTTTCGCCATTAAAATTATGCATGACAACTTGTTTATCCATTCTGAATGCACTGGACGGGAGCTGGTATTCTATATTCAGAGACAAACATACATCACCTTCAAGTACAAATATCACATATATTTAAGATTCCTCCTGAAAAATTTCTTTATCAACTTTTTTAGACATCATGTCAGACAGGGACAAAGCTCTGGGTTCTGTACTGTGGAAAGACCTTCCTTTGGTCTTATTAACAAACACTAAGAGAGAGGCTGTTGAAGCTCCCTCCCCAAGCAAGGAAGGGACACTTCACCAGGGAGGCAATAAAAAGCCTAATGGGAGGCTACCAAAGCCACAGTATTATTTTATTTTGGAGAGACTTGCCGGGACAGCAGGAGTCCTGGTGCCTCAGAGGCTGGGGGCTGAAATAAAGACCAAAACACTGCTGCCAACTAGAGAAACTGGCCCCTCCAGTTAATCTGTGGAAATCAAAGTGAAGGTAAAGGAGCTTTCTTGTCCTCTGTAATTGGAAAAATATGTAGAGGATTTATTTTCTCCAGATTTTACAAGATCTGGTTACTTTTATTTACCAAAACAAGAGGGTCTGAAGAAGAACTCCCCAGCATGTGGCCTCTCTTGGAGACAAAACATTTTTTCATGCTCCTGCTAGGCAGAGTTAACTGGGGATCCCTCCACTGCCAACACCATGGCAATTACCAGAGCAGACAGGCAGTAGATAAAATGTCAGGATATAGAAAACACTAGTTGCCTAGTGGCTTCTGTATTTACAATTGTTTAACCCCAAATACAAACACTGTGGTCCATTGCAAAGAGCCATTTAGGGATGTGGAAGCAGAGGAAGAGCTCAGGGTAAATCTGTGCTGCTTTTGAGTGAAGTTTCAGTAGCATATAAACACTGGCAATGCACAGCCTCTTGCTGTGAATATCTTTCTTCCTGAGTCTTGGGGTGAATTGAAGTATGAGATACAGCCTTTAGAAAAACATTAATTAGTATTTCAATCCACAGCATCTAAATTGAGCCAGCTGTTCTTTTAGATTCATCTACAGCAGCACATGCCCGTTTCTGAGATTTTATAAATAAATTAGACTGTGCATGTACTTGATTTCAGTTGCACACAGAGAACACACATTTAATGTGAATTTTCCCTCCAGCAGCTGAAAAGTTCAGTATTTGAGCATCCTGCAATGGAAGCCCTCACCCAGAGTTGCAAAAAGCCCCTTGCGAGGAGTGAGGGCAGGAGAGGTGAAGGAATCACCAAAATACCATTCCCAAATTGTCACACTGCCTTTGTAATGGCTGCTGGGAGCTGAACATGTTCATGCAGAGACTTATTTTGAGCATTATTGTCAGGCTCTTCCTGGCACATTCTCCTCTGTTTCATAAGTAACAGGTCAGAGTTACTGAGTGATTGTGCATTATTTACACACCAGTGCTGTGCAATTTCCATCATCCACCTACAGAACCTATCCAAATTCAACAGCACGCTTACCTATTCATTATGCATAACTTCCCAAGTCTCAGATACACACTTCAGGCCATGCTTTCCTGCATAATTTTTTTCCTATTTACTAATTTACACCTCCTTTGCCCTACAAATATATGTAATTCATTCTGAATATTTTATGCAAAATGTAATACTAATGGGATTTGAGTCTTGCTGATAAGCATGCAGGTTCCTTAACTGGTATTCATACAAAACTTAGTCTCCAGGTTTCAAAGTAGATGTGATCCACAGTGCAAAGCTGCTTAAAGACACAGAAATAACAATGCTTAAAAGGAAAAAAAAGGAGAGAATAAGTGTCACTCATACAATTCCTCAAGATTTCTTCCTGAGCAGGAAGAACTACTTCTTCCCCAAGAAAATGACAGTACTGAAACCTCTCCCATTACCTGTTTGGAGGAAGATTATAAAAAGGAAAAGTCCATCCTCAAGGTGAGAACTGATTCATGCTGCAATAGTCTTGTTTTTCAGTGTTTATTGTGTTCACTGTTGGGGCAGCCAGCTTAAAGGCAGAAGATTACATCCTCCCACCTGTGTTTTGGAGTAACAGACACTCTGAAATCGTAAAAAAAAAACCCAAACCAACCAACCAACCAACCAACCAACCAACCAACCAACCAACCAGTTATTTTAATTTCCAATTGCAAAGAAAGGGAGATATTTTTGTTCAACCTGTAGCCTTCTCTCAGTATTTTCTGGGTGCACTCAGTTATACTTATGCCATGACAAAAAAAAAAAATATTAGCTATTTGGTGTTTCATCCTCTATGGCCACTTCTTTCTCATTACCTGCAATTTGGTTGACTGGGGAAATTTGAGTTTTATTTGGACTCATGTGATATCTCCACTCAATGTCATAGTCCACATCATACTGTGCCCTCCTCACTCAGCATCCCTCTATTACCCCTACAGGGTGAATATTGCCTCCCTTATGGCATTCATGGATCAGGGAGATCTCCTACATGCTCTCAAAATCAAACCAACCATTTCTATTTACACAATTATGTTTTATATATTGTTTTTTTCATACAATGGGACAAGAACACCAAGCCTACTAATGCTAATAGCCAAAGCAAAAGGATGGAGACCTCTAAGAAAGAATGAAGCAGGGGCTGACCTTTATTTGCCTGCACACATCATAAAGCAGATCCACAGGAAGAAGGAATGTTTGATATCCAAAAATTGCAAACCAAATGTTCCACCTGTACCTTTGTCAAGCACCTAAGAGAGCCAGAGCTAGTGCTGCCTTCACTTGTTCTACAGTCCTTGTTACATGAAGGAATCCAAGATTCTAATTCAGACACCTGTGGCTGTGCAGAGTTACACTGAAATCACCTGTACAGGAACTGTAGCTTGAAAACAGACAAGTTACCTGCCTGAAAATTATATATCCCAGATTCAAAGACTCGATTTTTTGCAGGACAGAATACTCACATAAACATTGGGAATTGCCTGGGCTTCTTGTCAAAATAACATACAAGAAGTATAACTTGTTTTCTGTGTAACTTGCCTTGTTTTTTTTAATAGAGACTGAGGAAATAATGATCCTACTAGAAGTATTTTTCAGATATTTATCAAAAGAATTTCTGGTGACAATGGTGTTTTTTATTTCTGAGTTGGCCATCAAACAACTGCTAGACAGAGCAGCACATAAACCTGGAAAATTTCTCAGTGGAGTCTTTTACAGATATCAGATTCCAGCTCAGTCTCTCAATTGTTGACAATCCGTGGGGATTATATGAACCACTCTTGCTTGTGTATGTGCAAGTGTCCTCCCTGATCATTAGAGCTATCAGGAATATTATTGAGTCTGGGAAACAGACAGAGGCAAGTCCAGCAGGATGGGTCCAGAGGAACCTCCCCTGGCAGAACTCCAGCAGCTCCACTCAGACACTACAGCAGCTTGTGCAGCACTGACTGAGCCTCCCTTCAGAGCTCAGGTTTCCAACATATGGTGGCCATAAAAGGGCACAAACAACTTGCATTAATTGTGCAAGAGATAAATAAGCAGTAAAAAAATTTGGAAGATCAAAGATGGAGACTTGATTAGTATCAATTCCAGATGTTCTGGAAAAAGTGGTCCTGACTGGCAGTGAGAAATTATTGACAAGCCAGTTTGTACAGTAATTCACAGTTGCATTTATCTCCATCTCTTCACTACTGCCAGTGAAACAGGGTCTTCTTTGGAAAAGCAGCTGCTGTTTGGTGTCCTGGGGCACTGTCCTTGTCTCTGATGACCTCACTCTTCCACACGGGTCCTTCTGTTAATCCACAGTGAGAACCACCAGGTTAAATAGGACACCGTTAGGTTAAATGAGATTATTCAGGTGTTAGAGGGGCCTTGTAACAGGAGATAAACAAACGGAGAGGAGGGGCTGGATGTTAAAAAGGGGGTCACAGTTTAGGGAGGAGAATGTGTGTGAAGTCCCGCAGGAAGCATTGGCAGTCCAAACTCATTTCTTTCCATCAGTCACCAGGATTTATCACATTGAAACCTTGCCCAGCAAGGGTATGGAACTGCTGCAGTGAAGTTGATATGTGTCCCAGTTTCAGCCAGGGCAGGGTTAATTTCTTACAGCAGCCAGTTTGGTACCATCTCACATCACTGAAAGGTGCGGGAGTAAGGGACTCACTCTCTCAGGACAGGGAAAAATGCTGTGGTGGAAAGAGCTGGTTGATGCTCATTGTTTTTTCTGTGTAAATAACGTCTTTGTCTTATGCCTTCTTTTATTAATATCGTTGCTGTTACTTTCATTTTCTTATCTCATTGCCCTTTCCAGTAAGTTGTTCTCATCTCAGCCTGTAATCTGTGCCTTCTGTCTCCCACTGGATGAGGGGGGAAGGGGAGAACCATCTGGCTTGGGAGCCTCTCAGTGGAGGGGAGGTCACTGACTCAGGGAGTGCTGCTCTCAACCCAGAACACTGTGTTTTCAGGAGTGGCACCGATTCCAAGAGGAAAGCTTTGAATCTTATTAAGTACAAGGCTTAGCCACAAAGCTCACTTGGGCATTGCTTAAGTAGGTGCAGGTATGAGCACAAGAGAAGAAAGAAGAACTTAGGAGGGGGGGCAGTGACAGACTGCTGTGGGTACAGCTGTAAAAGCACACACCCTAAAAGAAAGTCTGTAAAGACAGGACTGTGGCTGTAAGGGTGATGAGATGTTAGAAAGTCCTGCTTGGTCTTTTTCAGACTCTGCTAAACAATGCCAGTCTTTGCCAGCATCCCATTAAATATGCATCCATGTTCAGTTCCTTTCTGCAGTTAAAACAGTCTGAAACACCTTTCTGATCATGCACTGTCTTGGTTCAGTTGTGCAGCAATTCAGAGTGAAACCTATGAAGATGTTAAGAAATTCCCTGAGTTACAAATTAAATCTGCACAATGATCTGCATTGCTTTAGGATTTGCCCTTGCATTATCATGAACAAGAAGATGAAGATGAGCATTATATTTTCTTCAGACTCTGGTAAGAAAGCCTTCTAATAAAGCTCTCTGAAATTAACTGTTTGCATTGAGGAATCTGTGAAAAACAGCATTTGTTTCTAACAGTGTTAATACATCTTTGATCAGTTCTATAAGCTAGAGACGTATTATGTTTGGATTCTGAGACAGAAGTGTTTGATTTGCATTCTGTGATTTTCCTGAAAACAAATTTTAACTGCAACTTACTCAGAGTTTATTCAAGAGAATTTATCTATCAAAATGCCTGAACAGACAAAAACTGCCTTCTTTAGCACAAGATAATTTCTGTGCTGTTATATTTTCATGCTCCCATCCAACTTCTGCAGCTGAACACTGCTAGAAGCAAATGGTACTCACCCAAGTCAAGTTTTCAGATCATCTGTTACTGGCCTCAAGTGTTCACACAGCTGTGGTCACTCCCAAAGAAGCTCCCCTGAAATTGTAGCACAGTGGTTAGCCTGGACTCAGTGCAGTTGTAGTCACCAGATGACAAATGCTCCTGCTAGAGAGGGAAATGCCTTCAGAGCACATCCCCAAGCATGGGACCAGTGCTGAACTTCATTCATTTCAAAGAACCATTTATAGAACGGCACAGACATACACATTGATGTGTTTTGGAGAGTATTGCTCAAATGAAATGAAAATAGAGGAAAAGATGCTTTTTCAGTTGTTACCCAACCTGAATTCTTGTTTGCTTTCTACTACAGCCAATGACACCTGCCAGATGAACAGAGGAGCTGCAGTAGAGCATGGCTGCCAGTCAGAACTTAACTGGAAGTTGTGATTAATGTGTACTTTACCTCACCAAAATGGTACAATCATTTTAATATTGCCACACTAAATTTGGTCCAATGGTACATCAAATCTGGAGCAGACCTGCCTTCTCACTTCTAATTGCACCATTCAAAGACACAGAGAAATCATAAGGTCAGGACAGAGGAAGATTATTCTTTAAACTTAGATTTCTGAATTCTCAGATATGCATTAAAGAAGGAAAAAGTGTTTTCTGTGTTATCAGATTATTATTATTAGCTCTAGAGAACTGTATGTGACTGTAAACTCAACAACTTGTGACAACAGTTCAGTCAAAGTAAATTGTTCTGCAAGCCATATGTCAGCTAACCCTGCTCACAGTCGGGTCTGCTGCAATTGCTGCCTGGAAAGGAGGCTGTGCACAGCTGAGGCAACTCAGTAACGTGCTCATTACAAACATGGGAATTAGGAGTTGTTCACTTCTTGCCATGATTGCTCTTAATAATTATTATCATAATTATATGATAATATGATGCAAAACTTCTTCTGTGGGTTCTCTGCACTAAAAGAGCATTTCACCCTGGGAGAAAATGTTTAGTTAATGTGGCCGGTGTCATTTTTGCACTGCAGTCTCACAACGCTTGTGCTTTCTGTATTTCCTAAAGCTGGAACTCCTGGGGTCATCTGATTGTACAGCAATCTGCAATTTATGTATTTATTTTAGAGAAAAAGTCTCCAGTTCTTAGGGTTACAGACAAAAACCTCCAAGTAATTACCACTAATAAAAAGATGACCTGGAGGTCCAAGAAAAGAAAGTGGCATTCAGAGCTTTTTGTTTTTCAAATCTCACGGTGTGTATCAATCATAGTGCTTCAGCCAGGGGTGAACCTGCCCTGAATTTTATCCACAGAGAATGGATTATCCTGAAACCTGGTCTTGAAATCACCTTGCATATTCCCTTAGTGAAGCCCAACACAATGAGTAAATCAAAAATAAATCAAAGAGTTTCTTTGCTTCAGGCAAGTGCTGTTCTTTAGGATGGACCAGGACTATAGGTCCTTCTGGCCTCATTCCTTATTCTGGGACAGATTTTGGATCAGTGAGCTGGATTCCCTGTTCTTCATTCCATGGATTTCTTAAGCAGAAATAGTCTTCCATGTCCCACTGTGAGAGAACGTGCTGCTGTGAGGCTTAATTGAGATTTATTGGTTTTGAGATTATTGGCTGAAATGTGGAAGCATGATATTACATTTGCACAGGGATTTATTGCACATTTCAAAAAGCAGAAAGGGCTGTGGCTTAGGTGAAAGCTATTACAGAATTTGGGGTGTAGGTTTCCATAAGTGTATCACTTTCAAGCAGACACAAGCTTGTAAGTAGTGCCAGTTATTTGCTAGGTAAGATCAATAGTATATTTCCTAATAAATTACTTCAGATTAAAGGTATCTTTAAATGTTACTGCATTGAAAGGCAAGTTATAGTGGTGCTTTCAAGTTACAACCTAGAAATTATTAAGTGAATTTGTTTTAATTAGGAAAAGTCAGTTACAATTGAGGAGATGTCCCACATAATTTTGAAGATTTTTGTAAATTGCAATGCCCTGGAAATTGCTACCATTTGCCTGATAGCAATAGTGTGGGGTGGGTTTTGTGGGGTTTTGTGAGGTTTGGAGTTTGTTTTGGGTTTTGCTGTTTGTGGGTTTTTATTTGCTTGTTTTCATTTTCTTGTTTGTTTTTGTGGAATTTGTTTCTTTGTTGTTTTTTTAAACAAGTACTTGACTTCAGGTTTTTTTCATTAGATATTATAGACAAGATTGGGGTCTTTACACTAAATTAGCACTGTATAAAAATACATTCATTGCACAGAAAACCTGTCAGGGTGAAGTATGTCTCTGATTCTTTATGGTTACTGGTATTGCACTGAGAATACAGGCTCAAGGACTTAGCTTCATGCTTGAAGTATTTTATTTCAATTCTCATCCAAAAATATAACATCCAAATCTTTGACACCTCACTGGAAGTGTAAATGTAAAGATTATTGAAGTGCAAAGGAAACTGGGCAAAGCTTGCAGCTTTCATCTCCCCTTCACAGCACTACATCGAGGATTTCATGTCAAGATAGTGACATTGTAAGTGGAGCTGATACTGCATCTCAATTGCCTGCTTCAGGTCCTGAAAGCAAGTGACATTTGATTATCTGTAATCAAGGTGTCAGGGTCCCAAAGCCAAACCATTAATCCATATTTATGGCTATTACACCTTAATAATGACAAGTGCCAATCAACAGAATATGCAAGAGATCAGTTTCAGAGAAGTGTTCAGGTGCTTAAATAGAATTAATTAACATCTAAACTTTTTAAAGTCTAGCCCAGACTTGGTGCAATTTGGCCATGCTACTACATGAGAAACATCCAAACTTTATGCAGACAGAGACAACTTAATGATAGATTTGCTTTATCAGCTACAAGGTACTTCAGTAGGAGCTTAGCATGGAAAGGAAGAATCATGCTGTTGATTTTGTTCCAACAGAAGGTTTTTGTGAAGCCTTGACAGGAGGATGACCTCCAGTCTTGGGACCAGTGCAGACAAATCAGGGAGAGTCTAGAGGAAAGATCCTTAAGCTACTTTAGTCTAGGAAAAGAGGTGATCAAGAAGAGGGATACTAAGAGTCTTCCACTAAAAAAATAGTTAGGAAGAAAGTGATTTGTTGCTCATTCTACCTGCTAGGATAAGGAGAAAGGAAATGAATTTATCACAGGCTTCCTCTGCTTTCGCTCTTAGCACCAGGATAAAGATGGTTTATTGTGCTGCTCCAGTATCCTGCCAGCAAGTAAGGATTCACTCTTTGTTGTAGAAAAGAACAAATGTCTTGCCAAAAAAACAAATTACAGTCATCACTGCAATGAAAAAGCAGCAGGAACTGGTGAAACTTTCAGATGGGTGTGATTGGAAGGGCTCCTGCCCCGGAGACGTGTTCTCTGCACTCAGTAGATAGCCAAGAGTCACACAGGAGGGAACCCTGGCTACTCATGCTTAGTTCCAACTAAGGAACTTAGAAAGAGCAGGAGAGAAAATAGTAGTGATGCTGCTCTAGACTTGCAAATCCTAAGCCTTCTACTCTAGGATCAAGTGAAGCCAAAAGCTTCCTGGAGGGAAGCACACAGGTGATGTTTCCAAGATGGCTTTGTCACCCTCAGCCATGAGATGGCATTGCATGAGCTGTTGAGGACAATGGGAATCCTCTTGACAAGGGAAGCTTCTTTGTCTGTCAGCTTTCCAGGATGGGGAGGCTTTAAGTCAGATTTGGGAGGAAAAGAGTAATAGGAGCCCATTGATAAGCAGTAACAGTTCAATCTCAACTAAAGCCTAAGGACCAGAAAAAATCAGGTCGTTACTGTAAATCCAAGGGAAGGACAGGTAGGAATAAGCCTCCACTGAACATTTCAGATGCTTGTGGGTACTGCCTGAGCTGCACACCACTCCATCTCCCTGAGACAGCCAAGGACAGGGACAGAGAGAGAGCCACAGCCCTCGCCCTGTGTTTGAGGGTCATGGTTGCTGACTTTGACAAGCCTTTGCTTTCTTTTTTCTCATCACTGGACTCTTAGGATATCACAAAACGCTTCACATATTTATCTTGTATCTTCTTTATTCCTGCTGAAGGGCTTTTAGTAAACATCAGTTCTGGTGACAGCTTAGCACTTTCTCCTTTTGCCCCTAGAGGTAATCAAAGGCACATTAGTAGGGCTTTGGACATCATGAGAACTCTATTCAAATCACATTTCTTTGTAGAAACACCACACTAAGACAAAACACAGCAGTACAAACCCACCATTCTGCCTACCAAACATACCACCAGCAATTTTGTGTGAACTCATGAGGATCTTGACACATCAGTATGGAGCTATGTGAGATTTTTCACTCAGCTTAGGTCTTATCCTTGGCACCAAAACAGAAAACTCTGAAAAGTGTCTAGCAAAGTTGTTAGCAGATTTCTTGTGATTTAAAAGAGCAGTCTTTGGGAAAGGGAAAAAGGAAATGATAGATCAAACCAACTGCAGTCTTACACACTTTTTCTGGGCACATAATCAGATTTGCGTTTTGTTCTTTTTAGCGTTTGAAGAGTAACGTGATGATGAATGAAAGCCAGCATAAATTTGTCAGATCAGTTCAAACCAGTGCATTTCCCTTCAACAACGCAGCACACCATAAGGTGAGAAGCAGCAGATAATCACATACGTTGACTTTTATGAGGCTTTTGATACTCTTTCATGTGATATTCCTAAACTAAGGAAACATAGTATAGATTTAAATTGCTTGGAGCAGTTGATAAATTTTCAGAAATCCTGCTTGGGGAATATTTATCACTATTTCATCATCATACAGCAGTAAGATTCTGCAGGGGTCTCTTCATGCTCCATTGGCACTCAGTGTTTTTAATCAGTAGTATTGGGCAGGTGCCAGAGAAAGGTGAAGTGCAGCCTGTGGATACACTACACAACAGGAGTTCAAACAAACTTTTCTAACCAGAGAAACAGATGGTAAAAAAGTTGAACCAAAGCAGCTGTAATACAGGATTTTACATTTTGGCAGCAGCATATACAAGTGCAGGCTTGGGAATAATCAGGCAGTTCCATTGGAAGCATACAGTTCCTGCAGCACATTTGAACTCTCCTGGGTCAGAAGTGGCATCCTGTTTTTAAGAGGTAAATTCCATACCAGGATATGGCAGCTAGAAGCTGGCTGATGTAATCCTCAGGTTCAGCTCAGCTGGGATGGAAGGTATCAGCTGGAGTCCTGTGCTCATAATGAGCATGGGACACACTCGGCACAAACAGAAGCTGAACTCATTGTGGGGGGTTTTGCAGGAGCCCAAAGGGAAACACAAGGCAGTCTCAGCTGCCAAGGATGTAAGAAGAAAAGAGAGGGAGAGGCGAAATCTCTTTTCCATTCCACAGATGGACAAAAAGTAGGGAGGGTTGAATTTCAGTAAGGAAGACTTAAAACAGACAGCAGGAAGGTAATAACAGCATTTGCAGTGCATATATTTACTGTTCAAGAAGATTGTGGAATCTGTCATTTGAGACTGAGAAAGATGTTAGTATCAGGACTGGACACTGCACTGGACAGGACCTAAGCTAGAATCAGTAGCTCTGTCCAGCTTCTGATACTGTGAAACAGGCTTGATTTAAAAAACAAGTGAGTGCAGCAGTGAGTACTGGAACAAAGCAAGCAGACACCAGCTGAATGATGCAGAGGACAAACCTCAGCTCTGGCACCAAGCTGCTCTTGTGGCAGGGAACTCAGCACCGGTGCTGGACTATGTGACAGGCACCGAACACTCCAGCTGCTCCAGCCTAGTGCACTGGACTGTGTTCCCTGATTCTTTACAAGCTGTGACTGCTGGGTGTATGCATGGCCTAACAGGGCAAGTAGCTGTGAGAGGCCCTGTAGTAGAAGGGCTGGAGCTGATGAAGGATAACTCCAGTGCCTCCTTTGCCTTCTACAAGGCACTGGCTGAAGCTCACATTCTCACCCTTGTCTCTCACAGTGTATGCCAGGTTACTATGTGTCCACACAGAAATCCACCCCATTTTACTTGGGGAAGTGGAATAAAGCCCATCTGCCTTTGTCCTGTGGCAGTCAAATCACACCATCACCACTACCAGCAGAGCACCACCCCTCATTCCTCCCCTGAGCACTCAGCTGTTGGCTTTGAGATGCAATGGCTCTCTCCTGAGGCAAGTGCACCATTTACTCACTACAACAGTGGGTCAAGTAGGAAATTTCCCTGCCATGCCACAAAGAGACATTATTTATGGTTACAAAGGGCACTTTGACAAAGGCCTCAGTTTTCTGCTCTGTTCAGTCTGCATCCAGGAGAGCCTGTCAGTGTCCTCATCAGGCCACAGCATCACCTTGGCACCCATCAGCAGAGGGAAACTACATCTGGCCACATTCCTGAGCAGTGTAATGAAGTGTATATCTGTTCATATAAAGTGCCCAAGGCCAGCCCCTTCTCCTCTTTTCCCATCTCGGTGAATAAGAAGTTTGTTTTCATCTGCATGCTCACATTTGCTCTACAAGGGCTTCTTTTCTGGTATCAGACAAAATGCTGCTCAAGGGAAGATTTCCCCAAGTTCTGAGTGTTCCAGTATCCAGCCAGGGGAACCAAAGGGCCTCGTAATCAGTGTTACAGGTGAATTTCATCCAGAGACCCTTCCGTTGATTTGAAGGGGTTCAGGCTGACAAAGTGACCAAATGCAGAGCTTGGGACCACAGAACAGCAATGAAAAAAGACTTTACCTAAATTTGTCCCTTCCACATAAGCATACAAAAATGTACCTCTGGAAATGTGCACCCAAATGCAGGTTCCTCCTACATTACACTTCATGGATGAAATTCTACATTTTCAGAGGCTAGTTTCAAAAATTCTGTTTTTCCCCCCACTGTTATGTATCAGTCCCCTCCTTCCCTCCTTTTCTGTCTCTTTTTTTTTTAGTAAGTAACATTGCATATATATTCTTAGTAGATCATTAGCAACCATATAAACGAGACAGGTTTTAGAAGCCCCAGTCTGCTGAGCATTACCCACAGTGGGCAGAAAAAAAATCCTTATTTTTTCTGTGAAAAACATTATTCTGAAAAATTTCTCTTCAAGACACTAGGAGATACATTCAAATGCTCCATAATATGCTAAACAGAATTAACAGGTTTCATGAGACTTTTAGACCGCAGCTTCTCCTTACTTAGGGTAATCATGCTATGATTTATAGCTTGTAGAATTTATAGGATTGTACTTGAGGGTTACCAGTTGTCCTCACCCTCATATTATCCAGTAGTGAAATCAAAATGCTGATAATTTGATGCCCATCTCACTATTCACCACAGGCTGCCAACAGCTACTCAGGGTATGAAACAAACCCAAAGCCAGAAATTGTCTTTGGAAGAAGAAAAGGTAATTACTATTAAAATAAGACAACCAACACTTTTTAATACTCCAAGAGCCCTTCTCTTCTCAAGTGGAATTCCACTGCAAATATTTTCCTCTACAGGCAAGATTTATTCAGTCTTCTATTTTAAAAACACCCCGAAGGTGCAGATTATGGCCTGAATGAATACCAGAATAACCAACGAAAACCTGACATATCCAAAATGACAGCAAGGATACCAGATTTAAGATCTGTCTCATTTCTTTCCTGTTTCAACTCTAAGGTAAACCAAGACCCGCAAACTGAAGTGTATTCATCTCTTACTCACTGTGCTTTTTGTGCTCTCATGGACAGCTCACAATAGAGCTAAACCAGAGATTTTTTTTTTTTTGCTCCTTACTGTGGTTGTATGAAACTATAGAGCTCGTATTTTTGTTCCCTAGGATTTGCAGTTTGATTGGTGTATCAAGAGCTTAGCACACCTACTGCCCCTAGGGACAAAAATCCACATTACTGAAAAATGGGACTACGGGAATTTTAATGCTTTAGAAACCATACTTGTCAATTAAATAAAAAGCAATAAAAGAAGTGGCACGTGTATTCAGATCAAAAGCTGAAACTTGCCATTTTGTACATAAGATGTATAAAGCAGGTAAATAAATTACACAAAATTACTCTGATGCCATTAGCAGAATATCTATGCAAAGAATCACTTATTAAACAAACACTGGGGCTTTGGTGCTTGCTTTTAAGAAATGAGGGTCTAGCACAAAAACTGGCTGGAGAATTTGTGCATTCCCACATGGAGGCCAAATAGCTCACGGTCAGTCAGTGAAGGGCTGAACAGGCAATACAAAGCATTACCTCAGATGGAGCAGAATTTGCTCTGCTCCAATGTCAAAGTAATTTTAAGTGACTAAAGACACTCAGATTTTTCAATCAGCCCACCAGGTGAGTCCTCTGCTATTGCATTAGGGACATTGCCTCCCATCAGTGGTTAGTGCTAAGCTTCTACACAAGGTTCATTTTCATTGCAGCTACGCCTTGAGAGAGTCCAAAGGGCATAAAGCATCAACCTGAAAACAATGTCCCACAGCTTCCAGGTAAGATACACCTGATACTTCTAGAACTGTTCCCAGAAGAAACTCACTTATCACAGCTCCTGCTGCCTTGGCTATAGAAAGGTGGCTGGTGGCTATATTACTGTCTTTAACAAGAGTGTCAAAATCAAATCAAACCTGCAGAAAATTTTGGTCTGACAGTCAGTGCTGTCACCAGGATTGTATTGGTAGCATCAACTCACACACCTCCCTGTGTTGATTTAGTGTATTAATCCTAAGAATATGCTGTCCAATGCTGGATTTTCAGTTTCATTTCACACTTCTCAGTATATCAAATGCATCACTTCCTAAGAATCCACAGTTCCACTTATTTTAAACTGTCACCATCAAACAAGTGATTCCTGAGCTACCTTGATACTTAATGTATTTTCAAGGACAGCAGACAGGGAGCCTACAAGATGAAGGAGCTTTTTACAAGGCCATGTAGTGATAGGATAAGGGGGGATGGCTTCAAACTGGGAGTAGGTTTAGATTAGACATTATGAAGAAATTCTTTCCTGTGAGGCTGGTGGGACACTGGCACAGGTTGCCCAGGGAAGCTGTGGATGTCCCATCCCCGGCAGTGTTCAAGGCCAGGCTGGATGTGGTCTGAGCAACCTGGTCTAGTGAAAGGTGTGCCTACCCCTGGTAGTGGGGTTGGAATTAGACGATATTTAAGGTCTCTTCCAACCCAAACCATTCAATGACTCAATGATCTAAGCACCTGTCAGGACCGGGCATCACAAGAACATATTCCTGATATTGAAAGCAGTCAAAAAAGTTACTATTGCTCTTGTCCCACAAACTGAGCGTGGATGGGAAGAACAACCAACATAAAACCTGAGAGTTCCTTGAACACCAAAAATTGCTCTATTAAAAACAGAGTGCCTTGTAACATAGCATCATACCATCAATCCAAGATTAATAATTTCTGATATAAAAATGTGAAAGCAGTAAACACAACATATAATGAATACAATGTGTTTGCCTATGCAGTACAGGATTTATCTAGCAAAGCTCGTAATAGAACTGCACGAGCCAGCCTAAAAAAACTAGAATCCAAGGGAGTGCTGCTGCAACCCACATCTTTGTACTCACAAAAAATTGACTTCTCTCCCTCCCTCTCCCCCCAGTGCTCAATACTTCCTTGCAGTTCATCTGTAAGACAGAACTGCCTCCAACTGACACTGAACCTCAGCTCTGCCTGATAGCATCACTCTCCTAGGCAGTGGTGATGAACGGAAGCAGTGACAGCCCACACAGCCTAAAGCTGCAGCTGTGAGGCACAGGTGTGCAGCAGTTACAACAAGGGCACATTTTAAAATCTGAGTTTATTTCACCACAAATATAAGAGTGGTTTGGTAAAAATTGAGAAATTTTTAAAAATCTGTTGCAATTTTGGATTTTTCTGTTCTGTGAACTTATTAATGAATGTTCTTTGGCGTTATATATTTATGATCTTTCTTACAACTCTGTTTTTCTAAATCAGGGTATACTGAAGTCTTAAAAAAAGCCTAACTAGACTCAGGCTTGGTAGGTATGACATACAGAAATGATACATCAAGTGTTTTCTGACAGCCTTCACAGTCTAAACACCTTATACCATTATATACAGAAAAATTTTCTTGAGATAAAGGTGGTCCCATTGCAGCTCCCTCTGCCAGCTGCTCAATATTTACACAAAGCTATTTGCTTCCCTGCAGTCAGCAAAATTAAGACAGTCCAAATTTCTAAGAAAGAGCCATTACTTTGAAGAAGTTTTAAAAGCAAAGTTTGTTTAGCATTTGTGAAGAGCATTCTGAAGCTATGACTCCGCAAGACTGAGTTGGTACAACTCCTACTTTACTGACAGTGGTGGAGCCCAATTTATAAGACAAAATGTTGCAGTGTTTCAGGAGCTTCAGAGAGTCTGATTACATTTGTGCTATAATTAAGTTGCATCCATCCTTGCTCACCACCACCAAGAAGATTCACATCTGCAGCCCAACAGCTGAGCTGGAACAGCAGCCACAACTGGGCAAATACTGACTTTAACTAAAGTGACCTCATCAACTGTGCTGAGTCACAAAAACAGACTTCGGAACAAGTTATTAGGCTACAGAAAATTTTGCACCACAAAAAATTAAGACAAAGTTGAAAAGTTTCAACAAACTCACTTTAAATCGAGAGGAGAGTAAATTAACAGTGTGCTTATGATTGTAAAACTACTATGCTTGAGGGGAAATTCTGCTTGGCTGATGAATATCTGAAAGGCTTCAAAAGATTAATTAAATAATCCTGTCAAAACCAGTTGTTTCTGAATGCTCCCATAATGAATAATACTAATTATGAGTATACACTGTATTCAATGTGTGCTTTTGGAATTAATTTGGCAACTGTGACTTTAGCTGAAATATCACTGCTTGCCTAGATTTTATTTTTGGAGGGATTTATCAATTGAAGAATTTAATTTATTCACTACTTAACCTCTGATGCTCTTACATATATCACTTTTAAGACAGGAGCTTTTCAAGAAAACCCAAGTGAACAGCTGGATGAGAAATTTGGTGTTGCTGTTTCTTCTTGCTGTTTAGTGGTTTGTTCCCCCTCAGCCACCTCTGGAGTTCTGAGAGGACCACCCAGGGTCAGAGAAGCAGCTGTGACTTTTCATTAAAGATACACTGCTAGATATCCAAGGAATCCCTATAAATCACGAACAAAAAGATAAGAACAATCAGAGAGCTTGCAGCAAAAGGAAGGAATGCCCAGCTGGGCCCCTAGCAGACTCTGGGAGTCGAAGGGGAAGCGCTGTGTTTGCAATGCCCTACAGTGCCTAGAGTACACCTTGGTGCGGTGACCCCAGGGCAATGAGGTCACACCTCCACAGTAGGCAGGGATGTGCCAGCCACACTCCTTTAGACCCAGGCACTACAATTCCAGTGGCAAAACAAAGCCCCTGCAGGACTCAGGCCAGGACTCGTGCCCCAATGCCATGAGCCATTACCCTTGCACTGCCACCACCATGTGCTCAGCAAGGGCTCTGCCTGTGGTGATTCTGCATTCACACTTGGCTCTGCTGTGCAATGTCTAAGTCCAACTGCAGTAACTGACTACAGAAATTACAACTCCCCCAAGACACAGTATTTTTTCATTCACATGGCATGTGCCCTTAAAAACCAACTTAATAACAGGTTGGCATCCATACCTTCTTTTTACAAATGGCAACAACCAACTGCCACAGAAATAGATCTGAAGCCATTGACAACTCTGTTCTTATGCTCATTCGTGTCCCACATTTGCAAGAATCCTACTTTATGGAAATCGGAATTTAATACAATAAATACTTTGCAAGATCACCAACTCTGAATGCTAAAAAAGAAATGTTGACGCTGTACTTTTCCTTTTTTAAACAAATATTACAAAATTGAATTTTATTGAGTTTCACACAAGATGCACTTATAAAATTGATACAGAATGTCATTCAACAGAAAAAAAATGAAAGCAATTTCAAGCTTTCCTTAGCAACTGCTAAATAATTATAAAATAAGATACACCAAATTGACAATCTTAATTTCAATGTGTGAACATCTCCAATTAGTATAAAATACATCAAAATTTAAAGATTTTCAAAATTTTCCACAGCACAAGTCCTTTTTACTTTCATCCCTGAACATAACCACAGATTCTGGCCATTACTCCCAGTACTCTTACGGGAGAGGAGAGGCTGAAAGACTGCAGCAAGGAGTTCCCACCAGAGCAGACCACCCTAAACTGTACAGCAGAGTTCTCTCATTACCAAGTCTGCTCAGACACGTAACTCTGTCCAACTGCCTCCATCTGCTATATTACTGTAGTCCTGCAAGTTTCAGGAATTAGCAGATCCATTAAACTTTCACATGTCCATACAGCAAATAAACTTCGGCTTTCCCATTCTGACAAATTATGAAATTAGCAAAGAGCAAATTGTCTTCATTTGTTCAGCACTGAAGTACTTTTATGATACCTTCCCTTGGAAAGTAAAATTGGTGCTTACTTGGATATCTGAAAGGCATTTTGGAAGCTAATGCTGTGTTTTAACAACATATGAAGAATTTATCTTAACTAAGGGGTCTCTTCTGATAAAACTCTCCAGCCTATGTTTTGAGCTCAAATTTAATCCATTCTTGGTCTGAGGATTCTGAAACTTCTTTTGTCAACCCTCCCAACCCTGCATCTCACACCAGAAATTAAGATGCATTGTAATGCTTAAATGGTCTTTATAGATCTAGTCCATCTACTTAAATCTGACTACAACCAATCAATTACATTAAATGGATAATTACGATTCGATTGTCAGTGTGAGCTTTTATAGGCATGTTCTCAGGCAAGTTAATACACAGATGTCATTCTTCTAAGAGTTAAATGCAAAATGCAGTGCAATGTTCTTTTCTGCTGTGTTAATGCCATACATACAGTTCCAACACAACACTTGTTTGCTGCAATTAACACTGCCATTCCTTAACATTGGAAGTGCCCCTTAAATATTTTTTCCTACAGCAAAAAAAATCCTCAGCTTTTAAAAATAATTTTCTAAATAATTTGCCTTGCAGGACACACAACACATAAAATGAATATGCTTCATATTTGCCCAGTTAAGCAGAACCTTCATTACTGTGATCTTTGCTTGGTGTTTAGTATTCAGATAAAATACTAAGCAGTAAGTCTTTCACTTAAAGGCAAAATTTTATTCTGATTACAAGATTTTCAAGACACATCTTGAAAAGACTTTTGTTGACTAGCTTGACTTACTGTTTTATGTACCAATGCTTTATGTGTTTGTTGATATAAGCACAAGTTTTGAATTCTGCTTGCAGATGTTTAATAAAACACGGTAACTGGATAGGCAAGCTTCCGGTCAAGTCGCCACACATTTCCAGGAATATCCTTACACTGGAGGAACCTTCATGAACAAATAGTGTTCTGGAAGCATGGTTTCATAATGCAGAACAGGGTTATGCTTTTTTTCCAGTCTGTTTTCCAGAAAAGTGATACTGCAGCTCTGCCACAAGGCTAGAGACTCGCGATCCACCACATTTTCCAAGAGGCAAGTTAAAGATCACTTACTTGACTTGACCAGATACCAAGCCAAGTTACTTGTAGAAAGAAATTAATAATTCTTTTGCCATTAATAATTTAAGTTTTTAAATAAATATTTATGTGCCTTTTGGCAACTGTCCATTCTGGTAGCATCTGCTGTCCCAACAGCTCAGTATCCTTAGCGCATTGATTTTAGAAAAAATAAATTCTTAGTCAATTCTGTTTCCACAAATAGTAAACCTGTCTATCTCCAACAAGTCTTTCTTTGCAGACCTGTGTTTTAATTCTGAACTGTCTTGGCTTATATCTTTTTCTTCTCCATCAGGAGTTGTCAGAAATTGATCAGAATTGCTTGTTACAAGTAAAGATGGCATATTCTCCTTCTGATGTGCTGGTTGATTGGTAACTGATGTAGAACCGTTTTCATCTGTGGAAATTCCTGTTGGAACAGAAGACAATTACAAAGATAATAATAAATTTAACACAGACATATTAATACAATGTGCAACAACCAGATTCATCCAAAGCTATCCTGAAAAACTGTGCTGCATCAAGTCAGCAGAAGCAACAGAAAAATGCTTTCAGGAAGCCACTACCTCTTCTTAGCTTTACTGTAAGACATTTCCTTTTCTGATTTTGACAACATGCAGAAAATAAATAGATAGAAAAAACCAAATTCTACAGAAGTTTAAATAATCAGCAAGACCATAAGCAGCAGAAGTTAGGATATACATGCTTATTTTTGTTGGCTTAAGGAAAAAGATTTTTGACGGTTCTTGTGTGAATCACACAAATGTTTTCTATTGAAATGAACAAAAGGAATCTCTGTGTCAGGAACTAGATGTGCTTAATCCTCAACTTAAGTACAATAAACCTGCCTTCTCCAGGGGTAGCTAATAAATGACTCATGCATGCTATGCACTTTAATAGCACTGGCTCCTAAAGCAGTGCTATTAAAGAGGTCTATTTTTATTCCTGTCTCTTACTTCGGCGGAACTGAACACTGCCTTCATTAACCTAGGATATTGGTAAGTAATATCCATGTATTTTTTCCATATTTTGCTAAAACGTTTAAAGAATTAAAATGCACAAGCTAATGACAAAAATATAAGAAAAGAAAGATAAGGAAAAAATTATCTCCTCCTCAGTAAAGACTGAGTTATTGTTTCTAAAGGAATCTGAAAAAATCTGACTGATGTGGAGAGTATTGCAGACCAGCCCAAGGAAATGTTATCTGTCAGAAAGGCAGCACTATCCAAATTGCTACAAAAACCTATTTCTGCAGAGCATCTGTCCACAGTATGCCATCTACTACTTGAAGGTACACGGGTTACCCTCTACAATCTTATGCAAGTTATGGGTACTAAACTTGCATTGAGAAAGGAGACAAGTAATTTTAATTCTAGAACTTGGTTACGAATGTAAGTATTTTCTAACCCAGCAGCTTCCAGATGTAACTGGTCTGCCTATAAATGATTACCAGTCAGGGCTTTCATCCTTCAAGAGCGAGTTTAGAATTTTATTCTTTAAAATTTTAACAGTTTTAGTGGACAAGGCAGAAACTCTTTAAAAAATTAACTGACTTAAACTATAAGCTGGCAGAAAGGAGACCAGACTAATTAATTCCCTTACCCTTATCCTAATAAGAGATGGGTTGAGAGACTGTATTGAAAAAACCCAGTAAGTGGGGCACAGAGATTAACTAATATTGCAGAGCCCTGTAGTAATAATGCAAAAGCTGGGGAAGGCAAATACATTCTATCACATAATCACGATTTCCAGTATAGAGCTGTTAAAAAATATAAAATCCCAAAAAACCCTGTAAAATTGAGCTTTTTCCATCACCAATGGAAGCTAGGAATACTCTGAATAAAATTCACAAATGCTTTTTGCTCAAAATCTTTCCATTGGAGAAAAAAAAGCATCTCTGCTACTTCAGCTCACAATATACTGTAAGTTTAAGGCTCAATCTAAGTAAGCACAACTTATTAAGTCTCATATCCAATGTAGTAATAGAATGTTTAATTAAAACATTACCATTATGATAGTCCTCTAATGAAATGCAAATATGAATTCAGACCAATTCATATCACATTCTTTCATCGTGAAACTAAAGCAGTTGTATGAATTTAAAAGTAAACATTTGCACCAAGTTTCTGCCTGATGTGATTTGACACATATGAGAGATAAAGATTTATGCCAAACACTGACAGATTCTTAACTCTCCCTTTGCTGGCGAGACACTCTGACGACTAATGAGCACCTTGCATTTCAAGCTGTTCAAGCTGCTGGCAAGCCATGGAGTGAACACAATAAAAGCCTCACTGTTAAGTTCTCTAAGGCTCTCATTGAGCTTTTCCCACAGGAAGATGCAATCCAATTCAGTTGACGGGAACAATGAAGGTTTCTGTTTCCTTCTATAACGTGTCACACAAATACAATAATGCCATATTCCCATAATACATTAGCCACTAATGCTGAGGACCTGTATGAGAAAATTGCATAGCCTGGATATGGGGTAGAGACCCACTGAAATTCCTATCTGGATTTCATAAAGCTTTTCATTATGTGCTCATGACAACTACAATTAATTATTCCTATGCATAAACCTACCATGTTTTACATTGATTTCCATGAGAAATACAGATTGCTTCCCTCTAAACTTAAGCACTCTCACAGATGATGTGTAAATGTTCACTTTTTTGTGCAGTGACATGGCAGATGGGGTTGGACTACATGGTCTCTTTAAAGGTTCCTTCCAACCCAAACCAAACCATTCTATGATTATGATTTTAAAACAAAAGCATGCTTCTATGCCATTGTTTCTATCACCTCCACATTTCACAATGAAATCTTATCAGAGATATGAGTATTTATGACTAAAAGAAGATGCATGAACTAAAAGCAATAAATTCTATTACATTTACAGACTGTGTTCACAGCTGTGATATGGCACAATTAAAGTCCAGCAACAGGGTTTGTGTAGCAAACATTGCCATGCATCTGGCTTAATATTAAATTTAGTCTGAAAAATTTTCACTGAAAACAAACCAAGGCACTTAGCCTTACCTTGGGTAGATTTAAATGTGCCTTGCTGTTTGCCAGCTGGCTTCCCTGGGGTGGCAGTCAGGACAGGATTGAATAATTTCTCCTCCATTTTTGCTTCCTTTACATATTGACATGATTTCCCCAGCAATACAATGCTGTTAAGGACTTTGAGAGATATTAACCTGGAAAAAAAATTGTTTACATATTTGCATTAGCATATTAAAATAACTGTGTATTATTCACACTGAAATTATTCATATGAAAATAATTGCACATGATTAGTACTGTCTTAGGATTAGCTAACCAATTAAATCCTTTCAATATCAAGATCAAAAGGTAATTTCCTTTTCCTAACAATTTGTTCCAGATTCAATGCTGATTCAGAAAGCATCTAGAGAAAAACACCAAGTTTTATTATTTAACTAAAGGACTACAAGGACAGTTAAGCAGCCATTTAAAACACCAAATATTTGAACACAGAATTAAAAAGTGCCCTCAACAGTGCAAGTCCAAAATAAATGCACCCAAATCAAGTGTGCCCAGCCAAGTATCTTTAGTAGACTTGGAACCACAGGACAGCAAATACAGAACCATGGAATCATTAAGGTTGGAAAAGACTTCCAAGATCATTGAGTCCAACCATAAAGTCAGCAGTGCCAAGTCCAATATCTAGCTTTTACAAACTACAGGCTAATAATAATAAATCCTTTTTCACATCACAGAAGACAGTCCATGAAACTCAACAAATCCAATGGGGCAACACTGCATTACCATCATAGCACAGTTCAGTTGATGGCAGATTCTTTTTCTACTATGACTGAATTGCAGCACAAACTTCAGCAAATCACTGAATCCCTTTTACACCTGCCCTCATTTGAAGAAAAGGAAGGTCTCATCTACCATCAAGTGCTTTTTTACCATTTAAATGAGTTTTGCAAAATCTAATTTCCATTACTGGCAACACATGGCTCATAGAGCAATGTCCACTCCAGGGAGCGAAGGCTCACTGCAGAACAACAGGAAAAGAGTGATCTGTACTCTGTAGGATGAATGAAATATTCTCTATGCAAATCAAGCTATGCAACAAGACTGAACTAAATGCAGACTCTGAATTAATTCTCCACTCTATGAAAAGTCTGTTTATCGTGTATGTCACTAACAGTCTAAAAAGACAACTTCAAGTGAACATTCACAGATCCATGGAGCAGGTATAACTGCCTAATCATAAAGTGACCCAAGCACACTCCAGCAGCAGCTCCCCTATCTCTCACTGTGTAAATGTAATCAGGACTTGTCAAACAGAAAAAGAAAACAAACTGTACTTTTAAGAGAAAAAAGAAATTTTATTTATTCCATTTCAATAGAAAAATGGAAGAATCAGCAGAGCACACCACTTTCAGTACTCAGAAGAAAGTGACATTTTAGTATCCAAGCAACCACAAAGAAGATACCATTTTAAACAGGTTGAAAGCTGTGCTTCTCTACAATTTTATTATATTATTGGGACAGATTTTATTTCAAAGAGTTGAGAAGCTCTCCTTAATTTTTAATGTTTTAGAGGTGCTTTTTTCTCTTATGCTTCTTATGTAACATGTTTTTGTTTTGAGAGAGTAGGTTTCTACAGCATAGCTTGACTCTGATTTAACGAGATCAGAAGTTGAAAAGGCCATAAATCACCACTTCCCTGTATCAGTTCCAGCTTCTCATGGAAAATTATGCAAGCGTTTCTAGCAATTGTCCTTCATCCTTTTTCGCCAGCCTACCGCAGGCTCAAATTTCTAACAACAATGTAAGTTTGCAGTTTTTCAAAATCCTAGAAAAACGAAAGCTCAAGGGCTTTTTTTGCCAGGACTCTTTAGCTACAATTAAAGTTTAACTACAGTCATTAATTATCAATACAAAAGTAATTCATCCATAGTATAGGCTCAAATCTTTGCCCAGTTAATTGTTTCAGATTTTATCACATCATTTCTCACATATCTGTGTTATTCTATATATATTCTCACCTCTGATGAGAAGCTGAAATTTATGTTCAGAAAAAAACTTACTTGAAAGATCAAGAGGTGAGCTAGCTTCAAGTCTGAGATCACAGCAAAAGTAAAACTTTGTTCTCACTTTTCAGTAAGGAAAAAATTGCCCAAAATATATTTACTTTTGTGACATAAGCCTTTAAAGAGCAGCATTTAACACTTCATGTTAATCACATTACTTCTTTCTGCCTTCCATTCTCCAAGCCACAGACACAGTGAAAAATCCTGGGCTGCAGCAGTGGAATGGTAGAGGTAGGAAAACATTACATATATTGAGAAAAAGGAAAAACCACTGAGCAGCATGAAAGTGCTGACCTTGTTATACCACAGTTTGAATATGATGATCAGGGGATAGTGCTTTGAATTATACAAAGCTGGCTTTAGGGAGAACACAGGCACAGCATGCAGTATGCTGGGGAAGAAATTTAAGTATGGTGCAGAGGAATGTGGCCAAAATTTTACTGTTTAGCCTATGTGCAATATCTCAAAGTCTTCGTTATCTGACACTAAACAGATGTGTCCCTACACTGATGTAGACAAAACACATCTGATGGAGTTCTATTTTTTGTAGATCAGGGTCAGATTAGAGGTAAGAGTCTACTTATTAATAACGAATGTATAGCAATCCTGTCCTTTTCATAGGCTATTGCAGAGCAGTAGTCTCCTCTTTTCCTGCTGAACCACTGCCTCAGACTTAGAAGTCTTACACTTCCCACGCCTTGCTGCCTTCACTTAAAACACAACTGGTAGGACACTGGAAGAGATACTCCCATAACACTCCAGGCAGGTTCTTTTTTCTGTCAGCAACTTGAAACACTTGTTTATGATCAATTTTGAGAGACAACAAACAATGACAGTGCAGTACAGAGCTTTCCTAGAAAGTGGCCATCACCAGATAATGACACAGCAAGTGCCTCAAGACAGACAAACTAAATTGGATGTAAAGTACAGTTATGCATACCTCAGAAGTACCTATCAACTGGTGAGAAGTTAAACGTAACACAAGTATAAACTGACTTGGCAGCGAAGGGATACTGAAGGGATACTTGCACATCATTGGTTATGGAAAATGAATTGCCATTGTATTTCTTAACTAAGTTTACTTACTGGCTCCACCCTCCCCAGGAAAGGTGAGCCTTGCATTTATTTTTTTTTAACAGTAGTTTCCTAAACCAAAGTAAACCTTGCATTTAACAACCTGAGAGAAAAATTCATTGTATGCTCAGAGCACTTGAACTGCGTATTTTTGTTGGCTGATTGAATCTTTTCGTCTTTTTACAGACAACTTCATTCCTTAGAATTCAATTTCTCTTTTACACAGAAGTATGGGGCTTATCTCAGATTCTCTCAGTCTTTTTGCAGTGAGTTATTTCCATTATTGAAGTTAGTTATTGGGAGCTATAATCCCTCAATGCAGTCACAGTACTTAGGGACAAATCTGCACTCTCAAATTCAGATCATTAGCATAGGAGTTTTACATTTATGTTCTACTGAACATGAACTGTGTTTATACTTACATCTAGAAGTATCAACAGAAACTTCTTTCATATAATTAATCAAATAATGGTGAATTCTTTTCAACTGTGTGGATTTACTTACCCACAGTAGAACAGCACAACACAAACATAAGCTAAGACTCCTTGTACTTTTATTGAGCTTGTTACGACTCTGATGAGCTGTTTTAAGAATAGAAGTTAAAAGTTAGCACACAATTATTAATAGAACATTGTAACAGATATTTCTTATTTGGTAAATTCAAAAAGAGCAGAAGTATCTACATTAACAGAAATTTAGTCTAATGTTCCCCTTGGTAGTACTAACTATTCCAGATTTTGATTTGAGTAAGTATTATACTAGCACTTAGTCGCAATTTTGCCAAAATCAGAATTTGACAATGTTTCTATAACAGTAACTTTTAAATAAAATAAGAAGCGGAAAAAACTTCCAAAAGGGCTAGAAGGAGAGTTAACAAATTTAGAGGAAAATGTCAAGAGATGCAATGCAAACCTGGATCAGTGTTACACACTACGCTAACCCTATGATTACAAATTGTGGACAAGGCATATGTCTCCCAAGTTTGACTAACAGGTGGATCCTCAAATTTCAGTTTTACTTCAGTACTTTAAGCAAATCCTGTGAACAGTATTTCCCCCCATCTCTATGGGAGAACATTACATTTAAGTTAAGTCATATTGACGTTCTTCCAGGAACATAGTGAATTAACATATTTGCTGACAAAGCATGTACAGATCTCCAGCATTATAACTACTGCTTGTCTACTTGTGTGTATGGGGAAAGTCAGAGCAGTTATTTAGAGAAAACATTCTGCAACAGTTAATTCAAGACACCATGTGGACACAGTTCCATTAATGAAGGTATTCATTTTATAGCAGCATGTATGTGTAACAAAGTGAACTATTTCAGAGTGGTGTACTCAACAACAGCTCAGGAGCTCAGTGCCCCACATAAAAGAATATTGAGCCATTAAGCGTGCCATTACAGGGACACCCACAAGGACTCCTATGAAAAACCTAAATAAACTGCTACATTACTGCTAACCTTCTGGCAACCAGCTGTTTTGACTATTCCAAATGAATGAACAGGATAACTGCCAAAAGGAATAAATGTTTAGAAAACGCAGATGTAGTTTAATTCCACTGGTACAATTCAAGTTCTTACAAATTCTACAAAATTAATATATATTAATTATAATAATAATAATACTGATAATAATGACTGACAACAGTAATGCATTTGTGAAGTCACAAGTAGTATGTGATATAGGTTATACTGAGTACTAACTCAACCTTTCAGCATCATTTCAGTTACTTCAGATAATAATTTCATCCTCAAAATATTCAGCCAGCTATCTCAGAGGGACACATTCTTGAAGTGAGATCTTATTGTCAGAAAACTGATAGGAAAGATACAACTTACTAAAACAGCCAGTGGAAGAGGAATGAAACCCATTCTTCTGGAGACTGAATCACTATAATCTGTATATGCCTAGGAAAAGACAAGGAAGAATAATAAACTACTTATGCAAAGGAATGAGCTTATTTTAGCTTGGCACACCCTGCAGATAAGAATAAAGCTCTTTTAACAAACACTGTACTGGTATAAAGTGTACCTATTCACATTTTGGAATTCAAATGGAGATTGCTGCAATCTCAGACAAAAATGTAATACTACCATGACCAGTAAGATTAGCTTTAGTGCTCTAAATCAAGACCAACTGGAGTATAATACAAATCTCTAAATCGAGAGCAATTAGGACACTGAATCTAAAGGCGCGATGATATTTCGTCTGTACGTTGTTACCAGTTTAGAAACTTTTTAGTATTAATTTGACTCTACAGAAAAAACTGTTACAGGGATAAAAGAACAATTATCCACCACACTAGCAATTTTATATCATTCTACGAACATCTATAATTAGCCTTAAGGTAACGGTGTTAAAATGTTTTTACATTGGAACCCAAAACAAAACTACTTGGCACGACAGCTTGCCAGCAAGTATGGAATATCACACCAAAGTTAGTGCCTAAATGATGCTGCTTTATTTCCCACAGAGGATCCTTAGGAAAAGTAATGGAGTTTTCAAAACTAACAAACTGGGCGTTTTATTATTAAGAAATTATTATTAACTGTTTGTAACTGATGGTGTCTAGCTTCTTTATGAGGTTTAACTACTGCGTTCCTCACAATAGCTCAAGAAACATGCCCAAGAAAACTACAGAAATTATAGTAATAAAGTTCATTTAATAGTCTAAAGCACTGATGAGTGGAATGTTAACAAGTGAGACCTAACCAGTCCTCATCCATGAAAGGTGTGCAGAAAACAGCTTTCCAAAAAATGGTACTAATTAAAAACACAAGTGGTCTGTGTGCTCGATAAATACCCATGCCATGACAGTAACATTCACAGTGCAAACATCCCGATACATCTGTGCACTGTCTGTAAAGAAACATCAATTCCTAATGAATACTGTGTTTTAACACAGCTGAAATACCATAAGAAGAACAGTAATCTAAAATTTCCTTGTTAAGTTTACTTTCATCCTATGTATCTCAAAAATGCAAAGTTGTTATAACTATCCCCTTACTGTAAGTGTATTTGGAAGAGACTTCTCAGGAGTGTATTAAATAAAGCTCAAACTAACCTGAACAACTGGATAAAAATAATATAAATCGCAAAGAAATATTCCTTTTATTTCTTATTAAGGACAGCAGAGTAGACTTTCAGTGCTGCATGTATTCCTTCAAGTTTTCAATATCCCCCCATAACAACTGTGTTAGTTAATACAGGAAAGTGCCTTTAATTTTCAGGCTTACATTTTTCTGTCGACTGCTTACAAGGTCAAATGCAAGACTGGCTCTGTATTCACTGTAGACCTGGAAAAAATCCAGCACATCAGATGTGTGGTTAATTTGTTATCACACTTTATAAAAGCAACACAGATATTATTAAAATATTTCCATAAAATATTATAAACTTATAGTCAGTTTTTCTGAGGTCTAACTGCACTCTTCAAGAGATGAGCCTCTATTGCCACAATAAAGTAATCTTCATTTATATATATATAACAAACAAACAACACTATGCTATGTTTTAGGAACTGAATGAGACTTCATAAAGTTACTGAATTTCAGGATCATGAGAAACACAAAAATCACATTAATCACATTTAGTTTTTTCCCCCCCAGAGTTCATAATTGGTTTTAAGCTACAGGAAAGCTAGCCCTAGGATCAAATTAAACAAATGAGAGAGTTTTCTTCTACACTAAGCAAGTGATCCTATGAAAAAAGCAAATTGCATCTGAAAACAAATTAAGTTTTTCCTTCTCTTTAAAACAGTTCAGCATACTAAGAAAGAAAAAAATCTATTTTAAGGATAAGTGGTAGGACAACTTGCACTGCCAGTGATAATAATTCTGGAAAAAGTCTGACCTAGCAATCACAAATCTTTAGAACTTCATACACAAACCCCACAAAGTTTATTAAATAAACCTTGCAAAATTGCCAGTGACTACCCCCATCCTCCAGCTGTTTCAGCACTCTGAAGCATGCTACATTTTTGGCTACCATGACTTCATTACTGCTCTTTTCCACACTCTCTATAGGAAAGTAGGGCATGCATAAATGCCTCTGGCATAAGAGAGCTTATTAAGTGCATCTATTACAGTTGTTTCTACACTACACAATGTAGTTACTTTAGAGATGCTGAAAAAGAAAGCAGTTCACAGGTTCTGATCTCATCTTCTCAAGAGTGATTTTAATAGTGAAAAGACACTAACTCATATCTTCAAAAATTTATCAAGTGTGTTTGAATTCACAATGTGGAACACAAATGGCCAATGTATCATGCTGCAACACACAAGAAGCAACTTCATCTACTGCTCTAAAAGAAAGACTAGATAATATATGCAGCCCAAGAAATTTCAGGAGTGGGAAACTAACATAACCTACTTCATATTAGTGCTCCAAGGAGAGTGGGAAAAAAGATCTTGATTTCAGACTCCACTTTTAACACACACTCAAGAATAGAGTTAAAGCAGCCTAACAAGACCTGTTTTTCCAAAGACCTGAATTTCAGCCTACAATCCATTTTTTATGAAAGGCTAGAAGGTCTGTCTAGACTGCAGAACAAGTCACCTTCTTTCAATTTAACTAATGATCATTTCACAAAATGATCTGCCAGTAATGTGAATTGTAGCTATTATGTGAGCTGTTATACAACACTTACAATAATTTATGGATCTGGAACTACTAATTTAGAGGCAGAGGTGTTAGTTCCAAATTAAGAAGATACTCAGAAGTATATTGTATCAGGAAAATAGCAAGCTTTCCCAAGCAATATTGAAGATATGAAAATAACAATTTTTACGTTTTCTGCACTGGAATAAATTTTATATTTGAAAAAAAATTACCAAAACTAAATACAATTTAAAATAGCACCCAGCATTCCAAACAGGATACCTACATCTGCCGTGATGTCATTGAATTTCGTTATAAAGGCATGTTTCACAATATCCACTGCAATTTCTGAAGCCACCACCATGCAAACATCCGGGAATAACACCCAAAGATGATCTGACGGTTGTGAAGAAACAAGTTAGGCCATTTAATTTAATGCCAGTATACAAAAAAATTGTAACACTTCTGTACAACAATGAAATATCCTCACGAGTCTGAAGAATCCATAAGTTTACATCATCACAGAGCATGCAGTGTGCAAGTCCTTGCTTATCCATTGCTGTCCTAAAAACTTATCAGTACTGTGTACAATCACACCACAGTTGGGAGCAGGTCCTTATCTCTTCACTTCGTAAACCTTTACCTCTAGTAGGAAGACAACCTTTCCAAGTACTAGATACTACATGTTCAGTATGTGTAAGACATAGACAAAGCATCTGCAGTTTTAGATACTTAAGGTAAAATTTAGGTAGGCTGGTAAGATTCAGGCAAAACACATCACAGATCAGGGGTCAAAATTATTAAAAAAATGTTTTAATAAAATAGGTGTTTTACAAAATATTTATTAAATATGTCATTAAAATCTTAAGTATAATCAATATGAGATTAAGAATTGTATTTTTAACATAATCTTTGTCCCATTTCAATCTCACTAGCCACTTTCTAGGGGATCCTTCATTCACAGTGTACTCCAAGGAAAGGAAAGGACTGGGAAGAAATTGTTCCAGACACTGCTTGAACTGTAACTATACATGTTTATAGCATAACAAACTGTATTTCTAGCAAAAAGAACACAGTCATTCTTAAAAGAATGCCAGATACAGAAAAATGAGAATCTAAGGTATTTGACAAAATTAAGATTTGGTAATTAAATGTCTTGACTATGCTTATCTTTCAGATTGAGGGAAGAAGCAAGAGATACAGCACTTGATAGCACAGATATTTTTCTTCTAGATTACTCACCTGGATTCCATGAGAACTGTTCCATATTTCTCAGACATACAATTAGTAGCAGCACATAATTGGTGAACCTCTCCTTTATATCTGGATTAAAACAACAAAAACTGTCAGCTCCAAAGCAACATTTATTTGCATACACAGATATCTACTCATTCTGAGATTCCATCATTTATTAATTCTTGGATTAGATAACATTTTTCACAAATTATTTAACTGGATTTAAGGAGTGGGGGAAATGCTGGTAACCACACCATGGACAGGATTTCTGCAGTAGGTTGTGGCCTGGTCTGTCTGATGCTGGCTCACCTTGCGGTTCCCAGCAGTAGAAGGGAATTAAGCTGTGACTTACTATCACCTCTTCTAATTCTCCTCTTAAATCTAATATCACCTCTTAAATTCTCCTTGATAAAGTCTGTGCATTCCTTCTGTGATTCAAAAAGAACCAGCACCTCCTGTTACTAAAATGGAGAGAATATACCTATCTGTCCCTTCGAGCTATTAGCAAAGTACATTTAATTTTCTACAGATCATGGATATCCAAATTGCTGTATACTGGATTCAGCAGAAGGAAGAAAAAATGTCTGAAGACAACTGTTACACCTTAGCTAGAAGGTTCCTACCACTCTTTCACACTGCTGTCTTTAAAGGGAACAGCAGGATGTATCAGCACAGTTATCAAAACTGTAAGCACTATAACACAAAAGCAGCCTGATCAGGGACAAAGTCCAGAGACCTGCCTCCCAGACAAGGCAGTCTTTTTTCTACTGTGGTGTCCTGTTTCCAGAGATGACACACACAGCTTGCTTCAGGAAGCATCACATTTTTTAGCCTATTAAAAAACACCTTCCTGAAACTGTAATATTGAAAAACGGGGTAAAGCCTAAAACATAATGTCATCACAACTGAGGAAGTCCAAAGAAGTCATTTTAGAAGATAGATTAAGAAAATCTGTGAAGACACTGTTATTGCTTGTTACACCTGTCAATAATTGTGAAAACAATTTCTTTGTGGACCCTCCAAATCCAAAGGGTTCATCCTCTTAAGCACCTCCAATATTGTGTGGGGTTCTACCTACTGGTTTTGGGAAACAAGAAGTAGAAATGTTTGGAAGAACACACAAGAATTAAGCTGGCCAAAAATATATTTGACTTTGTGTCAACAGTTTCCATCATCTCTGACTGACTACAGGCCAACAGCAATGCTTGCGGCTGCAGTTACTACAGTATAATAATATCACTCATTTTGTGTTTTTTTGGAAATACTGGCAAGTCTGAAAAAATGGAGCTAAAAGAGAAGAAGAAATCCTCCAGGAGAAGGAAAGAAAAAGCCCACAGGATTCAAGAAGAATGAGACTTCATGCACAATATAAAAAGGCACATCTTGAAGTACATAAATTCATCTGTCAGTATGGGCTGGGGAAGGGACAGAGGAAGCATAGACTTTCAAAACAGAACAAATGGCATATATATGGTGGGGGGGAGAGGGGAGAAAAAGGAAATCTTTCAGTACAATAAATTTAAAGCAGAACAAAGGACATAGGCAAAACCTAACCCTAATTTCTTGATTTCCTGCCAATAACACTCCAACAAGTGAAGAACATTCTTCTGTTCTTCTGAATTCACAAAATACCGCCCAAATAACCAGAACACAGTATTGTATGAAAAACCTAGTTATAAGGTATCACTTGATGCTGTCACAAATGGATAAAGAAAATGCAGTCAAGCACTCATTGGTCTATATTCTTTATCATGCCCATTAGTGACTTGGAAATAATCACTGAGTTTTTAGACTTTTGCACAGAATCTCAAAATGGTTTTATAGTCTATTTCCCACATCACATACTTTCACGCTGCCACGACACATCATTGGTCAGCGCTGCATAAGGAACACAAGATCTCATGTTCAGTTCTTCAGGTCCCAGGGAGGCCAGGACAGATAGATATTCTCAAGTGGGAAGCAAGGGCCTTAATTCAGGCCTAACATTAAAGCATGTCTCAAGCTAATCCTCCAGATATTTATTACCTGCTTGGTATATGTTAGGTCACCAATTGAAAGGATTAAATTTGAGAAGGGACATTTTGGGCTTTAAATTTCCTCTTATAATGCTGTAATAATACCAGTTTTTCTTCCACTAATTTCTGAGACTCGGTGACAGGCTGATACCGATTTTTCCCCTCTGCTTGTTTTCCCTGTTCTCAGTGGCCTCCCTTCTAATCTGTTATCTCTGCTGCCACAGCTGTTCAAGGTTGTTAGGAGGGAGAGAAATGACTGTGGCTGCTGCTCTTCATCCTCATCCCTCTCATCAACTGTCAGAGATGCAAGCAAGGCAGAAAGAGCACTTGACAGTGGCTTCAACAGTAAACTGTAACTCACCCTCACCGAAAAGGACAAAAAAGGCTTCAGGATATCCAAAACAACCACTGGTAATCAGTCCTAAATACCAATTAAAATTTCAGAATACAAAACATGTACCGATGTTTCATCATTTATTATGAATTTATTTGATGTTGTATAGGTACATTTGTTTTTTTTTTAAACCAGTGAGGGGAGTTTCCTGTACCATGTATTGCCACTTCTTAGACGATGTGGTGAACTACAGAACGGGTGAAGCTACATCCCTGGATTCACACTTGCTCATGCTCTTAAGAACAACAAAGGCAAAATACATCACCCGTATTTGTGAATTTGGCAAAACAGTGACAAATGTTACTGTTCAGTTACAGTGTTAGTGTTCAATTACAGACGGCACAGGTACTAGCAGGAGGAAATTATTCTATTCTGCTTCAGCACAATGAAGAGTAAAGTAGAAAGAAAAAGTGATCTCTTTTTGTTCTCCATTGTGACAATCCTTAGTAACATTGATATAAGCCATTTCAACTCAGTTTTGCATGTATTCCACCAAGTATAGATGATAAGCACATCACATAACTGTTTTTCTGTTAGGATGCAGTATAGCTTCAATAATTCTTGCCACTATAAGACAGGGTTAAATGAGAGCCAAAATGACAGATCAATGACATTTTAAATGGTCTTCATCCACCTCCTCAAACACATGATTAAGAAGCTAACTTTCTAAGTGTTAAAAAACTGACATGTATCATTAATTCACATGTATTTATCCCCTTGACCAGTCTCTTGTCAGCACATACCATGCATAGTGCTGATGACATACTGTGCATGAAGTCTCGATAGATATCAGTGACAGGTGCTGCTCCTCAGGGGTCCATATTGGGACCAGTGTTATTTGATATCTTCATTACGACATAGATGAAGGGATTGAGTGCACCCTCAGCAAACTTGCAGATCACTGAGTGCTGAATTTGCCACACCAGAAGAGTGGGATATCATCTAGAAGGATCTGGACTAGCTCAAGAAGTAGACCACGGGAGTCTCAAAAGTTGGAATAAGACCAAGGGCAAGGTGCTGCACTTGGTTTGGGACAACCCCAGGGACGAACACAGGCTAGGGATGAACAGAACAAAAGCAGCCCTGTTGAGAAGGACTTTGAGATTTTGGTGGATGAGAGGCTGGGCATGAGCTGGCAACATGTGCTTACAGCCCAGACAGCCAAATGTTTCCTGGGCTGCATCCAAAGCACTGAGGACAGCAGGGAGAGGGAGGGGATTCTGCCCCTCTGCTCCACTCTGGAAAGACACACCTGGAATGCTGAGTCCAGCTCTGGGATCCCAGCACAGGAAGGACAGAGACCTGTTGGGGTGAGTCCAGAAGAGGCCACCAAGATAATCAGAAGGATGGAACACCTCTCCTATGAGAAAAGGCTGAGAGAATTGGGATTGTTCAGCCTGCAAAGGAGAAAGCTTCAGGGTGACCCAATTGTGGAGTTCCAGTACCAGAAGGAGCCTACAGAAAAGATGGAGGGGGGCTTTTTACAGGGGTATATAGTGACAGAACAAGGGGGAATGGCTTCAAACTGAAAGAGAGTAGGTTTAGATTAAATATTAGTTATAAATTCTCTATTGTGAGGGTGGTGAGGTCCTGGGAGAGGTTGCCAAAGAAGTTGTGGATGCCCCATCCCTGGAAGCCAGGGCTAGATCAAGGCCAGACTGGATAGAGCTCTAAGCAAGCTGGTCTAGTGAAAGGTCATAGCAGAAGTGTTGGAACTGTAGATGATTTTTCAGGTGCCTTCCAACCCAGGCCATTCTATAACTGAAAGACTGCATTCTAATGCCATGCTGAAGCTGCACTCTTACCAGGGCTGGGCCTGGAGCCTGACACACATCCTACTGCATACTGCCCATATACACTTCAGATTATTTTGAAAGATGACATTGTATTTGCTTGTGCTTCTATGCATCCTCTAGTGGTAAAAGTGATATGATTAAACCTTTTCAACTGCCTTTAAAGTACGTATTTCAGTATTTTGAAAAGGGAAAGGAAGAATCAGACATTCCAAGACTTGGCACATCAGAACTTAGTGGTCACATGTCAAAAACTAACCACAATACACCCTTTTCCATTAAGGTAAGTCACATGTGCATATAAGGGTTGTCAATACAAATAGAGGTGGTAAACATTTATTTCAAAGACATGTAATACACATACTGTCATAAATGCAATAAAGGGAAAAAAAGCAAGATGTACTTTTTTTCATCTTGGTTGTGTAAAGTAAAGCCCAAAAATGGATTGCACATAGCCAAATCAGATTTTAAATACTTCTGCCCCATTGACATGAACTCTGCCATTCCAATTTTAATAGAATTCTATCCCCGTATTAATAACACATTCTACCCTTCCATAAATCCTCCTGAAAAACAGCAACACATACCCAGCAATTAATTTCCAGTGTGCCAGAGGGTATAATTGTTTTTAGAAAACATGTAAAAGACATGAAACAAATGTTACTGGAAATAAAGATTCCTGGCACAGCACTGCATCTAGTATGGACTAATGTAATTAATTAGCCAATATCTCAAAAAACCAACTACTGAACCCTGAAGATCTTAGGTACTTTGTAGTGTTATCTAAAAGAGGCAGTGAGATCCCAGGTACAGAGATCCTGAAGAGGGGTAAATAGTCTTTAGAACATGTAGTTATTTCCTTCCAGATTCCCCTGACACATTATGGAGGAATCCCAAATCAGAAAGAAAAAGAAAACTTTTTATCATGTTAATCCCACTGTTTATATGTTTAGATCAAAAGCTAGTTATAAATTGTAGCATGTAAGAAGTGACACAAGATCTTTTGGTTTACATCTCAGCAACTCCTAAAGAGCTGTAGTGCCAACTACCTTTTAACAAGTGACCAGATCACAAGAAAGGATCAAAGGCTGAACAAGGAATCATCAAGGAGACACCAATCTTAAACACAGTCCTGCCCTCAAATCCCTCATCCTTAAAATGAACAACTTGATTACAATAATGGTATTAAAAAAACCTACAGCAGTTTGAATTTCAAAGACCAAAAATAGAGGCTATTCAATATTGTGATCAAAGTCAAAGAGACTGATAAACTGGGAACAAAGAAGAATGGAGAAGAAAAAAAGTACAGAATAATAAAGAAGACAACTGAAGTTCCTAAAACTTCAGAATAAATACGTTCAATTTTTGAGACAAGAGATTTAAAAAACAAGGAAGAGTCAGGCCTAACAACCAACTGAAGGGAATAACCTAACGCATTACATCTAATGCACTTCTTTGTTTGAGGTACAATTGAGTTTTGTGAAAAAATTTAATTAAGAGCACAGCTTGAAATTAAAATAAGACATTTAAAGGCATAAATGAAGGCAGCATGCTGGGCTTTCAACAATGATGAAAGAACTTCTCTTTATAATTTGGTCTCCTTGTTCTCTAATCCTGACCCTACAAAATTTGTTTACAGACAACTATTTCAAAAAGAGAATATACTATTTAAATTTAGGGGGATATTTCTTCCTGATACAACAAATAAAAGGTTTTCTGTATAGAACTGTGTTCCAATGGCCACAGTGTTTAGATTGCATGGGTGTACATAAATTTCTTTGTAGAAGTCAGGGTGACAGTGCAAAAGCAGTTTTGTTGCAGTTGAAAAATCAAAGCTGTGAGAACAGCATAGCTCAAGTCCCAAATTCTGTAGCTGCAGTCTCAAGCAGCTATACAAGCCCCAAGGACTTTGTCAACCTGCCCCTAAAAGATAACAGGTTTAGTTTTATTAGATAACAATTAACTAAATGTATATCTCACATCCTATTCAATTAATTTTTATGTAGATGATTCATTTATTTTAGTCTTGAAGCTTTAGTGAATTAGCTTTTACAGCAGAATGTTAAATGGCCATACGAAGGTGAGAAGGATCACTGCCTCCATCAAGTCCAGAAATGTAAATACTGGGAGAAATAGTACAGCCACACATTAGCTTGCTATCCACCAACTGGTGCTGAGCACGATGCCGAGTGAAAATGATCTCACAGTTTCCAAAATCTAAACTGTTTCCAAAATCCTATCCTGATGTCTTACTACATAGAAGCTTGCAGGGCTCTGCAAGGTATTTCAATGTGTGATATAGGACATGTCTTAGAAAGTACAGCTTGGACAGTGCATTTCTGTTTTCACACTTTTATTCACAAGACAACTTGCTTTTGAATTCTAGTTGCAGTAACTTCTCTTGAACACAATATCTACTCTTGTGGTCATTGCTTATCTTTTCTGCTTCATCATATTTTTCTTTTGATTAATACGTTAAATAAGAAGAGAGTATCACCTATTCATGAGAAGTTCCTCAGATATCCCTGTGAGATTCATATTATTCCCCTCAAGAATTACTATATTTAGCTACTGTCTACTAAACTTTACACAGCAATTGAAAACAGGTTTGACAACAGTAATATTTTGAGGTGAGCCCCAGAAAAGGTGGGGCAAGGGGAATCCATTCAGTGTGTCCAAGCTTAATCAGCTACTGCTGTCATCATTACCCTACATCTGACTGCAGACCTCAGAAAACTACTGGAAGAAGAAGAGAAAGGTGGGAAGTATACGGGAGTGCTTAGATTTAGTGTTTCTTTTCAGAAGTTTAGTTCAGTCCAGGCATGCAGTTCAATCACATTGTGTTCTAGGACAGACAAGGCACTCCAAAGGCTAACTGGAAGCTCAGCTGACAGGACTAGACTAGCCTCAGTTCTAGAACAGGATCATGTATTGGCATAGCATGCCAATACAAGATGCATGTTCATTTCAGCTGCATGAAACAAAACATTTAAAGGATACCAAAGTGATCAGAACACATGAATTGAAACAAAAACTGAAGCTGTGATGCAGTAAATCTGTTCAAATTCAAAAGAGGTGAAAATCTCTACTAAAAATCTGCTTGTTACCTGAGACAAAAAACACTGCTATTTATAACCATACTGAAAGGTGTGCCAGGAAAAATTATCTATTTGAAAGGAATAAATTAGCTTGTTTTGTGCACTCTTCTATGTATGTACTCACTGCTTCCATCCCCAACACTGCCTAATGAATGGCAATACTTCCACCAACTGATAAAGGGCAACCTGATATTGCTATTATGGGTCTTCAGTAATAATGTCCAGCAATAAAATATTGATATAGTTTTCTTTTTATGGAGGAAATTACTAGCAATTTCTAATATCAGTCCTTTGTTTATTTCATCATGAAAGAGGCCTCACCTTTAAGTAGGAGAGCCAGATGTATAGTTGTAAATATTCTCTGCATTAATAAGAAACCTTATCTAGGTTTTCTATCAATACCTCAGTAAATTTCACTTTTAGCATTCTCACTGTAAAGTTAAATACCTCTGATTTTAAAAGCAAAAGTAATTAAATCTTGGAAACAGAAATTATACTATTATCACAGACTAAGTAGATTATCAACATAGCTGAGAAGATCTTTTTTCGGAGGTTTTAAGAGCATCTATGAGGTAGTATAAAATCCAGTGTTAATTTTCTATTATATAGTATTCTGTGATACATTTAAGGTCTTATGTAAATAGTCTTTCATCCAAAGAATAAGAAAACATTTGCATGCAATATTGCAGTTTGCAGATGAATTAGACAAGTCACATCAATAGTCAGAACTCAAAAGCTGATGTAAGCCTGTTGAAAACTTAACTTGCAATACAAAAATATGAATCATGTTTTTAAATAAGTAGCTTTTTTTTTTAACCTACTGCACATTTGAATTATCTGGTTTAAAAACTATGAGCTGGAATGAAAAAAAAACATTCTATTTTCTTTGCTCATCTGTATAAATGATAGTGGGGAAATTCAAATAAGGTATACTGAAGGAATTCTTTACTATGAGGGTGGTGAGGCACAGGCACAGGCTGCCCAGAGAAGCTGTGGCTGCCCCATCCCTGGAGTGCTCAAGGCCAGGGTGGATGGGGCTTTGAGCAACCTGATCTAGTGGGAGGTGACCCTGCCCACGGCAGGGGCGTTAGAATGAGATGATCTTTGAGGTCCTTTCCAGTTCAGGGCATTCTAAGATTCTGCAAAACTACTACAAGCAAAGAAGCTCTAGCACAACCTTAAAGCGCAATCACTCCTACAGGCTTTGAAATCAAGAATTCAGTAAATATTTCAAATGGCTGATACCAGTATTAGAAAGAATCTCCATCAAACGATACCCGAGCTTTTCCTCATGAGACACACTGAGTACGACTTTCCAAAATTCATCCTAAGCAGCAACTCAGTTAAGAAGTGCCAGAACCATGTTTCCTAAGTACCCTCTAGCTATTTATCTTGGGAGCATATCAAAAATTAGAGTAGTCTCTGGCATTTCCCTCATATGCCAGATACTTCGTTACACTGGGTTTTTGTTTGTTTGGGGTTTTGTTTGGGTTTTTTTTGTTTGTTTGTTTTAGGGTTAGGGGAGATATTTCAAGATCCACCCTCAGAGCCACTCAACAACATGCATTCTGAGATCACTATCAATACAGCACACTATAAAGTCAACTTTCTGAAAACAGAAGACTTGGTCACTTGGAAGCACAGGTATTTCAGCACAAAGCCAGTAGGCTGTTTTAGTACCTCAAAAAAAAACTTGCCATAAAAGGAGTAACAGTGTTCCTTGAAGTAGATCTCAGTTTCACCCTACTGAACGAAACACTAGCAGGGGGTGATGAGGAATGCAAGTCAGAACACTCAAATTCACCAAGGTGAAGTGCTGTTTATAGTCAGAATAATATTAAATACATTGCATACATTAAATATATTAACAAATTAAATAAACAGCCTCTCACTTCACATTTTCTCCTGATCACTACTGCTATACATACCGCTGTTTGACATTTGAAAAAGATTGTTCTTCTCAAACTTCTTGAATACACTTCCTTTTATTTCAACAAACTGCAATTTATAGAAACAGTTAGTTAGTTTTTGTTGATAAAAAACTGGTATCAACAAATAATATTATAAAAAAATATTTTCTTTTAAAATATTAGTATTTAAGACATACAATACACAAAGACAAAGTACTCTGAAACAAATTAGGGTAGCTGTAGAATAAAGCTACATACTTACATTATTGGACATCATGATGGTAAGCAGTGATTTATTGTGGGAGTTGAAGGCCACATTAAGGGTTGTTGCTTGAACCATTATAAGAATAGCATGCAGGACTGCATAGCAGCGTTAAGGAAGAATATTTGAAATATGTTTTCAGCACAACAGTACTGAAGAGCAGTGTATCACAGATTTCCTATTTTGCTTTCAAAGTTTTACAGCGAAGTCTCCATATCCCTGTAAATCAGACTTACAGCAAGACAATACTTACATGTATGTAATACATGCACAGTGCTTTGTAGCATTTAATAATGATGCTAATTTCTCTTGTTCTAAAAGAATCCGATGACATTAATCATGAGAAACATCAATACAATCCGAAGGAAAAAAGATTCCGAGCTAAAGATTCTGAGCTAAAGATTCCGAATTAGCCTAAAGATTTCAGAGAAAATAGGGAAAAATTGTAAGAATTCTAAATACATCACCAAAACTACTGGACTACGGTATCTCTTTAGATTCACCAATTCATTGTAAGATTATTTCACACTGAGAACATCCTGAATATGCATGAGTTTATCCCTTCACTTCAAGAAAATATGTTCAAGCTAGATGCATTTAACATTCCACTAAATAACAAAACCCAACTGTCTTTAAGGCCCTGTGAGCCAAAATACTCAAACACAAATCAGAAATAAAATTTTCCATGAACTACTCAATTTTGGTTTTTCATTTTACTATTGGTACACCATTGTGAAGGGATTCATTTTTTAAAGCAGGTGGTACTGGCAATCTTACTTTTCCTTTATTTCCATCAATTTTTGAAATGTATTAAAATAAAATGATGTAGAGCAATTACTCTGTACTTTGACTTAGAAAATTTTGTACTTTATCGAAGAAAAAAGGATACAGACATACAGCACTGCCATGAAGAAGTGAGGAATCACACCTATGTGGGCTCTTTTTCTTTCCTTAGGTTCTGTAGCTGTCCAATAAAGAGCATCCAAAATATCTTGTCCAAATGAAGAAATCAGACGATCAGCCACCTAAACAAGAACAACTTTACTGCCTTTTACTGCCTACTTTTCTCTCCAGCACTTGAGTATGTCCAGTTCAAGAACAGTTCAAACTAAAAGTACAGCTCAATCTAAAAAAAGTTTCATATATATAATTTTTGATCTCTTACTTATTCCATGTTCACTCTGGATTCCACAGCAATACTGTTCCTTTGGCATATTCAGAAGTTGACTTTCCCTTTCAAAATTACCACCCCCTTTGCAACAGCATTTGTAATAAATAATCATTTATTGTTATCTTAGATGCTTTCTTCAAAGATATTCAAGTATAGTTCAAACCTCAGCCTTTGATAAAGCAGTATGTATGTTGTGTCAAACCATCTTAAATGTTCTTTCCCATCCCTCTGCATTTAACAGGAAAAAACCCCAACAATGAAGACTGAATCCCAGACGAGGGAACACAAGCTTACAAAAAACACTGAAATTAGACTTGGCTCTACTGCTTTCTACATACTGAAGTATATACTTAATGCAAATGTCTGCACAAAGTAGAACTCAAAATTAAAAGCACTATAACACAAAAACAAGCGATTAAGAGGAACTTCAAAGTATTCTGAAAAAAACAACAAACACCTGAAGTGTAATCCAAAGAATAAATGCACAAATAGAAAAAAACCCTCTAGCAGTAATTCTAAAGATAGAAAACATATGGACAGCATTTTGAACTTGTAATTTGAACCACAGCAAGAAAGGTCACAGGCAGTTCCACCAGTTCCCAACATTTCATCAGCAGCAAACAAAACTGAAAATCATTACACAGAAAAATATTTTTTCTGCCTATACACTGCAGTTGAGTTTTTTCAAAACCAAACTGCACAGGACAACAAAACCAGAACTTCAAAAATTAACTTGGCATATGTCTGGCTAAAAAAAAAGAGCTATCTCTCATTGCTTACTAATTCAACCAAATGGAACAGTTAAAGATGAAAAGCTGATCTCTACTTAAGAAAGACAAATAATATTTTCTCTTAGTGTCTTTCTGTAAAACAATAATTTTGGACATGTTGAATCAACGTGTAGCAATACAGAACCAGGTGCACAATGTACCTGCAAATATTGATCCTACTAAATAGAAAATAAGTTCTTGGGGCAATACAAATAAGCCCAGACTTCAGATCATTTCCTTACTTTTAAAATTAAGAGTTCTCAAGGTAAAGATACTGAAGTGAGAGAAGTCATACTTATTCAAGACACTATTATTGAATGAAGTTTCCTAAAATATGAAAATTCAATTAAAACAACATTTTACAGGATGCTTCAAGCAAATGTACAAGAATGACTTATGAAATAAAATAAACAAAATCATGAGCTGATGAATTATCATAAATCCAAAGCTCCTAACTCCATCAGTTTGAGAGATATTTACAGTGGCATTGTTTTCGGCTTTTATATTTTGTAAATTGAGATTGTCTACATTATTTGCTTCCTGCTCATTGTGATGACCCACTGAGTAATTACACCTGGTGTAGTAACACCAGCTGCAGAATGCTTAAGAGTTTGGTAAGTTTTTGTTCACAATATTGTGAGGGTTTTAATAAATAAAATGGTGGCTTTGCTTTCCTTTCTATTTAAGGAGTCCTTGGTTGTTTGCTGAAAGGATAGAAAATATTAAAACCCACCACACAATATTGTTGCTTGCTTTTCCAAATGTGACTTACCTAAACCCTACATGCCGGCTCCAGGCTCCAGCAGAATTCCATGGTGAGTGCTGTCACCAGCATTACGCACACTGGGGCTTCACAAGGAGCAGGAGCCGGTGGGTCTGAATCTAAAAAAGAAAAGTGTCATTTAAGCCAAATGTGCTGAATGCTCCCCTTAGCCGATCAGTTGGGAGCATTCAGCACATAATTTGAAGATTTTGCATTCCTCATATCTGTCCAGGACAATACTCCCTGGACTTGCCAACAGCCGAAAACATTAGGACATTGTAAACATCTCTGTTGCTCAGTGATTTAACTAGACTAAAAAGATCTTCCTTATTTTGAAATCTTGTGAAAAAATGTGAAGAGATTGTTTAAAAAAAACATGTTAAGAGTTCCTTAGAAAGCACTGCATGCATCGGTAGCAAAGACTTTTAATAAAAACCGCCAAAGTAGTCTAAGCAAGCCAATATTCAAACTGTTGAAAGCTGACTATCAACCAAGTCATTCAGTGGAATCCCATGAACATTTTCTGCCAATATTGCCACAACCTGTCATGGTGAAAAAGCCCCTTAACATGCTGGGTTTCATGAGACACCTTGGAAGTTTAAGACTGTTTCCAAATTCAAAGTCTAATGCCATTTTTCTAATAACCATGAGTAGTAACAGACTTCCCCTTTTCCTAAAAGAAACAAACTCATTCAGCATTTTTCTCAGTTAAAACACACAATTTTGGTTCTGCCAAACATAGCAAAGTAATTTAATTCCTCATTCCAAATAGAATGGCACATGACTTCCAATTCACAGCAAACACTGCAGTATCGCTTCAAATTATGTGGTAAGCACATAAAGCTGAGAAAGTACAGCACTAAGTGATTTGAAGTAGCCTTGAAATAAAGAGAAATTACTATTTTGAGCACATGGATTTATTTCGTAAGTGATAATCTCTCATCAATTATGGAACTATATATGGATGAGTATTTCCCCACACAACTAAAACCCAGATAGTAACTCAGTGCCAATTTAATATTTGTAAGTATTTTTCAGCAAATGTGAAATCAAAGGCAACAAAAAACCTATGAATAAACAACTGAGGTGACTTGTATGATACTTATTTCACTTAGTATGACAAATTTTCCTTATGCACTATTTTCATATTTTATGAGGAAAGAACAAATGCCTTCAGACAAAATGTTCAGATTTTGCAGAGAAACCCTGTTTCAGCAGTCTTCAAATAAAGGTGCAACAGATGTTCAAACAAGGATTAATATGTCATTCAGAAATCCCGAAATCCTAGTAGAGTAACCTTTGTGTACAAAGCTGATTGAGTCTGTTTATGAGGTTGTATTCCTACTATGTCCTATACTTGCAGGATGGAGATAAGATTATGCCTATGAAAAATTATTTTCTTTGTGAACCACTGATCACGGAAGTACAATTAAAAAACTTGTACTTTACATTAATAGAAAAACAGAAACTGTTTTTCTTTCCAGAATTTATCTTACCTCCCAAAACAGAATTTCCTTTTCTTGTGTGACTACATTCATTCATTCACCTTAACATTTACAGGCTTTTGTCTGCTAGCCAGGACTGAGGTAAAGCTGTAACATGTGTCCTTGCATACAGTGAAAGCTGTATTTCCATAATGATGAATTAAACCCCAAATTCCATGTTTTCTATTATCCTCCTTCTCTGCTCTATCTCGGGATCAACAGTTTCTACTTTTCTTGGCACGTTCAAAATCTCATTCATTCCCTGGCATTTCATAAGACACTTCTTTCATTTCCATTTCTCAAGTTTCTTGCTACGAAATTGATTAATAAGCTCCATAAAGTAGGCATTATGAAACAGTACCTAAAAACTTATTGTTTCAAATAAGTTTTGAAACCTGTCTGTTTCACTGCATCTAGTCTTATTATCAGAGGTGTGCGCAGATTTCTGAGAATACCAGATGTGCCACACTCTAAGTACAAATACTGGAACACAAAATATTTTAGTCTGACAAAAGCATGCTTCGTATTCTGATGCCAACATTCTTACCTCAAGCATGTTATAGATGATGTAGAGCTTTATGACAGACTGTCCCCTTATCAGATGATACATCATAGAGTAGTCAACATAGTGCATCATGAAGTAGCAGATGACCAATATAACTCCTTTGAGGATGTCACATACCTGAGCAGGTTGTAGCAAACGTCTGTCACTGAAATACAAAGGGCAAAAAGTTCCACTAAATGTCATATACCCACAAAATACAGATGTTACTAAGCCAGTATGAATTTACAGAAGCTGTTCATCATGGATATATTTTAATGTAGTTTATTATGCCGCTTCCCCTGCCCTTCATTCCAACACCATGACTATGATATTGGACATTTATAGATCACACACATGAACAGGATCACAGTCTCTAACTTGCCACATCCCTGTAATTAAAACACTGTATTTGTCGAGACTGCCCACTTTTTAATAACCTTCTGCATGCATGCCCTTTGGTTTCTAATTTACCTTCCCTCTTCCAGACAATTCTATGCTTTTGACTTCCTCAGGTAAAGAAATTGTATTCACTATGATCAAAAAGAAATGAAGCAGTCATCTTCAATTTCAGTGTAATGAACTAGATGCTGAGGAACAGGTTGGAAATTCTGTATCTTCATCTAGCTCTAAGCTCTGCAGCAGTAAATGCAAACAATCTGACATCAGAGCTTGAGATTGATCGTGAACCTAATGCAAAGTTTTCTATCTATAGTCCCATGAGTAACCCAAGAGACTAAAGGAATCATTACACAATTCCTTCCTATAAAGTAAAACTACAGGAAGAAAATAGCCTTATCTCAATTGCCACAAAAGTATCGATAAGCATAATGAAATTGCAAGGCTATATTCACTTGTCTATTTATTTAGTTTAGATTAATAGGATGTAAAGCAGTTAAAAAGCCTTTGAATTACATCAAAAGGTTGAGAATTAAATATAAAAAAGGAGGAAATAATTTCCATTACATATATTCATTTTTTAAAATACACTGAAATGCTTTTAGTGCAGTTAATATTTCAAAGTAGTTGGAAGCAATTAGAGAATTCAAGTTGTGAATTTTCAGTTTTGGTATTCTTAAATCAGAATGTCATTCAGTGATTGGGCAATGTTCCCATGAACTGAAAACACATTTAGAAAAAAAAAATTAAGAGTCATCTTGTAAAAATGTGTGCCATTTGTAAAAAACATCTGAACAGTTACTTATGACCTCTGGAGTTGTTCTACAGATCCTGCAGAGGAGTCAAAAATCCCTGCTACCTCACTTGTGCTATTTAAATCACAGCTGGAGTGTAATACTTTGGGTTTCTTTGTTGTCTTCCATTCAAAAGAAAAACACCCTGAAGACAGCATTCATACATTATATCACTCCTGGAACCACGCAGGGACATTCCACAATGGGCAAATAGGTCGAGCTCTTGCTGGGAGTATGAGCCAGAAAGTTTCCAGAACTCTCAGATTTACAGTATTGCACTTTCAATAGAGAGCAACTGCTCCTTTTATTACATACTTTTTACTGCATAAACTGCATTAAAATCAATTACATTCTGAATAAAAGAATGCAACCTGGTCCAGCATACCAGAACCGCTTACAGTGGCTTTCTCTCTGTAAGAGGTATTTTCTTGCTTTCAGAAGTCATCCAGTAACAAACAATATCCACACATCTTATTTCAGCCTAAGTCCTCAAAAAAAAGCCTCAGTAAAATTTCTTCCTTTCTTCAGCCCCATAATTGAGTTTTAACTGCAAACACCAATTGAAAAAATTAAAGAAAACTAAATGTTTACCTTTTGCCCACTGCTTAAAACGTCCATGACTGTCTTTGCTCGACACCAAAAAAAATGCACCCTCCTCAACCGGTAAAATCACACTTTGAAAATTTACTGCCTTATTTAACAACATCTGACTTAAAGGATTATAGCTATTAAAATACAATAGTGCATATTAAAATGTTTACAGGACTAAACAAGCCCATGATTAGGATTACTGCTCATATGCTGAGTAACAGCATATTCCTTTTTCTCCAGTCTACTTCCATTTTGGAAGTGTATTCAGTCATTTCTGTACAAGTTTCCCAGCCAACACTCAAACTCTGAAATAGAGATAGTTATCCAGTGGTAAAGGTACTATTATTCCACAAGAGTAATGCCAGGCCTTAGCACATGCAAAAGAAAATCAGAACTTATTACTCCGAAAAATAGCATCTTCATTCTTCTAGCCAACAACTACCTTATCAGCTTCTCATTAGAGAATTAGTGAGTACCTAGTAGAGAAAACCTGATGAACTAAAGAGTCACCCACTTGAAAATCTTATTCGCTGTCTTTCAAAATTTTGTTAAGGTACCAATTTTAATGATAAGATTGTCTCTTACTGAAATGCACTAGTCAGTAGAATCTGTTTATGAAGCTTCTGAAGCAGTCCAGAAAGATTCTCACAGGAAAATGCTTTGATGTTCACAAATCAATACAGACTGAAAATATCACGTCAAAGGTTTTCTGGTTTACAAGTACCATCAAAGATGCTCAACCACCAGTATAGTCACGAGTTGCAGGTGTTCTGTACTGTTAACTCTATCACTCTTCTGCTTGTGTTGATTTTGATCTGTACAACTACACTGAAGTAAAACCAGCTCAGGAGAAGCCAATGTGTGCAACCATCACAGGGGACTACAAATTCTGAGAAGAGACTGCGTACAATCAGGAGCACAACTGCTCTTCTAAAGGTGGTCTCAACTCTGAAAACTATCTCAGGAGACTAACTCTGTATGAAGTTACATACTAACTTGCACACAGCATCCTATACACTGAAAAGATTATAAGACTTTGAGAATGTGCTGTGTACAGAACAAGCTTAATTATCACTGAGATTCAACTCAAAAGCTGCCCTAAAGAGTCAGATCAATGACGATTGCTGTGCTTTAGAGGAATTCAACTTTGTAGAACAGGACCCATGCAAGTAACGTTTTTAAAGAATCTTAGAATCATTTAGGTTGGAAAAGACCTTTCAGATAATCGAGTCCGCCTGTTAATTTATCACTCCAAGTCCATCACTAAACCACAGTCTATGCATCTCAAACATCTCCAGGGATGGTGATTCCACTACTCCCCTAAGCAGCAGCCTGCCTGTTCCATTGTTTTACAATCATTTTGGTGAAGAAATTTTTCCTAACATTCAATCTAAACCTCCCCAAAACACAACTTGAAGTCCTCTTGCCCTACCTCTTAAGGGGACTTGGATTTAGTTTCTCAGTAGTCTGTCTGTGTGTCTAGGAAAAAACTGCAATAAACAATTTTTCTGACATTTTAATTAAAAATACAATCTATTAATGTTCTATTCAAAGTTCTACATAACTTTTCATGCTTCTCATCTACATGAGAAGCAGAACCAACAGCAATGTTGTGACAACTTCAGAACAAGAGTCCTGCTTTGGGCTGCAACCGAGTGCCTTTTATTTTTAGTAGCTGATTTTTTGGATTTAGTGTAAGAATTCTGATAACCCACGGAATGCTTTGGCTGTTGCTAAGAAGTGTTTACTCTGAGTCAAGGATTCAAGTGTCTCTTGCTCTACTAGAAAGGAGCTGCACAGAAATCTAGCCAGGACAGGATGTCCCAAACTGGCCAAAGGGATATTCCACACCACAGAGCATCACACCCAGTATATAAACTGGAGGCGTTACCCAGAATGGGGTCTATCACTGGCTGGGTACCAGGCCGTGGCTGGTAGGCAACTCTGTCACTTGTTTCTCTTAGGGTTCTGTTAGAATCTCTCCTTCTCATTTTCATCATTATTATTATTATCATCACCATTATTACCATTATAATATTTAGTATTATTATTAGCATATTTTGTTTCAATTATTAAATTGTTCTTATCTCAACTCAGGAGGTTTACCTTAACCTTCAAATTCTCTTCCCCACGGGTAGTAGATGGAAGGAGAGGGTGAGTGGCTGTGTGGTACTTAATTGCCAGCTGGGACTAAACCACAACATCTTAGCCACAAAAATATCCTCAGAGTTTCAATTTCCTCAGTTTGATGACAGAAGAGCTGCCAGCATCTCAACCCTCTACTCAGTACAAGGGATTACTGCAAAGATTGACTACAGAAAACTGCTTTCTAGAAAGTAAGAAGAGTAAGAAGATTCTGGCATTTAAAGTATATTGCAGTGCTCTTTCATTGTACACTAGGAAAGACCCTTTCATATTGACTAAACAAATAATCAACCTTGTACCACTAACTTGTTTAAAATTGAGAGAGATTAACCATGTCTACTCCATAAATTCATAGAAGCATTTTTGTTTGTAGCAGAATCATCTTCTGCACTGGTTAATAATATTTACAAAAGGATTTTGAGATGTGGTTCAGAATATAATAAAGAAAAGGGACAATTATTTCCTACAAAAAAAAGGAAATCAAATAAATGGATTAAGTCTAATGATTTGTCACCTTTTGGCAAATACACAGAGCTGACTGCAAAGCCTGCAGTAATGAAATGATCTAGTCAGTGTTCAGTGAGAGTTGACCATTGCAGTTATAACCAGGCTCACATGAGTTCAATCTGTATTTGTCACAAACCATTCCTATCCTTTGCATTAAGCTGTTTAATACATACAAACACACGCGGGCTGATGTGATTTCATGCCTGTCACAGCATTCAGCATTCATTTTTCTCAATATATGTTTTTACTTATTGTCTCTAGTAACTACTCACTGAACATCTTAAGCCCTAACTAATCAGACCTCGTGATTAATATCACATACAAACTCATACTGCTGTAGTCATGCACATAATGAGTACTACAGAATCTCAAAGAAACAAAATAAAAAAGCCCATATTGGCCAAGCTATGACAACAACAAAAAGGCCAAGAAACAAACAAGAAAAACATAGCATAGTGCTGGTAATTTCAACACCTCATGTCAAAGTAGGGACCCAAGTTCTAAGAATTAGACATTACTGAGCTGATGTGATAACTCAGAGTGTGATATTGTACAACTTAGAAAACATTGAACAGAGATACAAGAAGCTGAAACAGCTCACTTCCAAATACTTCATATTTTTACAACTGTGCATGAAGTACGACAGAATACAGAGCGGCAGATTTCACATGAAAATTACATATGGGTCTATTTTCTCATGAGTGACAAAACGAGAACAATAATTAAAGAGCATCACAACTATACAACTTTAATCATTCTGGTAGCAAGATAACAATACCGTGAGTAGTAGAATATCTCTGTATATAGCAGTTTGTCTTTTCCTTTGCAGCTATCCCAGGCATACAGAGGGATGCTGCACAACTGAGTCAAATATTAACCTGCCCAGCTTTAATGAACTCTGTTCTTGAAAGATAGTATCATGAGAGCCTTTGTCCAAGATGTAGTTCCCCTAATAACCTACCAGATTTCAGAAATAATGTTACATGGTTTCAAAATTTAGCTGAATATCATTTACATCACAATTTTCACACCTCAAACCAGTAAATAAAAGGATCCAGGGCATCTGGACTGTCCTTCAAATGCACCTTATTACAATATGAGATTTATATCTTTTCACCTAATTATTTTCTGCCATTATTTGAGCAAGCTGGTTTAGTGGAAGGTGTCCTTGCACATGGCAGGGGGGCTGGAACTGATGATCTTTAAGGTCCCTTCCAACCCAAACCATTCAATAATTTTACGATTATTCCATTACTATTTCAAATATCTTTTGCTTTAAGTCATTCTCTCTAAGACACTCTTTACAGAATTTTACAAGTGGTTTCATTATGTTAAGTTTCAAGTTCCCGCATTAGCTGTATAGCCTAGACTATCAAGGAATCAAATTTTAAAACGTCTTCAAACAGCCAAGTACTTTAACACCAAACAGTAAGATTTATCCATTCTTTCTATTATCCACTATGTAAAATCTTATTTTGCTTTACTATTACTAACACTGAATACACCAAAATGTTTAAACACGAGATAATCCTTCAATCTGCATGTATTCAGTGAAAATCCAAGCATTCCTTTACAGAGAAACTCCCACACCAGCAAATTATGACAATACAAAAAAAAGCACACAGAGGCTTCACCATTCTACAGCATGTACTTAACAAGACATTCAAACCTTTGGGTATATTTATCGTTACATCTAATTGACAGAAAATCTCTACTGAAACTTCTCAAAGCCTTACTTTTCAAAATAACAGAAACACAGAAATCCATACTTAAGCGAATATACAAGCTTATTACTCATTTTAACATAAAGTGATGCGCAAATCATACTAATATAGCTCCCTATTCCACCACAGCATGCTTCTATTTCAGCCCAGTCAATGGTTAAAAAAGCAGAAGCATGCCAAGCCCAATGCTTATCCCACAGTATTTAAAGCACTTGAAAGTCAAACTACAGCAAAATTTCCACAATGCACTGACATCAACCAGGAACTGAAAAAATCAGTCTGTTACAGAAAAAAAATACCTTTTACAAAACAATAAAAATCAAGATTTAATACCCATGCTTCAAACTTCCCAATTCATGGTTTGTCCACCACAAGACAAATTTAGGAAGTGTAAATCCAAGTCTTTCCTCTGTTTAGAAAACCATTGGATCTGTGCATGTCCTCTTCCTTTGGAAAGCTAAAAGCAAGCAACTTTCCTTATAAATAGCTAGGCAGAATTACTTTGCTATTCTATAAAATTAAATTAAAATACTATCAAATTAGATTGTTACTAAATATCCTGGCTACCCACAAACGTTGATGGATTTTAGGAAAAACAACAAAAAATTTTTCAAGATGACTTGTGACACTTGTAAAAAAATCCAGTTATAAAATTAAGTCAAACTTTTATCACAATCTACATAAAACACCTACCCAATGAAGAAAAATCCAGTCTGAAAACCAGTGCTCCTTATAAGCAAACTCTTTAAGTGAAAGTTTAAGGAACTAGTTATCTGTCTGTAATTTTCAAGGTATTTCTATTTAACATCATACTCAAAATGCCGTGATCTACATTTTTTACAGTAGTAAGAGTTATGTCTCCCTCTACTGGTAGAAAAGCATTAGGTTCAATCACCCATACAGGCTGTGACTACAGAGATGGTCACACTGCTGATCCTTAATGTTTGCTACTGAATAGCAGCATGGATTTCACAGTACTTTCCCTTAAATTTATTAAAGAAGCAAATCAGCTCAAGGCTTTCAGAGTATTGGTATCTACCTCACCAAACTAATTTTTGTTCTAACACCTGTACAACTGAAGTTACTCAGCATGAAGCAGAGCAGTATTAAAAATAAATCACAGTTTACTAATATTTGTCTTTAATATGTTCAAAATCACAAGTAACTAACGCACAAGATTGCTTAAGCAAGTGATTTCCAAGAAAACCACAAGTGTGTGTTAGGTATTTTAATAGCCTTGCTTATTGAATTTAAAGTAGTTAAACCATTTGGAATATGAAATACAACCTGGAAAAAAAAGAAATTTGTTCTTGCTGTATAAAAGTCTAAAAAAAAGTCTCACTACAATTGTTTCTGGTATGCTTTTCAGCAACTGACACTACAAAATGAACAATGGTTTCACTACATTGTGTAATCTGCAGACAAGTACACTTGTCTGAGCACTTAAGTTACTTTGGCATCCAACCCATATATACTCTGAATATATTATTTTAAATTTAACCACACAGACTGTCATATGATGTCTTATGATTTCTTTATTTTTGTCTTCAGGCCTCTTGGTGCTCCTCAATTCTTCACTAGTCTGATTACATATGGTTTTCCAATTATCTTTTACAGTTGCTTGGGTTTTGATTGTTTTGTTAGTTTTTTTAAAATCAACAGGCATTCAAGATGTTTTCTTGTTTATCGATACAATTCACTGCATTTTAATTGGTTCCTTTAGTTTAGGCTATTTAGTATCATCCAAATAATTCAGATTACTTTAAACAATTACTCCTTTGAAGTCAAACACATACAAAATTTCCAATACTGATGTCACATATACATTAAAAGATCTGAATACACTATCTTGGCAAGAATATTTTAGATGGATATTTTCATATTAATAACATACATACATACATATTTTTAAGTTTTTGTAAGAGTAATGTTTCTATAAATTGAAACTTAAAAAAACCCTTTTTATATAAATTTATTGTTCAGCTAATAATGCACTGAAGAAGTCTTTTAGCATGTTACAAGTTTAGGCATGTATTTTACAGCAAACATTTTCTAACTTATTTATTATTTTATTATTTATTATTATTTATTCAATGCTAACACTTTCAAACAGGCAACCACTGCAGTTTATAATAATTTATTTCATTTATTGACATGGTGGTCTAGTTAAAGTTTTGCTTAGGTATCTTTTCTTTCTCCATATTACATCACAGATACTTGCACAGAAACTGAACAATAGAGTTTTGTTTTACATGTAGTCTTTTTAAAACTCTCAATTCTTCAGTGTATCCTTCATTAATGAACTGTGGTGTCATAAATTTCTAATTTTATATGAAGCACTAACAAAAACTATTACATTAACACATACGGGGATATTTTCCTGTTAGCATCAATAAAGATGTCAGGGAAAATAAAATCCAAGCAATGTCGTCTGAAGGGTATACTTGCCCACATAAAAACACACTAAAATGTTTTTAAATGGACAATGTGATCTATTTGAAACATTTTCCTACTATTATATTCAAGTTTGGCTTCAGGAAAATAAGCTATTTTGATCAAATCTAATTTCCAGTTTGAGATTTTAAGAGGTACCTTACAGTATGCAGGACTCCACTGATGTAAAATTGTGATTATTCAGACTGATAAGAAAAATATGTCCCCTAATGAAGAATTCTAAGAAACTGAGAGCTGAGCTTGCCAAGGTTAGGTGGCATTGCATTTCTCAAACAATAAAAAGCCTCTACATGCACACAATACAGCACGAGACCATGCTAAGAATGAAATGAAACCAACCTTGCTGGTAGGCCCCGATGAGAGCTGTCTCAAAAAAATAAAAAAAAAAACAAAAACAAAAAACCGAGGTTTCAAGTAAGTTACAACTAGAAAAAGCTTTCATTAAGCTTTTATTTTTTAAATAACAGAATCAAATACAACTGAAGACAGTAAACAAAATATGCTAAAGTGTTGTATTTTATCATGCATGGAATTATGTCTGTCTGATACTAAGATACCTGGCAATGAACTGTCTGAGCTCCCTAAGATTACTACAAAAAACCTGCTTTAAGTACACACAAAAATATAGCTCTGAACCTGAAGCAGTACTTAGAAGAAACCTCAAAAAGCTTAAGGCACTATAATCTGAAGAATAGCAGGGGCTGTAGTTTTTCCAAAATACCCTTTTTTAAACCAGGCCAAATTGGTCCACAGGCACTCTATGTGAAAAATGCTTTAAATCAAAGAACACAACTTATTTTCACAATTATGTAAAGTTACATAAGCAAATATACCTACCACAAATAGCACTGAATCAATTTCATGTGCTTGTTATCAAAATTAAGTGATGGTGTCCCCTTTGAGGCATGTTGGTTCATTTAGTTATACTATTCATTTGTAACCAGCCTTTTTACTGATTACATGTAGATGGGCGAATTTGGCTGACAGCACAGAAGGAAAACAAAAATCAGGATTTACTCACCAAGGAGGAATCCCTGTGACACCACATTCCATCCTATAAAGGAAGTGAAAGTGCTCTTCCCTTCGGTCTGATTTACAAGAAAGAAAGAAAGAGAAGGTTGTAATGTTGCTACACTATGCACTGTTATGGAAAGGAGAAAGGAGTACTTGATCTGAGAGTATACTACAGAAAATAATGTTCCTGTTTTTGGCTGGTAGAAAGCTACACATTTTGGTGAGCAGATGCACAACTTCCTCAATGAACTTCAGATGACAACAGGAAGTTTATGAATTTCATAGCTAAATTCCTTAGCAAAAAAAAAAAAACAACCTTGGGAATAAGTGTGCAACAGAGGTTCAAATTTATTTAAAAGCCTGATAATATGACCAAATAATGTCCATAAGAAGAATGCCAGTGCATTTGTTTGTTTTATTCTTCCAGATATGCTTTATTTCTACAATTTCTTTCTTGAAATAATGTTGTTCTATTTATTTCCTACTGAAAAACATGAACCTGTGAATTCACAGGTCAATGGGAATTTTAAGAGGTACATATAATATAGCTGAAGTTATTGATGTTATAGCTGAGAGGACCTAAATTCACTTATTTCAGAGAGCAGAGTAAAAGAAAAATGCAGAACATGTATTTAAAATCTATATCTACTTCCACATGAAAGAATTCACAGATTCACAGAATATTCTGAGCTGGAAGAGACCCACAAGGATTGTTAAATCCAACTCTTAAGTAAATGGCCTGCACAGGGATTGGACCCACAACCTTGGTGTCATGAGCACTATGCTCTAGTTCCCGGTGGGAATCAGCTCCGGTGTGAGGCACTGGAGCTGCTGGGGCATGTGAGGAGTAGGTGGGTGCTGCTCACACAAAGCATGATCTTATTAGGCTTCCACCATCCAGGTGCTGCCCTCATCCCTTGGGAAGAGCCTAAAGGGTCCTGGACCCACTCCCAGCAGTGGGGAGTCAGGAACCCCTGCAGATGAGGTGTGTATTGGAGGTCCCTTGTAAAGGTTCTGCAACTCTATCTTTACATGTAAGAAAATTCATTATCTTCTACTGTATTTTCTTAAGAAAACTATAATTTGGAGAAAAAAAAAAAAAAAAAAATCTCACTTTCCCTCACAAATCCTTTCTTGCTTTGTGGAGATGATCTAAAATGCCTTTAAACATTAAATTAAATTGGCAGTCCCATCAAAGTTTCACTAATGTACAATTTTAGCTTTCATATCACTGTGTTTTACAAATAATACAGAAGAGCTTTTCCACATTCCCTTTTATTCCACGTCACCTTTTATTGGTATGCAACATATTTTCAAGAAAAATAACGTTAGCTCTATGAAAGAGTTTCAAAACAGGCACCGATATTAATCTACCCAGAATCTCTGGGTCTGAGGTATGGATAAAAAAATTGTCTGAATTGCAAAATGAAACTGTACCTTTCAACCACAGGTAGAGTTAGTTTTAGGAACCTATTACCAAGGACTTTAATTCCAAACAGAACTCTACCAGGTCTACTTCTCTGTCTACTGTGGCACATACTTTGCTGGAATAACAAACCTTTTATGCTGTCAAAGAATATTTTAATATTGTCAAAGAGAATAATTTAGGAAAGTTCATTGCTTGACTCAAAAGAAAATACAGTAGAGCTGATTTTTTGTAATTTCAGAACCTGTAATCTAATTTTGTGAAGTGTTCGTCAATTTTTTTAAAAGCACCCTGCCACTTACAGAGCATAGAAGTAATGAAGTTGCACCTGCCAAAACTACCACCATGTGATGACTCAGCCTTTGCCAGTTTGATCTCAGTAATTAACCAAAGTAGTTTAGTTCACTCAATGATAGAATCTTGGATTCTTCTGACTGAAGTTCTTGAAGTTTTTTTAAAAAAATGCTTTGTCAGCACCAATATAGCTCTGACAAAACCACAAAACTAACTTTGCTCAAAAGGCAAGATCAAGTGATGAGGATGATGCCTAAGGTATCAAAGAAGGATGACTTAGAAGTCAAACTGAAGTACTTACACTGTCTAGGCAGAAAAAGGAAACTATTTTAAGATACATTACTCTCTGTTTCCTTTTAAACACTGTAAAATGAAATATTACAACATGTGGAAGAGGCTATAAAGCACTTCCCCGGTATTTAAGAACTTTGCATAGTATGCCATGGACAGGAATTACCCCATTTATATAGAATGCGGTTTTATTGTTTTAAAAAAATAAGGGGTAATATAATCTTTCTCTACACTGAAAAGAGAAGATAGAATTATGAGGAAATAAATAAACAAACTGAAGAGTAAACTGGAAGGGAAACAGAACACTGCTCAATTACTTCACTGAGATGTTGAGAAAAAAGTCAAGATGAAGGGAGGAGCACTTTTATTTACTACACAGAATGGAATATGATGTGGCAGGTTCAAGTAACAGCTAGTCAACATTTATTTGATATTTGTGAGGAAGAGCAAGCTGAAAGATAAACAGCCACCTGCTTTGTAAGTACCTTTTGTAATTACAAAAAACAAGAAAACCCCCAAAAATTCGAAGTGCAGGCTCTGAGTATTTGGAAATAAGAACCATTATATCTGAGGAAGTTCCATTACATACTACAGACGTGAGTTCTAAAACTTTCAGTAGAAGCCACCAACTTTAGAACATGAATGAATTAGACAAAGCCTCAGGTACTGAACAGGTAGAGATTCCAAACACAGTGGAGGAAATTGTGATGCAAGAAATTGCTTCGTGAATTGTTACAAAAACAAAAGACTTCTTCACTCAAGATAACATCAGTTTCACAGCATCTTACTTGATAACACTTTAACAGTCAAGTTCAATAGACTAAACCAGCTTCTATTGTACCTTACACACAAAATACTGTCAAACAAGGAGACTAAATATTAGCACTGCAGGTGCATGTATGCATATGTACACATTTCACATACATGTGAGAGCATATGGTGCTTCAAATGTCACTTTCTTCAGCATATTGAACAATAACCTAAACCAGCAACTAGTCTTTGAAATCTTTAATTGTAATTTCAGAAGAGCAGAAAACTTCTTTGCCAAAAGCAAAGCTGAGTGTATTAACGAGGAAGAACATTCTTAAACAGAAGAATAGTAAGATTCAAATGATACGTTGAACTCCATTACATTTACCTGAATTCAATAACGGCTTCCGTATAGATATCTACAAATAGGCACATAATTTGCCTTGTCATCAGGCTAAAATCAAATAACTGTCATTTTTACACAGCTAAGAAAACTCTTTTGACCTAGTAAGTCTGAGGTTCAATTCAAAACTAACAGCACAATTAAACATTAGAGACTGCCATCTAGTGCTTATGTTAAACATCACCAAATACAAACATTTAGACTATATTCTAATTTTTTTTTTGCAACTGGACTAGCATTTGCTGTAATCAGAACATACATTTCTAAACTATGCATCCAAAAGACCTTCACATATGAAAGACAGTACTGATAATACAAATACAAGCAACTTGATAAAAAAAAAAAAAAAAACAGTAACCATAAATCAATTTCAAGTTATAGAAAATTCAGAATAAAGATCCTGAAATCTTTATTTATTGCAGCAAAACCGATAACATCAATACAAATACTCCTTTTATTTTAGGCTACACTTAAGTCTTATACAATCAGCTTTACCATGAAGTAGCAGATTTTATGAAGGAAATTAATTCTACCAAATTTTTGATGCCTATGCCAGAAGGGCAAACTACAAATTTTATGTATCAGCAACTTCTTAGTATTGATATAAAAAGAAAATCAAGGCATTAAGATCCAAAATTATGATTGGTTTTCCTCTCCATGTTTTACTCCCTAAGATAATATACATTTTATTCAGGGATCTTTTCAGCAAAGTTTTCCATGACAATAAGGAAAACTTTTACTGTTAAAAAACAAGCAACTTCTGTTTCAGTATCAAGGAGCCTATCAAAAGACACAAACCAAGTCTAAGAAATTTTAAAACAATGTTCAAATAGATGTTAGACAAAAGAACAAAACTATAAGGTAAGGTTACATCTCTCTCCTTTACTAACCTGAATATGCCTAAGTGGTGCTGTTATCAAACTGTTGTGTCTGAAGGAAGCAACGATGACAGTTAGTGACTGCTGGTAAAGCTTAAAGGTCCCACACACACCTTTACTTTGGATAGTTTAGACTTCTGTTTTACAGTGGAAGAAGTCATTAGTAGTTCAAATGGCACTGAAAGGCCATAAAATGAAGCACACACATAAATGATGAAATATTATTTAAAGGTACCAACACCCTTCTCTTGAATCAACTTACCGTAAGCCATAGCAAGGCAAAGTGATGAACCGGAACATTGCCAGAAAAACTCTCAGAGGAAGCAGGGTGAACACATACAGAAAAGCATCCAGGCACAAAAAGATTCCAAAAAACATCAACTAAATTACAAAAATAAAACAGAAGTATGTTAGTAGTTTATTAAATTTACAAAAAGTCTATAAAGAATTATGTTATGAAAAATACATTTACATAAGACTAACCAAATAAGCACAATATTCTCACTTGTCCAATCAGCTGAACTGTAAGAAAAATTAACATGCTATGCATTTGAAGACTATTCAGCAAAAATTCTGCACCACAAGGTCCAAGCAGGGAAGGCTTTCATAGACTTTCACAGCTCACTGAACTTAGTCTTTATTTAATATATAAACTGCAGTTGAATAAAAGTAGCTCATTTTCCAATGGTTACCTTTTTCTAAGGTTACCAAAGTTCAAATCTTAAACTTAGGATAAAAAACACATAGAGCTGTGCATAAATGTGCACAGCCATTTTCTGCCTAGCTCCTCTTCCAATGTTATTTCCCTCTCCCAAAAAGTTTTCTATTACCTTGTAAATTTTCTATTGCACAGCTAATTACACCTGCAGTAGATCTCTTTCAGAGAATAACCACTTTTTTCATACAAAGAATATAAAATATGAAGAGGTAAACTTCCAGTTGCCATCAGTTTAAATGTTTTATCCTTAATTTACAGAAATATTGAAGCCATTCATTGTGGCTAAAAGCAACTCCATAATTAATCTAGACATAAGCTCTACATTTCAAAAGCTCCAATATACCACTCTTCCCCCATTACATTCCTTCTTTATCTGCTCTTTAAATGATTCTGTGCTCTACCTAAGTGGAAGTCTAGACATATGCTTTTATGCTTCTGTCAGACCATGAGCTAGTATTTTTTTCTGCAAGGATAATCCTGTAGAAGCCAGCTTAACTGGCTACACAATTAAGACTAGCAACATCTCAGCAGACCTAGATATCCACATCAGATATTTACATGTGAAAGTTGTATGTGCTGCTGATGGGAAAGGAAGATACTGGGATGGGGGTGTAAACCAAAGTACAAGTAAATTACTTTGATCTCTCACAATCCTTTTGCCTTTCTAAGTACCTTCTTTGTTAGCTTGTGCAAAGGCCAGCTACAAGCCCAGTGAGCACTTGTACCTCATACATCCTTGTAACTCTGAAAGCAATCCTACAGACTGCACTCCAGAACAATCATCCACAAGCTACATAAGATAACTGAGTCAGGCATAACAGCACTGCTATCATCCTTGAGTTTTTACTTTCCCTTATAATATTATTCCAATCAATTCTACAGTGGGAGAATACTTCAATACCATCATGATGTTAAGGTTTCTCCCTGATACTTACTCATTCATTTACTCGGGTACAGTTTTCTAAAATTTCATAATTTTGAGTTATTATTCACAGTTACGAGGAGCAGTGGTTACATGAACAGTGGATAAATTTATGCACTGCCTTAATATGCCATTAAAACAATTTTTAAACTAGGTGTTGAATATTCAAGCACTGAAAACTACTGGAGCTGGACATTTATTATTTTTAAACTCCTTAACCCAAACAAAACAGAAAGACAGCTTGCCATTTTGCCTCTGTTCTTTGAGGGCATCTTTATAATCTCAAAAACAACGCTACTTTTAGATTCAGACAGACTTCTTCTCCACCTGAGTGCTATGACAGTTTTCCACGTTCTATAAGCTTGCATTAATATTTGCAATTATTGTTTAATGTCCTCATTTTCTCATGCTTTTACTGCATGCACCAAATGAAATACAACCAGTGCTGAACCTTTTACTCCTTTCTGTAAATATAATTATTACTGCTCTATTCCAGATATTGAGGAATTAACAGAAAAGCCTACAGAGCTTTTCCATCATCATAACTATAATTTAACAGAGGAGCACAAAGTTTTATCTTGAGATCAACTGAAAACTGTTCTCTTAAGATGGCAGGAATAGAGACCACCAGACCACCTTCTCATTTAGTATAAGTAACCTACTGCAATGAAAAGCTTCCAGGGAAACTGCACAAAATGCTTGAGTGGAAGTAGTGCTTGCATTGTAAATTATCTAGCTTCCCTAAATAAAAAAAGGGTACTCAGAACTACAACGAAAATACTACCTCTTGAACATTAGGCCCCTCTCTAAAACTATGGATGTTACATAAGTGCCTATTAAGATATATCTCCCAAGATTAGGCTTTGATAAATTTACTTCAATTTATTCTCACTCTACCTGATTATAATTTTCATTCTTATTTTGTAATTACACTATTAAGTAGTAAAAAAACCACGCAATTAAGAAAATTCTTCTCTTCCCTTACTAGCCTCACATGCTTTATTTCAAGTAAGCAGATTTTTGTATCACATAGGCAAGTGGTTTCTGCAAGAGATGATGATCTGTACACCATTCAGTTGATTTCTAGGTGCTCAATTTGATATAGTTAGTATGTATACTAACATGGCCTAAACCAATGCAAAGAACTAAAAAATTATTTCATAATCTCACTGTAAAAAGATAACTAGCATTTTTTAAATCTCTTTATTATTCAGTTTCATAATATTTCATATTCAAAGCACAGACTGAAGTTTGATTTACCATGCAAAAGCTATCAATTGCACCATTTACAGCATTAGTCTTATTTATAAATGACTGCTGGATATTACATGTTCTTACACACTGAAAGTTTTATTGAAAAGCTATGGCGACAATCCTTCAGAATAATTTCTGTGCCTTGGAGACAGCATGTAATAAGCTACGTAATTAAAACGGAGATGATGTAGAAATGCTGTATCGTTCAACTGAATCTCTACCATAAGTGGAATATTCCATCATAAACTGGAATGGGTAAATACTGAGGATGTGAAGACACCATCCCTGGAGATGTTCTAAGCCTCCAACCCTGAGCAACCTGTTGTAAATTACACAGCTTTAAGCAAGAGCATGGATTATGACATCTCCATGGGTCCATCCCAATCTCACTCATTCTGTGACTTTCTGCAGTGACTGACTGGGATTTTAGTTTGGTAAAGCCAGGCCTCATCACGGCTGAAGGACGAATTTAATGCTACTGAAAGGGGAACGTGAGTGCTACGGATCCAAGGGAATCCTGCCCACCCTTCCTCCCTCCTCCACTGCTCCTTCATCTTCAGTTAAAAAGCTCCCCTTCTTTCCTTGTGTAGACTCTAGATTCTCAAGAATATTGGCTGAGCAAATCAGCTCACTATCCTAGCACAGAGCAAACAGATCAAGGGAAGTGAAACATTCACTGCTGAATTATGAGCTGATTTAACTCCTGGAATGGCTCAACAAGCACCATAGCTCATGCCAAACAGGCAGTATGCATAAAGCAGGAGACTGAAGTGGGAGGAAGAGTGATACAAGCTTCTTCCTTTAGTCTAAGTTACATTGATTTAGCCCTATGTAACTTCATCCCTAGAGATTTTGGGGGTTTTAGCAGTATTCATTTTAATGTTTATCATTATACTGCAGCCTAGACAAACCTTATTACCAATATTGCCTTATTCATCATCCTCAAGCATACTGCTACTGCCTCCCAAATCAACAGGGTTAAGCCAGAATAAAATTGGCTCACTGCAGGGCCAGAATGATATCTAAGCTGACATAAAGGAGGTGGCAAGAATCCCTCAGGAAGGGCCGTTAACACTGGGACAGAGAGGGAAGATGTGGTAAACAGCGGCAAGAAGCAAAGTAAAAGACTATGAAAATTAAGTCAAAAACCTTAGAGAAACTCATATTGTAAGACTGAAACCTTCCCAACCTCGGAGAATTTTACGCTGGAAAAAATCTTTGAAACAGATATTTTTAACATAAAATTACATTTTGCTGTAAAAAGTTTTCTTTTGCTTGATTATTCCTTTAAGGAACAGTGACACCTTTATATTTGAATTAATTTGTCATCATCTACACTTGTTTGCCTCTGCTAAAAACATGAGTTGCCAGCAGCAACAAGCAAACAGGCAAAAACCCCCTGAAACAAAAATGTTTTAGTAATATTGAAAAATAATCATTATCGAGGTTTACATCTTGTTTTTGTAGCAAAAGGGTTTTCAAAATAAATAGTTCTTTAAATAGTTTAATTAAACAGATTTCATCTCTAAACTGAATCAAACGTTAAAGCATACTTCACCTTTTCCAGTTCTTTTGGTATCCGCATGCACGTGTACACTCTCTCTCTCCGCTCTGTGTATTTTGCTTCATTGTGTTCAAGGAAATAACCTCTTGTTAGCTCAGCACTGATGAACCTCAGCAACGAAAGATCTATTCAGAAACACACACAAGCAGAAGACACTTCAGGCACGACCTCCAGTGGGTGAGAAGCTGCTATACTTCTGTTAATTATTACTTGCTACATGTTTCATTTACACGGCCTCTAACCAAGAAGCTTTTTGCTGGTGGTTAAGTAACTTTGTATGGAAGGAGTTACAGGAGATTCAAGTCCGGTGCTCTGCCATTCACTCCCCTGCTGCCTCCCAACAAACAAGCTACTCTTCCCAGGCAATCAGACATCCCACTTCTACAAAACATTACTCAAAGTCACTACACCAAATGCAACATGTTGAGTGAATTTAATCCTTAATGTATTAACAGTCCTCCTAAATTTACTAAACTCTATTTTTGACTTCTTAAAAGCTATTTTCTCTCGCAGCAACATTAGCAATCTGCTCTTTATTTTAAAGAATTGCTTTCTGCAAGAGCAAAACATTCATAGATATGTGATCCCAAGCGATTCAGTGCACAAACAGGACAAACACACTGAAACTTTGGTGATCAGGTCTTTCACAACCAAAAAGCCATCAAGCACATACCAGTGTCTCCTGTGCTTTAATGGCTATAGGTAAATACCCCAAAGGCTGACTGGCCTATGTCAAAGCAGCTCATATGGCTTCTAAACCAGACTTTGCACAGAGCAGCCTTGCAAAATTATTAACATGAAATTGTAATTATGAAATTCAGGCTGTCAGCACAAGATTGAACTTAAGCTTCAATACTCACTGACAAGGTCTGACATTACCACCACCTTCTAACACTTCAGAAGTGACAGAACACTACACTGAAGTTCAACATCTCTGGTTATCAGCATTTAAAACCAGAAACTCTCAATGTTCACACAGCACCCAGAAGATGAAATACACTTATCTAGACAAACAGATGAAAAGCTACAGACACCTACCATGATACAAGCACATGTTCACAAATAGTAAATTCAAATTTTAGCCAAAGTCTTAGGGACTAGAGGAGGGAGAAGTAACCTTGTGTGGTAGAACACTCTACATTTTTGGGGGCAGGAAGAGGCTGTATATACATCCTTTGTAAAACAACTTAGGTAACAGCTGTTAAGAGGGGAATGCAAGTACTGACACTCTGCGTGAAGAATTCACCCAAAACTGTCTGAAGCAAAGCCTTCTCAATATTTATCACATGAAGATGAAGACTTTAACAGTTGCCAGAAGATTACTAAGAACTTTAAAGCAAAGAAGTAATCAGCTCAAGCAAAAGTATAGAAGAAGCAAAAGAGGGTGTGCTTACAGCCTGCATTGCCTTGGGTGGGGGGTATGATTAGAACTCGGGGGGATTACTGGCACTTTGCAGTTTGTGGTGGTGCATTAATATTCTCTGTATGTCTGGTATTGTGATTTATCATGCTGCTGATACTGACCACAGCTATATAATTCACTAACTACCCATTAATTATGTATTGTTAATAAATCGTGATTTTTTTTAAACTATTAGAATGGAACCATTTTCCAGGGTATCAGCTTGTCACTGGATAATGGTTTTGATGACCTATGTATTACTGATCCACTTCTACTAAGTAGGTCAAAACCAGTTGAAGCCTTAAAAACATTTATTTTAAAACAAACAAAACAACATGTTGCTTAATGAGTAGTAAAAAACTAATATTTACGTAGAAAGTTTCAAAGTTTATTCCATGAAATCATTGCTCAGACCTCTTGCAAACTTGTTTTCTGGAGTCTTCCTTTGTACCACTATCATTTGTAACTTTTTTGGTTATGCCAATTCTTCTGTGTTTAAAAACTTAAAGTAAAAACAGATATGTATAAGCACACCAAGTAACTACTCTGTTAACTGCCCAGGTGTATTTTCTTCCACCCCAAATAACCAACTTCTCTAACCTAAAGATAAAGCAATCTCAAACAACTGAAGTTTCCTGCACAGTAAATACATGCATATGGGCAACCACCATGGGGAAACTTTTGAGTTCCTGCCAACTTCAGATATTCTAAGATTTTAGCTAATGAGCTATTTGTCCCCACCCCTTCTTACCTCACACAAAGTATTTTAGAGGCCTGCAGCTGAAAACCGAATGATTCTAAATTATCAACACCTTAGACTTTCATGGCCTAGATATTGAGGAATAATCAATCCTCGTGACTGAGGCTGATTAATACCCAAGCTCCAGAGTGTGGCTGCAAAAATCATCTCTCTGGTGCCAGGGGATGCACTGGAGCACACAGTCACTCAGCCACCTCCCTTCTGTGCACTTATTGCCACCCAGCACCCGCCCCAGCTCTGTGCCAGCTGTGAAACAGATTAGTCGCTGACCCTGTAGGAAAAACACAGTAACCAAAAGAACAGCATGAGACACCAAGGCAGAACAAAGTAATAAATCATTTGAAAAACAGCTTAATTCTGCTATCAAAGTATCAAGCAACTTTTTCTTTTAAAAGTAAACTCCACCTCCTACTTCAAATTCCTTCCCTACTTCAAATTCCCCTCTTTTGCAGTCAGAAAGTTTTAGACTGTGGCCCAGTCTGCTCAGACAGCATACTCTTAATGCTTAAAGTATGCTCATTTATCTCTACATCTCAGGACAGGAAAGCATAAGCATCTTCAAAAAACATAAAAGGACACAAATTCCTTCAAGGTAAGAAGATAATGATTTAACTAAGTTATACTCCAATGCATAGCTGCACAAAGGATAACCATTAACCAGAAAGGAGAGGAAAAGTTGTGGAAATGTGAAATGCACTGCACTTCAGTAAGTTTCTATTATATAATCATAAATTTAATCCTAAATACAACAATTCCAGGCACTCACTTCACTTCTGTCAATCCTAAATACACACATCTTCCATAAGCACGTCAATTAAGAAATCAAAAAAAATATCTCTTTTAAAAAGTATTTTCTTCTCTAATCAACTTCTCTTTACAGTACTAGTCTTGCTACATCAATGTGAAGAAAACCCTACTTCTATTATTTAACATTCTAACTTAGATGAGTTAGAATTTTTAGTTGCTCCATCAAGAAGCCTGGTCTTATAAAAGTTTTCTTGGCATGAAGCATCAGAAAGCATCAAAAATTTTTAACCATTTTAAAATTTCAAATCAATTGCATGAACACAGTTAAGTATTCCCCACCACCTCCGGTAACAATCCCCTTTTCATAAAGTTATTTGTCCAGTTGTTTTTCAGGCACATCAGTATGTATCTTGATCATTCTTTTTTTCCACCTCAAAGCAATTCATAGTATTACAATCAAGCCAATTGCTTTATAACTATAGAAATTACATCACCTTTACATTCTGTAGTGTTCGTCAACACCACAGAACTGCAGTCAATGATGCTGCATGTCCGATGATATAATACATCAGAAACAGACACAGCACCCATCAAACTCAGAAGGAAAGCATTCATTTGTTGACACATTATTAAAGTTAAATCCTAATTCCCATTCTTTTCTTTTTCTTTTTTTTGGTAGGACCTGTGTTATCACATTCAAGCCAAGACTGAGAAAACCTTCAAAGTTTAACACTTCAAGCACTTCCCAGATTTTCAGCAAGCCAATCAATTAAGAATACAGCACTAATATAGTTATTTATAACCTTATCAACACTAAATCAATCCTGACACAGTGACTGACAGTTTTTACAAAAACAGCAGGCTATATACAAAAATTACTTGGTAGATACCTGAAATAACCAGTTGAAGTGTGAATGTAAACACAGTTGCATATTGATAGCAAATGCCATGACGTCTTCCCTTATTTTTTCTTATAAATCCCCAGTTAGTAAGTTTCGTTTACTTTAATTTACTTTTAATAATCTGCGTACAACTTCAAAGCTCTAACGGCATGGTTACTGCCAGCAGCAAAGACCACTGTACTCACGGCTGCGAGTGTGTAACAAGAACTGGTAAGGCAATGAAACATTTCTAGCACTTGACCAAGAAAGTTGAGCGAAGCCGCAGCCGCCCGGCCCGCGAGGTCGGGAAACGCTCTCCGCTCCAGTCACAGCCCGCGCCCGCTGGAACCGGGCAGGTACCGAGCCTGACAGCCAGAGTCCCATCTCCAGGGCACAGCGCACCTGCACGGATGATGCCCGTGCTGCCTGCAGACCTCCTGAGCAGCACCAGTTGACAAACTGCGAGACAGGGGACGGGGACCCGTCCGCCCGCGCTCCCCTTCCCCAGCAGACCCATGCGGAGAGCTGGGGCACAGCCGGCCACGCCAAGGGGCTGCATCGCACCGACCGGGCCGCTGCACGGACCAAGCCCGCGGGCAGGGCTGAGGCAAAGCTCCCTGCGGGCCACCCGGTGATCCCGGGGCCCGGCCGGTCCCGGCGCACTTTCCGAAGTCGATCGCCCAAGTTCGCACGGGCGGGCGGCAGCGGTGCCGCCAAGAGCCGCCCGCCCCAGGCAACACAGCAACGCCACGGCCACCCCGGGCAACACCGCCACGGCCACCCCGCTTCCCCGTGGGGGCCACCCTATCCCGGGGCCCCCGCTGCCGCGAGGAGGAGGCCGCTCGCCCCGCCGCCGCCCCTCACCCGAGAGGCTCCGCTTCTTCTTCCTGCCCCGGTCGCTCTCGTAGAAGCCCAACGTCTCCGTTCGCTGCTGCGGGGACGGCTGCCCCGGGCCGGCGGCGGGCGGCCGCGGCTCGCTGCTCCCCCAGAGAGTTTTCGGCTCCTGGCGGCCGCTGTCCTGCCGCCCGTCCCCGACGCTGCCCGGCGCGGCGGCGGCGTCGGCAACGCCGGCCATGTTCGCCGCCCGCTGCGCGCCCGCCGCCCCCGCGCCGCGCGCCTGCCGGTGACTCATCACCGCGCGACAGCCGCGGGCCCGGCCGCGCGCTACTGCCCCGCGCGCGGGGGGCGGAGAGGGGCGGGCCGGCGCGCCGCCATCTTGCCGCCGTTAACCCCTCTGGGGCCGGGCCCTGTCCCTGTCCCACCCGCTGCCCCGCCCAGCGGCTCCCCCGGCTCTGCGGATCCTGCAGGCACCGGGCACTGGATTTGCGGGGGTAGGGGAGCCACCGGGATTTCTTTTTCCGCAAACTCGCGGGGTGGTCACGGTTTTACGCCCCCCTCCCCACAGGCCGTGGGACAGCAGCTCAGGGCAGTTGCTAACAACGTGATTAAACCTTGAGGCACGCAAATAAAGACCTTGTTCAAAAATGGAAAGCGAGTGGTGAATTATTAACTCCAAAGCCAACAGGGTTTCAATGAACTGGAGAGCACGAGTTGGCCCGGGCCGGGCGCTTGAGGTCACAGCCCCGCGCTGCCCCGGCCCTGAGGGAGCCGCGGCTGCCGAGCCTGCCCCGCCCGGCCCGCACCGAGCTCACCGCGCCCCGGGGGCCTTGGGCAGCCCCAACGAGCTCCAGCAGCTCCAGCAGCCCCGCCAGCCCCAAAAACTGGGCCTGAAATCGCGTAGCTCGTGAAGTGCTGGAAGTGCTGTTCGTTCCTGGCAGCTTGGTACTGGCGGGGATGAGGCTTGCCAGAGACCGTACTAATGAAAAATAATCGTTCCTGCCACAGACTGCTTGTAATTTATACACAAACATGATTATAAGAAGCAGGCAGCTCAAGGTAACAGTGAAGCACTTGTTTGCAGGGGAATTCGCATGGGCACGAGGACAAAATACCTGGCCTGAATTTCAAGTACGAGATCTCCTTCACATTCAGTTCTCGTGTTCTTATCATGCATTCGCAGGCCAGATTCAGTCAGCTTAATATTTAGCCACTCACCCTGGGAAAACAAAGAATGCTTTATTCTTTCTTTGGAAGGCCATAGTCTTTGTCTATAACTCTAAGTTAATTGTACAGTTGTCTCAAAGAGCATTTCAGACTTTGGATAGACTGGATGTGCCCATTTCCATTGCCATTAGTTCTAAATGCCCCAAATCTGGCATTTTCAGACCAAATCTTGTATTTGTAATCCAAATTTTGTATCCAATCCAATTTTGTGTTCAATCCAATTTTTGTATCCAATTCCAAATTCAATTCTGATGTTTTCAGGCAGTGGAGTGCTTTTTGCAGACAGTGATACTGTGTAATAAGAGTATCATAGAGGGAGCTGACAGTGATCGCTACTATACTACACATTATCAGTCTGGAGGTTCATCTTTTCTCTTTAGGTGTAAAAAGCAGTTGGAGAAATAGGATGCAGAACAAGAGCTCCAAAAATAACTGAAAAATTCTTTCAGCTGAGGCGCTGGTGCAGTTTATGCAAAGTTACATGACACCCTGAGAGATGTTCTGTTTCTCTCCTTCCAACTCTGTATAAAAGTTTTATCCAACCATAAAATGCATTGCATGATATTTAAGGACAACAAATTGTCACAACCTGATGATCAGTCTTACCGAAAAGAAGGTGCTTGCATCATCTAACAGCTTATTCAGGCCCACTGAGAAGCTATCTAATAAGTTGCTGGCACCAGTTGTGACAGCACATACATTTTTCTCTTCAGAGGTTGACCCAAGATAACCTTGATTAGTTTACAAGATTTTCAGATTTCTGCTTGAAGTAATTCAGCTGAAGGCACTGTAATATTATGGCTGCAATACAGTTCAGCTAAGAATTCACTCTACTTTTGACACTTCAAAACCACATTGAGCAGATATCCTTGAGTTTCTACCCATGGAGTCTATCTACATTTTTTTTTTCTGTATTTGCATACAGTTTATAGGCATCAGTTGCTGGATTTTTAGTATATTCTTTTTCACATGCAAATACATGTGTATTCTGAATATTACATGTGATATTTTGGCATAGTGACCACCTCCGGAAGGTCAGCCCAGCTGCAGCAAAATCCAGTGTTTAGGTACTTGAGGCCTTGAAATAGCCAAGACAGAGAAGAAAAGTTGCTTGGTGAGAAACTAACTTGGTTAGCAGTGTTCATACAGGAAGTAGTGGTTCATTATGGTATGTGCTGCTGGGAGTTATCTGGAACCATCTGCTGTTTGGGCAGGATAAGCTGAATTTTTTTTTGCCTTTCATACTTATCTGCTTTGGGACATGCTATAGAGTGACTATAGAGCAGGTCAGAATCTGCTTTACAGTTTCATAACTGTTTATGAATCTTTTTCCTGAAATTATTTTCTTAAAACAAAATACAGCCCTGTCAGTGTTCCTACAGCTGCAGCTGCAGTTCTACCTTTTTCCCCAAGAGATAATTAGTGGGTGGGGAGGAGAGGGAGGATTGTTAGAAAACAGTGACTGTCTCCCAGGAGAAAAACCCAATTTCATTCATAGAACAGCAAAAACCACTGAATACAGACTGAGAAGTAAGGGCTACTTAAATTTTATTAGAAATGTCAGCTCTACTGATCTTTGGGGCTTACTTTGCACGAGCTACCTAACTTTTTTGCCTTAAATTTTCCATTTGTATAGTAGACTAATGTTTAATACCCAGCAAGTATCCTGTGGTAATCACAGAGGGATTTTTACTAATTTGGTATCAGAACAGTTTTTCTGGCACTGTTAAGTATTAAAACTTTTACAGTGTGTCCAGCTCAGCTGTGATATAGTCTCTAAGTACTCACTACTGCAACTACTCTCTCTCCTAGTGAGGAAAGCTTTTTTATTCTGAAGAACATTTTGCATGGTTTAAAACTCCTCCTTTTTTTGTAGTGGATTTTCCCCCCACAAGACTGAACAATAGGTCACTAAGAAGAAGACTTAGAAACTGCATAATAATTTTTTTCTTAGTGCTTTTTGCTGGCAGAACTTTGTTGTCTTTTCAGAACTTGCCATCTATGTCAATCACCCCCACCAACTAAGACAGCTCTCTTAAGAGAGAGGATATATCAATGATGTGTGTTAAAAAGAGGTAAACTAAGATCTTCTTTTTAGATAGTAATAAAAACATGGAAAAAAATCTGTCATCAAAATTGTATTTCATATGAGAAGTAAATTGTGGACATAGGTTATGAAATGTGAAAGAAGTCTAGAGAAACTCAGTGTTCTGCCCCAAGCAGAGTTAAGTGAAACAAGAATACATTGACTAACAATAAAGAAGAGGTGGGTGTTAAAATGATGATTATAACAATGTAATACTCATAGCAGTATGAAACAGTTATGAGTAACTGCAATACTCATAACTATGTGTAAACATCTGGTTTCTTTCCACTGTAAGCTTTTTGTTATTGGGGCTCAAACTTCTTCAGACTTTGTAATATCATTCAAAACAGAATAGATACTAAAAACATATGGTTTAATTATTTAATTTCTTTGGTCTACTGCAAGAATTATCTTGAATTATCATCTTCAATGTGATTTTCAATACTTTTTCATTTTAAAAGTGTCATTGCTGTGTACACCTTCTGTTAGGAGGCAAGTTAACAGAACTCATGGTGAATTCAAAGTGCAATAATGCTGATTTATTTCCAGAATAAAATACTTTCAGCCCCTTTTGTAATATAAACAATTTATTTTGTGTTGCATTTGTGACTTTTAGTTCATCGATCCACTTACTATGTGGGTGCATATTCATTCTTCTACTAAAGGCAATGCATCTCTTAGCAACAACTGATATTAACAAACTTAGTTCTAAATCTTTCAGAGTTGCAGCTGTCATATATTTGCAAGGTACGAAAGTATTGGTTGGAAATATAATCTAATTCTGTCTCAGTCAGTTGTGTTTGGTAGCTGAAGTTAAAAATATCTGTTTACGCCCACAGGAGAAAAATCCTGTATAGACTTTTTCCTCCATTTCATATTCAACATCTAAGCAGCACATTAATTTTGCATGGGATAATGTTCACATATGAAAAATAATCAGTATAAGAAATTGTCATACACTGTTCCACTTTTTTTTTTTTTTAATCTCAATAGAAAATAAACAGTGCTGGAGTTTAACATTTTTTTTCCTGTGTTGTAAGCTCACTAAAGATTAGGTTGACTCCTAGGTAAGCTAAGGGCATTACTCAACATCAGCATGTCCTTGAATAATGAAAGTACAAATCATGTTGTGCAATTCTACAGTACCTGAAAGTCGAGTTTGACTTCTCACTGGTACATTTCCATTGTTTGTTTGCTTTGGACACCTCATTATATAGCACAGAAGCTACTGCACAGTTAAAATTATCAATGGTGCTTTCCAGTGACATCATGATTGTTCACACCTGCCATCTTTGAAATTTTTTGAGAAATAGTTCTTTTGAGATACTTTTATATGGCATTTTATCCTGGGACCATAGTTCAAGCAGGGCTGAAGGGAAGAGATATAGAAAGTTAGTTCAGTATTACAGGTTTTTAAATGCATGCTCACATTATCTTAAAAATAAAATCGATGATATTATTTGATTTTTAAGACTTCTAAGAGTTTCCCAGTGTAATATTTTTGTATCTCTTCCTCTTTCAAATTTCATTTTTTAAATCAAGGTAATACTTTTTCTGTGACCATCAGTGACAGTGTTTTCCTGCCCATGACCTGATCTCCATTTCTCAGTGTCAAGATTTCTTCAGGTTTTATATCTTGTTTAAAATGCCACAACTAATACCTAAATTGCTGCTTCTGTTGGAGTGTAAATATCTGAACCTCTGATAGCTTTTATGTAAGAAAAGCAACAGTGTCTTTTCAATATCAGCATCGCTGAACTCTGTGATAGGGCGTGAAGTTCAAAGTAAAGTTTGAAAGTAAAGTAGTACCAAGATTCCTAAGTCTCTTCAATTCCAAGTTACTTCTTTCACAACCTTCACCCTGAGATGCTAGAAAAAAGATTTTTTAATCTCCTCTTTTCTCTTTTTCTCACATTATGTGTTTGTAGCTGCATAACATTCAAAGATGGCTCTATACGTGACAAGATAGTTTTAAGTGTTATAAAATAAAAGTGCAGCTGCATTTGACTCCATCCTCAGCTGCTTCCTCAGGAAAGCTAGACATAAAGTGTGAGAGGACTAGGTGGGAGGAAATTGATGGAGAAAATGCAGTTGGAAAAATGGTTATAAAGAGCTCCAGAAGTCAAGAATTGAGAAGAAGAGAGCACCTGGCAAATATGGTCTCAGCACCTAAACATGAGTTTCCTATACCTAATAATGAAACTTCCAGTATCCCACAGAAAGTGGTTGGTGTTTTCTTTAGGTGTCCGAAAACAAGTTACCTCTAAAAATGAGTTTCCTAATGTAGGTTTCAGTCTACCATTTCTTCATATTTTTCAGGTCCAGGGGACAGAGGTAAAATCTCAAATTTAGAGTGTCTGGGGTTTTATAGCTGAATATACAGTATGAGTTTTCAGTTATGCCAAACCCAAGTGGAGATGGGAATCACTGTTATAAGAATCATTAGCAATCACGCTTGCTGTAAATGGTTCCTATTGATTTTAATAAATTGAAGATCTCAGTTCAGCAAAAGCATTTCTATTATGATAATATAAGAAGATATATAGGTATAGAGATCTAGATATGTATAGATATACACATATACAAGCGTTGTGCCTAAAATTAGGTTGTGAGATCTCTAGCTCTTAAGTCTCTCACTTCTGGGAAACATCTTTACTCAGAAGAGAATTCAAATGTGTTAGATTTGAATATAAGGGTAAGTGATTTCTGACTAGGCAGTAAAAAAATCACAGAAAGGATGAGATTGGGAGGGATCACAGTGGGTCACCTGGTCCAACCTTCTTGCTCAAGCAGGGCCATCCCAGAGCACATGGCACAGGTTTGCATCCAGACACTTCTTGAATATCTCCAGTGAAGGAGAATCCACAACCTCTTTGGGCAACCTATTCCAGTGTTTGGTCACCTGCACAGTACAGAAATTCTTCTTCGTGTTCAGGTGAAACTTCTGTGCATCAGTTTGTGCCCACTGCCTCTTTTCCTGTTGCTTGGCAGTTGCTGACCAGAGCCTGGCTCCATCCTGCTGGCACCCTCCCTTCAGACACTGACAGACATTGACGAGGTGCCCTCGCAGTTTTCTCTTCTCGAGGCTGATCAGGCCCAGCTCCCTCAGCCTTTTCTCATAAGAGAGATGCTCCAGTCTCTTCATCATCTTCATTGCCCACTGCTGGGCCTGCTCCAGGAGCTCCATGTCTCTCTTGTACTGAGGAGCCCAGAACTGGACACAGCACTCCAGATGTGGCCTCAATAGTGCTGAGTAGAAGGGCAGGATTCCCTCCCTTGACCTGCTGACAATGTTCATCCTAATGCACCCCAGGACACCACTGGCCCTCTTGGCCACCAGGTCACTGCTGGCTCGCTGGTAGCTGGTTGTCTAGCAGGACCCGCAGGACCTTCTCCGCAGAGCTGCTTCCCAGCAGGTCAGCTCCCAGCCTGTGCTGGTGCCCAGGTTTATTCTTTCCCAGATTAAGGACCCTGAACTTGCCTTGAATTTCAGATGGTTCCTTTGTGCCCATCTCTCCAGCCTGCCCAGGTCCATCTGAAGGGCTGCACAGCACTCAGGGGATCAGCCCAAAGCTCCTCCCAGCTTTGTGCTGTCAGTGAACTTGCTGAGGAGGCATCAGGACCTTCATCCCAGTCACTGATGAGTAAGTTAAATAATAGTGAGCCCAGTATTGAACCCTGGGGGACACCACTATTGACAGGCCTCCAACCAGACCCTGTGCCCCTGATTACAACCCTCTGGGATCTGCTGTTCAGCCAGGTCTCAATCCACCTCACTGTCCACTCAGCCAGTCCACAGTTCCTGACCCTGTGAGGGTGTTGTGGGAGATAGTGTTGAAAGCCTTGCTGAAGTCAGAGTAGACCATATCCACTGCTCTCCCCTTATTCCTCCAGGTAGTTGTTTCCCATAAAAGGCAATCTGGTTGGCCAAGCACGATTTACCTTCAATTAATGTATGCTGACTACTACTAATCACCTTCTTGCCATCCATACAAATAGGGATGGCCTCCAGAATGGGACACTCCATTACCGTTCCAGGGACAGAGGTGGGGCTGACTGGACAGTAGTTCCCTTGGGTCCTTCTTCTTGTCCTTTTTGAAGACCAGGGTGACATTTGCATTCTCCCAGACCTCAGCCACCTCTCCTGATCTCCATGACCTTTCAAAGATGATCGTGAGTGGCCTCGCTATAGTGTCTGCCAAATCTCTCACCATTGATAGATGCATCCCACCAGGGCCCATGTGTTCTTCAAAAATGATGAGCCTCCTGTAGAACTAACTGAATCAAGGGGTTCTGAGACACTAAATTTAGATTCCTATTTGTGAAAATCATGGTTCATTTCATAATTATACTTGCATGAAAACCATGAACTATAGATGCACAGTAAAGGAAATATATTGTTTATAAATATATGACTAGTGGCTTTGAGACCAAATATTCAGTCATTGTAAGTCAAAATAAAATCATGACCTTCGCTGGACTCATGCAGTGTTCTTCAGGTTGGGACTGGTTTTGAAATATTTGAAGTTTGAAAAGAATAAATGTTTTATTGTTTAATTGTTATTTGTTATTTAAACAATGCTAGAATAGGTACACTTAATCCACTGTGCACAATATAATGAGAGTGAGAAACCTTATACAGAACTGCTCTTCATGAACACACGTATTGTTTTTATATACATAGACACAGAAAAGTTTATTTACATATAAATGACAGCAAAATACTGAAATCAAGGTCAAATTTAGGAGCTGAAATCAAGGTCAACTTTTAGCATTTTAACATTAAAAATGTTCTAAAATCTGGCATTCTCTTTCAGGATTGGGTTCAGTGCTGTGGTTTTTTAATAATAGTCATCCCTTTAGATAGATTTTTTCTTTATTTGTTGGTTTTGTTATTAACTCTTACAGTTCAGTTGTCAAATGTGAGAACAGAATTTGATTGAAATCCAACTCTAAATTAATTTCAGTAACACCAGTATAGTCTGTATGATCTTTTATACATTAGTGTGCATGTGTAGAGTTTTGATATATTCAGAAACTATGTCTATCAATATATCAAATTGTGTTTGTCAATAACAGAGCATCAAGGGAGTGATTTCTTATGTGCCAAAGACCTTCTGTAGTAGCTTGATGAGATAAGAACACATCATCAACTGGAACTCAAAATCTCCTGTCCTTTTTTTTGCTCAAGTTTTATATTTTAAGCAGGCAATTTTAATTTGGCAGGCTCCATACAAGTCCAATTATCATTTGGAACTGCAGGAGGATTGCTCTACCTTGATGAGTAACAAGATCCACTGGAATGTATTTGGATTACTCTTTCAGCCCTGACAGATCATGAAGAAAGGCACTTGACACTGAAAATGCTTGATATTCCTGCAGAGTAACCCTACCTGCCCTACATTTGCATCAACTAGCACAACAATAACTAAACATATTTTTTCTTTCCACTTTCAAATTATTATTGTTGTGAGATTCTGTAATTCTCAACAATTTGTATGTGCCAGAGTCACATTTTGAGTTGGCAGAACTCACGGAGAGACATCAAGAGTAAAAGTTGAGATTCTGTTTGTCAGTTGCTAAGTTCACATTTGGAATACCAAAATATAGGGACTGGGGGAACCATCAAAGGTTAAAAAATCCAGCAATTTAATTGAAACAAAATTAAATATGTTTGTTTTTGGAAAATCTTATGAGATCACATTTTCAAACACAGGCAGATGACTAAGAAAAAGTCACGTAAATGATGTATCTAAACACTATCACATTTAGAGTACTGACAGGATTTGAGTTAGCAGGATTTACTGGTTACTAGATTAACTTCTATCTCAGCTTTATGAATGTATGCTTCTTTACATTCTAATGGCTTGTTCTGGCCTCTGCACCAGTATGCATTGATATTCATGTTTGTTTAGAGCACCTGCACACAGAGATGCATGTTCACCTGACCAAGTACCCAGTATTCCATGGAGGAGTTGACAAAAACAAGCCTAGACAAGCAATTATCCATCCAGCTTGCACAAAGATGACTCCCATGTGTATGGATATTTTTGTGGGCATTAGTCAGTTGCTTGGTTATGATAACTTGATCCAAAGTCTGACTCTGGAGTTATTTTAGTGACCAGAGTGCACTATTTTAGTTCTGTATTATAAATCCCTGCAATATAATTGCTGACAGAACCTTTATTGCAGCATTGCTAACAGGTCATTTATGATGGTTATGGTCTGCTAGAAGATCATTTATTCATTCAACCCAGGAATAAATGCTTGATACATAAATTTTAATAATTGTAGCCCTGCCCAGTCAGGATGACCCTTTCCGAATGACTGGAAATTATATGACTCATTCCCTCCTTTTTATATTCCCAACTGGTACATTCAGTTCCCTCCCAGTACTCCTATATTTCATGATCCATAACAATCATTCTCCCATTTCCTTAAGCAAGATTGTTTGAAATGAAATCAGGAGATTTATAAAGTGAAATAAGAACAGTTGAATGCCTGAGTGTTGCCCCTTGGATGAATGCAGAACTATCATCTTAATTGAAAGCAGCATACTTTATGGCAATACACAAAGTATACCTTCTGATTATCTGCAGAGCACAAGCGTAGATTTAAATTGGAGTCCCTGATATGGACTAAGAAAGATACCTAAGAATTAGCAGAAAAAAGTTAATGATATTCACAGAACTACTGTGTCTTCTTATTTACTCTTTCCTGCTCACAGCATACTCTTGACTTCTGAGGCTATGACTTAAGATTACTCTTGATGTCAAATCACCCTTTTTATTTTATACAGTGCCTCCAGGGCACATCTTGTTTTAGACCCCTTAAACATGTATTGCTCAGGTCTTCAGCTGCCAAATTTTACAAATTTGCCTGAACAGTATTGTGGACTTTTCAGACCTCTAGCCCAGTCTGAGTGAGCGCATTTACTGCCTGGCTGAATCAGCCACATGATGAGCACCACAGTGTCCAGCAGGCACAGCCAGGAGCTGTGTGTTTCACTCTGGAAAATAACTGGTGTCCTGGGAGAGAGCAACACACTCCCATTTGTTTGCAGTGACCGCTCAAACACTGTTATGCTAGAAGCTGTCTGTTTTAGGAAGTTAAGGAATAGACTGATCCTGGGCCAGCTCTTTCTGTGCAGCAAAGCCCAGTTTCTATGGGCTTTCAGGGATCATTGAGCAGATAATTCAGTGCTGAGAAAGTGAGAGCACTGTGTCCTACTGGGTTAGAGAAAGTTGGAGGTGGCAAGCAGTTTTGCAAGGGAGTAATTTGTATTTAAAATTTTAGAGTATAATTTTGGATACCCAGGTTTAAAAGTTGGAACTTAAATTTAGGTGTGGGTTAACAACTGGACCTCATCTCTTGTGGGAAATGGATTTCTAGGTTGGGAACTACTCTAACAGGCAGTTTTCCCATTTAATAAATATAGCTATTCATTTTAATTTGCATAAAGAATATGGACATATAAGTCCCCAATTACTTTAAAAGCAATGATACGATGAAGTAATTAGTACAATGAGGAAATGATATTATGTAGCGGAAAGCTTGGTTTGCCAAGGATCAATTTGTTGACATTTGAATCCAACTACAAATGAAATGTGTGGAACAAAAAGTAGAGTATTTTAGTAAAAAGCCATCTCATCAATTTGGATAGAAAATAAAAGCATCCCTGCTTTCCAGCCAGAGGGGCTAAGTAAGGAATTTCTCTGCAGTAGAAGACTCACAAATGACCATTTAAAATCGAAGAAAAATAGAACAGTGTATGATTAAGGCATAAGGAATGATCATGTTTCTTTCTTTATTCCAGATGTAGAATCATTATTTCTGTAGCACTTTTTTGCTATGTATAAAATGAGGATACTAATATATATGCCAGCTTTTACCAGAACTGTGGTGCTTGATCCTGCAACATAGAACCATAGAACAATTTGGGTTGGAAGGGATCTGAAAGATCATCTAGTTCCAACCCTGCTGCCATGGGGTGGGGAGTGTGTGTTTGTGTGTGATGTGTGTAGTGAGTGTTATATCTGTGAAATCTCTGAAATCCTCAAATAGGAAATAAAGCAGGAAGGGAAGTATCATAACTTTGGTTTACATCTGGATTTTCTTCACATGATGGCTACTGTTGTATAAGTAGTCAAATAAATTCATTACATCATCCGTACAAATAAAGCACAACAGAATTTTCTTCCAATAATTTTCCTGTCTGAACAGGAGATTTAAATAAATACAAATCAAGTGATAACAATGAAAAATGAGTGAACTACAAGGAAATGAAGAATACAGCTGTTAGAGGTGAAAAAGCAGTTACTATGATATACACATTTTGTTCATTTCTCCAAGAAACAAAAGGGAAGGAGAAGGTGGTTTTTACAAGCTTGGAGATTTTCTTTCTGAGTACAAGGTAGATGTGAAGGTTGCAGATACAAAAGGCAAATGAAGGATTACATGAATTATCCAAAGCACAATGACTTTCAGTTATTTTTGAAAATAATGGCAGTTCTTTAATCTTTTTATTAACCTAAGCTTGGGTTTAAAATATATAGGCCCCACAAAATCTCACTTTTGTATAATTCTTAGAGTCATATAGCTAAAATAAATTAACAGAAGGTGATATCTAAGATCATTCATGCCAGTGTTGGATAAACACTCATCAAAAGGCTAGCAGGGGTTCACTTTGTCATGCCTGTCAGAAATAGATACATACATATATACATATATAAACCCCCACTCTGCTGAAAAGCATTCAGACTGTCTTTCCAACTGATATTGTATTAAAATCGGGATAAAGAAAAGCTCTCTTAACAGCATATAGGTATGCTGCACTACAGCTTCAAATAGGAAATGAAGCTATAATATTCAGAATTGAATTGGCAAAGATTCAGTTCTGTTGTAAGAATTAATTTCCATTTTTTTGGACATGAATCAAATTTTAACCGATGAGAGTTAGAAAAATCTGCCTATATAACCACTTTTTATTCCAGCCTGGTATGCTTCAGGATTTCTTGCTCTTTCCTCATAAGGAAACAATTGGGATTGAAGATAGGCTGCTGGAGACAGGCTGGACACCAGCTGTGGCCATGCTTATCTGTTTATCCAAAACATGCACAGATTTTGTGCATTCCAGTATGATAGGTCTTTTAAGGACTACACAATGAGCAATTACCAGTAGCAGAAAACAATTCACCACTTATAACCAAAAGGGGTCCCCAAGTGACTGAGCGCTGCCTTTCTGTGTTTGCACTCCTATGGATGAGCTAGGTCAAGTAGTGGACTAGCGCTGGCACACTTCATATTTCTGCTGTATTCTGTTTTCACTGCCTTTTGCAGCTTTGACAGAATTGGCACAGAAGTATTTCAGGCTGACAGAGATCATTCTTGTCCAGCTGGTTGGTGGACACTGGTCTCTACCTCACTCTGCTGCTGTAACCTGGACCACACTGGAGGTGGGACAAGGGCATTGGACTGGGCTTCTGCTTCCATGTGATCCTGGTGGCTTCCTTTGCATCAGCTGTCAGAAAGGGAAGATTGCTTCGGGGTACTCACGTGTTCCTGATTTGTCAGTTGTGAGCTTATGCCATTTTGAAGGTGAAAACAGTGCAGGGACTGATCATGTGTGTGATGAAGAAATTCCATGAGTCGGAGTATGTGTGGATTATATGGGTATTTTGGAAACATTAGTGACATAGCCTATTGAGTCTGCATACCTGTAATAATGGTAACAAGCCCACAATCTCTGTTGACATTAAGTGGTTAACACTTTTCGTAATAGTACAAAGCATTGTGAACTGTGGAAACAATCAGCAGTTAAGTATATTCTGTATTCTAGAGACTTGCCACAGCTAGGTTAACAAAGAATGACTGCATGGCCAAACCAGAGGGTTCCACAGCAGACCTGCGTGCAGTTGGTGGTACTGGCACACTGAATCTGCTCACCACCTGCTCAACCACTGCGAGATGTGTCAAAGTCTCCTCGGGGGAATATTTGAAATAGGAGAAAAATATGCCCTGGGTAGTCTGTCATTCCACCTGTGGCTTAGCTCTTGTAAGTTCTGGGGGGAAAAATAGGCAGGCAGCACAAATTATGGGAGACGTTTAGATTCCCCAAGTGCACTCCAGGGGCTGCACGCACCTGTGGTAGCATATATCCTTTTAAATTATGGCTTTTCTTGGCTCTCTGTTGATCTTAGGGACCTTCAACTCAGAACTCTGCTCACTACTCTGTCTTATTGATGTGTCCAGTTATTTATGAGTAACTCCCTGAGTTTTAAAAATGCATCTTTCATTGCACTGTATTTTTTATTTTCAATGTGGAGTTAGATCTACATAGTTGCTATCGAAGAGTTCTTGCCAGGAGTTGAATTATTACTAATTGTCTAATTCTGACATGGATATAAATTTTGTGTGCTTGTCTTCTTATAAGAACAATTTCTCTTTGAAAGACTCACTATGGAGAAAATCAAAAGGTAAGCAGATTTTTAAAGAAAGGCCTGAAATTCTTTAGGAAAATATAAACTAAATATCTGACTATTCTTCTATAAAATATTTAATAAATTTAGTGCCAAAGATAAAATGTTTTGGGCTCTGCTAGAAGATCTCACTGTTTATAGTGAAAATCAACGTTAACTAAATCACACAAGCTCAAATACAAGGTAACAGAAATCTTTAATTCTCTGCTGCCATCTTGTGACTGCTCCTGTGACGTGCTGGTGTATCACAAAATGCGAGATGCTTTTTCCAAGGGAAGGGCTCCTGCAGTGAGGCGGAGGAACTTCTGTTGGAAGAATTTGTGGTGGGTAGCACCAGTTTGGAAGTTTGCTTAGGGAAGAGAGAGAAGTTCAGTTAAGAAAACATCATGGTATTGAATTGCTTTATGTATTTTCTACTTTCTTTGTTTACCTTCAGTTTTGATCAAATAGTACATGATCATGGTGAATTAAGAAACAATGTATTGTAGAAAGTAGGTGGAGCTGATTTTTTAGTACATGCAGCAGGTATGGTATGTTGCACTCTGTGTGCAGGATAAAGTGCATGTTTTATGTACACTGATGATGCATCTATTACCCAATTTCATGACTCACACATTTGTGAAATGTGAATGCAGTGGTGCATCTCATGATGTATCTGAGCTGACATGCTGAGCACATTGTGTACATGGACTGTGGCAGTTCTTTCTCTGTCAGAAGGTATTTTCAGACTGCTTGAAGAAGGCAGTGGCAACTCGTTAAGTGAGTGGCAGAGAGGGAGACTGCATTGAAGATTGACTGTTGAGGAAAGTTGTAGAGGGAGCCAGATGTTGCTGTGACAGGTATTTTGAAATTATTGAGTTACAGCACAGGAATATGTAAGATTAGTGTAGGAGAGGTGTAGCATTTAGCAGATCTTTTGAATATTCCACTGAATGTAGCCAAGTGAAAACGAATGCACTGCCATTTGTAGGTGCTCAGAAGGCACAGCAGGCTGGAGATTGATGAGGGGTGTCAGACAGAGGAAGTTAAGCTCCTGAACCTGTATGTGCCATGATGTTCCTGCTTTCTCATAATTTGCTTTGACAGTTGCTAACAGCATAACCTGCTTTCTCTGAACTGCAGTGAGCTAGTGGTGAGATACATGGCTCATACACCAACTATAGCTACATCCTTTTCTGGACCTACTTCGTGGTTGGAAGGCAAAGCCATGTGGTAAGAAAATGGGATTGGGTGCTATTTATTAAGTCGTCATGGCTGTAAAACCTTTCCTTCACCCAGTACCATTCCCCAGGGAGCTCTGCATCCCTCCTGCATTATCTACCTTAGGGATACCTCGATAATCCAGCTGAAAAGTGACATGCAAGTTGCAGCCATCTCCAGAATCCTAACTTCTGTGCATGTGCCCTTGCAGTTCCCTGCATCTTTGGCTGAACAAGGCTGTGCTGCAGCTGGATGTGCTGCACCTTGGAAGAACTGGAAGCTTCTACCTTTGATGCTTCCCTAACAGCTTGAACTTGCAGTAGGAAAGCTGGCCTATGTTTGACATACTCAGTGGAACTGCTGGCTTTAGAAAAATAAATAAAATCATATATGGATGATTTTTGGCTGTGGGCCTTCATGACTAATTCAGTCACCAAAACAGGGCAACTTTGGTTAAAATAATTTCTTATTACAGCAATGTATCTTTTATCAGCCATAAGGTTTCAAATAAATTGAGGGTTTTCTAATGTATTTTGATCTATTTTTTTGCATGGAATGGTTAAGTTTATTTCAGTTTTTAAGGACCATAGACATTACTGATGCTGCTTAAGAGTTGGCTAGATGTTCATGGTCAAGTTTCACAACATTCAGGTAAAAGACTTAATTTGTCTGAGTTGTTTCAGTTGTTTCAGTATCACTATTTCCATTCTTTTGACTTTGCAAAATAAATGCCTTTTTTAAAAAAATTACCTTTTCTGTCAAGTTTTCTGAAAGTTTTCAATACTTGCTATACTGACCTCTAACTCATTTAACAGAGGATGTTGCTCTGCTTTTACCCCTCTCTCAAGTTAAAAATTTGTCAAGAGTTCCCATTTCTGCTTGTTTGCGTTTTCATAAAGTTTACTCTCATAACCTGAAATTTTCATGAAGTCTTCTATTGCTGCTTACTCCAGCTGCCTCTTTCATAATTTCAGAGTATAGGTAGTCTGTGTACTTCCCCTTTCTAAAGTCACCTTCTAAAGTCAGTTACCACTTTTCTTTCTCCTTTGCTGCCTTAATCCTGCTTCATTTGTGTTCTCTTTGCTATATCAGTCTGCGAGAGGCAAACACTGTTATTTTTTCCTACCCCATACAATCCATCAAATGCTATCTCCTCTGCCCAGATTCAGAGGGGTCAGCAAATAAATACTTTTTGGTGAGATTTCCGTCTTCTGCTCAGTGATAATTAAAATGAAAGAGGTGATGAACTCAGCATTAGGGTTAGGAAGAAGAGTATGTGAATATGTATGAAATCCAACAACTTTTCTCTGATGAGAAAATTACCAAATACAAATGCTCATATAGTGAAAATGTAGATGCAGCGGTGCTCTGTGAATGTGTTGTTCCCTGGTTTTGGTTACGTAGTCTGAATAGAATATAGGTGGATCATATGTGATGCAACAATGTTTCCATAAATCAATTCCAAGCAGCATTTGCTGTCCTGCAATGTGTGTAAGAAAAAAGACAAGCTCTCAGAGACATGATGATTTTTGGGATGTCTTGCACAGGGCCAGGAGTTGGACTCCATGATCCTGATGGCTCCCTTCCAACTCAGCATATTCTATGATTCTGTAAGAGCAGAAACCAGGCAGCATGTATGAAAATTAAGCTTTTTTTGTAGGTCCTTGAACATGCCAAACCTCAGGACTATGCCCCACATTTCCTATCCCTTTGAGGGACCCAGTTTGATTAACCTGTTTTCAATATGCTCAGTTATTGTGCAGCTGTTCATCACAGCCAAGGTCAGGGTGGACATTCACTCAGCTATGCCCATAGGAAGTATTCTCTCCCCCAGATGTATGGCTACTTGCTTATGCTAGAGGGTACTGACCCCAGGAGGAATCTTGCCAGCATTTGGTGCTCTGCTTCAGACAACCACACCTGGGTTAATCGAAATAGCTGATGAAACTGGTTTGCACTGGCAGGGTGATCGTTGCCAGAAGCATTTTAGCAAATCGACCCAAGATCTCTTCCAGGAGCAGAGCCTCCAGGACAGTGCTGGCTGTGCAAACAGCTGGGGTAGAATGGTTGTGCAGGCATGTGAGATCTTGCAGAAAATGTCTGTCCTAACCTGAGACACTGGGGAAACAAACACTAATCACAAGAGCAACACCGGATAAGGATAGAGGCCAAATCAATGCTTTGTCTCTCATTTGATTACCATGGATGGAGTTTTCAACTCTAGAATTCACTGCTGATGTCCGAATGTCCTCCAACATCACAAGGAGACTTGTCCCTTGTGAAAAATTCTTTAATGCCCCTAAGATTACCTAGAGTACCTGAATGTCTGGCATTGTAACTGAAGAACCCTCTTCTGCTTCATCATTTCTGAAGACAAAACAAACTAAGAAAAAGCGAATAAAATTAATATAAATTTAGGAAAAAATCTTCTGTGTTGAAACTGACAAGTACATCTGTTAGCTTTCATGCATTATTTCAAGTAGCAATGTCTATCTCTTACCCTTTTCTCTCAGTAGGGAGATGAAAAGCTAAAACCCAACCAATCCTTTTACCTCTTTCCACTCTCACCTCCTTAGTCAAGTATGTAACTCAATCCTTGCATCCATATTTTCAGAATTGTGGTAATCCAGCCTTCTCTGGGCTGTCTTTTGCTTTCTTTCCCCAAATATATTATTACCTCCTGTATATTGTGCTGTCTTCCTTCCTACCATGTTCCTGGCATGTTGTATGCCTCGTGTGCTGGATGAGGACATTATCTGATTCCATGATTATAAAGGTTAACAGATTTAGATAATGCCAGATTTAATATAATGCTACTTCTACAGCTATGTTTCAAGTATGTGAACACAGAATAGCCTCATCTGGGGTGGTTTTGACTGCCATGGTGCTTTATCCTTCACAGTGTAAGGATCCTGTGGCCTGCATCTGAAGACAGGATCAAAGACAAAGCATCAAAGACAGGAAAATATATAATCTATGAAGCAATAAAAATCAGTAGCTTCACCGTGAATCCCTCCACCCTCTTGTTTACACACCTCCAGATAGCCAGGAACATCCTGCTAGATAAGATGTTTTTATGTTATCTCCAATTTGTATTGCATTAGACAGCAAAGTTACATGGTCTGATATGTTTTTACATGGTCTGATGTGTTTTGCTAGGGATACATTCACTGCTTATTAACTGGATAAAACCTGATATTAGCTTGGCTTTGTTTAATTTCTAATGTTATTTACTCTGCGATAACTGACTAACCTCAGTTAACATTGTGAATTGTTTGCCCTGTAATGACCAGATATTCCATTACATTATGTAAATTATTTGCATAGTGATCAGGATTTAATGTTATTGGTAATTAGAATTATTTGCCTGCTGGTAATGCTGTATAAATGATCTGTCATTAATCACAGGGCACACCTTACCAAGAGCTCTAATGAGGAAAGCTGCAGTTTAATGTCACTAAACTATTGGTCTCCTCTGGGCCATTGTTTTACATCGCAGGGAAGTGTTTTTTGTATTTGTTGATCAGTCATTGACCATTACCATAAAGACCTGGGGCTTTGTAAATGTCTTTATTCCTTGATGTAAGATATCATCAGATTTTGAGTCACAAAAATTAAAGTATATAGCTGATAAAACATGTCAGATTTTCACACTTGCAGTTTTAAACCACAAGAAGTTCCTTCTCTTGAGAAAAAAGAAGTTCCATAATCCACACCTCTCCCATTGGTACTGATACAGCCAAGGGCCCATCTTTGCCAAAAGAAAATTAAAAAGACAAAGGCTGATGGCACCCCAGCTCAGGAAAAGACACTGCCAAGGAGAAGCTCTTCTTCCCCTGCAAAAGAGCCAACTGAGAAATGCTATTGCTCACTTTTATTAGGAACCACTTTGATTCACTGTAAATTCTTCTTGCAACAAACTACTAGTAAGCTAGTTAGTGAGAAAAACAGTAACAATAGACTCAACCTCCTTCCTACCCCTATTTAGACTTCGTTATGCCTAGCAGAGAATCCCATATTCTTGGAAAGCTGAGTGCCCATTTAAAGCTGGGTGCCAGTAAGACAGAGCTCTGAGCCGGTGTGTAAGAGCAGTATCCACACTGCAAATGTATACTGACCATTTCTGTGTATAGGAAACAGAACAGAACCATTAACTGCCAGGATCTCCAAGGTAGGAATTAGAGCTTAGGGCCCCAAAATGAGGATTTAATGTCCATTTCTATATCCTGGAGCTCCATGCACCCCAGCAAACCATGAACAGGTATGTGGAGGTCATATGAGAAATCTGAGGAAGACTTTCACATAACCACAGTATGTGTAAGGCCTGAATGTTTTGTCTTCTCTGGCTCTGAAGTTACTTAAAATCAGACCTGTCTGATTAACTGACGTTAGATGATAGAGTTATTCCCAAATGAGGCACTTTCTGAAATAAGACTCATGCCTAGAAAAGAACCTTTCCTATGACTTAACTGCAAAGCATTTAGTGTAAATACTTCTCCTGAGTATCTGAAAGAGCTAGAACTGTACATGAAAATGCAAATACTTGTCACAACACTTTCTGTAATTTTTGTGGAATAAAGAACTGTTTACCTATATAGTGATTCATTCAAATTGAAATGCCTGTTTATCATGCTAAAAGGTTTGAATAGTCTGAAAGAAATATTTGTACTGAATAGCTTTATTTAGAATCAAAAGGAAAATAGCTGAAATCTACTGAACCAGCAAATGTATGCTAAGGAAGATCAATGTGAATAAAATATGTCTTTTAATATTTTACCAGGGGAAAAACCAGCATCATTAATGTTATTTTTAATTTTGAACCTCTGTAATGGTCTTGATTTTGCCTGGTAAAGTTAAACTAAAAGCATAATCAGTTGTACAAGGGAGAAATGGATAATAGAGGAATATGAAGAAGAAATTAATATAAATAAAAGGCTAAGTGAGGATTGTTTGATGCAAATAAATATAGAGTATGAATGACTTTGATGAGCTTTTCTCATGAAACCTGTGTGCTTCATAAAAGCTGAACTATTAAAGTCAGTAAAAGATTGGAAGACAAGTGTTCCTGCCTTCTTAATAAATAAAGACAAAAAGAAAGGGGTGAATACATTTCAAAGCATTTGGAATCATTCGCACCAGTCTGTACTGACAGAATTAAGTAGGCAAACAGTGAGATGTGCACACAGCAATATATTGGAAACATGGTGGATATTCAAAATACAGCCAATACCTTTTTTGTGAAGCCAAAACCAATTAAGTGAACATTTTGTCCACTAACATTTTGCTTTTTGCACGTAAGAACATTAGGTTTCTCCAAGTTTTTTGACAGACATGGATCAATTGCCCTATAATAATAAGAAATTGAGGAAATATGTTCTATAAGTTCTGTGAGCATTTTGCTAAAATAGCAGCAAGTGACTTTTTCTGTGATTGTAGGATGGATGTGTTCTGCATTTTAGTTCATTTCATATCACTTATTTTTTCATCGACAGATGAAACCATAGAAGAGTACATTTTTAAATTTAGAGTTATATTTTTTTTCCTTACAGTGATTCCAACAAATGTATTTCAGTTTAAGTTAGAATAGTGCCATCTATCAGACAGTGCTTTCAGCTAAAACCACTGGAATCCCACAGTCATGGGCACTGGGCAGATGCAATGGGTAGCAGCAGACCTGCTGCAGATCAGCTGTACAAGAAAACTGAAGGCACGGGTACATTTTAAAATGTGGAAATCCAGGCTCAGATATTAGCTTTATCACTGTCTGTGACTTTTTTCCCCTCAACTTGATCAGATTTTGGAAATGCCTTTGTGGAATCCTCTGTGTCTTTGTGCATAGGCAGAGAAAAATAGCAGGGAGCATAGACAGGCGTTGGAGAAGAGGGGTTCTTTCAGATCTTATAGTTTCTTGAGGTTTTTTAGAATGCATTTTATGTAGGAAAACAGTCCAGTTACACCCCTGTATTTATTCCCTTCCAAGAGCTGGGCTAATCAGAGTTTACTAGCAGGAGTTTGTATACAAAAAGAATACAAGAGGAAACAGCCTTGTGGTCTGGAGGGGAGGGACAATGCAGGGCTGCCGTGTGTGCTGTACCCACCACATCCCAGACCCCCCCTGATCTTCTTGGCAGTGGAGGATCAGTCTCTGTGCAAACTGGGGCATGATGATTCTTCCTGCTGAAAATCTTCAGACTCTCTTTTGCTCATTCTCCTTGAAGAATCTGGGGGATTTCTAGCCATTCCTTTCTTCTCCAGGCTGAAAAGACTAGATGATTCGTAGCTACTGGATTGATGCCACACTGCAGAGATTGAAAAACTGCCTCAGCAAAGGGAATGGAATTATATATACATATATGCTAAAATACAGCCTGTACAGAAACTTACATGGCACAAATAGGGAAATAAGTGCAAGAAAGTACTGAAAATTTACTGCATAATAATTATCAAATTTACTAAGAAAATATTCATAAAGCTACTTGCAAGGACAGGCATGTGTAAATGTTGTAAAACATATGGCATTCCCCTAACAGTTTGATTCTGAGCAATATTGATCAAACTTCGCTTGGCCTTCAGCTGAGAAGTAAAAAAAAGTAACATCTTAGTATTATTTGTAATACTACCTCAGTGCCTCCCTAATCCATAACAGAAGCATTAATCACTGTGTCTTTTTCGCAGCAGCAGGGCAGTTTGCAGTCATTCTAGGTACTTGATTTATGAGCAGCTGATGGCCATTGAACTGCAGCAGTCCACCAAACAGTACTTCCTCCTGCTTTGAGTATAAATGTTACAGAGCACCAATATTATATTCTAATATATACAAGGTTAAATTTGTAAACTCCTTACTTTTTGCCTCTCTTTCCTCTGGTTATCATGTCTTGCTTTTTCCTCCTCCATCACATACATTGCTGATCTCAGACTCCCAGCTCATCACCTTGCTTCAAAGTCTGCACTTTGCTGTGCTCAAGAGCAGGACCAGCACTCTTCTACCTTCCAGTACTGTCAAGGTGAGCTTCTGTCTCAGCTGAGAAAGAAATGGCATGGTCCTTCAGCCTATTGTCCTTCACCTCTCATTAGGTTTCCACTTGTCCCATGAGTTTCATACAAAATTTGGAGTTTTGAGGTCTAGTGCATATCCTTTTGGGTATAAGTGTCCAATATGGTCAAACTACATAGTTGCTTTGGAACGAAAAAGGAAGGGGACTAGATCTGCATTCTGTTCTTCTGCAGATCCCTAAGAGCTGGGACACTCAGCTAGAGCTACAATTTAGAAACACCTGGGTGTTCAGAGAGAGCCCCAGCTCCCATTCCTTGTGTGCAAAGCATGTATGTCCTGAGTCAAAAAACATCTGCCTCCAGCCTCACCAGTGAGTGAAGTGGCTCCTTACCTGTGCATGCCTCTGGTGGCACAACAGCTGTGGAAACCCACACACTTCATTAATGTGCTTGCTCTGTGTGTCATTTCTGTTGTGGTCTGCCCTCCTGGGAGACTGCCCATTTTTGATGAAATATCTGTGTCCTCCCTTTTTTGATACTGTCTCTTTCCTTAGGCCTCCTCGAGCTCTGCTCTGCAATTTTTAAAAGCCAAGGCTGTATCCAAGTTTCTATCAATTACAAGACTGACAGAGCATAGATTGCTGCATTTGGTAGTGCTTAGGAGGGTATTGCTTTGTAAACTGTACATTTCTATTCACCATTGCCTGTAAAAAAGCACTTTTTGTTGGTTAAAAATGCCTAGAAAATAACAGTTAAATTTAAAACCTCTCCAATTCTGGAGAGTGCATTAAAAAAATAAAAGAAAAGGGCAATCACTAGAAAAGCTTAGGTTTTTAATGCTTTATCTCACGTCTCTTGGTAAGAGAATGAGGGATGTATTCACAAATATTTGAAGAGTGGCTCGAAGAGATAGTGCTGCCCTACAGGAACTCCTGGCATCAAAGAGTATATATCAAGGCATAATGGGATGAAATTAGGCAATAAAGCTAACCAGATAAGTAGTCTTTCATCCTGGAAGTACATTCCAAATGTTGCATAAATGGAAAAGCAATTGTGAACATTTTTGGGGGAGTATTCCAACCAGTAACATCTGCCAGGTGTGGGCGCGGACAGAAGGCGGCAGGGGAGGCTGAGCAGCACCCTTGTCCTGGCCAGCAGAGTGTGGGCTTCTACGCAGCCCTCTGGCATCCCAGAGCAGATGGAGCTGTGTTCCATGGGGTTCACTCTCCAGGGAGCCCTGCTGGGAGCCCTGACCCCTGCAAAGCTGAGCTGAACCAAAGCACAGTTACAAGGCTCCACCTCACACTGGTAGAAAAATCCCTAGGGGAGGACGAGAAACAGGGTTTGGCCCAGATACCTCCATGAAACCCTTGGCCCAAAGCCCGTGTGGCTCCCTGAGAGCCCATCCCTACCTCCATGGTCATTATGCCAGCGGCAGAGAGGGCAGGGCAGGGGAGGCACGGTCTCCACGGGCAGCGCTGCGCTCACGAGTGGGGACACGGGGAATAACAGCGTGCATTCATCTGGGCTATAACCACAAGTAATGACAACAAATTACTGGCCCATTTCTAACAAGAGATTTGGGAGAAAAGGTGGAATGCAGTAGAGGATGTCAGATGGTGGGGCTGCAAGAGGGGGAATTATGCTACTTTGCTTTACCTCCTTTGATTTCTGTTGTTTTTCAATAAAGAGCTTGTATTATCATAACGATTTCTTTAAAATGCCTGAAAATTTAAAGAATAATGGTATTGCGGTAAGCAGAAAACCACCTCCAGCACCCCCCACAAGATGGAGCTCGCAGCTCAGGAGCAAGGATGATGTTCTTTGTGTCACCGAAAAATGAAACGGTTTTACTCTCACCCTTTTCTAATTTTTATCTTTTGCTAATATAATGCAGATTGGTTTTATACATTATTTATGGAGCCCAGAACTAGTATAGGGAATGCTGTCACTCATTTTAATGATTTAGATATGTTTTTTATTATTATTATACTGTATAGACTTTGGAAAACCTTCATTTGGATCCCATTTAGAACACAGGAAGTTGCCCAAAGCTTGGATGTGAACCTTAATTTACTGAAATCCTTGTAAGGCTGAGAATATTTACTGCTGGCATTTATTGCTCCTGTGAGAGTTAGAGCAAGAGAGAGTTGGGAGGAAAGAAAGAGGAAAGGAAAGACAACAGTAACTTCAGCCAAAAAAGCAAAGAACATATGTTGGAGTTGTGCTCGGCTGCGCGCATGCAGAGCAGAGTAATCTGCCTCTGAGCTGCTCTGCTGGGACAGGAGGTGCCTTACTGCCTCTCAGATTCAGGAGAACCCCACCAAGACTTGTCCTTTGAGGAGCTGAATCTGCTTTTTCCGAGGCTTCTCTTATAAAGTGGGGTTCACAAGCAGTTGGGACACTCAGTTTGATGTACCCCTTGTTTGATATGACTGGGTCCTTTCTGTGCTGCAGCAGAAGTCCCTTTGGACTTCCCACTGTGCTCTGCAGATAAAAACCACAGGGATTTTAGCTGTGCAGAGGTGCAGAGGTTCCAGGGGTGCCCAAGGGAAATACAATGCATGACCCCAGGCAACCTTGGCTGGAGACAAGGGAGAGCTGCAAACTCACCACTCTCTTGCAGAGGGTAGACAAGGTGACCCAGCAACCAGCAGTTATAGAGGCAGGAAAAGATCTAATTTTCTTCTCTTCCCAGTTACTTTGTGCCTGCACAATAATAAATAAGCCTATTCAAGCTTGGTTGTTATAACTTACAGAGAAAAGTATTCCTAGGATGGGTCAGCCTTTGTTCAGGTTACGAGTGCAGGCGATTTCAGCAGTCTCCAGCTTTTCAGAAAATCAGAGTTCTGCACTTCAGGAAAAAGAATAGGTGCCTCCTGTAGTAAATCCCCTAGCATTTTTTACTTTAAAGGAAAGCAGAACAAAATATTTATTTTTTTAAAAGGTATTTGCTTTATACTCCCCTGTTCCTCCAGCCCTCTTTCATTCATCTGCTTAACCTGCCTTTCAGCTGGTCTCTCTGGTGGCTTGTTTGTCCTGCGCCGCGACAGCTAAAACAGCTAATAAAGCAGCTGGCAGGAGGGTGAATGAAGGGACCATGCCAGCTACTGCCCATATTGTGAAGAAAGACCCAACAGTAAAACTTTTATATGTCTACCTTTAAATTTCCTCAAAATCCTGTATATTATGGAGAGTTCTTAAGTGAAAACACTGTTTCGTGAATCTCTAAAGAAATGCAGTATATTTTCTGAAGAGCAGTTTAATTTAAAAGATTGCCCATTTACATGAAATACCCACAACAGTTTGTTACTATTATTACTGGAACAGCCTTTGATGATATTCTGTCATTATTTTGAATTTAGTTATGCTTTGTTAGTATTTATTACCTGTGAAAGGATCAAGGGGTTGCTCAACAAGGCATACCAGTGTGTGGTGAGGAGACAGCTTTCCTCCAGGAGCTCAGAGCCAGAGTTTAGTCCTGCAAGGAGGCAGGATAGGGTCAGCAGCTGGGAGATGGCAAAAGCAGACAAAGTCAGTGTGTGGAAAGCTGTCCCCCTCTCAAAGGCTCTGTATTGCATGCAATAGCTGGGTGGGGCCCAGAGACACAAGATTATTACCAAAGTCTCAAATAATAGTTCAGTTAGAGAACATGATTCAAAGAGCAAGCACATAACATTGGAAGATCTGTGTTCATGATACCGTATCTAGATGCTTGCAGTTTAATTTTAATCGTAGCACCAGATTGCCTCTTGCATAAACATCTAACATCTCCTCAGCAAAGGCCTCCTGAAGTACCTCGAAAGACATGCAGGTATGATTCAGATATGCAATGCCTGCACCTAGAATTAGGAAAAGGGAAATGAAGAGAAGGAATTTGCAATTGCTTGTAGAGCTGGAAGGTTAGGGATCATTCTTTATCTCTTATTGTGTGAGTGAGAGGGCACCCATCATGAACAAACTGCTAGGCACAGTTGTTCATTTTTACATTAAGATGTCACTTTACATTAATTTAAAGGATTCCAGTGCAAAATGTGGTGGCATGGTTTAATTCTTAATAATCTCGTAAGAATTGCAATTTTGAGAAGATATTTAAGCGTCGGAATAGATAAGGAAATGGTGACAATTCAATCATTAGAACTCTTTAGAACAAGTTGGACAAATATCTGCCAGGAATTACATAGGTATGGTTGATTCTTCCTTGAGGCAGAGAAATAGACAGGATGACCTCTTTACTCTGTTTTCAAGGACTTGTGTGCAACTAGCTGCAGGTGCTAAAGAGCAGAAAATATTCTGTGTCAAGGAAAAGACCGATTACATTGAAATAAAGTTCAATTTAAGCTCAATATAAGCAAGAAGTTTGTAGAAATCATGTAATTATCCAAAATTCAACATAAATAATATCTAAAATTTCAAAGGAAATTGACCTTTTAAGGAAGTACATAGAAGATAGCATGAGAAATGCTCAGAAACAGCATCCAAGAAAGCTCTGCTGTCTAACATTATCAAATAAAATAAATTATTCCAGTCAGGGGCATTTTGTGTTTCTAGTTCCAGATTCAAATGTTTGCCTAAAAATAGAAATTATCTTTTTTTTTCTCTTTGTGTCATCATAGTGTTGCCATTAAGAATATAGCCAGCAGCTACTTTCATTAAGAGAAGCCTGTGATCTCAGCTGCAGGAAGAACAATGGAAACATGCTGTTCTTCTCAAAATGCCTCTGTGGATATAAGCTTCTTCTGCTCTGCTTTTTCATCATAAGCTCTCTGCACACCAGCGCCGCAAGCCTCAAAGCAGCCAGGGAAGAGCAGGGTCAGACTGCATTTCTGGGTACCTCTGTCCCTTGCTGGGGCTGGGGCTGTGCTGGTGGTGTGTGCAGGTTGAGCTGCAGGATGACCAGGCTGCTGCTCTGCATTGCTTTTGCCATGCTGGTGCCATGGTCTGGCTGACAACCTCTGGATTGGATTTCTTGGCGTCTTTCCTAGGAGGGCACTCATCCTGTACCTCATACCGTGTGCTGCAAAGGTAGCTGGCACTGATGGGCAGCCTGAGCATTTCCTACTGTGCACACTGGGAGTTCAGCTCCCCAGCTGTATCCTATAGCCATAAATTTGCCCTCAGAGAGCCAGGACAGGGAGTCTGGTGGGCTGCATTCTGACTCTCATTATTTAAGCAGAGTAGAGATGCAGCTTCATACTGGGAAGTTACTTCCACTAAGGAAAGAGCAACCATTTTGAATGACAAATTTTTCACACTGCCCATGAAATTTTCTGCAGAAGAACTTCTAAAACCAATGTTTAAGTGGGGGGAAATGGTTGTTAATCCTACAACACTCTGTTAGAGTATAGGGCACAGTCTTTCACAGCTTTAAGTACTTCAAGAGTATAAATAATCCCCTATTTCACTAAGATCGGAGGAACAGAGCACTACTTTTATTCAAGATAGTCTTTTAAATGAAAATTAACTCCCAAACTGACTGCCCTGGTTTATTTATAAAACACCAAAAATGTATAGCTATTTTGTGCTTTCCCTGTTAACAAGGTGGGTTTATTTGGCAATACTGTGATCTTCTACTATCATTTTTTTGAGGTCTTAACTGACTGCTTGATGGACCTTTGAGTTGACACTGTTTTACTTCAGGATATCAACTGCTGGAGTGACATTGTCTTGTTGGCTTCATTTGATGAATTCTTGCAGGTGGGATTCACTCAAATGTGTAGCAAGCAGTGTACAGTGACCTGATTATTTATCTTGTCAAATGGAGTCCCTGGACATAACTACCAAACTGCCATTGACACTGGAATATAACCAGCTCTGCGTTAAACTGTTCAGCTGTGATGTGAAGAGCGCACCAGTCGTTTACTTAAGAAGCATAATACAGAGTACTGAGGATGTTTGAGAGACTTGAGGGCCTGTACAGCAGTTACTGCTGCCTCAGTAGCCTTTTTGAGGATGTCCCAATATCAAATTTTGACAAGACTGATCTAAAAGGTCATGTTTATATCACATTTAGCACAAATTCATGGAACATGCCCACAATTGCTGGGTTTTATTTTTAATGATTTCATCAGTTACTTCATTCAATGGAGCAGGGTATGATCAGCTAATGAAATTTCTAGATCTTGCCCAGCAACAGCTTTCACCAGGCTTCTTTAGCAGTCGTGGTACCACTGCAACTTGAAGGGATCTGCTCCTGGTGCAGCATGTTGCAGTTTGACCCATCAGAGAGCTAAACACCACACAGCCACTTTCTTACTCCTCTCCAGTGAGATCTGAGAGAGAATTGGAAAAAGGGTAAAACTCATAGGCTGAGATAATGACAGTTAATAGGAGAGAAAGGCAAGGGAAAATAACAATAGTGATAAAGGGATATACAAAACAAGCTCTGCACAATGCAGTTTCTCACCACCCACTGACCAGTGCCCAGCCAGTCCCCAGTCAGTGGCCACTCCCCCACAGCCAGCTCACCCCTGTTTTTGTTCACTATGATGCCATATGATGTGGGATATCCCTTGGTTCCACGGGGGTCAGCTGCCCTGTCTGTGCCCTGTCAGCCTCCTCACTGACAGACATACTGACAGTATGAATAATTGACAAGTCCTTGACTTAGCCTAAGCACTGGTCATTAAAAACTAAAGCATCAGTGAGATATCTGTATTATTGTTATCCTAAATCCAAAACAAAGCACAGTACCAGCTGCTAGGGAGGAAATTAAGTCTACCCCAGCTGAAGCCAGGACATCCCAGTTTCCCTGACAGGGCTTTTTCAATGTGATGTTGAGTTGAGGCAGCAATGACATGGACAGACCTTTCAGCTATTAATATCAGCTTTAGCCATTGAGACTTGTGCAGAAAAAATATACTAGTACTGAAGACTTGACATGTTCAGCCTACCTCCTAGAGCTGTCATATCTAGCAGAGTTGCTTGGTGAAGACCAGCTGTAGAGGAGGATGGTGACTGGCTACATCTCTGAAGTAGCTCCACTTCAAAGTTAACTGTTGGTCTGACCCTCTTTGGATCCTGTATATTTACAACAATTAGATAAAACAATAAATAACAATTTATCTTAACTACCATCTATTTTTATATAGTACAGCTTGTGCACAAGTTTTCGATTCATTTTAACTGCATGGAGAGTTGAGAGTCTGTAGTTTTAAGATTATGCAGGTCAAAGAACAGATGTTAAATTTCTTTAAATAACTATTTTAATTTTAGCACAAATTAACAGATTTGTTTATTAATGCTCTGAACACTCAACCTGTTTTTAAAGGATGAGAGTTGTAAGACTGGAGAGGTGTGCTCACTTTTTATCCATAATAAAAATGGTAAATCTGTGCTCTAGAAGCAAGAGAGAAGTCTCCCTAAACTCCAGGATGGTGAACAAGGTCTTAAGAGCACAGCTGAGAACCTGCTAACTTTGTGAGAAGTTGGGGCAAGTGAGCCTTTTCTAGGAGCTTCTTGAAGTTGAGACATTTTACAAAGGATTTGCTGTAAATTGGACCCAATGCAGGGAGTCTCTGCTGTTGTGCATTGTCTCTTCTCCATCCTCCTTCCTCTGACAGGCAGCCCAAGAGCAGGGGGGCTGCACACCCTTTCAATGCCACACTCCATCCCTGTAGTACCTCCACAGATTGTTTTCTGCTTATCCTTTAAGTACTCTGGTCATCATAAACTGGTGTGTGATCCCAAGTTATGAAACCACCCTTCATTTCAGACACAAGAACCAGCTTTGAGGGGTCCCCTATGTTTGCACAAAATCTAAGCATCAAAAAATGCTGTATATTAGCACCTATCATAGTCTGTGATTCCTGGTATTCATGGGAATTAATTGGCTGTATGAAATTTGAGAATTATACAGCTTCACTGCTAGAACTAAGTCACAATTAGTGCCAAGTGCTTTTACCACTAAAAAAGCCCCATGGATTAGGCCTTTCAGAAGAAAGAAAACCCTCTTCTGAACTTTTTGCCGCAGTTGGATGCTCAGTGATAGAATAGTCTCCATACTGCCAGTACATTTACAATGTAAACGCTTTCTTTTCAAGGTCAGGGTTTTAAAGCACTAGACTGCTATTGAAACTGCAGGGGCAGAGCCTGAACAATTCTACTGGTTTTCTAAAAATAAGGAGCTTTATAGCTAAACTGCAGGATGTATTTTAAAAGAGTCTCAACATTTTTCTTTTTACTGCTACTTGTATCCCATCTCTACCAATTTTTACTGCTTTACACAAAGGCACATTTATCGCAAGGCATGGCATAAAATCAACACTCTTCCATTCTAGCAGTTAAGCCCCATCTTACAATGTTTGTGATGTGCCACAATATTCAAATGCATTAAAACAAAACCTTACCCACCAGAGAGAATATGGATTTACAAATAAAATGACAGAAAGGGAGAACGCCTACTTTGCTAGTTCAGACTTCTCAGCTGCAACTACTGTGTTGAATTTTGCATTAAAAATGTCATATTTTCACTTTAAACCTGCATCCCTCAAATACCTCATGAAATACTGCAAGACTCTGAGGCATGAATGGGGCAATCAGTAATTTCATTATAAATGCTTAATTCTGATCAATCAGGGCTTAGTATTCCAAAACCTTTAGAGCTCTTTTGTTTAGCTTTTGCAGTGCTTGAAAATATTTATTGACCAAAGGATAAAATGCTTTTTCTTGTTATTGGAAAAGATTTGCTGTTAAAATACTTAGGACTAATCCCCTTAAAATACTGAGGACTAAATTCTGGTCAGTTTGTATTAGATGTACTGACAGAAAAACCGTGGGGTCTTGGCACTCGCATAAGGTTGCTGAAAGACTGTCCAGGGTTGCAAGTAAAAGACCATATATCTGCTCATGTCCATACTTTCCTGGAGGCTCTGACAAATGGTCATGTGCTTTCAAGTTTAGAGGACAGCTCAATGTGCACTTGGCTGTCCCTGCTTCAGATTTCAGAGTGAGCTGTTGTGGCTGTAGCTCAGCTGACTGATTTGCCTGGCCCAGCTGCTGAGCACTGTCCCAACACAAAGGCCAAATAGTGAATTAAGTGCCACCAGTCTTGTTTCCTGGTCCTCACTGAGCACCAGGACTGAGGAAAAGCAGGTGATGGTGAAAACCCACCCACATCGATAACAAAGTCTCCTCTCTCATTTTCTTCTGTAAGATTTTCTCTTTGGCTTTTAGTACCACATTTAAAGCTGAAATACTTAACCTCTCTTGTATAGAAGGCTGAAGATCTTGTTCTTCAATTCCAAGCAAATCCAATACTGATGATGTGTTGTCATTAGCAAATGTGGTAAAAGGGTAAGTTTCACACACAAACTCTTTTTTTTTTCCTCTATTCTTGCCATTTAATAAAATATAGAGATACATATGGAGAAATTGTGCAAAATATTTTTTGAAGTCAGATAAAGTGTGTGTATAAATTTAATTGTTTCAGTCCAAGTATGTCTTAGCAGAATTTCTGTACTAGAGTGTAAGACTTCATTTTCATTTTCTAAACATTTTCAGTTGCATCTGTATCTTTCAGCCTTTTTTTTCCTCTTTAATTGCTTCTATTAAAATATGCAAAAAATATAATGGGAAAACTCTATCAATTCTTTTAAAAATAGCAGAGTTGTAGTTGATGAAATTGGCGCAACTTTCAGGACAAGACTCAGCTAGGAAATATCTCCATTCTTTAGCATATAGAAACTTACATATGGTTTGCTATCGCTGCTGCCCAGCGCCAAAGCCAACATCTCAGTCTGTGCAAAGAAACAGGAGGACAGTCAGTGGGTGGGCTTGAAGCATGAAACAGAAGGAGGGAGAGGGAGTGAGTGGGGGAGAGACTGTGTGCATATGTCCAGAGGAGCTGAGTAGTAGAGCATCCGTTAGGGAGATGAAGAACCAAGATTCATACTCTTCTTCTCTATGATCCACAAAATGTGCTTAAATTCAGCTCTACCAGATCCCCCATGGGCAAGTTATTTGGTTATTCTGTACTTTACAAAGGTCTCTTCTTAGAGATATTCTCTTATGAATAAATAAAACATATGCTTTGGAGCAGGAGTTTCTGTTCATGTTAATTAACAGTATTGTATATGTTCTGCCTCTCTTTGTTCCTGTGCTAACTGTATCAAGTGAACAGCAGCAGTTGGACAGCTGGAAAGTTTCATCCTAAACTGACCCAGGGGATGGAAAATGTTGGTTGAAGTTTGTGCTGTGAGAGGGAGCAGAGCATGCTTGAAGGATGTGCCTCATTCCTTGGGATCCTACTGAAGGAACAGACCTGGTCTGAGTCAGGTGCCCAAATCCAGGCACCTCTCTATCTCCTGGGGCTTGTCTTCTCCTCTGAGCTGCAATGGTATCTGGCAAAGCAGCTCTCACTTCTCCCACAAGTGCCCTCTGCTCCTACAGCTTCCTAAACCAGGAAAGGAGATGGTATTAGATGGCAATCATCTATGAGTTAGGTATTTCAGTGGCTAGGTTACTTTGAGGATTTATTCACAGCTTTTGCTGAAATCAGGGGGAAATGCTCATCTAGATTCCTCTGCAAGGCAGCCCTTAGGAGTTCCAATGGAAAGGAATGTCTGGGCATCATCTGTGTTACAAAATTTTATTTTTGATGCCTCCATAGATTTTATAGTTTTGCAAAAACACGTAGCAAACATGGAATTTATTGCTCATAGTTCATCCAGGAAATGTGTCATAGTACAAGATGGACTGAACATAAAAGATGGTTAACAAGTATACAGAAACGGTTTGTAAAACTGTTAAATAGATCAATAAATAATTCCACTGATATCATATTGAATTTCAATAGTCAGTGAAAACCAGCAGTTTCAAAATGCTGAATTTTGCTTTCCTAATGACTAAGTCTATGTCACTTTACCATAAATACTCAACTTTAGCAATTATCATCAAGGCCCTATTTAACAAGTTTCTAATTTTGACAAATGTGATTTGCTGCAGTAGTCAATTGTTGATACGATACCTATTCTTTATTCTTGATGAATTTAACCCAAAAGTTGATTATATAAGTAAAAATGTCTTCAGGGATTTTTTTCAGTAAGTCCAAGGAATAGGATGGGGGAGTAAAGCAGTGTTTGTTATACTCAGGGGATACAGAACTGAAGGTCCCCAGATGTTTGAGTTCTGACATCCAGAAAGCTGGCAGTATCCAGCCCTTAGGGAGAAGCTCAGCTTTCCTAGCTTGCCTGGGTAGGATTTGTTCTATGGCCTTTTCTGTGGTCAGTTGGTGTTTGCATGGTGACACCTTCAATACTGTAATGCTGAAAGTTGCAGCACCAGCCTTGGCACACTTCCATCTCAGAGACCTGAGACACCAGATGATGAATGGGAGGAGTCAGACACTGAAAATATGTTCTCAAAGGGGCAGAAGACTTCCACACCTGACTGGGAATTGTAAGCAGCTTTTCAAGAAACAGAGCCCAAAAAAGCAAAGCATTTCAAAGCACTGATTTTAGAAGTTAACTGGAAATATTAAAACCAGACCACTGTAAATCAATTTTATAACAAAAATACTAAATAAAATATGTCAAAAGCAGCACAATTTTATAAATGTAACAGGAAGAAGCCTAACACCAACATTCTCTGTAAAGAACATAAAATCCAGTAATAGCCATCTAGTTCATTTTGCCTAAGTCTTGTCCAAGACTGTTAAGATATGAGGAAGTGAGGACCTCTTTTCCCTGAAAGTGAGGACCTTCAACTGCAGAGGACTGCTGCTGTAGGGCATGCAGATCTTCATTATCTAGTCATTAACACCTTATTATACAAACATTAATATAGTCTGCAATGTTACAAATAAGGCAAATGGATGTATTTCCAGGCAGACTGGATCTACGTGCATTGGTGTGTATTCTGGGACCAGCTAAACCAGGCTGATTTCAATCTGTTTTTAGTCCTACCTGCACTGGTTCACTCCTTTTCTTCACCTTGATTTTTCTTTTTTTTTTCAGCTCTTCTGATCTAACTTTGGCAAATAGACTTTTTAAAGCACTCTATGAGAAAGTCTTATAAAATGTGCAAATATCTGTTAGCATTGCTGCATCTCCTCAGGCATACTCTTTCTGCCTTATTCCTTATGCCAGGATCAATCTTTTATGTTTTTTAAGCTGGTGTTTGTATAGCACCCAGTCTAACAGGGTTTTTGTTTCACAGGTGCAGCTGCATGGAGCAGTAACCCAACAGGATATATGAAGTAGACAGGCATAATTTAAGGCCCTGGCCAATGAAAAATGGAAAGAGAAGCTGAGCAAAAGCAGAAGAAACACTATTACCCTCTGAGGTAGTCAGAATTAGCTATTAGACCAGGCACCAGACAGGTGGCCAACAGGGACTGTACCTATCAGATGTGTTCATATTAGGTATGAAATATGTCCTGACAGTGCCAAGAAGCTTAAGAGCTCTGAGTGGTACCTAAACAGGCACCAGATTAAGCTTCTGTCAGAAGGGGAGCATTCACTGAGAGCCAAATGGACTCCCCACAGTGGGAAAATATTTCTAGGTACAAGTTTATAGTGAAAAAAATTCCATTTTAACTTGTTAATTTGGACACAATGCTCAGCAAAGCTCCTCTGTTTCATGAGTCTGTTGTTAGGCTGGAAATTAAAGGGTACAATTGTGGCCACCATAAAAAAAAATACAGATATGTCATATTTTCCTGTCTGCAACCCACTCAGTAGCTTCCACCAGTAACCAGCCTGGCACATGGCCTAAAATCTACACTCTCCTATTAGGATTATTTGTCCAATGACAACTGTTTAGAGCTTCCTTTCCTTTCACAAAAAGTAGATTGATTTGCCATGCAATTCCTCTTCATATCACGCTGTGTTATTCCTCATTCCTGCATAACAATGTCTTTTCTGGATAAATAACATGCTAACTAAGTCTGTATGGCTTATGGAATTTGAGCATTTTTCTGGGTTGATCTGGGTTGATCTGGTTGTTCTCACTGGTTTGCCCCATTCCCCACCAGCCTTCCCAACTCCCCAGATCTTCTTGACTTTCATACTAATAACACTTTAATGGTTTTGTGACCTACTCAGCATGAACATTGTGGAATGTGTCTGGAAGCTGTAGTTCACTACCAATATTTTAATGCAAATGGAGTAATTTAATACAAATATTGGGTTCAACTTCTAGATACATAAAGCATTTTGATGTTATCAATGAGTTTACTAAAATCACTTCAATCCATATGGAATTAATTATGTATGTGAAAAGTAGAAAATTCTAGAAGAACCATTTAATGTTGAGAAAAAATATACCAGCCCAATGGCTGTAGCAACAACTTTTTCGTTATAACTGCAATACATTTTCTGCATTCATGAGATTTGCTGATAAGGCAGAAAGTTTAGCAACTTACATTGCTGAAAGTTGCATGATCACCTGTACCACTTACTCCTGAATAAAAGGTCTAAGTGGAAAATTGCATTGTTATTTTTGATTGCCTTGCACATTATTAAACAAGAGTTTTCACATTCATGGCAGCAATTTCTGTCTCTGAAAGCTGTATATGATTGGGTCTCTAACAATAATAGGAGAAATAGAATTTTTTTTATATTTTTAGATAAATGTTTCCACATTATGAAGTATTAATGCCTAATTACATGTTTCAGCAAATAACCAAGTTTTCTTTCACAGTACAAATATTTCTACTCTTTGATTTGTCTTAGTTCATCCTCATTTTTGTATAGATGTATGTATATTTATCCTATGGTAGTCAGCACCCAGCAACTCAAGTTGGCATGAAAATATTACCTCACATGTACATTAAAATGATTTATAAAATGGAATAAGTAAAAAAACCCAAGTGGACTATTTATCACTGAGAAAGATCATAGCTTCTGACACTTTATTTAGTTCATTTATATATCCTGAGTTAGAGCTTTGACTGAAACTAACTTTTCTTGCCTTCAGCAGAGCTGATCTAGCAGGGACAAATCATGAACCAAATCTTTGGTCTTGATTCTAATTTTGGTGCTAAGTGAAACTGTGAGCTGCTTTTCCAGTTGTTCAGCTCCATGTTGAAGCTAGGGCAGATCTTTCGGAAAGTGGACATTTCCCTGGAGAGTACAGATTTCAGCTGTGCTCTGGGCCAGTTGTAGGAACCTTAACAAAGGTCTCACAGTTTACTAATGTCACGTTTCATATAAATATACTTGAATACTGTAGATCTTAAAGACATTAAGGGCTTCTGTTGGGTTTTTTTTTTTGTTTTGTTTGGGGATTTTTTCTGTTTGGGGTTTTTTTACTTTGTTTTTTTCTGTAGGTGCTTCTGCTACTGAAAGATCTCATCTTTTTAGGGAACCTGGATTAGAAGATACTAATTCAGAACATGTTGATCTTTTCTGCTCTACTCAAAAGTACCCATAGCTGTATAAGACCATACCATGTTCTGCCACCCAACGCCACACAGAAATTTCTGAACTTGTGGGGGAACATAATTGTGTTTCTGAATATTATTCTCACTTCTGGTCCTGGAGAAGGCTTGGACTGGCACTGATTTGGGCATTGTTTGCACTGGAATTTGCTGAGCTGCATAGAAATACTTGTATCCTGGGATGATCCAAGCCTGGTTATAAGCCCAATCTGATCCTTCCAAGAGGGAAAGTTTTTCCCATGGACCAAATCCTTATTTTGGGATTGCCTTCTTCATGTTGCAGCCTGGGTGATGACCCTTTGATGACCATCTATGCAGCAGGTCTCTGTACCCCAAAGGTCATCTTCACCCAAATCAAATAATCTCAGCTACTCTTCCTGGTCTACCCCAAAACACCCTCAGAGGCCATTCTGCATTTTCTGTGCTGCCTTTTCAGGCATCAGACTTGTCAAGTGGAGTCTTTTGGGTTTGTCTTTGTAGGCAAGGTTAATGCAGAGGAACACAAAGTCCTGAACTGAGATTTGAGGGGTTTTCAGCCTGAAATTCCTGTGTTCCCACTCTGTGAACCTGGCTCTGACAAATTACTCAAGGGGCAGATCCCTAAGGGGAAGGCTGTGAATCTGTCACACTTGTCCAGTGTGATGTGAGAGAAAAGGAGTTGCAGTGTTGCAGGCCCAGGCATTGCCAGCTGCAGTGTGGATCTCAGGGAGGTTGGCTCCAATACCTGAATTCAACCTGCACCCCAGCTGCAGTGGAATTTCACTTCACTGGAGCATGTGTTTTGTTTAAGCCTTCTTTTACTCCTTTGTTTGCTTGTCCTCATATGAGCATGTAAGGAGGGTTCAGGTAAGGAAAGGAGCAAGTGCCTGGTCCAATCCTGCATGCTGTTTGGATGTGTCTCCGGGAGCAGCACTGCTCGTTCCCATAGGATGCCCCAGGTAAGTCAGCAGTGCTCTGCTGTCAGTGGCATTACAAAGCTACACCTTGCTGCTGCAGCAAGGGCTCCTCCTCTCACAGAGGAGACAGGCAGTGCAAAAGGCTCAATTCACCATTAACAGGTTGCAAACTTTGCCTTCTTTTTTGTGTTCTTTTAGAGTTTGTAAGGCATTGCTCACATACACAGACACTCTTCTGCTTTGGGAGTTTTAAGCAGCTTTAAGTTCTATCAGTAGATAAGTTTTAAGTGGATCTCTTCTGCTCTGCCAAAACTCTACTGCACCAGTTTGGCCAAGCTGCTGGTTTTATTTGCTTTTAGGCACATTTGCACAGTTTGTTAGTACACTATAAAAAGCCTAAATATCAAATTACACCATCTTCACATTTCGCTTATGCACTCTTTAACTTCCTACAAATAGAATGCTCTGCATCGTATAGTCCAAATACCTTTGTGCATGGCCTCTGTATTTGCTGTTTATTTAGGAAAATGATTGGGGAATATCAGACAATTTCAAATACTGGTTTTGAAATATACTCTTGGTATAATTTTTGGATTATTCCTTTTTATCACATCTTAACTTTGAATATCAGAAATCCTTCTCCTGTGGATAAGGGTGGTTATTACCAACCTAATTTCAAATGGACTTTAAAAATTCAATCTTTTTAGCTCTTTAGGTTTGATTGTGCATGCCTTGTAGGATTATAGCTTCTTAGTTTTAATGTCTATTTTTGAATGCTGGTTTGGGGTCAATGGTTAGAAACTCTCAGTATCATTTTTAGTTCTGAAATATCCTTTTGATTTACATGTCTGAAGCGACAAATCCTCTTATTGTTATCATTTTTGAAAAATTGCCAAGATGCAGCCAAATCTTTCACTGCTTACTGCACAGAACTGGTTCCTGCCTTCGTGTACTGTAGAATTCATTATTGTAATGCCTTGTTTACTTACATTTCTTTTTGGTGATAATAAGCTTTTCAGCCTTCAGCATTCAAGGCCTTTGTCCGCAGAGGAAAAGAAAAATCAGGCAAAACATCAGGCTCTTTCATCAATCTTTTCAAATCTCATTTCAAAAGTTTGCTGTTAACCATTTCAGCATCACAATAGGGGAACAAAGACCTTCACAATAAAAGATCCAGAATCAGAAATACCTCTGCAGGGAAACAGTTTTTGTTCCTAAAGCTGTTTTGATGCAAAGTATATCTTCCAAGATGCACATTCCCCTTTCAGTAGTAAGGGCTGCCTACCTTCACACGCCTTCTCCAGTGTATTGCTTTTGAAAAAGTCAGAAAATAATGTGGTAGCATCCTTCGTATTGGCATTCTGTTCATGGTAATAAATGCAGCAAAGCACCAGATTTAACCACTGGTCTGTACTTCCCTAAATACACAAGTTTTCTTGTTCCTTCAGGAATGGCAGCCATGGCTAATGGGTTTCAAGGAGCTGTGGAATAAATATCAACCAATTATATTTATTTTTAAATCCAAAATATTATCTGAAAAAAAATTACTGACATTATAAATCATGTTTTATGACAAATGGTTTTTTCTCACTTTTTAAAATAGCAGGTGTTCACTATATGTTATTTTTTAGCTGTAAACATATTTTGTGTGACTATTAAAGAAGTAAAATGGGCTCTCTTTATCATGAACAAAACTGTAAACCTGACAGTGCATGTAAACTTAATAAGTAGGCTTTTGTTTTTCAGGTAATTTTAAAAAGTTCTGTTTGATTTTTTTGTTTGGTTGGTTTTCTTTAATACTAGCTTCACTGCTGTTATTGTTCCAAAGGCTTTCCCATTTTAATACCGTCTTCACGATGCCTGTAAGTTTGTGGTACCTTGCTGGTTTGATATCACTGATGGGTTGGCTCAGAAGAATGTTTTAGAAACTTCTTTTTCATTTCAGTGAACACAAATAAGGGATTTCAAAGGAATATACAAAGGACAAACTTGTTTTTCTCACCATCACATTTCCCCAGAAAAGATCTGCTCATTAATAGAACCTTGCTCATTTTGGGCACTGGACATGGTGGTGGTTCAATGAGAGGGAACAAGAGAAATGTGCTGTCAAGTGTTTGAGGATTACATTGGGCAAATTAAAGTTCATCACTCTTCTGACTGCTCAGTGCTTGGCTTTGCACCTGTGAGCTCTTCAGGCCTTTTTCCCTTGTCATCAGTGATTTGTTTGGCCACTCCTATTGTGAGTTCTTATGATTTTGTCAAGTATAAAGCAGTTGGTCTGAAAAGTTCTGTGCTTCATTTCCGCCCCATGTGATGCTTTTTGGAGATCTCAGGAATCAGTATTCAGGTGGCTTTTCCAGAATTAGGACAGATTTCCAGCTTTTCCAGATGTAGGACTCCCTTTCTGAAGTTGAAACACTAGTTTTTAAGAAAGTCTCCAACATGCTTATAATTATAGCAGAATTTGAAATCTGGCCAAAGGGGTTGGTTTGGTGTCACTGACATTCCTTTTTTTCAGGCTCATGAAAATTCATCTGTATTTTCTTCTTGCCCTGTTGTGACTCTTCAGAGTTTTGTGACCAGTTGTCAGTAGATTTCACCTACACTGTGCAGACTCCATCTTCTTAAAGCTCCTGTCTGCCAGTTAGACTGCTCTGTTCCTGAGCCATCCCCCAGCCTAACCAAAATATATTAGCTATGGGCTGCTCAGACTTGCCAGCAAGGCTGCAGCTCTGTTGAAAGCATTTCCCAAGTGATAATACTGGCACTGTCCATACCAGCAAGGTGCTGCTTCTCAAAGACTCTTGTTCTGCAGTAATTGTGCATATTCTTGTAGATTGATGAGAACTGTCAGCTCTGAACCTCTTGAATTTATGGTTAGTTTGAGGTTTTTTTACCTGGTGCTTCAGCTCTGGCTAGAAGCTTTTAAAATACCCAAGCTCTTCATATTAATACCTACCCTTCCCTGTACAACACAGTCCATCTGGAAACATGCCCCAGGCCCCATAAGCATAGTGGGAGAGTATTTTTCCTTTTTCCATCACTTACGTAGTAGTTACTGATGGCTAAACACCATTAGTCGAATGTCAAGCTTAAAAAGCAGAAGCATATTTAAATATGGAATTAGAGTATTTTAATAAATGGCACACATTTGAGAATAGGACATGTTCCTGCTTTACTGTAAAAATAAACAAACCTTTTTGAGTTAAGGTAAGGATTCATGAAAACAAACATCAGGCTGTGCTTTATAAACATCTTATCAATGAATAATAGACTCTTTCATTTCAGGAATCTTGTAATAATATAAAGAGTTGAATCTGTTTGGAAATGTATTCTTTAATGAGTGCATGCTGCAAGCACATCCATCTGTAGAGCTGAACTTTAGCATTCAGGTAATAACTGTGCTGTCAGTTTGGCATCTATCTTATGGTCAGCACTATGGCAGTAAAATAATTAAGAAATATTAAGTGTCTTAAGATCCTCCATTTGAAATACTTCATTAGAAACAGTTTTCCTAGGTTATTTTTCTTTTCAGTGTTGGCAGATAAGTTTCTTTTCCTTTAAGGCTCCTGGAGCTTGGTGAAGTCCTTACATTCTGTACATTCCTGTGGGTTTTGAATTGCATTTAATGGGTGAACATATGAATACGTAAAAATGCCTTACCCCCTGCTATAAATTATTCATACCACTAGGCCACTCCTGCTGCTTCTGCACAGCCTGTGGAAGTTGGACACATGGACAGACTGATATTTCTGAGAGCTTTAGTATGAATCATGTTGAAGAGGTGTTAAGACAGCCAGCAATTCCCTAAAGATGGAGTGTATGTGCTTTCTTCTTGGAGCATGTGCTCATAAGAAACTGTCGACTTATTCCCCAAGTAGAATGCATTAAAAAAAAAATCCTTCTGTGTACATTAAGTAAAACACTTCTGCCTTCATTAGCAGGTCTAAATGAGAGCAAGAACACTAAAGATAATACTTGCAAACAAGTTAGATAGGATCCTGAGCCTGCAACAAGCAGCTTTCAGAAGGCATTAAAGCAGGATGGAGACTGCAGCCTGTAAAACACCAAATTCGTCTGACAAACAGAAAGGGAGAGTGAGAGAATGAATATGTGAAGCAAAGGCAGGAAAATTCATTGGTGAAAAGATCCTGCACCCCCATAGTCCAGAGCAGCTTAAGCAGCCTGGCTGGGACAGTATCCTGGAAAATGCAAGCAGAGGTCTACATGTGCAGCTGGTACTTTTCTGGTTATATATGAAAGTCTTGACTAAAGGGGATTTTCCCCCATTTAATTTTGTGAGGTCAGCAGATCTCCATTCAGCAGAGAACAACCCTCTATGGATGGGATTTGCACACACACAAGTGCTTTGCTGAATTAGAGCCAATGGCACTGATGATATCAGTATGGGATGCCAGAGAGAAGGGATGTAATTGACTCATGAACCAAACCCCAGAAAGCTGGTATTAAAAACTGCAAAATTAGTTAACATTTTGTCTTGGCACACTCAAGCAGTGAAAGGCAGATATATGAGATTTTAAGCAAGGACACTAAAGAGGTTTTTAATTGCTTTATTTTTTTTTAAACTTTTATATTTTATGTCCTCGATTCTTTTCTACTCATGTTTTTAAAACTAATAACAGTGTTATTTGAAATAATTTTCTCTTACACCAGAAGACATGAAATGCTACAACATAAAACCAAAATAATTATTTCTCCCACTAAGAATTACTTCTTGATGAAAAAAACCAATATGTTACACTTAAAAGAAAAAGGATATAGTTCTTCAAATCTTCAGTCAGAATCAGAGGAAAAAGCCTCAGAAGTGAATATCCATCACACAGGCAAATCAATCTAAAGTATAACTCAATGTACTTGTGCAGAATTTAAGGATTACTGTATGATTCTGGATGTTTCCTTTTCTTAGTTTCATGATTGCTCATCTTAAAATAAAGCAGAGTAAAATTGATTGAATTTCCTTACATTTATGTAATTAATATGTCCTCATTAGAAATCAATTAACTCCGATAATTCCCATTGGTGCCATGGTTGATAAACTAAATGCCAATCAGTGTAATAAAAACAGTGAAATATAATTTCTTGTTGTTCCAAGTGATGATCAACTAATCAGCAGTAAATTTAATCAAAACATATTAACATCAATCAGTCATATTAGTGCTTCCACACTGTAATAACCAGCTGTGTCTGACAAGTAATGGAAGTTTTTCTAGGAACAATTGTAGGCCATATGCACATTTAAGTATATGGGTTTTATATATGTGTGTGCAAGCAGTTTAAACATGTAAGAATATAAAACTTCCATGAATGAAGTGGTTTGCCCTGTAGTAAATGTCTCTTGCTTGAACAGCTTACAGTTTTAAAATCTATACTGAGCTTTACTGTTAATGGATCCAAGAGACTCTCATAATCAATGGCAGCTTTCCTGCACGTCCTGTAAATGTGTCCATACTGCTTCTTCAGACAGAGAAGCTTTGGTCTCTTCCCCTTTGCTGATGGACAGTAAGCAGGGAGAAAAATAGACTTAACCTGTGTGTTTCCCTGGATTTTCTTTCCTTAATTAAACAGTAAGAAGAAGATAAAATGTGGATCCCCAGCTTTATAGGACCTGCCTATCAGTAGGGACTCAGGCTACAGCTGAAATGGCTTTTAGGGCATTCCTAAATTTTTATTGGGTTGTTTTCATCCCAACCACCCAAAATTCAGTATATTTAATGAAGAACTTGATGTCAGGTATATGGGATATGTGGGAATTTATTAATTTCTGTGGTGCGAATACAGGCTTCACCATTCAGGCCCTGACCTTTAAGATGCACGTATTTGCAGTGTTTAATTCTGCACCACACATGTTCAGGGTAATGACTGAAGATCTGAAGAAGCATTTTGAAGGTATTTATTTGATATTAAGAGAAGCATTTTAATTTGTCTTCAAATAGACCACAAGTGTACATCAGAGCAGTGTACATCTGTTTGGGGTTAGTTTCTATGGCTGAATGAGTGTTTTGTGGTAAATAGCCTGCTTAATTGTTTTAACCTTTCTCTGTTTGCATATATTCTGAAGATGCTTTATAATTTTCTTTAATTAGTGGAAATTACTCTTTCAATAGGTTCTCTGAATATTACCTGTAGATTGTTTATGTTTGAAAGACTCACTATTCAAAATTAAAAATGTAAGATAATTTTGAACTTCACTTGCTACATATCATTATTTCTATTAACAAATTAGGAGAGATTTCTGATGAAACTCCTCTGAACTACAAGTTTAAATCCACTTGGTGAATAGTGTCATTATTCTCAAATATTCTTCAGCACTCCTGCCTGTGAACTCATCTGCAGGAATAGTCACAGAAAGTAAATGGAAAGAAGACAAACAGCCAAGACGCATTCACTGTTTTACTTGAGTGAATGTTCTTAGAAAATATTTAGAAATATTGGCTCTGTTATTAGTTATATAAATATTCATACAAATCTGTCTATCAGATTGCCTCCCTGAAATTACTCAGGCCTTTTTAGGAACTTGGAGAGAAAAGTCTCTTAAAAATATATTTCTGCACATTTTCCAGACGTATAATAGACTGGATATGGCCTTATAAATTACAGGCTTTCCCATACTCATCCAGTCATGGGGCCAAATCTCAAAGTTAACTTTAATGGGATTTTGGCTCAGCAAGGTTGGAGGAAGGGCAGCAGAATTTAGCCTATGATTTATACTGCTTTCAGAAATTGCTCAGTGAAAAAAAAAAACAGCAGTGGTACTTAGGTAGCACAGTTGCATGTAATTTATTTTCTGCATAACCCACATGAAATTTAATAAGATATAAAAAAGTCACATTTTTGACTGAAGTCTTACAAATTCTAGCTTTAGTGAAAATAACTACTGGCTTCTCAAATGAGTTGATCAAATAAGGCAAAAAGTGGACAACATCTATTAATTCAAATGTGTTTTATTTGATTATTTTTATTAAAAAAAAAGGAATTGCATTTCACAAAATACACTAACATATGATAGAAATTAGGAAATGTGCTGTAGCTGTGTTCTCAGCAGGGATGAAAAATGAGAATGTTCTGGCAGTCTAGGGAGATAGGGTTCAAACTCCAGGGCCAGGAGCTATATTAATCTCTAGGATAAAAAGACTGATTTTCATTAAAGACAGTGGTATGCACTGCCTTAAAAAAAATAAAATAATAATAATAAAAGTTTTGTATATGTAGGAACTTCCTTTGTAGAATATCCTAAGTTAGAACAATGACCATAAAGAAAACTTTAGTAAGCTATGAGCTTTGGTAACTTTTCCATGGATTTTTATTTATACCTGGGTGTTTTTGATGACCAGATATCAAGGTAAGATGGCAGCCATCCCTGATGTAGTCAATTCAAACAGATTTGTGGCAAATACGTGGAATTCAGTGAGTAATATTGTTTATTTGCTTCCTGAGGTAAATCTTAAAGCAAACCAAACTAAAAAGCAATGCAGAGGCTGCCTGCAACCACTGGGGATTACACCCAGCCTGCCGTCCAAAGAGTAGCTGCAACCAGAGAGGCTTTGTTGTGCACCTAAGGAATAAAGCATCCTCTGCAGAAGAAAATTATTCAAAATATGCAATTATTTATATACTTTTATTTAGGCACAGTATTAATTCTTTTTATGAAGCACATATATTCATTCCAGATCCAGGGACTATAAAAAAAAGCCAAATCACACCAAACACAAAAATGCCCCAAGTTTTAATTGCCAGAAGTTCAGTAAAACTTGTGCCGTGCAGTCACAGGGCAAATATGTGCCTGTTGTTCTCTACATCTGAGGGACACTGAGTTTACATTTGGAGCAAGGATGACTCAGATTAGACTTTGAAACAGATTGCCTGGGGCATCTTCAGTGCTGGAGATCTATAAGAAATAATTAGATAAATACTTGTCAGAAAAGCAATAGATACAGCTAATCCTGCCTTGGTGCAGGGGGCTGGCCCCCCATTGGCTTCCCAGACGTAGGATTTAAAAGAAAAAGTTATATATATAAAGCTGCACCTTAGGTCAAACCTATATATTCAATAAACAATAATTAGAATATACTCACTATTATATTCTTTTGACACCTAAAAGTAGTTGACCTAAAAAAATTATTTCTCTAGCGGGAAAATACAAGAATAATCACAGATTTTTTTTTTTTTTTTTTTTTTTTTTGAACAGGGATGCTGTTGCTTTATGCTCAGAAAGCTACACTAAACATTTAGAATTCCACTAAGGGCAAAGTCTCTCCCTCTCATGCAGTGTTCTCAGAAATGAGGTCAGGCATTTCTCAATCCCTGGCAAGAAAACTTTCTGACTCATTACTCCACTACAATGCATCCAGAATTTCCCCTTGGGTCCCAGTCAAATTGTTCAAATGTTTTGGAAAAATATATCTTTGACATCTCAAGAAAGGGAATATAGAAAAGATGTCCTCCTAGCATGAAAGGATTAGAGTCCTCTTGGATTTGAAGCAGAATTTCTTGCAGTTTCCAAGATATTATTATTTATTAATTCATGCAATGGGCTTCACAAGCACTGAGGTACTTTATAGAATTACAAATTTCATTGCAAAAACACAGATGTGAAAGTCCTGTTGTTACAGACACTGCTGAACCATGACCAGCTTTCTTGTAGGACCCAGACTGCATCAGAAATCCCCACTAATTTGGCACTGAAATGGCTGAGCTTCTCCTTCAGGATTGCTGACGGCTTCCAAATTCCCCACAGCTTCTTGACCTCAGTTTAAGACATCAGGTGCTCACTTCAAGCACTTTGAAGGCCTCCTGTATTTCCTTAATGACTGAGCCTGTATGCTTATGTCCTGAAACTAATGCAGCTCATCCAAGCCTGCCAAGCAGCACACAGTTTTCTGGGAGGTCTGGGTTCCTTTTCTGAACCATGAAGCCTCACATTCCTTTTCCTTATGACTGTCCAACATCTGATCAGGGAGCATCCATTGCAAAAGCACGTTGATGCATTTCCACTCCCTCCCTCCATCCCCACTCAGATTCCAGCAGCTTTGAAGGGACCTCTGAAGGGCTTCTGGTCCAGGTCCTGCTCAGAGTAGGTCCAACCATAACTCTTGTCTTCGGTTTTTCCAGGAAGCCTGGCTTAAATACTAACTTTGTTCCTTTTTTCTACTTCCATTTTTTTGTTGCCAATCCATTGTTTATCTAAAACTCATGAAAGAATTCTTGTGGACAGAAATGGATTTGTGTCTACCTTGGTCATAACCATGCAGGTGACTCAGGTAACTGGCACTGCCATCCACTCTTTTCTTTAGAGAGCCTATCTACCCTGAGAATGGGTACACAAGAGGTGTCACTGTGAGAGCTCAGGGTTAGGGGGGAGAAAAGACAAAGGACAACACTGAGCTGATGATGAATTCATATTTCTACATCATGTATCCCTTTTAACTAAAGGGGAAAAGTGGGTTAAGCAAGGACCACTCTCACTGTGTTGGACTTGAGAAAAATTAAAACCTACTCCTCAGTAAAAAGGCAATACAAAAAAAGTTGATAAGCTTGTAACGTTGCAGTTTGTGAGAAGCAGGTGAGATGTCCTACCCTGTTAGGTGCTACAAAGCAGCCACAAGTCAAGTAGAAAGAAGCAGTTCCCTGAGAAGGGAAGTCCTTGTATGTGTACATGGCTGACCACCACCTCCCTTCTTCTGTCCCTTCTGAATTGCTCCTATAAGTTGTGATACTGACTTTGGTACTGGAAGAACAAGGATAAAATGTTTGTAGGATCCCCAGGTGGTCCCAGACACCAGAGAAGCCTCTTCAAACACATTCACACACCTATGTGGTGGCAGTTTCTGTTTAAACTTGAAGTAGGTAAACATATATAAAAAATCAATTAGACTTAGATCAATTTGTGATCTCAAAAATGCAGAATTATACTTTCACAATTAGGTGTTTCTGTGCTGAATTGGACAAGGCATAAAGCAGAAGAAAACAGTACTGCTTTGCTTTTTTCATAGGGCTTGTCCAGGAGCTGGAGAACCCAAGGGCTGGAGGGCTTCAGGGTGGCTTAACACCTTTTCATACTTCTATCCTCACACACTGCAAAGGCCAAGTCTTTGACGTACCCCACTACAGCTCCTTCCAGTAACCACATCATGCAATCTTGTCTGGAAATTTCTCTCTGACAAAACAACAGCTTTTTCACCCCACTGATTTCATACTGGAAAGCAGAAAATCATTCATTTGGCACACGATTTTACATCAAGGGCAAGTGGCAACACGCTGTTTTAGAGAAGGTGAAGTGTCATGCTAACAGATTATATTCTAATATTAATAATTTGATTTAATATTTAATATAGCTTTTTGATGTTTGGATAAGAATTCAGCAAGCTTTCTCAGCCATCTACCACACTTCAGTTTCTGGAATATTGTGTGCCCTGTCCCTCACAGCACTTATTCACACATTAGGAAAATATTGACATGGTGTTGTTATCCTATTTGTGCAGAGGTCTCATCTGCTGCTGACACGTCGTTCCTTCAACCAGCCGTGAGAGCTCTGATGTGTCGCACAAGCAGTGTCAGACATTCACAGGCTCGACCCAGTAGCTCTTCAGCATGCACAGATCCCATTGACTGAAGTGGGAGTTTTATGTGTTTAAGGGCAGTAGGACTGGAGCAGTTCCAGCAAATGATCCCTGCCTGCATTCACGAGGACAAAGTGAGAACTCTTGACTTTCAAACAGCATCACTGGGACTCCCTACACCACATTTTTTGTCCCTTTTTGGTTTTATGTAGCCAATGATTATCCTTATCAAGAAAGGGCTCATCTTTTTTTTTACTCAGGGTAACAGAAAAACTCTTCTTTTCCTTCAGTCTACTACACGGTGGTTCCTGGGAATTCACCCCCTCCAAGGTTTCCAGGATCAGATCCCAGCTGATATCATTTCAGGAAATCTCAAGACAAGAAAAACTGGCTTTCTGCCAGAAAAATTATACACATAGATTTTTTTTTGCTTAGACCAAAAAGATTAGGCCTACTGTCCAGACCTTCTTGATTAGTTAAAGATGTGCCTCTTCAAAACACTTTCATCCCAAAGTAGCATTAATGTTTCCCCTGTTTTTACTGCTCTGTTTTTGTCATTAAAAAAAACCCTGGCATATATTTGCTTTCTCTTTCTGAAAGAGCTTTTTTCCTTATTTAAAAAAGTCTGCCCATTATCCCTCACTCACACAGAGCTGCAGCCCAGGCAGCCAAGCAGTTGTAATCCAGCCAGTAACTCCCTGAGCTCCTCAGCAGACAGCTTGGACAAAGTTCTCCCTGTGAGCTCCACTGGTGATAGTTCCTGAAGCAAGATTTGTGGGAGAAAGCCACACAACCAGGAGTATTCAGCTGTTACACATCTCAGCTGCTTCCCCTGCTCTTGCAAAAGCGATTGTTGTTATACTGGACACTGCAGAGGACAGTAGCAGTAGTTTGCTGGGCTCCCAGTGTTTTTTATGGCTATTGAGAGTTTTCAGAAATTTGTATGAAAATGAAATCTCATCAATTTATTACTATTCTAGTTCTGCTACCTCATGATAAATTCATGAAGACAGACATATTGCATGTAGTGTTAAAATAGCAGGGCTATTCCTCCCACCTTAGGCAACAAATGGAGCTACTAAAATTAAAAGTCTCATTTTACACTTCTTACCTGAGCAATGGTTCAGGTAGATGTCTCTGGGGCACTCCTTGGAATTTTGGGTGGGCTGAATCAGCTAATAGAAAATCCTCTTTTCCCTAACGAAGACATTACCACCTCCTAACTTATTTTTGATGAGAGACTGAATACTCAAAGCTCTTCCCTCATATCCAGACTGGGTTCAGAAGTTTTGCAAGACTGAAGAAAACTAAGGGAAGAAACAGGGCAGATAACAATGAAGGAGTGACAAATAACAGGCTTGTGTATACCATTTCAAACAAGGATTTTCTGTAGGCTGTATTTTATTTTTATGGGGGTTGTGTGTGTGTAATTTAGACTTTGTTTAGCTTTTAAACTGCCAGTGAAAGAACAAAACAGGGAGCAACTTAAAATACACATTAACTTGGGCTCATCTTACCTTCAGCACTCTTTGGTGCCGTGTTGCTACATTTTAAGAAGAAAAACTACCATAAGGGCATAAAGCTTTGATTTGGAATTGAAATTTCTCAAAGCTTCAGAGTATGTGAGGTGAAAAATGTTCTTCTGAGCAGGTTAAAAGTAGACCTCAGTTCTTTTCACATCCTGGCATAGTCAGGGATCTGGGTTTTCATTTAACCCCATACACGTCTCTTCAGCTTCTCTCTTCTCTCCTGGGGATGCAAGGAATGGAAGGGTTGAGGGGGAGAGGAATTTATTTCATTAAAAACCAGAGAGATTTTATTATATTTTTCTGAAGTGTCACAAAATTAGAAAATGAATGGAAGGAGCAGTCGTTATGACATTTTGTCATTCCTACTCTGCCTTTCCTCCAGCTCCCATAGGCTGCCCTGAACGTGCAGCTATCTGCAGATCTGTAAGGTATGAATCATCTCACACATTGCCGAGGTGAAACCTGGCAACTGTTTAACAGCACCGCTGCAACACTATGGAACATTTTAAGACAGGAAATTAAGAATACCTGAGCCAACTAAAGCCACAGGGGGAAGCTTAGATGGACAGAATTTAATTACCCATTTTGGAATTTGGCCAGGACACCAAAACTTACACCCCAACCCTCCTGCAAAGTGCCATCGGATCTTTAATACTAACAACTGTTCAAAACATCAGCTTTAGATCTGCTCCAAATGAGAACAGCACTAGAAGTCATCCAAGAGCTGTTGAGGTATTCATTTACTATTGACTGACAGGAAGGCTACAACATACTGATTCACACAAACAAGCTAAAGTAAGGCACAGCAAGCAAAATATCTCTCCTAGCAGGACTGGAGGCTTGATGATTTTAGGAGAATTCAGTGTGATTTCAGAAATGTATCGAGTAAAAAGCCCAACATATTTTATTGTCTCAGCAATCAAAACATCCTTGTGCCCCCTTTGCGAAACCCCAAATTTATGTCAGTGCTCAGCCTCTTGTTGCCTTATGTAGCCTGGAAAAGGGACACACTATAGTGAATAACAGTGTGTCAAATTTAAAGGAAAGATTAAAGCCTGAAAGTCTATGCATTTTCACATCTCACGTTATTTTTATAAAGCAAGCTGTATACTATTTAATGTTTATTTGTGGTGAAGATGAAAAATTCTTTCTGTGGGTTATCTTTGCAAGAAGAGTAGGATTTCTACAAATCATGGTTCTTAAAATTCTTTAGGCTGAGGAATTATGTCAGCCCTGAAAAGCATGGGCTCATTATTCACATCGTGTTACTCTGTTGACATAATTCCCTAACAGACTGGGACATGAGGTGTCCGATTTTGATACTTCAACCTACAGCCACTGCTTTTGCCTCCTCTAAATAGTAAACACTTCTGCCTCTGAGTCCCTGTTTCAGAAAATCCTTTGAGCAGTGTATGTACATAAAAAAGAAAATCTGGGTTAGCCGTGGTCCACGAGCAATTTATCAAGTAGTATTAGTTATGTCTGTGGGATATTTTTCATTATCTGAGGATTATTAATACAGACACTATATACATAGTGATTATTCCTTGACTAATAATTGAGATAATATCAATATGAAGCCTAGTTTCATTAACACCTTAGTAAAGAGACTATGATGTGAAGTTTTTCCTTTTTTTTATTCCCTCCAATTTGTAATCAAAAGTTATTTAATAGTAGAATCAGTCTTTACTTATAACTGAGGTTGCGGACTTTGGGAGTTGGCAGAGGCAGCTGCTGGGCTGCTGGGAGCCAGACTCTTTTTGATCTTCATATTGAATGGTTTCCTTTGATCACCTAGACAATAGATCATAAAAGAACAGAGCTTTTACCCATATCTCCCTAAATTTGCAGGTAAATAATGAGATGGTCTGAACTCAGGCTGGAGTGTAAGATTTTTAACAAACAATTCTCCCCTTTGAAGTAGACTTAGTAAAATTAGCATATAAATGAGCAATGCTGCTACATAAGGACATATGGCTGGAGAAGAGGGATAATTGGACTGAGGGGGCTAGTTTCTAAATGAGGTCGTTTGCTGAATGACCGGCAGCAGTTCGACTACAGGTGTGTTCATTTTGTGAGTCGAGGATGAGAACTGATTATGGGGTTTGCTCGAGTTGAGGACCGTGGCTGGCGTGGGAGAGGACTGGAGCTTGTAACCAGGCTGGAAAGTGCAAAGTTATGTGGGAGGCAGGGCAGAGATAGACCCTGCCTCTGCAGGAAGAGACATTCTGATCAGTGCTGTGGAGTCAGGCTGTGGTCCATCACACCAACATTCACCTCTGTCATCTTTAGCTCTGCAGAGCTCTGCGATATGATCCTCCATAAATCTCCTCAGAGTTCCCTTTGCTGTGCCTATGAAGAAGGGCCATTATGCTGAAATATCTGCACTGGTGGTTGCTGACAAGAGCTGCATGAGCTGAATTCACTGAACTCGAAAAGCTAGAACAAGGATTTAGTGTGGTGGTAGCAGGTTAACCTTTGAGCTTCAGAGCTTTTTATTTCACCAAAATCAGTGGAATTGCCTGTCCCAGTGGGAAGCAGCCACCTTGTTACTTGGTGTCTTGGACTCCCTCCTCTCCGTGTGGCCAAGGCAGCTCCCCTGGGACCAAAACACCCTGGTCCTTCCATGGCAGGGACACATGGCTGGAGCTCTCTCAGTAGCAGTGCTTTCTAATGTACTAAATGAAAAAGAAGTTAAATTAACTAGGGATGTTTTGAGTCAGCTTTCAACAAAAATTTCTCAGTGTGCTTGAAAGAATCATGCTCTGTTCACTTGCTCCATGATGCAATTTAATAAAAATTAAACTTGAGATTTACAGAGGACAGTAGACCATGATTCCAGTGCACCTAGATAACAAACAGGACAGTGTATTCTGTGTGTTACAAAAACCAAGCTCCAATTCCCTGTGACTTGCTTTGAGGATAGATATAGACTAAGTTTGTGCAGAAAGCTTCACCACATTGTGGAGGCACTCACTATCCCTTGGCCCAGGTACTACTGAGATCACCTTTACTCTTCCACAGGAGATGAGATTGGCCCCTCTTCAGTGTAACCCTCCTGTAACATGGGAGGTTGAAGGCTGAATCCAGCTCTTCTACATCTTAAATGAGTGTTAAGGGCAACATTTTTTTAAAGATATAAATGACATTTCAGTCTCATGTATCCTGAAAAAAGAGTTCCTGTACATCTCTCATCATGATACTCCTTTCCTGTCCTTGGAGGCCTGTTAGGACAGGACTTTGTACTGGTAGGGAGCACAGCAACCCTCCAGAATCTTTGACTTTCTGCTGGAGCACCATCTGAGGCTTTTTCAGAGGTAAAGATGGGCACAGTGGGCTGCAGCAGCCAATGGTGCTGGGAAGAGCCTGCTCTGACAAAGATGAGCGAATCAAGAAAGGGCTTTGGGGAGGGTTTTTGGAGATGCTTGAATTTGGGGAGCTCTTGGTGGGTTTGGACAAGGGGAGTTTAATGCAGAGCTTTAGAAAGATATGGGGATGGCAGAGGCTGGGGGCTCTCCAGTTGGCACCTGGGCATGTTCATGAAAAGGACCAAGGGATGGGGAAGGTTGAAATGATTGGTTCAGAAATAGGAGTTTTGTCACAGGAGAGGGGGAGAGCTGGGGCAAAGGCTGGGGCGGGATCAAATGCGCATCAAAGGAAATGGATTTATTAAACACCTCTGACTTATATGTTGTGTTTGGGGCAATCTCCTGTCCTGTTTTCCTTCTCCTCCCTCCCTGGGTTGTTTTCTGAGGTTTTGTTTTGGGTGTTTTTTGTTTGCTCATTTGTTTGTTTGTTTGCTTGTTTCTTGCTGGCAACAGGAGTAGCCTAGCCCAACTAAACAGAGCTGATTGGTTCCAGAAAAATTGATATGAGCCTTTTCTGCACTTCTGAAATCTTTCTGTCCTCACCTCTTACATTTATTAGTTCAAAGTTACTCACCAAAAGTTGACCTGAATTCTCAAACTAGTTTTCTTCTGGCAAATAAACTCTTCACTAGAAACATATGTGCCCGTCACTGCACTAAATGCAGGCAGTCTATTTACTTGCTGTTTGGCTGATAGCTGGCCCCTTCCCAGCAGCACAGAGGAGATGGAAGGCATTAAGAAAAGCTCTGGATATTGCTGGCTGAATAGTCTGCAAAAAAGGATAAGGATGACAGGAATGAAATCCTAGCACTGTTAAGAGGCACTTGGAAGATTTTGCTACAGTTTCTATTAAAAAAAAATTAAAAATTCAATGAAAGTAACACAAATAAAAACCATTCACAGCACTTTGAAACCACACCAGTGTGATGCCATAAATACATGGGAATTAAACAAAAATAATAAAAAAGGACTTTAGTTGTAGGCAATGCACTTTAATGGCTCAGCTCAGTATGGAATAACCTCAAAAATACATTCCAGAACTGTTTTCTCCATCACATGGAAGAAAGGGGCAAACAGAGCTCCAAATACAGAGGCACAGCATATGCTAAGACTTCACTGCCTGGCCACTGCTCTAGCACACTTGCCATCCCTGCTGAGAATGTTTCATGGTGGGGCAGAATTTGGCCTTGGGCTGATGGGTTGATCTGGAAGCTGCAGGCAGAAAAGCTGGGCATTGGTCACCTTTGTGAAAGCAGGAGGGTGGCAGAGAAGCTGAATGTGGAGCTGGTGTTCAGCAACCCTCTTGGTACAAGATTATGGGGCCCTTAATGAACTTAGTGTGTCAGTCAAAATATTTTCAGTAGTAAACAAGGGGTGAAGAGGCAGAGAGCAACAGCCTCCTAATGAACTGAACCATTGTACTGGTTTTGGCTGGGACAGAGTTAATTTTCTTCATATGGTACAGTGCTGTGGTTTGGATTCAGTATGAGAATCGTGTTGATAACACACTGATGTTCTGGCTTTTGCTCAGTGGTGCTTACTCTAAATCAAGGACTTTTCAGTGTCCTGTGCTTTGCCAGTGAGCAGGTGCTCAGGAAGCCAGGAGGGAGCACGGCCAGGAGAGCTGACCCAAACTGACCAAAGGGCAGCTCCATTCCACAGGACATGTTGATTATATAAACTGGGGGGGAGCTGGCTGGGAGGCACCGATTGCTGCTCAGGAATGGACAGGGTGTGGGTCAGTGAGTGGTGAGCAATTGTGGTGTGCATCACTTGTTTCACGTGGATTTTATTCCTCTCCCTCTCTCATTTTCATCACAATTGTTATAATTGCTATTATCACTAGTGTTATTATATTTTACTTCTAATTATTAAAGTATTCTTATCTCAACCCAGGAGTTTTATATTTGTTTTCCTTGATTCCCCTCCCCATCCCACCAGAGAGGCTGTGTGTGTATAAGGGTGGGTGGGGTGTGAGCAAGGACATCTGTGGTCCTCAGTTGCCAGCTGGGGTTAAACCACAACAACTGTGCTGTGCCAATAGCCTGATTTGGAGACACCAGGAAGAATTGTGTAAAGATCTCCTTGTCTTTAGGCCAACGGAGTAGCATTACAGAAAAGATGTAATGCATTCCTCTAAATGCACTTCCCAGGAGAGAAACCACACTGTTGGCTCAGGCAGGTGATACAGAAGGGGGAGTTTCCATTCAGGGAGTACAAGTAGTTTTAATCAGGGTTCAAAGCAGGTGATACCTGCTCTTGGGGCCTCCATGGAACTGAAAACATATCTTGAGTGTTGATGAAGCGTGGAACAGAAAAAGAGCTTTTTTTTCCATACAGGGATCCATTTGGTGGAATTGGGAGGGAAATATTTCACTAGGAAATAGGAATAGTCATCAAGGAAAGATATAGGAAGAAGAAAATCCCAGGATGAAGTAGGCTTAGTAGCAAAACAACTGGGAGGTTGAAAAATTACCAGAAAAGTGATATTCTCAAAAGTACAAGCAATAGCACAGTCTCCGCTGAAAATGAGGTTAGTTTTGGAAATTAACATCACATCTGTCTAGTTCCAATAATCCCTGTCCATTTTAAAATGGAGTTCATGACACAAGGTATCTGCTATAAATAATCAAAAACATTATAACCTGGACATATCCTCTACATCAAATAATCCTGCTATAAAAACTGAGAATAAAGGAATTTGCTGGATGACTAGCACTTAAGAAATTGTTCCCTGGTGGGTTATTTGCAGCCTATTCTCTACTTCAGTAGTTTATGTTGAATAACTCACAGCTGTGGAAATACCTGCACAATGGAATTTAATACTGCTAATAAAGAGATCCAAATTGGCCCAGCTCCACTCAAGACTCTGACTGTTAAGACATGCAAGTGTCTTGGGCTGTGTAAAAGGCTGGATGGCCTCAGTGCAGGACTGTGGATGCTCAGGCAGAGGGGCTGTGCTCACTGCCCAAGGGTGGGATGGGGTCATGAATGAGCTGGGCAGCAGAGTGCACTGTGCTCCTCATCAGGGCACTGCTGGCTTCCAGCAGGGACCAAGGGTGTGCCACAAGGCCAGAGAAGCTCTGAAGCCTTTTGTTTTTGTACAGAAAATGAGGTCCTCAACACAGTCCATTAGTGGGAATTAAAGGAAACTGTGCTTTTAGGAAGTACTTGCTGTGCTGTATGCACAGAAAGTGCCCTAAAGCCACCCTTGTACACAGTGGCCACAAGTCCAGTCAGGGTTGTGCAGTTCTGGTCACATTTAAAGTACCAGCTGCCATAACAGCATCCTGAGATGAGCCCCTGTAACTGTAACTGGAAGGCCAGAGCTGACAAGCCTTTACCACCTTTTTTTTTTTTTTTTTTTTTAATTGCAACTCTCCTGGATTAGTCTGTTTTCAAATATCGAAGGGAATTGGGGCAGGAAGGAGAGGAGAAAGATGGAATAACTGATGCTTTGGGCAATCTATATCATTCTGCGTCATTCATACGTCCTTCAAACTATCTCTCTGCAACGTTTACAAGCATATTTCTGTAGAGAGCTGGGCAGGACACAATCTGTGTAATTCATTCTCAAGTGCTATGGCTTAGTCAGGAGCCTTGAGAAGGGAACCTCATCAGCCCACCCTTGGCTAGTTCAGAGGTGCTCGTATTTGATATTTTACTTCCAGCTCCAGAAAATGTTAACTGTTTGTTTTAAACTCAAAACAAATTTGTGTTTCATGACAATGACATCTGGAAAGAAAATTATCAAAATATAACTTAAAGTTTCAATACCCATAAAATTTCCTTCAAAAAGGAAAAATGCATTCCAAACAAAAAGGTTTTGGATGAACAAAGAACCAACCAACCAAAAAACCAAAAAACAAAACAAAAATAATAAAGAATCATAATTTTGAGGAATCATGTTTTCTGTACATCTACTCTGAATATTTCACAACAGCCTGCAGTCATGTAGGCAGACATTTTGCAGTGATAGTTAAATTACCATGAACCTTCCCTTAAGGAAGGTGCTGGTCTGGAGATTGTAGGGTACTCGGATGGAGGGTGAGGTGTAGGTAGATGATTACAACAATCCCAGAAAAGCTGTACCCAGGCTTTTAGTGTGACAAAATTGCTCTATTGGTTTTAAGGTAGGGCTGTCCCTGTATTTTCTTTCTTCTACCTCAGAGGATATTTCAAATTAATCCACCTGTTAATCAGCTAACGAAGGCCGTTGCAGTTTAGAAATCAGAAGTTTTAGGCACTGAACTGCATGGTCACAGATGATTAAAAAATAACAGAAATGAATAAAATTAAAAACATATTAAATAAGATAGATTTTCCATTTTCCCCCTTGAGTCTTGACCTTGCAGCTCTGTGCCCATTCTGGTACTTGGCAGTGCCTGCATGAGGCCCATTGCTAGAAGGTTTCCTTATTACTGATTGCAGTGTTCTTCCCCTGTATATCGGCTTTTCTTGGAAACTGCTGTCTTGTAGATTGCCACTTTCAGAAGCCTCAGACTGTTTGAAGGCAATTATTATACAGACCACTCCTTCCTTCCCCAGCAGTTCCCCTCCCTACTTGAGAACTGGCCATGCTGTGGGTCTCACAGAAAAATCACAGAACTTGACAACTCTCTTTCCATTTTAAAAGCCCATATCCTACTATTACATGGTCTTGAGCTCAAAAATGTTGCCTCCCTGTGGAGTGCCACTGTTCAGCCCCTCATTATAACCTGGCCATTAGTATTTTTTTCCTCCCCCTCAGGAATGCAACCAGCATCTACAGTAAAGCCAAATCCTGCTGCGTGAAATTTGAGTTAGGCCCTTCAGAAGGAAGTCCTGGCTTCTATAAAAGAGGGGGTATATTTAAAAATAATACATTTTCTGGAAGAAAGGAGGCTGATACAGTTAATTTTTTTTTTAGCTTTTAGGCTGAAATAACAACAAAACAAACCAAGCCAACTGGAAGCTCCCTGTCCCTGTTGACACAAAGACCAGCAGAGGAGATAGCTGCGATATGCAAAAATGAAATTGCATTACTGCTGTAGAGCTCAGGAACCTTAATAAAGGTTCATGATTGCTGTCCAGGGACACCTTAGCAATAAGCCCAGCTCCTGCAGCACTTCCCACCTGATTCACATTGGAGGAGCTGGTGGTCTAAGCACAGACTCAGACACAGAGCTGCTGACAAACTCAAATGAAAAGATAGCTGTCTTAGTAGTTCACCTTTTGTTATCACCCTTTGGAGCACGGGTTTAACCTGGAGGGGAGATTTCAAAGAAAACAGCTGAAAATTCCCTTTCAGAATGGAGTTTGCAGTCTAAGACAGACACAAGCCCCAGTATCGATCACAGTTCCTAAATTTCACACCTTCTGTCTGCTGAATTTGATCTCTCTTGGCAAGACAGGAGCAACCCACCTTGGTTTGATGGGTTTGTCTGTGTGGAGCACATGCGAGCCCTGTGTTCTGTTTTGCACATGGCCAGAAGAAGATGGAAAGTTAAAAACTTTGTGCAAAATGACAAACAAATTTTCATAAGCTATCAAAGAGAAATGGAAGAAAATAGAATGGAAAAAAAAACAACCCAGCATCTGAAAGCACCAAACATCAGCTCTTAAAAGCTTTTTTAGTACTCAGACCCCCCAAGAGATTACTCAGGGAGGATGAAACTTCATGTGATGAAATGAGAGTCGCAGTTGAACGCGATAAGGAGTGTTAAATGCCTGCTTTATATCAAGCATTTGCTAAAATGTCTCCTAATGCATTACAAAGGAGATGCTAACCTTATACATTACAGCTGTTCAATACAAAATTATACATAGCAACTCAGATGAATTCAGAGTGGCTGAGACAGACCTATTAATTAAACTGGGGTGATACACAACTTAAGAATCTCCAGAGATCAGACAGAGTTTCTTTTAACATAATATAAAATACTACTACACACATACTCTAACACGTGCTCTGCATGTCACCTTCCAACTGGTATGGTCTGGAGCATCTGAGAAGTACTTGTAGGGTACTGTACAGACTGAAGAAGAAGAAAAAAAAAAGAAGGCCCCAAACATTCCCAAATTAAATGAGCCCTACCCTCATAAAATCCCCACAACCACACAAAGGAAAAGAAGAAAATTAACCTGAAGAAATTCAGACTCCAGCCATGAGCACTGACCTAAAGGATTCGGAATTTGGTTCTCCAACAGGAATGGAGGCACACTGGGTGGGCGTTTATGTGTTTCAGCTGAAGCACATTCCCTTGCTAATATGCAGTAACCTGTAACCTGAATTATCAGGGATGGATTCTGTATCTTATTCAAACTAAAGCTAATCAATCTCATCCTGATTCCCGTAAAATTGATGGAAACAGAACTGGGAATTTCTTGGGGAGCTGGAGTGTTTGTGCTCTATTGTAGATGGATGCTTTTTATAAAGTTTTTGATTCTGTATGCACTAGTGAATTATTTCCTGATGTCATCTTTAGTGCATAATGGTGTTTTAAAATGTGCTTATGAATTAAGACTGCCCACAGACCCATTAAAAATTATTTCTTGATGTGAGGGATAAAGTTCTTTTATTTCAGAAGTGATTCACAGGGTCATGGAAGAAATGCTTTTACAGTTAGATTGCTCCATCACTGCTCCTAATAAAACCTTTCCCCTTTAAAGAACTGACACTAGTTGCTGCCAAAATAACACAGTGAATGGAAATTTGTATTTTCTCAAGATAAGTATGAGTATGGTCCATAAATTTAGGGACTTCCATAAGTGACTACCTAAAGGTACCATGTCCTACTCTTCAATGCTGGGGTACCACCAGGCTTCCTATTAGAACATAATGACATCCTGGAGTAACATCAGTTCTATGAGATGTTAAATATTCAGTAGCTCCTCTTACATAGTAGAAGATTCAGGCCTTAGCCTTGTATAAAAATATGCTGTCAAAAAGCTAGAAAAAACACACAAATCATCCAGTCCTGCACAGTAAAAGGAGCTGCTGGGGTTACGTGTGCCCCAGGGCAGCTTTAATTTGGACATGCAATATATCACCATAGGGCTCCTTGATCAGAGTTGCAGTCTCAGGAAATATTTTCAGGACCATTCAATTTCCATTAGCAGTTTCTCTAGGATATATTAGACACAAACTGGGTTTCCTTCTATATCAATCATTCATGTTTTCTCTTTCATCCTGTCTTTGCTAAAATGGGATTTTCATGGAGGCTGTGAAATTGCAAAATTTAGTCTGTTCTATCATTTAGACTCCTTTAATGGTGTTTTGCAGCCATGGCTGGGTAGGGAGCCTCTTTCCACCCTGGTGTTAAAGAACACCCAGTGGTGTTCAGTATTTTGCCTTTCCTTTTGGAAGTTTCCTCCTCCTCTAACCCCTGTGTCTTCCTGCACACTTCAAGACTGAGCATCCTTGATATCCTCAGCTCTCTGGTACAGGGCGTTTTTGCTCTCTTCCCCAAGGATGCAAGTTGATTACACTTCCCAAATGTTTGAGAACAGTACCTTAACCAGGACCAAGGCTAAAAATTAGTCACGACTTTCACAGAGGTCTATGATGCTGAAAGAATGCAAATACTAGTTATACCTCCCAAGGTTCCTTCCAAATTGAATTATCCTACCACATTATTACACCCACATATCAATGCAAAGATGATGAAACCTGAGAAAACCTGCTTTCTGAAAAGACCACAAATTTGGAAATACTGCTTATTTTTGCTTGTTGTGGCAAGAGAGAAAGAAGAAGCTTTAGGAACTGAAATGTTCTCACAAGGGGCAGCCAGTGAGACCAGCTGCTGATTCACAGAAGTTGAAAGTTCTCTAAGAAATGGACTTTGCTGAACAAAGACACACACAAAAAAAAAAAAAACCTCAAACAAAGCAATTCAAAGAACAAGCAAAACCCACCAGTGCTTATGACTCTTGCATGGTTTAAGTTCTTTGTAACAGTAACCAGCTTGCTTATCGGTGTTTGTATCTGGTCACTTCACTAATTATGTGATTCAGCTTTTCCAAGTAAACTCCTGGAATTTCCTCCCTCTGATTTGCGCAGGCACTTCTCAGGGCCAGTATTTCCCTCCATTTAACTAAAACAAACAGGAGCTTTCTTTTTGAAAGTATTTCAACATCATGAGATAAGTTTCCTTCCTCCTTTTAATAGCTTCAGGGCTCCCCAGGGGGAAGTGCCAAAAACATTATTTCCTTCCAAATTCTAAGAGAGATACAATGTTCTGGTAGGTGGTGAGATTAGATTACGGTAAAATTAACTATTGGTTTCCAACTTTCCTTCTTCAGGCTGCAACCTGAGCTCTTACAAACCTGTTGTTTCAACTCACCTGTGGTGTTTATTCACCTTTCCCATTGCCCTATGCCAGGCAGTCATGGAGCACATGGAAGCTGCAGCAACATTTAATGACAACCTCCAACCAAAAGCCATAAAATCCATTAGTTCACGTGACCACTGTTCTTTAATCCTCAACCTGTGGGGAGCATTCCTGAGGACAGGGCATGAGCTCTTATGGTCAGAAATGGGATCACAGGCTCCGTCTTGATGACTTTACCGTGTCACTTCAAACATGAAACGAAAAGCCAAAGCAGCAGCCCAGGGCACGGGGGCGAAGGATGGAGCAGTGGGGAGCCTGCATGTCCAGCTGCTGTCCATCTCAACCACTTCCTCGAGCTGGCCCATTTTGGACATTTCTTTTATGAATAAATAGAATCAGCTTGCTGTGTCTGTTATCCACCCTAACCACAATAGGGCGGATTGATAGCTTGTAGACGAGGGTTTTGAGGAGATATGGAGAAAGTGTCCTTGGAGATTAATTCAAGGACAGCACTCTAAGGAGTCTGTTGCCCATTTTTCAAGCGTTCCTGTGTTTATTTACTGAAACAACAGGAGTAATATGACATCATAAATCTTTTAAAAATTGAAATAGTAGTGCCAGTCTTGAAAGATTAATAATAAGGAACGCCTTTTAGAGTGTGCTCATGGAGATGTAATATGAATGATTAGTGTTTTTGAACATTAGAATTACAGTGTATAATTGTAATGTTATAGCAGTTATATAGAAGCCAGAGACCCCTTAATGGAATACATTGTCACTGAATGATAAAACCACAGTTTCCTATATTCTGAAAGCATTATGAAGGAGCAGCATGGCTATCCACATTTGTTATTTAGCTAGTTTTAAACTCTATAGTTGATACCCTTTGTGCTCTAGAGCTTGGAGAGTCTTTTAGACTATCTTCCTGCAAGGAGTACCATAGGTGCCAAAATTCATTGAAGAAGGATTTTGCTTGCAGGAGCAAGGGCCCAGGTCAGGGACCAAGGGTGGTTCCTAGGGCAGGGAGGGAACTGTCTCTCACCAAGAACCAAGTGGTCACACAGGGTGCTTTGCCTTGTATTCCTTCTGCAGTGGTGGTTTCAAAACTGTTCAGTGGAATCACATCCAGCAAAAGCATGATTAAAAAAATATTAAAAATATACTAAGGAGACACATTTCCCTAGGCTGGCTTCTGCGTATACGTGCAGACACTGAGAAAAAACCTAGGAGTTCTTCAGCTGCTCTAATAATGTCAGCAATATGGAAAGTAGAGATTCAGGGAAGAACAAAACATCGCTCCCCTGCACAAAAGGCAGGATTGTGTAGATTCAGCATCTCTCTGCCGACAGTTCTTGCTGTGTTTGCCACTCGCAGGGTGCACCTTGCAGGGCTCCCCAGCTGCCTGGGGATGTGGGTGTGTGCCTCAGTGCTCGGCTCAGCCAAGGGGCTCTGCAGGCTGGGCTGGGCTCACAGCGGCTGCACCGCTCCGGGGGTTTCGCTGGCACCCGTGAACAGTTGATATGATGGCAAAGCAAAGAACAATTGATATGATGGCAAAGCAAAGAAAGAAGGAGGATTTTTAAAATGCTCTCATCACCAGTTGAGGGACTCATCATAAAACTATCAGACAGAATTCGGCAGAGTGGAAATCGCTGCTCCAATAAGCCCTGGCCCCGGAAGGCAAGGGATGCAAAGTTCAGGATGGAGGTGCTCTGGCTGGATGCCCTGCACTCCCGCGCACTTGGCTCTCACTGCTGTAACTCACCTGAGCTGCTGCATGTCATTATTGTTAGAAAAAGAGCATCAAACCAAATTGAGCTGCAAGTGATTCACACCTAACCATAGACTTTCCCTTTAGCTGGAAATAGACTGCAATTCAGTGAAACACTAACTCCAGAAATCCCTGGTGCAGGATCCAGAACACGAGTGTGTGTGTTTTGCATGCAAGGAACTGTAAATGCACTTTATAAGAGCACATTTGTTAACACAGTTTATTGGCACACTTATTGGCAAAGCATACATAAAATACAGTTGTATTATATAACACACTGACTCACTGTGTCTTTACATGATGAGTTGAACATATTAATATGTAAATGAAAAAAATTAGTTTCTTTTATAAAGTTTCACATAAATACACCGGAATAAAAAACAAAACAAAACAAAAAAAGTAAAACAAAAAATGAGGGCTTTACAAAAATATTGTACAAGAAATATACTATGAAAAGAAATAACAACAAAGTCAACTCAGATACAATAATAAAAACACAAAAGTTTTAGATTTATTAAGCTGCCCACAAAGTTAATGGATTACATGGCTTTAAAATATCTGGATCGACAGCAATTTTACAAAGCATAAACTCTCATAGGACTGGGTGTCTTTTTCCACATAAAAATATTTCTCATGTCTTTGATGAAAAAAAGACATTTCTTGTTTCAGTATTTTTATTAAACGATGGATAGAGTATCTACTGGCATCAGCTAAATGTAAATTAAAAATGCTGGATCCTTTAAATGATTAACTGGTGAAAGAAAAGTTAAAGAATGAACAAAAGTTACTTTAAATTACTTTTCCTTAAAAGCTGATTTTTTTCTGAAACAAGAAATTTCAGGTGCAAGTTGAAAAGCAGAAAATATATTACAATTGTAAAAAGTTTTACATAGTTACGTTAATGAGATCCTGAGCACTGATGACTTGTTAAAATATGGCCATTATTTGATGAGGAAAAAAACAACCCCTTCCAATAAAATGCACTGTCAGGAATTTGCCATGAGATGCTGTTAAATTTTCAATTCTTTTAATTGAGGTCAGTGCCAGTATCTAGTTGTATGAGAACACTTCCAAGGAACGTATATGGAAGCTTATACAAGAGTTTTCCCTAACGAAAAAAAGTTGGATAGCTTTAGTTTAGAAATAGATACTGTATCATTTGAAAGGTGTTTCTTTTAAATTTTCTTTTGAAGAATGCTGTGAAACAGTAATTAATAACCCACTGAGATACATTACAGTGGGCATTGCTGCAGAATAACCTATTGGGAAGCTTGTGGTGTGGGGTTTTCAGATTTAGTCTCCTGGTTAGCAGGAGGTTTGCTGTTCCATGGGCTGTTATTTCCCAGTGCAGGTGAATTGTTGAAATCTTCTTCATCATCCATGCCATTTGCTGCATCATACTGTGTATTCTCTAATCTAGTGATAAGCCTTTCGTCTTCATCCCCGAATTCGCCTCCCATCAGAGTTGGTTCTCCTACCACCATCACATCCTGTGAACAGCACCCAATATTTGTTATATGGAAACCTTGAGAGAGAAAAAATCAACTTAAAAAAATTATGTTAGAGAATTTGCATCTCTTTAACTTTGTGACATTTGAACAATAGAGTTAAAAGTTCCCACATAGTAGGAACAAGGAGAGAGGCTTACTGTTTATTTATAGTTAATTTAATTAAAAACTATAACACATCTCTATAGCTGCATGCTCATGGCTCTGGATCTCAGAAACCCCAGAACTAAAAAGCAGGTAGGCTGAAAAATGTGTCTGATTTTAAGCAAATAAACAGGCTATGAAACTGCCTTTAAACTTCTCCTTGAGATATTTAGCCTTTATCCAGCAAATCCTGCCTGAGCCATTTTCTTTGGAAAGGCACCAGGGTGTATCTCAGTCGGAACTTGGTGATATGTGTATTTTAAAAGTAGTTTAAAAGAAACCACATTTCTTAGACTCCTCAAATGTGGAGCACAGCACTCTAATAAAGATGGTAACTCTCTATCCATAGCCAGCCAAGCCCTTTTATGCATCCAATATACTTGACATTCTGCTACTTAATTATGGTAATTAATTTAGGTAAAGTTTTCGATAAAAACAATGTTCACACTGATTTGACAATTTGCATAGCTAATTAAGTCATTAGCAAAAACCTGCTGATTGCCAACAAGCCCTGAATTTACCATCTGTTATTTCATGGTGCCTGTCACCTAACTCCATGTAGGCAACCCTGCCGCCAATCTGTGCAGTAAGAGGACCAATCTGTCCAGCTGGTACCGTAAAAGCAAGATGAAGAGTGCTAATTATAATTACACTGATGAAGCTAGTACTCATCAGAAACTAAAGCATGCAAGAAAGAAAGAATTCATCTAATCACTGCTTTAAGTACAAATTGTCCTTCCATGAAAACAAGTAAACCGCCTACTGTACTCCAGTGCATCACAGATTTGCTGCAAAAAACCTAAGCAGCATGGGATAGAAAGGTGCAAACTTGAGATTGGAAAGCAAAGGTGCAAAGCCAGAGAACTCTCTTGTTCTCTCTGTTCAAGGGAGAATCAGACTGCTGTGCTACCAGCTAAAGAAAATGTGGGATGCATCTTTTCATGCAGCTCAGGTGTCAGGGCATCAGGTAGTGCTTGGTAGAAGTGCAGTAATTCCAGATGTCTAGCTTTGTTCCTGCTGATTTAACAAGCCCTTCCAAGAATCCTAGTGAACAACAGATTCATTTTTTTAAAGGATCTGTTCCTCCTTATGAATGTAAAAAGCAAACAGAAGACAAATGTTTGCATTTATTAAGGTTTCTTTTTAATCAGATATCTACTTCCTTCACCATAAAAGAATACAAATTATTGCCTGCAAGTGTTTACACTATTTCTTGACATCCCTCAGCAAAGGCTGGCATGCTACAGAAGAATGTTCGTGTCACATTTTCAGCCTGTGCTATTTAAAAAATTTGTGAGTATATGAAAATTGTTACATTATTTCTTCTTCACTTTGTCTGCTTTGTTACTCCATATATCCATGAAATATTTGGTTAAATAAAACTCACACACAGCTTTGCGACATACAAGTTTAACAGACAAGGGTGCTCATAAGCAAAATTTTATTCTAATTTATCCCATCCCTCTAAACAACAGGCAATATATAGTGTGCACTGTTGAACCAGACCTGATCCCATTGTATTTCGAGAGCATTAATGACAAAAGAGACCTGGCAGAGGACAGCAAGTTGGGTGTGAGTGTGCAGTGTTATACGGCAGGCAAGACCACAGTGGCTGAAACACAGAATCACAGACCGAGCTGGCAACAGTTCCTTTTACTTCAACATTCTCGAGGGTGGGCCTCAAGCTTTCTCTGTTGCCATACCAGCAAGAGGTCAACTACTCGGATGAGACCTAGACAAGAGCATCAAAAATCACTATGGGGCTGCAACAGCTGGCTGGGGAGGCCACGTGAGAGAATTAAATGTGTTACATCCACCAAACGATTGGGAGAGGGAAATACACTTAACAGCTGCAAGTGCTGAAAGGAAGACAAGCACTTTAGGCCAATCTGAGGAGATGTAGACTGGGGTACTAAGATGGCATTAAGTAAACAAAAATATAGTCCCCACTGCTAAGACAATATTCCTGTTCCTGATAATGGCAGGCTGAGGATTAATGACCCCACTGGAACAGTGCTAGTTTTACTGTTCAGGTCACCTAACACTAGACTGGGAAAAAATCTCAGTCTGTGGTAGGAAACATCCCTGCATCAGTGGGATGTTCAATGACCTTGTAAGTATTTCCACCTCGAATTTCTCAGGTTCATTGCAAATATTATTCCTTTAGTATGACTACCACTGAGAGAACGGTTTGCACTTGTATTTCCCTCCATACTACTGAGTGTCTCTCTCTCTCTCTCTCTCTCTCTCTCTCTCTTGGAATTGAACTACAATTATATTGAGGTTAGTGGAGTTTTCCCTCATTCTATTTAAAAGATAGATATCACAGCATTCGTTACAGGACATCTGAAAAAAAATTCTTGTCAATCTTGCCACTTATATCAGGCAAAAATAGTGTCTCAGGAAGCGCACATGCTGTTTCCTCCCCAGAGGATTCTGCTCCTCAGACTGAAAGCTGAAGACCCCACCAAGTGCACCCCATTGAACCTCCACTCACTAGATCCCGTGCAATGACCACCAACCTCTGAGGAGGACTGGAAGTGACTCCTTTTAGAGCCCCTCAATGCTTCTCCTTAAATTGGCCAGTGGGGGTCACTGCTGTTGAATGACACAAGGCTCCATCCCTCCCAGGGTTGAGGCTGCAGCTCTGGAGTGCTCCTAGCTCCTGCTCATGGAGTGAGAAGCAGAATCCAAGAATTAAACCCTAGTCTCTTGCATGGCAGCACACACTGCTATGGCCTAGTTATGGTAGCACATATTTGACTAAATTAGTTTAAAAAAGATTTAGACTGTAGTCACTCAATCTTATTAATTTACTCTGTGATTAGAAACAACATTTTTGGTCAAGGAATGTCTCATGATAATAAAATATGATTGTAGTGAAGCACTGTAAATAAAGCAGTGGTTGTTTTACATTATGTGATAGAAATGTATTATTTTATAATATAACCACAAAAGCAGCTTTCATGTATATCATACCTTTCATCCTGTAATAACCCTAGTTGCCATCCAAACTTAAATTGATGCATATAAACTATATACAGAGATCACTTCACACAACACTCAAATGCAAGCACTTCTGTTTAACAGACTGGTGATTTCTAGGCTTCACCTTTTTTTTTTTTTATATACCAAGACTCAAAATTTAGCTCTGTCCTGCCCACTTAAATAACTACACTTTTTAACTCAGGATCAACTTATGTCTAAACAATGTCTTAGTGAAGTTTGGAGGTAAAAATATCTGGTGGGCCATGTAAAATTCCACATCCCTGAGCCTGCCATCTCTGCTGCTGTTTATATGTAGCCTCGCTCAGTGTGTTACAGTGATCAGTTTGTAGCTCTGTTGTCACAGCCCCCAGAAGCAGACAAACAGTGCTTCACAAGCCTGAGGTAATTAAAAATGCCTGGCACTCTCAAGTATATCATTCAAACACATCTCATCCTCCAAGGACTGAAAGTTGCACTAGTTTTAGCAGCTAAAATACCTCTAAGTGCTAAGTCAAAAGAAGAAGGGTTCCTCCTCCTGCTTTCCTTCTTATGGAATTGTGTTAGTGGTAATTATTTTAATAACTGACTTTTTATCTCCTTGGCACAAAAATTGTTAATGACTGAGAGCCCCACTGCTGCCCACTCCCATAATGGTCACTGCCTCCATAAGAAAAGCATCAGACTGACATTGGTGTTGGAACAATCTTTAGAAACAGAACTGACATTTTAATTAGATTTCAGAGTAAACACTTTCTAGAGAAAATCTTTCACATCTCGTCATAATCCTCACTGTTAGCTTGACATTCTGGTCTTGTCTGGAATGTTTTTCCTAAAGCACAAAAACTGGAAACAAATGTATTCTCTCTCATCTCCTTCCTACTAAATCTCAGATTCTGAATTGCACAGTTCTGAGACATGGGATAATTTTGGACACTAATCTCTGGCCCTGGAACTGTAGCTCTGGTTCTATGACATCCATTACAGACCACCTAAACCTGCCCCATTTCTCAAACACATAAGAGATTGTATTGCTCCCTTCCACATTAGCAGGTTTATTTATGAATTTGGTTTCTGAGGAGCTTACAGAGAACTACAAAGAGAAAGAGAGATTATTGAGGTATGTCACTTGCTTAAAGAGTGCAAGGAGGTTCTACTTAAGACTCTGGATGTAACAAAGAATATTTGATTTACTCAGTGGCACATAGTGATGCTTTATCCTTTCCAACACATGATATTTCACTGGGTTCATGTTTACAGCATTACACTCGATGGGATCTTCATTAGTAAATGAAAGCAAAATCCACCTATTCATTTCTGTGGTGATGACTGGGAGCAGCATAGAGCAGTGGTTCTTGAAGTTTGTGAGAGTTGTGGATTGCTATCAAGTTTCAAATATATGAAAATGGATTAATGTGCCCTGTTTTTACTAAACTTAACACAGAGTGATATTTAAGTGAAAATAGCTGTATGGATCCCTTCTGATGACCTTGCTTATACCTATAATCCACAGATCACAGTATACAAATCACTTCTCTACAGTACAAATATTTGGACTTTCAAGAAAGTTTTATTTGAAACAGAAGAATATGAAAAATGCTAAGAAATATGATTTTAGCCAGTAAGAAGGCTTGAAAGCTGAGCAAAGGCTTGATAAAATATTGCAGATAGCTTCAAATTCTAGAGGAAATTATTAGTACTGTGTAAGTGGTAAGACAATGACATGCCTGAATTAGATAACTAATTCCTTTAAAAGGAAGGCTAACATTAGAAAGGCAGGTTTTCTATGAACCTTGCAGAAGGACTCTTGTCCATCTTTGCTTTTCATCTAGAGGAAAGTGGAAATTGGTAACTCAAGTTTCTGCCCAATGGGCTTTCCAAAGATCAGATGTGATTGAGAAGAGGAACTAATCCAAGTTTAAATTACTGGCATCTGCTAAGGCTAAGGCAGCTGAACAGATTACATCTTCTGGGTCCCTGTCCTGTCCATTTTCTTTATGAACTAAAATCATTCAATGCGTCTATAGGAAACACTGGCAATAATGAGCCTGCACCCGTGAGAGCCTGAGAGAAGAAAACTTCTGGTGAGAAAAATGTTTTTGTATTTGTGCTATTGGACTAACTTTAGCAGCTCTTAGTTCTACTTCCACCACACTAGTTTGTTGCCTCAGCACCTACAGGATTTGGGTAAAAAGCATCACTGGAGAAGCAGTGAACCAACCTAATCAAGAATTGCACAGTGCAATCATGGCACACTCGCTAACTGTGTTTGTGTTAAGAATGTAGGAAATATGTAGGAAATATGTAATACATAGGAAAGGTATTAAATGAGGGACTTGGGCCAGAAGAGTCATGTTGGCAAGAGATACTGAAGGTCTGCAATCAGTAGCCTGAGAATCAAGAGGATCAGAGAAAACACTGCCATTATAAGAGAAAATGGATGCAATAGAGTGCCAATGACTTCCAAAAGGACAAAACTTTGTATTTTATTTACCACAGTTGAGAAAGTATAAACAATAATTAGAGATAAGAGGATGGACTGAGAGTGAACCTTTTCAAATTACTGATGAGAGGGACACTAGCAGAGACTCTTCAGATGCTTTTATAGATTGTCATTAGAGATGTATCAGAATATGTCAGCACTGTGGAAGTGCTAATAAATTTAAGGCAACACAAGGAGCACAAATAATACAGATTAATTAGTCTTCAGCATTTGAGCTTCAGGATGCAATGTCAACCTGACCCATGCATGGAAACACAATCACATTATTTCACTTTCTGAGCTTTGCTCTGTATTGTCTGGTCTGTCCCTGCCTAGAGAACTGATCAGAAAATAATGCAGGTAGAAGAAATGGCACAGCCTTCTCCTCCTACTAGAAGAATATCTATGTGACAAGTACCATTCCCTTATTAATCAAGGTTTGCTCAGCCCAATGTATTTATCTGAAGAGCTGGAAGGGGCTATGGGGAAAATGACAAAACTTTAAAGTATCAAGCTTTGCCACAGTTTCAGCTGTTTTCTGGACACTGTCCTGAACATGGAACATTTGCCTCTCCAGGCATGAAGACCTCATTAAAGGAAAAGAAGCTAATGGTGTGAGTGAGGAGTGTGGATGAGGTGTATGGTAAGTTCACATATTTGCCAGACTGCATGCAGCATTAATATAGGAGCAAAATGGAATAATTACTAATGTCCTAAACCAAGAAACATCACATAGAATAGAGGCTAAGGAAACACTGTTTAATCAGGATTAATTTACTATGAAAGTCAAAACAACACAGAAGCATAAAAGAGACAGGAAATTAGATATGATTGAGGCAGGGAGACTGACTTTGCTGGCAGGGAAGAAATCACTGGAGAAAAAGGGGAAGTTGGAATACAGGACTTCATATTAATCCAGGTTTGATATAGATATGAGCTCATTGCAGGATTCTCCAGAGAGAAGGATGAGAAAAGTGGAACTGAAACTAGCTCTGGTTATGTGAGTCATCTGGATAGAAGATGCAGTGATTCCATTCCTCTTCTCTAATAAGGAGAGGGGAAATACTTTTAACACTGAAAGTGAATTTTTTCAGTAGGGTGGAGTTTTTTTCCTACTGAACAGGAAAGTCTCATTCACAGAAAGCTGTATGGCCAAATGAATATTTTAGTGAATCAAAAACTGCGAAATTGTGTTCAAGGATCTCTTGTCTTCTACTGCTTGTAAGGGAAACCAAACATTAACTACTAAATGACACACTTTAAGGTAGAGTTACAGGAGAGAAACAGAAAGCAAGTTACTGCTACCTGCAGCTATCTTCAGAAAGCAATGGCAACAAGGTCCACTTCAAAGAATGCATGATTTTGAAGACGCGTGGGATAAAATCTCTTTATTAAACTGAAAAGCGTTGAATAGTTTTACACCGAAATATCCTCCTGCTAAAATTATTTTGAGTTCTGTCTACTCTACAGGGTGGCCAAACCATCAGTTCCATCTGGTTTGCTATCTTTGCTGTGGAGAAGTTGGGAAGAGCTGTTAGTATGTCAAATTGAACAGCTAAGCATTTTCCCCTTTGCAGATGGAAAGGAAAAGTGTCCTAAAAATGCAACCTGATCCTTCATACAAAAGAGTTTGGACCATTTTTGCTACTCTGATTCAGAAAGCAAAGAATATTGAAAAACATTGAGTATGCAACATCCTGAAAGTAAATGAAGGCTAAAAATCCATCCTTCATACCATAATAAACTTTACCAATATTCTCAGATGCTCAACTATCATCTGCATCAGAAGAGCAGCCTTGACTACTTCATCTGTCAGGAGCAGCCTTCATAGTTGAAGCCACTTTCAATACCAGTGGGAGTGACAGGTAACTCTCAGAGGGCTCAATCACATTCAGACATTCAAGTACACATGGCTACCACTGAAGGCAACAAAAGTTCTCTCTCCAGGGAGGAGCAGGCTAAAGAGAGGCAGGGGGTCAGATTCTGGTCCTGCTGAACTCTGAGCAGGGCGTAGCTGACAGAAAATGATTCTATTGTCTTTTAAAGCTGGAGACAGCAGAGAATTAGCTAGTTGTCCAGTTTTGCACTTCCTTGCTGTTTTTTCTTAAATATGGTTGGATATTGATCCAAAGGTTTTTCTGGCAGACACCATTAGTGGGGCAGAGTGGTGCCTGCCACCAGGAGATCAGGTAGTCAGCCTTCTGACTGCTTTGTGCTGCCAGAAAAACACAGAGATGCCTATATTAGGGAAAGAATCTGACTCTGGGGATGTGAGCCATGTGAAAATTTTAATATGACAAGGAGGAAATATGAGTTTAATGTACTGAAGGCCAAAGCTGTAAACTAGTGGATTGCTAAATCAGTTGCTAAACAAAAATCTTTATTTCATTTCACTGATGCTAGTCTACTCCTCTTTTTTAAAACTGGGTATTCAAGCTTCCTAGGAAGTATCTGCTTTGTGCTAACAGAACACCTAGATTCTTTGTCAGGTTTCATAGAAGACCTAGCCCCTTCCTATCTGTGGATCAGAAATCCAATAAAAATACCTGCATGTTATTCCCAGGATATGACTTTATGGTTCCTATAATATAAAATTAATTTCCCAAGCTTTAAAATGCACAAGCTATCTCCTTATTGACTAAGACACACTTTGTCACAATTTGGGGTCTGATTACCCCTATATTGTGACTAAGGCAGTAAAGTGCTGATACAGTTGCTACTCTGGAAATGACTTGGTGTCTCCCTATACAATTAGGATGCCAACAGTTACAGCTAGCAGGGTGGATAAGCTGAGGGACACATTCCAGGGGATCTACCCTCTGAAAATGGAGTGGCTGGACAAAGAGATAAGCTCTGCAAGTAAGTTAATTCATAATGTGTTCCTGCTCAGCATCTGAACCTGGCACCAATTAGAGGTAAGGCACTAACACAGAGAGACCAGTGGCTTCCTCAGGTACAGCTGTCCTGCACCACTGGGACACACCCTCACTTAGCACCTGGCAGGTGACTCTGCAATGCTCATGCTGTGTCTAAAAACACGAGGCCTAATCTGAGTCCCACCACTAGGGGAGGGACTCCCCCTGACAAAAAGGGGAACTGGCCCAGGCCTTTAAAAAATCACATCTGATCCTCAGGACACTTCTGTTTGAGGGTCCTTCATTAAAGCTGCACTGCAGAACAGCTTCTCCACACCTCTCCACTAATTTCCCAGTTTCCACAGCATACTGTGCAAGATTGCCTTTTGCTTGTGAGACGTTGGCTCAAGAATGCACCTTCTTTACAATGTATGGAAAGAATTAAAGCACCATAAGTGATTCAGGCCTAAAAGGAAAGTGAGACTTACAGGTACCTGACTTGATAGACTCAGGTTTGCAGCAGCTGACTTTTTCTTGCTGTTGGTACTATTTGCATTGTTCCCAGCACTACTGTTGGAAGTGCTGCTGGTAGAGTTTTTCCTTTTTCTCCGTTTGGTTGTTGGTTGTCTTGTGGGTTCTGCTGCAATAAAATGGTAAGAAGGAAAGCAAATGGAAGATACTGTAAAGCATGAACTAAAATGATCTATAAGAAGTGCTGAAATACTTTTTCAATTAGTTTTAAATTGCTAAGCTTAATAGTAGCAGTTGCGTTAGATTTAACATCCAAACCATAGAATGATATTTGGACCCAAACCAATGGAATCTGCTTTCAATTTTTTATGATGGATTAACAAAGCTTATTGTCCCAGCATTGTCTACAAAGGTATTCAAAAGTATTTTACTGATGGGAGTATCATGATAATGATCATTGTGGCCAGTGGAACTTGCTGCAGGTCACACAGCAAGAAATGATGCTAAACAAAAATCCAGGTCTTACTGTGATGTAGGGTCCAGCCCCAAATGACCCAGCCAGAGACAGAGGCTAAAGGAGCTCTCTATCCTACTGCTGTGGCACACAACAACCACCCTTTGAGTTCCTTCCACATCCTGTGTGGGCTTCACCTCTAAAACTGCTGCTCCCAAGAGAGCCCATAAAGTGTGCTAATGCCATTGCCCTGCAAGCCTGCAAAAATCAGACTGAATCGGAACAATTACACAGCTTTGCTCAAACTGGCAAAGCACAGAGGGGCAATTGTTCTTCTCAGAATTTGGCCTGGGCACCCATGTGAACACTCTTAGATACACAAACCTTTATAATCTGAAAAAGGAGAGAATTATTGTTTTGAGGTGTAAGAGGAAGGAGATTAGGTCCAGGCCTGTAAATAACTCGATATTAGTCTCAAAGACAATTAATTATGAATTGTAGCTGTAATTTCAGAGTCACAGCAGGAAGCAGGATTACATAAACGATGAATTCTAATGGAGCCAGTAGGCATTTTGCATTCCATCTACACATATTTTTGTACTAAATTATATCCTAGTCATAGTGAAACCATCTCAGTGTGCACATCTATAAATCAGTTGTGTCAGACTGAAATCATAAAATATCAGAATGATTTTCAGGCTTGCTTCGGGAACATTGTTAATTTTTATTACTTTTCTTTATAAGTAAACTTTCCCATTGCTTCTCTATTAATTTTACTATAAAATAAGTGGAATATTGGAAGTAAAACCTACCTGGTGGGGCCACCATTCTCTGCCATTTTTGAAACAAGCAAGTCTTCAAGCAGTCTCGAGGACTTAGATTGTAGGTTTTATGTCTTGACATCAGTTCCTGCATTGGCTCCAGTATTACACACAACTGGAAGAAAAAATCAGAATACAACAATTTCATCCAAACAAAGCCTCCATTGATCAGTATTTACATATATGGAAATGATATTTTTGGATTTTTTTTACTCTTGCTAACGGAGCATGCCTTGTACAGTTCAGTTTAATCTGCATTTGGACTGCAAGATCAAAACTCAGAACTGGGAAAACCTTTGCTTGCTATTTATTATCCAAGGTATTTTTTGGATATATCAGATAAACTTCAACTCTAGTCTTCCAGTCTACAGAGATTTCAGAAGACTAGAAAATGTTCATGCTTCATTGCCAAAGCTGCAAAGATTAATAAATAATAAAATGTCCATAGTGGATTATCATTCCCATACAGCAAAATGTGTTCTTCTGACCTGCTGCACACCACAATGAGAATTTCTTATAAAAGATCTTTTATTTTGATACTGCATGTAAAATAATCCAGGTAATTTTGGTTTTGTTTTTTTTTTTTTTTGTTATATGGGGACTATATACTGTCTTCCTATCATATGAATGACACATGAGAAAAAAAGAGAAGCATTTTATTTTTCTTGTCTGCTTGAATGCTGAAAATATAAAATAGAGATTTCTGAAAACATGGAATTTCAGACATCTTTTTTAAAATACAGTCTTATATATTTTTCTATCTGCTCACTTAATAATTAAAATCACTGTTCACTGCTTTTTACTTCTGTTAGCCCAGCAGATCCAGCAGAAAGAGCACTCTGCTGCTTTCCATTCTCTCCTGTTTATAACCACAGAATAATTTGCAGTCATTTAAACGTCACTCAGAGCCATAGAAGGCTACAAAATTGCACACATGTAACTGAGGGCTTACTCCTGTTTGCCAGAGCCTTGGTTTTTAGGCATCCTAAACGAGGAGAAAAATTCCAGGTTGACCTATAGGTTCTACCTGAAATTTGCAGGACTGGCACACAGGAGGAAAAGGTTCCCTACTTCCAAACTGAGCACATATGATAAGGAAGTAGCTGGCACCGAATAAGCATGGAGCCTGCATGCCATTTTTAGTCACTTTTCAAAGCAGAACTGCATTTAGAAGCAGAGGCAGGTTTGGCTTTTTTTACCAACAGAAGTAGGGCAACAAATTGATCAAATTATTAGAAGTTAGAATGGCAACTGAAGGAAGGCATAACTTAAGCAAAGTCTTGTTTTGAATTATTTACTTAATTTTAGGAAGTTTTGCTGAAGGAGTGTCTAGGATTTACTTCAGCAGCAGATGTTTTCCCTTTGTTCTTTTACAAATATGTAAGACAGGAGACAAATTCTTCTCTCTGGGCTGCAGAGCTGAGCAATGCTTGCTCCATTCTGCCCACGTGCACCCCTCTCTCATTCATGTAAATGGAGATGCAAAGTATGCAGGGAAAATAGTTGAAAGGGAGCTGCCATGAGGACTGAGACTAATTCAGCATTTAAATATTACTGTGTATTGGCACTGCTGTTTGATGAGCCTTTCATTAACAACAGTTAAAACAGAGATAACATAAAGCAGCAGGGAGAATGAAGAGCTTCAGTATAAGAATTTATTTTTTTCCAACTACAGAAATTTAATCTGCAGTTGCCTCATTGGTGTTTTTCTTACATAGTTTTTACATATTTTTTGTAAATAAATATCTACAAGATAATCTAATAGACAGAAAGCTGCTAACAGATAGTGCACTCTGGGCTTCAATTTTCATCTAGTTCAATATTCTAAAAAAACTCAAGACAATCAGGTCCTAAAATATATGCAGGACCCAGTTTATGCTGTGAAAAAGGTGTTGTATTTTGAGTTCATATTCAATTTATTCTGAAACCTGCAGGTACTTGCTCAGGTTTTGTGTGTGTGCTTGTGAGAGAGAAAGAGATTTGTGATCATAATGGACACCATTGTTTTGGCTCTCAAAAGTCTGGGTTTCTGGCATGGCTGCCAAAATTTTCTCATTATGAGCTGATAGCAGCAAGCATGAAAAAGATATTTGTGATAATTTTGAACTAGTTACCCTGGGCAGAGCACTAGACTCACATAGCTCTACTGCTGCTGGGACTAAAAATATGTAAATATATATGTAGGTTCTTCCAACATTTCCTTAGGGACACTTTATTCCCTAAGTAAGATATACTTACTCTTCCCTAGATATTTACTATTGGCAACAAAGAGAATGTTTCTTCTTTATCATCTTGGCAGAGATGTTTGCTATTGTGCTCTAACCATAATGTGCACTGAGAACTATGCTGTCCCTGCTGCCTGTGGATATCTTGACTGCTAATCCTGTGTATAATCTCTTTCACTTCACACACAATATTAAAATGGAACACAGACCCAATATGTAGAAATGCTTGACTGATCTCACATACATGGAGAAAAAAGTATGGGCACTGAGGGCCCTACTCTAGGACATGGGAAAGTCTCATCTTCTGGATACTTGGGAGCTGTACCCACTCACATGAATTCCTCTTCTGGTTTTTGGGGAATTAACGATCATTTTCTTCCTCTAAAGTCTGAAAATTGTAAGGTCAGCTTTGGATACTTGAGTAATAGGAGGGCACTGAACTCTATAGTTTTACATGCGTCTAGCTCATGTGAATTGGGCATAAGTGTAAAATGAACTGGATTAAAAATGATTGATATCAAATCTCACAGTCTTTTTCTGTGACCTTTGAGACCTACTTGAAATCTAAAGTGACTCAAACCCAAATCCTTGAAACAGAAAATGATTGTGCTCCAATTAGCTTAAGTTCAAGGAACTTGCCAGTGACAATCAGTAGCTTGGTTTTTTCAAAAAAGCTAGATTAAAAATGTGGGGACAAGATTTATTTAAAAGCTTGATTGGGCAAAACCACCTGCTGCCTTTAACCACTGATAAGCAGGTAACCGGCAGGTTGGGTTGACAGAGTGAGTTCTTAAAACAAAGCTAATGAAATGTTTTATACTCTATTCATTGGCATATAGAAGAAGCCTGAGGCTTAAACTCTATTCATTGGCATATAGAAGAAGCCTGAGGCTTAAACACAGATCATCTAGTCTCCTTCTGTGAGATTTCTTCAAAACATCAATTTTAACATTTTTTCAAGCACTGGATAATACCAAAATGTACAAGTTTTTGCTATAGTACTGTATTAATAATATTTGGAACACCAACAAAACCAATCTCTTCTACAAGCAGTTTCTTCACAGCTTGAAATCAGTCACCCAGGAAAATAGCCTGAAGTCTTCAAGAATTTAGTGCAGTGACGATGTATGATTACAGAAATGATTTCTACATTCCCAGGAATACAGAACCTTTAATGGCAATGCTTGACAAGACAGATATTTCTGAGTTCCACGCTTTGGCAACACTAGAGGTGGGATTCATATGCCTGGACACCTATGAATAAGTGTCTAGTGCCAGCTGAAATGCCCTGGATGATGCTGGATCTGATCCACCAGATCGCTCTTGCTGTCCCAGAAGGACACAAAGCTCCATGTGGATGTTTCAGGCACTAGGATGTGTCTTAATTGTATGCACAGTCTAACGAAGCCTAAAGTTCAAGGAAAAATCATGTTTGTTTTAGCTTTTAAAACGTATTTGGAACAATGTGTATGATAATAGATCATACTTTCCCTCTGCTCTACTAAAACCCACTGAAAGAACTCCACATGATGCTTAGTAACCCAGAATTATTAAAATTAGTTTCTAGCCATCTTATCTGAGCTCATGGTGGTGATGTCTGACCATCACTCAGAACCATTGCTGTTTCACTGTCAGAGCTGTTAGGCACAGCCAGCTCTAGGGATGAACACAGTGAGAGAGATCATTGGCATGAGCAGCCTGTGTTTGTGGGTGCCCAGTGCACACTGGGACCCATGCACACATTTTGGTACTATATAGACTGGCAGTGACTTTCCTGGAGTTCCGTATGGATCCTATGGACAATTCATCAAGGAGAGGGCTTGGATCCAACTTGACAAAATGGTAATGCCATATTGGGGCTCAAGGAAGTGAAAATAGGAAACATAATACAGCACATGTTAGGGGGTTGTTTTTCTTTTTTCTTTTTTTTTTTTTGATATTAGTAACATGCATCTGGAAGAATTTGATTTCTTTTTTAATTATTTTTTTTGGAGGAGAAGACTAGCATTGACAAGTTTCAAAAACCAGTGTGTTTCAAGAAGGGAGTTATGTGAGGAGATACTGGTGGCACTGCAGACAGGAGTTAAAGGGTTCTGAGAAAATGGATCTGCACATAATTTCCTGTAATACCTCAGTAATCAGCAGAGCCCAAACTGGCCTTCATCAGTGAGGAGTAATATTCAGCTCTGAGATCCGTCCAGCCACACCAAGAATAGTTTTAGCTTTATGATTTTTGTTCTAATGCTGGGTTTTTATTCTGTTCCGAGAACAGATGCTCATTCTGGAAGCAGTGAAGATTAGCAAGAAAGACCGATGTGAAAGCTCTCTTTTACCTTTTGCATACCATAAGCTAATGCATTCTATTTCTAATTTAATTAGCGATTAACCTCCCCAGCGAAGCCCCTTGCCTCCAGGAGGGTTTTTGGGTTGCGGTGGGAAGGCAGCTCCGCGGTCGGTGCAGGCAGCGCGGTCCTGCCCGCGCTGAGCTGCAGGTGGCAGAGCTGCCCCAGCGAACGCGCTCCCCCGCCGCCGTGCCAGTAGCACAAAGGAACGGCAGCTCTTCAGCTTTTTAATGCTTTTTGCATCTTAAAGAGAACTCGGTGAGCCTCGAGTCTTGCCACGTTTGGCTGGTGACACTACATAATCACCCAGAGAGTTTCTATAAATCAGGAAATGTACCTGGTCAGTAAGTGCCAGGTAGCCAATGAGTCCCATGGTCTACTAAAACCAGCAAGTTTTAAATATCTTCCTATGGCTGCCCATTTTGTCTGTATACATAAAAAATTATAAAAAAATGGAAATAACTAAAATTTTTCATGTAGATGACACTTACAAATGTTAATGTATAATGTAACATCAGTTTTCCTGAATGAGCCAGCAAGGAACCAGGCAGCGATGAGAGTGTTCCCTGAAGTTCTACTGAAATGTAGTTTTAACTCTTTGATGCTTGAAACTTCTGGTCAAATGCCTGTATTAATCACCTGAAAATTATAGGAACTGTTGCATATTCAGAGCACATGTTGATTTACAACCCTTCCTAAAAGTGACAAAACCCCCATTTGAATGGGAGTATTAATCATTGGCTAATATTCAGGTAGGATGTTGACAGTGAAGGTATACCTGGAATACAATGTGCAGCCTTGAACAGGTTCAGTGCTTTCTTTTAGAGCTCATTTTTTATCCTCCACAATGACTCTGAGTTATTAACCAACGAATCTAAACACAACGACATTTTATTTCTATGCTGAAATGCAGTCTTCCCTCTCCACACTCTCTGTGTGCTCTAGAGAAAACAACTCCAGTTAATGCTGCTAGAGAAATTCTGGCCTCAGTGCATTTCCCTGGGAAAGGTCTCATTTCTTCAGTGGGGCAGGATTTCTGAAAAAAACTGAAATGTCTCTGCACATCCATATCCACTGTTTTATGCACATCCACAGATACGTTTCCAGAGGTCCACGATATGTAACTGATACACCTGCAGGGAGGAAGGGGACACACTATGGGTATTTTTTCAGGCCCTATAAAAGAGCTATACCTGGAAGTCTGACTTCCTGGAGTGGTTTCAAAACCCCGTATGAGTGCTCTGGACCCAGCAGCATGGCACTGAAACAGGAAAGCATTGCTGCAGACCTCAATACAGTTCATTCTTTGGAGTTAGAAATAGAGAAAGCTTATAGCTGATTTTAAATTTCTCTGTTCATGCTTGTTTTTCAGAATTAATGTATCATTCCCCTGCAGAACAGAGGGAGGAATGAAAATTTCCTAGGAACATATTGCTTCTTCTTTCACTGGCCGGCTTGCAATTCACTGCTCAAAATAGCATGTGTTTTTTAACAAATGCATGTGAATACAGAACATTTTCATCTTAAAAACCATCTTTGTTTTCCATTAAAAACATGGAGATATAAATGAGAAATGTTTTGGGGTTTTTATGAACTGAAAGAAATTAAGTGTTTTTTTACATACTTGTTTATCTAGAGGGGAATGCTTTGGCTTTGTTCTAAGCTCTTGCCCAGTATGTCAAGTCAAATACAAGTCTCTTCCATCAGTACATTTCCATAGATTAGCTATATCCATGGTCCTTCCCTGCAAGATAAACTTTAAGCCAAAAGAAGGGGCTTTGAGATTCTCAACTTACTATTCTTGCTACCTGCTTTCCCTTTTGGAAGAGCCACCGTGCACTCCTGCTGAGATGTGGAACTAATAAATGTTCATTGTACATACCATGTAATGATATACATGGAATAAATAAATGTTTCATTTTGACAGTAGTTAGTGTAGCAAGCAGCAAATTCAGGAACTGCTTCAACTTAAATTAGAAACCCAGTTATTTAAACCTGAATATTCAAAATCCAGTCTGCACAGGATCATTTATTTTAGTGAAACCTTAGATGATCTTTGGGACAGAATGAAAAGCCAGCTCTTAACCCCAATACCTTAAGTAGTCCAATACCACAGAGTAATCCCTAGCTTGTTTACTGTGACTACTGTTCTCTCCATATTTCCAATTCCTTCTGTGCCAAAGATTTTTTAAATTGGCTGTGTATAAACAGACTGAAGTACCTGGGTTTGCTTCATAGGTAGGAAACAATATGGGTTTTGAAATCTGCAAGGAGGTGGGAAACTGCTTGGAAATATGATATAGGCACACTTACTATATTTACTCCTAAATTAAAGACATTTTATTTGAACAGATAGTAATGAAAAGGTTTTAAAACTGTTACTAAAAATACTTTCTTTAGATTTTGGCTTCAAAACTCATTGAGATGAATGGGATCACACCTCTGAAAGAAATTGTTTTAGACCAGCTCAGGGCTCAGCAAGACAGCACTGCATCAGGTTGAACTTGGCTCATATTTTAAGTACATCCCCAAAACCATATGGAGTGGATATTTTGTGCTAGCTTTAAAAAATACAGGACGAGTTTTTGCAGCACAATACCATAGCAAAAGCAGATTCTGGGACAAATTCCATAACCTGAGATTTACAGGGATATACTTAATAGCCATCACTCAGCACAGGAGAAGGTTCCATGTTTAGTGATACCATGCTGAGTCAAGAAATATTTGTACTTGCAATCATCCAAGAAGCTAGGAATTAGAATTTCCAGCTTAACACTTGCAGTATTCATGATCATTTGCATCTACAGCTTATTATTTGTACAATGTCAGAGATATACATATATTTTACAAGATACTGAGCCCCTTGTTCTAAAGAGATTAATATTTTAACTAGATAAGAGGTAAAATACTAAGCTAGGAGTAATTTGGCAATAGAAAGGTATGCACATAAACCAAATAATTTCATGCAGCTATCTACAAGTCCCTTGAGGACTACTGATATATATTTAAATGGTTCTCACATGTTGACACTTGAAAGTATGGCTGTTTTGCCTGCTGCACTTTATACAAAACATCATTAATTTCATTGATAATTTGGTTATTTAGGAAACAAGCCTGCCACAAGGCTCCTGGCATTCACTATTCATTTTGTGTGTGTTGCCAACCCTGGAAGACGCAGTGGGATGACACACAACTGCTGAAGCTCCATGCTGGATTCACTAGCAAATACTCAGCACTCAGTAATGTTTATTCATCCTATGCTATGCCCTGAATGCCGGTCTAGGACTCTCCAGTTTCTCACTAACACCCAGAGGTAGCAAATGATTTCTCAATAATGCAGTATTCAGCTTCTCAATTGCTCCCAAGCTACATAGCTCATCATGTTTTTACACTGTTCTGTATCTGCAGCCATTTCAATTCCCAGCAACAGTGATAATGGAAAGAAGCAGCATTCATTTCAGGTAAGACTAAGCTCAAAAACCATGGTTTTACAGACAAATAACTATGAGTGGATATGAAACAGATCCTAACACAGCACAGCCATTACCAGCATTGCAGCTAATTCTAGTTAGTGTGATGCATCCCAATTTAATTTCTCCATCCTTCTTTTTTTGTTTTTTCCCCCTTCCCCCCCCCCCCCGCTCCTTTACATATCAGCTAGATAACAACTTCCACCACTGTCCTCTCCTCCATGCACTCTGGAGTAGTTCATGTGACTGTGGACACTTTGTTAGCTCTTGTGGCCCTTAATTCTGCCTTTCCTTGTGGTGGCACCATGACAGCATCCAAACTGTATGTCTGGTCAGCAGGGAACCCAACCTCCGTTACAGTTCAGAAAGTTTCTTCCCTCCTCCTTGCATCCCAGCAAGGACTGCAGGTTCCTCACTCTCTGCAGTGTGCCCAGGATAGCAGAAGGGCTCTGGGTTTAACAGTTCCAGAACCAGGAAAGCATTCCTGTCCATGTCCCTGTTCCTGCAGAGCTGCTGCTGAAGTGCTGTGCAGATAGCTGAGCACATTCTTCCCTGAAAGGAACCTAATCTGAGGGCCTACTTAGCATCATATTGTACTAAACTAAGCATTTCTTACAGTGGATATGATCAGTCTTAGTGACATCTTCAGTTTGTAAGTAATGAGTGGTGTGAAGCACCTTCAAGATGCCACATAACGAATGTTGAACTGGACAGATGTGCTCTCCTTTCCTTGTCTGAGGGGAAGTTGGAGTGCATTTGTGGCGATGGCTTTGACATATACCTTATTTAGTTATCACTTTGTCAGTACGCTCATCACTACAGCAGGTGCTGGAAGGAATTCTGTTTCAGAATATTCTTAAGCGCTAAAAAATGTTTTAGGGCTCTCAGTCATTGCTGTAACTATTTGATAACCCTCTCCCCTCAAACTCTGGAAAGTTTTTCCTTGTGATTTTGCTTAATGTTTTTATTGAAGATCCATTATTTAGAAAGGGTTTAGAAAGGAGCTCCACTGTTTGTAGTTCTGCTTCCTTCTTTGAAGTTTTTATACTGTTTTTAAAAATTATTTTTATTTTTTTTTTATTCTTTGCAAGAACTTTACAACTTTAAATGGTTCACTCTTCCTCTCATTACCCAGACATTAAAAGAATGTCCTTTCAGCAAATGCTGTTTTTCCTATTCGCCTTCTGTACAATAGGGAGATGTTTTGAAAACCCCCTCCTTCAACAGCATCACACACAAGTCTTACGGACGTTTAATTTTGTTTCTACCAGCTGGGTTCACAGTTCTTCCTACACCAAAGTGAATAGTGAAGGTTATCTGCTTCCTTTCCCTTCCCTTGATGACAAATCAGACAAAGTAGGGGCACTTGGTTTCTATAACATAAGTAGATATTCCTGGAATCCCAATGGCAGAGGTAAACTGCATCCAGTTGCTGTATGCATTTGCAGCTCATGAAAATAAAAGGACTTATAGGATGAATCTCATCTTCCTCCTGACGGGCTTAGTTCTGAAGGCCATGAAAATCTACAATCTGAACCATCTAAATCTTGTTTAACATTGTCTTCTTTATGGAACTCCTGGCGCAATTTGGCCTCATACAGATTGGTGTTTCTTTCAATGAGGACAACCTACTTGAGCCTTTTCCTTCAGCAGAGATCCTAGTTGCAATAAAGGACTCAAATCACAAGTCTATATCATAAAGAAAAGCCTCGGAAAGCCCATCATATTTTGTGATTTTTCTCTCACAATTATCTATATAGTCAGTGATCAATAGGAAAGATTTGTGTCTTACACATCTCAGATAAGAATTAAGCTCTTAAATGATTTTAAGAGAGAGCATAAAATTTATCTTTGTAATTTAATTTAACATTAGTGTTAAATTACATTGCAAAGTGCATCATGTTGACTGCATGATATGATCTTTTATACTGCACTCAGTATTGCAGTGAGTATCAATTTCAGAGAGCTTGTCAGGACAAAATTAAATTTTAATGTAAATTGGAGCAGATTCATTAATTTCAGTCTATACTAGATTTGGATGGAGTTCTACCATTAGGTAAGGTTTAAGGTTGGTCTGTAGTAATTAAGAGGAGGAACTAAGCACTTTGCACCAAGTATTTTTTACTTAAGCCTTTTCCTGCGAAGTAATACCTCCTTTTTAAAATCCAGTTACAGGTTATGAATTGACAGAGAAACATGGTTGCTATTATTTTATCTCACTGTGTTTCAGTGGTCTGGTGCAAAGCACATGGCATTTGAAAGCTTTCTTAATTTCATTTTCTCTAGATAGTTCAAAAATCATACAGCTTACAATTTGTTCTCATTTCAATATTATTGCCTGTGCTTCTAACATGATCACCAATTTTATTTCTTACACAGTACCAAGTTAAGAACAAAACAAGGGTGACTTCGGAGATTGGTGTGCACTTCAAAAGAGGTTCGTTGCACTCTTATTCTTTGCCAAACACAGATATTTAATAATCAGAATTCCTTAATAATCCACCATCACAGCCAGTCCAAACAGTATCTCTAGGAAACAGCATCGGAAAGGTCTATTTCCTTGCTTGCCATCTCCCATCACTACCATGTGTGAGGTTGCTGCATGACATTTCCTTCCTCTCTATTTCTCCAAAGGCAAACAAGCTCCTATTCAGCAGTTCTGAGTCAAATCCTAACACCTGATATTTCTGATATGCAAACTGTTAGCTTTTCCTATTTGTGCAACAATGAGACCTTATCAGTTTTGCTGCTTTTCATTTTGACTCTGAAATGCATCCACTATCACTCTTCACCTGTGTCCCTGGCAGCTCCCTTAGGTTCAGATGGAATCTGGTACGTTGTTTGTCTTGTTCAAACCACTGTTGATTCAAAACAAATCACAGCATTATAAAAAAGATCAAGAGTGTAAGGACTGCATTTGAATGCTGACAATTTTTAGTGTGCAGCTGTATTACAGCTTGGAAATAAGTTTAGAAATGTTTTCATGGTGAAGTGGTCTGCAGACAGCTGATTTAAAGTTACTGAAAGCAGAACAATGGGAGATGCTATGCCTGGCCAAAATACAAGTCCAAAAACTTAGTGGTGAGGTTGATGTTTCTGGTTTGCATACAATTTTTGAGGCTGCTTCAAAACATATGCCACAGATGAAGACAGTCTCTATATCGAAAAACAAAACATCACATTCACCTTTGATTTTACAAATTCTCTTCCATACATTGTTCTATTTTCAGGTTTCCTTGTACAAGAAATCATCTCTCCTTCATACAAAAGATACACATGAAGATTCATACAGACTGAGGCAATACAACAACTGTGATTCATCCTTCAGACTAACGTGTACATAGCAAGTCTAATTTTATTTACAACCATGAAAAAAGAAAGCTTTTTCCAGAATATAAGCAGCTAGCTCTTCTGTGTCATGAATTTCTTCCCCCATCCCTATAAAATCCTCTTGTTTCTATACTGCAGCTCAAGCACAAATGCAGTGTTTTTCACATAACCAGTTCTATTTTTAGCCTGAATTGTAGGAAGTCTGCAGCATTAATAAATGGAAGAGAAGTACAGAAGTACACTGCATGGTAATGTGCCAATGCAAAAGCTACCTTGGCCTTTAGCCAGTGAACTGTGGTTAGATGTTAGAGCAATGAAAGTAAAAACACCACTTGTAATGGAATGATTAATAAGCTGACAAACTTCCATGCATTTATTTCATACTTTTGAATGCCAACATTATTAATACCAACATATTTTCTTTTTATTACTGATATCTCTCAGCCTGAAGCACAGAGGAAATGCATTTATATATATACATATATATATTTTTATACATGCAATTGAGGTTTTTCTTAATTCTGTGTTCAAATAGAAAGAAGGATACTTTGCAATGCATACTTTGGCATAGGGAAAAAAAGGAATAAGGAAGGAGATTTTTCATAAACTAACATTGAAACTCCAGTAGGCATAAACCCCATTGTTTCATGATTTTCTCCCGTATTGACTCTGCAATTCCTTGTTTGGCACCAAAATTCTGAAAGAAAAATGCTCCAAAGCTGTTACACAGAGGACAAAAGTTCACAGTTCTTACAGGGACACAGAGTCTTCTGTAATCTTTTCACTTCTCACCCAATCCACAAAACTTGTCCCAGCACTGTTTTGCTGTGGACAGATGGATGTTTATATAAAAGACCTTGTGCCTGAATAAAATTCCATTTCAGGGTTATATAAAAACAGCAATTACTGGAAAATGGAACTTTTTAATTAAACGTATTTGAAGAAAGTAGGGATTAATGACTTAAAAGTAGGGAGTATTTAATGCTTGCAGTCATAGATCATCCACTAGTGAAGCTGTATTATCACCATCAGGCAACGATGCTTTTAAGTATCGATGATATGTACGTTAATAAGGCTTCAAATATTTTCATGACAATATAATTAGCAACACAACTAATGTATACTATACCCATTATTAAAATAATGCCTTAATAGCCTTAATTCACAGCAGCATCTTCAAAATAAATAAGGATACACTTCAGATCAGGCTAGTTGTCCCTTGGCCCAGGGAAGTGCAAATAACTAAATGTTGAAACTTTTTAGGAAATGCTGATGTGGTAGGGTACGGTTCTTGATAATTACACCAGAAAAATGTAATAACTGCCTATCTTATTTGCTGATTTGTTGATAGGAAGGAAATTATTGCTTTGCACTTCAATTAAATACAGGCAGTAAAACACAGGCAAAATTATTTACTGGCTCTGAAATTGTGCCTGCACAGATCAGAGCCGGGGTCATGCACATCTTAAAAATCAAGCTCTGACTGTGTACCTCACACAGATCAAATACTATATGGTGAGAACAAAAACCCACACACAGAAGTAAAGAGAGAGAAAAACCGAAACACCAACATTAGCTTTGTTTTTCTGCTAAGAATTTTATTCAGGTACAGCAAAATCAATACTTGTCCTCTGACTGTACACAGTGTACTTGAGCTGTTCTGCCAGGATCTATATAGAAAACAGAGATGGAATTTTAGGTGGGTGGATATGATGATCAGGTGGAGGTAAAATACAATGGCACATGTGGCTCCTACTTCCTGAAACGACTGCACCTCGCAGTGCTAAGGGGACACTGTGTGGGGACACTGTGTGGGGACACTGTGTGGGGACACTGGCACTGCCTTACACCACCTGCTCACGAGTTTCCAGGGTCTGACTGTCTGTGCTGTGAAAGTCACCCCCAGGGAAACACACAGGAAAGTGCCATGACATGGCAGCTGCACCTGAACGGGGAGAGTCCAGCCTCTTCCCACCCACCCCACCCTGCAGCTCAGCACAAACAGGAAGAAGTGCCACCAACAGTACCAACAAACTGAGAGTTCCTACACACGTAGAAAAATCAGATTGTCCAATCTGCCTGGTCACTTAATAAATTAGACACCAGTTCATTCTGCTGTGTTATAATACGTGATGCTGTACTTCAATTTGACCTCCCTGTACTAATCTTCTGAGACATGAAATTACTAAAATCTGTGCTCCCTCTTCATCCACATCCAGAGACCTATGCCAAAAAGTGAGCTAATAAGCAAATAGGAAAAAACAATCTTCTTAACCCTTTCCCTGCTTCTTGTTTTCCCTCCCTGATTTGTGAAGCCATTTATGGGCCCTGTGGTGGTTACCAGAATCACCGCATGCTATTTGTCTGGCTGCTGCTGGTGAGTGCCTTGAAGCATCTGTGTAGAATTTCTGGGTTGGTTGTACGGGTGAGATGGAAAAAGGAGAGAGCAATAACACACAATTGTTTCACAAAAGAAAAACCTGTCAAATTACTTAATCCACAGACTACTTAGATGAATAACTGAGCTGCCAGCTGAAAAGGAAATGTATTTTCTGGGAAGTCTTTCAAATGCATCCATTTATTTGAAGTTCTCAGTAACAGCAATATTGAGAAAGGTCTTCTGAATGTGTATCAGTGCTACCAATTGCACTGCAGCACTGCTCTCAAAGCTGTTAAGGTGTGTGACTAAGGTTGTGCTTCAGCAGCACAGCAGCCCTGGTGTTAAAGCTCCTGGATATTGGTGATGCAGACAGCTGTGCTTGTAGGAATTAATTTACCAGTTCAATATTTTTAAAGAAAATTTGACAGATTACTTTTGCAACAGCATGCTTCATGGCATAAAAGGGATCATCTGCCAGTTCCATTCCAGCATCAGATCAGGTATTGTCCAATACAGACAACAAAGTCAGCCTCAATTCCACAATGGATGCTCTGTTAATATAACAGAAATATAATTTTGCTCCCATCTGAGCCATTCTAAGTTTGTATGACTTGATGATCCAGTGCACAAGGGTACATTGCTAATGGGTGTGGAATCACTTACGGATACACTATGAGGTACAATATTCCCAAATGAAGCAGGTGTGGCCCTTTCTCCAGCCCTCAGGGAGGGTGCCAGTGCAGCACTTGTGCACCCAGCTCAGCCTTGCCTGCTCCCAGCAGAGGATGGCCCCAATCACACCTACTAAAAACCACCCTCACCCAGGGTGCTCTGAGAATGGCATCAAGACAGTCTGGGAAACAGGGAGGTGGCATGGGATGAATTGAGAAAATGTGCCAATAGGTCACCCAGGCAGGTATTTACATGCCAGCTCTCAACTGGTGGTTGAGACTGGTGGTGCCAGTCTCATCTAGTGGAAATGCAAACAGGGAGCATCATCCACCCAGTGACAGCTACAGGTGTGGTGACTGGAATGTCCTGTTTGTTTTCCATAAGGAAGAGGAAGTGGACTAATTGGACAGACTGACATTTCTGGGTGAGGAAGCCGAAATCTGTGGTCTCTTGCAAATAGCACTGTCCATACATTACTGATGCATGCAGAGAGTGTGCAGTGGTCCCAGTGCTGCTGGGGACAGTGCAAGTCTTATTTCAAGAGTGGTCACAATGTCTTTGGAAGCTCACAAGACACGGTGCTTGTTGCTGGAAACTGACCACAAAAACAATTACAATTTGGCTTTTTTTACTCTATTTATATAAAAAAATTTCAATTTACACCTTCCTATGTGAGCAAGGCAATGTGAATTTCAATTCTGGCACGAGGTTTGGGTAATTTTGCCTATGCTAACACATCTATTTTCTTCAGGCAGTTCAGTGCTTTTAGAGAGCAAGGACAGATTTTGAACTTTTTTCTAGTGTGATCACAGTAATGTATCCTCTATCTTCAAAACAGCTTTTTAACGTGTTCCAGCCAGGACTGAAAATATCACACAAGTCACAGAACAATCGTCAAATTCTCATTATCACCCCTCGCGTCAGGAAAAGTCAGTTTTATGGAGAAGGAGTTAGTGAGACCTCAAGATTCCTGTGGTGTTTTCCTTTTTTTTCCATGGAAAATAGCCTCTTGGTAGAGCATATAGCATCCAGAAAGACCTTTCAATGGTTCCCCAAACTACTCTGTGTCCCATCTATATAATAAGGAAACTAATAATTCCATAATTTGAAATGGGTACTGTGAGGATACTTTCTGCTCTTGCCAAACACCAGTTATGTCTCAGTGAAATTGAAGCCACTAGGCTCAGTTTGGCAGTAATTCAGGGAAGTGTAACGGCCCATGATATACACAAAGTCAGACTGAATTCTATTCTGATGCCTTATGTCTTTTAACACCATCTCTCTATGAATCAATCATGCTTTCATGAGTATTTTTGAGGTGTTCTGACACTATAAGAGCTGAAATTTAAAATAAACCATTACTTTTTACTGCATTTCAAAGGAACATTTCTAATTTTTACAATCACGTTCCAGAATACTGTCCTATTCAACACCAAAAGAAGAGACATAGAAAATTATTTTCCTTTTTTTTTTTTTGTCTTGCAGCTAAACCAGGATTTTTAATGTCTTTAAAGATGGGACTGTATTTGCAACTCTTATGTGTCATCTCACACAAAGAAGCCATTTATCACCAAGTTAAACTTCTGTGCAAATGCCTTTTGACTTCCACAACCATTACCTTTTGCAGCACAGATTGTTAAGTGCAATTATTATCAATTAAATAAGCAACAATTAATTTACATTTCTTGTAGCAATTTATACTACAAGGGAAAAACTGTAACCTCCAATATTTAAGCAGTCTTGATGAAGAGAAATAAACACATATTTTCAGGGTTTGAAATGGGTTGGTTTATGCTAATACACCATATGACACTTCAGAGAGATGCACCAGCACTTTCCAGACTACTGGAATAATGGGATCTTTTTCCCTATTTTGGCGTTCCTGTGTTTGGCAATGCAGAAATCCAATATCATCTTTTGACTAATACACACATTTTACAATAGCATCTGAACAACATAATTTCTCAGCTTTTGATCATATTTTCTAGGAAAGCACTCTCAGTAATATTATTGATCTGAAGATGAGCTGAAAGGTTCCAAGTGTCTCTCCCATGCTCTGGTGAACACAAAAGATTCTTAGCAAGTGGCTGCAATGTCTAAACCATCTGAGCACAGTCAGTCCATGCCTGTATTCCTATAGCTAAATAGCCATTCCTGTCTGAACTAGGCTCCAGAGTAGATTATATTAAGCTTCCCCACTTCTAAAAATGGTTAATGAAAAAAGAAAATCTCTGAGGTCTATGAGCAACATCATTCTTTCTTCCCTCTCCTGGCTGCAGATTTGTAAGCACCCAGATTTTTGTTTTCATAGTTTTCTGAAACTATTTTCTTTTTCCAAATCTATTTCCACACACAGCCCCATGTGTCTATTATCCTTTCCCCTTCCGGTATTTGGTTCAACAGATGGTGCAAATGAACTGGCATATACAGTGTTTGTTTAATCCTATGCTCCTCTGAATTGCTGTTTGGAGACTAATGCAGATACTTTATTATTGTGAAATGTCTGCATTATATCCTTGCCTATATTGTTTGATTTACCTTGTTCCTCCTGAGTGGGTTCATTCTGGGAGGTGCTGCTGAAGAATCATACAACTTGAAGTGCCCCTTAGTTAGCTCCAATGAAAGGTGGAAACTCTTGCTAAGAAATTTCCTGAAGTCTATGAAATGGCACAAGGTATAAAGCACAGCCAGAGACCAAGATTTCCAATCATTAGAAACATTCTGAGATTGAATAGGGAAAGTATGAGATCATTATGGCATGAGTCAATTGATCAAGATGTGAAGATAAATTGGCAGACGCCACTGACCAGTAAAACTTCAGCAGGAATATGCTCTTTCACACTGCTTGTTTTTAAGCGTTTAATTAGTTTTTCAGACTGTGAAATAACCCTAGTCTGGGTATTCTGGGAAGCAATATGGTATGTGCACCACAAAGTGAACATTTAGGGTGTGGAGAACATAAAAAATTATGGTGATATTTTTATGTTCTCTAAATATGCCCCAGTGTCCCCAACCCTTCATTAATCTGAGGCTAAATGGAGAAATCAGTTAAACTTTTCTTCTGAAAAGACTGCAAGTACTTGTATCCAACCTGTGATTGAATGGTCCATCATATGCTGAATAAACTGCTACTTGGGAAAAACCTTAGTTCAGAGATGTTACTACTCACAGACTGTTTTCTGCTCCTTCTTCCCCTCTCCTGGAAAGCACGGCCAGAAAAAAATCATGTGGAAGGTTTAGGAAGGGACAGGATCCAAAGGACACTGCACTAAGGCTGCTGTTTCTCAGGTGACAATGCCAGCTAAAGCACCATGCTGTCGCACTGTGCAAGCACTGCTGGTTTTGTGGCTGTACAGCAAAACAGCTGGGGGAGGAGATCTGTCCAAGAAATAACTAAGGAAATAGGCAGCATGTGGGCAGAAATGTGTGGCTGAAACTGGTGATGTGGGACAAATGCTGCTTAAGAAACTGTACAGATGGACAATCCATGTGTGGGTTTCTGAAAGCAATCGGAGAAAGTTTTCTGCTTGGTGATAGACAAAGGCATTTTCAGGACTGTGTTCTGAGCCAGATTCTTGCTGGCTTCTTTAAATAAAGCTACCTTATTTTAGCTCTTATTACTGCTGATTGTCTCAGCTCCCCAGAAAGGGCCAATCTGGCACAGAGGATGTTACTGTGGAGGCTTGTGGCTCTCAGGCCCAGACTTGGAAGAGCTCCTGGGGATCACCCTTACCCATCCATGAGTAAGATGACATAACAGCTGGGTATGCAATCTCTTTGGCCAGTAGCCAAGAGAGATGACAATAGAAAAAACTACATTTAGTTCTATGTTACATTTAAAATGCTTTTTATCAGTGTATGACTTCTAGTTTTCCCAGTAGCAGAGTATGGTGAAGAGGAGAAAGTGATATTTAGAAGAACCCGTTTCCTGATGGAAATACAAAGAATTGTCATTTAACTGTCAGGCTGAGCCAAAGCAGTTTTCCTGCGTATTGTTATAGAAGCTGTTCTCTGATATTGGCAGAGCAGCAACCCTGGGTATTCACCCTCATCTAGGGTTTGGTATTACAGTACCATGTAAAGTACAAGGGACATGCAAAAATGCCATGGCTGTTCAGCCATTTAAGATTCAAGAGAGTGTATCAGAGTATTCCCTGAGCTTTGATACTCTACAACCTCGTATTCTGCATTCAGAATTTAACACACCCCTGGGTTCATGCCAGAATAGAAAGAGGCTGCACCTGGGCACAGATTAGGTTAAATCTTTACTTTCCATGGCTTTACTTTTCATGTTGAAAGTTTGTAACCTCAGGTGTCCCCTCTACTTTTTTAGTACTAAAAAGGCGACTTAAAACAGGCTGGCCATGGGCAGAGCATGGCCATATCTGAGGACACACAAGCTTCTCTCCCAGTCACTGGGTTTGACTGCGTGCACATTGCTGCATCCAGTCCAGAGAGCATCAATCCCTAAGCCAATATCACTGACCACTGGAGTAACAGGTTTGCAAAACCCCTTATGTCTGGCAGAGGGAAGTCCATCTTCTGGCAATGACCATGCCCAAAGATCGTTTTGGGGGGAACTCCTGGAACCTTTCCTAAGGAGAAAAGGTCAGCCTGTGTGCCAGGGTGGGCAGCACCCAGCTCACTTCCAGCCCTGTTGAGCACTGGCCAGCAGGCAGGGCCACAGTGCTGCCTCACTGCACCTGCACAGCAGGGCCCTTAGCCAGGAAGGCCAGTGTGTGATTGTTACAAGATGTGTAAGAGGTCTAATTCAAACATCCAGAGAAGAACCTAAATTACAAATATGCCCTACCATTTTATGTGGGAAGATCAAGAAACACTCTCTGCTGCTCACAGAATAAAAGATATACAGAAACTTTGCATGGTCTCTAGGCAAGAGTTTGAGCCACCTAACAGCCTAGCTGTAAAAAGAAGCTCTATCTTTTCCCCTCTTATTGACTACAAAATAGCCCAAGGTCACCAATAAGCAAAATGAAGGCTCAAAATTTCAACTCCATGTGCAGGCTTGAAACAAAAGTTAAAATTATATCAAATCAACAATTACTCATTCCCATGGTGTTCCACCTGCCCTCATTAGGTTATAAAGAACAAATGTCAGAGATAACATTCAGGAAAAAGGTGTTCTTCTGATAAGGAAAATAGGTTTGTAGCAGTTCCTTTGGGGGGAAATAAATAGTCTTCCTTCCCTCCTTTTAAAAACAGACCAGCTGATCTATTACCAGATTTGTATAAAGTTTCACACAACAGTGTCCTTAAACTGCTGTGTCTTGGTAAAAAAATAGTCATCAGGTCCCAAGATTATTAACTCTGTGATTTCCAGATAAGACTTGCAGTTTACATGTACAAAAATCCTCTTTCTAATTGCTGCTACTGCAAACTCTTGCTTGGAGTTTGAAAGTCAAGCTGTGTTCCTTCTATTTCGTGTATCAACACTGCACTTGGCCCTCAACAGTTCTGTTGTAAAATGTGTCTCAGAAAGGAAGAACCCCTCTAATCTCTGCAAGCTGCCTGACTTTGCAGCACAAACAGAAGACATCAAAAGGTGAATCCTTACTTTACTCAGACAGACACACAGACCAGAGGTATTCAAGAAGGAGCTGTTAATTTTACTTTATTTTTTTTTTCATATTTTAGCCCCATTTTGTGTTACAGGTTCTCCATGGCACTCAGGAGTTGCCCTCACATCCTGGACTGTGTTCTGTTGAGCACATTCTGACCAGTTGGTGACTTTGCTGCTTGGCTATTGTATGCCTGCCTTCAGTCCAGCCTGCAGGTCTCTTCCAGAGAGACAAGTTTCTTCCATGTGTGAAAGAGTGAAAGAGTAGAGTGAAAAGAGACTGCCACTTCTGCTAGCTGACAGGGAAAATTGTTATTACCTACTGTGGTCCCAGTACACAGAACAATAGTAGCATTGTCCTGTGACAGAAGTAAAAGATACACCCAAGCATGTGTTTCTGTTAATATAGAAAAAATAGCCAAATTAAATGGTGATAATGATGTCAAGAAAGAAATTAGGAGAGCTGGTCTTAAAGCTCATTCTTGGTCTGTTACCTCAGTTGTAGCACTAAATCAAATATCAGAAAAAAAGGGATCCCAAAGTACCTACATTTAAGCATTCAACTCCAAGAGTATGAGCCACAAAAGTCCTGTGTTTCACCTGCCTTGGCTAAGGTGAGCCTGGTACATACTCAAACAATTTAGAATTCAAAAAACATCATGTTTAGGACTGTTAAGACAGAAACTCTAGTAAATGAAATGTGCCAGCACAGCTCCCTGGCAGTGCAGCCAACTGGCAAAGAATGTCCTAACTTCATATAGTTAAGCCTTCTTACGCACCAAGACCTGAGACTACACACAGATTCCCTTCCAGCAATGGACTGACTATCATGCCAGCTCCTGAACTGTGCACAGGAATTCTTTGAGAGTGAGCAAAGTAGGCACAAACAGCTCTAAAAGAGTATAGACAGTGCACTCAGATACCCAAGAACACCACGAGATGCTGTTTAATATACAAAGATGAACATAACCTGAGGGCTTTGAAAAGGCAAATGAGCTCTAAGTCTGACAGACCTGGATGGCTTAAACACACAGAAGTTCAAGTGTATACAGAAGAGCAACCACTAGCATGTTCACTCCAAACTGCTGTTCAGTCACTCTTCAATTAAAAAAATGAATCCTGAGAGAAGGCTGGAGAAGATAAGTCCTTGTTTTTATTCAGCCATGCTCTCCAGAGGCCAAAACAATCTGGCTCCTTTTTTGACCCACAGAGCCATGCCCTCCTGGTTGCATCATGGCCCAGCCTCAATAAGTTGCTCACAGCACCCACTGTTTTTTTAGCCTGTTTGTGGTATATGTGTACATGAGGCTTCCAGCTCCATCAGGTTAAGTAGGATGTTGACCCATATGTCAAGACTTTGGGACAAGGGTTCTGGAATACCAGGTAAAGCCAGGCATTGCCTCCCACCTCTCATGCTTTGCTGTAAAAATAAACAACAGTGGCTGGCTGAAACCAGGATGGCACAGATGCCTGTGGTGTCCCAAGCAATGAAATCCAAAAAGATAAGCCTCTAGCTGAAGGCTGCAGTCAAGCCACTATGTCCAACTGTGGCTTTATGTCCTTCTTAAGCATCCGCAGCTGTGCAATGGCTATAATGGTTTTATAACAAAATTGCTAGAATAAAAAAAATAAAAATGCAAAAACATCAGATAGTGTGATGATGGGAGTGCAGGTAGATCTAGATTTTCAGAGTCCACAGAAAATGAGAAGGCATAACAAAATTCATTATATGAAATGGCTTTACTATGCTGGAACTTTCAGACACATTTTCAATGATGACATGGACATATACTTTAGGAAATGTACACGGGTGAACTTTTTTCCCTCTCCATAATTATTTCTATTTTATAACAGTGGCAAGAGGCTGCAGGCAATGCATTTTCTTGTATTTTTGGATGGCTGAAGTCATCTGGTTTTCCTGATGCTATGCAATTTATTCAAGGTGTTTAAGACTGATAACCAACCACAGATGCACACCCTAGACTTTCCCGTTGCTGCAGTAGCACACTGCCTAAAATGGCCAACAAATATAGGGGTGGTTTTTTTTCAACTAAATCGAGGAAAACACAAAACTTTATATTCATATAAAAATATCTATATGATAAGCAAAAACCCAAAAAAGTCCTCACAGATTAACCCCATCGGGGTTTTGTTTAAGTTTTTTCAGCACTCTCAATTGGGAAGTTGAATTGTTCACCACCAAAAGTGTTTTATGCACAATCACAATTCCTAGGATATTCTAGATTCATACAACCTTATTTATTAAAACACAGAAAGCTGGCGTCATTAAATGGATGATTCTAACAGCCCCTAACAGCCCCTGCAGATAGGAATAAAGTAGCTTATGAGATCTGCCCACATTGCCTAATTCCTAAGGCACATGTATAAGCTAGATTGAAATGCCAAACGGTTGTTTCCACCTTTATATACATCACTTTCCATGATTACACATATAGATGAATAGCTTTTTGAACTGCATCTATAACTAACCTCAGACACTGTTTCAAGAACTTGATTCCAGCCTTACTAGTGTGAAGTTGAGCAAAGATGAACTGTATTAATTGTTTGGAAAAGCATTTGTTTATGTACCTAAAAGAAATGTGTGTGAGCAAAATGTAAGCAGATCACCTTTTAAAAGCTTTGTCAAAGCAAGCTTGAAGAATATTAAATGCACATACTTCTTTAAGTTTTTCCCCTGTTTTGACCTGATTTTTTTATAACTTGGTATAATTCCACTGAAATCAACAACCCTCTTGCAGCTGATATCCTTTGAAGTTCTTTCTAATCTAATTTTTGTTCAGAAAGAAACTGAGAAAAAAAAAAGAACAGAACTTTGAACAATGAAATCAAACACTGGAAGTTAAAAATGTAAGTTCCCTTTAGGTTCACTTGAGAATATAAATTAGGGGTAAAAGCAGGCATGATACATCCATCTTGAGAAGTACTAAGCAGCCACAACTTCTACTTACACAAAGGCATTGTCAAGGACCAGTAACAGCCTTCATAGCAAGTACCAAGAAAAGCTGTTTTCCTCTTTAATGTGGAAAAGGAGAGAAAAAAGGCTAAAATATCATTCCAAACCAATCAGCATTAAAATGTATGTATTATATTTTGACCCTTTCAATGATTTCTCTGGTATTTGCTCTTTAACAAAGTGGTCTTCAGCAGAATTTGATGCAAGAAATGTGGAAGGAGAGTGTAAGCAGAAGAGTGAGAGCACCTTCATAGACAGCATCCTTCTCAAGTCCCCTGGGGGGCTACAGTGCTTTGGTTTATGGGGGTAGATTTTGTTTCTGCTGCTTTTCCTCTTGCTTCACATATTTCTAAACCCTGCTCTATTAGTCAGTGAAAATGACAGTTCTTGGAGCCTCTGTGCTGGGTTTTTTGGTCTATAAGAGAGGCAGCCTTTTCCCTTTAAACAGAGTTTATACTCAGAAGAGCTTTGAGAACTGTTTGGCTGTTCCCTGTGTTCTCAGCACAACTGGGCTGATTAGCAGAGGCTTTGGAAGCCTTGGAGGTCAGACCATGGCAATGTCCACATGTCCTTCACTGCTGTGATCAATCTGATGGTTCATGCCTCGTATTTCTACAGGTAATAAAATATGTAACTACCACAGGAGAAGCTTTGCACCCACTTATGTCACTCTGGAGAAAGGTCACTACTTTCCAAGATGTTATTCCAGTTTGTGTATGTGTGTGATTGAAAGCAGAAGTTTTCCTTATCATTTATTACAGCAACCGAACACTTACTTAGGTGATAAAGTGGCCCACAGTAGGAATCTAAATATTAGAATAAGACTATGGGAATCAACCTATCCTTATATTAAACTAGAAAGAATTCAAAGAAACTGAGGAATAAAGAGATCAGATGGTCTTCATAACACAATTAGACACCAAGAAGGTGTATAAAAGAAACAAAATGTATCATGAATATGATATTTGGTGTAACATTGAAAGACTTCATGAATATACATTTTGTTCTGAATCATTTTTTGTTCTCCTTATACTGTTAACTATCATAATGAGCAAGCTGTATTTCATCTTCTGTTTCTTACTGCAATCATTTTAGTAAAGTTAATTCATTTTTAAAATTACATTGTTCAAGAGCACTTAGCAATACAATATATTATATACTATCCTTTGTATGGCCTAACATTTCATCTCACATACTGCTAAAGAAAATAAGCAAGGTATCCAAGGATACACTAGAATACCACCATGATGTTGGGATAGTTATAAAATACAGACTTGCTACTAAATAGACTATAATATTTCAAATGATACCATATCCCTAATACACCTTGTCAAAAGCTAATCAGTGAAAAGGTCTGGTGTAGTGTTTAGAAGATGGAAATTCCTGAACACTTCCTTTGCATATCACTATTAAAAGATTATTCCCTTTTGTATTTCAGTACTTGAATTGGAAAGTCTCTAGAAAGAAATCTGTCTTCTTGTAGACATGGGATCTACATTTCATTGTGGTATGCAGCAGTAATACTGAAAGGTGGACCAGTAAATACCAGAACGAGATAAGGTCTGCTCCAGAGTACTGTGATCTCTACCTAATCACCAACACCATTTTGTTTAGACAGATACAGTTTTGCTTGTGTTTTCTTTGAAGGTTTTGATCCAGCATAACTGAGTCCAGTCCTGCTTTATAAATGAAATGCTATGAAATCTGAGCTAGGGAATACAGCGGTGGAGTTTTTTTTATGTGACTCATACTTATTTTATGTAAAACCATCTTATCTTGGATAGAAATGTTGCACAGTCCTTTAATTAAATCAGCTCTAAGTTTTGCCTGAATGATTAATAAAATGAGAAAATTCTCTGTCTTGCTATGAAAGCTCTATTTTTTTTTATTCCTCCATTCTTTTCTATGCTTGAAGTCTGTCTTCAAATCAGATCCCCAAGTTGATATTTGTTCCTTTGGGCTCACCTAAGAACTATTATCTGTGGTTAATCAAGCTAATTTTCTTTTGTCACAAAACTCAAAAAGAAAAGAAAAACAAAAAACAATAAAAATAACCATTTGTTGTTGCTGTTCTTGAAGCATGACATTTTCATGACTAAAACTGCCTAAAGGAATAGAGAAATTAATTTCAATAAATTGGATTTTATGTGTATAAAATACCTCTGAACAAATGAAAAACTATGAGATGACATTTGGATCAAAGGAGATATACCCATTGACTCTAATGGATGTTGAACTGGATCTTTGATTAACAAACTGCCTTATTATGAGTAATTGTGAGGCAGCAACACCAAGCAGAAAAGGCAACAAGGAACAGGCTTAAGGAAGCAATTCAGAGTAGGGAAGAATATTTAACACAGCACAGTTTTCCAGCCTTGCAGAACTCAGCACTAGAAATGACACAATTCTTGTGTCAAGTCTCAATGTCCTCTGCCTCCACTGTGCTCACAAGCCTTATGTGGGCATCAGCACAGGTCTGGTTCAGCACCTTTCCTCATTGGTGCTACCTATAAATTCCCCACATTACATCCCATGGGTCTACCTGAAGGAAGATAAACACAAAATCAAGGGCTTCCATTTATGAATTTGATACACCTGTTGATATTTCCTTTAATATCAACAGAAAGTATGCTTAGAAATCAAAAGGAATGCACAGATCTACACATTACTGATGGACACCAATATTCATACATGTGTGCATACAGCAAGGAAAATTTTTGCTGAAGTTTTCCAGCTGGAGAATAATGACAATTACTTGCAAAGATAGTATGGTTCATAGGATACCTACAGAAATGGGTTTTCCATTTATATCTATACATATGTGTATACAGATAGAATTCTCTTTTTTACTCAGAAGTACTGCAAAAAAATCAACCTTTTCACTTTATGCTTATTTTGTTTTCAATTCAAGTTTTGTAAATTATGGTAATCTGTTCTGAGCAAGTGCCTACTCTAAAATGAAAGTCAGTAGTCACTTTAATGAAATGAACACATTTAGAGCAGTGTGAAACAATAACAGGTCAGACACAGTCAATATAACGTTCCAGATCCAGAAGAATGAATGAGAAATGTACAGCTTTATGGAATTCTACTTAATCTGTAGGATTCCCCAGCTCTTTCTTATGTTCTTCTATCAGTGCTGGCAAATTTGGAGATGAGATCCAACTTCAAGAGGTTCCAGCTGACATGAATCCATACTGCTGCTCTGTTCCCTGCCCAGCACAAGCAGCACTTGGGGAGCTATTAAGGATGGTCATAATTTAGGTGAAAAGGATTAGAAAGAACTCTTTCATCACATCAATCACCTGCCCTGGCTCCAACAGTGCCTCTCCAACAAGAGAGGTGGGCACAAGACAAATTTAGCCTTCTGTGTGCCAGTCTCTAACCCAGACTAACAGTCTCTAAACTATTTTACTGCTTAGAGTCAGATTTTGGTATTTAGGGGTTCTGTTGTGGATATAAAATAGAGAGATTACAGATTAAAAAATGGAAGTATATAGACAGAATAAAGTGACAAAGTGGGTTGGTACCCTCCACAAACACAGGGATTAGGCCATCAGCCAGGAAAGGTAAAGGCTTTTCAGAAACATTCTAGAAGTAGGATAAAACTCAATAGCCCAAAGAGAACCTTCTATTTAGCTTGAGATGCATCAAAGGAGTTCTCTCCAGCAGAGATGGGTAAGCAGTAATGCTGTTTTACCCGTACAAAGAGTGGCAGGGGAAGGGGATAAGCAGGCTAACCAGTAAAGTTAACTATGTATAGAAAATTACAAGGTTATATGAACTAGTTGCTTGTGATATCACAATAGACAGACTCATGAAATTATCTTTATGAAGATTAAAAACATGAGTGGATAGGCTACTGGATTCCCCTTCCAGATGACCTCAGGGTTGCCATAAGCTTTCCACAATAAATATTTTAAGTTCTAAAACAACTCCTTCCAAGAACAAAGGTTTGAACCACCAGCTTTGCATTAAAGCCTATTTCTTGACTGCTTCGAAGCACTCACTCCTCCCTGCATAACAATTCATACCAAATACCGATGGATATTCAATATTAAAGATCTAATTAAAATTTCTGCTGTTTTCATTGCTTTGAACAAGAAGCTGGTTTGGGCATTTTCAGGTCTTCATACAAAGTGTACCTCTGCAGGTCTCATTCCTAAACTTAATTAATAGTTATTATTATTTATGACTGTACTGCATACTAGTCCAAATTGGTCTTCTAAAAAGAGAGCCTGTGGCTGTGTTCTTGGACTTTTTTTCTTCATCTTTTTTCTTTTCTGAAATAACATTATTAGTTCAAATCTTGTAGCTTGTTTCTATATGACTAGTGCTTTGTCTTTGTCTTTCTTTTTCTCCCTTTTACCCTTCTGACATTTTTAATTTTAAACTGCTCCAACCTAACTTCATTCTGATTTCTTACTCATGGATGCTTCAAGGACTCACATCGCTGATTATCATCCTTCCATTCTCATTAGTCCAGACCTTAATTTTATTTCAAAGGTCATATGGTCTGTATGTCCAGTGAACACAGTAACTGGCTTGTGTTCATACAGACACATCTTTCTCCTTAACTGATACTCATGAGCCTGGTAGTGCTCTTTGTGTGAAAACTGGCCATTACCATCTCCAGAATACTGGCAAAATCTGCCATTTCTGCTAAAATCCCAGTTTGTACTCTGCTCTATGTTGTCTCTTGTTCTCCGTTCCTGTTCCCACTTTTCATTGACTTCTGAAATTTCTGATATTCACAGACACTAAAATCTGTTTCTGAGTCATTAGGAGCAGAAGAGGACACTACTGCGCCACCGTGCTCTCCAGCCTGGTTTAAAATTGCCATCTGATTTTTTTTTGCTCCATCTTTTTTTTGTTTCTCATGTGCTGCAATTTTCCTATTTGTTTTAGCAAAATACTTAGAAATCAAAGGACGAAAAGCACACCAGTATTATTTCTATTATTTCTAATAGGAATATTATCTTTCCAATCCATGTCCTATCCAGAAATTGCTTCAGATTTCATTTTTGCTTTAGAAAATTTCTAAGTTGGTGCTTAATTCTCTACCTGTCCCATCTTCTGCAACTCTTCCATCCGTGTTCTCTGATATTTCATGCTTATGATGAATTAACTCCTGATATAAAGATTCAGTGCTGTTCTGTCTTTATTAAAAAAGTGAAAAGCTAACATTTGACTGTATGAGCTTTTGCAAATACATTTCTTCTAATTTATTATTCTGAAAGTAACATATAACACTATCCCTAAAGCATTGGATGCATAAAAGAGAGAAACAGAAACCACTGTGATCATTACTAAAATAAATGCTAAGAAATTACATTACCAGAAAATCTTGGCATAATCAGCTAATTATAGTTGGCACAGACAGATTATGGATAGCCAGCTACAGTAATCTGAATCCTTCTGTGAGAACCCTCTGGTTTTGACTGTATTTTCCTGTGGAGAGCTACCCCAAGACTGATTGGTTTAGATTGAAAAATTCCATTATTTACAGGAGTTAAGACTACAAAATATTGTGCCTGCTTTCATCATCTATGGTACAGAGGATTCTTTAAAATTTTAGCAGCTTTCATATGAAAGTCACCAAAATTATTAAATTATCCAAACCCCCTTCTTTGAGTGCTTTAGAACCCTTAATAGAACTTCTCATTCACATCACAGCATCTGAACACATCCTCTGTTTCCCTAGCACCCCCCATTCAGTGTCCAGCACAAAGCTAATGAAGTTCCTCTGTGTAGGGCTTCACTTGGAGCTACTGAAGACATGGAAACATGGCATAAGCAGTAGAACAAGAAAGGACAGGCTTTAGAGTAGCCCAGTGCTGCTTTAAAAAACTGTCCTTGCTCCCAAGCTTCACTGTGATACTCAGTCATGGAAAAATAATTTTCACTAGTGTGTTTCCAGAAACATCATCTATTTTTCAAATACACAGCCAGCCTTAGACAACAGAAACCCCAAGTACTCTGCAAAATCAGGCCCAGCACTGCAAGACCACCACTAAACCAAGTGCTACCTCCATAGGTCTTTTAAACACCTCCAGGAATTGTGACTCCACTGGTTCCCTGGGCAGCAAAATGATGCTGGGGAAGACCCTATAAGAACATGAGTTGCAGTGGAGCACTTACTACTGAGTGAGGGCTAGTTAGCCCGTGCACTACCTGCACTGCCTGATGATGGTGTTCAATGATGACACAACATAACTCACAAAGGGAAATGAGTTCATATTGCATGCATGACTATAAATATAGCATTTCTTTTCCCCCAAGCACCTGACTTTGCATTCTTAACATGTAGGCAAGTAAACTTTCTCCTTCTTCACTGAAGATACACCAACAGATATAAAATATTGACCAGATAGCTGCCACAAACTGTTATTGATTAGGAGCAAAACAGCTCCAAAATGATTTGAGCTCATATCTTTCCTGTGCTTGAAACCATATTTAGAAAATCAAATTTCCCTGCACAATAAAGGAAAGTATTGCATGTGTGTCTATTTTGCATGTGGAAAAGAAAATTTTGTGTACACAATGGGTATACATATAAACGGCTTTTGATTACAGTGTAAGTAGTGCCTTTAGAAAATTGTGTCCCATTAAATAATTCACATTATCCTCCTAGCAGAAGAAATCCAGAAGTGTCTAGTGAGGAACTAAATTAGTGAAAGTGAGGATTCAGAAAATATTGTCCTCTGTGTAGCAATAGTAACACCTCGTTATTGTCTTATATAGAGAACAAACAAATTAGATAATTTGTAGCTCAGATAAGCAAGCCCTGGTTAATAGAGTCTTACAGGATGTAAGGGGAAATGGGAGTGCACATTCCCCTGCCTGAATCCCCCTCCTGACACAGAGCAGGAGTGCTCTGCCACGCTCTCTAACTTTGCAAGGGGCAGATATAGCTCCATCAACATCAATAAACTGGCTACCAGAGCAGACCACAGTGTGGGGAGGATGCAACAGATACATCTGGGGAAGAACTCTAAGAAATCACTCCAGTCCAGCCAGTGCAAGAAAGCAGAGACAAATATTGAAAACTAGCTGGGCAAGATATAACTATCTTTCAAGGCTCAGGCCAGGTAATCCTGCCTAATTGGCAGTAGGGGCTGACTTTTTAACAATGTCAGAAATTTTAAGAGATTGAATCATTTTATAGATGTCAGCAAGAAATAGCTGAACTCCAAATTTTGGATAGTGCTGCTAGTACAGAGCTATTGTTTTTAGAGTACATTCAAATCCTTTATGCATTGAAGATATAGACAAAACAGCTCAGCAACTAAAAGACTAGAAAAAATAGGGTAACATGGGGACTAAATTATTGTAGCTTGGTGGAAACTGTTCTTCTCAATGTTACCTTCACCTTCAAATTCTGTACAGGATTCCTGTTTGTTCCTGGACTCATATTGACTAAGCCTAGGTCTTGGCCTTATTATCTGATAGTTTGTAATATCTACTACTTGATGACTTGATAAGAAATTACATTTTAAAAAGCTTGATATTAATTTAAAACCTACAAGGTTTTGCTCATTATTTCTGAGACAGCCCATTCAACTCCTAGTCAGCAGCTACAGCAAAGTACACTGACCCCATTGATGAGGTAATCAATTATGCTGGAACAAAACAAACTCATAACTAGAAAGAAAGGAAGCCTATGGTTTTATACAGAGCCAGAGAAAACAGAGAGAAAGACCATTTGGCAACTGACATAGGACAAAACACTTCATTTCCAGGTTCCAAGAAGATATATTTTAAATTTGTATTAAATACGACTTACAAAATCAATGTTCTTCTATGCTGGACAGCTTTACTTGGAGTGAATAAAGACAAACCAGGGCACACATCCAAAGCTGTGGCTCTACAAGCATGTGGCACTCAGGAATGGAGGTTTACATGCCAGCAACTGCAATTATCCCAACTAGCAATGATTTAGCATTCTGTGATGTCTAGAGTCCAAAAAACACAGACTATGCCTTTATATCACAACCATCTGAAATCCAGGTTTAAATTCTGCCTTTAAAGAAACTGCAGCACAGCTTGCTGCTGTGTGCACATTGGAGAATAAAAATGATTAATTCCGCCCATCAGTGAAGTTTTTGCTTATGAGTATCACAAGCCTTTGCTGTGTGCAGCAGAAAAAAAAAAAGAAAATAATTTTTATGCTTAGTTTCTGATCCTTATTCAAAATCATGCAACAGTGCTAATTACTAAACACTGAGAAGACTGAACAAAATATCATAAAATGCTGACTTAAAAACCAACAAAACAGAACACCTTAAACCTAACTACATTTACCACATTATTTTAGGGCATGATTTTTAGTGCATGAACTCAGAAAAGATTCTCATGTTAAAATTAACAGAGGAAAGTAACTACAAAAGAAGCAAATAAAAATGGAAATACACCGTGTAATACACACTGCCATGATGAGCCGAACGTCTGAGAAAAAGAGCAGAATGATCAATCCCTCACCACAAGAAAAAGAGACATGTAAAGATTGGCTTGAGAAAAAAAAGATTTCCTCTTGGAATCACCACAGCAGGAGCCAGAGGAAGCTTTGCACCCAGAGACCTAGTGTTGTCTGTTGAGCTAACAAAACTAGTCTGGAAGAAGAAAAAAAGGTAAGACTTTATCTTTTCATCCCCTTCCACTTCACTTCTCATCTCCCTAGTGCTTATCTTGATCCCAGATTTCTTTTTCTGAGGTTTTTTCCCTCCCTCTCCCTCTTCCTTTCTTGCTTTTTTTTTTTGATGCTGGTGCCTGGTGCCAGCTGCCTCCTAACCGGAGCCCTGCCTTTGTCATTTGCATTGTCACACTGAGCAACCACAGACTACACCACAGAGGATGCAGAAGGGGTCAGTGACAGAGGTGGTGCTGTGAATTCTGCCTGGCCCTCGGAGCCTCGTGGAGGCTGCAGAGTCCAGAAGCTGCTGAGGGCCAGCCCAAGCGTGTGACGCCGTGTCCTGTCACACTCAGGATCAAACATCCCAGAAGTGGTCAATGCCTGGTGCCACCAGACAGTTTGCAAAGAAACCATGGAAATCCCATACCTGAGTCAGCCACTTTCTGCCCAGTTTGGCAGAAACATATAATGCAAAACTTGCCATGACAGAGGAGGAATCCCCAGTGGGATTTTCTCTAGGATATGCTCTAGGATGCCCCACCACGAAAAAATGACAGCATGGCTGACAAGAGGTGCTCTTTGTACCAAACCACAAACTAAACTAACCATGAGAATACAATGTGCCTTACACAGACATGTTAATCTTACATTTACACATGGAAAAATCCTAATGCAATGTATTATTCCTCTGAGGTTTTATGCCATATTCTTCTTTCAGTTGCAATAGACCAGACCTGCCCTGCACAACTCAGGCTATTATTTGAACAGCAATTATTTCATTAACACCTCATAAGCAACAATCAGCAATGGCTTATGCTATTGGGGAAGTAAGTCCAACTACAGGCTGTCTGTGAACTGTAAGGATACAGTGAGAGAGATCTCACCATGCATCTCAGTTCCACACACTGTCTCCCCTGGAGTTCAAAATACTCTGGGGACAGCACTCCATCCATGCACAGGGAAGGTATCACAAGGTTCATAGAACTGAATGAAGTACAGCTAAATGACAGACTTAGGTACAGCCCTACATTAGGCTGAAAATAACTGCATTTTCTAGTGTTTGTATTATCTTTTAAAAGTACCTTGAATGATTACTCACACAATTGAAAGGAATAAAACCAGATACTCTTGGCCAGGTTAGTTTGTTGTATCATTAGGCAATTTGCCTCATTTTATCCACTAATGGCACACCTAGAACTAGGAAAAATCTGAATTTTCAGCTTGAAATATGAACTCTACAAATCTGTATTTCTGTGTATGTATTGTAAGCCCACACCAGGGAATACTTTCAAAAATAAAAATAAACATTTAAACTTTGAATGCACTTTAAGGGTCAAAAAGCAATGGGAACAAATGCATTATTTAATCGTAAAAACCACACTCGATTCAGTGCAAGGCTAAGGAGGAAGCTCAGGCTCCCAGAGGCATGTGAAGTGAGGACTGCTTTGAGCGACTGCTGCAAACAGGGCTGGAGCTGAGCTTCCCCTCAGCCCTGCCTCTGCCTGGGAGAGGTGGCAAGGTTGAAAAGCTGGAGAAGGCAGGCAGCTTTTAATAAGAATTAGCTGCCATTTTCTCAGGCACAGTAAAACAGAGAGGAAAAATACTGGGAACTTCTTGCTTACAATAAAATAAAGGCTTTACTCAAATCTGACAGGAAAGACTCTTAAAAAGAGGGGCTACTCACACAAGGCTTGGGGTGAATGATAAAATTCTTAGCCTTTTTAATAGCCCATTGTTATCAGCTACATCTCTACTACAGTGTCTTTGTTTTTCCTTCACTCTCATTAAGGGTTAGGTCAATTTCGTACCTGACCGACACTGGCTCTGCTCTCATTACCTTGACACAAAGCCAACAGTACCTTTTAAAAAATGCTCACAATAATCATCAGCTATGGTATGCTTACCCTGAGGTAGTTGAGGGTGAAGTTTGTCAGACCCATTCGAGTGATGTTTTTGGACAGCTGCTCCAGCACCTGAGGGTCTTGTGCCTAAACAACAAAGGAAAAAAGGATTTTCACTTTGCTTTTCATTGGGGTATTTTTTTCTATGTGCTTAGTGGAAGGTAGGGAGGGTTCCCTGGAAAGCAGTGCCACTGCTATAAAAAAATTACACTTTGTGCTACATTTATGTAATAAGCTGGAGTTCCATATGCATAGGAAAATGTAGAGCATTATGAAATTGGAGCAGACTAAAGACTGTTTTCCAAAATGTTCCTTTGATCCCTGCCCATCCATTCAAAAGATAGACCTAAGAGGTCTGGTCATGAAAGTGAGCAAAGCCCCACCAAAGAGCTTCCTGAGGGACTGCAGTACACTTTGAGTTTGTTGGCTGGGAGTGCCAGGAGACTAGACAGAAAAACACAGCAATAAAAAACATGTAATTTTCTTTTTGTGGGTAAGAAACTGCAGCAGAAAGACCTCATCAAATATGTGACATTAAGCACAGTCTGGAGAACCCTGATGATCTAAGTTATTTTCACAGAACTAAGTGGGGAAAAATGCAAGGATAGTCCTTCCCTGACCCTAGCCAGGAGCTTTACCTGTGAGACCAGTCTCCTCTTTAAAATGAGATCAATCTCATTACTAAAATTAATACCTGCTGGTTGCTGTCTAACCTGCTTCCACTCTGAATTGTAACAGCCCCCTAAATACATAATGCCAATCATGGCCATCCTCATTGTCCTTTAATGGGATACTGTTGAAGAATTCAGTCGATCAGTCCCCTAAAATAGCAGATAATCCCAGGACAGAAATGGTGGGGCAGGTTTTCCAAGGTATTTTCTTCAGGTTTGTAATAGCACTTTGAAAAATGTCCAGCTTAAGCTATTTAAAATTCCTCACCATGAATATATCTTTATCTAATGTCTGAGCAACTCGATGTTAAAGTATAGGAACGTCTTTGTGTCTATGTTCTTACCCTTTATAAAACCATAGTCCTCCAATTGATATCGGGGCACTACTAATAGGAATGGGTCTGTGGTGAAGAAATGAAAGTGTCAATAAAAGTATGTTCCTTGCTTCTCCACAATTTACCTTATATTTTGACTTTAACTAGTAGAATATTTAGTACTTTAATGTTTCATTGTGTGTGTTTTCATTCAATAACAAAAGAAAGTAATGAAATGTGGAACAAAAAGAAGGTCTGGATTAAAATTCTAAAGGTTTCTAAGTAAATACATGGTAATTTCTTATCTTCTGTCTATGCAAGGGTAATATCAGTTTGCTTCATTTAAAGCTTAAATATCATTGGTACCTACAACGATGAAAATTCACAGACTTTGTTGTAGTTCATGTCAATAACAAGAGATTTTGGACCCAAATCATACGGACCACAAAGTGGGATTAAAAAGAAAATTACATGCTAAAACAGAATGAAAACATAGCAACAGTGGCAATAATAGAGCACTGAGAAACAAGGGAGTGATGAAAGAACTTGTGAATAGACATAGTTGCAGGCAAACCAAAATATTTATAGTTAATTGCCTTGGGTGTGAAATTTGCTGAAGTTCTTCACAAACCTAATCTCCTCTCTTTGCATTAGGTCAAATGAATAAAGGATTACTTACATGCATGGCTAGAATGCTGCGTGGGACTAACTCTCTGTATTGTCTAATAGTAAAGTGCCATGTTTTTATTCTCATAAGATCATCAAAAGTAAACTCCAAGATAAGACGTCCTTCTGTGCATACCTAGAATACATAAAATGCATGAAATAAATTCCCAGGAATTTTGTTTTCATTGGTATTGTATCATCGATTAAACAACATTCAAAAATATCAGAGCAGTATTCTATTGTTCATCTCTGCTAGATTAATTGTTTTTCGTCCTCTTGGGGAGAAAAAACGAATGTGGGAAAATTACTTCATAGGCCTTACCTCAGAGACAGTAACTTATAATGCTATAGATTTTATAGCATTTTACAAACATTGAATACTGTGTGCCAGGTCTTATTTATTGCATCAATTCTCTTTTCCTCACAGTTTGCTACTGCTAATTAATGACTGAACCTCACAGTGGAGGTGACTGCAGTGCAACTGAGTGCACTTGATGGCAAGTTGCTGAACCAGTCATTCCCAACCTGTTTTAGACTGCCCTTTCCTTTCTATAGCTTGGCATATAAACCTTTCTTTCATGTCTGTAGGCAGTGCCCTGAATACCTGTGGCCAAACCTGGGGATTTTTTCCCTATTTTTTCCCTTGTCTTTTCCACGCATTTTCTACTGTTGGGTTTGTTTTTTGTGACTTTTTGGTTTTTTGTTTTGTTTTGTTTTGATTTTTGGGGGTTTTTTGTTTTGTTTTGCTTTGTTTTTGTGAGGATTTTTTGTTTTGTTTTGGTTGTTTGTTTTGGTTTCCTCTTATCTAGTTTTATTAATCCCCCTTTCCAAGGAAAGCCAGATGGGTTCCTGCCATGGGGCTCTATGAGCTGCATTGCTCACAGGTTTGAGAGAGAGGGGAGCAGGGCTGAGCCAGGACAATGGAGCTACTTCCACAGAAAGTGGCTCATACAGCTTTGTGAGGAATCCTGTCTAAGAAGGGACAGAAAATACACCAGGAATAAATGCAGCAAGTGGGTACTACCTATAAATGAAAAATAAAATAAATTACTGGAGACTTTTAAACAACTCTCCACAATTTTATGTGGAAAAGATACATCGTTGTGGTCTTCTTTAAGGTAAAAAATACAAGCCCAGCATGGTATCTTAATTGGGTGTACTGCGGAGTATTGAAAATTATGCCTGATTTGAAAATAAACTACCACTGTTGATTTTTTTTTTAATTGGATATTTAGACTTAAAATTCCTGTTCACAGTAAACTTGAAAGTGCAGGATACAGAGATATTGTGGAAACAGGGTGTAATGGCTTTCAAAAGAAAGGGTTTCTGCAACTTTAATTTTAATACAGCTAGTATTTGATTGAAAAATAACCATCTCAGATTCAGCTGAGTCTGTTGAGCCTTTTTAAAAGCTCCAACTCAGGCTTGACCAGCTCTCACTTGGTCAATGTGTGGCTTTTCTGATCAACAGTTCACTTAATGTCCTTATAGTTTTTCCTTCTTATTGTTTCTGCAAAAACACATAGGTAATTTTAACAGGCATACTATATAGACAAATTCCTGTAGACCTCTGAAGGAGAATCTTGCAACAGGTTCTCATCTGCCCTTTCCAACACACCCTAGTGATGCCTTCAGATATTTAATGTGCCTTATGTTTCACCTTTATTTTGATTTTCACATCACCTGCACTATGATGAGAAATTACATGGGAGTACACATGCACACATAAGGATTCACAGAAGAAAAATATTTTATATTACTGTTACTGTGCCGAGGCCAAAGATCCCAGTTACTGATTAGTTAACGAGAAAATATTTCAGGTTTAAAACAATTTTTTATAACAATAATACCTTAGGCTTCTCAAATTTTTCTTCTCTTAAGATCACACTGCCAAAGCTCTTAGCAGATTTTAGGCACTGGCATTAACAAATTTTAATAGAAAAACTTAATCACATTCCTCATATTACAGTGGTAAAAATTTATACATCTTATAAAGGAATTTAATTTCCTTATGTAAAGTAGAATTTTACACATTGCTTTTAATCAATAAAATTGGCACAGTTCTTCTTATAAAAGGGCTATTTTTTTCCTGAAAGCTGCATTTTACATAGAATCCAAAAAATCAAAAGGGTCTCCAATTAAGAAAACATTTTCTGTTGTGCTGAATTCATGTTACCGTACTGTGAGCTCTGACATTTTGTTTCTGTGGTAACCAAAATCAGCTGATTAGTTGGCATGGCAACAGAAAAGATGTAATCCCAGCAGACACACTCTAATCAATGCCCCCAGCACAGATGGTCTCCGGAGGATCAACAAGAAAGAGGCTGGCAGGCATTCAGTGCATCACGTGGTTGCTCTAGACTAGGCCAGGAAAAAACTAAAAAAGAACATTTCTCAAACTAACCAATAGCTTTTTAACCCCTTCACTGCACTTATTAATTGTAGGAATTTCAACTGCTTGTGCCTATGAAAACCAACTTTGGTCCTGTGCATTATTGCTCACAATCTCATTCTCCTAACACTGGGCATCTTTAGAAGTGTTCCCCCTTTATTAACTACCATTTCTCAAACATGAGTTGTTGCTTGAAAAGAAACCTAAAGCTTATACAAATCTGGGCAATGCCTGATATTATTAGTAGGGATTAAAATCACTGAGTTTCAAGGGCTTCACCAATAAAATCCAGCTGATGGCCACACTCTTGGGAGCAGAAAGAGAGTAGGGAGCACATGGGGCGCTCACTGCTTTAGTGGTGAAGGCACTGCCCACCTCTGCCATTTTACTGGGAAACATAATCATTGATAATTGCAGAAAAACAATTTGCCTTCACACAAAGTGGGAGTCCTAGAGTTGGAGTAAACATGGTGAAAACAGAGACTTAGGAAAACTCCTAAAACTTTTGTCTACCTGAAGAAAAAAGTGGAGCATCTCCCAGGTAAACAAACATAGTAGTCCTGGCTTCATTTTTTACATGATTTTATTTATGCCATTAAAATGTTAAAAATTCTTTAAACTATTTATTTATATCTTGATAAAACAATTTTTAAGTGTGTAACATTTTACAAGGACCTCTTAGCCTCTAAAGACAAGCTGGACTATTCATATTCTTACTGCTAGGCATGTTCTGGCCAAATTTGTTTGAAAAGAATTGGAAATGCCATTTTATATATTAATCCACTACTGCTGTGTGCAGTGAGTTGCTCTAACTAGCAAAATGTTGAAGTGAATAAAATACATTTGATTCTTGATTCTGTGGATTCTTGATTCAATACATAATGAAAACTGTTTCAATCTATTCTATTAGAAGTTAGTGAATTTGCAGCTTAGAATTTGCTTGTGAAACTGAAACAGCTTGCATTTTTGCATTAAAAACTCCCCCCTTCTCATGACAATTTCACTGGGTTAAATTCAGATATTATCTAAGAAGCTACACAGCCCACTGCAGTGGTGCTTATTATGGGAGGTCTACTTTGTTCCATCACTGCTGCTGTGAGAGAAGGAGTTTACCTTTGAGTACAAGATCTGTGCCATTGGTATCTCTGCTAGAAGTTAAACAAGCACAGCTGAGACAACATTCAGCTTAAACTTACTTCTGAGAGAGTAATATATTCTCCCCTATTCCACCAACTACTGGTTTTATTTCAGAGTTGCTTACAGTCATATTTTAAACATACAGGCATTAAACCCTCCTAATTTTTCTCCTAGAATCCAAATCACATCCCCACCTGAACTTTTCTACCAGGACACAGAGGTTTACATTGGAATCTGCCAGCAAACATCAAGGCTGAGGCAAGCTGTGCACTGCCAGGGCTGCAGCAGACACAGAGACCCACTGCACGCAACAGGACAGTGCCACTGTGGCAACTGTGGCTCCCTCACACCAGGTGGGCACCCAGCCCAGTCCATATTGTTTGTCCAACTTTGACTTGCTGGATGCTAGCCTCCTTTCCAAAATAACAACCCTGTAATGTGCTGCCATGATAAGTAAAATAATCTAATTGAATTGAGAACAGTGCTCTGTATTTACTGGTCAAAAAAAGCCAAACCAACCCCCTTTTATTTGCTATTGCATTAAAGCTAACACAAAGTGAAATGACACAGAAATGGCTTTAGGGAGCTCAGCAGTGAAGCAGCCACTGTGTAACTTTGGCACATCTGCACATGGCCAGGACTCACAGCTCCTCACGAGCAATGAGGTGGCAAAGAGGTGCTAATAGGAGTATCAGGCCTCTTCTCCATCTATCTGTGTCTGTATAAGCCACAGTGGCTGGAGTGGGCTTACACTTCCTGGCTCTCCAGTGCCCCACACACCAGCAGCTTCTTCTTCCTCTGAGCCCCATCCGCAAGGGGAGATGGCAGAGCAGGCCCTGCAGAGGGATGGGACTCCCATACATGCTAAAACAGCATGTACACCCTGGTCATGATGCTGTCAATAGCCAGTGACTTAAAATTAAAATCTTCCTAAGTCCTACAGATCAAGAGCAACACAGATTAGCTACCTTCTCCTGCTGCCCCTCCTCTCCTTTTGCTCTTTTCTTTATAATAAATTAAAGATGAACAGCTGCAAGATGGAAAATCGTTATTTCCTGTTATCATTATTTACTGTTAATGTATTAAAATGTATTCACTCCCATTTTGAAAAGAGTTTACTGTTTTTTTTTTATTATAAGAAAACTTTTGTTTCAAGTTTTATTTTTCACTCTTTTGGTAGTGCTTTTTTTATATACATATATGGCACCCATTTTAATTACAGGACTGGATGTGCCCTATGCATGAAGATAATTCACTATCAATTATAACTATTGAATGTTCACTAACTGTTTGATCCAGAGCATGTTTCAATCAATTGACTCCTTCCATTGACTTCATTACTCTTTGGACTGGCATCCTACTGTATTAACTCAGTATTTTCCTGGAGATTTATAGTCCTTGTACTAGGTAAGTATCAAATGTAATGCATACCATCCCAAATGCTAGGTACCAGCAATGTGAAATATCATTGTTGCTTTAAAATCAAACCCAGAGAAAAGGAGAAGGGCAGGCTGAATTTAATTCACATTAAACTGATAGTTCTGGCAACCTGGCATTATGTGCTTCTCTTGCAATCTTTCTGGGGGAATTACAGGAGATACCCGCAGAATTTTCCAGTCACATAATGAATATAGAAAACAGTAATTAAATGGCTCCAAGGGTTTTCAGTATTAGAAATAATCTCAGTGTACCAGAAAAATTCAACAGCCAATATTTTTCACCTTTATACACACTAAAAAAGAAAACCAAAAACCAACATGCTTTATTGAGTCTTCCCTGTTACCTTGGTAAACATGGGTTTTCCATGCTGAGTGACCATGGTGCATTGATCACAGTCCACTGTGATGGATGAGTTGTGGTATGACTCTTTTGAGTGCTTGAGAATGTAATACAGGTCTGTTACACCTCCTTCAAAGACAGTGCTAAAATAACGAGGAATGAGGGTTCTTCCAATTGCTGTGAGGAAAATACAAAGCAGAATTCAGCAAATGCTCTAGGTTATAAAATCTCAAACCATTTGCTAACGCACATGAATAATTTTAAGTGCAATGAAATCAAACTTTCATTTAAAGAATATAATACACGTTCTCTCCCTTTTGTAGAGACAAAGTTGTGCCTGCTCCCACTGAAATCAATGAAAATGGCTGACTCCATTCAGAGGGAGTGGGCTCATCATATTTAATCTTTTTACATTGATGGCAAGTTAGAGTCACTCTTGAAACCATCTGCAAGGTTTTTTGTCCCAAAGTAATTATTACACAAAAACCCACAAGATGTCAATTACTACTGAAAGCTGAATATTACCCATAAGTGTATAAACACAAGTGGTAGTATTGACAGAAATATACTTCTACACCCAAAAAAGCGAAGCACTTTTATGTAAGGGGGTTGTGTACACATATAAGTCTGTTTGTGTGAGGACACACATATATTTATAAATACCCACCCCATACATGTACACACACACATGAACTGCACTCTTGATTCAACAGAAGGGCTACTATTAAGAAATCAGAGTACTGGGGATTAAAGGAGGACCTGAGAATGGAAAACTAGGATGTTATACAATATATGACTAGCCACAGATTTGTCTGAGATCTCTTTTTAGACCAGTATTAATGTCACAGGCTAGAAAGTCTGAGCAGACATCTGAACTCCCTTGCATGCACCACTTAAACCCCAAACTCAGCACTGAAGGCACCCAATGCAGAATTGTTTAGTTGGGCAAAACTCTCACTGAAGTCACATCTCTCACTTCAGTGGAAGTGTCAGGTAAGTTTTACAGGGTCTAATTCCAAAAATGTAGTAGTGACAGTGAGCTTCTGAGTGTGCTTCGGATGCACAAAATACAAGCAGCACTGACATCAAAGGCAATTATCTCATATGCAACTGATGCTTTCCATCTCCTTCTTTACAGATAAATTTGAATGTTACCACAAGCCTGGTATAAGAGAACACTTCAATTTATAATAGATGGATACTTCCATACCAAATGACTCATTGCTCTGGAAGCATTAATCAATCCACAGTAATTTTGAGTGGTGGATACATAAAATCTGCCTCCATTTTACAGGGAAAAACAAGCAATCTAAATGGTCTCTCGGAAGATTGAGGTAGAAAAGTCACCATCCACAGGCAAGATTAGAGTTTATTAGTTTCTAATTCTAATTTGTCTATTAGGACTATGTGGTGACTCATGCCTCCCTCATTTGCTGCATACTTTTGCGAGTGATTTCTACAAAAACTATTTTCATAGAAATTTTGCTAGCACATGAACAAAGGCTCCTGAACCTAAAAATGCATTTGCAAATGGGTATTGCAAATTAAAAAATAAGGAATGTTCACTGTAATTCTGTGAATATTGTTTTTGTTCTGTGCATTGCAATATGGAATATTGTATAGGCAGTCACAATGCATATTGAATAATGAAAATATGCAAATACAGAGAATTAGGACATGTTAAAGCTTTTGCTGTAATATCAGATATCAGTGTAGTTTAATGTACAAAAATATACCGCTCTCTGGAAGCAGCTGACAATTCAGTGAATACATTGAAAGACTCTTATACTACTCTAGATTCTAAAAAACCCCACCCACTAAGCATGCATATAATAATTTTTTACAGTCTTTTAATTTACTTTAGAAAAACTGAAGTCCAGCGTATTAGCACAGGATTTAATTCATGGTTTAAGTCAAATTTCTTCATGTTGGTGTGGTATACAGTAAAAAGTGAAATTTACCCATCAAGTTAATTTCTTGCTCCCCTAAGGCTAATTAGTGCAAATTAAATTTCCTGCTAATCATCTTAAGCAGCAAATGGGCGATATGAAAATCCAGCATTCCTACTGATTGTGATAAACCCCTATTCATGTGACTTATGCACTGCATAAATATCTTGAAACTATTTAACTGCAGTTTACAGACTGTTCCCAAAGTAGCATGGTCATGTGGTGTTCCTTTTAGCCCTGTATTTACAGCTACAATGCATTAAAGAAGGCCAGAAAGACATTAAATAATTTATTCTTATTACTAGTAAGCATTTTTAATAAAAATTATTTCCTGCTAGGTGTTATCTATGTTTGCCACAGGGATATGCTACTGTGAAGAACAAAGTGGGAGACCAAAAGGATGAAGAGGAATAGAGGGGCACACAAGGATGTGCTCCATGGAACCTCATTTTCCATGACAGATGCACGTGCAGACCGCGTCGGTCTGTAAAACTGAAAACAGCTGACGCAAATATCCAGCATAAATCTTTATAGCTAAATATTCAGCTCCAGAAGAAACACTAATGGAAGCCTGCATTAAGGAGCAGACCTGAACTCAGGTAACTATGTTGCTTTGCCACAAAAGACCGAAGCATGTTCAAGGTTTTGATTCTCTTCCCAAAGCACTCAATGGCTTAAAAAGACCATTTCATTTCTAGGATAAACATGAAATTCTACAGCAGCAACAAGGGTTTTTTGTGCAGGAGATTGCATTTCCAAGAATTACAAAAGGCTGTGGAATAGCTCTTATGAGGCCTAGAGATCATCCCAAACTTTGTGTGGTTTTCAGTGCAGAGGACTTTTCCTTGAATTTTTCTCTTCCAAGACATAATTGTGTAGATGAGTATGAAGCACATATGTGTGTGCAGTCCCTACTGTGCTGCATGCATACACACAATCCATTCCTGGCCAAAAGAATGGGAACATGGAAAAGGTGCTTCTTCTTCCCCACTTGCAGTAGATTGACGTGCTTATGTGTGGATGCACACACTCCACTGTGCCTTCCACTGTACATGTCAGCAAGATTTCAGCAGCACCATGTATCTTCTGTTAGAGATAGCAGGATACTTTCTAGGACGATCCTGAACAATGTGAAGGCAGAATTATGGAACAACTGGACACTTGTGGCCACTTCAGGATGTGGTCCAGCCATCCTTGTGCCAGTGAAGTGAACTCACCCCTTGCAGAGCACAGGGCAAGCTGTATGCCAGCCTGGCTTGGATTTGCAATTCCCCAGTGGCAGTCACAGCAATAATGAAAGGCATAGTCTAAGTAGCACATCCAATTGCACCGGTGGGGCTGAACGAAGTTTTATGTGCTACTGCAATTGGAATTCCTTAATATTTTAGATCTTGGCTTTTAGTCCACAGCATACATGTTCAAGAATGCGTGTCTGTGCATGGTGTTGTAGGGCTCCTTCCTACCACACCACACCACACCACACCACACCACACCACACCACACCACACCACACCACACCACACCACACCACACCACACCACACCACACTTCCCTAAAGGAGCATCACATGGAGCCCTCAGTGCCAGCACACAGATCTTAGCCACAGGAGCTCTGAGCTGAGCATTTGCAGAAGTAGTTTGAGTATGGAGAAGTTCTTGTAATTTCCTTTCTCAATGTCAGGGTTTTATTCTTTCTCCAGTCTTTTTGCTCACCCACCCCCATGGTCCAATTGTCTGTTTTCTCAGCTTATGGTTGGTTGCTTGTCTTCCAAGCTCACTGCTCAACTCCCAGTATCTCCCTGCTTTCTCACCCTCCTCAAATGCTGCCTCTTTTTCTTTTGCTCCAGGAAACTCATAAATCTATCATAAATCCGCATGATTTCTTCATTCTTAATTAAGAAGGCCCAGTTATTTAGTCTCAGTTTCCTCGTTTTCCTCCATGGTGCCCAAAATGCCAACTTCACACACATTTTTTCAGTGCCCTTCCTACCCAGCTAGGCTTCCACAGCTCTTTGTCCCAGCCTTCCTGCCTTAGCAGCCTAAGCACTCCTGGATATTGATTTTGTGGGTTAGCCCCCTCCACTCCCCCAAATTCTCTCTCTGCACTTTTTCCCACTCTGTCTCCTCGTAAAAGCAGATTCTGCCTCCAAATTAATCCCATCTTTCCTTCCATCCTTCAGCTTCTCATCAGCCAGTCAAGAGGACCTCTTTCCTCTGTGTCCCCTCACCCAGCCAAACACATCCCCATTTCCCATATTTTTCCCATTGACTTCCAACTCGCCCTTACTCAATTATCCTCCATCTTCTCCTTTCATCTCCCAGTTACTACTTCTCTCTCCTCCAGCATATCAATGTCATCTGGTCCCAATTTTTATTCTCCTCTTTTTCCCCCCCCCTCCTCTTCCCTTTTCTTTCCTCTACATTCAGGTCATGTTCCTTCCTTCTTAAGGCCACCTGGATCCCAGGTGCATCTTCCGGCAGTGTAGAAGGAAGGGCTTCCTGCTCTTGCATGCACCACTGGCCGAGCCTTCGGTGCATGCAAAACCTGTGGGTTTTGTAATGGAAATGACCATGATTCCACATAGCCCTGAGCTGCAAAATATCTAGTTACTCTATGTAGTTGGCACATGGATGCCCCACTGAACTCCTATGATGTTCCTGGGAAGGGAGACCTTGGAAATTTTATCTGTCAAACTCTAGTAAAGCCTGCACTGAATACCTGAGAATGTGTGCCTTTCTTTTCCCCAAACTATTTAGAAATCTGCTAAATTCAGTCAGATTTCCACAAAGAGAGCAAAAGGGATACCCCTACCACAAAGGTGAGCAACCCTACTCCAAGGTATACAGATTTTTAAATATTTAAAAAACAAACTTGCATTACTTTTATAACACAGAAAAAATACTTCCATCTATACAAACAATAACAGGCTTTTAATGTCCCATTATCCAGAAAAGACCATTAATAGTGTGAAATGTGACACTCCACATTGCAAGATACAATATATACTAGAAGGAAAAATTACCTGCTCCTCAGTATTCAGGCATCAATTCCAGATCACTGGAATGCTGCTTTAAATTATCATTTTGTCCTGGGCAGCATTCCTCCCTAGCTGAGGGAGGATTTCTTACGAGAAGCAGGCACTGCCACTTAAGCTTTGCTTGATTTTGCTAGCAGTTGCCCAGTTAGCAAAGCCAAGTGACAAAGATCAGCTGGATTTAGCAACATGGAATAGTTATTTATATGAAAATATCTATAAGAAAGGCGTATCTGAAATTATTATTTTGCACAAAAAAGAATGCTGTCATCTACTGGCATGATGTAACTTTAGCTTACTTTGTAGCAAGACAGCTTGGCTAAATGTGATTCCATTCCATGTAACTTTTACATGGATCAGAGACCAAAAAAAATTTTTAGAACCTAAGTAAGATAGATTTGTGGCACACCCCCCCGAATATGAGTGGTCCAGAAACCAATTAATTCAATCTATGAATGTAGGCAAGAAGCTTTATAGGCCAGTAACAGTTGAATTATACATAATTCCTCAAGTATCACACCTGGGGAATTCTAAAGAATGGAATGAAACATTCTGACATAAAAAACGGCCCAAGGCCTGCCTCTCAAGCAAGGATGTACTGAGGTCACACCTGCTTTTTGGCCTGGGCATGCAACAATGATGGTTAGGATGTCCCTCTCTCACCCTGTTCCTTCAGTTTATTTTCCCTTTTAGATATGTTTTCCTGAGCATAAAACACTTAATTCTGTCAGGAATATGTTTAATTCTAGAATTATTTTTCCATCCCAAACTGAGCCAAAAAGTCCAATGATCTCCAGATGGGATTGTCCATAACTTGTGAAGTTCAGGGTTTTTCCAAGCCTCAGACAAGCTATGGGTAGAAAGCCAGCTGAAAAAATAGCTTGCAATATAATTTTTGTACTGCCACACAGTGTGGTGGTGATGGTACTAATGGATGGTTGGGACTTTTTTCCCCAAGGAAGATTTGAGTAAAATAAAAAGTAAACATGTTTTTCTAGTTCACAGGAAACTGGTATTATTTGTGGGCTAGGAATAGTAGAGGAACATTTCCTCCCTTTGTGTGCCAAAGATAGGCTGTCAAAATCTCAATGCCCCCTCTACAGAATGAAGGGTCATGGCCTCTTTGCAGAAGCAGGGCTTGATAGCAAACCCCTCCTTGCTCACTGAACTGCTCATGTGTTGCATTTACAGTAGAAGCTCTCAGGATCAGACATTTGGATTTAGCATATATACCATGTAAAATAACTGCCAAGCTGGTGTAGAAAAGAAACAATGGAAGTGTTAATCAGTGAAATAAAAATATTGGTTTTATTGCTTTCAGGCTGTTTTTTTGCAGTTTGAATCCTGTCAAGTCCTCTGTCTTTAATTAAAGCTAGGTTATAAAATAAGTAATAAAACAGAAACGAATAAACCTAAAAAATATAAAAGATAAAAAGCCTTTAAAAGTTCCACAGAAACAGCAACAGAATGAAAAAAACACCCTCTGCCTGTAGCTCAAAGGAGCTCTGGAAGCTCTGGTGCAGCCTGCAGCTGATTATCTCATCAACATGCTATAGATGGGCTTGAGGAACTCTGCTGGTTGGGGCTGTGGGGGTTTTTTTTGGCTCCCAACACAAAATGTTGAGCTGTCCCATAAAGCTCTAGGAAGACTATGTGAGTCTCTTGCTTGAAAGATTATCACAGTTGGATCTCAGTAATTAAATGGAGATGTAACTAACTCTCCTCAGCCAGCTGCAGGGACTAGGGAAGCCAGGAGACAACAGCCCGTTGATTGCAAATGAAACTTCCCGGGCACTGCAAAAGAGAGCATGAGCTTTCTGTTACTTGTTAATTGACATCTCTGGGCATGGCTAACTAACATCTGTGTGGGTCAGAGCTTGGCATGTTGATTTACATATGTTTCTGTAACTGAAGTAAACAAATCAGCACATACAGAACAAAACTTCATGGAGTTACATGGTAATATCACTGCTGTTGCTCTGCCCACAGTTCTATTTGCCCAAAATTGTCCCAGTGAAAGAGCACATCAGCTGTGTTCTGTTCCAGACACAGTCCATCTGGCTGGGATGTGGACGGAGGGAGCCCTCTCTGAAGCTGGACAACAGCAAAGCTCCAGTTTTCAGTACTGTGACCTGCTCTCTGGAAGGGCTGCAAGGCAGGATGCTCATGGGACCTCCACCTCTGTAAGATCTTATCTGCAGAGTGGATTTGAACCCAAACAACACAAATCTGTCAATTCCTAGGGGAAGCTTCTGTCAAATATGATAGTGTGGCATGGAAGGCAGTGAAAAGGCAGTCTAATAAAATCCAAATTCTGTCTCAGAGACATGTGGGCCATGTTGATTAAACCACCCACATGTATCCAAGGCAGAATCTGGCATACACAGACCTGTCCTTTTTAAATCCCTATCTAGTGTGTAATATTGGGCTTCTATCATGTAGATTACTTTTAGAATAAAAATTAGAATGTATGATTAATTTCCACGTATAAAAATTTCTAGTTATTTTTAGTTCTTAAATATTAAGTAAGAGTAGAAGTATTATATAAAATCTGTGTAATAGTAGTAACGATAATACTGTATTAGAATACACTAGTGTACTATTAATAGTATTATACTAGTAATATACTACATTGTATTTGCACATTCTGAAAACGTCCACATAATCTACACACAAGATAAATTTGGAACACCATAACATTTGGAAGAGACTGGAAGTAGTACCTCTATATTGCAAAAGCACACTATTTAAGGAGTAAAATTAGTGTATTATATATATTCTGCCTGTGTACTTAAAACTGTGTTTTTATTTTTAATGATCTCCACAGAACCTTTTGGATATTGTGGAAACCTAATGTTTCTAACCAATTTGCCTTCATTCTCAATTTTGTATCAAAATTACAAAGTGGGATATGTAACACGGATTCAGTATTGTTACTGAGTGAATTGAATCCTTCCCACAACCAGAACCCAATGGTTTTGTTTAGAACCATGACACTTCCATTGTATCTGCGGTATCTTATTTCTTTTATATTAACAATATTGCCTACAGTTAAAGGCTATAACCCAAAATATTAAAGCTTATAAAGTTGCAAATATATAGGTTTTCCTCTCCAATTCCTTCTAGCCTGTGCAATTCAATCATTATGTTAGGTCTGACTGTGCCTTTTCTCTCTGTGTATTTTCTAACATTTTACCCTGGTGAGGATTTGCGTGTATAATTTGAGTCACTTGACAGTGTATTTCCTTTTCTCAAAGGAGTGTAACCAGCACTTCAATCCTCTAAAACACACTTGAGTCAAGAGCAAGTAACAGAAACCATGACAATGAAACCTCAGCTTTACTCCCCACACCTTATGACTCTTGTTCTCAACAGACACATAATCTGCATCTCAATCTTAAATTCTTCATCCCTCTGAAGAGAGACAATATTTCACTATCATTCATTTTGGTAAAAACATTCAGAAAAGAACTATAAAACCCTCTATATGTCTCAGCACAAAGCTAAACTGCATTATAGTAATTTTTAATTAAGGCTCAGCCAGCCCACAATAAAATCTTCTCCCAACATTTTTCTTATTAACTGGCAGCAGACCACCAGTCTTTAAAAGAACTGCTCAGTACAAAATTCATTCATCAGATCTCGAGCATTTCAGCCTCAGGCTAAGAGAATCTGGACCAGGGAATGTAGAGAGCAAGCAGCAGAGTCTAAGATCCCTTTCACAGGATAGCACCTGTGAAATTGGAGAGCACCTCTGGAAATCATCCCACCCTCCATTCAGAGAAGAGGCATCTGCAGCGGCTTTTCTAGGGCTGTGTCCAACTGAGTTCTGAGAGTCTCCAAAGATGAAGCCTTCACAACCTCTCTGGGTAACTTGTGCAAGTGTTTGACCACCTTTGAAGGAAAACAGTTTTTCTTGTGTTTCAATGGAATTTTCTGTGTTTCACTTTGTGCTCACTGCCTCTTGCATTACACTGGGCAATACTGAGAAGTCTGACTCTATCTTTTTCTTTACTCTGTCCCCATCATATATTTACACACATTATAGGCTTCTCCAGGCTGCACAGTCTCAGCTCTCTCAGCCTCTCCTCATATAGCAAATCCTCCAAGTTCTTAATCATATTCATGTTTCTTTTCTGGACTCACTCCAGTATATCCATGTCTTGCTTCTAAATGGTGAGTCCAAACTGACTATTCTACACCAGATGTTTCTCACCAGTGCTGAGGGAAAGATCACCTCTCTCAAACTCCCCCTCACGCAGCCCAGGAGGCTGCTGATTTCTTTGCTGCAGTGGCACATTGCTGGCTCACAGTCAACTTCAACTCTCGGCTCCTTTCCTGCAGGTCTCATAACCAGTGTTTCAAGCTGAAGCACAAATAGGAGAGCACCAACCCTGCACAGTTCGGTACCAGCTTCAAGCTTTAATTTTTTTTCTCTGTATCCATTGACAACACTAAGTACTTAGGGAGCCTGCTACTCAATCCTAAAATGAAGGCTCAGAGCCCATACAATTTATTGTCTAAACAACTGAATTAGATTTCTAATAGTACAGAGCAGGCCAGACCCTTACCTCACATTAAAAAATTCAGAATTTTTCATGGCAGGCAGATTTATCAGGAAGTATACAGCCTAAGCTGATTTTTTCAGGTTGGAGGTAAGAAATGTTTAGGTGGGTTATGCATATTCTTGTTCCACAGACAAAAAGACATACCTTAGATGAGGAAGCTGCAGTTTTAACTCTAAAACTTCGGTGTTTTACAAATCAAAACCATCACTCCCATGATGAATATTTAGAAAAGAGAGTATTTGTGTTTGCATAAAAATTCTATGCTCTGAATGCAAAAAAAGGCAGAACAAATGGTTTGCCCGCTTGCAGTACACAGCCACTCACACTCCCGTCTGTGCTAATCATTCTGTTTGAAGAAAGAGTAGTTCAGTTAACTTTGTTCAACAACTGCAAAGAAGAAAGTTTTAAAAGCAAACCAAAGAGGTTATTCACAGCTATATGACAAACCACTGTCAAAACATAACAAACCACAACCAAACTCAAGCAGAAAATGACAAAATGTAAGACCGTAAAAATGATGGAAATTGTGCAGGACAGGCATTTTAGATGAACAAATGCAATCTGTACCAGCATAAAGGACCACACAGCAGAGAAAATGATACCCAGAAAAGTTGTCTCAAGAAATAAAGGCAAAAACATAAAATTCAAATGACAGGACACCAAAAGGAAGGGACAAAAACCAGGAAAACCATCCAGTTGTATTAAATCAAGCACACCCCTGACCTCTGACTTCATCTGACCTAGCAGAATGCTAAACATGGCATGAAAAAAAAGAATTATGTAAAATCATAAGCAAAATGATGTTAAGATAAAGTGATATTGGCCATACCCTCACATACCGCCACAATCCTTTTAAGCAGGTACCCAAGCTGGTCTTAACCAGAACCTAGACAGAGGCCTCAAAACCAAAGCTTGGTTGCTGCAGAGAAAAAGTGTCTGCCTTTCTGTAGTGTGTTCATGCTGGTGGTAGGTTAAGTGACCAACCCACATATTTCATAGTCATCGACTTGATTCATATTTTATTGGTCTAAATCAAACAGTTCCATGAAAATTAGGCAAATCACTGGAACCATACCAATTACCTCTTCCTAAGAACTTGGCCATTATGCTGGGGATATCATTTCCCTTCCCCTTTCCTCCCCTCAAATTTTATAAATATTCCAATTATTGCTACGAAAGCATATTTCTTGTGCTATATTTTCTGGAGTCAAGTTATTCTGGATATGTCTACAAATATAATTCTACCAGTTTCTCATCTCCAGTCTCTCCTCCAAGCCATGTCGAGATGAGGCAGGAAAATATTCTAGATTGTATTCTAGAAATACTGTTAAACATGTTCAGCCTATGTGAGGCAAGACTAAACAACTGAGAAAGTACTGATGTGAAAAATGCATGGGTCCCTTTCACCCTTTGAAAGGTTGGAAAAGAAGCTGTGAGTGACTGAGAGAGAGTACCATGTGGTGTAGCAGAGAGCTTTTCCACTTCTAAAGTTCCTGATTTTCATCCAGGCAAAATCAGCAACATCACACACCTTCAATTAGCTGCAACTCTGATAAATTCTATTTTTTGGTTTCAGTCCAGTTTGTATCTGCCAGAATAGCACCTCATGCCATCACCACCATGCCTGATGAGAAGCCTGAGGACGCCATTCATGATGTGAAGTCTGAGGACAAGCACAGGCTGCTGTGACCTCAAAGGGTTTAGCTCAGACAGAATGTACCTTTCTTCCTGGATGCTTTCTGCAGCTCTCCACAAGCTCCCTTCTACTGAGAGATAGCAATAACAGTACTTATTGCAGCTAGTTTGAGTAGTCAAAGCTATTCCTTCACTGTGGTTAGTACAGTGCAAACACAGCCCTGAAGGTTTCTATAAAGCATATTGTAGGCAGACACCAATTTTCTCTGCTAACACTCTTGAGTAACCCCAAAGCTACATGTTTGCATAGCTTGGCATCATATATGAGGAAGCAATATCTGTAAAAAGAGAGAGCATATTTTGGTTTGGGCTCCAAGACAGATGAAAATGGCCACACAGCATCTGGTCACCTTGGTGTGTGTGGGGAAAATGGGCTCATATAGACATTTCCCACACAGGCACAGCTGACCTCCTCAACACTGTAAGAATTCTTCTCCTGGCAAGACTGAAACCCACAGGCTGGCAATGTGAAGGAGAAACACAGTCCTTTCCCCAAACACAGGACTTTGTGCTCAACCACTGTCAGTCAAGCATCACAGCATGGTCTACATTCAGGTGAAAAATATCAGAGGTGAAATGGGTTGATATGTGCATCAAAGGGGAGATAACATAGTGGGGAGTATGTCTGGAGAACTGGTGGGAGGTGAGGGGTTACAGTGACATGATAAAAGATATACATGGCATTCTCAAAATCCTCAAACTGCATTGAGCACATGTGGATTGATAACCAGCATGATTTTTCTGGTAATGTTATGCTGTAGATGTATGAACAATATCTCACTAGTGAATAATATCAGTTGTCAGTTATATACATGTTTTATAACAACCAGAACACTCTTTTTCAAAAAGCTGTTGGTGGTTGGCTTTGATTTCTTTTTTTTTTCTGCAGCAAAGCTTGCTTTCCCACTCTCTTTCTCTTTCAAGCACATGGAAGCTAACTGCAGAGAAAGTAAAAATGGTATTGAATGCAGCAGACAAAATGATTTAAAAAACAGTCTACTATTTAAAAATATTTTCTTGATTTTAAAAGAGTGCCTTGTTTATTACCCTTAAAATGAAGGCAAGTGCCCTGTGTTCAGTTATACAAATCAGATGTCTGACAAAATAACATGAAATAATAAAGAAGCACTTTCAGAAAAGGGCAAACAATGTAACAGTTTTATAAACTTCAGTCAGAACACACCTTATAGGTAGTTTTTAATAAAATTTTATGCAAGTAATGCAAAATGCTCTTAACTCAAAAAAAGTAACATCAGTAGTAAGTACTACAACAAATCTGTGCTGAAGTTGAAACAACCACTTCCTATGTTTTCTTTCCTTTTAGCTGTATGATACATTTTTCCACATTTCCATTATATTATCTTCTTGGAACAGTTTTTCTACAATGACTCACTGTGATTTCTGGAACCACCATAGGTAAGATACACTTCCCCTGACAGCCTTGAGCTGTCAGTGTTTAGACAGTTTCAGGGACTCCCTGACCATAAACCATAATAACCACCACACAGGATCCACACAAATGCCCACCCAGACCAACATCATTGTTTAACAACAGACAAACTAGAAGCCTAAGAAAAAAATGGAAAAAAAAGAAGTGTGGCACAATCCTTGCCCTGATCCATCACACCTACTTCCAAAAATAAACAGGTAGAAAGCTACAGAAGTGATGGCTGAATGCAGTTAGCCATGGAAGTCATTGCTACTAACAGCTATAGACATCCAAGTACAGTGACAGTGCAGGGAACCCCATGCTCCAGATGCCACCCTAAAACCTCTCAAATTAATGACAGAAAAATATATACAGAGTTTATTACCTTAGACTGAAAGCATCTAAAAAATCTTTCTTGGAAAGTTCCTACAGAACTTCAAGAAAGAAATTCAAGGTGGGGAGCTCTTTTCTAAAGATTCAGCAATAACTTTTATCTATCAGCAGTTCTTGATAGGGTTACAGCGCAAGTCTCCCAATAAGAACCCCAGTTGACATCAAAGAGAATGATCCTAGATAGATAGCTTGATGTTGTGATATTCTAATATGTATATGACCATGCAATTCGCAGTAATTCTTTGAAAAATTAAATCTGTTTTTTCAAAATCTACCAAATTTTAAAGACTTACAGAAATCATCTAATGTGAGAAAACTAATTTAATTTGGTATACTTCAAAGTCATTATGTCAAACTGGACTGCATAAAAACATAAGACACTCCACCTTGCAGTGTTAATATGCAAATATGTTGCTGTACACATACGTATTTGAAATATCCCCCTAACTTTCAAATAATTTGTACATATCTCACAATGAAGAATTTTATTTTTTTTAACATCAACATTGCAAGCTCAACTCAGGATCTGGAAACAGATTTGTGTGCCAGCTACTGCAGTGAATAGAGAGCTGACTTATTTGTTTACAAAACCTAACACCATGTAAGAGCAAGCTTGATAGGAACCAATTAATACTTTTATTATACAACAAATATAAAAGGTGTTAGAATAAAATGCAAAAAACACCAGTCCAAAATAGAATAAAATGCAGAAAACACCAGTCCAAAATTCTTCTGTTGTGAGCATCCATTCATTACACAGAAGAGTAATAGAAAGTAACAATCCTTGTTTTTTTCACCATAACCGGAGAAAAACATCTTTGCCTTAAGTCAACCTTCCTTCACTGCATTAATACACTAATACATTAATATTTTCAATTTATTTCCTCTCCTGTTAATACTGATCCTATTTCAGACATTATTCACAAATACTGGCCCCTCATGAATCTCCACTTTAACAGTAGGAATTTTGTTCGCATAATGATGAGGAGAATTAAAGAAAATAATCTTCAATTATGTGAAGTTAGTCACTTAAGAGTGAGGGCAGAGGAGGAGGGCTGTACTCTGATGCAGGCCAGGTAGCTGCACTGTTTCTGCTCCCCATGCTTCTGGATTATGCAAACAAAACATGCTGAACACAACCTGAAAACATGGGCTCTACTCTGCAAATGCTCTCAATTACAAAGTGAAGCTTGCATTTTTTTCCAGAAAAATTGTGGATTAATTCAAAATTAAAATGTCATTTTGCTACAAAAAATAGAAACTGAGGAAAACTTGCCCACAGTGAAGGATAAAGCAATTTAGATAAATAGGAGTTGTTCCCAGAGCTCTAAACAAGTCTTGGACTGAACATGACATTTAAAATTTTTTTGGATCAGCACTCTTGTATTTCATACAGTACTTTAACCACATCACTCCTATCCTCCTGTTCCTCGAATCAGTACAACTACAAATATAAATTAAAAGGCTGTTGTTGCATACCTCACATCTGGTTAGAGTTAGGAAGTGCTAAAAATCATGTGAGGAAGTTTATTCTTTCAGGCTGTTGAGCTTGAAATTCTTGTTGTTTCCTGCTTTTGCAAGAACCTCAGAGGCAAGTGGGCCTTAAAAAGGGATGGCTATTTTGCTTGCCACTTGTAGCCAGTAGGTGCCCACACTGACTGCACAATGTACCACAGTGCATGTCACACAGCTGCACACAAGATTCAGGGGGTGGTTTGGTTTTGCCACACCATGCAGCTGAGTCTCACCTGTCACTGACCTGATGCTGGTACAGGGTATAAGGCCCCATACTTCTAAAAGGAGAAAATACCAACCCTTTCTTACAGCATGTGCTTTGTGTCCATAATGTGCCAACTTCAGGAGCAATACACATTTAGCAAAGTAATGCTGAATTTGTTCAGGATAATTGTCTATGCCTACACACTCACACAGTATCCTACTGAGGTGGAACAGGAGCTTCTAACCACACACACGTTTTGTCAGCAAAGCAGCATGAGTCTGATTCCCCAGAGCTATTCCCATGAGGTGGTGTGCAGCATAGTCACAAGCAGTGGCTCTGAATGACTTTTGTCACCTTTAATGTCTCCTAAAAATCCACCACTTCCAAGGCAGATGGCAGGCTACACCCCCAAAGAGCAGCTTCACAGGAAGCCTTTGCTCTGCGTGGGGATGCTGCCTAGGGAAGCTGAACTTTTGCTCCTCCTCTTCTATTTCCACCTGCTTTTTTCCCCTCGAGTTTCATCACTTGTATGTCATCCCATTCACATTTTACTCTCCCATGTTGTAAGCTGTCTGCTCCATTCAATGTCCTTCAAAGGGGTACTCACACAGCAGTCACTCACAGGGTCACCCAAAGCATTTCCATTGAAGAATTTGTGTTTGCTGCTTGTTTGCAAAGTTATTTGTGCTCTATATGTTCAGAGTAGTGATAAATGCACCCAAACCTTCAGAATCATAAGAAAGGTGATGGGAATGGTTGAATTTCAAAACACAGGTTTTCATGCAACTGTGAGAAGATTTAAGAGCAAATGGTAGTATTAACAAAACAACATTTTTGTTTACTGCATCAGTTACAAGTTACACTTGAGGAATGACACTCCTAACAGTGTCAAGAAGAAGCGGCGTTTACTTTATAAGGAGTAAATTTTAACCCAAATAGGATCAGAAACCAAGAAAAAATCTTACTTTTTTATTTTTTTCAGAGAAATCTCTATGTTTACACTCCAGTGTCATAGAAAAAATTTACAATATCTATGTTGTGGGTGTCTTTTTTTGTCTCCCCAGTGATCCCAGAAATTAAGAATATTTTGATATATTCTAAAGTCCTCTATTTCAAATAAAAAGTCCTTTATATGACTCGCCAACTGATGTGCAATAATCCCCTCCTTTCCATACACCACGCTGCCAGTACTGACTGTGGTACATTGGGGTGACATGTCCTAGGCAAGTGCTGCAGCTCCTCTGCCACATTTGCAAACTAGTCCCAAGAGAGTGACTGCCAGTGGATGTTCCTTAAAGGGCACAGTGAAATTACAATTATGGGGGATTCTTCCAACTACCTGCCCATCTATGAATCATTCTCTTAGATTTACCAGGAATTACTACCTTGTCTTTATTAAATGTGATTCTAAGCAGAAGTCTTGCTGAAACATGGAATAAAAACCGTATTGCCAGTGACATTAGATATGCTGAAGGGGAAGGGTCATTGGCCACTTGTCTGCTAACCACAGGAAAATACTACTGCAAGATGGATGATCCATATTATTGATACCACAGTGGTGTCACTGTGATGGAAAATTGTACAGGTTTTCTTTTCGTCTTTTTCACTATTTTTTTCAGAATGCATCACTGACAGTAGTAATATGAAACTGCTCTTATTTGAAATGTAGTGGCCTAGAAAATACATAAACTGATGCCAGTGTGTCTGCTACAGAGCAGAAGAATCCCAGGGGGGCTCCTGTTATAAGATTATTCCAGTACAGGTCAACTGTTGCAATATTCAGCAACCCAAATATCATTAAAGTAGTTATTTCCTACTATGTCCTTTCCTATCTACACCTTTTTGAGCAAAAACTTTGATGTCTCCTCCAATAGATGTTTTTCAATATGCTGATCTAGCTTGTTTCTGCAAAACACATGGGTGATCTGCAGAAATGAATATCATGTTTTCCATGCTATGAAATGGTGTATTCATGTAGCTCACTCTGCGCCACAGTTTTGCTTCCTGACTCCTCTGCATGGCTACAAGAGACATTTACTTCATATATTATTTAACTGATAAAATTAGGATCACCTTTCCCCCCAAAAGTTCTAGAAATGTAGGCTCTTTAAGAGCAATTTTCTATATGATCTGGCACGAAGTTACTGCCATGGAAGGCACCGACAGCAGGGAATGATTCCCTTCTAAAGTTGCAAGATATATTTTAAAACCCAGAAACCAACCATTGTGTTCATTTATTTACACTTCTGAAGTGTAATACAGAGCCCTCCCCATTCCCAGCATCACTGGGGACAATCAGTGGTAGTTCAGTCTTTCCTGAGCCTTTGAGCAAACTTTCCTGTAACTCTTACAACTTAGGCTGACTACATGCAAGACCATTTGTTGCTGCAACGACTGTCAATTAACATATGCAAATTACAAATTAAAATATGCAAACCATATGTAGATTACACTTATTTTTAAAAGGCTTACCTAAAGAGGGGGATGTAGCTGTCACTTTTAACAATAGCAAACACCTAATAGCAAACGCCTACATGTAAAACTGCTAAAAAGACACATCCATGGTGCAGCATTGAAGCACATTTGAACCTACATCCTCTTTCAAGATGCAAAATAAGTTTTTATAGGGTTTTTTTTGGCATTTGTTCATGATGCATTGCATACATATGCCTAGCAGCACATATGCCTACCAGCAAATGCTTTAAAACAGGATATCTGGAAATATTGCAACAGATAAGTTTGCACAGAACAACCTTTCCACTGAATATGTAAGTGAGCACATAATGCTCTACAAGACACACAGCAAGTACTAAAACCCTTGTACCATAAATAAAAAGGAATTACTTGGCTTGGATTATTAAGTCACTGCTTTTCTCTGAAAAGTTGAGCCCTGAAATGGAATCACAAAATCATGAGGAGCTCCAAATTCTTAGTTTATCATCATTTTCCCTTGAAAATCTTGAGAGCAAATTTCAAAGCCTCTCCCATGTCCTCTGTAATGTCCAGTGGCACATTTCAAAGCCTCTCCCATGTCCTCTGTAATGTCCAGTGGGTGCAACTACTTCATCAAGAAGCAATTAATTATTTTCACTCATGTCATAAAGATGGGTACTGAACTTGTGGGGAACTGAAACAGAAAGTCTAAAATACTTTCCCTGAAAATACTGCTCTTACAGCCTAGTTTCTAACCTAGGCACAGCTGGACAGAAGTGCAATTGTAGGACAATAAATGTCACTGAAGTATTTACAGGAGCAACATTCCAGGAGCAGTCACAGCAGCACTGGGCAAATACAAATTACTCAGGTAACCCCTCTTTACATTCAGGCATGAAAGAGGTCATTATAAATGTGTCATCCTGAAAGGGGTTAAGGATAGCTTCATGTGAGCAAACCCCGAGGGAGGCAGAGTGGGAGCAGTGCAGGGTGTGACCACCCTTAGCTGCTTGCTGTCACCCCACTGGGAGATACAAGCCCAGGAGAAGACACCACAATGGCCTTGTGAAGGCTCCTGCCCCAAACCAGGGCTTGGTGGTGGCTGGAACTGCCTGAGCAAGGCAGAATGTGACAGATGCCCCTCTCTGAGGTCTGTCGCCTCCAGACGAAGAGCAGCAGCAAACAGCAGGGATGGTCAGTTCTAAAACAACTACAGCTGTTTCCACATGTGTCTGTGCTATAACAGTGTGGTTTGCAACCATTATTTAATTGTAATTTCAGCTAACCATTTTGCAGTAATTGATGGCTGAATAAGAAATCCAACAACTGCCTATATGTCTGAACAAATTATACTCTGCTTAGAATACCTTCTTAACTCAGCCTCCCACTATGGCTGAAATATTTGATTGCTAAATTGATTTTTCATTAATTTAATCTTCAAGGATGATTATTATTCTGAAGCTGGACCACACACAATAAAAATAGGCATTTTATTAGTCATATAGTCACAGGGCACATAGGGAAAAAGGCATGAGCCCTGGCTGATGTATAATTTGTTGTTCCAATGCCAACTTGCAGAACACCATTACCTCATCACAGTTGGTCTGATAGAAACAAAAAGAAACTTGGATCCCATTAGTCCTCTTAAAAATTCTTGACCTTGAAAATATGAAAGGACTTGGAAGAGATTATTAAATAGCTGTAATAATAAAAAATAATCTCAACACTGAAATTTTACATAAAGGAAAGCTCTTTCACATTTCAGAAGACATTTGTTATCAGGAAGACAGTGTGTCCTGAAAGTACTCAGTAATAGTTTCACAGTAAATAAATGTTTTTAAAACTATGGAATGTCACCACCATAAAATACATCCTTGCAAAAATTATAATCAATTATCAAAAGGTCTTCAATACACTCTACAAATACATGTCACTGAAACTACTCACACAAATGTTTCTGGGAGAGCAAGAGGGAGACCAAAGTGCTTTACCCACAAAAACTTACTAGGAACAAACTACACCTACTCCAGGGAATAAAAGATATGGCAAACAACATAAATTAGGGGCAGTGCAAACCATCTCAAAATTTCTACTTGCTAATGCTTTCTGATTACCTCTTTTTTTCTGGCAGTCACCATTTCATAGGTCTTAACTATCCCAGCAGAATACTGCTGACCTCCTCATGGTCTAGAGAGGCCAGTTTCATTTCTAAGGTTAATATTCTCCCTTTTGGCAAGATTTTCATTTTATTTCTGGAAGTAACCCAGGCCCAAAAGGCTTCACAATGGGACGCCCATCAACTAATGAAATAATCATCTACACCAAAAATGCCTAAAGCCCTGCACTGACCTGAAACTAGTAATGTCTCAACCAGATTAGACCCACCAAGGACCTCTCTTTAATACTGGATCTTTAAAAAATGGAAATAGAGAATAAATGAGGAAAAACTAGCTTTTATGTAATTCCTCTCCATATTATGTGTACAGAAGAACCATAACAGCTTGTGTGATGAAGGTGTGAGGAAAGGAAGTGTAGTAATACAAAAGATATAGATGGTTCTTGACACATGTCCTTTTTGCTGCTTAGCAACATGCCAGTGTACTGCATTCTTTTTCTGTTTCAACTTTCTGCAAAAAGGATGTTTATACTGGAAGAATTGATTTTTTGCAGAGCCTTATGCATAACCTTCTGCAGAGTCCACAATGGTAAAGCAGTGGATACTGTGCTCTGGAAAGAGCCCAGAGGGTTCTGTAATTGAAATACTAAAATATTTTTCAAACAAGACAAGTGCTCTCCAGTAGTGTGAGCCAGGAAAATCCAAGACACTCACCTCCCTAAGAATTTGCTTCTCCTTTCCTTTAATAGCAACTCTTGGCATTTAAAGAGCTCTATTAACACAAACTTTTTCCCCTCGACCACCCTCAATTCATTACTGTAAAGGGTTAAAGAGAACACTTCATGTTTGAAATTAGGAAACCTTTGTTTGCCAGAGCCCCTTTCTTTTTTTCCATATATTTTTAAAATTATTATTTCCTGAGGTTGGAATAGCTCATTACAAGTATTTTTAATGGGAAAACTTTCCTGTATATGTAATTGTTACTGACAAGCATCTGAGGATCAACATTTTTATCTAACCAGAGCCTTCACATTTATTATCACGACAGAAATGATGTGCATTTGAATTTCTACTGATGGAATTCACATTGCAAGGATCTTAACATCCAAGAGATTTCTTTTATATTCTATGCCAAATTCAATCTCTTACCTCAGTAAAACTTACTACCACACTTTTCCAGTGAAGTAGTTGTAGAAGTTTGAATGCAATAGAGAGAACAGACACGTGGTGGTGGTTGGGGCTGCAAAGAGTACTTTCCCCATTAAGAAGCCCTGGAGTAGGAAATCCCAGGATTAAGGCCACCCCTGCAGTGGGGTTTGGCAGTGGTTTGCCCCGGAGTGGGGCTGGATTTCTAAAGGCCTGGACGTTCCCTTGGCCATTGGACTGGCCACCCATCCATCAGTTGTCAATCTTCCCCGAGTTCCAGAAAGTTCTGTCATGTTCGGTTGCTGATTATGTTATAGTCATGTCTGGTACCCCCTCTCCTCCCCTCTCTATCCCCCGTTGGCCCTTGTCCCCTTGTCCCTCCCTGGTTTCTCCCCTGGGCTTGGACCTAATTGGTCGTCACCCTCACAATAAAAGTCTGGTGCAAGCTGAGCCTGGGGTCTTTCGGACTCAGATGCCCAGAGAGCTGTCATCTCCTCGATACAGTGTCTCTTTTACTCTGCGCCGAGAGATCCCTCCCCAGCTTTTCCAGCCTTTAGGATTCAGTGTCTACCAAGCAGGGAGACACGACCCGGGGCAAGGGAAACTGAACTCCGGACGCCAGTGAACCTGTGCCTGCCTGAGCCAGGGACACTCGGTCGTAGCCGCCGCAGGGCTGCTGCTCAAAACCCTGGTGGGCAGCTGCCTGGTCCGAACAAACGGGACGCGACACAAACACTACTGTTTTTTTGTATTTTTTAAGATTTGCACTTGTGTCAGAAAAGAAGTAAATAATACCAGCAAAGTTTACTGGTATTAAATGTGTTTTATGTCCTCTTAGAAGCCCAGAAGTTTTGCTTGCACCCATTTTCTGTTTCCTTCACCAAAATTATAAAATGTAGGTTTCACATAAATAATTCCATATATTTTTTAGACTGTAATGTGGCTTTTATGCAGTCTATAGTATGTCTAATAAATACATAAATACTCTGAGTACTTTTGAGCACTGCTGAAAGTATGAATGAGAACATCTGAGTACCTTTGAGCAATGTAGTTATGAAGAAGGATCCTCTTTCCATACCTCTCACAGAGAGTTTGTCTCGCTGTTGAATATCAGTTTGAGGTTAAATAAATTGGCACAGTCTAAGTAAGCTGTATGCATCACATATGATGCACACACTGGTGATTAAGCAATGAAGAACATAAGACTTCATAAATCTGCAGGTTTAGTTCCCAACTGACTCAGAAAATCATATCATATGAAAATCACACCATATAAATCTTTTCCATGAGTTTACTGAGCTCTGTCTTAAAACTAGTCCGTTTCCCTCTTCACTGCTGCTACTGATTCAGACCCTGTTGATCTGATCACTAGAAATGTTCTTTTAATTTCCAGCCTATATTCACTCATGTCCACTTGTTTTTAGTCTCAAATGCCACTTTTCTCTGTCCTGGCTCTTTGCCCCCCAAAGAGCATGTAGACGGCAATCTAGTGTCCTCTCACCCTTATATTACTGCCCTAAACAAGCCACAACCTTTTATTTTGTTTGCAGTACATTTTGTTTGCTTCTGTATAATTCTAATCGTCCCAATAACCTTTCCTAACACTTGCATCACTTGGATTTAATCTTCCTTAAAAGCGGGTGTACAGTTTTTCAAAAAGCAAGCTCTCCAGTGCTGCTACATTAACATTTCCCCATCTCCACAGGAAATATCTCATTTGATACTCTCTAGGATCACATTGCTTTCTTCACAGCTGTATCACGCTGGTGACTCAGTTATTCTATGAGTGATTGTTACACACAGGTCTTTTGCCTCCTCTGTCGTTTTCAACTGATAAGTCTCCTGCAGCAGAAATTCTTTCCAGCAGCCCTTAAGTGACATCAGTATTCTTAAATTTCATCTTATTTCTATTACTTTAGTCCTCACGGTCAGAACATTTTTCCTGCATAATATTCTGATCATCCCTTATAGCCATGATGCTTCACAATATTTTTCCACCACCAAATTCCATTCCTCCAGTTCTACATTTTGTGACAAAAGCATTAATTGAAATGTTAAGTAATTCAAGCACTCTAGATTGATCCTTAAAAAATTTCACTGATATGTTCCTTCTGACAGTTCTCCATTTAACATAACCTGTTGTTATGGCTCTTTTTTACTCAGCTCTATTCCATTCTGCAATGCCACTACTAACATCCACCTTGTTCAACTGGACTAGTAATTTACCATGTGTGATCCTGTATCAAATGTTTGACTAATATCAGGCCTATCACATTATCTGAATGTCTAGTTACTCAATATAGACTGGAATAATAACTTTGATAAATGTTTGTTGCATTTGCTTGAATGTTCTAATACTGTGGTTGAATAAAACTAATTTAAAGGTCAGACAAAATGAGACTGTAGTAAATCACCTCTTAGGAAAATTGTCATTAAAGAAACTTTATTTCACAGCAACCTATGAAATAAAGACAACTTGTATGCAAAGAATTAACTAAACCACTTAAAAATCAGCTATTAACCAGCAGTGATCTAACATAGTTGTAAGAAAAACTATAATTTATTATGTAGAATTGATATGGACCCTACAATAAAATGTGTAGCAAGAAACAAACATTCTTTTATGAACCTTCGTTTAAAACATAACTATCCTCCTGTATCTATTAACAAACTAAGCACTCAGCATCTTCACAATACAGGAAAAGAACTGAAAATTGCAGATATGTAACAATCTATCCAGCCTCTTTCTCATTGACTATGGAGCACAGCAAGAAAATAAATGCTAGGCAGGAAAATTAAAAATGACAAATACATGAATTATTTGCTCTTCAAACATCACATTTTCCAGGCTGGTTAGGGACTTGATTAGTGACTGATTAGCATTGTGCTCTAGCAGGGGTTTTGAGTTTGCTATTGCTAGAAACTCAGTGAATACAGCTCTTAGCCTAAATTCAGTAGTTATTATGTGGCTGTGGAAAGAGTTTTTGGAAAATGTTCTGCACCACTGAACCCATTTTTTCCTGGAGCTTTTTAGATCTTTACTGGGGAACTGTACTTGCCCAGAAGGCAACCACTAAGTACTGATAACATGGATGTTTCTGAGAGCATGTAACTAAATTAACACGCCTATCCACAGCTGAAAGGAAGGTCTGACCAGGCTGTAACACTGCAGCTTGCCTGAGCTTTAAACATCACATTGAAAGGAACCACAAAGAGTGAATATGGCAGTATGCTATCTCATTTGAAAGGATGTTCTGAATGAAAGACTGCCCAGGCTCTGACCAGAGGCCAGTTGTGCCTTCTGGGGTTGCCTCACTGCCTTCTGCTCTCTGGAACTCCACAATGTGCCATCTGGGACATGCTGGGGGAGTTCCTGCCCTTCTTGATGCGATCGAGGCCGCTGACATGACCCAGCATGACTCAGGAGGTGGACATGACAGCTGTGTGGCTGCTGTGGGGTTGACTCCTGATTTACCTGGATCACACAACAATCACCTCTGTAGTGAGACAATGGGATGGGGGGCTACCAAACACTTCCCAAAGCCAATAGGGTACTTCAGCCATGAGTTTGGAAATACTGCCAAGAATATCTCAGATCACCAGTTCCCTCCAGAATATTACATTAAGGTTGGTTCTGCAGCCTGAGCTCCAAGTGACTTAAAGATCTGGGTGTGGGATGTTTAAAAGCCTGTTTAAAGCTCAGGAGTGATGACCCTTTTCCTCTGGTGCAGTGTCTATCATATGAATAAAGTCAGTTTCTGCAAGAGCTTTCTTCTCTCACTTCCATGCTTTGAAGAACAGGTTTTGAATGTATTTCCTTCACCTTGGAATTTATTAATATAAACCTGTAACGTAAAATATTTCTACAATTTAAATATGATCTATCCATGACAGTGAATGGGTTCCTGTCATCATTATGCTAAATTTAATCCTGTTTCCCAAAACTGTTACAGAATACTAAGAAATGCTGCTGCCACCTCAGAGATTGTTTGGTTATTGAAATTAATAAGACCTTCTGGTACACGCTGTAGCATGCATGAAGGCAAAGTCAGAGCTAAGAGGAGGAATGGTGGAAGAAACAATCTAGCCACACATTTTGTCCAAGAAGGAAAAATAAAAAAAGTGATTGCAGACAACAAGAGCAGGACGAAAAAAAAAAGTGGTTGGAAGACTGAATGAGATTATGTTAATTAAAAGATAAAAACCATTGTTTCCTGAATTACATTATTAGTGAGGAGTATCAGGCAGAATCCATTTTCCCCTACACTTTTAAAATCAGAAATGAAAGTTCTAAGCTATAGTATCAAGTACATTGGTAAGGAACAGCTGAAAAAATAATTTCCTAGATTACCACAGTACCATCTCTAACGTTCTGTTAAAATATTATATATGTATTTGCCACAGATACAGCTGAATATAAGAGTAACTCATATTTTTCTATGTGATGAGCTAGACTGTGCATAATTTTCTAGAGCAGCAACTTACATGACTATGGTATTGAATTTCTCCACATGCTTTTGAGCAGTGCTTTTGCATGGAACTACAGTAGTCTGAGCAGGAAAGTCAGCAGGGACGGGTCCCAATATCTCACATTATGGAAAGTAGCAACAAAATAGATAAAAATAACAGTGTTCACTACTGCATGAGCTGCTTCTATTACTACAGGAACTGCAGGTGCTTGAATAATTCCTCATTTGCTGTACATACATCACTGGAACTTGCACTATCTCTAATGACAAAGTTGTCTCTGTAACCCATCCTGGGTAGGCACATGCATTTTACTGATCTCTCTCATGGACAGTAGTACCTGTTGGCTCACTCCTTTTTTAAATTCCCTTCCAAAATAAAACCCAAGCAAACAGGCGGAGTGCAATTCTGTTCTATCATCTTAAGAAAGGCTCCAAACAAAAAAGGAATTGGTTCTGTAACACGTTGCCTTCATTTCTGTGACTTCATGAACAAGAGACTCTTTCCCCTGGCCTTTCCATGGTGGCTGCAGGGTTTCTGTTCACAGCATTGCATATCCCCATGCCAGAGCAAGGCAACATGGCACAAGGTAGTGCTGACCTGGGTCCTGATGAAGCACCTCAGTTGGCCTCAACTTACACGGCTCACATCTGCCAGAGCAAATTCTGTACTCTACCAACAAGTAAGGCGTGCCCTTGGTGGTATCTGGTCTCCTGAGTAGCTTCTAGAGGCTGCCCTGGTATGTCAAGCAACAGAGATGCAACATAATCTACTGGACAAAATCCTGTGTTTAGATTAATTGAAAGCCATAATAACAACTGCTTGCTTGCAGGGATAGTGCAGGAAATTCCTTCACACCTCTGTGCAGTGGAGTGGATATGAAGTAAATCGAATTTAACTCATCAAAGTGAGCTTCTGGTTAACTACTACTTCTATTTTTTAATTGTTTTAATTATTTTAATAATATAGGCTTAGTTTGCTATGGAAGAAGAATAATTCATGGTTTATTCATATAGATACAATGATGTCAAACAGCATAATGAATCTGTAACCAATGTTTAAGCTTAAATTGCTCACTATTGTATGAACTGTTACCTCATTATTTTATATATATCTCTAAGGGTGTATGTCTGTGTACACCTACACAAACATATTCCAAATATAATCACCAGCAAATCTTGATTACAAAATAAAGGGAAAGCTTTAAAACTCTAACAAGTATTATCCTATAAATTTTAGAAAAATTATATATAACAGACCAACATGCCAAATAGCTGTCTTAACAGTTTATATTTGGCACTTAGATGATGAGTACCTTGTACTTAATAGTTAAAGATGCCACCTAAACAGAATGCTCTTCAGACATTTTAAACTGTGTAAAATTCGACATACCTTTTCTAACTTACAGCTTTTTTCCAAGCTATGTGACAAATGTCTACACACTTTAAATAAAACAAATCTCTGTAAATCTAATTTTCAGATCCATCATGCACAAAGGTCTTCTGAAAATTCTTAAACATTGCTTTTGCTTTCATACATAATATGTGAACATACATATTGTAAACACCACCAAAAATATTTTTATAGGATTTTCATCCCTCCCAAAGGACTTTCAAATCAGAATTCAGGATCTAAGTTTTACATCCTCACTTTGAAAAATCTACATTTATGAGTTTTAAATTTAAATAATCAAGAAATACATTAATTAAAAATAATATGTAAAAGAGTAGCAACATGTACTTGGACATGACCTACAGGATGAATTAAAGTAGAAGCTGAAGTATAATCAACACTCCGCACATTTTGGTAAGTCAATGTTAGATTCTTCTCCGAGAGAGAAGTGGTTCCTACTGGGATGTTATTTAATATGGTAGAACAGATTCTAACCAGCTGCTCCTTTTATATCCAGGGAAACAGAAAAAACAGACGGGAGATGTCTTACTACTACTTTTGCAAGCTGTTACTTTGAACAAGCTACTTACAATACAGAAAACAGCTATTGATTCATTAATGAGTGGAGTACATAGCACAATATTTGATCTTGCATGCAAGGCATTTCTTGTAATGGCAAGTTATTCAACAAGAGAGTACAAAATTAATAAACTATTAACAGGAAAAATCAACAGCACACAGATGCAAAGGTAAATACCAAAAAATAAATGAATGGATAATACCATTGCTGGTATATTTGTGAAGAACCTTAGCTGGGTTATTACATTAACTGCATTAGTCATATAAATCATAACTAGGTGAAAAGAACAAGTTTTGGGCTTTTTCATACAGTGATAGTCTTTGTATTAAACCATCTAAAAGTAAAACTCCTTCAAATGGAACAGTAAACCACACGCCAATCCATAGCAGCAAATCTTGATTTCCAGAGCTAAAAAAGTTTCAATTGTAAATACTCAAAATTTTTTGGCTATCATAATTTTCCACATATCAAAGATTATTAATTTTATTATTACATTGCCTCTTACAGCCTTACATTCTTAATTTTATCAACCCAATATAGTTTGATAGTTAGAAGCTGAATATTGTCATAAGTATCCAGTGTCTCTGCTGACCACTCACTTTGCAGTTGACAAAAACTTTTCCAAGGAAACCCAAACCCTTCAAGTTTTAATTAAGAGATTGTATTTAGCATTCTTCCCGAACAAGGGTGTAAAGGATCTTGTTAAATAGCTATAGTAATCAGATAAAAAAACGGATGTACTGACATTGTTTCCTCTCTAAAAATACCTCTACTAACAGCAATAATCTCTCACCTGGAGAAGAGCTAGAAAACCACCCAATAGAGTACTAATTTTCAATACTTTTATGCATTTACAAGATATCAAATGGTATTAAAAATGGCCAACTACTGCACTAATGTTCCTCCTCCTGGAAAGACTAAGGGGTTTATTTCCACTTTTCTATCACAGTGGATCTCACAGAGAGTGCTATATGCTTCAGTGCTGGATACACATTAGTCCTGTGGCAATTTTCCTGGAATTGCACATTGGAGAGACTCATATGGCCTAGAGATAGATTTGTGATTAACTGATATTTTTATAAAATCCTAGGTTGGACTGGCTGAATGATGACAGCAAACAGACTTGTACCTAATGCAATGGGGGAGATACTATTTAAATATTTAAACTGTAGTTAGCATTGTGCTTTTCATCTGCAAACCATTTAGTAATCTAGGTTTCCTGTATGAGATTATGGGATGTTCACTGGCATATGAGGGACAAACCAGAGAGGCCAAATTGCTGAGTGACATCTCTGTGTTATTTCTCAGGGACAGTTCTTACTGTCAGTGGGTTTTGTGTAAAAAGCTACATTTAGCATGTTTTTGGGGAACACTGCTCCATTTCAGTGGGTGCAAATTTATCATCTTCCCTCTGGTTCCATAGAGAAGTGACATGGGGTTAGTGTGTGTTTTCAGATGTTCGCACAGTAAAAGCTGTTTGGAGGAAAATATTCAGCTTTTCAAGCAGGTTACATGTAAGTGTGTATTACCTGTTATTAAGTACAAACCCCAACAATAGCAGCATACAATTCCTGTTCAATTATATGAGCTATCAGGTGTCATTCAAAGGACAAGACCCAGTGTAGAACATGACAAGTTGAATGTGTTGGGATATTCCAGTGAAAGACTGGGTATATCAATTCAATTTCAGCTCAGGGATGATGAAGGAACTTTCTAATGCTTTTGTGCAGGAGTGAAAAACGAGTTAGTAAATGATGGCAAGAAACCCTTCTCCAAGCACCAAAACATGGTGTTAGGTACTAAGGATCCTATTCACTTAGTAACAACATTTTATGACTACTTCAGTGTTTTGTGACTGTTTTGCCTTTCATAAGACTTTAAAATTAAATGTAATTTCAAAAAGTTAAATACTCTACTGTGGGTTTACATTCTGTGTACATCCAAAACAGCTGTCCTGTACATTGCCTCATTAACCACCTAGGGAATGCTAATATTAAATACAAAACAGACACGTTTTCTTTCTCTTTCAGCAGTGAGAAGTTCAAAAGAATAATTAAACAATATATACAGATATTATTCAAATCCATTTTCAAAACACATTGGCTGACTAGAGAACTGCATAGCTGAGTCAGAAGTCAGTAAAAATTACAGCTGTCCATTGCAGCTGCAGTATCCATTATGCTGGGATTTAACAACAGAAAATAGAAATCCCACTGGAGGCCAGAAAGCTAAAGAGAAGAATGGATTATAAATCAAGCAAGTACATTGCTGTTGCACTTTAAAATGACATCCATCAATTTCAGCTGTCTAAGTAATGGATAGGCAAAATGTGACAATATTATAACAAAATTCTTAAAACACACCACTGAATGTCATTGGAATTTTTAAGGATACAGTTAACAAGAACATCACATTCATGTGACTTTTTGTACACATCTAATTTTAACATAGAGATGCTGGGCTGGTTTTTCATTCTGAAACTTATCATCTTTGAGATGCACAGTGCCAATAGGTGTCTTAACAAGGGCTGGAACTGTGTCTTGTTACATGAAACTGAAGAGGCTGGTGGGTGTATCTGGCCCATGTGTCACCCATCAGGCAGAGAAGGGAGGAACAAGAACATGTCCTTTAAGGATATAGTAAGAGAGGTTTTTCAGTTTTGTATGATGGGATATGCATGTTCCCAGGGATATAACCTCCAAATAGAAGCACCCCTAAAAGAAAGGAGATGCATAGATGAAAAGTAATATGCCTGAAGTTTAACTTAACCTTAGTTGGCTATTTTTGTGAATGGGCATATGCTCAAACTAAAAACATCTTATATATTGGTACAATTTTTCCCAGTAGGAAATTAGGCTGTAACCTAAGTGCTGGCTTCAATTTTAAGCTCCCTAAGAGACAGCAGTTCACTTAACCCAGCCAAAAAAGTACTTCTAATCTTAGGGGCCTAATCTGACCCTTTCGTTCCCCATAATCTGCTGGAGATTCTTCCATTTCCATCTCACCAACCAAACTGACCTTTAAGTTAGAAAAAAGCCATCAGTCTCCCAAATTTTCTCCTTGTAACATTGTAAAATACAACTTGGAGATTGGGGGAATTCAGGAAGAACACTGGTTTTCCTGTGTTGTCACATTGTTTGGGCCCTGGCTGAAGTCCCAGTGAAATCCATGGGATTAGCAAGCACTGGCTGTCAGCTGTACATCCCAGGCCTTCACACCTGGGACTTCACAACAGCTCCTGCGTGGGCTCATCAGCACAGGGAGTGGAGTCACCAGGAAGAAGAAAACTACGAGTTGGTAAGCAGTTAAATGGAAGTCAGTTTTCCCTACCAAATTTCTGGGTCTGTGTCAGGTCCTTAAAATTACATCCATGTATATGGCTGCTTCCACAAGGTCCCAGTGTGTCCTCCGACAAATCCCAGCTAGATTGTGCCTGAAACATCCCATGAAAACTCGAGTGCTGCAGAATGGAGGGGGCACCAAACAAACCACAGCTTTCCTTTCAGCTGCCCAGCTGCCTGGGGCAAGGTATCAGCCCTGGAGGACCCTGCCATACGGGAAAGTGGATCCCCAAAAAAACAGTCCTTAGCACATGAGCTTAGTGAAATGGTATTTCTTGGGACTAATTTCCAGCGAATCTCCCAACACCAGCTCTGGTGATTAATTCTGCCTGCAGGTTGCAATTTCTCCTCTGCAATTTCTGTTATTTACCGACTGTCCTAACCAAAGGTTGTTTTTTTTTATTATTTTATTGTGGATAGTGGCTCTGTTTCACATGGCTGAACACAGCCACATGAGACAGGACATTCTAGAACACTTTCTCACCTTTCGAAGGGTGGCCTTGTCAGTGTAATTGATTCAGTTTCTATCAGAGTCAGCTAGCAACTGCCTGGCTGAGAGATCTTAACTACATTCCATTTCTTAAAAAATAAAAAATTTTTTTGATTTTAAAGTAATTTGAGTTATTTTACGGTTTTTTTTTGTTGTTGTCAAAATATGTAGAAAACACCTAAATGCTTAGAAAATTACTTCAATTGATGAAGAGATATATAAATATTTCTAATTCAAAAAGACTTCACAGCTTAAAGACCTGCTGTTAATCCTTATTTTATGTAATTTCTCATTTCTCTTTTCAAAAACTATAATATAATTCCAGCATGACTGCAAAACCTCAAAAACTGTATTTTTGTTTCTGTGGAACAAAAGCTTTTTCCAGTACTCACCCTTTTGATTTACCTGAAAATGCATTGTAGAGAGAATTCAGAGGCACTATGAGCATAATAAAGCTCTTCTAAGTTTCTTTTGAAAAGTGGCTGGAACTTGTAACTTTCTGAAAATAAGTCTACTGTTGTATTCTGTATCATTTCAGCACCAAATCCCAATCCCAGCTGCCCATCCATGCCCAGAGTTGGATTTTTCCTTTAACAGCTGAGAGAGTTCAAACAGATCAGGCCCTTGGTCACAAAACAGACTCTCAGAGAATCTGCTCATGGAAGACTCTTTATGCAAGTAGAGCTAAGTCAAAACATGCCCCAAACCAGCCACTTCCAACATCTGCACCTCAGCACAGCAGCAACTGGGCTTCCACCCCACCCTTGCCAGTAGAGAACTCATGCAATCCAAATACACCCTAAACAAGGAAAATGTAAAATCTGTGTTTGCACATATCTTCCCTTTCTCTTCCAGGGAAAGAAAAGACAAGGGAAAAAAGACTATAAACTACAATAAATTTTAAAAAACCAAACTAAACGCAGGAGTTACATATTATCTTTTTTTTTTCAATATATTCAACTGTTTTACACCAAAAAAAACCCATGAAAATGTAGAGTGTGCTAGGGTTTTTAATTTTATTGTCAGTGTTTGTGCAGCCATATTTTAAAAGAGTCTGGATTTTCAGGCAGGTAAATTCATAATGTGAATACCACATTAATATTGTAGGATATGATTCTGCAAAAGAGTTATGCATGTATTAAACTTTACATATACAATAAGCCCCATTGAATTCAGGAGCTGGCTTGAAAGAGTACTGCAAATGATACAGTTCCAAAAATAATGAACTGCATTATTCATTACATATGTAAGAAAATAGCACAGTATATACATATGTATGCTTGCGTACATTTTTATTATAGACAGATCTCTGGTTAAGTTTGCCTAATATTTTTTATTATAATACATTGGTTTCAGTTGCTTACGTCTTTGCCAAGCTGTAATTTTTTTGCTAAAATTTTCCAGGCTAGATGTTGCCTTAGATGAAATTTTATCTTTTAACTTACAACAAAAGCAGTTTCTGTCTCTCCAAAAGAAGAAAGCATGTTAGGAAAACATGTTTTCTTGTGTTAAAAAAAATAAATTAAAGTCACAATCTTTTTCTTTACTGGGAAGCTCATATATCTTGACATGTGAAGCAAGAATGGGAAGTATGGAAAGATGAAAGGAAAGGGTAAAATACAAGTTTCCCAAATATCTAGAACATGGTTGTACTGTGACTGAAAAATCACTTCTTAAAATTCTGATTACTAATGTAATTCACAGATATGCTATGGCTGTCCCTTTTTTTCTCTGTCTATATTTCTCTATGTGCCTTTATATTAGAAACACATGGTCCCTTCCTCTCCTTTGCACCAACTCTACTGCATATAGTCAGTCAGGTGGCAAGTGAGTTTAGGGAGCTCCTATGGCAGAACAATAACCTGCATTTAAAGTAATTAAGCTTCTATGGACCTGAACTTTGAAAGATGTCATACAAATGAAGCTGGGGAGATGTGGGAGAGATAAAAGAACTATTTAATCTAAAAGAGAATGTTAAAATGACCAAAAAGAATAGCTGTAAGCAATCATGGAGAAATGTAAACTAGGAATTACAAAAAGAGTTTTTAAACATTACCACCTTGTATTCTAAAATAACTTCCTGCCAGCAGTACTGAGAAAATGATCCTAAATAATGGAGCTTGACCAGTTTAAAAAAGGGATTATATGGCCTGTGGTACCACACTACCGGACTCACTACTGGCATTCAGAGCCAAACTCCCAGGTCACAAAAGCAGCATCCCTTGATGAGCACCAGTGTGATCTGTCAATGCCCTCTAGAGCACGGGTGAGCCTGTGTAGGTTCAGTATAAAGTATCTGGTCTGCTGCCAGCTGCAGTGGGAGTGGGTGTCTGCAGCCATTGTAACCCACTGCACGAGGCTCTCGTGCTCAGAAAGCCACAGGTTACTGCACAGGTCACATTTCTGCCCTCCTTGCACTCACCACTCAAGTGCCTGCAATTGCTGTTAATGATGCAGGAGGACTGTCTCAGTATCACATCAGAAACCCAAAAGTTAGAAAACAACTGTGTTACTGTTGCGTTTTCAACTCTAAATCGACATCTTGTCCTTGTGTGCACCTTTTAATTACCTGAGCTCTGTCTATTTTTCCCACTGGTGTGGGAAAGGATCATTCAAAAACATTCTGCTAATATATTATATACATCCTGACTTAATGTGGAAGTATTAACTACCTATGAAACTCATTTCAACACGTTTCTCAGACCGCCACGAAGGTAACTCTCTACTTGAGTTCCTCATTTCACTGCATGCTATAGTTCATGCATTCCCTTAGGACACAATTTTTATTTTTAGAGAAGCCTCTATTTGCTGACTGTTGTGAAAGGAACACTCAGGAGATGCGATTAGCAGTCACTTGTTTCAGTAAACATTGAATGTAACATATGCCTCTCAAGTAATGTGTATCCAAACATACAATTTACAAATAATTAACATCATGTTAATTAGTCACATTAATTTATGCCACTTTGTGGAATTATTTCCTCAGAGTCTTTAGGAATGCTGCCAGCAGTTTGAGCCAAAGAGTGTGAAAATTTGCTTGAAGTAAGTGTTGTGACTGGCTGTGACACACAGCTTGAACAACAAGCGACGAGGGGCCACAAAGGCTGGCTGAGGAGCGGGGAGGCGCCGAGGTGGATCGGTGCTGACAGAGCTCCCCGGCCAGGGCTGCCCCATGCTCACACTTCCCTGCCTCCTGCCCCACGCCTCTCTCCAAAACACACACGCAGGAGGTGCTCAGCAACATCCTGACAAATTCTTGTAATTACTGAGGGTTATTTCAATTGGTGGATCTCAGACAAAAAAAAAAAAAAAAAGAAAAAAAAAGCTGTTGAAACCAAACATAACTTCAGAACTGATAAATGCCAAAATTCAGCTTTAACTTCTCCAAAACAAAAGAGAAGCCATTTGGAATACTGGCACAATCTCAAAAAAATCAGGCACGGCTATTCTTAAATGTGTGAGAATGGAGCTACTAAACACAGCTGTACATTTCAGTAATACAATATGAAATGTGCCTTGTATAGAAGAAGAAAAAGAGTTGCTGTCTGAGAATTGAGATGGTGAGGCCAAACACAATAAGAAACAAAAGAAGCTATCTGCCATCACTTATGTTTTGTAATCAATAGTTCTGCTTGCATAAGTAATGATATTAAAACCATATAACATTTGTATTGGGATTGCAACCGTTCAGTTTTGAGGAAAAACAGAATGACTCCAGATCAGTAATTGACTGGGCAAAGAACAGCATCACCAATTTCTCCTAATGCACCTGAATTCCAAATTATGGGGATATTAGAAACATCCCAGCTCACACTATCAATTCATTACATTTCTAGAAGAAAAAGTGCACACTGAAAGAATAACTCAAATGATAAATACATGCAGCATTCTAGGAAGGCCACACTATGACTGATAATTAGATACCCAGAGAGTCAGGCAGATACGGGCCCTGAGAAATGTATTAGGAATCTTTTTTTATTAATACTTTTTCCTGTGCCAAGGACCATGAGCTATGATGTTAATACAAACTGACTTATGCAGAGTTTAAAAAAACTAGTGTGTTGTCCCAGACTTGGGGTTTCCGTGCAGGGAAAATCCCCAGTGGTGCCTGTCTTGCCTTACTGCAGCATGAGCACTTTTGCTCTCCCTCAGACAGACACAAGACTTCAGTGAATGACTTTAACTAGTTGCTGAGAAAAAAAGATTTTCTGCTGCTGCTGTTTGCACACCCCTTCAGAAGCAACTGCTGGACTTTAAACAGAAATGATGATGGATGGTATGGGCCTGATCTGTTGCCCACTGAAATCACTGGACAAAATCCTCTTTTTGAATGATCCACATTTCAGTTTGCCCTGTGTACTCCTGCACAGTGCTTGTACATATGAGCATATTAGCAAACCGCTGCCTCTGCTTCTTAACAAGCTGCATGGAGAGCGACAGATAAGAGTACCATATACAGTGCACATTAAATGCCAGCTGAGATGACACATAAAGTTTTGAAGCTCTCTATCACCTTTTACACACTTGTCCCACATACAGCTATTGACAAAAGTATCCATATGCATACCACTGCACGTAGTACAAGTAAAGAATTTGTTTCCCTAGTCCATCAAGGACACTTTCCCAGAAATATGGGGATCTTTGTAGGTTATCTAGCACAACAAATTCAGCTAGCTACAGAAATAAACAAATAAGGAAACAAATACTATATAATACACATTATGTATAATTTTATATGTATGTGTATATGTCTTAAAGCCACTATATTCCAAGTACCACAGGTTGTTTTGGGGGATGCTTATCTGGCTTATTTTTTCTTTTGTTGTCTTTTTACTTTAAAGATAATTAACCAGATTCTTGTAGAACAGTATCTGAACAAGTGAAAAGTACCCAGCAAAACACAGAATGCCACTGAGAATTTGAAAGCAGGGTATCTTTCACAGGGTTTAGGAGGTTTACTTTGCCCTTGCAAGTGATCAGGAAGAAAGCAGTGCAACACTTCCCAATCCAAAAGCTCACTCAGTACAAGCATTCTTACTGCACCTCCATTCCAAACTTATTTTAAATGCTAGGAGAGGTATTTTATTTGAGCTGATGATAAAACATCCATTACTGCTCAGTAATGCTTTTGGAAGAAGATGTCACAGAACAGAAGTATATACTTCAAGGCTTTTCAAGGAATAACTTTAATGACTTAGTTCAGCTTCTCTAAGAATGTCAACATCCTCTAAAATAAGGACATTGAAAATATTTATGGAGGCCTGGATTCTGTGCAGGTGCCCTCTATATTTGCAGGGTTGTGGTACCTTCCACTGTTGAGTTTGATTTTTTTGACAATTCAACAAAATATTCTCCTAGTCATTTTTAATGCCAATTATGAGCCTTTTGCTAGAGCAGCTAGTCTTGCTGAAAAGCCCCCACAGCACATTCAGGCATGTCTGACCATATGGCACCTTCTTGTATTCAATAGAAACTTTTCCGTTCTACCTAGTATTGTACCATCCCTCAGCCCCCTTCAGTGGGGCTGACATGCCCACCTGTTGTCTCTCATGCTTTAAGTTTTTACAGTCCTTTTTTATATATAATTCATTATGTGTGAGTATACATCAGCCACACAAAAGGAACCTAAGTAGAAGGCCACAAAACAGACCACGTTAGAAACATGCGCCATTAATTAATGAAAAATCAGTGGCAGTTATGCTGGAGACATTATAAGAGAGAAGAGTCTAATGCAGGAGACAGTAAATTAGTTTCTAGTTTGGGTTGAAACATAATTTTCTAAATTAGTTTGAGTTTAATTTATAATTTATACATGCTGTGGCCGAAAAGAACTGCTCTGATCATCTAGTCTGACCTTGTCTATACACAGAATAGAATTTTCCTGAGACACAACTCTTTTAAGAGTATTTCATTTTAGTCTCCAACTGATGAGTCTGCCACCTTCCCTGGTGAGCTGTTCCCATGCTAAATTACCTTAATACAAGGAAAATCTGTCTCCTTTGAGGCCAAATTTGTTCAAGTTCAATGTTCACCCACCGGACCCTCATGTGCTTTTGTTTGCAATATCTAAGCTTCCCACAAGCCTGTCTTCCACAGGTAATTATCCATGTCCAGTCCTAGAGTTATGTCTCAATCATAAACTGACTCAGCTCTTTCTGCTCCTTGGATAATTCCTGCAAGACTTTTAATTGTACTTCTCTGTGCCTCTTGATTCTATGGCATTTAATTACAGCAGATACTGTTTCACATTCTCTTTCACCTCAGATGGTAAACTTCTCATTTCATCCACCATTTCATCTCCTACTGCTCTTCAAACATAGAACAGAATTATTAACTGAATGTTTCTGTATTTTTTCATTTTTTTGTATTATTTGATTTTATATTCTTAATATTGCAATGGGCCTAGTCTTGGATTAAGGTGATTTTTATACTTAATATCTTTTAAAATCTTTCTGTTTTAATTCTATTTCTACTTATATATCACTGATTTCTTTAGCTCTTCTTCTTCACTGCCTGCATTTTTAAACTGTAATTTAAATTCAATGCTTCTACTTCTACTTTTCCCCATTATTTCTATATTTATTTGTATTACTTTTTAAAGATTATTCTATATGTCATCTATCAGGGACTTTTCAGAATGTTTTTCATGTTTTTAAAGTCATGGCTTTTGGATCCACCAGGACAATCTCTTTCAACAATACCAAAGACTTACAATTCGAAATTTGAATACATTATTGCCATCATTTATGTCAGGAGAGACTTCAGCTTTGGTTAAAAGGTAGGTTTTTTTGAAGTGTGAAGTGTAGACATTACTTGCTGGTGCAACAATTTTTATTCATATATAATGATCGTGAGTTGCATATGCAACAAATGCTTTTCATATATTCAGTGTTAACTCCTGGTTCATCCCTAAAACTCTCTGTCCTGAGTAGTATTTCCTGTGCCAATGAACAAGGATTTTTGCTTCAGGAATTCAAAGGTACCTCTGATTCTGCTCACATCCAAATTCTCCATCATGCTGCAACTTGGGAATCTTTATGTTCACCAGGATTTATGTGCCTAATGGGGAAAGCCTTTTCTTAAGAGTGGATCAGGTTTAACAATGAGTGCCTTAGCTGGAGAGAAAGAAAGAATCTGGGATTTCATTTCTGTTATCTATATACACTGAAAAATGATGAGCCATGTGCCTCTTCAGAGACCTGGAGAGATTTTGGCTCATATTAAGAAGAATAACTGAGATAAGAATGAAGGTATTATTTGGTCATTTCCTGAAGCAATGTAAAAGCATCCCCTGAGGTATACTTCTCTGACTTTTCTCAACCTCTTATTTACCTAAATTTTAATCCAGCTCAACTGTTTTATTTAACCACTCCACAGTGGAGAGCACTGTTGGGCCCATATGACATTCTTCCATAATATTCAGTCTAAACCTGCTCTTTTTCATTTCTCTCCCTTTCAAACAAATGGACTTGAGTTTTCAAGCAATGCTGGTCAGTCCATACCCGCTCAATTACAATGCTCTTGAAGAGTCTCCCAGAAGCAGATTCCTTCTTTGTTGAGCAGCTTTATGGTTATGCTGTGGCAAAGAGGAGTTGTGGTAATGAGTCTGGGGGCAGAGACACAATGTTTCTCAATACTTTGAAAATCAAACATCTAATGATCTCAACATCTAAGAACAAAAAATACGTTATTGGAGGGAACAGCACGCTTCCTTCATAGTGTGCAGAGCTAAATGTGTTTCTCAATGTTTACATAGGGATGCAGAAAAGATAGCCTTTAAATTCTTATGTAAGCAGAAGCATAAATAAAGCTAGGCACATGCGAGGAATTCTTATGAGAAAGGATTCAAAACAGAGATGTGAAATCTCTCATGGGTGTGGGTTTTCATTGTTGATGTGGTAATCTTTCCATCTGATTATCACAGAACCAGGCAGACGCATGCAAAATCATAGTTACAAAACAAATTTAATTTACACAGTCAATCCTCAGAGCTGTATGTTTGCAAGTGCAATACACACTATTTGCCTGGTAGTCAATCACAACTAAACTTTTAAGTGCCTATTAAATATATTAAAAAAACAATATTTAGAAGCTTCTTCAGTGCCTTGATGCAGATGCTCTACAGTCTGTACTGATGGGTTACTAACTATATTAAAGTCCATACTGAATTGAGAGCACAAATTTGCTGTAGACGTTGTATATTTATTAGTATCCAGGAAAGGTTATAGTCTAGAAATAAAATATATTTGTGTTCCTAGGATCCTTTTGTGCGTCCTCATGCCAGTTTTTCTGAAATTTTTGTTTAGCTCCATTTCAGAGAGTTTTTTCAAAAATGAAAATTGGATCCAGTTTCTTTATAACACTAAGAGACTCAAAAAATATGTATATCAGGGTGAGACTGGATTCCATGCAGGGGGGTACTAACCAAAAAGATTCACCCATTTAACACGGGACCATGTGCCTATGTGGACAACATGCATCTAGAATTTGAAACAGACTAAACTTACTTTAGATCTTAGGCTATCAAGTTATCTTTGTACAAACTTGTAGTCAAGCATAAATTGTAGGAAATAATTAATAATAAAGCCACAGGCAGTGGCTGCAAGCATAACCCAAGTGGGCAAGGGTGATCAGCAGTGAATAAGGCAAGCAGAAACATACAGATTCTGCCCGACTGATGTGGAATCACACAACCTGGAATCCAAGGTTACTTTTTACTAGATGTCAATATAGAATTAAAGAGGGACTTTAAAAAGGCATTTATGCTGTATTTTCATATCTTCATACTCTTTCATCTGTACATGAAAAATATATAGTCAATGGAGTGAAGACAACAAGGGTTTACAGGAAACTTCGGTTTTTTCAGCTTTTTCATCTGCTTTGAAATCCTCCTTAGACATATGTTTTTGCTTAAAACAAACAGAGGTGGATAAATCAGTTGATCAGCATTCCCCTAGAGCTGCTTGCATTAACTTTCTTGGCATGAACTCCTCACTTAAGTCAATATGACTTAAGAGTTTCTCTAACAGTTTATTTGCCTCTAATTCTATACTGTTCCTGAATCTAAATTTCAGTCTCCTGAACAGAAAAATGGATAGCCCAGAGATTTACTATCACAAGAAGCAGAAGTTTCCCTTGCAGACCTGAAACAGTGAGCTGCTTTTTTTCAGACAGAGAAAGTCCTCCATATGGTCAACTTTGTGCTTAGGAGTAAATCAGAAGTATTCCAGAAGGAAAGCAATCTTTATACCTGTACCTCAGTACTCCATACTACTGAATCCAATACATCCATCTTTCTTCTCTCCAGACTTCTCTACATATCATTTGGCTGAAAAAGCCAGACAGTCTATTTGAAAAACTGTATTCTGGGGAAATGCCACGTGGACGTGTTTGGAGACACTGGCTCTTTTTCTCACCACTTGTGAACACATTCAGGGAACAAGGAGATGCAAATCACCAATTTGTTCACTCAGATGTTTACTTATTGACTTATTTTCCTAAGTGACTACATACTTACAGCCAATAATGAGGCCTTCGTTTCCACCTAACAAAGGCGCATTTGGAAGTGAACAGATGTAGGATGCAATTTGGCAGCCGCTGCCTGTCCCCGGTAGCGAGTTCTACAACCAGGCAGAGAGAAAAGAAGAAGAAATGCACTCATACTTTAATCCTTGCATCGTCCAAGCTGGGGGCTGGGGGCACCCACACGAGTGGCTCAGCTTTTGTGGAGACACAGGAGCAGGTCGTGGTTGGAAAGCAGCAGGGTCCCGCTGTGCAGCGCTGCCAAGGGTGGGCATTGCAGTGGTGCCCGCAGTGCTGGCAGCCAGGGGAGCTTTGCTGAGCTCCAGCAGAGCCCCACGGATGGAGGCTGTGTCCCCTGGGCCGTGCCCCTGCGGCAGCCGCAGCCCAGCGATGCGGGGACACGCAGCACCCTCCCCGTGGTTCCTCAGCTGCCGCAGAAGGAGCCTACAGCCACTCTGGGAAACAAGACTGAATGAGCCAGGGGCACTTCGCACGAGAAAAGACTTTCTGCATCAGTGAACAGATTCTTTTTCCCCAGAACCACTCCTGGCAAAGGCTAAGCTTTCTCCCAGGTCTGCCTCAGCCTGCTGCTAACTAAGCATGAGCAGGTAACAGCACAGCCTGGCGCGCAGTCTCCAAGGGGCCCTTCCTCCCCTCAAAAACTGGCCATCAGCGAAACAGACAGCAACAAATATTTCTGCTCTAAATCAGCACTCTCTGATGAGATGCCTGGTGAAAAGCATTTGCACTGAGGCAGTGCAGCAGCCAGAGCTCTCCGGGGCCCTTCAGCCGCAGCGGCACATGGTCCTGCACCCCACCTTCCCTCCTGGGAGCCCCAGCGAGCTTAACCAGGAGGGATGGCAGTCACTCACCTGAAAAGTACCTGAAACCGTAGTAAAACACACATTTTAGCATTCATTCAAAGAAGCTAACTGCATGATTCTCTCCCTTTGATCAACACTGAATTGCATAAAGCAGCAACATTTCAGATCTACACACAGAAATTTAGTTTTCTAGGCACACAACATTATCCTCTTGTCATATAAATAGAAGTGTTTCTAATTTTTTTTTAATTTGGGTTCTGAGTTTTGTTGTTTAGTTTGGTTTTTGTGGGTTTTTGTTTTTTTTTTTTTTTTGTTGTTTTTTTTTTTCTGTTTGACTTACTTTTCCCCTGTTCTCTTCTACTTCACATGTGTTACTCCTGAACACTCCAGTTTTCTTACAAGAAATAAATCTAAGGTTCTGACCACTGGGGACATTGGAAATCTTATAAAAAAAATTGAGGGTAAAGTGTTAGTTTTGGCCAGTTTGGCAAAATCTAATTTGGGTTGTCACATTATGTCTTTGTAACCTTCCCTGGTAATTTCAGCTGGATAGAGCTGCACAGTATTACCATCCTTTGTGTAAAGGCTTCTTTCTGTGCCAGAATTTCGGGTGCAAGCAATTTCAGCCTTTTAGAGATTGTGTCAGACCTTCAAACTTCCTTTTTGTTCTAGTGAATTCTTTCTGAGACAGAATACCCACTGACATCAACAACGGTGTTACCAAAACAGTGAACAAAATCTGAAAGGAACAGTAAGAACACACTTGAGCAAAGTAAGCATGCACAGGCTTAAATTTAAGCATCTCTGTGTTGAATTAGTATACTGAGCAGAACTGATAAAATGTGAATACATGAAGTATATTATTGTCCTATTTTGTCTCATCAACTTCTAACTCATAGGTAAGAAATAAAGCTATTAAGCCATGAACAATAATAAGAAAATATACCAGACCATCAGCTAAACAAAATAGAAGCATGGTCTGTTGATATTCTCTCTAGCACAAAAAGCAACCTGCCCAGAGCAGAATATTTGATCTCCTGGGGAAGAATTAAGAGCAGCTTTGAGTTTTGTACAAGCATTTGAAAAGAAGGATTACATATAGTTGATTATTTTAATTTTAATATTTCTGAGCAAATTCCCCATTTCCCACCAAGAAAAAAAAAAGTCCACAGCATTCATCAACTTCAGTGGTTCTTTACTCCAGTTTTAACAGAACCAAGACACAAATTCAGGACCAATACTCCTTTTGATATTTAGTCTACTTAGCTACAAATACAGAAGTGTTTGGTAAAAGACTGCTACCAGTGGCTCTGTGGTGCATTTTTGGGGAGAGCAGCTGCACTTTGGAGGAGACTTTTGTAAGCTACTTGCCCTAATTAAACTTTAATCTATAGATCCCATTGTGTAGATCAGCTTGTATGTCTACAGTTGCATTTAAAATTACCCTTCACTTTGTACTGGAATGAGTACAGGATAGGAACAGATATTTTCATATTGCTTTCCAAAGTTTTAAGGCTTGCATTTTCCAGAGTAAATTGCACAGGAGTCACATAGTTACAGTTGTTACCACACAGAGATTTGCCAACGCTCTTGCTTAGAATCAAGTTGATCTCACATTATTTCAGTAGAAATTTTTTCTATTTTTTAATCCCTACTCTGTTAGTAGACTTCATATAGCCAGCAAAACACATTCCTTCGATTTTAAGTGCTTAGAATACATTGCATCTGGAAATTTTTTATTTTTTTAGGTTCAGAATAGACTGCATGGAGTGGATGGGTCCACAATCAATCAGTACAACAGGGAAACAAAAATAAAAATGGATACTGCTTCCCAACAGCTTGTTTGACTAAATCTATTGCTGAAATAAAAACCACATAGTACCTCTGCCTGTCTTCTAAATATTTTCAAACACTTTACGCTAACAGTTTACAGTGTGCATGTTATACAATTCTTGCAAACTGTTGAAAGCACTGATGAAAACAACCTCCATTTAATATTGTGTGGTGATAATTGCACAGGAATGCAGGCACAGGGAGGAAGCACAGTTTGCATGAGGTGTCAGCACACTTCCTCTTGACTGGTATGGAATTGGTAGCCAAGTAGAAGTAGTCATGTGAACCCCTTCTCACCTACATGTGCTTTTAGCCTATACCAAACAAAGATTTATAGTCAGGTGAGTAACTACATAGATTTGTGCTGGAGAGAGTTGTGCTGTAACTTCACCTGTAACAGGTGCATGGGAGATAACACTTTGCATCATGAAGTCAGACAAAAGAGCTGCAGTTTGTACAGCAGTTGCCTCTATCTGCCTTCTTCTAGCTGAGCCAACACAGACAACTTCTGCAAACACACTCAAAGGTATAATGAGTGACAAAAACAATCATAGCTCCTATAGGTGTCAGATCCACCTATATGGACTTCTCATACAGTACACCCTCAGTTTATTTTCCCATAAATCACATTTAAACATCACAGGCAGCACCAGCATCTGGGCAGGAAACCCGCAAGGGAGCCTGAAGGCAGCAGGAGAGAGATTGCAAATTCAGCAGAGACTGCTTCTCCCCAGGAACCTGAACTGCAGGCCTGTTTTCCTCCTGCAGTGCTTTGGGCCATCAAGCTGTTGGACATACTTTTTCAGGAATTGTAAAAGTCAAGACTTTTTCAAAAGCCACTCCAGAGAGATCCAGACCCCTTACACACAGATTTTTTCCACAGGATGGTAATGCTACTGCTTTTACTGAATCACTCCAAAGATTTCTGTGTAAAGAGAGACCTTCCTTCCCCAGATGTGCTGGTTCCTGCATTGTGCTGCTTTTCTGGGCACATTTCAATAGCTGCTGCAGCTCATTCACGAGGTGGCCACTATGATTCAGTTTTTATTCTACAAAAATAAAGAATCCTACCTATTCTCCAATAACAGCCCAAATCATTTCAGTAGCACTAATGCAATCTGTAGTGTTTCAGACCATTACTCTGAAAACAGCAATTGTGTTCTGTTTTATAAGTGCCATCTATGTAACAATTTAAGTTTGTAAATCACCTCTGAATCCTTTGTGATGAAAGGTGCTATATAAACTCAAGCTATTATCATTCCTACATTTCAGTGCTCCATAAATGAGATACTACAGCAGCTCCACTCCAGCAATATGTTTGTGATCACATAACCCTCCATCCCCAGTATTTCATTTTTACTGGAATTAGTGATTAACATGAACATCACACCCTTTCCTATATCCCACTTCTCTTTGGGGTTTGGATGTTATGCCTGGCAATAGTGCACTGTCTTTCTGTAAGTAGTTTCATTGGAATCAGAGAAGACCAATTAAATTGGCTATTAGGATGCAAAGTGTGCAGGTCAGTGCAGCTTTTGCCAGGCAAACACACCTTAAAAACACAGCCTTTACAGTCCCACCTATTTCTGAAAGATTCAGGAGGCTATGGCAAAGCACTTCCTGAACAAATTGCAGCAAATAGCTCCTTTACACACAATGGGATTATTTCCATTATAACTGCTTTAAATGGGCAAAAGTTAAGGAAAACAATTAGCGATTTCTATAAAAAGTTTAAAATAAGAGGCAGTCAGTGTCCTGGTCTTCATTCTCCTCTGCTTTCCCCACAAGTTGGTTTTTTTTTGTTTCCACAGGTTTTCTCTCACTAGGGCCCCGCTGAACAGATCCTATTCCAACAGTTTGTTATTTCCTCTCCTCCTTTTTGACGTGCCACAGCAACCTGAGGGAGCCAATACTTAAAAGAGATAATAAGCTATGACAAGTAATGCAAGAAAAAATGGCAAAGTAAAAGTCACCTGACAGTATCCAGTCAATATTTCTTGGCAGTGAGGGAGAGTGAGGTGCGCCAGACTCGCCGCCAAAATTTCTGTCACCGCTGTAAATTAAGCAATGTGGCAAAAGCAACCAGAGAGTTAAAAGAATCTTCTCTTTGCCCTTGTTTGCCTCATTTCTTGTTTTTCTCTTAAACTGCACCACTGGGATGAACCACAAGACTCCCCTTCTCCTTATTAAAAAGGAAAAAACTGCTTATGCAGCAACTGCAGCAGGGCTCTGTTGTTAGCAGATAGAAAGGAGGCATGGAGATGAGCTACAAACAGTATCCATATCAGCAGAGACACTTACGGGGAAAAAATTGTTCTGTGAACATTACAAATTCTAGCTCTAATTAAACATTCATCGCTCACTCTTCTGGGGGTGGAGAAGAAAATCATTGTCCTTTTATACTGCAGTTAAAAGTGGAAAACATTGCATCCAGAAATACAAAGAAGAAATATTTTTCTACTCTGTGACAGCAATGAATGCTGAGGGTTATGCTGACTGAAGGTAATTACTACAGCTCTTTGCTTGTTCTTTAAAAAAATAAAAAGAACTGTTCATGCCTTAAAATACTGCCTTTTAGAAAATATCTGTAAATCATTCTGTGATATAATTTCTTTAAGCTGTTGGTACAAGTGCAGACATGATTCTCCCCTTGCTGAGCTTTCTGGCCTTAAAAAATATACTCAAAGATACATATATATGAAATTCAACAAAGAGACACAGACACAGGAGAGGTGTTCCCAGCTGAGATCAGGTTCACTGAGGGAATTAGACACTCCTCCTTCCCAGGTCTCTGGTGAGGTAGATGAAATGCATCACAAGTTTCTTAAGTGTGAAAAGAGGAATAATCCAAACATTAGATAGGGAATGACCAAGGAACCAAAAATGACCAGTCTCACCTGAGTCTCTTTCTTTCTCTCACAAAAATATTGGATGAAGACTGCCAAAATGTAGAGCTAAGCTGCTTTATGAGAATAACTTAGTGACATTTTGGAAGGGCTTATACACTGAGTTTGGAACATCTCCAGTTTGTTTTTTCCTCTTGCTTGTTTAAATTCTTTTTCTGTTATCTGTGCTTTCCTCATTTTTTCAGATGGTGAATCCTCTAGGGGTTCACTGAAGCCTGAAGTTCTTTCTTGTGGAGGAAAGGAGGGTTGGGGGTGGGTGGGTTTGTATCTATCTACAGTAATAAAACATTCCACATAATTGATATAAATGTTTTTTACTTTCCACAAGCACTTGGGAAAGGCTTCAACTGACCAAGCCCATTGTCTATATTATGCTCCCATTTGGCTTCAATATATAGGGAAAGGGAAGACTCACACAAGTGTTTTTGTAGATCTGATGGCAATGCATTGGAGCTCACTTCCACAGAAACATGCGGCATCATCCAATGCAGAAGAGAAGGAGAAGAAGCAGTCAGTGCAGAAGCAAAGACGATATTGAGTTGGAAGGAACCCACAAGGATCATAGAAGTCCAGCTCCTGGCTCTGAACAGGACAACCCCAAGAGTCACACCATGTGCCTGAGAGTGTTATTCAAACACTTCTTGAACTCTGTCAGGTTGGTGCTGTGACCACTGCCCTGGGGAGCCTGTTGTCAGGGAATACATTCCGTGCAGCAGATCAGTGTGCTGCTGCAGTTTGAGCTGCAGACTGAGATCTGGACTCCTGGGCAAGAGGCCATGAGCTGCCGACCCTTTGCATGACAAAGGGATCTGTGGCACAGACACTCAGAGACACAGCAGGAGCTGTCTACCCAAGACTTTCACCTGATTGTACTCCAAGAGTATAGAAACACTCATTTTTGTAAGGCCCATCCTCAGAGGCACACAGCTCGAACTATTTTCTTATTGCATCATGATTAAACTATTGTAAGGATCAAGACATCTGAGACTCTGCTATGGGAAACCTGGGGTCAAGCTGGTAACTAAACCTGGTCTGACTGGTGGGAGTATGGGGTGTGTAGCTGAAGAGGGGCTTCACTCATAGCTCAGGTGGTGTGAGAGGGACTGCCAGAGTGGCTTCTGGATTGTTAGACAGGGAAGTTTCCTTAACACTGTTTCAGTGCCCAGCCACACTGTGGGTGAAGAATCTTTTTCTAGTATCTAAACTAAACCTCCCCTGACTCAGTTTCATGCCATTCCCTCAGGTCTCATCACTGGTCACCAGAGTGAAGAGATCAGTGCCTGCCCCTCCTCTTGCCCTCAGGAGGATGTTGAAGACCACAGTGAGGTCCCCCCTCCTTCTCCTCAGGCTGAACAAGCCAAGTGACCTCAGCTGCTCCTGGTATGGCTTCCCCTCAAGGCCCTTCACCATCTTCGTTGCCCTTCTTTGGATGATCTCTAACAGCTTAATGTATTTTTTATACTGTGGTGCCCAAAACTGCCCCCAGCACTCAAGGTGAGGCTGGCTCAGTGCAGAGCAGAACAGGACAATCCCCTCCCTTGCCTTGTACCAATGCTGTACCTGATGCCCCCAGAACACACTCAAGCCGTCTCTGGCTGCCAGGGCACTGCTGACTCATGTTCAACTTGCCATCAACCAGGACCCCCAGGTCCCTTTCCATGGCACTGCTCTCCAGCATCTCATTCCCCAGTCTGAACCTACATCCAGAATCACCCCACTCCAGGTGCAGAATCCGGCATTTGTCTGCGTTAAACTTCATATAGTTGGTATGAAGTATGCAGTAAACAAAACTGGTCTCCTGGGCCCTGGGAACCAAAATTTCTGTGTTTTCAAATCACCACCATGGACTCTATCTCCCTTGCTATATTTGGATTGCTCTGTGAAAGTTAATCAAAGTTAATAATACAAAAATACAAAGTGACCACTGAGTCCAAAAGATAGAAGTAACAGCTTTCATAGCTCCTCATCTACAATGCCACTGTGGAGAAACACAGAAATCCAAGTCTGAGAAATGGCTGAAATTTAAAATACTCTTACTGAATTGTGTAATTTCAGATGAAAGATTAAGAAAAAACTTTACTGCAAAACATTGCTGTTCATTGCAGGTGATTTTTTCACGGTGCCAAATCAGTATTCTCCGTTCGATTTATTTTCAGCCATTTTGTCCTGTCAAAAACTTGGTCATATTGTTTCTTACATGCACTCTTAATTTCTGACCATGGAATTCTAATGCCCAAACAACTCATATAGCTTCTGTATGGACTAAGATCTAGATGGAAAAATGACCACTGTTCTGCTATTACAGTTACTAGATGGGAGTGAAACCATCTAGTGTGGAGAAACTAGAAGAAAACAGAAACCTAGATTTTATTTCTAGCTATGTGAGAATATGTATTTTAGTGCGTATGGAGAGGGCAGCTGAACAGAAAGAATACGGTTTTTCCAAGCAAGTGGATAAAATTTGGATCTCTCATCTCAATTCCTATCTCTGACTGGAGAAATCTCCTGCAGCCTTTCTGATTGTTTATCTATAAAATGGAAAGGAATGGGTTTTTTTCCTTCTAAGTCTTTTAATATTTGTAGCAAGCTGAAGTGTCAATCATACCACTAGTCTAGCAAATTAGGCATAAAAATGATGGGATTTCACTGAGCTAAAACTGCTATAATCCAGATTGTGTTATACAATACAGTAACCTATGCTTTAAAGACCCACTATTTAATTTATGGAAGAACTGCCAGTTATTTTCCTTTATAAAGGAAAATGAAAGTAAATACATTTTAATAATAATATTAGTAAGGAATGGGTTATTTTGTCATTGATCAGATGCTAGACATGCATCTTTCAGAATACCTTCGAACCTTTAGCCCTGCTTTGAGAAAAAGCATTGAGCAGAAGGCCTTCAAACACCTCTAGCAACCTAAATATTTCTATGATTCACTTGACTGACTAATTTTGTTTGAAAAGGGTAGAAAGCCTATGCCTGTTTTTCCTTACCTAAGGATGACAATCCTCAGAGTTTGTAAACTGAGCTATTAAAAGAAGCACAGATATTATAACGCTGTGATACTTGAAGGTTCACACCACACTAGGAGTTAAATTAGCCCTCCAAAATTAACAAAAGTGATTTTTGTATGTTCATGAATCAGAAAAATACTCAAAATTATTTCTATAAATAACCAAATTCCATTTAAATATGAAATCAAAGAAGAAGGAAACCTAGTTTTAGTTTAAGCTAGAGAATAATTTAAAATAATACGAACTCAAACATTTATTGGTATTGCTATCTTGCAACAAGCCTACATGTGAGGTAGTGGAGCACCATAAAGAAATAAAAATTAATTGTCATTTTTTTTCACCTAAGAAAAAAAGAACAAAATTTACTAAATAAAATGTCCTTCTATAACACAGAACTTTGTGTGGCTCTTTACCATACTACTAATTTTTCCTGTTAGATAATCAACATCACTTGAATATAAAACACCAAGAGACAGCTATAATCTTCACTTTCTAAGTCAGGTCAAATATTAGTGGAAGGAATGTGTCTTCAAATTATAAAACCACATTTGCATTATAGTTTTCTGTCAGTTTGATAGTAAAATGAAGAAAATGTTAACCTGGTCACTAAAATTGTGCTTTTATTCAAAATGTTACCAGAAAGATTCATTTATCTATCTGTATCTTCTGACACGATAAGCAATTAAGTAAAATAATTATAAATTGTAATTGGAATTATTATTTAATTTCAGGGCTAAATATTCAGATAAAGTTCTTCATTATGTAACTTCTACTACTATTTCAACTGTTTTGATGGAGAGGAATTTGAAAATACTTTTCCTAACTTTGTGAAAATCTTCAAGGAGAAATACCACCATGAATAAAGATGTAAATGTGCAGACCCTCATAGATTAACAGTAGGAATTTCTGAAAAACCTAAAAATTAACCATGGCAGAAAAATATTCTACAGGTATTATCTTTAATAAGTCTCAAAGTTACAAAAGCCTAGGTCTGAGCTCAGATCTAAAAATAAGTCACAATAAATTAAGAGTTTAGTTCCTGATCATTGCTTTAATTTGTAATTTTCTCCACCTAACTCTGATAGTATGCAGTAAGGACAGTGTTGCTCAGATTTCTAGTAAAATTCATGCTCTGCATGACTGTATCAGTCTTCATCTCCTGGGAGTCAAAGAAGGTGGCCCGTGTGTGAGAGCATGTCTTTGGCTCATTGGTAGTGCCCTGTGGTTCATTGATAGTGTCCTGAAGAATGCAGTCTACTACAAATGATTAGCTGATAATTTTACAGAGAGTTTAATGATAGTTGATGTCTTTCATAAATAGCAGGCCCTGGAATGAGGATCAGCCTTCAAATGATTAAAGTAAAATTCTTAGCATTTGCAGAAGAAAACCAAAACTGAACCAGCACACATACAAAATATTTCAGATTAAGTATCCAAATGTAAAAATATTACATTCTTTAAAGCTTATAGTATTTTGATCTATCACTTATAAGCAGCTAGTTTTGGGCATGCTAGTTAAACATTTGAGAATGAACTTATTTCCTGGAAAAGTAAGTTCATTAAATTAATTCTTTTTTGGAGCTCAAAACCCCAGTGTTTTGTATTTTCTATATACAGGCTGAAATCTGCCATATTGCTTTCACTCTCAAAAATAATCCAGCTCTGACAGATTGCCTTAATCTCAAAAATCAATGCACTAATAAAACCATTGTTGGTATAACATTCACATATATTCCCTTCCACATTTTTTCAATAATGCCCAGATTCTTAGATCTGGGGCTTTGTGTTTCACCATTTTGTTGTTGCTGCTGTTTGGGGGTTTTGTTTGTTTCTTTGTTTTAATCTTTCACCGGTAATCTGAAAGGTTTGCATCAACAGCCTTCAGAATCTTGTTACAGCTTTCTTGTTTCAGCTGACAGAAATGTCTGATGGACACTGAGGATGCTGCTGCCTTCTGTCTAGACCAGCTCAGGCAGAGATATAAAAATACAGACATTGCTACTTGTAGGCTACATAAATGCTTGTAAGGCAACAAAGAAGCATGTACTAGGGTGCCCTCTTCTTTCTGCAGGGCATTACAGCAGTAATTACGTGCCAACAGTGCAGTTGTGCCTAAGCCCTGTCACCTGCCTGAGCTACATCAGGAACGAAAATTTCTACTTCTTCAGCCAGAGGACTAACACAGAAACATCAGAAGAGCTCTAATTAAACTGTGGTATAAACAAGGCACATAACCACACAGGCAATGCTGTTTGCCCTAAACATGACAAAGTGATGGGTGAAAGGTGGCATTAAGATCTGTTCCAGAAGAAACCTGAATTACAACACCAGCTCTTTCTGAGGTGACTTTGCAATAGTCTCACTGATTTCAATCTAAGAACAACCAGAGAGGATTGCCACAGTCTGTATTTCAAGCAGTAGTCCAGAGATGTGAAAATCAAATTGAAGTTTGGTTGAACAAATGTTACAATTTTACAACACTCCTTGCTGTCCCAAATTTATCACATAGGAGAAATATACTGCTCACACCTGGATTGTATTGTATGTGTGAGCAATCCATTTCTCTTAATCCCTTTCTCTAGTCCCTTATTCACTAAAAGCCCTTTATGAGACAAACATAATTGTCATTATTATATATACTATTTCATTGAAAGTATTGTTATTGCTATATTATTGTTTCATTGAACGTATTGTTATTGCTATATTATTGTTATATTGACAAAATGATTGCTAAACCACATTAGAGCAGTATTTATGGCTTAGCATTCTAACCATTTCTTTCTCCTGAAATCTGCTGGAAAAATAATGGCAGGAAAGCAACACTGAGGACTCAAATCCCTTTCAGGCCATCAGGATCTTTACTGGAGGACTGAAAATAAGATAACTATCATAAGTTTATTTAGCACATGTGAATTTCTCATCAGATAGTGGTCAGAGGCAAAATTAGCTTTGCAGCAAGTCAATAATTTAAAGAGACAGACGTGTTGGAGAATGTTTAAGAAATGTCACATAAATTAAATACAAAATTAAATATATTTTCAAATTGTTGGCCTGCCTGTGATACAATTAGTAAAGATATTTAAGTTTATCCATAATGGTACAGTTTTCTCAAATATCACTGATTCCTTCTGCAGGAAAGAGAGAGAAGTCAACTTAAGATCCCCAAAACATGTAATTCTGTATACTAAAAAGATCCACTCCTGAAACACTAATGTACAGAAGAATAATTACATTAGGGATGTCCTGTCCACGTTAATACCTGACAATCTAATTAATATGTTTATTTATTTCAATGGCATAACATTTCCCAAAATTATGGGAACATCAAGCAGTCCAAAGACAGCTAAAGATTATGAAGAAAATGAAACATCATAATTATTGCCTATGAGCAGCTTGCAAAATGAAGACTGGAGGCAAGCACAAAGGTGCTACTGTGGTTGAGGTATTACGCTGAAAAGGAAAAACAGAGTTTGATCCAATCAGTAAATTGACTGGAGTAAATGGAGAAGCAGAAGTGAAGCAGCTTTAAAAAATTATTCACAGTATCACGAGAAAAAAAACACAATAAATTGTATGGTATTCTTTTTGACTTTGGCTTAAGATGGAAGTTCTTCTTAATCATTGTCATCTGGACAGGATAGGTTAAATTACAGATAGATTTGATGTAGGAAAATGTTGCAAATGGATTAACTGAGGATGTAGAGAGCCTTTCTATTGCTTATACAAGACCCAGCTGAACGCTACAAATGTGTTTTACCCACAGAGGAAGGATATCTGGGAGTATCTCATCCCCTGCAAGAGAAGTACTCAGCTAAAGTGATGTTCATGACAGAGTGAATTCCAGGCAGCCTGAGTGCCAGTGCGCGGCCCAGTGAGCGTTTCTTGTCCGGATCAGCAGGAGAGTCTGCTTTCCTGAATGCTCCATTCCTGCTTGTAGGGGTCCTTCCAACTAAGGACATCTCAGCCAAGAAATCTGGCTGCTCCAATTTCCTTCCATCTTGTATTACTCCTCCCAAAGGACCTGTCAGAAGTTCTTCTTAAACATGTCAGGGAAACAAGACCGCATATTTGTCTCAGTCTTTGAGAAATTCAGTAAAAGTTCACCATTTTCTGAATCCTGAATTCTGCTGCTGCTGAATATATATGTATTTAATATGGAATCAACATTTACATTGACTAATCTCTAATATTCAGTAAAATTTAAAAAAAAATAAAAAAAATCAGAGAATCTGGAATGAAGGCATTGGGATCCATTTCTTGCTTCACCTCTGGCTTAACAGGCAAACTTGGACAAGTCATAATTTCTCTCAATGCCCTACAGTCCAATTCTATAGAACAAATGAGCAAACAACATATATACAAGTACCACAAACCTTTAAGATAGGATACTTTCTTCTTAACAGTGTAGCATTTGCCTAAGAATTAATCCTTTCCTCCCAACAACCAGTATCTATAAAAGGGTTAACTCAAAAACACCCTCAGAAACCAGAGAACTACAGGTACTCTTGATACCCTGAACATGTAATATTTATAACAGTCATACAACTTTAATTTTACTTCTTTGCCTTAGAAAAAAAAAAGGAGTGCAATTTTTCTAAGCACAGCACTGCAGAAAAAAAAAAAATGAAGCGCTCGTTAGTTAGGAATTTTCCATTCCTTTTTGCTTCTGCCTGAAAGGCAGAGGACTGTGGGGGTTTCATAGTGGAAAGAATTTAGGCCTGTCTCCCTTTGACTTGCAAATTTTAGAAACAGTGCGCTATCCATCTAACCAGTTGGCAAGGATTTAATATCCCTAAAGCCAGTCATGAAGCATTGTCTCCTCTACCTCCTCCCACCCTCACCCTTCAACTTGTGTATAAAAGCTCAGTGCATGCAGAATTTACACTCATAACAGTGATGGTCACTGGTGTCACTATAAAGTGTCAGGGTAACAGCAGTTAGAGGTCCAGCAGTGATACTGCCATAAACTCTGTATTTCCTCGGGCAAAATGATATCTCACCTGTTAAAACTCATGCTGGTCCAAAATATGGTGCTTATGCATCAAATACCACTATTAAAAAATAATATTTTCACAATACGAACTACAAAGTGGTAAGATATTTTCCCATCACATTTTCAGCACTGTATCAGTATGCATTTATATGTCCTCTTTTAATATTTTAGTTTAGAGTAGGTAGTAAAATAAGAGACCAAAAATACTAAATAAAAAATATGATCAAAAATGTACTATCATTGAATTCAATTAAAAAGCTCTTCAGAAAAAGAATTTCTGAAACAATTCTATCTGTTGTCCTCAAACCATACAGGAGTTCTTCTACTGTGCTCATTACAGCAATTATATACAAAAAACCACTTGTCCAGTCAGTGTATGCTTGTAGAGTTTTTTCCTTCTTTTGAATGACTTGTGCTTTGAAAAGCAGACTTTTCTGCTGAAGGATTTAATTAAAGAGACAAGCATGTCTAAGCTAAATTGTGTACATTTTCTAAATTGCTTGATTAGTCACAGGAACAGGTAGGACTGAAGGAAAACCTGCATATTTACTGTGCCACAACCCCCCTGTACTTTCAGGGGCAAAAGGTAATGTGTACCTAAAATCCCATTTGTACATGTTGCTCTCTCAACTGGACGTGACCTCTGAATGTAAAAAGGCAGGTTGGTGCAGACATTATCTCCCACAGGGGGAAACGGTGGGCTGCTTATCATCCCATCAACCTCAAAGCCTAAGTCACATTTGACATCAAACCAATGTCTCTGGAATGAATTACATTCACCTATTAGGTGGTACTTAGAACCAGAAAACTAGAAAACTAAGGTAGGAAGATGGGGCCATAGAGGAAATATTGGCACTTTGTTTAATGGCTACCGTGCTTACTTCATTCTATGTAATAAAAGGAAAATAATATTAATTCTGCAAAATTCATGTGTCATTTTGTCAAAATCCATATAAAGGCAATTGGAATAGTTAAAGACATAGTCTTTTCTATTTCATTACCTGTGCTTATACACTACTAGATTTTTGTATTCACCTAGTTTTTCCTAAATAAAACAAGATTTTTAGCACAATGATTAGAAAACCATCTGAAATGCACAGCACGTTTTGTGTAAAAACTCACTGTTTTACACTGTTGAGTAAAAACTCGTATTAGGTGTTAGAAGTTCTCTCGTACAAAGTATCAGATATGCAGCTCTCAGTTTTTCAGAGGATGAAATAAAAGTCCTACAGCAGAATCAAACCAAGCTCACAGTCCCATTTTGCAGTCATGTAAATGGACAAGGTGTAGCAAATCAGCAACAAATGGATCACCAGACCAACTTTATCAGTAAATCACTTGCTACACTCTAAATAGTTGCCTTTCAAAATGTTGCTTGCATTACTTGAAGAGCTATATTGATTTTATATCTATCCCTGAACTTGTCTGTGTTTAAGTTTAGAGTCTGGAAATAACAGTTAGCTTTTAATAAAGTGCTATTTATACAATCATACTGCAAACAAGGCTGAATTTCACACATACACAAGTGATAACCTGTTTTCCTCCCTTCCAAAGCAAGGAGGGTACTGACAGCTATGAAAGGATATGTCTTTTTTTTTTTTTTTTTCCATTTTGGTGGCATTACCTATGTTTTTATTTCCTGCTATGGATCAAAGAAGGAACACCTAGCGACTTTGTTTCTTCTATTCTCACAAAAAGAGTAATTGTTATGTAAGCAATAATTTATTGACATTTTCAAGCTCTGGGACTACAATGATTTGGGCAATTTAATTATGCTTTTTTCTTTACAGCACATTTCTGGAAGTGTTTTACCTTTGGACATTTTTCCAGTTTTCTTTTCTTTTTTTTTTTTTTTTTTGGTTTTTTTTTTTTTTTTTTTTTTTTTTTTTTTTTTTTTTGTTTTTTTTGTTTTTTAATGCTCACAGTGGCATCCTGTCCTTCCACTGGACCAGGACTCAAGGCCAGGATCCAGCTGCTGAGCTCACTGTTTCAACTGGCACCACCCCATTACCATTTTGTGCCATGCTGTCTGTACACCAGGCAGTCAGGAGAATGGTAAGATAGCCATTTAAGCATAAAAAAGTGAAGAGATACCAGAACTACTTACACTCAGTCTTAAAGTGTCTGTGATTTGATTCTAGAGAATGCTGTACATTCAAATAATATTGGCAACATTTTACACCATTTGACTGTACATCATCTTCCAATGTTTTACAATGAAAACATCTCATTGTCATAATCTGTGCATCTCCATTGCCCAGCTCCATCCACTCTTGCCAACAAACACACATAAAGCATTTTTTCCATGCAGTGTGCCCTAGGTTAACCAATTAACAACATAATTAATTTAGTAGTGAATAAGATGGCTTTGATATTGTGTCGCTCTGTACTGGGGAAGCCAGGCAGCTAAAGGCCTAAGGAAAAAAAGCATTCCTTCTCTGAAATCTCCGTGGGGACCAAATCCAATGGGGTCAGGAGAGTTACTGGCTCTGACAGAGCGGGACACGCCAACAGACAGCAACAGACCTGAGCAAGCGTGAATGATGTGTCTATTTGGCAGCTTTTCTGGAGAAAACAGCTTTGTAATAAAGGCAAGGGGAATATGAAAATCACTGTATCTTTCTATAACAGGTAGATCTGTGATGGATCTGCCCTTGCTCTGGCTCTCTGATCTGCACCGACATCCTTCGGTGAGGAAGCTCTGGTGAAGGAAGATTCCTCAGGGATGGTTTGTACATCTCTCTGCACACAAAAGAGAAGGTGCCTCGCTCCTCAAGCACTGACCTGTTTTCAGAACCCAGGTTTGTAGGCAGGGAATCAAGCCAGAGCTGCTGGAGGGAAGTTTTAGGGAGACCAGATCTAACCCTGTTGCGGGGGGTGTGTCTATCAGTGTTTGTCAGAGGAATTACAATTGGGTAGGGCTTTAGACAGTAAAATTGCACAGTGTAAAGTGCTTGGACCTGCCACAGAGCTGGCCTTTTAAGTATATCTTGAGTTCAACAAGATACAGATTCATGGATGATGGGATTGAAGATCTACTTCTGAAGTGACAGCCAGGTGACATAGTGCACATGAAAGGAAGCTAAGGGCCCAGTCAGGGAGAAAGGCAGGAGGGGCACAGGAGCTGGAGCCATGGTAGAACCTGCCAGAGCTCAGGAGAGCTGCTGTCTGTCCAGGCAACAAAGGCTCTTCCTCAAGGAACGTACCACAGATTCCTTCTCTGTCCTATGTCATCTTATCCTGACGACCAGTTTGAACATCACAGAAGAGAAGAACGTAGAGACCCTATTGGAAGGCTAGCTAAATTAATAAAAAAATTAAAATTAAGTTTTGGTAAAGGACTGGGTGTAATATGTCATCCTTGGAAAGATGGCTAGGAAAAAACCCTACTAATCTCTCATGGGAGGAAAATTAAAAATATGCAAGACACCCAAAGATGGATTTCAAATACTTAAATGGGGGATTGATGTTATCTAGAAGTGAAGAAGCAGAGGCAGAAGATGTGGCAAGTGATAGATTAGATACAGACCCTGCTACCTGAATCATAGTGCATATGTCAGGATAGATCTGCTGGATTTTCTGTAGTGCAACCATTTCAAATCCAAAAGAGGCTAAAAACACTTGTTCAAAGTCTTTTCCTTTTGTTTCTCTGGGTCAGAATAATATGACTGTGTGTGTAGGAGAGCATTCTTTCTTGTGTTAGGAGCATCAATAAGGAGATCTCTGAGAGCTGAGGAGAAGTTGCCTTTGCCTTAGCACCTAAAAATTGAAAGTTCTTTTGACATGTTCCTTATACCTTATAAAGTCTCAGCCTCAGGTGCCTCCACCTGTTTTCAGAAACATGTTGCTCTTACTCTGCCCTTTCACTAAATTAGCCATATGCACACAGTCTTTCCTCAACTACAGTAAGCTCAGAAAATAAAGTTTTGTTCTACTTCTCAAAGGCTTACACCTCAGTCAAATCAAAAGCAATTTTCTCTAGAAAAATTAATAGCACTTCTCCTTCATGAGCACTATTTCTATGCCAATTTCAAGTTTCTACCTACAGCTCAACAAGCTGTCAGAGTCCACAAATATTCTCTATAAAAGTGGAAAAATATATTTTATCTTGGCCCATACCAGGAAACAGCTCAACCCATGTTCAGGCACTGGGGATTCACAGGTAGATATGCATCAGGAGTATTTTTAGCCTCCAAGTGAACAGTCTGGAAGTTTTAATTGACTGAAATCAAGTTCGTATGAAAACTACTATGCAAGTTCAACATGTAATGCAATCCATAAGAGCCTATAATTGCATCTGAAAATTTGCTAGTGACTCTTACTTCAAAGAATTACAGCAAACAAAAGGCATTTGAGAAAATTATCTTTGTTCTCATGTTTGTTTTGCATGCATGGCAGAAGTTGCACATCATCAGTTTTACTCTTTCCTGTGCAGAGACATTCACTTGCTCAGCTTCTGCCATTTTTTCAGGCATTGCAGGCAGTAACCAGGAAGAAAGACCAGTTTTAAGGTTCAGGATAATACAGTTTAAAGCCACAAAATGCAGCAGCAAAACAAATGGATGAGTTCTAAAATTCCTGCAGTCCTCATGGGCCTTGGATTGCCATTGCTTGCTCTGCAGTATTGAAAATCAGGCCACCTACTTATGTCCTAAAGAGAATAAAAACCTAATTGAGGCATCTTCTTTGGAAAATCTTTGCCATCACCTTTAAGCCTGTGATTCTGCTTCTTAAAAAGAAAATGAAAGCAACTAAAATGCTAACCCTAACTTAGCAAATAGTAAAAATATCTTGCTATTTCTGAGACTGCTTGTACTCAAGTCCTGTCTGACCTTTACCTCATGCAATGTAGTCTAAGGTGTAGAAAGGAACTTCTTTTCCTACCTCACAATTTCAATTTTTTATTTTGTGTGGAAAAAAAGTTATAACTAAATTTCTGTTTCCATTGAGTGTTATTCAAGGTTTTAAGTGAGAAACCAAAGGAGTTAATTTACATCTAAAACCAAATCAGCACATGCAGGAACTAAAGCATGTGAGAAGTCCTGAGATACTTGTTTGTTTATGATAGTAACTTTATTTATTTATGTGGGCTGTACGCTTCCTCTAGTAGGCAAAGCCAAGACACAACTTATCAGTGATGCAGCATGATAGAGTCCATCTATCCTTCTCTGATAAAACAATAGTAAAGATACATACAACCTTTTCTGCTTGGTCATTTTCATTACTTCCGATGTTACTGAAAGCCTAAACTAATATTAACTTCAATATTACGTACAGTTATTCCTAACATGGTGTATTACACAACCTTAAAAAAACGTCTGAGAACTACAAGCCAGAAATAATTTAAAAACAATGTAAAATAACCTGAGCATTGTTCTGCATTAAGTTTTTTTCCTATATTCCAATATTTAAAATTCTAATATTTAATAGGAAATGCACAACTTTAAGTGTGTACATATGTGTATAGATAAAATTAAAAAATTAAGTTTACATGCCTAAAATTAATAAATCCATCTTATTATTGGCAGTTTACAGAATTTGCTGGACTCATTCCTTTCAATGGCAAAGCTGAACACACTTTCAGAGTGATAATTTCTAGGGTTAATTGTCATAGCTTCCTTGACGCAATCTTCTCCACCAGCTTTATTTTATCTGCCAGAGCACCAATATGCCATGATTAGCATAAATTAAACTAAATAAATTCAGTGGGTTACTATATTATTTTATGCTAATCCATTTATTTATTTATTTTTAAACATTTCAAGGTTAGGGATGGGTGAGCACTGTGATGGCGAATTCCTAACGCCAGCTTGTTCAAATTCAGCTCAGAAGTGCTTAAAAACTGTGTGATCTTTTCCAGAAACGTTAAGGAGAAAAAATTCGGTGTGAAAAATGTCGTCGAGTACAAACTGCTCTATCATTACACACTGACCTTTTACGGATGTTCTGATGGCACGCTACTGTGAGGCAAGGAACTCAATACGTGCAACTCAGCAGCACAGAGCAAAGGAAAAAGAAACTCCAAGCAAATTTGCTTGTATGGCTCAAATGAGAGGCGTTCCTGCTGGTAATAGAATATCCTGACCTCCTATTACCCCAAGTAATGGTCTTTCAGATTTTGGAAAGGAGTTCCCACATCTCGAACAACTGGTTCATGCCAGCTGCCTGCAACATTACTCACAAAGGCTCTCCTTGTGAACCTGCTGACAACAAGCAAACTGGAGACAGCTGGAGAACGGGCAGTGGTGCACATGATCAATCAGCTGACCACTCAGCTGCATTGGTGCCTCTGCTGTCTGAGAGGAAATTTTCTCAAAACACATGTGAAGAGCACATGTAGCGTGTTTATCACTGACTGACTCTCTTCAGAAGATCTAACTCAAAACCATAGTCAACCAATGTTTGAAAAGACCAATTGTTCATGGTATGTATGCAATATTCCATCCTATCTGTCAGCACAGCTTGCGCAAACGCACTGTACTGCATCATGTAGAAATGAAACCAGCACTGAGATTCACAAAATGCTTTAATTTGCTTCTTGCACATGACAGCACAGTAAAGGCATATGCTGTTCTGGTTTGTCAAGTCTGCATCAATGTAAGAGGTGATAGGTACAGAAGCAGACCTTAAAGGAAATGGAAAGAGAGGATGAGATTTTCATCACAGAGAGTTCTAATGAAGTTGGTGGGTAGAATAGCTGAAGTAGAAAAAAGTTGGTGAAATTGTAATTGTTTCAACTGCTCTTGCACAAGCACTTCAGCTTTTCATTTACTGAAGGTGTTAAAATTATCTTTGTTCTCTATTATCAAATTTAAAAGTATCTTCTTGTTTGTCCAGTTATATATAAGACAAATTATGAATGAAAAATGAAGTATGACAGTACAGATAAAGAAGAGACATAGTCCTTGTGTAGGCAGGAACAGAATTAAACACAAGGGTCCAGCCAACAGCAGAAAAAAAAAAAGGCCATGACCAGGAGGCACAGTTAAGACAAGAAAATGCAAATTTGAAGTGCCTGGGATAGAAAATGGACAAATTGATCACTTAAAGTATGTCTGTATAGTCTCTGCCAAATTAACTGATAGCCATAGGCATCTTTTATGGTCTTTGCTTAAATTAAGTGCCAACGTGGCAAATGATCTGTACGTATTTTGAGCATTTCACAGCAACAGAAAACAGATGAAGAAAACATCAAATAAGAACCGTGTCCCAATAATAACTTACAATTTCTACTAACCATTCAAAAACCACTGTTGCAAACTGACTAGTCCTGCTGGAAGGCTGACTGGTCTTACCTTTCTGTTTCCTTTCTGTATATCACAAGAGCTAATGTTTATAGGGCAGAAAAAATACATGACAGCACCTACTGCCATCCAGAATGCCAGCAAGAATTTGAACAGAAAGCCTTCAGTTTGGAAGTCAGAATGGACAGCAAGGAAGGGTTAGAGCCTTTACTTGGACCTTCTTCATTTTCAGCGCTTATATGCTGTGGATGCCAAGCCTCAAACAGGTCTCTCTTCTTGCTGTCCACAAGGCTGCTCCTTCCCCAAATCCAGCCAGATTTGAGCCCTTCCTGCTGCTAAGTCAGTGGGCAACTGAGACAAGAACTCTGGTTAAAGCTGAGGTAACCCTTGTGAGATCAGCACCACAGCAGTCAACACCTTGTAGGACGCAGACCCTCATAAATTATATGAAAACTGTTGTCAGTAGTAACTGTTGACTAGGGAAACCAATTTAGAAATATGTACGTGTTTAAAGCACTTGAAAAAAGGGCAGTTAAAAAAAACAGCAGGAAAGCAGATACAGGATGCATTGTATCACATAAATCATAGTAGCTTTCCTTCACAATGATTTTCAAGATGATATCTGAAAGGATCAAAACCTATAAGCATTAAGAAGGGTGTTAGCTGCTGAAAGCCATCAGAATCCCTTGTTCTATCGCTCTGAATACATTATTGCATCTCACTTTCTAATGCTGAAAATTGATAGATTTTCAGATAAAAATTAGGAGAAGCTGAATTGGACTCCCTCTCTGGATTCTTGTAATGTATGCATTTTCATAATTTTTTTTTTTTTGTGTAAAGTACTTGGGGAAAAAATTGCATATATTTATGGTCAAATTACTGGCAGCTTAGCCTTGGAAATACTGTAATTTAACTGTTTAATGGTAAATTAAATGTACAGTTTGTAAGGTAAATAAATTCTTTTTAATTCAAATAATAGTAAACAATATGTACATAATACAAATTCTGCTTAACAATGACAGACTATTTTCACAACAGATAAAATTTATTTATTTCAGCTTGTATTTGTTACTAAACAGTCTCACAATAACAGAGATTGTTTCCAAGTACAAATGTGTGTTAAAGCATTTAACTTTAATAGTGAAATCTTGTCATATTGATGTACAGTAATAGAATATCATAAAATTCTATTCCAAATTGCAAACTCAAGAATAAAAATTAACTTTATATACTAAGGAGGACAGGTTGAAATTACTGCTATATGGTCAGAAAGTAAAGTGCTGGTTAAAATTTTGATTCTGCTTAATGTATTTTAAAAAATAAATCCTAATTTTTTTTGGTATTTCTAAAATAATCAGAAAGAATTTAGGCTTCAGTTCTGCCAGGATGATCTCTGCTAACAAACATTACTACTCTATCAAGCTGTTCTGACTTTAGTCCTCCAGGGTGTGCGGAGGCAGACAAGTTTGTAAGATAAGGGCCCTTATGTTAAAAATTCATAGGAAAGGTCATGTTTCTACCATTTCTGAAGTGCTGAGCAGATCAATGGAATGCACAAAACAAGACAGTAAGAAACAGAAATTTTTTCCTGCTGACTGGCACTCCTGGAAGCAGCACTTGGGAAATACAGGATTGCCACCACTACCCAATTTTGGGGCATTCTTTGCTTCTGGCCTGCGACAAAGCGAGGTCCGGAGACAGAGAGTCCCTATTCCACTTGCAGGAGCAAGCACATGGATACCTTCAAAGGCCCCTAATGAAGTCAACATGCTGAGCTGAGATAACCCACCTCTTAAAAAACAGGACACAGTTATGTGGGAACCTTCTAGCAAGCAAGCAAGGGTAAATCTCTGGTAATTAATTCCCTCTGGTGCTGGCCAAAAGCCATTGTGCCACAGGGAGGCTGGCCATGCCCAGAGCAAGGGGTTCCTCACCAGGCATGGTGGGCACAGTTTAAACACCCACACTTACCAACACAAAAGGAAACACTGAGCTGTGCAACACTCCTCTGCTTCAGGTCCTATGGCATGAATGTGGCCATACTAACCCCTGCCTAGTCTGGGGCTGCAGCCAGTTGCACTGGAAGCTTTTCCCTTTGGATTAAGTCCTCAATGTATACCTTTTTCTATTCAGCACAACCTCACCCTGAATTCTAACAGCCAGCAATAAGAAAGTCACAGCAACACAGGATTTATCTCACACAATCACAATTACCCTTTTGATACTTTTCTTTCATTTATACCGGAGACTCTTAGCTTGCTTTCTATTTCATCTGCTTCCCAGAGACCAAATTTACCTCCCTGAGCAATGTTTTGCCCCATAAATGAACACTTCATGATAGATGCATTACTATACCTTACATTTACTGTAGAGCAAAAAAGGCTCTTAAAGGGACTTTGTGACTTTACCCTACTGAAGCTGAAGAAGCCCAGATATAATTAAGGATGGCAGTTGGCTGGCAGTCCCTCAACAGCAGCCGCACCACGTCAGTCCTTTTAAAATCAGCCAAATAAAAAGCAGGTCATTCAGAACTGTGTTTTGGGGCCAGACACTTGCAAGAGAACTGAAACAGATCTAAACTAACAGCCTGGTACCATTCAAAAGTACACCACAAAATAATACACACTTATTGATGATTTGGAAGTAGAGGTTGCAATAGTTGTATTTCTGAAAGCTCTGAATATTATTTTCTGAGATTTTCCTCTTCTTATATAGCCAACGGTTTTATAAAAGGCATTTTGTTTAAACCATACCTATTATATACTAATATGCATTCTTTTGAGGATTATGTGAGCTACCTTAACTCATGTTGAATAATATTGCATTCAACACACATCCCCACTGAAGCTGATAGAGGATTAGCTACTAGCTAACACAAGGACTAACATCAGTCTGACCCTTACAACTGGAAAACTCAGACAGCATCGTAACCTCACAAAGAACCCAAAGTGCTTTACAGATTGAATATGCAACAACTGATCACTCAGGCTGAGGTGTCCTCAGGAATCTCTCATCAGTTGCACATGAGGTATGCTAAAACTATAGCTAAGATGGCACATTTTCAAACAAAAGCTGAAAATATGTAGAAGTCTTCTAAAATGAGGGACAGTCTAGCTATTACGAGCAAAATCAGCTCCCATCTTATAGCTGTTTTAAGTCACTGACAGCTGGTTTAGTCTTCCTACAAGTAGCTCTAGTTTATTTAAGAATGCTTCATTTTTCCTGTACCACCACTTTCCATTTGCTATTTCCTGCTTTTAAAAAAAAAGTAGCTCATTGAAAATGTAAACTATATAAATCATGTATCAGAAAAATTTAAAACATGTAAGTCAAAAGCATTGCTTTACTTGTTTGACGAATTACAAGAGTCGAGACCCATGTCTCCACATGCTGCCCCAGAGCTATGCCAGAGCTCTGCCCACTACATCACAATGCCAGCAAGAATGCTGCTGAGTTACTCCCTGAAGCTCTCTCTGCAATGGAAATATTCCTTGCAGATTCTCCTTAGTTTAGTCAATTTTTAGTCAACTGAATTTCCAAGCGGTCATGTTCTGGTGGATGAAAAAGCTGTTTTCCAAGTGCTGCAGGGAAACATGATTTTATTTCTATATTTGTTTCCTGTGGAATTTAAAAATAAATGTGACCAACATCTCTATCACAGGTTCTAAAAGAAGCTAAATTCTAGACCAAGCTAAAAATTAATTTTAAAAACATCCATTTCTTCCAACAGTGGAAATAACAACTTTGACAAAATAAGAAAGTGAGCAGTTCCACTAAAGTGATGTGTTGTCCTGCCACTCTGCCTTGTGCTCGCCTGGCTTTCTTCTATACATTTAAAAATAATGCAGATATTTTTACACAGAGCATCTCTGTGATGCTTTTAATTTATCTGGTCCTTTGCACTTCCAGCTAGCATCTAATGCAGGAGGTCCCAGCTCTGTTGTGAAGGCATCTGGTTCAGCTTCATAAGCGAGCAATCTCTGAACTGCAGAGTCTGTGCAGGAGCTGCCCTTCTGGACTTTAACAGCGATTTGCACTTAGCTCTCAGCATCCAGAAGCCACTTTGCATTCAAGTGAGCCTAACTTAAGCACAAGGTATACAAAGCTCAAAAGAAATAAAATGAAAATAAAGGCAAATATTACTTCTGCCTGTACTGAGAAATCTGTTGGCAGGGTTGTGCCTTCCACTCCTGTACAAGAGACAAGGCAGTACAATTTTCATTAGGCTTTCTAACTGTGTCACAGCAAAACTGGAGCCATGCCACCGACTTATATTCACCATCCAGTAAAGACGGCAGCTTGCCCCACCTCTTGTTTGACTTCAAGGATTTTATCCAGAACAGTGGCATTTTTGCAGTGAGAGCTGTGCCTGCTAATGTCATGGTGATCTAAGTTCAAACTCTGTTTATGACAAAAGCAAGAGTGTCTAATTATGGCACATTCCTTAATACAATGAATCAACCACAATCAATGAGCAGGATTTGATAAAGTTCTGCCACAAATTCTGTTTTAAAACTCCATGTTTTCATGTGGAGTGGACACATGAAAATGAGGCTCTGTGGGGGAAAAATTAACAAATCTTTGAAAAAAACCAAAGCTGTATAATCTGTGGTATTTCAGTTGGTCTTTATCCGCAAAATCCCAGATCTTTGTTTAAGCTACAAACAGACTATAAAAATCAGCTTGCTGGCCTCTCTCCTTATTATCCACATCCCTGCACAAATCAAATGAAGCTTTTGCTGTAAAGCTGATAAAAAACACCACACACATGAGCAAGCTGATGTATTTAAAAAGTGGTTATCATTTCTAATCCTTTCCTCTCTCTCCAGGGAATATCATATTTCCAAGGAACACACAAAACTCCACCACTGAGCACACATCAGCACTTATACTTGTTTTGATTAGGGATTTTCTAAAATAACAATGAATGAAGTAGCCTGGCATTATCGTTGATTTTTAGCACCTAGGGAAGCAGTATGACAGTCATCCAATTGTTTAAAATCAGTGAATAGCCAAGACCAGTTCTGACAAATATTTATACTCACATAATCTATTTCAAAACCTCACAAAATGAACTACAGTACTTGGTTTGATATCAGGCTGATGCTTTTGCCATTTCTTTGTAGACAACCTCCTTTGTAGAACCTCACATGTAACCCAGAACAAGAGAAGTGGTCACAGATGCCAAACTTATGCCTGAGCTCTCTTAGCAGGCAATGGGATTTGTTTGAGATTCAGGATATCGACTGAGATGCTCTCCAGTTCCACTTCTTTGCCAAACAGAGCAAATTTTATTATATAATGTAGACATATCCAAATGATATATCCACTCTAGACAATCAAGTTTAGATTCATGAAAGGTCTAATGCTCATTTGACACATATGTAAGCCTAGTCTTGCAACTTGCCGCAAGCCAGGGAGTGACAACACTGGGAAACCAAGGTGGTGTAAGATTCAGGTCCCACCTCCTAGAACAAACTGATTTGTTACAGACTTGAGCCAAAAACTGGAAGTCTGACTTACGACTTGTGCAGAAAGGTTTAAATGTCTCTCTTCAAGTTGTGCACTGTTGAACTTTGTCTGCACAAAGACTGTTTTATAAATAAAACTACAGCCATGAGTTATGATTTTTGGACTCTTGAAAATATACACAAACACACGCACACACAAAGAATACAGAACAGAAACAAGCACTTAATTTAACTGAGAAACTTCTGATGGCTTCAGAGTGGAGAAAGGTGCTTCTTCAATGTGGGCTTGAGCACAGTGAGCCTTACATTCACGACAGAGGTTTGTGTGTCCAACACCATTAACATTTCATGTTGTGTGTGATTTTTAACTTGTGTAACACAACACACACATTCTGCTACTTAGATTCTATCAATTTAGCCATGTCCTAAGAGCTTCACCTTTTACATGAAGGCAGTAGGCCATTTATATTTACAAGCGTCATAGGGAGCAGGGTGAGGTAACAGCCTTCTCCCTGCCAGGCAGTGGGTGACCTTGAAAACAGAAAAGGACAAGGAAATGGAGATGAATCTACCAATGTAACAAGTCTTTGCTCTTCTTAAATTTTTAAGTGTTGGTAAAGAGCAGGAACAGCACTTTAGAAGTAGCCACAGATACCTGGGAATTACAAAATATCAAAACAAAATTTGCTCAATGAATTTAAGTCACTAACGTCTGTAAAATTTTCTCCTGTAAATAAGGTCCTTCTGGTTCAATTTTCTCTGATACTTCTTGTCTTTTTTTTTTAACATTAAAATATATAAAGCAAAACCTCAAGCCTAATTTGCTTCAAAAGCAGCACAGACAAGTAGCTGTTTGAGAAAATGAAATTTAATTGAACATGGGTATGTAATTTAAAGACATGAAAACAAAACTGACATTAGAGGAGTAAGCATGTATTCCAGCAAATTCTCCTCTCTTCAGCTAGAAGTTGTCAGGGTTTTGGTTTTTTATTTAGCAATTTCTGTTAAACTATTAATCAGATAAAACAAATAAAAACAGAAGTAACACCTGTGTAGTCTGACATGAGCACAGACTTAAATCAGATTCAACTTTTAACAGCCACCCTCAGGTGCCTGAGGAATCATAGCAAGGTAATTCAAACACTGTTAGGCCAGTTTTCAATGGACTTCTGTCAGCTGAACAGCTGATAAAAGCCATCTGGACGATCAAATACTGCATGGTTCAAGATACAGAAAGTGGTGAATATATGTAAGCCCAATCAGTCTGAATGACAGATCTGCCTCCTCACTGCCTAGTTTTTTGTTACTGTTTTTGACAGCTATATATATTCCATTTTCAACAGAGTTCAGAAGTCCAGGCCCTATCTATATGGCATTTTTAATTCACATCTACACAAATGTCATGGTATTTCTCAAGGGGTAAAAAAGTGTAGAAGCTGATTTTTGTGTCAGCTAATAAAATTATTGTATAGTTCATTCAATTATATTTTCTTAGCCATGTATCTATAGGGATACCTAACAGTTACAAGACAAATGACAGACAAAGATAAGATGATGTAGTCTACACAAGCTGTCACTAGTACCTGAAAAGATATGACTGAAGAAGTGGTATGGAAGAGGTTTGGTCTTTCCCAAGAACCTGACAGGTTACCTCTCCTACCCAAAATGAGACAGCCATTAATCACTAACAGTTTAGCCACACAAATCCAGTGCACAACTGCCATGCGATTTGAACGAGTATTACCCTTTTCTATCAGATATTTAATAACAGAGAGACACTAGAATTTATCTTCTGCCTCTAAGACTCTCACCTATGAGAAACTCGGAATTATAGACTAATGGTTTCCTAGATGAGAAAACACTGGCTATTTGCATGACCAGCTTTTTCCATGACACAGATTTGCTCTTTAAATGTCCTTTGATATACACATCTGCATTTTCAACTGCACTAGTAATATCAGCCACCTAATCTTACTGTGGCTTGCCACACACATGAGGCATTTATGTCCACTGCATGCCTATGACAATCCTCCCCTCAACCATGCGAGTAATTTCCACTGATTTTGTGGAAAATTAGATGTGTTGGAATTTTGAAAATGAGAGCAATTTTTAGGGCCTTAGACACATGTTTTAGAACATATTCCAGGACCCAATTTTGGAAACTTGTTGTCCATGTTCATCTTCACAGTGTAAAACGCTGCCTTGGTAATAAGGAATGGAGATACAAGAACACATGTAAGTAGAACTGGCGTTGCAAGCAAACACAAACACTTTATTGCAAACATCATGACTAAAATTCACACCATCTAATTCCATCCAAGATGCAGATGGACTTCTATTTGCAAGAAGGTCAACTAGAAAGTCTTTGCAGTTGATTTGTGCAGAAGGTAACTATGATAGCCTGGAGGCTCCCAGAACCTGTGCATGTGGAAAGACAGTTTGAGCTGTCTGATATCCATCTCCCATGTGTGGCAGTGTTTAGGACAGGCAATCAAAAAAAGCATCTGGGCTTGTCCAACAGAAAAAATCTTACCTGAATTAACTGTCACAATCTGAAGAGACAAGATTTTCATCCTTAGTTAGCTGCATCCCTTAGACCTCCACTTGTTGAGGTGTAACTTCAGCCACGAATCTCAGTAGAAAGCAGCAGCTTTATTTAGCACGTACAATATATCTGCTAATACATTTTTTGCACAATAATATCTACAGATTTTGGTTATGAATTAGAGAAGAAAAAAGTTCACAAAAGCACAAATTTTCAGGACAGGTGCTGGACAGGAATCACTGTGGATAGAATTTTTTAACTTCCAGGATGATAAAAATGTCAGGAGACAAAATAAATGAGAGCATGGTAATTTTCCTCATAAAAACTAGAGGTTATATGAAAAAAAAAGCTGAAAAAGACTGTGCTCAAATGGAAACTGTCTCTTCTCCATTGATAATATGATGCAGCCAGACGTACCGCAGAAGATTAGAAGTAACCGGCAAGATTTTATTACCTTTGATTTTTAGCTCTGTGCAACATAAAATTAATTTGTATTTTGCACTAGAAAATGCATGGCATGGGATTAATGATGGCAGTGTGGAAGAGAGGATTTTTTTTCTCCTGTGGAAGATCCATGAATTCTTCTCAGACCTCAAACAGTATTTGCAGCATGAGACAAATATCTGCTTTGCATTTTATGGTGCTATACCACTCACAAGAGGCCCAGTTTAGACCACACATGCTTTCAAACTTCTGGTTACATAGCTAGACCTCACTGAGTCTGATCTTAGTATCAGATTTGATCTCTTAGAATGATAAGCAGTTTAGCATGGTATTTCACAATTTTCCAGATCCTGAGAAAACGGCAGTTCCCATGCTATTTCAGCACCTTCTATCTAAAATGAGGCAAAATGTGGCTAAGGTGACAATACCAAAAAAATAAGAGCAATAAGTAATAGTAGAAGAAGAGGTTAACTAAGAAAATAACTTTCTAGCAACACAGTATCTTGTCCAAAGCTTCAGGAAGGGTGATCAAAAGAAAAAAATCTGACTTTTTAGAGAAATTTCAGGAATTACAACTCAGAGGATTTGTGTTTTCTTCATATCATCTATATATAACTAGAGCAAGACAATTAATATTGCGCTCATTATTTCCAGAATTTTTAGAATACTACAAATCCAGGTCAAATGTTGTCTTTCAGAAGAGGTAAGACCTCAGAACATTGAAAAATTAAAGGAAAAAATAAATCTATCTTGATGTCTACTTTAAACTCACCCTACAACATAGAGAACCACTGTGTTGTTCAGGTGCTACCTTTCCCTGCATGCCCTTTATTTGCTATGAGCCAAATACTGACCCTTAATTACATCTTAGCAATGAACACACTAAAAGAAGTATTTGTGGTCTGTCCTTTTCTTGCCTCTTCTGCCGGGTTTACCCCCTCTGGCAGAGACTACAAACTTTTACAATCCCTCATTTTCCCTTGTACCAGATACCCCTCAAGGTCTCAGGTCCCATTTCCTGGTCATCCTCAGCACTGACCTTCTATCTGCAGCTGTTCCCAACTGTGTTTAATTTGTAGACCATGACACTTTCTGAGATTCTGAAGTGTGGTACTCTTTTAATTCCAGAAAACACTTGTCTGGCCACAGAGATGTAGCACTAATGAACACTTGTGTCCCAATAAACTTAAAAGAAATAGTGCAGTCTGATCAAACTTCAAATGAAAGGCAGGTGGTCTTCAGTAAAATTCCGCATAGCAGTGTATTGCTGTTTGAACAGGAAAAGAAGATCTGGACTGAATATTGCAGTTTCTTACTTTGACAAAATTTTTTAAAAAAAGAATCCTAAAACTCAAAACCAGAAAAATCCAGATACCTTCTAACAGATGGCTCAGTTAGGTGGGATGAATCAGTAAAGTCCTAGTTTTAAAGCATTTCAAGGATCATAGAAACATATAATAGCTAGAGTTAGAAAGGACCTTAAAGATCATCTAGGGATCCTTGCAACTGTAAGCCTAAAAGTGCATGGTGAGGGGAAAGTAGGCTCAACACCTGGAATGCAAACATTCCCAAACAGGAAATCTGTTCCCTCTTTCTGCTAAGAGGCAGGGAGCAGCTCCTAGAGCCAAGACAGCTTCCAACCACATGGGAATTACGGTCATCCTAGAGGCTGCAGAGAGGCACTCTGTGTGTCACATACCATGGTACTATGCACTTGACTGCTCAGGAGCTGGTAAGGGTAACAAGTCCTTCACACAGGGGATCCAACAAGCCACAGCCCCTTCCTGCCCTCTCCCACTTTTATGTTCTCAGATTATGCAGAAGGTCAGGATGTGAAAGTGCATGAGGGAACTGGGCAATCAACTGCCATACAGAAAGAACTGCCAAAAGAGAACTGACTACTTAAGATGTCATGTTAAGTAAAAGTGAAGGAGGACTTTGAAACATCACTACCCATTCTCCCATACCTTTTTTATTTTTATTAGACAGAAAATTGGACTATCCTACCCTGCAGCATATCTATAGCACTGAGTGGAGGACTCTGATGAGATATACCTTTAGCTAAGCATCTTATGACCTTTCCACCATCCTGAACTAATTTTCATTGCACTTTTGGCAATGGATAAAATTGGGTTGATTTCAAACAAAAGGATGTTCTCACATGGACCATGGGAAAACAAATAAGAACTTGAGTCACTTGTGACACATCTTGAGGAATTGAAGGCATCAGATTTAATTGTCTGCATTAAATATATTACCCTGAAATAACTTCTTGCAGTTTTGAAGCACCTGAGAAAATGCTGTGGATTGGAAAGTTGAGGAGGATCATCTTCAGTGGCACTGCAATTGTAAATAGCAATTATGACACACAGAAAAAGCTTCTTTGCTGTTTTGAAAGATAAATACATTACAGAAATCATAAAAGCATCTTTAGTGACAACAAAGGAATCTATACAAAAGCTCTGTAAGAATAAACAGGATATTAGCTGAGATTGATTACTGCTGCCTTTGTAGATGTCTATATTTAAGCTAGTTCAGCAACAGGAAAAACCTGATTGCTGCTATTCTCAGTGAGCACAAGGCATCTGAGATGTGAAACAGGAAGTTAGATTTCTTTTGGAAGAGGAAAAAGAAGAAAATGTAACTTTTAAGAAAGGTTTTCACTGCTCTAAGTCTGTTAATGGTTCTCAGCAATCCCACCAAAGAAGTCTGAACTACATTTGAAATAGGAAAAAAAGAAGATTCCCTTTGAGGATTTGTAGACACTTTCACATGATCCAATGAAGCTTTTACATGTTTTGTTAAGTGATTTTTGTGTTATCTGTCATCCCTGTAACATGAACCATGTCTATCATTAATCTGAAAAATAACCAACAAGTTAAGAAGCTGATACATATTTCTCCATTTTAAAAATTTTACCAACCAGAGTTAGAGAGAAAATGGAGAGGCAAAAAAAAAAAAAAAAAAAAAAAAAAAAAAAAAAAAAAAAAAAAAAAATCACCTACTCTTTGGTTTGAACTGAGACAGAGAATTCTTGCCATTTGTGTAGTGCAGGTAGCAGAGGGCAGGACTCATCCAGACAGAGGAAAACTATGATTTACAATGTTGGTGAGGAGGGAAGAGGGACTGACGCCATCTGCCTGGACTTGTGCAAAGCATTTGACTCTGGGCAAAACAGCAACTTTGTCTCTAAACTGCAGAGACGTGGATTAGGTGGATGAACCACTCAGAGGACAAGGAATTGTCGGGATGGTTGTACTCAAAGAGTTGGGGACAAGTGGCATTCCTTGGGAGTGTGTATTGGGACCAGGACTGTTTAACACCTTTATCAGTGACATGGACAGTGGGATCAAGGGCACCCTCAGCAAGGCTGCAGATGACACCAAGCTGTGTGATGCAGCAAGGCTAGAGGGAAGGGACTTGGGCAAACTCAAGGAGATGACCTGGGGGCTGGAGCACATCTCCTGTAAAGACAGGCTGAGAGAGTATGTTGTTTCAGACCAAAGAAGAGAAGGCTCCAGGGAGACTTTATAGCACCTTCCAGTACTTAAAGGGGGCTACAAGAGAGCTGGGAGGGATTTTTTAAAAGGTGATGTAGCAATAGAACAAGGGGTGATGGCTCTAAACTAAGAGGGTGGGTTTAGATGAGCTATTAGGATGAAATCCTTTATAATGAAGGTGGTGAGATGCTGGAAAAGGTTGCCCAGAAAACCTGTGGATGCCCCATCCTGGAAGTGTGCAAGGCCAGGTTGGATGGGGCTTCAAGCAACCTGGTCAAGTGAAAGGTGGTCCTGCTCATGGAAGAGGGTTGGAACCAGATGATCTTTAAGGTCCCTTTCAACCCAAACCATGCTATGATTCTATAACTAAATATGGTATAATTTGAAGTATAACAGTAAAAATAAATAATGGGAAAATAGAGTGGCAAATGGTGAAGAGTAAATCTAAGAAGGAGCTGCTTACTTCAGTCCAGAAAACCAAAAACTAAGTAAAAATTTCAGACCAATATTTTGATGAAGAGTGCTGGAGTTCTGCCATGAATTAACGAGAAGATTATTTTTCTTTAAAAGATACAGAGCTAGCTGGACACTAGCTTAACAAGGTAATTATCAAATGAAAGAGAACTGCTGTATTGCTGTGAACCTGCATAAAGACTTTTATAATAACTGATGTTTTGGCCTATCTTTGTTTTAGAAGACCATGAATTTTAATATTTTTGCATAAAATATGTTCAGCTGGAATAGAAGGTTGTCTGACTAGGAGGTTTACTCATAAGTAGTCAATCAAATGTTATCTTTCCTAGACTGCTTTTCAAATAGGAAGGTTATATATGGATGACATTTTGCATATGCACCAGAGTTTGTTGTGCCAGAAAACTGGGTACACTAATAATTATTTTATGAAAAAGCAAAAGTAAAAGTTTCATAACTGACAGTGAGACTCTAAGCACATAAACCAATGTTTTTAATAATGACTTTTCTTCAAATGGCTGTATATAATGGCAAGTATGGATATATTAACTACAGGTTTACATGAACACTTGTAAAAATGACTGTAAGAATTATTGGCCTCTGAAGATTTTGATCTGTGTCCCTTTGACTCATCATTGCATAGGTAAGGCACAAGAGTTTATACCAAAAGCCTGTTTTTTTTTCCCAGACATTGTTGACCTGAATATAATTAGTGTATTAGGATGCCATTTTCTTGTTGCTTCCTTCCTAAATAACTAAACTAACTAGACATATCAGATATCATTTAATAAATTAACAGTGACAAAAATAGTAGAACTATGATGGTATAAAGAAGAGTAAGATACTAGCAGTTGAAAAGCTTCCAAAAAATGTTTTTCAGTGAGAATGAAAATCATACAGTAATGTGCATTTGAAACACTGTATGTGCTATTGTAACACAGCTGTCTGATGCAGGCTCCCAGCTCTTTTCCTCTCATATTAAAACTGTTCCAAAATTTCATGGTAAAGAACTCATGGTTATCCCTTTCAATCCTGTTGACTTTTGCTTTCAAATTCAAAGCACACAGAAGAAGTACAATTTAGATTCTATCAACAGGTCTAGAGAAATGTGTCATGGTCTGGTGAGTAAATGTATCAGTTTTGTAAAGACAAATTATATATACGCTGTACAATTCCAATAAACCTTACTGTAAAACAGAAGTGACAGAAGGGGGATACTCCATTGGCAAGACAGGCAAACGAGAAAATTCTCACATGCCAAAATCATCTCACTAAAGCCCTGCTTAAAAATGGTTTTACATGCTCCCAGTAAACAATATCTTTTGTTTGCTGTCTTTGCTATTAACTAGCACTTTCAGTAGATACTAAAATGTCTTTAAACAATCATTCAACTTAAACAGGCTTGAATGACTATCTCATAATACACTATACAAACAAGCAAAAAAAATAGTGACATTCTTCTCCTTTCTAGTAGGATGTCTAAAAGCTGGGTAATGACGAATGCTTGTCCTTGCTAACTCTCTTGCAGGCCACTTCACTTCATTACTTTCTTGTAACAAGATGCACTTGTGGTGGCCCAGTCCCTGGAAAGCTCTGTTCTGTAAACTGTGCCATAGCTCTCACTGACTGCTTCTGCCGAGAAGCTACATTGCCATTTCTGTCCTAGTTAATGCTCCCCATGGACACTGCCCTCATTTCCATTACTACTTTTGTGTGCTGCTGATGACCAGTGCACTGGTCAGAATGACCAGGTACGCACACCTGTGTAGCAGTAACTAAAAGAGAAGCAGGCATTGATCCTAATTCTAGCAGATGCAGCAAAAGCCACACCAAAAGCTAATGTTCCATTGCTCAGATGGTGTGCTCAGATGCCAGGGGTTATTCAAATTGAAGCTGACAGCACAATCTTAATCCTGCTTCCCAGTGCATCTGTATTGCAATAATACAGACTGTAATTACATGATCACATATATTTGCACAAATGAATTTGATAGTATACAAATTTACTATAATCTAGATATATGTGTGCACCTTCCTACAATCAAGAGACATATCAAGGTATATTAATACTTATTTGAAATCATGCAGTCCACAATATATCTACTGACATATTGGTTACATTCTGTTGGAAGTTATTGCTAGGAGCAGCCAAAGTTATATTTATTGTATCTGAGCTCTCTACTGTAGAATCGCATCATCAGATCCTAAATAGGTCTTTTGTCTTTGTTATTATTAAAGAGAATTGATGGGGGAAAGAAGCTTCTGAAGAAAGCATTTGGGGATTTAAGACTGGCTTTCAAGAGCATGCATGATGACCTTATTCCTTGAGGGATGTGGTTTCTACACAGCGCTCTAGGACTGTCAGATGGGGCTGATTCCTAGACCCAGCATGGGGGAAGTGGGTCCAAGCAGCAAAACATGCTACTGGCAAGCCTGGCTACTGGCTTACTCCAAGGGAGGTCAGCAGCACTGCAGGGGCTGAGACACAGCTGTAGAGCAAGGCTGCAGACCTCACAAAGACTAACATAAGTGAAAAGGGTGGGAGATTGTGTGCTGAATAGTCTGTCTTCTCCACAGCTCTAAAGCAGAAAAAATCAAGCAGGTGTTTAAGGAAGCGGAGTTGTCATCAGACCAGAGATCATTGTCATAAGAACATGACTGGTGCTGAATATGTACAATAGACTCCACCACAACTTGGATGCTTTTCATGGAAGTAAGGGAGAAGAGCAGAGGGTCATTAGGTTTATGGTATAAATGGTACCAAAAGTGAAATTAAATGAACTTTTCAACCCAGGATGGCACACATGGCACCTGGCAGGGTGCTTAATGAAGGCATTATCACAAAGGAATTCCTCCTCCATACCTAAATTCACACTCAGTTTTTAGCTCAGTTAAGGAACACTTTTCTGAAGTCAGTAGCTGAATCACCTTTCTTTGGTCCATGATGCAGAGAGGTCTCCAAGCTCACAAACTCTACGCCCTTCATAAGAAAGAATTCAGATGGACTGCAGGAGTGCCCCTAAAGCATGCCAGCCATTAACAGGCAGGTAGTTGCCTAGACTGGGCTGGACCTAGTGAAATAAACCTCTGCAAAACATGAAAGTCATGTTGTGTGAAAGTCATGCCCTCAGCACTGCAATTCCTACTGCACTGCACTGCCGGCTGATGTCAGTGTAGCATCCAGCCACCAGCACAACAGACTATAAATTAATTCAACAAGCTGGCCCTGAGAGTACTAACAGTACAAACTCTACCTTTATGAAGATGGTTGGAATGTACTGTCCAGACTTTTTATTTCTGTTTAGTCAAGAACTTCCTCCCTACCACAATACAACTCTCAAGTTGTACAGAAATTCACAGTACAGGCTGTGCGCATTTCACTAAGCTAAATTTAACCCTTCTGAGTATAAGATACCCTCTGTTTCAATTGCATTTTAGAACTAATAACTAATTCCATTAGTTGTGCATGCATAATGGAGAACAGAAGAATACTGAACAGAAACAGTCTGGAAAGGAAAGACATTCCTTTGTTATCCAACTTGGTATATCTTTACTTGATGCAAGTCCATGTTGTGGTTCAAAATCTCTTGGCCTGGACATTTTCCATTTTGCTTTTCATTTTTTTCCTTTTTTTTTTTTTTCTTTTTTAAGACCATGACCTGGAGCATCCCTTTGGATTAAAGAATTTGATGCACAGCCAGCCATGCATGTGCAACTGTCCCTAAGAGCCAAGCCCCAGCAAAGCTGGTGTGCCTGCAATCTTGAAACAAAAATAGCTGTCAAATCAAAGCTAATTTGCCACAAAAGAAAGCACAGATCCACGGTTACAGAATACCAGACTAGTCTGAGTTCAAAATTGTTTAAAAAAATAGGGACTTGATTTTAAAAAAGAAAAGTATATTTTTAATCTCTAATATAATTTAATAATGGATGAATTGATTTTCCTTAAGGCTAAAGGTGGGGACGAAGAACAAATAGAGGTAATATCAATTCATGAGAGGGAAAAAAGTTTTAAAGTCTGTCAGCAACTAAAGGATGGGAGGGAAACACAAACAGTTATACAGCAGATTGCCGCTATCATGTGTGACATGAAAAATAAGTTAATGTTCTCTGGACCAGGGCTTCGTTTTACCTTATTTTAGTGAATTAAATCATGTACTACAACGGAATTTGGATCTGAATGAAAGGAACAAGATTGATATCAGGATGAAAAGTAATGCTGTATTAATTCAGGTTCAGACATTAAAGGCAAAAATAAAATTGAATTACATAGTGTTCTAATATTTCTGGACTAGATAAAATTGTATATAAAAATCTTTATCATAGCCAAATGGAGTTGGGAGTAATGGATTTTTAATAGGTACAACAAAATGGTCAACATCTACTTTCAGGTACCCAGCAAACTGCATAGAGGGAGTTGACTCAGAAGCTGCCATTGCACAGAGCTGTGCACTGGTGCTTCTCTGCACATATTTCTGTACTATATCCAAAATGGTAAGCTAAGATTAGCCCGAGTCATAGATAAAAAGCAGATGTTTGAAGTTGAATGGTGTGAAAGAGGTAACACTGATAATGAAAGAATAGCACTTTCAAGATTCTGTAGTCATGGTGCAAGCCTCTGGCTGAAGGAACACTTACATGAAAGCAGTTTATTCTGGAGCGGAGCTATGGTCGAGACATCCCCCAGACTCTGCAGGTGATAGTGCCCTTCAGCAACGAAATTTTTTCAACCACTGACTGTTGATTCATGTGTCCTGGCTGGGTGGCAGCAAGGAAACAGCAGTACACAGTGTAACCTCAAGGCTGCAGGTAATGCCGAGTGCTGTGACAGCATCTCATCAGCAGCCCAGAGTTTGCTTTCAGTCCTTCTCTGGGCTTTCTCATACAATATAAAACCAAACTAAAATCCTTCAAAGAAGAGCATATCTGGAACAATGGACCTGCACTAGCACTTTTTCCTGCACTAGCACTTTCTCCTGTACAGGCAGAGCTGGACACTAGTGTCCTTCAGGGGCCAGGATATTCCCAGCAGTTCAGTAGAAGAGTAGTTCAAACTCCACAAAAACAAAGGAATATCATAAATCTCAATCATTCTGCTCCAAATCCTATACATATACCTATAAACTGTCCTCTCTGATGTAAACTTTTAATAGGATCTATATATTGAGTTCATTTGTCTTGAAAAATCCTAAGCAAATACTTCAGAGACCACTTTTCTGTGAAAATAAGGAGAGAAGAAACAAGAAATGCAAGGTACTGCTTACACTGCTATATGCACCAGAATGAACTTAAAATATTATGGTATAAAACGTATATGGATCAGAATAGTGGAACAGCAAAGTGTCAGCAACATTTTAAAGGTAACATAATTTGGAGTGCAGAATTCAATATGATAAAGAATGATAGTCACTGTATAATATCTGAGCCTTCCCATACAGAGGAGACTTTTTTAAAAAAATCATGACTGCATTAATTCAAGGAAACTTTCAATATGGAATTGGGAATAGTATCTCAGTGTCCAGAATCAGCTTTTGGGTCTATTTCTACTAATCATGGTGCTGCAGCTGATCCAGTTTAAATGTATTTCTATAAAGATTCCATATTTTTGGTGATGTTGCATGTTGTGTTCTCCTAAGCCATTTAAAAATATTGCACCACAGTAAATACCTAGTGCCTAAAAATAAGGTGCATCATGTGGAACAGCTCTACTGCATCAGAGAAATACAATGTAAAAGTCTTAATAAAATTTTATTTGTACACTAAACACAAGCATGCACATTTTGTGAAATAGAACCTACACTGTATTATGATCTATGTTTGTGTATTTGACTATGTTCTATTTGTGTGTACATACAGGTCTGCAAGATTAAATTTGTGGGTAAAGGAGCAAATATTTTATTATCTGAGCTTAAAAAAGATCATCTACACCTACAAGCCTTGTCCTGGCAGCATGCTAAAGCTATGAAGTATGCAACACCACTCACTGCACTGGTAAGCATAAGTGCCCAATATAGAATTTATAAATTATTATAAAGTCATCATAATATATAACAACTTCCCAGAACCATTAGGAATTATGACTTGGATCACCTACACCTGAGGATTCAAAAAGGGAAGAAAAAAATCTGCCCATTGTTTAGTTATTTGGTGCTCTATAAAAGGAAATTTGTTCCTAATACCTTCAGGCAATCCACGTGCTCCAAAGCGTTATAGTTTATACCAATTGTGGATAAAACTACTATACTTAATTAAATGCCTCTCTTTGTTTTAGAAACAGGATGACGATATGAAAATATCCTCTACCATAAATCTTTCCTCTTCCATTTTTTTTATGGTGTTGCTTAGGTAATTCATAAAGTGAGGTGTTTCACTTCTGAAAAAGAAACAACGTATGTAACAAAAGGAAAGAAACAAAATGAAATATGCAGAAAAAAAAAATCTTGACTACTAAGGGAAACACGAATCTTCTAACCCAGTCTTGTTTCTTACAGGAACTCTATCACTATGTTAGAATATTTTCCTGCAAGAAAATAACATATATTAACTGATCATGTTAAAAATCACTTGATAATATTAAAAGCTGGAGCAATAACCACTGAATATTTTCAATTTCATGGAAAAAAACCCCTGAAATACTTCTAGTATAGCAACATGTTTATTTCTCAATAAAAAAATTAATTTTATGTACTGACAACATTTGAAGCCAAACAGTTATTCAGCAAAGCAGAAAAAGTACTGACTGATTCCTCACAATTACCATTACACTATGCACACAAAATAATTAAGCAATTATTCAACCCAAATTTTAAAACAGCAAAAATTTGGGGTAATATTTTGATGCAAAAAGCTATTGATTCCCATTGTTTTGCATGGGTTTCCATCATTTTATTAGCATTACCTCCAGCAGAAAGAACTGAATGCTGCAAAATTCGGACCAAATGGGTGAACAAAAGCCAACCACAACGAAGGGAGTATTTGTATTGGGCAGGGAAAAAGCCCATAAATCACTGTGATTGTCTCATGTTAATTTTGCCTTTATTCTTTCTGCTTTCTGAATGGACCCAAGACACCTCTAATGTATCATGTCCTATGATATTAAGATTTCTCCTGAAGAAGGTTTATGACTTAATCTGTTTATACAGCAGCAGAACCAATCTGATTGACTGGGGTTTCAGAAATTGCAATTAGAGGCTCCATATAATTGCACAATATTCACATTAGGAGTTAGTAGCCCTTATTACATTAGTAGCCCTTTTCCATGTACCACTTCACAGACATAGGGTCTCCCACATTGATTTGCACAAGATGCTTTGTTACGAGCAGAAGTAATCTGGGATCTGCCTTTGTAAGATATATGAAATCGTGCATTATTTGTTAAGATAGTTGAGAAAGAGGCTGATAGAACAGTGCTCATTAAGAACTTTTCCAAGGAGTACCTAACTGATGTTGTGTGTGTACACACAGACAATACCCACACACGTTGAACATGCCTGGCACTTTGCAGTGAAGCCTTTTTTTTGTATTTTGAAGGTATCAATAACTCAGAGGTGCAGGAACACTAGGCTAGCTAACAAGACTGCAACTGGCAGAGGTGAAGGTCTAATGCACAACTGCTAATTGCAAACCAGGAACTAGCAGGAACTATTCCTTCAACACCTGTCAGTAATATGGAGAAAAAGAAAAATGTTCTTTCTGAAGGAAATTGGTGGAAGATTCATGTGCAAAGTCTTGCTTAGCTAGCAGTACTAGAAAAACTTTATTTCTACTTCTCAAAATTAGAAATAGTAAGGTGTTTTTGTCACAAAAGGTTTAGCATCCAAGATAAGAAAGTTGTTCCAGAACTGGTTGTGATGGCTGAGATTGAACAGAATGGGGGACTGAAAGTTGGCACCGGTTCCGGGACCGGCGACTTCAAGGAATCAGAGGTGAAGGTCTGACAGCCCCCTTACTGCTGGAGGCTCCACAGCCTCCTCAGGGAATATCTCCAAGCACCTCATTTTTCTCACTAGTAAGAGTGAACCCCACAATTTTTTTTAAAACACAATTTAAGGCCTGCATCTCTTCTCCTGCTCATCATGCCTGTGGAAACAGACCACATGACTTTTCTTGATATGACTTGTTATTATGACCCATTTTCCTCTTTCCTTTTTGCCATGTCTTCTCTTCTGCAGACTGACCAACTCAAATTCTTCGATTTTTCTTAGTAAGTCTTATTTCAAGACTTTTGCTTTCTGCTGGACACTCTCCAATCAGACCACATGTTTCTGTAAAAATGCCATCCAAAACATGCACTCAGTACAGACAAAGAAAAGGCAATCCCAGCCAGTAGGAGAGATACAGCTGGTGCTTCAGAATACTGGATTCACCATAGCTCAACTGACAGGGAGAAAATACAGAAAAGAACTATGCATGAAAATTAAGAATCTCTTAAATAGACTTCCTAAGATATCTAAAAGATGCAACTATAATTGTGAAAAAGAAAACAACTTTGGCAAAAAAAATTTAGTAGGAAAACGAAGGCAATAATTAGAAGGAAAAAATCCTGATAATTATGACGACTGTAGAAAATAAAAGCAAAGATTAAAAAGGGGTAAATGTTCTGTAAAAACATATTATGAAATATAAAATATTAGAATGAGATGCTGAAGCTGACAGTGAAAAATCCATATCCGTAAAAACTAGAGAAAATAAGAACTTGAAATTTATCAAACCTTAATTTAATTTGGGAACAGACAAAATTTCAACATCAATATATAAGACGCTTTTTTGTTCTACTTTTGGAATGCTAATCTAGAGTGAAAAGTGCTTTCTAGTCCATCACCAACTAAGATGGATCTTAAAGAGTATCTATGTGAAGTAAATGTTTTCAAATTAGCAGTTCTAAGGGGTTTTTCACATTTCTATCTGGTGTTATAAAATATTAATTAAAAAAAATAAAAGAACTAGTGAGGGAATTTTAAGAATCCACTACTGCTGTGCTGGACACTACAGAGTCAGGACAGTATACATTTAAGGGACACTATACAGTCAGGGAACAGCGTAGCATAATACAATTGCTTGATATCAATCCAGACAAAATAGGGAAAAAAATTCTACAAGATTTCACTGACAAAGTTTGAAGTGAAAAGGATGTAATTAATGCCAGTCAACATGGGTTTATGCAAAATAGCTCTTGTCAAACAAATCTCACTTTATTCTTTGATGAGCTTACAAAAGTTTGGGTGATAAAGACAAGTGCATGGGTGTAATACACTTAGACACCTGTAAAGTATTCAACTTACCAGTGCATTACTTACATTCTTACTGAAGTTTTGGAGTATACAATTTTCACAGAGCATAAGTAAAATTGATTGAGAACTCTTTAAAACATCAATTTTAGGAAATAATTGTTAATTAGAAATCATTAGCTGGAGGGTGGAGGGGCTAGTGGTGATCCAGGCACTTGTGCATCTCTTATTTTGCCTGTGTTCTGAAATTAAACTCAGAAGTATTGCCAAGAAACTGAAAAAAACCCAAAACTAGAATAGTGGTGTATAAAGATGAATACCAGGGAGTCACACAGAATAATCTGTCTCACAAAGCTAGGCCAATTTACTGTGTTGTACCTGAATGCTCAAATGATGTTTAATGACTGTGATTTCTTGGGGGAAAAATATAAAGGAAAAAAGAAAGAAGATGTTCCTGGAAATAAAACAATCTGTTTCTCTTGGCAAATTTAATTTTCTCTCCAAGAGTTATAGGAGAGAAGCTAGATGACAGTTTTAGAGAAACCTGGGGTGGTAATGTAGCATGCTGGCCTCTCGAATCATCTTTTTGCAAAATAGTTATGCAAGTGGGTAATGTGTGATGAGCCTTCCCTGTTTATTCCCAAGTTATGCTCATAAGAAATATCCACTAGATGTAGCTTCTTACCATTAACCCCTGCAAAAGTTTTTCAATAAAGGGCTATAAAGTTCCTGCATTGCACAGGTTATAAAAACAGGACAAATTCACAATGAATCTGTTGCAGCTTCCTTGCTGTGTATTAGATAATTTGTAGTAAAATCTAAAATACACTTATGTAAGATATTCTAAAGGCACACAGAAAAACTTAGATTAGCACTTCAAAGCTGATGATTTTGCCACTTGGCCCAAAGTTCAGTCTGAAACTATTGCCCAGTAAACCCACCCACCCTCCCTCCCTCCCTCCCTCCCTCCCTCCCTTCCTTCCTTCCTTCCTTCCTTCCTTCCTTCCTTCCTTCCTTCCTTCCTTCCTTCCTTCCTTCCTTCCTTCCTTCCTTCCTTCCTTCCTTCCTATCTAACTATCTATCTATCTATCTATCTATCTATCTATCTATCTAGAAATGAAGAAAATCAAACAAGGCTCATGAGCCAGGTAGAGAAAATGAAAAAAAGGGCATAAAATGCAAAGCATGGTATAGTTACCTTGTACATTCCAAACACAAAATGCAGTAGAAATTATAACACAAAATACATATTCAATTATCCCCTACAGATTCAGAGCAACAATAAAACTGAAATAACTATATTTTCCTAAGGATAGGGAGAGCAAAGAGCTCAAACTGTTCCTTTTGAAATTTCTACTGTGTAACATTATGCAATGCCATATAAAATTGGGTGATGAAAGCCTATAAAAAGTGCCTGAAATTCTCAATATATTCTACATCTATAAGCCTAAATAAATCCATTTTGAGGACTCCATCATATCTACCATACATGAAATTTTTTTACAGCTACAAATGTGATAGCTCATGCTTTTGCTTCCTCACAGTATTATAGCTCCTCCATGGACAGAAATCATTTACTGAACAGAAGAGAAACGTAGACAAGCTCTAATTTTCTGTACAGTGGCAACTGCATTCATTATGCATTAAAGTAGCACTTTCCCTGAAAGAGTTAACTTTCTAGCTCCTATTCTCTGCAGTGCTGCATAAACACTGCACATTATTCTTACTGAGCATGCTTCATCTTTCCTGTCTCCACAGTCTTGGGCTGTCAATCACCTGTCAGTCCCTACCACATCAGCACAGTGCGCATCACCAGGCTGTCAGCACAGCAGCTGATGAGACTCTGCTAAGAGCTGTCAATCAAAATTGTTTCTCTTATCTGTTCGGGAAATATTTTGTCTCTGAGAAACAAAGAACCTGGGCAACAATGGATCAGAGTCTAGTATTTACTCTTTTATAGGGATAGAAGCCTCTTAACAGGAAATGAATGCTTTATCCACAACAAGGAAACAAAAATTCTGCTCCATTAGGCATATTTTCTTTTTTCGGTTTTGTTTAAATCCTATTTTTTTATTGACCAAACAAATCAAGGCATAATATATTAAAGCAAATTTCTTTTTGCTGTCACTGTAGAATGAACTTCATGTGTTTACTTCTTAGTTTCTATTGACTATAATTCAATGCAGTGTAAGACAGGTAGCATCTCTGCTTTTGGGAATCTTTCCCTGTCTTTAAGCATTGGAATGTGTGAGGTTTCTCTCCATCTCAGGGTAGCCAAAAAGCCAGAGTAGAGAAACGCATAATTTACACCTTTTTTAACTTAAAATATATCTTTATTTTCTGGAACATTTTCATTAAAATTTCAACATGTAATTCAGTAATATGAGTAGGATTCATAGATAATAGCAGACCAAATTAATAGCTGAGGGGTATAAGCAAGTAGGAGAAAAACATATTTTCAGTGCCTGTTTGAAAGAAGATAGTATCTTCTTTCTGGAATGCTGTGCCAGGGAGAAAGGATTGCAGAAGGTGAAGTTCTTGCATCTACAGAAATCAAATACTGAAGGAAGACAAAAAGAGCTGCAAAGATGGGCGCAGCAGCTATATTTCTGGTCTGACACAGAATCTCTGCATGAAAAAGTTAAGCTGGGCTTTCAAGTCACATCTATCCAAGGCAGAATATCATTCTGCATAGATAACTGGTCTGGGTCTAACAAACCTGGCAATCAAATTAATTAACACCAGTGGATCACTGAACTAACAAAACTCTGCTCCTCCCAGGGCATAAGTAAGTATCTTTACATGTTGTGCTGTGCAGATATAGGTACATTTAAAGCCAGCTCGAGTATGAGTACATAGTGCTGCCTGATGTGAAGCAAAGTAAATATAACCCAGTGACTTAAAATCCCCATTTTGAACCATATCTATTTTTCCCTACAAATGAAAGAATCTCAAGGCTGACAGTTGAGGAGAAACATTGAGAACAGCAAAGGGAAGAAAACTGCTTTTCTCAGTATAGAGAGGAGTGCTGTAAAACATGGTAATATGAATGAAAAACCTAAAAATACTTTGTGTTTTTCATAAAGCTTCAGTTTTGGGCCAAGAAAGTAAATAAGCAACTTTGTTTTCTGAGACAAAAAAGGTGAGTTCACAACCCTTACAATCTGTTGGACAAAACTGTATATTAAAAGTTAAAACAAAAGGGGAGGCAAATAAAAGTACTTTTTTAAAAAAATCTTCTACCACTTACACAAACACTGATTTACAGGCCTACATTGGCTGTGGAATTGGACTGTTCAGGTAAGAGCAGAGGGCAGAGAGAGCCAGCTGGGAAACAGGCTATGATAGGAAACCGAAAAGTTTAAAGCAACCTGAGGCAAAAAGCTCCCAAAGGAATTTGGGACCTGCACTCAAAATTAGTTCCCAGCAGCCTCCCACAACACTCTTGAGGGGCTTTGAAGAAGGAACCTGGGGCAAACCAGCATGCTTCTTCATGTCTCTGATGGCTTAACACAAGTTCTGGATAGCCCCTGAGAAGAAGGAGGGAAAAGGACTGGGATTTGCCATAACCCAGAGAAAAATGAGGCCATGGACAGCGAAAAAGTTTTTGTCCTTTCCACACATGCACACATAGAAGGGTTTTTTTTTTTTTTAGATTTGTTTGTACCAAAAGAGAATATTTTAGTTCTCAGAAGAGGGAAACCATTGCCCAAAGGAAAAAAAATAAGGTGGTGGCCACAACCAATGTCAGAGATGTAAGCAAAGCCCTCACAGGCTGAAACAAGACAAAGGCAGGCAATTTTGACCTGAGTCCTAGAGCAAAGGCAAGAGGTCATTATCTTTCATCACTTTCAACTTTATAAACAACTTCTCAAAGGATGCCTATTTCTCTTTTCCTGAGCTTTATCTTGGTTCCCTCCATTCCTGTCTGTGTCTGCAAGAGTAAGAACAAAGCATTTGTCTTTTCTCTTTCCTCTCTGCCAGTTCCAATGTGTTTAATGTCCTCTACATCCTAAAGAGCACTCACACTAGGCAAGGATGCAGGTGTCTTGCTGGAGACAGCACAGACAAAGAAAAGGGCACATTTGTTTCATCGCTTTCAAAACTCCATGTTTGGTGCTGCAGCCACGTGCCATGCTCACCTAACAGGAGCCACAGCCCCTGGTCAGAAATTTCACCAGCTTGGAATAGAGGTACTGGGTGTCAGTATGGGTTTTGGGAGATGCCAAGAGCATCCATAAGAGAATAGAAGAGCATGAGCATGGCTTGAGCAAGCAGAACAGAGACCTGTAAGGGGAGCAAACTGCTCTGTTCTCAACTCCTGGATATGCTTTTGGACACAAAGTTCCCAGTCAGGAAGAGAGAGCTACTCTTAACATGCAACCTCCACTCTGCAGCCACCACAAGCAATGCAGGGACTTGGACAGCACAAAGGCCTCAAGACTGCTCTCAAAGCCTTCTCAGGTGGCAGTAGAAGTCCCAAACTGGAACAGCATAAACATGCTCTTCAGAGTTTGACTGAGTTGGAATACTGCTCATGTTGAAAAAAATCACTAATACTGTCATTCAGAATTCCATTAATATCAATTAACAAAGGAAAGGAAATATGAGTGAACAGCAAAGAGTCTTAAATGAGGAGCTTCAATTTCAGATGCTGAGAATAAACCAAAAGAAACAACAGTTTGTACAGATGTCAGAAATTAAAACAAGAGGAAAAATTCTGTGTACTAGTCACTTTTAAAAGCATGACTACAGTAACTTGATCTTTCAGTCATTCTTATCAGCAACGATGCTAAGAATCACAGTATTACCCCACACCAAACTGTCCCAATTACAGACAATACAACCATTATCAAACATTTGTGACAACAGGAGTATTTTACACTTTGACAAATTCTTTCATATGTAGCACTGTTTTCCAGAATCGCAACTCCCTCTGATCTAACTGGACATTAATTGCTTTTTTGCTGATGTATCTGTGCCTTCTGGACTGATAACACAACTAGCAAATCTGATATCTGACAAGTTGACTCAACCTAATCAGGACAGATCAGCTGTTACCAACGTTGCTATAGGCTGTAATTTCAGGACCTTTAGAGAGTTATCACTTGCTTTGAAAGGCAAGAAACTGTAATTCTGTCAACACTAATCCCAGAACATGTATTCAAAGTGGTTGTTATTTTTTCTCCAGGAGAAGGTAACACTCGTCAAATAAATACCTGAGATAATTGATAATAGGAATTAGAAGTATGGGAGTGATATGCTGACAATCAGTCACTCTCATGAAAAAGAAGAACCTCGTAAGATTCAGAACATTAAGTAGAGAGCACAATCTGTCACCGTGAAGCAGGGGTCACTCTGAATGAAGTCAAACAATTGGCAATGCAGTTTTTCAATGTTTGCTTCTTTCTCTGTTGCTTGGTGCTAAAGGTGAGTGAAATATTCACTTTGAACAATTTGTTCAATGAATTTTATCCCATTTTGCTGCTCAGTGTATGCAGGCAATGGATACCAATGCCATCAGATTTATTCAGTACTTCACTTTTATTCAAGCTTTCATTTAGTGATTGATTGAGTATATTCTAGGCTTCCACTGCCGCTCAGACAGCATCCCAGGCTGGTCCTTAATGTATGAAAGCAGGACAGATCCACACAGTTAATGGAATAATACTTATATACATCAGTAAGGATATAGATTTTAATTTGTTGTTTCTCTGATCCCTCTTTAATTTTGGAAGCCCTTCTAGCAAAAATACTGATGTTTGCTACAAAGTTCCCTTCCTGTGAACAATTCTGCCCACAAGACTCAACACTTGAATTTTTGCAGAAGACAAATTACCGAAGAGTGTAAGCACAGCCACAAAGCACAATAATTAAAAAAACCCCAAAGATTATATTTTGTTATTTGCTTCATTCCACTGTGAAATAATTTATTTTCATGTAATAAAACTCAGAGGAATTCCATAAAAAATGGATTCCCAATTCATGGAATTCTTTAATGTAACTTAATGGTCACTGAATATACACAAGTGACTTTGTCATTGCCAGGGCTGCATCTGTCTTTTACAGATAAACTGCTTTTAGAAACTCAACATTAGAACAAAAAATATACATTTCTTACTGTATCGCTTTGGTCCATCTTCCAAACAAAATGAAAGTGTTAAGGTTGCATCATCTTCAAAAAATTCAGTTGCAAAGGCATCCCACCAGAGGTTGTCACTATCCTAGGAAGCAACAGATCATTCACTTAACAGGAGGCAAAATGAAAATATGTTCATCTGTTGTAAAAGAAATTCAACAGGATCACACCTAGTTTGGCTTCTTCACCTATGGCTTTGGGTTGCAGATGTCTATATGATATCTCAAACTAATTTTCCTAGATAAAGTTCTAGTTCTAATTTAGGAAAAAACCTGAAGTGTTTAATTTACTGCATAATAAACTGTCTTCCATTTTATCAAGCATACTAAATATGTAAAAACTTTATTTTCCATGATGTTTTTTTTCCCCAAATGTTTGATATGGTTTCATAAATCAGTTGCAAATCAAGCAATTATGAATTTTCCCTCCTTTTCTGGGCTGTGTGTCCCAAATCCTTGGTCCTAGTAATGAAAAAATCCCTCACTACTTAATTCTATAATGCTACATAACTTCATCATCAGCACAAGATGACAAGAAAGTTACTTAGAAACTAAATATAATGGCCATTCCACTCCAATGCATTTAATATAAATACAATGCTACTTCAGGTTGATTAAATACCAGCCAGTTACTTAAATGCAGTTGTAAGAAATCTTTAAGTGTGATACAAGAAGTGAAAAAAATACATTAAGATGACTTGTGTATATTTAGACTTATAGTAATACACATAGATGGAACATGGCAATTATTAAAATTGTGAACACTGTAAAACATATACCAACACAGCACTCCGGGTAGTTTCTTTAACAATTGAACCAGGCATTTTCAGACCTGTATGATCAACAACAGGCACCCAAACCTCAATGTCTAGCACCTGAGCAAGTGGTCCAGCTTGCAAGGGTTTTCGCAGAAGTTGGGCAGCATAAAACCCACCAAATATTTCATTCAAAAGCTATGGCTATATTTAATAGCTGGATAATAAATTTTTGGTACAGTCTCTGGTGCTCCTTTGAGACTCTGAGCCTTAAATCACTTGCAGCACACAGGATCACTAACAAAGCTGGAAATACACTTCTGAAGATGCCCCAGCTGCAGTCCTCAGAGCCACTCTATCTCACTCACAGCCCCTTCCTTTCTAGTGTGCAAGGCCAGGTTCACTTAGCAAAGTGAGGCCTGAGCCCCTCTTAATGCCTGAGCAGTATAGATCTAAGCCACAAAACATTTGTTTGTTTCACAGGAAAAAAAATCCTGAGATAAAATGCCAATTTAAAAGAAAATATGCACCTATCATAGTCATTATGTACACATGCACAGCAATCTGGGGAGTTCAGTTCTGTTGCTGTATTTCCTGATGATGTTACTTTTGGATTTCACTCCAAAATGTCAAGCAAGGTATACTTCCTGCCTCTCAATTTCACTTTTCTTTTTGTCAAGCATCCAATGGAGAAATGGTAAGGACAGGTTTTAACAATCTGGTTCCTACCAGAGACCCCAGAGAGACTTCTTGTCTGAGTCAGAGCCTGTAATACACTTTCCTTGCCAAGGCTCATCCCACCTGGCAGTGACAGGACCATACAGCCCTGCTGTTCAGCCACACAAAGAGGTATCAAAGCTGTCCCCACATCTCAGAGATCTCCTGCCACAAAGAGTTGTTGCTCTTTCCTGTTGTAAATCTGACAAGCGTTCCCGTGTGCAAACACTGCTGTGTTGAGTAGCCAAGTAGCCACAACAGTGAGCATGAAATACCCAATGGTACAATGGTAAGCATGAAACACATGCACAAGTGTTCCACACACCTCTGAATGGGACCCTGTACTCATCACAGCCTGGGGGCTGCATCACAAGCCCATAAAGAGTGCACTGTCCAACCAGAAGCTGTGAGCTACCACTCTCTGCCCTTTGGCTAAAGAGAGGCTGCAGTACCATTGAACTTTTGGATATACTTGTCATAGGGAAGGAAGAGCAGAGAGAAAGATTTCAGCAATGTCACACACCACCACATTTGCAGCTCTTGTTGATGCAGTAGTTGAGTATCACTGGAGCTATCATGCAGAATCCATTGACATGGGAACAAAAAGGAGAGCATTGCATAGCCAGGATGTAACTGCACATAGAGAAAAACAGGGAAACTGCAGGGCCTCACCTCAAAACCACACATATTTGCACTCATGCTGGCTCCCAAGAAGTCTTCAAAGCAAGGAAAATGTGGAAATGGAATTACTGTGGAATCCCTTCCTGGTTAGATGAAATATCCAGACTCTCTCACAGTTTGAACACAGTCCAAGGTCTTTATTTTAAGTTTTTGCTTATTTTAGATGAGGAAGAAGGAAAAATATAAAATGCAACACCCCATCCCCAGAAAGAAAACCAGACCTTAAAAAGGAGGATATAAATCCTGCCAACCTTGGATATGCTCTGCTGATTAATTTTCTGCCCGACCCTTATCACAGGTGGGTCCACCTACTCTGAAAGCCAAATGTGAACAAAACCAAATGAGGTGTCCCCAGCCAAACTAAAATAGGATTCAGTTATTAAAAAAAAGAATTTTTTTTTTTTTTTTTTGCAAAAAGGGGATGGTGAAGGCAAGGCTGCCCTCAGGCATCTTTAACTTATGCTTTGACAGGTTACGGGGGATTTTGCCAGAGTAATTATTTTTCTATTCAACAATAATGAGAAATTACCATGGCAACCTCCCTTTCACGTAGTGCACTCACATGCTCAAACACTGAAATAATGGACTAAACATAACAAAAAAATTAATTCTCTAAAAATATTTTGTATTAAAATAAACTTAAGGAATAGGTCACAGGAGAGAAGAGGGCAGAGACAGACAGCAAGTTGGGTCAGAAGTGTAGATACCATGCTGCTGTGACCAGGTACCCACGCAGTAAAATGACTTCTTCCACAACTGCCATTGTTCCCTCTGATCCCCTCCACCCCTGGTATTATTTGTAATTTGAAGCATGGCTCAACTCTGAATAGGGTCTCCAAGTAAATGGAATCCTACTGTTTCAATATTTTTTCCTGACTCTGATTTCTTTGGCAAAGGTAATAATGTTTTAAGTACAATGATGTTCTTTTCCCCCCTCCATCTAAAAGTCCCGTATGTTCACTGTGTGATCTGAGAGTCAAGCTGGGTTCTTCTTTACACTTTACACACTTACATGATTAAGAGTCTGCAAGCTAAATGAGGCTTTTCCACTTGCCTATGTTAGATCTTGCGACTGGAATAGAGGCCAACTGAGACTATGGCATTTTCTCCAAATTCCTTTATTTTTGTTTAATGACTTAGAAGGCAGAAAGGCCTGACATAAAAAGTCAGTACATGAAATCACGCTTGAAAGTATGCAGATACCTTGCAGGACAGAACTGGAATTCAAAATTATTTTGATAGATTGGAGAAATTATTTGAAATGAAGATGAAATCAATAAAGTCAAGTGACAAAAGCACAAAACCAAAATGGGGAATAACTGGCTAAGTAGTACTGTAGAAAATGGTCCAGATCATAAAGCAAATATGTCAGCAATCAATTGCTCTTGGAAATAAAAGAAACGTCTTAGATACAATACCCTTCCACTCCAGCAAACACACCTCTGGAAAGACTTCAACTGGAATACTCTTTCCACTTCTGCAGTACTATGGCCAAGTCTGGGCCACCCACTCTTAAAGGAATTAGCTGAGAAGCACAGGAATCAATGAGTTTAATGACACAAACCAACCCCAAAACACTCAAAGGAAGAAAGATAGAAGGATCTAGCTGTGTTTTGTATAACACAGAAGAAGCTCACAGGGAACATGATGACAGTCCTCAACTGTATGAAAAGATTGCTATAAGGAAGAGTGAACACTTTTCCTTGGTGGCTAACACAGATAGAAGAAGCAATAACTGGTTCAGTTTGCTGCCATTGAAGGTTAAGTGGGTTAATGCCCTGTTACAGATTTCTAGGCTAGTGTTTTCAGAGGGGAAAGAGCCGTAGAGCACGACTGCTGTGCTCCCAAGGAGAGTGGCTATAGAGATCCTGCTGCCTGTGAGCCTCCGGCAGAGCTGCCCCTGTACAGCAGCTCCACAGCTCGTGCCCAGTGAGAAGCTGAATTTGGTTTCTCCCTCACATTCCTTTTGGCTGCACATGTGGAACAGGTGTAAATAGTATATTCAGAGGGAGTTATGGAAACAAATAAGTACAATTCTGATAACACACAGGAAACACATCTGTTCTGAAGTAGGACTTTTTTTAATAATCACTTTTTAGGGAAAAACTGAATTTTAAACATCAGTCTTGGCATTGGACAAGGCAAAAATAAAAAGAGAGAGTGCGCTTGGGAGCTTACATTTTTCTTCTGGCACATGCAATCCTTCCCTATTGACACTTACTATTTTCAGAACTCTATACATCTACATTCCTGTCGGCAACATGTATGTGTCTCATATTCTTTTAAGTTAATGTTGCACAAGGAACTGCTATCTCCCTAAGGAAAGAATGGCATTCCTTCCCTCCTCCTGTTCCCAGCAAATTAAACTACACTTGAGCTTTCAAAATGCAGTTCGAGATAAGATTTTGCCATTAAATACACCTGTAAAAACTCCACAGCCATTACAAATCTAAAAACTCACAAGTATAAAAAAAAACATCTGACATTGAAGTTTATAGTCAAAGAACACAGACAAACCATGAAAAACAAAATGTCCAAATACAAGAAACCAATAATTTTCCCCATTAGTTTTAAATTACACCCATCTTTTCTCTACCTAACATATTTATGATTCTGATCCAAATTGCACATAAGTAGCACATTAATAGGGATCTATGTATCTTCATTTTATGGATTTGGAAACTTGAGTACTCATCTGTAGATCTGGCCCTGCAAAGCACAAAGGTTTCGTAATCTGGCATAGGGGTTTTTGCTATTTGTATGCATTCAGTATGGACTACAAATACTGAGTCCTAGATTGGTTTTCCTGGAAACAGGATGAGCAGAGTGAAAGAGTGGAATGCTCATATGTATGTAGGTGGGAAACCCATATATGGCTGCCTGTTATACAAGATGCACACCTTTCTTATTTTCCCAGTATCCTTGCTAGGAATATGTGGTACCCTACAGTTAGTAAAAGTGCCTAAAAAAGAGGACCAATCTGGTTACTCAGGGCTGGTTTTTAAGAACCACTTCCATTTCTTTTCCATTTGCTATTCTATCGTATTTATTTTATTTCAAACATAAAGCATATTTTACAGAGAATTAAACATACCTTTAATCTTGCACCCAGTGATATCTTACAGAATCTCCATCTCCCTTTCCCTGCCAGGAATGCCCGACTCTATTCCTTCCATTTGTTATTTCACACATATTCACAGTTTTAATGGTGTTGCTTTTTTTTTATTTCACTTACTAGTGTGGCTGGATTCCATCTCTCAAACAATGTGTAGTAAAACTGGCTGAAAGATTTTAAGACTAGGCTTTGGTCATAAGTAGTTTTCTGTTCCATTATACACTTGCAATTTCTTGCCAAAACTCCGCTCAATGCCCAAAACATATCAGTCTCTTCAGCTCACTTAATAATTAATTAAATTATTGTTTACATTCCACTTAGGAACTTATCTTCAATTGTACAGTAAAGAAACAACACCAAGTTTCTGTTTTATTGAAAAGGCAGAATACAGTCATGCAACAGATCCCCACAGCAATATCTCCTCAGAGAGACTGACTGGGGTGCAAAATGGGGGCAACGCCTCTGTTTCTTATGTGAATCTGGAGTAGGTTTAAAAATCCAAAGGAATTCCAGGGAAAAAGCTCATAATAGGGAATTACTCTTACACATTCGCTGGAAATGCCTAATATATCAAGGATCCTATTTTTATTGCCTATAAATCACTACACTATCAGGCAACAGAAAATCAAACATTAATTTTGTTTCAGATACAAATGGGGAAAAAAAGAGAAGAAAAAGAGAGAGGGTTTGTAAAACACACAAAATTGATTTATGCCATTTTCTTGTTGTACTCTGAACCCAGGCATGTGAGAATCAGCATCATTTTAGCAAAAACACTGCACTGTAATGACACTGGCCATACAACTTAGCTTTGCAGATACACTGCCTTGAGATAATGTCACTTATATGTCACAAATAGCAAGTCCACACTGGGAAATTTTACCAGGGGTTCAGATTAACTGAAACATACTGACACTGAAATAAGGACAACAAATATTATTCTTGTGTTCAGAAGGATGGCTGACCCCTTCCACTAACGTATGCCCAAGTCAGATACCTTTTATTAGAGGATTTGTGGGAAATACTCACTAGGCTGGCAAATAGCAAGACCAGTCTATACACAGCTATAAAAGAACAGTTATTCCGCTACATCTAAGCCACCCAATTTTTCCATCTACACAGATGCTATATGTGTAATAATTTGGACATCCTTTTAAAATTGTTGTGCTTAAAATTACAGAGATTTTTAACTTAAGTTGTCAGGAAAGGATAAGATAGAGACATATGTGGTTCAGTCTAATAATTCAGAATCAGAGAAGAATTCCTGGTCTAAAACCTACTATTTGTCAGACTTTAAATTTTACTGAAGCTTGTGGACAAAAGAGAAATGAATTCTTAAATATCCACTCTGTGCATGTTTGACTATTCACCTGCAGCAGACAGGAGATTGCAGTTTAATACGAGTCTGTAAGCAGTGCAGAGCAGGAGTTAACTTACGAAATGCGTCATTTCAGTGGCTTCTTTAATTTGAATTCATTATTTCCATTCCTGAAACTTGTGCAAAAGAATGGATAGGAGAAAGAAAGGGGGGGAAAGAGCAGTGAAGCTGGGCTCAGGACACACTCCACTGCCAATTCCTTACTGCCAACATGGCATCATCCTTGAGATTTCACAGCAATATCATCATTGACCAGCAGAAGATGCTCTTTTGTCCTTTTAAATACATGGGATAAGATTTCACTTGGTCTCTAAGGACAAGACCTATATTCTGGCTGTGAGAACGAAAAGACTGGGCATTAACAACCAAATTGTGCAGTTTTTAACAGAAATATACACTTCCACCCACAGCAGAGTATCTGTTAGCACTTGCTATATATACAGTGAATACTAAATCCATATTCAAAATTGTTTTAAATTTGAGCCCTTTTTTCAATAGGCATGAAAATTTCTCTAGCTGGCTGGAAACAGTAATAGATTTTCTTAGTAGCATTCTCAATCCATGATCATTGCAGACAAATCACAGACCTGAGTTTTGTGTTTATCAAAAATGAACCACAGTTACATTTCTCTATTCTGCCACAGAATACCCCACAGCCTCTGTCTTTGAGAATAGTTTATAGAGATGGAATATTAAGTGTGTCTATTATCTACTGTACTACCGTCAGCCATACAAATGTTCTTATTTTATTCTGACATTTTGACCTGGTTTCTTTTTTACCTTGTTTACTTCCATCTCTATGAGTAAATGGAAGCTGCTATGCCATCTATCCGAATGAAAAGGCAATAACTAGTATTGCCATGAGTGAATATAGAGCATCAAATATTATGTGTCACCAGGGCACAGAAAAAAGTCATATTCCCAGCAATATTAGTAAATTAGTCTCCCTAGGTCTATCTACCCAACTGCATCAACTCCCAAGGCTCTAAAATTTAGTGAACACAAATCCCTTTATCATTTATTACAGTGAAAATAAAATTATTACTGACAGCATCTAAATACTACATTGGAACATGATGAAGACAGTCCTTGACACCTCCATTCCACACTGGACTCTCCCCACCTCTTTGATCACTGAAGTCTCACAAAAGCACCATGTGTATTGGAGACAAGTACAAAGCTGGGACCTTCAGAGGTCCCTGATTCTGAAAAACTACAGTCTAAACTGTTATCTAACAGACTGTACTTTGAGAGGTCATAAATGGCTCTTCAGCTGAGTTAAAAAACTTAATTCTGCTATGTACTGTGCCTTATTCTTGTGCAAATCTGGTGATCCAGGTAGGAAAGGGAAACACAGGTGAGACAAACCATCCTTCTAGTCACATTCCAGAGTCTTGCAGAAGTATCAAACAGTGAAAGGGCTAGGTAATGCAGCTACAAAGAGTTGATTTTATCCTAAGAAAAGATTACATGGATTGAAAAGACATGCAGGTGAGGAGATATATATCTCTATATACACAAAGAAAGCCTGAGAGGGATTATTTACAAGGGCATGTAGTGATAGGACAAGGGGAAATGGCTCTAAACTGAAAGACAGCAGGTTTAGATTAGCTATCAGGAAGAAATTCTTTACTGTGAGGGTAATGAGGCATGGCACAGGTTGCCCAGAGAAGTTGTGGATGCTCCATCCCTGGAAGTGTTCAAGGCCAGGTTGGCTGGAGCTCTGATCAACCTAGTCTACTAAAAGGTGCCCCTGCCTGTGGCAGGGGTTTGGAAGCAGAGGATCTTTAAGGTCCCTTCCAACCCAGACCATTATACATAGCTCTAGCACAGCTCTACCCTATGGGACTTTGAGAAAACTCTTGCTAAGACTCAGCAAGAGACTTTTAAAATTAAGGATATGCTTAAATGCTTTGCTGAGCTGGGATCCACCTGTGCTTTTGCTAGTCTGCAAGTCTAATTAACTCAAAATTATGATTTTCTATTAAGCTTTGCAACCAGGTAAGAGCATATCAAAATTATGGACAGCTCTAACCAAAAAGCTGTCATTTCTTAGGAAGGTGCAGGAAGTGGAAAAGATCAAGTATATTGTATGTCCCATCTCCTATCGAGGACAGGTAATCTCATCACAAAATTTTAATTTAGCAACAACTAGTCAGAAAATGAGAAAAGGAAGAAGTATTGAAGAAACCACTCTTGTTAAAATTTGCAACCATATCTACACTTTAAATTATATATTGTTTAAATCATATATTGCTGCATTTAATTGTTTAATAGTATAACTGTGGTTTTGGGTGTCCAGGTATCACCCAAAGAAATTGTAAAAGCACTATATAATTCCAGATAGTACAAGAAGTAAACATTATGGCAATACAGAAATTTTGGCAAGAAGCAATGGTAAAACACAAATATGAATTCTTTGTATGTGTTGGTAAGAAAATCCCTCCATATCTTTGATACATAAACAGTGCATATTCTTTAAGCAAAAAAAACCTGCTGTGGTAATTAACAAATAATTTCATAAAAGAGTTACAGTCACCTGCAAACTATGTCCCTTAAAAGATCATTCTTCTTTTTTATTCGATTCATATCAGAAGCCCCACTCTTGTGATCATTTTATAGGATTACTTCTTTAGTATAGCAAAACTACAAGTTAATTCCTGTATACATTCTGTACTTATTGGGACTAGTAATCACAGTCTTTTTTGTCATCTGATGATGTCACTCTATCCACAAATATTATCTGTGTTAAATGTGTTTCAGAATCTAAATTCTAATTTTTACTTAAGAGAGAGATAAGAAAAAAGTTAGTGTTGAGGTATTAAGTTATTAAGTCTATATTTTAGACTCCACTTACTTGTTCCAGTTTTCAGCATACTATCATCTGCAGTGGCCATTTGAACTACTAATCAGCTGCAGTTGTCAGATACGCAGGTTTTTGAAAATAATACAGCCACATTTATTGCTTGAAATATAAAATATACAAACACATGTGCATTCAAACTTAATCAAACATTAAGGCAGAGATTTTCAAAGCTAATTAAAATACTTATGCATTCATTTTCCATTAAATTAAGTGGAAATCAGATGTTGGAATATTCTATGCAAGGCTCCAAATCCCAGCATGGAAATGGAACTTGTTACATTTGCTGAATCAAAGCTAGAGGGTGACAACAGGGCTGGGATTCATTTTACCCCAAGACACTTGTCTAAATTCATGTGAGATGAAAAGCCTCCTGGAGATATCTGTCTCTTCACTGTCTGTAGAGGGAGCCTAGAGAATGGTTCAGTCTAGCCGTGTAACTTTTATAGGGATAAAGGTAGGTAAGATAAATCCTATTCTATATATCTACCAAGAATTTAAAAGACAGGAAGAAAACTGGTTGAGGCTTTGAGAGCTTAGTGAAGGACAAAAATACGTGAAAAGCTGGGTGAAACAACTGTATCTACTTTGTCTAGATTTTTACAGTCTTGGCAGGAAAACCTATAAATGATGTTCAAGTTTTTTGCTCGCAATGCTCAAAGATCTCCAGGCTGCCAGGTTCCTGCTGTTTCATATAAAAAGCTCCAAGTGGCAGACAGAAGTTGGAGAACTGGTTAAAGATTTCTGCCAGTATGAAATGCTTTAAATGAAGAAGATGTGATTATTTGCCTGGCTTCCTAACTTTACTCCTCAGTAAGTCACAGTTGCAAATAAAGGCCCTCAAGCCATGTTTTTTATCTCATACTGTATTTGGATAAAAAATCCCTGTACAAAATACAATTAAACTAGAGACAGAATTTCTCATATATATCTTCCTGCATCCTGGGTAATCTGAAATATCAGGAAACCCTAGGTCAAGATAACACATATCAAATACTGACATTTCTCATGCGTTATCCTGTGACTGTCAGACCACTCAGTTGTTCCATTTCTGTGGTGTAGCACTACTCTTCTCAAGCACATAACATTCACTACTGGGCATGTACAGCCAAGGCTGATTAACCAAGAAACAGTAATCAGGAGTTCAGGTTGCTTTGACAAAGTGAGGATGGGTTAGGCTCCAGACACTTGCATGTTCTCAGTGTACACAATGGTTTGCAAGTTTTGGTGATGAGAAGCACAGGGTAGTGCACTTTTTTAACTGACATTTGCATTCACAGATTAAAATTCTAATTCAAATTGAAATGTCTGAATCACCTGCTTGCCATGAAAAAATCTACTTAGAACCAAAAATTTTACTGTTATTGCTGCTATAATATTGTAGAACAGTGTAACAGATCACTGACAAGTCTGTTATGGTTGCTAAATCAAAGGATATACTGTACTGAAAGGTACTGAAAGAAATATAGAGAGAATGAAGCAGAGAAGTTGTGATAACAGAGTGGGTTTGTGTGTTTGTTTTAATTATTAACTTTAAATTTTCACTTCAAAAGAAATGGGAGAATTTATGTATGCCAAGAAGTACTCCCTTTCAAAACTCAGTCAGTGAAAACTACTGAGCAAAGTAAGTAAAGCTTTCTTCTAAATGGCATCTCTTATCTTGTCAACCTCATTTAAAGTAAAAAGGCATCAATAGTAATAATAAAATTGCAGCTTGGTGAACAATTCCTTTACAGAAGCCAGCTACTACATACTGTAACAAATTAAAAACTCCAAAAGTCTATTCAGGTCCCCAGAGAATTGCTATTTAATAAAGCAAACACTGATATTGAATGTGACAGAATTCCATTTGCTTCAGAATCCCATCCAACTGAGTTTGGCTGCAGCTGAAGCAATTAGAGAAAGCTGTGATTTAATGATTATGCTAAAACCCTAGACAAACAAAGCTCTCACCTACCAAGTGGCCACTTAGCTGTATCACTACCACTAGAATGTATAAAAATCCTTGTAGGATTTCATTTGCTGTCAGTCAACTAGTAACAACATGAGCAATTATTTACTAAAAATGTCTATTTACTAGCTACCCTACTGCTTAAACATGAAAAATGTATAATCTAAATTTAAGCAAAGCCAAGTGTGAACTACATATGTCAGGGAAATCACCCACTAAGGTCATCTTTGTAGCTGAGACCTGATAGGATCCAGTTGAAAGCTCATAACAGGTAGCATTTTTTTTTTAATATGTGTTTATGTTATATATGGTAATCTACTGGGGCCTCACTTCTGGGTCTGTAAACATTTAATGAAATTTTAAATATCTTTTCATTACAACAGTAGCCTCCTATGAACTACAACCGATCACTTCAGACTCTGTGGACCTCTTAAATCAGTAAAACTGATTCACTTAAGATTTCTTAGTTTGCCAGAAGTCGTGTTTGGCCTTTCCTATTTTCTAATGCCATGGAAATTTCTCTGTGTAAGGTTGTAGGACATAAAGAAGTATAAAAAAGGGACAGTTTGGAGAACTTGCTTACGGAAAACTTGTGAATTTGCTTGGAAACTCAGGTCTTTCTTGGTGTGTTCCTGCCAGCCAACAAGCTACATTGTGAAAAAATGACTAATGGTCTTTCTGATTTTTCATTTTCACATTAGTCAGAGAGCCAAGTAAGTGACACCTTGGATGGCTGATGTAGATTTTTACCCTCACAGCCTGCCAGGTGAAGGCCTCACCTGACAAAGAGCAAGCAAAGCTTTTGAAAAAGCAGTTTTCCTCCTCCCCAGCTAAGGGAATAGGATTTAGAGACACGGCGCACCTACAGCCTAAAAAAACCTGCAAGTGTTGATACAAAATGTTTAAAATCGGAAAGAATATGAATCTGTGAGAAAGCTCAAACACACAGAAAACTATTTTAAGACAGAAAACAGTTTTGCATAACATGGGTAAGTATTCACAAAGTTGCTGCAGAGGAGACTGAAATAACTTTAAGAGCTCACAGAAGTGCACCTATCAAGCAGCTCAGACCTATTTTCAAAGACTTAAATCCTCATCTATTAACAATCAACTATACTGTAGGCATACCATTGTTTGTCTGTTTTGTTACAGTTGTGCATTTTTAACTAAAATATACAATGGTCATGTTCAGAACCTAAATTTTTTCTAATTACAGTGTGTTTCCCTAGAGTGCCATAAACCCAGAGCGTCTGCAGTTTCAGAGCTTTCCTAAAAGATTTGTGTTCATAGTACCAAAGAGCCTGAAAAGGCAGCAATAGCCTTGACAAAGCCAAGAAACTACACAGTCCCATTTCTGGGAATGTGTTAACTGCCAGAGGAGCTGTCATCTGAAAGTGAGACAGAAAATCAGAAAAGATTCAGTGCTAATGTCTTCTTGGACTAGGGGAACCTTATGTCAAGCTCAGCTCAGAATATATGGATCCACATCAAGCAGCTTGTTTTCTACTAGAGCAATGACAACCACGGTGAGATGTTACCGTATTTCTTTGCACTATATTTTGTCAGAACCTACAAAATTAGTTGTAGTTCTATCACTCTCTAGGTCCTCAAAGAAATATTATATCAAAATATCACAGATGCTTTTTGGAGGGTGCTGGTTTCAGGTGCTGACTGTTGTTAGGATTCTCCTCCTCTAAATGAGTTCTTCCACAATCACTTGAATTTGACACCTGATTTCTGTCTGGTACACTGAAGGATAACCTCTCTGCTGTATAAAAAAAAAAATCACTCCTTCCCCCCCCCCCCCCCGTCCTTGCTTTCTTAGTTCTACTTTCTGATTTTTAAAGTTTTTTCTAGAACCAGATGCACTGATAGAGGTGCACAGAAATGTATTTTTTGATACTCTCAGCTTCAGTAGTAGTGTCTCCTGGATTAGATCATCTGCTTCTTAAAATCATGTAGCAAGTTATCCTTGGTCTGAGGCATTCTAGAATGAATGTGAACTTTTTATAACCTCCACACATGAGGTTTGAAAGCTGCAAGAAGCCCATCAGTAACTGCCAGGTCAGCACAGAGCCCACCATGTATCTCGTGGAATATCAGCAAGGACAAAGGAGTGTATTGAGGATCAAATATGCTTTGTGTTAAGCAAGCAGTTCCTTGTTCAGACTCCTGTGAATGTACTTGTTCAGAAAGGCTCAGCATCTGGCAGGGGTCAGGGCTGGACTGAGTTCCTTCTGCCTTGATTCCACCCTCTCCAGCACAGCTGACAATCACAGGCCTTCATGCCCTAAAGTCTCAACAATCTTGCAGAACAAGTACTGAATCAAAGCAGCTTCTCTGTCTCTCCCTGCAAATACTCACGCACCTTGATCTGAAGGGACCACAAGCAGGATTGCACTGTCAGTACTCTCCTCGTTCCTCTGTCAATATTCCAAGCACTCATTAGAATCAAAGAGGTGACACCAAACGGCCCAGGGCACATGGCCTAGAAACTGCAGAGATACTGAATATTTTCAGCTGTATTATGTAGTATGCAGCAGATGGAAGATCCTATGGGTTGTGAACTGGAACACATTGATACAGATACAGGTATGGATGATATAGATGTAGATAGATATATCAACTGAATCCAGTGGTCAAGATGGGACACGAAAACAGAAGTGCACTCTATGTTGCACATGATGGGTCTCACAATATAGAAGTATCTAACCTATCAGACCATCAGCAGCAGTGCCTTGCAAACATAAAAGGAAATATGGTGTTCCACAATGTTCCTGTGATAATAAGCACAGCAGTCAGGGATAATAAATGTCTCCTTAAGAAATGTAGGGTGAAAAGGTGATACAGTATGAAGTAACCATTGCTCTAAAAATTTAAGTTTCCTACTTAAAAAGATCTTTTTGCACTCCTAGAAAATGACCATTTGCCAGGAATACTTCATAGATTTAATCAAGTAATCCTTTTTGTACTTCCAAGGTGTCCATCTTCTGCATTTTAAGAGAGAAAAACTCGAAAGTAACTTAAACCCATGGTAAAATAACGAGAAACAAGCTACAGTTTTTCCACTTTGACTACTACTATCATAAATAGCTCTAGAGAAACTACTACATATTGTGTTTTATTATAAAAAATAAAATATTTTTTCCATCCAGATCATGATCAAAATAATCCTGGATACCTACCCGATCTACAGGGTCTACCTGAGGTGAAATGCAGCAGTGTTTGTTCTGCATGGTGTAGTGCTTGGAGCACACAGATCGCATTGTAGGGCAACATTTGAAATTGTCAGTCTTTAGTATCTGGTTTCTTGATACAAGCTCAAAATAACTCAGTCCTCTATTCTGCTGTAGACTTTGCACTCTGTAGCTTGTCCTATCAAAAAACTAAACTGAAATCAAAGCTCACAGGTCCTCTACATAGACAATAAAGTATTTTTAAGATTTTTTAAGAACATTGTAGCCTTGGTTGGACAGCAAATTAGAGTGTCATGAAATGTATTTAAACATGAGCAATGGAAAAAAGGAAATTCCAAACTCTTCTCTTCTTCAATAGGATGACATTTCAGCCAATGGCACGACCCTTCAGAGCCTGGCTCTGCTTTGGGTAGAAGCACAGAATGTTTTACCTATTTTAATTGTGTATGTTCATTCTCATGGCCATCAGTATCAAATAACTGGAAGTCCACTTGGAGGCGGTGTGTTAAAAAGAGTATGAATTTCTCATATGGAGACGAAACCACGATCATCATTGATATTCTCTTATCTCATTCAGCTTCTTTGATTTGAGCGTTGGTATCAAAAGGAAGTGACCTGAACATATTAAAGCTGATGCAAGTTTCACTATTCCCTGTTGTATATAACTTAAAAATTAACAGTTCATTAATATCCAAACAGATCTACTTAGGGGAGACCTGACCAGAATTCAACACTAGATTCACAGAGTGCTGCCTAGGTGTTTTTAAACGGGCCCAGCAGCAGCATGTACTCTACATTGTTTCCATTGCCTTCACCTGCAAAAGTGGTATCTCTGCTTCAGCAACTGAGTAACTAGATAGAAACTTAATTTTTTTTTTCTCCAGGTCTCAAAGGGACTGTATTTTGCACCAATATGAGAAAAAATCAGCTTCTTTTATCTAATGCATGACATACTAGCCAGAGGTAGGAAGACAAAGATGGCAGTTCCCATTTTCTTCATGCTTTGATAGAGAGTCAACAAAGGAGTAATACAAACTGACAGGTTTTTATGACTGACCTCCTGATACCTACTGGTGCATAAACATGTAGTTGTTAGAACTTATCACTAGGGCCAGGGTTATCCCCTCTTGACTAGAAGCCTGCCAAGTCGTAAATAAATAAGCTAAAAATAGAGTTCCAAAATAATGTGTTCTATTTAGTGAATTCTGCCCCTAAAATATCATGTCCCAGAAAATCTTCAAACAGGAAAGCTGAGATTTGACCATTCCTTGTCTTTAGTTTCCCGATGTTGCACAAACCCTGGCAGGTAGGAAGGCCATCTAAATGTCTCTCCAGTGCTGAGTAGTGTCCCTGAGGGATCCATAGTGGGACCAGTAATGTTTAATATCTTCATCAGTGACACAGGCAGTGGGATTAAGTGCACCCACAGTGAGTTTGCAGACAAGTTGAAGCTGAGTAGTGCAGCTGACACACCTGAGGGATGAGAATTAAGAAGCACCTGGACGAACTCTAGAAGTGTGCCATGGGAATCTCACGAGGTTCAACATGGCCAAATGCAAGGATCCTGCACCTGATCCAATCCCCACAACATATGGATTTTGGAGGGCATAGGAGGAGGAAGGAATGGTTAAATTTCAATGGACTTGAAAGCAATCTCATGGACTGAATGCTGAGTAGTCAGAGACCTTCAAGTCCAGTTCACACAAACCAAGACTGCTTTGCAACACGACCTGACATTCAGTCAATTGAGACATTCACATAATTTACTTCTAAAGTAACTTCCAAGTACAAATTAAAACATTAGCAGGGGTGAAGAAGCACCCCCTCTTACCTTTCCCAGACAAAATTAAGAGGAAAAATTGAGCTCATTTCTGTGCCTGTTTTTTGAGAAGAAAATTTTAGGTCCCTACCCTCAGGGGTTTACATAGGCAGCTTTGTCTGGTGAATTCCAGCTCTGAGAGAATGCTGAGCTTCCACAAAAAACCAGAAAATAATCCCCCTTTCTAAAGACCACCCCATCAAGAGTTCAGTGTTCACCTTAGCAAATGGCTAGTTTGAAATTCTGCTCTGGGGTGCCTGGCTTTCGCACTCCACTTTACATGGAACCAGCCTGTGGTTTCATTTCATTCTGGGGACCATGCACCTAGCTGTGAGATTACTAAGTCTTACTTTTTCCCCACTTAACTGGTTTTAGCTAACATCTAATCCTCTCTGCACCTGAGAAATAATCACCAAAATAAGCAAGAGCTTTTGAGTCTATGAGAGAGGAATATGCCAAATGTACTATGCACCCACTCCTAAGAGAGATTTGTGGCTGATCTGAGGACAACTACACTGAAGAAAACCTCATTGACTTTGGAGAACCCCTTCACATTCTTTGACAGAATCTGTGTGACAGAAATCAGAATTTGGCACTTAGGGTAAATTTGGAACTGACATGGCTCAGAAATGCTTGACAGGTGCTGCCTGTGAGAGGGTCTTCCTATTAGTCCCTTCCAGGGGGAGAGCAAGAAAATCTCTCTGATGGCTTAGCTCTAGAAGTCTCCTTGCTAAGTACCTACCATATGCCTAAAGGCATTAGAGAAACTTGGTTACAATTATTATCATGAGACTAGTTGGCTTTGTTAGAATATCCAAAACAAACCCCACATTTTTTAACGGCCTGATTTGTTTTTGCAGAAAGCTGAATCTTGGTATATGAGCTGTCATATCAGATTCTATTTTATTCTTTTATGTTTACAAAGTATTGCATAAACAGGAACAGCTGGTGTTGATTTATAAACACAAGAGTTGTCTTGAGAGTTTAGGTATTATTTTGCCAACATTTAAATCTAATCATTTCCAAGCAATTGTTCTGCATCATAGGGACAGTGGTTCTTCTGCTGCCTAAAGACAAAGATATTTTCTAATAATACTAATAATGCAATTCTGAATCAGTCTTAGAAGAAGGATCTTATGTGCATAGGTCTATCTAATAAATATATCTGTGTATGTGTTCATCCATAATTTCTTAGAGAATGCCACAACATTCACTGCTCCAATTAATTTTTTGTAAAATTACTGTAGCCTGTTGTAAATAGCCAGGCAAAGGCCTTGGCCTCTATGAAAACCTGCACATTATTTGCACATGTGACTACCTTGAAGTAAGATATGGAAATGCAACCAGTTGCTGGACTTAATGTTAAACTGTCTCAACCAGGGGACATTTTCCTCGATTTCATTTACAGTACAGTTGCCAAGTTCTGAAATAAATATTCTCCTGACAACAGTTTCTTCCTTTATGTTATCCTGATTTGCTCCCCTTACATGCTGTGCACTGAAGAAAGCACTAATCACATGATCTAATACTGTAAGATCAGTTAATTAAAGAATTTATTACGAGCTAAAAGATGCCCATTAAAGTTTCATTGGCAAATTGAATTCCTGCATCTCCAAGTGGTGGCATTGAGCTTTTTTTTGTGAAACCCAGACAGTTTTTATCTTATTCTAAGTTTTAATAAAGGGAAACCTAAGACTTGGTTAATAAATCATTAAAAGATAGCAAACAAAAGGCAGAAATAACTGGAGAGCTTTCACAACAGAGGAAAGCTACCAGCCCAACTCCCACAGACCTGAGATGTCAGGTAGAGCCTCGTAGAACTTTGAAAGAAGATGGATGACAACACGAAAAAAATTACCAGGCATGGAGAGCCACTCTGGTTAGCTGATCTGAATGCAAAGAGTTGCAGGAAGCTTAAAATACTAAACAACAATAAAACAGCAGAGGGTATTGATGAATGCAAAGTAATGCATATGATGGAAAACAATCCTAATTAGATCTAAACCACAATAGACCCTAGCTATTATCACGCAGCACCATTATGGATAATTCCATGGAAATGTTGGTTTAATGATATGTAGTAATAAAAAAGGCCAACCACATGCTTTCAGATCGGGAAAAAGGTAACTGGGGATGGGTACAATGGAGGTTTGCAAGTCATAAAAGTTCTGGACTTTCTTTTCTGTGATTAGAGAATGATTATTCAGTCTAAAAATCATCATTGTAATAAATAATTTACAAAAAAAATCTGAGGACACTTAATAAAATTAGCTCACAGTTTTAAACCCAGTACAAGGAAAAAATTTTTCATACAATGCACAAGCTGTAGAATTCATTGCTGCTGGGCTTCAACTCACAAGCATAAACAAATTTTAAAACATATTAGGTGTATTAGCAGAGGCAGAATACATTGGCAATTCCTGAATGCAGTGCTTCAGGCACAACCTCCCATTTGGGATGAGCTGATGTATCAGTAAAAAATGTTTGGTCATTTCCCAGTTTTGCTCCCTTATCCTTTACCAATCCATCTGCTACTGGTGGCAGGATAGTTGACATCTGACCCTTCTTCCCCACAAATCTTTCTTTCTGCAAAGGCTGATTTCAAGGCCTGATCTGTGAAGTAAATATTAAATCCTGTAACTCCCTTTGACTTCCAGTTTCATATCAGTGTCTCATCCCCAATTAACTGTTTCTCTTCTCATATCCCTTTCCCCTTTGCTTTCCACGAATACTTTCAGAGACTGAATGATTTCTTTTCTCAGCTGATTCCACTCTCCCACCTGCCTTTATTACACTTTCTCAAAGATTTTTAAGTTCCCCCAATGTGATGCTTTTCGTAAAATTTTATAAGACAAAGAGCACCCTCCTGCCAAATTTCAAATCCTTATTCCCAAACAATAGGATGGGCAGCAGAGGAAGGGAGGGGAAGCTACAGCTATTTCAAGCAAGGTTTGCCAGGACTTTTCAGTGTGGTCAAAAAACACATTTATTCCCATTGCCTAATGCCTGAAAAGGTTTGAATAATTTTTCTGAAGTTGTCCAAAACAGATTCAACTAAGAAGAAAACCAGTGTTGAAAGCTTCACCTCATAGAGATGCCAAATGGTTAAAGTCTGGCAAAGTTAGCAGTAGCTGCAAACAGGGAGCTATCATGGATAACATTAGGCAACCTTAGTAAAACCTTACTAAGAACACAAAATGTAGCACAAAACATGTGATTACTGATGCTTTTGATATAATGGAAGCAAAGATTTCAGTGATAGATTTTGGTAATATTTCATTGCACATTATTTTAAGAGTGCATTATTTTATTTTGCACGATGTCATCAAATTTTAAAAATCCTTTTTGTCATGGGCCAAAAGGACTATTAAAACTAGAAGTAATAATAACACCAGCCCTGGCAATGACTGCAACAAATAATCCCCTGCAATTTTCTTTGTTTGCAAGTATCCACCATTTTTTTAATGACTATATTATGATTGATTTTCAAAAATGGAAAACTAGCTGTATTTAAAATGTGCCCTACTAACTAAAGAAAAGCCAGTTTTAAATGCAGATAAATAAAGGAATTCACAGCTAAAACTGAGGCTGGAGGAAGTAATTTACCCCTCTGAGTGCAGTGAAGCCCAATTCACCTTCTTGGTGATGGCCAGCAAGCACCAGCTTTCAGCCTCTGGTGCCAGGCCACCACGTCACTCAGCACTGGCACTGTGCAGGCAGAGCAGGGCACACAACACTGAGACACTTGGACTCAACAGCTCCTCTAAACCAGGACATGAGACCAGGTCCAAGGGGAATCAGCTGCAAGGACTCGTACAAAGTCCCTCTCTTTTCTCTGGCCTCTCATATGTGACTTTCAAGAGATGGTGTATAGATTTAACCAAAATAATAATACATAGATTTGCATATGTGCCTTCTGAATTTCTTGGCTTTTCCATGCTTTTTTAAAAAATAGTGGTTCATGAAGATTGATCTTTATTAATTATATGTAAGACAATAATTACGCTCTTAAAGTAACAAATAATGGCCAAGCTCTTAGTTCCTTGGAAAGTGGTTAAAGTATCTTGCTTATGGCTCTTTAGACCAGAAGAACTTTATTTTTCACTGATCAAGAAGATTTGATTGTACGCACTTGTTTCGTTTTTTTAATGTAAACAGAAAGAGTTTCCAGATGAGAAAAAGGCTACTACCAGTTTACAAAATCTGACCATTAACAAATCTGTTGTTTTCAATCCAGAATTCTTGCAGGTCATGCTCACATCAGGGCCTGTGATGTACCTCCCTTTCAGAACTTCTCTGTCACTAGCCTAAAGGTAAAGGCAAGCTATGTACCATGTGCACCTTCTCCCAATAAAAGCTTCCAAAGGAAATTCCCCAACAAACTTCACTGAATTTTACAGAGAGAAAATATTTAAATCTTCATGGGTTCACTCTAACTGGACTGATACAAGGGTGATTTGGGCTATAATAAGAAGATGCAGTGGACAACCATTCTGTGAGTTGCATTTGAAACATGAGAAGTTATCTGCAGGCTGAATATATGACACTGGAAAACAGGTGACAAAAATATTGCTCAGAGGAAACCCCAGCTCCTGCCCCACCATTTAGAGTCCTGCCTTCCCTATGAACCAGCCAATATATCAGCATTTAAAAACAACCTTGCACAGTGAATTTGCTGTCAAGTAACTTCATTTATTTTAGATGAAAAGAATTTTAAGTTCAAACACAGCAGAGCCATTCTCAGCTGAGTTTGATTCCTTTCACCAGAAGACATTCTGATTCTCAGATTGAGGAGAGAGAATTCAGGTTGTCTGCTCAAAGAAGGCGTCTGCTGGACAGGTAATCAGAAATTTTATTTCCTTTTTTGTTGCTTTTTCCTTTCCCTTTTGAAAGAGATCAAATTTCATACAGAGAATCACAGAGAAACAATAAACATGGAAGCCTAGAATAGCATTTTTGCAGAAACAAGTTTCAGGATAGAATAACACTTTAATTTTTTCCAGGCTTCCCACAGTATTGCTGGCAGGCCTTGAAAGCTGCAGAAGAGCAAGCAAACGGATTCCAAATCTCTACCATAGACCAGATTGTATTCAGCTCTGCATGGGACTGCAAGAAGCGAGCCCAAGGGGAGAGAAAACAAAGAACCTCCTCCTGTGCTGAGGCATAAAACAGCAGGGAAACATGTGCACTGTCTCATGCAAAGATGAATCATGACATCAGTTTCTCCCAAAAAGAGCTGGGAAGAGTTCAGGAGTGACTGGCAGTTGTCCTCCTTGGCAGTGGCCACCAGAGCTGTTCAAACACGAGAAAACATCTTTGCAAAGGACTGCTGCATTTCACCTGCCAAATTTCTTTACAACTCCTGAGAGGACCTCAGCCAAAATGCACAGAGACATCTTTAAAAGCAAGTCCTTCCTCTTTTAAGCTGTGTCCAGCACGGGCCCCAGTATCAGTCAGCTTATGGAAGGGATGTCTGAATCCCAGGAAATAAGAAATTCCCAGGAACAAACATACAATGTGTGGAGTGACTACACAGACTAGGCTTCTAAGAGATTTTTGGTGGGTTTATGGGGTTTAGGGTTTTTTTTCAAAGTATTACACACCTATGAGCCTAGAAGCTGAGGAAATATTTCTAGGGGGAAAAAAAAGCTTTGTGTTTTTTAGAACACTACCATCATATACTTAGAAAGAAGTATAATATTCTGCCATTCCCTCTGTGCAAGGCAGAAAATGAAGAATGGCTGGTTTGGTTTTGCCACACAACAGTTGAAGGTGAAACCAAAATGTGCTTGCTGCTTCCCCATCTAGAAGACTGGTATGCTTTTACACCTTATCCTTAATTCAGGTAAACATTTATGCAGCATTGTCAGGACTTCTGAATTCAGTGTCTCTACTAGCAGATTTACAAATAACCAAAGCAATTGATAGTCTTTCTACTGAAATATAACCTCTTTTTGACAAAACATTGCTATTTATTTAGCACACATCCTTTATCACTGTTCATGTAAAACAACTAAAGAATTAAACCAAAGAAAATGGGTCAGATTGGAGAGTGGGAATAAAACCATCTTCCTGACCACCAAACAAATCGTTGCCTCTGAAATCCTCTCTTGCTTCTTCCCATTTGCTTGTTTGTTTGTTCAAACTTCTAACTTTGTTCCTAACCCAAATTGTCAACTACAGAGGATAGTTGACAGGATAAGGAAAATAAGCAAAAATAAGGAAAAATAATTTCCTGAAGAGACCTCATGGTCATGCAGAAATACCTGGGTTTTTTTGCACAGATTTCTGCCACTGCACTTCCTCTGCAGGAAAATCTGATGAAGATGGGTGTAATTAGAAGACCTAAAAAATTTACCCCTGCTTTTGAAAACAGCAAACCATGTTCCATGTAATAACTTACCAATCTACTCATATGAAAAAAGTTTCCTTTTTATTTATATGAGCAAAAGACTCCTGTATTTTCAGCAGTCTTAAAAATTAACAGTATTTTTACTAGTGTGCTTTTAAGTTATAGGACTCTTTCTCCTAAAAATAAACACATCGGGAATTAGTTTATCAGCCTTAAATGAAGACATGCACTAAACAATTAAAAAGTAGAAATGATCCTTTTGTAATCGTCAACTAAAATACGCAATTCACTCTCTTAAATTATAATTAATATTAATTAATATGTTTCAATGCTAAACCATTGAAACACCATGGTAACACATTTTTATCCTGCACAGCTCAGTTCACAAGTGTTTGACTCTTGTTGATATATTGTGACTTTTAAACACAGGTGCACAGGGTACATGGTAGCCTGTAACAAAAACACCACCAAGCAATCTTCCTCTCTCTGAATACATGGAGTTTCATTCATATATACCAGCTGTGGATGCAGTAGCATGATCATTTGTTATAGCCAAAGAAATGCCAAAATTCTTATATGATAGAAAAACCATGCAGCCCTTACAATTTTAAAGTAGAATGTATTGATGCATCCTTCACAAACAAACAGTCAAACAACTATTCTTGGCGACACAGAACTGTTGACAGTTTTTAGCTTATGTCTCTCAGTGAATACTCCTTTCTTTCCCTTACACTGGCCCCTGGCATGTTTTATATGAGGATATTTAATAGACCCCATCAGCTCATAGTACACAAGGCTCAGAATTGGTTGCCTTTACTGAATAGGCTGGGAAAGCTGCCTCAACAAATCTGTTCATGCTTAAGGTCTGGTCACTGCCAAGTGACGTGCTCAAGACAGCTGCCTTTCCATCCTCTGCTGTTAGTTTAACTGCACATTCACAGCAGAACGGACAAAAGATATACTCTACGTCTATGCCAAAATGAGAAGCAAGACTGCTCTGAGGCCCAAAATTCAACCCTGCTGGTGCAGAGCTGGTATCTAATTTTCTCTGGCTCAAGAGCTTTGAAACAAACAAAAAAAAAAAGTCCAGAATTTCATCAGTCCTCAGGAGTTGGAGAGACTTGAGAAAGCTCAAGCTTACTTAGAGATCTTCCTTCTATTAGTCATAGTAAATACATTTAAGCAAAAAATACATGTGAGCAGAGGAAAAAAAAAGACGTAAAATAATAGATGCAAGGTTGACAGTGGGGCACAACTGATGAAATTGCTGGAGGATTCTGTCCTTATGTAAAGACCCAGTCATGCTGCCAAGGTCAGCTGGAGCTTGGGTTATGTGTAGCCTGAGGCTACTCTACCTTGTTTTTCATTCAGGGATCATTGTTCTCCGGTTGTTTACGTGGATTTTATTCCACCCTTTTCTTTATACTGTCTTCCCTTTTCAGCTTGCAGTCCCTGCGGCACACACCAGAAGCCCATCCTAGTTGTGCACCAAGAAATCCAGACTACTCTAATGGGAAAGAGCAGCATTAAGTGAGAACAGTTTTCCTCTTTAAAGAAGAGAAAGAGACAGAGAGAAGGTATTTAACATACCCTTTGTGAAAAGTGAAAAATTCACTAATTACTTTTAAGGATGGTTCATGCATCTAACTGAGGAAGGGATATCATTTAAGTATCTTTATCATCATAAACAAGGTAGTTAAACAAAACTGAGTTTTTAATGTATTTTAATACCATTTAATACATTACATTTATCTGTACTTAGAGATTCATCAGAGTGAACATGATAAAGAAGAAATTATGGAGGGGAGGAAAATAAAGGGGAGAAAGAAAGGCAGACAACAAGGTGTACATTATATCATACACATAGCAGAACAACTGAGATTTTTAGAGTGGAGGTTTTGGGTAAGAATTTTACAGTGATATACTGTATAGAGTCAAGTAAGGAAAGACCAGGAGACCTGAATCTCCATCCTTTAGGGTCAGTATCTGTAGAAACTTTACAGGAAAAACATGCAACACATTGAGCTTTCACAGGAAAAATTATACCAAGAGGCAGAACCAAACCCTGCCATTAGCAGTGCCAGCTCCCATTGACTGAAGAGGGAATTGGATTTGCTTCTATCAAAGCTGACTTTGGCAGAGGTAGTCCCATAAAGCCATGTATTAGGCTTCCTTATCCTTTCCTCTCTGTGGAATTTGAGATGATTTTTAAACTGCTGCATGACTTACATGCCCCTGAATGAAAGATACAGAACTAATTTAATATTTTGCCTACCTTGGAATTGAAATTATTAAATTTTTGTGCAAGAAAGGGGCAAAATATTTAAATTAAAAAGAATAAAAATTAGTGTCATTAATGTAACCATTGTTTTCTGTTTAAGTTTTGTTTTGGCTATATTTCTGTATTATAGGGACATTTCTTTTTTTTTTTTTTTTTTTACATCGGTTCTACAAGTTTTTACATCCTTCAGGACAATTAGATCTTGCTGATGAAATAATTAATGTATAAAACTTCAGGATCAAACTACTGCATACATTTGGAGGACAGTATGCATAGAAAGAATCCCTGTAAAAATCTAAATAATCTGTTACTTAGACATGAAAGATAACCACCACTGGAAGCCTAAGGAGCCTAGATTTTTAAAAGATTGCTTGACACTTGAAATCAGATAGGATCAGTTCAAAGTTCCTCAAACACTTCAGAAGAACCAACTAAGAAAATGGTTCTACTCTGCCTAAATTGTATACTTTCCATTATAAATATATGTGTTAAACCTATTTTTATAATGCAATAAAGTTTGTATAGCAGAATAAATACACAGCACAGCCTTTGGTGATGGCTCATGTGTTGTAGAAAATAATTTAGTGAAACAGAAACATCTGGCAATTTTTTATCAGCAGAAGAAACGTCTCTTTTTTGAGAAAAACACACCTAACATGGTCTGCATGCACACAAAGTTCATTCACTTTCCAAAAAAGAAAAAAGTTCAGTAAAAGCTTTGAAAAGCACTTTTCAAACAGTGAACCTCATCAGAAATGGTTGCATGTCCCTTGTATTTGATTCAAGATCTGTCCCTTACACCATGTCAGTTGTACAGCTTTGGGAAAAGATCTTTAAACCTCTGTAGAAAAGACTACATGGAAATAGCTGATAAACTTGTATTGATTTTCACATATCGCCCTTGTCAAAAGGATTTATTGATGTGTCAATGCATGTTGTGGCAAGGATCATAGCAGGATAGCTTTAAAGGATTTATGGTGAATCTACAGGCTTTAATACACTCTGTGGTAAATAACTAACAAGTACTGTGTATATTGATTCTTGTCGTGTGGTCAATGGAATCTTTAGCCCACTAATTGTTCTTATTGACAAAAGGTTCATGATCTAAATGAGCAGCAGAACATCACTCCTAACCAACGTTGCTCCAAAGATTGCTTTTCTTCACCATTCACCCCCACCTGGAACAATGCTCAAACACAGAAGTATTAATCAGGACTCTGCCTTACTAACTTAGCTGGAGCCTGGTTAGTGTTTAGATCCCTGTTCTCCCCCTCCAGTGGTTCCATGCACCTTTAAGCATCTATAACTCAATTTGAAAGTTGCAGGACAATTAACTGTGGTTACAACTTTCATCTGAATTATTCCCCATTAGGACTTCTAAGTGGGCATCTTACTCCAAATTCAGACACTTGAATTCAGAACTATTAGTGGTTCATTATTTTCAACATTTTAAAAATTCAATATTTAAATATATGTGGGTACATAGATGAAATGATGGTTTGATGTCTGCAAAGAATTTTCTGCAAAAAGTACTTCTGTGTTTGTATAGGTGTGTGCTCATTCTTGGCAGCCCTATGTCTCAGCTGTGACTTTTAATTTTATTATCTACAAACAAAGAAATAAACAATTAAATAGTTGTAAAAGGATTTATCAAATTTACTGTTAGTGTAAAACCAATACCCAGAACTAATATAGCTGGTAAATAGATTATTAGTTAAACAATAAGTAAAATTTCCATTCAGACTTAAGCAGAACTAGGTAAATACAGTGTGTGTATACAGAACATGATCAATTCATTCCATTAGCCTTGTGTCTTCCACTGAGTAATAAATACAGATTACAATGTTTCTGAATGTCTGTCAGATCAGCCTGTCTCTCAGTATCTTAGACAGGTGGAAAAAAAATACACTTATAAAAACCCCAACAGTCCAAGACAAAACAAACAAAAAAGTAGGCACTAAAGCTTGCTCTCTAAAGACTCAAAAGCTGGTTTGTACCCCTCTTTCTCCTCAACCACTTGAAAAAAATATAACATTAAGTTTGTTAGAGTCGGATTCATTTGTGCCAAAGACAGAAGAATAAATTAAAAACTGAAGATCCCTGAGAGCAAATGCTGTTTTTTTTCTTCTACAAACCAATCTGTAGGATTCAAGAGAGGGATGGGATTTCAAACTGAAGTTTAAATACTGATATATCATATTGAAATTTAACATTACCTTCTTTGTTTTCCACATTCTTTTTATTATTTATTTGAAGTTTTAATTGCCTTTGTGTCTTTCTACAGCAATGTTTGCAAGCCCATTTAAAAAACGCTTTTGCCTGAGCAGTACAGATTATTATTGCCTTAGGTTTGCTTTGCTTTCCTAGAAAGGCAATTTGTGGCTTGTGGGGAGCAAGCTTGTGGTAAAATGGTCTCGGTGTCTAGTCTGCTTTAAGGAGGGTTGACTTGAGATGGCACTTCTCTTCACATCAGATCTATACCAGCCACTCATCAGCTCGATATCTACAGAAAAAACCAACAACTTCCTAAGTAAATATTTACCAGTTCAAAGCATGCAGCCAACCTGATACTCATACATACAACAAACCATACATATGGGCAGAGAAACTGTTTCTACCACATTGCAACAAATGCTAAATCACGTAATTTTTATTAAAATGCTCACAACTTAAATCTATAAATGTATTTAGTATTTGTGCTGTCTTGAGAACTTGAGCCAGCCTGTGTTACTGAACTCCCTTGGACCTTTTATTCCCAATAACTTTTAAGTAAAATGATGTGATTGAAAACACAGTTTACTGAATCCACAACAAGTCAGGGAAAATGTGCTCATATATTTTATCTTGACTGAATTAAAAATCTTGGTAAACTTTCTGATCCTGATTAATAACACTGGGATATGTGTTTATGCATATGCCAAAATGCCATTTACTTTAGCAGATCTTAACAGCTCTGCTGTACAGGGATCCTTTCCTCAAACAGAACCTTCATTATAGAGTAGTTGCTGGCCTCATTTCTTTTTCTTAAAAGTTCTTACTTTTATATTATAAAATTATCTTTTTGCCATATTCAGGTCGTGTCTTAGAAGCAGTGGATATTAATATAACATACAGCCTGAATACCTGATATGCAGGGTAACAACATCAGCAAAAGGGCAGAAAAGGAAGTTCTTAAACTTTACTAGCATTTATTAATCCAAGGTTTCATTTCAAAAAAAGCTACCTTTTCAATCATACACATTAAAGTACCGACCAATGATTTAGTTATGAATAAATAAATTTTAACCTGTTCAGTCAAATTGTATTATTTAATTCACACGATACTTTCATTAAGATCCAGCAATCCTTCTTACATCATAATACATAAGTAAAATAGGAAGTTATTAATAAAGTATAGTATGAAGGGTAATATAACCAATATGTCCTGGTTTACAGGGTTAGAAGGTATGACTAATAATTGGTATTGTTCTTTACAACCTCCTGATGAGATTAATAATAAAATACCACATGGGACTTCACCATCTACTGCTCAATTCTATATTTAGCTGGCAATTTAGCTTCATCTGAATATAATTTTCAACAGCTCCTTAGACAGCCAAATGTTACAACTAAACAATACAGGTATCCATTGCAGGCAGTGTTGTGCATGCTTTGCAAGAAGCAGGAAGGGTCTAGTTAAAAGTGCTGAAAAGGCAGCACAGAGCAAGGAGATAAGTATCCTGCATCTAAGATGTGGCATTCAAGCATGTAAAATGCAGTAAAAAACCACCCAGTTCTTATAAGTTATTTGACAGGCAGAAGTGTAGTTGAAGTCAGAATGATATATGACCTTTTGCTGGGATTTCTGCAATTATATCATAGCTCTGTAGAGTGCCCAACAAAACACCCAATATTTTCTCAAAAACACAAGCTAAAAACAAGGAAATTGCAAAAAATGACACTTAAAAGCAATGCAAAACAAAAGGTTCTAATTAAGAAACATTGGGAGGCTTTTTGATACCCAGATTCTCAGATAATTGTGATAATTCACTTTTTGAAGAAGTGATTTTCTTCTTCATCTTGTTCCACTCCATCAGAGCAACATTGAGTCCTATGGCACAGGATATCAATGGGGTGGCTAAAAGGTGAAGATTAGTAATATAATGTTGATCAAGGGAAGCAAGGTTTGGAAAACAGGTTTATATCTGGTAGATAACTAATATGCCTGCTTTGCTCCAGGCCAGAGCCATCAGAGGCAAAAGCAACCTCGGAAGGATGGGTTGATCCATCCCTATCTTCCACTTCTCCAAATTCATTAATATTCTGTAAATTTTATTATGTACAGTTGTAAAATATTTTAAAGAATAAGAAAGGGGTTGAACTGAGAGTATTTTGATAAAATGCAATTGGCAATGATGCATATGGTGTTTACTGGGGACATTGCCTGGGCTGATGACAGAGAAGACACTGAAGCTCCACCATGAGATATTTCATGTTTTCAGTAACTATCAGCACTGTCACTAAAGGCTGATCTGCAAGTGTCTCCTGTGTCCAATTATCACTACCCATTTTGGTAAATGACAAGCTATCAGGACAAATCTGTCTTCCAGACTCCTTCTGGGTATTTAAACATAGCACATTTCCCTGTTACAAGCTAAATCTGTGGGTATAAGCATAATAAATGCAGTTTACCAAATTTATGGCAAGACTGCCTTTCTTCTTTTGAAGAAACCAAAAACCTTTTAATGGTTTGAGTACAGTTTCTCTCTTTTCTTTTTTTAATATAGAAATGGTTTGGTTCTTTCTAGACCACATCAGGTCAGAGAATGAAAGCAGGACTTCAGAGGAAACAGGTAAATCAATCCACTTTCAAAGTGACTGTAATTTGCAGCAATAAATAGGATTCTACTAAAAATGCACTTCTACCCAAATATTTATTTCCCCTGAAAATCAGCCCAATATGATAACCCGGTCTCTTCAAACTACACTGTGTGCCACTCTTTGCTGGTACTATATGGGCTCAGCTTCAGACTAGTTTCTTTGGGCAGGACTGAGCTATTTCCTAGGTCTCATAGAAGACAAACAACAGATTTCCCAAAGACTCCCCAAATCTGGATGCTTTCCCCTGGGAATGCTGTCTCCACTGGAGCAAGAGGCTTTTCCTCTACCATACCAGAGATCTTCCCTCTTCATCCACTACTATTCTTACCTGGGAGAAGAGGAAATAATAATATAAGATTTACCTCCTTAAAGGCTTCTCTGCTGATGACAAATGTCTGTTTTTAAACATTCTCAGTGTTACAATTTTAACAGTAATCTGTAAATCATCCATAATTAGAGGTGTCCTTAAGGATGCGTGTGAAATTCAAGTGTGCAATAAATCTTACTCCAGCCACTGGAACACACTGCCCTGAGGTGGGTGCCAGAGCTATAAGGCTGGTTCCAGGGGCACTCTCATTGCTGCTTTCTGCAATGACCATGCTGGGGAGAGATGGGGCAAAGGAAGGAATTTCTACACAAGCCTGGCTGTTCTCAGTGTCTTGGTTACATTCTCCTGTGTCATCCAACCAACAGTGCACAGAAGACAAGCACCATCCAGGAAAGAGTCCCCATTTGTGTCCTCAGGGAAGCTTTCTCTGTAAACAGAGAGGCAGGCATCTCAGCTACCTTCCCAGGCTCCTCAGAACCAGCAAGGAACAGATCATTTCACACTTAGACTTCAGTCACATGTTTGCTGTGTAAGTACAGTCGAGAGACTCCAGTCAAAGGCACAGCTCTAGGCAGCATTGCAACAAGGGAAAGCTGCAAATTAAGCAACCAAACATACTCAGGAGGCCACAGAATACCCCAAAAGGTCATAAAAGTAGTTGAAAGCCGTTAATCCCCAGAACCTCTGGGATACCAAGTTCTGTGCCATTCCTGCTTAGCTATCCAAGCAGATTGCAATGTTTATTTTTCTTGAAGTAGGTTTCCAACAGTTCTCAACTTGAAAATATTTTCCAAAACCCTCTGGCCCTGCCAGGAGCAAACGTTTTGGTGCCTGTCAGGATTGGGGCTCAGTGCTCAGCTCCTCTCACTTTCTGGTACTTCCCCTGTGAAATGGGGAGTTACTGCTTCTTCCCAGCCCTGTTAACCTTGTTTATTTAGATGGAAAACTTGTTGGGAGAGAAACTGTCTCTCACCATATGTATGTAGACTACTCCAAACAATAAGGCCTTTGCCTCTCCAGGCACTATCAGCATTTAAGTAAGTAAGCCAAGTGATGATAATTCTTAGAGAAAAATGCAGGGAAAATAACCTAAAAATCACCAGAATTGACATAAAACTCTCCAGCAGATGGGGGCCTAGCACTCCCTGAGGGCCCTGCTTATGCGAAGACCAGTTACTTGTAAACATTTATAAATTCTGGCAAATATGTACAGAGTTCCACAGAAGCAATTGCATTTCCCTTCTCTTGCATCAGAGGCAGCTGGTGCTGTCTGAAATACACCCCATCTTTACACCATAACTACATCCATGTACATGTCTGTAAAACAAGTTCTTGTATTTGCTGAAGTGTTGAGGGCAAGGAAAAGCTCCCATGAAAAGATGGTTCTAAGAATCATTATTTTTGATTAAAATATCACCCATGCAAGACACACAAAGCAAAGTTGTTGGCTTACTCAAGTTCGTTAGATTTCCCAGCCGAGTTAAGTTACACTGTTTATTTACTGGTAGGGGCATTTTATCCTAAAGTTTGCCTGACAAAATAATGAAAATTTGTTTTCCAAAATACAAAATTACAAACTACAGTTTCCCACTCAAGTGTCTCAAGTCATAAGTCATTTATATTTATAAAATATAGTGGCTATTGAAAATTGTAATAAACTAAGAAAAATCAGATTCAAATTAACAGACTGCAATAAAATCAAATAGCACCCCGTCATGGTGAAAAACTAAAATATTATAGGAAGAGAATTATTAAAATTATCCTCATTGATAGCAACAATCACTAAACAAAATCAGTACTTAAACTCATATATAACACCTATACTAGCAAAAAGGACACCCAACAGGATCACAGTTGCAATACACAAAAGCCAAAGAAATCTAACTGGAATGAGATACCCAGCTCCCATCTGCTGCTCTGAATGGCTCCTGACCTGACAGAAACCTGTGGCAATGAGGTTTTCATTAGGGAACCAGCACTGAATAACTACCTGAATAAATATGACTTACCTGTAATGGTATATTTCTAGAGAATACAGATACAAAGAATACAGTGAATACAGACAGTGCACAGAAGTCACCACATAGTCTAAGAACAAAAACTCTGTCTTCATATATTTGGGAATACACATAATTAGGACAGGGGATAAAAGCAATCAAGTATTTACCTTACACTGCCTTATGGTATCTGTTGGGCTTTGGATCCCTGTCCCATGGCTCCCAGAAAAGCCCTCAGCAGTTTGCAGGGCTGCATCATTGAAGCTGGACTGGCAGCCCCTCAGCTGCAGAGCTGCTCTCAGGGATCAAGCACCTCCTGATCAACCACACCACCATCTCAACCCTTTCTGGCGCAGTTAAAAACAAACTTTCCAGCACCCTTCTGATTTTGTACATTCACCAGTGCCTGCACAGCACATAATAATCCATCAGAACAACAGGTTGTTATTTCCATGTTTGCATTCCCAGTCCTTGCAGTGCACTGAAGGCTGATGAAGATTTCCCAAAGCATCAATTGTGATTTGAAGAGAAGCACCTTGATTAGAGAGGCACTGAAGAGCAGCTACAGAGTCAGACAACTCTGTCACTCTGAAGAGTGAGGCCTGATGGCTGTTATCTCCTTTCCCACCAAGATGAAGAGGAAACTCATTTGGTGGTTCTAAAGTACAGTTTTGCTTAATTATGCTGTCTGATCACTTTAAAGGCCTATTTGCACACAAACATTGTAGAAATTAACAGGAGAACAAGTTAACTCATAAGGGTGACTATGCAGATGGCTTTGAATTTGTTTCGAGACAGAAGTTATTTACATCTGTTTTAAAACATCTGAAGCATCTGAAGCTGCGCTGTATCCTTGCCTCATGTCTGGATGTAACCTGGATAGTCCAGATTTCAGGTTTTGCATGAAACTCAACTGCATCTCAGACTGCTCACAGAACAGCCACTCTGTTCTAGAGAGAAAACAGCCCCCCCAAAGCCAGGGAGAGCTCCTAGTGATGTCCTGCTTTGTGTCCAGATCCAGTGGCACCTCCCTAGGGAAAAGTAGCCAATGCAGCTGTAAATACGGTGTGCTAAAATTTGCATGTAACTCTTGGGTGTTACTTAACCTGCCGAGGTAATGAGCTGACTGAGAGGAAAGGCAGCAGGGGAGGGTGAGGAAGGGGAAGTAAACAACCACAGCCCTCGAGGTACTGTTGGTACCAGGGGCTGTCGCTTTCCTGAAAAAGATGAAGCACGTGAAAAGTTAAGAGTGGGAAGGCCTGGGAGAGAGCACAGGTAGGAAGGCCGGTATAAGAAGCAAGGGAACAGCCATGAAGGCAGGACTAGCCAGAACAGGGAACACTGCCAGGAATCATGTTGATTACTTATTTTTAAGCAGTCTATAGTTCACAGTTACAAGCTGTGCTTCTACAGACAGGCAGTGATAGCTATTGGAAAGTTTGTACTCCAGATATACAGAAAGCAGAATCCTTGAATGTATTAATGTATAACTTATGTAATGTGTTTTCTGTGTAATAGTTCTCTCCTGCATACTAGAATCTATTTCTTCTAATGCAGGTGATTCCTAGTTTGCTTTCTGGGCTACAAATATGGTCTGCTCGAGGTCTAGAGAAGCTCTCTCTCTCCCTTCCCCCCACCTTCACTCTTATTTCCAATCCCAGTGCAAGGGATTTTACAAAACGAGGCAGTTATAAAGGAGTCAGTATCACATTACATTTACATTTTAAGGAGTTTTAGGAGAGGTATACAAGAGTATTGTTCATCTCAGCTTGTTCTATTTAGGGAGGCTTAGAATAACATTGCAAATGACATGTCTACTCCGATAAAACACTAGAGGGCTTGGATGCCATCTCGCACTTCGGCAGAACAGTAAATACAAAGAGCCTTACTATGGGAATATGAATATTCACTAGCAACGGAGAGAGGTGAATTGTTATGCAAGTGGCAATATCCACTGCATACACTGAAATTCCTCTTGCTTCACTCTAATGCACAATGTTCCTCTGCTTTTAGATGGATGTATCTGAATATACTTTGTGCCGTTAGCATTTTCATAGAATCTGACATGAACTGATTCAGTTTAAAAAAACCCCAAACAACTGAATACCACATTATTTGTAATACATTACATTAATCAGTTTGTTATAAACAGCTCAGAGAAGACATGTTTTTCTACAAGGTTAAATACTTTTCTCTGCATAAAGTAATAGATGAGTTAAATACAAATAGGAAAGCTTAGTGAGGTGTAAAGTCTCATATTCGAACCTCAAGTGATGTAATTTTAAACTGACCTAATACTATCTTAAGTCTGATTATTTGAAAATCTCAATCATAATATTTGTTGAAGTATCTTATAATATTAAAGATCAGAAAATGGGGTTAGAAATTCTCTGAAATGTGTAAGGGAGGTCCAAGGTCCATATCCATCTTCAGCTTCAATATTCAGCATAGCTATTACCAAGCCTCCAGGAAGAATTTCAATAAAGTAGCTATAAAACCCACTAGTAGATCTGCTGGAAAAGGGTCCACAAAAGACATTACTTCATCACTTGGACACAGTAGGAAAGCCAAGTTTGAAGTCAGCCTATAATCATTGGATGGACTTCACAAACAAATAAACTACTGGGAATGGGCTAATGGAAGAGAATAATCTGGACAGAGGAAGTAACACAGAAAAAAACCCCCAACCAATTACTAAAACACATTATATTATTAACTGTTACCACATAGTATGACAAGGCAAATAAGGAATAATTTAACCTAAGCATTTAGCCATTTCTCCTGCTTGCAACTATCTGCAAATAGGCTCCTATTATTATTACTATTACTCTTCAGAGTTGCTCAATGAACAGTGTATTGAACACATCTCAGCATATAATGTTTGCAACTGTTCAGAGGGCATATTCCTTAGATAATTCATTAGATGCAGTTCAACATTTGCACTGTAGAACAGTCTGTGTAAAGCACAGAATAAAGTTTATGTTTCCTGACTAGCTAATATAAACAATTTCTACCTGCAACCCATTGCAAAAATAATTTTGTTTCATTTAATCTTGGCTCTATCTTCAACAAGAGTTTTGCAAACCTTTACTTCAGCAATTCCTTGGCAACAGAATTTTTCATTGAAAATCATCACAATGTCTACAGTTGAAAAAAAAAAGCCTACAGGTGCATTGTGATAGACTTTGGTCTCTTTACATTTAAATTTGAAATAAAGATAAGCCCCAGCTAAAGGCTTCAAGTGTCTTTTTGTTGTGTTAAGAGACTGCAAGAAAAAACACTTGCATAAGTGTTTTGAGCCCCAAAAGCCACTTATGTGCCATGTTCTGCACATGGTAGCAAAGCATTCAGAAGTGAGGCAGATAATATTCTACAGAGATGCATTAGAATACTTCTCAATTTAAATTTCTCAAGACCTCTATTACAGCAATAAAGCTCACCCCAGTAATTTTACCCTTCTGAATAGGCTGAACATTAACTAAATCAGAATCAAACCACTGTGTGAAGCTTAGAAAATAAAAAAAGCTAAACCAAAGCCTCTATGAAGGAACAACTTCCAATAACAAACACAACTTTTCTGTTTTTCTTTCCCAAAACTATGACTCAAATGCAGAGAAAATTAATGGTTGAAGTTTAATTAATTAAATTACTCTCGTTTTCACCTGTTGCTTCATTATGATTGGTACCATAGTCCCTATAAAGCAACTATCTTTTGATTGAGAGGTACTGCAGTACACTGAGATACATAAATACAGAATACTTAAATTTTATTAGTTGTTTATCAATTCATTTTATCTGATATTTTTAATAATGGATAATTGTCTTTTTTAAAACTTTCAGCCCATTTTTACTGAATGATTACTGTTTCAATGAAAAATGCAAATGTTGATTTTAAACCTAAATTCTGAATTGGAGAATGATATTGACAGGAAAATATCACAGCAATGCCACTGTTTGTCATAGCCCATGGATAATCAGTGGAGAACAGGGAAGTCTTTATTTGCCATTGAAATTTAGTCCTGTGTAGACCTTATTCATATGCCACAATCCCTGACACTAACCCATTTGGATCACAGCCACACCTGTTATATGGATATGTATAGGTTTTAAGACATTTGGATGTGAAAATCATTATATTCTGGGAAAGAAAGGTTCTATCCTGTAAGGTATCATGATCTAATTCCACTAAATTGCTTAGAAGCTGGTAGGAAAATTCAGGCAATAGAATTTGAAAGTGTTCTCAAAACACCCCTGAATTCCTTAGTTACCTTTTGCAACATTTATGTCAACCAGGCTCCTTTGGTGCAGTCTTCTACATGTGGGCAGCTTTTCTAAATTTCTTGTAGTTTGAGAGAAAGAGATGCTCTGAAGCTGCAACTCATCGTGTCTATTTCAAATGTCCACATTGGATGGAGAGTTGTTTTCTACGCAAACATGTTTCTCTCCAGTGATCGTACACAGAATCTATAAAAGTGACTCAGAGATCACCATCCACATTTGGTCAGGTGAATCCTACTCCTCTTACTTGCAGAAGTCTCCTCTTCTGCACATAATCAGAGCTGTAGTCAGTGTGCTGGGAACAGGACTGGATCCCAGATTTCCCTGCTCAGGTGAGTGCCCTATTCCCTAACCTGTGGTCTAGAGTCTCTTCTCCAGCCCCACCCTGCTTAGTAAGCATAGATGTAGCTCTCTGGGCCCATTTGTTCAGCATAAGCAAGACAGCTGAGGAACCTCTTCATCACCAGCACCTTAAGAAAAGAAGTAAATTTGAGCCAGAAAGGGATAAATAGCTGCCCTGCAAGGCATTTGAGCCAACAGCCTTAATGAAGTGTTTCCCTAAAGACCAAAGCAAAGATAGGATTTACAGATCCTGGTTTCTCTCCTGTCTTTCTTGGTGACTAGGGTGGCAGATTTCCTGCAGAGTGTCCTGGATGCCATAAACCCCATTTTGAGAGTGTGATCGATCAGCACAGATGAGCCTGTCAGGCCTTTCAGCCTCCTTCCCTTTCTCTAGTGGTTCTGCAGGCCCTCCACCTCCTGCTTTTGGGTTTAACTCATCTCTGGGCTAGGTAAGCCATTCACCTGGCAAAACACTGCAGGGATTTGTCTGCTGGTTTGTTCTGGTAGCTTTCTGTTTCTTTAGCAAGGCAAATCAATTCATGGAGGGGTTCAAGAAGTGCCATTACAACTACAACAGTGGGCATGGCTGGAGGGAGACCATCTTGACAAGAACCAGGAGCTTAAGAGGTCATTGACAGAGCAGCCCAGCCAGAAACAGGACTGAGTGAGCTCCATCATTCATCCCTCCCTCATTCCTTCACATTGCCCCTCAGCCTGCACCCAGCCCCCTCTCTCCTTCCCCACCACACAATCGTTGCAGCTGATGTTTTGTTCACTTTCCAACCCATTTCTGTGAATCAATTCCAGAGAAAACCAAAAGCCATCCTTTTTATAAGATGAAATGGTTTCTCAGAGAGGAGTTAAGACCAAACACAGATTAAATGGGCATAACCTTCAGCTGGGGCTAAGAAGTGATCCATTTGCTCTGGATCCACAACTGCAGTACCAAGTAGGGTAGAAAGCAAATGAGCATCACTGGGTCTCCCTCCTGACTGTCTTCCTCCCACAAGGAAGAAGGAATGATGGAGATACTCAGTGCTATATGTAGGACTGAGCTCAAAATAATATTACCTAGCCTGACCAATTTTGGCATATTTTTCCATTTTTACAACGAGAAACCACAAGATATCCTCCAACAATTAAATACAGTTAGCACAGGAAATTACATATTTCTTGGCAGAACAAGTACCTTGAAAAGTTACACTGAATTTTATTTCACAGAAACATGCCATCCATACACTTGTTAAAATTCAACTGAACTATAACTAGCTCTTGCATTAGCATCTAGGAGCTGACTTAAATTTACAGGAAAGCACTCCTAAACAGAGAAGAATATTACGTGCTGTTTCAAATGTTTTAAAATCTGGTTGAATTTTAAAAACTGTGATGACAGCTATAAATATCTGTCATAATTCTGAAATGGGCAGTTATGCAGCTTTAAACAAAATATGGTCACCTCAGCTTTTTTGGGTGATTTATTTTAGCTTATTACATACTACTTACACCTGGCTCCACTGGGTGTTTATTCATCTAGCAGAAAAACATATTGATAGCCATATTTATGAAATAGTGTATACATATGCATATATACATATATATACATACATTATATATCTATTGACCAATCAAAATCTAAAAATTTAACTCTTTGAACTCTTAAATATTTTTAGCTGTACCAACTGTTAAGCTTCTATTTTCTGGATAACAATTAAACACTTAATACTTGAAACTACATCAGATACACAAATATTAAAAAACAGTTTTGAAAGTTATCTCAAATTAGGAGACTAATTTGGATTGGGATGTAAAAAACCATGACAACTTTTATCATGTGTTCTAAATTATTTTCAAAACTACATTGTTGGCTACAGTTGCTGATACAATGCTCTAAGCATATCAAGTTTCTCATCTTCCACTTAAAACTGAAAAGGTTTCCAAACAGGAACCTTCTGTGTGATAGCAACTTTTGTTTCTTAAATGGTGTGGTAAAAGCAAAAAAAAATTTTTTTTCTTTTTTTTGAATTTGTAGCTGATGTGAGGTTTCATTGGAGACCTGGGAAATTCCCAAGGAATCTATAGTTTTGGCAAGTCTCTGGCTACCACAGGAATATCTGAACAGACATATAATGTAAAATTTTGCACATTTTCTCTGGCAGTGAACACAGCATTTAAGTAGTCTCTATCATCACCGAATCTATGAAAACAAAAATTAGAAAGAATCAAAATTCCTTTTAAAAAAAAGGAAAAAAATCAAGCCAAAAATATTTGCATTTGATACACACAAAACAACCAAGTTAGTCTTTCATTTTTCCCTTAGTTAGGTGCTCTAATTGAAATCTTTCCCTGATCTGGGAAAGTTACACAATTTTTTCTTCTGGCATAAGGAAAAAAGGTAGGGTGGGCAACAGGGATAAGCCCAAAGAAGAAAAAGTCACCATCTTCAGTGAGAGCAGTGGCTTCTGCCTGCTAACAGTGTTTCTTGGGAGCTGCAGCTTCTCCCTGCTCTTCGAGCTCCGCAGGCACTAATTTTGTACGCTATGAGTCACCGAGATGAAAAGTGTGGGCACTGCTCTGTAGCAAAGAGCATGCAGTGGAGCCAGGATTTTATTCCTCCTAGGAATTAAACTGGGATGAGGGAAGAGAAAAGCATCCCAAAATTGGAATTTGGAAAGACACAGGCTGTTCATACAGAGGGAAAAAAAGGTGAGAACTGGCAGACAAATTACAGTCAGAAGTTTGAAGATTTAAATCTCTGTGTGAGTGTAGGTGCAAACTACTGCAGTTTTTTTGGCTTGGCTTAGAAAAGCAGTGAGTTGATGGATGAAAAATCATAACTGAAAAGACAACAAAAAGATATAAACAGGCAACAGCAACAGAAAAACATCAAAGGAAACCAGAGTGGAAGGAGTCAAGAAGACGAAAAGCAGGGAAAGGAGGTGACTTGGGGGTGGTGCTAGAAATAACTTAGGGGAAGCTAATATAATAGCAACAATTGCTCTCACGGATCCTTTCTCAGGAATCATTTGCCAAAACAAACAACTGAAGATCATTTCTGTGGATTAAAAAAAAAAAAAAAAAAAAAAGGAAATAAGGATACTAGTTCTCTCTCACACATTTGAAGAAAAAATAGAATGACCAACAGAGGAGGCCACTTCCCTCAAGAAAGATGTGCAGGTAGAAAGGAAGAACACTATCCCTAGGTCAAGGAAAGTAACCCACCCAAATCAGCTGAAAGCAGCTCCTTCCTCAAAATACATGTTGGTGAGCTCAAACATTTATGGTCATGAAAAGAAACCGGTAAATACAATCCAGGACACAACCACCACAAAGATACAAGCTATTTTCACAGAACATTGTCCACAGCATTAAAAACTTTTCCACCTAGTCAAAATAGCTTGTAGTATTGCCTTGCAGGACAGCATGAACTTATTCCCAGTAATTCTCTAGCACTTCCTTAATAGTATAAACAGCCTCCTTCAAACTTGTTTAAGTTTGAACAATGTTAAGGCTGCGTCCAATGCCAGTTGTCTCCAGTGTGCTGATACCTGTGATTCCCTGAACAGCTAACCTTAAATGAGGGAATTGTATCATGCAATTGCCTGTACCACAAACAGTTGCTCTGAAATAACATAGTATTTTAGAAGGGAACTGCATTCTTGTTTAGCCACCCTGAAGGTAAATAGTGAAATAATGAAAAACTTGATTTTTGAAGTAAAGTTGACCAAACATTCTGCAATTTTGTAGCAAACAAAAACTTTAAAAAAGGTATTTCCGTAGTAGGACTGCTTTATAATACTGATGAATTGATATTAGCTAGACAAAAATAGCCTCTGTGTCTGAGAGAATGAGCAAGAAAGCAACTAACTTCCCTCCCTCCGCCCCTTTGTTATCCATTTCTAGATCTGCAGCCACTGCAAGCCCAGCATCTCCTGTACCCTCCTATACCTTCCTGACTCCATACAGGATATCCACTCCAAGGCAGCCTGCTTTCCTAAAACAAAATGTTTCAAGATTCTTGTATTTATTTTATCTGTATATAAAATGCCTTTGTGCAAAACAATGTGCTCTCCCAAAGCCGGGACAATGGCCAGAGCATCTCTCTGGTACCAGAAAAACACATGCGCAGAAACCTACATTTAAGGAAATACCAGACTAGATAAGTGAAGCTGATAAGAGTCTAGATATATAGATATATATCTATATATATCTTAAAATTTCGGTTTTCTATTGATCTGATTCATATACATGAGAAGTCTCTGTTCCCTCTTGACAAAACAGGAAATTATAGTCCTAAATCTGGTGCCTAAAATTAGGCAGTACGACCACCCTTGTAGCCATCAAGAAACTACACTATTACTCTTCCAACCAGTTTAAACTGCTCACCTCTTGCAGACTTCTGTTTACCCAGGGCCACCCTGCCAGCTCTCTTATTAATCTAGAGATATTTTGCCAGCCACACGGAGCATGGGCATTGCCATCTCCAGCGGGGCCTTGCAGGGTAGGCTTATGCAAGTAGAAAGACCAGCATCCATACTGGATAAACTGCAACTAATCACTTAGTGCTCGCAGATGGATTATGAGAATTAAATAGTTAAGGCTTTCATAGCATTTTCAACATATCTATGGCGCTACAGCACTGCACAGAACATCGCAGAAATGCCTTTTCCAATAAAAAGCAATCATGCTGCATGTTTACAAGAAGTCCCCACAAGGCATTCCTCTCATCTTCCTACTTTAATGTATTCAGCATCTCCAGTAACACTGCAAGGCAACACCTCTTTTCTGGATTAAAAAAAAAAAAAAAGCCGAGAGGAAAAAAGCTGTTTCAGACATCTGCAGTTATACCTACTGCCTCCAACAGTTCTTTCTATCTAAGGTGGAAGTATGCTGGATATGGGTGATGAAAAGCCTTTTGTAGAAAGGCTAAAATGTGTAACAGAATCAACTGCATTTTGCCCTGTCTTTATATAATTCAATAGCATTAAATGCAAGGCAACAATATCACTCAAAGTACAACATCACAGAATCACAGAATGGCTAAGACTGGGAGGGATCACAGTGGGTCATCTGGTCCAACCTCCCTGCTCAAGCAGGGCCATCACAGAGCACAGGGCACAGGATTGCATCCAGATGGTTCTTGAATATCTCCAGTGAGGGAGACTCCACAACCTCTCTGGGCAATCTTTTCCATGTGTGATCATCTGCATAGTAAAGTTGTTCTTTCGCATGTTCAGGTGGAACTTCCTGGGCATCAGTTTCTGCCCACTGCCTCTCGTCCTATTGCTTGGCACCACAGAGCAGAGCTTGGCTCCATTCTCTTAACCTTCAGATACTGCCATGATTACTGTATTCTATTCATCTGATTGAAAAGAGGTTTTGATAGATTACCTAAGCTCTGTGAGTCTATAAAAAAATATAAAGTCTTAAAATCACTATCCATTAGCCTCGAGGACTGAACAATTAAGAGTGCTGGAAGGAGCAGGAATACAGATTCTGCTTTTCTAGTTTGCTTAACTTGTAAATATATCTTCCTAATGTCACATCATTTTGCACAAGTAGATACAAAAACATTTGTAAAAATATTCCTTTGTATCAAGATATTAAAAACATATCATCCAGACAATACAAATCATGGCTAGGAAACATCCTTCTGTCAAAAGAAAAAAAAAACCCAACCAGTTTATTCTGACAGTTTCTGCGGATCTTTGATATCAAAGTCTTTTTATGAGACACTGACAGTCATCAAGTGGATGTTTGTCAAAGTACATTTTCCAGATGTCTAAATAAAACTGGTTTACTTTGATGAGTTTTATACTGATAGCTAAAGGTAGAATACAGGCATTGCTTCTATTTGCAGCTCTTTACTTCAATGGCTTGCAAATTTTCTTTAATGCTCCATCTATTTTTGTTGTGTTTTTTGACAATTAATTATTAAAAACATCATATGCTGAACAAGATGCTGAAGTTCCTCACTGTATACTTTAGAAAAAACCCCCAAAACTCTCCTCTGGCTTGCACACTTAGAACAGCAGAAGTACCAACTGTGAGGATGGGATAGCACAAGGTGGTCACACCAGAGGACAAACTCCAGGGCATGTAATGAAGAGGTTAACCCTGTTTATTTGAAATACAGGGAAGCCCTGGCATTGATTTCAACAAGAGCAGGATCAGCCCCTCGGAGAGAGGCTTTGATCGAGACAATCAGCAGCCTCATTCCCCACAGCCCCACGTGCTGAGGGGCAGGGAGCTGACCTGCACACCTGCACTGACACTTCTTGCTTCCTGCACACGTTTTGGATGCACAGAACATCTCCGTACATTCCATGAAGTTCCTCCTGTCTGTCTTCTTTAATTCCATTTGGTCTGGGGACAAGTTTTGGCCTGCAAGTAGGACATCTTCTTTTTTTTAAAATAATTACAACATATACTGTGAAAATTAACCTTCTTCTGACAACTTTTCTTTTTTTCGGTGGTTCACAAGTTCTTTTCTTACACAGCTCAAATAAAACACAACATTTATTTTAAAACTTAATGGAAGACATTTCTGTACAAAGTAATCTTCTTACAGAGGTACCAAACTGTGTTATCAATAGTTACATCTCACAAGCTAATCCAAATAGTTTTAAAAAGAGGGTTACTGTGCCCAGCATTTTTTATAAATATTTATCTCAGTTTACATAAACCAGGATTTAGGGAATGGAAAAAAGCAAAGCCATCTCCATGTGGTGACATTTTTACTCTGTTTTCTCTGTATTTATAATTTAACTGATGAGGATAAATTGACTTATTCTTCATTAGTAGCCAGTCAGAAAAAAAAATAACTTGGCTGCTAAGTACAGGCTGAAGCATAAATAACTCTGCAAAATGCCTGTGGAAATTAACTGAGTGAGCTGAGCTAAAAACAAGGGACTAGAAAGAATTCCCTATCTATAAGAAGAGAATGAAATAACTGTGTGTGTGTTCATGGGAACCACAGCAAGGCCCTGTGGATCCCAGCATCACTCACATGCACCAGAGGCTCCTTTCTTGCCCAGCAAGAATTTCTTTGCACCCTGATGTCACAGCCAGTTCCTAATCCACGCTGCACTTCCCAGAGACATGCTTGCAGAGCACTGCAGTGATTGGGGCATTTTATCTAAATACCATTCCTAAACAGATAAAAGTGGCTTTATTCTAGGCAAGACATCGAGGAGCTCTAAATCTACAACTCATGTGCTGCTGCAGCCTTGGCTGGAGAGGTGCCCCAGCTCTACCCTCCCCAGAGAACAGAGGGGGACAGTAAAACATATCCATGGATGCACAGAGAATAGGAGGATGTCCATAAAGGTATATATACAACCCCAAAAGTTCACATGTAGGGGTTGCATTTTGAACACTATGAGAGATTTCCCTAAGTCACGTGCACCTTGAAAAGCATTATTGGCAAATCGAGCTGTTTCAAGTCTCAGAGAATCATAAAAGCCAACTTCAAGTGGTTTTTTCTTAAGCAGAAACAGAGATGAACAACCTCCTTATTCAATCACAGTCAGTTTATGAAATACGAATTTACAAAATTAAGTCATTTTTTGTCCTTGTCCTGCTGGAATAACACTCAAACTAGGAAATTAGGTAATTTTAAAGATACAAAGATGCATTTTAGCTGAAGAGCTCTAAAACTGAGTGTCAAAAAGGGTGTTGTTAAGATTAATTTTTAATCAGATATAAATTTAACAAAAAAATTAGTTTATTTTCATTTGGCACAGGATCCAGTCTGCAGCAGTCAGTTATCTCTGTCGCCTGGAAGGAACTCTGGGCAAGTCACAGGAAAAAGGTGGGAGCATTGTCGTGGTTTCCTGATGACCAGAACACCGCAGTATTGTTTTGCTTTGCTTTTTTTCCTTTTTTTTTTTTTTTTTTAAGAGGGGGTTATCACATCATGTCATAATTATTTCTGCAATATCCTCTTTCCATACAGGAGCTGAAGCACTATTTATTGACTTTGCATAAATATATATGTGCAACTCAGTATGGTTAATTCTGAAAACAAAGTCTAATCACCCAGTAATGTTCCTTTTTAAAGATACTTCTTGCACAGCTTTCTCTGCTCTTTCACTAAAAATTCTATTTTAGACAGATTTATTTTTTAAGTAGAATCCTAAAGTTCCAACTATTTCACTTTTTGTAAAGATGTGTTATTACCCCCATTTTACTGAACACAGAATTCTATCATTTACCTATAAAAAAGCTGAGGTATTTATCAGTAAATTAAATGTCTCCTGAAGAGGTCCAGGAGACAGTATGAACAGAGTTTACAGAAAGCTAATAGGCATACTGGTTTTACACAAGCTCTGAGCAAAGACACAGACTGTGCCATGCCCTAAACCTGAAAAGATACGGGGAAGGAATAGGCAATACATGTTATATACAATTACTGTGGGTTGTGTTGGCTGCTTCTCTTCCCTAATATTTGTGGAAGACATATAAAGCTAAAAATTAATATAGTACCTTAAGGCTTTTACATCTTTTAACAGTGTCAATCACATTTTGTCTCAGGCTCTAGGGGTTAACTGAGCTTTGTTTTTTGGGTTGTTTTTCTAAGAACTGAAGCATGGGAAGAATCCATGCGATTCAATAGAATTTCAATATTTTACTGTTGAATTGCAATCTGTGATGAGGACTGCTGCTCTGAGTAGGGGAGAGATCCAACACTTACAGAGTATAACAGATCCAACATTCGACATATTCTTTAATGTGTGAAAAACTGCCTTGTTAGCGAGAACAGATTCAATATTTCAGTGCAGTATGAACATTATGGCCAAGATATTTAAATCTGACTGCTGAAACTTACAAGTCTGAATTAGACACTGAAATTAGAGTAGTCAGATTTAACAAAAAATAAAACCTAAACAAAAAAAATCAACCAAACAAAAACTCAAATATGAACACAACAGAACACTAACAAAACCAATTAACATGATCCAGAGGTGGCCTAGAGAAGGAGAGTAAAGGTCAAGAGGCATGTAGTGTAACAGATCTTCAAACATGATCAACAGGCTGAAGGTTTAAGTAGGGATGCCTGAGAGGGACTATTGAGATAAAATTTCTATAAAAGCTTCCTCCTGCTTTTTCGTTATCACTCTGGATTGTTTAATGAAGGATCAGAGCAGGATTACATGGGTGATACTGTGTCCTCCTCCTTCATAACCTGTCATCCAGTCCTAAAGGAGGAAGCCGAATTTGAAATGCTCCTGGTATGGCAGGTGCCTTTCTTGTTTCTATTGATCAGCTATGTATTCCCTAATTAATCTGGCCAGTGTAGCATCAGCATTTATCAACTCTTATCAACACAGACTAAGACATGTTGAATAGAATTACACATCCAGAAATTTCCTCCATTCTTTGTATGTTTTGGAAAACTAATTTCAAAACTAACAAAACATTATTTATTGTCACAAGAATGATTTTACTGCATATTCCCCACATCCAAACGAGCAGGTGTTCTTCCACCTGGGGAACGCTGAGTTCTGATTAGTGATCAGGCTAGTTCAAAGTGATATTTATGGGTTTACCCTAATAGTTATGGGATTACAACCACTCTCAGGAGAGGAACACCTCCTGTGGGAATGGAGTGTAGGAATAGTCTGCCACGGGGAGAAGGGTTAAGCTGAATCATGCACAAGAAAAAAATCCTGGAGTAGCATTTCTATGCAGTGTTATTTTGAACACACACACACTAATAAATACTAATAGACTGCAGAAAACATGTGGCATGTGTGAGGAAATTATATTGATTATTTGAATGAACTTCAGTCTGCATGCAGTTTATATGAACATAAATAAATGTTTGCTGAAATTACTAAGGCAGGAGAGCTATTTTCTGGATCATCCTCCTGAACTATTAAGCCAAAGCTAACATCTAGACAGGATGAAAATGTCTAGATTGTGTTATTCAGTGTAGCAAATAACTGCCAGTAACTGAGTCATGTTAAGCCTTTGGTACCTTTATCCTTGGTCTCTGAGGCCAAAAGGATCAAGGCAGCATCTCAGTCAACAAGTAATGGCCAACATTGTTTTCAATCACATGAAAATTGAAGTGGTCAGGAAACACTTCTTTTTCCCACCATCAGCAGTTTTGTCCCAAACACTGCACAGGTTACTTCACAGTCCCGTTAGAATTCTGTGCTATCACAGCACACAGAGATTTCTATACAAAGATAAATTGTTCTTGGGCTGTATAAATCAGCTTTCTATTTCTTTCATGCTATCGCTTAAAATTATGGAGGTGGAGATGGGCTGGCTTAAAATTTTCCATTCCAAGTGAACTCTCATTGGCACCAGGGAGTTTCAAGTTTGAACAGTGCAGAGATCAACAGAAAATACAGACAGGATAACCAAATTCAGATAATATACCCACAATGGAGAGAATATAACCAATGTCTGGGTGTGTGGAAACTGTTTAGAGAGTTGCAATAACATTAAAAAAATACAAATAGTTATCAGATGAAGAGCTTTGCCAGCCAATCAGGCTGTTATGCTCATGGAGGGGACACTACCACAGGGAGCGATACGGAAAGAATTGCCTATGATACTGTGTCTCACTTTATGATAGAAAAATATGTGGGCCAAATCCAAATTCAAAAGGAAAATAGGAGAATAGAGACAAGTCTAGGTTGCAAAAACCTCAGCAAAGGCAAGAGATGGCACCACTGAAAAAAAGGAAGGCTTTTTATTCTCTGGAGGCAGAAGAAGCCTAGTAAGAGGTGGAGACCTGCTATTTTCCGTCCTTCTTTTTTTTCCTCTCTTTTTTTTTTTTTTTTTAAATTGAATGAATGTTTTTTTCAGTCTGAATCCCAAGATAAAGATTATAGGAGATATTCTTACTGCTGCGTTCATAGTACAGGTGAACAGTTGTGCAAGTTCCCAGGATCTAACTTCAAGACAGCCTGGCAAAGCTGTTCCTTGTGAAAGTTGTTCTCTTTCCCATGGGAAATTCCCGTGGGAATTCAAGGAAATTCAACTCTATCAGAAAATAAGAGGAAAACAAAAGCCCTCAACCATTCTTTCTTCCTTTCCAGAACTCCCAAAATATCTAAATTTGAAGTATTTTTAAAGCCACAGCACAGCCAAATATATTCAGTTTGGAAACCACTATGTTGTCGAGGGGAAAAGGAAATGAAACACAGTAAGGGAAGGGGATGCAGAAAGACAAGAAGGTTCAGTACAAGACCTATCAATCACCAGCTAGCAATGGAACATCCTGTGCACTGACAGCTTCTAAAGACATCAGCTTTTCTGAACCAAAGGTGAGAGAAGCCAAAGGGTTAAAAAAGAGGCGGGGGGAAGAAAAGAAAAGAAAAATGAAGAGAGGGAAAGAGAGTTCTCAAATGCCAGGCACTTTGCTTTCAAAAAGACGTAAAGCAGATATGGACAAATCCTGTACTACAAAACCTGAGACAGCAAAGAGCTTGTATGGCCAGATATCAAGCAACATATGTGGCAAATTGGTCACGCATGAGGAAGTCCCTCAAAACTAACGCAGTTCTCAGATTTATTCCAATAGTAAATTTTGACCCCTGGTATTTTTAGCTCTCTGCTGTTTGCTGTTCTAGCAACAATGTGCCTGTAGTTCTGGCAGCGATTCATACTGCAAATACTCCCTGCATTAAGAATCCTGTCAGAATTACTGAGCACAGTGGAAACATCATGCCTAATGCTGCATTGTTACACTTAGTTGTGTCACTCCTGCTCTTTGTATGGAGGGTTGGATTGGACATTTAGTGCACAGACATAGTATATTCTTAAAGAAGAAATGTAACCCCCCTGTATTTCACACACTCTGGAAAGCCTAGCAAAACCTAGTGTGTGAGGTTGCAGCGTTTCTTTGATCTGACCATGCAGCCAGCAGGTCTGACATGTTTCAGCCAGTGCTGTCTCCTGCCTTAATGAGGCAGATTGGTCCTGTACTCCACAGTCCCCTGGCTCTGAGATTCTCAGCACCACCCTGTCTTTCCTCTTCTACTTCCCTTCTTTCACCCAAACCATCTCAGCAGATTAAAGGATGAAATCTCTCAGAGCTGTCATGCAAAGGGTACATGGACACTGCCAAAATGTTTTTGAGCTAAATAAATAAATATATATTGTCAGCAAAAAATTTTTAATTTTTTCTTTCCCTCAAAAATATTTTCAGAGTCACTTTCTGGTACGTGAGTAGTCTGCTTGAAGGATCCTGCTAAAGTCACCACCTTTGGGAGAAGGTACTAAACTGTACCCAACTGCAGCAAAGCTGAGCCCCGCCCTCAGCTACACAACATCCACCATGCGTATTTGCCCATACAATTCAGTGTATGACTTCCTCTCCACTGGTTTGTGAGAAAAAACTAACTCCTCTTCCTTTACTATCAGGCCGTTCACATAGTTCTCTGCACTCTAGTCCATTCCTATGGGGCTTCACAAGAGAAAAATACATGACCTCTTTCTACTGTAATGGATCTTTCTCAGCAGGTCTGACTTTAGCCTTTTAAAGCTCCCCTATCTGATCGTGTCATCAAGCCTCTTCCTTATCAGTCTGTTTCATACAACATCTCACCTCTTCCCAGGCTCAGTTCTGCACCCAGCCACTTAGAGCCTTCCTTTCCTCTTTTGAGTTGTGCCAATGACCGGGAAGGGAAGCTGGCAAGTGAGCATGCAACCACCACAAAGCAGGAAGAAAGCAACAATGGAGTTGAAATCCACCCATCCAGCTATGTTACAAAACCATATTGTTAACCATCCTGCCTCCCTGACCCCATTTAAGTTCCTTTAAGAGGAAAGAACAAACTAACTGTTTCCATCCCTGGTGGGGAAGGAAGAGAGAGATATCATTGTTGTTCTGACACTTGGGAAGTACTCACATACAATGCAACAAGTATTAATACAAGATCCTAGGCAGGTAGATTAGTACATTCTTCAAAAATTGTTCCACTGTAAGAGCCCATCAATGAGCTATGATAGGGGGCACAAGAGTAGTTAGATGGGCTGAAGGAAGAAGCATGTAATTTATATGTTAAACTTTCACTGTCAGCATTGAGAGCTTCACTCCCTTCCATTCATCCAGTCACATCCAACTTATTTCTTAAAATTTCATGCAATGAAGAAGGCTTGCATGCTTGTGCTAGCTTGTGACACCCTAAAAAACAGAACTGCAAAGCCTTTTCTGACATGCCAGCCTGTGAGAGCACTGACATGTGAGAAAGTGTTCAGTCTATAGATGCTCTTTCTGAGTTTCTATGCAGATTTCACTCACTATCTTTGAGAATTTAAACACATAATGTCTGGCAGTTCAAGTCAGGCATCCAGCCCTTTTTTGCCTTTTTTCTTTGTGTGTGTGTGTGTGTGTGTGTGTGTGTGTGCGGGTGAGGATGATCATTTTAAGTCTTTGTTTAGTATTTTTATCAATTAGCAAACAAACTTGGGAGCTATAGTCAGAACAAAGGAAGTTCAGTGGATCTGTGTTGAGGTCTCTCAGCCTGCGTATCAGGAGAGAAACAGAGGACAATGAAACAGTTTATTTGTAATCCATATACTGCACAATGGAGGTAGTGTTTAAAATATGACAGTGAAACCACAAAATGTATCAGTTTTCATTTTTGTATATGCAGACACCTACAAATTTTAAACAGAAGATATGCTAGCATCTGTAAGGCAAATAAAGGCTTCCAACAGGGAATTTTTCTTCCTAGTTACCTTTTATAAAACTCTTATCAGTAGTCCTGCCAAGGAGTCAACCAGTCCCAGAAAATCCCTCCAAGAAATTCACCAAAAACAGGAGGGGGAAGAAAAAAAAAAAAGGATTCATATATTTTCACTACCAGGTAGAAAACACTATGCAAATTTGAACAATACATAATAAATGGTGGTAGGTATAGCAAATCCTTTTTTTTAAATGTTCTATTTATGGCACTACTGGCAAGGGATTCTGGTGTCTTGATTTTTTATATAAAGCTGACAGTATTATTTTTAACTAAAATTTCAAATATGAATCTTAAAGTCAGATCGGGACTGTGGACAAAAAAGCAACAACAGAATTTTCTAGGGATTTGACTTGTGTATTCTCAAGTGCTCTAGATTTTCCTAAGTGATATTAGACTCAGCTATGACATATTCTCTATTTTTATAGAGAATTTATTCATTTACTCCTCTTGACAATATTCTTCTGTTGAGAACGCACAACCTATATTATTTTGGTAAGCAGAACTGCCACTTTTTGGCTGCAGATAATCCTAGAAGTTTACAATGTTTTGCTTTCTTTCATACACATATTCTTTTCTTACATAGCAGGAGGCAGAAGAGGATCCTGCAGTATCTATAAGATATCAGATATATTTGTAGAGTCGGTCCTTCACCTTCTCCTTGCTGTATTAGATCTCAAAGGAAATTGTCAAGTAACATATTTCAAGCTATTTATCAGTTTGGCCTCTGCATAAACATAGTGGTTACAAGCCAATTGTGTGCACTCGTGGTATACCTTGTTGATGAAAAAATTAGTTACTGTATTGATCATCACCAGGTGACCCTTCTTAACACCTCTGTTAAGTCCGGAGGAATATTCTTCTATGAAGAAAAATAAATGAGATTTATTTAAAGCAATCCTTAGTATTAGAAAGAGAGCATCAAAGCTGACTAATCTAAATAGCATCTATCAACTATCTTTCCTCTTACTGACTCACAAAAATAAGAGCCTCCAGGCTGTTCTAAACCCTGCTCCAAAGCTGTTACTTTGCCAATATTTTCCTTACTCTGCTAGCCGGCCCCCAGTACTATTGAGTTTGAATCTGTTTTTTCATGGTGTTCCCAGGAACTGAGCAAGAGGGCTTATGCCAATCTGTCTTTTCCTGATCTCTCTTTCCAGGCATTCTGGCCAAACAACACAGAAGAGATGGCACCATATCTTCATGTTTGTGCCCACATAGCCAGGACAACCAGTTAGCTTTAGGGTCTGCTTTAGTTTTCAGAGCTTTTCTGGCATTTCTGTAAGTGAAATTACTCTGGCTAGTTTATACACCTATCATGTGTGATGCCTAAAGTTTAAAAATGTGCTCATTTACTAAACTGACAGTCATGTGAATAGCTTCCAAAGAGACAAAAAAAAAAAAAAAAAAAAAAAAAAAAAAAAAAAAAAAAGGACACTGCACAGTTATTTTGGTGTTCCATCTTTGTTCATAGTTTGCAAATAAAATCCTAGACTGATTGCTACTATAAAAATAAACAGACTGTTGAGTAAATATTTTTTGTTTCCCACTTCTTTTTTATCAGCGCATATTATTGATTGTAGTATCAGTTGTGTGGGCATAAATATTACCTATTGGTGAAACACTTAGTCTTGATGGCATTATCTTTTTTTCCCCTCCTCTTTCCTATTTTTTTTCTCTCCACTTAAGCGGCTTTTCTCCTCTGAAGATCACCAGATCACCAGATAGCAATCCACTCACAAGCACAGTCAAAAGATGCCCTAGATAAAACATTTGGGTTATGATTCACAATGTGTGCAATGAATTTACTATTCAGGACATTCTTCACTGAGACCACTGTATTGCATATTCATATTGCAACACAGGTATATGATGAATATGATGATTATCAGAATCATACTGAATGTGGTTGCTTATTTACCAATCATTCAAAAAAAAAAAAAATCTAAAACAATTTAGCATCAAAGTTGGAAAATTTAGAATTGTGACTATATTGGTTTGTTGGGTGCTTCTCCAGAAAGGCTAAGAAATGATCCAGAAAAGTACAATATTCACTACTGGACTTCACTATTAAAACCACAGCACTGTATTATTAACAATCTTTCCAGGGCCAGAGGAGAGGAATTACACCAGAGCATGGCACTGAGGAGGTCCAGGTCTGAGTCTGAAAGCAAGTTGGGAAAGTAACAGCACTGCTTAACAAAGGAAAGACAACCAGCATGGCTCATACAAAAACAGCAGCAACCAAGAGGGACACAGACAGGCCAGACATATTTTTAACAGCTGAATCATAAAACAGGTGAGATGTGAACAAATGCATTTTCTGGTCATGGCCAGACTGGCTCCAATGTCCATTCAACTTTAATACGGTCTGTGGTGGAGCACAGCAAGCTACAGGTACTGTTTCAGTCTCCCTGGCACATGAGCCAAACTACTGACAGTAGTAAGCAGGTAATTATTTATTATTATTTCATTCACATGTAGAAATGGTTTGCCAGTTCAATGCAGGAGAAGAAATGTAATGGTGACCTTTCAGCCAGGCACTCTGAGTAATGGGTAATCTAAGTTTGCATTCAGTCACATAACTTGTTAAAATATAGAACAAGACACATGATTATTAAAGTGTTTATTGAGTCTGCATTAGAACTACAGGAATTATTTATGTAAGAAATAGAAGTCTTGTAGATGTAGACTATAAAGTATCAATTGGGTAAGACAATGTATATATTTAAATTAAAAATTGCAACTACAATTTTGGACTTTCTTTTTCATTATAAAAGCAAAATAACATCTTTGCTCTGCAAATAAATTATTATAAATCAAGAACCAGTCCAAGTGATTCCATAAATCACCTTGGGATGACATGCTACTGTAGCATTAACCAGAAACACAGGGAATGTCACAGACAGAAAAGTCACTACAGTCTTTTTCTTAGCTCACAAGCAGAATTTTAACAAGGAGATTGTACAAATCATCAGTACCTTTTCCTAGACTACAGACAGCTGATCTGGTCTGTGATATGGTTTTTCAGGGCTTTTATTATTATTATTATATATAATTAATAATAATAATAATACTATAATACAATTTCACTGTGATATGAAATTACAATGTTTTCAAACATAATAACAAAGATCTAAAACATATGTTGATAAAGATGCAGTACTGTGCCTTCAACATTTAATTACTGACACTTCATTAAAAAATGTCAACAGTCCAAAGAAGGGTTAGTTAATGGCATAGATTGATGGCTAAAAGTACAGACTCAAAACCATGAATTTTTATTTTTAAACCAGAATAATCATGGAAGTTAATGATTTCCACAAATTTTCCTTGAAACACGTCTCAAAACACAGCTCATTGCTCCTCTCCCCTTTAAAAGCACCTAGATTTCACAACATGCTAGCCATGGTCCTACATGTATAAGAAAAAAACTCAACAAGGTAAGAAGTAAGTAATGCTCAAAAATCTTTGAGGACAGTTTAGACAGTAAAAATATGATGAAAACAAAAATATTTAGGTCTTAAGTTTTTTTTTAACAGAAGCCATGCTTTGGTACTCAGCTTGGAGTAGATTGAGGAATAGCACAATAATTATGAAACTATTACATTAAATAGTAACATAAGATTATTTTCTACAATTTTAGTAGAAATTAATAGGCCATGATCGAAAAAAACATAATATAGATATTTCATAGAATCATAAAAAAGGTCGGGTTGGAATGTTCCAATCCCCTATATTGAGCAGGAGCAACTTTCACTAGACCAGGTTGATCACAGCCCCATCCAACATGGCCTTGGATACTTCCAGGGATGGGGCATCCACAACCTATCAGTTCTAGCACATCATCACCCTCACAGGGAAGAATTTCTTCCCCATAACTGATCATCTGCCCTCTTCAGTTTAAAGCCATTCCTTCTTGTCTTATCACTACATACTCTTGCAGAAAGTCCCTCTCCAGCTCTCTTGCAGGCCCACTTTGGGCACTGAAAGGCTGCAATAAGTTCACCCTGGAACCTTCTCTTCTCGGGCTGAACAACCTCAACTCTCTCAGTCTTTCCTCAGCCTTTCCTTTCCTATTTAAACTTTCCTCAGCCTTTCCTTTCATGTTTAAAAGAGATCAAGTTGAGAAGTTGTGGGAATTCCATTTGAGAAAGAAATAATGCCAAAAGAATTCTATATACTAAAATTTTTTGTATACCAAACTTAACAATACCAATTATTAGACACAAGGTTATGTATAGTGATGAAAGTAACAGAAATACTTAAGAGTGATTCTAAAATGGGAACTTAGAAAGGGACTATGGCAGGTATAAAACTTTACATGAAATTTGGTACTTGATTTCAGAAGGGAAGACCATCCAAACTCAGATGAACCAAGGCCAACTAATGTAAAGTGAAAATATTAAGCTCTGAAAACACACCATTGTTCAGATGTATTTTTATGTATTTTTGATGCTTTTATATCTATTTCATTAGCTGTATTCCAGTAAAATAAGGTTTACATAAAAAGATTTGCAGTGTTTTTTTTTTATTATGTGAGTTCCTTCAGATTCCCTGCAGAAGCATTAAAATGTAACTATTTCTTGTTACTAATCAAAAGAGAAGTTGACCTAATTAATATTGGTAATTGATTATAATTAACATAACATAGCATAGTTAACATGACACCTGCACTGATGTTGGCTCCAAAGAGTTACTGAAAACTGAACAGAATGCACGAATGATAGATAGGATTTTCTAAGACATTTGTTCTATTGTTTTCCTTTTGTGAATCACTTCACTTAAAATATGCAAGATGTCTAATGGAAGAACAACTTCACAGGCAAAAATATGACAGGACTGGAGAGAGAGTTGTAATGTACTCTAGAGGTGGTGCATGTTCCCAGTATGAGCAACAACTTGGGGACACAACATGATGGAGGAGAAAGCAGGGCACCAAAGGAGAGATGAAGCAAGAGAATTTGCAAAAACTGAACATTAACTGAAGGCACCATTTGGAGTTACTTCAAAGCAAGTCTATGAGACTCTGCAGACATCACCATCTGTCACATACTTCTCAAGATTTGAACTCTCAAGGGGCTACTTCCTGCAAGACATGAACATCTTCACAGAAGAGATTAGAGATACATCATGAACCATCTCATCCTGACTATTTATCATGATAAACCTGCCAAGTGCATTAAATTTGCATAAAAGGATGTGGTCACCTTTAATAAGCCACCTATTTCTCGATTTCTCAGTGACAAAAACTGAATTGAAACACATTTAGTAAGAGTGCTGCAACTAATCATTGAGCAGGCAATCTTTCACAGAACTGCCACACTATGATCTAGCTCCCAGATTTTGTAAATGTGCTTTTTCATTCATAGCGTAAGTTTAAGTTGCTAGGTATTACAACATAGTGCATCTCTCTAAACGAATGAGAAATGCCAATTTAAACTTGTAAAACAATAAATCTCTCTTACAATGTCACTTAAAAGGAAAAACCCACAGCACTGGTATTTTGAATGATAATCAGTAGCAGAATCATCTGTATTCGCTGCAGTTCCCTGTATCAGCAATGTAGGTTCTGGGTGAAACTTCAACAAATTTCATTTTTCTTTAAGTTTTTCTGCTGATGTGTCTAACATTTTACGTGTACTTGTGACAAGACCCAAAGAGAAATCCTGAGGGGTATTCAAATCTGTGCAACCTAGTTAACATTTGTTGATAAATAATAGATTGGCTTCCCATGAGTTACTACTTCACTATGGTTTTTAGATACAGCCTAAGCAAGTTTTAAACGTAGCTCATCAAGGTAATACAAGTAAACTAAGTATGTCATTTTTGCTACAGGTTATTATCCAGTCTTGAACTTTCATGTCAGGTCACAAGAAATTTCAAAATGTCACTTTAAAGACACTGTATGCTACACCAGGAAACCCTTTTGCTTTTCGTGTTCTCTTTGGGTTAGTAATGTCTATAAAAATGGTATTTAAACATTTGCCTGCTCCTGGTCACTCAGACTGGTATATTTGCTGGAAAGTCACTTCTGAAATCCTATCCCATGCTAAAGCTAACACTATTTACTGTATCATTCTCCCATTTCCCTGAATCCAAAAGTAAAGTAAAGAATGGAAAATTCTGGTAAAACTCACTAAGGGAAGCATACTTTGAATGCACCTGTTCTCTGAAAGTACTCATCCTTTTTCCTTCCCCTTCCCCAAAAGTGACATGGTTTCCAGTTAATTCTTTCCAGATGTTATGTCCAGAGCACTCAGTGAAATCAGCAAGCCACAAACAAAATCCCAAATATATTTTACAAGAGTGTTTCTGCAGGATGAAGGAGGCTTGGCCTCAGCTGAGGGATCTCTACCTGGTACTTCACTCCTCTTTCCATCAGCCACTATTAATAAGACTTAACAATCTTCCTCCAAAATTCCTGTAATGCTCCAGGTTTGTTAACCTGGATTACAAGATCTCCTCCTTCTAGTGACTGGTCCTGGTGAGAATAGGATAGAGTTAGTTCCTGGTGGCAAACTGGAACCCTTCCTGCAGCTCTGGCTGTTGGAGCTGTGGATTCCGGATGCCGTACGTGCAGCTGCCCAGAGCCTGGGGGCCAGCAGCGCTGCCACACTGCAGGCTGCCCTCTGGAGCACCTCACTAACCAGAGCAGCCCACACCACTCTGTAGCTTAGGAATCAAATGTATCGACTGAAGGAGGAGCACGGCAGAAAGGTGTCTTTAGAAAGCACTAAGAGTCTGCAGGCCCAGACGTTTTGGCCCCAACACGACCATTGCCTCCTTCAGGCAGAGACGCTGCCTTCAAGGTGCAGGGCTGTCCTATGGAAAACCTGACTGCATTCCCACTCTAGCCTTTCCTTAACTGACCTCTGAAAAAGCCCAGTAGCTGCACTGCCTGTTGTACATTGATCAGTCTTTAACTATATACTTACAATCTGCTAGGTACTGTGGTGACAGAGCATCTCAGAGGCTGCAACCCCCTATCCTGCACCACACTCTCTCCACAGACTCTAGAGGAGCACAGGAAAGTGGAGCAGTTTTAGCAGAGTTTGTGGAAACAGCCTGAGCCTGTGGCCTAATAGCCTCCTTCCCAGTGCAAAGGCCAGCTAATAACCAAACACGGTGTCCTTTGATGAGGGTGTGGGCAGAGGTGTATTTGACAGCAACAAAACTTGATGCCATCACCTACCACTGAAGATGCAGCAAGGTTGCACCTCAAATGCATAGCATATATAGAAGGGAGATAAATTCAAGGGTGACTCATTTTCCGCAAGAAACCATGAGAAAATTGAAGAGTCTTATCTTTGGGAAGAACTTGGTAGACTTTCTGTCACCACAATAAATAGACAAACCCATGTTCACCACAGTCAACGTCTTCCTTGCAATTCCTCTTATACGGTGGGGTCCCAGCATTCCAGCCCAACTCACTTCTCCTTGCAACTGTTTGTGTTGTGAGAGCTTTCTTTAATGGATTCATGCTCAAAGTGTAAAAGCCAAGCAGCCATGCACACTTCAATATTTAAAAGCATAAATAAAAATCTTAATAGATCCCAGATGTTTCATTTCCTCCAGCCCTTGTCAGTGATTGAGTTGGTGCTGATGTAGATGATTTTTTTAAGATCAGTGGTCAGTTTGATGCTGAAAAAGGTTTAGATGTTTGGGAATTTCAAATGCAATTCCTAGAAATAAATAAATCATTAAGTACAGCTGTGAATGGAAGTGGCTTTTATTTTGTAAGCTTATTTTATGGCCTGAAATGCACCCACAGGTTTTAAATACAACTGAGTGTGAAACAGACAGCAACATTTTGTCAAGATATATAAAACCTTGTAGATATAATTATTTCAATCTCATTTTCTTAGCAAAAGAACTCAAAGGTTCATACAAATAACAAACTGAAGGAATCCATATTTTATATGGTGCTGGTGATATTGAAGCTAATGAAGAGCTTGCTATTTATTTGAGTAGAGATCAGGTTTGCTAGATGCAGCCATTTTTCAGTTATTAAACCAGCAAGTTACCATTTACCATACCAAGCAAATAAAGCACTGCACAGAAAGCATGTCTACAAAAACAAGCTGCTGGGCCCAGTAGCTCAGGTCACACTGCCATACACAAGTTTTTAAATGCAGTGAGCAGCTCAGTCCTCTCTCTCTTATTTTCACTGGGAGAAGTCCTTAGTCTCCTAAATGAAAACAGGGGTGGGGGGTAGCAGAGAGATTGAAGCTCATATTTAGCTTGTACAGACCCATGATGTGTGCACTTGACGTCATAAAAATGCTGTAAGTCTGCCAGGTCAGCAGCCACAAACCCCAAATGCCAGTTGTCTGCCAGTTCCAGGCTGAGCAGACACTAAAAGGTTATGAATTTCATTTTATCATCCTTCCCTTTCCTGGTAAAGCAGCAAAAGCTAGCAGCTGCTGGAGAAAAACATTAGAAAATATTAACTATGGACATCCAGGATTTGGTTTTGATCAGTATTAGAACAACCCCAATCATAAATCTTGCAAAATGTGTTTTTATTAATACAGCTAACAATGTAGGTTTTGCAGTCCACTTTCAAGGAGTGTCAAAAAGCTCAGCTAAATTATGTACTTCATTGAGCCCCTACCTACTATTCTGCTAATTCACGGGCCATACATTTCTCTCCAGCTAAATTTCTGATTGAGAAAAACTTCAGTCAATTTCTGTCATTTGTTTTGCTACACAATACTCTTTCATAATGAGTGCTGCTTGTTCTTAACCATGCTTTCTATTATACCTTTCACATTTTGTGAAATTGTAAAGGTAAACGTAATATATGCCCCTGAGCATGCAGTTTTATCACAGAGCCAACTATGGACAACACTGAAAAGCTGAATATTTCCAGTCCTTTCAGTAAATCCTTTAGAATAGGCAGGTTCCACAAAACCAAGTTTTTGCTGTACCAGCTTCTGCACCTTGTTCTAGCACCTCCATATACAGGACCAAATACTCATTTCATTGACTTAAAGAAGAAATCTTTGCATGGGATGAGGAGCTGCAGTTACAAGATCAAACTGAAGCAATCCTTGGAAGCTTCTGATAGAGAAAAAAAAACAACTTTTTTTTTTATCACAACAGCACCACTGGCCTACAAATTATGTTATTTGCAATTGTGCATCTGTGTGCCATCAATCTCCAAGGAAGGGAAAGGCTGCTGGGCTGAGCTCTCAATTTATGTTTCTCAGTTGACTCTTATAATCATACACAGTGTTCTCAACCTTAGTGCAGTTATTCTGGTAACAAAATTTGCATACCGGGTGGGTTTATCCAAGTTCCCATGGTCCTAATAGTTTCAAATAATTCCTAATAATAATCTTGAAAATTATATCACTAATTGTGATTCTAAAAAGCCACCTTCAGCAAAATTGGGATAGTTCTTTCTTCCAAACAGGAGAAATATTTTAATAAAGTAGCTAGTGTATGCCTATAAAAATGATGAGAAAAAATGCTATTTAAAAAATTCACCCTTTTTTGATGCTGTCTTTAAATGTGGCATTAAACAAAGCTAAGGGAATTCTGGGGTCCATGGGTGATGAAAGGTACCAAAATAGGATGGACACAGAGCAGGATCCACTGACAAGGATCCCTTGGTCCTGCAACACTGCAATCTGGATAAGGCATTAATATTCATGCTCTAGACTGTGATCAGAAAGAAGGCTGGAGCTCTGTGCAAGGCTGGGCCTAACTCAGCAGAGGTGCAGCGAACTGCTTCACTGCCTTATTGAAATTCAGTCCATCTAATTGATACTGCAGAAGGCAGTAGCATAATGAAACAGAGCAGAGATCACTTCAGTAGTTTTATCAATCTATGCTCTCCTGCTCCTGACCAATATATAACCCCACACAGGTCTTCACTCTTTCCAACTTCAAGCAGTTCTAGGAATGATTTAAGTTTCTATAATATGGTAACCATTAAGATATTTCTATTAGATCACCATTCAGAAATGTATCAAGACTGTGACTACCTTCATTTGTATAACACCAAAAATGTATTGATTTTGCTTAAGGTAGCCCAGTTTCTTTCAAACCGACAATTTAAACAGCACCTTTTCCTCAGACCCAGAATAAAATACTTATAACTACCTCATTTATTTGTGAGCAAATACAGGTAATGTCTGTTAAAAAGCAAAATCCATTAGACTCTGGGTAGTTTTGGTACTGTAAGTAGTCTCCAAAAGGCAACAGATGTGGGGACGGGGGAGGGGGAAGTTGATTTTGTCTTTTTAATATTCAAAGTGGGTCTGTTCTCACTGGCTAATTAAATCAGTAGAGTGCAAACAATAAAAGAAAAAATAAGTGTTGCCTTTCTTCCCTAGAACAACCTCCCTGATTCATCTCTATTTATTACAAGAATTTAATTTATTACCAGACTCTACAATATGCCCTCCCCAAATCATCATGAAATAAGACACATATTCCACAGCACCAGTTCCCATCAAAAAGAATGTGATTGTCCTGTGGAATTTAAGATAAGATGTTTTTTCCACTATTAAGAAAATACGGGCTTAGAATGAGCTTTCTCGATTGACATGAAACTACAGAAAAATCACACTTAAAAAGCAATAGATTTAATAACAATATCAAATGTAGAAATCAACCAGCAGAATGCTGCCTTAAATACATTTGTAGTTGCTTGGCAAAGCCAGTAGATTTGCACGGGTGTGCCGAATTACTTGAGAAGTAACAAAATGTGTTAATAACATTAAACAGCCGTCTTCCAAGAACTTAAGACTATTATGATACTTTCTAGTCAGACAATTCTTTTTAGTGCATAAATACATTTAATATAGATTAAATTTTTTTAATTATGACATCAAAATTACAATGGTATATATATATTTGGGTTTGAAAGTATTTTAAATACTACTACCATCTTTTAGCCTCTAGACCGTTACAATACACAGCACAATAATTAAAACATGCTGCAGATACAGACCAGAACTCCACTGTTCTAGCACTGTACAAGAACAGAGAAGGTGGTCCCAGCCCCAAAAACCTTACAGTAAAGATGCATATCGTGAAGACAAGGTAGTATGAGCATCAATAACCACCTAATTTTATAAGCATAAAGCTCAGCAAAGGATCAATATACCTGCGCATGAAATAAGGCAGATTGCACACCTGAGTCCTGGGCTGCTACCTCTTCCCACACCATCAAGTTAAATGAAAGTTTGGGCATGTTTGTCTATGTATTATGTTTAAGTGACAGCACTGTGGACATATCTGAAGATAAGGGACAATAGAGGGATGCCAACCCTTTGCATCATAGAGGTGCATTTAGCAATAAGGTGGTATTTGGCAATGGAAGGCAGCTGTTTCAGCCCAGCTGTTGCCTAATTTTAGAAAGCATTAGAGACAAGAAAATTGTTATGGGACATGAGTTTACAGGCAACTCCCCTCAGATGCTCAGGATCATCGTGGAAGAAAACATGGACGTGCTTGTTTGAGATGTAACAAGTGACAATCAAGACACTAGGCTCAGGTACTGTGAGGTCCTGAGCATTTATAGACGCAGGGGTCTTTCTAAGCTCCATGCTCTATTGGCCTAATTTTAAGTTTATTGGTAATTTCTCAGCAATATACAACTTCATTGTAGTTAATGAGCTATCCACAGCTGAAACACTGATCTATTTAACCCCAGATTCATGGCTGTACAGTTACATGCTCATTGCCAAATGCTAACTATAACTTAGTTGAAGCTACTGTTTAGCTACCATTTAGAACATACTCAGCATCAAAAAGTACTCTGCACCCTTCAAGCATTCTTTTGGTTAACGAAATTAGTGGTCTCAAACAAATAAAATATTTACTCTGTACTTCATCCAAAACCAGTGTTTCTTTATGTAATCTGACTGATGAGCAAGCACCAAAGCCATGGAGATAACAGCAGCAGGTCAGACTTAGCAAAATGATGCCTCTGCTTATGCCACTTAGCAGTAAATATATGCTACAAAGACACAAACAGAAATGAGCCCACTAACATCTAATTTAACTGCATCTTGAAAACACAGTATAGTAACCCAGCAAAGAGATTTCTGTTGGTATTTGTACGAAAGGACATTTGTCAATACCCATTAACCTCTGGCTTTTACCTGTTAGTTTTCTAAAAGATGCTTGTGTTGCTTCACAAGCCACAAGGTGTCACAGTGGCTCAAGTGGTAGGATTCTTGTCAGTCTAGACACGCAGGTTGTGGCTTCAGGTTACATACCAGTGCAAACACCGCTCTGTACGAAAAGTCTGTGCTACACTGCTTATTTAGAAGTGCAGCCCTTTGGATGCAACAATCAGTCAAGGTGCAACTCGGTTGCCTCAGGATATTTTTTATATGGGCATTAAATAACCTTACAGCACTGTCAGGGAAGAGAAGTACTTGGTGCACTGGCATCTTGACCAATCTTTTTACTTTGCATTATTAACCCTGCCCGTGTTAGGAAGTACTGAAAAGAGTTGAGATAATCATTCATATCAAATAAAAAATTTTATGAATGCCACTTTGTTCTACCAAGGGTTTCTAGGAATTAGCAACAATTTATTTGAATGCACTAATTAATCAAATTTAAGACGTATTTTTGCTTGTCTTTCATAACAAGCAGTATGCTGTAAGCATGTAATATTTTGCTAAGACTATATACTGTGGTTGGTCATATATTGTGTGTTGCTGTTTTGCATCCTTAACTGGATGAGCACAGATGGAGCTAGAGCTTAAAATGCCAGGAAGCTTAGAAAATTTTTACCATTTTTCTAATGTAACTGCACACTAAGCAGCGTTCCGTTCCATGAAAAAATTATGCACATACATCATATTTACTGACTTGTAATTTTCCCATTGCAACCAGCCATTGTTATTAATTTGCTTTACATTCATACACCAGTCAGTCCTCATTGCAAAGCAATCAGAGATTCTTCTCTGGTGTATTTAATTTCTAAGTATCATGGTTCTATCTGGGAGGTAAGCTCAAAACAGGAAACACTGCCTCTCAGCTTAGCCCATATAAAATAAGCAAATTCTTTCAGTAATGGTTAACAAATTGAAATTTGCATTCTGCAATTATTTGTAAGAATAAAACTCCATTGATCAAACATTCACAAAAATGCATAAAGAGCACGAACACAGCCAAAGCAAATTCACTGCTAAACTCAAGTGAATTGTCACGGAAATTTTTCATGTAGTATTTGTTGCACTCAGGTAATGAACATTTACCCAGTGTGTTGGCTTTTCATGTCCCATTATTCATGCCAACACATTCATTAAAATGGGCCTATGCTATTTAACATAATCAGCAGTGTGCATAGGTGTGGCCTTCAAAGAGTTATTACCACAGTTTACAGGCATGCTGTTCACAAATACAAGCAGAACCCCAGTCAGTGCAAAATGCCAAGCTTCCCAAAAAACATATGGTAATTTTTGCTGTGTAAAATGGATAGATGCACTATATAATGCATAATTGCATCACATTATATCTGAACTTCTAATTGCTTAAAATGATACTTCAAATCACATCAACAATATTATTACCTAATTACCCTAAGGGTTAACTGATACTCCAGTGATTAAGTCTAGGTAGAAGTGATAGAGCTATTGTATTGCCTTCATCCACTACAGCAAAAGGTATGGTTGCAAATGCACATCTCAAATTCATGTTCTGTGAATGCTTTCAACATCTTGGTATGGAGAAAAAAGGTGGAGAAATAAGTGCCAAAAGGAAGGAGATCTCTCTTGCAACATGCTGAACAACAAGAATTACTTTCATTTGCTCTAAAGGAATTATAATATAGCAGTTCTTTTCCTTTCACATCATTGTGATGCAAAATAGAGTAACATGGTAACATTTTTGTATTTAAACCCGCTACAAGAATTATGGAAGATGGTGAGTGACATTAATATGAAAAGACAAGTCACTATCAGAATGTGAGAGAGTAAAACAGTCATAGGCCTTTCTCCACTGCCAAATGACCCACACACGAGACTTCTGTAAACTGCAGGAATCAAACATAGCATTCTAGGTGTGAGGCATTTCATATTCCCCTTTTTCACTTATTAAAGGCTGTCCAGGCTGCAAACCTAGAGGCGAAGCAGGTGTCACACCTGCCTTGCCCACCTCACCCTGGAGCATGTCTATTCCACAGAAGATGGTTAGAAATGATGGTGCTGCTGACTGCCTTCCTAAGGGACGAAGTATGCTGAAGGTGCTTCAGCATAAGAAGAAATAAAATGAAAAAGTTTCACTCTATTTACTTTCCTGTTTTCTGAGCATTTTCCTCTCTTCAGGTAACTACTTTATTTAAAGATTTAGAATATTTCTTTTTGTATGAAGTAGTCATTAATATCTCAGAAATCTCTTTGTAACCTGCTCTAGGACAGATGGCAGCTATTTGTCTGATAAAATCTTCTGCTAATGGCTGAGGCAAAACTACACAACTGGAACAAAAATCACAATAAGGTACATAAAATACTTCAAATGCACAATGTGCTTAAAGTCATAATTTTCTCAATTTACTACTTTAGAAAATAACCTAATAAAAATGTAGTTAGGAAAAAAACAAATGTTTGAAAGTCCAAAAGGAAAGTAAAAATAGTCCACTGCACATGAAATGTAAGGCTGCACATAATAATTCTCAAACATGGTCAGTTATTTTTTCCAGGTATTTAATTTTTCAAGAATAAGCAAAGTGGATCTATGATTCAATCTATTCTTGAGTCTGCTTTAATCACAGGGTTCCAAACATGATCACTTTTATACACACATAATGTTTCTTTGTCCTTTGAATGCAACACATTAGGCATTGCAATTCTTTGGGATGTTCTAGTCTGCAGCTAGCAGTTGGGTAAAATGCATGGGCTCTGGACAGATACTGAATCTGCTTTATGTGAGAAATCTGATGTCAAAACTATACCCCAAGATTAGATTTCCCCCTCCCCTTTTTAACACACATAAAAATGATGGTCCTGCTCAGCTAACTAGGTTTGGCAAGCTTAGAATCAGGGAAGATGAATATCAACAGGTACTGCAGATCACAAGTGACAGATTTACAGCAACATTCTCATTCATTAGGTATTCCAAAGGATGCAAAGACCTGTTTGGTTTGTAGGTGCCTGGGCAGTAGATTTTAAGTACATTTAGAAACATAGGTAAAGATATGGCTTTACTGCATCAATTCTGAGTTTGCCATTCTGCTCTGGACAAGCACCTGACTGTGAGTATTGACAACAGAAAGACCTTAGGGAGAAGTTCTAGTGTGATACTTATATTTTGGTTGTAGTTATCGGCGTTCTTCATAAAGAAGTCTGCTATGCTCAGGTCTCATGCTTCAACCCAAACCATTCTATGAGTCTGTGATTCAAATCTGTATGCTGAGGATGGGAACACCCCCTGGCCAGAAGCTTCAGCATGGGTATGCCTCCTTGACAATGTTGCAGAAACATCAAGGTGGTGCCAAGACAACCCAAGTCTCATGGAGAAGACAGCCTGTTGCTGTAAAAAAGACTCTACAGTACCAACAACTCTTGAATCCTGAAGAGGTGATAGGTTTAGAAACACACCAAGTCCTACTTCATGTTTAATTCTGAAAAGGTCTCATTTTTCCAGAGCACTTGGTTTTTCACTAACCTTTTAAGGCATGAAAGGACTGGAGCTATTTCCAGAGGCGTCAGCTGTTCCCATACTGAGGTTTAAGTTCTGCATGTGGGTCTAGTTGATTCCCTGTTACCTCAGAAGTATCAAGTGGACTATTCAGCCTTGATCAATAATTTACAGGCTTTAGTTTAGTAGGGCGTGGCTGCCAACCACAATGGGATGGCAGTATTGTGACCATAAAGTGCTCTTTCTGAAATTCTGACAGTAACCAAACACAGAAAGAACGTACCAGGGAAAAGAAAGATTTTAGCCAGGGGTTTGGTGATGTTTCTTTCACTACTAATTTTGTCTAATAAATAAGACCATTGAGACCTGGCCAACAGGTCCTGCCCTACCACAGCCTTTTTTGGAGACTAATCATCAGCCCAGACTAATCATCAGGGGCACCCTTGCTCCTGCCATGATCAGCCCTCTAAAGCATCAAGTAGCCCAGCAACAACTTTTGGAGAAGAGCACCTGGTAAATGCGGGGATCTATTCTGACCTGTTTACTCAGAACAGTGCAGGAAAGTTTCCTCTTCTTGTGGAGGAAACAACAGAACAAAGTATCAGCATGGTTGAAACGCGTGTTTATAGTAGACATGCAACTTCTGGCAAAGAAATGTAAAAAAATACCATTTGAAGTAAGAAGTCCATCGAAAAATTACTGCAAAGAGTTTAGCAATCTTACCCATTTTTAAACAAAGGAAGTGTATATATCAAACCCAAATTATTTTCTTTTTTATCTGATCTTGCAATCTTACTGCAGGCAAAACTCCAGGATAAATTAGAGCACAGGACTGGGTCCTTGTTATGATCTCTATTTTGTTCTTTCTCACTAACCAACACCTTCTATTTTTGAGACTAGATCTGCATAGTAAATCTTGTTTACATCAGGGAAAGACAAAGTTTAAGGGTTTTTCTAAGTGGATTTATGGCTTAAAGAGCAAAGAATAAAAAAGAGAAGAGTTGAAAAGGTTTCTTTATTGAAAACGATCTAGTAAGCATCAGAGTGATTGCAGGCAAGACCCATTCTTACACTTTTGCACAGACTCCTTCTTCTCTACCCTCACCAGCCCCTACCCCCAAATGCAGCATGTGTGCAGTTTCCATTCTATTATATTACTTTTTTGGGGGGAAGGGTGGGCAGGAGCAGCAAGATATCCCTGATCCTAAGCTAAGGATCAACATGTAAAGGAAGTGGAGTCTTTTTTTTCTCCTCTGGCCTCATAAGAATTGTTAGTTTGTAACAATTTTAATTGAAAACAGCTGCAACTGAAATTTTTTAACGGATAAAAACATGTATGAAATAAAAGTTAAAAGAGTTAAAAGAGCCTTGAATACATTCTGAAGTCAGTGTCTGCCTAAAGGCATTCAAGGGTTTTCTTTTAACACTGACCTTTTAGTTTTAGCAAAGCATGGTTCATAAGTACTCTCAAAATACTTTACTCATGTTCCTAGAATTGGTAAGTATTAGTGTATTTGTGGGTGAAAGAATATTTCCTCAAAATTACTTTGAGACAGAAGTTTATGTTTTTTCCTCTCAACAAAACAAACTCATTGGACAAACTCAGACTTATGTACACAATATGAGAGATCTGTTTGCCATACTAAGTTGCTAGGCGAACAAATGTGATGTCACAACATAGATTTTTATGACTAATCTATTAAAAATGCATCAGGAAGAAGAAGAAGATTATTTCATCAGATGGTAATGTGAGGCAGAAAAATAAGAGACTTTCATTAAACTGCAGAAAATTTGTTTTGCTTTGATTTGCTTTAAATATTTGGTTGGATATAAATGTCTGTGTGAGCTTTCAGTTCATTTAGCAGCATTTAAATAATCATAACACACTCCTTTATTTTCCTTTTAATTTTCTTTATGTATTTTTCCATCATGAGATCTTTGTTAAATTCACTATACAGTTTAATAGGAGTTTAATATCATTTGATTAAGCTGATTGTCTTTAAAACAAATATGCTACTAATCAAGGTCTCTAGTCACCCTTAAAACACTGCTCTCTTAGCCAGAGGGAAAGCTGTGTTTTGCATCCAATGGTGATGTAAAGCATAATCTCTTGTAGTGACAGGGAGAGACACAGGTGAATTTAATGTATTGTGATACACAAAAGTTCTAACAATACAGGGGACTAAATAAACAAGTGAAAGGCTTGATACATTTCTTTGATTACTGACAATAAAGCAACGCCTCAAACTTTAAACTGTCAGCAACTTTAAGTGATCTATTCACAGCACACTGTAATGTTACTGAATAATTATATACAAGATATAATCACCTTTTTTTCTTTAAAGTGTAAGCAATTTCAAATGATTAAAAATTAGAACAGAAAAGGATTTACAACATCAAAGAGGAAAAGAAGTGCCTTTTTAAACATCAAGTTTTATGAAAAACAGACATTTACCTATGTTGTGTATTGCTACCTAGAAGTTCAGAAACTGCTGATTATGCCACAACAATATTCCTTTCTTGAAATGTTAAACTAACACAGATACAAAAATATTAAGATAAACTGAGTATGAGTGAATGGGAATGAAATCCTGAAAACCACACACAGAGCAAGGAAACAGCTGCATTTTGTTTAACCAGAAGTTAACCAACTATGAGAGAAGTAAGTAAGATTTATCTTTATATCTGCCAGAGGTTATTAAACATTTAAATATTCATTTTACTTCTTTAAATAGGGATTGTTGATGCATTACAAAATGGCACTGGATGGTCCCCAAGTATTATTAAGAAAGCATGTATATAATTTAGAAAAAAGTAATACCACATTAGATTTCTTTGAACAACTTTTAGGGAAGGTACAGTTTCCCTGTACACTGTTTAGTAACTCAGACTCCCTAATTTACTTTAGATCACATAAGAATTAGCTAGATGGTGGACTTTTGCCAGTACTTACATCATAAAACCACCCCCTGCCTGGGTGTGATTGGAATTCTTTGCCTAAGACTGACCCTGAATTTAAAAAGGCAGTTGTAGGTTCTGTCTGAGGAGCCCATAAAGTTATAAGAAGTTTGGAGAGCAGAAGTTTGCACATCTAGCACAGGCTAAAGCTGCTAATTCTTTACTTTCATGACTTCCATTTCTTCCTAAAGAAAACAAGAACAACAAAGATAGCTATGCTCCATCAAAATAACCTTTCTTTATCACTCTGTACTTTGTCTGCTTAATACACCGAGCACATCCTTCACACTGACTGCTATTCCCTTCCACCCAATGCTGACAGAAACTGGAGTGGAAGCAATGGATTTCTCAGGAAGGGTCCCCAAGCCTGGAGCCGTTTTGAGGACACTTCTACCTCCCCCAACACACCATTGACCCTGCTGCTGGGAGAGCAGGAGTAGAAATGGCATTTACTTGTGGATTTCCCAGTGGTGTTTCTACCAACTCACTGCTTTTTTTTTCTTTTGGAATAATTTCTCACCTACCTGCAAGCTTTGGAGAACTGTTACAGGAACTCACTACAAAGGGAAGGGAGAGGAGAAAACAGATGCACATGACATACAGATACTCCTTCCATACACTCTCCATCCATCCTCTCTAAAATTTTATTAAATTATGTATGTTTTGCTCTGCCCTGGAACTTCCACCACTGCAAGGGACAGTAGAGAATTTCGTTCTACAGGGTTATTTAGAACATTTTTTTTTATGAAACCAGAAAAATCCCAAGGGCTTTCCATGGATATATTTGGGATAACAGCTGTAGTTTCCCATTTTTTAATGCATCCTCATTTGCCACTGTCTCTCCGCACAAGTTGGGTCCATGTGGAATCTACCAGCTTGCTACCCCCAGTCTTTTGGAGAGCTTCTTTGTAATTCCTTTTGCCTTAAGCTGCTTTGCCTGTGCTCACCTACCCCCTGGGGCTCACAGAGCACAAGCAGCCTCCTTCAGAGACCAGTGCCAAAGACTGCCTGAAGAGAAACGTTCATGCAGTGAGCCTGTATCACCCAGAGCACAAGCACATTCCTTCCATGACATACAGAGCTCTGGATTCAAAAAATTTAGAGCTAGTTATACATGCTCCAGAAGCCTTCACCTACCAATCCCAAACACACTTGGAAGTGCATAAAATTAATGTGAAACATCCACTTCTGACCTGCCCAAGAAGCCAGCACTATTCTTTACAGACTCTCCACACCTAGTCACTCCTGTGTCCCAGGAAACTAGTTTAATATTTTTTGTTTGTTTATTATGGAGATGTTTTAATTGGAAGACAAATGAGATGAACTGAAGTTAACTAGAAAACATATCTCAATGAACAACAATGCTTACAGCACAGAGCTCATAAACTAAAAAACCAGAGAACCAGAATGTAAACACTGAACAATCACAAAGCAAAAGAATTTTTATTCTGAGCAAATAAAAGAAATGCTGGAGCACAAGGCCTTCATTAACTAAACACTGTCTGTCAAAGTAAAATGCCGCTGAAACCTAGCAAGGCACTCCTAGCAAGAAAGAGTGGGTTATTGCTTTTCGCCCACAACAATCCATCTGAATTTGTGCAGCAAAAACTGCAATTAAAGGCACTGAAGTTTAATTCAGCACACCTCAGCAACGAAGGAGGGGAAAGTTGATTCACAAGTCCCTCAGAAACTTTTCTAGTGTAACATCCATAAAGGAGCTACAATCAGGAACTGGTCAGTTACTAAAAGTACCACTAAATTAATATGTAAAAAGGCTAAGTTAGCATTGACAGCTTTTAGAGCAGGTTGTACATAAAACTCTGAAGAAAACATTCAGTGGTACATATTTGCTCTTCTCACGTGAAAAAGTCTACAAATCATTACATGAATATGTACAGGAATGCAGGGAAAAGAGTTCCTAACAAAAAAGCAGTAGCAAACCCCACGAACCCCCTCATTCTAAATGGCAGCAACCCTCTGCAACCAACAACTTGGGGCAAAACTGACAAACACTTGCCATGATTTTGGGAGCAAAGAGCAGCTTGGAGATTTTAGCCAGTACAAAGTGTATTACCAATAACTCCCCAGCAACGTTTTACGCCTGGCAGTGGTAACAGTGATAGAAAAGCAGTTACCCCGTGGCGGTACCCAATCAGAAAGCAGGTCACATCTCGTTAGCTGTATCATATACATTAAACGTCACAGATTCTCCATGGCTTAGCTGACAATTCAAGCATGTGTGTTTTATTTTATGATAACCTCATGTTATCTTAAAGAATCACAATACAACAAACAGAACAACCCGAGATCCTTCACCACGCTTCGTGTCTCAAACCTGGCAGATATTTGAAGCTATATAAAGATGTTTACTATAAAAGATTCATACTTTCAAAAAGTCTTTTCAGGGCACCACTAATAAACTACTATGAAAAATTGCAGCACCAAGAATGTTTGCTGCACAAACACAGACACATGGACAGAAATGCAGCCTGATTCACTTTCACTTCAGCAGACTTGAAAAGTGTGCTTTACTTAACCATGTAAATAGCAAGATGCAGCCCGCTCTATTTTTTTTTTTTTCTTTAAACGACAAAAGCATTTCCCCCTCCCATTCAGTATATTCTTTGCGGTGACTGATCTGCATTTCGAAGCCAGGGTGTATAAACCACTAACACATTATACAAAGCATAACCAACAGTGAATGTAGTTTACATTACTGGGTACTTTTGACAGCTATATGATAAAGTAGTGAACTGACCATCTCTCTTGCTAAAAGCAACAGTATTCTAAATGTAAACACAAATTTCTGTTGTCGGTTGTCCCAAACATGTGTTCTTTAAGAGTAGCCTAGGAATAAGTTTTTAAAACTCTGCTCCTCTTTTCAGTTATCATCCATTTTTCATTTTAACGAGTTTACAGAACAAAACCAAAGAAATGTTCGTCTCTCTGCCTAAACCTGCAACATTCCAGAATAAATTTTGTGCAAAAGCCAAAGCAATACCTTGCAATATGATAGCTGCAAATGCCAGCAGGACAGATCCTGAGCAAACAACACACTAAGGCAAAGAAATTTCCTGAGACCGGCGTTATAATCAATCCTGAAGTGCTGTACTGTAATTTCACGATTTCAGCCTAAGCTGGTATCTCCTCAAAGAGTTGTTCTGCGTGGAAACATAATGAGGGATTACCCAATTAAACTACAAAATTAATTAGGGTTCATGCCTGCATATACTGTACTGTCTAGTGGGACGCTTCAGCTGGAATTCGGGCTGAAACCTACCACGGTCCATGCACAGGAAAACAAGGCTGGGGGACTTACCTCCGTCCGCGACTGCAGCCTCTTGTTCATTTCATATATTCGGTACTCTGGTTGCACCATGTATGGTGTGTGTCTCCTATAAAATGGGCCAAAAGGAGAAGAATAGAAAGGGTCATGTGGTGTGCTGGACATCTTGCCTGCTTGCAGAGATTCAAGCTACACAGAGTATCATCAACATCCATACAGAGCACATGGGCTGTGTGTTCTTCACAGTACAAAGTAGCGGCGCGCACACACACACACACATCCAGGCTGCACGCACTGGCTGGGGACTGCTGTGGGAGCCCGCTCCGGCGGAGACGGGCGGGGGGGTGGGGGGAGCGGGAGCGCACAGGCTCCAGACACGGAGAGGGAGGCTGGATAGCTTCAGGCACCGCCGCTCGGTTTTAAAGCAGCAGTTTCTGGAGGGGTCATTTCCTGTCCGCGCTGCTGACTAGTTCAGAAATGCCATCCCCCTTCCCCGCCTGGCAGAGGTGCGGGCTGGGGTTCGCTGTCCCCCCGCAGGCCCCCGCCGGAGCCGGGCGGGCTCGTTAGCATATAGGTGGTTTAAAAGCTGCCTGAGCCAATCACCCCGCGGGTAATGTCAGAAATGTGATTACTACAAAATACATAAACACAGGCCACGGCCATCCCGCCGCGGGCAGCCGGCGCTTCCCCCGCGCCCGACGGCTCCCGCTGCCCGCCCGGGGCGGCCGCGCCGCGCTGCCGCTCCGGGCTGGGGGGGCCGCACCCCGGGGCACGCCGGGCAGGGCGGCCGGCACAAAGAAATAACCCCGCACGCCACTCTTCACACAATGGAGAGCACTCGGATGCCAGCCGCAGAAACCTCCCGGAAAATGGGAAGGCACAAAGGGGCGGATGGCAGAGCGGGACCCCCGGACTAGCACCGGCAGTGCCCTTCGCGGGGGTCAGCCGTACACAAATGGGTCATTTTAGACGCCGCTGTCCGGCGTAAAGGCAGCGACAGCTAGGTGGGAGACTGCTCCCAGTTTTTAGGATCATTGCTGGGCATAAATCCAGTAGCGGTTAGAGAGCGTTGCCAGTGAATATCTTAACATTGGGGAGGGGGGTCCCGAGGGAGGAGGGGAGGGCAAGGGGAGGAGATCACCCCTTGGAGGTGAGGGATGAACTTTATCTGTTAAATCATACTTGCAGGAAAGTGCTGGGAGTAGACACCACGTGAACGAAAAGTCCTCAAAATACAGAATAAACAAAATGGGGTCATCTGCTCAATGGGATAGTGCAAAGTTTAGGACGGGATCCTTCAAATTACCTGTACGAAAAAGTCCTCGAAGCGCAGGCTGTGTCCTCATACACAGCTGTAAAGTATCAGGCATTATTTACAGTACTGAATAAATGTAAAAACAACAATAAACAGCGCTGAATTAATCTCTCATGTAAATTCATTCAAGCAAATGGAACCACTCTAGGAACAGATTTAGTTAACTAATATGATTAAGAGAATAACAATCAGCTACAGCCACAACGGTTCTCAGTCGGGGTGCTCTGCAGGAGCGCTGCGGGATCGCCCATTTCACAGATGGGGAAATCAAGGCATGCGCCATTACTTTTCCAAAATTTTTTAATAATCCCGAAAAATATTTGCGCATGATATGGCTTTACCCACTGTCAAAAATTTAATTCATATCTGACCAAATGTAGGAATATTTTAAGACATATTGGAAAAATTCTCGTTTACACTGGCATTTGGCTAATTCTGGAAAGTCTGAACTCTCTTTTCGGGATAAAATATGTAAGTTCATACTTTATATTCTACTGACCACTGATCGGAATTGTAATTTATCTTTGCCCTACGGGTAGTTGTTTAGCAAAACTATTTCTGTGTGTTCTTATGGAATAACAGTTTCCATAAGAAGTGACGTATTTAGCTGTTTTTATAGACTTCCCACAGCTTCTGTCACTAAACACAGAGAGAACAGATAATACACGAGGAATGTCACTTCCCTCTTTAAGAGCACCCCAGCTATGTAGCAATACTACACTGCCACTCCAGTACCATTACTGGAGGTGCTGAGTTTAATGAATAGCGTGTGCAACATTTGTCTCAGTAGTGCTGCCGTGACTGTGACAGTTCTCTGCCAGGGTTCACTGGCCCCATGAAAACCCTGTAACATGGCTAGACACCTAGGAGAAAACTTCCCTTCATCTACCTTGTACTCTAACAGATGCCAACAAGGCTACCTTAAAAACCTAAAGCCAAAATGACCATAAAAAAACAGAGTTACAGCACTAGTAAATAATATTTATAACCAAAGTATGACATACTTTTAAAAATGTCAAAAAAACCCAACCAGAAATCTACCAAGTTATGGATTTTACTTTCTTTGCAAAGCAAATCCAAAATATAACATATTTGTCCAAGAAAGGACACACTGCTTTCTGTAATTAAAATGGTGGACTTTTGCATAACTTGTAAGCTATTTCTGTTTTAAGGACTTCTGATTAAGCTAAAATTCACTGTTTCACTGAAGTTAAACACGTCAATTATATTAGTATGTTTTATTTTGGCTGAGGTGGGGGGAGAGGAAGGAGCAGTAGGATTTACTTTCATGATCAGGAATCTCAGATACTCCCCTCAACCCCTTTATAAGAGCTTCTGTGTATGGGTCTAGCACAAAGCAAAAATATGCAGTGATATTTTAATAATTCCCATTGATTAACTGGCAAATTATCCCACACCTACAGCCCACCAGCAAGAACCAAGTCCCAGGGTAGGAGCCTGCTAATTACAGGCTCCGGCAGCTCTTCCAGTTGCCTGTTATCATCTAGACTAGTGTGATGCGTAGAACAGTAAAACAGAAGGCAGAATCAAAGGAACATAAAGTTACAGGGATCCCGACAGTGTCATCTCGATTCCCACTTGGATCTACCGCCTTTTAAGTTCTGTGTGTGCTCTAGGGGCCTGAGATAGGCAGACCCATTGCTTGGGCTGCTCCAAACCCCCTGCACCACTGGCATCAAGCTGCTACCCAAAGTGGCTCAGGGGTCTAATGCAAATATCTCACCCAAGATTTAGGGCACTCAATAAATTCCTTAATCTGGAAAACAAGTTTAATGGGAGCAGAGGGATAAAAAGAGGTGGAGGGAAACAAGAGGAAGAGCCTAGTCTTCCCAAATCTGAAAATGAGTCTATTCCTGTGCCTGTGCATATGCGGGTCTACCAACAGATGAGGAAACCATGTGCGGAGTTGTGGGTGTATGCACATGCAAATACTGCTGGACCTCTAGGTGGTGAGACTTACACCAGCACCTGGAAGCTGGAAAGGAAGTACTGGGACACGTCCTTGGCTCCCCAGTCCCCAAACCTGCACACTGCATTCTCTTACCCTAACCCTCCCTGGATGCTGCACATGAACAGAGAAACAAGACACCGGAGCAGAGAGGGGCCAGGACACAAGCTTGTGATTCCCAGCTGGCTGGAAGTGTGCCATTAGACCCCACCAGCAGACACAGAGCCATGTTTTGTGTCCCTCTGGCAAGGAACTAACCAACACACAGCCCCTCAGCACCCCAAAGGAGAGCTGGGATAATCTTGCTGCTGTCTGGATGCTGGATTGCCCTCTCCTGGGCAGAAACAGAAGGACCCACGCAAGTCAAGGACTTGCACTCTGACATCTCTGGAGGACAACTTCCCTTCATTTCAGGGGAAGGCATGGGTCTGGTGAAGCAGAAGGGTGCATGTCCTCTGCCTCTGCACCCACCTGTGTGATACCTGTAGCGCCTGTGAGTAGCCAAGATGCACTGTGGTAGAAGGACCAAAAACCAAGAGCAGAAACTTCCAGGACAAAAGCAGAGAGCAAGAAAGGATGAACCAGAGCAGTTTGTCCATCAGTCCATGCTGGAGCACCTGGCACAGGGGGTCCTGCACAGCTTGCACTGGGAGGGCTCCTGTGCTGCCACTCCACACCACGCATGGACAGCCCTGTAACACAGCCCTGCCAAAAGCACCACGTGTGCCCGAGGCACAGCCCTCGCTTTGCCAGCCTCACAATCAAAGCAGCTCTGAAGGCTGCATTATTTTTAATAACCACTTAGTAATAATAATAATAATGCAGAAAAATGATACAACTGAAAATTGCTGTATTTATCCCTAGTATGTGTTGACTGTTCAGTCTCTGTCAGAAATCAGGTTTACAGGCTTACGTTTAAGGTGGTTTGTAGCTGTTGAAAGACAGTAAAGGAGAGACTGATCTTAGTTAAAGACACATAGCATATGAAGAGAGAAAAACTACAGGTACTTTAATATTGAGAGTGCTCAAGTAAACATGATCTGTTTTTTAAAAACTAACAACACTACATTTTTGAACTATCCTTTGTTTATACAAAAGCCAAATAGCACTGAAGACTTCTGATGGAGTGGCCTTAGGTAAAAGAACAAAACTGTTTTCGTGTGGATGCTCAAGAGTGACTAAATGAAATATGCTTATCAAAAGCTGGGATGCACAATGAACCACCAGCTATACCCAACCATCTGTAATATATACTCTACTGCAGATCTCAAACACAGGATTTTGACAGGTTTCAGGTTACTTCCATTCATTTCTACAGCTAGAGAGTAGAGTGTACCAGATGCTTGCAATTTATAGCAAAACTAGAAGCTGTAATTTGTTTGCATTAAATATTAATACATTGAAATAAAAATATATTCCAGAAAACAGTGCTCTTTCACAGATAATTTGTGGACAGGAAACCAAATAAATCTGTTCAATCCATTGATAGAAATATTGACGGAGCTCAGCATACACTTCCAGACTTTTTCCATGTAGACTATTTTTTTTTTTTTGCAATAATTTTCATTTCTGTCATTAATGAATGACATGATTATTTTTATCAGAGGGGTTTTTAAAAAATCCATTAGTGGGGCCCACCTAAACTACTGTGTTTCAGAGTTTGTAGTGTGGCAAGAAAGGTGCACATCTTTCAAATGCTTCAGGCTTTTTGCAGACTCTAGCGTACCTTGCATAAATTATGTATAATTATAATTCAATACAAATGAAAATTCTAAGAATTATCTTCCCCTATTTAATCCTAGTAGGTTGGAGTTACAGCTTCAGCACTCACTAGTGATGCTAGAAGTACTTCCAAATTGATGATAACACAGAAGGGATTTTGAATACCTTTTAGTTCTTCTGTGTACACAATGTCTTTGTCCTGAATCAAAATGGCTATTTCATTTTGTCTGGAAACTTTATGAATGCTCAGCTGAAAGCAGTCTTTGAGGAGCCTGCCCATGCCTGACTGAGTAGTCTGTCTGCTTTACTCATCCAGTACCTGCACAGTACCTGAAGGAGACAGAGCACGGGAAGTAAACATGGAACAAACTTGAAGTGGTGAAAATCTTATCTTGATGTTACATTCATTGGCCTTCTAAACCTGCCAAGATATAGCACACAACCTGACTTACTATCTCTCCAATTAAGCTGTGGTTTAGCCAGTGCTGTGTGTTTTAAGTGTCCTCCCTTTGTACCAATGCAGAGGGATACTGGTCTGTAGGAGCTCCCAGCTGCAGTCCAGCTCCTCAGCTCCCAGGAGACTCTTTCTTTAAGCCTGAGTAGCTTCATTTTGCTCCTCACCACACTGCCAGTGCAGCAGGGTGGACTGTGGACTTGGGCAGCCTCCACCGACCCTGCATCATACCTGGTCACTGTAACTACAGAGTAGTTTGTGACCATGTGAGAGGGACTACTGTTAGGGGAAATAGGTGCTGGGAGGAGAAGATGAGGTTTCGAGTGTGATATATTCAGCCCTTGACCTCCAGGGGAGCTTCTCTGGGCTGCAACAACTTCATTAGACCAATGAATGTCTGCCCACTGAGAGCATCTTCCAGACTAGTAAAACAGCAAAGAGATTTAATATACCTTGGTTTTGTTGAATCTCTGAGGACACCATGAAGGCTGCTTTTGAGAATCCAGCAGCTTCAAGAACACTTATGTCTTGTTTTTGTTCCACCCCCCCATTTTCCTTCATATTGCACATACCTGCCCTTTTGGGAGCAGAATTCCTTTTCCACGAATCAAACCTGCCTTGGTAGCTTCCCACCCTACATATTGGGTTTCACCTCCCCCACCCCCTGCATGGGGATACATGCTGCTGAATTTTGGGGTGAATTATCACTGGAGACTGGTGCTGGGAAGGGCTGTTTGAAAAAACTGAGATTCTCCACTCAAAATGTTCAGCAAGTTGTGCTGAATGTGTTTTCCCTGAAGAAAGTATGAAGAAATGATGCTGAGGATGGTGAATCTAGAGCAGTCAAACAGGGGAAAGAAAGGGATGAAATTCCTGTAATTTGCCTTTTGCAGCCATCTCCCAGTGGCTGAGGAAGAAAACAGCCTTCAGCAGCAAAGACAGTACTGTGGTTTATAGCATTGGCAGACAGCCAAAAAAAAATCTCCAAAGAAGTGGTGGGGGAGGCTACAGGAGCAGACTATGGTCTGGCAGACTGACCCTCCAGCAAAAAATCAGACAGGTCAGGAGAGAGGAAAGGGCCTGAAGCATCTCAGCCCCTTTCTGATATAATAGTTTCCCTTACAGACAAGCTAAATATGCATTAAATGCAGGTGGCACAGTCACTCATCTTTAATGTATTATGCAATGTTTTATTTCAAATTCTTTAGTCTGTCTCAGTCCAAAGCAAGAATCATTATAACTATCCCTCAATATAGTAAGAAATAAACAACACTAGACTTCAACACACTCTTTAAGCAACCCTTCCTCCCTAACCTGGGTTTTAGAACAGATACGTGAATATGAAAAAGTTATTTTCTTTTTGGCTAGTGATTCACCTGAGATGTCCATTTTGGCTGGCTTTTCCTACCTGGAAAAGCTTAGTGTTCCTTCTACATAACCAACTCCACCATACTGATTTACCTGTTACACACCTCACCCACTGCTCAACTTTCAGCCTATTTCAATTAGTTGAAAGATTACTTTTTAAAGGACTCAACTGGGAGCACTCAGCTTTGGAGGCATTTCAGTTGAGTGCTAATTAGCAACTAGCTGACTGTCAACTTTTCTTCTTCGAAGAGAGGGTAGGGTTGGTGATTCCCTTCTGAATTACCTGGCAATCAAATACATGTGGAAATTTATTCATTAACTTATAATAATCATCCCTAGCTTCTTTGGCAATTTTCATCTTCAAAGCACTTTCTAAACATTCATAGAGACATGGTGGTGATTAGGACTATGACAAAACTGTGTAACTTCCTGCATATAGGCCTCTCTCCCTATTTTACAGGTGTGGAAGGTAAGGGAGGAGTGAATGACTGAGGAAGTCAGTGGCAGAAATGTAGTTATACCTCCAGAAGTTGTGACTAAGGATTTGCATTTGGATCTTGCACAGTAGAGATATATATACCAAGCAGAACAAGTCAGGGATGGACTGGTGTGAAGGGGAATGATGCACGGTGAAATTCTGTGCCTGGTACCAAGGTGGGATTAATTTTAGAGCAACCTGGAACTTGTAGCTATGTCTTTGTCATGTAACTGAAATCAACCCACCAAATCCTGGACTGCATTCACCATGTTGTTTTGAATCAGCTGTTATGCCTTACTACAAAACATGCAGTCCCACTCTGTTTTATTTATTCAGTTATTTTAACACAAAGTCCCAACCAATTGCATAAAGAAATGTATTTTGAAAAAATATTATTTGCTACACAGATTTTTTTTTTTAGTCTTTTATTTAATGTTTTAAATCCATACTCTGGTTTTTGTAAAGATTTGATCACAGGCATTTCAATCTTGATTTGATCTTAGACTTTTGCACTTGCAAAACACAAGCCAAAATGTGCCGGAAAATGAAAGCATGCAGGATATGATCCACTGAGATTCTGGATATCACTGTTTCAGGTACTCTCTCCACTGCTTTAGGCTGTACATTTAATTAATGAAAAATGTAATCAGTTACCTATATGCATATTTTGTAGACACAACATATTTTTTTTAAATTTGGCCTTTAAAATTTAAGTGCATGATAGCATTTTAAGTTTTATAATTTGAAATGTTACCATGCTCTGCAGTGCTTGAATTTTGCCAAGGCCTTGTACGGCTGCATAAATGTGAGTGAAATAACCAGGAGTTTTGCTTGGAAAATCTGATTATGCTGCAAGAGCAAAATGTTCCAGCTCATGAGGACGAAAGACTGGCTGTGCCTTTCCTTTAAGTGAATAATGAGTTTGCACAGAAAAATAGAGTCTAAGAAAAATATATACTGAATACATCTTTATCTCCTCTATCTCATAGATTCTGTTTTTCCTATACCTCATACCTTCCAGGTGGGCTACTCAGTCACCTATATCCAAACAATGACCAAAAAAGTGAACAAATATCTAATTCAGTATTTAAAACACACCAGGCACATCTGAAACAAGTCTGGCATGCAGATATTGCAGAGAGCATGGAAAGATGCTGACATCTCTGGAGAAGCAGCAGATCTGAGCTCCCTCTGACTTGAAACTTGGCCCACATCAGGAGCTACTGTCTCTCATGGAGACAGGACACCACCAACCAGCTGCTCAATGGCAGCAGCTGCATCTCCCAGCTTCAGCTCTCATTGCTAGCTTTGTTTTCTGATTGTAAGAGTGCACTCTGCTCTCTGCTGTCTGCTGTCTTCCCAGCATCATCCCATTGCATAGATTCTGCAGCCATGCCATAGTGCATTTTATAGTGGTGTATTAAAACCCTACAGTTTTAACAAAAACACGATGTTTTGTGCATGAAGAACAATAGCTTGTGGAATTCCAGTACATTTGCCCATATCTTTTTGCTTGTGGAGTTTGAAGTTTGAAGGTTATTGATTAGAAATCTTTGTTTCTAATAAGACAGAAAAAAACCTTCAGAACACTTTATTTTTGCTTGACACCCAGGGAACTGGCACAACACTCTGTGGCATGCCTTCTTCAGTGCAAGTATCCTAGTAAATATTGCCTTGATTTCAACATCTGGTTCACATTAAATAAAACTACAGATGTGAATCCAATAAAGATAGAAATTTTGGAGGGAAGATAAAAGGCTTTAAATTAACCAGCAAGATATTTGTGTTGATTTGGAAAGGCCAAAAAAGCAAGTGCAATTATCACAGGACCTGTATGTCTTAGCTAGAAAGGGTAGCACAACAATGCCCATTATTTTAAAAACAACTCATCCCTAACTTGATATGAAATTCTGGACTGAATTCAGGCATTAAGTTTCTAAGTCACAATATTCTAGTTTTTTGCATTTTTTAACTTAGTAATCTTAAGATTTGAGGAGAAGAATAAATGAAAGTGTGTGAGGAGGGACATTTAGTCCGCTAAAGAATTATGAACACAACGAGGACAATTACAGGGCTGTTTTACATTAACAGCATGAGCACTGAAAATTTTCTAAGTCTTCATACAACCTTTGTATTTCATGTATATACATATATTATAATCACATCCTAGTTAGTAATATGCATTACTCAGAGATCAAAACAAAGGAGGTGTTCACACACCTGGATTTAGGTCTACACTGAAATATGTCATTGAAAAAACCCAAACATTTGAACCATTTCACATTTTGATGAACAGAGTTTAGACTTTTTGAACTTCTTTTCATTGTGGGCCCGACCGAAGTGTTTGCCAGGCATAGCTAAGCTCACTTAGGGTTTTTTAGCAAAGTAATAAAAAGAACAATGGGATGGGGGTGTCAGGATGAGTGACCAGTGTGTGTAGTCAACTTCATGGAACGATATAACCACGGGTTGTGGCCTTGCTGCTACTATTCCATTTGCAAGGTAGATGGCAGGTAGTTTGTGTATGATCAGCAGTCACACCTTCTTTGGTGGCTCAGGATTCTCTATATAGCTTTAAGAAGCACATCTGATGGCAAATAATTCAAAAGCAATAATAGTTGTTTTAAGTATTCAATATTTAAACTTCATTTTCATTAACTTGTATAGAGGAAATATTTTAAAATAAAGTTCCATTGTTGAAAACTTGTCCAGACTAATTTCTGGATGTTTATTGCTTTTACTTTGTTCACTCTTCCCAGAAGGTCTCGTCTGTAAATATATGTGCTATGGCGCAATTTTAAGCCTTTGACACTTCGGAAATTCTAAAATTCAAATTCAAATTAATGTCCTTGATCCAAAACAATCAAATTGAGTTACTGGGAAAATCTTTAGGAAAAAAGCAGGCTTTTACGAAGACAGAGATTACACTTGTCATAGTCTCAGTGTGGTGTGAGGCTGTAATATAAAAAGGAGAGACTCCTCTGCCTCATCTTCCAAAATTTTTATTTACATGTATTTGGGGTTGTCATGTATCTCTCACAACCATTCTTCAAAGAGACTGCTTGTTATGATAAAGAGTTAAGAGGTGAGACTGAGATGGGAGACTGGAATAGTGAGCTGAGTGACGGTACTAGCAGCCTTGCATTTTTACAGGGTACGATGGTGCTAAATGAAATTTAACAACCTAAAATTTGAGTTAATGGTGTTTCTTGTAAGAAACAGGGAGCATATATCATGCATAGAGCTTGACATAATTTATTGCTAATTTCAGAATGGCATTTCTGTGGGCATATTATGTGCAAATCCTATTCTGCCATTCCTACACACATCGTAAGAGCATGGGATCAGTGGAATCTGGTGGTGTGTATCAAGGCAGACACACTCTCCAGTGTGTTTGTGACATTGATTGCCCAGCTGTTCAAACTGCTGTCCCTAAAGTCACACATGTCAGTTCATGAAGCCAGTTCTGCTGGCAGTGAGGTAAAGGGGCAGGCAATATATCCCATTGTTCTCGCAGCACACAGTTAGAGCATCACTGCAGGGCTCACCCATGGGATCCCATCCTGCAATGTAGACATAATCCTCATCATACATTAGTTAATACTCATTCAGCAACGGACCACAACAAGGGGCAGGCTGTTTCACAAAGACTGGAAAGTATAGTTCACTTCAGCCAAAGGCATAGACACAAAAATGCTAATTTTGCTAAATCCTAATGAAGCTTCTTCTTCATCATCATCATCCTGTGCTTAGTGGGGCATCATCATTCTCCCAATATTAACTGACCTTTTTCTTTTCATCTATTCTGTTTAATTCCCAGTTTTCCATCTAATAGTCCATTATTATGGACAGCTTATCCTGAACCAGAATACTTCTATCTCCCCTTCAATTTCAGATATTTCTGAAACACCTACTAACTCTTCCCCTGCCACTGTTTTTAGACCTCTCCTCCTACCCAACATCTACTCTGTTTCAACACTATTCCTCCATCTCTCATCAACATTTACTCATCTTTTTTCATCCCCTTGACAGGTCTCAGCACTTCTGGCAAAATGCTGGGGGAAGCTGCAGCACACAAACCTTGTTTGGTCACAGCAGCCCAATGATGTATTGTGCGTCATCAGTCCCACAGAACCCCTGAAGGACATAAATATGGAAATGGCAGCCAGCCCAGAAGAAGCTATCAGATCTGCTGGTATTCTGCCAGGGTTTTGTGGGAGATCAGGAAAGGTAAGGGGGAGTACATGAGAAATCAGAGAGATAAGAAACTTGGAATTATGTGGAAATCAGTGGAAAGGGGGAAAATAGTTGGCCTTTATGGTTTTGTTTAGGTTTCTGAAACGACAGTGATTTAAGATGGAATATTTTTATTTTATAGGAAAGCAAAGTGCTGCAGGTTAAAGTTTGATACCAGGTTCACTGTCAATGTGAAGATATACTGAAAGTTTACTCTACTGCTACTGTGATCAATCATCTGAATTTAGGTCACAGTTCCTTGAAATATGTATTCAAGACTTGGATATAGCCAGAGGAAAGAGAGGAGGCAGTGGTGTTCACAACAGGATCTATGTGGCTTGTGGTCATCCCCACTTAACCCAGAGTTACGTTCTTTCAGGTGTTCAATCAACTCCTGCTCAACTGTTAAGCCAAGTAGGTTACAGGCTTCTGATTCTCATGAATACAAAAGCTTAGTGGTGTTGTGGGGGATGTGTCCCATCTTGTATATTGTTCCTTCATGAGAATTGATCCTAATTTTAGAACTCTTTGATAATCCACAAATAACAATGACTTCATCTTAAATCAGTGACAAAATCTTACATTCAAAAAGTTCATTTAACAATATTGCCCAAACTAACTTAGAAACTACACATGAAGGCAACTCAGATGAGTTTCAGAGAAACATCTAAAGTTTTGAATTGTGATTTGAGTTTAAAATCCTGCCTTTGCAGATTTCCTATTCTTGGTGAAAACTGGACAAAGAAATACCAAAACAAAATGGGAACACTTACATCAAGTAATTAAAACCACTTGAGGTTGCATAGTTAAAAAATACGTGGCATAAGAAAGTTTTCTGTTGACTGTTGCAAGGCATCAGTTACTTCTGATTCCAGGTACATGTCTCAGCTGTTCTAAGCCCACTTTAGGATGCAGGTTTCTAAAGGATGTTTCTTATGGCCAGGCTGCAAGGTCCTGCTTCATCAGCATGAGATTGAATGCCACATACTTGCAAAGCAGGAGAGGACAGGCCCCAATGTGGTTTCAGTTTGCTCCAGTCCAGGCTAGCTGCTGCACAGGACAGGATGTGTTCTGCAGGTCAGCTTAGACACACTGTATTTACAACTGTCATTTTATACAGGTAATCATTAATTTTACATCATCAGTCACTCATTTTCACAATTCTGAGTTTTTATTTTCCCATTAATTTTTTTTTTTATTTTCTGCAGCAAATGATGTATTTTACAGGCAGCAGTTGGTATTTTAACTACTCATAATTCAATTTTGAGGGTGATGAATGTTTAATAACTCACATCTTCTGGAGCAATGTTCAAATTCAGACATTCAACCCCATGTTATTGAAAGTTCATCTCCATTACACTGTGAAGTGTATTCCAGGTAAATGTACTATGTATTTCCTGATTGACTTTAGCAAGTCTTTATAAGAGCATGTTCAAAAATCAGGTCAGCAATACCTATGTCTATCTTTCTACATTACTTGGTTGTTTTGGTTTGGTTTGGCTTTTTGTTTTTTTTTGTTTTTTTTTTATTTGACCAGCAGAAACCTGGTGTCCTCATCTCAGCCAGTCATCATTACCCCTTGGACATTGAATCCTGCTGCTTCTTCTGTGTTCTATATTTGACTCTGTGACTTTTCCTGAGGGAAGGGCAGAGCAATGTCCTCTTAAAAATTGATCTATAACCTAGTGTTTATGGCACACTCCTAGGAACTGTGAACCCTCTAAGTAGAAGAGGGGAAAAAATGTTAGGTTTCCCACTTTGTAACCCAGAGCAATTGTATAAACAACGGGTGGAGGCAGCACCACTCCATATTTACGTGGAGACAGTGGGACAGTGAAACACATACCAAGAGAGTGTTGAATGTAATAATCAAAACCAACAGTGGCGTACAATAGACCACCCAAAACACAGCTGTAACAGTTTTTGAGCTCTGCCATGGAAACAATGAATAGAAGCAACAAGCAGAATAGTTTTGAAAATAACATTTCTACGTTTCAAAGTAGAATCTTAAACGTTGAACCAACTGGCATAGTAGTTAGAATCTTTTTGCAGATATAATTTTTGGTGCATGAGGTCAGCTGTTCTAGCAGCACTGGAGGGGCGTAGATCCTAACAAAGTGATAGGTTAGTGTGCTGTGTAGGAAGTAGGTATGTCACAGAAGCTGCTTTAACTGGATACTTTCTGGGGTTTAAAGAATTGCATTCAGAGGTAATTGCTGTCAATACTTAATCAGAACAACCATTATTTTATATCATACAGACATCATTAAATTAAAAAAAATATATATATTTAAATAGTTTTGAAGCCTTTTCCATTTTCATTCTGCTCAAGAAATTATGATTTACCTGGTAGCAAAAACACTTTGTTCCAAATCTGTGAAATTATGACCAGAGTAATTTATTAGAATTTCCCTGGCAGGCCTTTAGTGTGCCAAGCTTTAGTGTGCCAGCCTCTAGGTTTGTCAGATGCACTAAGAAAAGGTCCAATTAATTTGCACCCTGGAGTGAACATAGTTGAGATTTCCAGAGAACCTCTGCAAGGCTGACCATGACCCCGTGGGGTGGCTTGTGGGGCCACCTTCTTTCTACTGATGCTGAGTGTCAGTACTCAGGATTTTCGGATCATAGGGGAAGGTTCTTCAGTCTGTGTGGGAACTTTGCCAGCACTGTCATTTAATATTCACTACACTTTATCCCAAAGATGCCCAAATAAGAAATTATCTATCTTCTAATGACCTCTTCTAGAAACTTCACAAATTTCATATGCCTCCCAAATGGAGGCACCTCTTTCTATACTGACAAATTCCTCTGCTATATAATAGGGCATGATTGCTTTTGGTTTTGCATATGAGCTCCAAAACATAGCAAGATTATGGCTAAACTTGGTGAATTCCTCAGGTTTGGAGTGCCTCAGTGGTTAGTTGCCCAGCTTTAAATGTGTAGACTTTGATTTCCCTGTGCTGTTGGTCATCTGCTGCTCCTTCAGATTTCATCAGCAGTGAGAACTGTCAGTGCTTCAGATACCCATACATGATTTTCAGAAGCAGAGCCAAGAAATTATTTTAAAACTTCATAAAATAAAGGCTTTCCTTTGTCCATGTTGGTAGAAATATTTGGAAGCATCAGGCAGAAAGACTATCACCATGGGAAATGACTGGGTAATGAAATCCTTGGCCTAAAAGTGTAAAAGCCTGAGATGCAAGTTCCTTCTCTGAACCAAATGGTTCAAACTCAGATCCTCTCAGTATTGGTTGCATAGGGTAGTAGCATATCTTTCTCTTACTTAAAAAAAAAATCCCAGTTGAAGTGAGACTTTCCATCCAAATCAAGGGTGAATCTGATCATATTTTTAAAAAGTTTCAGTATGGCAGCACTTTCCTCTGATCCCTTTTTTCTCTCCTACTCTACCCAAAATATTTGACAAAAATAATCAAAATCTAAACTAAATCATAACCTTGACAGATGAAAAAGTACTTTCAGAAGGTGGTTATCACACAGAAAGAGAAACAAGTTCACTTAAGTTTTGGTGATCCATATAGGCACTAAAGACTATCTGCTATCTTCCTGCTATCCTTTTGCTCTGCAAGAACAGACCACTGCGTACCTATTGACTTTGGTAAGTCATAATGCTGGGGGAAGGGTTCCTAATTACAGCTTCATTTATTAAAAATCAACATTCCCTCCTCAAAAATCTTCCAGCCTCGGCCCCAAATGAGGTAGAGACTCAAGGGGAAACCAGGCTGCAGAGGAGGATCTTGAATCCCAGCATTAGAGGAGCTACTGTGAAAATAGTCAGAGTTTAACAACTCAAGGGTGTTCAAGCTGTTTTCCACATTTGAATACATTTAATGGTGTTCTAATGGTAAAAAAATGCAAAATGCTGGTATATTATGTGACTTGTGTGGCCTATGTGTGGCACTATGACATTTAGGGACTACAGTGCTGAAGAAGAGAAAAAATGTATGGTAAATTAGACTTATTTCTGTAGTAGTAGAAATGTATAGCAACATCAACACAAAGAAGCACAACGTTTATCCACAAATTCAAGATTTAATAAAAATGTAAGGGCTTTTCTTCCCCTTTAAGTAGAGGGGGGAAAAAAAAGACAAACTTTCTCCTAAACTTCTGTGCTCTCTCGTCACCAACATCTCAATCCCCAGTGTGCACACATAGATCATGTCTGCCTCAGAACATAAATACACAGCAGTGCAATATAATAATTAAAATTAACAGATGAATCCAAGGAGCAAAACCAGCTAACCAATGTATCTTGTTGGACTTCTTTCAGAGAACAAGATTTTTATCAGAAATGCTGTTTTTCACAGGACACCAGGATAATTTCCTCCTAATAAATTTCCATCTTATCGAGAGCAGCTAAAGTTCTGCCAGTCAGAGGGAATCTCCCAAGGGTATGTCTTATGCAGCTCTCCTACCACTGGATTAGATGTATGGACACGTTTTAAAATACAGTGAGCCCAGAGTACCTCTGAAAGAGTGTTTAGGTATTAAAAACACACAACAGTGGTAGAAGTTTGCCTCATTTTAAAAAAGATTCACTACTTTATTTATTGCAGTCTTTCCCCCTGAATTCAGAGGAAATGAGTGTGCATAATTCCACATTCCCTGGAAGGCAAAAGGCAAACATTGGTCTAAATACTTTGTGGTGGTGTTTTGTAATTTTCATGAATCAAAGCTTATTTTTTCTACTGCATCGTCTATAGTTTTTTATAAATCTCTCTCCTTTCCCTTTAAAAATATTTAGAGAAAAAAGAACCGTGTGTCATAGGGTATTAGCTGATTAGTTCATTCAAACAGTGCTAATTATAGGTTTAATTGCTTAAATGTGAAAGTCATTTATTTAAATTAGCTGCATCAAACATACAGTATGCTCAAAACCTGAAACATTTTGGTACTGGGAACCAGGGTTATATTCTGTAAACAGAACATGCAAAATATAAGATGAGAAACAATGTGCCTCTATGTACTGATCAGCAAACTCATTTAAGCCCCAAACTCCCTCCTCCCCTGCCTCTGGGGTCGGAAAACAGCCTCATTTGAACAATGACTAATGGAATGCACTGAAATGTGTGAGGGTTGAAAGGAGAAATACTATTCAAGCCAACAAACTCATTTCATTTGTGATTTAGAGGGGCGCTGCACCTTTCCCCTGAACTCCTCCTGAGAAAGAATGAATAGGCATCTCAAGGTTATGTAAAAATGGGTATTTGGGGTGGAAAACTGTGTTGGTTTTTAAAATAATAAATGAAGAAATAAATAAAGGCTTGTTATGTCATAAAAATACCGCAGGGAAAAGATGTTTACACCACAACAAAAAGGTCGTCAGAGCTATAGTGGCTATAGCAGTGACAGAAAGTGTATGCTTCTGAATTAAAAAATATGCTGTATTAAATACGCAGCATGAGAGCTATGATCAGAGTGCAAGAGGAGGGCTCAGTTTTTTAATCTGAGAAAAAATAAAGGAAGAAAAATAAGAGAATTTTAAAGAACAGAAAACATTAGGTAATAAATTGAAGAATGCCTAGCTGCCAATCCCTCCATCTCTCTGTGTTGACAAAGGAATGCATATAAACATAAACATTTATTTTTTTAAGAATTTTTTTTTTAAAGGAACAAAGAAATTCAAAAGAGCTAGATTCCCCAGACATATCAGTTTTCATGTTTGGTATCTCTGTTTGGTCTGTAATCAAGTTGTATCTGAATGTTATTGCATTTTTCTAAACCTTCAAGTTGATATTAAGCCCCAGTTTTCTCAACAACATTATGGAAGTACAAACAGCAGCAGCAGCAAAGGCTGGGGAATGCAGAAAGCTCCTCTTAATTTAATAAGGGTTTTTTTAACCAAACGCTATGCACCATTGACTATGCAGGAAAGCTATTTTTTGCTGCAAAATTTCCCAGCTCATGAATATCCTTGTATGCTTCTCTGTGCACAGCCTCTCTCCGTGCCCCCTTTTCCTGCTGAGAGGGTCATATGGCCACAGGAGAGCCTGACCCCCTGTTTACATTTCACTGTGCAGATTACACAGTGAAGAGTAATACTACAGCTGGTTACTGCTTAAAATTATTTAATTAAAAAAAAAAAAAAACAACCAACCACCACTTTAAAAGCTGAATTTATATAAATCCATCTGTCTCTGTGTCTCTTTCTCTTTCCCCACATGCAACTTGCTATTTATTTTTTACTTGTAAGTTTGCTGTACTCATTCATCACAAGCTTGCTTTTGGGTGGGGAGAATGTTTGTACTTTTGCTTCAAGCAATGCAGAGCCTTAGCTTGAAAAAATTAGAAAGTTAAAAACGTTTGGAAAACATTATTGTCATATTTTATATAAGCAAAGTAAGGCAGAAAGAAGGTACAATCCTAACCTCTTGCAGCAGTCAGTGACAGAGGAAGCAATATGCTCCCATGCATGAGGCTGAGCCAACAGTTTCATTGCTAATTTTTAGAGATCCCTACCCTCCTGGCACCCAGTGGTACCCCCACTGAGAAGCAGGCTTGAGGATGGCTAAGGAAAAATGCAGTTAAGCATAATATCCCAAGCAAAAAAAAAGCACCAAAAAGATAGTATTTCAAATTTAGAAAGGAAGTCCTGGGTAGATTTTGCTGAGATTAAATCTAAATTGAGTGGATTTCCAATGTGATCAGGGAACAGCATGTTAAGGGAGAGAGTTGGAGACATATCCTCGGGGGATTTACGTGGTTATACCTCCAGATGATCCCAGGGCAGTTGGAAAATGAGATACAAAGGGCTCTATTCTGCCCTCATTTGCACAGCACTTAACTCTGATTTTCATGCCGTTTAAACAAGAATGTCATGTAAAGTGTCTTGATCATTGAAAATGGTGCCAAATACATATTCTCCCCTCAAGATTACTGCATGCAATTCAGATCATGGGACATTTACATTAGTCAAGCTGGCCTTTAGAAAAGAGGTACAGACATTAAAATAGAGGTTGTGACGGAGCTAATCTGAATTGGCCTGTTTCTCAATTACTTAGCCAATATAACCATGTAAATTACAGTTTCTTTAGCAGTTTTACATTTTTATTTGCCACAGCAAACTGGTACTTATATGCTAGACGTGCTTCATATAAATTTCAGGGAAATAAAAGAAAAACTCAGAATGCCATTGTTTAAGACTATCATCTAATTTGCTAACGTATGTACATCTATACTATTGCCAGTAAGATGCAGGAAAAGGAAGTGTCACATCTTCCATACATTGTATGATATCATGGTAATATGTCTGCTCATTTTTAGGTGTTTTAAAAAGCTTAGCACTTCCCAGTTACAGAGAGTTATGTTGCCCTCTGGATAAAAGATGGAGAAATACATGGCAGTGCTGACTTTTGAAGGAAAATTATTACACAATATAATAAATACAAGTCCCCACTTAGCTTTGCTGTTACATGCTATGAGCAGGCCTGTTTTATCTTATTCCCACTGTTATACTCCTCAGCCACTTAAATGACCATGGGACAGCCAGCTCAAAGGTGTTACAGTACGTTATTATACTCACAGTCACATTTCAGTCATTGACTAATCTCCTTATTAAACAGCATACGTAAATCAAGGTGTGACACCAGCAGGTATGGTCCTATTCTGGACAGGATTGTACTTTAAAAGAGCCCATTAGATTCTGTGAAGGCACATGCTACAGGCATTCTTGAAAATCACAGGCAACTATGAATGCAAAAGGCAAGATACAGTCACAAGTCTCTTTTCCACCTTTTATTGACACTCTCTCAGACCCAGTTGGTATTAAATTGAAGGTGCCTGGTTAAAGAGCCCAGAGAAAGAATCCAGCAAGTTCCCTTGTCCAGTCTTATGCATTTTCATTACTGTCTTTAGATACTGTAAACTGACCTGAGGGGTGGGCATTACTCTGAAGTTGGCTCAGGCTCAACTGAAAACAAAGCAAAAGCCCTCATTTACAAAGTATGAATAAGAAGCAAAGTGGGTTTCAAGGCTCAGACTCATGCTCAGAACATGAGGAGGAGCCTTTAATTATACAAGAACCTCTTCAATACATACTTTAGTGCATTTCTGTTTATGACTAGATTTTTAAGTAGTTTGTTGCATATTTGGCCACCAGAATAATGTTCTGTTTGGGAAATAGAAAAAGATAATTCAGCAGAACTCAGAACCATGTGTTACAGCATCAGAGAAGCACTTTTGTACCTCTCTGTTTTCAACCTCTATGAGTAGCACAGCAAATAGATTGTATGATGCATTATAAATTACATGATCCATCATAGTAATCATCATCCCTAACCAAATGATATAGAATATAACAAGAAATACTAGTAAATATTCAGTGAACGCCAACTCTGAAATTATTCTAGGAGTTAGTCCTAAAATAAAAGAAGAGAAAAAAGTATCATGTAGTCTACCTACAATAAAAAACAACTACAGCATTTCTGTTACATAAGGTCTAAAACTGAACGGCCAAAGATCTATTTTATTGCAAGATTTTGAGCAGTGTGTATACTTAAGAAACTAGAAACATGTTTGAAATAATTTATAGAGAGGTGTAAAAAAGGCAAAATTACTACGCTGTTTCGTCTCTAGCCTATATAATGAGCTTTGTGGGAATGCTCAGTGAGCACCCTTTTTTCCTAAGAATTCTCAGTGTGCCCTTCAGACTGAAAAAATGCATATACATGTCAGAGTAAAAATAATGCCCACTGAGACAGGATCAGGAATTAGCTTTTCTTCACCAATCTCAATTAAATTTCAATTCGGATTTGCTGTGAGTTCTGTGGGAAAGATTAGAGGTATTCTGGCTGCAGTGCTTTTCCCTGCAAGACACTTCTCTGTGTGCTATAAAATGACCAAAAGATGGTGTAAGTTTGAAGTGAACATACAGTCTTTTCCACATATTGTCTAAGAATTTTGTAAAGAGAACATATGTCTCAATATTTAAAAGCTTTTTCTTTTATAGAAATAGAAAAGTTGGTAAAAACCAAGGCCAGTAAGAGAGTCTAGTACTACTTTCTTAGTGAGTACTGACTTGAATTTTATACCTCTAAACATTATTAACTTTACTGACATCAAAGAAGGCTCATACACTTAATACAATATGAAGAAAAAAGGTGTCTGGTTGCACTGGCCTGGTGTTTCATTGTACATCACATCACAGACTGCTGCACTGATAGAAGAAATCACATATCCTCTACGAAAGAGAGAAGAGAAATGTATATACAGCAGTCTTTGGAAGTTCTGTAAATGCATGTTAGGTGCTGACTGCATTTTGCTGGCACAATACGTGCCACTCTGACAGCAAAGGCACAAAGTCATGCATCTTTAGCAAAGACAATAGAGAATACAGGATTTAAAGTTGCCATTAGGGAGCACAAGTGAATAAGGAGTAGTGCTTCTGATGGGATTTCTCTTTGAATTTTTAAAGCATGATAATGTAACCAGAGTAACAGCTGTTCTCTTCAGCCACATTGAGCTCAGGTAGAGTGGTCATTCCTAAAAATATAGAATTATACAAATATTAATGGCATGCCTAACTCAATTCTTATTTCAAATACTTGCAAAAGGAAAAAAATAAAACCAAAACAACCAAACAATTGAACATTAAAATAACTCTTGCCACTTAACAGAATTGCACCATGATAAGAATGTTGCTGTCACCAGAAAAGCATATTTTTTTGCTCCCATAGTAGTGCTATAAGTGCATTTCTGCACCTGTGTAATCCTTTGGGCTGAGAGAAAGACTAACCTTTCTGCTGTCTGCCTGCAGCCAGTTGCTGGGGCTCAGGGTGGGTTTCAAACAGCCAGCTTCAGACAAGCAAAGGCTACTCCATTTAGCTTTTTACAACTGCATGAGACCGTAATGCGTACATTTTCCCTCTCAAGAAGGGACAGGAAACATGAATAGGAGGTAATTATTTGCGTCCAATATTTGACTGTAATGATAGGAAGTGGAGGGGAGTGAGACGTGCACACACCCATGGTGACAAGGGAGAGGAGGCTTGGGTTTTTTTCTCACATTAATTAGATAAACTCTTAGGTATTATGATTGTTTTCATTATGTATGTAGATATATATAGATAGATAAATATATATATATGATCACCAGGGGACCCATCTAACCCTAACAATTCTGTGATTTTGTGATATACTTAATTGAACAGGGGACATTAGAAGCCATATCACTACTTAAGGCATCTGTGTTCCTGTAAATACAACTAAAAGCATGATCCCAGGGTTATGCAATATATCTCAAGCACCCTGGGTGCATATGTGCTATTTCAAAAATTCCATGAGTTTTATTGATGGGTATAACCTTTCACAAACACTGGACAAACCTGTGTATGTAGGTAGTAGCACTTCAGTGGAACTGGCAGATTTCAGCTAATCTAATAGTGTAACTTGATATGTCTTCTCTATTTAATGTGTTGTGAAAAAATCTAAACACAGTTAAGATTTTTATTTTATTACTTTCATTTTGCCTTTCTTCCAATGTTTTCAGTAGCATGAGCACTGAGAGCTGAACAAAACCCATAATGTGATGTTTAAAACAAGTTATCGTTTTTCAGAACTATTTTTTAGGAGGTGGTAGGGATTGAGAGATTGTTTTCTGAATTAAGAGTCCAAGATTTATGGGTAATTTGAGTGGTACCTGGAAAATCAAAACAAGTGGGAAGGAGAGAAAGAAGTAATGGTGTTGTATTCCAAGGAAGAAATAAAAATCTTTTATTGTCAAATTCTCATTACCAGGATTTAGTACTTTTGATTATTTATTTGAGCGAATACCTTAACTTGTTCATCTCACTCTTTAAATACAGCTGGAAAAAGCCTAGGTCAGGCTATCAGCTTGACCACTAGTCCCTGATGAGGTAGCAAGTGAAATAAATGTCACATCTCTTGAGTGCTGCACTCAGATACCTGAAATTTTGCCACTAGCATGGAGTGGCATGGTATACTAGTTAAAACACAGGTGTTACAACCTCAAGTATAAAGATGAAATAAATATGTCACAAAATCCAAGGGAATATGGGCCCAAGATCCAGGCTGCCTGTACCTCCCATCTCCCTGTATCATCTCCAACTGCTCATCCAAATTGAAAGGGGTCTGGGTTGGCAGCTGAATTCGGGGCCTGACCTTTTTCTCCCAAAAGTAACCTGCTCTAATGTCTTACAGTGGAAGATGGAGCAGTCAGTACTGTCTTGCTGTGTATGGAGAAGCAAAGTTATACAGGAAACACCCATCACTAATACTGTGTGTCCCCATGGAAAAATCTTGTGCTTTTCTTGGTAGAGTTTCAGAGTTGTGGTCACTGTTGCTTTTGACATATGTGTATTGTTAAATATTTACATTAGAGAGAATAGGGTCAAAGAAGAGTGCCTCGGAACTGGAGCAGAAGGCAGTGAGGTCTGTGGGGATTTTTTAAATTTCCGGCGTTCATTCCAGTGTGAGATCAGCCCTGGAGAAAGTTATCCTTTCCATAGGGGTGAGATTTCCTCATAATATAGAGCACTCCATTTTTCAGAGAAGTGTAGTGAGCAACAAATCCCTTCCACATCTCTTTATATATCTTGGGTGAGGCAATGAAGTATGCCTTTGTTGGCATATAAGGCAATGAGGTACACAGCTGAATCTAAGCAACAGCTCCCTGATTCTGATTTAAAATCTAAGGGGAAGCCAGTGAAAGCATCTGAGGACATATCTCATGTGCTCACAGTAGGCTGCCTTGTTGAAACTATAATTTTTTAAAAAGCCACTGTTCTCCAAGGCTCAAACATGTTGAAGACAACATAATGGGTTTCCTACGTGTTCAAAGTTCATACAAGAGTAACCAATGTACAAGTATCTGAGTGTGGATCCTCAGCAGAGGATGACAGTGAGAATTCAATGCATAAACCACATTCTGAGAGTTCAGCATCTGCAAGGGATTCAGTAGCAGTGTCCACCTGCAGCCCAAGTTCACCAAGTCCGTGATGTACACGTTGATGTACGCAGGAAGGCAGACAGGACACAGGTGTAGATGATGGGTGGGCAGCTGGCACAGGACAGCACCCTGCCTAGTCCACCCTGTGGATCTGGGCTGCTTTCTTCCCTCCTGGGAGGCAGGTGAAGCAGAGCACCTTGGGAACATATCACATCATAAAAGCAAACCTACATTTACATTTCTTTCAAAAATGCATGCATGACATTCTCTTTCAAAATTACAGGTTTAGTAGTGTGGAATAGATGCCTTCAGGATGCTATTATTGCTTGGCCCAAGTTACTGATAATCACTCACCCAGCAGGCCCCCACTCTTGCTACAAATGAATCACTTCCAACATTCTGCTTTTGTCCTTCTTTCCCATGTAATTATTGCTGAAAATGATCTCCCATCAAATAAGTAAAACCTGAGCTGGGCCACTCAAATTCCATGAAAATGAATGTAGCATTTTCTGAAATAAACTAACTATTTCCTTATTTTTTCATGCTTCAATTTTCAACTTTCCTTCAAATTCACATTCAGTGCCTGGTGCATTTTAAATCAAAGACTTTATATTTAATAGATTATCAGTCTTGTTATTTGTTCAAAAGTTGTCAAAAAAATTACTTAGCTATTTCTTGAGGAAGAAAAACTAAAGTTTATTTCTTTTAAGGCATGAAAACTCCAGGTATTTTAAACTATATTTCTTATTTCATACTCACACCACACAGTGTACACCTCTTTTTGTTGTTTTTTAAGTGTAAACATCTAATTTTTACCAAGTTTAAATAATTTAATTTTACTTCACATTCATATATTTGAGAATTTAAATATAAAATATTGAATTTTCATTTATTCAGTGTCCAGAAGGAATAAACAGTGTATGAACTGTCCATAGTTGCATCCTAGTAAAATAATCATCAAAACCCCCTAATATTGTCAGATATTTGAGAGAAGATTTCTTGTGAAGAGTTGAAGCTGATAATTTGCATAGGATCCTGGAAACCAGCCCAGAGAAGAGAGTTCATCTGTAATATTTAAAATAATGCTAAAAACCCGTTACATGTGACCTATTTATTACTTATCCGTGTATTTGGGCAAATAAACTCAGCTGCATTTCACTTGTGAAGTGCAGAGCATAATTTGTATTAAGCATAGCTTCATGCCTAGTTGGTATAGAGAAAATGCCTTGCAGTGGTGCAATTTGACAGTGTTATAGCATAAACAACCTGGACAAACAAGCTCCAAGGAATTGTCCTCTTTTCCTGTCAGTTTTAGAAATGCATTTTATGGCAGTAGCAGCAACTGCCTATTTCTTTTAGCTGATCAAAATAATGTATTACTGGCTAATTAGGGAAGAGATACTTACAATCTTGAGGTATAGTTTACTAAAGAGTTTCATTTACTGTTCAGTATAGTTAAAATTTTAGTCCTGATATAGTACCAAATAGGCTTAAACAACTGTGACAGCTGGAAAGAGGAAGACTTTTTTTGTTTGAATATTTTGCAGGCTTCAATTAAATATCTGCAATTAAGACACTCTCGTAAAAAGTCATAAATTTCTTCTACGGTAGAAAATGGAGCCAAAATAACATTATTTTTTTAGAAGAAGTTGCAGGAATATTTAGACTAATTAAAAACAATCCAAAACATCCACTCTTTTATCAGTACAGGGATTGTGGTACGTGGAGTGGAGACTGGAAGACAGGAAATAGCCTCTTATGTGCACACATACGCATACCACAAACCCACTGCTACAAATCCTAGCTACAGAGAAACACATATTAACATCAGTGCCACAGGTATATCTCAAAGCCTTTACTGAAACCCTATGAGCAGTCCACTGTGTTGGAACAAACAAGAAGATGGGTGCCAATTCATGTGGGGAAGTGGATTAGGCTGGAACAGTTACAGGAATTCTTGCTCTGTACTCTGTGTCCCACATCTCTCAGTAGTTGGTGGCCCTGGAGCCAGGGCACACAGAAGTTCCATAATCTTCAACCAGCTTTTTAATCTGAACCATAATAGGAGAACTTTTTAAACAAGATCTTTCCCCACAACTAGATAAGAGCGGCCAACATGAAGGCCAATACTGGAATTAAAATAGGTTTAAAACTACGAAAGGTAGCTATCTTTGTGCCAAAAGGATTTTGCTTTTCTTGGTGCTTCATCTTTTAAAGAGAACTGTAAAATCTCTGTGCTTACATAGCCAGTGAAAACTGCTTTGGGACACCTAGATTAAGAAGTTTGGATATAAGAAGAGATTTATAAATTATCCTTAGGTCCAAGCACAAAGCTGGTGGTCCAGGTTTGTGTTTGACAAGTCCAGAGATCAGGAACTGTTACAAGATGGAAACTGCTTACTTTTCTTCCTGTACCTAAACTGGTAAAGTTACTCTATATAACTTACGAGGAATTTGATTGCAGAGCAAACGTTTTAAATTTTAGCTCTATGTCTTTGCTAATGTTTGGCATTAATGAAGTTTCTGCTGGTGAGGTGGAATGGTGGAAAAGGGTGTTTTCAGTGAATAATAAACTTGCTGCAGAGTGCACTGCAGTAGGGAAACAAATAGCTTACAAAGATCACAAAAAAATGTTTGTGTCTAAAACTGCTGATTATTCATTTTCAAAATAAGTCTTTTGCTTTGACATATCTTTTAGAAGGAGTTAAACAATTCAAAATTAAATGAAGTGTTTTATCTTAGGTTCATGTGTCAATTTGAATTATTTGTTTCTCCAAAAGCAGACAATTTTTTTTTAAATTCTGGAACAGATCTCAGTTGCTTTTCTAACCCAGTTAAAATCTTACAGTCATTTCCATTGAGCAGAAATCTAGCAGCCCAACTAAGAGTGCAAAGAAAATCTATAACTAGACTGCAAAAGAGCATGTAGACAAATAACTGTGTTTTCCCAACGCTCTTGCACTGCCACTGGAGATATCAAACACAAGACAAGAAATCAAAGAGCTGGGAGCATGGATCACAGTACTTTACTGAGGAAAGACGTCCCTCATTCATCTCTGGCATAAAAGACTCACCAAAACTGAGCATTCAAAGATATGAATGGGGAGATTTGTAGGAAGACAGGAAAATGCAAAATACATTCTGTTGTAAAAGAAGTGACACTCATCCACTGGTAAATTCCCAACATGTCATTCTTAATTTGCTATCTAGTTTTATACAATATGTGTATCAAACCTCTTTCACTGATACATGTAGAACCTAGGACAAAAATACTATTAAATGCAGGAGGTATGAACTTGAAATTCAATTTCTATTGCTGCAGTTTACCTGCCCAGTTGTGCTTGGGGAACTTTATGATTAAAGTATTATTTTCAAGCTGTAACAGCTCAAGGTTGCAGTAAGGTTTCCAAAATATTAGGAAAACTCCACTGCGCATCTTTTTAGGATTCTCTTTGGCAAGCGTCAACACAAAGTTAACTTAAATTCAATTTGTACACACTTCTGTAGAAAATCAAACCTGGAGTGACCAAAGGGTTGTGAGTAACTTGAGAGAGTCAGCTCTAAAATACATGATGGAAATGAAAACGAAAGTAGTAAAACTGTATAATGAAAGGATGTTGTTAAATGTCCATTAGATTTAGGAGTGTTTACTTTCATTATGTCTCTGATACAGGTTTAAAATGGGCCAAATCCAAATGTAGAGGCATATGCCTTCAGGAGAATTCTCTGTCTTTGGAGAATTTGCTAATGGGAAAGCTTTAAGAGCCATTGAGTTAGTCCTTGGATTTGGAATTGATGCATCTGCCCTTTGCATCTTTAAGATGCTGCACAAACTACCTTAATTACTAAATAAAACAGTTCAAATCTCAGAGGAGAAGTACTATGTATTTGGCGAGAAGAAGGGGAATCTTATGAAGCAATCCAAATGCCTTCAGGTATTGCAAGTACAATCACCAATGAGGTATGTGCATGCAATTCAGAGCAAGTTTGGCCCCATTTGATGCAATTAAGTATTAATTATTTCATTTTACTCCCTAATAAATAAGTATAGAAAAAATAAAAAAGGGCTGCACAATGATGCAAAATGATATAGAACCTACCCATCTGCCCCAAAAAGAATGTGACTATAGTTATTCAAGCATAGTCTATTCTGCTTCCCCTAAATAGCATGATACTAGAAAATGACCATGGCCAGAATATTTCTCAACAAAGTTCCACAAAATACAGTGTAATGAATCTGAACACCTCATATACACTGTTAAAACTGTCAGTGGGGTAAAAAGCCCATAACTACTTCCTGAAAGAGTCCTGTAAAGAAGGATGGCAGCAAGCCATGATGGCTTCTTTGGTAGCAAATACTTTCAGGCCTCCCCTGTGAAGACTGATGCCTTAAAAGAAGCAGACTGCAAAGCCCTCCTGCTTTAGAGTTCTGTAGATCAGCAAGCAAGTGTCCGTGAGAAATGCTGTGGCATCAGAGATGAAAGCAGCAAATGTACCTAGGAATAACAGACTCCACTTCAGTCAAGCAGCAGTACTGTTGTATGTTTATGGGAAAACAATCAGAAATTCAAGCTTCGCCACATCTTACTGGGGGTGATTTATCCCAGTGTGAAGAATGTAAAAGGGCACAAAGCCACAAGGCTTCCTTTCTACCTGGCTTTCCTACAGAAAGTGAATGGGAGACAAATGCCTGCTTAATCATAAAATAAGCTTCAGCAAAGCCAATGAACTTAGGTTATTCAAAAGCAAGAGAAATCTAAATTGTCTCCTAAACTCCTTATGCTCAAACTTCCAGGACAGTTGCATTCTTTTCGTTCTTCCAACAGAGCCCTTTTTAATTCCTTATTGCTGTCAGTTTCCTTTTATTTCAGGAGTGAAGCTGTGACAGGGCGTGGGAACTGTGTGACAGGAGGCTGTGCAGGCACAGCAATTGCTGCAGACATGCCAAACTACCTGTGGCCACTGGAGCTGCCCCAGTCACCTGGCCACTGCAGGCACTGAGGTATCCACGTTCCTTCTCTCCAGATGCTGAGCAGCAACATTCTAAAGCAGCCAAATCTCGCTTTCCCCCTTAATCTCACTTCCCCTGTCTCCCCAGAATTGGTAAGGAATGTGCAGGATCCGTTTTTAAAATGCAAATTTACCTAGTCTTTTTTTTAGCCATGAGGGTTTCTTAAAAAGATGAAGAAAAAAAAAATCAGAAATTACTAAAGAGACCATTTAATGTCTAAAGTAAATCTTTCCTCTGTTCTTATTATGCCAGTTTGTCTGTTGGCCTGAAAAGTCGCCAAGCTGTGTGACAAAGGAAGATGAAGCACAGCCTGGTCTGCAGGGACAGGCAGCACATGGCAGCATGGTGCTGTCGAGGAGAGGAAGCATGCAAGGCCAGAATTTTCTTTTTTTAGGCTGGTATCTGGAACCTCATTTATCCTAAGGTAGGCTGGTTTGTTTGCTTGTTTGTTTATTGAATGCATCTTAGTCTAGTGAAAAACCACCATGATGCTCCCAAAGCTGCCCCTCTGGGTTCTGCAGGAATCCATCCTGGCAGACAGATCTGCAGACTTGGAGGAAGTTCAAGTATTTTCCAGTATATCAACAAATATGACAAGAAATCCTACTATATTCTGAGTGATGCCATAATAATAAGTGAGGAAGAAAGTAGTAACATTAGATAATCCCCATAGAAGACTAACTCTTTGATCTCCAGCATTTACATGCATGCCTTTACACTTCGTGTATTGTAAGCATTTGATTTCTTACCAATAAAATACAGCTACAAACTCCTCTTGAATGTTCCAGAAATAAAATTCTCCTTGATCCGGTTATATGCCTTCTAAGCAATGAGGGAGAAAACTGAGGCCTCAGATGACCATGATGAGTAAATGAACGCATTATCATACAAATGCCAACAACTAATAACGTCTATTTAGTTTAACTCCTTGTAAATATTAAGTGAATTGTGGTTCTGCTTTTTCTACAAGATTCAGTGCATTATCATGATTTTAATTCTTTATCTCCCAACACATAGGCAAGCCTGACATCAGGGCTTGTGTAGATAGGGAGCATTAATAAAAACATTTTCATAGCCCCATTTCTGTCTCCAGTGGTAACTAAACCTAATTTTGTGAACAAATTTTGCATCAATTCATGTGAGTAAAATCCATTCTCCCTTGTGTCCTTGACCTCCCTAGGCCTAGAACCTTTTGATTTTATTCTGTCTTGGAAACATTCACATACTTGAGCAAATGTGAAATAATGAGCTATGACCTCTCGCGATACTGCTTGTCTGGTTACATCAGTGAATTTTCAGCAAGGGAGCTATTTCCATGGGTGTCAGTGTAAAGGAAATGACTCACTGGGCTGGCTTATAGCTGCTTGTAACTACAGAGACTGTTAACTAAATCCTAAATAAATAGCAATAAATAACGGAAAATAAATCATGTTTCATTGCTAGCACTAAAATCCAGAACACGCATTATTAAAATTAAATGGATGCAAATGGTCGAAAATCTCTGAGAAACTTTTTTTTTTTAATGAAAGAACTGAAATTTTTGATGGCTATCAAGAAGAGAGAGGAAGAAACAAAGAAAGAGGAAAATCTAAAAGGAAGACATTTTCCAGGCTGTAGTGCCAGAGTCATTCTTTCTCAGGCTTTACATCACAGAGTGCTCAGATTCAGAGGTTGAAAATGTATGTCTCCAAAATACACCCATCACGTTTCAAGATTTCAAGCAGGGATTATTCGTGGTTGGGCGCAGCAGTGGTAAAAGGAAACAGTTAAAACCAGGACACATTCCTGGGACATTATAATGCATATTATGCATTGTCTCAGCTTGACTGTGTACAACGAACTTGAAAATGAACATCAGCTAATTAGTTGCATACCATAGAGGAAACTTGAACCTATTTCATTTACTGCAAAAATCATTTCAGACTTTGTTCTTCAGCTCAGAAGAGGCATAGCCTTCTACTGCTTTCTTGGATGTGGAATTTTACATGTGACATGGAGATGCAGTCTGGAAGAAAACAGAAACCCTGGAAAGCCACAGACATAAAAATAGAGATAGGAAAATTTTAGCTTCCTTTCTGCTTAAGCAAGTGTTTGAGAAACTGAAATCTGGATCTTGCTAAAGAAGTTTGCATCCACACCACAAATGGCACTGCAATGTAGATATACCCTAGGCAGCTGAAAAAAAAAAGGCAGCTCACTCTAGTACCACATACTATTTAATTATAACATCATGCAGCTTAGCTGCTCATGCATATGGATACTCCACACTGAATTCTGTGCTGCTGTGGGTACTCATCTCTCTGAGCAGCCTCACCTAAAACCCATTTAGTACCTTTACATTGCAGTGAATTCTGCAATAGATGTATCTTAAGCTTGTGCTTTTCTATGCTATACTCCTGTCAACCCGATGCAAATGATACCACCACTTTTCAAATATACGTACTCCAGTTTCCCCAGTGACAAACAATGAAAAGTCCAAATTTGAAGTCTAAGACAGTGAGGGCAACAGCAGTCTTCTGCTAGATCTGTGCAATAGCTCGGCTAAGAGGCAGCTGGCTACCGGGAAGCTCTGTGAGCATTACAATATAAATATAATGAAATTACAAGGTTCTACCATTTCTCATCCTTGTCACTAATTGCATACTTTCACAGCTCTTTCTGAGCCCTAAAACTCTCTAAACACCAGGAATGTGGAAGTTTTAGAAGATGACTAACAGCCTGAGAAAAGTTGGAGTTACAGACTGGGAAGGCATAAAATGGAAATAATGTGTGACTGCAGAAGAGACCTTTTTTAGTTATTCTTACCTCTACCACACAAACCCAGCAAAGTGCACAGTGATGTTAAGCTCAGTGGACACAAGCTAACTGGTTGTTCGCAAGGCTGAGCCAAAAGCCCCCACACTCTTTGGTCACCCTGTGGTGAACACCTAAACCACTTATCTCACTCCTAATGAAGAAATAAAAATGTCTCTCCACACCCTAGAGTGCAAGGCATGTACCAAAAGCTGGCTACTAAAGCAGGTCTCTTGTTCTTACAGGCACACTCAGAGCTTTTGAATAAACAGTGCTGACCATCACAGTAATTGTTTCAAAAGACCCAGTGTTTGAGTCCATTCATGATTTCAGAAGTTTAGGATGTGATATAACTAACAAAAGCAGTTCAACAAGGCCAGTGTATGTCATATTAGCACTTCAAGCATGCTACAGCATCAGCTTCATAGAGGATCTTTTGACTTTGCACTTGAAATTTCTTTTTTTTTTTCCTATTTCAATAACAATATAAGAATTAAAGTCAGGAAAGGAAGTTAACAATTGCTGGAATTTGACTACATGGACCAAATATGAGCACCACATTTATGTTACTGATCATCATCTATGAAAAAGTTGAGCTAAGTCATAGATGTTGCTGACAAGCTGTGGAGGCATAGCTAGGCAAGAGGGTTTCCAAATACAGGGAGATGCCTCCTTTGCTGAAGTGAGTTCCCATCCAATTCTTGGGTAAACTCCTTGGACAATTATGTTGCTTTTACCTCAAAAGGAGGTTTCTGTCAAATCAAGATGGTGTTTCCTCACAAGTATTTGTGCAACAAATGCAATGTAAGCTGTTTCTAGCTGTACTTGTAATTTATGTATTTGATGGGGGAAAATGCTTATATTTAATGAATTTCAAAATTCTCTTCCTACTCCTAGAATTAGGGCACAATTTGACATCAGAGCTATGTCACTATTTTTTCCATCGGGAATAATGATACACTGTAGTTGTCAATCTGAATTTTCTGTAGTTCCCTAAAATAAAATCTTTCAAAGATAGAAAATTATTTTTTCCCTTTGGTAATACTCTCAGTTTTGTTGTCATGAGAACATAAACACAAAATCCCCTAGAATGAGTCTTCCTTCTACCTTTTTTGATACGTAGATTGGACATTTCTTATTCTTTCATTTGATTTCTGAAGCTGTTTGTTAAATTTTCCTCTGAAGGAATGTTTTTATTGATTGCTTATATGGCTGTGAAACATATTGTCTGTATTATAGAAATGTTTTCATTTTGTCTTTGTAAGTTCAGAGGTAGAACTCTAGTAACAGAATTTTATTTTTCTTCCATCTAATGTCTGTATTAAGGCTCTCCTAACCTTTAAGACAAGCAGTTTCAAATAAATTAGGTTGTTTTTCAAGAGGGACGCTATGGAAGAATTGAGATTCCAAGTTAAATTCTATTTACTCTTTCACAAACATTGACCCATTTACAAGTGATCAGCTAGGAAAGGTCTGGACAGAGAGAACTGATTATTGTAATTGAGTCTGAATCAGAAAAAAATAAATTAAGAAAATAAATTATGTATAAAAATAATGATAACTTCTAATGATGATATAGCTGTTGTAGTAGTGTCGCAGTGTACATGAGAAATAATGGATCAATATCTAACAGAGTTCAAAAGAAGTGGTAGAAATAGAACACCAACAATATTATCTGTTGCATACTAATGGAATGAGAGAACTGGAAAGTAAAATATTGAGTATTTTTCTGTATTGTTTATGTTGGGTAGGAAGTTAGGAAAGGTCTCAAGAAGAATTTTTCCCATATAAAGAAGTATCAAGGATTTCAGAGTTTTATGCTTGCCTGCGACTTTCTAGTCGCTGGAGATTAACAGTACTGATATTCATTAAGGAAAATTCAAATAAGTTTCCTGCGAGTAAGGAATGAAGGACTGGACTCATGATCGATCTTTTTGAAAAAGCCCCAACACAAAAGCAGTTCATGATGATAAGCTGTGATCTTTGCATCCTCTATAATTATGTCCAGATGGCATAAATGTCATCAGAACTTGGCTTAATACTATCACTAAATCTTTTCTAAGGAGAAGACAAATGAAAAGTGAAAAAGCAACACTTTTGCAATGTTTCTTTGTGAGTTATACAGCAACTTAGATTAAATCAGTTCTTTTCAGAGTGAGAGACAAAGCTAAGGACTCGGTGGGTGAGATCCAAAATGACAACGGTCACACCTCCACAACTGGGGAATAAATCAGGTAAACCAGAGCAGTGACAAATATTCCTCAGTTGCTCCCCAAGATGTAAACCAGAAGACAAACCATCTGTTGAATACCTGTTGACAACTGCAAAGGCATTACCAGGGTGTACAGAGATGCAGCTAGACAAGAAAAAGCTCAGCTTGAATTAAAATTATCCAGAGATGTCAAAAACTACAAGAAAGGGTTCTTCAGGTGCATAAACAACAATCAGAAACAGAAGGAAAATACACTGTTGAACAGGTGAGATAGATTAATTTCACCAACCATGCTGAAATGCAGAAGTTCTTAAAGCTTTCTTCACCTGTCTTTGCCAGCACTGCTGAGCCTCAGGCCTTGGGAACATAAATCCAGATTGATGCAAACATAGAGACACAATGAGTGAAGGAGGGCTTGGTGTGTGAACTTTTACAGGGGCTTGACCTCTAGAAATCAATGGCCCCTGACTATATTCACCTGAGGTGTTACAGAGCTGGCTGGTGCTGTCCTGAGGCCCTTCTCAGTCAGTGGTAGCCACTTGACAAGTGCTACAAGAACAATATGCATAATTCTGTATATTCTGCTTGTGAATGGAAGGGAAGATTGGTCCAGACCTGAGTGTTAGACAACAATTTCGGGTAATCTTAGATCAGCACAGTCCTATGTACACAAGTCTGTGGTATCCTCATGGGACAGAGAGATTTTCGGAAGAATTGTTTACTTCAGGCTTAGACTTCGATAGCACAGTATTCTGTAAAAATAAAAATCCATAGCATATACATCTGACCCACATAAAGTCAGAAAAAAAACCAACCCCAAAACTCAAAAGAAAGCAGAAATAGAGCAAAGATTTTAGAAATATTTTTTCCACTGAACAAACTCAGAAAATCACTGGAGACATGAAGTGCATTTTAGCCCCCTCCAAGTACCAGTTGCCTTCATAATAATTTCAAAAAAATAAAAACTTGTTTTGTGGTAAGAATGAGGGCTCCCCAGTGAGAGATTTAAAGACATGAAGACATTAGAAACATTTGCAGCCACTTCATTGATTTTTAAAAGAAACCTGAACAATGCAATTCTGTCAGCTAATTAAAACGGTTCTCTCCAGTTGCAATGAATTTCTTTTGGAGGATCATTACTTTCCTTGCAGCAAATTTTGGTACTTTGTTTTAGGGTTTCAGATTAATGGAAGGAAAGTTGAGGGGAAACAATAAAGCCATAGAGCAACACCAGGTACACAGGAGCACAGACCTTTTGGTATGGCTGGTTAAAGCAAATACCATCGATTGAGCCAGGACTTGAATGCTAGCTGATGAAAAAGTCTTATAGACTAGTATTTCCAGAAAGAATAATATCATAAACTATACAAATAAAGGAAGTGATATTTATCTTTCTTCTTATGTCACAAATTAAAAAGAAATAGTTATGAAGGACAAAGTTTACTGTTCCTCTTACCCACTCAACAGGGGACAGCTTCTGACCCTGTCATCATGCAGTACTTGTTAGTGTTATTTCTTACTGGTATTCCCTAGGCACAAATGTGATTAAAAAGACTTCTCAAAGGTCACTGGGCAGAATGTCTATTATCTGTCCTAAGACATGAATTACAGAAAAATAAAGCAGCAGAAAAGATGACCCAGTGACTAAGCAGAAGTACAGGACTTTGCAGACCTGACCTCCAGACCCTTCTCTGCTCTGGCAAGACAGGCAGATGGACATAAATGTCTTCAGTAAGTCTTCAACACGCCTAAGCATTTCAGCTTTTTTTTCTAATCCCATTTGATATTCCTCTGCTTTCTCAAGTGTCTAGACATCTCTGAAAACCTGTTACCTAGTCTCCTGAAGGGATAGTGTTACTACCTTATTTAGGTGCTCAGACTCCTGAACAGGCTTTGCAGAGACTAGGGTACAAGCCAGCCAGGCTAAGTTAACAGCCTGACCTTTTTTATAGCCCATGCTGGAATCAAAGGAAGCAAAGTGAGGCCTAACTTAGACAATTAAAGCTGGATGGTATGAATTACATTCAGTTTTCAAAATGTAGCTAATGTACTCACTTATTCAGAGAGGCCTGGGGCAGATTCACACATTAAAGGATATGAAACTCGTATATTATGGTAATGGGAACCATGAAAATAGATGAAGATAAATAACCACATTTGAAGAGTGCACCCCATGAATCTCCTGAACATAAAGGCGATTATCGTAGTGCAGTATTTTAAAAAATATATTTAAAAGTTAACCTTATAAATAGCATCAAAAATTCTGGTATTTTAGGTTACTGAAATGAGAACCACAGATTGGAACTGAATTAATTAATACAATAACAATCAGAAGAATCAAATTTCTGTTATTCCTAAGCATTGGGGCTGAACAAATAAACTCATTCATAGTTACACCATTCCCCAGTGCTCCCTCATTTCATACAACATTCATGAGTCTCTACCTTGCACTCCTGTGTCAAGCTCTGCTAAGGTATGAGTAGAGGCAAGGAGTTTGTGTCCACACCTCTGCCAACTCTCATCCCCAAACCAGATAATCTTCCTACTGGTAATGGACAGTTGACTATAATTGCTCTGTTTTTTATAAGTATATAAACCAGAGACAGTGAAAATGAGACAAAGGGAATGCCTCAGATGAAATCAGATGTGACCTTTTCAAAATAGGGAGCATTTCAGTGATTTTAATTAGAAGCCTAGGAACAAGAGTTAAGTAAACTTGAAGATATCTGCTCTTTCAACTGAGCCTGGTGGGCTGGTAGGAAATTTTGTCTGTCTGCTTTACAGCACATAAGTTTTATAGCCTCTCACTCCATTAAAAAAAATAAATAAATTTGAAGCCCCAAGGCAGCCACATATTTAGAAGCAATGAAAACCCAACCTGTCTACCTCTAAAGCATTTAAAGGGAAATGTATTTGGGCTTACAACCCAGGAATGAAAGCATAGCAGAATGAATTAAAACATTGTGACTTCTGTGTAATCTGCATTGCTGCTCATGGCACAAGTCTGAAGATCATTCCGTGTTTCTTAATATTTTGTAGAAATAAAGAATCTCAGTGCTAACAAAATTAACATTGTGAACAAATGTATCTCATTACAATGTCAAACTATGTAAAACCACAATGGACCATTCCAGGGGAGTCAAAACCAATTAGTTGTATCAGAAAATCTACCAGACTACAAAACAGAGAGGCCTGTGAACTTCTGCAGCTGCTTCGGCGATTGAAGAAACTGCAACACAGCACAGGGACAAGAGATAAAGTGAGTGGGTTTAGAAAGACTCCAAGGGAACTGAGAAGTTCATGCCCAGTTTCAAAACATACCAAAGTTTAGAAATTACTTTCTAAGCAATTTTAGATGGTTTCTCTTTTTAGAACTAAAATCATGCTCACAGCCCATAACATATAGCTCATTTCCCTAAATTGACCACCAATACAGGACTCTGCCAAGAGAGTGATCTCTTCTTTCACCCCTTTGTGTCCCTGTTCATACTTTTATTCCCCCTGTGAATCCTGAAATTGAAAGATGATAATCTAGTCTGAAAGCATAGCCATTTCTGGCCTTAATTGTACCTTGAATCACTCATTAAAAAAAAAAAAGCCCAAAAGAACCAACTGAAAAAAAAACCAAAAAAACAAAAAACAAAAAACCCCTTAAAAAACCCAAAAATAAACAAACGAACAAAAAAACCAATAAAAACCCCAAGAAAACCAAAGAAAAACCCACCAAAAAAACCAACAACCAAACCAAAACAAAAATACCTAAAAAATATTTCTCCACCTCTTTGTTTCCATGATCATTACCAGATGAGCAGATGGGTCTCAAACTTCAAGTCAGACAAGGAAAAGGTTCTGTTTCTTAGTATGCTCATAATATAAAGCACTAGACATGGATGATCACAAAGTAAACTCAGCTATAGACATTTTTAATAAACACCGACTAATTGGAGAAATGTGTCAGCCCAGGACTGTATGCAGCCTTGAGCTCATGCGGTGCGGACTTGAATCACTTTCATCATAGAAATACTAGATGAATGAAAGATTAAGGTAAAACAAGGTACATCACTAATAAACTCAAAGTACAGAAGCTTTATGTACCTGTCTCCCCATGTGCATTTTTAAAGTGCATTTGTGTATGTATTACTTGCTGTCTTTCACTCCTGGCAAGCATCCAACATTGGCTGGCTGTAGGAAATGTTAAGCAACCCCCACCCCTGAATAACTACTTGGCATAGAAGGATTGCTTGTAACTTGTGCAACATGCTTCATATTAAGGACTCCTCAGCTTCAAAGATCCTCTTGAAACAGGGAATTAAGCACTTACATTGCATGCTTTGCAAGTTTAGCTCTGTGCCTCTTGATCATCATCAAAGTTGCCCTACAGAAATATTCCTCCCTCAATTTGATACCAGTATTTGAATTAAAAAAGATTCTGTACAGTATTTTAAACACATTAAAGGGAGCACTTCCTAGCGTAAAATCTGGCTTGCTATCATACTGGTTTTGTGGTCTTCAATTCTAATAATAATCATAAGCCTGTTTATTGAAGATGAGGAAAGAAAACATTGTGGGGCAATGTAGCTTAGCATGCCCATTATGGGCACTCCTTTGGATTATTTTTGTTAACTTTTTTGAGATAAGCATCTCATCTAATCAAAATATGAAATCTGCTCCACTGCTTCACAAATGAAGTGCAGTTTCTTGTGTCTCGTGCTTGTCATTTTCACCCTTGTCCAATTTGTTATCAAATGAAACTTCCACATCAAAGAACTGTGGAGCTTCAGTTTTGGATTTCTCCCTCCCTCTTCTTTCTCCTGTCTCTATATGAAAAGGATAGGGCGGGAATGTGGGGAGGTACCTAAAATACATTAGAAATACTGAAGAATTAAAAGACATTTTAATGCCAATTAAAATATGAAGGAACTCAGTTTTCCAAGGTAGCCATTTCCCACAAGGCTTGTGTTCTAAATGATGCATTTTCTATAGCTTAGTGGAGAAATGAGTGTTTCTATTAAATTTAAGTGAAAAAAGTCCCTGCTTTTTGGGGTCCTGACATGAGGAGGTATTTACTTGACTCATGTATGCCAAACATAATTGAAAGATAGCTATTGATGTGTAAAAAATAGATTTGGAAAGATGGCAAAGTAACAGAAAATAGAGACATGCATTTTGTGGGATTACCAAAAGAGATTGTGTCCAATATCCAGTGGAGCCAGAGTTCAACATCAAGCCTGGTTTTATTAATATCATCTTAAATACTCCTCACACACATTTTTGAAAGAAAATCCTTGGGGTTCATTTTCCAAATTTAGGGCAAATTTTGCCTCAGTAGCTTGGAGAATTATGAATATCTACTAAATGGCATTGTCTCTATTTTCAGCAATGGAATTCAATAAAATCTATATTCTGCATTAGCTGCAAATTTATGCAAAGGGATATAGAAGAAAGCCAGCAATGTCACATTAAAACTCTTTTAAGCTAATATCTAATCTGTGCAACTTTCCAAAAAATGCATCTGAAAAAAAATGTCAGTGTTATTTAGCTTAAGATAGGAAACTGAACAGAAATTTAAATGACAGGGGTCTTTTTACAAAGAGATAGTGCCATTTTTTAGCAGAGACATTTCTCTTCACAAGTTTTTCAAATTATATGTTCTTGTGAAGGATGTTAAATGTCTGGGTTGTAAATTTCAAATTGTCACTGCATGATGAACTCCAAGATGAGAAAGAAAGGAAAAAATTACTTGTTTTTAATTCAAGCTGAACATAAGCTATTGAAAATTCATATTTCATTTGTGGATTTTGCTCAACATTCACAGGAGCTGGAAGTGCTACTTCAAGGCTAGCTAGCAGAAATGAATCAGAAAAAAAACTGAGTTGTGCTGCTGTTATTTCACCATCTTGAGGTAAAAATTAGAGCTAGATGAAACCGGAATTTTCACTTTTTAAGAATTTTTTTATGAAGTTTTTACATCTGCTTATAATTAAAAAATATTCTTTACTGATAAACTCCAGCTATTTAGTTCAGTTTGACTTTTGCATGATGCATAGTATCCAAGGAAATTACAGTGTTCTAACCCAAGAAGCTATACACATTCTGCTGGGATTACATCAAAAACTTTAAAAATGAAACTTCATCAGAAATGGTGAATTTCCCATGCAAAATTTCATTTTGAGAAAGCATTCATTTCCAAGAGAAACACCCTTGACTAGCTCTGAAAAGGATGCTATGCAGCCATGCTAAAAAATCACAGTAAGGTTCTACCTAGAATTTTATGTCTGTAAAGAACATGAAGAGCACGTAACACTAATATCTCAAGGATTTTCTCCAAAATTTTTAGTAATAGATTAAGTTGCAGATATTTAAGAGGGAAATGAGAAGGACAGATTTTTCTCTAGGGATCATGAAGATATACTTGGTTAAAATGGACGTTGGGAGCTTGTATCAACAGGATCTGACTTGAAATTGTCCAGAGAATTGTGATCCTCTGCACCACTAAGTCAACTCACACAGCTTTGGGCAGACACAATCTTTTTGCACTTCAAGCTACCCACAAGCTGTTCGTTCTAGGGCTGCTGCAAGGCTCATTTTGCTCTTCTAAAGGACTCTGAATCTCCTGAACAAAAACATGTAAGCTATTGCATGCTGTCCAAATCAGTCTTGGCTCAAGAGCTGTTTGTCTTGGAAACAGTGAAGTGTCCAGGCATGTTACTGCAAAAGCCCCATTTTTTGCAAGAGATTCAAAACAAAGTGCTGCAGTAATACGAAGAAAATAGCTAGTTTAGTCCCTTGATTGTCTTGATAAGAGGATTTGTAATTATTTTGCTGGTAACAGGAGTGGATAGAATAGAGAAAAAAATATTTGTCATCAACAAAAGAAATAAATTCCAATTTACCACCATAGGAGAGTAATGGAAGAGCTACTGATGGATTAACCAATGCTTCTTTCCTCTCACTCTTCTTAGACAAAACACACCCTGATGTGGGTTTATATATTTTTAAACAGAACTGCTTTGGATCTTTTATGTAGTGGAAGTGTTCTGTACTCTAATTCAAAAGGGATTTAAGGAAACCAAGTAAAACTGAACAGCTGGGGTGGGGAGGGAGGGAAAACCAACTTGAACAAGAATTTCCATGTACATCAGATTCAGAAGAGCATAGCAAGTAGTTTTCTGCAGATATGAAATACTATTTTTATTTATAGATGTGTTCCCCATGTGTTCACCTATGGAATTCATTCCAGTGTACCAGGAAAAAATATTGAAGTGGCTTCATAGCCACCATTTGCTGCACACTCCTGGCAGTTTCCAAAATGTCTCGAAAGAGAATGCATTCCAGCTGTCTCCTGCACTCATCCTCTGCCTGAGATGCAAGCGGAACAATGCAAAGAGAACAAAGCTACTCCTCTAACAAAGGCAGCATTAAATACTGGCAAGGAAATAAGAAAAAAAATATTCTTTTCAAACATAGGGAAAGCACACAAGTTCACGTTTTTTCTTCTGCTTGTTTTCTTAGTAAGGGTTTGTGTATCTGAGAGATTAAAAATGTAACACATACTTGCTTCAGTTGCTATGGTAATTCAGTGGGGTTTGGGGTTTTTTTATTATTATTATTATTTAACTGAATAGCACTGTAAATAGCTATATAAATGTCCAGAACAAAAAACACAGCTTTGCCCCAGGCATCTTCTATTTACACACCCTTCTTTTTTGGCAAAACTTCATTATTGTTGCTTTTAATGAATATGCACACTCTATGCATTGAAGCAAATCTGAAGCAGAGAGGTACAGGAAATTGAATCCCCACTAATGAACAGCATGGTATTTGAGACTGTTTCAGAACCCAAATGTCACAGGTGTTCAGGTGGAAATTATTTGTCATCTTACAAATTCAGAAAAGGAAGGAAGGTTGTGAACAGGACTTTCAGAGTGATCATCTTTTCAATATCACCAGCTCACCACTAGTGGAAAGGAACCTCTGTGTTGGATGTTCTGGAGAAAGTTAGGACAGATTCAAAGGTTTGAAATCAGCATTTGCTGCTGTGCCTCTCTGAGGGGAAGAAAGGGATATTCCCATGCAACAAAAAACTTTGCAAATTAAAAGTATCCAAAATCTTGAGCATGCTAGCAGTTTTATGATCCAAATTATCTAACTTAATAGGAGGCTGACAGTACCGGTCAAGCATCATTAAGAGCAGAAGATGTTTGAAGAAGATGTTTGAATTTTGAGGATTGGAGAAATGCAATTGAAAAAGAAAAAAAAAAATGCAGAGAGTCAGACAGGACATATGTCTGATGAGGACAGAACATCTCTCCAAAACTGGTTTTGATAGCAAAACATGTTCAAGCACAATGATAGAAATTCAAAAGCATCACTGCAGGTCCAGTCAGATCCACGCCACATGTTGTACCTAAGAGTGGAACTGTCAGTGCTGTGTGCCTGTGTGCAGGCAGCAATTTTCAGAGAGCAGGGAGAGGTAACATGTAAACACCAATCCATCAAAGTGTGGGTGGAGCAATGCTCTGGAGAGCAATTTTAACATGCAGAAAGATGTGGAATACTAAAGCCGCAGGTTATGGAAGAAGAGCTGATTAAAATGAATTGTTGGGGCTATGGAAGGAGAAAAGTAAAATATGAGACAGAAAACAGCAGACAAAAAGGAAAAGGAAAGGAAAGACGCAATAAAGGTATAACATCTTTCTCACAGGACATGTGGATGGGTTAGAGGGATATTATACCTTTCTATCCTTTTCTGGTAAGTGTTATCCTAGGCCTTGTACATCTGCCTTTTCTGCAAGAAGCTTCCATTAAATTTTGTCTTCTCAGAATTGTCCCTAGACCACAGTATTTTGACTGTGTTCTGAGTCTCTTATGCAGACTGGTTCCCTCTATGCCATCCTCCACAACTCTGCATCAAGTGGGATAAATAACAGTCTCCTTAGCAAAAAAAATAGTTATATTTAACAGAAGGAATGATTCTGTTAAGGAAAATGTGGGGTTTTTAAAATATCAGTCTATCTGTAGATATATTTATGTTCCTTATGTAAAGACAAACCACTTCCTGAAAAAATTGGTAGGTCAATTTTATCTATCCACCTCATGGGTTCTCCAAAAACTAATCCACCTCTCTCCTCAAAAAGTCAAATTGCCAGTTTATCCTTCTTCCTTCTTCAGTTGTCCCACTTGCTTTTGTTTCTGAAGCTGAGTGAAACAAAAGGTAAAATTGACCAGCCCATATAACCACAACTGTCCCTGAAAACCAAGGGTTTAGGAAGTGGCTAAGATGTGGCTCAGTCTTTTCATTCTCCTCTCTTTTCGCTTTTGCTCCACTATGCTAAACACATAAGTCTGTATTAAAATAATCTATATCTAGTATTCCATTTAACATAAATACATCAATTCAGATTAGCAATATAGTGTGCTCTTTGAATAAAAGCAATAGGGTAGGTATTTTCAGACCAGTCAAAAGATATAAACAAAAAGCAGTTTGCTTTCTCCCCTCTCATGAAGTTAATGCACTGTTACTCCATCTCTCAAGCTCTATCAAACTGTAAAAGAATTAAAACACACTTCTTTATTGCTTCCTCTTCGAGTGTTAGTTATTCAGTTGCCAGGGTAACATGAAAAGCAACTACATAGCTCCAAAGTACCAAGGTTCATACTGCCTGATTGGAGTGATATAGGAAACCAACATGCTGAATAACGGAAATACATTCCAAGGCAAATAAAAAGTAAAAAAGTAACTATTCTATATATAAGAGATACCCAAGACATAACTTTAGAAGTTATTACAGACCCTCTTGAGCAGTGCTGCTGTCTCTATTAATTTTTAATTGTCTGTATCCTTCCCTTGGCATTGCTTCTTCCTCTCTGCTCAGGACCACTTTAGAAGACCTGTGCTGGTAAGATGTGAGGAACTGACCCAGCTGTGGTCAGAACCTGCACATTCTGATCCCAGCTTCCCATGCTTACAGTTTTATTGATTACATGCTACGCTCTCAGGCATTCACCCTGATCTGATCTTTGCGATACCTCCATCTCAGCCTGGCTTCTGTCATATCAATAACTACAGTAAGAGCTCCCCTAGCAATTTTACCCCTCACCAGCCCTGTGGAAAGCAAAACAGAGTGGATGAACTCAGAATTTCGAGCCAAGCTAAATATGAACAACTGTTTGGTTTTGAAAATTAGATCTACTGTACTTCAAATATCAGTAAGTCTTCAGGACAGAAATACTGCTGTTTGAAAGGCAGCAGTCTCAGCAAGGACGCGCTTTTCAAGACAGAATGGAAGATGAATCTGAAGCTATTTTCTCCAAACTAGATTTTAGTATAACTGCAGTTTGTTATTTGGCAATGTGGTCAGCTAAGTGGAAGACACAAAAAGACTGAAGTCAAAAAGGTCTCAAAGAAACGGGATCCAGGAAGCCCACACTTGCTCATGCCACGACAAAAAATGATCCAGACTTTTGAGTATATGCACATATGCTCATAGGAGGGATACTGATGGCTTATTATTGATGTTTATTGCTTTGAGTCTCCTAAAAGCATCTAGATTTCAGGAGAGATTTGAAACCATGTTCCTAGCAAGTATCCCAAGAGCTAGTAGTGCCAATGGCAAGGGCAGGCTAGCTCAAGAGCAACTATTATCTTCTACATATTTACTGGTGGATGAGATTAAATGAAAGGAACTTAATATATACCTATGTCTGTTCTTTCTTAATTGCAAGCTGGGCAAAAACCATGTAGAGACACCTGTATAAATCTTATTAATCCTTCACCAAATTTATGGTATTTGTGGTATTTTTTGCTTCATTTGTTTTTTACTTTTATTTATCTGGTGTTGAGAAATCCCTCTTGAATTCAAACACTTGTTAAAAAATTTGAAGATACATCAGTTAGAGCTCATATGGCACTACCAGTCTCTCTTGGTCTCTCAGGATTTTCGGGCTTTTTTAGAAGGATTACTGTTGCTAAGCATAAGCACACTGAAGTATTACTTTAAAAATGAAACATAAAATTTTGTATTATATGCTTAGCAAGAATTTTGCTTTGATTTGTTCTTCATAAAAAGGTCCCTGTCCTCCCAATCAGAAAGAAAACAAGAGAAATATTCATGCCTGTACATTAAGTAGTTTAACAGTCAATTAATCCATCCATGATATTTAGATGAAGTAAAACATATTAAGGGATGTTAAGAAAATACATAATTCATAAAAATACTGTAATGAAATAATTTTTATAATTCTGTTCTACAATATTTATGCTCTTATGACATTAATTCCTAAATTAGTTTTGGTTTTAATTACAAAAGAGTAAATTTATACATGTGTGACAAGCAAAATTTTATATGGATCATATCTTCAGATAGGCAAATATTCCAATTAGCAGTGGTTTTTAAAAAAGCTTATGCAGACCCACAGTATTCCTAGTTGGTTAGTTTGGGGTGTTTTTGTTGAGGTTTCTTGTGCTTTACATTGGGTTTTTTTTGGCTTTGAAATCATTACCGAGATGAAGTTTCCAGTACAATAACCCTAGTTAATGTCTGATGCTTTCACTTTTCTTTTACATCTCTGTTGTTCAAATGTCAGTGATTTTAGCACTGAATTTAACCTTTACACATTTTTCTCTTGCTCCTGAAACCTTTCTAGTTCTTTCCTCTGCTGGATTTGGTTGACAGTAGACCAGAATGCATCATGCACATACACACATTGCTGTTTGAATTCCTCCAGGCATTTCATGGCAAGCCTATTGAATGACGTTGTTCTCTCAGAGCGGGCACACAGAACCTCAGATCTGAAAGCCTGTTAGATCCCTCAGAGGAATGTTCCAAACGAGACAAAAGCCCACCTTTGTGGACTGTGATGACCTGGTAGATCCTCAAACATTTTGCTGTTTCTTCACATGAGTTTCTAAGAGTGAAGAACTTGTAACCCTTGTGGTGCAAAAAGCTGCATTCATTACCAAACACTAAAACCTGGAAGCACAGTTAGGAGCTATCTCTTGTGCATCATTCCTCCACTGGATAACCTTAACTCAGTTCTAAGATAAGATACAAGCCTATATTCCCTGTACTAAAAAACCAAGTTGCCTTTACTTAATAAAAGACTATTCTGCAGTCTAGCATCTCATTTATAATGTTCATCTTACCCTGGGTAAAGCTGACTCTTTTTTAGGGACTCAAAGTAGGAACCTGATTTGGATTGAAGTATTCAAACAATTTCATGTTCTCAGTAAATGTTAAGTACAGATAACATGAAAACATTTGTGATTCATTTCTACTTAACTATGGAACGACTGTTCTTTTTTGACACCTTTTTTATCCTCACAGCCTTATGAATCTCACATGAATGTTCATTCTGTTTTGTGATAGGGAAAATGAGGCAAAGACAAGGAAATTAAGTGGCTTCCAAAAATTAGAGATGTACTGCAGTAATGCAGTGCAACAGTTCTTATCTGTTGTTTTACCCATTGAGTCATGGTGTTTCCTTCAAGAATTGAAATATTATTATTGACTATGCATGGTAGGGTGAATGCACTGTTCCTGATCTCTGCCTATATGGTTGAATTTGCTTTTCTTGTATACTATTACATATCACTGCCTCTCTGTAATAGGGAGCGCACAGCTGGTTTCTGAGTTTCTCTGTTTTCTCTGCTAGAGAATTCTGATTAAAACCTCAATAAAAATAGCAGTTTATCAGCTGATGCATTCCATAGAGCTAGCAAACACCATAATGCTTGGTGGTAAATGGTTAGCATGGATGTTTATTTAAACCTGGCCAAGTCTCTCTGGTTCTGGAAGCTGTAAAACTCCTAAGGCTAGGCTTATGAAAAAATTGTGCGCTAAGAGGATGAGCATGAATTCCAGACAATAGAAAGGAACTTTGCTTAATGTAAAAGACACAGACAAGTTACAAGCCCAGGTCCAGTCTAAAATGAAATAGTTTAAAAGGGGATTTTCTTACAGTGCTGCCATCTATGAGTTTGGCTAGGTCCCAGAAAAGCCGAAAAGAGCCTTTTTCACATTTTGATTATTTCTACTGCTAGTTTTCTTCTACTCCCAGAAATCAAGATCACAAAATCCCACTTTTATCACTCATGGAATACAGTATAAGCCCCTAAAATGAAAAAGGAAAATGCAGGTGACCAAGAGTATCTGTTTTTTTTCCTGGCATCATACTCACTCATTATAGCCATAAATTTAAATGCTTTGGTACCTCATCCAACCAGGTGCTAGCAGCAAGTCTTCGAAAGTGCATCACTGGGGAACTCTCACTTTGGAGCTAAACTCTAAGAAAGACATGATGTTGGTAAATTTTTAGTTCTCTCACACTTTCTCAAACAGTAGGTTTTCAGTGATATTGCTTAACTGACAGAACTGTATTAACATCTATTTATATAGACATATATATATCTACACATATGTATGCATGGTACACATTTAGAATTCATCTAAACCTCCATTGAAAGAGATCAAGTCTCTTCTGAATTTAATGGGAGGGGGCTCAGGCCTTTCATATACTTATTCTGCAATTGGCATTTATATTCCTTCACCCCGTTCCTGATCCAAGCCTAGTGAAATCAACAGAAAATGACATCACTTGACTTCAGCGTAAGAACAGTTGGTCATTTAGTCAAAACTGGTAGCTTAAGATCATTTCAACAAATCATCAAAAACCAGGGTGGGAGAAGTGAGAAGCCATCTAGTCTATTCTCTGCTTCAGCAGAGTATCAAATATAACTACCATATTCCTGACAGATGTTTACCCAATCTGCTCCTGAAATCCCCCAGTGACAGTACTTCCACTATACTGTTAGGCAATTTCTTCCCAAACTAAAATATTCTGATAAGAATCTGTAATATCTAGACTGAATCTTTCTCTCTGCAGTTTATGACCAATATTTTCTCTACCTACAGCAGGAAAATAGTTTCTCCAGTTGATTCACATCTTTCTCAAAATGTCATGCTTTCAAATAGAGACATTTTTCCAGTTGAAGCAACATCTGTCCTGAGTAGATGAAAAAGATGGACCAGACAATAATCATCTCTTCATCCCAGGAAAACAGTTGACCCTTCCCCAGCAGTGTGCCATTGCTGACCTGTGCTACCCACTGATAAATGTTCAGCTTGCAATGTTCTGTGCCTTCCAGTCCTCCAAGACCATATCCTAGCCCTTTGTCCCTTATCTTATCTAATCTTATTGCAGTTGTTCATGCCTAACCCTGTACTTCTCTTCCTTGAACTCCATGCATTTTTTCAGATTTTTGCTTAAGATGTTTGAATTGGATCTCTTTCTTCTCAAGACTTTTGTTTTTTCCCAGCTAGGCACTGTGAATTTAGTAGATATGCTCTTTCTCCTGCTTTCCACTCCATTACTGGCAGCATGCAATTCACCACACCCAGGAGAGATTCTTGCAGAGCCCTGCTCAGTATCTGCTCCTGGCTCAACACATAACCTGCCAGAGTTCAAGAAGCATTTCAGCCATGCTTCCTGGCACATGGCGTGACTCGGGGTGTCCATTGCAGGGCTAAGAGTTGGACTTGGTGATCCCTTTGGGTCCCTTCCTTCTCTACATACTCTATGCTACTATATGTACTGCTTTCCAACCAGTATTTTATTCAGTTTATAGTGATTTGATCCAGGCTGTGCCATAAGACAATGACAAAAGCCTGGGTACAAACTAGATGTATGACATTTATTTACTTCATATTTATGCTCTTTGTTGCCTTATTAAGCAAAGAAATTAAACTAGTTTGACACATTCAGTTTATAAATCCATGTTAGCTCTTATGCTTTTCCTTGTTACACAGTTGTTAACAAATCTTCATTATCTGTTCCAGTGCTTTTCCAGTGACTGTTGCTAAGCTGGGGGGTGTATAAGTCCCCAGCATTGCTGTTGCTGTTTCGCTGGTAGACAGTGCCTTTTTCTGCCTCCTGTCACCACACCCATGAATGAACTGCTTGCTAAGGGCTGTGATACTGCTGACATCTGTTCTTGAAATACTCTGAAAACTTCATCAGGTCCAGCCCAGTGAAAATGGACATACATTCCTATCAAATTCATTCATTAATTATTGTTATGTCTTCCCAGTGTTTGCATAGAACTGATTTTGTTGGTTTTTCTTAATTCTAAACTAAACTTCAAAATATTTTATCTTGTCTTACCAGGATACCAAATACAACGTGAAATGCCTAATGCATGCTCTGATTATTCCCTGCAGCACTGTGAACATTACACTGACTGACACATCAGCAATAAAATGCTACACAATAAAATAAGTCACTAAAAAATCTAACATGTTAATTACAGAGGCACTTCTTTGCAATAACCCTAAATAGAAGACAGATTGTGAAAAAAGCCACTGAAACAAATGTAAAATTTAGAGTATTTATTCTTTGCCTTTCTTAATCTTCTTTAGTTGAGAAAGGTTTTATTTCAGTAATTATCTGTGAATAATTAAATATTCTAAGTCTATTTATTTTTGTATTTTTCTGTTTTGCGAATAGTCATCCAAATCTCAAAGATATAATTTTAAAAATATGATTTGTAAAGAAACTCAAAAATATTTTTGTGCCATGATCTTAATTCTTTTAGTGGTTACTTGATTCAAAATAATTTTATAGTATAATTGTCTTTAGTTCCACAGACTGTTCTTTACTGTAGATCTGAGTTTGTTTAATTATTCATGAGATATGCCCTGATGATGTAAAATACATTCCAAAACCTACATTTTTTTTAATACCACGGACTGCAAGTAAATTGGTAGCCCATAGTAACAACATATGTTTATAATTATGATTACCATCAGGGAATTCAACCTTACTGAAGGATAGAAAAGAGGCCCAAGCAGGGAAACCTCAAAAAAATCTATGTAAGAAAAAAAAGGGAAAAAGAAAGTTGGAATGGGAAAACCACTCTTGAATAATGGAAAAGACTCAGTTCTGAAAACAAGCACAACTTTCAACTGACTCTGCTGCAGAAACTCCAATATTTTAGTGAGCAAAAAATATTTACTAATTCTTTTCACTATTCACCTGATTTGTGCAATGTTCTCCTTCTAAGCCCTAAGCATAAATTCTCTGAATTTGTCACAAAAAACCTGCTAACAGATTGGCTACCTGACAGCAAGAATAAAGTGCTGTAAATGCTGCTTTATGTTATTAATATAGTATGCATACATTTAAAAGTGCCATTGCTAATGCTGAATTGTTTCCATTACAAAACTCATTTTATGAGTGTTCAATAACTCAGCTGTTTGAAATCACACTGAGCTGAAGTTGGCAAGCTTCACTTGTGTGTGCACAGAAGATATGACTTTTATAGCACATAAGTAAAAATCTGTAAGTCATGGATGAATCCTGAAAGATTCACATTTAGAGGTTAGCCTGACTGAGAAAAGCCCTCAAACCTCTTGGATCTAATGAAATAAAGGGAAAATATTCCAGAATTGTCACTTTTCATTCTATTACATTCAGCAGGTTCAAAAAATAAAAGTTCCTCAGGGTTACAGGTACACATTTATCAAGATATTTTAATCTAAAAAAAAAAAAAAAGAAATTAAATTCACTAAGTGGATAAGATGTATTACTTTTACTAAGAGGTGACAAATAATGAAAAATTAATTAAAGATCTTTCAAATAAATCCCACCTTGAGATTTTTTATTTTAGAGGTTTTTCTTTGCCTTTTTCCTTAGGTGAATGCTTTTCTAAAGAAATTTCAAGCTAGGTAAGTTTTGTGGTTCTAAAATTAGATAAAATTTAAATAATAGGTATCCCAAATGATCAAACCTTTTGAGGTAACTTCAAAATGATGCTAGACTTAATTCACAGTGACTTGTTTTATGCACCTTGTTTTATGTAATTGAAGAAAATCTCTTATCGTGTTGAAATGACTGCAGCTGTAGTATTTCTGCACCTCTTCAAAATGTTAGGGTGAATTAGAACATGAAGTTCATGTAACTTTGTGGGAAGCACCTCTCTTACCTGGCTCTAGCCTCATCCAAAATGTGATTCAGCCCTGAAGAGGGCACACCAGCCTGAAAAAAAGCTCATCAGAGCTAAGGGAAGGAGAACCATTTGGCAGTTGTATTGCAAAAACAAAATAACCTGATATTCATTATACCTGCAGGGCAGTGCCAATTCACAGGACTTTAAAGGTGTGTAACTTCTAGCCCCAGCTTCAGGATTCTCATGGTTATGTTTGAATCTCAACTTTCTTTCTTTCTTTCTTTCTTCTATTTTTGTCTTTCATTATTTTTAAGAACTGCATTTCCACACTTCATGGTTGTAGGAAAAAAATGTCTGATAAGAAAATTGTTCAAAAGCTAGTGAACAGTAAGAATTCAGTTCAGAAACTGGAAAAAGCTGAAAAGAGGCAGATCTTCAATAACACAGTGCACATATCCTCTGGAGTGTTAGGTAATAGAAGCTTTAAATTAAGTTAGTTTCTAGTTGAACTAATGGTGATTTCTGATGCTTAATTGGAATGCAAAAAGATTAAATAATAATAATAAATAACAAACCTCATTGGAAGCAGTGTCATGCACTATTGATCAAACATGTTCATTAATTCTCATACCCCAGGGTTTACATTGAAGAGGAAAAGCGATGGACTGAAGTTTTAGGGTTTTTATTTAGTGGTCATGTTCTCTTCTGAAGTGTTTCTGAAACATGGTTACCCATCTCCAAATTTATAACTTCACCTAGAAATACTATTGCTGCATTCAGCCAAAATAGTCATTGCCCTTTGAGTCATCCGGAGCTCTGGAAGGCCTGGGACACTGATTCTCTGGGAGGCAGTGATTTAACTGGAAGACCCCTACACGAAGAAGTCACATTGATCCAAAAACTGACTGGACTTAGACGGAGGTGTAAGACACAACTTTGTGACAGAGCCAGGAACAGCACCTGTAAATAATTTTCTGTTAAAAGAAACTTTTGACCACATGAATTTCCTGGAAAAGAGGAAACTGGTACAGAAAAAAATCCTCCCTTTGAATTCTTGTTTCTTGATTTTGTTTGAGACCTGGATCCTCAGACTCATCATTGTGGTAATTACTGGCTACTTCTGGCAAGTGTGAAGCTTTCTTTAGACTTTACAACCCAGCTTTCAACTTTTTCCTTTAGTCTCACAACAAAGGTAATGTTCTATTACTACATAATAAATAGTAAAGCCAGTCTTAGGCCCTAAAAATCTATTCCCACTAGAAATGACTGACTGGAGGGCCCCATGTTTCTTTGAAATGTCTTTACATAATAGTTACATGGGAAAATCTTATGAAGATCTTTCATTCTTGCCTATATAATGCTGACTTTATCCCTGCACCTTGGATCTGAACTAGCATTACATGATCACTAACAAGATGAAAGCAAATAGCCCTTCAGGCTTTGAGAAGTGGGAACTGATCACAGCTCCAGTTGACTTCAATGGTTCTTTGTGTGCCTCACATCCCTGTGAACCACATCCTGAAATACTGAGCAGGTATGTCTTACCAAGGATTAACAATCTTAGCAACAAAATTTTATTTCTGAAATCAACTCTTAGGAGTTAAAATGCTCAGAGTCGTTCTTATATGGGAAAAATTATGTACATATCTGAGGAATGTATGGCTTATAGCCTTTATATCTGAGAACTGACTGGCTTGTTTCCAAAATATGTGATGGATGGATTGATTGATTTGAAAATAAATCTCAAAGATCTTTTTACAAAATATTTAATAAACTGTATTTTATACCCATGCCAATAATAATTGGCATGATTACAAAATTAATTTATTGTTATACATATAAAAAAATCTTTACAGTTTCAGCTTCACAAACTTTTGGGAATTTAATGATTGGAAACTGTGACCAAAATCATGAACACTATTTAAGCATTTAAATAAATAGTATTTGCAAGTCATTTTAGCCAGACCCCTTATATTGCTGCTGACTGATAAAATAATCAGACTTCAAAACTGTAATAATCACATAGTAAGGAAACAGTTTGGAATAGGAATATTGCAGGGAATAATACTTCATCTGGGGCTAGAAATCATTATGCAAATGATAGGAAGACAAAGCAAAGGTCCCCAAGACTTTAAAAGTCCTCTAGATCCTAACACTATTTCAGTTTTGAAGGGGTGAAAGCACACCAAGGACTGACTTCCACTGTCTGCTTGTTGTTTGATACTTGTGATTTATAAGCAACTGAAACTTTTTGCATTCTTTAGGCTGGTTCAAGCTGTTTGTGGCTTGCTGTGTCACAGAGTTGGGACAAGATTTTATTCTAGTTCATTAGCCCATGGACCCCTGGTGACAGAGGATGTGGGTCTGCTTCCTGACATGAGGGGACCCCTTTTTTCCTTGATATGGGGAGAAAGATATTATGTAGTTATGTTTCTTCTATCATACATAAAATAAATTTGTGTTTAAAGTATGCACTATAGATGTCAAAGAAGAAAGGAGGAGTATTTAAAAGAGTTTTTTCTTAGGAATTCAAGTTCTTTATATACAAGTACTTTCTTCAAAATTATATTGCTTCCATTTAATCTTGAGAAAATAGTGGGCAGTCACTGAAAACTGGGCTGGTCTGAATGACTGCAGTATTGAAGTATGATTATACACCAGGTGCATGGGTGGCAGTGGAGAGGCACTTATCCGTCTGCAACTAAAATCACAGGGTGACACTCCCTGCTGAAGACAATATTCATTTTAGAGCTCAGAGGCAAAGGATCTTGAATGGAAGCAGACCAATGTGCTATGTGACAAAGCCCACAGCAAGGATCTGATTTAACAAACCAAACACACACCCCAAAATATAAAACAATAAATTAAACCGAAACCAGGATAAAGTACTCCTTAACCTTCAAAAGTGAGGAGGAGAAATATATTATGAGGTACTTCCATTTGGAAGGCAGATGTGGAAACTCTCACCTAACAAATAACAAACTTCTTGCAGTTCAGCCAATAGTAGCAGTAAAATAACTTAAAAGAAGTTGAACTCAATATGAGACAACTATTTTAGATTGTTCTTAATATTAACTAAGGTAAAAACATAAACTATAGATAGGATGTATAAGCATGATCTGTTGATTTCATATAGACCAAATTTGAAATTACTAAGAACAGATGCATTAAAGATTTTTGAACAGCTAGTTTCCTAAAGAAGGAGAAGCAAGGCTGTCTGGGCAGGAAAGTTAAAGACAACAAATAAATAGAAATAAGAGCTTTTTAAAAGCTTATTATCTAGGAAGAAAAGCACAATTCTTCAATCAAAATCCAAGGAAGGACTGAGAAGAAAGTTAGAGGGATTCAGAAATATCCAGGGCTGGCAGGGCTCCTGGGTTTTTTTTGTTTCTTTATTTTGTTGGGGGGTTTTTTGTTTGTTTGCTTTTAGCTAAGCATATTATTATAGTGAAAGGGATTTTTAGCAATGCATTGACTACAAGAGGACAAATTGCTAAGACATGTAGAAAAACCTGACATGTTCTTTAGCTATGACAAAAGGTAATGTCCAGTGGGATGATATTTTTTTAGTACATTAGTGACATAGTTGGGTGTTAAAGTGACTTGGTATAAATATTCAGAAGTCAGTGGATCTCAGTAATCTTCACCCAGGTATATTAAAGGAATGGCCAAGAAAATGTTTGTCATACTGATGTTAATCCATAATAAATCTTGTTGCATTAAGGAAATTCTGGATGATTTGCAGAGTGCCACTGTGCAAATACTCAAAAAGTACCAAGTGATAAAATCAGATAACTATTGCCCTAGGTTTAATCCAGTGATTAAACCAATGGGATATCACATACGGTACTAACCTGAATAAAAATTAACATTAAAAAATCTCAATAATGCCTGTTAATCAGTTTTGCTGATAATAAATTTAATCAAATCTTATTTTTAATAGATTACAAGTCTGGCAAATGTTGAAAAATTGATAAATATAATTTAATTGAATGCAATATACTTAACCTTTTTATAGGTCAGTAATTTGTAATGTGTAAGAATCCAGTTGAAACACAAGCACCTCTTCAATATCAAAAAAGCCCATATTACACAAATGAAGTCCTGAACCACTGACCAGTTGCTAGCACAAGGAGTTCACAAGGAATCGCTAAATGGGGGTATTTATATATCCCACCCTATTCTGTTTGGCTTTGAACTACTCAACTTTTTTTTTCTTTAATTATAATTTGGAAATAGTAATAATGTCAATGCTTGTCATATTTCAAGTTAAAACTAAAACTGAAGGTGTAGGGAAGATCTAGAATAAAGCAGAATGATGACCATCCTAGTGCCAATGCTAATATCCTTTAGAGAGCAAACATCTCACATTATTTAGCTGCACACTGTGACTAGTGTCCACACTCCAGTATCCACTGACATATTCCATGTATTCCAGTGTATAATCGCCTTTTCCATTCTTTTTCAGTAGAAGAGAGGTGAAGAGATTTGTATGGCATGTCCACATAGGGCAGGGAAGATCAGAGGTGAGTGAATGTGCTGGGATGAATACAGCCATAAGCAAGGCTGGACTAACGCTTGAGTGCCAAGGCTGGACTGCACAGTGCTGTACCACACGGCAATGGGAATTAACTGATCATCTTACTCATTAAGGGAATTGCCTGCCATGCATCCCTGGGCATCAGAGGCACACCCACAGAGCCTCACAGCCTGGGCCACAAGCCACTGATAGTGATTTAGTCCAATCTCCCATATACTGAAAAACATGGAATATCGTAGTTTTTCTGTTACAGAATGCAAAAACCAATCCTCATTTATACAGAAAGAGAAAATGAGACAAAGAATTTGCAGAATTGCAATGAGTCATAAAAATCACCTTGAAGTAACCACTACTTTTGCCCAAAATAAGCTACTTTGTGCACTGAATAATGTAACTGTTAAAAGCACCTCACCTTCTTTTGTTCCATAATTCACCACTCTTTCCAATATATGAACCTCTGTTCTCAGTTCTTCTTCTAGCATGTCCACCTACCTTTTTTCAAGTGGACACAATACCTGTAATTCTAATATTTTAGAGTTTATTTTTGCAATAAACTTTTAAATGTATAAATAATGAACAGAAAATAATTCAACCTGCAAAAGAATGGTAAATTGAAAGAGACAATAGTTTACCAATGAATATGTAAGAATCATTCAGCAATGTCTGTAGTTGTGACACTGATTGGTTAGTGTATTTGGATCCTGGTCATTTCTCTAGGAAGGAAAACTAAGTAGACAGCAGAGACCAAATTACTAAATTATCCTATTACACTTTTATTTAGAAATGTAAAATTCATGCAGACAGACTTTGAATAGACTGGATTTTAACAGCAAAGCAGTGAAATTCAAGCTCAGGCATCAGCTAGCAGCAAAGATTTTTTTCACCATCTGCTTTTGGAAAATCCAGATTCTTGTTCCCAGTACAGCTCCCACACATTTTCTCTAAGAGTGTTCATCTTCCATCCTAAAAGATTTTTAACCTGGTAATACTTCTGAATTCAAAACCCTATGTAAATTCATGTCCTTTCCTGAAATCAATGGCAAAGCTCACTTAGACTTCAATAAGCCCAATAAATTGCCCTTTAAATTTTAGAAGTCTGAAGTTGGCCATCTGGCTCCAGATGGTCTGAAACTATTCTTTCAGGACTGATTCTCCAGAGCTATCTTAGAGAGCAGATTCCATTCCTGCTGGGATTGGAGCCATCAAGTCTAGGGGCACTTCGCCAACACAAATGGAAAGCCACTTCTACCAGTGAACAGCCCACCTGGTTTTCAGTCAGTACTCCTTACTCTCCCTTTCACCAAATTGCTGACATTTCTTTTACCCTCCCCCCTCAAAACAGCAGTGCCCTAAATCAGATGCAAATAGCATTACTGATCATCCTGGTTTTGTGTATCTCTGCATTATTATCAGTGTATATTCTGAATTATACTGGTATATATTCTACATGTTTTATATACATATATATGTATCAGGCAAGGAAGGCAGAAGACCAGCAGGGCTGAGTAAGAACCCGCTGGTTAAACTAAAGAGAAAGACAGCTGAAGCCCAGCACAGGAAGTACAGAGACCTGTTGGGGTGAGTCCAGAGGAGGCCACCAAGATAATCAGAAGGATGGAACACCTCTCCTATGAGAAAAGGCTGAGAGAATTGGGATTGTTCAGCCTGCAAAGGAGAAAGCTTCAGGGTGACCCAATTGTGGAGTTCCAGTACCAGAAAGAGCCTACAGAAAAGATGGAGGGGGGCTTTTTACAGGGGTGCATAGTGACAGAACAAGGGGGAATGGCTTCAAACTGAAAGAGAGTAGGTTTAGATTAGCTATTAGTTAAAAATTCTTTACTGTGAGGGTGGTGAGGTCCTGGCACAGGTTGCCCAGAGAAGCTGTGGATACCCCATCCCTTCAAGTGTTCAAGGCCAGGCTGGATGAAGTTCTGAGCAACCTGGTCTGGTGAAAGCTGTTCCTGTCCATGGCAAAGGAGTTGGAACTACACAGTCTTTCAGGTCTCTTCCAACCTAGGCCATTCTATGATTCTATGGTTTATTCATATATATATATTCAATATATATTTATCAGCATATATTCCAAACCAATTCCTGTTAATACACTTGCTACCATAACAGCAAATATTAACATATTTTTGTGTTTTTCTAAACAGTTAACAATCCAGAGGGCCTGCTGTACTCCTCCAGAGGGGCTGCTGTACTCCAGCTTAGTCTCAGTTCAGAAAAGATGGGTTTTTATGTGAGCATGAGTAAATGCAAGCGAATCAAACTTTCAGTCTTGTATACATGTATCACTCCATTTTAGTCCCTATAATTCTCTTCACTGGGCAATTATGTTTGCAAGTGTTTTATTTACTATTTATAAATTATTTCATTCTTCAGTGTAACATGATCCAGTGGTCATTTTTTTGCTATAATTCCCTTTAAAAATTCATGTGTATTTATAGCAATGTATTTTTAATGCAAAATGGAACAAAGGCAGAACTCCTCTGCTTTTCTCCAGAAAAAAAAGCTATTTTCCAGCCTCTAATTTTCACCACATAACCTCATCAGTTCTGCAAAGACTTCTTGAAATTCAGTCTATGGAATTAAAAAGAAATTACATGTATACAATTACTGATGGTGTTTTAATGGAAATAATAGAATTGTGGATGTACTGGATTGAAGAAAAGCAAATGAAGGAACAAAATATTCATGAAAAATAAAGAAGAAGAGTTACAAAATTTACTCTTGCATAAGTTTGACTTCTATTCCCAAGAAATGAATCTGAGTTAAAAAATTGCAACAGTATTTCAGGATAATAGTAGAGCTGACTGAATAACAAGAAAAATATTTCATAGAAAAATAATTTCAACATTGTTTCTATTCCATGGTGTACTGGAAGTCAGACCCATTTTCAGTTAAAAATAAAAATGAATTTTCATGTTTTAAAATCAATATGAGAATTAACACTGAAACCTCAGCTGAAGCTAAGCAAATTCAAGCTAGGGAAAAGATTTTTGCAGTGAACACAATTAACCCCAGAGCAATTTACCAAGGTTTGTAGTGGATTTTCTATTATTAGAAATGCTTAAACCAAGACTGGAATGATGTTTTGTTTTTTTCTGGTTTTTTTTCACCCTGGAATGATAATCTGTCATTCAAGCAGAACCACTGGACTCAAGGTAAATTCTAAACAGGTGCAGATTGGACAATGACCATATGAAGGCCCATCAGCCTTTAAAATTCATTAACTAAACTCTATAGAGGAATAAATAATGACATTAGGAAGAAATAGCTTGAGATTTAATTTTTTTCAAGAATTACACAACTGTGATCGTGAGGTGCAGCTTGAAAACTTTTCTGAAACTGATTTATGGATACCAATATTTGGAGATATGCCTAAAATCTAGTTAAAACAGCTGACCCCAAATGATCAGTAAGAAGATAAGGAGTTTCTCTTTAATCAGTTTGAATATCACTAATATTTTGCATATTCTGATATCTATAATGCTTTCAAGCTCTTTGGAAAGGTGCAAAATCATTATTTTCCACTTTTTATAGTTGGATGAACTGAAGCCCTGATAAATGTGATAACTTCCCTAAGGTAACACAGCTTGTCAGAAATAAAATTATAGTCATACCAAACTTGCTTCTGCAGCCACTAAGCAATGTGAGCACTGCAGCCCTTTTCCTGCATAGGTAGCACAGTAATGAAGGAAAACTGGGTTTGGGACTCTGTGCCAAGGCCTCACTTTTACTCTCATATGTAGACATCATGTGTGTTTCTCAAGCCAAATGTTTCTTTTGCAGCATTCACCAGCCTAGATAAAAACGGTCATTCATCATCTTTCATGTGAGCTACGAGAGAGCACAGATGAAGAAAAAATAATGACATTACTGCCAGTCAGAACATCTGAATCGCCTAGTACATTTACTCTTAAAATATCTGCTGTCTTGTAATCTCCTTGGAGCCAAACTGAGTTTTATTCTGTTCTTTGTATTGCAGTAATGCACTTTTGGCACTTAATAAATGAATAATGATTTTCAACAGTATTCAGGAAAAAAATACCACATTTCAAGGCACTGTTTGACAAGTGTGACATTGACTGTGACACTTATCAGACAACATTTGGAGTCACCATCACAAGCCATTAGAAAAGTTTCCTAAACGCAAAGGTTTAATGAACATTTACTCTCAGAACCATTAAAACTCAGTATGTAAATAAAAACACTCTTTCCCCTGAAAAATCTCATTGTGAGAGGTGTTTTATAGTCTTAAATATGTTAATTCAGTGGAGTAATGCTTGAATGCATACACAGCCATCTCCCCTCCTGCACACATGAACCTCTCCTTGTACATGTGAAGGTCAGGCTACAGTCAGGGAAACCACTCTCTTTGATGGGCTAAACATCCATTTGGCAGCCCAAATGTGCACTAAAACACCTCAGCTCAGGCAGGCCTCTCGAAACCTTTTCATAATCCCTCATTTTTACCCCCCAAAATTGAGATTGTATCTCCTGCAAGTCTGCAGGAAAGCATCACTGAGCTCACCACAGCCCTGGTAACCAGGTAGGAGATCACAAAATCCTAGTGCCTTTATTAGGGGCAACTCTTGCCACAGGAGCAGCAGTTAGACACACTAAAGTCCTGTCTTGCAAAGTAGCCACTCACACCAAGTACCTGTCTATATCCCAAGACAACTCCACAGTAAAGGAAGAGCCCAATGAAAAAAAATCAAGAAAGTAACATTAATATTAACACTGGTGAAGGCTAAACTAGGTATAGTGTATAATGATTTACATAATTCAAGTGAATTAAAAATTATTTCAGCACAAGGTAAAGAGATCTACTAGTAAAAAACTATTTTAATGGACTTTCAAAAGTATTCCAAACAGATATATAAAAAGTAAATATCTGTACGTGTTCATACATAGTTTGGATTGACAAGAAACTGCAACACTTTGCACTCAACACTAAGTAATTTATGCATTCAGGGAAGACAATCCTATTTAACATGGATTTATGAAGAAAGATGGAACACACCAGGTTCACATTTCCAGTTTGGATTCTTTTCCTAGACATGTGCCTTAAGAACATTTGGGAAAATCATAGAATCATATAGTGGTTTGGGTTGGAAGGAACCTTAAAGATCATCTCTTCCCAACCCCCTCACCACAAGCTAGGAGCACCTTTCACTAGAAGGTGAAGTGAAAACAGAGATTTACCAGTTCACTTACCGCAACTATTCAGTGTCAAAGGGAAACAGCGCAGCAACCCTGGGTTCTATCCCTGACTTCATAAAAAGTCAGTGTTGCTGTCACATATAACAATGTTGACCTAAAGAAATTCTCTCTTTTCTACTAGTAAGTCCCTGGAGAGCTACACTTTTGTAATGATTGTTTATATTATATTTGTTATATATTTTAAAAAGTGGTTCCTATTTTTATATTAAACCCTTGCCACAACCTCTCCAAGTCACCTCCAAAGGAAAAAAATACTTTTAAATAATTTAGATATCCATCCACCAGAAAAAGATTCAAGGTCTGTGCAGAGCAGTTATTCTGTCATTTCCTCAAGTGGTTAAAAGGCTTATCTGAAATACAGCTGAAAAACTATTATTTTTTTTCTGCTGCCTAATAAATCTAGATTAGGATGAAAAAGAAATAAATTGCACTTTAAAAAATGGTAAAGCTCCATCACAGTGTAAAAAATATTTCAGAATTGAAAACATACCTCTTGGCAGCTCCTAGGACTTCAATTCCATCTTCATTCTCTTTGACTTTTAAGTATGCACTACTCCAGCAAGCTCCTTTATTACTTAGCTTTAAGATTCCTTTTTTCATTGTTGTACTTTCGTCCTTTGCTTCTTGAGTGTGTCAGTGGAAATGTGGCATGATCTGCCCTTGAATTAAATATAGTAAACAGCTCATTGGAAATTAGTTTCTGGTCATCTGACTGAGTTGAGCCTCTAGATTAGCTGCTACTGTAGAGTTTGCCACTGGACTGAACCATGGCAAACAGAACTTTTGGTTATGTGTTTTTATGAGTAACTTCTGCTTCAAAGCTGAGAAAAGCCACCACAGTTTGGTCTAATAAAAGGGTGAGAAGCAAATGAAACTATCAGGATCTGAATCACCTGCATAATACATTGAAGGGGTGGTCTGGGGCGTATGAAATCCAACAGCAGTGAGTTGTCTGATTGTTTTTTTCTTCCAACACCCTGAAATACTGTATTGCTTCAATGTGCCTTAAATAGTGTCTCCATTTTCCTTAGATAGATTGATATTCCCAGAATTATATAAGGAAAATATATTTCTGCTAACTTCTCTGTCTTTCTGCATTTACAATTATACAAGCTGTTAAGACTGAAACACAAACAGGAAAATTTACCTAACTTTTGGTAGGTTGAATATCTAATCTAAGATGTGTTTGTGTTTTTATAAATATATGCAACTACAATAAACATAATTTGCAGCTGTATTTGTTGTTTCTTAGATGATCAGAAGTTCGAAGACTAAGCCAATTACTGATACATTGCTGTGTCATATGACTGCTTTGTTAAAAAATTCTGAGGTCTTACAGTTTGCTGTTTATCGTGCCAAACTACACAGGCCCTATGGCTGACTGCTTGACAACTTCCACTTCAGTAAACAAAATGCCTTGTAGAACTCCACAACAAACTATTGCATAAATCTCTCGCCTTATTGAGTCCCCACCCCTCATTTCATTCTGATAACAGCATGAATATCATATTCTTGCTGCTGCTCTGCAAGCACTGATGATTTCCCTTAGATTGCCTTGGCATGCAGAGAGAACACCTCCACCAAACTTTTAAAATGCCATTACTTTATCCTTTAAACCTTTTCTTAACTTTACGTCTGCAGTGGTATTTACAAATCTCTTCCATCTGGTATTGATTAGGAATTATTATCTCAAATTTAAAATTCCACTGTGTTCATTTAGCTCTTTCCCCACTATAACCTCACTTCCCTGCTTACATCCTGGCAGACATACTGGAGGCATCATGGGACCCAGAGACAGAGGTTGTGCCTATACTTGTTATTTAAATGTGCCTGAGACTGTATTATGGCACTGAGGTAAGCAAGAAGAGAATGGCGTGCACCCATATTATAAACCATCTTGAGCATACAAAACAGGGAGAACATGTGCCAACAGCCTGTAAGGAGGGGTCCCTCACCTGCACTAATTCCTGGGCTATGTGTGGGAATCATCTGAGAAAGTGCTACCAGGCACAGAAATAAGCCCTGCCAGGAACAGTTCTCCCGAAGTATCAGGTAGAATGGCAGTGCTTGGGAATATCCTGGATGCTGCTTAATTTACAAATACACCACAGCAAACTCTCTTGCTTCCTAGTTGTCCATATTGGCCTTAAAGAAACCAGTACAGGTGTTTGATTAGGTCCTAGGTACTTCTGTAATATATAACAAATATAACTGTGTAGAACCTACTTTTCTATTGGAAACAGTTGTTTTATATAACTTCCCAAACTGAAAACAATACATCTATAGAGTGCAATGTCTTACTCTTGTGGTCATGTGAAAAGATGTGTTTCATCAGGAGCTGATAAGAGATCAGACAGTGAAGCTGATTTCAAGTACTTGAAAACTGCAGGTATATGAAGGCTAGATGTGGCTGTGTCTCAGCTGTTACAGTGAAGTACAAATCATGAGAGGTACTATTTGATTAAATTTGAGTGAGGGTTGCCAGTAGGTCAAGGGAGGTGATCCTTCCCCTCTGTTCTGCACTGGTGAGACCACACCTGGAATACTGTGCCCGGTTCTGGGCTCCCCAGTAGAAGAGAGGCGTGAATATACCAGAGAAAGTCCAGCAAAGGGCCATGAATGATGAAGGGATGGGAGCACCTCACCTGTGATGGTTCAGCCTGGAGAGGACAAGGCTCTCTTCTATTTAAATCAATGCCTGCAGGAAGGGTTCACAGAGGAGAGTCAGGCTCTTTTCAGTGATGCCCAGTGACAGGCAGGAGTCGATAGGCACAAACACAGGAGGTTCCCTCTGAACACCAGGAAATGCTTTTTTACTCTGGAGGTGACTGGCATAGGTTATTCAAAAAGGTTTTGAAGTCTCCAATTCTTTCAGATATCTGTCTTGTGGAGAAGGTCCTAAATAACCTGCTTGAGGCAGCTTTGCTTGAACAGTTTTGGAAATGTGACCTTCAGAGGTCCCTTCCAACTTCAGCCATCTTGTGCTTCTGTGATTATCAAATTTCCCACCCAAAAAAATTTGAAACTTCAGGTGAAGTTCAGTAGAATTTTATTTCTCTCATATTTGTGCATGAATCTAAATGCAGACAGAAAATCTGGGTGCTGAGGGAAAATCTGGGTGCCATGGGGAAAATTATTTACCAATAAATGCTGACACAAGTTACCAAGTCCTTGTCTCTGTATTTTACGGGCTTACAGACTTTTTTTTTTTTTTTTTTTTTTTTTTTTTTTTTGAGGGGTATAAATACCATTGCAATGGTAATAAAAACAGCTTCCAGATCTAAGAGCTGACATGCCAGTTACACATGCAGAATTTCTTCAGGTGTCTACAATGGGAATGTGTGTCATAGCATACTATTAAAGACAGCAAAATGCTTCAAGTTCTAAGGTTCACAATGGGTCATGATTTAAACAACCTGAATATTGGAGAACATAAAAATTTCAGTGGCAAGATATGAATACATATTCTAGCTTTTGACATGTCCCTTGCAATTGCAAACAGAAATTAATAGAATGAAAAGAAGAAAATGTCATGGAGTGAAGACTGGAGTGCACTTGAACATTTTCTATCTGTACTTCGGTCAAGTGGTCCACTTTTTGGTCCCCTAAATTAATCATATTTTATCTTGCATACTTTACTGATGGCATCAATACAGGCAATATTGTTCTTATAACATTTTCATTTCACCTTAATGACACTGACATCATTACAATTCCTAATGGATTCTTTTGTTCTTTATATGTTCATATATATCCAGGTATACTTCTCAGCACTCTCAAGAAACCTATTACACATAAAACTGCTGTGGTTTGTTTGTTTTTCTGAGTAATATTAGTATTCATAAAAAGGCTATGACAGCAAACATTTAACTCTATCTATAAATGCAGTTCTCCAACATTCTTCACAAGTATGTCTTAATCCTACATGCTAGGGCTGCATAGAAATCACTATGTCTAACAATTTTCACCAGGAAGGATGTAGAAGATCATTGCAGATTCCATAATATGGGTGCACCTCTCATGAACCTGAATAAGACCTGAATGGCCTGTTTCAGACTGGATAAGACCATCTTGCATCAGACTTCATAGCAGCACAGTACTCCCCTGAATGTGTGTTTCAGGGATTTTCAAGAGTTGAAGTCAGTAGCACTCTTGTTGGCAAATATAAATACATTGTATCTGAAAGACACAGTGTTATGTATTTGTCAACATTTTCCTTTCAGTCTGGCAGCGTAAATTCTGAGGATGAGTGAGTGAGTGGATGGGAAAAGAGCCCAGGCCACACAAGGGAATTGACATGTCAGTGCCCATTGTTGACTAGAAGCTCCTTAGCATGCTGCTATGAATCAACAGACATTTCTACTTTCACACTTACAGAGATCTGTTATAAAAGACATCCCAGAGCTCCGTTTCATCTTGCTTGCCTTACAATGTTTATATGCTGCCACTGGGACAGAGAACAGATGTGATGGATTAACTAGCAATAAATCATATGGCAGTGAGCACACAGCATTATCATTCTGAAGACGTAGCATTAAGTACTGCTCTAGAAAAAGTTATAACATTTCCCTGTAAATAAATGTTTCTTTGTCTCATACATGACCATCCCAGCCTGTGTCCCAGTCTCCAAACAGTAGTGCTTTACTTCATTTTTATAAACTGTGTTAAGTATTTGCTCAGGTTCAAGGGAAATGAAGATTAATCACAGTCTTCAAAGCTGTGATACCAAGCATCATGCCCCACCATTTTCTCTATCATTAAAGCTAATGAAGAAAAAGTTTCTTACAACTGGTAGAACTCCCACCAACAAAGCAGCAACAAAAATGAAGCCCTGCCAGTCCAGTCACATCTTCCCCAGGGAGCACTTCTACTCCCCCAGCATCTATTTTCTGATGGCAAGATGCCGACTCCTACAACCTCCACAAGGAACCCAAGAGTCATAACATCCCTCATTAGTATTTGCACACCATCTGGTGACTATTACTGAATTAACTTCTCACAGAAAATAAGTTTTTAGAATATAAGCATAAAATTAAGACTTCGATATGAAATATTACTCTTCGCCTCCCTCTCCCCACTCCAAAAATTGCAGAATTTTTTAAGGGGAACCGAGAGTGTGAGAAAGATACAGTTAAAAAAGTAAAGAGTCTTTCAAGTGCCCCCATTGTCCTCCTTCCCAATTTATGACAGTATAGTTTAGTGCACACATGGGCTATTTGGGTACAGATCTTACTATATTTGCTTTAGTTAAATAGCATGCACACTTGTTGGGTGCTGGAAAAAAAGAGTGATAATTTTATAGTTATTTTACTTCAATCTACCATTTTTTTTCTGCAAAGATACTCATAAGAGTATCTTTGTGTGTTTCATTTGTCTCAGCAAGTCCCCAGGTGCTGCAAGGGCCTTCAGATTTTGAAGTTCATTTCCCCTGTAGTACTATCCTGGGAGAAGAGAAAAAGGTAAATCTTCAGGTTTGAAGTACCAGTTAAGGGAATCTTTTTCCTTTGGGAAGGCAAAGGGAAAAGCAAGAATGTTTTTGTAGTTTGATTTCTTTGTATTTCTTTTAGTGCTATTTTTTCTAAAGGGAAGAAAATCCTGGCAACACATATTAACCAACCATTTGATTTCACTGATTGCAATTAGAAATTAATCACCAACTACAATTTAGAGTGAAGCTGTGACAACACAATGTAACTGACATGGTATTTTTTAGTTAAAATAGAAACAACTTCTCCCCCAACAAACCAGTGATATTCTGTCTGTGCAGATAAACCACTAGGTTTCAAAGAAGCAAAAGTTTTGATGCCATGGCAATTTTAGGAAAAACAGCTGTTCAGGTTACATGCAGCAGTTATCTTTTAAGTTAAATACATTGGTAATATTAAAGGAATTTTAATACAACTGCAAAAAATTAAAAATAAAATATCAAGGACCATATGGTACTGCCATAAAACATTTATGTCCAAATATTTGCTCTCATTCTCATCCAATGAAAACAAAGTCCCAGCTAGGAAGCAGAACTCATTTCTCTCTAACAACCAGTAAAATATCCCCCTGCCAAATTACAAACTACAGCAAGCAAATTCCTCCTTGCCACTCATAACTGAAGTCAAACTTTGACAGAGAAGGCAGGATGTATTTCAGAAGTTGGACCAAAACATTTTACAATTCACCAAAAGACCCCACTGTACCACAGTCCTTATAAAAAAAAACTACACTGAGGATGATTTTTCTCTCCAAAACACTTGAAGTCTTTACATGTTAACACTGTAATATATGGGTTAGTGATGTCCAGCATATGTGCAGCTGTTTGCAAGATCAGAATCTAAACACAACTGATGATGATTTGTTTCTTAATCAATACTTTAGCCAAGAGAGATTGAAAGTTATTTGAATTGCTGGTCCTGGAAATGTTAGATGTCTGATTTCAAGTTTAAGGGATCCAGATTCCACAGGTTAAACCTCTTCAGTTATAATGCTGAACATTCTGGCCCAAATCCAACAAAACACTTAAACACATGCTCGACCTAAAACACAGAGACAGCTGCAGAGAACTTAAAAGTTAAGAATTTACAGGACCAAGGAAAGAATGCTTAATACCATTCAGAATCAAGCCTAAATACCATCAATCTCTTTAAAATACTTTGAGTTCTGAAGGTTCTTCCTTCTATAATTTAACACAGAGCTATATGACAATCTGACTGGTCTGCTCAAACCTGATTGGCATCAGGTTACTTTGTATTAATCTTTCATAAATTAAAAAAATGAAACCCTGATGAGTTTTCTGTCATTTTAGAAGGGGGGAAATGTAAGCACTGTCTTAGTCTAAAGCAGGAGCATTGAGTACAAAACGTGACAACAAAGCATGCTGAACTTTAACATCAGTACAACCTAGCCCTTAATTTAAGCTATGCCATAACAGACCAAGGTGGCATTGTAATTAAAAGTAATTCACACAAACTCAAAACCATAAATAAATATCTGACTTTTTAAAAACAAGTAGAATCTTTTCAGTTGTGGTTTTGAACAGACCTTTTGCCTTGCATAAGATGCTCACTAAGTACATCTCATGTACAGACTCGACTCAGTCACACTTATCAGAGACCCTGCTTCTCTGGATGCCACTGCCAGAGCTGCCAGCTCAGGGCACACTGCTTGCCCTGAGGGTACCCCTTTGGACCAGGCCACAGAGCTCAGCATCCACATCCTCAAAGCTCAATTCACCAGGCACTTGCACCAAATTTTCACTGATTAAGAACTGCACCATGAAGGCACTGCTGCAGCGACTTTTAAAGGATTCATCCCTTTTGAAAAAAAGAACTTACTGAGCTTATTAATGCTGTACAGTGCCAGAGCATTGCTACTCTGTGGAGCTGAGCCACTCTCCCTCCTGACCAGCACTGCTGTGCTGGGTGCTCAGTGCTCACCCCGCAGTGCGTCAGCCCTAGGGGAGAGGACAGCTCACTCCAAAACCCTCATCAGAGAAAATCATACTCATGTCCCACAGTATTTTCAGGTAATTCAGCCTTTTGTCTGGTTAATATGAGGTGGCTTTAGGCCTGCATTTCTTTGCTGTGCTGTTTTGACTCCTGAAAACAAAGATTCTTTGAATCATAAAATAGTTTGGATTGAAAGCTCATCTAGTTCCAACCCCTCTGCTGTGGGCAGGAACACCTTCCACTAGACCAGGTTGCTCAAAGCCCCATCCAACCTGGCCTTGAACACTGTCAGGGATGGGGCATCCACAATTCTTTTTGGACAGTCTGTGCCAGGTCCTCACCACCCTCACAGTAAAGAATTTCTTTCTGATATCCACTCTAAACCTACTCAGTTTCAAACCAAAGTGTCCATTCTTCCATAATTCTCGATATTTTTTCCTCATGCATATAAAGGATATTATAGTTTTCAGAGCCACTTTAGTGTAAAGGTAGCACAGAGAGGAGGGTATCTATTGTTTTTATGAAGGCATTATTCATTTTAATATTTTCAAATTCATTTCAAAATTTTCAATAGAAAACTAGTTTGATTTTTTTTTCTCTTAAAAGAGAGAACTAAGCTGCTTCCTACAGATTCTTATCAGAAAAAGATAAGGCTGAAGTGGCATTGCTGTCATGAAAACTGACCCTTATGTGTTACTCAGAATGCAGATGATTTTTTTTAAAAAACATTTTGTTTTGAACAGGAGCACAGACTTTTAACAGAAAAGCCTATTTATATGTTTTCTGCAGTAAGGAATCATGGGGTTAAAAAACCTATGTAAATTGTTCCATTGATTTTGAAATGTGTATTACAATGATTCATTTAAGAAAGTGCCCTCAATTTCCAGCTTCAGAGTGTTGCTTTGCTTTTGTCTGCAACCTTCTAGAATTTTCTTCTCCATTTTCGTTCTTATATACCAGGACTAAGTAACCTCCTCTGATAAGAAAACAGATGGAGATCCCAGAATCTTTCATTGCAAAACATATTTTTAAAAAATATTGTAACCATTCTTTTTTTTCCTTCAACACTCTCCAAAGTATTATCGTTTTTGAAAAGTGTGTGCCAAAACTGAACTCAAGGCCCCATTAGATTTTCACAGACCCCTAAAATAATATCATTTTTCTAGCCTTTACTAGGAGATTTCTCCATTTGATATATTGAAACATCACGTTAGCTTCCCTACTGTGTTAGCTGGCAGCTCACCTTTAGCTGATTATTTACCAGAACTCAAAAGCTTTTTAAAGCCACAGCCTCCCAGAGCAGGGTCTCCATTTTCCAAACACTGGCTTTGTCCCAAATTCCTCTCCATTTGGCCATACTGCAACACACATTGCACACCTCCACTTATCTAAACAAGCAATCTGAGATCACTGTTTATCAATGATCTGCCATGTTCATCATCAGCCACTTTCCCCTATCTGTAATACTTACGAGTAATACAAATTTTTTATCCTAAACAGTACCATTGACTTACAAGTTAGTTTTATATCAAAGTCTGTCAGTTACCTATAAAGCAGATCCAGTAAAGCTCTTGGCACATGCTTAAACCTTAAGCACTTTACTCACACTGATGTTAAGTACCTTGTTGCCTGCACACCCAGGACTCGGCTACAGAAGAGAAATAAAATACATGAGCACAATGGATCTGTGCAGCCAGGATTCCAGGTTTGGCATGCCATTCAGCGATTTCAAGGTAGCCAGCAATAACGTTTATTACAAACAGAAAGGCTGAGCTCAGACTGAGAAATTATTCACTAAAACAGTGAATCTTTTGTATAGAAAGTGTTAGGATTCCTTTATTTCGTTCTTGTATTTTGTATAACACCTGTACATGGAAAAGCTAGGGTTTAGACAATAAAATACTTCCTGCTTTGGACTTCTTTTTTTTAAATTCACTCTACTTACACAGGAAAGGTCACAGTCACTCTGCTTGCACTGTGCTTGGGAGGATTAATCCCCCTACCTGGGTTTGCATTTGATGATACACTTTTGGCTTAGAAGAGAACATTGTTTGGAAAATCTGTGTTTCTATACACCCACATCTTCCCCCTCCTCCCGCCCCAGCTCACTATTTTTATTATTACCATTATGATGACTGGGTTTTAAAAGGAAGACCATTGTTATGAGTTCATAACACTCCCTTTGAAAGAAAACAGAAAAAAAATGGAAAATGTGTACAAATTTAGCATAGTTATCCTGTTTCAACTCTTAACATGCTGGATGCTATCTTAAAGGATACTGCTTAGATTTGCCTTCAAACTTGTCATAAACAGATGGACAAATTTATTTAAAACCTGTCTTAAACCATCAAATACCTTGTATACACACATCAATAGAATTTTCTGTTGTCTCTATCAGAGGCTATAGCATTGGTCAAGCTATGGCTGGAGTACTGTAGAGATATCGATTAGCTCTCATTTGTTTCTGAATTAAAAATTGCAGATAGAGATTCAACAGTTCATCCAGACTAAATCCAAGATATTTTTGTGTTTGTCATCACATCCTCTAGATATTTTTAGTCTTATTCAAGTTCTTCTAAAAGGAGGTACAATGTAAGTGCTGCTTTCTATGGGCCACCTTTAAAGCAAGGGCATAGAGCATTCCTTCATCTTTCATTATGTATATCACACATTTCTAAATGTGATATCAATGTAGTGTAAGCTGCTAAATACATCCTCATTTGCATATATGTAGAGTGAGATTTGCTGCTACTTCCACAGCTAGCTAATGCCGCATCTTAGTGGTATTACACAGGAAATGTAAATTGGGGAATCCCTGATTTATCTTGTACAGCAGAAGAAAACCCTGATTTACAATTATTTAGGTTTTGAAATCTGTAATATGGGAATAATGACAAGGGAAAAAATGGGCTGGATGCATTTTTTCAAATGGCTCATGTGAGATAAAATAAATTCCTATGTTATTTTATGTATTTGGGGTATTACTTTTACTCGGGTCACAGGGAAACGGCTACACTTTTATTAATGAAATTCTCTTAGGCTAATTTCCATTTGTATGCAAGCAACATCATCAGGTTTAGTACATGCACACAGTCGTACATACTTATACCGATATCTGCATGAGAAGAAAGCGAACAGGCTCCTGATTTATTACACACAAATTGAATGAATAAGATAACATTTTATTAGCAAGATACCATTATAAAAATGACTATAAATGGATACAATACAATACAAGTGGTATATTGCCTTATCAGTAAATCTACTGTACGTTAGGACCTGGTACATGTTGTAATAAAAAGATAATTAAAAGTATTGAATCACAGAACCATACCAAGAAATAGCCCGGTAACAAGATCTGTTAGTGACACAGTATGTACTGCCAACCAGGTTCAGAAAAGACTAAAAAGTGAAGTCAATTTTAAGGAAGCATAAAATAAATCTGAAGTCCAGGCAATAAAAGAATAAAGAAGGGAAGTATTTTTCCGACTTTCTCGAAAACAGACTAGAAAATTACTTGACACAAGCATTTCTTGTTTGAGGACTTCATCTCATGTCTTTAGTGAGTGTATTTTTGGGAAGGTGGTATTTACACTCTTCAACTGTTGTAATACACCTGCAGAAATATTTCAGAGGGCTTTTTATGTAGTTTGGGGTTGGTTTTTTTTTTATTATTTTGTTTGATTTTGGGTTTTGGGAATTTTGGGGCTTGTTTTGTTTCTTTGTTTGTTTGTTTTTATGAACAGTGCTGTCTAGCTTTGGAAATAAGCACCACCTTCTGGTCCTTAGCCCTCCCCCTTTCCCCTCAGGTCAACTGCTTCCCCTCTCTCCCTCTGGTCAGTTTAATATGGAGATGCTGCCTGAGCCTTGTTGTACAGAATAAGCACACAACATTCTCTCCTGGGAGTTGGTTCATGCAAAACACTGCCCTGCTGAGAGAGTGGAAATTTACCCATAAGACATTATTCCAGCAGCAAGACTCCAGAGGAAACCTGATCAGAATTTTTAAAGACATGTCGTGATTTTCTGTATAATTCGTTCGAAGTTTCAGGGAGAAAAAATATAAACCAAATGTTTAAGGTTTGTTATGCTTGGTCTTGACCAGAAACAGATTGAGATATAGTCTCATTTGGGGATAGAAACTGAGAAGAAGACAGCAGTGGATTATTTTCCACAGATTTTCAGCTGCTACGTGTTCTCCTGTGATTTCTTTTTGGGTTTTTTTTCTTCCTCCTGACTATCAGTTTATAGTCTCTGCAGCACTTCAGCAGATCAATACACCAGCTCTCCCCCTTCTACACACAGGCAGAATCTTACTTGCTTTAACACATGCTGGTGGTATTTGCAAAGTAAAAAATATTTGATTTTATTACTTAAGTTTGTATCACTGATTTATTAAGAAATTATACCTCCAAGGAACATAGAACATAAGAACGGTGATAATTTTTTAGTTATTATTTCTTAAATACCCCTGAAAAATTGTACAGGACAATAGTGAATAAAAAAATCTCTTTTAAGAAAGAAACCTTTAATTTTGGGCCTGATCCAAAGTCCAATGAATGCTCCTCCTTACTTGTGAGCTTGACTTGAACCAGCTTTTTATTGTTTAATCTTTCCCTGATCGATTTCAGCAGCACAGCTCCCACAATCCTTTATTATCACAATAAATTTAACTTTTATATTTTCATAGTATCTAAAAGTTGCAAGTAGGGTAGGATCCAGTATGCCAAGTACTATTTAGAAACTCCTTTTTAAATGACAGCCCTTTCCTTCCTTCAGAGGTTTCAGTTATTTTGTCAGTTTGCAGACACAGCCCACAGTTGCATAGCAGGCAATTCTGACTTGATCAGACCTGATGAATCAGTGAAGCTTGCCACGTGAATAAGGACTTTGCAGAGCTAAACTTTTATATGGCAACATCTTTAGGAGACGAAACTCTTCTCACTTTTAAGCTTAAGCAAACGAGCCTCCCTAAATAAGATACAGTACTGGGAACTTTTTTTCTCCCCTCGCTTCCTGCAGTGGTAGGGAGATTGTTTTACCCTTCTCTGCAGCAGTAGCGAGACATTACATGCATTCTGGTGAACAGGTTTTTACAAGTATATTAAAAGTGGATCTAGGAGTTACAAGAATTATGTGAGGGAAGGAAAATTTAAAATGAGAACTTTGGTGTGTGTAGATTAGCCAAAGGAGACTGAGATGTGATTACAACACTTAAGATCCTTAAAAGAAGAAATCACCAAGCTGTAAATGGCTTCTAAATTCTGCAGAAACAGACAGAACTGGAATTTATATACAGATAAAATAAATATGAAAAGGAAATCACAATTGTAGCAATGACAGCAAAAGATTCTTGAAAGTACCAAGAAAAGTTCTGGATTCTCCACATCCAGATAAATTTGAATTACAAACAACAAGAAAATTAACACTGGCCAAACAAAAATAACTGGTATAATTGAAGAGATAATCAGTGAAATTCTGTGGCCCAGACAAAAGACATCTCACTACATGATAAATGTAAAGATCAGAAAAACTACTTGTTCAGATGAAAATATGGATTTTAATTTCATTTTACTGCTAAGAAACTTACATTTCTGCTAAAAAGTTCCTGCTTTGGAGAAACACACTCCTAGAGCACATGTATATATCAAGTCCTGTAAGGTATTTGCTACTTCACTCCAAACCCCATTCTTTGAACTCATCATTATTAGTCTTCCTCCATATCTTCTAAAAATTCAGGTAGTTCAGATCTTTCTGGACCATCTCACATAGAAACCATGAACCTACAACAGTTCATGCCACCACTGGAAGCTTCCCTTTTGCTGTCAAATGTCTGATTCTAGGCACAAAAGCCACACATACGGTGCAAGATTCAGATCAATAACATAAAGTAAATAAGTCACTCCTAAAACAAATGTCAATATTGAATGGTATGACTCTTCTGCCCCATTCAGTTGCAGGAGAAATAGGTGTCTCTCAGTGAGCCAGGAAGCTTGCATGCCAAATGAGCAGCTAACACAGCTTAACCAACGAGGAATGCTTGGCAAAGGCATGCATTGCAATTCATGCACTTCTTGGGAGCTGAGGCACTGTGTTCAGCAAAACACTTTCAATAAATATACTTTTCCTCTAGACCTTAAAATTTCCTCTTGTGCATTGAAGAACTTGCCTCTTTTTCCTTTTTTGTATTTTTAAAGCATGAACAGTGATTTTAAAGTTATGTCTGTAAGTGGGAACCAGGACTGTGATTTGGAAGGGGAATGCACAGCATCTTCTTGGAAACTAGTGTACAGCATTTTATTACTGTGCATATCCATGGATCCCCTTTTCAATAACACTACAGTGAGTAAGAATATGTAACCTTGTGAAGAGAAAACGACCACAGACTTTTTTCTAGGGCTAAAATAGCTTGCACTCAGACAAGAAATATTACTTTGCATAAATCCAGATGTCACACTTGTTCCTTCAGGAAAAGGTCCCAAAATAAGGAATATGGTAGCCTCAAATTCATTAAACATTTCTACGTATGCAGATACATAGAAATCTTGGACCAGAAGACATGTTGATTTCCAAACACTGTCCTAGTGAGCAAGGAAATTCACTGTTCATTAATTACTGTGCACACATAGTATGGATGGCAAACGTGTGGTGGTTTGAAAGCGTAAAGCTGAGTATAGAGCCTAAACTCTTCTTTAGATTGTATACATTGGACAGCAGCCATGCCTTGGCAGTGAGCAGTGTGTGTTGCATGTAACAGAGTAGAGCACAGGGATCAAGTAACCATAATCATATGGAAAACATTTGTTTTATTTGCATTACAAAAGCAAGATTCGCTATGAATCTACTGGCTTAAAAGCTCTTTAGAAGACAGTGGAAGGCAAAGGAAATAAGAAGTTTGGTTAGAAATTCCTTCAAGATACCTCTAATTCCATATAAGTTAATTTTAATAGGGAAAAATATGTATCAATCATGTATATCTATGCCTCTCTATAACATAAGATATAAAAATTTATTTGATTATTACTATCAGATAATTTCCTTTGAAAATTTTCTTACAAATTCCTGCTTACATTAAAATTTTACACCAAGCCATACAGCCCAATATAAAATGCATCAATTAGCTATGGCATTAGTATGCCACACTAAGAGTTAAAGTATGAAAATACCTGTAATGCATGAATTAGACAGCTAACAGAGGTATAAATTTAGACAGAAACTTGCCCAAACTTTGCAAGTTAAAAAAAAAAAACTTATTTAATTTCCATTAATGAGAATGAGAAAATATGCTATTGGAAAAAGACCTTTCTAAAAGCAAAGAGCAATTATGCTTCATGCTCAAAAGACCACAGATTCCACATAAAACTCACAATGCGCCGCCAATTATTTGGAGTTCAAATTCTCTTATTGCAGCAATTGAAACAATCTCAAAGAGTGCAAAAATTACCGAGTTGAAAAATCTATTCTTTAAAGTTTATGTGCATTCATTTTGCACATAAACGATCTTAAAATATTTCAGAAGGTGCTGTACTTTTTAGTTTTAAAAGTAAAAATAACATCTATCACTTTAGTAACACTGTTAGACATCTTTTAAATAGATATTTAACAGAATTACAGACATGTTGGAGAAGATAGCTTATATTCACTGAAAAGGCTACTGTAGTGCATTAGTCTTTAGATAAAGTAATAGGATCTTTTCCATGTATTAACGATCCTCCATACAAAAGATTTCTTAAAACTTTTTAAACAGCTTTATCAAGTCAAGGTTACAAAGCACAAGTGGGTAGCTGAATGATACATGACTAGTGAGAAAGGTATTACCTGAATCCATTTTGATTGCTTTAGGAAAGAGAGGAATTTGCAAGGTTTCCTTCTTTAAAATTAAAGTATATTTTAAAATTTACAATAGCATAACAAAGTGATAGTCCTGTAGTGCAGATTTTTTTACTATCTCACTTGCTTCTAAAGAATCTTTAGCAGACCGATACAATTTAAGCTGCAATGCCTTGATTTGTCCCTTCTGACATGATCACAGAGACCAGCACCACACTAAAACCTCCAAAATTTGTTGCTGACTTTCCATTTGCAGCTCTAGTAATTGCAAAGTCTAGCAAAGGCAATGCTAATTTTGTGCTATAAATAACTGTTTTAAAAGCAGTTTTTACTTAAAATGAAGAGATATATTCTATTCCGGTCAAATTCCTGTTGATACAAATAACAGCTGTATATTTAAGAAGGTGGCTAAATATATATATTCTAGCATTTGCACATCCATGTGCACATTTATCTAGCCAACATCCATCATCCCACCAATGATTCAAGGACTAATAAATGTGTATTTGCTTCTGGTTCCCACTTCTTTGTCTTAATCAAGAGTGTCCAAAAAGACTTGTACACCTACACATTTGTCCATTTTTCTGGTTCAAATTTCAAATCACTCAGGATCAGGAAATATAAACCCAGGCATTTGGCAAAGCACCTAAAAGTAATAGGAAAAAATACGTTGTGTGGAACAAACGATGAATCAGTCTTTTATTCATTTTTCTGCAAGGTTTGTAACAAATAAATGAGCCTTTCTTTTTGGTGCTACCACAGCATAAAAAGAGAATCACTGGAACATGCTGGAATAGCCATAAAAAGTGAATAAAAAATAGCAAGAATGACTCTCAAATGCCTACATAAAGCTAAGTCAGGGCTATAAAAACTGCTGCATCTAATTCCATAATTTCTTTTTGCATTTTCATGCAGTCAGCCATTCTGAATTGTCCTGGAGTTTGCTGTCCAAGGATATTGAAAAAAACCTTATCTAATCCATAATAAAAATTATCAGTTTATTATCATTATTTCCTATTGATGTCATCATTGCTAAAACAGGGTGTTAACTTCAAACCTAATAGTTACCAGAAGAGGGTGTTCACCCTTTTACTTCCCCTCCCCCAAGATTTTTTATAGGCATACATTTCATTTGGTTTTCTGTACACCCCTTAACAGTTTCTGAATTTTCATTTCTCTCTAAGATATGAATATATTATACTAAGGGATATTATATAAATGAGACCATTATTCAAAATGAGAATCTTCTCTACTAACAGCATCACTATTTGCAGAGTATGGGACAAAATAAATGTCTCCCATGTGTGACTAAATGCAAAATAAAAAGTAACCACTCAACTTTAATAGTTTAAAAATGCTATTAAACATAATGGCTCTTCAACATTCAAGCAGCACTATGTTTTAAGTGATCTTCATTTTTTAAGAACTATTTTATTTACATTTGAAATATTGATGGTGCATAAAGTTCTGTTCATGTAGTAATGATAGTCAAAAGTATTTAAAATAATGGACACAAGACCAAAGCCATAAGTTTTTTTCTGTCCCTAGGACAATACTCCAGTGGTAAAAATGTAAACATCTGCAAAAATACTACTCTGATCTGCACAATTCTTGAGAAAGCATCTGTGATTTTCTAAGTAACTGAAAAGAGAAATATCAAAGCAAAACCTACCAGGTTATTAAGCAATAAATTAGTAACTCAGTCTGGTTTTTCACTGGTCAAGGAGAATTCTGGCTCTGGGTATATGTTCCCAGAAATTAACTCTTTAGGTAACAACCTTATCATTAAAAATTATGGATGTGAAGGACATGTTTCAAAATACCACAAAGATCATGCTTGTATTTAAACAGGTAAAAAGATAAAAAGAATATTTTTAATTTGCAATGCCATCTTTAAAATTAAATTCACATTACTATTTCTTTTGTTGCCCAGGACTGAAAGGCAAAATCCTCAGGAGCCAGTACAAGTGATTTCCCATATTAATGTGTCGCCTGATATCAAGCCTGGTGGCCATGCCAGCACAGTGTCCATATACTATGTGTGCTCTGAGCTACAGCATAATTTGTGGGAAACCAAACGAATACACATGCCCCTTTACAGGAAAACAAAAAATACTACAGGTCAGATTTACGATGCCACAGTTACCAGTGTGCCAGCAGCATTCAAAGCTGTATGGGCCTTGAGTAGCCTAGCAAATGGAGTGAGGATCACACAGAGCCGCAGGATCTGTCTCTCCACTGAAATGTGGTACTGGAAAGAAAGCAGGGCACACTCAGAGGCCACAGCTGGCATGTGTCGCAACCATAAACTTTAAATTACTTAGCCTTAATCGCTCTTTTACTCAGTTGAATTTATCCAGAATTTCTGTATAGTTCCATGTCTTCCTGAAGAGCACTCCAGCTTATTGCTTTTCATGTAGACAATTAAAAAAAGAGAACAGTTACATCCGCCTACCAGAAAAATAACCAGCCATAAGCAGTGCAGCCTTTGTAACGTGCCAAGAGCATCTTACCTCAGAAAAATTCACAAAGTTATACCAGCCTGGATTGGGAGGAAGGAGACCAAATTAACAGCCCCTCCAAAATAAGCCAAGAAGCAGATCAAGAAGTCACTGGTTAAGTAAACAACAGAATTGTCGTATTTTGGCTTTCATTCATTAGTAACTTTACTTTATATTTTGTAATCAAAAAATCAAACTCTTAGATCATCTAGAATAAATGTGTATTTATATACATTATATATATATAACTGAATATTTATTGTAGAACAAACAGAAACAATTTCTTTTTCAAACAAATGTTTTACTGTTAAGTACAATAACTCTAGAATGGTTTTTACTCATAAATCAAAGACTTGGAGTCGATCATTTTAGAAGCAGGCAACCTCAACACCTGTAGCACTCACAGGAGTCCTCTATACAGCACCAAGGAATCCAGACACTCAGGTTGAAGGAAAAGTTCCCCATATAATGACTATAAGCAGTAAGAGGCAGTAACTCACCGTGACTTTCAGATATTCTGCTGTGCTCCTCAGACTTTTTTACATCTACTTATTTTTCATTCGCAAATTTCTTAAGGTAGCATTTAGTAGAAGACCAAACTGAAAGCGAGACCAATTACAGTAAACTTTTCACATACAGATAGTTAAAAAAAACCCAAACATACTTTTCATGGATATTTGTGAATTATATAAAGTCACAGGGTAGGATAAGAAACAGATTTAAATGACTTGTCCAATATCATACAGCAAGTCAGGGACAGAGCTTAGAGATAATCTAGACATATATCCATGTAGCAAACTATTTACTACTTTACTTCCCATTCCTTACACCCCTTCCTGGGTAGGTACAGCCATTTACAAGCTTCTCAGACAACATTTTTCTGAGAGTTCAGTTGTGTATCTACACTCGCATCTGATTCCTGTCCAACCAAAACCACATCTGGCATTTCCAACTGGAATAACTCAAAATTAAAACATGGACACTCCTAATTTCCATTCCTAACTGTCTTATTCTTCCTACAGTGTCACAGTCAATACTACAGTTTTCTTTTCAGACATGATAGATACCTCTCCTTGCACTGAAACCCTATCACCAGACATTCTTCCTCCAAATCATTTCTACAGCTGTATTTTTCTTTCTTTTAGAGGCAACACCCTCCTCTCATTTCATAAAAGCCTCCATATACCATACACAAGCACAGCATGCTGTAAAACACAACTGTGCTTTTTCTGATCAAACTACTATATATCAGCAACCAGCTCCACTTTTTTTCACTAGGATCTGGCCTTTTCTTCAAGGTCCTTTTCTGAGTGCCTGCCTCATTCACATCACCTCCTTTTTGGTTGTCATGGCTACAACACCAGACTCACATCCAGGCTTCCTTTTCCCCACTGGAAATTTAGCATCACAGAAACATAGAATCATTAAGGTTGGAAAAGACCTCCAAAATCATCAAGTCCCACCTTTGACTGAGCATCGCCTTGTCAACTAGACCATGGCACAAAGTGCCATATCCAGTCATTTCCTGAAAACTTTTGGGAATGATGACTCCACCACCTCCAGGTGCAGGCCATTCCAATGTCTGACCACTCTCTCAGTGAAGAAATTCTTCCTGAGGTCAAACCTAAGCCTCCTCTGATGCAGCATGTGGCTATGTCCTCTTGTCCCATCAGAGTTGCTGGGGAGAAGAGACCCCGCCTGGCTACAACCTCCTCTCAGGCCATTCTAGAGAGCAATAAGGTCCCCACTGAGCTTCCTCTTATCCAGGCTAAGCAATGGCAGCTCCCTCAGCTGCTCCTCGTGGCTTGTACTCCAGATCCTTCCCCAGCTCTGTTGCCCTTCTCTGGACTTGCTTCAGCTCCTCAATGTCTTTGCTGAAGGGAGGGGCCCAGAACTGGACACAGTTCTCAGGGTAGCCTTCCTGCTCTCCAGCAGATCAGAACTCCCTCCCAGCTTAGTGTTGTTGGTGAATTTACTGAGGGTGCACACAATCCCCCAGCCCAGGGTCTCACGGACTGCCAGCATATTTCTTACAGTAGCCTTGGGATGAAATTTGGAAAATGGATGGAGGGGGTGTGTGTATCTTACTTTCACAGGAATATTTTCAGATCAGTGTGACACAACAGGCAGGCCTCAGGCTACATTCAAACCACAAAACACATCCACTGAGGCTATACCATTGTATCTAGTGCAGAACAGCTACTTGGACAGCAGCTACCTGCTTCAGGGCTCCTGAAAATTACACATTTCTATGAAATTCTCCTTCCTTTGTACAGCCTGCAGACTCTTGTAGCTACTGCCATTTTTGAAGCAGGAAGGAAGGCACGGACAGTCCAATATGAGATCTATTGTCTTCTGTTGGGGAAGAATGAACAGAAGAAGTATCTCCAGAAAGCCAGAGTTGGTGTTGAATTGTAGATATTGGAAGAGATAGCATGGCCAAGATGTCCAGAGACATGTGGGAGGGTGAGGAAGGGATGACACTTCATAAGCAAGAGTGAGACATAGCCCCTTTTTGCTACAACAACACAACCCCGAAGGAACATCACAGAGTTGAGGCTGCAGAATTTGGTTCAGCGGTAATCACATGATGTGATTAATCTTAAGTATCTTCCATGTCTACTTTTTATCCCCAACTCTCTCTCATGTAATGTCACTGGAGCAGATACCACACTTCCCTTTGCATCTGCAGAAAAAATAAACTATATGTTTACAAAACAGCTGCTAAGTTTCAGTTAGTACCTCTAGGGATCAGCCTATTTTATGGTATGAAAGTTTTAGGTTACTGAGAAAGTTATGAACCTATATCATTGATCTGAAGTTTCATCACTTGCGTAATGTTTTTTGTGTTGCTTCTCCTAGATTTTTAGTAATGTCTCTTGTTTGACTTAAAGCTCTGATACCACAAAATATTAATAATTTCAAAAGAGATACGATGAAGGCAAACAAGTTGGGGGGTGCTATATTTTATTTACAGATATCTGCTCAATTTGCTTTAGTCATTGATTTGGTAGAAAAAACATGAAACAATAATTCACACTGAATATACTTATTCAATTGTACTTGTCTACTCATTGCTGCTGTTAATGTGACATCAGTTATGGGCCTTCACCTTTTAACTGCGTTCTGTGGAGGGAGGAAGAAGAAAGGGGCATCCATCCATTGGCATCAGTGGCATTTTTCAGCATCATGACAGGTTCTCACTTGCATGGTGGCAGCTGCACTGAAAATAGGTTTGTTTACACCTGGTTTTTCTTGAGGGAGAATAACCCAGTGACACTGGACAGAGCACAAGTCACTGCAGGAGTGGCAGCCTGTCCCTCATGTAGGCATGGTTGATGAACCAGAAGAACTGCCTGTAAAGTCCTTAAGGCAGTGACCCTTAAAAGATGCAGTGGCCAATTAAGTCTAGGGCTTTTTATAGATTTTATTTTCTTCAACATTTTTTCAGGGCTAAGCTTTGATGCTTAGGGGGATGGCAAACCAAGTCTTTCCTTATCTATCATATAAAGACATGGAACAATGGCTTTCTAGCCACTTACTGGTTCAGTACATGGCCTGAACAGAACAAAAATACCTCCCAGTCTTTGGGGAGGTTCAGATTTGGAGCTCTCTTGCTGGGGGATCATTTCTACCTTGTTGTGAAAGTAATGTGAAATGACAACACTTTCCAAATAAACAGAGACTCCTTTTCTTTTTTAACTTCAGTGTAGCAGACGAAAGGATGAACCAGAATCCTTATACATCATGGTTCCTTTTCTCTCTTTTTTAGTGAAAACCAAGGAACCTTCCATGTTCTGTCAACCCAGTCAGTGAAATACATATAACACAACTCTGCTGTTGTTTGCGCAGTTAGGTGCATGTGATGTTAGAATCCCACCACATTGCACTCATGCAATTTGGGTTTCTGTCCAGGGTACAGTTTTTTGCCCATTCATTATGTAGTTTAGACAAAACTTTATTCCTTTGGTTTATGTTTTTCATGTCAGGAATATCAAAAATATAAATGTATAATTCGTATCTCTTTTAAAAAATTGCAAACCTGCTTTGGTTCCGGTACGTCCATTCAAGCTTATCTCTGCTCATCTCACCCTCCAATACTTGAGAAGATGCTTTGCATTTCCTTTGACCACACTTGATCAGGAACAGCAGGCATATCTCATCAGATAACTCATATTTTAAAGTAACAGCCCCATTAGTTATTCTCTGTTTACATTTACAGGGTTGTTGCTATGTCACTGTTAGTCTTTGAGTTCTGGCCCACTGTAAAGATGACTAAATGAAAGTAAATAGACATGCAATCAAAAAGACTGCTTGTTCTGGACAGCTTCTGTTCTGGAAACAGTAGCACCAAGCAAAGTCCAAAAGCTGTTCATGGGACATTGGCAATTGTCACTGCATGCCATGTAGCTCTCTATCCTAGGCACCTAGATATGGTAATTGGATTTCAGGGAATGCATTTCTATCTCATATAATGTATTTTTATTTTTGGTGAAAATAAGACACTGATGTCCTTAGCTTCTTCCCGGGTGGCTCTGCTCTCAGGGAGCAGATGCTGTTCTGTTGTCTCTCATGGAACAGAAGCCACGAATAAATACTGCTGAGTTCATTCCTACTTATACAGAACTTAATGGTCTTTTCATATAGAGGTGTCATGGTTTTAAGGACAATTAAGGACATATTTGGAAACAAACAACAAAAGTAGATAATGCTATCCAGATAAGCAGCCAGGCATAGGCATCAGGGCTTTCTTGTGTGCTCTGAACTTCAAAATTCCACAGCACCTGTTGCTGCTCTTGTTCCCCTCAAATTAATTCTTTGAGTGAGCAATTGGAGTTTGATCAACATAAAATCTGTTATTTTTCTTATTGTGATTCATTATATCTTCTCTAAATTGATAACTCTAAGAATAAAGACTAACCTTTTCACACCTCTCATCTGAAAATATTACAAAAGTGAGCAATGACTGAGCTTCACAGAGACTGCCTGCAATATTAACTATACTAGTAAACACACAGATCATTTACAAATCAAAAAGGTTGCTTGCAGATAAGGGATCTTTAAGGAAATGCTTAGTCCTCTTTCAATTAAAAATTCAGACTCATTTCTTATTTTAAGACATTACTAGAAGACCACCTAGATGCCAACATTTGCTTTAGAAGTTATACACTACCATTTAACATGGAGAATAGATGCCTATTTTTACTCCAATCCACATAATATTTTACAGGAATATTAAAAAATTAAGCTTCCTAAAATGAAATACACTTCATTATTATGTTAGGAGTGAATGAAAATGAAATACAATTCATTCCTATGTGAGGAGTGTTTGTGGAAAACTGTGAACCAAAGCCGATTCAATCTAGTGCAATTTATATGAATGATCTCACTGCCACAAAACAAGTCCATGTTCAAATATTTCTGTGTTAGACATCCAACAAATATGCAAAACGGCATTTGCGCAATGCACATGGATGTTGATGTTACAGGACAGCAGGCACTCTGCTTAGAGGTATTTTGGAAAAGAGAATTTACAAACATTTATTTTAGGAGGTCAATAGTGCATTCTCTCCATTGCCTAAGCTATTTGTGATGCTATTAGGCAGGGTTATTTTCCTATATCTATGCTTATTAAAGATTTTAAAAAGCAAACTTTAGTTTGAATTTTATCTCACCATGGAACATTTTTTTTTTTACTTTTAGAATGAAGTCTTCTAGTCAGCTATCCCATAATGTCTGCACAGTGTCATTTTACGGCACTCATGTTCCAGCACTCTAAAGCACTTAGACAGTACTGTTAACTCCAGTGCAACAATTTGCAAACTTAAAGTTAAGTACGTATTTTTTGGGACCTGGGCCTAATACTTCCTTTCATTGTTTGTATGTACTACAAATGCTTTCTATTTCCTTCTGGATGCAGGGTAGCTAATTATGTTTCAGTCCCTGGGCATCCAGCAAGCATAAAACAAAACCACAAGCTTATGGCTGTTTCATACTGCAGTTTTGTCCCAGTGCAGGCTGGCTCAAAGTGCAGCTACAGCCTCCCACTCCAGAGCAGCTTTTCCCCAATATCCAGGGAAAGTAATCTCCTGGCTATGCTAACAGCCATCCAAAAACCTACCATATAATCTAATTGAACTATTGATTCCCAAGCTAGGGCTCCTATTTAGCATTCCAGAGAGAAAGAAATGAGAGAGAAAAAGGTTTTACAGACACAGTAACACAGTGCTGCACAAGCCTTCCTTAGCTTTGTTTGCTTTATGTTCATTTATCATAAAGGTTGTGTAAAAAAAGTAGTTACAATTCTAATGACAGAATCCTAGTCCTTCTCTGAAATGTGTTCTCCTTTTTATTTCAAACTACAAATTCTTAAGCAGGGAATAGACATTTTTCCTTAATAAGATAGAGTCTAATGGCAAGGAGGAATAGGAGAATGGAAAGTGCTCCCTCACAGCATCACCTCACATTACTTATGTGCCTAGACAGCTGGTAGTACTATCAGTATGACAGAATCTTTCTCAGATAGGTTTGAGTTTTTTTGGTGGGTTTTTTGTGTGTGTGTGTGTTTAGTTTGTGGGTGTTTTGTTTTGTTTTAATTTAAGAGGAGAAAAAAGGAAAGTTCCAACAGAAATCTACTTTGACTTTCATTCAGATTGAAAGATCAACAAACTCCCTTGACAATTATTTCCTATGAATATGAATTAAGTTACTACTGCAGTGTGTTTACTAATCTCTAGAAATAACACCAGCATTATGGAGGCGAGATATTAGTGCCATGAAACTAAAAAAATATTTTAACATTTGACCAACAACAGAGATATTATTCTAACAATTCTGCATAGCTGTTCTACAGAAAGCTGTGTATGATGACAGCAGTCTGTGATATTCCTCCATCTTTTTGATAAAACAGGTCAGGATTATTTATACCAATATCAAAAGCATGTACTTACAAAAATATTCTGTATTGGTAACTGATCCCAGAATATTTAATTTATATAACTGAAATCAATAAGAAATTGTCTTTATTTATCTAAATGACATTATGATTCCTTCTATCATAACTGTTTTTAAGTGAGGGGTTAAAAGCACTTCTCAATTGTTTCTTGGGTAAATTTATATATTTGGAGATCTTTTTAGACATTAATTTAGCAATTCTAGGAAGGTGAGTTCTTCACAGAAAAATTGTAGATTGCAGACAACACTGCCCTTCCAAGGCAATGTAGGAAAGTTACTGTAATTGCAAGGGTGATGATGCTAACTTTTGCAGGAATCATTTTAAGAGCAGTCAAGCATTAGGTGAAAGAAACCAAATTCAATATCGTAATGCCGTTTCTTCCTAAGAGTCTTAAAAAATCAGCCTGCATTTTCAGGGAGCATTGTGTGACAAACACTTTGCACAGCTTAAAAGCAATGCTCACTTCAGCAGAAGAGCCGTTGGGGCAGGAGGAGCCTGAGGGAAAGAACAGCCCCAACACTGTTGCCCAAACACCAGCCTACATCATCCAGAGGTCCATGATTCATTTGGGGAGAGGACAGCTGAAGAAACAATGTGGAATCACAGACATATGGCATCAAGGAATTAGTCAAAAGACAGGAGTAAATATATTGCTGGAAACATCTCTAACTCTGCTGCTATTTGAGTATTTACCTCAAACCAAGATTAAACAGCTACATATGTCTCTTCAGAAAGGAGGATAGGAACATTACTGTATTGTTAATGCAAAAAGGGTCTTTTGCTGATGAATTTTCTTCAATGTTTTCTCATGAATAATAATCAGTCCTTGACATTTTGTTTAAATTCTAAAACTGGTGTAGTAATATGTAGATAACTGTTGCGGTCTGGCTCCTGTTCCATCACATTTTGTAGTTATTTACAGATAAACTCTATTCAAATAACTCTTATTCTGCTGGCAACGTTTTTGATGAATACGTCTTCTCTGTGAGAACTGTCCATAACCTGCACAATCAAGAGGACCATGTGCACTCTATATAGTATTTGTTCACAGTGAGAAATTGTGACCCTGTGCTGATGCCCAGGAATGTTTCTAATTTCCCCTGATTTGCCCTTGTTGACAAAATCCTGTGGATATTAGAGGAGAATTCAGAAGCAAGGCCCAAGACAACCCAGCAGAAGGCTACCTTAGTTTTCATTTCGCTGCAATAGCTAACAAAAATAATGAGATAATCATGTAACTGCTCTTCCATTAACTGTTCATTTCCATTTTTCTTTATTATCATCATTTTCACCTTCCATTATGGAATCATCGAGAGAATCTCCTCATCACTTTTGTCATAAACCTTCTAAAATATATTAATCCAACATCATCCCCTCCATACCTCAGATTTTGAGGACTTCACCATAACTGCCAGCACTATTCCTATTGATATTTAAATCGTAAAAACATTGAATGTTTTCAGTTGGAAGGGATCTTAAAAATCATCCAGTCCCAACTCCCCTGCCAAGGGCAGAGATACCTTCAATGAGACCAGGTTGCTCAAAAAATTAATAAAATATGTAAATTCTGAGCAGCTCAATAGAGCCTTGCCCTATTCAATAGAAAGACCTAGAACTTTCATACAGGAATGAGGCTGAAGTGAAACAATCTCCTGTTCAGTGGAGAACAGAGCAGTTGTCTGTAATGTTTCTTCCCAGCCATATTCCTTTACTACGTTGTTCTACTGAAGTTTACTGAAATGGATTCTGGCATGAAATGCTTTTGCCCAGATAGGTCATTTACTAACAAGAGCAGCTTCATCTCATGACTACTGATGAGGTATGGGTTTTGCCAGGCATGCTGAAAAGCATCTTTAAAAACACTTTGGAAAGGACTTATGCTGCAAGCTCAGACAATGAAGACAAATATTTTAGCCATCCACAATCTTGTAATTCACTCCTTCATTCTTTACAGGGCATTATACTTCACTGACGTACCCAAAATTAAAGATTTTTTAAAAAATAATAATTTTGAAGTGCACATTTTCCTCAGCACAACTGCAGCAGTTATCCTCACTTTGCAATGGCCCAGAACCACTGTGGTCCACTTTTTGAGGACATTCGTGATGGCCACCATACCAGAGGTTCCAGGCTCCTTTCTGGAATTTGCCTACATAAACCAACTCCTCCTTCTGAGGCAGTCTCACTCCTCTGCCTGATTTCTGTGCTTGCCCCAGAAGGTGAAACCGAAGATTTTCAGAGCTAATAAAATCTTAGAGATTGCCAGTGACAGAAAGTATTAATTCCACTGGTGGTAGCACAGCTCAGTGAACTGTTTCCCGTTAAATAGCACATAATTATGTTTCCATTTTATCTTTTTCTCCACAATTGTATAAATTCAGAAAGCCTTTGCAAGTGTGGATTGTTTTGAAAGGAACCGTGCATTTAAGGGGTTAAAATGACAATATTCTATTAAATCCTCTTTTCACAAATTGAAAAGTGTCATAGACTACATGGTAACAATGCTTCTAATCAAACTGGTGAATTCTTTCTAAGCAATCATCTGAATGAGAAGTAGAGAAATTCCAGCTTTTAAAAAGCCTTGTATTGTCATACTTATTTATTCTGAATTTTTTTTTAAAAGGTGGAAAGTTGAGCTGCCTAACACAATCACATCAATCAACAAACATAGGATTTTGACTGTATCTCCCACTACAATCCTAGAACTCAGTCTTTTCTTGCTTATTTTTCTTTTCTTCTTCCAGACTGATTTAGTATGAAAGCAGCCAACTAAAATCTGCCTATTCTTTCCAGTCTTCTGAAACTAGCAGAATTATAGGGAAAGGTAAAACTTCCAGAGGTTCATTACATTATACTCATTGTCTGTAAGTGCTGTTTTACTTGCTTCTATTAATTTGGCTTTACAGTGTGCAGAGGCAGCCCGACAACTATAATTTGCCCCTGCAAAATCATTGTTTCAGCACTGAAGTAATCCATTCAGCCACCCATCCAGCAAGCACATGAATCATTAAATTCTTAGTCAGAAAAGATACTTGTCTTTGTGAGATGGCAAAGTGCAGAGGAAGTTCTTAATAGCAAAAAGACTTTGTTTTCTATATTTGAATTTAAAAAGGAACAAATTTTGTTTGCAAGCAGCTCCAGAAGGACAAGGTACATTTTGCCCTACATTCAGGATTCTTGAGCAGTGTATGTTATGTCCCTTTCTAATAGAAAAGGAAGTGACACACTTCCATTTATACATGCACACAAAAAGAATGTTCACTAACAATGTGCATATGCTCACAGTATTTTTAATCTGATTTCTCTGAGAGTTCATCTCAGAGGGTAGCAAAGCAGTGTTTGAGCTGTAAATAGAGAAGGACCAATGACAGCCAGAGAGTCACGAGGCCCTTCCATCCATCAGTCAAGTTGTCACTGCTCCTTCAACATAGGTGAAGAAATGTCAAACAGTATTTGCGGCAAGTTAAGCATTCTTACAAGTGTTAGTGGATGTGTATTGGCTTCAGACACCTGTTCAAACTTTTTTCCTTCAGGAAGAAAAATCTTGGAAGGCACATAGCTTGTGTGGCTTTTTTCCTTTAGATGACTAGTTTCCATCAGGCCCTGAGGTAGAATATGAAGTACTAGGGGACACTTGTGAGACCACGGGTGTCTAACGCAAATAGGCAGCCAGTGCAGGGTTGTCAGTGAAGATAGCAACCTGGCACGAGAAATAACACTAGTAAGTAATTGAAGCAAGGAAAAGGTGTGTCAGATGAGACAGCTGAGTTGGCAGGTGAGTCTCCCACGAGATACAAGGAGACATTGGTTTGGAGAATCAGACTCTCTTCTGCCATCATTTACAAAGTCTCTTTCTCCTCCTCTTAAACATAAAAGAATCAGACAGGCAATACCATGTCTAGTAACACTTGTATTTAATCTTGGTGATCTGCAGATACTTAAGCCCACTATCTTTAGGGCAGGCACCAGGTGAGTGAAGCGGGTTTTTTAACTCTAGCGCTTAGCTTGAGCTAAAATTCTGATAACAAATTATTGTTTGCTTCTGGTATTTCTTCTCCTTTGCTAACACATAAAATTTACACTATTACCTTGTTTACAGTAGCAGTTTAACATATTTCAGAAATACATTTTGTATATGTATATTTATATATCTATTCCTTTTCACAAATAACCCTCCAGTCTCCCCCTGGGAAGGTATTCAGCAAGGAAAGTGAGAAAGAGCCCGTTTTTTCTCAGCACCCCTTGTTGCCAGCCCACAGTACCTCTGTGAAGCTGATCTCCTATCACCACCAGCAACCAGGCACTGGGACAGTCTCCTTTGGGAGGCTACTATTACTAAATGGTTTCCTTCACAGCACTGTGCTATCATGCTGTACACAGATAGTTAAATTTCTACACTGCCTCCTCAAAGCTAGTTCTTGGTCTAAAAAATCCCAAAATTACATAGGTTTCATGGCAGACAGCACACTTTATAACATGAAAAAAAAAAATGTAAAATTCTGTCCACAGGGGAAAAAACTGCAAGGAAGGGAACCCAGGAGATTATTTTGTGTATGCAGCTATAAGGTACTTCTAAAATAAAATTAAAAAAAAAAAAAAAAAAAAAAAAAAAAAAAAAAAAAAGGACTAGCTGGTGTATAAACATGACTGAAGGAAAATAAATATTCAGACAGGTTCAGCCTGCTTCATTATTTCCCCCGATGCTTTTCAGACATCTTCCCTCTCAAGCACTTAAAACACATACCAAAAATATTTGTTACTCCCTTAAGCCATTTTTAGCCTACCTGTCTAGTGCTCAAATAGAATTCCTTGCAACTGCAAGCTGTAGTATTGTGTTAATAATTTTCCCCCAATTCCACTGAGGTACAAAGAGAAACTTGAAAGGAAAATCAAAAATTAAAAAGGCAAAGGGATCTTTTAATATATACTGTCAAACAGCTGTGAGGCCTTAATCCTAGAGGCCTTTTTTTATCCTTCCGTAACACTTACTCACGATTTTTCTCTTCAGCAACAAAAAGGTGCTAAACCCAAATAATGGATTTTTGAAATGCGATTTTTTAAAACATGGTTATTTAAGCAAAAAGTTCTCTTACTGACTTCTTGACAGTGCCCAGAAATTGTACACAAATTTGAAGAGGAAGTGACTTTAGCCTGTTACCATTTAACCCTATCCCCCACCACCATTTCCTTGCTGGAGGGCACTTTTGCCCAACATGCAAATTCAGAGTTGTTGCCAACAGATGGTACAAGCCACGTTTTCACTTAAAAATCACAGACCCAAGCTGGAAAGATCCTTGAGTAAGAAGCATATCACTGATGTTTGTAAAATCTATTTGCTCTTATTCCACTACAAACACAAGCTGAAAGGCAAGGTCTCCGTTCTTTAGCATGTTAAACACCCCATGTACGGTGAATTGGGACCGAAAACACTCAGTTTGCTGAGCACAGTTTAGAGGACTGAGACTCTGTGTGCCCATCTTAAATCTGCTCTTCTCTGTACAAGCACATGACCCTCAGCAGCTCAACAAAAAGCAGTGCAATCCAGGTAAAATGACAGAAAACAAAAGATGTCCATGGCCTGATTTTGGTTCATTTTTCCTTGTTGTAGTTAAGAGGTGGGTAGAAGCATGTCTCACATGATATTTCTATTAGCTCTTTTCATTGATTTGTCATTAACTCCAGTTAATACCGTACTGTTCTTGTCTATATAGGGATAGCTAAAAAAAATAAACCAAATGAGTATCTAATAGGAATAATTAAGCTATGTTTAAGCAGTTTATGTGAAAATAATTAAATTATAATTTAAAAGTAAATAATGTTTTCATTTTAAAAATATACTGACTTTAAATTTCAAGTTATGACAATCTTTGTGAAATGTCCAAGAGCAGTGTGAAGGTGTCTCATTAAAACCTTGATACTACAGCATTTTTTCCAAGCTGATTTTATTGCAGTAGCCTCTGAAGACCAGGGAGAGGGGATATTCTCTTCACTACTACTTATCCGGCTAGCAAACTCAGTGATTAGATAATGAAAAACAGAGCAACCAAAAAAACCCAACTTCTTTTCCCTCTCCACGATTAGGGCTAGAACAGGTCATTAATGAATGAGATCTACAATTTCTAAATCCAGGCAGACTGAGTCCTCTGGAAGGTATTACATCATTTTCTTCATTGGAGAAGACATTTATTTTGTTAAATATTTTTTTGTATGTGTGAAATGTATGTTTATAAACTTATTTACTTAGACATTCAGCATATTTAAACTAACTGAATTTTTAAATTCACAGGAACTTTTTATATTTATTAATTAAATTTCAATTTCTTCCAAAAGATGTTCAGAATATAGATCACTAGAATAGTAGAACATGAAATGCTTGAATCTGTTTCAGATAGTAATCTGAATATATGCTTCTTTCTTTATGAATACCTTAAATAATTTGTATGGCATAACCATCAAGTGTTTCTTTTATTGCAAAGGCAAAATTTTGTGACAAATCAACACTCAATGGCAGCTGCAGCTTTCAAAATTCAAATGCATTGGCTATCAACTGGCACAAAGTAACTCTTCTTTCAGAAAGTGGTGGGAGGAAAAGCCTTTTAAAAGTCTATTACTCGAGACAATTTTTTCCAGCTTCAAGCTTTAAATCAGTAATAAAAATGACTATTTAAATTACTTTCATGTCAATCCATCCACCATGATCTGCAGAGAGCTATTTAAGAAGACAGAGACAGACTAAGGAATATCTTCACTTGTGTTACTGTCAAACCTGGTAAGGCTCGTGTTGATCATGTCACATTAATATTTCTTAAAACTCACATTTTGCTGCTTTCAGTATTTCAATGGAGAAAGATATATACATTATTATAAACACAGATAACTGGCCAGAATAAAGGAAAAACTTATTTGTTTGCAAAATCATATTAAAGCGATGACACATGACTGAGAGCCTCCATTGTAGTAAAAAGATAGCAACACCAATTGTCAACAAGCAGAAGCACAATGAATATATAATTACCCCTTATGTCTCTAATATAGACAGCAAGACAGAAAATAACATGAAAGAAAAAATATATTCTGTATATCAATTAAAAACCCAAAGCCACCAGCACCATGTAAGCTTGTACTGTACAAAGTAATACTTTATTTAAAAACACTAAAACAGAGCTACTAAGGTGTCTTTAGAAATAATTTTCAATGAGGTCAGGAGTCTGAAATCCTTTCAGAAAGTACTTCAAGGCCCAGAATGAGATGTGCATTGCTACTACCTTAAGTCTTTCCCCTCCATCCTTCCTCCATTTTTTAAAATCCTCTCATAGTAAAGGAACATTAGAGAATTCTATGGAATATCCATTGGACAGTCTCACTTATGTCTTACTTAATTTGGAACTATCTAGCAAGTACAACAGACCCTGCAAAAAACCTGCCATGTGAAGACCTATGTTTGCCTACAGTGGGTGCTTACACTTGACCAAATTAACAAGAAGACACAACCTCTGCCTTCCTGTGGAGTAAAAGTGGACATAAACAGTCTTCCCAGAAAGGAGAAACCACTCTGGTACTCTTAGGTACCTATGATAAGGTCGTTATTGTGAAAGTACCTAACAGATAAGTTAACCAACCTTAGCTAATGTGGAGATAGGGTTGCTCCAGTCACTTTCTGGCAAAATGAAACTAATGAAAAAACAAGTAAAGTCACTATTCATCTATCACAAAAAAACCCGCTCATGTCACTATCTGGGCTTCAAACCCCCACATATCCATCCAGGCTCTCCCTGTACCAGCAACTTCCTTATCCTTTCAAAATACATTTGCCAGCAACACAGAATTCAATCAGATCACAAAGTTGTAGGTCTGTTGTCTTCGTGGACATCATTAATGAGAGGCCAGGGCTGTCAGCAATATGTGGATTGCATCTATTACAGTGCACTATTGAAAATAATTACGAATACAAAAAATAGCTGTGTAAAAACACCTACAGCAATTGGGAATTTATCTTAGACTTGTGCATCCAATGAACCATACATTTTCAGGCAGACACAAACCAGTTCATTAAAAAAAAAAAAAAGCCAAATAAGAAAGGGTAATGTATTCTGGTTTTATGAGAGCTGCTGCCTCTCTCTACAACTGAGAGGTGACAACAGTGTGAGATCTATTTGGTCTGAAGCCTTAGCTGAGGGTTTTCTCTATTTTTAGCAGCAGTAACAATAGCAAGTGGATGAAGAACTGCATGTTTGTATTAGATCACAGAACAAACTTGCCACATCTTTCAGTGAATTGCCTAGTCTTTCTTCCGTCTGGTGATGCCTTTTCATGTGAATTAGCTCACCTGTATTAACCTAACTCCACCTTAAAGGTTTAATTTTCAAATAAAAATACATATTTCTATGTCCTGAAATATACATAGTAGGGCAAAAGTAGAACTTATCAGAGTACCTAAATAGGTAGTTGAGGTTGTAAATCTAGCTAAACATATCAATTTATTTTGACAAATCCATCGCTTTATGACAAATAAAAGAAATGGTTTATACCTTAAATGGCTTACATCACCATATAAGTTTCAATATTCACACATCTCCAAGAGTCTCAGAATCACAGATACACCTACAAAGGAGAACCTGCTCGGAGAAAGTGGCACATTTGGGAAAGGTGCACATATCTGAAAAGCAGCAGACATGAAGAAAAAAACTGCACAAAATAAAGGACTCGTGAAGGTACTGTTAAAACAAAATAGCAATGACTAATCTGTGTGTGAAGCCTGGAAATTAAACTCCAGGACAACGGGTGAAAATTAGGGGAGGTACGGAAGAACTCTTTCAGACCAGGGCAACAGCTACCCTGACTCTTTGGCCACTGCAGACTAAGTGAGGGAGCAAAGCACAGTGCTGCAGTCAGATTATCCTGCCCAAAAATCTTTGCACAGCTACTCATCACCTACAAACCATACTAGGACATGTGCATGAAGGGGTTGGCAAGGAGAGTGTGCTGTACCCTCTGCTTTTTCACTTGAAATAAAGTCATGATCCATTTTAGAGAATCAAACTCTTCTCAACTGATGTATAAAATCTGCTGCTAAGATAGGGGACTCTGTCGATAATCAAATTAGACATGAATAGGGGGAGGGACATTTCCTTCTGCTATACCCAGTTTTGCCAAATTTGGGTATATTTGTGACATTTGAGACAGTTAAAGCCATCCATCAGCATCTCTGTCACTAGCTTTGGGTTTGCAAAAATGGAAACAAGATGTTGCCTTGGAATGCAGCTTTGTAAAATTCTGCAAATTAAAAAACACCTCACTAAAAGTTTCTATATACAACTAGAAGCTACCACTGTAACATGATAAGCAAGATAGGTGCTATCATATGAATGGTCATTTTGTAAAATGTTAATAGTAGGATCCTGAACTTACTCAGATTAACTTTCTTATTATTTACACAGAACATCATTAGGCTATCAAAACAGACCACAGTCTAACCCAGAAAAACAAGCAGTGTGCTGGGGGGTGGAAGGAATCAGTATTCTGGTGCAGTAATAAAGGTTTCTTTCTCCAATGATAATCAACTCTGCATAATTAAAATAGCTTAGACTGTTGAACTAATTTTCAGACTGGAGGTTTCTTCCTGTAGCAACACTTACACACAAAGTTTCTACTGCGACTGAATTTAATCGTGAGCCTAATTACAATTTTAATGAATATCTTCAACACTGCATGTAAACTTGCACTTCACAGTCTTGCTATCAGAGCATTCTTAGAAGCTTTCTGCAGTTAATATAAAGGATTATTCTGAGATGCTCATGGTATGGCAGTATTTTTTAAAAGACAGTTTAAACTATATTTGGCCAAATTGAAATAATGTTTAAATTAGGGTTGTAATAACTATAAGTTTTAATATGCATATTTCTGAATATTTTTACTATACATTTAATTAAAGATGAGAAATTTGTGTCTATCTAATCCAGTTCTAACTTCAGAATGATCCAAACTGTATCTCTTAAGTTTCCCTTCTTGTAAATATTTGAGGTTTACTTGCAGATTTTCTCACACAAGGGCAAAAAACAATACAGGAAATCCTCTGTTCACAGGAGATTTAATAGCCAATGTCTAAAAATTGCACCACCAAAATACCAGTTCTGGCTAATTTGGCTGATTTTTTAACATAATTCTGGTGCAGTAACTAAAATTCTGTAGCAGCTCCACATAAATACAATGATTTTTAATTAAACATGAAGATTCATAATTCACCATGGAGTTTCTGCTTCCATATACAGGATTTTTTATTTTACACTCCCCTCCAATTTGCAATGGCCAGAGTGATGGACCATTTGCATTACCGCATCACAAGTTGCAACCTGGTCATTCAGCAGTTTGCAGGTGACTTTTCCAGGTCCGAAGAGGATGTGATAGATTCAAGATGACAGGATATGAGCATTCTGTAGCAGTTACTGATGTACCCTTCAGTACTGAAGTAGTCAATACAGAATAAGTATTTTGGTGTTCCAGGGTTAAATTTCTGTTAAGGTTTCTGTGACAAAGCCTATTCAGATGTGCTGAAGGTTTCCATAGTGAAACCACTCCACCATTCCACCCATATATTTCAATTGAGAAAATGTCTTTCTTATTTGCTGTAGACTTTAAATCTAGCAGAAACATCTTCAATCACAGAGCACTATTCCCTGTTTTTATATAATAACAGTATATAATCACTTCTACACATTTATAAAGCAATGTTGAAATCAGTTAACTTTCTTGTCACACTCATCCTTGTGGGAGAATGTCCTGGAATCCCACTGATTTACTGGTAAGGAACCCCTTTAATGTTGTCTGTTAAGTGCCTGTGCAGGAGGATGCCTCCTCCAGAGCCCATCTTGCTGTCCCCTGCTGCGATGCTGGCAACTTCTGCATTCCCAGTTTCACACAGAGGGTTCTCTCCCCAGCTCCAGGAACCCCCTATATCAGAAACCACCACTGAGGCCTCCAACCAGCTGTGCCTCACATGTGGCCCTAGAAACAGGCTGTGGTGTTACAAAACAGATGGAGTGCTCTGTTCAGAGGAGTCTCATGAAAAATGTTGCTATTCCCAGCTGCAATTCTGTGGATCGCAGCTCTTCCCACCATGCTCTGGATATCAACAAAGTTGAGAGATCTATTTAAGGTTAAGAAGGAAAGCAGTTCAGTACAAAACCACTTTTCATTGTTTGTTTTGTTTTCTTGCCTCAGTTCCAGTGCCCATCTATATACACCAGGTTTGTTCTTTTTTTATTTTCCTATGACATGCATTTTGTTTCATGAAGAAAATTAAAATTGAAAAAAAGAAAGAGTTGTTTTCTAAAATTTAAAATTGTATTGAGTGGTAAAACTCTTTAACCTGTGCATTTCTTTTATAAATTCAGCCATGTTTCAGTAGAAATGCCACTACTAGAATGAAAGAAGTAGTAATTTAATTTAATTTTCTTTACTCTGAAAAACATCACCTCAGTACCTAATCATTTCAGCTGTGCTGAAAGGACCAGGCACTGAAAAGGGAGAGATTTTGGTTTTCTGTGTGTCTTTGAGACTTCTAAACAAGCTCTAGCAGATAAATATCTCTAAGCTAAGAGATATAAAGGTAAATATAATTTGCCGTACCTTCAGTGTGGAGGCTGTTTTTCTACTTGAATAAATATCAGTACAATAATACTTTCCAGAATTTAGAAAAAAACAATAAAAGAGCTCAAACCCAAGAAAACTAAAGCTTCTCAGGGATTTGCCAATGTTTAACCATGCTTATGCTTGCAACATAGTCCAGAGGAACTCGATGAAGAGGTGATGTGGAATGAGAGGCACACACAGGCACAGGGCAGTGTGTTGTACCTACAACCTCACACGAGTAACACAGAAGCAGCTATAAGCAAAACTGGATGATGGAGGTCTGCATGTGTGACTTTGGGTTTTTCTAAACTGATTTAACTGTAAACCAATGCGGAAGGGTGTAGTTGTATCCCTCTTGCTCCTCCCAGATATATCTTGCCACCTCTTCCTTCTGCCTGTTCACACAGGCAACCCCATCTTTCAGTCCTACTGGCCAGCAGGTCTGGCTGACTGCAGCTGTACACTGCAGTACAGCAGGATGGCTGCAGGACTGCACAGCCCAGCCTCAGGGAAAAGGACAAAGACTTCTCTGAAGGTGGCAACATCTGCTCTAAATTCTGGGATGACCTGTACTATGCACAGAAACTTGACTCTGATTTCAGGTTAGCAGCTGATGCAGTACAGATATTTTAGTTCTTTAAATTATGCACACCGTGGAAGAATGAGGAAACTAAAAGCACGAAGAAAGCTGGAAACATCTACAAAAAGGAAAAACATAAGGAGGTTCACACAGCACTTCAGATGTACTTACAAAGAATAGGAGCCAAAAAAATGAGAAGATACATGGGAGGTGGTCTGATTTTTCACATAGCACTGGCTGACTCAGAGCAAAATGTTTAATAGTTTTCAGCTATCTTAGAGAAGTGTAAGTATGAAGCACTACCAGAAATTCAAGGAGCACTGCATTCCTTGTAAAAATGAAACACATGAAGTATGTGCTTTTAATCAGGGCACAGAAGAATGTGAAATTACACAGGGGGTTGTGATCAATCTAAGTCAATTTTACAAGTCTAACTACGACCAGATATGAGATAAGATTGTAACTGAGATCTGATCATTTTGGAATAAAAACTGAGTGTTCACTGAAAAATGCAGAATTAACCCTGAACTATGCAATTATAACCTACAACACAACCATAGTTGTCCAATACACAACAAAGACTAGGGGATTATGAAAGGTAAGCAATTCTCTGACACTGAAATCACAATTAAGGATCCACAACAGAAGAGCACTAGCATAACATTACGGGTGAGACTCAAAGTTTGCAGCCATTATGGCAATGGAAACTGCCACAACAGAAAGAAGTAAGGAATTAAACAAAATAGATGAAATTAATTTTATCACTTCACAGTAGTTTGCAAGCTGCAGCAACATGGGCTGTTGGCAATAAATACTATCTCTGTCAGCTCACTGCTCCAATACAGGTGGATAGTCTATAACTTGACTAGATCAAGCAGGACATTGCTTTCTTGCACATCAACACAGCCTTTGCACCAGGGAATAGTTAGGAACAGGTAACGGAGCATAAATGGGTGAAAAACACAACTTACAGGAATGACTGTTCCCTCTGGGGAGGGAACTAAGCACTAAGCACAGGGGTGAGAAAGAAAATGCAGTATCAGTAGTGGAAAGGAGTAATTGTTACCGTGTTAAAAATTCATCTTACATTCAGTCTTAACAAGCAGATAGACCAAAATTATTAAAGAAGAGTTTGAATCAGCATTCTGTGGACAAAGTTCACCCCAGAAAACAAAATATAGCTAATTCCATCGCCTGTAGAAATGTTGTTCCTACCTTATGCCAAAAGAGGAGCCCAAGAGACACATTGTTCTGGGCGTAAAGAGAGAAACAGATAACAGAGCACACACACTGTGCATCATTTTTAAAAGAGAAGAAATAAAAGAGGTAGAGAGATCAAGACCATACTTTATTTACAGCTGAGTTACACAGCAAAGAGCAGGTGTGCAAAATGCAGGCGTTTTTGCACCTGATGAACAAAAAAGTACTGGTAGAAGCGAAATAATGTGAGAGGTTGTCACAGTTAATAAGATTTGGTAAAAAAGATCATATCCATGTATAAAAAAAAAAAAAAGCCAACCATTTTTTCATAGTCATGTGGGAATTCCAGTCAATATCCAGTTATATCTGATAACACATATAAGATACACATAGAGTTTTTTAGATCATCTCTTAATTGGAGAAAAACAATAGAAAAGTATTTTTGGAAATTCTAGGCAATTTTTAGAAGAGGTACCAATTAAGACGAAGCAAAATGACAGAAACTCACATCAAAATTACAGAAATATAAATCCCATATAACAAAAAGAAAAAACCCAAACAAGCAAACAAACAAACAAAAACAAAAAACCAAACAGGAAAATCTTTAACTTAGCAAGGCATTTAAGCAAATTAGGGTAAGGTGAATAATCCATAGGGAAAACTGTTTCATGTATTACTCTTAAATGTTGGGATAAAAATTCTGACACTTCCTTTTATTTCTTCCAAGTCTCCTTGCTAGTTTTTTCTGGAAGGCATTAAGGAGTACATCTGATTCTGGCTCAGGTTTTTTGGGATAGATCACTGGAGGTTTTCTAAATTGGTCGGCAGTAGATTTTGCCAGCATTCATCTCAAACTTCCCTGGCTTTCTCCAGGGTGCAGAGTAAGCTGGATCAGGTTTCATGTTTAAATTAATTTGGAATTGCTTGTTCCAAAAGTGAACTGGAGTTTGCAAGTTTTTCAGCTTTCCTTTGCTGGAGATGAAATATTACTTTCTGCCATTGTACTTTTCAGAGTCAGAGTCTCCAGCCTTTCAGCCTACCTACATGACCAGATCTTTCTTGCCTTCTACCACAATTCATTTGTGTTCCGTTCTAAATTTTTCTTAACCAAGTACAGTTCTATTCCTGTCAGATTTACCCAGCTCTGAGATCCCATCTGCTTGGCTATATATTCTTTAACAGATTCTGTTTGCTATATGCTGACCTAGTTCAAAGTTACATTTGTTCATTGACTGTTCTGTATTCTGCCTTCTCCCATGTTTATTTCACAGAAAACTGTATGGGTTTGCAGTTAGGTTTTTCACCTAGGGCATTTTTATAGATTAGAAACAGTACAAATTCGAGTAATGATCCCCAGGGACCCCATTTAATACTTTACCTAAATTGAAATAGCTTCACTTACAATCACTTTTTATTCTATATGGGTAACCACTGTGCTATTCATCTAATTTCATATTACTGGATCTCTTAAGTCCTTGAAGCTCTTTGCTGTGAGCAGTCTCGTGACAATGCTTGCTGCTTAAATACACCCCATTATACCCTGTAGTGTACCTCTGAAATATACTGTGTGTACAAGTCTAACATTACACATGTTGGGCCACCTAATGATTTCCCTTTTGCTTATGCCTGCTTTGTTTATTAGAAAAAGAAAGGATTTCTGCTCTTATAGTCATAATGTTGCTGTTTCTACGTGCAGGAAAAATGCAGTGATGGACTGACTGCCATTTTTTGGCTCTTCTCTCTAATAAGAGAGAAGAGCCAAATAAGGGTTTGGTTGTTCTAATTGGTATACTCAAAAGCATCATCATTACAAAATACCTCATAGACAGATCTTAAACTCCTCCTGAGTTGTATCTCCTTTTTGAAAGCTTTATCATCCCCCATAACACTGAGATGTTTTACTGGGGAGTAATGCAGAGCCCACTTTGAGGAAGCAGATCTCATACCATATAAAGGCTCCAAAATACAGTGATTCCAGTGCAAGCTCAAGTAGAGACAAGCTAATCTAGGAGCAAGAAGAAAATCTCCAAACCAAGCACAAATTTTCATGCTGACTGGAGGGATGGAAGGGAATTTATGACAACTCAAGCAGAGAAGCAGGTCTGATGCACCAGGTTAGTGTAGCTTCCATCTCCAAAACCAAGCTTCCAGAGGCTGCCACTTTTCTCTTTAAAGGGAAGACTCCAAGTCAACAGAAACAGCTCAGCCATTTTAATGTTCTTTTCCCATCTTCATCCAGTTCTTAGAATAAAAGAAGCATAGACTCATTAATGTTGGAAAAAGACATCTAAAGTAGAGCCCAACTGATAACCTATCTCCACTTTGTTCAGTGCTAAACCGTCCCCAAGTGCCACATCCACACAACTTTCAAACACTTCCAGGGATGGTGATTCCACCGCTTCCCTGGGCAGCCTGTTTCAATGCCTGAACACCCTTTCAGTGAAGAAATGTTTCCTAATCTGAATGTCCTGTGGAACAACTTGAGGTCATTTCCTCTTATCCTGTCACTTGCTGCCTGGGAGAAGAGACCAAACCCCACCTTGCCACAACCTCCTCTCAGGTATTGCATCATTCTGTATTTTTTTTTCTATCTCTTCCTGATACACCACCTGATGTATACCACCCATCACCATTTAAAAATCCTTCTGTTCATAGCTGAGAGAATAACTGGACTTGATCCAACATATCAGCCTATCCTGCCCATTTAATTTCTTACCAAATAAAACCTGTGCATTTTTCCATACTACTGCCCATGCTTGGAGCAGTGCCCTTAAGCATCTACAAAATTGCCTCATTATCCTGCTTTGAACTTTCCTTGCATCAAATCTTGTGCTGAGGTGGGGTGGGGAGGAGAGGACAACAAGAGCTAAAAACAGGTCCAATGCAGGTTATCTCTGCAGAGCCACAGCAAAGGGCTGAGGTAACAAGTAAAGAATAATTTTGCTGCTCTTCAGAGAAGAGAAGGATTTTTTTTTACCAGAATCCATGAAATAATTGTACATTAAATTTAGCTGTAAAGCCATGACCCTGGAAAAAGGACTTGGCTGTAAAGCAAATGTTTTTCATATTCAGTTTCACTTTCCTGGTATAAAATATTTAAGAAAACATAATTCTACCTAAAATAATTCTATAAAAAAGTCATCACACTCTTGTCTTTTATATGTATCACAGTCAAACATTTCAAAATTATTTCATCCAGCACAAGGCTTCCACGTCCCTTATGTTGTAAATGATCAGTACTTGTGAAAGCCTACAGAATTTACACTGAAAGGCAAGACAATGAAAAAAATAAACCTTCTTACTGCATTAAAACCCCTCTTCCTCTTATCTGAGTGTCTGTACTGTCACCAACTATTGGAGAATGTGAATGTTTCTACATAAATTAATTAGTGCTAATGAAATCTCTAGTAAACCATGTGGAATTTCTGATCCTTCTGTCTGTTGAGGCTGTGAAAATGGTCTCAGTGAGATCTTAGAGAATTGGAATTATTTAAGAAATGTGAGTGCTTGGTGTTGCAAGTGACATTGCAGTTTTGATGGAAGGACTTTATCAGACACAGAGGTTTTAAAATCTTTCTTAAAGAAGGTCAGTTTCAATTCACCTAGTGTCCTCTCAAAGTTCATTTGAGAGGGGAGGGGAGGGGAGGGGAGGGAAGAGAAGAGAGGAAGAGAAGAGAAAAGAAGAGAAGAGAAGAGAAGAGAAGAGAAGAGAAGAGAAGAGAAGAGAAGAGAAGAGAAGAGAAGAGAAGAGAAGAGAAGAGAGAAGAGACATTATAATTCTGAATCTCTATAAAGAAAATTGTTTAGCTAAAAACTAAACATTGTAAGTTTTATAGTTCAGGAAACTGGTTTTGTTAACCAGTAGAACTTATTGAACTATTTCATTTCAATTTTTAAATAAAGATTTTATATAATCCAAGTTTTATATAACCTATGTTTTGCCCTATATAGGTTTCATAATAATTGCATCTTGAATAGTTAAGCACATTGGATCCTTCTTTTGAATCTGGTATTTTTGAAATGTGTAAGATACATATAGCAAGCAACTAAATTATGTGCATCTTAATTCTGATCTTTAATGCTGCTGTCCTGAATGCACAGAGGTGGAGGATGCCTCAAATGAGGAAGCTTTTCCTTTAGTAGCAATCCCGCTGCTTGGGCCTTTCCCAAAACTGGTCCTTACAAATTCTGCCATAGGGCTGCCCAGGTGGGCAAAGTCTGTGAAACTCCAGGTAAGGCACAAGGTGGAGTTTGGGTTGTTTGTGTTTGCTTGTCTGGGGGTTTTTTGCTGCACTGCCAAGGAGAATGATTGATTTTCTACAGGGTGGCTGCAGCAGAGCCAGTTTTCTTCTGCTCAATCTGTTTTATGGAGGTCACTGAAACTACCTGATTTCTGATATAAACAGGGAAGGAGAAAAAAATTCAGAGAGGATCCTAGGCCAAATACCACTTTCTTTACAGGGTGGAGGAATCCTGAATCACTCATCTCCTGATGTTACCAATATCTCCTTTCTATGAAGTGAGCTAAGAAGTCGGTATATTTAGCAACTGCACAGAACACAACAAAAATTTCCTTTTGTTTCCATGAAGAGAGCACGAGTCAGCGAACCCTCAAAAAATGGCCACAAAGAAACTCCTTCGTTCCCAGAGATGGTCCTGAAAAATCAGTACCCTGATATGATATACAAAGACAAGGAAGCAGATACTGCGGGGAAGTGCATAATATCCTCACAGAGTGCTCTGCTGATGGTCTTCTTTCCCCTTCCTTGCTTATCAGAACACACCCGTCTATGTTCTGCCAGATAAAACTGTCCCACACAGCCTCCAGCTATAGCCCTCTGATTCTTCAGGACCAGAATGCCCACATCCATCCAGAGAGATTGGTCTCCTGGCAGTCTTCTTTATGAAGGTTCTAATTTTTAGAACTGTTGGGAAAATAACAAAACAACAAAAACAAACCTACTTCATTCTTTGAAAGTAATTAACCTTTTGGAGAATAATCATGCTGCATTTCAGAAGGTCAGCAGTTAAAGAACGGACACTTTGGCTTCAGCTCACCCAGAAACAGATACTCCCTTTGAGGCCACAGGGTATCAAGTCTTGGGTCAGATTTTGTGATTTTCCAGCACGGTTCACTTTGGTGCAGAGTGCAGTTTTGTTGGGTTTTTAAGTACAGTATATTATAGGGTCAAGCACAAAAACATTTTTATGTATGCCAAGGCATTTAATAACGTTAATATTTGCTAAGACCATCTTTCAGCATTTCTCATTTGGTCTGCCAAGGCAGGTAAGTAGATGCTCAAGTTATAGTTGGGAATGTGCAGCTCATATGTATGCAACAGAATCTTTGAGTTTCAAATGAAATCTAGACATATCTTTGTATTGGAGTTTTGTGAAGGGTTACTATTTATACATATTTTTCTGTTTAGAGAGTTTTTATCTCTGAGATGACAAATACACCCAACGTTACTAAATATAACAGACATACTAACTTCTATTACTTCTGCTTTTTTATCTTGGTTTCTCTTTAGCTTTTCTTCTCTCTTTTTTAGGAAAAAAACTCCCTACAAACTGTTAATTTGGGCTTTTTATACAGTGTCTTTTCTTGTTCTATTTTAAACATATTGGCAATCACAACAACAGTCATTCACTGAATCTGTTCCTGGCATTTTACAACCAACAGTCAAGTTGTTGACAGAGTACTCAGAGTTTTTTTATTGGGGACACTGGGAATTCCTTTAAAAATGAAGCTTTATTTGTCCAGTTAATTACTTGGGAATTTTTTTTCAACCTGTTTAAAAGCTAGAATACCATTTCCAGGCAGAGCTACTCTACTTGTGTCCCAAAAGGAGGCTGTTTCCTGGTGTTAACCACCATAATGTCAGTCCCTCCATTTATTCATTTGAATCTTAGTTAAACTGAGGTTTATCTCTTCTTGTTCTTGATCAGATTATTAACCCCACCCTCACCTCGACTCAATCCCATTTATTTCAATGTCTTTATCTTCACAGAAAGGCAAAACTTATGAAGTACAAGCGATCTGCAAGCCAGTGATTTAGCAGTAATGTTATTACCATACCTAGCACTGACTATTCTGTTTTCTGCATTATTTTGGATTTTTATTATTTTCTTTCTTTCATTCCATTTTAGCTCTTTAATCAGTCTTCAGCCATGGAACATTTTCTTCTTTTAAGATTTGCTTGATAGAGTAGCTTTGGAAGAAAATTTTTTATTAGCATTTCACAGCAATTTTGTTTTATCTTTAGTTTATGGTTCGTTCTAAATTAATCCTTGGTTAAGGCACTGCATGGCTCCATAGGGCATTTGACATGCCTAACATATTAATGGTTCAAAAATCACCCATCCTTTTCTTTCTCTCTCCCTTGGTTTATCTCTCTGTGTCACATTTTAAGTAAAGAAGGCTCTTTCAGGATGAAGTCCATGCCTGTGCTAAGAACCGGGTCCCAGGCATCAGAAGCATTCACAGATGTTATACTACATTCCAGGAAGTTCTGTGTGGGAACCTTTTGAAATTAACCGGTTACATTTCATTATTGTTTGATGGATATTCTTGTCTTTTTCCAATAAGCTGTTTAGCACAACACTTTTATATACAATATTTTTTATTCAGCAGGACTTGTCAACAAAAATACGGTTCAAATATTTTAAATTTCAAACTGCATTGTCGGCATTTAAGATGAAAATCATTCAGCAGTGACTAGTTTCTGAATTACTTCCTTAAGTTAACTACATATGTAACAAATTCTGTCACCATAGTACCACATGCAGACTTACCTCCATGATGAAGATTATTTTAGAGGTGGAAAATACAAATCCCTTAGATTCAGATTTCCATATCACCTGTTTTCTTTCAGTTTTAAGAGAAGGGGATGAAAAAATGGAGTTACATTTTCTCAGATTTTCTTCCCTATTCCAAACAAGTATATACCTTGAAACTCCAATCTGTTGTAGAATTTTCAATTTCACCATACATAAGGAGAGAGTTGGTGTTCCCTGAAACTACACTGGTCTTGGCTTAATTTCCAGCCACTGGGTGAGGGGATTATATTTCACTATATAGAGCAATGAGGCCAGCACTTACAGCACAGATCCATCTAGTCCTGTCAGTACTCTGGCTGCAGCCAACAGTGTGAAAACACAGCTCTGCTTTCCCAGGGACCCTCAAGCCTCTGTGTATTTGCTACTGAGAGACAGGGCCACCTGAACTGATGGTGGATTTGGGTGGGTTTTGCCATTACTTTCTCCAGTCATTCTGTAAACCCATTAAGTACACATTCCTTTAGATATGCAGAATACATAATATCCACAGACAACACACACCAATTTGAAAATTTGAGGCAAGGCTTTTCACAGATACTGTGCATCACTTTTAGTTCAATTTTAATGTGCTCCATAAAATGAGGAATCAAAGCCTAAAGGTTTACTTAGTATCACTCTGAATTTCTTAAAAGCCACATATCAAATTGAGATTTTTCATAATCATATTAAAAAATGTAAATTTATCAAATTATAAGTTCCATTTAGAAAAATATTATTTTACATTAATTTTTTTTATATCCTAATAGTATGGTAATCAACAGGCATACTGAGAGGCTACACAGCATAACCAGACAGTTGTTATTTTGTAGTAGCACTCTAAAACTTCTTTTAGCTAATAAACATTACCCCATGTTGAGCACAGAAGCACTTTTGCTCTACACAGCATTGTACTACTGATGGGCAAGATCTTCACATCTGAAGTAATATGAACAGTGCCTGTGGATATTTTCATGTCATATTAAAGATTTCTTCTTGTGGAAAGTTCTAGCTACAAACATGCAATAAAAATGTAGCAGTAAAATCTGATATATGAATGCACATGGTATTGCACCAATAAGTAGGTTCCATTCCCAAGGGTGAAAGCCATGTCTGAGGGCAACTTCACTATAAATGAGAGGGCAGGAGAAGGGAAAAGCATTGAAGCTGATCTTGCCTTGGAGCTACACTGAGCACTGGATCAATAGCTATCATTAGTAGAGGTCCCTTAGAGGAAGCTGGCTGCCACAGCGCTGGCATTTAACCTGTGTCATGTGGCACCATGTGCACATGTAGAGAACTTCAAGTTTAGAAGCAGAAGACAGAAAATGAAAAGAGATTCCTAAGCTGAATAGCAACTCTTTTCTGGAATTTGAATGGTTGTTGAGTTTCAAGCAAAAGTAACCTCTTGTTACAAGAGATCAGTGAAGTTACAGCTAATTTTAATACTACACTTTACACATTTCAGCTAGTTATGTGTAGTTGGAATCACTGGAACAGAGAAAGCAGTGCACGTCTGCATAAACCTCATTATCAGTTGAAGGCATGTCATGTTCATTTGATTAATCTCAAATTCCCATTGAATCTCATTTCATTCCAAACGTGTTGTCATTTCAACTAATTTAACTAAAATCCCCCCCGAATAATGATCTTGCCAAGCTTGGTAAATGCACTGTTTGTGTTGTTTATATTGCCTGACTCAACTGACAGCCTTCTCTACAACAGTCTGTATTTTTAATATTGTAACATGATCACAAAACACTGAACATAGAGATAGCATACACATGTCCACAGAATTAATAATGAGATCCAAAAAAATTGAAAGAACTCTTAGCTGCATATAGATACAAAAGGCTTTTGTCTCCAAAGGCACTGAAGAAGTAAAACCAGACTGTTCCTGAATTCTGGGTGACTTCACATGTGGCAGCACTGTCCAGAAAACCCTCTGAAGGAATAGATTTCTCATAGTTTCATCATCGTGCAATCATAATATTGAAAGACAATTCCCTAACTCCAAGAAAGTTATAGTCTGAATAGACAAAAGGGGAAGAATGGAATGAGCCACAAAAGAAAAATGACATATCCAGAAATTAGATAGGACAGAGTCTGTCAAATGCTATTCTAATATCACAGTCATCAATACTCAGACAACACTACTACACATATAAGCACTGTACTAATATATATTGTTGCTGATTCTTCTTTAAGGATCTTCTTCCCCCATCCAAGCAGTATTCTACATTTAAGCAACTACATTTAAGAATGTCATGCTTGAAAGTGCACAAATACTGAAGATGATAATTCTCCCTGTAACTTCATCCCTTTTGGTCTAATAGAATGCCAAACACAAAAAAATCTTCGCTTCCAAATTTTCTCTCAGAATTTTTTAGACAGTTGTCCTTTGCTATATGAGGCATAACAGAAAGTGTTTGCTGTGACCAAAACAATTATAAAAGCAAATTCTCACTGAAGTCTACAGAGAAAACAGAAGACAGAGTAATTTCAAGCAAAATACAGATCTGTGGTATCTTCCAGTAGGAATTAACTAAAAAGACCTTTATATCCATTTTGCGATTTATTTCTGTTGAAAAAGTAGCCAAGATGTCTTTGTCTTGAGGAAATGAATATAAATTTCCTCATAAATACCATGAAAGTTCATAATCTTGTAAAATTATCTTCACACCATGCTGTGCCTGATGAAAATAGCTAATGCAGAGTCCTCAATCTGTCTTCAGAGAGGAGATCCTCCATAGTTAGGATTCTTTTCACCTTTTCCTTGGTTTCTATTCTCCACCTGCACCCACCTGGCAGTCATTGAAAACCTCACCTTCAGCTTTCATACCCTTTTTCCTCAGTGCTTTAGAGCCTCACAGGAAACAGGCCCAGAAACTCTCAGTAATCCTGGTAAATCAGTTAGCAAGCTGTAAACACAGTTTTTTAATCCCAATATGAGGATGGTTTTGCTTTGATCTATTCTGGTGCACACTAAGATTTTTCTGAGAGCAATAACTAGAGAGCTGACAGCAATGTCTTCTTGCTTGTACAGCTGATGAAATATTCCTTTTTAGCAGTAAATCATAAAATAAACTGACAATTTATTTACTGGGTTTTTTTAATTCATCCCCATCAGAATTTTTTCATGGTGTAACTTTGTACTTCTGGTGAAATCTAAGCAGTGCAGAAAGCTAAACATTACAGAAAAAAAGCAATGCAACATTTGAGAAAGAATTGCTGCATCCAGTGAGAGGGAATTTTAACACAGCCCCTGCCTTCCCCATTTCCTCCATCTATCCCACAGAAGTTTAATGCCATAGAGGTTAAGTACTTGGAAACAAACACGGAGCTCCCTTTTGTGCTGACTTAGTAGTGCATCCACTTGAAAAGGATCTAACCACAATTTGAGGGGCTCTTAGGTGAAACTGCTCTGACAGATCCTGCTCTCACAAAACCTTTCCTGTTTCTCAGGCTACATCCTCCATGTACCCAACTCCCACAAATCTCAGGGGGCAAGAGCCTGAGGAGCCTAAATAAATCAGCCAAGAACTGACCTAGAAGCAAAACCAGGAAAAATGGGGTTGGCGAACAGTTTGTCATACCTAAGGAAGCAATGCCACTCTTTGGGAAGAACATTTCTGAAGCAATAATGAGAAAGTAACAATAAGTCCTATGACTCAAGGAACTTAAGTTAAAATTCATATAATGACATTAATTCGAAATCTGCTGGAGCTGACAAAACTGGAAGAGTAAACCCAGAAAGTTGGAGGGAATTCCACTTGAGAGTAGTTATAAGTTATGTGAATTCAAATTTTGAGAATGTGAGAAATAAATACTTTACATTTTCAAAATAGACCTGAAAAATATAATGAAGACTAATTTTCTATTTCACCATTTTTAGCTATAAGTAATAGTAAAGTGTTGATTGTAGGCTACAAGCTAAGAGTATGTTTATCAAGCCATTTGGAGGTAAGAATCAGTACCGTGTTTCTTTTGTACTCTTCCCCCATCTCTCCTTTTTCTTTTAAATCCTTCCTTTTGGACACACAGAAGAGATTTTCATTGTGTTGGAAAAAAAGAAAGCCTTAAAATATAAAAATTAATTTTACTAGAAAACTAATGAATGCACCATAACCCAGATTTTCTATGGCTATTGCATTAGGGAGAAAGAGTTATGAAACTTCATGCTTTTATAAATTTTGTTGAGCTTGCAATCCTGGCTGAAGGAGAGAGCAAATTCTCAGGTGCTAAACATCAAATTGCTTATTGGAACAGCTGCTGCACTGAGCTGAGTAAGCATGACATGCAGGGAGTGGCTTTTTCCAGGCTAATCTTTGACCAGCATCAGTGCTAACACTTAAAAATTAAAAGAAATATCTTACAATTAGAATACGGTTATTGCTATTTCTTTTCCACTAATTATACAGACATAAGTGTTCTTTTTGCATCTCTTACTTTTGGTTCCACAGTTTTTGTCTCACACTGCAATAGGAATTTATGTTTACCATTCTTCAAGCTGTAAAATCTGGAGTTATTTTTGTTGTTGAGTTTGTTTTGTGTTAGTTTCTGTTTTAGAGGTGTAGGGTGGTATTCTTTAACAAATATTGCTTGAACTGGGCGTCTGGAAAAGCAGATCTTTTTCCCTTTTGAGGAACAGTGAAATGCACTGGGATAAAGATAACATGAGGAAACTGTATACTGGTTTTCTTCTTCCAAAGAAAAAAATTCTTATCATGTCACTAGCTCACTAAGCCCTCTAAGTATAGATTATTTTTCTTTACATTACAAAGAAGATGTTCCCTGATTTTATGCCAGATGGGCAGAAAATGTTAAATATCAGGAAATGATACAGATTAGAATGTAGATTATTCAGTATTCAGATTCTTTAACTTCCAGATATGAGTTTGGGTTCTTTTGTTGACTTAGATGACGGGTTGAATTATTTACTTGGGAGCAGTTAGGGCTGAGCAAGTATTAGTTGCTCTGTGATTAATATTAGAGATCAAGATTAACAAGATTAAAATTAATATTATTATAATTAATACTATTAACGACCTGTAAGGCTGTAAGGTAGGAAGCAGAGGAATGCTGGCACACCTTTCGCTGCAGACCCTCTTCACTGACAAGCTCTGCAAGCAGGTAGGAGTGTCTGAAGTAAAAGGCATGATCCTGAAGAGCAGGCTGCATCAGACTTGCACTAATATCTCTACCCAACCCCCTTCTTACTTTCAGGCTTTATTTCCTTAACCTTTCATTTCACTCTTAGTGTTTCTGCATCTTTTTTTTTTTTTTTTTTCTCCAGTGAAGTAGGGGTTCTGCTCCTGCTGGGGAATAAAAGGTGCCACTCCTGAGATCTCCTGCTCACTTTGAACAACGAATTACCAAGAAAGTCAGCTTCTGTTTCCAGCAGGTTCCAATTCATGTCAGGAGCCTGCAGGAAATGGGCACATTGCAGCATCTGATTAAAGTCTTTCATAGCTTAGATTAATGCAGGGTCAGATGGTGAAAATTCTTTCTGTAATAGAAAGCAAGCTGAAACAAAGCTAAAAAGCCTATTCACTTAAAACTCAAGCACAAAGGGAAAAAAAAGTAAAGTAATCCTAATAATTATATGGATGCTTTTGAAAACTCTCCTAACATGTACTTTTCCCCCCAACTGCTAAAAAGTGTCCATATTCTAACCATAAACCTTCACATTTCAATAATTAGTGGGAGACAATTATCTGGAGATCAAAAATCAACTTCCATACCTTCTCATCACAATTAACAATAAACAAGCATAAAACCACTAGAAGCTTGATTTATGAAAGTCTAGGGATGCATTCTAGGGCACATCCAGGATGTAGTTAGGCCTTCCTTCTTCACAAGCAGAGACAGAACTTTCACATTTTCTGAATCACTACCTCCCTCTAATTTTCATCACAATCCTCTAGTCAAGCAAGAATCCTGCCAATCACTAGCTTGATCCATAATTCTGATACTGCATATGGTCTCAGTATACCAGCAGTCAGTCTGCCTTCTCAGGATCTCAGATTTCTTGCCCTTTTAACAACCCACTCTGAGATTTAATCTCCCAGGTGCTTCCTGTTTGTGGATTGTGCAGCAATAAACAACATCAGTAAGAAGGCAGGTTTGCTGTGTATTGCTAGTTGTGAATCTGGAAGTAGAAAAGAGGTCTGAGAGAAGTAGGATGATATTCTTGCACATTGTTTTGAAAACTTAGCAAAAAAATACAGTTATATTTTATTTCAGTGGGAAGTACCTTTAGAGACACTTCATTTACAGAGATTTGTAAATACTCCCAAGCTAATTCTCAAAAATCATTCAGTTATTCTGTTGACTGTGGCAAAAGTTGCTCTTGGGCCATTTAACTTCCAGAAGAACTACAGAGAAACTATAGAAGAGTCTGATCAAATGTTTTCTGAGCAGACAGTTTTTTAAACAGCCAACATACAAGTGCCTGTAAAACTAGTCTCTTGTCAAAGTAAGTGTATGCTTACTTCCCTGCATAATTCATTTATTAAAAGATATTTCTAGATCAGACATTGGGTCTATTTTACAACCAAAAGAGCCTTGCTGTCTTTAAGAAATGCTAACTGAAATGGTGGGAAAATAATACTTCTTGGAAGTTCACATCAGCTACTTGATTCAGAGTCTTTGTAAAGTTTAAGCTAAGTGTCTCTAAATTACTATATTTTCCTCTATTTGAATTCTATAGTCTTTGCTATGTTTTTTAACAAATAATCTTGCAAGTCTTGGATTCTCCAAGGGTCCTCAAAACATCTTACTGTTGTGATTCATTTTACTGGCATGGCAATTATAGACAATTTCCCAATCTTGGTGTGGACAAACAGGTGGCGACCTCAAACTGACTCTTAAATAAGCCTCTTATTCTTACTTGTAATTTTCCTGATTACTTACTCTCCAAATTCAGTCCGTTTCTGCTTGCAGTGTTTTTCTATATGTAGGTAAAACTTAAGTACATAATGTTAAAATTTATGTGTAGTAAAATGGAGTCACGTTGTAATTTCCTACATAATCCATCTCCTCTTTTTTGAAGAACACCATCCAACAGTGACTGCTCCTACAGACAGAAGGACCTAAAGCATAACTTTTTCCGAGATGTCTTTGTATGAAAAAGAAAAGAAATTTTTTTTTGGTCCTTTTTGTTCCCAAGATACTGGAAAGGAATAAATGCAGAAATGAGAAAAGAAAACAGGGCTGCCTTTCTGAATCTTTCTGCAAGATGTTATGAAACTTATGTGCTGCTATTACTCAGCATATTCCTCATGGAAAAGGGGACTGAATTTCAAAACTGATTAAAGTCTCTGCTATGAAAAGGCCAGAGACCTCAGTTAAGAACCCAGCCAGGATTTCAAAAATTGTTCCTACAGCAGCTTAATGCATAAACAGCAGAAGCAGACACTACAGTTATTGACAATAAAAAACGACTCAAAAAGATAAAGATTGACATAGCAATCAGAGGGGTTGTGTGGCACCCTCCAGTAGTTATTGGCATAGCATGGGAAAAATGGCACTCCTCTTTTGCTCCTTGAAAGTGTGCATGGGAGGGGGTGTGATGAAACAGACTATCACCATCAAGAATTTGAAACAAGGTATTCATCCTTTTTCTAGTATTTATGAGCATGATTTGACATTGTAATAAAGAGATTAATTGCTATAGTTCAAACATACATAAGTCAGCACAGAGGCCAAACTGAAGATGACTTAGTTAAGCTAGAAGGTTGCTGATATGAGCTTGTCTATATAGGAAATCTACTGCAAAGTGAGCTAGAACAGAAATTTCTAGCACATTTCTTCTTTCAAACAACTTTCCTGTGATCGTGAAAAGTAACTTTCTCCAGACAAAGCAGACCTTATGCTCTACCAAACTCTGAGAAGACTACATTGCACTTGTTCTTCTCAGTAAGTGTGTGGATGATTCAGTAAAAACCAGCAAATGGACTCTGGAGCCACATGCTAGCTAACCTCACAGGTGTATTCTGTATATGACATCCTCTGCTTAAACAGAAGATAGAGAAATTAGATGAAACTCTACAGTATCCAACTATGTCATACAAAAAGGATAAAGTTTAGATTTGTTCAAGCATTATCAATTCACTTAAGCTACTTCATTGTTATATGTCATATCATTTTTCATTATCAAAGCCCAGGGTGTTTAAAAGGTCTACAAGAACTCTTCTTTCAATTTGTTTGCTGCTGTAGTTCAGCAATATTTAACACCAATGTGTGCTGGCCCTTTGGCACTTTTCTTCATCTTTAACATAATTTATCAAAGGAGGTAGCAAAATACAAGTTGATCAGTCTCTCTGGTTTAATTTAACAAGGCAGGTCATAAAGGCTTTGTTCCTTGACCAGCCATGCCAAAGTGCTGCTTTCACATATTAATGTGACATGACTTGTACAGTCATAATTACTATGACAAGATAAAGGGAATTAGTTAAAACTTAATTAAAAACACATGCCTTACAACTGTGACCCTGCACATATTTAGTAACTTTACTTCTTTGTTTCTGGTTTATCAAAAGGGGAAGGGGTCCACATGAATTTCCCTGGTATTACAAGTGCATCAATTAAGAAAGAAAATTAAACACTGATCATAAATAACCAGATAAGAAACAAACCTGAAACAGGACAAGTACTCTGATTCATGGTTAGTAATGAATTTCTTTGCTTATACCAATGCACTAAAGCAGCAGTGAAGGACAAACAGCAATGCCTCTGCTACGGGTATGAGAAAAATTGATTGGTGCAGAGGTAGGGCACAGAGATGGAAATCTACAGTGACTCTGTGTTGCATTATTGGTAGCCTTTTCAAAACAGGCATTACTGAACAGGCATGAAGAAAAAAAATAAGGCTTGTCTTTTCACATTACAAATAAGAGTGATCAAAAGGAAACAACAGCTTTCTCTGGTTTATCATCACATTGCACAGCTCTGTAGAAAGCATAGAGGGAAAGCAGATAAACTGTATTGGACTAGGCTAAAAGTTTAACCCTGTGCAGTATACTATAAGTGAGCATAGTCAGTCGAGTAATATATGCTTTGCTTTAGCAGCTACACTATTATCCTACAAAAAATTCACAGGATGCCTTGTTGTCATTTGTTGCCACCTTCTCTTTCCCATTAGGCACTTCCCCAACGGCAAGACCATATTATTGTGGTACAACCCATTGGCAGCATCAGAGCAAAACATAATCCTTTCCAGGTTTTGGCTGCAGAAAAATCTGTCTATTCTTCTACTATTGTAGAAGTCATGTGCTACTTTTAGTGCAGACATTCTCAATATGATCTGAGCTCCATGGTGACAAGTTCCCATCACTTGGATTTGGCTGTTTCATTCAACTTTATGAGCTTCTCATTTTCAACAGCTCAAAAAACTTTGTATGTGTCAACATGTTTCTTAACCCTTGTTCACCAGAAGAAAATAATGGCAACAACTACAGGGAAACAAAAGAACATAAGAGTGGGGAAACATTATCCCAATGGGACAATTGGCTCCTTCTTGATTGAGGTAAAGGGGTGACTCATCTCCCACGCTGGTACTACTGGTGCCAAATGAGCTCTGGCTCTAATACATTTTGCAGCTGTTTGTAATCCTGCCCTAACATGCTTCTGATAAGTAGTGAAATAGTTAACAGCACATGAATTTACAGTATAACTAAATATCAGCATTAATAGTGCTGAAATAAATGAGCCTGTCACATCTGTCGGAGCTACTGTTCCAGGCCCTGGCAGGCAGTGCCCTCTCTAAGGCTCTCAGCTAGGGGCTGAGTTGTGTGAAAAGCATTTCAGCACAGGGGACAGGGTGTCTGCACCAAAGAAGCATCTTGGTGCTGTTACACCTGCACAATGAGACCCTCACTACTACACCTTGAAGCTAGAAGGGTGTGTATCCAAGAACAGTGCAAAACCATCTAAAGATCTAGGAATTTAAGGGGATCTATAGGCAAAATTTGTGCAAATGCCTTTCTGGTTTTCTTTGTAAAGGAATGCTGCAAAAGCAGAGATTTCACCAGACTCTTGGACCTCCAACTGAATCTGACCCAAGGTCTGACTGCTTCATAGCTCTTATATGCTGGATCAAAAGTAGCTGGTGCAGGTGGCACTGGTGACTGCGCTGCAGCAACACAAAATGTGACACCACTGCCTGCTGGTTTAGTCAGCATCTCAAGGCTGAGCCTTGGTGTGAGCTGCCATGGTCATGCTTTTCTGCAGAAGGCTGAAAGAAGGACTGTAAGCCTTTGAATGTGGACACATAATATCGCAATAGCAGTCGAGTTATTCTATTTACATTACATGAAACAGAGAAGGCTCACAAGAATCAGAAAAGATGCAACAAGGTTTTGCTTCTGCCCAGTATTTTGACATTTTCTCTCAGACTTTTTGGAGTATAAGAACATTTTATGAACACCTTTTGAAGGGGAACCCATTTTTTTCTGGCTGCTGGATGAAGGGGAATTGTGTGAAATACAGTCACGAGCTTTTGAAGTAGAATTAGCAGCTTGAAACTCCTAAAATTAAGAATAATAAAAGTGAGAAATAATCCAATCAATAAAGTATAATCCCTGTTCTCCTATCCTGGGTGAGCCACACTGCAGCTAATTCAATCAGAGCATATCTACACATCAATTAGACCATATCTATATTAGTATCACATTACTGTTATATAAACAGATTATATGTGCCTGCATCCTGTGATGTATAACACACTGTATCACTGCAAAGCTTTTCAAGCAGATGTTGCTGTATTTTCAGACTGAATCTAGCACAGCTTCATTCTCACAAGAGTTAAACAAGTAGCACTAATAAAAATCCTTTTTTTTTACATATAACAGACTGAATCTCAGACAAAGGAAACTGCTGCAATGATTTAAGACATTATTGCCTGCAGTTCTTTACCTCGCCCGTCTGGCAGAGGGAACAGCCCCTACAGCACAGACAACAAAACCAACTACAGTTCACAGATTAGCACAAGCCTGTCTTCATTAGCAAGTTAAGCAAATATAGAAGAATGTGAACTGGAGCACCCATAACAAAGATCCATGTTCCTTTATTCTCCCTTTGCTCACTTATAGCAATGAGGTAATGGGAAAAATTAAAGGCAGTAACATCTTGTCTCATTTCAGGGAAATCCAGACTTGTGAGTTGGAGTCGGATCAGCCAGCAGAGCAAAATTTACCTGGCTAACAGAGCTATGACAGTAAAAATCCACCATATAAACATTCACTCAACCAACTTAGAACATTTCTTAATTATAACTCAATTAACAATGATACTGATATGCTGCAAGTTGCACAAAAACAGCGTGAAAAAAAATGAGGCATGATCTGTTTTTGACTTTCAAGGTAGATGTCCCTTAGTGACTAACACAATCATCAATATCTTGAATCAAATGCAAATGTTAATAAGCTGAAATGCACACTTCTATGCAACCCTGTGACAACCATTGGGATCTGCACATTTATAAAATAGTGAAACTCTTTTGGCAGAAAATCATTTGCAAATGTGGAAGATGTGAAAATATCTTTTTTTTTACCCCATCAGTAACACATGAAGTGTAGCACTAAATAGAGTGTTCCAGACAGCAATATTACTTGAAAGGCAAAAATACCAAGAACTGAAAGGAACATTTACGGCTGTAGCAAGGCATGGCTACTCTGAAGACTGGTATAAATAAAATTCCAAATTAAATTTTATATTTTTAATTTACAAAACACTCTAATTTTGAGCCACCTTGTATGGTGTCACTTACTTAGTAAAAGCCACGGCAGCAAAGCAGACCTTCACAAAAACAAAATCCAGACCTCAAAATATTCAGGGGAAAAAGTACATCTATGCAGCCCAAATCACAAAAAATACTAAATACTTTCTGAATAAAAACATGACAGTGTCAGTGGATACACAAGAGAAGGAAATATGTATATAACCCATATAAACAAGGCAAATCTTTCTGCTTTGAACTTTAAGACCTACCAAGTTTAAAGCAGACACTGGAACTACTTACCTGCTGTTTTACAACTAAAATCACTCTGATCTTTGCACTGCTGAAGGTGTTCCTTCTTGCTACTTCTACCCAAATACAGTCACTCTTTAACCTGTGAAGTACTGCATCCCCTGTGCTTTCAGCTAGAGAACAATGACAAGACTGCCATATGTGTTATGTAGGTTGTAGTCAGAGCAAAACCTCAAAGAGTTGATAGGAGAAACCTTCCTTACACCCAAAGCTAACACAAAAGCACAGATCATGTCCTGTGGGTCAGAGCTACCAATCAGCCAGTGTATCTAGTCCCATCAGAGGCTGTTCTAGCACAGGAGAGCACATCAGGCTGGCCACTGCCTGCAGCTTATTCCTCTCTTGCTCTCCCAGAAGCTGCAATCTTTGGATTGGGGATTTCTGAGGTTCATCCCTGTCTCTGTCTTTAGCATCTGCCTTGGCCTTGTTGGAATTTTCTCCAAGCCTGTTTTCCATCTGATGATACCACCTGTCTCTTCTACACAACCTCCCATGGCAACAGTTTAATGAGTTCACTATCCATGATGTAAAAAATTCTTTTTCCCCCAGCTTTTATCTGTTGCTACTTTCAGCGAGTGTCCTTAGATCAACTGTGGCTGCATTTGTTGAATAACAAATGCATTCCTTGCAAACATCAGGTGTAACATGTTCAATTTTTACCTCTCCTAGTTGGAAGATCCTAGTCTTTTTGGTCTGTCTTTGCAATACAAGGACAGCCCCTTAATAATTTCAGTTGCCCTCTTCCATACTTGTTCTGTGTCCTCCACAGAGCCCAGAATGACCCACTGCACTTGAGTTGTGGGTTCCTTAAGGTTTTACATAGCAGTAAAATGATACCCTGTCTTGATCTCAAAACTCTTTCTGATAATGTCTGAAAATTTTCCACAGTCTGACACTGTGCGTTAAACCAGTTATTTCAGAGAATTGAAATCGGTGATAACTCTCAAGTTCTCTTTTCTGTGCTGCAATTACAAGATCAGTAGTATGTATATTTAAGTTCAGTTTTCTGCAGTTGCATTACTGTGTATTTATCTATAGTGAAGTTCATTTGACTCATTTTTTGTCCCCTCACTCTATTTTGCAAGATGTTTTAAGAGTTCTTCACCAGTGTGGCATTTGAAGGCCTGAAAGTCCATGAACTCGGAGATTTCATTGCAAACTCCTTTCTCCAGGTCATTAATGAAGATGTTGAATAGGAATGGTAGTAGCACTGACCTCTGGGAGTCTCTGCTAGTGACTCTTTTCCATTCTGAAGTGACCTTAAAACTCACCTTTCTGGTTCTGAACATTTAATCAGATTGGAGTCCTCAAAAGGACCTTTCCTCTTGTTTCTTCAATAATCCCAACTGTCTTCCTCCCAGGCTCTAGTCTGTGCCAACAAAAAGTAATGTAGAAATAGTCTCAACCAAGCAATAATTCCTATGGTTTCTTCACCCAGATCCTTTGTGTACTGGCTATGCTTTTCTTAAAGGTCTCTGGCTACAATGCTAAAATTTTTTCTGGCCCCTCCTTTCAACTCTTACTTTTTGTCTTCTAAATAGTTCCACAGCTACTTGTACTAACTCCCATCTTTCCAATTCAAATAGTCTTTTTCCTTATTTCACCACATCATTTGCTTTACTGACTTCCAGTGGATTAGAAGGAGTGCATTTCCTGTGTTTAAGAGGTATACTATTTTCTTAAAGAAAAAATAGCTTCCTCATATTTTCTTCTATATGTTTTCCTTTAAACAAAATGTTTATATCAACATTTTAGAGTATTTAGCATAAGAAAAAGCTGGATAATAATTTCATAACCAACACAAATATCTAAGAAATTATCTGCCAATTTGTGACTTGGTTACATTTTCTTTACATAAATGATTTACAGATGAAGCATTAAACAGACCCCATTAAAGGGTTTTTTCATCTAGCTAGAAACTTGCTGCTAGCTAATCTGGTACAGCAGGAACCGTGTCAGAGGGGAATGATCAAAGTATTGAACTACAAAATAAAGTAAAAAGGATTGGGTGACAACATTTTGATGTCTTATTGAGGAGAGAGTAAGGCTTGAAAACAACTTTTAACATTTGGTTGTACATTCAAAACTCAGTTCCTGTGTAGTGCACACCAATTAAGGAAGGAAGGGTTATTTGTTAATACTATTTAAACTACTGGTGTTTTTCTGGTACTTATTAGCACCTACTTGTCTCCAATGACAAGTGAATATTTTTGATAAACAAAGTCTTTGTTAAATTTTCAATACTTCACTTCTGGCTACCTCCTTCATGATAAACAGGCCAGCCAGTTAAGACAGGGAAGGCTCTCCCCTGATCCAACCTACTCAGCTGTGAACAGGTATCTCATAATTTGGATTAGAAATTAGGAGTTGCTGTCTGATGGCTGATATTGTTAAGTCTCACATGGTGTTGAAAAGTTCTCCTGTGCTGCTAGCTACAGAAGGTCACATAACTTTACTGATTTATAGCAGGGGTATTTCAAGATTCACAATTTATCAGGCCTTACTATAGATATTTCTATAAAACTGAGGAAAGTCAAACACTTCTAACATTAAAAACAAACAAACAACAACCAAAAAAATAACCACGAACTTTTTCTCCCTTAAACGATCAAAGGGTGGAGCCAAAGGCCTACTCTAAGTTAGAAATGAGAATCAGAGAAGGTAAAGCAGTAAAAGGAAGAAGAATGAGAGATTTTGAGACCTCCTTTACCGACCTAAACCTTTGCTATCTGGAGATAAAAGAGGTAAGACTGGCACAAAGTTATCTGACAACTAATTCTCACTAATAAGTCATTCTATGTAGTCTATCAACTCCTTTCTAGTGTCTTCTTTGTTTTCTCAGTAATTTCACTGTTTAGACTGCTATACAGGGGCAGGTTTATGCCTTTGCTTTTCTTGCAACAAAATCAAATATGGATAGCAAGGCAGATTGTACTTCATTGTACTTCTCATATGTTTAGGTTAACACAAAGAAGTAAAAACAAGCATTAACCCCTTCCCTTGTGCTTCACTTAGCTAGATTTTGTCAGATTTTGTCTTCTGATTACTGTGTCAAGATGAAAAAATCAGAACAGTTCTAACTAATAATGATGAAATAAAGCAAGATAGTTATAATATGAAAAATTAATGTTGAGACTGCTTATTTTTTCCCCTCTGCTTTTCCTGAATTGCAAGGAGGGAAAATCCAATTCCTGAGAGACTTCTTGTTGTCAGCTGAAACAATGAAAAAAAAAATTAAGATTTTGGATCTTGATTTATGCTTTTGGAAAGTATCAACTGGGGGTTTGTTACACAGATTGAACTAGGAGTTGAGGCAAAGATGGAAGAACAACCTTAAACTAGAATTTCAGGGAGGATTTTTTACTTAAAACATTAATTTCAGGTTAAATGAAATATGGAGGTGTTTTTATCTATGACAATTCAAGGGGCATTTTTACCACATGGTGAGAACATGAAACTAAGGAGGCCTGCTTATTCTCTCAAGTCCAGCCTTGAGGCAAATTATTTTGGGTTAATTTTCCTGGAAGAAATAGACCTGTGTGCTGCCTATCTTTCTACTGTCTAACACTAAGCAGAGAAGATTCTGATCTTCAATGTCTTAGTCCCCAGCAACAGAAACTATTAAGAATCACTAACCTTTTCTTAAAGATAAAATGCAAAAAAAAAGTCAAAGAACTGAAATTTTAAAGTATTAACTCACACTTTCATATTAACTACCCCTTATTCCTCTGCCCTTTACTTGTAAAGACATTTTTAAATGGAAATAGTCCTGGTAATCTTCCAGATGATATTAAAGATGGTAAGAACTGTCCTTTTAGCAACAGTTGATAGGGATGGGAATTGCTGTTAAAGTTCAGTGTTGCTTCCTTGAAAACAAAACCACTAAAACACACACCTAAATGTGAGGCAAAAGAACAGCAGAGGCAGAAAATACAGTTTTTGCGGACAACCTCCCTGGTAACAAAGGCAGACACTGCTACCATGGGACTTGAGTGACCTACACCAGCATCAACCTGCTTAAAATATTGCTTTTAGTTGGTTTCTAAGTTATGAGTCCATGGCAGTGTCACAAAAGAGACCTTTTTAACCATAAAGGTCAAAACAGAAGGCAGAGAAGAAAGGGGAGGAGTATGGGGCTAAACCAGATGGCAATAATAGGAGAATTAAATACCACAGCTAAGATGCTTTCTCTTGTTCAGATATTTTGTATAACTGTGGTAAGTGCTCTTTGGAGTAAGGCATCTTAGCAGTAAGTATTCTTAGTAGTCAGGTGCAGTTATGATGGCTGAGCCCTCTTAGTTCAGTCTAGCCATTGTAGTAAACCCAGTACAAGTTGGGATGTTACATTGAGCTTTTCATCTGCATACCCTGCATCCTGTTCTGTGAACAGGACAGGCAAAAGACCAAGAGATGACCTTTCTTTTTACCAGAAATGCATGTAATACAACTGGTAGGTCTGTCAGTAAGACCTTTGTTTTGGAAAAAAAACATACTGTAGTTATATTAGACATTGTATGTAAGTTAGGATCCCTAAGTAAGCAGATTTTAAAAGCTATATTTACAGACCTTACATAAGAGCTTATACTCACTCTGGTGGTTCATATACAAAAATATTTGCATTAGCAGTTTTATTATGGATCAAATATTGCCTGCCTTTCTAGAATCATCATAAAATCAGTGTAAAAATAAAAAAGCTGGAACACACCTAATACCATGTTCTGATGAAATAGACAGAAATACAATTGTGTGTTTGTGATTGATCCAGATCTTACTTGTTTTACTGGATGTTTCTCTAGAACATAGATGTGGTATTAATGATTATGCAACCATAGCCACCATTTCTTTTTCTTCCTTCGGCTTTAGCAAGCAATTTGATATAAAGCCTGGATTGGATTTTTGTTAGCTCTGACAAGAAGTCTAGGTCTCTGCTCAGCAATGACACAGATTCAAATTCTCTCTGTCTGATTTAGCATGAGGATTCCTAACAAAATATCCAAGCAGACTGTACAATAACATTCTTCCACTTCTCTCAGATTGCGTCATCTTTCCAAAGCCCCATTTTGTGCTACATTTGCAAAAGGCCACAGCAGAGCACAGACAGCAGAGATACACCACGATATGCCAGAAGTCAATTGCCTGGAGAGCAATTTTGCAGAAAAGGACCTGGGATTCCTGGTGGACACCAAGCTGAACAAGAGCCAGCACTGTGCCCTTGCAGTAAAGAACGGTTACGTTTCCTTTGCTGCATTAGGAGGAATGTTGCCAAAAGGTGGAAGGAGGTGATCCTTCCACTCTGTTCTGCACTGGAGAGGTCACACCCAAGTGCTGTGTCTATTTCTGTGCTCCTCAGTACAAAAAACACATGGAGTTACTGGAGAGAATCAAGTCAAAGATGATGAAGGAACTGGAGGGTTTCTCATATGAGGAAAGGTTAAGACAGCTGGAATTGTTTAGTCTATGGAAGAGAAGGCTCAGAGGGGATTTCATCAATGTCTACAAATATCTAAAATGAGACTATAAAAAAGAAAGAGCCAGTGGTGAACACTGACATGACAAAAGGCAGGAAAAGTGAAGTGAGCACTTCAAGGTTTCCTCTGAGTATCAGGAAACAATTGTTTACTGTGAGGGTGACTGAGCACTGGAATAGGTTGCCCAAGTAGGTTGTAGAGTCTCCATTCTTGGAGATATTCAAAAGTCATCTGGACATAATCCTGGCAGCCTGTTCTAGATGACTATGCTTTTCAGGGGGGCTGTACAAGACGTTTTTGGATTCTGCATACCTGCAAGTCATGCTTTCCCACCCTTAAAACTCTCCATCCCTTGGTTTGCAGTGACCTCTTGGAACAACCTATGGTGCAAAGGATATTGCAGCAGTTTTGCAATGCTGTAACCTTTCCTCCCAGCAGACTTCCTTGTGCCATGCATTTGTGTCAGGATTTATGCCAAAGGAATCTGGCAGAAGCCCAAGCAGAACCTCACATGGTGTTTTAAGGAGTCTCAGAGGTAGCATGTGAAAAACAAACTCTCTCAACTACTGCTTGTTATGGTAGCACAGCATTTCTAACCCTAGACAGGCTCAGACTTTAACTTCGTGAAGGTAAGGAGCTACAATACCAAGTTCCTCCCAGTCTGAAAAGAACTGATATTGGCATAGTTGATGAAACTGAAATATACTCATTTTCTGCTTCACCCTAGTCTCTTTGAATCACTGCTCTTATTTTACATTCCAGCCCCTCATTTGTAACACCTGCCCATTTCACCCCATGGATGTTTCTGTTCCCATTCTGAGAAATACAGATTTGGCATCAATTGTTCCTTGTGAGGAATAAAAAAAAAAAATCAAAGGCCAAGTGATACTGAAAATTCTTGCAATTTTGTACCAATTAAGATACTCAATTATCTTCTTGGGGTTTTTTTTTTTCCAGTTCCTTAGGAGTTGTTATTTTGAGAAAATCTGGACTTTCATTTAATATGAAAAGGGTTTTCTTTTTGGCAGAGAAAAGTTTGAAATTATCTGATTATATTCTATTCTCAAAATCTAGAAGATTACTATAAATATGTCACCATTGTCAATTTAATCTAACCCAACAGGTCAGGTTGAGGCAGAGGGATAGGAAAGACCAGTGCTCTTCTAGCCAGAAAAGACAGGAATACTGCATTTTCAGGCTTGTCATCACATGACTGCTGCTCTGAGCTGAACCTCAGATAATGTGTGGCTTCCTTTTCCACACAGAAACACTGAGCTTGGAGAGAGTTATACAAAAGTTTATTTCCTGCATTTCAAGTTCTGCCCACACAGTTCACATTCTACTCCAAGAAATAGGAGAGGATCCAATTGGAATAAGGAAATCTTCAGTTACTAACGCTTCCAGGATGCTTTGATCTGGTAAATTTAGATTGTATTTGTTACAGGACAAAAAATTTTGATGTATCTCTGCGCATGAAACATGATCTCTTGGTGAACCACCATTGAAAAAGCAGTTTGTGTTCAAGTATTCTTTGGTGAGATTTCACCTGAATCAAAGAATCTGAAGTTTCCCCAAGCTGAATCCCATAATCAGAGGGTAAAATCTTCCTGAACCCTGAAGTAGAAGAGGACATCAAGCTAGCAGTGGTGCTTACTACAGAATTAATTACTTTCCTAGACTATGGAGACAGAGCTGAGAGAGACCTTTTTGAAGTTGAAAGATGCCTAGGAAAATACAGGGGCCAACATTTTGGAGTAGTTTGGCAGAAGAAGATAGTACAACAATGACCTTACTCTTTGCTAAGAGAAACCATTTAAATATTAAGCATTAAACATTTTTGGCCTTTAAAGAACTCAAAGAGGCAAAAGTGTCCATTCTTTTCTTGAACTGACAAAACCTTATCTTCTCTACTGCTCTGCATGTTGAACCTATGAAGCCTGTAGCACCCAGACTGTGTACTTTTGAAACTATAAACATTAAACAAAATACAGATAGTTTTGAAAAAAATGCATTGCAAACCAAATATTACTGCAAGAGCTAAATTCTTTTTTTAAGTAGAACATCCAACAGTAGAAAGCCATTCAAAAAGTAATTCCAGCGATCCTTTCAATGACTCTTCTGTAGCATGCTGTTACTGTTTTTCATGCTTCCTCCCCTGTGGCCATAATAAAAGCAAGGTATTTAGCTCAAAAACTTATTAATCACAACTACCACCTCTTTCATTCCAGGGGAAAAAAAAAGCATACAGATAAAGGAGTTCTCATCTCTGTGGACCAGCTTATACAGAGGAGATCTGTCCCTACATCTTCAGGTCCTCTTTGCTGGTGGATTGCAGAGTAGTGCAGCAGTGCTAGACATGCAGCTGCTCAGTTTTCTTCCTATTCTTCTTAGAAAGAAATTGCACTGTAGTCTTTACAGACATTAGAAGAAAATAAAACAATATTGTATTTGGATGACAAAACACAGACCCCCAGGTCCCTAGACAGAAAAACCATTCCCCACTTGTTTAAAGTCCCTACACCTATGGCGGAGAATGACAAAGCTCTCCCCACCTTCCCAGCAGCAGAATCACAAACCTCCACACAGGTTCAGATACTGCCAAGTTCCAGGAACATAAAATGGCAACGAAGACAAGCATAGATCAGCTTTTTGGACACTTGGGTCCTGCTCTTTATTTGGCCAACGTTTCCCAGAATCTCACTACTAAGAGATGCTACATGTGTGCAGGTATGATGCCTAGAGGCACACAGAAATTACAAGGTTTTCAGATATTTTAACATAACTTCATGGGAAACCTATTGCTAGGAATGCTAGTGTCTAAGATGTTCCACTTTATAAAGCACCAGAAGGTAAAGATGCAGGGCTAGAACTGATTCCTCTCAAGCCTTGCTAGGGCTGCTGGCTCTCACATCATCCAAGGCTGCCCACAAAAGGGAAATAAAGTTTGTAAAAGTATAAATATTCTTGAAGATATGACCAATGGATACATCAGTTTTGTAGCACAAGAGCATCCCAGGGCACTTAAGAGAAAACTGAGGTGCAGTCACACACATGCACAGTTTGACTGTATTATACCTCTCTCCATACAAATAGCAATGACTTAGCCTATGGGAATAAATGGAAGTTGTCTTGATGCCTGAGTAGTAGGAGGGCAGTATGGAGTGAAACATCAAAGCAAAGGAAACAATACACGGACATTTGTACCACGACCCCTTTAAAGGAGTCTTGCAATGCTTTGGTAGCACTGCCTTTGCCCTCTCAAAAAACATGTTTAATTATTTTCTTAATTGCTGGGTTTTAGGAAAATATTTGAAATAATTAATTTTAAAATGCTGCAGTGAGCACTTCAATTACTATTATCCACTTCCTCCTCTGTCATGCTCAGGGACTGATGACAATCAGAGAGCCCAGATGCCAGTCTGTATATTATAGTCTCAGCCAGGGTATTTGGCTCCTTGGCAAGATCCACAGGCAGTTATTCTGGCAGCTCTCAAGTTGTCCCTGCCTAGAAAATGATTAAGGCTGTCGACTGACTGCTCAGACTACCCTGTTCTGGACATCTGGGCTCTCCCCTTCCCTAACTTGTAACAGAACAGCTGTTCTGTTCATGTACTGCACTTGTGCAAGTGTGCATCCATTCATTTATTAGCAATGAATTGAGAAAAACATGTTTATATAGGTCCCTTTAAAGTCACAAAACATATGGTTATCCCCTAGTCTAGTATGATTTCCCATAAATTGAAGAGAAAGTTTCCAAACAAATAGACAGAGAAACAACCATGGAAAGCCATATCTGAGAAAAGGTCTCTACACACATGTAGGTGTGTAGCAGGTGATGCACATTGCCTGCTGGTTTCCTCAGGAATCTGAAGAACACTTGTTTTAACATGTGCCTAAGAAAGTTGCCAGATACTCTGTAAACACCAGCTCTGACCTTATCCACTTCTTTGACTTCCTGCACAGAATTTCCTCTGCATCAAATGGGCCAGAAACACTCCATATGTGGTTGATCTCTCAACAGCATTGCCCTTACATTGTTTATTATTTCTTGAATGCCATTGAGGTTTCTGAGGTTGTGTGACCCAAAGGGAAAAACATTGTCCCTGTCTTGTAAGACTTAATCTAAATAAGACAGAACTCTTAGTGCAGACATTCAAAGTAATACCACACAGCACAAACAGATGAAAGGCCAGGCTCAAAATTTCATCACTCAACTCTGCTATTATCTAACATTATTGCAGAACATGTGTGCTTTCAGTAAGGCCAGGTGTGCACATAAAGGCTTTCTTATATTACCCACATCAAGACAGCAAGTGACAAAAATCAGACCAGTTTGACATAATCATTCTGCCCAAAATCTTAGCATAGATGACACAAAATCACCAGGTGTTATACTGGAGGTGGTGGCTAAATGTTTTGAAGAAAGCTTGGACTAAATGCACATGGAAGTAACTGTAAGGTGACATATAAAGAGATATCTAGTACTCAGTAATTATTTCTGTGCCTGATCATGTTCAGTAAGGCACATGCTTAAATGGGTAAGAATTTGGAAGAAAATTATTTGTGTGTTTACAGCCAGGAGGAGAATGCAATTAGGTAGTTATTGGGATGCAGATGACACTTTTTAGGTTTCCAACCTAGCCTGCTTCATGGCAATGTGTGTATATACCCACATGCTTTGAGAAGTAACTTTATCCCAGCAAATGGGCACAATGATGTGGAAAGAAGTGAGCAGAATTCCAGGCACAGCTGGAATCACTCAGTTATGACTGCAAGGAAGCTGGAAATGAAAGCAACAGATATGGGAAAGTCATTAAAAGGAATCAAAAGGAAAAACATGCGCTAAAGAGTCATTTTCCAGTGCAAATGGATTGCATTGGTAGGACAGAATTAATGAAAAATCTGCATATTGAGATGTGCGAAGTATCCGAGCTCCATTTCTGTCAGGTGTGCTGTCCTAGACCAGCTTAGTGAGAGGATGTTCCCTCTGCAACAGGGCAAGGATACCTAGTTCAGATGTAAACCTAAAGATAACTTACCCAGGCATTTTGCTTTTTATGCTTCATGGTATTTCAAATCCTGGTCTAAATTCCCATAAATGAAGAACAAACATGACTAGTGACTGCCTACACATGCCCATCTGCTCAGATGGCACAGCTCCCACTAACAATTTAGTTGGGCAGTTTCACTTAAGTCTAGGTGCCAAACCAGCATACGTTTCACAAAGATAAGTCTGTATGACACTACAAGCACCATTTCATCTGCAAGATTCCCTTGTCTGGGACAGGTTTGAAGATTAGCCATCTAATGCTTCCCTGTTAGCACAGTTGCATAGGAAACAAGATAATGCAATCACAGTCTGACTCCTCTCAGTCTGCCCTCTTCTTTCATACACAAGTTTGGCAAATCTCAAACAGATTTGGCAGAGGGGCAATGTTTTCAAAGTTATTATTTTTCTATACATTTTGTTAAAATGAATGTCTGGTTAGAGGAGACCAGTGTTCAGCTGTGTAAACTAAATCCTCACTAGACGAGAGAAAATCTCCGCAAGTGATTGCTGTCTTACCTGTGGGAAAAGCTACTGTCAGACCTTCACTGGTACTAGACAGAAGGGAATCCAGTCATTAGACACAATCTGTAGTAAAGCAGACAGCTGCTCACAGAACAACTTGGTTTTGATCACAGTTCTCATCAAAGTATGCGACCAAACCAAATACCTGAAGGCAAATACTGAAGAACCCCAAAGAGTTTACAAGCATTTCTGGCCACCACTCAAACACTCCATGTGTGTAGTAGAATAAATTGGCAGTACTCTCAGCTTGCACAGGGCAAGCACAGTGCCATCCACCTACACGTAGCAAGAGTGCATCAGAATATCTGTTGGGTTTTTCAGATTTTGTGAGTTCCTCAGTAATTTCCTAATGAATGCTACAGAACTTGGAAAACTCAGCAAGTTCTCTCACACTTTTCTGAATATTCAGTGTCGTCCATCAAACACTTGGCCACAGGAGCAAACCAGTTCAAGTTATGGACTTGTACAGTATAAAAGAAAGGCCTAGATGACAGCTTTCCCTGGCTGGTACAGTCCAGTCCAAGTATCTTGAGCCATTTCACTGATGAGGTTACTTGGAAAGTTCCACAAAAGCTCTCAGTCAAAGACACACTGAACTCTAAAGACCAGTGGCAGCAAACTGAGTTGGTTTTCAGTCTCAAAAAATGGCAGTGCAAAGTGGAATGAGGATATACAGGCTGGTTTCCAACCAGAGTGATAACAGAAAGTGAACCATGCCTACTGGCCAGGAGAGATGGCAGTCTTTTATTTTTTCAGCTTCAAAAGAAACACAAATCCACAAAACTCTCAGCATAGACAGGTGAGCTCTACAAAGCAGCTGTTGTGGTAAGGGATAGGGAGAACTACCACATTTGTGCTTGTAGTGTTGATGCAACCACACAAAAATCAGTCCCAGCTGTCCTGGCTAAGAACAGGGAGAAAAAGGACATGAAGAGAACTGGATTAACAGTACTGAGGGAGATGGCCAGCACCCACAGCATGCAATTAATATCCTGGCAAGAAGGAGCATCATCCTGTTTCCTTTCAAATGCACTGTGGCCCCAGATGATTCACCTCTACCAAGAAGTCTGTGACAAGGAGCAAAGTTTAATCTGTATGTCTGAACTGTATTGGTAGCAAGAGTATCTGTGTTCCCATCATGAAACCTGCCCTAAACTGGAACCCTCCCAAATTAGTATGTTGTTGTCAGAAAAGAGTGACCATCCTTACAAATCAGAATTCCTTGAGAGAAATAATTTTTACTGATTGGAAATTGCCATTTTGCACAATAGTATTTGGATTTCATTAATGGTTTTTGTTTGGCAGGGGAGGGGATTCAAGCAATAATATATTTTTTCTTTGGTAAAACTAACTTTAAGATCAACATTATTGTCACTGATATTCTATCCTGGGAAGAGCATTCCCATTGTAAATAGTGAATTTTCCAGGTATACTGGCTCTTTTGACCTTGTTGGATCAAATACAGCACTGCTCCTATTTACAGGTAGTTGACATACTACAGAATAGCTTCACTGGAGTTCTGCATGTGAACAGTGTCACTGGCAGTGAGAAACAGACAAATACAAAACAGACCAAAAAGTTATCATTTTGATTTTTCTAACAGATTCCTTGTGTTTTCTGAGAGTCTTTTACTCTGTTGGATAAAATTGGAGAAGGTTTTTGAAGGATCCAATTTTGTTGGCAGTTACTCCTCAAACTAAATCAATAAATAACAATTTTTAATAGCGAAGCTCTTTCAATCTAAATGGCTGCAGTGCATGTGCATAAACTGCAGTAATGTTTATTGTATACCAAGATGGAAAAGCTAGACTTTAGATTGTGTAACTTTCCAAAACACAGTTTTCCTGAGGGCTGTTCAGCTCAACAAGCAGCCAAGGAAAGGGAGGGTGAATGCAGCAGATCTGTTTCTTTCCAGCTTGAGATGCAGATGAGGCCCCACCCAGCAAACCAAACCTTTGGCATTCCTCCACATGATCCTCCAGGCTAAGGAAAGAGGAGCCATGAAACAATATAGCAGTACAAACCCTCCTCAGCCTTTCATTCTGGCACTTGCTTTCTCACAGAAATAAACTGCCCTACACGACAAACAAGGCTGTCGGGTTTCTGGTCCTCTGTGACTGTAAAGCAGCCATGCAAACCTGGATTCTAACAGCTTTTACCCTGTTTCAATATGGCAGAAGCTACAGATTTTTCTTATCCATTCCTCACTGTGTCCATTGTTCTGGACGCAAACAAGGTAGGCTCTTCAACACAGACAGAAACATATTCTCTTTCCGAACCTAATTATCAGTCAAATAATTTAAGTGATCAGAATTCCCTCAAATGACAAGATTTTTACTGCAAGATAATGTGCAAATAATTTGGTAGAACATCACCATCTGGTGGATACACCCACTGACAATTTGGCTTAAATATTTTCTTTATCTTCTTGGTAGTTCTTCAGCACATTGAAGAATATTACATCATAAAGTCACAGAAAAAAATGCATTCAATCCATCCATTGGTAATCTGTAACTTCTTGTTAGGACAAGACACAAATCTGCAGAAAAGAAGAGGGGGTGGAGAATCTTCATATACCATTGTAGGTGGCAGACCTGTAAATAGAGTCCAGACAGGTGAGGCTACTCAACAACTCTTCCAGGCTGCCGTGGAAAGATCCTATCCTTTGTGAAAAATAGCATACACCTCCTCCAAAGTCAAAGAGAAAATAGTACTCTCTTACCAGTTGGTTAACAGTGCATTCCACACCAAAGCTGAGATTTCTTTTTCCTTTTACTCTCAGAACTGAGCAATTAGTCTCACTGTTGATAGAAATCGTCTGCTTTGCACAGTCCCTACTCCCCAGCATGTCAGCAAAGTGCAAGATGCCACCCTTTTCACAAGCTCTAACTGTATAGTGGACAGAAAGGGGAGGAAGGGAAGCAAAAAATGTCCATACTGTCTATGAAGGAATTCTGTCAGTTGAAAATTGAGTTCCCTAAAAACACCATCTGCCCTTAGACCTTGCATCCCATATCACAGAATGGGTAAGGTTTGAAGGGACCACAGTGGATTGTCTGGTCCAACCTCCCTGCTCAAGCAGGGCCATCTCAGAGCACAAGGCACAGGATTGCATCCAAGTGGCTCTGGAATATCACCAGTGAGGGAGACTCCACAACCTCCCTGGGCCATCTGTTCCAGTCCAAGATCACCCACACAGTAAAGAAATACTTCCTCATATTCAGGTGGAATTTTTGGAGCTTCCTGGGCATCAGTTTGTGCCCATTGCCTCTTTTCCTATTGCTTGGCACCACTGACCAGAGCCTGGCTCCATCCTCCTGGCACCCTCCCTTCAGACACTGACAGACATTGACGAGGTGCCCTCTCAGTTTTCTCTTCTCGAGGCTGAACAGGCCCAGCTCCCTCAGCCTTTTCTCATAAGAGAGATGCTCCAGTCCCAGACCCACAGGTCTTTCTCTGCAGAGCTGCCAGGTCAGCCCTCAGCCTGTGCTGGTGCCCAGGGTTATTCTTCTCCAGGTGCAGGACTCCGCATTCGCCTTTGTTGAATTTCAAACAGTCCTTCTCTTCCCATCTCTCCAACCTGTCTGAAACATGATGCTGGATATGGTATTTTCTGTCTACTTTATTTTCTTGTTGTTGTTTTGTTTTAACCAAAAGCCCTATCAAAGAACACATATATATGGCAGTCTAGATAATTTTCTCATAACATTATAAAATCCAGCATTTTTTTGGTCTGTTTCCCATTTGTAGGAATTCTCATCCTACAATTTCATCTAAGTCCCATAGAAACAAGTCTTGTGTGATCGCTCTCTGTGTCTAGGAGTTTGTCTGAATGTCCACCTGCAGCTTTCAACCAAATCCTGAGAAAAGGTAGTGGTTTCTACATCCATTATGCTGTGGCAAGTTCCATGTAATGATGCTGATACATAAATAATGGGATGGAACTTAGACCATCAGGGAGACTTGTACGGCACAGAGACTGCAGAGAGTTTGGAGCTCAGACTCCCACAGACAAAAGGGTTCCAGTCACTGAGGAAAAACTTAAACAAGATATTGTAAGATAATTAAGACTTCCATGCTTCCAAACAAAATACTAAACCCTATGGCCTCACACTACAATTTACCCCAATGACTTTATACTCTTTGTAAGTTACACCCTTATTCCATGAATCCCTTACCCTGGCATGTTTAAACACTACATTATACTGAAAGCAGTAGATGCTTGGCAAAGAAAAAGCATAAAAATCAAACTGATTTCATTAGAAATGTATGTTGAGTGATTTATCTCATAACATGGCACAATATTAAAGCAGAGGTAAGAGTAATGCAAGAAAACCTTTTGGGTGAGATTTTACATAATGGACTAAAACCACACACAACCACACAGCTGCTTCATACTGTGGTTGTCAGAGGTTTGTACCATAAAGTTTCTATAAAAGCCTGTGATGAGCACTGACAGGGTGAAGTAAGGCTCTACAACTGCTCAAATGAAACTTGAAACACTGACAAATAATGGATTTAAAAATAAGGATTTTCAGGCACTACCAGAAAAAAACCTCCACCTTTTTTAAAAAACATAAAACAGTACCAAGAAATGGATAAAAACTAGCACTAACACAGAAAATCAAGAGTTAACAGCAAAACACTGATTCTTACTTGTGAGTGTGTGGGAGGTCCCAGGGCAGGATATGACCTGAGAGACAACCCTGTTTGCTAAAAGATTGTAAAGTCCCAAGGAGAATCAAAACACCTGAGCAGTGTTTGAAATACCTAAAGTTTTATAATATATTTAAAACAAAAGATCTTCTAAAGACTGCCAAAATGCATATGCAGAAGATGACAGGAAAACAGGATCAATAGCAGATCAGAGACAAACACATCCTTAAGACACTGTCAATAAAAAAGTACAATTTTTATTCATTGCTGCAGCAAAAGCCACTTTGAAAAAAATATGTTTAAAAGCAATTAAACAATTTTACAGAAATAGTCTGGGATTTTGTGCAAAGCGAGAGAGACTCCACGCTTGCCTCATCTCCTAGAAGCATCCCATATTCTTAGATGTGACGTTGCCATGACAACCACAACTTGGTGACCTCGTTATTTCAACCTAATCCTGCTTTGAAATTATAGTTGCTCCACCCTTTTGCCTGGCTAGCCTGATAACATAATCATTGTAAATGAGGATGGAAAAACACAGCAGGATACCATTCCCCTAGTGACATGGGACTAGTCTCACCTTATCAGGGAAACAGAGCAACAATTAAACTGCCCAAATCTAAAAGCCTGAAAGTAGATTTTTATTTTTGTTGTTGTCATTGTTTTGTTTGCTATTCTACATTGAAAAAAAAAATCTAATAGCTTGTCAGTGCAAGGATTCAGTTTTGAATGGGGGCTTTTGGGGAAATTCCTTTTAAATTAATTTAATATCTTCATCAGGAAATTAAGCAGTAATAAGGGGTAGTTCTTAATTATGCATTTGTTTTGACTAACAGCTGGAGGAAGATTTAGGATATAGACGAACAGTCAGGACAGAACTTGTTTAGCAAAGCAGATTTGGGTTTTTAAGTTCAAGCTTGCCTTGCTCTATTTAAACTGGTTAAAGCAGTGAGTACTACAAAATCCCAGCTGCAGACATTGTGGAAATACTTACTATGTTTGCTCACATGTCACAGGTACATTTCTGTAATTCTGCACTTATTACACATGTGGACAACAACCATACTGGTGCTGTTGCAGATTTAAAGGAAACTCTTGGCTCCTTGGGGAGGTAGTTCAGGGTTTTCTATGTACACGGCACATATGAAAGCTAGATGAGGAAGAAGGGGAGCAAATAACTTTAAAAGATCATAAATTTGGAGCTGTTGGCGTACGATCCAACTGAGGCGCCATAGATTTTATTTCACAAAATCGTTTTTGGACTGTTCTCCCTCCAGTTTCTGTCAGAGAAGTCTGATTTCTCCCTTTCTTGGTGCTTGCATGTTCTAATCTGTTTGGGGACATATTTTACCTGGGCGGTTGTGATATTGCATGAGACTTCTTGGAAGAACACCCTGCACAATGAGGTGACTAAATTTGTAAATAATGGTCATTATTAGAAGAAGATGACAAAAAGGAAGAAAGACAATTTTGACATAGAAGTACAAAGAACTATTAGCTTGCTTGATATGGATACAAGACTTCTGTTATTACTGTTACTTTCAGAAGAGTAATAAAGATTTCCTCAATCCTAACCTTATGCACCTCTGCCAGCAAAGGGGCTGAGTCAGCCTCTGAGGATATGAACTCATGATTCTAGAATGAAACTCTACATTTTAACATTTGGAGAATTACCCTGCTAAATTGTTCTTTCTTATCCTGCTAAATTGTTCTTTCCAGCTTTCATGTCATAATAGAGAAGTTGGCTGATGCCCTCTAAAATCAATCACCAAGGACTCCATGCAAAGGTACCTATCAGGCACCATGGATTCAGTGACAGCCAGGAAAACCTTTATCCAGGAAGTGCTTTATTAACAGTACAATCACAAGGCTATTAGAAATCTGAGGTAGCTGATGAAGTAGTAAGGCAAATAAAGTGATGATTTCTGGTAAGACACAAAAAAGATTTTGAATCCTACTGCAGCAGTGCTAGGGGATAATTTTCCTGAATAACTAAAACAAAAATGCCAAAGCACTATAGCCATGCATTGCAGGTACAACACGATGAGCTGAAGACTGGGCTCTTTTCTCTGTGCCTTGGAAACACCTTTGTATTCAAAAGCATCTGCAACAGGCAGGGCTAAACCACCACTTGCCCCTGTTTGAAAAATTGCCACTCCTAGCAGAGAAAATGAAACCACTGACAGCTTACACAGTCACCTTCACATAGGATCAACACAAGGTGTCTCAGGCACAGAGAAGTCAGCTTTTCCCCACAAAACAAACAAAAATACACTAAAACAAAAGGAAACAGAAAGAAGAAGCCCATCCAAAGAAAACCACAAACAAAGAAAAAAAAGAACACACGATTCATTTCCTCCATGAAGGGACCCCTTAACATACCCTTGGCCTTCCTTCCCCTTCAAGTGGGGTACTCTGCTGCCAATATCTAACTATTAAATGATAGAAGAGAAAAAATGTGAATGTAATCATTAGACTTTTTTTTTCTTGAGTTGTTCAGCAGGGGTTAGAAATCAGTCTCCATTAAAATATTTTTCTTAAGCTCTGTTGAATCCCAAGAGCAGAGAATAGACATGAGTAGGAGATGTTTTTACAGCACTGCAGCAAAGGAAGCAGGTTTTCCTTCACTAAAAGGCCAAAGTTCATTTTCTTAGAATAGCAGCATACATTCCAAAATGGTGCCTCACATTTACCAAGAGCTATCAGGGAACAAGTGAACAAGATTTATGTCCAGATTCAAATTTAGTTCTCCTACATACAATAGTAAAAGGCCAGACCATTCAATACTTAATCAGGTTTGGAGTCTGATTTTTCCAGCCTTGCTCGAGATCACCATATATCTTGTGCAGGCTGATTAATCCCTCTAACTACTGATTCTAACACATGAACAGGAATCTAGAAGCCCCAAATGAAATTCCAAGCAGGAAGTGTACTTTGACAATTGATTTTTGCGTCTACAGTCTGACTTCTTAATCCATTACAACCTAGTTTGCTGTACTCTTTTCAGAAAAAGGAATATATTCTCCCTGTTACAGTTATGTTCCTGGATTTGAACAGCAGCTAAAATCATTCTGTATTCAAAACAGCTAACATACTGCGGGGAAAGAATTACAAACTCTTCCTTGTGCAGTTAAAAGTGGACTGCATAGCAGACCTCTTTCTGAATTTGGGGGACACGACTCCTTACTGACCCTGCTGTGGAATCCGTAGGTATGAGTTTTTATAGACAATACGAAAGTTATTATGTACAAATGATTTTCTGAGTCGTATAAATTTGAAACTGAAATTAGAACAAAGCTCCGCTTCTCTCCTGGATCAGTAGTGACACCTAGTGACCAAAGACTAAAGGGACCACGCGTTCCAGGGGAGCCGGCTTGCGCTGGGCTGGATTACACTGCAAAAACTGCAGGGTGTGGTAGGACATAAACCAAATAAAAGATGACATTAGCTATAGGGTGATTTAAATTTACACAGAAACGCTACATCTGCTTTAAAAAACAATGTTCTGGAAATCAAAAAAAGGAAGAGATGTTTTCATGAGCAGACAGAAACCCAGGAAGGCTCTGGGGCAGAGCATTCCTACACATGAATGATGTCCTCAGTACGGGGAACAATCCCTAGTTCTAAAAATCTAATTTTTATATCTCATTCAGAATGGATAACTACCAGAACAGAGTGTAACTGCTCTTTACTAGGGTCCAAGTTCTTGTTGATGCAGAAAAGTCTCACCAACATAGCTGTAGTGCAATATACTATACCACTTAACCTACACCAGAGCAGATCTCTCTACAGCTGGCCATACTAGTATAATAAAAATTACTTGGTTACTGATCATTACCTGGATCAATGACTTGTGGTTGCAGGGCAATGCTGAAAAGATTAGAGTCTCCTCAAAAGACTTGTCCCGTATTGTTATACACTTTAAATTATATAGCTTGGGAAGTGCTATGCACATGTTCCCCATATGAGTGGCTGGCCCCAGTCTCTAAGCCACCTTTATTTATGCCATGCTATCCACACAGTAACCTTTTCTCAAGTGATGCTAGCACAGAAGCTGCAGTAATGCTTATCACTCTTATGTAAAAAGGCTTTGCTCCTGAGGGAAAGGATGCCACTTTCTACCTGAAAATCACTCTTTTTTTCCCAGCTTTTCTTGAGGTTTAAGATTTGTAAAATGCTCTGTGTTGCACTTGAAATACAAAGTTTAAAAGATGCCCAGGAATAATGGTAGGAGACATTTCAGAGTAAGAGATTAGTCAAAAAGGGGGGAAAAAAAAGGAGAATTTAAGGAAGAAAAACCTGGGCAAACTCCAAAGTCGAAGATATTAGCAGAAAGTGTACACTCTAGATCAAAAGACAAAAGTACAGTTCAAAAGTGGAGAAAACTCCTTATGCTATACATCTCACACTTTATTTATAGTGGAAGAAATATTTTTTAGTCTCATAGGAACAATTACAAATTGAAGGCTTCATCAGTCTCCTCTATCTTCACTTTGTGCCCATTTCTCAGAGAAAGTGACTCCAAGTTGCAACACAGTAGAGATGCAGGTTTGCAATCTCCAAACTGGAGAAACCAGGCTGACATGTCCAAGGTTGTTGCACAAAACAGTTAAAATCACAGATGACTAAAGTAGCTGAAAAAGAACTTGGGTGCAAGGAGAGACATCCATGTCCAGCAGCAAAGAGATCATAAACCATACAGCCAGAAAACCTATACAGATTCTGGGAGTTTTCAAGACACGAGCACGAGAAAAAGTGTTTGGAAATACAAAAGAATGCAACGTTCTTTGAATTTCTGAGATAAGGAATAGTGAGGACTGATGACAGAGAAAGTTTAAGAATTTTATGTTACCGAAAGAGGACAGCTGCAGCCTTGACCGATATAAAAAAAACAACCCACACAATGCCTGGCAGTGTCAGAAATGCATGCCTTGTTACACCCAAAAATAATCTGCTCACTACAAGCAGTTTGCCCCATATCCCATTAGAATTCCCTTGTGCTCCTATCTGTACCACAACCGAGTGTGAGACCCTGTCAAAGAAGGAGGAAAAAATTCCAACAGAGACCAATTGATTATCCCACCCTAATAGCCCTGAGATAGTCCTCAAAACAAGCACAAAGATCAGAGGAAGGAAAAGGTCCCATGTTTCACTCATTATGTCTTTTTCTCACTGTCTGCAAGATAACTAGAGACTCGCCAGTTACCTTGGCCTGTTTTGTACAGAGTATAGGTAAGTCTGAAGAGGAATAAAAGTTTTGTTGATTCAATCTGCTAGCAAGACAGTGGTTACTTTTAAATGGAGAAGCAGCATGGATTTCAGAACTCAGGAAAACCTCTCTCTGTGTGACTGGCCTTTGATAAGCAGCTTTCACCCTGGCCCTGGATCTCTGTAGTATAGCTAAGGGATCCATGGGAAGTGAAATATAGCCATTATTTGACCTTTATGAAATTTCTAAGAGTCAGAATCACTACTGGAAAACCTTAAGGGGTCCACAAAAACGAAAAACAATGACAACCATTGCTTTAAATTGGCAGGTCTTTAGTTTTGTTCCTGTCTTCAACGTGGGCTGGCTGTGACCTTACAGAAAGTTCACTGGGACATGTTTGAGGTTAAAATAATCAGCTGTATATTGTAAAATCTCCTATTTATACCTTAGGTTGAAGTGAACTTAACTTTATCTTGCATTAAGATTTGCAGCCTTCTTCATGTGATGTCTTTCTTTAAAAATAGTGAAAGAACAGTCAATATCTATTCACAGCATAATTTATGTATTTGATAATTACTGTAGATTACATCTGAAGTGAGGTGATCATACACTTGTTAGCTCCAACTACAGAAAAATCATTAATCATAGCTTTATAGTACAGAATAGGTATTGTAGGTATTAAGTAGATATTTAGCTTATTGCTTTACAACTCCTATTTTATCAGTATGAGTACCTTAAGTATCCAGGGGTTTTAAAAATATCCAGAATGCCTCTGCTGTTTTTCAGTTTTGTGACCTAAAATGCTGAATTGCAAAAAACCCAGGTGCACATGCACTAGGGTGATGAGGGAGAAAGATTATCTTGATGTTTCATGAAATGAAATGTACATAGTTCAATAAGAAAGCCTTTTACCTCCATGTAAAAATTCAACTTTTCCTCAAATGAAACAAAGCATTAAGATTCAAGAACATAACCTTGTAATTGGTTCTATTATTTCTTTGCATCAACCCTTAGATTCTTTCCTATGTGGTTTTTTTGCCTAATGATCTTATCATTAAGTTCAACAAAATTGAGTGTAATGTACTGAAAATACACTCAGCTGATATTGAACTTGTTGATGAGGAGTGTAGGCCTGTTAAAATTGACAAAACTGACAAATTCTCTATTCCCCCTTACTTTATTGCTCTTTGGTTCAACATGTAGCTTTGCAAGCAAAAACCTTTATTGCTTGCTGGTTAAAAAGAAAGGTCATACTAAAGAATACATTTCATTACTCATGATTCAGACTCTTTTATCAGTCTTCCTCTTTGATGTAAATTCCAATTTGTTAATGGTATGTAGGTACAAAGACAAAATCAGAAATATTTCATGGAGTTCTAGAGACTATCACTGACAAACTAAGGTCATAATTCTATTTTTATACCAGGGAGGTGATATTTTCTTTAAAATGTTTTCTTGGAGATACAGGAGCAACAGAGACATCAGCAAAAATTTATGCTTTGGTTTTAGTAGTGCAATAACTGCTAGACTGAGTGCTAAATGCACAGGTTGCTGCCCAGATTGTTTTTGCTGAAAAACCACAGGAAGATCTGGTTCACCACATGACCCCAAACAAGCTGCACTAATGCAGCGCAGGTTAGACATGCAGAACTGTGAACAAAAAGCCAGGAAGATGAATGGTACATTGCCTAAATCCAGAATTTCAAGACTATATCTCTGAGCAGCAAAATTCTATTAATAAAGCCTGTGCTAACTTTAGTTCTTGTGACCACCTCAACACTTTATGGAACTAGGCTGAGAGCCACATCTATCCAAAAAGATACTTGGTGATCTGTTTCAACAAATAGGCTTGTAAGTACCTATAAAAGCACAAGTGAGGGAAGTAAATTTGGGCAGAAATGACTGAATAGATCAATGGAAGGAAGTGTTCAAAACAATTTAACAACTAATAGAACTGCCAAATTTATTCTGCCCTTCCTGATGCTGTCTGTTTCCAGGGCCAAATCAAGTTATATCCAACACAGTCTGACTCAACTCTCAAAAAAAATTTGAAAGCACTTCACTCATTTAAAAAAAATGTTGAATATTAATAATCCAATAATTGGGCTGCAAAAATACAGTATAACTAATGCATAAATATCTATGCATTAATTTAGGCTCCTAGTGTACAATATTCAAGGTTTTGCCATTTATTACATATTACACAAGTCAAAAGAGTATTTTACCAATCTTGAAAAAAAGAACCTCAAAATGAACAAAGCTGCTTTGTACATTATGATTATAATGGCAACATTAAATCCTGTTTTCATGTACCCTTTTTAGTATCTGGTTCTCCTCAGCCCTTTTCCAGTCCAGCCAGAATCAGGACTTCTTACTTTATCTCCCAACTAGAATCCTTGCACTTGCTCTAAAAGGAGTCATAGATTGATTCTTCGCTCAAAGTCATCAGCATGGTGCATGTTAAAATCTTCAAGAGAGAAGTTCTTTAGCAGCCCAAAGTTTTATTTAGCAGTTTCTTTTCAGCCCCACTCCAACCAGATCTCTAGGCCTGATGGATTGATTCTGCCCAGCTTCAAACAGGGACTTTCAAGACTGACACTGGTACCTCATATCTGGCAAAATCTGAATATTTAACATTTCCTTACAGAAAAGAAGGGTACCAAGATCTCTCAGACAATTAGGGATTTTCTTGCAGATCTTCTCTTAGAATTGACAGTCTTTAATTTTGGGGAAAAGAAGAATTGTCAGGAATTTTCAGACCTTTAGAATAATTTACCTCAATTAGGTATAATTTCGAATAATGTGCCTCAAGGAATCCTGGCTGGATCCTGTGAATTGCAATGATGCTACCATTTTTGAGTACTGCAAGTCCACCAGAAAGGCTGCAGAACGAACTGCTACCAGCTTAGCAATCACTCTGCTTTCCACAGAATTTAAACAAAGCACCTGGGCCTAGTTAACAATAACAAACCTTGAAGGAGGTCTAAGTTCCTGCTTCCCGTTAATGTCATTTGTAAATTGTATTTTTGCCTGCAGGAAATGTTACAAAGAAACCACAAAGTTGCCTCCAATTTCAAATTAGGAGCTACTTCTGGATTTAGTTGAAATAGTTTCACGTGGCTGAGGTGTAGTCAGATGAGGTGTAGTCAGATGAGGTGTAGTCATGCTGTCTACAGATCCATGAAGATGAGTGAACCTTTTTCCTCCTCTGCTTGCTTTGCAAGGCAAAGGCATCTCCTCCCAGCTGTCATTTAGACTGATTTAATCCATTCCTTCCTTGCTCCTAAAACAGATTATAATAGGCTACTCTTGTCCACTCAAAACATCAGCTTCTACAGTTCCTCTCCTCAATAACACTCATGTGCAACAAAAAGTACTTGTGCTTCTCACATCTGCTGTGGTCTTGGATTTGTTTGGATTCATAAAAATTCTAATTCTATGGATAACATCTAATTATATCACTGTGATCCACTCAAGTAGCTGAGAAAGGAGGGAGTTCTCTGGCCTGCAACCCTCAGATTTAAGTATTTCTAGATCAAGCATAAATTTGGCTCCTGATCATACACTTTGTTTTGGGTTTTGGAGAGATAGAACACCTAATTAACTCTGCTTCCAGTACTGTTTTGGTCCTACCTCATTCCCCAAGTATTTTAGACAAATTCTAGTTCTTTTCATTTTTATAAATCATGTCCATCCAAACTACAATCAAGTACAGTGAGAGAAATATGTGATTAAAAAGAATAAACAGAGAAGACTGAAATGAAAAGTATTATTAAAGAGCAAAGGCAGATGAAAAACTGAAATTAACACCATCTTTTTCAAAATTACACAGTATTTTCCATTTAAATTATTGTTTTCTGTTCTTTTATATTTTTCAATTCCCCTTTCAAGTAAAAATATGATGAACAAAGATTTGTTGTAGAGAAGTACACCCACAATAACACTACATTAAATTTTATCCTGCTTGTTTTGCTAAAACTTTCTGTATTTTTTAGTCTTTTCTTATTTTTACAGCTGGGGGAAGGGGAGACACTGACAATCACACACGATATGGGAAGTCCTCCTTGTGCTATTTGCACTCCATGGAGCATAAGTGCCTCCTAACACTGCAGCTCTGTGGCAGACAAGCAATGCAACTCTTTAATTCAATTTAGTCAAGAGCAGCTAAAGAAGAAAAAACCTGACTGAGGAAAATTCAAAGACAGATTCCAACTTTGCTCATTAAGGTTTTAAGAAAAGTGCTTTATATGCCTGAATGACTGCCTTGGCATGGTATACTCCTTTCCAAGGCCTGAATTTCATGCCTTTTTTTCTTTCTAAAGCTGATTTCAATTTTGGACAGCATCCACCTAGAATTACTTGTATGTTTTTAATTTTTCCTTTGACTAAAGGACTTAAACAGGTTTGGCTAGGTGGATTTAATCAGAAACAGATAAAAAGTCTTGAAAATGAAAAGTAAGTATGCTAAATGCACCAAAGTCAACTTTCATTCATTTACTCTTCCTTTATTTCTGTTATTGGATAGTTAAACACTCAGATTTCTCAAAGACCTGAAGTAAAAAGAAAATAATGAGCACTAAGGGTATTGAACTTACATATCAAACTTTTTCCAGAAATCTTATATTAAAAGAGAGTCAAATGGAGTTTGTTGTCTGTTGCTAATGAATTAGATAAAGTTGAAAATGAGTTCAAGGTAAATGGGAGATAAGTAAAGTATCAAAGATTTCAAGAACAGGAGTTTTGACTGCTCTGGTACTATCTAAGAGTATTTTAATGTCCTAAATTATTCTTTGTTCATTACTACCACAAGACAAGACTGATTTATTACAACAGTGTTAACACCACTTTAGAATTTCAATTTATTGTGATAGAACAAGGTAAGTTGTTTGAAAAAATTTGAACTCACTCTGCAGATAAAAACCTTGAGACCTTTGATTTATTGTTGGGGTCTCCTAGTTTCTAAAATCCTGGGTTCTTGGTCTTACCATTGAAATAAAACTCTTTGACCAGACTCAACTGACATGAAAAGTAAGATTAGGTCTGCAATGAAAATGACTTATGAATGCACTAAATCCATCTCAGTAAAAGAAAACATAGTCATGTAAAAATTATGGACATGTTAGACTTCTACTTAAGTTCAACTCAGAATATGTGCACTAAACAAGCATACACAGCTTTCCATTTTGGGGGTCTTCATTTAAATATATCTGTGCCTAAAACTGGTCATTAAGTGTGCTAGAAATTGAAGCCCCATTGAATTCCCAGCATTGTCATTGTCAATTGGCACCCTGCTGCTGACTTTTGTAGAACCAGGATTTCATCCAAGACACTACCATCTAAAACAAGTTCTGAGAAGTTTCAGCTGCCATATTTATCACAAAAGGGTTTTATCTTGAAATTATAAAAAGTGAGATTATACCATTTACATTATTTTTCACTGCTAGTAACTTTTATTATTGTGTATAACTGTTGAATCAAACAACAATTACAGAAGTAGAGACTCCAAGCTTGCATACCGTCATATTTTTGCATAAGATTCAGAGTTCACATTACATTCACTAGAAGAACAGACAACAGAAAGAAAATTAAAAAGTAACAAAACCCTCTGTTCCTTCCAGTGTGCTTAGAACAAGGGAATAACTTCCTCCCTATCATCCAAGTAGTAACCACCAAATAAGAATAAATAGCCTCCAACAATTTTCCAAGAGTCAAAAGCATCAATTATTCCACAACCAGGTGTCTAATCCTTCTTCTGAACTTGTAACAATTTCTACAATACAGTCGTGTTAGTCAAACAAAACAGACACAATACAAAACCTCAGGCATAGCATGAAGAAATGGAAAAGAGAATGTGGAATAACTAGTGAATACATTATTGCAGAACCTTTGCATCCAAAAACTTGCCTATATTTCACCCATATCCCTGCAGAGGCATCAGTAGGTGTAATAGAATATATTATCTTCCCTTATAAACCTTTCCTATGCTAAACAGTATTGAACAGAAATTGTCTCTTTTCACAATGTGGTAACTGTAGAAGGACTACAGAAAACCTACTAACTGAAATATCTGCATGCTACATGTACTGTCCCCTAAAACAGAGAGGAGAAAATCAAGGTACAGCTGGAAAGTCCAATTTCAGTAAAGAAGTCATAGCTCAAATATTGAGTTTAACAGAAATTTTCAGACATGATCACAAAAATATCAGCTAATGTGACTATTAGGATGTTTCAGGTTGCTGTACTCTAATTTTCACACGTCAAAGAAAGTAGAGGCAAGGACAACAGATGATCAGCAGGTAACAGACTGTCCTTGACTTTTTCTTAGCTTACAGGAATTCTTACAGTAAAATTATTATAAAAGAAATCCCGTGATCCTGATCAGAAATGCCTATAGGTTTTTGTGTATTATGTGGCATAGCACATTAGTGATTACTAACTACGGAAATAGCCAGTGATTTCTTCTTTTTTTTGTCAGTTCTCAGAATATTTCTACTGATTAATGTGTTAAATAAATTTTTTTCCAATCTTCCCTCAGAAATAGTTTGTGGATAAGTATTGATGTCCATGTTTCCCTTTACACCGTCACACACTTACACATGAACATGTAACAGTTCACATACAGATGTTTATTTTGCTCAGCCATCTGTTCCATCTGAAACAAAAGAGATCACAGAAAATTAACTTCCACTGTAACTCTCTTTCTGAATACATAAACAACTGAGTTCTCAACAAAAAGTCTGTTGGTTTTCACAGTGTGTTGGAAAAGATTGCACTTTATGGATGACTCAGAAAGTCAGGCCCCCGGTCTGAACAGCGTGGAATATTGATAAGATAATAACTAAAAAATTATGAGTGATCATGGAATAAGGGAGCATACAGATCACTCTATAATTTTTATTTGCAGGATGGTTCTGTGTCTTTTTTTTTCTTTGTAGTTATAGGTGTTTGGGTTTTTTCTTTTCAGACAAACCCACAACTAAGAACTGGATTGGACATCAGCAGATGCAGTGAAGGGTAATAAACTGAGAGAAATGGATTTAATGAGAGACTAGAAGAGGGAGTGTGGAGGGCAGTGCCAAAATAGAAGAGTCTGTTTTCAACTGCAGGGATGAGTTGGCCCATAAAGAATGAGTCACAAAGCAGCAGCCAGGTAAGTGGCACATGCAGAGGGGGCATGAAATGGGAATAATAAAGTCTGCAAGAGTATGCACACAATAGTATGCAAAACAATAACAAGCATGAATTCTAATTTGGGAAGGCCATTTAGAAGTACTTGAATTTGAATCAATGAGAGAAAAGGGAGAGAACCATAAGAAAGTGAAGTTTGTAGTGAAATCTGTTAACTAAGAAGAAAGATCACTTACTTGGTGTGACTGAAAGACAGTAGAGGAAAGGGAAAAGAAGATACAGTACTATACAGTGCTATAGTACTGTCAGGGAACTGGTTCTCATGAATATGAAGAGATTTTATCTACCTGGAAATAGCTCTTATCCATTCCTGCCTCCTGATCATATATCTTCATGGAAACCATACCTTTATTTGTTTCCTGGCCACAGCTGTCCAAGGCTGTTCCAAACTTTGGTCCTGAAAGTTTTAGAATTCCCTCAACCTAAAAACTGAGCAGGTATAAATAGTTTACCTAGAGTATAATATGACCCCCAAATAAATGAACATAAATAGATTCAAATCTCACTGAAGAAGGCAACAGTAACACATTGAGCCAAGCAGGTTCACTGTAACTACTGATTCTGTTTAAACTGACAAATATCAAGTCAAATTTCCTCACACACCAGCCCAGTTCTCACTACAGCTTTCACTTGACTCTTACAACATTAGCTCATGCACTCCTGCATTGGAATGGATATAGCTCTACCATAATAACTGACCTCAGGATGAAAACTTTCCATTTTATACTCTCTGAAACTAAACAACAAGACGAAGCATGAAATTTCAAGCAATTGAGCCAATCAAATTCATGTCCTGATACCTGCAGGCAGGCTTTAAACCAGAATTGTACTTGGGGACTAAAATCCAGGCCTAGAAGAGACCAAGTAACGCAACCTTGCCTCCTATTTAACAAGTTAAGAAAATTAAAGAAGCAAACAAAATTCCAACAATGGCAATACTTAAACATGGAGTTTCTGTGAAGGTGTTCCTATCTTAAATTTCTAAATATAGATATCTACCCCACACAACAGCCTACCTGATCTCCCTGTGTATTAAGTGGCAAGCAGTCACTAAATTAGGTAAATTTTTTTGTCTCTTTTTTTTATTTGTCAAAGGACACTCTCTGGTATGACAGCAATAATTATTTTTTATGAGAAGTTATGGTTTTGAAAAATAAATGCATGAAATATTTGCACTATAAAACAAAGTAAAAACACTTTAACTGTAATATTATATTTGAAAAATATTTTGACATATTTGATGCACACACGAGTTTGGAAAATAAGAGTAAATTTTGACACAAATAAGGTAATAATTTATAAATCTGTTTAAACTTCTCACATATATAGCTCTCTAGAATTACATTCATAGACACCCAAAGAAGCAGTAGCCAAACATGATCAGAGCCAGGAAGCAGTTCAGTGATGCTAATACGGTATAAATCCATGCAAGCTGACTCATCTTGTGTTGACACAGCAGCTGTACCACAGGAAGAAAGCTGAGTTAGCCCAGGAGGGTTAAGCTACACCAGACTGCAGTACGAGTTATGGTACAGCAGCTTGGTTATGTCTGGCTCATGAGCCCATGCACTGCATTGCCCTTCCCTGCCCAGCACCGAAAAACAGAAATAGCCAAGACAAAGAATGAGCTTGTGAATACCTTGAAATTTATATTCAGTCCTACTGCTTGTTTGTGGGTGAGTTTTCTATCTGACCTCCTGCACTATAAAAAGTGTTCATCTTTGATATGTGAACCTTTCAGTTTTCAGAATGGCTATGTTTTATCACAGAGGACAAGGTTTTATGGAGCAACACCAGTGAAGTAGGACACCCAAGCCAAAGCAGCTTAAATTCCCTCGAGTTCATGATGAAAGGAAACTGCAATACCTCTCCTCTAGTTCTTTTATTAGGTCACATTATTGATAATGTGCTTTTACTATTGACATCTTAGGCATGGAATAATAATATTACACCACATATCCAAAGTAAAACATAGACACTCTTTTACAGGAGAAAAGGTACATCCACAGCTGTTCTTACTGGGCACTGGTCTTGATACAGTCTGTAACAGCTGATCTCATGGCATAAAGAGACTCAAATAGGTTGAGCTTCAAGTATTCATCCTTGCTGATTCTCTTACTCATGTACTTCAACTTAGATATATACACCTTAGGCATTAATCACTAGTTTACACACAGACTAGTCATAAACACCCTTATTTTAGAAACACTGGTTCAATCACTGCCATCTTGCTTTCTGTTCACCTCATTCAAAATAAAGCCACTCTCACTGCTGGCTTTGATTTGATATATAACCCTTTCAGACTCATTTCTGTTGTTCTTGATGCATTCTGTACTAGTCTCTACCTGGATATAACCACACAAATTAATGCTGATGCTGTACTCAGTGCAGTGACAGCATTAATAGAGCACTATTTTGTTGTCCACAATAAGCTCCCTCTTGTGCCTCTGGTGTTCTGTAATTAGGCCCCTTCAGACACAGTTTGGTTATTATGGTTCATCAGCTTATAATGCATTATTCTAAATAGCTGCAGTTTCATTCTTTTTTCCCCCTTTTTCTTTTTTGCTGTTAAATGTTTAAAAAAACAGATAATGGAAGTAAAAAGAATTACTCACCCCTCATCTCGATCTAACATAATGTTTATGAGTAGCAGGGAGAGCAGGAAGATCTTCTTGTGAAGAGAGGGACTTGAACAGCTTTATAGGACAACAACCTAGGAAGAAATGACAAGCCAATACCCACATTTACTGTTTGTAAATCTGAGCATTGATTCTCCTTTCACAAGTGGCTTTCATCAAATGCAAATCAGAAGCCTGGCATCTGCTTGAGTAACCAGGCAGCCCTGTCCCCCTTTCAAGGGAACAAAAGCCATACAATCAAAGGGTTTTAAGAGGATGGCAAACTTATTGTAAGCTAGAAAAGGTTAAAAGTCTGCCAGGGCTTAAATATACCTCTCAGAACTCCCAAGTATGGAAGCACTTCTGACCTTTATGAATTTTTTTTCTATTAAATGTTTCTGTATATTTGAAACATTATAAAATGTGATGAAACAGAAGAAAGACAACTAGTTACATTTCTTACTTCACAACTGATTTTGAAAGCTTCAGAAAGCAAACTCATGCAGTTTTATTTGTTCTCAGATTCCAAAAATCCAGCTCTGACCAACAGCACTGTTGGCCATACAGAACCTACCTGCTCTCCCCTGCATAAGTGACAGATCCTCTCCTATAAAGATGGGTAACGAGAGGAATTCACTCCAGACATGCTTATTCCTCCCTCAGTAATCTTCACTAAGAGTGGCACACCCTGAAAAATGGCTGAATAACATCTGGGTAGAGGAAAAACATATTTTTAATAATATTTTGATATTTTAAAATAATATTTAATAATATATAACCTTTTCAGATATACTGCTGTTGTTCTTCTTTGAATTAACTTAAAATTCACTACTTCTTGCTTCAGTTAAAAGCACCCTTTCCCACTAACAAAGTAAAGCAGATTACTATTTCTGCTGAAAATCTCTGAAAAATGTCTCTTACTAATTTTACATGTATATTTATTCTGAAAATAAAGCCTTTTGCTGTATGATAACAGCATAAGATAGAAAATTTTAAAAAATATTTAAGACTTAATGAATTCATCTGAGTGTCATTCTAACTGTTGTATTTCTCATTCATTTGGGAATAATCACAAAGCTTATCCCAACAATTATGATGTTAGAAAACAACATTTGAAGACTTGTAATAATCCTAAAGTGTCCGTTTGATAAATTTTCAGCTTTTTATTTAGTGATTGGTTCTAGATTCCAAAATAAAATACCATCTCACACACAAGTTTTAGCTTTATAATAACAGGATTTGTCAATGCTATTAATAACTAGATTGATGATAATTCACTCTGACAAATGTCTGAAGGACCCTGCTGCTGTGAGGATTCTTTGTAATTATAAGCAGTCTAATTTCAAACAGGTCTTGGTTCTAATGTTTTGAATAGTTTAACAGTGCAACCTGTGCTTGAAGGGATCATAACTCTACCACGTGTTTAGAGAAAACTGTAAACCAAAGGCTGGGAATTCTCTAAGGCAAAACCAGAGCAAGAGAGCAGCAATAGGAAAGAGGTTTGGGTTTGAGTTTTTAATGTGTAGTAGGAGCTATATAAATCAGATTATGAAACTCAATGTCACAAAATGTCATGGAGCCCAAAAATATAAATAGTACTGAAAGTAAATGATGTGAGCTAAAGGAAAAATCTATTGATATCTATTGGTCCTGGTGGTGTAAGCTGACCTTCAGGTCAGATGGACATACTGAAACCCACGAGGCTTGCCATTTACTTGTCTCTTTTTAATTCTATGTTTTCAGCACCTCATGATGGCAGATCTTTGTTGCATTACCCAAGGAATAAGCTTGAAACAAGCAATCTTCTCTGTGAAGCATAGAACCTGGAGTTCAAATAATGAAGATACAAGCAGTGAAAATAAAAACAACAAAAACAACCACCAAACATAAACCAAAACAAGAACATTAAGGACTTGAGAAGAGGATCTCAAGTAGGAAGCAGATTCTGCTATCATTGTAAATATACCAGGTAAAAGACTACTTCAAGGAGGAAGTATCACATAGAAACAAAGAATGAGTGGTAATTCTGGGGTAAGCATCATGCATTCTGCCCATCACATCTCAAAGACTATCCCCTGTTTGCTGCCAATGAGGATTTTTCCCAAACTCAAACTCCTTACAGAGAGAAAGACAGCTCTCAAACAAAATGGAAAAACCAAATGAACCCAGACTACAACAAATGAACTAAAGGAAGAGGTCAGAGCATCAAAAGTGCAATAGCAAGGGAACTGGTGAGGGATGTAAAACAGAGCATTCCTGACAGCAACCCAAATAGCTGATGAATGCTGCCAAGTGATGGCCTACCCAGGAACAGACATCACTGTCAGAAGGAAAGTACTGAGCTGAACATCTGATATTGAGCTGACACTTCCATCCAACCCTTTAAGAAAGTCCTTAAGGCAACGCAATGAGGAAAGGAAAAACAGAAGTTACATTATGCTGTTTTTCAAGACAGTATCTTGTGTTCACAGATGATCTGCACCCACAGCAGGTTTTCCCCACAAGGACCTTTGTGTTGAGTAATAATACAAGACCTTTCTCCTTCTAAAAGCAACATCTGGATTTAGTATATCTATTCAAATCAGACCCAGAAAAAATAATAATTTTTATGCTGAGTCATGCTCAGAATAATTCTTACCTTCTCTGTGATTCCTTTCATCTGCAGATATTAGACAATGTTTCCCAAGAAAGAATGCAAATAAAGTATTTCGTTATTAGTCCTGCAAATAAGACACTTTCACAATATCAGCATAACTTGTTTTCATCTAAAACAGTCATTTGCATAATAATTGGTCTTCCCAGACCCTTTGACAGAACCTCAAAATGTAAGAACAAGTGTTAGGGTGGTATATTATGTGTGCTTAAGACAGCTATTCTAGAATGTCTGCAGTAATGTACAATGCACAATAAAGGTGATAAATTTCACCAATGCTATCCAAAATGCTGATGGCCTAACATCAAGTACAGTATCCTTTTTATTATGCTTACACAAGATAGACCCATGTAATACGAGCATGATACAGTGATAAAAATTAAATAATATAGACATTAAGCTACTATATCATTGTTTTACACATAATCCTATGCTTTTAGCCAAATCCCACTGCATTACCAGATAATACATGCTGATTGTTTCTTGAAGTATGTGTCAGAATTTTTTGAATTGTTAGTTTCTACATCTCATTGTATCAATGGGACACTGGTGTCTAAACAGTGTTAGCTCCCTCTCATAGGCCAGTACATAGGAAAACATGGATTAGAGTCTTCCTAGTCTCTTTGATACTTTTGATGTTGTCTCTTACTTTTAAAATTAGAGCAGTGACAGTCCTAACTGTAAGATTTTCAAAGGCACTTCATACAAAAACATCAAATATTGAAATTTCTTTAACTTCTCTTCTGTCACTGCATTCACTTCTTTCTTTTCCCAAACACACAAACACAGGCAAACACATTCTCACACACACTGAAAAAGCACTGAAAATTAGAAAGAATCAACATTTTTTTAACGTGAAAATACAGAAATACACTCTCATAAATGTGAAGCTACCATGGCTTGAAGTCTAAACATTCAGCACATAATTTGTAACTTTAATCAACACATCTCATTTTGCTAATGCGTACTGACTGGCTGCCTGAGTGCTAATGAGCGTCCCTGAATGCTAATGGCTCTGTGAAACTAGATGGCCTCTGAGCATCACATGGATTATCTGAAACTTATTTGCATCTCAGATTCCCAGCACCATTCAGCTTCACCTCTCTTTGACCTTGACATTTTATAAACCAGGGAGAACAGTTGCGTTATGAAAGAAAAGCCAAAACTGAACCAAAAAATGCGGGCAGGCATTTATCCATCTAGAATACATTAGAAACAATTTAATGAGTTGAATATTCTCACACTAGAACATGGTCACTGTAAGTCATTATACATCTTACCTCCCCTTTTCTTTGAACTCTAATGCTTACAAGATATATGCCTAGGAATACAGTGTGTGTAACTAGGAAGCAGTAAGACAAGGATTGTGAGAAGAGTTAATACCTTTTAGAAACAATTGATTTACCAGCAATTAAACACATTAAGTATAGTATACATTACTGCATATATTAGTATGTGGCAATATAATAATATATATGTATATCATAAATTCAGCACAGCTGGAAAAAAAAGATAAGGCTTCAGGTACACAAAACCTCCTTCAAATCCTACCCCATGTATTAAAATCGTATATTCCCTTTTCTCCAACATATAGCATTTATTTGGTGATGGTCAGATGTGTCCTGTAACTTCCCAAAAGCCCCACTGCTCTGTTCCAGTGCGTAGATACTGCATCAATGCCCTGCTTTAAAGGGAAACCTATACTCAAGATATTCTTTCATTGCTCTGCATGTCATAGGACTCTATGAAAAGCCAGAAATATATTCCCTGAAAGCTTTTTTTCTTTTTAAATAGTATTTCATGTTGGTTTTCTTTTTTTTTATGTGAAGAAATCCATAAATACAAATACATACACGTGCACACATATATTTGCATATTTTCAAGAAAAGAAACCTTCTTGTCTGTAAAGAGACATGAAAATTATAATTGAAGAATATAATGCAAATATTATTTTAAAATAAACTGTCTTTTTACTTTTTATTACCCTCAGAGTAAACAGACACATAATATTCACATGATAATCAGATCTGTTTCCCAGCTTGAAATACAGCAGAAGCATTTGATATATTGTTAAAGTCAAAACCCTGGAGAGGCCATCAGATAATCTGGTTTGATCTCTGCAATGTGAAGTCCATTTGACCACCTAATTTAATACAGAATCCTTAAGATGTGGTTGGCTTAAACATACCTCCCAAAAAGGAGTATGACTTTGATCTGAGAACTTCAAATCGTGGAATAGCCACACCTTCCCTATGTGTTTGGTTTGTAGTGGCTTAATCTCTTCTTTTAAATTTATTACGATAGAAGCTTTTGATACATGGGAAAAAATAAAACTTGAGACCTCTAGGCTTCTGTATCTGCTTTTCCATCCATCTGAACACAGTACCATTGGCTACCTTATCCAACAAGTCCTTTTTCTTTTAATATTTACATTTTCTCCCATCCGCTCTTCTGAATTTTGTCTAGTATTTCAAGATTTATTAAAAACTACCAGTGTGCCAAATGTCTTTTTAGTTCTTTAAAGACTGTTTGGTACAAATTATCTGCAACTCTAAAAGTGTTTATCCTTTAATGTCCATGTATGCCCTGAAAAGCACTTTCTTATCCTCATGGAATGCAAACACATGGCTTTCCAAGTACAGAACAGAAAGTCTTACTGAACATTTCTACATCTTCTTTATAATTATTAAGTATTAATTTATCTCCAGTTGGTAATGGATCTCTAGCATCTCTAGGATTTCTCTGACTCCTCATTATGATTAGCTTTTGGTTTCTCCCCTATTGTCCTTGGATTCCTTACTAGTTTTCTAGATTTTTTTTGTCTTCCAAAGGATGCCCACCATGATTTATTTACCAAAACTACTTTTCTGTAACTATATAAAATTACATGTCCTACAACAAGACAGCTGACATCATGAAACTGTCTCCAGAGACAGCTACATAAAAATCAGGTTTGGATAAGACTGAATACAAGTTTTCAAAGAAAAACTCAAGGGATCATGGATTCATTATTATATTTCTAATACTAACAAGTTAGTATTAGAAATTTGGTGAAACAATTAGATTTGACATTTTAAGGAACTTTAGCCCATCCTAACAAGGGTGAGTGTGATGTTTGTTACTGAGTCATACATCGTAGGTACCAGCATCTGCCACAATCACATCAAGAATATAAAAAGGAAAAACTGTAATGTAAGAAAAAAGCTAACATTTTAGCAGACTAAAGCCTATGTGAGTAACTTCATTGGAGAAGTTAATTGTTCTGGGTGCATGCCTAACACTTTGCATAACTAATTCTCAAATACAAAACTGTACAAGTTGAACAAAAAAATGAATAAAAATGAAAGCATCATAATCTATAAACACATTGTATCAGTAATAGTCAAACATAACAGCATCTTGGACTGATAAGATTTATTCAGAAGATTTCCATTAATACTACTGGGAAATTATTACAGTAAAGCTTCTAAATAGTAATGGTAGAATAATATTCCATAATAAACTACATCAGGTCATGTTAATTAATTTTGGAGTCTAAAATAGTTGCATTTATATTCTTTGCCTTCTTATGTTAACAAAAACAGTATTAAGGATCTGAAAATATTTAATCTAAAAATGTAAACCTTGATTAATTTTATGACTTTCAAGTAATTTGTTACTAACTTAATATGACATATACAAAAATAGTCCTATCAGATATTTAAAGAATTTTGTGAAGTTTTAATTAGCCTGACAATTTTCACCAGCTTGTCATCTAATACCATAGTGTAGTCCTCACTATTTCCCACTTCCCTGTAAGCTGCCTGAGTTTCTCTCACATCAGACAAGAACCCACACTGTAGGTTGGCTTTTGCAACCACTTATGAGTTGCTGTGGTGGGTTATGTAAGGTGAACAAAGGACCTTATCAGGTACTTAATTCGCCACTGTTTCTGACAACACTCTCAAGGAAGCAAAAGTCAATTCTTCATGCTGTGTTACCTGAGCTGTGTTACTCCAGATCAGGGACACCTGAAAGAATCCCAGTAGGACAGTGAAGCTATTCCAGGCAGACCCCATGGGCACATGGGGCAATTCACTCTTCTCAGACCTACTATTCCAGGCTTTCTTCAGACCTCGATTTAACTTCAGCTCAATTCAGATTCAAGTTTGGAGTTTTTCCCTACGTGGGTACAGCAGCTAGCAATTTTAAATGTTAAAAGAGAAAAAGAATTAGGGAAGTCAGAGGAATGTCATCAGGTTATTCAGCCACTCTGGGAATGTAGGAGAAGAGAGGCAATGGTTGCCTGTTGGAGTTTAATCTGTGCCTTGATCAGCCTTTGCATTTGCCACTAACATTTCTGCCATCTCCTGGCTCAAGCAGCCAATGTCAAACACTACCTCCTGGAGGTATTTGAAACAATGTGAACAGGGCTACTCTGAACCTGAACTGCAAATAAATTCTCTATTTCAGAAGGAGACCCTGTACTGATTATCATGGGAAGCATTTATTGTTATAAATATTGTGTTAATCACAAAATAGAGCAGCAGCAATGGCTTAAAATACTCTTGTCCTGCATTCTGGTATATGGACCATATCAGTTTGACCTGCACCACCTTCTGTGGGCCACATTTGGAGCTAGATCAGGAAACTGATGCAGGCTGAATGAAATTGAAGAAACAAACAAATGAAATACTAAAGCTAAATCAGGCCAAAAAATTCTCCTTTTGCATATTTATAGCAAGGATACATGCTGCATCAGAGCTAACTTTCAAAACTCCTCAAAAAAACCAACCTTTCCTCAGTTTTCCCTTTTCTTTAAATAACTTATATATCCTGTGTATTTTATATGTAAGAAAGGTATTTTTAAAGTTTTCCCTTCTTTAAATATCTTCTCCTTTATTTTCTAAGAACATTTTTCCTATATAGGCAACCCCCAAGGATAAGTAAATTCAGAGAGTTTCTGAACTAACTTCTTGACAGGTTCAATATCTCTGGAGCTTTGGGGTTATGTACTACTCATTACAGTAGCCATATAAATGCTGATTTATAGTCTCTTGAAACTTTTGTCTAATTCTCATGAAAACACATGAAGACCAGCTACACCTTGTGTGGCTGACAAAATGAAGCTTATCTTTTTATGATTAATCTTATTATCTCCAATAATGGCTTTAGAAGCTGCTACACAAACAAATAATATAATAATAAAATAACTCCATGCAGCACATTTTAATCCCAGTTTAACAAACTCTTCTAGTAGGAAAAGAAATCCTATTAATTTGTGATAACTTTGTGATATACAGAAAAAGGTGTTATCTTCATTCAAATCCTTCTCCTTTTCCACTTCAGACCTAAAGAGGAATAGAGAACATGGGCTCATCTGCAATGCAGTAATCCCCTGGCACACCAAGCACTTGTGTGAGATTTTAACCCGAAACATAAACTTTAGATTTGCTGTGTGAAGTTGTCAGAGACTTTTTGAGCATTGATGCCATGTCTGCACCCCTGGTGTCAGTGTGTTACAGGAATACCATAGCCAAAACTCTTTCTTTGGCTGTTTAGTCTGTAATGCATGAAAGTTTTATTGCTACCAACTGCATAATTTTGTGCACATTTATTCTGCAGAATAGTAAGCTTGTAGTTTAAATGAATCTTTGGGAAACTTTGATCTGGTTTTGATTTTGACCTAACATTTTCGTTTCCAGTCAGATCTTCTTAAAACAGAAGGAAAATTATTGGCAAATTTCTATATTTTAGCACTTTATTTATGAAGTTTTATCACCTGTAGAAATTATTATAATTTCCCATAAATTCACAAATATGAAAAATATTGAGATGTAATATATTTTTGACAAAATTTGAAAGTTTTAAGGTCACATTTCCATTTCTCAAAAGCTTTTCATTGCATTCCTAATTTGTAATGTGGATTACCTAAAAATGACAACAGTACTACTTGTTAGCACAAATGAAAGGGGACAAGTTAATCTCTTTTACATACAAACAAGTCAATTTCTTTAACATACAAATAAGCAAAAAATCCAGATCCAAATAAAACTCTCAGCTACTTTTCTTAGAGACTACAAGTAATTTTGTTGGGTTTCACCAGGTAGTTTTCCCCTGCCTCCCTCCAAGAAAAGGGGGAGATCATTAATTCTACAGTCAGCAGCTGAAACCAGTTAGTCTGACTTCAGACCCTACTGATCACATCCCTTGTGCTCAGTAAACCCCAGACTACAAAAGATATATCACTTTTCCTTTCTTACTAGGAATCAGCAGGCAGGCCAGAACACTATTCCTAATTTAAACGTGCATTTTTAGTTAGACCATGTACCTCTGTGAGTATTTGGATCCAAAATCCATGGCCCTAGAAGGAAGGGAAGACAGAACATAGAGGCAGTAATGAAAGCTGTATATTATTTTTACCAACATGACTTTGCACATTCAGATTACAGTGCCATGGATTTCACCAGTCACACCTCACAGCATTGTAGAATTACAGAACAGGAAGAATCCTCACTGTAATTTAATTTAAAAGTATGAAAAAAAAGCTTTAGAAAATGTTCTAAATGGTTCTCCTGACCAAAATCGAGACTACAAATTGGAAAAAGCAGTCTTGCTTCTCTGAAACAGTCAAACACTAAACAACTGCTAATCTAGAGACTTTACAGCACCCTATTTCACCAGCTCTCAGAGTCAGATTAAGAATGATTTTAAGGATAGCCACTCAAACTGTAGGATCATTCTGGGTTAATGGTGTAGAGAGAGGACAAGAAGAAAGAAAAGCAAGAACATCCCTAATAAATAATATTTAGAAGGGATTGATCATGCAGTGTGTGATCATGATGAATCCAACCCATCTATGATATGGTCACTCTGCAGCTTTCTATTAAGATTTTGATAAAGAATGCATCTTTTGACTTGCAGTTTATCTAAGACAGTGCATTTCTGTGGATCAAATCTTGACATTGTTTTCTCAGCAACCTATGTTAATGAAAAGCCACTTCAGCTACAATATTGTAAAATGGTATTTTGTCACATGGTATTTTACAAAATTCTTATGGAAGAATGTGTGAGAGCTCTTTAAAATGCAAGATTTACCACAAGGGAAACAGCGGTTAGCTCTGCAAAGGAAAGAATGTCACATGGCTGAACACATTCTCTCATTATTCCCAGAAGCTAAAAGAGTAGCTAGAGGCAGAAAACTGACAATAATTATATTGCCTAGAAGCTGACAGCATACATAAATCTAGTGTATTAAGCCTTTACTCATTGATTTACTTTCCAAAGCTCATTTCAGCATTAGCCCAGAAGTAACACTGTGCAAGGCACTGCTCTTCAGTTTAAGGGAAATTTGGGTAAATTTTTCTTCCACATACTGTGATAATTAACGTTTTGTATGGTTGCTCTCTCTATCCTGTGGCAACCTGAATTGCCGTGATTTTTGACTGCAATTTTCCTCCTTAGTAGATTGTCAGTAATACATGAAACAGAAAGCAGACATGCTTAAAGGAAGAGTAATTCAGCCCTTGTTGAAATTGTTATATTTACAGCAGAAACCTGAAGTGATGGCAAGACAGCTATTCAGTCCTGAATGTCTGTTTATGTCAAATCAGAAGAGCACAGTGCAATCAATCTAGACCCAGGAGGACCTTTTACTGAACTAATTTTGACATAACACAGGAAAATCAAAAATCAAAGGTGTAACTAAGATGGAAAAATAAAGGTTGGTGATGTTACAGAAGAGGTGTTAGCATGGTACTGTCAGAACGGCGCATACATGTTCCTGAAATTACCTCAAAGGCCAGTAAATTTAAAGGAAATAACTTCCCTTTTTTGAGGTAGCAGATGCAGCCTGCACTATTGCTGCTCCTTCTGACACTTACTGTGAAACATCACTCACTGGTGGGTCCCCACATGCAGCAGGGAAGCAGACAAGCCCAAATGGCAGCCAAGGGAAAAAAAACAAGTTTTAAACTTCCCATGTTTATGAAATGAGCATTATTATTTTGCTGCCATTGCTTGAGTAAACATCATACCTTTGATATAAACAGATTACAAATGCAATTAGAAGTCTGGAAAGATGTCCTATCAAATCAACTTATTACTTATGATGATTCTATTATTTTCCGATTTTTGTACATATTTTCATGCATTTACTTTATTTTGGATATCCAATTATTAATATGGTACCATATGACTTAATGACATTCCAAAGTCAGAAAATATATTAAGAATATTAAGACTTCTACAGCAACATCTACTGTGTATAGTACATTACCAAGTAAAATGTGCAGTATTTGGAGTGATGAGTGTTTTTTCTTCTGTAAGTTTCAGGCTATACTGTCTCCTTAAAATAATGTTAACAGGTTTGGATATTTCTCATTGCACAAATATTTAGTGTTATTTGACCTCATAATCAAGACAAAGAAAAAAAAATTGAAGTAATTTCAGTACCAAATATTTTCATTATTTTTTCATTAGTAGAGAGTAATAATAGCTTTGTTTCTTTAATTAATCTACCCTATTAAACAATTAAAAAAACCCTTGCTCTTGCACCAATTAAACTACCTTTTATAGACCATTCACTGATAAACTCTACTGTTTCAAAGTTTTCTAATATACTGTCAATTAAATATTTGGTTGAGTATTACATGCATGTTGCCTACAGTTTGTGAGGAATAAGAAAATCTTATAAATATTTTGGTTTACTCTTCTTAAAATATGTTTTCCTATTCAAGTATTTCAAGAAATTATTTTCTCCTTATCATATATGGAAAACCTTTTAAATTAATTGACATGGGAACAAGATTATTTTGGATTTTGCATGTACAGACTCCCAGCAAAGCCAGTCAAAGCTCCTACTTTCAAGCCCCATAAAACACACTGTCCAAACATGATCCTTGGCAACTTACACCTCTTGCTCTGTAAGTACAGAAGTACTGTTTATATTTAAATGAAGGGTAGTGGTGAGGAACTGAGGTGAAGAATCATGATCCCCTCATTCCCCTCACTTGTTCTGTGACCATGTGCGAGAGAGGCACAGCCTTGTTCAGATTCTAAACAACCACATTCTCTTGTTGACTGAATAGTGCCTATGAATTCTGGCTGAAACCCTCCCTTCCTATTCCAATACTTCTTGAAAATTAGTATAAAATAAAGCTGTCTATCACAAGGAAAGCAAAAAAACTTCCTTTCTTAAGAATATTGAAGGATGATTCACAAGTGAAGGGGTAGAGGGTGAGGAGAAATTCTTGTGGTGTAATACTTTTTAATCCTTTTTGTCTAGGGAGATTCTACAGGTTTTACTCCATTAATCCCTTCTACTAGGAAAAGGCACCCCCTAATATCCAGTCTTGTCCATTCTTTTCTCACTCATCTTTTGGTCAGGTTCCTTAGTCCTAACTCTGCATAGTCAAAAAGAAAACAAATCAATGAGAAGACAAGCGGGTTTAGAATCAGTGAAATAAAAGCCCTATCTCATGAAAAGCTACAGCAACCATCTGCAATCTACACTGGATTATGCTGACAGCACTGAACAGCAAAGAAAATTATGTACATTCAGAGAATAGAAGGAATCCCCTACTAACCATACTGACCCTGCCACCACTTGAACAATGTCAGTGATGGTGGTAGAGGAAAAGTTTCACATAAACACTGGAAGGAGTACAAAGCATTAAAAAGGACTGAGGAGAGTTGGAACACAAGCTGATAGATGTTCAAAACAGAGATTACATATCATTTTGCCACTGGGTGAATGTAAGAAAAATATATCTTTTATCTGGTGTGACTAAATGATTTTCTTAAGTTGATTGCAATTTGGCACAATACAGCTATGTTATGTAAACAAAAATATTTATTCAGTGTTTTTGTTCTTCTGCTTTGTACTTAGCAGATTGTAAATGCACATTATCTTAATATTTCATGCAATCCTTGAATTTCCAACATTCAGATACAGAGTATTTTCAAAGACACAGTGGACTGGAAGGGAATTTGCATCCCATGTATTGACATTAATCAGCCTTCCTCCTATTTCATGAAGGGGGAAGCCACATCCTAAGGATGATTAATCTTTTGAAATTAAAAAGAAATATTTTTTTCAACTACTTCTGAATCAGTAACTAGCTCAAAAGACAAGTTTCAGCATTTCTTGGTAGAACAGATGGGAATTTTTCCATTTGTTTCTTATAGAAAACCAAATTTGGTTTAGTCACAATTACATTTCCTATTAAGTATTTGCAGTTTTTACTGCATTTCTCCCATTTCCTTCTTTTTTAAAAAAGAAGAAAAAGGTGTACCCCAAAAATTCTTCAGGCATACTTTCTTAATGTTTTCTGCATTTTACATATGTTTATGCACCAAAAACATTATGTAGAAGGAAAGGAAGAGGACAAGTTTTTCCAATCCAAAAAACTTTCGAAAGCTGTTTGATAGTTTAATGTAATATACATAAAAATAAAGTATCTTCTCTCTAATTTCACAAAATGCACTTATAATCTATTTACTACTTTCAGTCAGCTTGAATCTCCTTGTTACAGACTTAGCTATAAAAGAATAGGAAAATTTCATTCCATTAATGCTAAAATAATCTAAACTGGCTAGTAATTTTGCCTTAAGTCAAGCCTTTCAGACATTACAAAGTATTAAATTACCTTTCTTTTCCCTAAATGAGCTTTTAAAAAGCATCTGATCCTACTCATGACTTTTCTTTCTCTCTTTCTTAAAATAGACTGCATTTTAATTCCTCTGAAAAGAGAACTTGCTCTGGTAGATCAAGTTAACTACTGAACATAATTGCAGAAAAGAGATGTCCAAACCAGAATAGCCATTGTGCATTTGAGATAAACAATCAAATCTTCAAAATAAAACTGGAAACTTTTTGTGCCAACCTGTGTGCATGGATTCATCTCCCTTTTGAAATCTTTCAGTACACATAGGATTCTGCCATGCGTTAAAATTATTTAGAGAATAGCTACTATGAAAATTAATAATTTTATTTTTGTAATGATACCAGAACCACTATGCTAAACATCAGCAGCAGCAGAAATATTTCATGGAGAAATGCAAGAACATCCAGTAAATAATGGATTTTTCTAACTACAGAAGTTCTTCTTCTTTTTTTTTTTGTTTTCTGAATCCATATCCTGACCTTAGAAAAGCCAGTTCAACCAGTGCTCTTGTTGAGGACACGACGTGCTACCCAAACACAGTACAGCTGCTTAGTCCAGGGGCAGAGCAGACACACTTAAGGATCAGGTACTGAATGATCAGCAATAACATCCTGCAGCAACAGGAATAACAGAAATTTCATAGAGCAGTCTACAAGACTCAGTAGTCTACAAGTTCTCCCACGGATATCTTCAACATACAAGCTGTGCTCCCCACTCTGAAGTGTCTGCCCACACACCAGTGGCTACTCCCCCCCATTCTTGGACACAGAGCAGGTTTCCTTAAAAAAAGAAAACCGGTACTGATTTCACATCAGGCTTGATGCTTCACCACATCAGAATTTCTGTTTCCCTCTCCTCAGCACAGAGAGCCAGAAATTTCCATTTGGATGAATTCTTGAACATTTCCAAGCTGATGGTTTCCCCTCCCTGAGCAGCTCTGCCCAACACCGCACAAGGCAAGAGTGAAACCACAGGAAGGAAGACACTATAGGCACAGCATTGAAGAGACACCTGAAAGCCACTGGTCATAGGGTTTATAGTGGCTGAGCAGAATCAGCAAGAAGAACCTCAAGAAGTTTCAAGACTGAAAAGACACTAATTACAAAATAACTGCAGTTTCTCGAAGAAATGATTCATAGCTGTGTCTCCTGCCCTAGCTCAGAGTTAATCTCTGTCTGTTTGAGTTGAGAGTCTGCAGGCAATGAAGATATTGTGCTCCCCTTTATGTGGCACTTATTTTTAACTTGTGTTTTTCATATCTGCACTTTTTTTTTCCTGCAGAGGAAGTGAAAAAAAAGGTGAGCCCTTCCTATATAAACAGTTTGCAATTAAATTTTTAGTGTGAGTGGGAATTCCCCACTTCCAAGTTAAAATCTGAAAAAAAACTTCAGTGATGCCAATTTATTTTCCTTTTTTTTCTTCCTCTAGAATGTGTGTCTAACATGCTACATTTTTAGTCCTTACTGCAGCCAGCTACAAATCATGTGGCTGACAGTTAAATGGCCACTCTGAAGATGTTGTCTGATGTTGCTGAGGCTTTGGTATGCCCCGGGATGTAGGTCACTGTTAGTGCACAGCCTTTCTCATATTCTTTGCTCCCATAATGCATTTATATGATGGTGCTTTAATGTGACACTCTTTCAAAATAGAAGTCGAGAGATGTGAAATCTGTTTCCTACATAAATTATTTTTAATCTGTAATTTCCATGACTTGACATCTGCCATCAAATGAATATATCTTGTTGTTTTATTCTCAAGAGAAAGGCAGATTGTTGCTATCTCTACTGCCAGCACTCATCATCTTTAAACAGCCTTATTCCTGGTTTCCAGAGGTACAAAAGAGACTCATAAGGAGCAGAGTGTTGTGGGGGTTTTACATGAAAAAACATTGGAATAAAGAAAGCTCCTAGGATTAGCAAGTCTTGCCCCTCATGTCACACGTGATCACATCACAAAATACTTATAAATTTAACAAGCTCCACCTAGAAGACAGGACAGTATTTTACCTCTCTCCAATCCGACTGAAAAAGCTGATCCAAAACCACATAGATCCAATGACTGGAACCTTATTCTAATTTCTAGGTCAACCCTCTCTGTTTAGTCGAGAGATAAAAATGCAAAAAAATTATAAGAACTAGTGTATTCCACTACAGGCAAAGTCCATCTGTTTCCAACCATGAGCAGTATAGGCCATTTTGGGAAATAATTTTAGAATCAAGAACTAGAAGAGCAAGGAAGAGAAAAAGTTGTGTCAGAAACAAGCATGCTAACTTGAGACACTAATTTCCAACTACAACCAAAATAAAAATTAACTGAATAAGCATATTTTCTTTGGTCCTGTTCCTTTCTGAACACTCTGAGCCTCTGAGAGGCATTTCAGATAAGATTACAGGTGCTTTGTTATCAATTTTTTAAAAACTGTTTTAGAGTAGAGTAAATATCTCAGGCTGAACCTTGACCTATTATGCCTGCACTTTTGCCATGTCTGGGTTAATTTATAACTAGTCTGTATTGCATTTGGAAACATCTGGCTCAATTGGGTGACAATGGGTGTCACTAAACCATACTCAGGGTCTGTAGGGACTTCACAACTTTGTGCAGGTAGAAGTATATGTTTTTGAAGATGTTTGACTTCGGCATGCCTAAAATTAGTGCCATTGGCTAAAAAGAATCACAGATGGGACTTTCACTTACACCAGTACACTTGACAAAAAAACATCCGATTAGCCAAAAATTTACAAGGAAAATGTTTGATTTTCCAAAACTCATTTTTCAGTGAATGGAAGACAAATTGGCTTTTGAATACTGGCTGCAAACAGCTCCATAGATGGGGTAAGACAGGGTAAGATCGACTGTGAGTAGCAACAAACTTGACATTTCGTAGTTTCATTTTCACTGCACTTGCCATGAAACATTTTATAACTTCAGGTTATGAAGTTAGAAGTAGTGGGGAGTATTCCGTTCTCAGGGCACTGAGAGCTCAAAATGCCAGTTTCATGACCAATGCAAGCACTGAGGCATTGACAATCACATTCATTCTTACCCCATGTGATATTTCATACAGGTTATGACAAGTTATCTGAATGTCTTCTGAAAAATGGAAAGGACTGAAAGAAGACAGAACTTCATCTATTACACTCCTTAAAATAAAAAAGGGATGAGAGAAGCAGAGGTACCTGGGCAACAGCAAGACACATAATGGGAGACTGCTGTTCTTAAAATTAGCCTGGAAATACCCAAGAACAAAGCGGGTGGGAAATTGTAGAGGGCTTGACTTTTAGCTCCAGAATGATGACTTGGTTTTCCATTTTCCACATCCCTCTCCACTAGCCAATTAACTTCATAGGTCACAATGTCCCAGTCTTGGACATTATCTTCTCTGCAAATTAGTATAAGAGAGACTTAGGAACTGTAACTTCTTGGAGTAACAGAATATGCTGACAGTGAAAGGAACCAAAGTTTTAATTTCTGCCATGGTGTTCCAAGTTTTCTATCTCCTGGTAGAAGCAGAATGATTTAGAATGCAAACCTATTTGTTTCCCTAGGTTCAGTGAAACCACATTGTATGTGTTAATCCAAATCACAACTTATGCAAATAAACCAATAAATTCTTGATAGTCTTTTAATAATAATTTTGTATGGTTGGAGAAGACTCCTATCAAAATGGTGGGCTGTTATGAAAAACTCATGCAACTCATGACCTGTAGGACTGCATTACCACAAGGAGAATCATAGAATGGCCTGGATTAGAAGGGACTTTTAACGGCACAAAGTTCTAACCCCCTGCTGTGGGCAGGGACACTCTCCACTAGACCAAGTAGATCAGAGCTTAACCCAACCTAGCCTTGAACACTTCCAAGGAAGCCGTATCCACAGCTTCTCTGGGTGGCCTGTTTCAGTACTTCAGCACCCTCATCCTGAAGAATTTCCTCTTAATACCAAAACTTACTCTTAAAGTTTGAAACCATGTCCTCTCACTATATGCTCTTGTAAATAGTCTCTGTGCACCTTTCTTGTAGATTCCCTTCAGGTACTGGAAGGGCACAATTAGGTCACTCCAAAGCCTTCTCTTTTCCCTCTGGATATGACTGTACCACTCTCTTATCCATCTAACAGGTTGTTTCCTGAGGTTAGCAATACAAGATAACCTTATTTCTTCAGGAAATACAAATGAGGCATTAAAATGTCATCTTTTCTGATGGAACAGGTGCATTTTTTCTACCACCTGGCTGATAATTTCAACTGTATTGGACACGGACCAAGTTAGTTGATATTTTTAATGACTGCGTAAAGAACACAAGAAGTCTTGGTTCTCTGAACACAGAAAGAATGAACAAATAGAAGAAAATACTTTGCTAAAATTCATGCTTGTTTTAGCTAATTCTTAACTCAAATTCACCTCTCTCAATTGGTTTTTTTCCCTCTTGGACATATCCATGATGGGAAAAAGTACATATCTACGATTTCCTTCTTTACCTAGAACATTGGTCCTTCAGTATGATGTTGATACCTTCACACAAAACCCTGCAAATTAGTGCTAGTACAGCCCTAGGTTTGCTTTGTTATTCAGCATGAAAACAGGGCCATTGCAGAGCTCCAGTACTTGCCACATACTGGTGTTCTGGGCTTGTATTCTTACCTTCAATTTGAAGAGTAACCCCTTCTTTCTCATGTCCATGTTTGTTCTTATTTCACTCATCCATTTTATCCCAGTCTTCAGCATCATCATCATCCTCCAATACTATTGCCACTTGTTCTCCATCAAAACAGACTGTGCTCTAAAGTTCTAGCATAAGTTCACCCACATCAGAGACCCTCTCTTGTTAACACTTCCACTTCGCTCAGCAATCCAAAGAAACCTATAATCACAGTGGCTGGAATCATGCCTCATATAAAATGTTTTTGATTGAGATCTCAAAAAAAAATATGAATAGAACAAAGAATAATAAGTTTAACAATGCGTAAGTGGAGCAAAACTACTTAAGATCAATCCTTCTTTTTTCCTGCTGAACTTCAAAATTACCCTGTAAATGCCACCCTCAGCGAAAAAGTATTACAGGAAAAGAACTCTAACATTAGGAATTTTCTTAATTATGACATGTTCAGCTGCAGTCAGAGTCTCAGCATGAAATCCATATAATGCAGCCATACACAAAGGAGTTTCTCTGTCTTCATCTGTACCCTATTGACTATGGTTAAGGTGAAATTAATGCATTAAGTGATGGAATGTAACTCAAATTTGCTACAGCTTTTAGAAAGTCTTAATCCTGAAGGTGTTTACCCAAGTAATTTTGTTGTAGCAGATGTATGTAACACCGGATTAACCTTTTTCTGGATAGAAAGTATTGACTTTAACCATTTAATAATTGTGAAACCAGAAGTTAGAAAAACAGGAGGTGTATCCCCTTATCTGAAATCCAGTGCTTTTGGCAAGTCACTAAGTAAAAGCTCAAGAGTCAAGGAGAAAATGTTAATTTGAAAACTCAGCACCCACTGGAAATGACCAATGGACACTTCAAGAGTGACAAATCCTGTTTTGTTCCAATTTTAAACAGTATTACAAAATGTATCAGCTCTTCATGAAACCTTATCTGAAAATTCAACTCTTGCTCTCTGAAAGATCATGTTATCCACCTCTGTTACTTTGAATCCGCCTATTTGTTTAGCCCTGGCGACCAGGGGCTGCAGAAGCCACACACCTGGGCACGCTGCAGTGCTGCCCAGGTGCCTGCTGTACCCAGTGCCCAACAAGCAGCCCACAGCTGGGAACTTGTCCTTGTCCCTTCAAACAGTATTTTATACCATCTTCTGACTATACAGGCAAACACCACTTGGCCCTTCCTAATAACCACCAAGAAAAAAATGCTTAAGTGCATACGTGACTGTGTGTCAGCTAAACAGTTCCTACATCATTAATAACCTGTCCCCCCCACTCCATTTATCCTGCACATGATGTCCATGTCATTTCCTACAGCACCCAAGACATTTATATGCTAAGCATGGCATATACTCTTCTTCTCTACCAGCAGAGTGAAGACAAACGCCCTCTGCAGCAGAAACGTGGTGCGTGGCTGTGTTCACATCAGATGAGCCTTCAGCCCACCCCCTGGCAAGGTGGCAAAAGCAGGGCACCAGGGGACAGAGCAGCAGGAAAACCAGTAGGCAAAGTGGAGGAGAAAACCATTAGAAGCACAGCACCTCAACCTCCTACACTGCCTGACACCTCTCTGAGCAAATTTGCTCTGAGAGACTGTACTCCCCAGGGGAAAACAAGGGAAGCTGAGCCTGGGGAAGGGGGAGGATACATGTTTTTACACGTTTGTGTGGCCTCATATTGCTATTAGCATGGTTTCCTTACATGTTAACTATACAGATGGTGTAAAGGCTTGCAGGGTAACACTTCAGTAGAAAAGAGGCCTGAATTTGCAAACAGGAAGTTTTTGGGGGGCTGTAAGGAAAAAGGAAATACCTGATTTACAAAATTTAGTCATGTTAAAGCTATTTAACAAGTAAAGTGGCTAAAGTAGGTCATTAACCCCTGCTGGATTATGGACTGATTTTTTTGATTAGTCCAACCATGCATGCATGAGGCACTTACAGGATACACAGCCATGCACCACTGCCCAGGATATGATTCACTGATTTTGAAAACTAGAAGCTGGCAGTTTAGGAGTCTGGTCACTGTTCTCATGGAGGGTGGAAAAAAATCTGGACATCTGAGCATATGAGAAGGATCTCAACAAATGGAAAAAAATATCTTCCTGGGACCCCAAGACTTTTTCTTTCAGGTGATATTTGTGTATGGTCTTAAATAAAAAACTAACTGCCACACTAACTCATATTGATCCTGAATTTACTATGAGGCCCATTTCTTTTATTACCTCAGCCCTGTCTCACTGAGATGTAAGGATACATTGATAGAAAGAGTAATTGATTTGTTCAAAATTAAAATCAACAAGATATTTTTAAATTCCAGCTGTGATATTCATGAAAAAATTAATGACTGTTGTACTGGAGAGAAAGTATCACTATATACTACCATATACGCAGGTAGGTGATATTTAAATTACCAGGCTGAAGTGGTCTTTGACAGTGCACTTCTTTTGCAAATCACCAAATACGACTGGTGGTAATAAAGTGGTAAGACTGTGGTTTGTGGTCACAATTTTACATTCAAGTTCAATGAACAAAAGAGTTATTTTGAACTTCTATTATTGCACCCATGGAGATAACTGTGTTTCATTCATATGTTTCGATGCATCAGTAGATCTCAAAACACTATAAAATGCTCTCATATATATTTGGGATATGAGGCACAAGTGCAGAGATGTACTCAAAGTCTTCGACCACACCAGTCACCAAAGTAGGAGCAGAAACCAGGGGCTTCAATCTTAAGGTTTTACAATGCTTTCCATTTGTAAGAACATCCTAGTATGTACTTATAAAGTGCTTAAGAGGAAGTTCATACAAGGAAAATACTAAGATTGTGGTGTAGTTCATATCTGCAGGAGGCACTGGATAATGAATATTAAACTATAGAAATTACAGTTGTGTGGCTTGCTACTCTTTGTTGCCTCCTAAATGGCTTTTTAAAAAAATATTATCCATTCCTTCATTTCACAGGCAAAGGAGTTAAAACTTTAATACTCAAAACCCCACAGTAATTAATTTTTATGTCTCCAAATTCCCCCTCTTTGTTAATACCAGTCCAATCTGAACAGTTACTGGCTCTTTTGTTTGGGTTAAGAAATTCTTATACCCTTATGTGCAGTATAGCAGTTAAATAACCTGTTTCTATTCACACTGTGTCCAAGCCCTTAAAGCTGTGTTGCAGAATATTGATTGTCATTCCACTGGCTGATAACATGTCAACAGCAATGGTACATCCTGCTGTGGGACTCCCTTCACAGCCTTGGCTTCTTTTTTGTTTTTTTCATGCACACGTCTGTCTGTGGTGGTGGTGTTTGTTGGGATTTGTTGCTTGTTTTTTGTTTGTTCTGCTGGAAGCTGATGGAATGGTTTCTGGAACTGGTATATGGAATAGGCTGCATGTCCTTGGTGTAGGAAACGCCAGAAAGGTTGGACTGTGGGAGCTAAAGCAAGAAAGGGGGATGAGCCTCTCGTCTGAGGCTGTGGCATGGTTAAAATCCTCGCTGATAAAAAGATATTCCTTAGCAGTGGAGAAATCTCCCCAATTCAGTGGAAGTCTCTGCCCTCTGCTGGCATTGCTGGAGATCAGCCTTGGGAGCCGTGGGAGTCTGTGATCAAACCCCGAGAGCCCTCACAGACCGTGTTGAGACCAGCCGTATTTATAGAGCAAATCCTTCAGAACATGGTGTTTCAGGAAGTGCAAGAATAACAGCATCTGACAGAGATCTAAATCTCAAGTGACATTTGCTATTGACTTCTGCAATGCCTTTCAGATGTCTGCCTACTTCTCACCTTGTTCAACACTGCAAGGGTTAGTCTGAAGCATCTCCACATGCTATTACAGTCCCATCTGTTTTCTTCCAGTGAGCCAATAAAAGGAAGAAGTAAGATAATAAATGTTATTTGTGTTGTGGTAGCAATTTTCATTCCACTATTTAAAAAAAATCACACCTGTTTAGCATACTTCAACAAAAGATTTCAAAGTGCAATTTTGGGTTACTGTAGAACTGGATATGCTGAATGACTCAGCAATTATTGTAGATGCGAACTTTTTTCCTTGGAAGCAGGGCATGATTCTAAATTTTTATTTTGTGGCAATTTTTATTAGATAATTGGTAGGAAACTAATTTTGTCATTAAAATACAACTAAAATTAAAATATGTGGATTTCACTTCCCAGTGAACTCTGAAAGTATTTTGAACTCAGTCCTGCAGTGAAAGAAAGGTTCTGCAAAGCAAGGGAATGGGACATGGGTCAGGCTCTGCAGAACAGCAGCCACAGTCCAGAGAGCAGCTCAGGTTCCCACCCACTTAACACCTGAAATGTCAAAAACAGGCTCTTGCCCAGTGTTCAGAGGTCTTGTGGGTTTATTAACGACACTACTGATATTCTACTGTACAAGCCTCTTTTATTTGTGCTTTATTAAAATCTACTTTCTCTAAATCTGAAGGAGCAAACTCCATTCATACAGAGCAGGCCTGTCCCAGCTGCCCTGGCCTTCTGACAAAGCCATGTTTTGTCTCTGCACCTTTGTACGAGATGCCACAGGCAAGAGCCATCCCTGTTTGGGGAGACTGGAACTGTGTGTATGGCTGGACAATGCAACTGCATCATCTTCTCCAAGGTGCATTGGCTCGGGTCTAGAAATAATTCTTTTCAAACAATATTACACCTGTGAAACCCAGAATGCTGAGCACAAGTGGAGTGCAGTAATCTGGCATGATTTGTGTTTTATTTTTCCCCACACCCCTTCTTAGTAAACAGTAGTATGCCTCTTTGAAGGAAGGTTGCATAGAAACCCTACAAAATGGGCTCTGGGCATGTGAATTTTTCAGTAGGACAACATCTATATAGTCCCAACTAAAAAACATGATAAATTCAATTGCTTAATATATATAGATATAAGAAATTAATAAATATTGCATTCCTTAAAGAAGGATAAGCTTCTAACTTCTACAATATCACAGTCTTGTTATTCATGCCATATAAATGCAAAATACGAGCAATTCAGAAGTTCTCATCAACACTAGAGTGGAAATTCATCGTGTACTTATTTCTGTAACAAGCAGTAAGACATCCCTGCCTCACAGCAGGGTTGGATTAGATGATCTTCAGAGGTCCCTTCCAGCCCAAACCATGCCATAATTCTGTGAAAATCTTCCCAAAAGGTCTACAGCAGCAGTGTGTGGGCACTGCAGAGAATTCATCCATGTGGAACACACCCACACAAAGACACATCTCTGCTCCTTATTGCAGCACCACCAGATCTCTGGGCCAGCTGAAGAAGCCAAGCAAGCCAGATGTTTGCAGTCTCGGGGTGGCTTTTTCTCCTAGACAATTAACTGAAATACAGTTTGGAGAGATCCAGTATGAAACTGGTCACAAAAAGTCTCTTTAACATCAAACTCCTCAGGTTAAATCTCTCACCTTTAGCAGCAAGCTTGACAGACACTTCCTCATTGTCATACACTCACCTCTAGCTCACTATCCAGCTTCAATAATGTCATTTTTGTATCTTTCTGCTCATATCTGCAAACTGATGAAAGTTAATCCAGAAGTCTTGCATTCACAATTATGTTTTAACACTATTCACTGTTTTATCTAGCTTGGCAAAGGGAAGCCTTTGAATCATGTTAGTTTGTAGTATGCTAGCTACCCCCTTTTCCAGAATAATTGAGTAGTAGGGTTTCATTCTTTACCAGTCCCTTGCAGTCTTTGTCTGTACTCTGAGCCTGTAGAAACTGGCTGGTGCAGCAGCATCATTGTGAGCTTTTCACTTAAAATCAAAAGCAAATTTACAAATTGACAGTCCTGGACTGGTTTGACAAAACAGAAAAATTCCCGTCTACCTTTGCATCCAGCAAAACAAAATACGTAAAAAGACAGTCATACCAAAACAGGCAATCGTTCCACATTAAAATTAACATGGGCACATGTGAGCTTTTCCAGCGGGAAGAGGGGAAAGGTTTCCTGACTCATGGCAGTAAATCCTTCCCCAACACAACCCTGAAGTTGATAAAAACAAAAAAGCGCAGAGGGAGAACATACACACAACTTCGCATATTCAGCAGCTTTCAAGATGTTCCCAAAAATCCGACAGTACTGATTCCATGTAAGTCTGTGCTCAGAACAGGTACTGCTTGCACTCTGCATCTGAACTATATTTCCATGTTAACATGACTGGAATGAAGAAAACATTTGCCCCAGCTGAAGGCCTGCCTCTATGCATGGCCAGTAGATCTTCGGCACACACAGGAACACATTTTATGTACCATGATCAGAATTAAATAAGTAAAAATTTAAGTCCTTTACTACAACTGAACTGCATGTTCAATTAAACCAATTAAAATGCTATCAAGATATTTGGATTACAGTAGTGGAGACAACCCAGTACATAAAACAATATATATTTATTTAGCACAAAAAGTTCCATTTTCAAGTGCATGTATGCTTTTTTTCTACTACTTTACGGCACTTTGCTTTTTGAAAAAGTCAAGAAACATCATGACTAAGAGAAAGACATACTAATCATTTGACAGAATGACTGTTTTATCCTACAACAGTAGGCCTGAGAGCAGCTTATGAACTGTAAGGCAAATTAGGAATTCCTTCTCAAGTGAGTAATCTCTATTCAGTTTCATTAACTCAAGTGGAACATTCACAAGAAAAGCGTTACATGACTAGGACATGATACATGACTGAGGTGTTCCCTATGGCTACAGCCAACATAATATGCAGGAGTGGGGTTATATTCTCAGAAAAAGACAGAATACTGAAAGATTTACAGTAAGTTGCCAGAAACACTTACTGACACAGAAAAAAAATCCAACTACTACATATGCTATCACATGACATAGTTAAGCAGACCTCCCATTTCACAGAAAACAGGTAAGTTGCCATATAATGCTCAGAATTAGACATCTACAGACTTTAAAGCCTGCAACTTTCATTTAGAGACAAGTTGGTATTTGGTAAACAAATGCTGAAAGCTCACAACTGATAGCACAGAAATATTACTTGAAATCTGGTTCCATTAATGGAATAACCACGAACACTGGTTACAGAAGACCATTCAAATTATACCGGCAGACAGATTTTCCACAGCTTCTCCTTTGCTGAAGTTTCATCTCTTTAAATGACTGACATCAAAGATGCGCTGCTGAAACTAGTTCAGTTTTCCCACCTGTAGTTATCACCTGGATTAGACTGCCAGAGCTTGGTCTGTCCTTTCCTTTTATCCAGCCATAAAAGGTTCTGTTTTAAAATAAATGCATAAAACAGGGTTAGGGAGAACAAAAAAAAAAATAACAACTACTATCAGGTATATTGACAAGAAAAATAAAATACAAGCCTACTACTTTTCCTTCTTTTCCTACTGCTCTTCCTAGTGATTTCTGTGTGATATGACCACTGAATTCAGACCCTCAGAACTAGACAGAGGGCCAGGGGAATCCTAAGAGCTTCAGAACAAACAGGATTTCCAAAACATCTCAAAGGAAAAGGCCAGGAGCTTAAAATGTCAGAGTGGCCAGGCTTTTTCCCAGTTAAAAAAATTTTGAAAAGGGAAAGGAGGGGCTACTTTAGTTGCCTTTATAGCATATATATAAAAGAAATACAGTTTTATGGCTAGGATAGAGTTGCTAAACCCATTACTCTGCCAACAGGCCTTTATAACATTTCGCTATTTAACTGTGAAAGAGATCTCAGTGGGAGGAAAAAAAAGCCTTAAGACATCCAAAATAGTGCTGAATAAGATGAACGTATTCTAGGTAGCAGATCAGGACACTCCTTATCAAAATGCAATATAAATTCCTTCCTCAAAATAGAATAGAGAAAGTGAAGTACATTTTACAGGTCCTTCAGTCCTTCCAATAGCGCAGACATAGCAACTGCCATGTTAGAACATTCCACTATCCAACAAGAGCTTCCAGGGCACAAGACTCAAGTGCCATATTGGAAAGGATTTCCTGTGTCCCTCCCAAGATGCAGAAGTTGCCAACAGATGCTGATGTTGCACTGATAGTGAGATTTTCAGTTTTCAGAGCACTGGGGTTAAACTTCAGGGAATTAGAAACAAAACAAACCAAAGAACTGGATTCTCTTATAAGGAAAAATGACTTAAAAGTTAAACCTAAAAAATGAATTTGCAACACTGTGACATCTAGCTAAGCCGTCCCTGGAGCACAATAAATTAAGGATCTTTTTCTGTACATTTTCAGGCCAGCTAAATTCAATTGATAGGGTATGTTTTAAAGAGCCTCATCAGACAACTGCAGAGGCTTAAACTAAACAGCTAAACAACCAAAACCATTTCCATCTCTGGCATCCACCTTAAAAAATTTACAAAAAAGGAAATCTGATGTCAGAACTAAACTACTCTCTGAACAATCAGTAATAGGTAAATTCAATTTCACTGTCAGTTCCAAAAGACTTTTAAAATGTGTAAGAATTCACCCTCAGCAGAAACTGCTATTCCCCATGACATGGCAGAAGGCAATACTCATGCTGCACCTTCTCTAAGCCTGAAGAATGAGAACAGTAAGGCAGATAATCTCAGCCTGTCATTATATAAGCTACAGTTGAAGTTTCAGTGTTTTGCAATATCATTCAGGACAAGTTTTTGTGGATAGTAAAAAAAAATTCTTTACTAAGTTTTTCTAAATGAGCAGAAATGTTGTGAGTTGAGAGAACTGAACTAACATGCCATAAAACTGAGCAGTCAAATGTGTTTAGAAGAAAAAGAATCCCACCCAAGTTTACATGCTTATTTGCAGTTTATCTTTAAGCCAGGTATTTCCTGCACCTGCTGTCTCCAATTTAATTTGTCTACAGGCTTTAGGATATTCTCTAGCTTCCAGCTGCTTAAGGCTATCTTCCTTGCTGGAATAACTCATGTAGAGAAGCCAAAGTTGATGGAGTTAGGCTAATTTTCTCCAGTTAGGAAGCCTTGCAATTAAACCCAATGTGATTTAGAAAGATACACAAATAAGATGATAGAGGAAAAAAATCCACCCAAATCCAAGATAGCTATTTAAAAACAACAGGCACTGAGATGCAGCAGCAAGAGGGACAGTGAGGAACTCTTTAGTTATCCCATGGATACTCACTCTGCAATGAATTCTAAGGGTGTCCAAGAGCTGAAATCTGCATCAGGCATTGATTTCCTGTTTGCTGGTGTATCCAAGGTAACCCTGTGATTAAGAAAGATAAGCAAACCTTTTATTTATATATCATGTTTCTGATGAGCACCACCTGCTTCAATTCACTGCTGTAATATGTGCTTGACTTTTACACCACGTGGTATGGATTTCCCTGGCATCCCCCCTGTGTGTTAACAGAATATAGTCATTAGTTTCAGCATATATCCAAGGCTCCAACTTAGAATCCCCAGCTTCCTGGCACACTGAGGAACTGCCCATTGGGGCCATCACTCAGCTTGCAGCTCCCTTCCCACCTCTCTCACACCAATGGGGAATGGCAGCAATAAGCTTGTTCACATGTAATGCACAGCACACATGCACTACATCCATGCTTTCCAGAGACTAAGTGCACAAACATAAGAAGTTTTGACTTTAACAATACATATTTATGCTACATACAATAACATGAAAGGGTTAATTTTCTAGAACTCCCTCACTGAGATCCTGTTACCAATCCAAGGTGTATTTACCCTGTCAAAAATTCACTTAAGAACAGTTTTGCATGAGAACTGCACAAGAGCAGCATGCACAAGAATCCAGTGATCTTGGCACCTGCCTGCCTGTAAAGCTCTGTAGGTGGTGATGTCAATTATCCAAAGACATTTAATGCCATTCTTGTCTGACCTGAAGAAGTATGTTAAGAGTGTGTGTGAGGATGTCAAAAGTAAGGAGAATTCAGGTAGCGTACCAAATCCCTGTACAGAAACATTAGTCTTAAATTTTGGGTCCTGAACAAGATATGGACCTGTCAAGGAAAATACTTTTAATTTTTGTAGCAGAATTGATAAATTAAACATAGTGAAGACCTACTAGGCCACCCACTTTTTACTAGTTTTCCTGATGAAAATGAAAGCAGGCAAATACAAGCTAAACTTTCTTTTTTTTTGTTTACAGGTCCTCAAAGTGACCTAATTTTACCCATCAAGCATAGATGTGCAGCACCTTATGAAGAAGCATCTTTAATCAAGTGAAAATCTGTCAAGCATTCCTTTGCCTTACTATTATCACAGAGCTAAGTCTAAAACTTTGCTGAACAGTTAATCTCATTTTTACAGTTTTGTCTATACTGAAATAAAGAAATCACATGTTAATGCATGGCTAACCAGTTAAACTGGTTAAAAGTAAATCAAATTTTAATCCTAACATCTTCTACTGTTTTGCAAAGGCAAAGAAAAGAATGCAATCATTTTTAGGGTGACTTGTTTAACACTTTGTTCATCCAGTCAGGATGCCTCCTTTCTTTGTGAGTAGGTCTGAGAGGCTGATTGTGTGCTGTGAATAGGACACTGCAAACATATCTGTGTGGCTCTAGGTTACAGCAGTAATTAAATTAGGCAACACAGGCAGAGACAACTAAGCAACCACTTACGGTAAAATGGCAACTGCAGCAGAACCAGATGGCAGCCCACTGCTGGCACCAGCCAAACTCTGACAAAGCTGATGCACTGCTCCTTTGGCCATGCCATAGGCAATCATCCCTAAAAATTAAAAACAGGCAAATTAGACCCCAAAGAGAACAGCTCCCAATATCAGCAGTAATATGACAGAAACAAGACTGTTTGATAAATATTAAGACCACTTACAACAGCCAGAAAAGAATCAGACTTTTAAAATGTATTAAAACATCCATATTAAAAGAAAAAATGATAATAATAATAATAAAAAGGCTTCAGTAGACATCCAGGAACTATCACAGAACTCAGTTAACTTAGCACTAGAGAAATAAGCAGCTTACCAAGTCAAACATATTCAGTATGTACATATCCAAATGCACCCTGAAGGATGTGACCTACAGAGCTAAGTTTACAAATTTAATAGAGTAGTGTGAAGATGCTCATAGACTTTAATAAGGCGCTCTTCTATTAATTTTAATCATATAACTAAGGTATTTGTGAGTTTGGACCCAAATAGATACAGTTCACTTCCCTCTCAAATCTGGATTTCACTTGGTCAGTATCCTAGGTCGAACAGGCCCTGTGGAGAAAGCTACAAAAAACCCCAAAGCTCGTTGTAGAAAATTAATAAATAACATGAAGGGAAAGCAAGCGTCTTCCTAAAAACTGTTGCTTTCTAGGCAGACAGCATTTAGCAGTGCAAGAGGAGCAGGAACCAGAGTATAAGTCACACAGGACCCGGACAATCAGTGTGCTAGAGGTCCCAGATGTCTCAAGGCACATATCTGTCAAGAAGTCCAGACACAGATTAAGTACCTAAGGAAACATGAATGTATTTTGTCTACTACAACTGAATGTCTTTCCTTCTACCCATCTATATCCAGCCCCTTTCCAAATTTCCTGAAGAAGTATTTTGAATACAGTAGAAATACCTTTACAATGTAATAGACATATTGTATAACATTCATTTTCATTAGAATCATGGACAGCACTAGCTACCTTATTTTATTGTTACGGCAAAAATAGTTACATGTGTATCATATTCCTCTCTTGTCTTGCCTAAACCACACATTCTAAATATTCCTAGATGCCTTTTCATGCCTAATACATTTCTCAGACATCACGCTCACACTGCTTCTGTCACTGTTCGTGTAATTTTCAGTGTTCTTCAGTTTGCATTATGTGAAGCAAAATTTTCTCATAGGAAAAGAAAAATCTCATGAACAGCAAACAAGAAAGATTATTTCTTCCAAAACAGCCAGTCGAAACAAGGCTAATAAGGCATATTTGCAAAAGTTGAGTAACAACTCTTTCCCAATTCTTCCTGATGTTAATAAGTTGCATGTGTTTGCCCAAAGCACTGCTGTGACTTTTAGAAAAAAACCAGACTAGCTGAAACCAGCTGGTTCAAAACAGGAAGGCAAATCACTTTGATTCCTATGTTGTGGTCCCTACTTCCCAAAACCACCCAAACGAAAACCAGGAAAATTTGCCAGAACTCACATTTTTTTTCATTTGTGTATAGTCAGTCAGCAGTTCACTGTAAATTATTCACCTGCTTATTCTCATAAAATAAACCTTTTGTCTTTGACTAGAACAGATGCCACTATAAACACAAAACATTAATCATTAACTAAAAAATATACAGAATATTTTTTCCTGAACAATTTTAGGCAAAGCTTTCAAGAATATTCATAAATTGTACATGTTTTAAAATCTTAGTATCTGTGTCTTAAAAATATCATTGAAATGACACTAATAAAAGCTTGGGAAATAGGAATATTTGTCTCAAACTTTCCTCTTGCTCCCTGTGGGCTTGTGTGTCAGTGCCCTTTCTTTTTTGAAATTTTATATTGCTCCCAGATTTCCTCCTCCATGCAGACCAACATGGTTGAGAAGCAAGATTAAAAATCCAATAAAGTTCCTATTAAATAGCTAGAGGAGGACAAAGGCAACAGTCAACAAGCTTATCTATGTCTGAAGCAAAGGTAGACTGGAATCAGAACATGAACATAACAAGCATGGTTATCAGAATCAGCTGAGTCATCATCAACAGAAAGATTGGTCAATTAAGGACTCTGTCTTCCAGAACACAAATAGAAAATTTAACTTTGTCTAAGCATTGAACTTACATTGCTGTGTGCTTCTAGTCTTCACTATCTTCTAAACCTTTTCCGGTATCATGTACTAGCCAAGTACATTTCACCAATTCATGTCAAAAATTATTTAAATACTGATTCTATGTGCTTGCACCACAGCTTCCAGAGATTCCATATTGCTACCTGTAGAATTACACTTTCCTTACACGTTTCAGCAGCAGTGTCCCATTTGTGTTAGATGTCAAGAAACTGGGGTCAAGTGAAGCTGTTGCTTCACAAACAAGAATGCTCAGATAAACGATCGCCTCTAACTGCTGGCGTCCTTGCAGCTGTCAGGCACTGCATTTTACCTGGGGTTCCAGATAAGGCAGCTTGAGCTCCTGTCAGAGTTAAGAGGCCACCTTCTTTCAGATGTTTCGTGGCAAGGTGGCAGGAAATAGTCGATGTCCAAACGCTCTGCTTCCACATCAGATCACAGTTTTTGTATAAAGCTGAGTAGGAAGAGAATTAGTGAAATTAGCCAAAAGAAGACTTTTAACTCTGATTTCCTCACTGTTACACAGAGTCCAACAGCACTATGAAAACATCCTTTCTACCATTTTCTACCTCCACACTGTAAAATATTAATTTAGGTCTTTTGTATCTCCTTTCTCTTTGAGCCTATAACATCCAAACCAGAAGGGGGAAGAAAGGGACACATTTTACCAGATTTACTCCATACAGAAAACAAGGCTATTTTTCTGCTTGTATCTCTACAGTAGTGGGCAAAATATAAATTCCATTATGAACATTACATATTTAAAGCCTTTTTGTAATCTGAAGAGTTTTTTCTGTAGCATGATTTTCTGTAGCATGATTAGGCAGTGCCTTCCAATACCATATTGCACAGAAACAACCCAGAGAACTACAGGAGGCAACTGAGGTTTTATGCATAAAGCAATGACTTAGGAAACAACATCAATGTGTCTTTCATAACTTGCCTGACACAGGTAATGTCAGCAAGTCAGCTCATAGATAACAATGCTGAACTCCTTCAGAAAGCACATCAAAACTTTTTGGTAAAAATTAGTGAATCAACAAACATTACTGAAGAAACAAAGTGCTGCACAAATTTAACAGACAGCAGAAATTCAGAGAAGCACTGTGACTGAGCTATTTTGTACTTTTATGCTTCTGTCCTCTTCTGGACTCAGGAAGAAAGATTTTTAAGGACTTCTCTCAGATATCATTCCTGTTTTCACCAGCATATCTGTACCAAAGGCTTACTCTTGGCTTTGGCGCTGCCTCCAGCCCATCCTCCTGCTACACACAAGATCGCATCCACCTTTTCTTCACCAAGAAGTTTTCCAACTTCTGCTGTCACCTTCAACACATAGAACAAGAACATTTTGAAAACACTGGATAAGGTAAAGAGGTAAACACAAATGCCTTAAAGTTACTTTTTCCTACTTATGTATTTGAGTAACACAGGACATAGGAATTTAAACAGCTACAGAAAATTAATATTTATGACCCATGAACTCAAAACAACTGCACTGAAAAATAACTACAGATAAAAATCAGACAAATGAAAGCCACAAGAGTGTGTGATGCCACTGGAAATAAGTGATCATCAGGGCTGAAACACCTGACCCTTACCTCTACTGTTAACAGAAATTATTATTGACTTGTTTTTGACAGGTTCTCTTCCAAGTATGGTACTGCTTAAGATGGGAAATGAAATTCCACATCTGACCAGGATTACTGGTGTCACTTTCGATGACAGTGCAAGAAAAACAACTAAAGATTAGCCTCTTTATTGCTTCTGTCTATACCACAACTATCAGTTTGTGCCTGATCATTAAATTTGAGCTTGTACTTTTAGATATCTATAATTTGTTCTCTTTCAAATGTAAGACTTTGCAGCTGGTACAGAGTTTGTTGGCTACGAATTTTCTCTGTCAGAGTAAATAGCAAAGGATCCATCTCTCAACAAGTGAAGAACCAATATCTTTTGCAAAAACATATTGAGAATTGTATTGCAAACATTCTGTGTTACTCTTCCAAAGCTTTAGGGGTCATGTAGGTATAAAAAAACCATATTGGCTAGATATTCAGTATATCAGTAAAAGAAATTGGTTCGAAACTTATAATGCAAAAAATGAATTCTATCTAAAAGCAGAATATTTTTTTAGCCTGGCTTCCACATTCACCTTTGTGGAAACCAGCGCCTTCCCCTAGGGATCCCTTGGGGTTTAGGTTCCTTTGCTTTGAGCATGCCATCTACTTACACACAACACATTTGTAAGCTAGGGTATTTGAAAGAAGTGTTGCATATTAAGATGTCCTTACCCATCCTCACTACAACTCATCTGGTTCAGTCTGTGACTTTTAAAAGTCAAGATAAAAACAAGCAAAACTGCCTTACGTGCTGAGCCTCCAATATCCCGGATCAAGCTCTTTCTGCGTATTCAGTTAAAAGGAATTACGACAAATTAAAAAGAAGTGACGAGCAGAAGCTGAAGGACCTTAAGGCTCGCGGTACGGCCGTAACACCGCGCTCCTGCTTCCTGCATGGAGCCGGACCCATCCTGCAGCCGCCTTGCTCACCGCGGGCAGCAGCGAAAGGGATGCACACACCCGAGGGAGGCTGCGTGCATCGCTCAGCCCAAGGGATGCACACACCCGAGGGAGGCTGGCTGGCACCGCTCCACCGCCTCACCCGGCCCTGGCCGCCCCGCGCCCGCCGCCGACCCACCTGCTCGGCCTGCTCGGGGAAGGAGTCGGTCGCCCTCACCACCACGTTGGCGCTGGCGTCCGCGTTCTCCGCCAGGTCGATGCTGGCCACCCACTGCCGCGGCGAGAGGAAGGGCGCGTTAGCGGCCCGCGCTCCGGAGCGCCCGGCCCGGCGGGGCACGGCCGCTCCCCCGCGGGGCTCCCCGCCTCGCCACCTCCCGGCCCGGCGCTTACCCAGTTCTTGGACTTGAAGTAGCGCACGCACTGGGAGCCCAGTGCCCCTCTGCCCCCGTACACCAGCACCCTGCCCGCCGCCATGCCCGCTGCCCGGCCCGGCTCGGCTCCGGCGCTGCTCTCCCGGCGCGGATGGGCCGCCGCACGGGGCGGGCAGGAGGCGGGGGCGGTGCGAGGGGCGGTGCGGGGCTGGGCTGCGCGCCCGGGCCGTGCGAAGCGGGGAGAGGCGGAGGAGAAGGAGGAAAAGTCCCAAAGCCTCGGCCGAGCCACGGCAGGGGGCCGTGTCACCAGTCCCAGGACTCCTGCTGCTGTTAATTAATTAATTAGTGGTTCTGAAGGTCCCCCCGGGGCTCGGGTAGCAGTAACCGTAGAAGTGCGGGCAATTGGTGCCGGTTTTTTTTAGCGCGCATGGATCGCACCTGTAGCTTGAGTTACGCCGCATGAGTGCCTTGGGCTACGGCACGGCTGGCCAGGGCACCCCGGCTGCGAGGGGCTTCGTGCGCTCCGTTGCCATTCAGAAGATTCCAGACCCATCATTTCTGTCCCTCAGATAACTCTGCCTGCAGTGACATTTAGAGGCTGGGTGGAAGCAAGCGCCGGGAAGCTCAGCGCGGCTGAGGCGACAGCAGAATCCTCCAGCCAAATTACGCTGTTTTAATGCTTTGTCCCTCGCACACAGTTATTTACCCACTTTTTAAAATAAGCTAAGAAACTGGATTCTTCTCCAAATTTTCTTCACATAAGATTACAGTAAAAAACTTGATATCATTTGAACAGGACAATTAAACCCCTGAGGAAATATTAGACAGGCCACAGAGATAGGATTACTTGCAGCAGAAAGAAGCATCACCGCACTACAATGTAATGAAGCTGTTACTTGCAACCCTTTCAGGCTGTTGTTGCAGCAAAATGTATTTTTTGCCTTGATTTTTAACCATACAGATTAATTGCTGGATCTTCAAAATACAAAGAGAAGTATTTTGAAATGTCTGGTATTCAGCTGTGGATTTTGGAGCATGATGAAAAATGGGAAATACATCTGACTACAGCAGAGAAGGCTTGGAGATGATCCCTTGAAAGCACCAGGATGCCTGGCTGCTTTAAAAAGACATTATTCGCCTTGGCTTCTCTAATAAGTTTTGTGTCTTTTATCTTGATTGTTGTTGCAATGGGGACTCCAAAGTGGATGACTGGAAAGATCCTTTGCAAAACAGGGGCTGATTTGGTCAATGCCACAGATCCAGAGCTGGTCAAATTCATTGGAGAAATTTACTATGGACTCTTTCGGGGCGGCAAAATACGCCAGTGTGGCTTGGGCGGGCGACGTTCCAAATTCACAAGTAAGTACAATTTTGGTTAAATATTTAGTCTAATGTCTAGTTCAAATTTAGCACTTTATTCTTTTTGTTAACAGGACTTGTAGAATGCAAATTATTATTATTAAATAAATATGCAGTCTTTATGGTTTGATGTTTGAGTGTGACTATAAAATTTCTATAATTTCAGGACTGCTTTTTGCTATGGTTATATTCTGTGATCCAGGAACCAATTTAGGGGAAAAAATCCCTAGGGCTAGATGGAGAGTTTCATTTTAGCCTTGTGAAGGGGGTGAAAGTCACTTGCAGATGACCCTGTAAATTATACTTTCCACCTGACTTTTTCCTATGCCAAGTTTTGTTCTACCATCTCTGCCTCTGTCCTTGCCTTCTCTGCTGAACTCTTCTGAGGTTTTTTCCATTTAAGAAGCAGAGTTTTATTTAGCTGGACACATTTCTGTATTTCTCTGGCTGTCCTAATGCAAATGTCTACCATAGCATATATCCCTAACTTTATTAGCTTGTTGAAGAAATTCTTATCTTCTTTTCTATTAAATTTGGAGACAAAAAATTGCTGAACTCTTAAAAAATATAGAAACTCTTCTAAATGTATTCCTTTTAACATAGAAGATTTTCTTGAGATCTTGAAAGCACTGAGCTGTACGCTGGATGATATCCAAATTTCACTCATCCTGTTCTGTAGTGAAAACAGTAATTTGCATTGAAGATTTTTAATTCAGTGTACAGATTTATCACAACTTAAACCAATATGAGTTGAAGCTGTTGCAGTCTCACACTCTCCCTGGCCCACAGCAATGCTGTCCTGTCCCATCCTTTGCAATGGCTCTGGTAGTTGTGGTGAGGTAGTTCAGAAGTTAAACTGGCCAAAAATTTAACCTACAAAAATAAATACTTGTTTTCCCACAGGATCATGTCTGACTACGCAACTGCACAAATACTTCTATAAAAGCTTGAAGGCAGGTGTGACTGTGGGACTTTAGAGGGAACAGAGAATAGAACCAAAGCAACCTCAGCTTAGATCAGCATGACCAGTTGTTAAACTGGATAATTTGGACTGGTCATTTTTACAATAACCAAATTATTGCTCAAGCTCTGACTGCAGCTGCAACTTCATGACATAGACATAGCAGTCATACTCATCCAGTCCCAGTTCTTTCACCCCATCCTGGCAGAGAGAATGAGAAAAAAATAGCCAATCTCCTCTAAAACTCTGTACAGCTTTCTGGACTGTTTAATGAACTTTCTGATTTTTTACTGCGTAACCTGAGAGAAAGGCATAATGTTCCATGATGTACGCTGGAGTACATCAATATGCAGTGGAGGACGTGAGCCGGCATTCCTTAGACAGATCTCTCACTGAAGCTAGTAAGAATTCTGTTAGAACTGTAAAACTGAGTCATTAAGTGCAGTAGGCACAAATATGCATTTTAGGCAACAGGTGTTCCAGAGATTTTCCCTTTTAAATATTTTAATAACTCTATTGAATTTGATATTTTCACAATACTGGTTTCAAACAATAGATAAAGCTGTTACTTTTGCACAATGGTGAGCAGGAGTTTGACTTTTTTTGTTTGAATGTTCCCCTTAATCTCCAAGCATTCTGAACTCACTGGGGAGCAAGAACTGTGAGACTTTTCTTGGAGAATGTGATAATATAAATGGACTTCACTGGCACCATAGATCAAGACAAAGCTAACACCTTATATGGTGCAGGTGTTGCAGTACCTCTGACACTTTGAAATTCCAAATTGCAATAATTTACTGTTATTGGTACGTCCCCTTTCATTCTGTTAACATTCACTAGAGTAGACTTATGGCTGGCACACTCTCTTTTAGCTGGGACAGTGACAGCATGATTCAATTGCCATAATAGCTGTCCAGTGCTCTTTTTTACTCCTCAAGATGTATCATCTGGCCTCCAGCTGCTGCTTCTGGAAGTGTCCCATCTATAGTGCAGCACATATGTTACACCCACGGGGTTGTTATGATGGTCCTAAAGCACCTAAGTTGGCACAAGATGCTTCTGTTTTGACAATTGAATCAAGCCCCAAGAACAAGCTGGGGAAGCCACACATTTTGCCTGTGCATAGCAAATACTGCTGGATTGTGTTAGGAGTCTCCATGGCAATATCCTTCTCATGGATTTTTATTTCTGCATACTAAACCAGACTCACTGGGCAGGTCATTGGGACTTGACTGCGAGACTCAGCAATGAAACCAAATAATCCTTACAACTATCCTAAAATCTCTGATGGTTTGTAAGGAGGCTTAATTCCATGTGCTTTGTTTTTACACTGACCAGTTATTTTACAGTCAGAAAGCAACCTAGTTTTTGGATTCCCATTTATCATATATACTTATGATTCTCATTTACTCCCCTCATTTCTTGTAGTCAGAGTCTTCTGCAGCTCCTCTGTGCACCAGACCCAACTACAATCTCCAGAATGAGCTACTGAAAGGGTAGATCTGTTGAATCATATAATTTTTGTATGGGATCTGCATAGTATGATCTTTTTCTACAGAATCTACTATAATTCTGTCATGTCATGATCAAATTATATGCCTGAAGTTCATGGCATCTACCAACTATTGCTGCCTACTTTTTAGGTGGCTTGTTTGGACTTGGGGTTTTTGTCAGTTATGCAGCACAGGAAGGAATTTATTTATTTATTTGTTTATAACATAGGATACTTCCTTTGTAGTAACTTTTTAGTAATTAAGTTCTTCAAAAAGTGTATGTTTGTGCAGTGCTATGCCACCTGAAGGTCTCTTCTTGATCACATTGTATTTTAGGGTTCCTCTCATTCAGCCTCTCTTTCCTGCCAATCAGTATGTCACCTACAATTCCCTACTCACATTTCTTCTGACTCTGTACTAGAGGGCTACAGGATAAAGTAAACACTCAGGTGTACATTTCCTGCTGCTGGCCAATCTGGCCCTCCAACAAAGGAACTGTGTCTGTGAAGACAGAACCAAGAAAATTACTGTTCTCTAGAGACAAGTGAGTGACAGGCTGCTGAGGGAGAGCTCGTGCCTATAGCAAAACATGGGAGTGCTTCACATAAAGCCCACCTGACTGCAATACTTTACAAGCTTCCTACATCTGTAGCTAAAACACTGCCAGATGCCCAGAAAAGCATAAAGGGGCCATAAACACTAGATGAGAAACCAAGAAGGCAATCTTACAGGGCAAACCTGTGGGATTAATGCGTATGAAATCAGGGCAGATCTCACTGGAGCCAGCAGTAAAGGGAGGAATAGAAAAAAAAGAAGAATAACATGAGAAAATAAACAGAAAAAAGTGATACTATTCTAGGCAGCAAGGGGCTGAACAAGGAAACAGAGACTATCAGACTTCAAATAGATGAGATTAAAAGCATGAGACAGGAATGAGAAGCTCAAAACCAGGAGTCTGGTACAGAGAACAGAGGTGAAAAAGAGAGAGGAAAGTATGCAGCAGACAATACAGCAGCAGAGATAAAGACATTAACACCACTAGATAAATAAACAGGACTTAAGCCTGAACCCTTGTTCACAGATCCTATGTAAAGGATTATCCCTGTAGCAGAATATCCCTGATTTGTCTGATGCACTGAAAAATAAAGCATCATGAACTGAGATGTGTGTAATTAGCTGAATTCCACATCTCCATAAAAAACAGTCTTGCATAAATATAAATTGAATTTGAAGCACCAGCACAATGTGATGTTTACCATCATCAGGAAAAACTATACACTGAATAGACAATTTATTTTTTCTTGACAGTTTTCCCACACATGGTGAAAAAGTTGAATACAGGCCTGCATGTGATGATCATAATATTCCTCTGTGTGGCCATTTTCTTTACTCTGGTCAGTTTTGGATTCTGCATCCTTAACGCAGTAAAAGTTCCTTACCGGGCTATTAACGGTCCAGCAGGAGCATGCCTTTGGAACTTCCTTGCAGGTAAAGTCATTTACCAGTGTTTCTCTCTAGTCACATGCATAGAAAATGATACAAGTTCCTTATTTTGCCTTACTAAATACCTCTTTGACTTAAATACTTGTGAATACAATGAAGTTGGCAGTGAATTCCCACCTATCAAAACAGAAATTCCAGGTGGCATCTTGGCTTATTGCATTTGGTCGACATTCAACAGGAGCTATGAATGCCAGCCTCAAGGCTTTCTTTCACTGACAAAAGCATGTTTGCCCATACAATAAAGCCTAAGCATTCTGAAGGTGTTTAAGCCATGCCTTTGTCTATCCCTGCTCTGTATAGTGCTCACTGATGTATTCAGTAAGTCTTTTGAAGCATAATCAAAATATCTGTCTTGTTTTGATTTGATAATGAGAACACTTGTTTCATTTTGTTGCAGGTGGATTTGTAGTACTTGCAGTCACCAGCTTCATGGCTGCTGTGAAACTTCATCACCTCACAGAAAGAATTGCCAATTCCGGGAAAATGTCTTTCGGTTCGTTATCTTAGAAGAACACTTTGAAGACTGTTTTTGGATTTGTGTGGCAAGTGCCACAGCACATGCAGTGAATTTGCTCCTAATAGCCATTAGTGGGATTCATTTCCCTAAAATTAAGACTAAAACAGAAGAAGTGAATGTTACAGCAGAAGATATCATGTACTAATACATCCACTCAAAACTATTCTGGTCAAGTGAACCCTCTTACTTCACTGTTCTAATTTTACTGGTGCTTTCACTCAGACTGTACCGTGGGCCACAACTCCAGAAAGATGGTGCAATACCCAGTACATGGGTAGGCAAAAGACAAACCCAATCTATGAAGGTGTCTTAGATGTTAACAACACAGTAGTGCCCAGAAAACTGTCCACAGGGGCTTCTGTGGTACCACCATCTTCCCCTCCCAGAAAATTTCTGTCTTTGAGATAGAAAAACTTGAAGTGCAGCATAATTACACAAGTAGAAAATGTAATACTTGTCATTTGTAATTGTTCTATGAACATGTATACTTTAGATGTAGTTACTGCCCAGAAAGAATTATATTGTGACATGTAACTTAGCTTTCACTAAATACAATTCTCTTCAGGAGGTGAGAAGGAAGCAGATTCTTAAATCCTCCATAGTGAACGATTGCTTTGAAAATGCTTCTGAGTGGTATTAATATGCATCTATTGCAACACATTTTCATACTGATAATGAACTTCTTGTTGGCCCCCAAATTTCCATCCCCTCCAGAAATATTATTGAATAAGAATCATGGGACTATTTAGGTAAGGACAAGATTAAAGATTTGTTGTAGTGGATTCCTAGGTAGGTCACAGTACTCCGAAAGAACCTGTAGAATGCACTGTATTCATGAAGTTAAAGGGGGCTAACTGGGCTGATCAGCGTTGTAATTTATTGGTTTGAATCAATTCAACAATGGAGCATACCCTGCAGTAAAGGTCCAAGAGAAGATTTCTCTTACAGCAGACCTATGAAGCATCATTGTGGGATACTGTAGCTGCACAAGCTGAATGACTAAATAACATTATCACCCAATGATTGTGTTGGGACTGGTAAGAAAATAATATTTTCAGTTCAGAGTGAACAGAAGTATCACCATGCATGAACTAAACTTAATGAAAAAGATGTAAGGCTAAATTATCCTTTCAGCTTTCTGAGTTTAATCACTGCTAAGATACACTGATAGGTCAATGCATGGAATATTTGTTCTGGAAAATTTTGTCTGGAGAAAAAAAGGTTAAATGCAGTCATACATATTTGAAATGTACAATTACAAAGCCCACCCTGGGGTTAACAATAGGGAAGTTTATCACTTAGACCTTTTCAGCTTTCCCTTGTACCTCATAAACTAATTTCAGAAATGCGCAACTTGATATATGTGGTCTACTTTATTTACACATTTTTATTATGCTTCACATAATATATCTGATCATCTGCACGCTCAGCATGTGGAAATGAATACTTCTCTGAGGGTACTTCTTACCTTGGAAGATTTGAAGTCCCAGATGAGAACATTTATGAGTAATATCTGACCAGAGCTTTGAAGACATTATGGGTCCAATTCTATCTTTCCATAAAATTAAAGACAACTTCATATATCCCAAAAATACTCACTTAATTTGTATGTGCAGAATAATATATAGAAGCAACGTGAATGTAGAGAAGCTATGGAGTTCAAAGAATTAAGAAACTGTTCACTGTATCCAAGAGCCTTGCCAAAATAAATGAAGCTAAAAATTAATTACCACTTTGATTCTTTAAATAATATTATGATTTAATGTTTAAATGATGTATTTTTACATGATAAATCAAATTGCATGCAATTTCCCTCAGTCATTATTTCTGAGTGCTGCTGTCCTTAAAAAAACATGTTATTTGTCTGTGTACCACTTCACGGAAAAAGCTGTGAGGTGGGAAGTGCAATGGGCTTCTAGAGAACAAGTCCAGCTCCTTCTGAATCATGTTCTGTTGGTCCAACAATGTAACTCAAAGATGTATGGAAAAGCAAATATTGTTATACATATTGTCACGTATAAAAATGAATTACTTAAAATCTATGCTTCACACTTCAGGGACAGGGAAAGAAACAAAAAATATCTGGATCACCTGAGATTGAAGTCCAGTGCATATTCAATGCTCTTCAGACTGACAAACAGTAACTATCAGCAAATTCCAACCAGTTCTTTTCCATGCAGTGCTTTCGGTGAGCATAAATCTTCTGATATTACAGTGATGACTTCGTACTGTTGTGAGTTTTCCTGACAGAATATAACCACAGTCATTCTCATTGGTTTTTATTTTCACTTAACACATTTTTATTTCTTTTTGTAATATCAGCCTGAAATTGTTACTGCTTTCTCGTAGAAAATAACGTGCGTTTGCAATAAAGTTTTATTTTTCCTAAATAATTTACATTTTAATCTTCAATACGCAAATTAAGTATGCAGTATGCAGACCAGAGCTGCCTAAGTCTGTGATAAACCCTCGAGAGAAGTACGACCACCAATCTAGAACACGCCACGAGAGGGCAAAAATCCACTGTGGAGCCGAGCCGCTCCCTCGTACGAATGACGAAACCCCAGCTCCCGGCCCCGGGGTAGCGGCCCGGGGAATGCTCCGGCGCCCCGCCCTCCATCCCGGCCCGGCCCTCCCCTCCATCGCGGCCCCGTCCTCCATCCCGGCCCTCCCCTCCACCGCGGCCCTCCCCCGCCGCCCGGCGGGCACCGCCCCTCGCGGCGCGGGCTGATGAGGCGCTGTGCGCGCCGGGCTGTGCCGTGCTGTGCCGTGCTGTGCTGCTGCCCTCCCCGCCTGCTTTCCCCGCTGCCGCCCGTGCTGGGTGCCATGCTGCTGCCCTGCGTGCGGAGCGTGGCTGCGCGCCGCCTCTGCCGGGACGTGCCGCGGGCCTGCAGCTGCTCGGCGCAGGGCCCCTCGCGGCGGGGCCACAGCCGCGGGGCGGCCGGGAAGGTGAGGGGCGGCGGCGGAGCCGGGGCGGGGGGTGCGTGTCCCTTCCCTCGGCTGAGCTCCCCGTGTGCCCCCCGCAGCTGAGTCAGGAGTGCTGCGGTTTCCTCTGCTCCTCTTGGGCGTACCAGACGGGAGGTCTGCACTGGCGGGGAGAAACTCTTTTGTACTTAAAATTACCGATGGAAAGAGTTTTTGGGTTTATGTGCTCGGCAAAATTGCTGTAAGTTTAGTTGTATCTGATTCTTTTTCACACTTTTAAGCAGTTCTAGTAGTTGATCCTGGTTTACTCAATTGTTACTCTGTGCATCACGTTAGATAAATTTGAAAACGGAGATAAATACATACAGATGTAGGAATAGTTTGAACAGTGTGCTCGCTACCTCTCTGATGGGTCTCTAAATTTCGTGTTGTTTACATTAACGCGTGTCCTTTTCTAGGGTCTTGTTCTGGGAGTCTACTCTAGTGAAAAGGATGATGGTGCTGCCCAGTTCACTAGTGCAGGAGATGCTTTTGATAGGCTTGTGTCTGGAAAGCTGAGAACGCTTCTGTCCCTGTAAGTATGTGATAAGCTTCTGAAATGGATTAAAGTACCTACAAATACCAGTAGGAATGATCTTTTTTTTTTTTTTTTTCATTATTAGTGTCTGTGTCCATATCACTGTCAGGCTGGTATTCGCTTCTGCAGTTTGGAGGGGAACTCCCATGATAAAACCAAGCACAGAGCAAACATGCAAAATGTTAATGGGACCCGTCCTCTGCTGTGAATCAGCACAGAGCCAAGCATCCCAGTGCATTTGTGTGGTCGTGGAGTGAATGTAGTATTGTAAGATTCATCACAAATAAGGACTTCTGTATTGAAATAATTTTTTTGCGTCTTAGATGTGGGCCACCTTTGAAGAAAGGCAAAACACGCATGTTTCATGGTTTGCATCAGGTATGGACTTTGTGGTTTTGCATGCTAGTTGATTGATGTGTGAAGTTTGCCCTTACATCTAATTTTAAGCTGAGTTCACTGCTGTGCTTATGTAAATGGCCTGCTCTTCTTCCCTCCTCTTGACCCTCTCAACTCCTGTTCTGTACTGCCCATGTTTGCACAGCCTTTTGCTGTGCTCCCTCCAGCATGCTGCAAATGGAAAGGATGTGAACAAGTCTGCTCAAAAGATGCTGTACTCTGAATAGCTGCTTCATTAATGAGCTCAAGCAAGCAGTTTTGGATCTGACTTCTGTGCCTCCTGTGTCCAGGAGGGTGAGTGTGTGAGGAGTTACTGATAGGAGCAAAGACCTTCCAGACCCAACAGTTCTGACACAAGGTAGTCCCATCATAGGCTTTTGTCTGAGGTTTTAAGTCAGGTGCTTGAAACCTCTGAAAGCAAGACATGGGACTGTTCTTCAAGCAGGACTTTTGTCTGCACAGACATGATAGATCACAAGCATATGAGATGGGGATTCATCTGCTCAAAGTCAAGCTTTTGGTGCCATTTAAGAAGCTGGGATACACCTAATGCACGTGTGTGAAGCTGACCAATATAGAATGATTTGTGCCGTTTTGGAAGTAGTATCTAGGGCCTAGGCAGGCATGTGATGTGACAGTAGGTGTCCCTGTATAAGTAACTGAATCTTACTTAAGACTATTTAAATAATTTGAAATAAATCCATTTGTAGTGAGTATTGCCTACCATGTATAAATTCCTGTGCGGACACCCCATGCAGGTGACACTGGACTTGGTAAAAAGGCTCTCAGAAATTTCATGGAAGCTGAGTGCACTGAAGGTCCCATTATCCCAGTTCTGCATACAGGATGGGCTCTAAAGTGAGTAGCAATTCACTGCAAAAGAAGACAGGAGACTGTTGACTGGTACCACTGATTTTCTGGAAAGCTAACACAAATTTCAGCATTTTGTGGGCTGAAGGACTTTACTACAGTGTAGCAGTTTGAAAGCTGATAGAGGCTGACAGAAATGGAAGGGAAAGCCTAAGATAACTTAATTTTTCTTAAGAGCTATAGGAATATTATATATGTTCACATATATAGCTTTGAGTTTTATACAAATTTAACTTCACTCTTAAAAGGCTCCTTTAATCCTCATTACTTCTTTTTTCCTTCTGCTTGCATGCAGCTTGTAAGGCAAGCATGTAGCCTGCTGTGCTACATTGTTTTCCTGAGTTCTGGAGAGGTGTACCCCTGTGCAGCTTTGGTTTGCTACCTGGCAAATTGTGCCAGCAGAGCTCCTGCGATGAGCTAACACACTGAGCTGTTGAAGTGATTTTATTTCCTTGAACATAGTACCGTGCCAAAAATGGTTACAATTCTCCAGATAAGTTCTGTCCTTTCTTACAGCTTGAAAGCTGGATCTGTTTTCCAAGGACTCTTCGGCTTGCCTTTAGTAGTATCACATTTAGCATGTGTTGAGCATAAAGCCCTGTCTGCTACGTGCAATGCACGTGTTTATTAACTGCACAACAGAATATCTGACTGCATACCTGTGGCAAATGATTGGGAGCACAGGACAGCAGCACCATACAGGCACTCTTAATGAAAAGTGTCTGATACAGAAAAAGTATTGCATGTATTTTAATGCTATGCTTGGTTTGATTTGGAAAGTAAAGTCTTTTTAACAACTCTGCTGAGGTTGTAACAATGACGAAAGTGAATCTGTTTGTGTGTTGACTTCATCTAGGACTTTCCAAGTGTGGTGGTAGTTGGTTTGGGTAAGAAGAATGCTGGAATAAATGAACAAGAAAACTGGAATGAAGGCAAAGAAAATATTCGTACAGCTGTTGCAGGTTAGTTATTTTTAAATTTTTTTAAGCATTTTGTCTGTAAAGCAATTGCAGTTCTGCAGCATATTCCATTTTTGAAGACCAAGTCTAGATATGCTTTTGTTTTGAAATGCACGACTTACTGCATGGCTTGGTAAATGCATTTACTTGTCACTGATACTCATGTAAATTTTTCTTTAGTGAGCAAGGAGTTAACAAGATTGTAAATCAAGTCTGAAGACAGGTAACTGCAGTTATTTATATCAAATAACTTTCCTAAACAGTGTGATATTGAAAAGGCACTTGTCTAATTAGTATTTTGAAGCTGGGGAGCATCACCAATTCACTTTATGGTCACTCTGTGCTTAAGTATGCACATATATTTACTTCTGCCACGTATTTCATAACTGAGATATTTGTGTTGCAAGCTAATATCTTTCACAACATCAGTACTATGATTCAGTATGTTATCTGTTGTAGACAGAGGAGGACTTATCTTAATCAAGGATGACTGCTGCATCTAAGTGTGTAAAATAAGAATTAAAGAGTCCTCACTGAAGACTATAGTCTGTGATTGGGTGACTGCTGTATGTCCAAAGTGCTAGCCTGTAGCTGCCATGATATTGTTAATATTCACATTGTAGCTGACATAAAACATAGTTAAATTACTTGGGAACAAAATAGAATTTATGGAATACATTGTTTATAAAAGGGTATATAAACTCATCTGGAAGAAAAAAAAGTCATATTCTTGGCAAAAATCTAAATTATGACAAATTTCTGGTACCTGTAGATAGTCATAATTCATAGCACTCCAGAATAATTGATCCTTGCTTTGCTATAGAATGAGCTTAAAGGAGTCAGAACAACTGTTATCTTTCCTTTCTTATTCTTGTGAAACATTTTAATTATTATAATTCACCAACTGATATTTTTAGTAAAAATTTGCCAGTATATGGTCATTAGCATTTTTAATTATTCTACTACATGATCTCTTTGGCTGACGTACTTATAAACTCAGATGTCTTGAGTTAAAATTACTTTTTCCTTGAACTGTCCCATTCATCACCTTGGACACCCGTTTTGCTGTTCTCTGCAATAGTTGGCCTTCAGTTCTGTGCTGTATTTTTCAGTTGGCTGCAGGCAGATCCAGGACCTGGAGATCCCTTGTGTGGAAGTAGACCCCTGCGGAGATGCACAAGCAGCTGCAGAAGGTGCTGTCCTTGGATTGCATGAATATAATGAGCTGAAGCAAAAAAAGAAGCCTGTAGTTACTCCTCAGCTTCATGGAAGGTGATGGCAAAGGAAAGCTTGCCTATTTATTCATCTGTTTGTTTGCTTTATAAAACTGTATACAGGGCATGTTTGTGCACAAGAAAAACAAAACTGAAAGAATAGGGCTAGCAACAGTACTCCTCTTAACTCCTACTCATTTGTATTTCCTGAAGTATTTTACATCTCAAGTATATTTATAGTATTTGTTTCATGTGTTTTGGTGCCATATTCAGAGGCTAAGGGTAAATGAACGCTGCTTCATAGAAAAGAAGGACCAGGATAAAAAGTAAAAACTACCTGAAGAGAAGCTGTGATATCTAAAGACTTCTGTTGGTATTGTGTGCCAGAATTGTGGAGAAGAGGTGTTTCAAACTCCATAAATGGATAAATCCTTTGGAGAATCAGGAAATGCTGACTGACAACAGACCCATGCACTACGGATATATTTTACAGGGTTCATTTGTTATATTTTCATTTACAGAGTATAATGCAAGAAGAGAAGCCTGGGTTCTTCTGGTGTCTAAGTAGATATCACTTACTGGAGAGAAGAAACTAGAACCAGAGCTTTTAGTTTCAGAGCAATTATTGGAGTGGACTTTGGCTGTTCTATATAGGATATTCTGTCATGCAGGGGAGAGATTTCCTGTATGTACTTTAGACAGCAATGAGTTCTTCCTTACAAAGAAGTTAGTGAAATAAAAGTATAAGACTCTTAATTAAGCGTATCTTGATAAGCTATATGTAAAATAAACACTCTTCCTATTTTAGAGCACAGCAGATAGTTTAGAAACGGATTAAATTTGTATTAAATAAACATTTCCTGAAAACATAGATAGTCCTGTGACCAGTTATGGAAGTAATTTTTTTGTATAGTAATTTAGATTGGAAAAGACTTCTGGAGGTCATTCAGTCCAGCTCCAACTTGGATTAGGGATAACCTGGACATTACATACAATATTAAAGCTTGGTCAGGTTGATCAAGCCTTTGTTTAATCCATATTTTAATATCTCCTGCGCTGAAAATTCTGCAATCTCACTAGGTCATCTGTTCTAGTGCTTAACTACACTCATGGTGAATTTTTTTCTTTGTGTCCTATAGAATTTTTCCGTGTTGAATCTTGAGACTGTTCTCTGTTACTGTCTTACTGTGCAGCTCTGAGATGTGTCTGTCTTCAGACACACTCCTGCTTTAGTTCATGTTTTCTCTATTTGTCTGCAAGGATTCTGTGTGAAAACCTTGCTAAAGTCAAGAAAAATCACAGAATCATTTAGGCTGGAAAAGACCTTTAGGATTGATTACATCCACTGTGGGCCTCTGTGACAAACCCTCTCATCACAGAATTCAGTTAAGTTGGTCAGGAATGATGTGCCCCCAGTCTAAAATGATGGTTCCTAGTAACTGTCTTGTCCTTCATATACCTAGAAATGGCTTTCAAAATTACTTTCCCTGCAAACTTTTTGGGAATTGGTCTGAGATAACTGGCTTGTGGTTTCCTATATCCTCCTTGGCATTTTTAGAGATGGGTATTTGTCCTTTTCAGTCATCAGGGACCACATTCAGTTACACCTTTCAAACTGAAAGAGCCCAGTCTTCCAGTGATGCCAGCTAGTTCCCTCAGAACCCTCAGACATATGCTGCCTGCTGCCAAGGACTTGTGTATGTTCATAAGCCTTAAGCTAAGTCCTAAGTCTTTCTTCCTGTCATGGGGAGTGCCCTTCTTCCCCAAACTCTATTGCTGAGCACAAAGAATTGGGGAATCTGGAAGCAGATCTTTATAATTATAAAGGCTGATGCAAAGCTGGCATTGAGAATTTCAGTTTTCTCAGTGTTCAGGAGATTGTCTGCACCATTTAGCAAGTAACCAGTGTTATTCCTGCCCTACCTTTTGCTGATGGTGTACCTGTTAAAGTCCTCTTGGTACCTTTCCCACTTCTTGCCAGTTTCAGTGTCAGCTGACATTTGGCTTCTTAATTACATCTATCCATATCCAGGCAATATTTCTGTATTCCTCCTGGATTCCTCTATCATTGTCTTGCTCTTTTTAGAGGCAAAATCCAGTTGAATGCCTTGCTTTGTGATAACTTATAAAGCAAGTAAGTTGTCTCAGTAAAATGAAAGGTTTTGTACTGGTTTTCTGGCAAAGTAACCAGAGAGACTTCCCCTTTTCCTACACAGGCAGCTCTGTGAATGTTTGCTCTGTCATTTGTTAGTGAAGTGCCTTGAGTGCACTGGGAAATGAGACCCAAATTCTACTCTTGTCACATAATCATATTTCAGTAAAGGGAAAAACAGAATTGGAGACTTTATATCATAAATAAAAACTTTCAAGTCTGTTAAAATTAATGTGATTACAAACTTCAGAAGGGTTATTAAGCCTTGTGTTTAAGGATTTAAGCCAATCTTTGCTTAGTAAGGATTAGGATAAGATCTAATGAACTGGATAGATAATTTTACATCTGTCTGCTCTTGGATTCTCTTAGCTTTCTCTGAAGTATTTGGCACTGACTAGAACCAGAGATGAGGTACTAGACTAGAGTCCTTGTGGTAAGATAACTGTGATATTCTTAACTGCTCCACATTAATGATACTGCATTTTAAGAAAGAGAATATGTGAACACTGACAACATCTTACTTTTGCAAATGTGTGTAATCCTGATCATTTTGTGTTGTTTAGTGCTGAAAGTGAAGCCTGGCAAAAAGGTGTTATCTATGCTGAGGGGCAGAACCTCGCTCGGTACCTTATGGAGGCTCCAGCTAATTACATCACTCCAATCAAATTTGCTGAACATATTGAACAGAAGCTCAGAAGTTTCAGCAATGTAAAGGTCCACATAAGGTAAATTCCATGGAAATTATTCCTCTGTAGGGTAGAGGACCATAACATAAGATAAGATACCTTCCAGGTTATTCAAATCTTGTTTTCCCTTTGCTACTTCAAAGCAGGGGAAGTGTTTGGGGGAAAGGTATGAGCAGTGCTCAGACTGCAGGCTATTCTCAAGGATTAGGTGAGCTGCTAGTTTGCAGAGGAAGCAAGACACTGTGATGCAGTAAAATCATTAACTGTCAATTAGTCATGCAGTCAATTACTGCTTAATTAACACATGTACTGTGAAAAGAACCCTCAGTGAATAGAGGGCTAATATTACGTACCTTTTGTTTTCTTCCCAAGTGGGTTTTTTACATACCTTTGCTTCTTTTGTGTGGATGTGGTAATAGAACATCTTCTGTTTATTGCTGTTACTGTTGGGATTTTTTTAATAGTTTTTAAAAATGTGAGATGGAGCCATAAAAGCCCTTGCAAGTGAATTTACATAGCTGATGCTTCTTGCCCCTGAGTTTCTACTTTCTGCTCTGTAGTGGAAATGGGCTAACTGGTTGTGTAAGTGTTGGAGGCTGTTTTGTTGACAAGCAAAAGACTGGGGGAAATCTTGCTAGAAGAAAGCTAAATGTAACCTGCTGCAATATTGTTACTTCACATGCTTTTAGCGTCTACAGCCTCACAGGCAAGTGAAAGATCAGTGTTTCTGATGCAGAAGCTGTAGACAAGCTGTTGTTTTGTTGAATTTTTTTAGCAAGACAAAACAAAAATCAAAGAGCAACTTTGAGGAAGTATTTTTCTGCTCCACCAAGAAAGGTAGTAGTGGTTGGATTTAACCTACAGTTTCCAAAATAACTAAGTAAAATTAAATGGTTTGTGTACAAACCTGTAAGAATCATGATCTCTTAAAAACAATCACAAGTGTCCAGTTGAAAAAAACTCCAAAACTAATATATGTTTCTATTCCAGACCGGAATCCTGGATAACAACACAAGAGATGGGAGCATTTCTGAGTGTAGCCAAGGGTTCAGCTGAACCTCCCATCTTTCTGGAGATTCACTATTTAGGGGGTAATACAGGTGACTCCCCATTGGTATTCGTAGGAAAAGGAGTTACGTTTGACAGGTGTGTATGCTAATATTTTAATTACTAGAGGGAGAAAATGCTTTCCTGCTATTCATGTTCAACAGGGAGATGATTTTCATTTGCTCGGCACATCTTCCAATGCCAATCCACTGAACTTGCATTACGTAGCAGTTTGTGCTGCCTTTCCTGGGGATGAGACAACATGAGTTGTCCCAAGTAGGAATTAGTATGCCATTATCTTGTAAGGGGAAGAAGGAAATTCAGAGGCAAAGAAAATACAGAAGGTGTTATTTTTTTTTTCTTGTCCTTAACAAACATGTGGATGAAGAATTTACATGTTTAGAATTGCAGTATGTCACTGGACATCTAGGTGATGCTTAAGAAAATAGAAAATAGTTCATTCTTTGCAGCAGCTCCTTATAACTACTTTTCATGTCACATACAACTGAAGAATTTATCAGTCAGTTCCCCATCCATATGTTGAATTTACCAAGTGTACTATTTTGTTCTTGTTTTGTGTACTGCCATTATGAAGATCAATGAGTTAGTCCACCACAGTTTACCTGGATTTTTATGGTCTCCTAATTACGAGGAAGTAATATTTTATTTGAAATGAAAACCCAGATACCTTGTTTTCAGTACACTTACTAGGGTTGCAGAAGTATTTGGAGTACCAGGTCTAGCATTTACTCGTATTTGTTAACACATACTGATGGGCAGAACATCATCAGTGTATGTGACATTGAACCTGAGCTGTTTGTTCCAGCGGTGGCATTTCACTGAAGCCGTCATCGGGTATGGATGCGATGAGAGCAGACATGGGAGGGGCAGCAACTGTCTGTTCAGCCATTGTGACAGCAGCAGCTCTAAATCTACCTCTGAACATAATTGGTAAGTGTGTTTGTGTGGAGAATACAAAAATCTTAGTTCTACAAAGTTTTGTAGGAGAGAAAATTTCTAGTATTAGCAATGGTAAAAGCCATGCACAAACATCATGGACTCTCACACACCTACTTCTCTCGTTCCCTTGTTCAACCTCTCTTCCTTTTTATTTGCATATCAAAAAATTACTATTCTTCACTTGAATAAAATATTGGAACACCAAATTAAGATTTTTAATGTATGATTTTTAGATCTTAGGCAAAAAATGTTTGTCAATAAAGATATTTTCAATGAGTCTTGAAAAGTCTGATCCTTCGTTATAAGAAGGAATGTGCATGTCTGTATAAGCAGTTAGAATGAAAAGGAGTCAGGAGTACTGAGCTACCTCCATGACTCCTTGCCACAACTGAACAGGAAGAGGGATCAGCTCTAGTTTCCTTAGGTGAATATCTCAGCAGAAAAATAAAACCAAACCAGTCTGCTGATCCTGTTAAGTACGCACAATGATTTTTTTTTTTTTTTTTTTTTTCTGAAAAAAAGTTAATTTTTTCTGCAGAGGTAAAATTAAATGAGCTGATTCAGACACTGTAGCAAGACCAATTGGCAATGACATGGAACGTGTTCTAGGATAAGTTTTAGTTTGAGAAGCTCGACTTTAACTGGTACTTGAGTCACTTCTATTCTTCAGCCAGAAGAGGGCAGCGATGCCCTCGCACATCCCACGGCGTTCCTCACCGAGGTATGTGCTGGGGAGGGCTGGCAGTGGAGCCTATCTGTACATCATGCCACTGGAAAGTGGTGCTCCACTTGTGGGCCTCGTGCCAGGTGCAGGTTTTCCCTAGGAGTGGCAGAGTACCTTTCATTCCATGATCCCAGTTGTAGTTGCAGTTTTGGCACTGAGCCTGTTTTTTTTTCATTTCTAGTGGTCCTAGGTGTGGCTGGAGTTATGTACCAAGTCCTTGGAACAGTCTGGACACTATACAATCAGCAGAACTTGAATGGCTTGGAGTATTTATTTGAGAAGTTTTTAATTTCAGAAAGAAAGAAGTTCTTTACATGTGAATAATTATTTATCTATGGGAAACATAATATTTATTGATCCTCTTATTTCACTTGTCTGGGAAAAATGTAGAAAAAAATCCTGGTGGTAAAATAGTGTAGGTGAGAGAGCCTGGTGGTGTGTCATGCAGAGGAGTTTCCCTGGTTGAAAACTGGACCATGCGTCTTTCATTAGCTGGGAAAATTTGGATTTTGAGCTTAATTTCAAAATTACACTTGTTCTGTTTTCTTAAGGAGGTGTTTGGGGTTTATGTAATTGGGATTTTTTTATACAACTTTTCTGAGAGGAAAACTAGTAATTCACTTTTCTTTTTGTCCCTGAGGTTTGGCACCCCTCTGTGAAAATATGCCCAGTGGTAAGGCAAACAAGCCTGGGGATGTAGTTAGAGCCAAGAATGGAAAAACAATACAGGTATGCATGTGAAACTTGGATTTTGAGTACTTCTAGTGAATTGGTTTAATCAACCAAGTTGTGTGCAGTCAGAGTACATTTGAAAAAAAAACCCTTAAGATAAGCAGTGCAAATGTATTGTTTTTAAAAATGTAAGAAGTATGTTACCAACTAGAAATTGCTGTCACAGGATTTTTTCAAATATAGATTGAAGAGATGAGACATGTTTTATAAATTGCTAGGAAAAGCTGCAAAGTAAGGTCATTTACTAAGCATGCTAGAAAAGCTTTTTTGGCACAAGAGGTTGTTAAAATGCTCATAAATATGGGCTCTCAGTCCAAATGAATAACGTTAATTTCTTCTAGCAGACCCTTCAGGACAATTCCTTGCTATCTGGAGTAAGATGTGAGAGTAAGACATCAGTTTCCTGCTGATGTAACCAAGGTCTTTATACTGCCAAATGCTCAGTACAATCAGAACTCTGAGTCATAGGGGCTGTTGGTTCAAAGGAGCTTGCCAAATCAGTACCCAAGATACATATTTCATGCTTATTACAAATGGTTCCATACTTACCTAATAGATTAAATTGTACTGAAAGTCATTGTGCTGTAGATCACTGATTGAATGCAGAAGTAGATGGCTTTCTTTCTCTTTGAATTTCTGTGATTCTGCCACTTTTGACTTGCTGAACCTTCCATTTCTTTGACATTCATCTCTGAAAACTGAGTTCAGTCACCCTCTGCTTTGAGGGAAAAAGACTGGACATATATTCCCCCACCAAGAGGAAATCTGCAAAAAAGTGCTGATAGCTTAGAGCTCTGAGTGTGTGCTTCTCTGAGACCCCTCTCCAGTCTCCAGGCTCTTCTGAGGAGCCAGCAGTAGACACCCAGCATGCAGAGGAGGCTGTAGTGCTGAAAGATGACGAAACCTCAGCTACAGATAGGCTTTTACTTTATAAACATAACTGTTTATCAATACTATATTTTTTTCTTTTTTTTTTTCAGTGTCGTTTGAATAAATGTCCATTACCTGAAGTTCCTAGGGCCTCTATCCAACAGCTATTTAAGATAATATGTGAGAAATATATCAATGAAAGATATGTTTGCAGTACTTTATCTGGTTTTTTACTGATTTTGCCTTTGAAGGTAGATAACACAGATGCAGAAGGAAGACTGCTGTTAGCTGATGCTCTCTGTTATGCCCACAACTTTAATGCAAGGGCTATTGTGAATGCTGCAACATTAACAGGTAAGCATTGTCCCTTCCTGGCTCAGTTTGCAAGCCAGTTTTCTGTTTCGCATTAGTTGTGCTGTGTATTTAAACCCAGCCTTAATTCAAAGGCAACTGAGATGATTTTACATGTTGCAGGACAACAGTGAGCATAGCTTGTGTGTCTCTGGAGTGGGGAGGGGACATGTAGGGTACATGCTCAGCAGTGGAGTTGGGCTGGCCCAGCCCAGCTGGAACCAAGAGCAGGAAAACCTGCATGGACTTCAATGTTTCTGCACAGTGTTTCCCTGTGCTTCTTCCATCCCTGAAGCCTCCCAGCTGAACCCTCCCAGGGCTGTGGGATGCGAAGGTAGTGACATGCTCATGGAACAGTCCTGCCCAGTCCATATGGCAGAGACCATGCTGAAGTGCAGACAGGTTCCTGAAGGACTTCTGAGTGCCTGAGCTCTGACCTAGCCAGAGCCAGCTCTCCTACTTTGTGACCTGGCTCAGGCCTCCATGATGGCAGGAGGGTCATCATCATTCCCCAAGAATTCATTTGACTGAAGCACCTCCTATTTTTTTGTGCAGTTTGCATACTTTTAGGCGTTATGAAATGTGTTTTAATTGTTTCATCTCTACAGTTGCATAATAATGAGCTAGTAAATTTAAATTTAAAACCAGCAATTGTGTATTCAGCTCGTGAGCTCACTAACAAGCTGTCATGGTTGAGGTGACTGTAACTGAAATAAAAGCAAACACGGAAGAGTAATTCAGACAGGACTCCACTGTGTTGCTTAATGAATATGCTAAACAAAATAATTATGCTTATATAGATTCCCTGCTAGTGCTTTAAATTATGTTCCATCAGTTTCACCAGTTCAAATGCTGTGGAAAATTTCAGTAGACAGAAGGGAAACTGATTTTGAGATTATTGGCTTGTATAAAAGTATTCCCATCTGGGATCCTTGGGCACCAAGCAGGAAGAAGGAGGGCTCCCATAGAAATTTATTTGACATATTTTGTTAAACTACTTTATTTTTTTTTTCATCTCACTGAGGATTCAGTGTTGGTATTAGAGAAGCAGTTCCGCGGCATCAAATAGATAAATATGTAATCCTATGGTTTAATATTTTATAAAGATTATTCTAATAAAATAAATATTTAATAAAGTAAATTTACACATGAAGTGCAAAAGTCTGTATAAGTGAAATTCACAAAAGAGAAAGTATCAGCTCAAAAATTACAGAGGTCTGTAAACTGGAAAAAGCCCACTCACTTGTATTTTCTACATGAAAATAATAGTTGTAGATTTTTTAAGAGGATACTGTTATTGTTTAATACATTATCTTAGAAATATTTCTAAGAAACATCAAGCTAAAATCAGAAAATTTAGTTTCATGGGAAATGGAATATAATTTTGTCTTCTATATGTTGTATATTTTAGAACATATAAATGTTTTTAAAACGTTCAGACTTTCAAAAATATCAGTACTAAAGTCTTCAGGTTTTACAGTCTGATTAATTCCTGTTACTGATAATGGGAACTAAAAATGGAAAGTTCTGTGAGGAGTCAGGATGCAGGGAATAGCTCAGGTCTACCTTTGCCTTTGCCATATTAACCTGAAGGTGTGTTTCTTTAGGTGCCATGGACGTTGCATTGGGATCTGCTGCAGCTGGAGTGTTCACAAATTCATCTTGGCTTTGGACTCACCTCTATGAGGTAGGCCACCTGCATTTTTACTTAAATTATAATAGTAAAAATTCAGTGATACATCTTAGTGAAAAGTTAGTACATTACTTTCTTTAGGCAAATCTGAAAGATGTTACTGCATTTTGAAATTTTAGAGGAATGATGTCAGTGTTATATTTACTTGAAAATAAAGTTGACTATTAATTACTAGCTCTTCAGTGAGATGTAAAATCATACACCAAAACATCTGAAAGATCTGCATGTTCTGATAACTCACTGCATATGCATAAGGTCTGGACTACTGGCAGTAATCAGTTCATGTTAGAAAGTTAATTGATCTTGCTTAATAACACGGAGACAGAAATTCAGAGAGACCTTGTGAGTGGCTGATATGCGATGGATCAAGGAAGCTTCTGAAGGGAAGGATTTCTGTTGTCAGGGAAAAGGAAAAACATAAAAAATGTGGTCTTTTGATGCTGCCTTTTGGCTAACACTGAAGTACCAAAAAAGCAGGACTGCCTGTCTTGTTTTGCAAACAGTGTCATTCCAAAAACCTAGTATCTTGGGCTGAAGATTTTTAGACTGATAAAACCTAAACAAAAAGAAGCATGCATGAAAACAGGGTTTACAAGTGCAGTTAAAAAAGATTTCCCAAAATACCATTGTTTCTTTTTCAGGCCAGCATTTTGACAGGGGACAGAGTTTGGAGGATGCCTCTTTTTGAACATTACACAAAACAAGTCACAGACTGCCCTCTTGCAGATGTGAGTAACATTGGAAAGTACAGCAGGTAAGATGACCCAATACCTTCCACATGCCCTTTCTTTCAGCCTGTTTGTTTAATATGTGTACTGTTGGGAGTTCCTGTGGAAACAATCCATCTTTCTGCTTCCCACAGAGCTGGAGGAGCATGCACAGCTGCTGCATTCCTGAAGGAATTTGTGACTGCCTCTCACTGGGCTCATTTGGATATAGCTGGGGTGATGTCAAATAAAGATGAGGTGCCCTATCTTCGGAAGGGCATGGCAGGGCGGCCCACAAGAACGCTCGTGGAGTTTGCGGCTCGGTTAAGTCAAGACAGTCACAATGCTAAATAAGAATACTTCTTCTAAAATCATCCACTCTGCCTTAAGGAAAAAAATCTTATAAGGTATCATTCATAAGTGAATGCCCCAAGCTTATTTTCACTATGGCAATTAACTAAAAATGCATTTTATAAATTATTATGTGGGTAAGAATATCTCAACTTTGAGATTTGTCATCCCATATTATGCAGCTTAAAATAAAAATTATTCTGTTTAAATTATTGAGATCTTTAATACCAAATTATTCTGTTTAAATTATTGAGACGCCTATTTTATATGTAAAGTAGGCATAATTATTGTAAACAATAAATACCTTATTTGGATGTGAGTTTTGATTGAGAGAGAATAACCAATAGATGATAGATGTGCCTCAGTTTTGGGTGAGCTATACATGGTGTGAATGGTAACTGCAAAATTGTTCATAGAAACCCTGACATATTTTCCTTAAGAAAAACTGAACTGCTTTTGGTTTGTACTGAGGCAGAAATGATGCTGCAGCAGACATTTTAGGTTGTTGAAATTAGTGTGATTAGCATGGCTTCAGTGCAGAATTATGTAGTAAGTTCTAAACATATCAACAATAGTGTATCTTGTATTCACTAGCTTTCTGTAAAAGAGTTACAAGTTAGTGTTTGTGTGTTTTTTAGGGGAACCTGCCCTCATTTGTCATACTGCTAGTTCCCCTCTTTGCTGGTGTGACGTGGCCACACTTCAAGCAAGGACAGTATTCTTAGAATCAGTTCAAATATCAAACCTGACCTGACACTTAAAATGTGGGATGATGTTTTCTTGACAACTGGGGGAATCCAAGCACATAGAGTGGGCATTATTATTTTTTTGTTGTTGTTTGTTTGTTTGTTTGTTTTTTGTTTAGGGTGGGTTTGGGGGTTTTTTTGTTAAATGCTGTTGTGAACAGGTGATGCTGAAACAGTACTTACCTAGCCTGAGCCTGTGAGACACAAGCAGGGCAAAGGCTGGAGAAGGTGGGTCCTGCTGGGAAGGATGGCTTTGCTATCTCTGCTTGCCTTGTTCCAGCAAGGCCAGTGGTGTCCTGGGTGGAGTGGGTAGAGTGTGGCCAGGAGCTTGAGGGTGGTGGTCCTCCCCACCTCCTCTGCCCTAGTGAGGACGCTTCTGGAGTGCTCTGTCCGGTTCTGGGCTCGTCAATGCAAGAAAGACATGGAGCTACTGGTGAGGGTACAGCAGAGGGCTATGAGGAGGATGGAGGGTCTGGAACGTCTCTCTTATGAGGAGAGACTGCAGGAGCGGGTCTCTTTAAGAAGGGATCTCATCAATACATTAAAGTATCTCTTGGAATGGTCCCAGACTCTTTCAGTGGTGCCCAGTGCCAGGACAAGGAGCAATGGCCATAAACCAACCCACACAAAGCGGCTGCCCGAGGGTCCGGCCCTCAGCGGGCGGGGCCGCTCCGGGCCCTCCCCGCTCCCGCCGCATGCGCGGCCGCAGCTGTCGCCATGGCGGGCGCGCTGGGCGGAATGTTCGGCTCGCAGGCCCCGGGGCCGCCGCCGCCGGGGCCGCCCGGCCCGCCCGGCCTCATCCCGCCGCCCGCAGGGCCGCGCAACCCCAACAACACGCTGGTGGACGAGCTGGAAGCGTCCTTCGAGGTGAGGGGGGGCAGCCGCGGGCGGGCGCTGCCCCGCCGGCGCCGGCTCCCCGCAGGCGCTGAGCGCGGTGCTTCCCTCTCCCGCAGGCCTGCTTCGCCTCGCTGGTCAGCCAGGACTACGTGAACGGCACGGACCAGGAGGAGATCCGCACTGGTGAGCCCGGGGCAGGAGCAGGCCGTCGCCTCTTCCCGGTGGGACGCTGCCGGGAGCAGTGGCAGGAAAGAAACCCACCCGGGCATGCCTGGCGAAGGTCGGAGTGTGCCATTTGGCTCCTGGGGTTGGCTGGGGTTACACTGGCGTGCAGGGAGATGCGCTTCGAACTCCAGGGAGGTGAAGTGATGCTTTGGAAAGCTGTATGAATCAGTAACAGAAGGTGGGAAAGGCCAGGCCGGGCTGCTCAGCAGCGGTGCTTTCGGGCTTGAGTGATTCACCTCCGTGAAGGCGGAATAATTGTTAGGATGAACACAAGTTTGAAAAGTAGCCCTTGACTATTCCTTAGAAGTGCAGTTATCCCTTAGAATTTTTTGAAGCTTCACTCAAATGGCGTTTCAAAATGGGCATAAATGCTGTTCAAAACTCCTTTCTGGATATTTGGTCGTATTCATGTGCTGGCATGGAAGAGCTTTTATTACCAAAACAGTGATGTGTAGTATATGAGGGCAGAATATTCTCAATATGCACGTATTTTAGAGCCCTACACTGAGCTTGTTGCTTAGGCATGCAGAAATGTTTTCTTTATTCAACAAAGTTCCATGAATTTTATTACTCCTTGTCATTGTCAGAAATAAAATAAAACCTGAGAGGAAGTGTTGCTGTCCTGCACTTCTCAAAGAAGTTGTAAGTTTGCAAAGGAGTGTCTTACACAGAGACTTAATGCACATACTGGTTTTATAAATACATCATTTTAGATATTATGAAGATTTTCTTTCTAGAAAGTACTGTGAAAAGTGTTTTTAATAGACCACTACCATTACCAGCCTGAAATCTTACCTTTTTGGAAGCTGTTTTTTCAGTGTTGTTATTATATGTTTAGGTGTTGATCAGTGCATCCAAAAGTTTCTGGATGTTGCAAGACAAACTGAATGCTTTTTTCTACAAAAAAGACTGCAGCTATCAGTCCAGAAACCTGAACAAGTAATTAAAGAGGTATGTTAATTTACCTGTCTTGTGCTAGATCAGAAAAGCTATGTACCTTAATCAATCAATTAATTAAGGTACCTATGTACCTTAATGTACCTTAATGTTCATAATTTTGGGTTTCTCAACATGATGCTGTACCTTAAGTTGGTAGAACTTGACTGTTATAACTCTCACCATGAACCTGGAGAAGCCAGGTGCCTGCTGCTGTGTGGAGTATTGGAACACAGCTGATAATTCATTGGAAGAGTTAATCAGATATTGCTGGAGGTGATCTCTGAAATATGTGACATAGGTGAGCAGCACTAGTGCATTCACAGGGCTTTCCCTCTGTATAATTAGACACATTTCCACTATTCCATTTGTCCACTGTAAAATCAGCTTGAAAACCAAGGTCTAAAAAAGTTGTATGCTCTTTATGTGAGGTGGTTATCCTTTTGAATACTGTCTGTTTACTAAAACACAACTTTTTCATCCATAGGATGTTTCAGAATTAAGAAATGAATTGCAGAGAAAAGAAGCATTAATTCAGAAGCATTTGAGTAAACTGCGACACTGGCAACAGGTCCTGGAAGACATCAGTGTACAGCACAAAAAGCCTGCAGAAATGCCTCAAGGTCCATTAGCTTACCTAGAACAAGCATCTGCAAATATTCCTGCTCCAATGAAGCAAACATAATCTTCAGTTTTACACAGCTCAATATTTAAAAGTAATGGTATTCTTTGTATGCTTTTTGTATAATGTAATTTGTACTGCAAATATACTTAAAACAATTAAGCCAAATAAATTATCTTCTTTTCTTCTTTCCCTTTATTACAGAAGCATGGATTCGTTTATGTTTCAATGGAAAATATTCAGAGTTGCTGTTCAGGGTGCTTTCTGGTAGAAGTATGTCTCCCAGAAGGCATCTTGTTCCTTCTAGAGAGGGTGGCCCTTGCTTTCCCTTCTGTCTTTTTGGTATGATCAAAATACTTGCAAAGATGAGTGTTAGATTTTACTGGAATATTCATATGTTTTGTGATCCAGTAATTATCTACAAGTGCCACTTCAGAAACACCCTTAGAACTGACTATATGTAGGTTGGATCACTTTTTTTGGAAGTGAATTGTCACTCCACCAGACTGGCTCACCTCATGGAAGGGGTCTTGGGATATATAAATTCGGTTCTTATATGATGAATTGAAATGGAAAAACGCACACAAAAGGGTGGGGTATGTAATGCAGGCCTAATGTTGCTGATGTTCTGTGTATCAGACTATTGGAGAGGTGGTCCAAAATTCCTACTGCCAAAATAAAAACCACTCATTGTGGAGACAGGGACACCAGCACTGTCCAGTAGACAGAATTACCTTCTATTGCAGTGCTCTATTTAGTAAGTTAAATATGGCCAAAAAATATTTTGGAGGTAGACATAGCAAAAGACTCCTGTCTGTGTATTACTAAGCAATAAATTAAATTAATCTTTTCTACATACACATTTTTGGGGGCAAAGCTGAAAAATTAATTGTTGTAGCCCTGGAAATAAGAATTGCTAATTGTGTATTGAAATTTCTAGTGTTCTTGGGGTAGCGTGGATAAAAAGGAATGAAAACAGCACTCTACATTTCCGTCTTCACAGATACCAAGGCACCCATCAGTGTTACTGTACACTAATCTCTTTCACTGTACACTAATCTCTTTCTTGATAACAAGTATGAAAGGTGCCTTTTTGCCAAATCTACTGCCAAAGTCAGTTTTCCAACCAAGCAGTTGCTCTTGGAAAAAATTCCAGATAACTGGGATGAAAAGTATTGACCTGTAGAAGCGTTCTGCCCTTCCTTCCACCTTTGCACCAGCAGTGAGATGCAGTGGCTGTTTTGTATGAAGTGTTTGCATCTGTTGGCGTAGTCCTTGCTGGCTGTTGGATGTGAGAAGAGGTTAGGCTGGAGGTACACCTCTTTGCAAATGTAAATTTTTTTTAGGTAGCTGAGCCCAGCTCGTTGAAATTAAATAGAGATTCAAAACAATTGAAGAGGAACTATCCTGTCTTAAAAAGCAGGCTGCCTGGTTGCACATTTTCCTGCCTTTCACACTTACTGGGTTAACTGCCCAAGAGTCAACTTCATGGGTTCTTTCCTGCCAGCAATGAATTAGCATGATTCCCCACTTTGCTTTTATATGGGCATAAAACTAGTATGGAGATAAAAGGTACAAGTGTGTAGTTGCCATCACTCTGGAACTCAGTATACAAGTCTGACTTCAGCATAACATAGAGCTCTTTTGAAAAATACAGAAATCGGGTAATTTACAAGCTTTAATATTCATATTTACACATCATCCTAATTTTTCAGGCTGATACATATATTGAAATTCAGTGGGAATATTGCATAGCAATGCTGACTACAAAACAGTTTATGAAGCAAACCAGAAGTTATTTCTAAACCAGCCTGCTATAAACATGCTATTTTTGAAGGTGTACCACATGCTGTACAGCTTAAAATTTGTTTAACAAAAAGCATTAAAAACTTTTAAAATTACATTATTATATGCAGAACTTACTTGAAACAGCTGATGAGGCAAGCGTATAAATGTGCAGAAGTAAGATCTTTTTTCAGCTGTTGCCAAATTGACAGAACATATGAGTCCAAATTTTAATGAAATTGTGGAGTGATAGTCTCTAGATTAAAAACTCTTTTCAGATAACTGTATCCAAACTTGCTTTTTCTTAATTTTTTGCAGAAGTTAAAAAAAAATGCATTTTTCTGAAATTCATGCCTATAACTCCATAGTTACTAGAAGTAAGAGAGTGCAGGTATTCCTAACTAAATTACATCCTTTTTTTTCTTCCCTGAAATCATCTATTGGATTATCATTCCCAAAAAGAAAACAGGAATGACTTTTATAGTAATTCTGAGAAGTCTGGAAATAGTTTGCTTTAAAATGAAAAATACTTAGTAAACCATTCTTGACGCTGAGGGTCTTGTTTTTGGACATCTTTGGTTTGTGGTGGTTCATTGCCATGTGTCCTGTGCAAACAAATAAGCGTTAGCATCACCAACCTACTTACTTACAATCTTATCAATATGTAATACTTTTCCCAGAAAAACTCATCATCCCATGAATGGCTCTGTGCTTACATGAATGCAAGAGGCCAAAAGGTGCCAGCTACAGTTTTAGTGGGGTCTATGGCAGTCAGGAAATTGGACTAGCAGCACTGGTTGTAACATGAAGAACAGCATGAAGCAGAGCTTAACAGATATGGAGAAGCATTTGAATAGAGTTCTTAACTTGACATCCCAAAAAATTAAACAAAAGGATGCTTCAAGGATATGAAGTCTTGAAAATCAGAGAATGGCAGCTGCAATTCACTCTTGAAAATATGAAATACAACTTATGCATTAAAAATGTTGGGTAAAAGTTTTATTTGAAACAGAAAGATTTATCTGAACACTACCTGGCATTCATAATCAACCCTATTACATAGTCCCTGATTTTCCATAATTCAGAAATTTTTTAACATATGATAGCAAATACGACAACTTATGATTGACTGATTTAGAAGAATTAAGCGAGTAGCAGCCAAGATACCCTCAGTCTCTCTGTATGTTTGTTTCCCTTTAAAAGAGAAATCCCATTTGCCTTGGCAGTCATTTGGCATAACACAGCAAATTTGTATCTTTAAGAAGTGGGAATAGCAAAACAGGATTTAAGCCTGTGTCCCAGGTTGTTTTTGTCAGCACCATCTGCCCCCAAGGAAAGAACTCTTTTGCACATAATTTACAGGATAACTCATCTCCACCAGGAGATAGGTGAGAAGGCTGGATTTTGTCCTGAAATGTAGTGGTAAAGTTTGGGGATTTTTTAACTGTATGTTAGCTACATACATTCTTAACTATTTCTTGAAGAGAGAGTTCATGTTATGAAACACTGAACATCGTTTACATAACTCATAAATTTGAAGAATTGAAACTCCTAAGAAAAAGCCAAAGAAGATAAATACCTGCTAATCAGTTTCAAGTCTCTAACCCATGCCAAATGATCAGCCTAGATTCATTCAAATATCTCCTAAAATAAAAACATGCCATCTACATCTATCAAGTGCAAGGTGAGGCAATAAAAATAAGAAGGTAGAAACATCCTGAACAGAACTACTGAAAGATGCCAAGTTAACAATTAATTACAATCTTAGTTAAATACTTGCAACTCCTTTTCCTTTTTTTTTTTTTTTTTTTACCTTTTTTGTGTACGTGTGTGTCTGTGTGTGTGTTATTTGGTTGGTTGGTTTGGTTTCAGTTAGGGTTTTTTTCCTACTAGGAGGGGTTGCAAGCATAAGGTCTGCTGGACAGGGATTATAGCCCACTTTTGCATTGAAGTTCTGGATCTGTCTGGAGAAAACCAGGCACACAAGAGTTCACTGCACAGCAGGAACCTTACATGGTTGTGTATTTCCACATGTCTAATGTGTTTGAACTACCTACAAGATTCTAAATATGAATGCATATATTGTCATACAAAATGGACAAATACCTTGTGGCAGCACTGCTGTCTGAGGATTGTGTCGTTGGAGAGCCCACCCTGAGGCAGCCAGGACTCCGGTCTAAGCTTGTAGATTTTGTTATCTGAGGAGCACTTCTTTTTGATCTCAAGTCACAGCTCAAAAAGCTCTTTGCGTAGGAAGCTAAATTCGGAACACTGACAACACGACTGGGCACCTCAACCGTTTTCTTCTGCTGCTTTTTATTATAACAGAAAACTTCATTACGTATGCCCTTTTTACAATTTTTACTATAAAAGCTGAAAAATACCTCATTCCCAAATATCTTGTGAGGAATACCCAAATAGGAAGATTTCTATCTTTTTCTATAGGCATTTAAATTAAATTCTCAGGGTATGCTGTGAGTATCCATGAATTTTGTCATCCAATTAAAACAACTTGTGTATTTGACCCTGAGATTTTAGACACATCAAGGTGCATTTTACCAACCTGACCTCCCTTCTGTCTATGGCTCTTTGTAGACAATATCATGCAGTGAGGCTGGAATGACAAAGGGCAGATACCAAGCAACTCAAACATATTCATAATTTTCCTCAATGCATGCAATATCCTGATTAACAACTCCTAAATCTGTAAGCAGTGGCCATGCTTATCCCAGTGGAAGACTGATGCCAGAATTCTAGTGTTTTATATTGGCTTAAACACCTGTTATCTATGTTGCATATATACTTCTACTGAATTTCTCTTATGTTCAACATTGACTGTAGGTTGGCTAACTGGAAAGAATTCTACTGAATAACATTATCACAAAAGATTGTTAGCACTTTTATTGTCCTGATTGCCTCTATGATTCAAATAGTAATAAAAACAATCACGATTTGTGATTTTAATTGCATTCCTCATCTTACCTTCATGGAGGGAGTCAGGCATGCTGTGTTAGGGTTGAAAGAAAATGACCGATTCCTGTAAGATTCAGTGTTGGCTGAAAGTGAATGCTGACATTTTCTTCCTTCCTGAAGGGAAACAAAGTTATGTGAATGGAAACATGTATCTGTTGGAAGCTGGTATGGAAAGATACATTTATCAAAGAATTCCAGAACAGAAAGAAACAACCACTCTTAAGCAATGTGGAAACACTGAATAGAGCCTTCCAACAAATTCCAGAATACATATATACATATAAAAAGCAGTCTTACCACCAGCTGCTTGATAATCTCTTCTCTCTCACTTAATTTGTCTTGCAGACAGTTTATAAGGTGTGTATCTTCAGACCTGGACTCCCACTTTCTTGACTTTTCTTCCAATTCTTTAAGGCTGTACCGAAGAAAATGCAGACCAGAAAAAAACTTCCTCAGATCAGGTTCAAGAGACACGTCGGATGTAGTCTGCCCTATGTTCCAAGCCTAAAATACAGGGACATAGCCAGGCATTTCCAATAAAACAGGATTTTTAAAAAATGGGCATCTGTGCATGGTTTATGTAGAAGTATAGAATCTCCTGGAGTTCAAAAATAAATTGCCAGGGTTAATCCACAACACCTGTCCAGTGTAAAATCCAGCCTCTTGTGTAAAATAGTAACAAACTTGCACATCATGTTGCTAGTCTAGTTTCCTAAAGAAAAAAATCAGTGTCACAGTATCTATACATATCTATATTCATCTATTTGTTCTCTTTTCTGACCTAGTAACTTTGGAATCCTCAGAAATACTCAATTCCTGTAACTTTCATGAAGACAGGCTTGGTTATACATGTGCTTTAGTAACCCTGTTAAGTAAAAACCTGTAGTCTGAATTCAGCTTTTTAAACTCCCTTATCAGGGGAAAAGTTTCAAATGGTAATTATACATTCTTAGATACAGTGTGGAAACACAAACTTGATTCACCCATGAGAACACAAGTCATTATTTCATCATCGAGGTTCCTGAATTTTGCTGCTTGAGAAACTGAATGCTAAGAAGTTCACCTGCCATAACCAGGACACATACTGAGAAATGTATGACAAAATACAAAACACCACATGGTGGGTTTTTTTTAAAGTGTGGGTAAACATTTTTGAGAGGACCATCCCCACTCTCATCATCTCAGATTTATCTCAGAGTTAAAATAAAAAGATAAATCTTTACATCTGAAAGGTTTAAAGGTTAGAGGCCTGCCTACATGCCAAGTCTCTCTTCTGGACTTCTGCTGCACAGTTGGGATAAGAGAAAAAGAGGAGGGAAATAGATAAGAGATTATTTCTGAGGGGTCTCTCCTGTACAATGTGAAGCAGCACAGAACGTCTTAACTCCACAGGGGGTGAAAACTGCATTTATTTACATGAACATCATTTTCCTTGGAATTTTTAAGGGAGTGAGAATGAGGTTAAGAAGCTTTTACTCAACAATGCTGCTCTGCTGAACAAAATTAAGTACAAGATCATGGATGAAGGCCTCTAGTATCACCTCTGACAAAGATGATTTTATATTTAATGAAATTCCTAGATCCTACATGCAAGTTTTAATTTAGCATTGTAAAGCTTCACATATAGGGCTTTAGATTAAACAAAATCCAGAATTTATTAGAATGTATCTGGGTCTTTTTGGTCTGCAAAGACAATACCTATACATTTCTATTTTGATCCTTATAATATTTTACGTATTATTAATAAAAAAACCTGTACATACTAAGAATAATAAATACAAAGAGAACTCATTGCCAGCATGAGCCAGAGTTTATGATTAAATTACTTACGCAGTTTCTAAGGAGAAAATCTTTGCTTGGAGATGTGCCTGAGTGCTGCTGAAATCAGATACTATGTTTTCAATTTCCTTCCGGTGATCTCCCTTCAGTATGTCCAGTTCTTTTTTATGCTTGATATTGAGGTCTTCTACCAGTAGCCTTTCATTGGTATTAAAATATGTCTGAATTCTCATGTTTCAATACTAGTTTATTATCATTGATCAAAGCATGCAGTTTTGAGGTGTTTTATTGACTGCAAAGGCTTCTGACTACTGATTTGATTTTGACATTTTGGTTGGAATCTGAGAAAAAACATTTTAACACTGAAGAAGAGAAAAATTATTTTGAAAAGTACTTGACCTTCACCCTTCAGGAAAAGGAAGATCTACTCCATATAATGATGCTACTGATATTGTGCCTAGGGTTAGTTTGTACATCAATCTTAATGATAAAAAAATAAAATGAAGTCTCATAGGAATTTATTTGTATTAAGCAAAATTATATTGAAATATCTGGGATTTTAACATGAGGCTCTCATGATAAATTACACCACATCATGGGACCAGAAACATTTTATACTGCCTATCACCATCCTAAAACTAAAAAAAAAAAAAAGGTGAAGAAATGTTGCAACAATGCTTTTAGCTATAACATTTATCTTTTTCAGACAATATATTATGAAAGATAATCATATGATTAACACCATAAACTGAAAACTAAAAAATGCTGTACATTTTCTCAAGTCTAACCATAATTTTGCATTCTAATACCAATCCCAAAAGCAACAGGCATCTATTGAAGAATCATAATTTTATTTTTGTTTGCTATTGTTTTATTAAACCTTTGAGAGATTTTTTCATTAACTCAATAGCCTATGTTCTATGATTTACTGATAAAAATAGACACACTCATCTCAGCATATTAACAATTGTAATTTTCAAAAAAGACATTCAGTTTACCTTTTGTTTCCCCCTATTCTTTTTAGCATATTCCTAAGCCTGTTTCACTTCTTTCTGAAAGGCTTCAGAAAAGATCAAAAGGTCCATGAAAGGTTTCTCCCCGTGAAATTAGAGCACAGCCATGGTAGTGACTGATTTGGCACTTAACATAAAATAAGCAGCAGAAGAATAAGGGTAAAAAAGGGAGAAGAATCCCTGAAATGAATCTTCAGGAGTAGGATATTTTCCTTCAGAATAGCCATTTTGGGACATGTTCTCTCTTCCCATATAAACACCTTAGTCTGCTCTCATCCTAATATTTGTAAAAGCTTTGTACTGGAGGTGGAATTCACACAATTCAAGAGAATGGAAAGAGGAGTTATTACTTCAAGAAGATTACTGGTTTCACTTGGCAAGAGTAGGACTAGTAATTATAAGTAATTTAATATAAAAATTTGTCACATGCAAATAACATGCCACTATCAGCTTTCAAATCAGAAAAGAAACTGACATAAGACAGGGGCACTGTTGTTAAAAGTAAAAATAGCAGTTCTTTATATGCACCAATTTAACTCTTCCCCTATACAAATTACTAGTTCTGCAAAAGAGAAACCAGAGCTGCAAGTTAATGTTTCAAGTCTTCCATGGGTTAATTTCAGAGTAGCCTGTATCAGGTCCACTCCAGTGCTCTGGTCTTACCTCCGGTTATTTGAAGGATTTCTCCTTACATAATTTCCATTAATACTTCCTTCTCAAATGCTTACTGTTATAGAGCTACAGTAAAGAAAATCCTCCAGCCCAGCAGCCTTAGCATTTGAGGCCTTTTAGACCTCATCGCTGACACGTGAATAATTCTTCTCTTCATGAAGACAGGCTCTAAATTCCTTCAAGGTAGCTTGAGGGCATTAATGAAACTCTCTGGTTTGCAATTCTCTCTGTTGATCTTGCTTCAAAAGCTTGAAATGAAATTCACTTTGAAGTAACTCTCCGAAGAGTGCAATGGCAAAAAAAAAAGTTACTCTTTCTTTAAATATCTACTGACTGGTAGACAGTAATGGAATTACTCTGGCCACTCTGACAGTCTGCAGAGTGATATTCTATCCATTGAGTGCTTTTCTCTAGACTATATGGGCAATAATTTTAAAGATTCCTTTAAGGGCACACTCTTCAGAACTCCTTTTACATATACAGCTTGTGTAGTTAGGGGCATACATTCTACATCATTGCAAAAAGGAATTGAAAGGTACCCACGCACCAGATCCCTCAGTCTCTCTGCAAAGAGAATGTGTGAAGTATGTTCATCCAGAAATTTCAAAGGATTCAACAGCCATACAAATGCAGTGGGCAGTGAACCCAGTCTTGTCTCCTTTGTAAGTCATGCCAGGGGAGGTTTAGGTTGGATGTTAATAAGAATTTCTTCAAAGGAAGGGTGATTAGACATTGGAATGGGCTGCCCAGACGTGTTTAAGGAAAGACTGGAAATGGCACGAGGTGCCATTGTCTAGTTGATATGGTGGTGTTTGGTCACAGGTTGGACTCAGTGATCTCAGAGGTCTTTTCCAACCTAATCGATCCTGAGATTCTGCACTTTTTCTGTACACAAAGGGGAAGACCCATTTGCACCACATGTGCTGAGCCTGTGACTACACTAAGACATGGTTTACCTTCTACAAGATAGCCAAGACTCAAGCCACATGGCCCTTCCTGTGCCCTGAAAGCATCTCACAGTGCCAGGCTCACCACCAGCCCAGAGGCACTGTCAGTGTCCACTGGCACTGCCCTGACTTCCCCTGTGCAAATCTGGCAGCTACAGCCAAAGCTAACTCTTCCAGGGTATATATGGCATTCTCAAGTGTCCCCTTTGGAATTAACAGTCCATTGGTTTCAGCTACAGAGAGTATGTATAAAAACCTGATATTTATTCTCAGAGACTTCTATGTTTTCTTTAATAGTGCTTTGGTGAGTTTGGGATTTATGTCTTCCAGTGCTTTCGAAAGGCTGACATTATGCACATTTTCTCAGGTCACTCCTGTGGGGATACACTAGGCATACTTTTCTGTGACATACAATGAGCAATTAGTTCAAATGCATCTATTGTGGCTGGAGGAAAATGCAAAATAAACTACTGCTTTTGCAAAACTCCTCGCTTCAAAAATTAGTACTTTAGAAAGGGAAGATTCTGACATACATCACACTTCGAGCACCAGTCATGCTGGCATTATTATTGAATCTCTAGACAGCACTGTCAAGTGTGAATTCAAAACAAACCTTCTATGCTGTTTATCTCTATCCTGAAGCTGTGCAGCTTCTTGTTTCTGTGATTCCAAGTCAGCACTGAGTAGCTCCATTGTGTCCTTCAAAAGTAAATTCTCCTTCTTGAGTTCAGAAATTTCACTCTGACATTTTTCCAGTTCATTGTGAAGGGATCTGATCTGGCTTTGGCTACTTCCTTCCTAAGAAAAAGGTCAAATTTAGTTATTCACAGCCTCTTATTTTTAATGTAAACATCTTCCTGGAATTGTGTGCATTGAATTTTTGTGATCTGATTTTTCAATTATATGTGCCATGCTAGATATGTGCAAGAAAAAATCAGTGATCAAAATTTCTTGAATATTGTCTCCACAGAATTTATTTTATTGTAACCTTCCTTCATTTACTTCTTTTGTAGATTCTGACCTTTAATTGGAAAGAAAAAGTCTGCCCATTGGGAAGAATTATAAATATTTAAAGTGAGACATAAAGGCAGAAAACCTATTCCATTTCTGGAAGAGACTGTATACTTTTGTTATCAGTGGAGAAAGAAATGTGATACTATTGCTTTTGCTAAACACAACATGGCAATGAAGTAAAACTGGTCCCTTGCCTGCTGCTTCTTCAGTGTCCTCACACTCCTCAGCTCCATTTGTAGTTCTTCTATTTGTTTCTTTAGGTTCATGCATGATGTCTGTTGCTGAGAGAGTTCCATCCTTAGAGATCCTAGTAACAGTCAGACAGACAATCATTTAGGCAGGCGGAGGCCAGCTGGATGGGGAAGGCAAATACAGGGAATGTAGATGAAAACATTAATACATTACATTTTGCTTTGTTCCTCAACTCCTTCCCCATTAAGCAAAATGGCCTCCTATTACTAGAGAGGAAACTCAGCTGAGCAATAGTAAGATGACATGGAGCTACAAAAGCAATGATTCAACATCAGAGCCAGAGGGGTAATTCTGTGGCAGCTTTATTGCAGACTGCATCATCACAATTGTTTCTTCTAATCTTGAACTTTACTGGAGCACCCCTGTTTCCCTATTAATTCCACTGGTGTTTAATAGAGGGCTATAACGCAGACTGAGGAGAGCTCTGGTTTTGTTAGAGAAGTACAACGCTTATGTAAGTTCATCTGTCATATACTGCAACTTTTGGGTATATTAGGTACAAGTTTTTCTAGTATAAGAAGAAAAATGTTTTTATCTCTAGTGTCTCCCTACAATTTTTCTTGAAGAAGAAATCTATCTATTGAATGTATAAACTTCAGAGAGCAAGAAATCTTTCTACCAAATTTTAATTACTGGTGGAAATAAAAACAAAAATAAAATTCAGTTTGTACTTAAAATACTTTCAAATTATTTTTTTATTTAATTAAAAAACATTTTATAGATGAGCCTTAATAACCCGAGATTAAACCTGGAGATGTTACATGTCTTCCTAGTGCAGTGTTCTGTTCAGTTCTAAACAGTTTAGGGCACTTTTGAAACTGAATAAACAGTACACAGGGAGCAACTGATCTCCACTGCTGAACTCAATAGAACAGACTTGAAGCACATATAATAATTCATCTCAACATAGAAAAAAAGAATAAAGTCATATAAAGGAACTATAATTTTCCAATGTAATATACCTAATAATACATACTTGAATGTTGTACACCAGACTACTCTCAGCAACATTTTGCTGCTGACATTTGAGGGCTTGGTTAACAGAGAATATTAAGTCTATGTTATTGAAATTGCAAGGTATGAGAAAGGAGAGTAACAAAGACCTGGGTTCCCAGAAGATGGGAAAGAAAATGAATGGGATGAAAGTCAGTGGTTCTCAGCATATACATAATCAAGCAGTAGGAACTCTGCATGACATGAAACACTATACCTAGCAACAGGGATTGCTGCTTCTGGATCTGCTCAAGTTCATCATGTAATTCTTTCTTTGCTTTCTCTTCCAAGGTTTGTATTTCCAGCCTATGAGACTGGTGCTGGATCTTGAAAGTCTCATTAAATTCCTTTTTCAAACGTTCTTCTGCCTCCTGTAAGCAAAAGTCCCCCCCAAAACAAAGTAGTTGAAACCTATTTATTAGCTTGTTGTTTTACTTGCAATGCTAGGATGAATCTAGCCTTTCATTGTAGAACTTTAATTTTCATCACCACTTTACAAGACACTTTATCAATGCAAGCATAAAAATGAGCTGAAGTTAAATTCTAACATTTAATAGGTACAAGATAAATTATCAGGGTATCGCCTCTTAGATTTGTTGTGCATGATGAAATAATAACAACGACATCTTTGCACTACTTGACATTAGAAAGTTTTATTATTCAACATACAAAGCCCCCCAGATTTGACCTGTTTGTCATTATTTATCACAGAGTGTTAGACAAAGGCATCTGTCTTTCCCTGTATCATTCTTGGGTCATTATTCCATTGTCATTAGAAGTACTGCTGGTACACTGTAAATGATGGAGCAGTTGCTCTGCAGTGGCTCTGGAAGCAAACTCCTGTCTTCAGTTTCATTCTTACCAACTCACTGCCTTCAGCTTGGTTTTGTCAAAACTGGAATTTTATTTGGAATATATAAACAAGATATTAAATTCTACTTAGCGTGGTTTTATTACATATGTTTCATAAGGTTCTCTAAACTGTGGGAACCAACAGGGACATCTGAACTCCATGTCACAATCACATGTACATTTTTCAAATTGTTTTTTTCTCGGACAGCAACAGTCTTTAGAACTTCAGTATATTGCATTAACAATATTGAAAGGTTCAATCCACTTGAACCTTTAAAAGCTTTGGTTATCCACTTACTGAATTGATTTCTTGAAGGTATATAAGGCAATACACATCACTACACATGTCTATTATGCTTCTTAAGTATTTATGTATAAATTAATAATGGATGAAAAATAATAAAACTGAGTCCTGTTATTAATACACTCAGGAATTCTCTTGTATTTCTGAAGCAGGTGCACAGACAAAGGAGCTTGCATTCATTGCAGCCTAACTGTAGGGTTTATAGTATTCACACTCTGGTCTAAGTTAAAATGTTAAAATTATTAAAAAAAAAACAAAACAAAAACCCCACAAACCACCAACCAGCCCCTCCAAGCCTGATGATGAGGAGGTTTCAAAATCACAGATTAATTCATTATGTGCAACAATAGCAATCCATAATTAAGCTAATTGGAGGTAACTGAGTTTTGATAATTAGCTCTCACTTAGATGGTTTACCCCATATGCTTTTTTTTTACATTAGTATTTAGTAAACTGACCTTGAGTTCCTGATTCTTGCTTTTCTCCAACATTTTTAAGACTTTTTGATGTGATGCCTCCAACTGCAGTTTAACATTTTGGTTTTCTTTAATGGTGTTTTGAAGATCCTGCAACAGCTTCTCTTTTTCTTTGTTGGACTGTAGATTATGTTTCTTCAGTGACTCCTTGAAATAATTTGCTTGTTGGTCTAATATTTGCTTCAGCTGAGCCACCTTCCAGAAAAGTAAGTCAGCAGGATAGGATTAATGGCTGCATTCACAATGGAGAGGAACTATGTAAAGTTGAGTACATTCCATGAACTTATGTTGCTCCATGAAAAAATAGCAAGATGCTTGTTTTGTGCAAGGAGCCCTTCTTTCAGTGAAGAATAACAACACTTTTGCATGTACTGTCTGTTGCTCTTTAAGTACTTTTTAAAAATTTCAAATCATCTCCATTTCATACATGTAATCCATAGTTCTTTTTGGACAGTAATATGGCACAAACCAGAAGGCAGGGCTAAGGCTCTGCTGAAACTATCCAAAAAAACTGGTATATTTAATTTGAAAGAGTACCTATCCTCATCTGCCTCAGACTGAGTTTAAGTTCACTATTCATGCAGTTGTTTCTTGGCTTCTTCCATTGGGTCATCCCCTCAGTCTCCTTTTCTCCAGAGTGAACAGACCAAGTGACCTCAACTGCTCTTCGTGCAGCTTCCTCTCAAGACCCTTCACCATCCCCGTAGCCACCCTTTGGACACTTTCTAACAGCTTTACATTCTTCTTACACTGTCACACCAAGATCCTTTAACACATGTTGAAGACATCCTGTAGTGCAAAACCAAGGAACTGGAGGGCCCTAATGAGTTAGCATTCAACCCACACAGGATCTCACATCCTTCCTTCCAAATGACCAAACAGATGCAAGTCTGATTTCTTTATCCACAAAAATCTTATTAGTACAGAAATACTGCCACTTTGAAGTGCAACCCCAGAGAGATGAAATTGTCATGCTTCTGTCTACTCTGCATAGTGTTCCAGCTATGTCAGCCCAACCAAAAACGGGTCTTAGACAGCCAAGGAAGCTATTTTTAGATCTGAAATTGTATCCAGGTTAGAGCTGGATTAGTAATAGCACATTGCCTAACCTTTGAAACGGAAGCTCTGGCTGAGCCATTGCAAAGGTTCCCAGATGGGAAACGTGCCCTCAGTGAAACATAACATTGCATAGTAAATGGTGCTTTCTTCACTGTGACTATTAATGTACCTATCGCAGGAAACTATTACAAGTCAAAACAACTTCACTACCCTGGCAATGCTGCCAAGTAATTAGTTCAGACAGTAACTTTTGGAGAAATCAAGAAAAATGCAAAATTTCTCTTCAAACGGAGCATTTCCTCCTTTTTGAGAGCAGTTAGATTCTAAGATATAATAAAATGTTTCTTAGTGTATCTGTTAATATTTAGCATGGTGTTATGAACATAACATATGGCATGATATGTATATTTGATATTATTTATTTATATTAATGTTTATAGTGGCAACAATTTTCCACCACTCTTTGCTAATTGACCCTGATCTTGTGATGCAAGTGGATGAGCAGTTAGAAAACATAAGTTTCTTCCATATTTTACTGCTCCAAACATGTGATTTCAAGAAAAGTAATTTGATGACCCACGACCTTATTTTTTGCATCTGCAAAACCTGAGGAAATTGCTTCATGTCGTAAACTTTTCATTCTGAATAGGCCAACATAGGTTGGATTGACTCAAAATTCCCTCAGAGAAGAATCTGTAGGAAACAGTGGCATGCAGAAATGTGTAATGAAACTTAAAAAAAGCCAGAAATTTCAGAACATTAAATTACACTTAAATTCTGTGTTTGTAAGACTGGGAAATAGACAGAGTGTCAGAATGTCACTGTTTGATAACAGAATGTATAAATATGTTTTAGAGGAGAAATGAAAAAGAAAAGTCCATGCTGCAGTCAAAACTAGTACAGCTAGTATAGCACAGTTGAGAGAGAAAACAGGCGTTGCATATCGTAAATGAGCACAACACATGCCCTGACTGCTGGAACATGCACACCAAGGGGTAGTAACAGCACATGGGAAAGCAGAGGCAATAAAGGGAGGACAACATTTTGCTTAGCCTCCTGATGAGCCTATCTGTCCTCTGTCTTTAAACACTCAATGAGAGCTTATTATGGCCACTGAGAGTCTACAAATGTCAGCTGAAGAAGATCTAGGTCTTCAGCTTTTGCAGAGTTGTTGCCATGCAAGCTCCCACTGAACCTGAGGGAAGTGAAACTCATTAGAATCAGTGCAGATACATCTCTGTGCATTAAAAAAAATCAGAAAGTTAACAGGAACTGTAAGGAAGATTCTAATTTCACTTTGTCCTGTAAACAAACAAGCAATCAGAGTCACCCTGTAACCCTGATATAGCCAAACGCCTCCCTCACGTTGGCACGTCTCCAAAGAGTAATATATGAACTAAATAGGCTTGTCGAAATCTTCGTAGATATTTAAAAGCAGTTATTTCTGTTATTTCTATCTGGAGTTCTTGCATATTTTATTGAGTAATGGGCACAACAAATAATATTAAAATCTAATCCATAATCTCTCAGCTGGGATGAAAAGTGAAGAGACTTTTTATTACTGCATTACATTTATGCCCAGTTTACCTCAAGTGAAGAGTTTTGAAGTTTCCCAGTAAGAACTTCTTTCTCTTTCTCTAGTTGCTTTAGTTCACACTCAGATTTTCTTCTAAATTCATCTAGCTGTGTCTGGAGCTCCTAAAATAAAAAAAAAAAAGAAAAGACAAGAACATGCAATAGCTGGGACAAAACATACAGCATGAAAAAGAACACATTTCTCCTATGTTGACCTAGATAATACAGAAGTGTACACAACAGTACATGCTACTGTCATTTAATGTCACTCGTGTTAATTTAAAATGTATCAACAGTTTGGTTTGGTTCTTTCTAATATTAGTGTGAGACAATACAGTTCACATAATGCTAATCTTCTACTGAAAGCTCCCCTAAGGTGTAAAACTGTACAGCATGAAGAGTCAGATTGTTTTGCCTTGAGTGCTGTTAATGTTCAAAAATAATTTACTATGTGAGAGTCACCCACGAGATCTGAAAAACCACAAATATATATTGGCCATATAAATAACAAGATGACTAATGGGCAATTAGTGGAAAAGAGAATCAAAGGAAGGAATACCTGATAGCACCCATAAAGAAAATAATGGAAAGGAAGTCAAAATAAAATAAACTAAAAACAAAAAAATTAGGATTATAAAATCACCTTGTTGCTGGAAATAGTTAAAAAATCAATGACACCATCAGCTGCAAGACAGTGACCAAGAGCTTGTAGCAATTATTTGTAGCAAGTATTAGCAATTATTTATTGTAGAAAGACCAAATGTGCAGCTTCTAGAAACTTTCTGAAGTGATATGCATTACAAGATTATTAGTGTGCTTGCTCTTCCTATTTGTGCCAATTTGCTAACTCCAAAAACATTCTACTATGTCTTCAGACACTACAAATGAAGGAAACAGAAAAAAAGAATGATTTATCACCTCCCCCATCCTGCAACTCCTTCTTAGACACCCCATCCTGTTTAAAACTTAGGTAGCAATTAAAGGATGGAATTAAACAGATACATGAATATTGCAAGGGAGGAATTAGCTTTAGTTTTGCCTGTACAAGAGGGAGAGGATATAACAGTCTTTTTGATTAAAATCTGAAGATCAGGTGCAACATTCCCACTTCAACTCTGTCAACTGACTTTCTTCTCTGTATCTTAATTTTTCTATCTGGAAAAATAAATATAGCACTTCCTTAACAGCTGTTACAGGCCTTAGTTGAATAAGGGGCTATAAACAGCAACAATAATGAAAAAAATTGTAATTTTATTTAAGTTTTACTAACTTTTTACGATTAAATTAATATGAATCTCTAAGAAGATATTATTATAAACAATAATTTTTATTGTCTATAGAAAACAAATGTCTACTACTATGCCTTTTTTTCTAAAGTATGAAGCGTTTGATACTTAAATTCAGTCTGACTCACATGAAGAACTTCAGCCTGGCATAATTTTAAGAATACATGTACAAGTCAACAATAAGTAGAATACAGTATATAAAAGGCAAGGTCATTTTCATAAGGCTTCACTAGTGTAACTATGTACTTTGAAGCATCTTCACATACTGATCAAAAATGAGGCCTCTCACAAGCAGATAAAATAATTTACTCAACTGGGTTCAATTTTGAGAAATAGGATTGTACAAATGTATAAACTCCAGCAGCTTCATGGAAATTAATTCTTCTGACAAGCACTAAACACAATACCTAGTCTCCAAGATGGGGCAGGTACTATGAAGCTCAACATTTAGGGACAGCAGCTGCTTGCTTTTTATGACTTCACAGCTTGTCAGCAAGTGTTTGATTATTCTCAAGTAAATGTTGAACTCTGAAAGTCAGAGCAGTGTTAACAGCAGAAAATGGGCAGAAGTTTGTTCTCAGCACCAAGAAGAGTCTAAAAACCACTTGACTAGTAGTCTGATTGTCCTATTCTACGAACTGCTGAACTTAACCTTCTGTTTCTGTCTAGAAGATCTTTGACAAAACACACTAGTCCATCAGGAGTCAGAAACTAACTATCCCCTTAACTTATGCTCAATTTGGCAAATCACTTGGACATGCACTGACTTGTGAGCTCCACTAATCATTAAAGCAGATGCTTAAAACTAAACAAGGTTTCAAGGTTACCCTCCCTTTGAATAGAATTCAGCTCATGTTTAGGTTCCTACTGCACAGAAACATTAGAGACTGCAAATTTCCTAAAGCCAAAGGATTCAGTCACAGACAGCAGCTCTGATGAAAGTGCAATTCTTTGAAGAATCTCTTCAGCCAATTGCTGCTAATGCATATCAACAACAAATATAACAGCTGAACTTCTTTAAATACACTGAAAAAAAGGTATTGCTCCAGTAAGTTGTTTGGATCTACAAGAAGATGAGCATTCTTTCTGATTAAAGTTAAAAAAGGACATATATGTATATATGTATGTATGTATGCATACATAAATAGTTGTAATTTCATTGGTAACACATGCAGTCTGAATTAATTAACCAACACTTTGCAGAATTAGATCCTCTGCCTAAACAATGCAAAACTTTGATTAAATCAATTTATCTGAGTATTTTTCAGCAGCAATCCATGAAAATTTAAGTCAGAAATTGGAGTATACACCCACGATACATTCTTCTTCGGGAAGGATCTCATATAAATCACTCCAACTGCCACATGCAAAGCATGTAGGGATAAGTATTGCTAAGAAGGCCATTTATCACATCAAGGATAAATTCACCTTCCTGTCTTTGGAGCTTTTCACAGAAATATATTAGTCTGACCTCTTATTTTTTCTTTTTCTGATTTTTTTCTGTAGCAAGAAAATCCTGGCATTTTATGTTAATTCAAAGTGCCTACAGCGATCATAATTCAAATGAGGTTGCTGTGACCAATAAGATCAAAACCAGATGAATTAAAGCATCTAAAAATAGAAGAACATTCCTACCTTCTGCTTTTTCAGGGTTTTTTTTTTTTCAGATTCTATGAAGTTTTAAACTGGCCTGGTTTCCTTTATATCCTTCATAACACGATCTACTGTCCCTTTTAACAGCTATTCCTTCAGACTAGGGAAGTCCTTATGGGACTGATGCTTGATTTTGCAAAGAAAGTTCTCTCTTTTATTCGTACCCTCCTTGTAAACAGCTACAGTTTCCATAGTCTATCAAACACACCAGATATATTGTACAAAAAAACCACCAAAAACCCAGGGTAGAGCTCTGGGGTCACAGTAGTCCTATTTTGTAGTGAATATGCTATTCAGGTGGAAATACTCCATTGAAAAATATTGGCTTTATTTTAGTTAAAAATTTAGAACTGTGCTGATTCAGGATGGTAAGCCTCTTCTGCAGCCTAGGAATGATTTGGGGTTTTTTGCTGTTCTGGTTTGAGCTTGGGTATGTAACTCACTTTCAACCACACATTCTCCCTCAAGGACAACCTTAGTCCTGTGAAAAAGTTCAGTAGACGATTTGCTGACTCTGATGTCAAGCCTAATTTTCCTGAGTGGTAGCATAACAAAAGTTTAAGAGAACAAAAATTATAGAAAAGATTCAGGGCTGCACAGTTGCTTCAGGGGAGATACTGTACAGAGGGTACTCTCAGGATACATGCATTCTTCATTTTACTGAGTTTATTCCTGGTACCCTTTCTGCACAGCTTCCCAGAATAACTTTTTTCTATATTTAAAAATAAATAAATCAATATTCCATCTTGACCTCAGCAGAGAAAGTCTACCTTAGACATAGTTTTCTTTAAAGTTTTGATAACAGAAACAGTTGAACACTCACTATGCCCTGGTCTAGCCCAAGGATGTCTGCAGTTCCTTTGCTGTCCTTGTAGCAACTCATGTACTTCAGGTTATGAACACAGGTCAGTGCTCCACTGAATGGGCTCAGAGAACTGTGAATCTTACAGGATTGACTCCTGTATAATAAAGCCATCAATCTTCAAAGATAAACTACGATAATTTCAGTACTTTCGGTATGCCATGTCTTTGAATATTTGAGAGCAAATCACCTGCTAAAGCTCTTGCACATCTTCAGAATTGCTCTTTTTCTGACTCTCTTTTGTACAAGTCATTTGCTGCAGCTGCATTATTTAATGTTTCAGTTCATCTACTTTATTAACAGCTTTGCTGTAGGAATTCAACATGGTTTCCGTATCTTCTGTGGTACCAAAATTTACATTTCAAGTAGCATAAATAACTTGCAGAATTTCCAATATCAGTGACTACTAACACAGGAAATATTTTAGAATGACATTAATGAGCATCTTACCTGCTTTATGCAGGATTTCCTTTGCTTGATGTGAATTTCTCTCTTTGACTACACTTAGATCTTCTTCCTCTTTTTTCACTATATTTTGATCCCAGAATTTCTTGTGTTCGCTTAAGCTACACTTCCAAATCCTAAAATATGCATGACATTACTTTCATGTTTATTATATATGTAATTTTCTTGTAATAGGAAATAAATGGTCATTTTCTCTCTTGGTGTTCCATTATATAAATCACCTACAGAGCTGGTTTAAATGTGTTTTTTACTTTTCCATACCCTTAAATTCTCTCTGCTTCCAGAATATTTGTGATGTGGAGCCCTTCCTTCACATGTAGTTGGCATCATTGTAAAGTGAATACCCACTAAGAGTTACCATCTAAAAGACGTCTGAGATGATCCTAAACTTGAAATAGGTTATACTTCTATTCATTTCATGACAACTTATGCCAAAAGTCCATGAATATTAATTAGGGTTTTTTCAGTTGCTGAAATACAACAGTTTGTAACATAATCCATTATATAGGCACCCTAACTCAGAAAAAATTGGGTCCTACAGACTTTTCTGGGAGTTGTCGTTCCATAACTAAGGGGAAAAAAAAATTGAACCATATTTAATGTTCTATTTCTGGAGGTTCTAGTTTCAGTTTCAGAAGTCTAGAATAATAATGCAATACTCAGATAAAATTGCCATTTGTTCCTATGTGAATGTCAAGTAAAACCTCAGGGTTAAAACTAACTTGTATTTAACACTCTCTGTAGCACAAAACTTCAAGGCAAGCTTGTTACTTTTACCTCTGGCATATATGCTAGAATTCTTCCAAAACTAGACTGAACAGATCAGGCTTAATGACTTGTCAACCTTTGTATTCTTCCTTCTACAGTAATAATAATAAATGTTCACTAATGCAATGCCTTTCATCTAAAGGTCTCAAACCTCTTGGCATACACTAAAGAGAAAGCAGGAAAATTTATCTTGTTGAAACAATCCTTTCACTTTTCAAACCTTGTAATAGCTTTTCCTGCTAGTATTTACCAAGGCTCAAAGTTTTTTCTGATTGAAAACACGTTTCTATTTCCCTTTCTGACATTGTCCATAGAAGTCTGAAAAAAATTTATATAACAGTGGCGTAAGAAATAATCAATTTAAAAAGGAGAAAGTTCTACTTTTTTTTAATTTAAACTGTAAAGAAACAGAAAATAACATCATGTCTAACTCTTTCCCTCCTTCCAGGTTTATCCTAGTCTTAGGGTATCTCTTCAAAGATTGAAGGCAATATGCTCCAGTGGTATGTAAATCAGCCTCATTCCACAGACTTAGAGGATTTGAAATGTACGAGTTAAGCATATGTCCTTCAGAGAATTTTTCAGTTTTATCCAGCTGATACTGAATTTAGAAAATAAGTTGCTAATGACATTACCCTCTTATTTCCACTTCCTATCATATTTTACATTATTTATTCCTAAATTACTGCATTTTTATACAATAAATCCGAAGAGTAAACCACATGCATAAATTTTCATGTGTTTATTCTTAATTTTCCCTGAATGCTACTTAAAGTACCCACAAAAAAAATCAAAATCTTCCTTTTTCTCTTCCCCTCTAATGCTTCCAACTTCTACAGTGCCAGGATACTTTTTAGTATTGAAACAGATATTACAGATTGACTCAATTTAAAAAAGGGCTTATCTGCATCTCTGCCATTCGTTGCATCCTCTCCACTTTTCTGTAAAAGATAGAGGTTGTTCTTCTACAGATTACACACTGAGACAATGAAATCTGAATAATGTTGGGGAAGGTGTATTTAATTCATCCTCAGATCTTGTAAAACAAAGGGGCAGTGACTGTATTGAAGGCTGAACTCCCTCTAAGAACATCCTCAAAGAAGTAGCTCAGAACTCTGCATCATCAGCAAAACGATAGTGGCAAGCAATGTGAGGACAGATGGTGAAAACAGTTAAGAGCTGTCTTGGAAGAGCACAGCTGACTGGGCTGACCCTGCTCTCTGCTGAATTCTGGGACTTTCTTCCCTAAAGTAAAGAAATCTTTTTTCCCATTAGGGAACAATTTTTGTTATTCTGTAATACTCCAAGTCTAGACCTTCAAGGTGTTTCCTTATCTAATATGCAAGGTTGCTGTCATAGGGCTGGAAGCATGTCTGGTAGGTGAGTTTATGTGATGAAAAGGAACAAAAGCATCAGAAGGAAGTTGAACTGCTGAGCACAGAGCATGGCTGGGTGCTTCCATTTCAGCACTGTGCATCAGCATCTCTCTTTCACTCTGACCTTACATACCAAAAGCAGCTGTTTGGCAGATTGCCCATGACATGCTAACCCCTGAAACTGCATCTGACACACGATGCAACCAGGAAGGGTCTGCAGAGCTATGCTTCAAATGTATGAGATACACAGAAGTGAGGTTGGGCAGGCAAAGTGCAAGGTGAGAACCAATGGTGGAGGTCTCATGGCTTAGCACATAAAACTTCACAAGTGTAAAGTGTAATTTCATTAAATGGCACTTAGTACAAGTCACTGCTGCGAGAGTCATACAAAGCACTTGATTCCTAAACTGCCAGCTCAGGTCTCTTATCTAACCCTGTTCATATCCATGCACTGAGCTATTGGCAACCATAAGGAAAAAGGAGAATGTACTCTGTAAACACTCACTGGTAGCAGTAGTGCCTGCTTGCTGTTCTCATCACAGTTCTGGGCAGGAAAGGTAAAATTCTGTTCAGCCAAAAGATAAATTTGACCTCACTCCACCCTCAAGGAATGCAAAGTTTAGTGTTCAAAGTCTTCTCCTAATGAGTTACTAATCATCTTAACTCTGTCAGCATTGTATCACTCCTATTTCCATTCTAAGCCTCTAAAACTGCTTTACTGCTTAAAAAGCATTTGAATCAACATGGTATTTAAAAGACCCTCCTCTCCCAGATTTTAAAGAATTGATAATTTTTACTTTCTCAGGCAGAGATAGGGATTATAGTCTCATACTCTACCTGTATTCGCTCCTTCAGCCTCTGGGAATGTTTCTTCCTCTCATTTATCTTCTGGCTTTTCTCCTCTAGGTCTGCTTCCAGCTTCTTCACCTGCTGCAGCAAAAAACCTTCCTCAGTCTCTGAGCTCTTCTTTTGCTCTCTTTCTCTTTGCTGACAGTTTGTTTCTATCACAGATTGCTGCATAGCTTTTTTCGAAGTCTCTTTTTCTGTCTCATAAGGGGCTTGCAGTTTGCTTGTTTTCTGAGTATATTCTTCAGTTGCTTTCTGGTTCTCCTTCTTCAGGTTTTCCATCTCATTTATTACAATGTGTCTTTCTGCACTACATTTTTCATCTAAGTTTATTTTTTTATCTAGATTTTCTCCTCTAAATCCTTTGCATTCATTTAGCTGTCCATCAAACTCCTGATTTAAATGCAGAAGTTTGTTTTCAAAGCCTGCATTGGTATCTACTGTGTCTGTAGAAAGACCCTTCTGTGCTTGTTTCACTTCTGTTCTTGACTCCTTCTCTCCTGCTTGCTTTTTACACAATATTAACTCTGCCAGGGCTTCTTCCTTCAATTTCTTGTGTTGTGCTACTGCAATTTCAAGGGCCTGAATATGCCTTCTCAATAACTGTTCTTCTTCAACTTTGCTTTTACACTGGAGAATTGTTTCTCTTGTCTCGGCAAGAATGTTTTGAATTTCTTCTTCATGAGCCTCTCTCAGAGCCTGTATATTGTCCTCATGTTCATCATTCTTAGTGTTCAGGGCATATATCACCTATTGAACAAGAAAAATAGAAAAGTAAAGTATCTTGTGAACAGTAGCTGTTAATCCAGTTACTGTCTTTATCAAGGTGTTAAACACTAATGTTTACATATATATGTATATATATACACACACACATATATATATGTATATATGTATACATATATAAACACCATAACATATACCAAATATCTCTCACAGAAGCTGTTGTACAAGCACCCTGCTGTTGCTTCAAAAAGAAAATGCTATTAGAAGCCCACAGAAGCCTGAAATGAAGAGTAAATGCCTATGTTAAATTTACGGGACAGCTACATAAAATTGCACAACATAGTAACTGCCTTGAAAAGACACATGCTTGTCTTTTCAGAGGTCCACTTAGGACATATGGGGACTAATCAAGTTTCTACTGGACACAGTTACCTACTAAGTTACAACACATTATGTATGAAGGTTTTCTACTTGCTTGGTCGGTTAAGGGTTTTAGGAATAAATTACTGCCCTAAAAAAGTAGGTTTGGAATTTGTACACAAGTTTTGACAGATATTTTCAGTCTGGCCTGAGCCCACAGAAATTAATCAAAAGATTCTTAGACAATGTTTGAGAAAATCATAACCTTAAATAAGCAGGTAAATAAATAAATACAGAAATAAGGTCACAACTCATTCTTTAATTATGCTAGAATTGTGGCCTGTAATCTTCAAGCCTTTATCAGAGCAAGTCTCAATTCAGAGTCCAGTAAGTGTCTTGACCAGAATAAGCATCACAAGCCTGCAATGTGTTATATAAGTCTCAAACATGGCTTCAGAATTACTGAATTTGCTTATCTATGTCCAACCACTTTTTGTGCTGTCTGTATATGAATAACATATTGGATTTCAGTCAACCATAAATGAAAGCAAACACAAAAATACATCTTGTGTATAGTCAACTTCCTCCCTGGCAGTAATGAATTAAGTACAGAAGCCTTAAAAATTCACAAACGCAGAACATGGTCTGAATATATTTCTCAATAAACGTTTGACAAAATAGAATAACAGCATCATATTTCAGAAGAATATCAGACAAGAAGTTATTGTCTACATTTAGATAGGTATATTTTGGGGCCTTAGATTACAAGCCATTAATTAATCTCTTTTATTTTTAACCATTTCCCTTTGAAATGGAAATAATTACAGTATATTGAGCAGATTTCTTCATCTCACTAACTAAAATCATTCTATGAACAGTTCTTATCTATTCAGGAGGCAGACATAAAAACTCCAAGAAGATTATTCTTGCTCATATTTTCCACACTGAATGACCATTTATTAGGTTGGGCAACTCTTTAGTTAACTAGGTCAGATACTGATGATCATATTTCTGTATTTCATTCCACGAGTAAAACAGAAATTAACATCCAGCCTTTGTGACTCAGACTTTCACTCAATGATAAATTTATCCAGTAAATCACCATGGCCTGTCGCATGCTATGTTGTGTTCAGGATTCCTCTAAAATCTGACTTAATCATACAGGTTTCCCAAATTCCACTAGGCATTAGACTACCACCAGCAACTTAGGCGAATTATCTAAAACAATGGAAGAAACTGGCCTCCCTGCCCCATCTATTAATCCTACACTTCTGTTCAATGCTGGCCAGAACCACAATGAAGCATTTTGATTTGCATGCCCTTAAATTTAATCTTCAAGCTTGAGTGCCGAAACTGACTCCTCCATATCTTAACCTTCTTAAAAGATTTAATTTTGAGACGGCTGCTTCTCTGTACTTTATGAAATTTAAGCCCCCTCACGTGTGCCTTTCACTCCCTACTGAATATAGCTCCTGTATTCCTATTCCACATACCTCATTTTGAAGACTGGAGTTATACAATACAAATTCAGTGCTTTATGTGCTGAAAGGAAAAATACTTAAAAATTATTTCAGACTGTACGTTGTGAGTGTACACTAATGTGGTACAAATCCCGTAAAAGTTGTGTTGATAAACAGCTTTTAAAAAGCAGCTCTAAAACTGAACATTTGACAGTACAGACAGAATAGCTTTCAAATGAAAAGAGCACATCATCGCTCTTGGAGTCGCTGCCATAATACCAATGGCTTCTGCCTCCTTACAGTTCTCCAAAACCAAATGCATTGGGAAATAATGTATTGTATTTATAGCACCTGAGTGCTGCATGGCAGGTTGGTAAAAAACATTATTACACACGTACACTTAAATATTAAAAGTGCAGTGAATGTGAATACATCTTATTTGTCCTATTTTATCCTCCAAATGCTGTAAATCTAAATAGCATTTCCTTTCTCATTTTCCTTATGGTGATATAAAATAACAAACAAACAAACAAACAAACAAAAAAAAGAAAATATTCAACTGCACCTTAGCAGTCAAGAAACAGTTAAAGCATTCAAACCAAAAATGACTCTCTTCCTACAGCAGTGTTAAATACTATTCTTAGAGGAACCTGACTATCATAATGAAAAACAATGGTTCTAGCAGGTTCTTTTCTAGCTGATTCAGGAGTAAGACAATTTCGTATGAAAGATGAAGAGTGAGGACACTGAGATGAATCAAAGAAAAGCAAAAGATCATAAGTTTTCTTCCTTCAGGCCCAAGCTAGTAGACACAAAACCTTCCTGACACAAAAAAGGGTTACAAGAAAAAAAAACAATCCAAACAAAAAAAAACCCAAAACAATGAGAAAAGGCCCTGGGGGTGCCAAACAGGATCCTCCCAGCAGCACTCTGCACACAGCAGGGAAGGAGACAAACTTCTATTACTAAGGAAGAAGATTGCTAGAGGCTCACTGATTCCAGGTGACTCTATGCATCATCTCCTTTTCACTAGTAGCAGCAGCATCTTGTCTTCACTAGAAGGTGAATTTGTTTCTTTGAACCATCTTGTCTGCTTTCCAGAGGAGAGCAGAGAGAGGTACTGATAAACATGCCAGCCTTAAAAGGTCTCTTTAAAAGCAAAGGACAGAGAAATTATCAAAAATAACTTCAATTATTTAAACAAATGGCTCCTCTTTTCCTTAGCCTCCTTTGTCACCAACTCCACAGGCTTTCTAGAAAATAAACCCATGTTCCACAATTTATTAATTAGTACTCTAATCAGCCTCTCACATTCTAACACCGAAAAACAATGTCTTTTAATTAAGGTACAGGCCTAGGCTATGATTACCTACAGTGCTGATCCAATTTTACACCTATACTGATTTCATACACAGGTGATAAATGATACTGCTCTAAGGTATGACTTTGTACCTAAAGAACTATGTCTCATCTCTCTCCTTGCAATCTCTGTGGCTCCCTGAAAGCATGGGAATAATTTCATGCATCCAAATATTTGCAGCACCTGTTGATAACATAAACACATATGTAGTGTCCTGTAGTATGACAGAAGCTTTAAAACAATTGCCACTCCAAACATCCCAAAGTGTTTCAGAAGAGCTGCATGACTTGTATTCTGCATCAGAATGAATCCTAATTACTATAATAAAAAAGGATTTTGCTCCAGAAGGTTCAGTTTTATTTCAGGGTGAATCTATATCCTTTCATCCATGATAATAAAGCTCTTCAGACCCTGGAAAGGTGAGGTGGTGCAGCACAGAGGTAGCCACTGCGTCTGTATGAAATCCACCTGTGTTTATATGATCTGACATCTCTTGGACAGAAGCTCATGGTGCAATGTCTCACCCTCCTGAATGCCCCTCAGGCTTGCCTTATCTAGACATTCACAGCAGAAGAGGGCAAGTTGATCTTATGTTCTTCAAATTTGAATATGTCGTCCCTTTACCTACATGTACCATATATTACAGTCAGTCAAAAAAATACGACATACTAAAATGCATCAAGAAAGCATAAGCACAAAATGTCTACAGGTTTCTAATATATTTTGGTACATTTTTTTACTCATTCTGCCACTCCCTTTGTTTCTCCCTCCTCTAGTTTAAATTTAATACAAGAAAATACAGGTATATTTATTTGGGCCCATTTTTTACCTTTTTATTTTTCTGCTTGGTGTAGTGTAATACTGAATACAGAAAATGATAGTTTAGTGGTTTATGTATTGCACCCAATCTCTCAAGTGTGATCTAACATAAAATGAGCTCTGGCCTAAATTTTACTAAAGAGACATCCAAATGTCCCTCATTTATATTTTACAGTTTCTAATAAGCCAAACAGAATAATTGCCCGGCAATTTAAGAATTCGGAAGGTAAAACTATATTGCAAGAATATTTTCATAAGCAGAGCAGGTAATAAAAAGAGCATCAATTTTTTCAGAAAAAAAGAAAAAAAAAAAGCTGTAGAACCACAAAAGTTAATTGGGAGTCCAGGAAATCTCTTGACTACAATAAGTGTCACAAGTCTAATCTGTGTTATATAAACCCCAAAAACGTCAGAATTGCTGAAATTGTTTATATCTAAGTACTTTTAGTGCTATCTGTATATGAACAACATACTGGGCACCAATACTATATCCCAACAATTTCAGCAAAGCAAAAATATATTGTAGAATCACAGAAGTTAATTCTAGAAAGAGACTCCTCTGCTGGGAGAATCACAGGCACTTTATTACTGAAATTTCTTCTGGAACTGTTCGATGAAGTCTACTCAACTTTAATCCCTTCTCTTTACAGTGGTCACAAATCCATCTGCTACTATTGGTTATAAGCAGTGCCTCCCCAGCATGGCAAGAAATAGGTCTTCCAAAACAGTTAAGGAAACAAAGACTTCTCCAGATCTGACATGGAAATTCTGAGAGAAACTGGTTGTTCTGAAACACAGCTACCACAGAAGGAGGTCTGAGGAGGCCACTAGCGATTGCTGCAAGGAAATGACTAGAGGAACTCTACACATTTCCTTCTCAGGAAGACTTTTCCTACATAGGATATGGGATTCCTCTCACCCAACATCGTTCTTTGCATCACCACGTATCTAATCCAGGTTTGTCAAAGGAGAAAGACAGGTGCTTCCAAAGGACAATATTTCTCTTCCCAATACAGGAAGGTGTCTAAAACAGGTGACACAAGTGAAATTAATTGCTTCATGGGTTTATGTCTTTTCTGCGTACCCCACTTCCAGCTTCTCCCTTCTTCTACAGAGTTGAGAGAGTCCCATGCAAAGGGAAAAAAGTTTCCATTCTCAGAGGCTGAAACTGATAAATTGTCTGTTCTCTAGGGTTTTTCTCCATCTTGCACTAATGTCCCACTTCATATTGATTCCAGCTCTCTATACCCCCTTCATGCTGTTTTACCAACAATTTACAAGATATTGCGGGTTAACTAATTGAATGCAGTTTATTTTATCTTCCATCTATAGTACTTATTTCCTTCCATTTTGTTTGGATGTTTATGACTCCCTTTAAATTAGGATAATCTATTAATTTTAATATGTTGTTTCTTTTTACTTCCAGGTCATTACTTACTGCGTGAAACAATCCAAGATCCAGCCCAGATCTTTGTAGTATCTGCCTCCTTACATTATGATGTTGTAAATCTTTTTTACAGTTCCTGGCTCATGTTGTATTTTATATGTCAAAACCCTTTTCTACATAAATTTGAAATAATTTTTCAAAACTTAAATAGAAAACACACTATTTTTTGGAGAGTCTGTGTGCAATTAAGAGCTAGAATAAATAAAATCAGTCAGCATGACATTTACACAGAATATATTTCTACTTCCTTGTTATCCCTGAGGTGATTAATCTTAAGCGTATTTATCAGGTTAAGCTGTATTCAAATGATGTCAGAGGATCACATTATTTTTCAGTAAAAGTTAAATTAGGTAAAATGTCTATCTATTAAAAACCACAGAACTAGATGATAAGACTTGAAAAGATTATGCTTAGACACTGAAAATTCAAAGTCAATTAACATGCACACATATGCAGACAATTGGAAAGGCAAATTTGTTTGATTTCAGAGTTCCTTCTCTTCACATTTTGCAATCTCTTGTCTTGGTGAAATGCTTAACTCCTTAAGATCCCAAATATCCCCAAAAATATTAGGCTATTACAGTCTTGGATGAGTTCAACTTTATCTTAGGAAACTCTGTCAGATGCATAATGTGCAAGAAGTAGGGGATCTGACACATTTATGTCCTGTCTATTGCTGTCACTTGAGACCAGGTGAATTTTTAGTACACAATGAAGTCACAAATTGTGTCAATAGAAGGGAAAAAAAAAGACCATATTCACATGAAAGTCACTGATAATTTAGCTCTTCTAGGATATAAACCTATCTAAAACTCATAGAAGTTTTCTCTATTATGCTTCAAAAATATGACCTAATGCATCTCATCAACCAGATTTAAATACAGTGGCGAATTCATTTGCCAAAAGAACACTCTATTTGTGAAATATTTCATTATATCCCAGACTTTTGAAGAACTTTAAAGGGTCTAACTTGCAGACATCTGTTCGGTGCTTTCAAAAGTTTTGTTTGGTTGTTTTTTCAAATTATTCTAGATATTTACCTGAAATTTTATGCTTCCAAAATACCTTCTGATTTGCAGATTACAATAAAACAACATTGTCCAATTTTACAATAAATACAGTACCCAAAGAAATAAATACAGTACCCAAAGAGACTTGTGATTCCCATCTTTCCAAGTATTTACTTTAAATATAGTCTTACAGATATAAGTTGTGGAACTGTTGATTTAATTACAGCTTGAGGTGAAAGAGATTTTTCCCAAACAAATACATAGTTTTGCAGAGATAAATATTTTAATTTATTTAAAACACAATATTTATTGTAAGTTTTACCCTTTATGTAGATCTGTGGAAGTACAGATAAAATGAGTCCTGTTTCTTAGTAATCCAAACTAAAGCATTATACAGACTGGACCAAATTCTCACTCTCCTGTAGCTTGCATTCTCAGAGATCTTTTTTAAAATTTAAAAGATTTTGTTATACATTCTAGATACTTTGCTAATTAAGAAACCGTCAGAACCCTCAGGTATCTATGAATTTTTAATAGCAGCTTCTGCTACTACAGGCACCAAAATTTAAATTCTTGCTGCTGAAAGCAAATTCAACTAAAAGTTCACAAGGATTCAAGAAGTGATTGTAAAATGTATTGAATAAAAATCCCGTTAGGGCTAGGAAGTATTGAGATACTCTGCCAACCTCTGGAAAATCTCACAGATCAATGAAGGCAGTGAAAATACTGTAGACAAGAACACCATATGCATGTCATATTCCTGTAACTCTCTGGACATGATCAGAATCAAGCAATTATCCCAGACAAATCTCAGCATAGTGTTTTTTAAAAGAAGGTTTTTTTAGTTTCTCTCCTCACTTTCAAAGCAGCATCACTGGAGCCCAAATCAACATAGTGTTATGAAGCTAAAGGGTTACATAATAATATACATCAAAATATTACACTATTACTTAGGTATCCAGGACATTTTTACACAAACATTTGTAACAGTAAAATGAAGCCAGATTGAATACGGTCACTACTCACATTGCCATTTCAGGAAGATATTCTTATTAAGCATATGCTGGACACCGTCTGGGATTGTATCAATGATCACAAAACCAAGAAAGTTGAACCACCATTTATCATCAGAAAAAGTGGAAGCAGCCTGCAAAGAGTGTAAAGGCAATGCACTAAGTTGCATTGCAATGTCCTATAGTCTACAGACAATTCATTATTTTAATTAAATACCAAGGCATCTTAGTAGAAAACATTTCAACATTGTAAAACACATAAAGTACTAGCTATAGTTCCTAACAGTCTTCTTATCAAATTCTAGTAGTTGTCTCTTGCTGAATGAAAGTAAAATATTCAACTGTGTGGTCATATTTACATTTAAATGTAGCTCTTCTATAACCCTCTTCTATAGCCCTCTAAGAGTGCTATATAGTTACAACCAGTCAGTGCATAGTCACAGCTGGATGCTGTAGCTTCCAAAGATAATTAAAACAGAAGGCTTCTCTGGTAGTAACCTGTTTTAAGTTAAAGTGTGTTTATTTTAAGTGCCTAAAAATTAAGTCAGACTAAGTTCGGAATGACAACCATATTAGAAACATATAACCTTCCTTCAGAAGAATTTCACCCAGGTCATCAACTTAAGAAAAAAACAAAAATCCCTCTTTGAAAGCAGACAGTCTGTAGTTTCTTTACAAAATAAAGATAATATTTCCTCATTAACAGGGTTATGTGTGTTCTGGTTTTAAACTTTGGTAGACAAATGAATATATATTAAGTAAAATGCCAAGTTTGAACCAGCAAAGTCTGAGCTATTGTGCCCCACTGGGGGGTTAGATAAATTAACTCAGATTTGGTACTGCACTAACTACATTCACAGACTTCCTGCCAGCTTTAAGCACAAGACAAAAAAAACCCAAAAAACCCAAAAGTTACATGTCTATCTGTTCCTACTTAAAAGCACAGGTTAAGTAGCTTTCAGAACCAGACTAAAGACAGTCTGGTTGTGTACCGGCAGGAAAAACAGTGAGACACTCCACGTGTTTAAGATGTGACTGTAGAGGTGGCAACAGAGGGACTTCAACCTCAGTGTTACAGCTGTTTTAATAAAACAGAGACATTCTTTTAACTAATGAAGACGTGACTGCTGGGGGGTGGGGGGGAAAGAACATGATACTTTATGGAAAAATAAGTATTTTATAGATAATATTCAATGTTGGAGTGTTTAAAAGCCTAAAATACACAGTTCAAAGTACTTACATGAGAATATCTTCAACTGACTTGGCACTGACCTCTATTTTGGGTAAAATTTTCACAATTGTAAAACATTGGCATGTACATACTGGTTGAAGGAAATATTAGGAGAGAGGTGCTATTACAGGGTCACTGAAAATGGTACTTCTAAATATTACCATTAAAAAAGGCAGAATATGAAAAAGCTATAAGATTGCAATTTTCTTTTGTGCAATTAATGGATCAGTAGATACTTTATTACCTATTGCCTTTAATTTGCATATTAATAATATGCAAAACATGTATATAAATATTAACTAGGATTCCTTTGTGAAGAGACTTGAATTTATTATGTACTCTCCATTATAGTCTCAAGTTGTCAATTACTAAGACCATCAGATTTTCCGCAAACTTGATATAATTAGTTCCAAATTTGTAAGGTAAGGAAGTAATTCCATACATAGATGTCATTCTTATACCTTGAATTAATTTAAATTATAATTTCTAGCTATCCAAATAAGATACTAGGTTTTTTCCTAATAGAAGTATGGCTTTAATACTGCTTTTGACTAGCTGATCAACACAATTTTATGACATTGCTCATGCAGTTAATAATCCAGGAGTTCTCTTTTAGAGAGGAACTTTCTGTAAAGAAAAACATAGTGACAAGTTAAGAAATCTTAGCCTGCACATTCTTGTCAGCTCATAGGCAAAAATAACACTTGCTTTGAAATCTTCATAGCAAATTGTACATAAAAATCGTGAAAACAAATACATCATAAAGTACATGGTGATATTGATAGCTGATTTTGTTGCTCTTGTTAGCACATAATTAAGGCAGTTTTATAAATAGATTCTCTCTATTTGCCTACATGGAAATAATTTTTTAGATTCCTTGCCCAAAGGAAAATACTGTTGCTCCAAAAGCAGGATCCTAGTTTTTATTCTATTCTATTCTGCTTCATTTTTGTAGAATATTGAAAATGTCTCTAGAGAGCTAAGATCAAAAAGCCTCAAGCACACAGGAGAGCTCTGGTAGCATAACAACAAACTGCACAACAGCTGAACCACTGTAAGCATTGGTTCCTGAGCACTGTTAACGCATCACAGCAAACAAGGTCAATAAACTTAAACTATGTGAGAAAGGCAACATATTTCAACAGGAACATGAGTAGGCCACAGAAGTGCTCTGTTACAGTTACCCAGCTGCTAGGTGCTTCCAGAATAAACCATTATAATTTGATCATATTGCACTTCTAAAATGAAAAAATGGCTGATAGCTTTATGGCAAATAAAGCAGGGAAGGTTAAAAGATTTAATACATAGCCCTGCTACAAGACACTGAAGTGGTGTAAACATTCTATGCCCTCACACACGTGCCAGGTCACTTGCTAATTCTTCACTAAATATCCATCCACAAGAGTGAAGCTAACAGAACTAAATATGAGCATACATTTTTGTGCAAAAGTCAGTCATTCCTCCCTTAAACAACGAAGGAAATTGGGTTTTGCTTTTCTGGCTGATTTTCCACTGAAGCTTATTAAATAATGGTCTTATTTTCTACCTTGCTGACTGAGCTGAGGGGCTAAACCTCCTAGTGACTGCTGGTGATAGGAAGTCAGAACGTGTAACGTTTTGAACTGCTCCACACAGAGTCATTAAGGAACATCTGCCTATGCTGCTGCTTCTAGAAGAGGAACACACTTGCTTCCCTTTGACATTTCTTTCCCCTAAAGGGAAAAAAAGGGTTTGTAAGTGCATTTTACCAGCAATTAACTTTTCGTTGCATCAGCACTCTCTTCCTCTGTTACGACTCACAGTATCCAACATATATACACAAAATTCTTGCCAGACTACTTGACTTTGTTTTTTAGTAATAATGTACCTGACCAGTAATACTCAATTTAAAATGTGCTTCTTACAACAAGGCTCCCAAATTCACAATATAGAGTCAGACGAACCCCGAGGGAAATAAAGTATTTTAGAATAACTGTCATCTCTCATTAAAAAATATCCCTCAATTGGTATCTAGGAATTTGTTTCCAAGAAGGAAACAGAACTAGTTTGTGGCTTAGGTAGCTCTCTGATCACCAGGTACTGTCACCTTCCTAGTTATTCATATTAGGCTTGGTTTCAGAACTGCAGTCCAGAACAGCAGGTTTGGTTTGAGCCCCACTGGCAGAGGTTTGAAAAGAAGCCTGAATAGCACGGGTATCTGCAGTGTATCTAGTTCTTGTCAGTCCTGTCCCAGCTGTCTTTGTTAATGAAAGCTGGACCACTTTCCTCAACACTCTTTTTCAACAGTTCGTTTGAATGTCTCATCCTATTTCAAGTAAAAAGGACTATCCTGAGAAACAGTAAGCACATGAAAATCCCATCATGGCCAGTAGATGTTGGAAATCTGTAGCTTGAGGCAGCAGGGAATGACACCCCGAGTGCCTTATAAAAGTCACCATGCATCTTAAACTCCAAGTTATTGCTAAACAGATAAAAAATGAAAAGAACTAGGAAGTATGAAACGGCATACCATGGGTCCAGCGTATGATGGAGAAGTTTGAACGTCATTATTGGTATTCCTTAATTACTATTACAAAGCCATGCATTCTGCTGCAATCAAATACAATACAAATAGACTCATTTCAAGAGAAGTGAGCTACAAACAACTAGTAGTCTGTGGCCCAAAGCAAAAAAAACTTTGCTAAAGGTTTGTATTTTTGCTGCTACAGCCAAAAATGTGAAGAAAAAAATGCATGGCTAAAGATATGAAAACTTCCTATATTCTACCTCTTCAAAAACAAAAATAGCAGGGCAGTAGAATAGTAGCAGCTCTCAGAGTCTCTGTCCAAATGACTTGCTGGGATTCCCTTTATCCTTGAATTCACCTAACCAACGCCTTAAGACATAACCAGCACTACGTGCAAGGATAGAAACTCATTGCCTTGCCCAGTTTGATTCCTGTTGATACCTTTACACACTCCTCCTTTGCCTTTCAGAGTAGGAGGAGGCCCCTAGTGACTATGTAACAAACAGAATGGAAGTCAAGGATTATACCTTATACCTAATTTACATATTTTGCATTCATCTCACCTGGCACAACATTGAGTGGATGAATAATGAGATCATTATCTCCTTATCAATGAAAATCTAAAGTCACTGAGACAGGAAGCTGCAGCTGTGCAACAACACACAGCAGCATTGCATACTGAGTTAGAAACAAAAAGGAAAGTACTGTGGGCCATTTAAACTCAGGAGGGATTTCATTATAATCATTCTTCTGTAATATAACCAAGAGAACAGCTTTAAAAGGGAGCTCTCAAAATTCCTAAGCCAAAAATTATTATAACTAATTTCCCATATTACCACTTTACAGCTGATCTAGTGTCAGATTTTGCTTCTTACATGCTTGTTATTGGTACTGCATTAGTCTACAAAGAATTCAAAAGGGAAAGCATGTGATTTAAATTCCAGTTGTGCCATGAATTCTCTAAAAGCGTAGTGGTATTGCAGAGAAGATTGCTTCTTAAAAGCCACATTCCAAAACAGAATTATTTGCTTTTCAGAAGTACTTTTTTGAGCTTCAGGTATAAATCATCTTTATTTCAGATGACTGAAAAGCATCTAGAGGGGAAATTCTATTAAAAAAAAAGAAACACACATACTTTAACTGTAGAAATTTAGCAAAAGACACCTGAAAAAAAAAAAATTTTGCAATGTATGGGCAAAAAGTAAGGATCTTATACTATTAAACAAACATACAATCAAAGAACCTATAAAGTAAGTATTGATATAGCACGGGAAGTGTAATATAGGAAGCATGTGTAATTAGAGGTAGCTCTTGTTGACGTGTTGCTGCACATGATGTACATTATCACGTACAATTATCACAATATGAGAATGATGGCACTGTAACTAGTAAGCCATTCTAACCTGACCATCTAAATGACTTCTTATTCTTTGACCTGTATTTTTAGTCAATGTTTTTCATTGCTAATAAGCCTCTATCAATTGCAGTGAGGTTACAGAACATGTAAAAGCTGTATATAGTAAATAGGTTTTTCTCACTGACAAAGATGCAGCATAAGAATAGGTTAATAGATAACTGCCATTTCCTACATATTTTCTCTTATTTCTTAACACGGCGTGGAAAACATAGAGTAGTTCAGTATTGACTAAAAGTATTAAGTACAATACACCACGTAGTTTAGTCCTGTTTCTTCTCCAACTCCTGTCTTTCACAAACGTTATTTAAAGCAGCTCTTCTTATGCAGGTCAGGAACAATTAGCTGCGAGTCAGAGTACTATTGTACTGTACTACCGCGCGTTGGCTGCAGCTTTGCAACAATATTAGTTGAGAACCTATAAAACGCAAATTACTTGCAGTATTCGTAATTCTAGAAGAAAAGCAGATACTGTCAATCCCGCTCAACAGCTCCCAGACAAGCCCCGCGTCTTCGCGGAGCTGGAGCTCTTCTCGTTATGGTCTCACGGTAATTAGAGCAGTTCAGTGCGAGGCGTCCATCGTCTGCCACAAAGGCAAACCCCAAGGATGGGCTGTAGTCCCTGCGTGGAACTGTGCTGAAGGAAGTTCGCGCACACCGATGCTCTCGGCAACAGCCTAAAAAGAGAGAACCCGTTTCCCCTCCCTCCTCTCAGCCAGCGGCACCAATTCCCTGACGCCCCCAGCCAGGGCAGTTTCACCTCCCTGAAAAGACGGCAACAGCGAGACGTACCTTAGTGAGCTGGGCAATCTTCTTGCACATCTTCACGTGCATTTCCCGATTGCATTCCTCCGCCGAGCTGCTGCGAGCGGCTTTAGATCTATTGCAAGTCCCGGGCTGATGAATGTTGTTTATGCCAGAGGCCATTAGGCTTGAATTTTAATCACGTCTGTCTGCGTACGCTCCGGGTAGGGCGATCCCGGCCCCGCTGCTCGCCCCTCCCGGCTGCGCGCGCTCCCAGCCCCCGGCGCGGGAGGAACTTCAGCCCCGAGCAGGACACTCTCCAGCCGCGGCCGCTCTCCCTTCTTTGCAGATGTCCCAGTCCTTCAGCAAAACACCCAGGCGAGCAGGCAGAGAACAGCATGTGCAAACGTCCTGATTGGGATTTTTTTTTCCTCCCCTTCTCTTCAAATGGTTGAGCTTCCGCCAGGAGAAAACGCCAACGGCTGGGTGCTACAAATTCCCCACTGGAGACGCTGAACCAGCCTAGAGGCAGTAGCACAGGCATCGCCGACGATCTGTTGTAGTAAAGATTGTCTGAAGATTAAATCATGCTGCCTTCTTAAGTGTCAAAAGATTGCAGAGGTCATTTGAGAAGAGAGTGTTGGCACCTTTTATAAGCTCTGTTATTTTGGCAATTCTCTCTAAACCAGGATGGGCCCATAAGTGATGAAGAAAACCTTTGTTCAGTTTTTGTTGCTGTGCAAAGCAGAATGGAACCAAGGGGCACACAAGCACATCTGAGCCCGGGAGCTGTGTCCAGAATCCAGTCTGCCGGCCTTATCCAAGGAGACTCCGTTCCCTTCAGTTATACTAAATGCACTGGAAAGGTGCCTGAAGAAAACTGACAATATTACAGGTATTTTTCCCCCCCTTAAACGTGCACACTATTTCAAAGAGATCAGGCTTGGACATGTAAAATAAAAGGACAGAAACGGCAGAAAAATCAACACACACAAAAATGGCAAGCTATTAAGATAATGGGATTTTTTAAGAGAATGCTTCAGTGAAGCGTTATGTGAGAAGAAAACTATTGGTGAACATGTTTAAACAAATCTAGAAGAGAAGTAGTAGGAGAAGGCCAAGTAGGGTGAAGTAAGAGAGGCAGAGAAGAGGAAAAGGGAGAAAGACCAGGTAAGGGAAGCCAAGAGCTGCCCAACTCCCTCTTGATTTGTCACTACAGCCAGCACAAGAGACCCCATGGAACTGCCGAGGGCTCCACCTCAGGCCCCGCTGACTTGTAGCCAGCCAGGGGAGCTATGAAGCTGCTTCTTCCCTGCTGTCACTACCTGGAAAGGCAGGCAGCTTTCCAGTCTGATCTCCTAGCAGTACCTGCCATCCTTCTTGGGTGAGAAGCTTCCACTTTGCTAGTGGTGGGTTTAAAAAAAGACCTTCCTGAGGACTGTCAGAATTAAGAAGGAGGGTTATCTGGCGTCACTTAATGGTATGGCAGAAGGAAAACAGAAAAACCTTGGTGGGGGCAGAGACAAAGAACTGTTAAGAATAACATTCCTAAATGGAAAAGATCAGGGTAGAAGAATGCCTACAAGGCAGTGGGGAGAAGGAACACTGTAAAGACGTAAGAAGATAAGATTGGGACAGAGAAGCCAAACCCTTGACTGCCTGGAGAAAAGGAGAGACTCCAAATCTCCAGAAGCAGAAAAAATCTTCACTCCAGGAATGAGAGGAAATGAAGACTGAGAAATGTAGTGTACAAATGAAAATTATTGCAGTTGCTGGGAGATGCTAAGCAGGGAAATGATGCTTAGCCCAGAAAGAACACTAGTAAGAAAAGGTGAGAAACAGATCCTTGCACAGAGGAATGACAAAGTACGGTTTCTTTATTCACTGGCACTAGTGTCCAAGATGCTGCTGGAACTTTTTCTGTGACTAGGACATAAGGACATGCCACTGTCAATTGTCTGATTTCTGACAAGACACATACTCACACATAAGTTTAACTCAGTTAATATTTTATAATACCTTCTCTACCTGGTCATCAATTTGAGAAAAAGCCTAGGAATTCAATTATATGTATGATTTTGATTAAATTGACAAGCTTATTAGGACAAACAAGAGAAGAACAAGGGCTGGAACACCCTGAACGCATTGTTTCCTCAGAAAAAATAGAGTAAACTATGTGAAAATAGAAAGCAAATTAAGAAAATTGCAAAAGCTTTTACAAGGACTTACAAGAAGCTACCTGTATTATCACACAGGTGGACAGCAACATTCATGGTTGTTCTATAAAACACTGGACCTAAATGTGTACTGTACAAATACAGGTTTTGTGAGAATCACTTGAAACACAAGTAGATTACAGAACATGTCTGAACTTGGGGCAGCAGATGGCAAAGACACTTTAAAATAAAAATCAAAAATCTAACCAGAAAACACATATGAATCTGCTTGAATTATTATTGCTGCATTAGGTTTTGGTAAATTGTATGAGAAGGTGGTTATGTCACCACAGTTTTTATAAGTATTTGATTAACTGTACATGGGTTTGTAGCTTCGCTGTTCAGATATATTAACTAATTTCTTTTCCATAAAAAAACCGTACATGAGCAAAAGACTATAAGCCTTCCATTTTTGATACCTCCTACTTGTTGAACATGCAGACTATGTAACTTCTGCAATCTCCCAACTAACTACTATTAAAAGAGCCACACTCTCAAATTCCAAGACATAAAAAAATATATTAATGTTGCAAACATAAGTTTGCACCTTTGTTTAACATATTACAAACAACTTTCCCAAAACACAATTAATACAGCCCCATTCTTTCACTCTCAGTCTGTACACCAGGGCTACTGAGTTCAGTGAGATTTTAATACATGAGAGCAAAGTCAAACTGATCCCTTGGATTACATTCTACTGCTGTTTTGCAGTCCAACAAAGTTTGCCTTTGAAAATGGTAGAACAATACAGTTAGTCATTAGCTGTCATGTTATGTCAGAACTGATGGCATGGGGCCCTGGGCAACCTGAGCTAGAGGGTAGCATCCCTGCCCATGGTAATGCTGGGGTGGCAGTAGGAACTAGATGATCTTCAAGGTCCCTGCCAACCCAAACCTTCCTGGGATTCGATGTTTCAAATGAAAAAGCTGTATTACTAAAACTGACTTAACTTCTCAAGTTAGTGTGTCAACAAAGAAAGATGCATGATGCATTCCTAAGTGAGATTCCAATTCAATTCCTAAATCACTACCCTCATTTGTGATCTCCACTTACATTCACTATGGTCCTAGAGCAGCTTTTTAAGCTCAGAACAGAGAATCCATGAATCATTGTCTCTTATTTTTTTTTTTTTTTTTTTGGACAAAGGGAAAAAACAGGGAAATAAGGATAAAAATAACAGTCAGAAGACTCATAAAAGTTATGCTGCTCACCTAATTCATGATTCCATTTCCAATTAAACTTGTTTTGAGACTGAGTACAAGAAAAATGACAAATACAAAGTGCTGCCACTGATACATCTTGGGTAATTACCTATGTTAAACATAATACACATAAAAATATTATATATAAATTTGTATAATTTTGTATTTTTTATTTCTTCCCACCTCATAAAACAGACAGGATTCCAAAAACAGCAGAAGGGCTACTGATTTCCTCATTGACTGAAAACAGTAACTATTCAAAAATGTATATACAATTTTATAGCTGACTTACATATATACAAGTTTTGGAGGAATGTGGTGGACATAAGATCTGATTCTATTGCATAATGATCGCTTGATTATGGATGAAACATTACTATGTTTATGTTTTAAATATGGAAACTGGAACCAACTAGACACATCAGATATAAAAGCCCTTGAACACCAAACAAGATAGCATCAACTTCCATTTTTTCTACTTCCATTTTTTATCCAATGACCTACATCTGATATGACCACAAAGGAACTGGCATGCAGCAAGTTTGGCTTACCCTGTGGCACTGTACTTGCTCACATAATAGGACGGACAAATGAAAGAGAAAGGATCTAGAATAGTGAGTTAGAAGTAGATCATGGCAGATAAGGTCACTACTTCAAAGGATAAGAAAAGAAAGCTGGAATTAACAGAGCAATTAACATTGTCCTCCAGAGCCCAGAGCACCATCCAGGGTTCAGAGTTTCATCATTCCTTTCCAGATAGAACTGTGAAATCCCACTAACTACAACCTCTGGGCCTTCATTACATCCTTGCCCTTCTAGTCAGTCAGTCAGTCTATCCATCCCTCAGGAAACAGCTGGTTCTTACTGAGCGCCGAGAGATAGCTCAGCAAGGGGCCGAAGGCACAGGGAGGAGCTGGAATGGATTCCTGGACCCACAGGCAAAGGCTGTGGCTTCAGGCCTCAGGTGAGGCAGAACAGGGCTGATTAAGGCTGATTAGTGCAGTCAAGACCCTGAAAAGCAAGCCGTAAAAACTGTGATAGCAACACCTCTATCAGTTGCACAAAGTATGTGGTACCACAGAAAAATGGCCAGTATTTGTGATCACTCAACCCACTGCTGCTCTATCCGCGACACCGGTCCCCTTTTTCCTCCCTCCTCCTCCTGGAGGAGCGGAGCGGGCCTCGCCGGTGTGTGTTCCCTTCCACCAACAGCTTGCAAGCTTTTACCTACCAAGGGACTATGTTGCACACAGGACGTCTCCTGTGATTTACCAACAGCCCTCCAACCACACGTACGTGTTACTAAATCCCCTAAAATTAATACGTACCGTTTAATCCGCAAGCCAGTGTTCCTTATCTGTCCCCGCAGTAAGCGAGCCGAGGTCTCGGAGTTCTCCTCCAGGAAATCCCGGGGCGCGCCGCGGAGCCCTTCGTCCCTCAGCCCGTCTCTGCGGACGGACAGAGCCGTCCCACTGGGTCGCCAATTGAGACACGGTAAAAAGACTTCACAACTTGTTAGAGTTGTAAAGTAAGTACGTATTTTATTCAGCGCCGGACGCAGGGGGACAGCATCTTCCCAAATCTTGCGTACCTTTTACAGCTTCTAATTACCTATTTATCTACAAAAAGCATGCGTATTCTATAACGCCTATACATATTTATTACCTGTCTCCGCCTGCTCTCTGCTTCGTATGTAAATCAGTTGCGGCTGTGCAATCTGTTTCTTTTATTGAGGTGGTGGTCTTAATTTGAGTCTGGAGGCTTGAAAGGATAAAGTAAGAGAGTTCTACTTCACATGAATTTTTGACTCTACGAGTTTCGCACATGCGTGTTCTTTCTTTACTGTGGTGGCCCCCTTTTATTAAGCTTAGCAACATTTTGATAGATGCCAGATATCTTTCGAAGGGCCCCCTTATCTCTTCAGCTTCCCCTCCGTCCTTGGAGAACAGGATAATGAATCATATTGTCTCATTTGCTCTAAATTATCTTTTTAACTTTTAAATCTCCTGTTTCACTACTTCATCATGTTATTTATCTATAAATGAAATATCAATTGTACTGGGAATTTTCTATTTCTACCTGTAAACACAAACCCTAGCAGAAATACTTAAAGCAGCCTGGAAGAAATAAATCTCACATCCTAGATGAAATCCACTGTAAGGGACTATAAGGTATTCTCCAGAAGAAACTCTTCTTCTGTAGATCTGAGATGCAGATAGGCACAAATGGGCTGCTAAACATGTGATTCAAAAATCATTCCGATTGCATTGTTATTTCACTTAAAATAAATGTCCTGTGTTTTTATTGCCACAAGAATCACGAAGGTTTATCGGCTCGTCTTCCTGTTTGCATCTTCTTGTCCACAGACAGAGGTTCTATTGCAGAAAAAAATCTGTATGAAGGTAATCATCCAGTAAAAATACATTAAATAGAAAGATTATTACACATTGTATTTCCCCACAAAATGTAACCTTAAAATAAAAGCTCAGCTCATTGAGGATTTGCTGTTGATTACAGTGGTTTTGAAGAGTGACTATTTCTCCAACATAACATGAAAACTTTTAGAAAATTGTTAACATGTAAGATTCTACATTACTATTGTATTTGTGCACATGGAATTCATTTCCTACTCTCTAGGAGCAGAAGGTGATTAGGCCTGATCTGTATGTTTTAGAAGTTAATAAAAAATACAAAAATCACCTTTAAAAAGGAGGTATCTTTTTTAAACATACACAAATGCAGAGTAGTATAATATATCAGGAAAGCACTCCCTCTGCCACATATTTAAATTATTTTAGAATTTATTTTTATCTATAAAATGAAATACTTTGTCTCTTGATGCTGCCCTCCATTCTTCACATACAGCTCATATATATCCCATAATACTTGACACCACTGTAAGGAGAAAATAATTCCAATTATTTGTTAGGTAAAAATCTGCTTCTTAAATAAAACAAGACTGACCCCTAGTGTTTTTCTTTTTTTAATTTTCCTTTTTATTTTTCCTTGGACAAAAATGACCCTTCTTCAGGATAGGTCCTGCCTATTTGACTTAATGTCATTTGATGGTTTGTCACCGGTCCGTACTAAATAGCTGTCATCCCTTGACGTCCATCAAGCACTTTTTTTTTTAAAAGCACAAACACATATGGACGTCAAACACCGTAAGTTCCTGCTGTCCACCGCTTGTGTTCACTTCTTTCAATGCTGTCTATAACTCTGTACTTGACATATGCTCAGATTGTTTCCCCTCAGCTAATCACCCCCGGCCTTGTTTCTCGTTAACAGTGTCATTAAATGCTCTCCGTACGTTCCATACATAACAGTAACGCAGCTCCGGGGTATGAGCTTCGTTATCTCTCCCGTTTTTAATGAGATACGGGGTTTATTACCATTCTCAAGTTAAAGGATTTCTGGGAAAGCATTATGTTCGCAACAAACGCTTGAAAACTTGGGGGAAATTTCTACTAGTAAGGGATTCAGCCTGGAAGGAGCACAAATGCATATTCCACCCGCACTGTCCGCCTTCTCAGCCCCCTCGCAGCGGATGCAGAAGAGCGGGAGTTTCAATGGGCTGTTATTATTTAGACAGCGGCTGAGCTTTCTCGGGTTGCTGCCGCACATGCTTCGGTTTACGAAACCCGAAAACTGTTTTTACTTTCCCTGGTGCTCGCGTCCGGAGAGGACTTTGGGAGAGCGGCCCCGGGCGGGGTTTGTCAGGCGCATTTAACCATTTTGGCCAACGTAATTCTGGAAAGCATCAGCCTCTTCCCCTCAGCCGCCGCAGGGCTGGTACCAGGCACGGGCTTTGGAACAGCCGCAGGGCAGTCGCAGCCCCGCACGGCCCCAGCGCATCCCTCTCCCTCCCAGCCCGCCCTGAAGGGTTTGGAGCAGAAATCCCATGAGGAGCAGCTGAGGGAGTTGGGGTTGTAAAGCCTGCAGGAGGTTCAGGGGGACCTTATCACTCAACTACTGAAAGGGGGGTATAGCCAGATGGGGGTCGGCATCTGCTCACAGGCCACCAGGTACAGGACCAGGGAACATAGTCTTAAAATGTGCCACCTTAAGGTTGGACATTAGGAAGAAATCCTTCACAGAAAGGGTGAGTGGAAACGGTCCAGGAAGATGGTAAAGTCACCATCCCTGAAGTGTTCAAGAAATGACTGGACGAGGCACTCAGTGCTATGGTCTAGTTGCCAGGGCGGTGTTCCGTCCCAACTTGGACTCGAACACCCCACACCTCTTTTCCATCCCGGTTCTTTCTGTGTTTGTGTGAAGATGGCGACGCTCCGCGCGCGCTCGCGGGCAACGGCCGCCATTGGCCGTCCGCCATGGCCCGCCCCGGCCCGGCCGCCGCCCCGCCTCCAGCGCGCGGGCACGAGCGCGCGCCCTCCCGGCTGTCTCGCGAGATCGGGAGCAGCTCCCGCGCTCGGTTTGAAGCTGCGCGCGCGGACGCCGCGGCCGTTGCTGGCGCGCGCGCGGGGCTGTGAGGGGTCGGTCCCGCAGCCGCTCCTCAGCCATGGGAGCCAAAAAGAAGCTGCTGCAGGTCCAGGAAGCCTTTCAGCTGGCCCAGAAGCCTCACCAGAACCACGCGAAGCTCGTGGTGTCTCTGAAGAGCACTTATGCTCAGGTACGGCTGCCCTCGGGCGGCCCGGCGCGGGGGGAGCTGAGGGCCCCGGCGGCTGCTCCTCTGGTCCCCCGGGGGGCAGGGGCCGCCTCCGCAGTGTTCCCCTGAAACGAACACCAGTGTGCCTAAGGAGAGCCCGCGACTGCAAAACAAACTAACTAACTAACTAAAAGAACCCCCAGCCCTCCCCAAGAAACCCACCGAAATACCGCAAAACCGGGCCGCTGAGCTATTCTGCACAGTTGTCTCCTGCGAAAGCGGCGGTGAGAGCTGCCGCGGGTGTTGGTGCTGCCGCGGGAGAGTGTTTGGATACCCGGGATGTGGGTGTGACACAGCATGTAACGACAAGGGTGTTGATTGTCGTCCTGAACCCTGTCAGCCGGGTGGAACCCCGCGGTCGTAATGTGCCTGCTGTGGAGTTTCAGCAAAATACTGAGAGCAGGACAGCGGGTGTGCCCCGACTGCTGGCTGTAGCCCTTTAAAAACTTAAATAGAATTAGAAGCTGTCAATTATAAGCCCGCTCACTTTAATTTTCTGTGGTACAACTTTGAAAGATGAACCGGGTAGTTACCTTTTGTTGTGGTTTGATTTTTTTTTTTTCCCAGTTGGATGATAAAGAAAGCTTTAATGAAAAATTCATTCACTTCCTCAAGTATGCTATGATAATCTACAGACGGGAACCGGCAGTGGAACAAGTGATCAATTTTGCAGCTAGATTTGTTACTTCATTCTATCAGATGGAGAAAGAGGATGGTAGTGAGGAGGGAGAAGAAGATAATTTACTTCTGAATTATGTGTTTAAATTTCTGCTTGAGGTACAGTTAACATTTATTCTTAAATGTGTAGCATAAAAAAGTGGATACTTTTTGCAGTGGGGAAAGCTTGCTGGTACTTGCAAATACTTACAAATTAAAACTTAAAAGTGGAAGCAAAGCAAAGCTGGTGATTGACAAGTAACACCATTCCCATTCCCCCAACACAAAAAAATCCACCACATTCAACACAATAATCCAACAACTGGATTTCAAAATTTGGGCCTTTGAGAGAAAGTGAATGTTCTCTTCTATGGTTGTCAGATATGTCACTAGGCTTTACTATAGGTACACTTATAAGCATGAAATTGTGGAAGTGTGGTGGAAATTAATTTATACTCTGATAACAAAAATGTTAAAAGAACTTCTGTACAACTGTGGTTAGCATATCTATTATTCTTTTCGGCTTACTGCAAGTCTTACATAGAAGGATAAACAGTTCCAGTAGCATGAACACACAAATAGAATTACATTTTCCTAAACTATTGATTTGCCATGGAAAGATTATGGATCACGCTTAAGATAACTAATCATAATTGTTAACGTCTTTTTTTTCTAATACTTTATGGAGGCAGAGCAGTAAGTTGGCTAGTGCACTGGAGGATGCAAGCAGTGGTCAGCATGCTGCTTCCTTTGTGAAGGCACTGCCGGTTTTCTAGAGTCACTGATTCAGGCAATGGGCTGTAATTGCTTTTCAGTTCTGTGACTTTTTAATCTTAAAAATAAAAGTAAATTGGAAAAGCTTTTGAAACATAGAAGTGCATATTTCATTTGCTCTGCAGAATGTGAGCCACTTAGATGTGCATATTAATAGCTTTATGGTGGAAATGAGGAAAGTGTGATTATAACAATACCTTTTTTTTTCTTTTCCTAAGTCTCATGGTGCAAACAGCCATGCAGTTAGGTTTCGAACCTGTCAGCTTATTAATAAGATTTTGGGAAATATGCCAGAGAATGCTGAGATTGATGATGACTTATTTGATAAAATTAATGAAGCTATGCTGGCTAGACTTAAAGATAAATTTCCAAATGTGAGAATTCAAGCTGTCTTGGCCCTGTCAAGACTTCAAGATCCTAAGGATGAAAACTGCCCAGTTGTTAATAGTAAGTAGTATTGGTCTTTCTCTTTTGTCTAAGAACGTTTGTTAGTTTACATTATTTGAAAGCATTTTAAAGGTTGCTTTTATTTTAGCATTGAGTAAATCGATGTTAGAGTGTATTTTTGTAATAATTAGTAAACTGTGAAACTCTTTGCTGGAGGAGATGGAAGATGCATGTGTTGTGTGTTCAGGGGGAGAAGACAGAACTGCTAGGACAGATCTGCCTGACAATCATACTGGGCTCAGGCTGCTCTGTGAACTGAATGTAGAATTAGGATTGTGAAAATGTGTTGTAAACTGGAGCGGAGGTAAATAGATGTTTGTTCTGTTCTTGCACTCTAAGGACCCTTTGGTGCTATTAATTGAATTGAATTAGTACAAAACTCCTAGAAGAGTAGAGATGATAGTCAAAAACTATTGTTAACTTAAAGTATGATCACTTTTGTAGAAGAGATCAGCATCTCTGCAACATCTTGGTGATGTTTGTGGGTTTCTTTGTGTACTGTATGATTCTTGCCTAAGCTTCTACTTCCTTTGCCTCGAGGTAGGCAACGTTTAGGTACATACCAGCACAGCTGGTATGTAAATTGTGCTCTGATTAATCTTTACATATTGCCTTTCGTGAAGAATTACTTAGTTGGGGTTTTCTGTTGTTAAGGTACCTTCTTTGAAATTTTATTTTCTAAGTGTTGTTTATAGGTTACTTGTTTAGGAGCACAAAAAATTCATAGTTAATCATTGTCTCACAGATGAATTCATGTATACTCTGATTAAACTAATTTTATAGTTGCTTTTAATCTTGAATAAGTCTCAAAAATATAATAAAAAAGTATGAGAGATATGAGGGATTTACTGTAAGAGTTTTGGTAGGCTTAATGGAGATTGCTGTTTTCCATTTATAGGAAAATTTGAGGATCTACTTCAAAGATAAAGAAGAGGTACAACTAGTGAATAGAGCTCTGAAAGAGCCAATATTTGGAAATGTTTTTGTTCCCCTAGGAAATGACAAAGTGGTTGTTTATGGGTGGAATCTAGAGTAGCAATTTTTGGAGTTATTAACCAAAGATCCTACTTATGTCTGCGAACATTATTACTTTTGACATCATAGCTCAGCATGTAGTTACTATTAAATCTTGGGGTTGTGGCCCTGAACTGTTTCCTAAATTATCAGCTCTGCAGGGGCAGGAGAGGGGTTTTTTTTTTTTTTTTTTTTTTTTAAGTATTTTCTGTTTTTCTATGTTTCAAACTCTTATGAAAGCATTATTATGACTATTCTATTTTCAGTTTACAGCATGTTGCTTGAAAATGATTCAAACTCTGAGGTGAGACGGGCAGTGCTGTCATGTATTGCTCCATCAGAAAGGACTTTGCCAATAATTGTAGGCCGCACTATGGATGTAAAGGAGGCTGTCAGAAAGCTGGCATATGAGGTAAATTGGATCACTTAGCACTAATTTCAAAGGCTGACTTAGGAAAAAGGCTTTAAATCGATTATTATATTTCACTTAACACTAGGAACAGTTAAATAATTTATTTTCATTTGCCAGAATTTTGAGGGGGAATGATTTAATACAAGTTTTCTAGTTAAAACTGCTGAACTTGACTGTAGAACTTGCTTGATAGAAATTACTTTTGTTGTAGAATTTGCTGAAGATCAGGTACTGACAGTATAAATTAGGTATGTAGTCTGTTGCTTTTTATCTATGCATTTTGTGGTGTTATTGAAGCAAATTTGCTTCTCTGGTATAACATAGTGGATGTTTGGACCACAGCAGCAGTGAAAAATTGCATGGTTTTGGTATTGCAATTTTGAGAAGTATCAACTGTTACTCATGTTTACATGTAGAGGTAAGACTGTATGCTAACATGTGTGTTTCTTTTGCAGGCATCTTAGGCAAGATCTTGAAACAAAATGTTTCAAACAAAAATTTTTTCATACAGACCCATCTTTTTTCTATCTTAGATTAATTTGTTTTTTAGGTGAATCTCAGTGTTAATAGGCTTTTTAAGAAAAGTGCTAATTCTGTAAATTATTGCAAGTATTCATTACCCTGGGCACTTTAAAGAGAGAGGATAATTTTCATGTCCAAGTGTGGCATTCAAGCAGAGCTGATGGGCTTCTAAGCTACATGTTAACTTTATTGTTTATTTTACTTTACATTTTCTTCCATGCACGAGGATCTGCTTGTTAATGTGTTGGTACAGTCCTGTTGGTATAGATGTTATAGGTTTTTATTGATTTAGGATTTCTATGGATAGTTAAAGTGTAAAACCATAGGTAGATAATGGGTTTGTTTGTTATAATTTGTGGAAATGTATTTTAATGTCTTAATTATTTTTAAGGTTTTGGCAGAAAAAGTTCACTTGAGAGCTCTGACAATAGCACAGAGAGTTAAATTGTTGCAACAAGGACTTAATGACAGATCTGGTAAGAGATCATAGATTTCTTAACATCTTAATACAAATGTTTAAGAGAAAATAATTTCTAATGTATTGGGGTGATTGTTTTATGCAGAAGTTGTGATAGCAATAATAAGGAGCTCGAAGGGAATAATGTGGTACCAGTAAGTGTTTAGACACATGAAATCTGCTTGCTGCTTTGGTTTTCCCTATAGGGAACAAACTGAAAATGAATTGCACTTTCAGAAAACCTGAAAACCAATGAACTTTAAATTAGGACCAAATGGTATTAAAATTAAAAATGAATAATGCAATTAAATACAGAAGTAGAAAAATGTAATTTATTTGGTGTAATTTATTAATTTATTTTGGTGTTCAGAAATGTTTCATTACAGATATTTATGTTACTAATAAATGTATTAAAAAATTTAAATGTGAACATTTATATCAGTTTAAAAATCTTTCCTATGTGCTTTCAGAGAGAAATCTTCTGAGCTTTTTTTTTTTTTTTTTTTTTTTTTTGTTTAACTAGCTTGAATTTTCTTTTAATCAATCTTTGACCCTCATGCATTTCACGATGGAACAGCTTTATTCTTTTTTATGTCTTTAGTACTGTATCACTCTACAGAAAGACCCATTCAGAATGTACCCATAATTGTGTGTGGTGGTGTTGCCAAAAGATTGAAACATCATATGCATCTGAGTGAGACAATTTTAGCCTGCCTACATAGAACACTGTTTTACTTTTTTTTTTTTCCCCTCAACAACAGCAGTTATATACATGAATATAGTGCTGAGTGCTGATGTGTAATCCCCCGACTTTGTTTAGAAAATCTGCGCCAGGTTGAATTTTACTCTGAGATTTTCCCTTGCTGAGTGATGTGCTGCTTGGGAATTGTGAGAATTCTGTTCCATGTGGATATTCACTTAGAAAACGAGAAAGTATTGTGTTCATTGGGAACTAGAGGTCTTTAAGGTGTGTCATGCATGTGTGTTTATTTATCTACTGTTCTTTTTGGCTAGCTGGGGATCACATTCTGTTCTTGACAGCAAAGGAAGAGACAATCAGCTGAGTCCTTTCTTATGCTGTATAGAATTACATTTAAAAAGATCATCTTCTGTATAAGAAGTTTTAGTCACTTTGCCCCACCTATTGTGATTTGGTCTGTAGTAGCTTAATGTGCCATATTCTGTTTCTGAAGTCTAGCACTGAAAAACCCATGTTCTGAATTACTGTTTCTTATTGATATACTAGTTTACTATTTTATCTTACTGGTTGCCACTTGTCTGCTGGTTGCCCCAGCTCCCCCCATAGTGCTTGGTCTTCTTAGCGTGAATGCATTTCTTTTAGTAATCTTTGCAAACTGGGGAGGAAACTACTTTCCCTGATTTTTCATGTGATCCTTCACTTGTCAGGAACAAGGACTTGTATTCCCTTAAAGAGAAAGTACAGCTTTCCTATGTCGCCTGTTTTTCAGTGGCATTGAGGTGTTCAACATAAGAAGTGCCTTCTTTTATCATCCGGGACAGATACTTTCTTAGTGTCTGTCTCTTCCTTAGGATGATTCTACATCCCAGCTATTGAGGACTTTTCTTTTTCTTGACACCTAGAATCACAGGGGAAGACATCTGCCAGGGTATGTAGTCTGACTGATATCATGTGTTCTTTGCCAGGTAAGATAGGTTTATATTCCAAGTTGGCTATTCTATATTGCAAATATTGCAAATCCTATAACCTTGAATATGTATATCTTTATAGAATTTACTTATCTGGGTAACTCTTGAGCTAACAAGCAAGGAACCTGCTCATTCAAGGTACCTGCATTTAAATTTTGGATATTTTTCGATATTGGCTTCAGAACCAGGGCTTATAATTAGATAAGGTCTAGAATACATAATCCACATTCTGCTTAGTTCTACTTTTCAGGACAAGTTCAGCTCTCATTCTACTATATTGTACTAGTTTATGCTTTTCACCTTCTTGGAGAGGTTTCTTGTTCTTTGAACTTCTAGCTTTTTCATGGCCTTTTTGCAGTTGGTTTTGAACCTTAACTATGTTTAAGTGCTGCATTTATTATCATGAGTTACATATAAGGGGAAAGATTAATGTTGTCAGTGTGTGTGGACTTTGTTTCCCTTGTACTGGATATTGTTTTCTGAAAGAGCCTAAGAGCATAATTGTTTTGTTCCCTAGTTATTACGTTTTAACCTCCACCAGACTATTAGCCTTTCAACTTCCCTGCTTAAGTCTGGGTGTATGCATTAATGATGTACATATTCTGGATGTTCCCATAAATAATTTTTCATTGATTAAGTAGTACTCTATTGATCCAGGAACTGTTTCTTGTGGCAGTGGTGAGGAGGGAGTTAAAGTATCATATGTAAACTTCATAATCCATTCTCATAATTGAATTAGCATGAGGATTCTGTATGTCAATTCAGATGTAGTATCCTGCCTCCAAAAGTGGCCAATTCCTGAAATGGAACAAGTATATAACAACACTTACCCAGAATATTTGGGACTGGAGCACCTCTGTTATGGAGACAGGCTGAGGGAACTGGGCCTGTTCAGCCTCGAGAAGAGAATACTGAGAGGGCACCTCGTCAATGTCTGTCAGTGTCTGAAGGGAGGGTGCCAGGAGGATGGAGCCAGGCTCTGGTCAGCGCTGCCAAGCAGTAGAAAAAGAGGCAATGGGCAGAAACTGATGCACAGAAAGTTCCACCTGAATATGAGGAAGAATTTCTTTACTGTGCAGGTGACCAAGCACTGGAATAGGTTGCCCAGAGAGATTGTGGAGTTTCCCTCACTGGAGATACTCAAGAACCCTCTGGATGCAATCCTGTGCCCTGTGCTCTGGGATTGTGCAGGGAAGTTGGACCAGATGACCCACTGTGGTCCTCCCAATCTCCTTTTCTGTGATTCTGCTTCTGAATATTTCTTTGTTTGACAGGAGTTTATGATTTGTAGGTTTTCTGGGTTGAGGTGCTGTCTTTAGATGTAAAAATTTTTTGGAGAGAATCTTTTCGTAATTCCGTGTTAGGGGAAAAATTATATTGCCTCAGAAAGGGGGTGTGCCGTAGGTAGTTCTTGCTCAACTGGGTTTTCCTTTATTTAAGGTAATGTTTAATTATATAATAACTTTTTTTGCAAAAAAACTTCTATAGAAAAGTGTTTTTTGAAGTTATGTTCAAAACTTGATATTTTTTAAACTTTGTTTTAAACTGTTTAAATTCCTTTATTATTAGATGCTGTTAAGGAGGTAATGAAGAAGAAGCTACTTCAAGCCTGGTTACAATTCACTGAAGGGGATGTTTTAGAATTGCTTCATAGACTGGATGTGGAAAACTGCCCAGAAGTGGCCATCCCAGTACTGAATGCTATGTTTTCATTATCTCCACTTCATGACATCGTTCAGAACTGTAAAAATCTTGACAGCAGGTATGCAGAGCATTCTTCATTTCCAAAAGATGAGTATTGTGTATGAGAATATAAAACTAAAGTCCTTTTAACCTCTTAAGATACTGGCACTTTTCCAGAGGCTGTAAGAAAGTTATTTCACTATTATTGATGCTTTTTAAAGCCAGGCAGGCCCACATCTATATCTTTGGAATGCAGTGCATATAGCATCTACTGATTTCAAAACATCTGTCATGCTACTAACCAGAATGCAAGGCACTTCATATGGTACTGTGCGTTTCCCCCCATAATACAGAGTAAGATTTTGCTATTGCTTTTTAATTAGTGACAGTTTGTCATTTAATTTTATCATCTGAGATTAGACTCCTGTCACTGTTCAAAATCATTCCATTCTGATTGATCTGACTTTGATCCTGAGCAAAATGAAACTTACATTCTGAAAAACTGGGCTATCTGAGAATTTTTTAAGTAGTAAATCTGTTAGACTAATGGCATTTTGAAAAGTAAGTCAAATTATTCAGTTTGTAATGAAGCTTACGTTAATTTAATTTATGGAAAACACTAGGATTGTTTTTGTATGAAGTTTCTGAGTACAACTTGAATGATGGAGTATCAATGATAAATGACTAGATTTTGAAGTCTGTGATTTCTGTTTGTTAAATTTACGTTTAAATAAAGACCTGTCAGATTAATGAGAAGCTGTCAGATGATCAGTTTTCATCTACATGTTGCCTCAGGTGTTTTTGGCTGGGTTTTTTGTTTGTTTTGTATGTGAGCAATCTAAAGCTGAACCAAAATTGTTGTTGATAGTTTACAAATAAAATGGGATTCAAGGGAGTAAAAAGTACCACCACAATGATACTCTCTTTTCTGTTTTGAGGTAGAATTAATGCACAACTTAATGTTCTGCTTCTGAAAACAAAGATTAATTGCCATACTTGGCATGAAAAATACTGTGAATCTAAAAGGGAGTGGGGGTCCCATGATGGATGATCTACCTGTGATGGCAGATGGATGATGAGCTTACAGAGTTGCTGAGAAGAAGCTGTATTAGGTTTTGCTTTTGACACACTATGATTGCTACTTCATTATTGTGTCAAGATCTTCTGTGAAGAATGGAAGAAACAATTCATAGACAGAAGCTGAAAAATATTTAAATGCAATTTTGCATTTCTGCGGATTAATGGTGTTCAGTTTTCCAGACTTGTGCAGTGATAACAATGTTTCATAAAGTACCTGGGTGTTTGCTCTAGAATGTCTGAAGGGTTGGGAAGAATGTTTCTGCAAACTGGTGTGAGCAGCCTGGAGTTAAAATACTGAGAAGGGCAATGCAGTGAATGACTTGGGGAGCTCTGTGTCCTCAAGAGAGGAAGGTATTTTTCTCAATCTGTAAGTATTTCTGTGGGGAATACCTTTGACAGGGTTTTATTTGCATTTCAGGAAATAATCTTTATTTCTTATTTTCTAATACTTTGGTGTATTTATTGTTTTAGACTCTTTTATTTGTCTCTTCATATTGATTTGTTTATTTTTGTTTAGAAAGCTGATTCCACTGGAGGATTTAACAGCTGAGAATGTGTTACTTTGGAGATGTCTTTGTGAATATCTAAAATCAAAAGGTGAAGAAGGCGAAGTTTTGCTAGAACAGGTGTTGCCAGAACCAGCTATATACGCAGATTATTTATTGAGGTACATTGCATTTAAAATAAATCTCTTACCACTAAAGTAGAGTTTTTTTTTAAGTTAGAGAATATTTCTTTTATTCAAATGTTCAGGTATCCTCCAAACCCAAAGTTGTGCTTGAACAGTGATTTTAGCTTGTCTTAGCTTTTTAAAAAAGATTTTTGAGAGATTTTTAGAGCTTGCAGAAACCGAGACTTCTTCCATTGCTATCATTTGTGAAAATAAAGTAAAATTTTACTGCTGTCCCTAAGAGAAGCATTTTTGAATTGAAACTTCCATTTTCCTTTGCCTGCTCAGGCAGTCATGCTTCCTAAAAACTTACATTTGAAGGCAGTGACAGAGCTGTAAAATGAGCCAGTTACAGAACAGATATTGAACTGAAGGGCACAGGAGGTTGTAAATCAATGTTTTGTTAAGACAATGTTTTTACCAAAGTGAAGAATGTTTTTTTTTTGTTGCTGTTTTCTGGAGGGGGAAGGGGGGGGGGTTTGTTTGTTTTGGGGTTTTTTTTTTTGCGTTTATGTTTTTTTTTTTTTTTTTTTTGTTTTGGTCTTCGTGGGATTCTTTAGTCTTTACATAAATTTTGAACAGAATTTGCTTGTAAGCATGGATAATGCTGGGAAATCTTAACTGAGGTGCTGTACCTGTAAAACAGAGTGAATCTTTCTGGAATGATAATAAATGAGATCTCCTGAAAAATGCATTGTATTGATGGATGTTTCTAATTAAAAATATGCTTTTTTTTTTTTTTTTTTGTTTTTTACTTTACTTGAGTGTAGGATAGTGGTAGTAATTACAGAAGTCGTTGCTGCTTTTCAGTGCAGAATGTGTTAACATGTTTCATAAACATTTAATAAATGAAGCGTCTGTACTTCCTTAGTTTTGAAATGTATATCTGGTGGGTATAATTTTATTCATTCATAATTCAGTTAACAGTCTATGAAACATTTATTTTCCAAAAAATCTCTTCTTCAAGAGAACATTTGTTCTTTTTCCATCCAATCTTACTCAAAGTGCCTTCAGCTCGTTATTCTTCAGGGTGAGGCTAAAATTAATTGGGCTTGCTAGTAATTGTTTATGGTATCAGCTGTTAAACTCTTTATTGTAGAGCTGTGCCACCAGTTGTTTCGCGTACGATTTGCAGTTCTCAGTGCTCTGGTATGCAGTGTGCAATGGTGCAGTGAACTGTGAGGGTGTTGGTTAGGAGGAGCAAGGACATGCAAGTCATTGGTACTTCTGAAAAAAGCAGGATTTTGAGCTGCATTTAGACATTCACTGTTACATGGTGCTGGCAACATTATTATTAAATGATCAGAAACCCTTAATTTTAATTTCAGATGTTCTTAAATAGTAGTTACATGCAAAGTTTTTTTGTCCTAAATTTCAAGAAATTTAAAAAATTTCCTAAAAATAACAAGCTGTTACTGAAAAGCATCTACAAAGCTGGGGTAGAAAAAAGCATCTTTTTCACAGCTCATGTCAATATTTAAATTATATTTTGTGACATTCTATTCAGTATTGAATTTTGTACATGATATGTTTCTCTCCAGATTTTCTAGACATGCATAACTGGCACTGATAAAATTTGGTTACAAAATAATTGAGTCTAGAAAAATAAAGAAATGGAACAAAGTGATTACACTTTCCATGCTATATGGCTGAATGTATCTCTTAACATTATTATTCTGTGATAACATACTTGATCAGATTAAGAAGTCACTGTACACTTTCATGATTTTCTTGTATTTTGTCTTGTAGGCAATATAACAATTCTGAACTTGTAAAAAATAACATTGTACCTAAATATGCAGAAAATAGTAATAAAAATGGTGCATCTATACGTTTGTTCCTAATGCATATTACCTTTATGAATTTTTACAGAACTGAAATCACATGTAGCATTGCTTGACATTTTATGTTTCTTATTGTATTACATTGACAAAAGGGATTTTTTTAAATGAAGTGCATTATTTTGAAACTGTACATTATTGGGTATAAAAATTTTTCTGAAACATAATCTATGAAAAGAACACGATCATTCATTTTTAAGGTTTGTATCTAACATAACCACTTGTTTATACAGGACAAGAAAGTGGTGGGATTTTTTTATTGGGGGTTGGGCAGGAGTGAACATTTGGATTTGTTTGCAGTGTGTTCATTTATTTACTTATTTATTACTGTCCAATGGTGAATCTGAATGTAATTATATCTGTTCTGTTTGGATTCAGTTATCTTCAAAATATGCCAGTTCTTAGTGAAGAACAAAAAGAAGACTTCAATTGTTTCGAAAACCTGATGACAAAAGAATTTATAGGCCAGCAACTGATTCTAATCATAGGCTGCATGGATACCATGGAAGAGGGAGGAAGGTAAACTTAAATATCAAGTTTGTGTTACTAAGCTTGACACTCATGCCTGAGGACCAGCATAGAACCTCTGCTGGGAAAAGAACCTGTTCAAACAGAGAAAGTACAGTTCTAATGCTAGCTGGAATAGAAGGCAGTCTCCTTAATGGAATTAGTCCCAAAATTAAGCCAAATATTGTCTGCTAACTTTTATGGAAAAATAAGTTCTAATGCAGATTCAACATTGTTAGGGGAAATAAATTAAGTTGTTCTCATAAAGTATTATTAGGATTATGAAATTACAAAACTGCTTATTTGGAGCATAGTATGTAAAAAAATAAAAGGAGAAAAGCAGATTGCTTCCCAACGGATGACTTGTAGCAAGTAGCCTATTTGTTTCTTGTGTTTTTAAGCTATAGTCTTGGAAAGCCTAAAAGGCTACAAGTATCTTAGACGCCAGGCTAAATTGGACTGTGTTAACTGAGTCATTCTTAAAATTTGAACAGCCTTTTGGTGTGAAGTAAGAAGAGCGAATGAATTTGGAAATTCATACCATGTCAGGCATTTTGTGAAAACTTGCAGTTGTGGTAGTATAAACACAGCAGTAATTTCAAACTCTCAGTAGAATGTGTAAATGTGTGCCAGACTGGCAGGATAGTTTAACTTGTAATTTTTTTTTTTTAGTTTTCAATCAGGTAGTTTCCATGAAAGCATTCTGCAGTAATGATACTGACTGTTTCTGCTGGTATGACTTCTCTTTGGGCAGTAGAGACATCTGATTTAAAAATTCAGCATTTTCTAATCAAGAAAAAACTGGTAAAATCAATAAATGACAAACATTGCTAAGTAAGAAGATACCTTTGGCAGTTAATGTAGCTATGGAAAAAAGTTTCTCTTATACTGTATTATAAAGTCTTCATCACAACATCTCCAAGTTGGTGGGATAGTAACTCTTATGTCTTCCATTTTCTTGAATAAGCAAACATTGTTTATTTGGGTTTTTTTGTTTCTCTAATCCAGAAAGCATCTGCTAGTTATTTTACAAAAGATTCTCATTTTACCTTCAACTTCAGCAGCACTTGTGCCTCTACTTGTTGAAAGATTGCTCAGTATTGTTAAAGATGAGGACAGAAGGATTCAAATTGTAAGTAATTGTAAAAGCTTGGTTTCTAGTCTCTGTCTTCCCCATAAATCAAACAGCCTTTATGAAGCATTGTAAAGGAAATATCAGTATTTAAATATTGTCTCCCTCCCCCTTGGGTTTTTTTGGGGGTATTTTGGGGGGGTTTATTTGTTATTATTTTGGTTTTTAGCATAGATGCATTTTGTGGTTTTCTGGAGACCTTTATGTTTAGAGATGTGACTGGTGTTGTAAATGCAGTCCTCAAACTAGGAAAGTGTTACACTTCAGTAGCCTGTTCCAAAATACTTGATCATATTCGATGCAAAGTGTTTTGATGAAAACACGCAAAGTGGGGATGACGTACTTTTCCAGGTTTCATATTTCTCTTCCCTCCTGTTAGCTCAGATAGGTATTTAAGGTCTTGTTCCTTGCTTACCCAGCTGAATGGGAGAAAACGGGATTGAAATGTGCTTGTGGTCACATTATGTGTTGTCAGATTACAGGGAATGAGCTGCTGAGAGAAACTGTACAGATGTGCAATACTTTTTCAGAAGGATAATATTTTAAAATTTGAAAAGTTAAGTGCTTCGTATATATCTGAACAGCAAAAAATGGCACTAATATACTGTTTGTAACAATAGATTGCAGAAATTATATCAGAAGTTCGTGAGCCAATTGTTGCAGTTGACCAGCCTGTTGATGCTGCTGAAATAAGAAGGCGGGAGCTTAAGGTGAGCAGGTTTTAGTTAATAAGAAAAGTATTTTTTTAAGCTTAACCATCTAGAGTTTCATATAGTAGGTTAATATTGGCTAGTGTCAGTAGTGTATCATTGGCTAATCCAACAGAGGTTATTATATATAATTTTCTTTTTACTTTGTATTTCAGCTGGCTGAAATAAAAGTGAAACTTTTTGAAGCAAAACAAGCTTTGGAAGAATGCATTGCTCTTCAGGATTTTAATAGAGCATCAGTATTAAAAGAGACAATAACTGAGCTGGAACACACAAAAAATGATATGATAAAAGCAGCAGAGCAAGCTGAAATTAAAGAAATTCGTGTGGAGAAGGTCTCTTCCCTTCCTGTATTCCTAAGTGCTGGTTATGTTTTAAAATCTATTATTTTAAAAGAAAGTGTAGCTTGGCCTTGTCTCAAATACGTTTTTGAAATTGAAACCAAGCATTTCTGGTATTCTTCTTCTGCAAGTGTAGAAGCTGGTAGTGTGCTCTAGCAAAAGATAAATTGTATAGAAGCTGATGGGATGCTCTTGGAAAAAAGGAATTGCAGTTAAACTGTTCTTTTGTCTTTGAATAACTAAAGAATTTTAAAAGGGTCTTGTTCTTACTTTTTTTACTCTTAACTAACTGAAAACATAAAAAGGAATTTATTGTGACCATAGCTTATAGAAAGATGATAATTGTTATTCTTGCACAACAAATGTGTAGTGGACAGGAAATACTTATTTGGGTAGGGTCAAATGATGACTAATGGTCCCATTTTTCTTATCATAGCCACCATTTGTATTGATAATGTTTTTCTGTTTTCCCTGACCAATGTGAAGAATGATCCTGAAACGCTGTTGAAGTGTCTGATCATGTGCTGTGAGGTTCTGAAGATCATGTCACTGTCTAAAGGAATCAGTCCAACCATTAATGAAATCATTCAGTCTCTGGTATGTAGGAATACAAATAACGTTTACATTATAATGAAAATGAATACATCAAAGCTGACCCTTGGGTATTGGCAGGAGGGTTTGTGATTATTTCACAATGACTTTGCTGTGTTTGGTGCTTTTAAGGCTTCCCCAGAACCCAGTGTTTTCAAGGTGAGTATACATAATGCTGTTCTGACCTCCTATGCCAGAGCTGGTTGTGGCAGAGAGATACTAAAATACAAGAGGAATATGATGAATATTTGACAAATGTGTGACACTGTTGGACAGGGCTGAATTATACTGTGCCAAGTGGAGTGCTTAGATGTCTGCTTACTGCCCTTAATTACTTGGATTTTCTATCAGCCAAAGTTCTGAGAGCTCTAATAGAGAACTTTTAAGGATGTTGTTTGTTTGTTTTGTTTTGGCTTTGATTTTTGTTGTTTCTAGTAAGAAGTTTTTTTTTATAGGAAAGACTGGAACTCACATGGACCTTTCTTTCTTTCCATATACAAGGAAAGATTCCCCTCACTCTGTCTCTGTTCTTTTAGGACCTCTGAAAAGCCAAGTACTTTTGTATTGAAAAATAAGGCAGTGGCATTATTGGTCTCTTGTAGTCTGCAAAATATACTTCCTAGTTTCCATTAAGAAAAGTATGGATTTTTCTCCTAAATATCACAGACTTCTGACTGTTACTGAGTATATGGAAGAAAAAAAAGGAAAAAAGTACTATGCCATCAGGTGTATCCATGTTAGAATATTCTATGCAATTCTTATCCCATCTATTTTGGAAGTTTATGTTTGGAGTTTATATTGGAAGTAGTCAAGAGAAAGGCAGCAAGGAAAAGTATAAAATGGCTGCTATTGAAGAATGTCTAAATGGATTCTCTCTTTGTAACCTGGAGAGGACTTAAGGGTGAGGGCCTGAGAGATGGCAGAAGGCATAAAACATGGGAGAAAATGAGTGAGGATTGGTCGATCACACCACAAATCTATGCACTAGCAAGCTCAAAACAAATGGAATGAGTCGCTCCTCCACCTAATCTGTAATCTGTGGAATTCCCTGTCGCAGGATGTGTACATGGTGAACACTTGGACAAATTTCAAGGAAGACTGAGCAAGTTCAAGGAAAATAAATATGGAGTGATTAGGTACATAGGAACAGCCTGCTAGCTCTGCTGTCTCTCTGCTCCAAATTCATGGGACCTTGACAAGAATTCTTAGGAAGTATCTACTTAGTCTATGTAATTTGGATTGGAACTTTTGATAAGGAAATGATTGACTGAATGACCTCAGAAAGGATATACTTAGAATTCAGCCTGCAAAGAAAATTGCTCAAATATAGTGGAACCACACTAAATTTTTTCAGATGTATAGACGTATTCTTAGAAATCCTAATTAGTTTTGTGTATTCCAGAAACCTTTCCATTAGGTCTTTCTCTAATTTTCGTATTTGTTGTTTATTCCACTTTTCTTTCCCTGATATCCTGCTTTTGTGTTGATGTTCCTGATGGATTTTCATGTGTTAAGTGACTTGTTTGTCTTTTTTTAACTTCTTAGTAAATGCAGAAGTATTAAATGATGCTATTGTGTTGTTCATACTGTATCTAGTCTGGTTTTTCTTTTGTGTGGATTTTTACAATTGTCTTCTCAAAACTATTTCAAGTACATCAAAGTGGCATCTGTATTTTGTAACTTGGAACTGGGTATTGTTTCTCTGCAAGAATGTTAATGTTTTTTATGAAGAAATGTGTAGGCTTGTTTATTGGTTTTTTCATTTCCCAGAGTGATCAACTCCATTTTGTTTGAAAACAAATATTTATTAAAAGCAAACTCAAAGCAAAACAGCATGTGACTTTTGCCATTATTTTGTTGCTGATTTCAAACAACATGCTCAATCTGCTTCTGTTTATATCTAGATAAACAGTATTTGGTAGTTGCCATTTTCCAGTCCTGTATCAAAATAAATTATTTTTAATTTCAGGGTAAGCATATTTCAGTAGTCAGAGTTTTATTTCCAATTTATGTATTTCATCTATGAAGTTTAATATTATTGTTTTCAGATACTTCCCGGTGTAACCAATGTCCACCCAGCTGTCAGAAATATGGCAGTTCTGTGTTTGGGTTGCTGTACCCTTCAGAACAAAGAATTCGCGCAACAACAGCTTCCATTGCTGTTACAGGTAAAATACCTGATCAGAAATGAAATGATGGTCTTAATGACTTAGTAAATAAATCTAGTATTTATAACAAGCTATCATACATAGTAATGTTCTTTGAGAACCAGTAATTCCTGATTTTTTGAAGATCTGGAGTGTGTGGTTTCATGTAGATTTTTCTGATGTCTAATAAGATTCAATTTATCTTGGTAATAGCATGTTTTTCCTTTGTAAGGTCTCCTGTTGTCTTAAAATTTTCTAGGAGTTTCTTATCTTTAAGATCTCACTTTCTCTTCCAAATCTGGGTGAAATCTGTCATGTATTTGTTACTCAATACAGGGAAGAGAAGTTGTAGGATTCTCTAAGCCTTCCTTGGGAACCCAAACTAAAAATGTGTCTGTGATGGTTTTCACATTTCTGTTGCATACTTACCTGTGATATTGGGTGTCTGATTTAAATTCTGAATAATTGGTATGTTTATGGATTAGGGAAGAGTTGTTAAGCAGAGGATAAGGCAATATTCAAACTAACAAACAACAGCATGGCCAAACATCTGTGGATATGGAGCATGTTGGATGCTGTAATATCCACAGTTCTCATCCTTGTGGTGAATGCTCTGATACCAAGTTAACCTTGGCTTTTGTCCCTGGCTTTGAGGGAAGTGTGGGTGGCCACTGTGCTTTTTTAAGAGTGTGCGCAGGCAGACATTGGAGAAATGACAGCAGGAGTTGAGCTGATATGCTTGGCTCAGACAAGATGGTAGAGCTGTCAGTCATAGTAGGAGAACTTGCGTTCCTAAAAAAGTAGCATTTTCTATTGTTTTTAATTTGTCTTTGAGTATATCACATTAAAAAAAAAGTTTGGAGAGGATTTCAGTTACCTTAGTAACTTAAATTTTTGGGTTAAGTATTCTTTCTGCAGGTACTAAACCCCTCAGTCTCTATGTAGCTGTTATCAGAAGCAGGGTGTTGGGCTAGACAGAGGTAGACTCTCTGGGTTAACCCATGATGCATGGTTTTACTTGCATGTAATTTGAACTATAATACATATAGTTCAAATATGTAACTTTGACATTTATTACTCAACTTGGTCGCTGTTGTCTTTTTACATACTGTTGATTTTAATTAAGCTGTACTTTTATTAAGCTGTATTTCTGTAATGCCTAATACTCTGGAACTGCCTCAGGCAAAGGCTTTGTTTGTCCACTGTCTATTTACAGGTTAAACTATAAAATTACATCTCACACATGAATGCTCAGTCTGTGAATCAAATTAATTTGATTTTATGTAGTACAAATTGCACTGATGACTTGATAAATTATTTCCCAGATGGTGTTTTAAATTCAGGTTTAAATTTGTATTACACCTTCCTAAAGTTTGAAAATTGGTTCAAGTATTATAAAAAGTTTCCCAAAATAATCAATTTTATTAAAGCAAAAATCTTACTATGCTTAATTTCATGATTGGTGGTCTACTGGAAAGTGATATATTTATTTTCCTTATTAAACCTAGGTTTTACAAATAGATAACATAAAGATAAAGCTCAGCGCTTTAAAGGCAATCTTCGATCAACTAATGCTGTTTGGAATTGAACCTTTTAAAACGAGAAGAGGCAATGACAGTGAAAGTGCACACATTAGAACTGAAAATGATGAGGATGAAAGTGAAACAATAGAGGAAGAGGAGACTGCCACAGTTCACAGTCTTCTGAAGCTTCTTTCTGGTTTCTTAGACAGTGAGGTAAGGAATATTATAAAATCTGTCTTAGTTTTGTTTTAAAATTATTTTTGCAGCTGAGTTATCATCCCATTAGGTTGGCTGGGAATATTATGTGTTGTGAATTGAAATTAATGGTCAAATATTAAAATAACTGTCCTAGAAAATGACTCCAAGTTTGTCACTGGTACAGGCTAAGGTTACTCTTGAACTTCTTTGCATTCTGTGCTGGTGGAAATACATGGATGTAGAGAAGTGATTGGTGAGAGGATATAGGCTGTTACAGTAAAGTATTAGTGAAAAACATTATGGTTGGTGTATTGTGTATATGATGAGTTCTTTCTTCAGTATTCAGAACTTAGGACAGAAGCTGCAGAAGGCATTGCCAAGCTGATGTTCTCTGGGAGGCTGATCAGTGCCAAGCTCCTTTCTCGTCTTGTTTTGTTGTGGTATAATCCCGTGACTGAAGAGGATACTCGTCTCCGACACTGTCTGGGCGTTTTCTTCCCTTTATTTGCTTATGCAAATAGGTAATGCTCTTTGTAATTCGTTATATGACAATATACATTGATCTAGCAGCTCTAAGAGTCTTTTTTTGGTCTTGCACAAATAGAAATGGCACAAATGCAAATTAGATTTAGACATCTAATTCAGCCTCCTATGCCTATTGCTTTTTGAAAGTACATAATCTCAACCTGTGACCATTCTGAAGACTTTCCATTAATTCCCTTTTACCCCTGTAGCTTTCCATGTTTATTTTTTTCTTTCCTAACCCTACAACTGAAACTGTTCTCAAGGATATTGACTACAATTAATTTAAAAAGATGTGCTTTACTTATTTATACTGTTGAGCAGTACAGGTAGGCTTTGAAGTGTCACTAAAAAGAAGCTAGCAGGAATGCTTCAAAAGAAAATGATCAGTGCCCAGCAGTTACCAAAGCAGCAGGCTGCTGGGCTGTGGTTTGGGGTTTGTTTTTGTTTTCTTTTTGAACCAAGGAATATTCCAATTTAAATTCACAGCATATTCAAATCTCCTCTTTATTTTGGTGATGGACAAAAGAGGTAGAGAGCTTATGTAAGGGAGTAAGAGTTTAAATAGCAATTCTCATCTCCTTTTACCTGCTGTAAGAAAAAATGTTTAGCTTACTTTTCAGTAGCTGCTAGTGGTTTTATCAAGTTAGAACAAACTGAGTATTTATTTTTCTAGTTAAGTTTTAATTTAGGTGTATTATGTTACCTTACCTATTTTTCAAACCAAATTGAATTAAAATTTTGTGGCCTATATGTTTCCACATTAAGAGGAGTAGTACAAAGTGGAGTTGTCTTGAAGAGTCAAAAAATCCCTGAGCAATGTATTTTTGCTGTTGTCAGAAAAAAGCTGAAGAAAAATACCCAGTTTCTTATAGAATCGGGTTTTCCCTACTTAAATTCTTAAGAAAGTAACAGAAAAATTGATTTCATATGTTTCTGGTATCTCTGATGATGAGTAATAAATTTGAACTTTTAACACTGATAATCTTTTACTTGTGAATGTCATCTTCTGGTGCTGTGGATTTCATTATTTTTTTTTTATGAGTTCTAGTGATTACCTACCTGAGTAATCCTGTGCATTTCCAAGTTACTTGCAAATGAGGCAATTTCCTGTGGCACCTCACAGATGATCTTATTGAAAAAATAATAAGGTGTATGTGTTAAGCAAAACTCCTTGGAAAAAAAATCCCATGTCTTAATCTGCCTCATTGATTGAGAATCTCTATTTAGTTAGGAAATCTCATTTATTTTCTATCTCAAAACATTATCTTCATCCAGTATCACAAATGGTCTATTTTAAGTTGAGCAATTTTGTTTCTTCAATGACCGATACTGTATTATTAGAAGTGAATTATTAAATACCATGTGTAATTCAGAACTTGTCTGCAAAGTTGCCATTCAGTAAAGGAGAATTTGGCTAATAAATGAGATTTGGTGGAGGCTCGTACCTAAATTTGATACTGATCTCTCACTGAATTTTAAAATTCCATTTGTTTTCTGGGTGCTGCTCTGTTACTCTTTCTATCTGGTCACATATAATCAAGAGGCTTACTTTTTGAAAGGAAATATTTGAACTCTGAAGAAAAAGTGTTGATCCTGCTTTTTTTAGTTATCTGTCATGTCAGAAGGGTGGTATGAGATGCTAGAACAGGGCCACAGACCTGTAACCAGTGAACAATTTTTATTCATGGAATGTCTTCTACAGTGTATTAAACTCTCAGGCAGCCAAAGAGGAGAAGCTTCTGCCTTGTGCCTGTGTTTTAATTAGAGGTATTTTTTATTTTAATTTACAGGGAATAATCTAAGTGATATTTCAGTAATGCTAGAGCCTATGTAAAGCCTTAAAGCTGCTGAAAGGGAGAGTTCTTGCTTTGGATGTTCTGTAGCCAATTGTAGTGCTCAAAAGGTTTTTCTGTCAGCTGGTTTGACTCCGTAATCCAGCAGCAAATAATCTGCTTTTTAATAAATTATTTGCTTTCTTAGTTTTCTCCTGTAGTTATTTGGGTTCAAATAGGAAGTTAATATAAATATCAGCAAGAGTAAAGACTTCACTTCAACTGTACCTTGTACTTTTTGACATCTTACTTGTTAAATTGTTTTGACAAGTCTTGTGGAATCGCACTTTTAGACAACTTGCTGCAGAACGAAGTGAAACATGATTTTTAGGCTTGCTTGGCAGGAGTTATGAACTCTTCTGAGAAAAAAGCACAAGTATTTCTTCCAAAAATCCTGTTAACCACTGCATACTTTTTTTGCCAGGTTTTTTTGCTTTCTTATACAATGCGAAGTACCCCCAAAGAAAAATGCTAGCAGAAAGGAGGAATGAGCAGAAAACAAGACTAATCTATGAAAATGAATTAGAGAAATGTATTTATTGAAATGTTTTCTCTTGTCCTTCAGGACAGAACATATCCGTATACATCAGTTGGGTTTTCAGTAGTAAGGACGAATGTTCAGATGCTTCAAAGGAAGAAAGTGTTACTTAAAACTTTCTTGAAATACCATGTGCTAAAATTTCAAATGGTTCTATGAAACAGTTTTGATATCTTGATCTTGCTGGCTATTGCTACCAAGTTTGGCTGCTCCCACTTTGCTTTGATTGATGTAACGGGTCAGTGAACTTTCATCCTGGAAGAGAAGACTTAATTTTGTCTTACTATGCTACTAATATCTGACTTCACTGAAACAGGTCTAACCAGGAATGCTTTGAAGAAGCTTATCTTCCAACTCTGCAAACACTGTTAAATGCTCCTGCAACATCACCTTTGGCTGAAGTAGATATCAGTAATGTTTCTGAACTGTTAGTTGACCTGACCAGACCAAGTGGATTGAAGTCTCAGTCCAAGAAGTCTCAGGACTATCAGGTAAAATGTACTAAACTGTAGGAAAATAGTACTTGTGTCAGATTAAGAACTAATTAAGAACTCTCGCTTTGCTTACTGCTACCTGTCTGGGCCTCTGTGGGATTCCTGATGTCAGCAGTTGGATTAAATGAGCACCTGTTCAGTAGTGAAGTCTTCTGGCCTGACCCTTTCCTCCCTCTTTTCCTCCCGCTTTTCTTCCCCCCTACCCCCAATGTCCCTTCCCTCTTACAATTACAAAATGCTAGTAGGAACTTGCACAAGGCTAATTGTTTATATTGTGAAAGGTATTTATAAATATCAGTTGGTGAATGTACTGAAAATAGTGCATTTTAGGAAAATGTTTGCTGTGTAAAATTATCCAGCTGTTTAAATCAGATTGTTCTCACTGCTGTCTCTTGCAAATAGTTACCAGTAAAATTACTCATCTGTAATTTCTTTCCTTTGCAGGAGTTAACAGTGCATGATACTTTAGCCATGAAACTTTGCAATGAAATCCTGGCGGACCCAACTGCACCAGATGTTCGTATTTATGCAAAAGCTTTAAATTCACTAGAGCTGAGTAGTTCTTCTACAGAGAATCTTCTGGTGTTGCTCAATGAGATTCAAGAGGTAGTACATAAATAGCATAGTTCTTACTTCTTTAATCATTAGTAGTCTAATGTTCTGATATGCTTAAAAATGAAGGGTGTTTTATTTACTAAGACGATATGACTGGAATTTCTCTTCTAACCAGTCTTTGAAAATTAATTTTTGAGTCATTTACAAAAATCTGAGCTGATATCACTGCGTAAACCATAGATAGTATAACCGGCTTGAAACAGTGTGCCAAACTTGATACACTGCAATACAGTAAGTTCTTTTGATAACTGTGGTGTAGTTATATTTTTTTAATTTAAAATAAAATTCAATATTAAATCTTGCAGTTTTGCAGCTTATCTTCAGTTAATTATTAGCAGCTCAAATTCTACACCTAAATTTATGATATAATGGGAAGATCATTAGGCAACATGAAAAGGATGCTTGGTTTAAAATGGAGTGGGAAGGGATTACAACAGTTTTACTTTGCTGTTTTATTAATATGGAAAAAAGTTAAAATTTGGAAAAGTGGCACATGAACACAATGGTAAATGTGAGAAGAATGCTGAATCCACTATGGGCCTATCATCCAGAGGTAGCTACACTCCATGTCTAGTTGCTTTAATTTTTTTCAAGTTTTCTTTAAAATAAACTATGAAAAAAATGCAGATTTTAGTGCCTAGTATTGGTGGAGAAAGTGTTTCTCCTTTTAGCTTCACTGGTCACTTTTGTGTCACACATTGTATCCTTTGTGCAATAATTTCAACTAATTCTGTTAGTAGGCAAATTTAATAGATAAAAGAAATAGTAGTAAATCTAAGTAGCATTTAACATTAAATGTCTGTTCTCCAGAAAGTGGAAGATAAACCATGTCAAAGAGCTATTCAGAAGATCCAAATGAAATTGACCAAGGATCCTAATGTGGCCAAAAACCACTCTGGAAGAACTGAGGAAACAGGTCTCTCTGAAGGGACACAGGAAAGAGACATCGCATTGTCTGAAAACACTGAAAACAATGGAGAAGGTAATTCAGGAGGGGTGTAGTACAGTAGCAGGTGTACAATTCTATGACTTGTTTAGATGTTATGAAAATAAGAAGTAATAGGACCTGGGGAGACAACTCCAGTCCCATCAGTTACTCCCCATATCACTTGTGCTCCAGACCTTTCCCCAGCTCCATTGCCCTTCTCCAGACTCACTCCAGTACCTCTTTCTTGCAGTGAGGGGCCCAAAACTGACCATGGAATTTGAGGTGTGGCCTCATCAATGCTAAGTAGAGGAGAATGGCCACTGCCCTGGTCCTGCTGGCCATGAAGTCTCTGGTACAAGCCAGGATGCCATTGCTGGCTCATGCTCAGCTTACGGACATTCGGCTATTGGAGCTGGTCCCTTACACTTTCAGTGTCCTCAAATGGAAAATCAGTTTCCATGCTCATGGGCCTCCGATTCAGGGGACTGGGCAGCCTGAGGTCCATCAGTCATATTAAAGAATCAGGCAAATAAAGCACTGAATGGCTCCACTTTCTCCAGTCCTGTTAGTCAAGTGACCGACCATCTTCAGCAAGGGTTCATCCAGTGTTTTGTTTGGACCTCTTCCTGCTTTTACTGCACTTTCAAAAGTCCTTCTTTACTATCTCACCAAACACTGACCAGGTACAACTGTAATTGAAGTTTGACTTTTGGTGCCTTCTCCCCACATGTATGAACCACAGCTCTGTCATCTTCCTGCAAAGCCTGACCTTGCTGTCAGATCTTGAAGTTCCTTTTTCCTCTTGAGCTCCACAAGGAGGTCTCTGTTCAGATGAGCTGATCTGTCCCACTTGCTCAGCTTCCCACACAGTGGGAGGGGCTAAAGAGTTGTCAGGAGTAGTTTATGTATGATTGATCTTTGCTGGGGTAGAGTTACAGCTGAGTGACATTTTAAACTTCCTGTTAGCCTTATTAGCTACTTTCTGATTTAAATAAAAAGTGGGGTTCAATTCTGTGGCTTTTTCATGTAACAGCCAAAATTTAAAATCCCGGTATTTAAGATAATCAACTTTTAATTTATCACTTCCGCATGTGTTACTCTGTTTAACAGAAAATAATAAAGATGCTCTTCATACTCCAGTTAATGAAGTTAAAGAAAGTGCAAAATTAAGATCTACAAGAAGCAAAACTTGCAAAGGTACAGTGGCTACAAAATTAGTTGTTTTTAATAAAATAATTTCCTACCGACTTCTTCTGAATGTATAGATGGGAAAGCCATTCATACTCTGAGGCTTTTACAGTTTTATTTGTTAAAACATTAAAGTAGTTTGTTCTGTGGAAATTTTTGTGCTGTTAGCCCCTCCCAATAACACAGATTTCAAAAAAGAAAAAATGACTGACTACAGGATTGCAGATAACCCAGCCGCATCCACTGACAGTAACGTAGAGGTGTTTCTGGGAGAAGCGGAAACTTGTGGGGTTTTTGTTGTTGGCTTTTCTGTGACCACATTCTGTCTATGCTGTCTGCATATTTCTATGTTTCAATGCAATATCAAACACTGAAGAAAGGTAGATACAAAACTAGTTTAAGAAAGTAAATGGTATCAAGATATGAAAAGGCACTTTTGTTTATATTTAGGACAGCGGAAAGCGACAGAAGTGAGGTCTGTGAGCAGAAGGAAAACCAGTGCAAGTGCAAAACGTGGTCGTGAAAGGTAAATCCTTGTCTCCCCACCATCAAAACCATGAGTCTGTTCTAGCAAGGAAATTTAATTAAAATGTTTTTCTTAACCAAACCTGTATGTTTTCATATCCTCTGTTCCTAAAACGCACAAAAAAATTCTTTGAACTGGTACTTTTGAAACAGTGGCAGGTTCTGTCAAGGAGCCTGTAATATTTTTTAACATACTTTTTGTGTTGAGTCAACAAATACTCTAGCTGAAAAAAGTCAGATTTTTGGTTTACTTTATTGCTCTTCTTCCGATTAGTTTTTTTCTGCCTTTTTAATCTGTTTTGTGGAAGTATCAATTTTTTAAATTTAAATGCTTTTTCCCCCTTCACAGTTTTGTTGCTTGTTGTCCAACATGGAGTTGACAAGCATGTAGAAATGAAATGACTGAGAAGTGCATATAAACAATGGATTTCAACCCTTATGATCTCGCAGGATATAAGCATTAAAATAACATTATCTTTGTAATTTTCAGAGGTGCTCAACTCTTTCTTAAACAAGTAATCCATTTATTGTGGACTTTATTGTGACCAGGGTCAGTCTCTCCCATTTGCCCATTTGGTGCATTTGCTTTGGTTCCATCTAATTTTGGGGGAATTTTCCTTATTTTGCAACTGCTTATCACTTGGTTATCTTTACTGATACTGCTATATCACTTGGAAAACACCAATATATTCTCAAAAAAATAAGTAGTTTATAATTGTTAAGTATTTTTGCTCTTTAAGACCATGTTTCAAGTTTGTTCCTATAAAAGCTCTTCAGTTTTCTTAGTCTTTTTTTAACTAACTCTTTAATAATCTATGTTTCAGTTGTGATCAAATTCCAGAACCAGTCCCAGTGTCAAGTTCGAGGCCTCAAAGACGAGCAAAAACGTTAGCACAGGAGAAAACCCGAATGAATCTTTCAAGACTATTGGATGAGGAAACAGATGAGTGAAGACAAAAGAAGAAAGGGCCTTTGTCAATACTGGTTGTTAACATCAGACTTGAAAATCAGATTTTTTTCTTGCTAGTTATTTTTAACTCCTTTTGTTTGAATCATTTATAATTCTACATTTCTATTTTAGTTTTTTAAAAATAGATGCTTGTATTGCTTTAATTTTCTGATATGAAGCCCCTCATTCATGTAATAAAAATAGATTAAAATATTACCTGAACAAAAGTTGTATTTTTTCTTCTTTTACTTTATAGAGAATTCATCTTACCTGCAAATAAAAATTGCTGTTGGTGCTAAGTTTTCCGCAGCTGTTTGGATATTTGACAGTAGCAGAGAGTGATTGCCCGTGATCAGCAGCAATTTTGAATGTACCTACTTTTATGGCACCCGCTTTCTTCATTTTTATAAGGTTTTATAACAGTAAAACCTGGTCAGCAGATGCATGTATTTACTCTTCCTGTTAATGTAAAATAGAGTTGATCTTAATTGGGAATTCTACTTCCTGCAGGTGTGTGTCCACTTTACTAAACAGTGTCAAAGTTGTAAAACTGAGTAACTGATTTTACAAACCATACTGAAAGGCTACTGATGCTGGCCTTGTTATATAGAATCAGTGATGTGCTTTTAGAAAAGCATAAAAATATTTGTGGCACAGAATATTATCCGGTAAGGAATGGAGTATTTAAGTTCAGAAGGGACAAAAAATGAAATCCTCTAAGGTCAGTGTTGTGTCTTTTTAAAGTAGTATCCAAATGTTATTTCTTTGTAGCTCTTAAGTTCAAAACAGGTAGGAATGGTCAGAAGTTTCACAGGACAGTAGATGAAGCTGGAATGTCACAGGAGTCACTGGTGGCTGAGGTTCACTCAAGATGGAAACACCACGGCAGCCACGTCAGTGTTGCAGTGTGGTCATTCCAGAGCAGGCGGAGCAAACTCACTCGATTCCTCAACCTGCACCTCAACTATTGATGCCAAATGCAGCTTCTGAGGAACTTGCATTTTAAATAGGTAAATGTGCTACAAATGATCTTTGCTAGTTCTCAGAAATGACATAGGGACACAAGTGAAATTTAGTATTCCTAAAGTATAATGCCCAAATTGTTATGCTGTTTCCAAGCTTGCACATAGGAAACATAAGGATTGTGTTCCTTTTCCTCCTTTGCTGTTTTTGTTGGAAATTTGTCAAGCTGACAAATGCCACAACACACCTTTCTGCTGGTATTTGCTCTATTCAGAATCTTCTGTAACTGTGATGAATTATTTTTGTAATTTTAAACACAATTTTGTGGCCCTGACCTCCCTCTGGTAACTGTTTTTAAACCCCCAAATTGTGTTGTAGTGCAGCCACTTCAGAGACAGAGATGCTCTCTGTCCCCTTGAATGCTGCCTGAACATAGTTGAAATGGGCCAAGTATATAGTTGTTTTTCTCGTAAGTCAGAGCTTCCCTGGGTCTTCAGTGCTGGTGTTTTTTAAGTTCTTTCTCATCTTCCCTCTCTTGAGTGGTTTGTTCTTTAAGCACTACTACACTTTGAACAACTGGTGCTAGTCCACTCTTATTTTTTCTTAAAATGAATTCTGAGGCAAAGCAGGAGCAATAAAAATCTATAAAGGCCTCTAGGCCTGCCTTCCTGAATCAGACTTAAGTTTTGCCTTCTTTGCTGTTCTGTTGTGCCTTGCTGCATATACAGGTTCTGTCTCTGACATCTCTTAGGAATGCTGGACTGAAAAGATGAAGTTTCCCTCAAGTCACCTCCCTGTCTGTGGGTGCCTCTGCTGTGGATGTTGCTGCACTGGTGTGTGTTAATAGAAAATAACTTTGTCTGACTGGAGGCCCCTGGGGCTGGTGCAGGGCTGGAGTTTCTGCTCTATGGGAGAAGCTGAGGGAGCTGGGCTTGTTGAACCTGTGAATGTTGGGAGGATCCTGAGTTACCTGCAAGGAGTCTAGTAAAAAGATAAAATTGGATTCTGTTGCATATGATGAGAGGATAAAAAAACAATGGGTATAAACTGAAACTCAGACCAGGAGAGAAGCTGAAAAAGGCAGTGCAACAGGTTAAAAACTGCTGGAACAGGTTACCTGTGCAGGTTCATGTCCTAGGAGTTTTTAAGACAGGACTAGGTGTGAAGTAAAGCTGGCTGCCTTTGAGCAGGGTGTACAACTATGGACCTTGCTGATGTCCTTTTATGCCTGACTTCCCTGTGACCCTTTCAGGCCAGAAACCCAAGCAGCAACTGGCATTGAATTTCCAGCCCCTTTGGGCACATTGCCTGCCCAACTCCCTGTAAAGGGAAGGGCTTTCTGTCTAATACAAATTTTGATGAGTTCTTGTAAAATTACTTCACCTATCCAGAAGAAGTGGCTGCATAACTGCAGGGTGGCATAATCAGATGTGTGCTGTTGCTCAAAGTTCACCATTACTGATAATCAAGGTTTCAATGTATGCATCTGACCTCCTGAGAAAGTCACGTGGTAGCAAGAATACATCCAAAAGTGCCAAGGAGCTAAGCCTGGAATTATCATCCTTGTAGTGAAAAAAACCTTTACTTGGTATGCGTTACTCCTTCTAGCTAAAATAATGCTGGTTTTTACTTTAATACTATGTGTTGAAAGTACCTAGCTTCCTGGCTGCTTAATTAAGGAAATTTTAATCCCTAAAATATTTTAATTTCTTTAAAAACAGCCTCTTTGTTGCTCTGGACCAATTACTGTGCGTCCTTCTGCTTTTGCTGGCCAAACACAACAGGGTGTCATATATATGAACCACACTAGACCTAGACTTGGTTGCCTATTGATAATGGTAAAATAGCAGTGGTCACTCTTCAAATGTAGAGATCCCATGTTTATTCCCACACTAGGTTTTGTTTCTTAAACCCAATTGTGTGATTGTTTGCTTGTGTATTCAGTCTCTTCAGCCTATGCACTCAAACAGCTTCTCTGAGAACAGGCCTTTGACTGGTTGCTCTCCAGGCTGAAGGACAGCAGGGGCTGGTGAGCTTGGGTTATGCCTGAAAACTCTCGAGTCAGCAGCCAACTAAAACGTAAAGGAATAATAATAATAATTAATAATAGCTATTAACAAAACCAGGCTCTTGCTTGGAGCTGAGGGAGACATGTCCATACCAGGGAAGTTGTGGTATTTTCTGAGTCTTTGAAATCAGAAAATCCATGTGGCATCTCCTCCCACGGGCACACAAACAATTCCAGCTGCACTCGCTCCAAGTGCCTGTAAGACTCCTGTGTCTTGCCTGACTCCTTACTGATCCTTGTGCCTTTGTGGGGTTCCACTGTAGTCACCTTCAGTGCCTCTCCCCTAGGAAGTTTAATTCTCCTTTTGGCTTTCTTGCCCCACAGAATTCACGTGCATTAAACAGTTGAGAAGATACATAAACACCTTCTAAACAGCACAAAACATGATGAATGTTTATTCTTTTAATCACATTCTGCACTTTTAATCATTGTCCAATGCTTCAGTGACTCAATACCCTCTTGGGATCTTGTGACACCAGAATTCATAACAATCTCTTTATTTCAGTTACTGGATTGCACCTGCAAACCAACAAATCTCTGTAAAGAGGAAGTGCATCTTCACTTTTGTAAGGTGAATCCTTAAAACCTTTGTTTTATAAAATACAGTGTCTTCCAAGGAAATTTCCTTCTGGAAAATTAGTTCTTCTCAAGTAAAGGACAGACAACTCATCATGAATTAAGAAACCTCTACTCTAGCTACTGAATGTATGACTCCAGAAAAGAGAAGTATATTATATGGTTTTATTCTAACACTTTTGCTATACCTCTATTAATAATAAAAGTTTTGATGAATGAAGTACATGAACCTTGCTAAGATCATTTAAGCATGGAATGTCTACAATGTAGTCAGCTACAACCATTTACTACTTCTTTTGAGTAGAGATAAAATTTTGATTTTACATTGAATTTCCAAAGTACACGGAAAAAAATGAAATAGGAAGAGCATTTACATCCATTTTAATTGGTGGCAGGCATAAATTCATAAAAACAAATGGAGAAGAAAGACCATTTAGCAGAAACCTCAAAAAGTGCAGATACAGATTTGTTGAATGACAATCTTTCACGAGATTCTCCAGCAGGCTTGGTCTTTCTTTTAGACATTAGGGTCATTAAACACTGTCACACAAAAGTTCTCAAGATAAGTGAAGATGAAAGCATACTGCAGAAACAAACTGGTGCTTCCATACATTTCAATCCATTGGTGAAGGAGATCTCCTCAGATAATTTACCTTTGTACTGCTTTGCTTCGAGGTAGTCGGTCTCCACCTGTTACAGATTTGTTTGAATTATTACCATAAATCTTTACATGGTGACCTATGCCACAAATTACATAATATATTAACTTTCGTGCACAAAAATAAAATTGGGAAACCATAGTTAAATTTAAAGAATATAGAAAAATCACAATACTATTAAAGGGGAACATCCGATTCTGATATAAATTTGTACTGCAAGAATTTCATGATGGTCAGATGTGAAACTTCATATTTAGAAAAGAAAAAGTACATCAAACTGAATAATGCTAGTAGTATATAAAGCCAAATCACGCAAGATCATTTCAAGATCAATGTAATAAATGCTTATTATTTAGCAGAAAAAAAATCAGGAACAATGTACAAAATAATAGTGCAAGAACAGCTGCAATCTATTTGTTCTCATCAGTTTTGAGATTTTGGTTAAAAACTTTACAGCTGGCGAGAGATGCTGCTGAAAAACTCAGATTCCACTCAGTGGGCTGATTAAGGCACATCTTTATGGACTTCAAATGTTCATTTTCTGTGTTCATGTCTATTGAATTCTGCGGCTCCGAGACTTTCACTTGTAGCGTGCTGTGTGAAAAGAAGTGGGGGTAGGAGAGGGGAAAAAATGAGAAAAAGTTTAGTACACTATGCTCTTGCCCTGCAAACAAGCTGATAAGAGGCAAGATGAGGTGGTGGCAGATGCTGTATTCTGCTGGGGCTTTTTGTTATTGTTTAGTGCACCATGTTCCAGAAACACAGATTAGAAAACGACTGCTGTGCTGTGGATTGGGCTTGTCTGTGTGGGGATGGCTCAGGCCCTGTCCATTGGCAGGGCCCATCCCAGGTCAGTCTCCTGCTCGTGCTGCTCCTTTGCAGAAGGTGCAGTAACAGCTGGCTTTGCTTAAATCATCTCCAGCTGACTACTGAAAAGGCACACAGCAGGAACTGGGCTTGTTTTCATTGCTGACAATATTAATTTAGTGCAGCCATGGAAGGACTCATATATAGGCAGTATTTTGTTTTAAATCTAGGGAAAAAAGTAATACAAGAAGGGAAAGAAACCCAGTCCTTTGTGGGGATTACTAAGCAGACTAGGACAGATGTGTGGATTGAGTCATCAAACAGTTTGGGTTGGAAGACACCTTTAAAAGTCATCTACTCCAACCCTCCTGCAATGAGCAGGGACATCCTCAACTAGGTCAGGTTGTCAGAGCCCCATCCAGACAAATCCTGAACGTTTCCAGGGATAGGACATCCAGCATTTGTCTGGACAACCTGTTTCAGTGTTTCATCATCCTCATCATCAAAAAGTCTCTAATATCTAAAGCACTCAGAAGTGCTTTAAGATATAAAACACACTCAGAAGACAGTTTCAATCCTCATTTCAAACCTCCTCATCCCTTTTATTTTACAGTCTACCTCCTGCAGTGATTTGTCCCTGTGTGTGACACATTATTTCAAAGTTTTCAAGAACATCAAGAACGATACAAAGTTGAAAATACTTCCAACATACTAAACAATGTTCTGTACTGTAATTAAGGGTAGGAGGCAATCACCATGCCAAAACCTATCTGAACACAGTTTCCTATCGAAGGGGTATTAAAGCAGCTAAAATAGCTTTTACTTGCTGCATTTCAGGAGAACAGGTTCATCACAGAACTCAGGTGCACATTCTGAAGGATTGAATGTGCTGTGGTGTAGTGCTCACATGGGTGTGTAGAGTAGCTGAGGACAATCAGGGTAGGACTATAACCTAAAGACATTGGCTTGTGTTACTCAAATACCAATGACTGACTTTGATTAAAACATTTCTTATGTCACAGCAAAAGGGAAAGAGCTTAGGCAACAGCTGAAATGACAATTCACTGTTGTTTTGTCACAAATATCAGAAACAGTTTTAATTCTTTTACATTTTAATATTAGGCTGTGTGCCTTTCTGACATGGGAGTGAAACAGACATTTCTCATTTACTAACATTAGTTCCCAGCCCTCAAAAATGGTGCACTGCTCCCATGCCCTGCATTTCCTTGTGTCAATATTCAGCCTCTATTTTTTGTCTCATTTTGCCTTGTACCCTTTTCTTCTGGTTGCTCTGATCTTTTCCTTCCTGCAGGAAAAGCACTGCAGGTGTAGATGATGGACAGGACTTCAGTCAGCAAGGTTACTTTCTTGAGTTTACAACCTCTTCAGACTTGGATCTTTGCCCTCAGAAAGTCAAAGGCTTTCTTGTGACCATGGGATTAAGTGCATATGGGACATGGTGTTAAGGCTGACTTCTGCAGTTAGCAGCTTTCCTCACCTCTACGGATTTTGTCCTTTTCAGGCATGGTCAGGTAGCAAAAACAGAACTTCTAATAACTATCCAACAGCTAAATGAAGAATAGGGTAGGAATGTTTAGGTTTGGTTTTTTTTAAAAGGTTGGGTAGGTTTTGGGGCTTCATTTTTTGTTGGTTTTTTTGGGGAGATGGTGGTTGCTATCTGAAAGGAACATAAATGCCTTGGGAATCAAGAAATTGCAAACTGTGAAGTAGTATACGCATGCAAAGTGCTTCAAGACCCAGTGTTTCTACTATCTTAAAGCAGTAGACAGATAAACCATGTTGAATGCTGGGCAAGTGCCAGACAGAAAAACCCAAAGGTTCAGGCTCCTTGTATGACCTGGCATGTTCCTTCCATGTATCAACAAGGAATTGTACCAAGCTGGGAAGGGCCATTTTCCAAACTACACTGCTGGTGGTAACAGTGTATCCTGGGATTTGGTGTGATCATCATTCCTTCCCATTTTCTTGTACTACAAATGAAAATGCTGAGTGCTATTATAGTACCAAGCAGCACTTTCCAAGGACTCAGCTCTGTCAGGGACTGTCCTACACTTCATCTTCTAGGTTTGTACTGGTTTCTGTACAAGGTGCAATAGGCTTGATTGAATTTGCAAAACTAGAACTGGAATATGTGTTGATAATTGCCATGTGGTGATCTATTTACCTCTCAGAGAACAACTATAGGAAACTCAAGATTTTGCTTTTTAAATGAATGCATAAAAACAGGAATAGAAAAATGTTAATTTTTTCCCCCCAGTTCCTCAGTATGGGTAACATAAAAAGTTTAAGTATTTTAGAAAATTTTACCTTGATAAAAATAAAGTGGAAAATAATACGGTTAGAGATTACATTAATGTATTTGTTAACCAAGAAGAACCTTGTCTTTCATCTTGCTTTTCATTCGTTTACCTGTAGTGATTTATTTTCCAGCTGTCAATGTAAAAAGATAAAAAAATGGTGTATTCAAATATTTTTAAATCAGAGAATGTAATCAGGGGGATAAAATTAAACAGAAGCAGTTGAATTTCTCCAGTCAAATGCATCAATAGATCCTACTCTAAATTTTACACCACTCTACTTGCACAAGCTCCACACTGTGTTACGCATTCCTAGCAAAAGAAGATGTTACACACAGCAACCCCCCTGCTGGGAATTCTGATGGTCCCAGGAGCCATGAAGCCCATTACAGGAGAGCCTGGAAGAGCATCCCCTCTCTACAGCCCCCTGGAGCTCTCCACTGCCAACACACCAGAAAGAAGATGGAGTTCCCTTTAATTTCGTGGACAACAGGCGTATACTGACCTTACATAATGGTCTCTAAAAGGGTTAGAATTTCCAATTCTGATGCCATGTGTTTACCATTCCTGCAATTATCTTCTGCTTTGTTTTTAGTCACTTGGGACGGACCCAGTTAATCAGCTTCCGTGCACATGATTTGTGGAAGTCAGCTACAGGTGCTTCTGTGACATGGAACATAAACTCCAGCCATGGCATAGCCAATAGCTCTGTTTTCACCAGGGAATTTGAAGACAAGACAGCAGTGCTAAAACCCCAGTGAAAATGATGAAAACCATCTTCATTTTTTTCACTATTTGTATGACAAATTAGTGAGACTTCTTGAAAATTCAGTACTTTTTCTTCATCTTTTATTACACTCTTAGCCCCCCCCCCCCCCGCCCCATATAGTCTTGAAGTGTTGGTAACATATTTACTTCTTAATTGAAAAGATTTTATATTTCACCATGTATAGTAACTGATCAATATAATTCTTGTCTTAGAAAGAGCAAAAAAAGTGATATGGAAATGTGACTATACTTTTTGATCTGAAATAAAAGCAATCTGAAAAAATGCCCTGGGGAGCCCAATTCAGCAGCCCCTCAGCAGGTGCTCTGCCACAGCTCTGAGCAAGGGGCCCATTCAGTCTCACAGAGGTTTGACTCTTCCCCAGAGCTGTGTGAAGCAGAGAGCAGTGGCAGGCACGGTACTGAGGACATGGCACACCACGCTGTGCATGGCAAGAGGACACTGCTGGGTCAGTGCAAGCTGGGAGTGCCCTCACGTGCTCTGGGCTTGCTTTGGAAGCTGCTGCACACCAAACCAATGGGTCTGGAAAAGTCAGTGAGGACTCCAGTATGGCTTTGTGTGTGTTCAACTCCCAGTTCCCCTATCACCATTACTGAATCGCCTCTGAATTTACCGTCTTTCAACAGTGCTGGAGAAAGGATGGATTGCCTGTGTTTTTCTAACAGATCACCCCTGTGTTATTCAAACCCATCTTAGCAGCCAGATCAGAGTAACATGGATGGACTCTCACGTCCTCTCAGGTCTCCCTGGCTAAGCAGAGAAGCCTGTGTGTAGTTAAGTTTCCAGAACTGCTGGGGCCTACAAGGATCATCTCTCCCCACAAAAATTTCCTCCTATCGTGGAATAAAAAGGAATAAATAGAAAGGTTTTAATTCAACCTTCTACTAAAGCAAGCAATGAGTAGCCTCCCCATGCTCCTGAGTGCTAAAGAAAATCTTGTTTTTCTCCACACTTCCTGTTAAAACTGCCTGAATACCATGATATATTTCTTTAAATTTCACATTTCTTTCTTTAGTTTTACCCAAATCATTGTTATACTATTAGAAATACTGATTTTTAATAGTAGGACAGGAGAGCAACACCAGAAAAGTTGAGGCTGCCAGGCACAAAAGGAAACTAATAATCTTTGAACTGCTTATTTTCTGTGCAGTTTGGAGCCACATTCTTCTGGAAAAACAGGAAATTTGACACCTGTTGTTGTTGTATGAAAATGCTAAAGTTCAAAAAAATCTGGCTAGCTCAAGTCCATATATTTGCTGAGGTAATCTGTCAAAACATGTTGAAAAAAGTAGGAAAAAGAAAAAGTAGGAATGCATAAAAATATGTCTTATCTGTTAGGTCAGTCCTCAGCATTTCCCATCAGAGATTGCCATCAACGCTGTGTGTTTGTGTGCTGTAAAACAGCTATGAAAGAATCACTGTAGGGTTATGTTTCCCTAAGTCTTTTGCAACACTTACAGATAAAAACATCTCCTTCCCCACAGTTTGGGAGGAAGGTCAAACTGGCTCTTACCCTCCTGTCTGACAGGAATTCTGCAAACTGCACTTATTAAACACCACCAGCAGTGATGGCAAACTGGTACCTTGGAAGGCAGAAGAGCACCTGTGACACACAGCACTGACTTGAGGCTTTTACAGAAGGGGTTCAAAAACACTGAGTAGAAACAGTAAAACTTAAGCAGAATTAAAAAAAATGTTGACTGTACAAACTCTACTCAAACAACTTCTCAAAAAAGGAACTAGTGGAATACACTAGGCTAAAATCTACAGTGACTACAGTAGCCTCGGTATCATTTCCAACAGAGACTGATTTGGTAATGAAATGTATATTGAAAATGCAGTAAACCAAGCATGCACAGTCTGACTGATTGTCTCTAAAATTTAAACTCATTTTTTCCACAATGACAAAACCCAGCAACAAAGAAATCTACAAAGGAAGTTTTTAATATCTCATTTCCATTTACCAACTGGATTCTCATTGTAATATGAAATAACATATTTCAGCTGTGTGGATGGAATCTCATTTGGGAATCAGAGAGAGACAGAAAGGCCCTGGAAATCAATCAAAGCAAGCTGGGAAGATAAGCAATATTCAGGGAGTCTTAAAAGTTAGATATAAAAGCTGCATTTAACACAGCTGGAGTGCTAAGACAAACAAAACAGCACAGAACACCAAGACAGGAGGTGAACTAAATGGAGACAAAAAGACAGGGTGAGAAGTGAGAATCAGCCATAATCCCAGACTGAAATTATGGTGGAAAGTTTATTTTGCTCTTCAGACTAATTCAGAGTAGTTTTCTTGGTTTGAGGGGAAAAAAAAACCCAAAAAGGAAATATGAATGAAATGCATACAAAATACATGAGAAAGAGAGCTAGAAGAGGCAACTAGGAATTTGTGAGCTCTCTTGGCCTGGTCAGTGAAAGAACATTACTTACTGGTAGCTTTTTTCTGAATCTATATATTGAGATACCCCCACACTGTTCAAGCTTTAAGTTCAACTTGCAGAGAGACAAAATCGTATATATATATATATATATATAGCAGTGATGCCTTTTTCTGGTCTTAGGAAATAAAGGCTCAGACACAGTGAAAGGGTTGGGGGTTGTTTACCTCGGTATTTTAATAGGATCCCGTTCGATGGCTTCTGCCGTCCAGGTAGAACACGCCGCAAAAGCCCCGTCCCCCCAGTCGAGTATACAATTAAAGACTCTACACATTAGCATCTCTACCAGGAGGGCCCAGTAAGGGGCCTGGGTGGGCTAACTTCGAGTTTACAAAATCTGTCCTACTAGGAGACTTTGAAGGCCCACGAAAACAGGGTGTTTGGTCTTCTAACTCTACGTAGTTTCAGGGGTGTTTAGTCTCCCAGCCTACTAAACACCATGAAACCAGGCCAAAGTATCACCTAAAGCATCACAAGTATGCATGCTAATACTTGTGAATGTAGGGAACAGTGTAAGAAATATTCAGGAGAAAAGCAGAAAAATCCTTCAGGCATCACAGTACTAATCATTAGTATTTCATCTTCAAAGACTGCAGCACAACAGTAACACTGAACAGCAAATGGTTACATTTTCAGGTACACACTTGGCAAGTGGAATGGATGGCAACAGTTTTGGAGTGTAGTTAGAGAAATAACATAACCTTCTTTCCAAAACCAGTCAGTCTCAGAAAATTACACACAACAGATCATAGGCAAAAGAAAAGGTTTTAAAATTGCAATTTCATTGCAAAATTCAGGAACTAAAACTTTTTTAAAAAACAAATCAATCAGGGTTGCACAGCCATGGAAGTACAGAGCTCCATTCTGATGGCTCCCCAAAATACAGGGCAGACTTGAATAAATGTTGACAAGTTTAAATAGCAACAATATTCCTTCCCCCCTTTTAAGTTACAATTATTTAAAGCAGTCTGACTGAGAAAGTAATGTGAACAGTGATATTTTTGACAAGAACCACCATGTTTTGTGGTATTATAGACTATTTAGCAGTCCACAGAAGGCACAGGGTTCTTCAAGAACAAGGAAGCAGAATATCAATGTAAGCTGTCACTGAAGTGGGCATGAAGAAGTCATAAAATTTTAGGGTGTAATTTACTAGTGATGATAGTACATAACCTGTTAAAGAAAAAAAAATAATTCTATGATCTCAAATTGTTCATAGCATACTTTAAAAAGATCTTGGGAACAAAAAACAGCTAAGATTCTAACAGTTGAAAGGCAGCATCATTAATTTCATGATGAATATAATGAAATCTTAGCTTCTAAGCACCACCATGAAACAAGCCTTCCCCTGATCATCAGTTCCCTGAAAGAAAACTAATTTCTAATTATTACTAGAAGTTAGCAGCATGCAAATAAATTTTAAAAACCCCAAACACCTGTTGTGCAGGTGAGCAAACATACTGTAACAGTATGTTACAGCTTTTTTTTTACCTAATCATAATTAAAAATGGTTTTGAATGAGGTACAATAAGGCAAAGGTTGGAGGTTCAGAACAATGTGTGCTGCTGGTTCAGGCTGTTCTGAGGAAGCACAATGCCTCCATCTCAGTGCTGTGATGAATGCAGCCATGGAAGTCCTGTCATTTGAGCTCAAATCTTTAATTCATAATAGTTTTTTGACATCATAAATGCAATTATGTTATGGAGAGAGATCATCTCAGAAATACGATGAGACAGTCCCTGGGTGGTTTAAGACCCACCAGACTTCTGAATTAAGGAAGGTCAAACAGCAATTTGCAAATAAGTAATTTCCTTTTCTGAGATTTCTACTACTTAAATGTAATTTAAAACCAGCTGTGAGTAGTAAACTGATAAATAGGAAATGTCAGCAACAAATATGATACACAAGAGAATTTATTCAAACACACATCTCAAGAACTTTAAACTAGAAAGACAGGTAACAACAACCACCAAATTTTAAGAATTGATACCTTAAGTATAGCTCTTAAATATTTGCTTGCATTGTAAATAAATTTCTTATATTTTAAAAATAAACTATTGTTATTGAATGTTTTGAAAATCATGCTAAGTGCCCCAATAAAAACACTGAAGCCTAACTTTAAGTAGTTTTTCCCCCCTAAAATTTACCCTGCATTCAAAATGAAAGACTTTACACATAGGTAAGAGAGCACAATTCAAGTGAGGATAAGAGTTTATTTTTAAAGAAAAATATTTTAAGTCATTCTTAAGAGCTTCTAGACAAGATTTTTTCAGCTATGTTTCCATTTCATGTACAGGGAAAATAATCCATTGTTTGGACCAAGATTTCAATAGTTTGAAATAAGACAACTTTGAGGGCAGGCTTGTGTCAGTAAAATATCAAGTGTAATCTCTGAGTATTTGTGAAATCCACACCTTAGGTAACAGGAACCTGTGACAAGATCCATCTAAAAAGACTGACTTCCCTAAACATCTTAATTTTCATATATGCATGTATTTTAGTATGAAATGTGAGAGCCTCATTCTTCTAATTCATAGCAGAATCAAAATTTAGAAATATTCTACCCCAATCCACAAAATGAAAACAAAGAATAAGGAAACCTACATAAGACAGCTGATATAAAACATCCCAAACCAAGTAGAAATTCAGACTTATGCTTTTAAAAGTATTTTAAGTCCTAAGTTAATTTTAAGGCCATTTCTACTGGTATGCATGAAGTAAGAAAAGTAGGTCTAAAGTTGATCTTAACTGAAGAAAGAGCTGCAGCCAAGTTAAGACACCTGCCCCACTTAGAGATAAACCATGATAAAAGACAGAAGCACATTCCTCTTATGGATGCCCAGAAGTGGAGACAGAAAGGAGCATGTGGCACTAAGTGGAGGATGAAGAGTAGGTGAGTGGCACAGCCACTGAAAGAAAGGGTGAAAGTCCTGCCTGAATTTAATTTGTGGTAAGGAACTAATAAAGCTGAAAGCAGACATAAGTCAGGTGAGTTTCTGCTGTTGAAAGGACAAATCAAATAGTAAAATCTAGTCAGATTGATGAAACCAAAGAAAATAATACAGAAAAGAGCACCTTGCCTTCATAAATCACGAAGTTTCTCACTAAAGGTTTACATCCTCTTGACATAGCAAGAGAGACCATTTTATTTGTACACCAAAGAAACTGAAGAATAACCTAAACAGCCTTTACTGATGTCTAGAACATGAGAGGAATCAGCATCACAAAATGAAGCCCTTTCAGATATGAAAAAATTTAAAGAAACAAAAATTGCTTGACCTGTCCCGCAAGATCAGAATGTGCAATTTGCACATGAATATGGCAGCAGAAACTGTAGCTTTTCTAGAGTTATAAGCATCCAGAGCTGTTGGCCCAAAAGCATGAAGCTAGGAAGATGAAATCTGTTTAAATATCTTGACCTTGGAAAAGACATATCTTTACAATGTATGAAAAAAACTAAACTAACTGATCTTCAATACAAAAAAATGGATTAAAAATCTGGTATGGCTTTTTACAAAAGACTTTCCACACCTGAGTTTTAAGAAATCTGTGACAAAAGCTGATTGACATTTTGCTCGTGGTATTACAAATCTCTTGGCAGGTGTATGGACCAGACAGAATGGACCAGCCAAAGTACACAATGAGAACCATGAAGTAAAAAATCAAAACAGGAATAAAACTGGGCTGCACTCCTCTTCTGCAGAATATCCTCTGGCACTCACAAACACACAGCTTGGGATAAAAGGAAAGCTGATGCATGATCTGAGAATCAGTTACAGTTTGGCACTAAAGGAGAGGGAAGTATGAAGGACAGGATGCAGAGAAATGTGGAATTACCGGAGCGTAATGGCCTGGCTGGTCTGAACCATGGCTCAGACATGGGTCTGAATGAACAGAATGAGTAACAGCAATGCTGTGAAATGAACAGCAGCTCAGCAGGACCCCCGTGCTGCAGGAGTGCAGGACAGGCATTCTGGGACAAAAGCACAGGCAGCTATCGTGGAGCACAGCTGAAGCACAAGGCAATGCTACACTGCTGCAACACTACAAATAAGTGTCATGGCACACAAAAAGCAGCAGCACAGCCGACACAAGAGACAGTCAATGACAAAGGTGCAATTTTCACTACAGAAGCTAAACTGATGTGCAATGACTTGACATCCTGATTGGGCTCATCACCCTCCTTGAAAAAGTGTGCATATCTTTCTACAAAAAGGTACAAAACTGCAGGGAAAACAGAGATCATCTGACTTATTAAGTGAGTAATTAACAAAAAAAGGTCATGAAAAATCACACACTGAGAATGAAATATAAAGTGAACATTTGGATGAGAAAACAAGTCAGTCTGCTGAAAGCTGGCAATCCAACAGTGGGAAAAAAGAAGTAACAAATGGAGGAGATATGAAAATTGTAGAAATTCAAAATGATACCTCTCATGCATTGAAAGGAGATGATGGAGAAAGATGTGTCACAAGAACAACATTATTTTATCAAGGTACACTGCAACCAATCAAAACATTGAGTCCTAAGCTGATTAGGACTTTGGAGTACATATTAATTATTATTCAGTTACAATAAATTTAATCTTTTATTTGACTAGCAGTGAAATAAGATTTACTTTTCTAGCTTTTTATAAAGCACTATTAAAAAATCCCTTGTGCGCAACAAAGTAAGAAATTCCAAATAACTGCCCAGTTGGCATTCAATCGTGGTTCTACTTGCAGTTTTTCAAAGAAGTGATTTTCTCTTAAAAACACACCTTAGAAAGGTTACAGGTAGCACACATCCCTACACAAATATATTCAGGTATAGGTCTACACATAATAGAAATCACACATTTCTATAATTGTATTTGGCAAAACCTGTAATTCTGATTTCCTAACATTTTCCTCTGATTTCTTTCACAATACCTAATAAAATTGTTAAGTAACTATGAAGTAAACATTGGTAATGAGGACTCCATAAAGTTTCTTTATCTAGATCACACCCCCAGAACCACCATCATGTGTTACATGACACTGAACACAGGAAGCACGACACTGTCCTGAGTGCCACCAGGGGCAAACCTGCCAGGCTGTGACGCTCTAGTGGGGTGTGCACGGCAATACTGGCAAAACACTGCTCTGGAAATATTTGGCTTCTCGTGTACAGCAATTTCCTTTCAGATACGTCCATCTAATCAGTTGTTGAGCACTGTAAAAGTATCTGTCTTAATCAGAACTGATTAAGGTTGTCAACAGCTGAACCTGAAGATAGTCAGCAGCTTTCAGAAACAGTCACTATTCTCAGTGACACCGAGGATTCAAAGATGTTATAGAGAACTTTTCTTTTTCATGTTGACCACAGGAAACATTGGAGAGGAAAAGGCTTTTGATAACGAAATGCTGTCCTTAAAATATGGCAAAAATACTATTTGTATTAAATGAATATCCAGTTACCAAATAACAAAAGCATTTCTATTAGTCTCAAAGGTTGTTCAAAAAACTTAGAAGTTTAGTATCTTTAGGGCAAAACTGTGCAATTATAGCAAAATTAAAGGACACTACAAGCAAAAGGATGAACAGTGAATAAATGTGGCATTATATTTGGCTTTAAAAGTATTGAAAAGATTTCAAATCATCAAGGGTCAGATTAAAACTATCCTTTGATGAGTGAAAGATGAATTAGAAAAGGAAAATCTACCCAAGAATACACGCAAACAAACCCAGTCATCTCACACTGTTCTAAATTTTCTCCCTTGTTCTGAAACCAGAATCTGCACTTTTTGAATGTAATTAACTGAAGATTCCAGTTTAAGACACTTTACAAAGATCTGGTGAAAGTAAAAAAGGAGTACTAGCTTTAGCATACAAACAATAGAGAAATGCAAACTAAGGCACAGTACACAGGCCTCTATGAATTAAAGCATATATCTTGAACTATTTTCAACACCAAAATGTGGAATTGTCTCAGCAAAATTCATCTGTTCTGGTCATGGGCAGACTACATAAATACTCAATTTATATCTTCACAGGCTCTGTTGATTGATCTCCCTCCTTTTCTATCTAACAGTAACCAAAACTCTGCTTTCTCAGCAGAAGAGAAGATTTTATAAAGGGTATGTACTTCTCTGATTTTCAAAAGCACTATGCAGGCCTTGGAAAACTGCCACTTACTCTTCTAGAGGAAGGCTTACAAAGAAGACAGAAGTTTGTCTATATTTATTTAGTATTAGCTTCCTAAAGAAGGCTGGAAAATCTAGCCATTTCCTCAGAACCAAGGACATGCAGGAAAACATGACTGTGGGTTTCTCCATTTTTGAAGAGGTAAAATTAAAAACAGATAGCAAAACAATACTGAATAAAATGATGAAAACAGCACCCAAGCTTAGGTGTAAAACTGGGTATATAAATCCTACAAAAAGGCTTAATGATCATGGCACTAAACTACAAAAACTACATCTAGCAGATAAAGAAATTTGAAGACCTCAGAGCCGACTTCTTTAAAAAAGTCCATTATTCAAAGAAGCAAAAGTAAAAATCCTTAGCTCAGAACCCTCAAAAGAACATGAGGAACAGCATACTCCAAGGCAATATGCAAATAACCTGAGTTTAAAACTAAACAGCACCCAAACTCAACACACCCCACACTAGATCACATGGTGTGAGAAAAAGAAAAGGGAAGAAGAATATGCAATTTTGCAAGTAGAACTCCTGAGCGTAAAACAAAACAGAGAATTAGACTATGGTATGGGGAATGAGGCAGAGACCATTAAGTTCATTAATGAGTAAGGATTTATTATACATGTATAGTCAGCTATGTATCAAGTGTACCTTTCTGCTTTTACACTTCTGCATTAAAAATGGCCCACTTACTGAGAACAGTCATTAATTTCATATTCTTCCTTTATTTCTATTAATGCTCTTACTTCAGTTTACGCCTGCGTACAGAAAAGTAACTTCTTGTCAGGCAACTAGTTATGAAAATTTCTATCTGCTTACTCTGCATCACAGGTGAAACTTATTTGAGAGCCAAGTAACCCTGCGATGAAAAGCCTTTGTGAAAAGAGTCCTCTTAAAATCAACAGATTTAATGACTGTTACACTATATCTCCTCTGCACTTTTCCTAACCTAGTATTTCAAATTTATCTCTCATTAGGGGTGTAGAATGTGGTCCTTCATGAAAAATAAAGTTGAACAACCTGCAAAAACCAATCTTGTTTGTCACTAGATCATTCACAGTAGTAGAGAAGTGATTCCCACTTGTAGCTTTATCATTCCTGGATTGCACTACCATGAGACAAATAAGTAACAATACTGGAATATTAAAGCCATACTAATACAGACACGTAAAAAAGAGTTCACAGAATTTTCCCTTCCAATGTTTAGAAAACTTATAGTAATGGGAGTTAAGTTTAAGAAAATTTTTGTCTGTAATATTAATACAGATGTTATTTTATGTGCACAATGAAGAGATCAGTTAGACCCACAGCACCAAAGTTCACTTGCAGTGAACTTTGAAATGACCACAAAAATTAGCAAATTCTCATTTCAAGTATTGCACTAACTTGATTTCATTAAGGTAGAGTTTAAAAACCACATTCAAATATAAAAAATTAAAACTTAAAAGTCATATTATCTGCCAACAAATCCAATAGATCTGTTCTAAAACTCCAGACTACTTGAAGAAAAGCCAAAATGTAAGGGAGAAAATTAGTTAGTTCATATTAGATAAAAATATCCTAGTTTTAAGTGACAGAAATTGATTTTTAGAAGCTTTTGTATGCAAATTCCCACCCTGATATGAAGAGCAAGTGCACAGGTCTGTCATGTCAGCACTGCCTGTTACTGTAGAAGGTTCACAGTCTCTTTTCCATCTGTATCAAGTCCACACCCTCTGAAGCAGATTTAAAAAATATTCAGTACATTGTGAGATCATAAAATAGAGTATTTTACATGACTCAGTTTTATTGTTGGATTAATAGTTTTTTGTATTTTAGCTTGGCTTTCTTGAAACCTTTTGTCCAAGTCCAAAGCACGTGAATGTGAACTACTCTCGTGAAAAGAAAACTTTCCTGAAAACATGCTTATGTAATTTTCTTTGCACAACAGAGAATAGCATTTCAGTGCTGCTAAAGAAATTAAAGTTGCCAGAAGATAGATTTAGAGTAAAAGGAAACTGCCCCTCAATACATCAAATGCATTGTTGAATCAACAGTTCAGAAGCAGCAACAAACATCAAATGGACCCATGTATCTACCAGCCACCTTATCTTGAAAACAACAGGCAATCAGAAAAAGCAATTAACTCTTTTCTGTTGCTGCAATGAATGCATGGCTAGTTCTGGTTGCTGGACACTACCTTGAGCTGTAAGAATTCAGTTGTTTATTCCTGCTTTCACATGCTAATAAAAAACAAGTGTACACAAAAATTTGGTAATAACATTCTGCCCACCTGCCACAATGTTTCACAGTAAAACAGCATATCTCTCTTTCAAGAACATTTGGTAAGACCCCAAGATCCACAAAAGTTGACCATAAATGTGTCTACAGCAACATTTCAAGCACAACAACAGAACAATGATATAGTTTATGATACCACATAAACAAAAATACAATCCAAAGAACATATGAACGAAACATGATGTTTTCATGTGCATTAAACTTCTAGATGCAGGAATTATGTTTGAAGTCACATGCATGCACAGCTAGAAATCATGTTGCTTCTTTTTAGAGACTAGCTATGCTAGACTAAAAATGTTTGTATGATTTCCTTGGCTGGTGCAGAGAGCACAAAATGTTGAATCAACACAGTAAAAGAAGACATCGTTCCAATATCAGACAATCCCCTGACAACTGCAACAGAACCCCTAAAAAAGATCTGGGGTTACAAGTGTGGAAGAAATTCCAGAATTATCATTTGTTGTCTTTTAACATTTCCTTTATCAAAGAACTCATTATCATAGCCTTTCTAAAGACAATGACTGATATGAGAAACCATGAGCAAAAGGGAAAATAACAAAAACTGTAAATGAAGTAATGTAAAATATCAAAATAGTTATCAGATTTCCTGAAGATCCAAAACTAAAGGACAAAAGTTATCAGGTAGATAAAATTGAGTCCCAATTAAAACTAACATGAGACCATATCACAGTAATAGGTCTTGCATTGTCATAGAAACAAAACATTTGCAGATAAATATAATTGGAATGTAACATTTTCTCAATGAGTTACAAGTATGAGAGAGCTCTTTCTTCATTTGCAATATTGAAATGGATATAAGCTATCCTTCCCTTTTCTAGTTTTTTTTTACATCAATTTTGTGTCAAGGTTTGAACTTCTTAAAAACAAGTTAGTTATGTTGAGCTTGGCCCCAGATCAATGAATTAAAATACAAAAGAGTAGCCTATAGATAAAAAAATGCTGTACTTTGGAAAAAGCGAGGTTATACTGAGTGAGCTTAATATGAAGAATTCAATATATCACATGAAGTACAAAAGAAATAAAGCATACAGGACCCATTATATTGTTTATATTACAACTTAAATTAACCTTTGCATTTATTATCAGAGATCCTTTTCTAAAAGATAGAATATAAAGGAGGACCTAAGATTTTGCTCTGAAATTTTGAATAAAGTTTTTTTATTTGGGCAATATATCAGATTAGCGAATACAATATTGTTTCTAGAGACAATCATTTACATCACATTGCAGAAGTTGTGTTTTACTTGGTGAGGATTTCACAACTTAGTAATGTTTTTGAAATGACGTGAGACTTCTGTTTAAGGAAATCTCTTCACCCAACAGAAGAAATAATTACACAAATGTGTCCTCTTTCTAAGTAATATAATGGCCTTTCTGAGATCACAGTTTTATTACAATGTATATATAAATATCTATCTTTAAAAAATGATTTAATTTCACACTAGCCTGAAAAGATTCAAAGCCAAAGTATTTAGCACAGGAACTGTGTATTGTACTTGTCAAAAATAATTTTGCATTTTAAATTGTTGTATTAGGATTCAATGTGCAAACCCCGTAGAGTCAGCAGATTTCATTTGGCATGAAATGGATACTACAATGGGTCTCTGACTGAATAACTTTCAGAAGTACAAAATACTATCTTTTACTGCAAAATTACGAAAGTATCACAGATTTGTAACAGAAATCATTCAATGAGAATTTTTTAAACCAGCTATATGTTAATGCACTGAATATATGCCTCATTTTATAGTTTATCCCTCCTCACACTATGAGAAACTACACAACGGAATGAAATTCTGTTCCTTTTGAAGTCAATAGCCAGTTGTGACTGACTTCAGAATGCCAGAACTTGACTTCTTGCCTATCTGAACTATACTGGTTAGCTTATCAGATCTGAAAGAATGGTGCACAACATTATACACATTTTAAAATTGCACTTTCTAAATTATTCTGATGTTATGCAATGTTTAATTTCATGAGTTTTCTGAAATTAAAATGAGTAACATGCAAAAAAAAAAAAAGTGTTTAGTTGTTTGACTCCTCCAATTCTTTAGGATTTCAATTTTAAGATGAAGTGGGGAACAGGAACTTACCTACTTGGTACTTTGGGTAATAAGGTGCCATTTGTCCACTACTGCATGATTGTCTCTTATGCCTTTTTCTTAAATTTGTATCAGTGGTCTCCCATTGTGGACTTTTTCTTTTGTTTATTCTGGCAAGACCTTCAGAACTACCAGCAGGATTATCGTCCTGGTTTACACCACTACTTAATTTTCTGCTGTGAAACTGGTCATCCAGCCTTTCAGTCACTTTAGAAGAATTAGATCCTTTAGATGTTTCCACTTCATTTTCTTGTTTCTTTAATGCATTTTGCTTAGTAGAATGGGACCTTAAAAGAGGATGTCTTTTTTCTTCCATATAGGCCTGAGTGCTTTTACTGTCAACAGCTTCAGGAGAATAAATGACATTATTTAACTTAAATGAATTGTGCTGCTCAATATGGTTGATTTTTCTCAGAAATATCCTACAGTCTTTAAAGGTTTTGGCTTTCCAAGTATTTTGAAACAGTTTATCTTGGCTTTGTTCTTTTCTAACATTTTGCTGGCAACAAATAGTTCCGTTTGTCTCTGAATGTGACTTAAGTATATTTGCTAAACCAGGATGTGGGTAAAAGTCAGAAGATCCCATCATCTGTTGAACAAATGCATCTCTGGCTTCATTTTCAGTTGGCAAGAGGCTATTCTGAGACTCTACCAAAGTCTGAGTGGGCTGGATTTCTACTGTATTTTTCTCCTGGAGCTTGGGTGTTTCATCATTGGTTCCCCCACTTGTACTTTTAAACAATTGGCTTTGGCAAAACAACTGCAGATTTTTCTTTTTTGATTTCCAGCCTCCAGGAGCCTGATTATAGAGCTTTTTTGTTTGTCCCCACCTATCGCGCTGCAACTTCTTAAATTCATTTCTTTTTAATCTGGCTAAAGTGAAATTACTTTTCATGCTTAAGACTGGAGACCTCACCATGTTATGTAGTATTTGCAATTTCCCTGCTGGTTTTGAAGGGGAGGATAGTGCAAACTTTTTAAAGTGCTTTCTGAAAGGGCAAGTACTAGGATCAGATTGTTTCGTTTCCATCTTTATCTCTCTAGTGCTAACTACTTCTAAGGGATTGCGAGCATTTGCCTTTCTTACAAGAGAGAGAGACTGTGTTTCTGTAGTTTGCATAAACCAGGTGCAGAGTTCATTCATGCTACACTTTTTCTGGAAAAGCATTTTGATAGGTGATGTTTCAAGTTCTACAAGGCAGGAGTCTAAAGGGTCTGATATTTCAGTATTACAGTCTTGTTCAATGGGATCTCTTTTTTCACATACACATTTGTCAAACTCACTTCCCCCCACTCTCAACCAGGTATTAGTTATGTGTTCAAATCTATTGTTTAGTTCTTCCAACAAGGTGTCACTTGAAGTGGAAGTAGGCCACCACCTGAGAGAGGGATTTGATGAAAAAATGGGATCTGATGATACTTCATTAATGGGCCCAAATTCACCATCCTTAAGATACTTTTTAGCATTTCCTGAATTTCTCAGTTCTGAGGTATCTTTGGATGCTGTGCTCTGATTTGACTGCATAAGTTTTTCCTTTCGCTCTTTAGCTTTTTTCAAATGGAGTTTGTAAGATTTATGTAGTAAGGCACTTCTACAAGTAAATGCACTAGAAGATGCTAATGAATGCAAAAAATGCAGTGAAGGTTTTCTGTCTCTAGCAGAGTGTCTTGATGGAATGTCACGTTTTCTCGACACTGTTGTAGTAACATTGTGTGATCCATCTTCTCTAGACTGCATGCTCTTTACCTGACCCATATTATTGCACAGTTGATTTTTTCTTTCCTGTGGTATGTTTTTTTCTAACACATTCTGCTGTTGTAAAGGAGGTAAACCATTGCTGATGCTCACTTTTCTTTCCTGAGGGGAAAGTCTACTGACAGTCACTGATATGCCGGAAATTTTTACTTTTGCTGGCCTGCCAGGTTTTCGAACGGTGGTTAATGGTTTCTTAATCTGCCGTATAACATTGCTGCAAGGATTGGTGATGCCAGATTACTCTTGATAGGCCTCACATAGTCATAACCAGAGACCTCCTTTTCAGCAGAAGGATTCTGGAAGGCTTTTACCATTTCAGTCAAAGCATTTCCAGTTTCTGCATTGTGCCTTGCTTTGCTGGGATCATTGGCAAAATTAGAATCAATGTGCTGTGTGGGCAGAATGTTGATGAGATTTAGATTACCTTCAGAAACATGTCTCTTAGTTCTTCTTGACCTTCCAAAAACAACTGTCACGGTAATATTTTTGTTGCTGTTAACTTCTTCTATTACTGCTGCATCAGACTTGATGCTTTTACCACCACAGCTAAGTTCAGGTCTAGGTTTTGTGCTTCCATCATGTCTACTTTTGGTTTAGGAGGCCGTCCAATAGGTCTCTTAACCTGCTTAACTACTTGAGGACCTATTTTCTTTGGTCTGCCAGGTTTTCTTTTGAAAACTGATTCACTGCTACTGTTTGATTTATCCACAACTTCATCATTTTTTTTTGAGTCATTTATGTTAACTTGACCAACCGGAGAAGAGCTTGTAACTGCTTCTGCATAAACACTGCTTGACCCCTCCTTAGTACCATTTTCAGTGCAATCACAACCTTTGACAGAGACTGCATGAGAAAGGTCACCTGTGGCCTGTTTCTCTAACAAACTGTTTGTGTGTCCCTGAAACAAACAAAGATCTGTGCTTCCCTTAGAAGATGCAGCTGCAGATGTCAAAGTGTATTTAACTCCTTCACGGCTGTTAACTTCTGAGACAAACATAAGCTTAATAGGACTAGAGTAGTTTAAGGGAATGAGATCTCCCCGGCTTCAGATGCTACATGCAAGTCCCCATTACTGGAAGTTGAAGTGCTTGAATTACAGGTCAGAGATTTCAAAAGGCCACCATTAATTTCTTGATCTATAACAGTTTCTTGTGTGTTTGTTGCAACACAAATTGCTTTGATTTTACTGCTGCTTGGCACATGTGAATGTGAAAGGAAGCTTTGTCCTGTGCATCCCACTTCACTCAGAGTGAAAGGTAGGCCCCTTCTAGTAGCTGGGTTCATAACCTGTTCATAAGCATTATCTTTTAATTTTTGGCTAATTTTGTAACTATCCAACAATGAGTTGCTAGTCTTTCTGGCTAAGTTTATTGTATCTTCCAAACGCTCCACAACAACTTGCAGATTTGTGTCTCTCACAATTTTGCTTATATTTATGTCACTGCACGTTTCAGCATGAACATTTTTATTTATTTTCATTTTTTCCAAATTTTTCAAAGACTTTTTTGTACTGGATGACTTTCTAAACATGATATTGTTTGTAACATACACAGAGTACCACCCAGGAGGCACAATGTTACGTTTAGTTCTGCCCAAGATTTCGTTACTCTCATCCTTCAGATGAATCTGACCAGTCTCTTTTAAGGTTGCACAATCTTGTGTATTTGGGAATTTTGCCTGGCTGGCTGCAATAGCACTGTTTTCTGAAAGAACTAGAAAGCTGGAGCTGGTCTGAAAATTAGTAAGAGGTAGTTTGAACGACTCTGTTTGGTGTACTGGAAAGCACATTGGTTTGGTTTGGCAAGTCACACACGGATTACTATCAAGATGTTGCAAAGTCTCATCTTCCATCACAGTAAAACTATGTCTTTTATTTGGATGCATTTTATCAAATTTTTTTGTGGATTTCTTTGCATGTCTCTCAGAAATTGACTTTTTTCTTACAAGAGTTTCATCAAGGCTTGCAAGCTCCCTCTTGATTTGCAAAGACTGTCGGCGAATGACTGGTGAATCGGGAGAATTATAAGTCGCAAACAAAGTTTCTTGACGCTTGCGAAATCTTGTCTGGATAATTTTATTTTCCACTTGCTTATCATGTTGGTGAAGTAATTCCATAAAGCTGTAATCACTTGCCTTAGCATTATGCAAAAGAGAAGTTATGAAGTCTCCTAACTTGACATCATTTTCTGGTGCCTTGTCACTGCTAGAAAGTTTCACAAGATTTGTTGCTAGATCTGTAGTATCTATTGATTTCAACTTCTCATTAATGCGGTCCATTAAATCTCGAAAAATGGCAGAATGTTCACCTTTCTCAGAGTTCATATAACCATCATTGCTTTCTTGGTCTGCTGATACCAATGTTCCATCTGAATATTCAATCTCTTTTCCTTTGCATGTTTTACCCTCATACTCAAATTCTCCCTTGCTTCCTTCAGCTGGCAAGAGGGATGGAGGCTGGTTGATGGATATTTCAAGCTTGTTGTCATCTGAAGTTGGAAAATCCATAACCATTCCTTCTGACAATTCAAATTCTTTACTGTGTACAGGTGACAGTGGAGGTGGCGATGGGCTGCGGGATCTGTTTGAATTTTTAATGCTGCTTAAGAGGTCACAGTCCTTAGCTGAATATGAACATGCTGCTGCTTTCACAGAATGCCTGCTATAATTCTGCAGTTGGTCAGCACAATACTTAGGAGAACTACATGCTTTGTTCACCATTGTCTTAATACATCCAATTGCTACAGCTTGGCATGACAAAGAATGGAAATCTTTAATACAAACAGACAGAGGTGGTAAACAAGTGTTTGGCCTTTGATTTTGTAAACAGCACCTTTTTGTCAGCATGTGTCCATTGCAACTGCAAAATGGAACGTGAACATCCTCTTCAGTAAGGGAATTGGGAGTTTCAGAGTGGACCAAATGTGTTTGCTTGCAACTGCAAACTATAGGAACATTTTCATCCTGTATTAGGAATTTTAACATAGCCAAAGTCTGTTGCCAGTGATATGAACAAAAAGACTCCAAAACTTTGTTTAATGTTGATTTTCCTTTTTCCAAATTAGCTGTTTCCTCTGAATTTGCATCAGCTGTTGAGCTTGAACTGAAAATGAAAACAAATCAAAACAAAATATAAATTACAGTAAAACACCACATCTAATGTTTGTTATAATGGTTAAATTCAAGCCTAAAACCCTGAAGTTTACAAAACAGTTCTGTTTTATTTGCAGTATTCAATCATACTTGCAAGTGTCACTTGCAATGATGTGCATCTTATCAGGGATAGCACTAAACTACCATTAAGAAAAATAATCATGAAGAAATTAGAAGCAAAAAGAATAATTTGAAATACTGCTTCTTGAACCTAACTGTAATTACAACAATGTTAAGTTTCTGGTATTTCAGACTGTCTTAACTACTAATAAAAGGAAACCTCACCAAGAACCTGGCAAGCTTGGTATTACTCCCACTTCACTAACTGAGGCACAGAGAAGGTAAATGACTAAGGTTCAAGATTGTGGCAGAGGAAAGAATGGATCCATCTCTCCTGAATCCCACTTAGATATTTAAATACTCAAGTGTATTGAGCGCTCTTCAGAATACACTTAAAGGTATTTCTAAAGATATTTTTATTTCTAGATTTATTATTAAAGAACACTTAACAAGCTAACAGAAAATGAAAAAAATAGCCTAGCGCTCTTTGCAGGTAAAATTTTCCCTTTGCAGTGGTGCATCACAAGCTTTTCATTAAACACACATATGTGCACACACAGAGATTCCTTAATTAAGCAGAAAGAGAGATAATCACCACTGGAAAAGTAATTTCTGAGATAAAAGTTGATATCCTTTGACTATCTAATACAGGGTAGGCCTATATCTAAATTCTTCTGAGCAGTTGTTCTCAAACGTATTAACTAAAAAAAACCTTACAAAATACTACTTTAACTATTTAATCAATTTCTTATAAATTATTAAAACTAATGTCACTACTTACCTAATCAATCACTTATACTGAAAAGCTGAAAATTTTCCATGGTAGAAATTTATACAGGTATTTCTTCAATTAAGAACAAAATCCTTATGCTGGATACCAACTACCAACAGATAGTTAATATCTAGTTCAAATGTTTTACTGAAACCAATTGAATGAGCAGAAAATGTTAGAAGAATTCTGTTTTAGAAAAGTATGTATTGTTTAAACATATCACCAAACTCTGAACATGACACTAACTTTTTTCCCTACTATTATCCCCTGTAATTTTTTTGTATTTAAGCCTATACTTTGGAAAATTTTCATTTTGATTTGTTTTACAACTGTATTGATCAATGAACAAACACATTTAAAATTTAATGTACTGTATTTAAATATATTTACCTATTCATTAATGCATACCCAAAATTATTAGCATCAATAACTTTTAGCTTCAAGTTTCTTACTGAAGTTATTACATGCAAGCTTGTATTTTTATTGTCCTATACAGATTTTAAAGTTTAGAGCTTAAAACCAGCCAACTCTACATAATAATTCTTCATGTTTTTTTCCTTCTCCTGTAATATTCATCATGAAATGGTATATATTCAAAATCAGGCATCTAGATGATACTAACGCACAAAGTTGTAAGATAATTGTGATGGTATTAGTTCAAGTTGCAATTATATTTAATCTGAAATGGTTAAGACTTAAAAGGAAAAAAAAACCCAGCCTCTTTGCACTTACAATCTAAAGTAAAACCCGCATTATTCAAGGGAATGTCAGTGTCAGGATTTGTCTGTTTTTGAAATGCCACTACACTGAGAAAAGCCTGACTGTTACTCCAACAAATTCAGGTGTCACAAGGTGTCAAAATGTGCCACTACAAAATGTATCACTTGTAAAAAGAAAGCTTACTTTAATAATACAATTAAGGATAAACGGTAATTGCCCTCCCCACCACCATGATTTTAACTAATGTTTTGAAAGGTAAGATTAAAAAAAAAAAAAATCAATATGCCACTAGGCCTTCATCTTCAATATTTTGTTTGTAAACCAGAGTTAAATTGTTATGTACTAATTTGCTAAAAAGATAGGTATAGCACAGTCTTGTTTTAGACTGACTTTCTAAACAGGTACCTTTCTAGCTGCCTAGACTTGCAAGGTGTTATAGTTTCACTGGAGAGCTTTAACTGTAGAGGACCTGATCCATAACTGCTACTTAGAGTCTGTTCACACGTGGAAAAAACTTCTGGAGCCTTAAAACCTTCTCAAAGCGAGTGACCAAAACATCCACAGGCCTCAAAACTGTTTTGAATTTGCTATGTGGAGATCAATTTGTTGTATAAAGCAATATTCTGGTTATCACAGACATAATGGATATTCTTCTAAAACAATTTTCCTGATTATTCGCCCTTGTGTGACGTCCATAATCTGCTTTCCCTTAACGTGAGTTAGTTTCTGAAGCTGACAGACAACTTTCAGCTATTCTACTGCAATACCACAGTCCAAATGATCTTCCAAGTTTGTAAAAACACATCGAGCTCTTACTCAGACACCATATGGGAACAGAGCTTACTACACAAACAAATTCAATCATTAAAGCAACACATTTTCCTCGAGGTGTGTCTGTAGAGATGTCAGTATATTTAAACATACTAATTTTTTGTAGCTTTTCAATAGAACTATGGAATTACACTTCAGTTTCTTGTGATGCCATCCTACATCACTTTAAATTTGTGTTGTCACTTGGTAGATTTGACTATCCTCAGGATAAAAGGCTTAAACAGTAATTTCATAGAAGGAAGACCTATCACTTTGACAAATTGCACACTTCCTCCAAACCACACACATAAAGATGGCTGGAGAGAGTGGGCAGGAGACTGAGGGGTTAAGAGGTGAGAGGATCAATATGCACTGCTCCCCTGGTACCTTTTGCATCGCTCAAGACAAAGGTTAAGCATGGAATGGTATTTCCCTTCTAGCAGATAGGGGCAAGTTAATAACATGGAGTGGGGATTGACTTGAGTCCAAAAATGGCACAAAGGCAGTAATGTGATAAGGTTAATTACCAGACTTTCAGTGTATTAAGTTACATATAAAGAAGTAAAACTGCGTCCTCCACAAAAACTGTCAGGGAAGAGCTCTATCAGAGGACTCTCAAAAGAGGCCCTTACCCTGTCATCTCAGACAGAGAGAAGACAGATCAACCTAGCAAGATCTTTACAGACTGGGAACAGGAACAAAACTGGAACAGAACATAGTTTCAAGTACTCATACAAACAGCATGGAACTACTATAGAAATAGAAATCTGACATACTGAAATGTTTGTTTTCTGACTTTATTAAAGAAATAAGTACCTCAAAAAAGCTATATACTATTTATAATTTTTAGCTACTAACTAAAAGGGGTGTTAGAAAATTAATTTTCTGATTTTCTTATCATAAGTAATTAATCAATTCTGAGAAAATAAACCATCCTTAAAGCTACTATTTCTCATAGCAAATTAGTCATTATGAGCTTAGTTTGTACAGTTCTTGGTCTTATGCCACTGCTAATCAACTTGTGCCTCAAGAATAAGTCAAATAAGTCAGTGTACAGGTTTTGTTTCTTTCTTTTTTTTACTGAATGAGCAAATCAATCACACATCAGTGTTGTAAATTTATGTGCAAAAGCATTGAAGTGCTTTACTACAAATTACAACGTAGAAACACGTTAACTAAACAATTAAATTCATACAATCAGATTTAGGAATATAACAACACAAAGAAGAAACAGAATTACAGTACATTTACAACACAAGACAAATACATGGAATTCATTAGAAAATATTGTAATAAATAATTCATGAATTATAGTGCAATTGATTTATGCATAAATATAACTAATTGCCTAAAAATCAGTTGTTAACAAAAATCTGTCAAAAATCAAGGCAGCCACAGAGTTTTACTAAATTACTGCGACAATGGAAATACTGCAATTAAAAAACAAATACAAGTATTTGTACTGTAAACAACTAAAAAAATCAGTCTCACTAAAGTTAATATACAATTTAATATAAAATTGTCATTAGCTACCAGAAATGGTTTAAACAACTTTACTGAGCAGTAGTTCTAAAAACAGAGGCACTGTTTTTTAATATAAAATACTTGAGAAACATTCAAATAAGTAGAAAGCATGTAGGGCTTGCTTTCGCCTTCATTTAAAATTCTGCTGAAACAGGAATTTTCAGAAATCGTCAATTACTAAGTAGTGACTGGTAACTGAATTTATAAAACAGTTCAAAATGTATAATTTAAATGACATTAATGAAATACATAGGGATTGGGGAAGGAGAATTTACACATTTCCCTGCCTTTCCTTAGCTGTGTAATTAAAGGTTAGCCTAATAATTAGAAACAAATAATTCTGTTCTTTAAACACTTACAGGTTGAGTATCATCTATAAACTATCAAAAAATATTTTAATTACTATTTCTGACCAAAAAATAAATACAAATACTAAAATGTTGAAAATTAATTATAATATTACATACAAAACTACTGAGTACTGTTAAGTCAATAGTAAAATGATCCCTGATTTTATGAATCCTGTTAAATTTTTGGTCAGGTCATCTTTTAAATGATATAAAAAGAGTACTGTCACTTGCCTTCAATATAAAGTTCTGACTCAAATTTCTAACAATGTCTGAGGAGTAGAAAACATCAGTATGGTACAAATATTAGGCAATGTATTGAAGCCCCAGATTTTTGCAAGTAAAACTGTATAAAGACAGATGTTGAAACTTTTAAGGTTTTTTCACTTGCATTTTTCAGTGGGGATATATTCACAAATTAATCCTTCTGGCCCTCACAAAATATGGCTTAATTCTTTTAAAATGAAAGATGACCCTGACACCTGCTGTTCTGCGAACTCCTTATCAGGTACAGTTCTACTTAAAATCATAGAATCACAGAATATGCTGAGTTTGAAGGGACCCACCAGGATCATGGAGTCCAACTCCTGACCCTGCACAGGACACCCCCAGAATCATGTGCCTGAGAGATTCATTCTGTAATATGCAAGTAAACCTTAATGACTGAAGAAGATTCAGTATAGATCTGAGAGACCAAAGAACTGAGATACTGGTTGTGCAGTTTCAAAGGATTATTCTGTTTTAAAGTGGAAGCTGTCATTTTTTTAGTACTGTTAATAGATACGGGCTAGATTTTGCCACCAGTATTGCAGTATGCTCTCCACTATATTTAATGGCAAGTTTATCTATAAATAAAATTACCTGATGTGGCCCATATGCATCTAATGTCCCATTTAAATTCTATAATTAACCCATACACATACAAATTTAAGTGGGGAAAAAAAATGTGTGCATGTGCACTATGTGTATAAAAACTGGAGAAAGTATTTTTTTATGCCAAATCAGATGCATACAGAAAAAACTACATGTTGAGAGGAAAAGGGCATTGATGTTCAGTAGTGAATGTATGAAGCAAGCCCCCATTCATATGTAGACATATACTTTTGATATCACATAAAAAATTAGGTGTGATAAAAAGTCCAATGTGAATACTTTGAAATTCATGTAAAAACTGCAATATGAAGGTAATTGGTCTCCCTTAAATTCTATTAAAAATTACTTATCTAAAATGAACTGCCTAACTTCTAACTACCAAATTTATAAAGAATTTATATTATTGAAAGTTCAAAACAGCTTCACTGTTTCATATCTGTATTTCTATCAAGACCCTGAACTGCAAATTTGGTTATTAGCAAGATGATAATGTAACTTGGTATTCATTTTGATAAACTGAAAATGTTTTGAAATGTCACAGCAGCAAATACATTACAGTTACAGTGAGGTTTTTCAATAGGAGTGTGACACAATCCTTAAATAAATTTTAAGTAGTCATAACATCAACTAACCAGCACATTTAAACAAAAAAACAAACCCAAACCATTCTCAAGCTCATTCTGTGCACATTATGAACATGCTCTAAGTTGCATTCCAACTTTCTTTTTAAACCTTACAAGTTACCTTAATTGTCAAAACCAAAAAGGAAAATTATGTTAAAGTTTAAATTATTTTAAGCTCTTAGTATTCCATCTTATTTCATATTTAATATTTCTATAACTACAGTAATTTCTCAGATTTCATAAGTGTACACTTTGTAAACACCAATTTCTTTCTAAACCAACAACAAAATTTTCTTAAAATGATAAAAAATGCAGTTTATGCCTGCTAAACACACATTTTTGTAATGAAATGTTTTTCTTACTTGTATTGGATATTTAAATAACGAACTTTTTTTCTTTCACAGAATGTACTATATCCTACTAATACTTCACAAATCCACTTCCTTGTAAGGAACTAGCTTTTTCTTTTAAATCCCTTGCTGTGTATAATCTGAGTTACTTACAATTTATTGCAAGTATTCTGTGAACTATAGAAGTCTGCTAACCCTTGGTTGTGTATTTCCATAATAAGATGGATAATTGAATGGGTAAAGTGGTTCTTCACCAATTAAAAATTATGCTTCACATGACAAATACTTGTTTTCCCAAAACATCTTTATGCTAGTGACTACTAAATAAAACCTGAATCTTTTCATCTAGTTATACAAGGATTATATTAAATACACACTATCAGAATTAAGTGAGCAACTCTATAATTCTGTCCACAGTGAAAACCCTGAATAAAACTATTTTTCAAAAGGCATGTATGTGGTTTTTGAACTGTATAATTTCATGTCTTCTGTCAGAGTGAGCATATGTGTTTCTCACATAGTGTGTGTATACAGACAGACATACACACACACAAAACAATTTGCTAACAATTATTCTACACAGGCTTGCTACTATTTTTGCAGCTGCCAGTCCCTGAATCTGTCATATTAAATAAGCCAGTATCTGGTAATCGGAGTTTCTTCTTCGGTGGAGTCTTCAATGTTCCAGATCTTTCTTTTACTTTATATTCTAAAGTGCTGTGAGGTACCCCATATATTCCTTGTGCTTTGGAAACACTCATTTTCCCACTCATTACCATTGCAATTGCTTCTTCCATAATTTCATGGTCATACTGCCGATAGCGGCCACGTTTTTTCCTTGGTTGCTTATTATCTTTACGATCCAAACTATCTTCTGTATTTTCTGAGGTTCCATCTACTGTCCCATTCTTAGCATTAAGACACAAAGGAGAGAGGTCCCCATGCAGAAAGTAGGAGTCAACACTTGAGTGAGTTACAGATCCAGAACATTCAATTTTGTTCTGTTTAGGGAGGATATTTTTCAATTTTTGAAGAGCTGATCCTTCTAAGACTGAGGAGGTTTTAGAAACGTGGTACATAACATCCAGAAGACCAGCAGTATCAGACTGTGGTTTGGACACAGAACTTATTCTTAGCTGAGGAATTTTTAATTGTACAGTAGGACTTGAAGATTCATATTGTAGATTTTCAGTTTTTTCTTTAAACTGAGTGACCATTCTCTGTAGAGTTAACTGGTGGAGGTAACTGGAAGCTGTTGGGAATTTTAATTCTGAGGTTTCAAGTAGACTGAGTTTACTTTTTTCTGTGCGCTCTGCTTGAGCTCTTGCCCACAAGGCTACTTTTTGTAGGACTGCACAAGTTTCTTTACTGTCTTTAAATGAATAACTATCATTGAAATCTCGAGTTTTATTTTTAAAAGGTGCAGGCTTTCCTGCTGGTAAGGCTTCTAAGTGGAGAAGTAAAGTTTTTTGAGGTATGCCATAAAGTATGCCTGCTTTATTTATGTCCAGTGCTCCAGACTGAATGTCTTTCAAAGCTTTTGAGAGCAAACCATCTGCAAACTCAGCACTTCTTTCCACATAGTCCTCTCTGTTTCTGTGTAGTCTCCTGGATGGATGGAATGAAACGATGGTAAACTGATGTATGAGAGACTCTCACACAGCTATGGAAGGGAAGGGTCCACTCCTTTATTATACTCCTTGCTTCGGTAACATCACTGCTTCTGATACTTTTTAGCCTTTGAGATGTGGTAGTTAAATGATTATCCTAGCAAAATGTTACAGTTCTGGTAGGACAGTGTGTCAAAAATCATACGGTGGCTTCTACAGCAGCCCTTCCAAGAACTTTATATCCTAGCTTAGTATTGGGTAATAAGTCTCATGTGCTTGCTATATTCCCTTGTTCACATGCTTGCAGAGCAACACTGTTATAATTTTAATTATACAATTAACATTCCGTTAAATACCCAAATCCTGAAGTTTTTGTTAGTAGAAACGTGACGTTACCGCTAAACAAGTAATAAAAGAGTCAACCCCCTCATAGAAAAATTGCAGCAATAAGTGCATAACTACACACAAACATCCCAGACTTACACAAAACTAGGCTTTCTACATCAAGAAGATAGTGCTGTAGTTAACAATCAAGTCCATTTTTCACAAAATAAGACACAACTTTTAGAACTTCTACTCACTATTTACAGCTCACTAATTACAAAGCCATTCATTTTCAAACTTTTTTGTATCAGCAAATTAATGAAATGCACTTTTACATCATTCAACAAATGCTGCTACTGTAGTCCTATTTGTAATAAGTTATTTGTAAGACATACAGGTGACAAAAAGGGTCCTGCTATGGCTAGTGGATGGGAGGATGCCAAGATCATAAAATCCAACAAAACAATGCAATTCACTAATTTTGTGGTAGCTTTCAGCAGATGCAATAATGTTTTCCTTGCTGAATAAAGAAATTTAACCATTTGCCACCACACACCATAGTCAGAACCATGATGCAAGTATAAGTATGATGATTAAGAGCTCTCTCTCACGCGCTTGCTCTCTCTCTATTAAGGAATATTATAGATAATAGTCATTTAACTTGTTCATGTTAGTTGAAGAAGATTTTACATCTAATTATTAACATGGTCATTTTTGTCCAAAATTGAAGTTTCCTAAATAAATTCTAAAAGAATTATTTGCATTTTCATCTACCAGTCTCTTACTTTTAATGTGCTATGTAGTCAATTTTCATGTAATTTTTAGTAACATGAACTAAAGTTTGGTGATTGTTCTGATAACTTTTCTTTAAACAGAAAAAAAAGGAAAAAGACAAATGAAACATATGATATATACGTAGACACACACTTATGAGTGACAAAAATTCTTTTGAAAGCAAAATAGGAACCACATGTGTGTGCCAGTATATACAGGTATGTTATGAACATAAAACCTGGCCAGAGAAGAGAAACCTCGATTGTCTTTTTGATAAGCCAAAGAAAGTCCTAAACGTTGCTTACCCAGACACTGAGTTTTCAGAACACAATGGATCATATTTTGGTTCTTCCAACCTTGCGCTTTTCTTTGTAGAGAGATCTAGCACTCCATCCCCTGCAAAGAATGAGTAGTGATGATAACAATGGTTTTAAGAAAGAACTCAGAGATTTTTGTCAACAAATGTTTTTCAACTATGGCACAATTTTCAAGTAGCTACTTTATCTTGTAACATTTCTGACACCTTATTCCATTAACAGTATCAGCCATCAGCAAATGATTTTGTATATTTGATTTGTAACCAAACTTTTTTAAAATTGAGAAAAAATAAAAACTAAACCCATTCAGAAATAACAAAATTTAAAAGAACCTGTATTAACCAAACATGACTGTTTTCCTAAAAATCTCTATGGCACTTTTTACTTTCAAGGCAACCAAAACAATGCACTTGATATTATAATTCTTATTCATATTTACATACTGTAAACAAACACACAATTCTGATGCTGAAGTTAAACTTGACACAACTAAATCCTAGGCTTACAGGATAATTCAAGCTAATAAGGCTCTCAGGAGACCTCCAGACCAACCTCCTGCTCAGAGCAGGTTCAGCAATGACAACAGACTAGGTTACTGGATGAGCAGGTACCAGTAACTTCCCCGCAACTGGGAAAAGAGCTTGAGCCCAATACAGAATTCTAACACTTTAACTATGTATACATCTCCTGCTGCCTCCACATATATGCAATAATATTAGAAATTAGAAAAATGAAAGACCTAAACGGGGGTGGGAGTCCACTCCATCAAGTCAGCGGTAAATGCTAAATTCAGGGTTTATACTTGGCTGTTAAAGTCTATGAAGTATTGAAATAGAAATACATACTTTTTAAAAATCAGTATTTAAAAACATTAGCAGTTAAAATACTCATTTTAAATTTTTTTTCTTAAAAAAAATCAATGACATTTAAATTATAATTAAATCCCCTAAATATATTTAATTTCATACCTTTCTTCCTTGGTTCTCTGTTTCAAACTTGGGCTGTTTTGTGTGCCTGAGCTCTGCGAATTCAATTTTGAGTTTCAACATGTAGCTCAATATTCAACTCTATAATCACCCTTATACTACCCCTTATTGTATTTACAGTTACTGCCTATTATTTCTAAAACATCAATCAATTGCACATATTTTTCCCACAGCTTCAGATGCAGACAATGAAGCATTGGTTGAAGGATACAAATGTCAACAGTCAAATAAGAAGTCAAGAAATCTGTTCGGGTAGCTCTCCTTTATACCAATAATACAAAGAAATAGAGTTCTGTTTAATAATCAAATCCAGGTATTTGTTTTGGACTGCTTTTTGACTGTACTTCCACAACTATTTTGTACTATTTGAAGGAGGCTAAAGAAAGAAAAAGTAACATCATTACTCAGCACTAGGGCATGAATATATATATAAATATGCCTCTTGTCAAGGGTGCTCCTTTTCACCCCAATACATTCCTTTCAAAGTCTTAAGAAAGTCAGAGGAAGGACTAATGCTAATCAACCTTCCTGATGCACTGATATTACAGAAGAAAAAGCCAATTAAAAACACTACAGAAAAGTTCTACATGGACTTTTTGGCCTATCCAGGAACACCCAAGCTCAACCCAAAGTCCCTGAGTCCTGTGCAACAGACAGACTCCATCTCTTGTGTTCTGTCAGTCATACAAAGTATATCTCCCTTTCTAAAGTGCTTGTGTGTTCCCTTTCACAACATTTTCTCCATCTTCAGTTGATACTCATAGACATTATCACAAAAAAGTTTAGGAAACATCATTGGAGAAAAAAACTACTTCAAATTTGACAACTTATCAAGAAAAAAAAAAAAAAAAAAGAAGCAAAGCTAGTTACATTTTTAGTAAAAGCCCCAGCAAACAAACAAAATCCAAAGGCTCTTGTAAGATTCCATAACAAAAATAATTTTCATTCCCAATCTTTCAAAATTAGCTTTGACAACTCAAGGCTAGCAACCAGTTGAAAAATGACTAAAAGAACACAGTAGTGGAAATTCAGGCTCCTGAAAAAAAACCCCAAAAAACCAAACCCAAAACCAACAAGAAATAACCCTCACAAAAACCTACCTCAAACTGGTAGGAAAATGACAGCATTTGCTGTAAAGCTCTAAGATGTAGTGAAATCCTACCTAATGAAATGAATGTATGTATATATACACAGTTGCGATGTTCATTTTGGTACAATAGATACAGGACCAAAAAGTTTGCAAAGAGGCATCCTACAAGTCGACTATGAATCTTGGAAGCTTCATAGTCGCAAGGTACTTGCAAGGTAGGAGTAGTCTTCTCTAAACTGAGCCAGAACTTTCTATTATTTCTTACAATTCAATCAAAACAGATATTACAGTAAGAATTCTGAATGGGAACTGAATTATAACAGGAACAGAAAACCCACTCTCTAAGGCGGTTTTAATAAAAGATATGAAATTACTTCCACTCTTTAGGTGAAGCCATGATTACTAAGAAGTGAGTCTTCATAAAAAAAAGTATGTAACACTCTATAATATAGAAAAAGATAATAGATGTTTTTCAGGCTTGCTACTTATGGTCTTCCAAAGCAGCTATTTCTATGCAAATTAAATTATTCTGATCTTCAAAGAAATGGGTCAACCTCTGGCCTTTGCTTCACAGCACAAGATCATCAGGTGCAGCAATACCAAGATGAAACTAAGTGTGATCAAAGTTCATCTTCAAAATAATCAGGACCACAATCACTTGGAACTCCTCCAGACCGGTGATACTAGGGAAACAGGGAGCGGAAGAGGAAGCAACAAAAACCAGGTCAGCCTTGAGTTCCTACAACAGGTACTACACTGATTTCTAAACTTCTGAGTTTCAGGAAACCTCTCATTAGCTATTATGAACTGTCTTATTAGATCAGATAACCTACTCTACCCAGCCCTCAGCCTCCAGGCAGGAGAAGCACTCCACTCCTAGTGTGGAAGAGCACATCAGCCTGGCTACTACCTGCAGCTCTTTGCTCTCCTAGCAGCTGCTATCATTGGTTTAGGGAATCTGAGAGATTCATCCCTGCCTTAGTTTCTGGCCTTGGTTCTGTTAACTGCGAAGTTTAAGGCCCTTTGTGAACTCAGTGACCCATGATCTCCCGTCACAGCAGCTCCAGATGTTTAAGAACTGTTGAGCAAAACCTGCCCATTACCTGTTTCTTCCTCTAAGAATTTTCAGTGAGCCCTATGCTGTTCTAATACAGTGAGATTAGTAAATAACAACTCTCCCTTTAACTTATCCTTCCAAAGGATAAGGGGTTTTGTAGCAACAAAACAACAGCCTTGTCTTCAGTACTTTTCCTGATGGTGCCTTGCCTTTTGCTGGCTATTTTCTGTGCTTCTGAACACAGAAAGAGCTTTCAGAAAACTGCCAGTAGGAACATCAAAGCCTTTTATTAATTCTTAACTACCACTTTGAGTAGTCCCTTTTGACTTGAAGTGCTATTTTGAAATATGAAAAAATGCAAGATGAAAAGTATACGGCCACATATTAGGAGATGATGGCCCAGTCCTGGCAGTATCTGTGAGGATAGGCCAGAGGCTGCCCTGTGCTGGACACAGATGGCTGGCTCCTAGATGGCTGGCACGGCACAGCTGAGTCCAGTAGACACTGGGGCAGAAACTCTGGAAAACTGTATTTAAGAAAGGGGAAAAAGAGCCAGGTGGACACAGAAAATGGAAACACAAAGAATGAGAAAATGGCAGAGGTAAGTCCAATGGCAGAGAGAAACCATTAGGTGCAGACTGTGGACAGCCCACACCCAATCCCCTTGCACTACAGGGGTGGTCATGGTCACAAGGGAACCTGGAGTGAAGCTGAGCCTGGGAAAGGAGGGAGGAAAAGGCAGTGTTTTACTGACTCCTTTTGTTTCCACTACCTGAATTAATAATGAAATATTTATATTAATAAGCAATAATTTGAATTCTTTTTCCCAAGCAAAGCCCATGATGGCAAGTGGTAGTAATCAATGACCATGTGCTTAACTCATAAGCTGTCCTTTCTGTTCTTCCCATTTTCTTCCATGCCATCGTGAGAGAAGTAAGCAAGCAATCATCTGACAAGGAGCTCGGCTGTTAGCCATCATGGCAGCCAGGGAAAAAAGAACACCTACTCCCCTCAAAAATGTAGCTTTTTAGGGTGACTTTCTCATGCAAAAGTATTAAACTGTTTCTTTAATATATTTACAGCTCATACAATTTATCTTGGGAACCTAGCATGTATATCTTCAAAATGCATCATATTTTCATCAATACATATAGTCAAGAACTTCTTTTTCTTAAGAAAAAAAAGTTTGTTTTCAGTAAAGTTTGGAATTCTTTCAATACACTGCCAGCTATCTTTTGATGTCTTCCAGTCAATGATGGCTCAATGAAACAAGGGAATTATGAAAATTTTCTCACATATTTTGGCTATGTTTACACACTATCAATGGTTCCAGAAGATCCAGAAACAAGAATAAGCTTGTGCAGCTAAACCAGCAGATTATATATTTGTACTGCTTGTACTTCTGACTCTTAATGCCACTTTGCTTAGAAGCTTCAGAACTATCAACTCTCCTGTATCTACCAAGTGAAAGAAGCCGCCGCATCAAACTTAGCTGCTGCTAGAACATTCCTGAAAGAGCTCAGTACCAAGGCTGCACGAGGAAGTAAGCTGCTGCAGGATATTCCAGCACTGTTCCTTACTCACCATTTAATTCTGCAAGGATGCTGCTTCTTCATTGGCTTAGTTTGGAGGAAAAGGAATATTGCAAAGCAGGTAGTAACACCCCACTTCAGTTAGATGCAGTGCATGGAAAACAGGTTTTGTTTCACTACACAGTATTTGTTTTCAAGGCCTGGATAGTCTTAAGAGTTACATGGATTACAAAAAGGAGCAAGACACAGATATTTTCAGAGACACTTGCTGCTAATTGACTGAAGTGAAATGATTCCCCGATTACCAGTAAGGTGTACAGGAATTAAAGCACCCTGCTAAATGACCACATTTCCACCTGCAGAGGAGAGTAAAGCATGCTTTGGGACTCCACTACCAGTCAGGTGTCAGCTGGACATACCTGGATGCCAGTGTTTAAACACACTCAGTACTAAATGCTGCAGTTCCAGAGGTGCAATGGGTTGACCTTGGCCAGTAGCTAGACCCCGACTCACCCCCTCTACCACTCCCTATCCTCAGTGGGGGGCAGGAAGAAATAACAGGAAGATCATCAAGATAAATACAGGGAAATCACTTGCCAATTACCATTACAGGCAAAACAGACTTGGGGAAAATTAATTTATTGCAATTTAAAATAGATTTGGATAACGAGAAAAAGACAAAAATTAAAGCATTTCCCCACCCCTACCTTTTCCCAGGCTCTCAACTTCACTCCCAACTCCTCTATTTTCCCCCATCCCTAGGCAGCATAGGCAAGATTGAGAATGAGGGCTAAAGTCAGTACAATTCTTCTTTACAGCTCCTTCTCAACAGGCCACAGATCCTTCAGGAAACACCCAGATGCTCCAATGTGGAGTCTTCCACAGCCTGCAGTGTGAATGACTATCTGCTCTATAAGCTGCAGTGGAACACATGCTCCACCACGGTCCTCTCCATGTGCTTCATGGAAATACCTACTCTGGTGCCTGGAGCACATCCCTTCCCCTTTCCCTCACCTTGTTGTTCCCAGTGCTGTTTCTCACCCCTCTGCCTGTCCAGCATTTTTTCACTTTATCAAACATGTTTTCACAGCAGCACCACGAGCCCAGCTCCCGTGCTCCACTTCAGCCTGGTGCAGGACTGTGGCAGAGCAGGCTGAGTCTCGCATAGGGAAGTTACAACAGTTTCTCACAGATGCCACCCTACAGCCCACCCCAACTACAAAAACCTTGCCATGTATGCCCAAAAGTCAGGGCTGTCAGGTCTGGAAGTGTCAGACCTGAGGATTTTTTGGTTTCAGAGATGGCCTTCAGATAATGGAGGAAAGTAAGAAGCTTTCTTTAATGGATAACTTCAGGAGCAGAATCTCCTTCTAGTGCTAAGCTAGCACTTATCTTGGATCTGCTCATTGCTTCTAGTGATCTGGAAAATAAAGTTTACTCTTTCCTCTCAAGCCCAAGAATCACTCTTATAGTAAAGGAGTAAGATTGTCTATTTAACTAGTTAGATCATTCATTTCAAAGATAACTATTGTCAATACAAAGCAACTGCCTAAGCAGAAAGTGAACCTAAAGAATTTATACTTAGATCATCATCTGCTTAACAGGATTTGAATTAAAGATTTCAGCTTTGAGGATCCATCAAAGCAATGTAAAAATTTGAACTTCCTCCTCTGTTACTGCCACTTCATTTGGAAAATGTAACAGGAATTACAAACAGCAAATACTAAAGAGAGTTGCATGGCATTCAGAAACCATTACTAAGAACGGAACCATGGTACAGCTTTTATGAGTCCCCAGACCAAAGAAGCATACTATGTTAGACAGAGAATTATACATTTCAAAAAATAATCCAATTAAAAAACCTACATAATTCCCTACCGTAAACATATGACACTTCATTATAACCAAGCTGTCTGTGTTCAGGAAAAGTACAGAACTGAGAGATAGGTGCAATAATAATACACAGTCCCTGACAAAAGCTAATTGAAGTATCTTTTTCATGAACCTTTGCACATAGAACACAATGCAAATAAAAAGAGCAGGCTGACATTTTTCATCTTGGACTTATTTTCCTGTGTTGCCATCACTACAGTGGAAAGCTAAAACAGCTGAAAATTAACACATTCATGGCAAACAGAAAGCACAATACCGTTTCTGTGGTAGGTAAGATGTTCAAGCCACCTTTCTCCAAGTACAGTCTTATTCCACTATTATTTCTCATTTCAGCATCTCTAAATTTCATAGAAAGATGCTACCTTTAACATCTAAAAAGTGCTCCAGCAAACATGGCAGTCTAAGTCCTGAGACTCTGCAGTGTCGTGCATAGTTTAATGTGTAACTTGTACACTGTGTGTGCTGAGCAGCTATTTTAGGTTTAGGTGTTTCACTGAAGGTGCACTATTCTAAACTTGCTCTTTAGCCTTATTGTAAGAAAAAATCCAATGATACAAAAAGATGATTTAAATAACTCAATTTCTCTATATTTAAATTTTTCTTAGAGAAAAGATCAATGGATTTTCAGATAAGGGTGGCAGCATAACATTTTTCCTGTCCCTGCTCACCTTCTGTCTTCCCTTTCATTCCTCAAAGATTTATTTGGGCTCAGCAATAATCAGAAACTGCCTTTAGGGACTTTACTCCCTCATGAACATTTAAGACCAGTTATTTATAATCAGGTGTAGAAGTAAGCAACGTTATAGTGCTGGTATCAGGAAAGTATTTTTTATGGCTCTTGCAAGAGAAATGTGCTTCAACATGGCCAATTATAAACCTCTAAAATTCAACCATAGCAAAATTACATCCAAGCACAACAGGTATTTCCTCAGGATTTAAATCATGAAGTATTTACTAAACCCTGGCACGAACTGTTTTCCACTGACCATACAGAATAAAAGCAAGAATTCCAGTATTTCTTAATGTTCTTGCTGTCAAAGAGAAAGGATGCTTGAAATTTAACCGAGAACATGTATATTTATCATGAGAAATCCATCACAGCTCCCTGCCCCCAAGGATCTCCAATTAAAGACCGCATCATTAGGTACACACATACAAAATCTACTCATGTATATTAAAACAAACAAAAAACCCGAACAAACCCCAAAAAACTTAGGTTCTGGCTTCTTTCAACTTTTTTAGTATCGTACATGACACCCAGGTCAACTTTTCCCTTTGGTCTGCAATATTAACACACACCCTGGTATCTGTAAAAGACAAAAGCTGCTTTTGCCACTGCTTTCAGTTGCACATGACAGTCACAACCCTTCCTGAAAACTGCTGCTAATTCAAATCTAGTTCAAAGTCCAAAACACTCTTGTGATTATACTGTTATCAGTTTTGGATAGCAATATTCCTTGAGGCAAAGAAATTATTTCCTTTTTGTAAGTGATAGTAAGACACACTTAATTTTTTCCAGCTTTTCTCTCAGTTAAGAAAGCTGCACTGACCTATAATGATTAAGGTATGAAGTATGGAAATTTCCTCCCACATGAATCTTCTTTTCCCATCACTCTAACCAGCCTGTATTTAAAGAATCAAAGTGTTCAAGAGCTGACACAGACAGAGTGACATTTGCTCTCTGAAATCCCAGTATTTTTTTTAACTTTTCTCAGGCTTCTTGACAGCCATTTCTTCAACCAAATTTTTTACCACTGTTACCTGTGACAGCACAGGTGAGAGGACTTAGATTCAGTATTCCAAAGCTGAAAAATTCTAATGCCACTTATTTAACACATGCACTCAAAAATTAGAATACTTATCTGCTAACACACAATATGAAAAATGTTTCTATTTGACATGGACATTTATTTTTAAGGGAATAAACACCATAAAATAAATAAATGACAGCAAACCACAGATTAGCACATAGAGAAATTTACCTTGCTGAGTATTCTGTTCTTGAGTTCGATTCACAGTGAGGTCTAGAGGGCTATCCTGTTCTTCCTGAAGGGAGTTTTCCGTTTGGTTCATTTGGATACTTTTACACATCAGACTTGGTTCAAATGATGAACCATTTCTGTTCTCTTGAATTTTGCTACTTTTTGAAATGTACTCAATCGCAAACTGACGGATCATTTTTTTCATTAATTCCTGAGCAACTAGGGGAATGTTAGGATCACAGTTCTGAGGAAGATCTAGAAATAAAAAACACAGACAACATATATTAAGAACCAAACTTAATTACTTTTCATATAATAAGCACTTCCTATAAGAATACAAATGGGTTAAATAAGTACATGTGTAACGATCATATTAATTCAGATGCCTAACAAGATTTTTAATGAGCATTCCTAACTGGAAGTCACTTGGAAGAACATTTTGCACCGATCATTAATTTTTACCTTACTCCTCTATCACAGCATGCAAGTAAGACTATGTGAGTTGCATGATTTATAGAAGTCAGAATCTGTATTGTTGGCCAATAAGTTAAATTTTCATTTGCAGACTGCTCATTTTCTCTTTTGAAAATAAAGAATTTGGAATACAAAACATGAAAGTAAAGTAAGATATGGATTAATATAGAAAGAATTTTCTTTCAAAGAACAACTGTAACAAAAACGATTTCAAAGTGTAGCTCCAAAGATTAGTCCTCTTCATAACATAGAACAGTTGGGCTTTTTAGGAACTGATCTTAAAGAAGAAAAAAAAAAGCCAAAAGATGTTTGTTCCACTCTCAGTTTATAACCCCCATTGTAGGTTCAGGATTGAGAAGTCAAACTGATATGATGCTACTTGAAATGTCCCAATGCTTTGCAGTAATACAAGCAATTGAATACAAACCTAAACTTTTAAACGTTTATTGTAAAATCTTACAGGATTTTCAGGACATTTTCAAAGTGCTAGCAATGAAAACACTTGGAAGTAAAGATTTCCTATTCTAAACTGAGTATATCCTATTTTTTCTTGTGTATGTAACATTTCAATGGAAAGAAGTATCTCATTTTAGAAACAAACAAAAAGGATCAAATGTGATACATTTGATTTTATTTTAATGTTATCTATAAGCTAGAAAAATTAAACCTCTTATTAAAAAGCATAACTGAAACTGCAATTGTGAATCACCAAAAAGAATCCTAATAGAAGCAACAGAAAATGTAAGTGTAACTTAGCTTGAATAATGTAATTAAGAAACTCAAAATAAGCTGTGCTACTGCACTGATGACTGCAACACACCATATCACATGACAAGTACAATTGACCATACTCAGAGATCTGTCTTCCTTTAAACTGGCAGTAGTAGCAGTACTTACTTCACTAACCCAACACTTCCTTCTTTCCCTCAACTTTACACCGCTCCTCACACAAATATCCTTTTCAATATTTTAACCACTGCCCATCCTTGAGTTCATAGGTAATGAGCAAAACAGTTTTCAATCAAGAAGGGCGAGGGATTTAAAGCAAGTGTGAAAGCAATAAAGAAGAATTAGCTTTTAGGTGAGCCCTGATTGCCTGGAGGAAATAACAAAGGACATGGTTCTGTAGTTACTGGGATAATAAAGTTAATGTGAAACAGATAAAACAGATGATAAACTGAGGTTTTCTTTCACGGAAGTGATGAAACTGAAAGGGCTGGGTCAGGTAGAAGTTTGCATGCAAAGTGTACATTTCCTAATAGTAAGTTTGTAGGATCACAGTTATTTGCTCAAGCACTTTATGCCAACGAAGTTTCATCCATCTACTACCAAGAGAGTGACTGCCAGCACTGATCAAGGAATGCTGCTTAAGTTTAGGATGAATGTGCAGATCTTTTGCTTGTTTGTTTCAGGTTTATTTAAAACATTCCATTTTGAGAATTCACTTTCACCAACAGAGCATTGCAAGGAATTGCAAGCCTCTCCATAGTGCTTGATGAGGTATGGTGAAGCTCCAGCATTTTTAAGACATCTTGGCTTCAAGAGAACTTACCCAAGGCATGACAAAACAAATTAAAGCTCTATCTTTCAACAATCTTTCAACCAGATCTCTACCAAAATATCTAAAACTGACAGGTGTTTCTTGAACAGAGGTATGAGGTAAAATTCTAAATGATGGAGGATACCTACAAAGAAAAAGATCTCTCCTCACCATGTAACCTCCAAACATAGGTATGCTCTATTTATATCGCTATTTCCTGATTCCTAAATAACGAACCCAATAAATGTTCAACTGGAATTTACCATCCTAGAGACACGCTTAGAAGTAAAGAAAAAAATTTCAACAACTGATACTGAAGCAGTAATGCAATACATGTAAAGTACTAATGTATATGCAAAATAAAAGAACACGGAAAGTTAAGAGATTAACTTGAATAACTAAATTATCTGGAAACAACTAAATAACTAAATTATCTAGAAACAAAAGTGCTTGCAGAGAAATGCTAGTTCCAGACAATGAAATCTACTGATCAACAGCTTAGCTTAAAAACCAAAAAATCTGACTGCCTGTAATCAGAAACAAAATGAATTATACAAAACATTATCAAAACTGAGTATGCAGCCTGGAATGACCCTACTTATACAGAGTAATTAGTTTGTTTCATGCACACAAGAGAAACTTCTTTGACAACTTCTAGATAACAGGTGATCATCAGTGCAAGTGGGAGAATTATTTTACATTCCAGTGTGATCTGCACCTTTAAGAAGCAAAAGACCAGAGAGTATAGGGGACTATTACCATTAGGAGGAAAACACAACAGTCTGGAACAGATTTCTCCTTATTAATCACCATCCCCTGCATCAATTATTATAAAACTGCAACGCAAAACTAATTCAGAACTGTCAAGTTCTTACTGCCTTTCTATTTCATTTTAGACTATTCACACTGGTAATAGCCAAGCATATATTGCTTTTAGACACTTGGAGGAGAAGTCAGCTTTTCCATTAGGAAACAAGTCATCTTTTGACCTAGTTAGAACAATAAAGGATTTATTTTTTTGTTCTTATAACGATTTCTTTAGTATTAGTTTAATTTTTTATAATGATTTCCAAATACTCCCTATGAAGAATAAATGCAGCAGAATTTCTCATATATTCAACTGCTACAGCTATTGGCATTTTACAGATTTTAAGTTAATTTACTCTAAAAAGATAATATGATGAGGGGGTGGTGTGTGTGTATCTAAGAGCATACACTCTGAAAGATGTGCTCTCGGGTTGCGTCTAAAGTGCTTTTGCTGCTAAATGCATATTCAATCCACAGGGTTAGACTTGGGTAGTCTAAACTTACCTGCCATAACTACAAATAGTGTTGCTATCACATTGACTGTTCTGTAATGTAAATTATTAACTAGTAAATGATGGTGGAAGTACCTTGGGAGGTCTCTAGTAAAACTGCTTATAGTTTTACTATAAGTAAGTCTATGTAGATGACTACTATAGTAGTCATCTATGAGGTCACAGTGACTTTATCTGGATTTTACCTAGTTAGGTAAGGAATACTTCCATGGATGGGAGACTCTGCATCCTTTGGGTGGCATGTTCTGCTTGCCTGTCCTTATTTTTCCTTACATTAAAAAGAACCTCCCATTTCAACTTGTTTACAGTCTGTCATTATCCTGCTATGCACCATTGTGAAGACTTTAACCCTGCCTTAAAATCATAGAATATCCTGAGTTGAAAGGGACCCACAAGGATCATCCAAGTCCAGCTCCTGGCCCTGCACAGGACAGCTCCAATAGTCACACCATGTGCTTGAGATTATTGTCCAAATGCTTCTTGAACTCTGACAGGCTTGGTGCTGTGACCACTTCCCTGGGGAGCTTGTTCCAGTGCCCAATCACCCTCTGGGTGAAGAACCTTTTCCTAATACCCAACCTAAACTTCCCCTGGCACAGCTTTGGGACTGAGGTTGACCTGAGGTCTTGTCACTGATGACCAGAGAGAAGACGATCAGTGCCTGCCCCTCTACCTCTTCTCATGAGAAAGTTGTAACTGCAATGAGGTCTCCCCTCAGTCTCCTACAGGCTGAAAAAGGCAAGTGACGTCAGCTTCTCCTTGTATGGTTTCCCCTTAAAATCCTTCATCATCTTTGTTGCCCTCCTTATGACAGTCTCTAATGTTTAATGTCTTTCTTATACTGTGGTGCCCAACACTGCCCCCTGGATTTGAGATCAGACTGTCCCAGTGCACAGCTGGGTGGGACAATCCCCTCCCTAGCCCAGTTGATGTTGTGATGTTATGCTTGATGCCCCCCAGGACATGCTTTGCCCTCCTGGCTGCCAGGGCACTGCTGGCTCATATTCAGCTTTCCATCAGCCAGGACCCCCAGATCCCTTTCTGTGGTGCTGCTTCTCCAGTATCTCATGGCCCAGTCTGTTCCACCCAACATGGGGAAGAACTTCACCCGTCCTGTGATTCATAGTGGTAATTTTCCACTACCACATGAGAAATTTGTAATTAGTCATATAAGATTTTTAAACACAATGAAACATATTTTGGGGCAAAAAAGGTATTAGAACTCTGAACTTATTATCACTATCCAATATTTCTTAATTGTTATCAGCAGATGGCACCAGATATACTTGGTATGACCTGAGCAGGTTTTTTTTCTAAGATGTTTTATTAGGAGTCACAGCTATAGCTACTAGCAAAGTTTTAAATTTACATGCCTACATCTGTTTGAACTCCCATTTTGCACAATTGTTATAAAATACAAGGCAGCTGTATTTAGTCCATGGATCATGTACATACATACATGCTACTTCAAACTCAGTAGAACAGTCTCTAAAGGTTTAAAATAAAAGTTAGCTGTAATGTTCCTCTAGTTTCTCTCAGATCACTGCAGACATGATGTTATTAGAATAAAAGACTGAATTTGTATGATGTAATCCGATATTTTCTGCTTGTGATTGTCAAGGTGACAGTCTGAATGCAAGAGAAGAAAATAATAAACATCATGTAATTCTGATGAATTGGAATTATTTATTTTACTTCAAAACTCACATGTAGGATTAATACTTCCTCAGTTTATGTGCTGCATGAGCTTGTAACTACTCAAATCTCTACTATTAACTATTCTGCACATTAACATTATGTGTGATCCCTAGACTGCAACGCCTATGGTGACAGATTTGAGTGTTTCACAGGACAATGAACAGTGAGTTAAAAGCACCCAAAATAGTGTTCCACAACAGTATTTATTGAAAACCAGTAGAAACTGCACATTTTGGATGAAGTAGTGTGCGCAACTCAGAACTACACCTCAGAAAATAACACTTTTTTTTTAGTCTGAGATAATGTGTGCATGATTACATTGTCATACGTTTGCTATATTAGATACACATTGTGCGAGAAGCACAACCAGCTTGTGACAGCTACGTAACTGAAAGAAAACTACAAAAACAATGGGAGAACTCAAAGTTAAATTCAGGTATATGGCATGGTGTAAGAAAGCCATATTGATGAATGGAAATATTTTAGAACATGATAGAGATATCTTGAAATAGTAAATAGTTTTTAAAAGCTCACAGGAAAATTACTTTGGGATAGGAAACATGGCATTGAAGATACTTGATAGAGCAGCCCGGAGAATCTGAAAAGATTACTTGAATCTCAAACATTCTCCGTATAATTTTGTGCCTAAATTCCTTAACTTCTACAAGAGTTTCTCATGTGTCAGTCATCTCTTGGCAGATCATCTATCCTGAAGATAGAACCTGATTCACAATTGTTTTTCTTTGGTTTTGTTTAAAGAGGTCACATTAATATTGCATGGAAAAATGAGCTTCTAAGAACACACAATGTGTATTACTAGAAATACAGAAAATTAGTAGTCCACGAACAAAATGTCTGATCAAGTTTTTAAACAACTGATTCTGATATAACAATGATGACATGTCACATACTATAGTATTCATACTAAAAAAAGACCTAATATGTATTTTTTAAAGCACACTGTGTTTTTCCCTTAACAAATCAGAACAGTTGAACTTCAGCATTATGTAAGTGCACCACAGTCTACTCTGCTTGCACCATCAAAAGGGTGAAGAGAGATGTCATACTTGGGAATAAAGCATCTGGGTTTCAGATACATTGTTTAATGGCAACAATCAGTGTTTCATGACAAGAAGCACTCTGGATTTGCTGACGTGTCTGCTTAGCACAGGACTTTCCTACAGACAACTGACTACCAAACTGGTCTTTCACTAATACATAGTGAAGTTAGGCTCCTAACGGGAAGACTTTAGTTGTTTACAGCATCTCAAGAGTTTACCCGTTTTGGCAGGAGTTCTATCATCTTTTGTCCCATATTCTACAGACAATTCTCAATACATTAATGTCTGAAGAGTGTATGCTCCAGGCAACAATAAATGTATCATGGCTGCATCTTTTGAGAACTTCTGAACTAGTTTCCTGACACAAAAAAAACCCCCAAATCCCCTCAAACTAGTCTGCAAATTAAAAAAGCCATATATTAGTTTGCTCAAAATAAAGATTAATGGGATGAACAAATGAACTCTCTAATTTGCTCACTAGTCTTAGAAGTTGTTCACAGAAGCCCAAATTAGCTACAATAGCAAGACAGTAGATCATCTTGAGGAGTTTGCAATCCAAACAAGTGTTACTCCATTTTAAAGACAGTCAGCCAAGAATTCTACAATTTTCTGACAACGAAAGAACCTCTGGTTTAGGACCAGGCATAAGAACTATTCCTTAGTTATACAATTACTGGGTTTTTCTTTTATTCCTTTCTTCCTAAGTTGATAGTTGAACTCAAAAACTTTCAAAAATTCAGAAAGCAGACTTGGGATTTTCTTAGTAAAACTCTTCATCTTCCTCCTAAAATCCAAACCAGCTACTTGAATGCCTCATAAATTGGTTTCACATGCCCTTTACTATTTTCTTTTCCTTTTCACTTCCTGCAATTTGAGCAACTTTAAAGACTTTGCTAAAACCTGAACTGAAGCAATATTCTTAGTAATTTCTTACCCAAGAATACAGAAGTACTTCAGAGAATCACAAAAACAACTGCAAGTTTTGTTTTTCAATAGACAAAACCTCTTTAACCTAGCTTTATTGATCTGGCAGATCAAACCTAAAGAAGATGCTAAAAGCCTAATGCTCTTTGTGAAAAACTTCACTTAAAAGTCATTCACTTCACTAAGGTGAGGTCATGCCAAGTTTCACTTCTCCCATGATAGAAGTTCCTCTCAAGGAGTATCAAAAGAGATCATCTGCAGCAGGAGCATAAAGCAGGCGAACACTGAAAAACATCGTACACATCAAGACTAAGAAGAGATCTGACAAAGTAGAAGTTTGAAGGAATTAAAATACCTGCCTAGAGAGATGCCACACAACTGGGCCTGTGATGAGAATATAAGACTTCAAGAAGTAACAAGGTGCCAACTTCACTGGACATTTTATTTCAAAAGAAAAATAGCCGGTTTGAAAAAAAGCCAAGAGTCCAAAGGACAGACTCAAAATGCTGTTGCACTCCATTTCAAGTTCTTTAAAATGCAAAAAAGCAAAATGTAGACTGACTAGACACAAAGTCTGTACAGAAGAAGATTCTACACACCCCAGGTTCAAGGGCATCATAATCTCTCCTGCTACAGCAATGTAAAAGGGAGAAAACTAACTTTGCTTTTTTTTCCCACCTATGTGAAGGAAGAGAAGGTGTCTGACTCTAACTCTTTGTTAAAAGCAAAAGAGAGTTGTCACCCTAGCCACATTCTGCTATTATGACATCCACATGCACATACTAAACCCAAGAAAAATCTGTGAAAATTGTAGTTACTGCATTCATGGTAACTTCATTCACATTTCTGCATACATGTGAATTTAAGAAGGAAAAGGGGTATTTCTGCTGCTGACGACAGTGAGTAACCAAGCAACTTTCATGAACTAAGCTGACTTGTCACTCACTCATGTACTGCTCTGTCTTGATGAGTGTCAAAGAACAAGAACAGTCAAAGAATTAATGACCTACTAAATACTGTATTTTGACAAGAAGTTTTAACCTCCAGCTTGGACGTATTTGAAGGAGGAGCCTTCGTGCAAGAAGATTCCAATTTCTATTTTGTAGTCTGTAAAGCACGTTCTCTCACCTAAAATGTTGTTCCCATTGAAAACCAGAAGTGAGAATTTAGGAACAGAAAAATGTTTAAATGCTCAGAATTCCATAGAATGACACTTGAGGTTGGCATGAAAACAAAGTAGCAGCTCATGGTAAAAAGAAAAATCCAATACAATTTGTGAACAGGGATTCAAAAGAATGACACATAATGCAACAGGACGAAGAAGAATGGTAAGTAGGAAGGGTAGGACTTAATTTGGTGATTCAAGGAAAAGATTAAGGAAAACCAGAGAAATAAAAAAAGATAAAAATCAGAAACATCTATTTTAGTAGATAAATAAAAAGATACTTAAGAATCAAAATTAACCCTGAATAAACTGATTCTTCTAGATTTTTTTGTCGTATTTCACAATATAAGAGACATGCTTTTATTACCTTTCTTTCGAAAGAGTGCATTTAGATAGTTTTCTGCTTGGCATTCAATCTTATCAGTGTTAGACTGGCCCTGAGATGACAGTTCCTCTGTAGGCGTTGACTGTGAAGAACCAAAAACTGATGCACGATCCTAGAAAACATACGAAGATCATAACATCTTTCAGAAGTTAGTCTGCTGTAGTAAAATACAGAATTAAATTACTGAGCATTTGAATGGAATAGAACCACTAAAATCAAACTACTTTGAGTCAAAATGCAGAATTAACTTATTTGCAAAATTCAATCCCCTAACTCTTACTTTCATACCAAAAAATGAGTGTTGGGGAGTAATGCTTAATATAATGCTCATACTTACACTGGCTGTTTCTTTGTGTAAATTACAAAAGGAACATTTCTCATCCATAGACCAGTCAGTTAGCTCTTCTGGCTCACAGTCTTAAAGGAAGAAAAGAAAGCTAGATGTTTTAAACAAGCAAAAATGGATTTTGAGAACAAAACACACTTCGTAAAATTCTCTTAAATAAATCCCATTGCCAATATGATATGTATTTATTGGTACAATGCATTCAGTCGTACTCTTCAGATATTTTCAAATTCTTCTCTGGCTCATGCAGCTCAATTTACAAATAGCAAAGTGTCTTTCTTAAAGGAAAAGGTAAACTCATGTAATTCTATTGATTTTCTATCATAATTACTGGAGGCATCTGAATACTGCAAAGAAAGCTCAAATTGCAGACACTCTTTTTAACTGAAGTATGCAAACTTGTAGTAAACTAAGCTAAGAACTACGATATGGACTCCTCACCACGTGAGCTACATGCATTATATTTATAATATTTTAACTGATTTGATAGCATCACCATAGGTAAATCCAAGCCTTATATTCATTTGCAGCACTTGATTTATCTAGAAAAATACCTTTATATGTTCTATCAGAAAATGTACTTCAGTCTAGAGGGAATGTAGGACTTATATTGTGTATATCAAGTCCAGTCTTCTACTGAACGGAGGCACATAATCTACTTTCTTTAAACAAGCTACTAAGCTCCATTTAAAAAACTATGAGTTTTCAGCCCTGCTCTTCATGAAAAAGTTACTTTAAACTTTTCCCAAACCAACTGCGCTAGTAGTTAAAATTAAGCTTCTAATTTATTGTTTAAAATTGCACATGGCAACTTATTCCAGTTTGCTTTTGTGGCAATATTATTCTTGCACCCATGAACAGTAACTACATAGGTATTTAGCCCCTTGACACATTTACACAGAGACTACAATTATCCCCTTTACACTCCATTTTGTGGCTAATCTAGTCCACCTCATCTTCCTGAACATGGGGACCAAGATCTCAAGATGATGTCTTTTACCTTTACACCAGACTTCCTTACATTGCAGGCAGTACTTTTCCTAGAGTATCCTAGTTATGCAGCAGCATTTATCACAGTGAATCCAAACACAATTAACTACACCACCAAGGTCTTCTCCATCCTGTTCATTTCCAGTTTATGCACTTACAACCTAAACAACATTTTCACTCCCATTATTAATTACCAGGTATGTTTTCTCCTTTCCTCCATACCACTTAATTACAGTCAGTTCTGTTTAGGGAGGTTCTTGAGATTATCTGCGTTCAATAACACATGTGGTAGCCTGATCTTGGCTGGCTGCCAACCCCCCAACTCACTGATAGTCTAACTGCCCCTTCTCAATGGGGCAGGGGTGAGGAGATAGGATGGTGGGGGAGAAAATCAGGGGGAGAAACTTGTGGGTCAAGATAAAGACAGAGAGATCACTTACCAATTACTGTCACAGGGAAGTCACTCGACTTTGGGAGAATCAATTTCATTTACAGCCAATAAAACCAGATTTTCATAATGAGAAAGGGAAAACACTAAACCACCTTACCAACCCTTCTTCCCAGCCTTCAGCTTCACTCCTTCATTCCTGACTCTTCTACCTCCTTCCCCACCCCAAGCAGTGCAAGGAGGATGGGAAACAGGCTGCTCTCAGCTCCTAACAGCTCCTCCCTGACACTTCCTTCTCTTTTTTTCCCTGGTTCCAGTTTGGGGTCTTTGCCATGGGCTACAGGTCTTCACAAACTGCTCCAGTGCTCTTTCCACAACTGCAGCTCTTCATGAACTGCTCTAGTACGCATCTTTTCCACAGGGCACAGTCCTGCAGGAAGAGACCACTTCACAGACCCACAGCCCCTGCCAGAAAACCTGCTCCTGCATAGGGTCCTCTCTAAAAGCTGCAATTCCTTACAGAGGCCTGCTCCAGCATGGGATCCCCATGGGCTGTAGCTTCCTTCAGGGCATCTCCAGCTGCTCCAGTGGGTCCTTCATGGGCTGTAGTGCGGATATTCCAGCAAGGTCCTCCACGGGCTGCAGGTTCTAGTGCTTCACTATGGTCCTCTCCATGGGCTACAGGGGAATCTCTGCTCCAGTGACTGGAGCACCTCTCCCCTCTTCCTTCTCTGACCTTGCTGTCTGAGGGCTGTTTCCCACTGCTTTCCACCCTCCTTCCTCAACTGCTGAGCTTTTACTTCTTCTCAAAGACAGTCTCAAAGATTAAAAAAGCAAAATCAGAACAAGATCACTCTGAAAAATAAAGGTTCTTCAGCTGAGCACAAACGTAATGTAAGTAACTCCACATTATTACTTAAATCCAGTTTACTCAGCTCTAAAATACTAATTTAGAACAGAATTCTTTATTATTGTATTATATGCTTTCAGGGATGCAAAACAGCAGTTTTTACAGGTTGACCAGCTGATGATTACAAAAAGACATGGTATTTTTCTTGGCTGGACAGTAACAAGGGATAATGAATCATTTTTGCTGAATTAATCGACCTGTCCCAGCCCATTAGAGCTATCCTTTAGGATGTCCACTGCATAAAAACAACACTATTCCTTCATAACAAGTTCAATGTTTTCCTTGCAACCACAAAAAATATATCTATGAGCCTTGCGATTCTACACCTAACTCTAGGACAGAGTTTATACTTTCAGAGTTTATACTTTCAGGTTTCATACGTTCAGAGAAATTTTTCTGCCTTGGAATCCTTAATATCCACCGGTAAAAGTCAAACTAGAGAGCAATCCTTGTGTATTGCCAAAAAAGCAAACCTTGAGAAACATCAGCTCTACATAACACTAATCCCTTTATTCAAAGTAGTATAAATCACGTACAAGACATATTAAGTCTGCCAGTGAGCTAAGCAAAACTGACATCAGATATCAGATATATACAAGATATATCAAATGCCAGACAACCAACAGTCTCAGGTCACCACCACAGGAAACATCCTGAGATCAGTATTAAGTTTTTAACAACAGATAGGCAGCCATACTCCCAGAAAAATCAGAGGCACAGATAACACTTCAAGCAGAACAAACTTTCCTCAGCAGCATTGAATTTAGGATGATTATCATCTTCCCTCCCCATTTTATCTTGCTTGGGGGTCAGATAATGAAAGATTTGCAGACAACTTATAATGCTTTCCAGCCCATGAGAAAAAGTTGCTAAATGTAAACAGCATTTTAATACTAAACACAGTACAGATTATTATTATTTGAAACCAAAACCCTTTAGCACAAAGCTGTTCAACTTATTTCCATTTATTAAGAATAAAATTTTATTTTTTCATTTCTTAAGAGAGTCTCACATCTTCGTTTCCCCAAACCACTTTTCCCAAGAAGTAGTGCCAAATTAAGTAAATTAATTCAGATATCTGTAGTACTGAACATATTCCTTGTTTACATCTTAAAATATGAAATAATTGTCTAGTAAATCTAAATCCAAAATAGCTTAAAAATTCAACTCTTATTTTCCAGTATTTTCTGATTATAATAATGTCCCAAAAGATTTTCCAGCTATTAATGATAATTTTGAATATATCACCCCTTTTCTTTTTATACAGCACTACTGCTTCCTAGTAAGTAAATGAAAACAGCTAAAGTGTTTATCAAGTCCTTCACATATTTAATATCATAAAAACTCCAATTCTATTAGATTTGTGTTTCCAATATAATTTTTCACTACTATAAATACTCCAAAAAACATAAGGAAAAAGAAAAGCTTCCAAAAACATAAGGAAAAATAAAAGCTTTCTTCCTGTATAAAGAAGATTTTTTCTTGGCAGAGAAATTCTTGAGAGCTGCTTTTCTCCAACAAGACATGGCTTTTCCTTAGGGGTTAAGAGAATAGAACCCCAGCAAATAATCTCCCCAAAAAGAAAGTACACGCATACAACCTCATTAGAGGAAAAGCTTTTTAATAGTTTAACTAACTATCCTAAGGAGAATGTAAAGAATAACAATTTATATGTGAATCTACTTAGCTGAAAATGGGTATAAGGAAAGGATTAGCAAGCCCTAAAGATTCAACGACATAAGCCTCAGTTCAGAGCCTGAACCAAGGTCAGATGCCAAGATACAGAACTTGACCCCTTTGCAACCAGAAGCTGCAGAATCCAAGCAGTCAGGAAAACAAACTGGTGCTGAATAATGGTGACAAGAATCACTTCAGCAAGTCCACAGTAAATCCTACATACACAAGAATTTCAAGATACAAAAAAAAAGGTTTCAAGGGTATTTTCTTGGAAAAGTGTAATAGCCTAGTAAAACTGAAGTGTACCTTTTACCATTTAAATTTGTCATTACAATTTATTATTCACTCAAGTAACTTTCAGATAATACAATACAATAATTTAATCTATAGATCAAAAGCTATTTCAAGACAGAACTAAGGAGGAAATATATCAATCATGTTAAGTTTTTATGCATATTATTGATTTTTTCATGCAACAATGAAGCCCACAACATAAGAGAAAAAATATTATTGTACCTAAGCAGCATATATTTCAGCCAATTCTCACATATTTCTGCACAAGAAAGCCACATAATTTCTTGAGGTATGTTCGAGGAAACATAGTCCTGCTGCTAATGAGCCATAATATTGCATGTTGACAGTATTAGTTCAGTGGTTATGATGAGGAAAATGGACAGCCTAAAAGATGCAGTAATTCAAGCACATTGCTTAGAGTCTAAAAACAGGAGCTCTAATTCTACCACCCAGATCTTTTAATGAAAGCAAATTATTTACTTTGTATCCCAATTTCATTATCTGTAAAGTGAAAAGTGGCACTTATGACAGTGGAACAACCTGTATGAATTTTGAGACTTCTGTGTTAATCTTTACAACAAAATTCAGATTTCAAATCAGAAATAGCTGTGCATACTACACTAAAGATAAAGCTGACCTCTACTGTTCCAGTATGAACAATTTCACATGACATTATTCAAGTTACAGATACTGTATCTACAAAAATGAACCAAAAAATGGTAAGATAAGGTGAGCATCCCAACCTACCATGCCATCTCTCTTTTGCAGTTGGCTCCAGAACTAAAATCAATTTTATAGATGCATCAAACATGGAAATAGGCTTTAACTGTTGAAGAACTCTTGCACATTACAAACAAAAATTTTCAGAAATTGAAAAAACAAAAAAGCTCTGAAAAGTTACATTTTAGATAAACACGAATATAATTTGCAAGACAGTCACAAGGGCATCAAATAGCAAAGATATGCGAGCAATGGAAACATCAGATTTTAAATAGGTAAGAAATCTTCAACAGCATGAGGCAAATAAGTTAAAGCTAAAACTTTACCCCTAAGACAGCTGAAATATCTGCACACATGAACTCTTAAGGAGCAACATAAACTTTGCTGTGTAGCATATCATGCCTCTTTAACTGTAGCAGTTAGACTTTGGCCACTACCTCATTAGCTTAGTACTTTCTGCCTTCTCACCCAAAAAAAAAAAAAAAAAAAAAAAAAAAAAAAGCTTTAACCACTAATCAGTGTAAAGCCCAATACACACAGCCTATTGGAATTATAACCAGAAAAAAAAAAAAGAGATACTGCACACGTATAACAATATCCTGTTTCCTTTTCAAATGTGCTTGCTTATCACAACAGAAGAGAATACTAGTCATGAAAACAAGCTTTAATCCAACTGTACATATTTCTTAAACGTTTTTATGTCTTATTAGTGGCATGCCTAGCTTGAGACAGAAAAAAATATTCTGAAAACATGAGCAAAGTGGTATTCCAAGTTCCCCCCCTCCCCATGAAAATACTATGCTATGCATACATACAGGCCAAGGAACTTGCACATTATAAAGAGGACAAAACTATAACCAAGTTAAAGTAATTGCTCCAAAATATTCTAAGCAAAGATATACAGTACATGCCACTCTGCCTCGTGTACTAGCAGTAAATAAGTGATATGCTTTACGAATTACACTCTATCAGACAATGAATTGTAAGGAAATGAGATGGAACATTTTTAAGGTTTGACAACAGAAAGAACATTTTTTTAAGTCATAAAATGAACTTGGCAAAACAATTCTTTCAACACTCCAAAACAATTTTTTGCTGGATAGTCCTCATGTTGTCAAAGACAGATAAATCGTTCCATACTTAACTAAGGACTTATGTGTTATTGACAATTATTCCAGCAAAACCAAACCCATTTGGATTAATGCTAGGTCTTATAAAGGTAATGAAAAAGGTGTATGTATATATACACACACACTCTTAAGCATACTATGCCTTTATATATATATATATACACAAAGTATTGTAAAAATAAAAAGCTTGGTATATATATTACAAAGATGTAAAAAAATATGAGTATATAAAACGAATAAACTTTCTTGACCACTCCAAGACCAAACTAGCATCCATTACCTTCCTTTTACCAAATAATGTCAATAGAAACCTGAGCAGCTTATCTGCCCTTTCTAAAAGATGTTCAAAAACAAAGCAGGAGATGTACTATTCCAGAAGAGTAAGTCTTTCTCATGAGAGCTTCACAGAAAAGCTTAGCTAATCCAAATTCCCCTGTATGGGAACAAAACCTAGATATCATTCTACCTAGTGTTTTGCTTATGTACAGTATTGACAAGAAAATGAATAAATGAACATTGGAAAGAAAAGCGCTGGAAGATTTCCTTTCCCAAATTAAATATATACTTGAACTTCCTTAAGCTAAAAGAAAAACCAGTAAGTTAAGGTCATTGCACTAAAAGCTGGCTCATTTACCTTCAAATAAACTGAGGTCTCTTCGTAGCCTTGGTCCATAAAGCCCTTCTAAAATACTTTCAAAACCTGGAGACAAAAGAAACATTTAAAACAGTAAATCAAAGGTTTCTTAAAAGAAAGCAAATTCCAGAGGACTGGCAACAAGTATCCTCAAATTCTGAGAGCAATTCTAAAAATTGTTACATTTATCAAACAAATATTTACTCCTTCCACTATAGTACTACTCAACAGCATTAGAAGATAAAAATAAGACAAGGCAACTGCCATCTGCCCACAATCAGCCTATTAAGCCATGCCCCAACAACCTCATTAGACTTAAAATAACTACCACAGAATCTTAAAGGTGGGAGGATTAGCCTCATAGCTCGATGCAAGTGAAGGAGTTTCTCTCTTAGCCTGAGAATCAGTCATGTACAAAGAGAGGAAAAAATGAAAAGAAAACAAAAGAAAACTTCAATATCAGAAACTTCTTATTTATGATCTCCAGAAACTACATAATCTGAGCAGGCTAATGTTACTACAAATAGCAAAAAAGCAAGCTTCTTTTGCTTCTGATACCATGACAATGCTCTCTAGTCCCCTGCATCCATACAAAAACGTTTTAAAATTGAGGATTACATAAATCCAATTATTTTACAGATTTACCAGCTAGTCTGTTTAGGTATTTGGTAAAAATCACATACTTCAACAAGGGTGATGAGACACAGAGCAAATCAAATGATTGAAAAACAAATAAATAAATAAAGAAATAAACCCAAACTCACAAAAACAACCCAAAAACATGACAACTGATGAAATATAATGAGAATTTGCAGCATCAATAGAGCAGAAGTTTTGTTCAATATAGAAACAAAGCGCACCCCTTTCTCCTTCCAAATAATAAGCTTATTTGAAAATAAGAGGATAATTCAAAGAAGCATTTGAAGGTTCTCATTCTTTATACTAAAGGCCTGTCTGTAGCTATTTTGCTAGACCAGAACTTTGCAAGACTATTTTATCATCACACCACATAAAAGATACTAAAATCTTCAGGAAACAACTGCCAGAAACAAACAAGATTCAGAATCACAAAACTTGCTCATCATGTGATGCCTTTTAAGACAACACAACATCCTGCTCTCTCACCAAAAATTGTATTTACTTTTTGGTTTAGACTGCATGTACACTAGTATAAGGAAGAATAAATATATACCATATTTAAAGCAGACAATGAAAGCGATTCTTAGCACATAGAAGCTGTTCAGTTTGACAAGTCAGATTTTGTTAAAATTTCCATTGCAAAGTAATTTTAATATATGGACTGTATTGTGAATCAATTATAATGTCTACAAATCTTCTATTTGAGCTATAAATGGATTTATATCTTTATATCTTGAGCTATATGGATTGTATTTTCTACTTTTCTTTGTAATAAATATAGTACTATGAGATAACACAAAGTAAATGACAAAACCACTGTCTTCTCACAAATATATACACACGTACATCCTTTAAACAGTCTACAAGAACTAGAAAGCAAAAAGCCCAAGGCCCAGGCATATACTAAAATTTACCTTAAAGCATCATCCAGTGACTCTTAGATTCAATGTAATATAAATTCATATCTTATTAGCATTGCAAAAATTCCCTGTTCTTCTGGCTTCAAACGGTTACAGACAAAAAAAGCAAGAGAGATGAAGCCTGAAGTTAAGACAGCAATCCTCCAAACATAAGAGAGTGGAAATACAAAACACACACCATGTACTGCTATGACCGTTAATGCTACACACCGTAAGCCATTTTAGGGCAGCAGCTAGTTACCTTCTGGCACGTTACTGTCCCTGGGTAAAGAAACAAATGAAGCAGCTCTTGGAGACAACCCTGCTTATTTCAAAAGAGCCAACACCAACTCCTGTTTCTCACAACTTCATCAATCAAACAACAGAAAGCTTGCTTACCATCCCAATCAACACCCAAAACCTCCTTGGTCTATGGACACCTACCACCCTTCCCACCCTGTGGAGGGTGGTACTTGCTTCCGCCTTTACTTTTGTCCTTATCTGCCTGCCCTACCACCTGCTCCTGCCTATGCAAAACCATGAGAACTGAAATTCCAGCTCTGTAAACAGCAGTTTGTTAAGGAAGAATGCAATCTCCAAACTGACTTCCATACAGCTTGTATTAAAGATGGCTACTGGCACACTGTGGGAGTTGTTGGGTTTTTTTCTTTTTTTGCCCTGAGAAAAGGCTACACCAGCCCACTTCTTTGCTAATTCACCAAACTTAGTTCCATCCTATCCATCCAAAGTGCAGCTTCTCTTCCAAGTATTACAGAACTTCTCCAAGGAGCCACAACAGACTTATCCTCTGTGATCATTTGCTTCCTCACCTTTGGATACTGGATGCTTTTTTTTAAAAGAAAAACTTCTTGTACAACCAAAGAACATCAAGAGAATCTTTTTACAGACCTTAGGCTAAAATTTTCCCAGAAAGCACCTGTGTTGCTTCCATGTTTCACAAAGTACTTCTGCTGCCTTTCAGCAGAACTGATACAATTTTAGTTTAACCTAAACATGAAGATATATCTTAGTTTCTGGTGTTGATGAATGAATGCTGGACACTGATTCCCAAAATGTAACCACCTGGACGCAAGCAGTTCAATAAACCTTTGCTTTTCTTCTTGAGTCATTATGCTTAAGGAAACAGTAGTAGCAGCTTTGGAACTCTACATAACCTGAAGAGCCTACAGAAACCATTCAGAAATACACTTTGCTTATATTTTTTATGATTCACTAATGGAAAAAATTTGCTTCAAAATAATTTTACAGAATTTGCTGTCTCACGGTGGTTGATTGCCTCTTTGATTCCAAACTGCCTTTCAAAACTGTTACTCGAGATCTGACACTTTCTAGCTCCAAGCTGAAAAGTAACTCTTGGCTCTATTAACTCACAATACCCTGATCCGTCAAACTCCTTCTTTCTCTAATAAATTTATCATATCTTCATGTAAAAAAACAAACAAACAAAAAAAACAACAGCTTTCTTTACTACCTGACACCCTTTAAAATCCAAGATAGGTTCCTCCAACAATCTTCATAAGTAGAAATCTCTGATACAGCTAGTCTCTTAATCCAGCTACAAGTTTCCACAGTTTGCATTTTTGAATAAAGCTGTGAACAGAGCTTTTTCCCCATAGTAACTCTCCCTCCTGCCTTTCCCTCACCAATGATACTGCTTTCCTCACTCGGGGCTGGTATGAGACAGGAACTCCCACGAGGAAGGCTGAAGCTGTGACCTCCAGCAACAGGAAGGGGGCTCTCTTTTTCCATCGGTAGCTATTTGGGTACTGAAAAGGCAAACACAGCCCAGGAACAAGTTCAGGTTTGGCATATAAGCCACAGGTCACAGGCAAGGCCACCAAAAGGAAGCAATAGGTGACAGTAATTGCAGACTCCCATGGGGCTTCTGCCCAGTAGCTAGACTGGATGTCTTAGGAGTTCAGCTGTTGCCCCTGGTCCAAACCCAAAATGTTGCAGAGAAACTTTTATGGCTCATTTGGCCGTTGAAAATATAACCTGTTATCCATCTATCTGGCCACCATGATACTGCCAAAAAGCAACCTTCAGCAGACCAGAGCCAACGACAGGAGCACAGGGGCAATAGTGAATGACACCAGGTACCAACGTAATGAATGACAGAGCCCAGGTGTTGATCCAGGGTGAAAGCTTTCCTAAGGCAAACAAAAATCCTGTGGGATCAACATCTGACCACATGGCTGCAGGCAGGACTTCAGCTCTTATGACATTAGGATCCTTTGAGAAACAGAGTGCTTGAGAAAGACAGGATCTATTTGATAATGCATCAAATAGATGCATCACTGCCAAGAGGCTTGCCTCATATGAGGTCTTCAGACTAGGTTTGTCAGGAAAGTGGAGACTGAAGCCTAGAAAGGAAGAGAATGGCAGAGAGGGTAAATGCACACAAGGACCTTAAGGTCCCCCTAAACAAGTGGCATAAGCAGGGACACACCTTAAATAGCTCTATATGAATGCATTCAGCACAGGAAGCAAGCACCAGGGATTATAAACCAGAGCACATAAAAATATTACTGGTGAGAAAGTCCACACAACTGCACAACTGCAGTGGGTGGATACTGGCTTTTAAGAAGGGAAGTGAGAAAGTCAAGGAAAGTACTTAGATTTTCACTTAAACAAATGGAGCCTCAGTGTGGAATAGGCTACAGGACAGCTGAAAATCTACAGGTCAGGATTCAAGCAGGTGAACATCGTAGTGAATATCTGTTACAGACCGCCAATCAAGGGTAAGCAGACCTTACTTCTTCAAAAAACAAACAAACAAAAAATCTTCAAAAAACAAAAATACCCCAGAAAACCACAACCACCCTTAACCCTTAACAAAAAAAAAAAACCAAAAAAACCTACACACACACAAAAAAAAATCCCCCCAAAAATAAAACAAAAAAACCCAACCAAAAAAAACCCCAAAACAAACCAGAAAAAAATAAAGAAAGAAAGAAAAGAAAAAAGACTGCACAATCACCAAGACATATGCTGGAAACGCAACATGCCAGTGCAAAAGCAACCCAGGAGATTCTGTGGTGTCTGGAGGACAAATCTGCTGAGGTGGTGGACAAGCTCAGTAGGGGAGGGCACTATCTAGCTGCTACTAGATTAAGAAAGAGATAATCAGTGACGTGACAGTTAACAGTGGTCTTGGCCACAGCAGCCAAGAGATGGAATGCAAGATCCCAAGGGAAGTGAGGAACTTGAATAGCTGACTAATTTTCTGTGGGCTTACTAGTCACGGATTTACACCCCTCCCCCAAGATGGGGGGGAGTGCAGCGGAACCAGAAGTGTGATACTGTACTGTCTTGTCTAAACCAGAGAAGTCTCATATGGGCCAAGGATCTACGGCAAGGTTTTTATTGAGTTATCCTACTATTTTACAGAGTCAAAGAAATTGCAAGGTGAACAGCAATTACCACTATTAAGCAATTAAAAATAACAACACTTTGTGAATTAATTCCAGTATGTTAAGTGTCTCTACAAGTTTACTCAGATTTAAAACAGGATTATTAAGTCCAAAGGAGGTCTGTAGACTGTCTGCACAACTTTTTATTTAAAAGTCTTACAGAGAAGCTACCTTTCAGCTGCTCATAAATCTTAAACCATAAAGTTTTCCATAATGTTTTATCACTGTAAACTACTTAGTGTCTGAAACATCTTTAAGTCTATCTACACATTAGAGAGCTACCACATATGAACAGTGCAGGCTGTAAAATTCTTTGTCATGAATAAAACAGAGCAATAATTAAATGGATACATTCCATGGAAGCTTCCAACACTGTGCATATTATACACACTTAGAGGTACTCAAGTAATATACAGGGACTCTTCCTCATGACCAGATACAGCCTTTCTTCATCCTGCTCCTCAGCAGCAGCTGCATTGGCTGCGAATTACAAAAGCTTCCTCCATTCAGAAACTCAGAAGTAGCCATATGGTCCTTGTCACCCTGGAAGCAATGGATAGTTTAGCTTTAAGCCTAGAGAAAATCAGGTGAAGATTTACAGAAATTTTGATGCAAAATTGATCTAGGTTAATTTTGGACAGATAAAGTAATTAAACAGTTATACAATACAAACTGAGGTTGGGCAGGTTTAACTATACATTGGCTATTCTTTTCCCAAAAGCTATATCCCCATATTTCTGAGAGGAAATAGCTACTTAAGCGTCAGAGTTGAATTCAACACCTTCTCAAACCACCCAACTCCTCCTTCCCTCCCCACATCCTCTAAGGGAACAGGACTGTAAGTATGCTTTCAAAAAATTTGAATGACTCAGACTATGTGTTAAAAGAACAGCCAAAAAAAGAATAAATATCATGTAATAAACAGAAGTTGACATTTGACTACATTTTCAAATGAACCACTTAGTGGGTCTGAAGATAGGAGGAGTACTTACTCAACAGTTGGGAAAGGGAACAGTAATATACACACAGGTGTATTAAAAAGTTTTTGATAGGTTCGGTACATTCCACATCACATTAATTTCTTGATTTCTCTAATCTTATATATGGCCATATTAACTCCTGTACTTCTACGTACTTCTGAAATGAAAGTCCATTTCATAAAAGCAGATATATTTCCTTTCCCCTTTGTCTCTTCATTCCTTTACTAGTCTTCTTATCCTCTTCCCTTTTCCATGGTTCTGTTTAAGTAATCAAATTCTAGGGCTTTAGCTAGAAGACTTTTTTTTTTAAAGCCTGTATTTGGGACATTTTACTAAAATTTCATCATTTTTAGGTAAAAAATTTTAACAAAGCACTTTTTATTTGTTCTTTTACTCAGTGCTATAACACAACAATACTAAATCTCAAGATGGGCCTCAAGACCTGTACAAACTCTAATAATTAAAGCTGATGCAAGGGGCATATGGAGGCACTCGTGACAGGTAAGCACAGGAATCCATGTAACTAGATACCATGCTGTTAAACAATGCATTTAAAATAAGGAGAAAATCCCAAACAACGTGGAAGGAAAATCCTAATAAAAACACTGTAATACAGACTGTCATCACACCAATGACCTCGCAATAAGCCACTTCAAAAAACCTTTTGCTTATACTTGCTCTCCCCTCCTCTGATCTGCTGCAGCTTTTCCAGTTTAGGAAAGTATAAGCTTTTTTTTTATCAGTTCATCTGCTCAAAGATAAAAGCACAAATACTTCTAAATAAATTCACTTCTGGTTTGATATTTTTCTTAAGCCATAAAGACTGTTTTATTCATACCTCTGGATGCATACCAGAAACAGTAAATGAATGCTCCTTACAGGGGCAGAAAAAATTTAAATGAAAGAGGGAGATGCTTACCAAAATTGCTCATCTGATTAATAGTTACTGCTTTACTTTCCATCTTAATGTGAAAGATTACCCTTTAGATGAGATCCTACTGTACTCTGTAAGTTCCTCTATGTTTTAAGGAATTTGGAAGATTCTGAGTGCATGCAAATTAAGTTCTGCTTCTTCCCTTCTTTTCCAGCATATCATCAGCTAGGCACAGGGTAAGACTGCTGCACACTGCTTTGAAGGACAGGGCATGCATGTGTATTTTTACTACAATGAAATGAGACGTTTAGCTTTAAGCACTATGGGCTCTGGAAGCACTGCAGGAAAAAAAGAACCTTGAAGCTCTGTAAAACACAACTTAGTTAACCCACCTAAGAAAGTTAGCAGCAGTGTATGTTGAAATCTTCACAACTTCTGTGTGCCTAGAAGTTAACTTCCATCACCCTTCACTTTGTGCCTTACTACACCAAGAATCACATCTGAATAATGGAAGTTCAGATTGTTTTACTGAAGTCCAAACCACTTGTTATTTAGACTCTTACATAAAATCAGGCCTCACCCCTACTGCTGTTTAAGATCCTTAGTGGTGCTTGTTACTTAATGGGAAGATTCACGTATCCTCCTTGTTTTTATATTCTCAGCAGAGAAAGCAATTAAAAGTTGAAGAAAAAAAAATTGCAGATTTTAAGCAGTGTAGAGTTTAGCCCATTAATGTTGCTTTTAAAATCAAAACTAATGTGAAAGTAGGTTCAGAACTGATGATTTCAATTCTTAAAAGGTCGCAAAATTTAATAAATGGTCTTTAAAATGTAATTAGGAAAATCCAAAGAATAAGATTACATTTAATGAGATTGGGCACTGTACTGCCAGACACAGCATTAAAATTAAACTACCTTCGTTTATTTTTTGATGTAGTAACAGCTACTGTTACTTTACCCAGCTGTTAAACAGATTTGATAACAACTCAAGAGTTCAATTCCTGTTTCTGTATTTGCCTCTAAACACTTATCTAGTTGACACAGAAATTCTGTTTCCATTCTGAAGTCATACAGCCTATACTTTGAGTTGGTATTTCTTGATCTACGAGGACTATGACATAAATTGTATGAGGAGTCTCAGAATCTAAAATCACATTGGAAAGAAATTATGGACAAATCCTACACCCTGGTTTATGCCCCAGCCAACTGACCAACCTCCACCATTACCTGCCCCCTTCACCCCATACACACTTTTATTTAAGTAGCAGTAGCTTCATGCCAAGGTGTAATGCACAAGCACACAGTTCTGAGCTAAAACTCACTGACATAACCGACATTACCATGAGAAAAATTAATTAGATTCCTCCCCACTATCCTTGTTACTTTGCCCTTTTTCACTCACCTGAAAAGTGATTCCTTTTGAAAACGGTATATCATTCAAAAAAGTATTATATCTAAATTAAAAACTTCAGTTCTCCTCTCCATTCTGTACATTTTCATGACTGCATTATTTAGCTTGGCCCAGTATAGGAGTTTATCTGGAGGAAGTTTTGTGGTTTGCCTTACAAAGACAGCTACCTTGGATTAGAACAATCATACCACAGACAGAATTCAGCTTCACTGGGTTTTGTCAAGTATTAGAACTGCCTTAAATTTTTTTTATTAAAAGTACCCCAGGCAGACAAAGCACCAGTTGCAGCTCCCCTGAAAGAAAGAATCTGAAGAAAAGTGAAAGTTTTTCTCAATAGTGCTTCAATATTTACTGGTAAGTATTATTCATCATTAATACAGGTGCAAGAGCATTTTGTTTGGGCTTACTTAAAAAAGAAAGTCATCTGCCTTTCTTACACGTTATCCCTTTCATAGGAAAGTGGCTTGGAGCTCATGCTCACTCATCTTTTAGTTTCTAATCATGTTAACTTACAGCCTTCTGAAGTACTCCTACCTATAGTACCTATATTTTCCTGGCACAGCTTGTACTCTGTTGTTCACCATTATTTGCCACTACAGAAAGAACTGGTCTACCTGAAAAATGGTTATCTGCTCCAAACTTTTGCATCTTTTGTCTCCAACTGACAGGAAAATAAAATTAATTACATCAGAAACTCAAACCTTTTAAGAGTATGTGTTTATTACTCAGCCATCATCAAGTTCCTTTGATATACCAGACCACTCTCAATTATCTGGAAAATATTTTATCAGCTTTCCATAGCCCTAATTCAAAATTTTGAAAAAACACAAAATAATTACATCCATTTTTTTATTATACCTAGTTACCTTTATCCCACCATTAGGATATAAGCAGCAATCCTCTTACAGCTTGTTAAAGGAGAATACTCTGTAGAGAGTTATTTTAATATTTTATATGAGTGGAGCAGTGTGTTTAACAGAGAAACTTAAATTAAGCATTTACATCTGTGTCTGTTCCTTTTGCCTCTCCCTTCCTTCCACAAGTCAGCAGCTGTCCTCTTTGCCCACTGCCTGCCCCAACCACAGATGGATTAATAATTTTAGTCTTGTTTATATATTGACATAAATCTCAAAGTCACGGGGTTTTTGTTGTGGATGGTGGCTTGTTTTGGTTTGGTTCTACTTACATACTTGTTTTTAAACCTACTACTACAACATTCTGTAAAGGGTTGACTACGGTATGAAACAACTGAAGCAGTGAATTAAAAAAAAAAAAAAGAAAAAAAAAGAAAAAAAAAACCAACCCCAAAATACAAACACAAACCAGTAATCACTCAATCATCTTTTTGCCATTTTTACAAATGGCAAGAAAAAACCCCAAAAAAGTAATTTGTCAGAATACTGAAGACACAAATCAAGACAAAACAGAAGCAAAAACAGAAGCAAAAATTAGTGTATCTTTATTCAAACATTTTATTTTTCCTGTTTGCACCATCACTACAGAATATCTGTTCTTAAAATACATCATTTGATAAAGTAGTGGCCAGATTATCAGGTAAAAAGCAACCCATTTTTCTTGCAGAAAAATTCTTGAGACTTAATTTGGGACAGATTTTGCATAGGAATGGAGCAGGGAGGGGGCTTCTGTTGAATATGTTGTCTAGCTTGAATCCATTTCTTCCTTACAGCACAAAAAAGTTCTCTTATAATAGAAAGTTCTAAACATTTAACTTAAAACACTCATTTTCTTTACCATATTGATTCAGTTCCCTGAGCAAACAGGAACCAACATACCAGAGATTCCAAAATGAAAGGGAGGAAATCCTCTATTTAGACTCCAATACAAATTCCAAACCATAGCTAAAATGATGCTTTTCCTTCTCTGCAAAGCTTGACTCCAAGAACTACTGCAGATGAGGACACTGCTGCTGCCAACAAGACAGGGTGACCAAAACTTGAAATGAGACTACAGAACTATTGCAGTTCTAACTGCTTACTTTTCACTTAGGATAAAAATCCTTGGTTTCAACTCTTTATGCTGTGTTTTATTGTGGGGATGAAGACAGTAATGAAATATAGTTTCAGAAAAATATAACGTATAAAAAAGAACTAGCTGTAACATTAAACAGCTACCAGCATTTAGCAGAATACAAAGAGGGAGACTGCCATTGGCCATACCTCAGAGGCAGAACAAAAAGAGGAAATGTTGTGCCTCCCCCCAATTGTTCACAATTTTAAAGAAAAGGGTGGCAGCCAATGGGTGGGAGGGGGAAGTTTTGGTAGGTTAAATGAAGACTGCAATTAGCATCAACTCTGAGTTCAGGTATTTATAGATCACAGCAAGAAAAATGAGGTTCAATAAAAAGGGAAGCATTTCCATTCTCCAAAGTAATCTTCTATGGCAATGTGTCCTTGCATACTTGTAAACAGGAGAGCCCAACATGACACCTTTTACTTTTCAGACATTGCCAAAATTAAAAGTAGATTTAATTCATAATGTAGTAGTCAGATATTCTGAGAGAATGGCGTTATTTATAATTTAAAAGGTGGAAGGAAGACACTTCAGAAGTCACTATGCTGCTCTGTGGATAGGGAGAAAGAAAAATGCTTCCAAGAGACAGTTACTAAAACTTCATTTCTGTTCTCTCTAAAACCTCTCTTTGAACAGTAATCTAATCCCAGCTGCTGCACTGGGATACTTAAATCTGGAGTTGGTGTGAATACTGGTGCTCTTCAGACTCTGAAGCTTATCCTACTACCTTTCTTCTTCCAAGACTCTACATCAGAGCTAGATAGATACCAACTGTTATTCAGAACAGTGCTGGCAATAATTTGACCAGTTTATAGCTTGTATCCTTAGAGAAGGAAATTCAGAGGGAGGAAGTCACTGCAAAAGAAAATTACATCCAGCTTGGAAAAATGCTTATGACTTCCTCATTTGGCATCAATTTAAGTGTTTTACAACATGAGGAGAATAATGCCCAAGAGTAAGACATAGAAACAACTCACTTTCAGAAAAGCATGTGCCTAAAGCATGTGACTGTTTACTAATCATCATTTAAAGATCTACAAGAGGACTAAAAAGTTTGGCTGTTTTACCTGACAAGTTTAGAATTTTTAGACAAATTCTTCTTTTCTCCAAGAAGGCCTAGTAAGATGTACACCAAACCACAGAAAAGTCAAGTGCACAGTGAGTCTGTAACAATGAATAGGTCACAACATTGTTTTACTGCCATGCAGTATCACCCATGTAACCAGCATCTGGGAGAAAGTCTAGGAGTCAACTAACAAATAAACAGGTCTTGCACACTTCCTGTATTATCAGAATCATGAACATTGGACTTTCTGCTAAGAAAAGTTGTTAGAAAAAAATAGTTATCAGAAAACAGCAGTTCACTGAGCCAAAAGAAAAAAAAAAAAAAAAAATCAAAACATTCCTAGCCTGATGGGCTTTTGAGAAACTGAAGCTTAGGATTCTGTGTTACACCATGTGTCTACTGCAAGCTAATGAGGTTACAAGCCTTCAGAGCATTCCATGAAATTGATGCCTGACACTAAATTTTGCAAGGAAGAGAAATTTCAGAAGAGAATTAGCTTCAAAGTAATTTGCAGGTTTCTTTTAAATTATAATTTCTGTGTCACTCAACCAGTCTATTCCCCACAAACAGCTTTGAAATTATGAACTGGAGAAAAGTCATTCATCTCTCCCAGCAGATCCATCTTCCTCCTATTCAGAAACTATTTGCTATTGAGAAACTATTTATTGGTTTCTATTATTTTAAAAGTTTTAAATCGACTGAAATCCTGCAACTAGACTGCACTGAAATCAGTTGATGCTTTTCTTACCTGCTGAAGCTCCAGAAGGAAAGGCTTCTTGTATCAAGATACCAAACTATACCACAGTGAGTGAACTATCAACTCTAAAAATCTCAGTGTCACATTCTTCAAAATATTTATTTTCAAACATATCATTAACACAAATGCTGAAACCAGATTATTAAAAAACACTTTAATAATCCTAGAAATACCACAACATTAGCATGAAACGAGTGGGACATACCTTTTTAATAGCAGTTAATTTCTTAAATTTGTCTTAAGTTCACTTTTCTGCATTTTATAATACCTATGCCATGTATTTTCACCTTTAATTTACAGCTTATTTTTACCAATACCTAGTTTTAAAAAAATAAACTAACAAATCCCAAGCCCCTCTAACAGGCATAATTTTTTAATCCAGCCAGAATTTGGCTTTGTAAATTAGACAAAATTTAGACCTGGCAACATGTTAACAAGAAACAGACTTTTATCTATTTAAAAACTTCACTTTGAATAAAAATCTTTAACTATGCCTACTTTCTCTAAAAAATATTTTCTGGTGCTCATGGCTAAAATTGCAAGTGCCTCAGATGCTCCTGTTAGATTGAAAGAACTCAGCTAAACTGTGATTTCAAACCAGTTCTTAAACATGCTCAGTGAATAAAAGAAAAGATGACATTGCTCAAGGCACATAGGCAATGTTATCCCAGCTTACAGGTCATGGACAACCAACATGGAACCTGCATCATTTAAGTCAACATCTATTGAACTTGCAGAATACACTGAAATGAATAGACAAAAGTTTTCAATTGTTTAACTTTTGATGAAGAAGGCTGAATCCCTTCATTTCCCCCTGGATATTAGAAAAGCAGAAATACAGAAACAAAGACTTTAAACACAAATTTTAGCTTCACATTGGGCATTTTCATCAGATAAAAGGTGTCACATATAAGAGGAGAACAGGAAAAAGTCTCTGGGGTTTGCTTTTAGTATTTGACACAATTCGAAGATTAAGCAGGTGTGATTGGGGTTTGATGGTTTTGGTTTTTTTGGTTGGGCTTCTTTTTTTTTTTTAAGCAATTAGCATGCATCTGTAAAAATTTTTGATAAATTTCCTCCCAATCATTAAATGGCACAAGACAAAGCACAAAGTTATAAGCTTCAAAGTGTAGGACTTCAACTCCTCTGCAGTGGAACACAATTCATATAGCACTCAAATTCAACCATAAACTAGACATGAGAATTTACTGGGAAATTTTTGTAGCAGTTTTGTATTGAACTTCTGATTAGACTCTATAAAATTCACATTACTATCAACTGTCCAACATGAGTTGGGGAGCAGAACACCCCAAAGGAAAACCAGATACATTTTAAGTACCCAGTGGCAAGATTCTGAATACTTGAATCACACTGGGAACAGACAAGAGCTCTTCCACAAGGCAGATGGGTTTAAACAGTAACTATTCTGTCTTAGAAACACTCTGTTCCTTCTGTATTCCAGCACTGTCTCTTCCTTAGCAAAAGTAAACATTCATTATTTCCACAGACAGTGATTCTCACTTCTAAATTTGTTAGTCTGCTTTAAAAACAAAGAGATACCTCTTCACTTTATACTATACAAAAATGGAAAAAAGTTTATGTCCCTGTTTTATTCCTTAAAACAAACAGTGCTAATTCTGCACTAGGATCAAGCAGCTGAAAAAGGATTTGAATCAGTTGTTTTAGGGTTAATTTCTTTTTCTCCATAAGAACCATAAATTATAAGATAAATAGAAAAAGCAGAATCTTTAGCACAATTCATTATTCTATTCACAGTTTAGTAAGCTTCTTTGACCCAAGACAGCCATAACCCATTGTTTCCCACCAGTCTCAAGCAAGACAAAACAGGAAACTTCAGTACTTTGAGCTGATCTATGAGTAGAGTACATTTCCCTCTTAATGAAACAATTCAGAAAGACAACTGCAACCACTTAGGGAAGCCAAGTGAACTGCAAGGTCAAGAATACATGAATAGGATTTCTTAACTGAAAGGTGTGATTACAGTCTGCATTTCCAGCAAGAGGGAAACTTCTGCAGGAACCAGATCAATATCAGTACCAGCATTCTGGAAAACTTAGTCTAACTAAGTTACTCACCTGGTACCAAATTTCTTAAGTCAGTCTTACAGGTCAAGATCACTCATATCTCTCACACAAAGAGCAAAACAACATATATTACTTATCAGAAAGGTTGAGAATGAAAGAGGAGAAAATGCCTGATTGCCACTTGAGGTACTGAACACACGAAGCTGTTGAGTATCCAGTTTGCAGCTACCCTGAATGCCACTTAATCAGGTCAGTTAAGGGCAGCTGGAGAAGTGCAGCACCACACAGAGCAAGGGAGAGTTGACAGCTCTTCAAATACACCATCCAAATCACTACCAAGTAACTACTCTCGCAGACAATAAAAGAGGCTGTTTTGGCTCTTCGTAGTTTGTGATGCCGGTGGCTGAATGAGGCAGACAAGGCAAATGATTCAATGCCTCAGTGCAGAAAGATGTCAGAGTTGCCTCAGACAATATGAAAGAGAAGGAAATTACTTCAAGTTACATCAAGTAGCAGCTGTCAAACTACTACTGTATGTGACAACCTGGAGTAAAGGCCTTATAAAAGCAAGGTGTGGGCCAGTAAAACGCCTTCCTGAACCACTGGACAAGTATTCTTAAAGTCACCAACTAAGAGACACGTGCAGCAAGTAATATCACAGACTTCAATAACCTAAATCCATCATGCAAGTTTCCTCAGGTCACACTACAGCCTGTTTCTCTCACAGCTTTTCTCCAGCAGTGTAACTGCAGAAAGCACTGACTACCTAAATAAGAAATCCATGATACACTACATTTTCAGCTCACTCTTCGAAGGTTTGTGGGACAAGGAGTGCTTGCCAGAGAGGACAACAGTAATTTAGACATGACTGATTTATAGACAAACATTTCCTCAAAAACTCTGGTATTTTAGGATTTACTAAGCAGTTTATCTCTAATATGAATTCTCCAGTGAAACTCTGATGTTTTGTGGAGAAGCTCTAGCTTTAAGAAAACACTCTGTTCTATGCAAGTGACACAGTGACGTCCTAAGTACCCAAGGCTCATCTACCATTGCTTCTGAGGGCTATGCACAAAGGTGATCTAGGGTCAGTGCTTAAGTGCAGTTTTTCACATCAGCACTAAGCTCAGAGCTCTCTGGACACTTCCAACGTTTCAAGATAAGAACTGACACCACAAGTTCCAAATGGACTATTTCTTATTAAATCCTATTTCACTAGGGTAGAATCCATTTGTTCAAGAGTCAGTAGACTTTGACAAGGATGCAGATGGGAAATAAAGGTACTTTCCAATATATCCTAATCAGTCTGATGGTCTTGCTGAAGAAATTATTTCTGAGAAGGTATAACATCTGGTATTTCGAAAGGAAGGCCAATAGGAGTTTAAGGGAGGGTTTGTTGTTGCTACTTAAAAAGCAGTAAGGGACTAAAGCAAACTGCAGTAAGGCATCTAAGAAAAAAGAGGGCAAAAATCAAGAGCCACGTCACATTTCTGAGGTCCTTAGAGAGCTGTGAGGGCTTGGTGACATGGAGCAGGAGTGCATGTTTTCGGGCACCACTACAGCAGACTGGTATTAAGTGCTTATTGCATATACATTAGTTAGTTAGGACACATGTGTTGTCATGGTTTAACCAATTTAAATACCAACTGGCATCTCAAGACAAAAACTTTGTCAAGCCTGCAGGGAATTATGCATGTAAAACAGGCACAGAACTGACAAAAAAGGAGGATGACAAGAATGTAGTAATGCTGAAGGAGATGGTCTAGCCTCAAGAAGACAATTTCCTTAAGAGTAAGCTTTACCTTGCTAAATACATTTAACCAACCATTAAAAGAACCATAAAAGTACACCAGAAATTCTGACTCATTGCATCAGCAGAGAATATGATGTAGGCCTCAAAGATAAACAAATGGCATTTTATTTCACATCCAATTAAATGATGGGCAGGAACATACATACCTGTAAACAAGTAAAGAACCCAATAAGAACCGTGCAGTTCAAACTACTTTGACTGAAGGATCTCACTTCCTGATAGATCACAGGTCAACTATAATTGAACAAGATTTAGGTATCAATAGAAAGAGGTGTGGCAAGACTTCAATCAGGAGAGCTTTGGAACTTTCTAAATATCACAGGAAGATCTCTGACCTCAAAAGCCACAACAGAGTGGAATACACAGCAGGTGGCAAAATTCCCAAGTAAACAGGGATCATAGAGCAGCTTGTCTTGGAAGGGACCTTAAAGCTACTCTAGTTCCAGCCCCCTGCTGTGGGTAGGGACACCTTTCAAAATGGCAGAAGTGAGTTTATAAACCTTATTTCCCCAACAGCCATTGTACTGTATCACTTCCAAATTTGTTTTTAATCAGTTAAATACTACTCATGAAAGTTGAAGGATGGAGAGAAGGATTGAGATGCTTCAGGAAGAATAAGAAAATTGAAGGAGCACGTACCAGAATGACAGGTAACTCCACAATCACTGCATTATTTAGCTGATAGCACAGCAAACTTTTCAAACAGTTTGGGACAGCTAGCACTCAAGCCTATACACAGAACGGTCTAAGGCAGCAGTAAAACTCAAACAGATTCTCTTTTTCTTCTCCCTCACCAGTGGCTAACTCCAGAATGACCTACATCTGAACTAAGGTCACAAAACAGTAGCCATTTGATAATCCTTCCCCATTTTCAGATTAGGGGGCTTAATAGCTACACTTAAGTGAAGTCAGATCTTCACATTTAGCTAGGCCTTGCTGTGGCACGCTGTGTTCTGTGAGCCAAACTGCCAGCTGCAATCACAAGCAGAGCTTCTTTGAAGCAGTCTTCTACAATCTACATTATATATGGCAGCCATACTAATTCATTGTTAATCAAAAGATGTCCAGCAGTTTTACACCAGTAGCATTTTAACCTGGAATTGCTAAATGGTGTAGTACTTTTAGAATGGAAAATAAAACTTCTCAATAAGATATACGAAGTGTTTTGATAATAGTTATGAAAAGCAGGAGCATATTCAACCCCAGATTAATTACATTGTCCTCTGACTTATCAGTGGATCAGCAGACTAGAAATGCACTAAAGCTAGTTCATAAAGCTGAATATTCCATAAAATTCCATGAAAGTGGAATTAAGACTGTGGAAATTATTCACATGTAAGACTAACTAGCCTTTAATTAAGATGATTTGAAGAAGTTGGGAACTGTGGAAGGAGAAATAAATGCTTAGAATCTGAAAATTTGGCATTTTTAAAATAAACTAGCCACATTTTACAATAAAACACACTGAAAATCAGTAATTTTTCCCACTGAACAGCATTTTCAACATGAGTAATCAATCCCCACATGCCACAAAAGCTAAGATGTCTCATAATTGGGTATCAGGACTCTACTAAGTTATAGAGAAACTGAAAGCGAGCAACATAGTAAAAGAGGTCACAAATTCAGTGAGCTTTCATTTACCAACGAAGTTTAAAAAAAAAAAAAAAAAAAAAAAAAATCACATCTAGTGACATTTACCCAACTCAAGCTCCTGCAATACAACACATGCTGCTACAGAGATACAAGCCTGGATGGATGTTGACAACCAAACACAAGAGCAGTAGCTGAGACACTAGAAGAATTTTGCCAAGAGTAGGATGTTAATCTAAGAAGGGGTTAATCCAGCTTCTCAAGATACTACACAAGAACCTGGACTGTGCCAGAAGTGGAAACAAAAAAAAAAAAAACAACCCTGACACGTGGCTCTTTGATCTGCAGAGTGGCATGCTGCTGACCACACCCCATAAAAGGAATTCAGCCTCCACAGCTCAATGCATTTCTGCAGATTCAGAGTTCTCTGCTGTTTGCAATACCTCTTCTGTGCCCTTACACGCTCAAACAGATGAGCCACTACCATACATCTTCCCTACCCTCCCCTCACTTCTTCCTGGCTTCTTTGTGCCTTTAGTGAATGGAAGGATAAAGTGGTAGATTGGCAGTGGAAAAAGAAGAGATGTATCACACAGCAACTTTATACCTCCAAACAAGGTTGTGTTTGATTTCAGTTCTATTTGGTTTTGTGTTCTATGGGTTTTTTCCCTAATGTATGGTAGCCAAATTTAGAATGTCATCTTACTTTTCAGAACTTTGATACTATACACGTGAACCACACCAATTCAGTTCTGTTCCAACCTCTATTAATGTTCCAACCTATCTTATCAAAGTTCCCACCAAGCACATTGAAGAGACCAAAGTTCAAGAATAATATAAAAGACAGGAGTTCTAACTGGGACAAAGAATTTTAAGTTAGTGAAGTCTATAAAGCTCTGCCTGACCTCTACACTTTACATAAACACACTGAATTCTAAAGGTTAGAACAACAACTTTGAAGCCCTGATACTTGAGTCATATTTAAGAGAAAGGGATCCATTGTAACTACCTACTCAAAACATCCATATAATGTAGCTGAAAAATAAAAAAGGCAAGGGTGGAAAAGGGAAAGAAGTACTAATTTTTCCCATTTTAGCTGTAGGTAGTACAAGCCCTAGCTATTTGAGAGTAGCTGGAATACAGCTCCTCAACAGTATACACTGATCTGATAAAGTGACCAGCATAACACATACCTATTACTATTTCCCTTACATAGCAAGCCAGTTCAGGAGACTCAGCTAACAGAAAACCAACCCAGAGCAACAACAACAAAAACATTAGTAGGCCTCCCAGATTAACTTAAAACAGAAGGGCAGCTCACTGTTATACCACATAAGTTGCACTACAAAGGGAGAATAAGCGGAAAGATCTTATTATTAGTGGTACTGCATTCTCTCTCACCAACAGTCTTATTGGTTAGGACATTCTCCAGCCAATTTAGTTTCCAGCACACTTCAAACCCCCAAAAATGTTGCTAAAATAAGCAGTTGCTAAAAATCAGAAGGCTTGTTCCCCCCAGTAAAGCTACTTACACTTGACTCAGGGAAAAACAGGTACATTGTAAACCAGATTGGAAAACTGATCCAAGTTAAACTAGATCTGACCTTTTCTTTCCTCTTCTTCCTCCTGCCACATTTCCCCTCCTGTTTTCTAGGTTGGTGTTAAGCTAGATTAGTTTTGCAGTCTAGTTTGTTGAACTGTTTAATAAATGAATGCTCATACCAGTCAACATAAATCATGAAGGTAGGTACAGTGAGTTCAGAAAGAAAAACAGTAATATTGTCTTGTGCATCAACCCAAAAAAAAAATCCCCTGAACGTTACTAACCTCAAGCATTAGAGTACACAGTTACTACATGCCAAATCAAGGGAAGAACTGAGAGGGAGTTGCAGTGACTTTATTTGCACTCCATGGTTTTGGTTTACACAAGTTCCAGCTTAGGAAATTCTCAGTGCCCATAATGCAGAAAGACTATCAGAATTTAAATTTCTCAGCTATCAGCCACATAAAAAGTAAACAGTTACCATATAAGAACATACAATAAGAAAGTTCAAGCTATGCCTAGAAACACTGACAAAGATTACAGTAGTTCCTGGAACACTTGAAAATTGAACTGCTTCCACATACCAGTATCTAGACATAGGGAGCACCAAAAACAATCACAGGTTTTATCAAAACTACTGAAGATATGTGTATCTGCTTGCATGCCCAGCAACACATTTCTGTTCCATGTGCAAAGAATTCAAACCAAGCATTGCTTGCATCCCACACAATGCATGGATTAGTCTATGTAGGAGGTACAGTTTCATCTTTCATAAAAATTATGCTCCACAGATCCTTAAAATTGCAGGTTCACAAGGTATTGATGAACTAGTACTGCATCTACTGCTAGATACACAGAACCTCCTTCCTCTGCCTTTTCAACTAAATCTCCAGGTGTCATTAATCTAACTTTTCTTGTACTGTTTTCACCACAGAGAAATTTCTCTCAAGAGTCAATCCTAAGATAGCCCTTCAAAAACACATGACAGCAGTGAGCAGTTACTTCTTTCTGAGAGAAAAGCTGATGAGTTGAAATGGATTATGAGAGGATACAGAAAAGAAGCTGATTTAACACCACGTACTTGAAACAAAGATAGTCCAACACAAAACAAACCCCACGCGTTTTCTCTAAACTCAATCTAAAGACAGTTAATGTAATACATACACTGCAGCAACTTCCAATGACCCATATACACACACTGACCATTTTTTCCTCTTTTGTTAACCTGGTTTGTTCAGGGGAAATTGGGACGGTACATTTAGGACTCTGTTCCATTCCTGCCAGCTAAACCAATCCAGTGGGTTCCTCTCTGCTACTACCCATGCTGCTGCTGTTGCAAATGCCCATCCCTTTTCTTGTGCTAGCAGCAGGAGCCATAGGATTTTTTTTTTCCTGTAAACTCTGCAACAGCCAGTTGACCAGATACTGAGTTAAAGCAGATCAGACAGGAGTCCAATGAGTGCTGATGCAAGCATCCAAGAGGCATGAACATGTAGTCAAAATTGCAATTACTCCACTCTGGTAACAGTTCCATGGGACTTGACAATGCAAAACGGCACTTTATTGCATTCTTAAACTGTGGTTCACAATAAGTGTTCAATGCTAATGCCCACTTGCACACCTGACTCTAATACTACTTTGAGCTATTCCCTTACATGATACCATCTTCTCTCATTGCATCAAAAACTGCCCGTGAACCTGTGCTGTGATTGAGATCTAGATTTAATTCCTGTTCTTCTTCCAGCATTTGCAGTAACATTGAGATTACTTCCTTGATCTGCTTCACGCTGGAATAACTCCAAGGGTTTCACATCACAGCTCAAAGCACAACAGATCCACAGAAACACCTTACACCAGTATGACTGCCCATCATATTGGATGATGGCACTATGGCCATAGAAGGCTTGCTGGCTGTTTAAAGATGCTGGAATGCCAAGGAAGCAAAAGAGTTCAAAGCAGGAATCATACTGAACTCACTACTGCATGCAGTCTGTTAGTGGCCTGACAGGTGACAGAGCACTGAGCCACCACAACAATCATTAGCAGACACACAAGAACATTACAGATGTGCAGTAAAATAACTAGTTCTCCCACTACTACACCGGCAACCATAGAAAATCACCTAAAACCGTGGTGGTTACATTACAAAAAAATGTAATACTAACTGGCTGCAAGGTATTATGGCCACATGGAAAGTGAGAACACTGCTGTATACTGTGGGAATAAAGATACGAGGTATTTAATGCAGGAATGTTGCAAATGTGGGGATACCACTAAATGAAGCAGCTATAAAGCTTTTGTTTGGGGGGAAATTCATCTTCTTGGAAAGTGCACTTTTGAGACAGTTTGCTCAAAAATAGTAAACTGGAGCAGAAGTTCAAATACAAAAACAAAAAAACAAACAAACAAACAAAACAAAAAAAAAACAAAACAACAAAAAAAGAAAATCTAGATCTATCAAAACAGAATTAGATGCACTAATGTATCCTAGCTCTGAAGGAAAAAAGTCTGAAAAAATGTAACAAGAATAAAGGAGTATCTGTATGCTAGATTTCACAAACATACAAAAATGGATTTTCACTTTGATCAAATTTCAGTTTTCATAAGAAAGCAATACCAAGGCTACTTCCAGTCAAATCTGTGCCCTTGAGCTGCAGCAGAGGAACAGTAAAACTTCTGCCTTTCCCCCAAACAGCAATGTCCATTTTTTAGAAAAAGTAGCAATAATATTTTAATATTTCTCTGAAAGTTTTACTTAGACACTGTTATATTTTCACAACACACTGCAGGGTCCTAGCGAGATTCCAACATCCATGGTTGGAGTTAGCAGGCATTTTCCATTAAAAAGCCCAATGTTATTACCCCAAACCTCACCCACAGGCTACTGCGATAACACAGCAAAAAGCCCGACCCTGTGCTTGAAGCTTTCTTGCATCCCAGCCATTACCTGGTCTCCCCTTTGTGCCTTTTCATGAAAGTAATGGGAACTTAAAGTACTTGCCAATACTCTACCTATGAGGCTCAAATGAAATTGGGCAGTGGGATCAATTACTGCTTGAAAAAACCTGTATAAATCCTGTTTCTTAAGGCTGCTCACAAAGCTAGACTTACAGCTGCCAAAGCCTCTCAATCCAATGGAATAGAATTAATTCACATTACAAAGTTCTAATCAAAGAGCACCAGAGAGCAATTTTTAATCCTTCTGATATTCACCTCTATAAAATACCTTGCAATTTAAACCTCCACAGAACTCAGTTACTGGCTAAGTCAGATACTTCAGTTCTGAGCTTTCTGGCACTTTTCTATAAATACACAATTTTGAATTAGGGTATTTTGTGTTAGTTATGTCACAAAGACTGTACCTAGGACAAAACATACCAGTGAGTACTGCTGGTAAGTATAAGCAGTACTTGTTAGTACATACTATACAGCTGCAAGGACACCAACAGAACTGAGATCTCCAGGTGCTTTTTAAGAGCATCTAGTTTTGAACTCTGACCAAGTCATGCAAGAGTTAGGAACACTCAATAAGCACAAGTCTAAGCATCTTAGGAATGTTAGTGCTCAACATAACATACACAAAGATTTCCAGCTGAACAGACATTTTGTACTGAACACCTATTTCAAATTTCTGTTCATCTATTTCATTCATTTACCATGTGGAGTCTTTTGTACCTTCAAGTATGTTTAGATACCAAATAAATTTTCAGTAATGTCAGTGAAATTGTATCACTGTTTTTCTTTTCAAATTCTTTAAGTGTTTGAACATTTTGACATGAGACTTTAAATCATATTCTGCAGGTCACAAATTAACACATTAGGCTGTCAAATCCCAAGTTTACACAAATTTGCATGGGCTTTAGAGTTAAGCCTGCAACCAGGTTTTGACCAACAAACAGTTCAGCATATGAGCCCTTCAAGCAGAGGTCCCTAACCATCACTAGCCCTCGACTGAGTATTTTTGCAGTCTCACTGTTGTAAATATGAACAATGTCCACTGTGAACCTCAATCACTGTCTTGGAGGTGTTATCTCTGGCTCAGTTCACCACTTCCGTAAAGAAAGTAGATGAGGAATCCTTGACAGATAAATTATTTCAAAGTGTTCAATTAATTATACTACAGAAATGCCAATATCAAATTTAATATCAATACAGTAAATGACACCAGACCTCAAAATAAAGTCGTTTATCCAAAAAGTTCAAGAACTGGGGGACTACTGCCTTACCATATTGTTTTTCTCACTTTACTACAAACATGATTCTTGAGAAGAGTGCCAAATCCATCATACTCACCACTCCTTCCTCCACCGTGTTGCCATTTCAGCCATCAACCCAGCCATTGTTCAGACCTTCCAGTTAATACTAATTTTGTTAGACTCTTCAAATCCTTAGGAATACTTTGGCAAGTGAGAACAATGAACCATTTTTACTTCAGAAGTTATTTTGAGCTATTGTAGGAAGTTATTTTACAGAATTTAATGCAACAGAATTTCAAAGGAGTAAAGGGAAAAAAACTCCTCACACAAAAAAAAAACCCAGCCCAAAGCTGTTAAGCGTACTCTACCTCCATTATCCTGACTATTCACTTTCTTGCCACTTTGTTTACACTCTCTCTCTGATAAGGGCTGCTCAACAGGCTTGCCAGGTAACAGTTCTTAACCGAGATAGCTCTTGACTAACTATTAAACCATAACCTATGTCCTTTCTCCTTAGCAGTTGCTAATAATTTCAGGACTCCTTTCTATTAACTGAATTTCATATCATGAATATGAAAGTAATCATACCCTAAATTTTTATTCCAAATAAGCCAAAGCTGAATGCAAAGCACCACCACGGTGCAATCAGTGTAAAATGTAAGTAATTACATGAAGTTTTGCACTTAGTAATTCTCAGTGAAAGGCAAACCTAAGGGCAACCCTGAAGAAGTTCCCTAAACCCAGGAGATCTGTCCAGCAGAAGACTCAGCTTACTGTATTTCTTTACACTCCTTCTCAGTGTGGGTTGTGCTGTGCAACAAACACATCTGGCAGTATACAATTACCACCCGAACGTTCCTTCAGTCATCCACTGTCAAGCAGACTTCTAGAATTTTAGTTTAAAAATTTCAAGTGAAAAGCCATTAAATAACAGGTAGCCACAGAAAGTGCCACCACTTGTGAGAGATATCCACCCTCAGAATTAACATCTTATCACATCATCTATGTCAATAGCGTTATATGGTGTAGCAGGGTACAGGAATACATAAAAACTGTTTCATAAATGATACTATAACTTGGAAGCCTAAAAAGACACTGCAAGCATACACAGGTATATTAACATAGGTTATAGGTGTTATAATAGGTGTTATAATGGGTGTTTATAGGCACTATTGGGGCAACTCAGCAAGATCAAGAAGCTTGCGCGTATGAAGCAGTTATCAGGATACAGAAAAATGTAAAAAAATCCACGAACTCGGACAGTGCTAATTGCCTGTAAATACAGGTATGTCAGCTTGTTAGGTATTCAGTTCTTCCTTTGCTCTTGTCTCAAGCGCCCGCAGAAACACTGAATGAAGTGCTGCTCATCCTGCCAGCCACACTGGATGTGTTTCCCCGCTCAGTCATCGGGGAGGATCGGCACTGACTTAACACTCTACTTGAAGATCAAGGATTCTATTTCCCCAAGAAGGGAAATGTCTGTTGAAACAATACAAATAAGCAGTTCCTGGCCTCAGTACTCACAACCCACCTCCCCGTAACAAATAAACAAACAAACAAAAAGCCCAACCGAAGCGCCCGCTGCCCCGAGGCGGCACACGTGTCGAATGCCAGCGCTCACAGGGACAGGGACAGGGGCCGGGGCCGGGAGGGGAGGCTGCGCTGCCCGGGCGGAGCACAGCGGGAGCAGCCCCGGTCCCGGGGCTCGTCCAGGCGGGAACGCCGCCGGTGCCCGCGCGCCCCCGCCGGCCGGACACGCGCGGGGAGTCACGTGAGCCGGGAAACCTCCCGGCACGAGAGCCACCGGGGCAGCCCCGGGGGCGGGGGGGGAGAGCTGCCGTCGCCATGACAACTTCCAGGGGGAGGGAAAACTTCAAATCCCAACCGTCAGTGCAGGAGCGGCTCCCTCTTAAAGGGGCACGCACACACAGACACACACAGAGGCGGGCTCCCTTCCCCCCTCCGCCCCCCAGGCACTGGCGATGGAGGAGAGGAGGGGGGCAGCCACCGGCGCTCACCGCGCGAACGACGAGGAGCCGAGACAAAAGGACCCGAACCGAGAAAGAGTCTCGGTCGGCGGTGACGGGAGGGACCCAGCGGCCCCAGGCGAAGCCGTAACACCCACCCTCTGCTGCCCGGAGGCGGCTTAGGACCTTCGCTCTCCCCTACAGACCCCGTCTCTGCTCCCTCCCTCCAAGAAAGCCGCTGGAACCGCTCCTCCATCCCCGCTCCCACCGCCCTCCGCCCACCCGACAGACCCGGGCTCGGAGAGCCTCACCCGCCCCCCTGCCCGTTCACCTCTCAGACCTCGCTCGCCACCCCGTCCCCCGCCCCTCGGTCCCCCCGCTGCAGCCGGGACACGCCGCCGCCGCCGCCCCCTCGCTTACCCACACAGTGCATGAGCCGGTGCCGCCAGGAGTCGAGTTCTCGGCGGACTCCCCTGCGCTCCGCCGTGCAGCGGGGGCTCCGGCACTGGGAGGCGGCGGCAGGAGGAGCGGGAGCCGCGGCGGCCATTCCTTCTGTTCCCTTTTCCATCTGCCTCTGACCTCACGCCCGCTCATTTACATACGAGCGCGCGCTCCCCCGGCTCCTCTCCCTCCCCCCCACCCCCCTTTGCCTCGTCGAGCGCGCGCCCGCGCCCCCCCTTCCCCCTCCCTCAGCATCCGGCGCGGGGAGCGCGCGCGCCGCCTGGCGGGGTGACTGACGCGCGTCCCCGCACCCCGCGGCTCCCCCGCCCCGCCACCCGCCCTGCCCGAGCCCCGGTTCTCCCCCACAGACCGCGGGCCGGGCCGAGAACCGGGCCGAGAATCGACAACACTTCCCTGCCCGCCACTGCCCCGCTGCCCATCGATGTCCCCCGGCCTACAGCTCCCGCAGGGCAGCGCGCCACCTGCTCTGGCCCGGCCAGGGCAGGCGGTAGCAAGGCAGGCCGGGAGCTGTAGTTCGTGCGAGAGGGGAGCGGCGGCGCCCCCGCGGTTTCTCCCCGGGTGGGCAGCACAGCCGGCCCTGCCAGCGGCCTGAGCGCCTCAAAGTGCCGCGCTCAGAGCACCTCAGAAACCGGCGCGGGTTTCACCTTCACCCCACGGTCTGCCCTGGGCACTGCTTGGAGCGGAGCACCTGGCTCAGGTGCCCCCGCCGCGTCTTCCAGCCCCTCGTCCACACCTGCCCTGGGGCTGCCGCCAGCCCGCTCCCCCTCCGCCCCTGCTACCACTGCACGGACGCGGCTGTCACACAGCGCTGTGCCTTCCTAACCAGCTCGCCAGATTCACTCCGTAGGGAGGTTTTCAAAGTTCTCTAAACTGCTGCCCGGTTCACCAGTCTGTTTTCAGCGGCTCTGCTTTCAGTCCGGTTTTTATGGGGATGTTGGCCGTGTAGAGCCGGACAGGGAGGTTTGCTGGGAACTGGCGTCACACAGCGTTATCTCTCACCACCCCTTTGGAAAAGACTAGCGTGGAAACTGGGAGCCAAATCAGTTCAGTTCAGTATCTGGGAGCACGCCTGAGAGGGCTTACTATCAACCTACAAACTGAAGTCATATTAAGGTAACTGCAAGGAAGTTAACACACAAACGTCAGATTGGATTACCTGGAGCATTTGACAACCACTTGGACGGGCGATTGTGCTGCTCTGCACAGCCACCCTCGTGTTGTGCCTCCAGCACAAGACACACATCCCTCTGCACCAGTCTAATGTGACAATCGCTGCCCATGTCTTCCAAGAGAGCAATTACCAGTCTAATTCCCTAGACAGAAAAATCAAGATCTGCAGTTTTCTCAGATCCTGGTGCATCTTTGAGTGCCTCCTCCTCTCCCATGCTCCCCTTCTCATAACAAGTCTTTGTAAGCAGTGTCACTTCAGCAAGAAATTACATTTTCTGTGCTTATTTGGAGGTTGTGATAGAAAACAGGATTTAATAAGGCCGTAGAAAAGACAAGGCACCATTGCTTCTCCCCTTACTTCCCTCTATAGGTTGAAGGAGCAAGGCTGGAAAGAACTAAATCACTCTACAGCAAATTTTCTTCTTGTTCTAGAGTATGAGTAGAGTTAACAGCAGCAATACAGTGTCAAAAGTGCAGAAGAGCTTCAAGTTTGAACAATGAAGGAGACGTTATTCCCCACACATTCATCCCTCTACGTATCTGCGTGGACAGTCAGAAGCAAGGCTGCGTAGGAGTGGAGCCCTTACCACCTTTCAGAGAAGCCTTTCAGGAGGATGGCAAGACTGGAAGTGCAAGTGTAAAGGCATCCTGTTGCTTCCTCTAACTTTTCATCGTGGCAGCCAGCAACTTACCAGTCTCCTCCTTCACTTCAGATCTGTTGCAAGTACTTTGGGTTTCTTACTTATACTGGCCTTCCAAACAGCAACAAAAATTTTCAGTCTTGCCTCAAAGAAATGGCAAAACTCAGGGTAACTCAGAGAAGACAAAACCCACACAAACTAAAATGTAACCTTATTTGGATAATGCATTGGTTTCAAACTAATAGTACCCCTCCTGTAAAATTTTTTTTTTGCCGTAAGATCGGTTAAAAACAAATCTGTCATGCATTGGCTTCTACTGCAAACCTTACCTGATGGATATTTCCATCTGAACTTCATAAAGATGTTCTTTTTTTATGTGAAAGAACACATTCAGGGATTGCTTGTAGAGGTCCCTGAAGTTCAGTTCTGCTTCCAGTGGAACAAACAAAACTTTGGGGACAGATGGCAGATCACATAATTTTTTGGTGAAGAAATTTCATAAAAATAAAGTTTGTCACTTCTGTAAAACAGCTAATTGAGCTTAATGAATTCAACACAGAGGAATTTTAAATGAATGGTGTTTAACTGAATCCCTGAGCTTATGTGACATGAATAAATTTCATAGGGATACAAATGTCCCACATCTGAAGAGTTTTATTTTGAAGTTTCTATGATTAAGTAATGAGTAGGAAAGGAACAACACCCCCCAACTCTCATTTTGAGGAATTAACATAATTTTTGTTGCAGTTTCAATGTTTCTCGTGTTTGAGAGACTTCTCCAGGCATGAAAGGAAAAAGTAACAAAAGTAAAAAGCTTGGTGGGAAGATTTCAGAGAGAAGGAGGAGAAAAGGAGAAAGAAAGCGTTTCCAACTGAATTTTTATAGTTGCCTAAGTTTTGAACTCTTAGTCCTTCTGAAAATACTGCATAGAAAATAGATACGCTGTAGAGACTAGTTTTGCACCACTCCCTCTCTCGAAGGTGTTTTATTTTTTCAAATAAAACTGAACCAGGTAAGTCAAGGATCCTGCTTCATCAAACCTTCAGGGATGTTATTTTTACATTAATGGTACTGATTTTTCTTTTCTATGAAAATGACTTTCCAGCCAAGAGATTACTTCTTATGTGGATTTGTACTTGATCTTATAGAAACATTTTCAGTTTTCTGAACAAGGGTTGGATCAAAACTCTAAGGCTGATTGAGGGCATAAGCTGAAGCAGTGAGGGATAGTTTCAATTTGGTTAATTTTAGCTGCCTGTCCTAGCTAATTTTTATGGGATCAGAGTGCCATTTACTTAGAAATGGCTCTGGAGACAAAGTCCAATACAATTTTTTTTAAGCCAGAGGAGTTATTACTGCTTTCTTCCTGTATATTTCATCTCATATTAATTTGGGGGTAAAGAGAAATTAAAATAGTCAGAGATGCTTACAGTTTGATACCACAACCCCATCAAAATATGACACTTTGCATTAATTTTTGAATTAATTTTTTTAACAGATTGGGGAGATTTAACTATCTTATTGAAACATTGCAAAATTGTTAATCACCAAAACCTCTTTATAATTAGTTCCCAAAGGTGAAATTCATTCCTGTACAGACAGCTTTGCATGGCTCTTTGTCACATAAGTGCTGCTTTATGCAAACTGGGGGCAATTAAAGTGTAATTAAAACAGTCTAACTTGAACAGTCAAAACCTTGGAGCAAGCCTTCTGCAGATCCAGTCTGCAAGTGCATACATCCTTCAGTGGTGAGCTCCTCTCTCACGTGAATGCAATTTGTAAACCTTGAAATTGTCAGTGTCTTGGTAAAATAGAATGGATTAGATGATGAGTTGTGTGATAGCTTTATCAATGAATATTGCAGATAATCATTGATACTTGAATGATATGCTGAAACAGAATAAAAAGAGTGGAAATAATGACGCTACGGGGTATTTCACCATAAACACTGACATGGTCATCTCGATACAGAATCTCACAAACTGAGTAAGGGTTACTTAGTAAGTAGAATACTAGCTTGCACATACAAATACAGACAGCAGATACCTCCACTATTCCAAGTTCGACATACAGCCTCTTCTTTTTTCTTCAGCAGAGGCAACTGGACCAGCAGCTGTAGAGCAGTACAGCAAGAATGCTGTGAGAGAGGGGCCAGCCCATAATCTATCCACTTCCCTATCTGTGGTGGCAAGCAGCACAGCCCAAGTAAAAAGATTATCCCCAATATAGTAGTTTAGACTTTGAATTTTCATGACAACCTTAATCAGTGTGAAGATACACAAAAATACGTTCATAATGTTCATAAGTCAAGATGTTGCTGCTGTTTGGGTTAGGGGCCCCGTGAGCCTTGAAAGTTAAATTCCATGCATTTCTTTGCATTTGCATCAGTTCTAAATGAAAATGAAAGGAAATGAAGGAAAAATGAAAGAACAAACTCTAATAGGAGCAAGTGAAAAACTTTCCATTTCACACATAAGTGAAAGAATGAGCTTTTCAACAGAGCAGAAAAGTCAGGCAACTTCAGGTCTCCTCATTGGCTTTTGGATCACTAGGAAGAAGTACAATTTGTAAGAATTCCAGGTTTACATCTTTTACATCTCTATGCTCATATAAAATTCAAAATAGTTTACAAATGGTGATGGGTGGAGAGACTATAATTTAATACCAAATATGTTACACATGAAGAAAGAAATTATCTGTTTACACCTGAAATTTCAGGGTATGTAGGATATTGTGAGTTGGGAGGGATCCATATGTATCATTGAGTCCAGCTCCTGGCCCTGCACAGGAAAACCCCCAAAATCACATCACACGTATTTGGTATATCTCAGGGTATATATTTAGTGTTCAATGACTGTGTATTTCAGTAGACTGCACAATTAAAAATACTGCTGTCTCCTAATTACAGGGTCTGCTTTTGTGATTCTCACTGGCAGTAGCTGGTTCCACTGCCTGTATTTCTGCTCCTACTATTGACCTAATTCTATGTACATGAAACATGATTATTGATGACCATTGTTTTACAAACATCTTCATCCTTTGTATAGGAAGATAAAAAATGGGAGTGTGATTCTTGTGTTCTAGCAGTAGTGCTTTCAAATCTGTGAGCATCTAACTAGGTGAAACAAAGTTTGTATCTGAGCAGATGCCCTCTTATCACATCATCTAATTAGCTTAGTGAAAAGCAGGCAGGCTTTCAAGAACACCAATATTCTTCATGTCCTGTCTACGTATTATCAGCTAGTTCAGTTAAATAGAGATGTCACTTCCATATATCAAACTAGCCTTGTTTGTAGCAAGCAAGTATTATAATGAAAGTCTACAGTAAATGTTTATGAAATAGATGTATTTGGTTTTATGTGGGTAACTAAAACATGAATAGAGCTCTCAGCTTATACCATTTTCGAATATACAGTGAAATTTTCACAGGTTATTTTCAGGTCTTTGTTTATGGTTACTGTTTAGAGACTAACGATCTGGTAATATTAGGACCAAAGGGCCATGATCTCATCACATGCATGTTCTGCTACACAAGAGAACTCATTTATGAAGGCTGCATTGCATTTCGACAAACTCTTAGAGCTAGAAAAACAATCATACAACTTTTATGGTGAGCTGAGCACACTTGATCATAGTAAAGTCATGTTTATAGAATCCTTCCTCAATGCAGAGCTATGTTTCAGTAAGGTAGGAAAAAATGGGACTTTAAACAACACAGGCTTGTAAGGTGAAATAAAATATTAACATGCAACTATATGAGAGACTCCATGATGTTATATTATAAAAAACAAGTAGAAGTGAAACTTCTGTTCAGTACTAATTTAAAACTTCTATTATTCTCAAAGTGTTCTTATGAGGATGATATATCTTGTTTCAGTACTAGTCTGCCAGAAAAAGGTGTGTTAGTGAAAGCAGTCAGCTTGAAATGCCAAAAAATAACAGATTACTCTACTGTAGATTAGACTGCTGTTTTAACATGTCATTATTTGACTATTAAAATTAAATTTGGAGGGAAGGTAAAATCCGATATATACTCCTAAGTGATGTCTCTATAGCACTATCTATCAAATATGGCTGTTTTTCCTTCCATTTAAACCGTTATCCAATGTTCCACAGAGCTGAGTAATGTCACTCACTCTCTTTAAAGTTTCCCATGTGGCCAAGTAATTTAAGTATGCCATCACCAGAGCAACTCTGCAGCTGAAAATATACTGCTATTAAATCCAGAGAGAATAGATCACTAATTGCAGCTTAATACTAGAGATGGACATGAAATACTGAGCCAGTCATCAGAGAATGCACTGGTAATCCAAACTTGTGTTATAATTGAAAAGACAAAGATCTGTTTATGTCTCCATGAGTGACTTTTACAATTACAGTAGCTAAAATCTTGCTGAAGCTGAGTAAGACAAGGGCTGCTACTTCTGTTGCAGACTACAGCTTAATTATTATTTAAGCTAAGGAAGAAGTTTTTTCCTCAAAAGCTACCCTTCCTTGTATGGAATGTCACACTGGGTAGGTTTCCCTGTATGAAAGTTGTACCAAAAGAGCATGTGACAATATACAGCAAGTGTGGAACACCACAGAAGGTGGCTCCTTCTCCCTGAAGGATTGCAACATAAATGGAAAGGGAGAGTATCTCATAAGCCGGCTGCTCCATGAGAGCCATTGCCCAGGAAGCAGAGCATAGGCCATCACTTCCTTGGTCTCTACTATCTTCTCAGGAGTGGATGTGTGTGTGAAGGTGTACGCATGTAACAGTTTTGGTTTTACTGCAGAAATTCATGTTTTGGAATCCTTTGCACCTCTTTCCAGCTGCAGTTTCCAGAATAGGCTGCAATTTCATAACCAACTTAACCAGCATCCACCACAGGTGGTAGTCACTTGGGTAAGGCAGTTTATTTCCTGTAACACCACTTGCAGAATTGTTGGCTTTTGAAGTAGAACTATTCATGGATTGATTTAGAACAACTGTTTTTACTACATCTTTCAGCTTTAGCTTATCAATTTCATGTATAACATTTCTTTTAGCTGAATTGCATTTGTTTTAGGTTATGTTCTGAGCCCCTCATTGATTTCCCTTTTCCCTCTTTTCCTACCAATTCCATATCTTCAGTTTCCAGCTAAACTTCTGGAACTGAAAAAAAGTAGAAGAAAAAGAATAGAAGGAATTCTGTGTATGAAATTCACTATTCTTTTAGCAAAATAGGGAGAGTAACATGATTTCTCAAACCCAAAACAAGTTGAAAAAAAAAGACCTGTTTATTACTGAAATGCAACTCTTTCAGTAGCAAGATCAGTGTGGTGGGGTTTAGTTTGCTGTGACCTTAGATTTCTTTGCATAAGTGCATTCTTGAAATATTTGCATTTTTTTCTGCACGTTCTCAACAAGTATCTTTTCATGTCGTTATAATCAATCTCAGTGGTGCTGCAAAAGTACTGAAAATAACATTTCTATTTTGTAATGGCAGTTAATTCAACATCACCAAAATGTTCTCTTATTTTCCCTTTTTTCATACTGAGATTTTAAAATAAAACATGGAATGGGTTTTTTTCTGTTCAGGTTATTTCTCAATTAGTTTTTTAAAAGATTTATTTACTTACATTTACCATTTTCACATTAATTTTAAAGACTGCTTTTGTATTAGGCTAATTCAAACAAAGTAACAGAACAAGTATAGATTCATATTAAGTATTCCCTTTAGGACTACATAAAGTAATCCCCTCAGCTAATAAAAAAATGAAGTCACAGTAGGCTGAATATGACAAACTGAACAGCTCCTCATTGGATTCCTGCTGAGAAAGTAGACAGCAGAGATGATCTACTGCAGATCATCATGAGAAAAAGTGTGATATTGATCATCCTTGAAAAAGCCTTTTTCATTTCAAGTATTCATGGGCTGAGATCCAAAGAGAAGTAATCCTTTCCTTCTCTTAGGCAAGACAACTTCCCCTAAAACCCCAAACATTTTGAAGGCTTCTTCCTCTTCCTCCTCTTCTTTAAAATGTAAATGTTTAATTTCCCATCATTTGCCATGAAGGATGTTTTCACAGCTAGATATCTACATTCCCTGTCAATACCTCCCCACAGTGCAGAACAAGTTGGCTGAGAAGCTGGTGTGCAGCACTTCAAGCAATGCTGGGATCCCTTTCCTTCAAGTTTGGGCCCCGTGTCACGGTGATTCACATCTATTCCTTTCCATCCATTCTCTCTAGTCTATTACAGTACATTTTGCATTTTTTCTTGCCTTTCTGCTTAGGGTTGAATCAAGGTATGCTTTTTAACCTTTTCTGCACTTTAATCTTTACAGTTTCTTTCAAAAGAAATCCAAGAGACCCCTGTCTTCTGGTTCTAGAGTCTTGGGCTTAAAGAAACAACAGAATTTGTAATGCTAGTATTAGAGCTGAGAATAATTTGTTCTTCAAGGCAGAAACTCTGTCTTAACTGTAGTGCTTTACTGTTAAAAATTAACCACTTAAATATTACACAAATATTTTTACAAGCCGAGGTTGTACCATCACTTCATCAGATTTGGCTGACAAGGTTTCATAGTGAGTATTTTTCATACCCTTGTAATAAGCCCTTCCTATTTAGATTATTTCTCATATTCTTAGCCTTTTATGCATTCTCACAGTTTTTCCTCAACATTTGTCAGCCAGGTGTTGCTGCCTTAATATAGATTCTGGTGAGATATTCCATCAGACTGGAGGGTCAAAGGAAGTGCTCAGAATGTCTTAAGCCAACAGCATTTGTTGCTGATAATTTATGTGGGCTCTAGTCTTTTATTATTGTATCTACAAGTCTATGAAACTGAAATAGATTTAACAGAAAACTCATTGTAGAAACTGTATAAGCTTTTAAAATCCAAAGCAATTTTGATCTTGAATTCTGTGACCAGTGATGGCATAACGGTAACAAGTTTCCTACCTCTGTGCAGTTACAAAATGTTTCTTAAATTTAGACAAACATGCCAATTCTCATCTTGCTGTTTCTCATCTTTGCAGAACTAAATACAATCACAACATTCTGATGTTTGGTTTTTTTCTTCCTAGGACACACACTGTCCAGTTATTTTCAGCTTCACAAAGCATTTGGTTAGCACAGCCATACTTTCTCTTGTTAAGGATATCTAAGAAGACTGTGATTAATGTTTAAAGAGCTCCATGTGTACCCAATTATGAAACCAATTAATTTAGTCAAAGACTAGATTAACTGCCATCTGTGGCCTGATTGTTTCTTAAATTTGAGTACTTCTGATCAAAGTTGTCATAAACAGTCTTACACAGCATGTGACAAATCAATGTCATCCAAGGATGTCTTGATGTGAAGAGAGTTCATCATTAAATGTTCAATATTATTACACAACTTCTATCACCATTCTTTACAGCATATATTATTTGGGATACATTTTATTTGTTTCACTAGAAGAGAAACCTTGGAGCTTGCTAATAAAATAATGCCACTGTTACTTACGTAATAGATAATAAAAGAACCATACCTAGGATGAGATTATAAACATACACACAGTAGAGGACAAAAACCAAGGGGAAGGCATGAAACAAGAGCAAGCTGGAGAAACAAATGGAGCAGAAACTTGAACTCAGATTGGCCCACATGATAAGACCTTGCAAGGATATACAGCTGGTCACCAAGCAGACCATGCATCTATTCAGCTATTTGATTTTGCTTTTTCTTTTACACTCCACAGTGACCCTTCATACAGTATATGGCGTTCAGCTGTTCTATCCAACATGGGAATTGGCCATACCATCCACAGCTAGAATTTACTCTGGGAAGCACATCTGTGCTCTGACTAGAGCAGAGAAAATGAGATAGTAGGTTTATCTAAAGATAGAAACTTAAATGGTGGTGGAGATGGTAGACATGGGAAATGGTCACCCTTTTGTTCATCTGGAAAAACATTTCCTCTTAGTTATAGAGGTATTCAGCCAAGCAATAATGTGCCATGGAGCAGAGAAATGCATGTAAAACAAATCTTCCTGAGCCAGCATGCTTCCTCAAAATACCAGTTTGTTACATTGAAAACAACACAAACACCGTAAAGGTGAAGAAATAGTACAATTCCATGCAGAATCCAGATCACCTACAACAGATTTTTCTCTCTCAGAAACAAAACCACACATATATACACACACACATATAAATACCCCTATATATACATACAAAACCCAGTAGCAATTCCTTGTCATTCAAGCAAAGCTCAGTATGAAAATTGAAGTCAAAAGGAACGAATATTGAAACATATTCTCACACACTTTTCTTCCTTCACATTCCTTCTTATAAATATGACAAAAATTAGAGACATGGGTGAGTGGGGTCTTACCAGTGCAGCAAAAGTATGCAAAGAAAGGGTCATTATGACAGTTTTTCCTACTGCCTATTGAGAAGAAATACAGCTTCTTTATATAAGTGACAGGCAAGAGTAGTTAGAGAAAGAGGTTGTAAGGAAATCCTCTTGATACAAAGTATACAAACCTCTAAGCTCAAAAAGCTTCTTGAAGTTTCAATTTAGAGAACCTTATTTTAATTTTGGTGTAGCTTGCTTAAGAAATGACGACTTAGAAATCTTCTCTCCTCAAAATATTAAGTGATTTGGTATCCTCTTGCATCTTTCGCTGAGGAGGAGTGGGGATCCTGGAGTTCATGGAAAGGTTGTTCGAAGATCTGCTCGCTTACCTCTAACATAACTAATGTTCTTATCTCCAGCACATACTATGGGATTTTAGGCAGTATCAGCAGATTTATTATTAAAAAAACCCCAACAAACAACAAAACAATGAATCAAACCCAAAACAGAATAAAAAACTCCCTGTAATATGCCATCTTCAAAAGAATCAGAGCAAAGGAAAATATATTCAAAAATTACTCAGTATAAGAGCTGAGAAATGCAAAACACAAGCTCATCAATCCCTAAATTAGGGCTTGTGGTGGTTTGACCCCAGCCAGCAACCAATGACAAAAACATCTCTACATTATCAGCCCTGTGTTCAGCACAAATCCAAAACCTAGCCCCATACCAGCCACTGGAAAAAAAATTACCCCAGATGTAACCAACACAGCTATAATCAATATCTGTTTCCTTTTTTCTCCTTTCTTCTAAAAGAGATGCATTTCAGATTAGAAAATAGAACACTAAGGCTATTTTTATCTAACCTGATTTCCCAAGCTTAGAGCTATAACGAGGCCTATTATGATAGTCAATTGAACTTTTTGTACACAGATTACTCTTTGTTATGCTTTGTTAATAAATCTATGACTGGGCACAGAAAGATCAACTACCTCTCTGCTGCTCTGGGGGTTGCATTCTGTTCAGGTGAAGGCCATAGGCAGAGAGCAGAAATTCCCCTGGGAGCAGTTAAATATATTCACCTGGGAGAAGGTGTCAGTGTGAAATAATAGGATTACCACAATAAGTGATTTCTTTACTGCTTGATGAGAAAAACTCTCGCCTTTTTAGGAGGCTGAGAAAGAATCTGAGGAAGAGGCCATAGTAAGTTTCTACAGGAAACAAATTCATAAAAGAGTTAGGGTTAAGTTGCAATAGCATTAATACTCAAATAGTCAAGCCTCAGAGAGAACAGAAAGAATTTTTCTTTGTTGAGGCATTTGTACAGACTGTATTTAGTTTGGGGAATTTCTGAGTAAGAAAAATTAACTTTAAGGAAGGTTGTAGCCTCTAGGGGCTTAGCAGATAGGGGACAGATTTGTTCTCAGACCATTTTTAAACATGTCTCAATATTTCTGAATCTGTGCTCATTACAGGCATAGTTTGTTCTACTTTTTAGGGATTGTAAATCTGTCATATCTTTGGGTGACTTTATCCTGAAGAAAAGGGGAAACTGAGCTAATGTCAAGCTTCTGGCTGAATTTGGGTTCTTTTTTTATATAACTTAAAGCCTTGATCCTGCCAGAATATTTATGTGGACAAATTTTTGCTCTTCTAATAATTCCATCCTAACTTACTTGACTGAGGGTAAAAAATAAATATCTTTGTGTTTTTATTTTATTACTCAGCTCTGTATCTGCAAAACAATTGGAGGTTTTTGTTATCCTTTACCCATTTTTGTCACTTTTTCCAAGGTGAATGTTTAGTAAAGCTTCATTTAAACTATGCAAGACTGAGGCTATGTATGGTATCTTTTTTCTGGAGAAAAGTGTAATACCAAACTTGAAATATAACAGGCACCGGGATACCTCTGAAATGAAATGCAGTGAGTACTTAACAACCTGAACAACAATTTTTAGAGAGCAAAGATCAAACAATGGATTAATAGGCCCTTGCTGATGCGGTAACTGTTGTAACTACCTCTGTGTCAATTCTGGTGTGAGCAGAATAAACTGCATTTATGGAAACTTCTGAGTTTTTCAGAGCAGTTAACGATGTTGTTTCCACTTTTTATAACATTTTGGAGAATGTTTAGTAAACACAAAAGTGCAGAAGTGTTTTTGTATTAATTCAGTGAACATAAAACATTCCATGCTGAATGATCATTTTCAAAAATAAATGTCCAGTTGTTTACAATGAGCAATAGGATTATACTAATTCTAGCTCACGATTTCTTGCTTATTGTAAATTTTTAAATCTGGTTTAGTAATATCCACTGTATGTATTTTCAGTTCTTTAAAAATCAACATTTTAATTAAACTGCACTGAAATTATGGCCTTGTAAATATTTACTCAGCTTCTCACTGGGGTGAGGGACAGGAAACATATACACTGAACAATTATGGCTGGAATTACTGCAAACTTAACAACTGTATCTGTTTGGCAATAGAAGTAAGAAATGGTACAAATTGTTATAATATTAAGGAAAACAAAAAGCAAAAGGGAAATGAAATGTTTTTGTATAAATAGGCTATTGCTTAGAAACATATCAATCTCAAATTACAAAAATCAAACAGATTTCTAAATAAAGTTCAAACTAGTGTGACAGCATTGAATAAAGCTAACAAAGCTAGCATGAATAGAATTTACTCAGCTTCATTTCGCTTCCTTTAACCTGAATGCTTTCTTTCCCTGCTTCTGTGTAGAATTATAAAATGGAGTCTAAGTAAAGATATAGTTATCAGTTATGCCAGTCTATGGCTCTAATTCAGGAAAGCACTTAAGTAGGTGATTAACTTCAAGCATCCACTTACCCACTTTCCTAATTATGAACTTAAGTGCATACCAAAAGTTCTCTCCTGCACTGGTTTTATGCTACGCCTGCTGACCGCAGAGAGCACAGCGCTATCTGAGCCAGTCCGAGAGGACTGTACTCAGGGGCTGGAATGGTCTGTAAGCACAGCTGCACTTGGGGTGAGTTCACTGACTGTCTTCCAGTGCTCAAGCTGCCTTGGTAAAGCCTCTTGTGTTCTGCAGCTTGCAGTATATATGCTTCCTTTGGTTCGTCTCCTCTATTTTTCCAATATACTGCTATTCCTTTTGGAGGGAGACCTCAAAATCAGAGGAATTGGAAAGTAGTTCAAATAAATGGCTTATGAAGCCTAAAGTATGAACCCAAAAGACTTTACACAACAGCTGTTTCATTCTAGATTCACTTGACTTCCTTTGCTTCTTTTCTTTTTAACGTGTATGTGTGGCTAGATACTCGCTATTGTGCATGTCCTGATGGAGTTTTCCTATGTTCTGCCTTAGTCTGGCAGCCATCTGGGAACCATTTCTCTACCAAATCCTCTAAGCAGCTTCATCTGGGAGGTATTCTCAGAGCATACCTAATACTTACTACAGGATTAGGCCCTTGACAAAATGCAGGTGTAATGTTTTCTAAATCAGTGCTAGGAATCACTTTCTGTAATGGCAGCTACAATAAGCTGCAGACTGTTACTGAGTATTCCTGTCTTTAACAGAAATGTCTCAATCAATCAGTTAAAGTTGGGATCTCCTTTTCTGATCCAATTTGTGACAAATTCCTTTCTATATGATATCACAGTGTCAGTAGTATGGATAATGGGCACATTCTCCCCCAAATCACCCAGAGGTTCATGGTTACAGATATTTCTTGAGGGAGAGAGGTTTAAATCCCTGCAGATGGAACCAAGAGTTGAGTCTGGACCACCTTGTTGAGGTTTTTATTAAAGAGGTGAAGATGCATTGTCAAGAAGGATTTGTCAGAAATAACCTGGAAGCTTAAGTCTCAAGGATGGCTTATCACTGGATATTTTGGGAAACCCATAGAGTTAGAAGGTGAACCATTGTCAAGGGAAGACTTGGTGTTCCACTGAATTATTATATATACCTCATTAGAAGAGAGAAACTTCATGCCATCTCTTTCATTCATCATAGCTTTTATAATTTCTCTTAAAAATCTTGGATTTAAATGATTTTTACATTTAAACATCAAAACTCCTATAGCATTTTTCTGGGCCGAAGGGCTATGTTCATATCAGCAAGAGGCTTTCCTTATTGAACCTGTAGAGTTTTGTACTGGTGATTGTGTCTTGTGCTCCTGTTATGTATGGTTTTTTGAGGTTTTCCTTGGACTTGCAGCTATCTGTCCCCTGGCCTAGATGTCCAGCCAGGAGTGGACACTATTACACATACTTCTAGTACATGCCTTCTACCTTAGTTTTATCTGTAAAAAATGCAGATTTTGGCCTCTAAACCAGTTCCATGATGTGAAGTAGAGCATAGTAAGTGACAATGAGTGGGAAACATGCTTGAGATCAGTAATCTTTGAACTAAAATGCTAATGTAATACAATATTCTTTCAATAAAGATAATGATCCAATTTATTAATAGCAATACTTGCTGATGGTGTTGAAACATGAGCATTATTTTACTCAGGACTTCGATATACCTGGAAGAACTATGTGGAGTAAATATATGACAGTATCTCCATATTATCTCAGAACAAGTAGTGAATTCAATGACTAGAGCAATAAGGTTTTTTGTTTAATGGGTGCTTATTTTCTAACAAAGTGGGGAGACGGTCTTTTAGCATCTTTCAACATATAAACACAAAAATATTCAGTAGATATTCCTGCAATAAAAGAAAAAAAAAACCTCCCATAGAACTTTTTAGGAAATCTTTTAAAAGTCTTGCATCTGGCATTTAACAGCACTTTTGCTGTGCTGGCCGTGCTACTTTTGATGCAGCCCAGGATGTTGTTGGCTTTCTGGGTTGTGAGTGCACACTGTCTGCCTCAGGTTGAGCTTCTCATCAGTCAACACCCCCAAGTCTTCCTCCTCAGGGCTGCTCTCAATTCATTCTCCTGCCAGCCTGTATTGGTTCTTGGGATTGCCCTGACCCAGGTGCAGGATTTTGAACTTGGTCTCATTGAATTTCTTGGTCTTATAACATATTGAAAAGTGGTTCAATAATAAACTAAAGACCAGTGGTGATCTGCTCCTGGCTATAAATGCAAACAAAGATTTTGTGGGCTTAATTTTAACCATGTTATTTTTCATCTCTTATTTCTTGGTTCCATATCTCTCCAAGTTTCACTGAAGTTAACAGGATATTTGCTCAGATATCCTGTTGGTGCAAACCCTATGGCTTTTAAACCCCACATCTGCTGTTTGGAATTGCAATCAACTCATTGAAATTGTTTTAAAGACATACAAAAAGTGAAGATATGATTTGAAAATACTCAAATCTGCATAGAAGCCTGATGTATGGACATAGTGTCAGCATTAAATGCCAGCTGGGTTATTGAAGATTTTGATCATATCATTATGATTGTTTCAGTGAATTTTATTGTAGTAAGTACACTAGGGCAAGCTCAAGTCAATATGCACCATCAGAAAGATATAAAGTAAATAAGTACTCACCTAAGTAAAGCAATAGCTCAGAAGAGACAGGTAATTGTATGCATAAAAGAAACATCCTTGCTGCAAATTTGTCCCCTTGGTTGTATCTCCATTATCTCTCTCTCCAGGTTCTCACTGGTGTTACGATGGACGTTAATTTTGCACACACTGTGTTCAGTAATACTGCCATCTTCATCACTTATATCAGGCAATTGACTTGATATAGAAGATTCTTTCTGTATTCTGCCTCAGAAAAAGAAACAACTTCACTTCCTATATTCTTGCTGTCAAATTGATGCCAACATAGTATAATGTTGTTCACAGTTGCCTCACTTCTAATTTCTGTTCTGGTTCTCTACCGATTACTGTCTTTCCGCACAAGCTATAAAGTCTTGCCATGCATCTTGCATGGATCTTGGTTGCTCAGTAGCCTGATATCTTTTTTGTAAAAACATACATAATTACATTCAAAATTTGTGGAATATTACTTCAGTGTTACAGAGATGCTGGAAAATACAGGCAATCTTTTGAAATTTAAATTATTAGTCATACCCTAGCTAAATTTGCAGTTAAGATAAAAAGAAATAATTATTTAGTCCTTAAAATATGAGACTATAAATTGAGAATTTCATTTGAGTTTTTGGTAAGTACAAGTGAAACATTAGGTATGTATTAAAACATTGGCTCGAGCAATTTGTGTCTTTAGAGCCATTCTCTCACATGTGTAAGTTAAGTGTCAGGTTATGCCAGGTTTTCCAGTGTGACTGTAGTGCAGTTGAATACAGTGCTGTGCAGAAGGCAGCATATGAGAGACTGGGGACCGGCTGCAAACTGGACCGGTGTGTGTGTGGACTGGGAATCGCCAGTGTGCAGTTCCCCCCTCCCTCTGTGTCCCCACTTCCCTTTCTATCCCTGACGAGATTCCACATTTTTGTACAGTGTTGGTAGAGACAGAGGGGCTGGACTGGAGGGCTGTGTGGAGCTGACTTTATTTGCTCTGTGGTTCCCAAAACCTCTCCTATGCTGTCCTTGCACATACCAGGAAGCTTCTAAACTATTTGCAAAACAGGACTGAAAAAAACATGACAGGGTAATGGTTGTCTGTTATGTAGATTTATCTTATTATTAAGGATTCTTGCCCATTGTTAGAAATTAATTCACAACATTTTATTTAACATATGTCATTGTTTAACCCATTAAATAATTAATGTTTGTAGAAATTAAGCCTAATCTGAAAGTCAAAGCATTTTATGTTCCGTCGTGAACTATTTTTTGGCAAGTAAAATAATTTTAAAAGATGTACAGTATTTCACAACTATTGTGAAAGAAGAATCAGAAGAAATTATTTATTTTATTCTTCAAAATAATTGTGTGATATTTTGCTGTGAAAATTCTCCAAAAATTAAGCTTTGTAGATATGATTTCTTGTGTAACATTCTTTGATAGCTGCTTTAAAAAAGGAAAATAAAATACAAATTAATGCAATATTTTGAGCTCCACAGTTGCTCATTATATGCTAATAACATTTTAAAAGTTTAAAGATTAAAATTGACATAAGATATAAGTTGTTAAGCACTTTAATTTTATCTGCATTTTTTGTGTCAAAAATAATTTTAATATTAAAGGACAACTGTAGACTCCTAATGACTTGAATACAGTTTGACTGTTTTCATGAAGTGCTCTGTGGGATGTCAGAATATTTAATTCAGGATGTTAAAAACATCCCAAAATGTCACAATAATTATATCACAGCAGGCAATTAAAACACTGGAAAATGCCAACTGACTAAGTGTGTTCTCTGTTATTTAGGAAACTAATGAGTGAGTGACACATAAGGCAGAAAATACGAATTATAGCCACAAAATCCAATATACATTATAATTTATTTTAATATAAATGTGTATTAAAATAAAGCAACCTGTGTTAACCAAAACAAAGAAATATTAATTTAAAGCTGTTGTTTCAGATATAAACTCTATAATTCCCCAGGCATTGGAAACTGTTTTTGTTTCCCCTTCATTATTTAGTTAATTAGTTATATATTTGTATTGTGACACTGTAATATGGGCTTGTTCATGGAGCCCTTACTGAGTACAGTGGTTCCATTCGCTGCTGTGCAATAGTCTCTGCCAAATTCTCCATGTGTCTTTAAATTAGTCTAAGGGCAGCTAGGGGAAATCTGTGTGCATGTGGAGTGGAAAATACAACTCCCTTCACAGCAGGTCAGAGAAACTGTAAAATCTGTATTGACTCAGGGAAGTTACAGCACAAGTAAGGATGCTGATTCCCAGGCAGAAAGGAATAGAAGCTTGGAGGTTTTCTAGCAGAGTTCCTGAATTTGAAGGCAATGGGTTAATTGAAGCAGCAATTCAATAAGAGAGATGCTTTTGATTTAATTTGTACAGGGATTTAATCCATAATTATTAAACCAACATCCTATGTTAGCAGACAGTATGGAAATAAACTCATCCTATTCAACTTACGGGAAAGAAGTACTGTAAGGAGCATAACTATTCAAAAACAAAGAAAAAGGAGGGATTTAATAAAGATAACAATAGACAGTTATTCTTATTAGTTAATGATGCTCAAATAACTATTATTACTGTAGCTGAATTGCTTAAATAACAGAAAAATATATGAAGAGCCAGGCAGAAAAAGAAACTGTGAGAGGTAACTGAGTAATCACTATCATTGCTCCCATGCAAGGCTGCAGTAGGCAACAGTGTCTTTTCTCCATTTTTAGGATTTCTCCATTACCTGTGAGTCCAACAGCAGTTAGCAGAGTTTTAGCTATTTATTCTTGCCCCTTCCCTTGAGCAGACCTGAACATTCGTGGAACTGCAAGCTGAATTAGATCTGGCAATGATCTGGTTAAAAACTAAACCCCCAACTGTAATTTTCATGGACATGAGATCTATGTTTGGTGCACCATGTGTTTTCCTGAGTGCTAGTGCTAGCACCAGAGAGGGGACAGGAACAGAGAAGGGGAAAGACAGGCTCAGCCCCCTCAGCAGTAGTGTGGATTTATACAGAATTAAACTAATTGGGGAATCATGACATAAAGTATTGTGTTATATTCATAATTGCAACAGTTCAGACAGAATGAATTATTGCTGCATTGACTTGAGCACTCTAAAGTCGGCATTTAGCACTCGTTTAAAATTACTACTCTTTTCAGTTCCTTCCAGTTCCTTGACATGAAATAATCCTCAGATTTCTGCAACAGAGCTGAGTGCACTGAATGCCTCAAAAGCATCAAGGAAAAAGAGTTACTCTGGTGGTTTTAGGGTTGTTTTTGTTTGTTTGTTTTGTAGATCCCGTTGCTTGTATTTAAAACTTAAGCAGTATTTTGCACTTCTTTAGTTGCTTTTTACATGTCCAGAGTTTTAGCTCTGGTTGTGGATGGTCCGTTTGTAGCTGAGTTTCCTTTTTGGATCTGGTATCATGAAGTGGTCAGTAATTACTCAGCCCTTACAAAGCTTGATTTTGTGTTATTTTGAGGAGTATTATGTTGCTTCTGGCGCTGTAATCATGTTATTCTTTGGTCAGGTTGTTGAAGCTGATATCTGGCTTATTACAGAACTTTTGACCACTACTTATTTATTGCTGGTAGACCTTCAAAAGCAACAATTTTGGGTCAACTGATTACCTGTGTTACTACTTCTTGGGAAAAAGAGCTGAAAAAGCCCTACTCTTCTGTGTAGTTTTGAGTCAGACTGAAGGGAAGACATTGAAATCTTGCCTCATTTGGTTGCTGTTGAATAAGTGTGCAGATCATACTCAGCTGAAAGATGATTCCTATTCTCAGAGAAGTCCCACTTAGTGTCGTGAGAGAGATCCTGGTATCCTGGAGATCTGAAGTCTGAGTAGTGGAGGAATAAAAAAATTATGTTCTTCCATGTCTTGACACATTTTCAGTCCACTTTGCAATGGTGCCAGCTGCTCCTTTCCAAGAGGTTTATCTTTTTCTCCTTTGCCCTGACAGGATGAACCTTGCGGAGTACCTGTAAACAAGAGAGTTAGAGACAACAATTTAAAAAGTAGAAGTTACCAAATTGTGATTTCCTTGAAAAAGAAAATCTACACAAAGATTATACTCATTTCTAGAAGGCTCTTTTAAGTAACAAAGGCATTAGAAAAGATATTTATAGCTGACCTTTGAAGATTCATAATTTCTTTCAGTAGAGAACTATAGAACTTTGTACTAAATATTCTATTACATTCCTACAAAAAGTATGTGTCATTTTTAACTATAACAGAAATTCTAAAACACTTTTTAGAAGATCACTGAAGCAATATCACAGTATACGAAAAATTTCTGTTGTTTAAAAAGGTTCTCTGACAAAATTTTTAGTCCATATAAGGTAGAAGATAAAATATTATAAATAAATAAATAAATGTCTGTCATATATTTCTGAACTTGAACTACTTACTTTTACTACATGACAAATTTCTTCCTGTTTATCCTGAGGGAAGTAATTATTTCCATTTCTTACAGAAGTATGGCTTCAAAGGTTCGAAAAAAGGATGGAAGCAGAAAAATGTAAAATAATCATTGTTTCTGAACAACAGATAAAAAAATCCTCTTTGGTTTAAAAAGGACAATGTAAGATTCCTTTTTCAAAGGTGAACTTTTTTTCTTTTATATGTTTCATATTCTTCCCTAGTTGAACCTGTTTTTCTAAGAGCATCATGTTGCAGGCTGCTATTCTGCAAATACATGTGAACAACTGTGCTCACAGTAGCTAACCCCCTTTTAGTATGAGCTGATTACTCAACATAGATAAAATTAAAGTCATTAGGCTACATAATATTTTATCAATATCCCACATACATTTTCCTCACACTTCAGGTAGCTGTAAAGTTAAAAAAAAAAAAAAAGCAAAAGCCCACAAACTTTACATTAGATTTACTAGATGCTTTGGGAAGTTTCACAGTCTTAATGATTGGTACTTTGCTATCTTTTTAGGCATGTTAATCTTCTATGATATAAAGAAATTATTTCAAAAAGCATTTATAGGAAAGTGTTCACTTCCTGGTAATTATTTTAATGTTACCAAAAGCCTTTCCAGATATTTGAACTGTATTTTCTGACACAATCTCTATTAAAGAGAAAATCTATAGTAGTATTATGCACAGAAAATGGCTCCAGCTCTTGACTTGAAAGAAATACACTTCATTAGCAGTTCTGAAACTGAAAGTTGCAGTGAAATTACCTGCTCCTTTCCTGTTCTTTGTGTGGCCAGAACACGGCAGAATACAGCATCTGTATTCCAAACTTATTGATTTTATATCTGGTTCTGTCATTTTCTGAAGAATTATCATTTTCAAATTTGTGATGGTGAAATTGTGAAACCAAACATATTTAATCTAGCCGAAGGTGTAGCAGTCCATACAGCCTTAACCATGGAGCTACACAGCCTCTGTATTTCCACCTTCTTTTTTGTTGTCTGAAATTGGCTGAAAATTCATCATCATTATAGTATTTTCCTAATTTAAAAAAATCTTTCATTGAAATCAGTTTTTGAGGTGATTTTGTTTGCGTTTTTGTTTTTGTTTTCGTTTTTCTAGGGTATTTAAAAGGAATAATAAAAATGAGAGAATGGCATCTTGGAAAGATTTTTTTTTTCAGAATTAATGGCTTTTTGAAAGGGAAATTTGAAAACAAGAACAAACAAGTAAAAATTAAGTTCCGTGAAATTATAAGTAAGAAAATACAGATGCTGTTATTTCATGGTGGAGAGAAGCACACAGCTCTGCTAGAAAACAGCATAAGAGGGTAAAGCTTGGGACTGTTGGTTGAAACTTGCCCTGTAGGTTTCTGTGGTCATCACTGAAAACCACAAAATCCAGTTAGCTCTTTAAGGCTGAAAAAAAAAATCAACACATTCTTTAAAACAGGATTACAGCAGTGTATACACAACATGAAACTGGGAAGACATCTTCATGTTCTTTGAGAGACTTGACACTCCTGCCACTTCTATGTCTCTCTCAATCCAAATACAGTTTTCAATGATGAGTAAACTGTTCATCTCAAAAAGACAATTAATCCTATAGGCAATGTGCTTATTAGAAGCAAGCATGAAAAGGCATGATAGTTGCCTTCAGGAACTGTAGACATGGATCAATGTAGCTGGTGGCGTGTTTTACAGCTGGACCAAGGTCAGAAGACGCAGATCCTCAGAATCAAGGCCTTGTTACTGATGTCAGGTATCTCTCTTTGAACCTTCCTGAAATCTCAATCTCCTTCTTGCAGCTTTTACTACCAATTTATTAACATTTAATTATGAGCGTGCAGATAATGACTACTTGTTTTTGGGGGCTATACTGAAAAATTTGAGGGGGAAAAAAGTTATAGTGACAGTAGTAGTGGAAACAAGCTTTCAGCCTATCAGTGTCTTAATTCTCTCTCTCTGTCACAGAACATGCTGATGTGCTATTACTCCAGTCCTCTCCCATTCTTTTTCTTTTAACTCTTAAATCACTTCCATGTTTGGCTGGGCACATAGCAGCTCATGCAGAGGCTGGCTTAGTCCATGTAAAACAGGAAACTGCTGGAGTTACTGTCTTGCTCTAAATAGGGACAGGCAATTGAGTCTGCCTTCTTCAAACAGCTCTCAATTAGCAGCCACATTTGTAGAAATTCATATCTTTAAATTTATATTTTAATGTAGTCATGGGAGGAAAAGCTATTAGAAGACCTAGAGTACAGATGTCAATTGACAGCACTGTTACCTAAACCTAATTTACTTAGAAAATCAGAGTTAAATTAATGTGGGAGGACTCAGGATAGAAATTGGGACATAAGAAAAGTTTCTTAGGGGAAAAAGAGCAAAATTCAATTAGTTTGAAAAGCATCCTTTTATGTTGTTCAGGTCAAGTGAAGTAGTTGAATTAAAACGAAATGTATTATTTCTGGGTTTATAAGATGGTTTCACATCCTATAATTGTTTCTGTTTCAAAACAAAGACATAATTCTTAAACAAAAATAATAATTCTTGTAGCAAACATCAGAAGCACTCCCCTCTAATTTCTGATGTTTCTTATTTTTTTCAACAGATCTATTTATTCAATTTCCTTGTTTAACTTCTTGTAGCATTTAGATTTGAAATATAAGTTGTATAATCATTTCAGGCATGACATTATCCTGGCATAGATCATTTACATGAACACTTTTTGGTGATTTATGAGAAATACTATATTTGTGATAATAACATCTTTTGACTTAATCCTAATAAGAATAATTGTCTGCTTATTTTGGGAGTAGGTCTCTAAAATCTTCCACTCTCTTGCATGTAATGATTTGTCTTGATCTGTCCTCTTAACCCAACCTGCCTCTTCTGTTCTTCCACTGCTCATCTGTCTGTTGGCAGAGGCAGAGAGATATGAAAGGCAAAAAGATCGAATTAGCCATGACCATGGAAAGTAGGTCAGAAAGCAGTGATAGATTTCTAGTGTTTTTTGGTCTGAAAGTTATCCGACTGTAAAACCTTTTAGTATTAGTTTCTGGGCTAATTAATTTTTTAGTCAAAAATCAACCCTCTAGTTTAATTACTGATTCTTTCACATTTTGAATTTCATTTGTTTCCTTTGACTTGGAGAAATCATCAAAGCTGTACATAAACAGGGAAAAACACATATAGCTCAGATTTCCCCTACTGTGCACCAATGACGTTATTCCTGAAGATTGTTGTTAGTTACCTGTTAAACCAAATCCCTTCCTGTCTTTTCTCCTTATGTGATTTTAGATATAAAAGAGTAATCATGAACTCCAATTACAACAGATTATTATACAAAATTGAAAAGCATTCATTTAATGTGGAAGGCGAAGATATTAATCTAGCCTTGAGTGGTTTCAATAGCCCTTTTCTTTCTTAATGTCCTCTCCTTTTGCACTGAAAGACTTCAGCCAGCTTCGATAGCCCCATGCTTATGCATGATCTTTCAGTAGGGAATTAGCAGGGTTGCTTAGGAAAACAGCACAAATAAATAACTCTCACAGTTGGAAGACGAGTAGCACACAGGGAATAATCATTAGAAAAAAATCTAGCATCAAGTTTAGAACTGCTAGAAGCAAAGACATTTTAATCCATAACTTCTGGTTATGTCCCAAAATTTCCAGCAAACCTATTTAGAACTGGGCATCTAAAACTTTAATCAAGCACTGAAATAAATTCCATGACTTTCAGTGTTAGAAGTAGCTCAGGTTTTCTGTACTGAATTACCAGTTCAGGCTTGATTTGTTTCCACTGTCACAAGCGATATTTCCTTGGCACTGCAAATTGTAAAACGGGTAAATTGCTGTCATTAAGTAATTGTACTCCCTTGGTGACCAAGGCAGCCGGTTTCTAACCTGCTCCTCTCCTGTGCCCACTCCCAGCTCTGTGTGACATGCCCTGCCAGGTTCAGTGATGGGAGAATTGTCTGCTAGAACTTGAATAAAAACCATCACTTGCTTTGCTCAGGATAAATAAACAGTCATTGATCTGTCCTGGATTCAAAAGGAGAGTGCGCACATAGCAATTTCTGCCTCTTTCAAGATACCTTTTGAGACAGTGGATGCTTGTGAGATATTTTAAAGTGACAGAGAAGCAAAAAAGTGTAAAGGCTTTTGGGTTGTTCCTGGCAGGTTTGTGCTCCATTCCTGAGCCTGTGTCCTCATTACCCAGGGAAGCAAGGCACAGGGGATCTTTGCTGGCCACTTGCTGAGACTGTCAGGTTGTTAGCAGAATTTTGGGTGCTGTCTTTTACAGTGATTGAAATGTTCCATTATGTATGTATGTATTTATTAGTTTATTTGTTTTTAATTTCTGAAAGAGATTAAATGATTCTCCTTTGAAGCAGTTTATATTTGAAGAATATTTCTTAGAATGAGTTTAGAGGAGATGGTCACGTACTTAGCATTGCGGCAGTCACTGCAAGTGCTCTAAAGCACACCAATCCTTTTCCAAATGCTGCAAAAGATGTTTAAATCAAAATACAAAAATAGCAATGTAGGAGTAACTACAGTCTTTAATCCACCTGTTGTGCAATGTTCAGAAATATTCCTTTCATTTACAATCTTATATGAAGCTTTGAGAGCAAGCAATAGTCTCTTGTGACTAAAGTGAGGGTTTTGTTGGGCTGTCTCTGAGTGGCTGAGTGCCCTTTGCTTGTGGCACTTGCTCTGCAGCTATTATTAATATTTACAGAAGGCGGCACCTACAACTTTCAGCCTTTATAGGAGGCAAAGTCTTTGTTTCAAATTTATGAGCCACCTCAGAGGAATTCACCAGTACCACACACTATCTAATAGTGTAACTAAGAAATACTGTTTCAGCTTTTTCCAGCTTTGTTAATTTGTTGCACTAGGTAGCACTTTTGTCTTTTTAGTTTGTGAAATGATAGTATTTTATCAATGTAATAAACAACAGAATATATATACTGGAATTGACACAGTGGATCAAACCCACAGCCAGACTTTGCCAATAGCCAGTGACAGGTAGCATAGACTGAAGAAGACAGCTCCAAAAACTCCAACAAGCAGCTGCAGTAAATTTTTTTCCCCATACATTAAATGTCATCCTAACTTCTTATGCACTGGAAGTGGTTGGACCCAAAAGCTTAGTTTTTTGCCTAGATCTTTCAGTTGAATGCTTTGGAGTACCTTTAATTGATATACGTCACAAACACTATTCTTCAATATCTAATCTTTTTGCATTTTGTGAAGTTGTACCTGCTATTATAAAAAGCTCAATGGAAATGTCTGACAGTATGCTATCAGTTTTGGTTTTGTCATTTTTCTGATCAAGAAACCCCCTTTCAATTTTGTGACTTTTATTTCCTCTTGGAACAGGGGTTGTGGGGAGGGAAAGAAAAAAGCGCTTAACCTGTAAATCTGCAGTGTTTTGTGAAAGTGAGAAACCACAGTTCATTATTTCAGTGAAAGTTAGTATGTGACAGTTAGAAATCTGCTTGCCTGCTGTGACCCAAGAAATCCCTACAAATTCTGCAGCACAGTTTGGCTGTTTATGTTCTGCCTTACTAGATCATCCTGTGCTCTCTATTGTGAAATGCAAGGCTTCAAAATAGATTAAAAGGATTATCTCTGGAAATGCTTGTTTTGATTATATGACTGATGACTCTCTAGCTGGGAGGTTTATTGCAAATGCTTTAAAAGTTTTGGGAGAGACTGGAATCCTAGTAGTCTAAAATAATAATCTGCAAGTTTCCAGTTATGCTCTTTTACAAGACAGTATGTTTAGAACAGCATGACTTAGCAGTGAATCTTTCCAGACCTGACCTAAAATATTTTAAAACTGTTTTTTCTGTTACCTAACAAAAGGGTAGGATAAAGCAGGAATTTACATATATTTATATATGTATGTGAAGCTGTCGAAAGCCTCACGCAGATACAGAATAGTGAATAAACTAGGTGAATGACAAACAGGCTCCAAACCTGAAAATGTAATAAAGTATGTTTTTCCAAGGGATAGCATAAAGATTTGTGCCTGTGTGTGTGGATGGGAAAGGGGAGAAAGGAGAGGAATAAAGATTTTATTGTCACTTCTAAGAATGAGTTGCGTAACTTCTTTGTGAGGAACACACTCTTCCCAGAATCATGGTTATAAAACCTTTTATTATTACTTGTCCTGTACCTGTTTGATGGTCTTTTCATGCCACTGTCCTTAATTGCATGAAATAGACAGAGGTGGATGCAAAATAGGATGATGTAACTGTTCTACATGTTACACAAGTTAATAGTTACACATTAGTTATACAAGCTTTAAATTAACAGTTTGATATAATTCATTGCTGGACCCTGATTTGGCTTTCAAGAAAAGTCAATTTCAAATCATCCTACAATGTGCCCCTTCAGAAGAGCAATTGACAGCTTGTCAGCTTAGATGAAGAGCAAATAAAACTCAAACCAACTTTGGCTAATACTTTTCAAAGGAATTTGAATGGACAAGGAAGTCCTCATATGCCTTGTCCTACAGAGCTAGTCTTTGGAAAGTGAGTTTGGGGCTTCCCAAAAATCAAAAACACTTGGTTGATTCAAGTTGGGCTCCTGAAGATAAAGTACAGTCAACCAGCTTTTGAAGTTAATTTTTTCCCCTGAATTTTCTTTTCATTTTCTATGCTTCTAGAATTTGTCCTGTTTGCTCTACCTACTGCCTTTTAGGTGGGATGAAAAAGGTGTGTGTACTATGAGGTGTCAAAGCTGTTATTTTGCACTAGTGGATTCCACATCACTGAGGAAAAGGATTAATCAGTATTCCAAAATATCAATCAAAATTTTGACTTTGAATTACCATATATTTAAGGTGTTGATTGTTAGTTTATAGAAAATACAGACTATAAGGCGTCAGATGTTCATACAGGATTTCCAAATACTTTTCCCTTCTCTGAACACAGTTTTGGAGAAAACACTGTGCTTCAGAAGGGTGTGAGGACATTCAACATTAGCATGAACTTGGAATGACTATAAAAGTTTTTCTGGTTCGGTGTTTACAGAGTAGCAAAAGTTCTCTGAGAGGTCATTACTATTCAAGATGTTGCAAAGTCTTACTACAGACAACTGGTAGCCAAAAAGTGAGGTGTTTATTATGGAATGTAGTAACAACTTTTCTCCTATTCTCTTTTTCTATGAACAAAACAACAGCCAAACTTTTCTAACTGGCCTAAACTTTTTAGAAATGAAGCATAGAACTGGTACTGAGATAGGTCTGCAAGGTTATGCAGGCTGGGTCTAAAAAAATGTGATTCAGCAACATTTGGACAGGGTAAGAGTTTCAGTGAAAATGCTCCACACAGGGAAGACCTAAACTGAATCAAGATGATCCAGATTACTGAACTAGGGACTCAACCCTTTCATGAGCTTGTAACATTTCTGTGTCAGACTCAAGGTATAAAAGGAATGATTCCTTTCCTGCAGCGAACAGTGAGATGGGGTGCCCTTAAACACTGTGTTAGGGGTTTAGCATATTGGATTCACAGATGTTCTCTTCTGTTGCTGCCACTCTCTGGAGCTCATTGGAGGGTTGTTCTGCTGAACTTATCACACAGTGTGTTCAGTTTCCAGTGACTATGGAAAAAGTTACCTCTTCATGTGCAGAGTAGTCTTTGCTTATGGGTTTATTTTTGTGCCTGGCCTAGAAGTGTTTGCACGCACACAGGTTATGAGCAAGAGTCTTATCCTGAACATTGGAAGGCATGCTTCCCTTAACCTGCTTCCAGAATACCCCATTTACTTGTAGAAGTAGGTAATAAGAAAGCCATAATTCTAATTCTATTTGAGAAGATATTATCTGTAAGGACCAAATATAGGCAGGCTAGAAATTTAAGTGACTTATGTGTTTTCATAATATGCTGATTAACATGAAGTAATATTTTCTGTGAGTAGCTGGCCATACCTTATTCTTCTTAAGAACCTTTACAGGTATACAGACTAGTATACCAATCTAAAATTTAGACAAGTGCCATCTGATGTCTAAATATATATTAATTAACTACAAATAGAAATTAAATATCAACATAAAGCTGAACACCGCTTTTGAACATAAAAATGAGTGTCATTAGCAGCTGGAATTTGCACAGAATCTTTTAAATCTAGAACCACATTTCCTGCACTCAGAAACTGGCAATATTTTATGGTGGAGTACAGAATGAAGCTATATTTAGTCCTGTATGAGACGTGTAAAACCAAATTTTTACATGAAAGAGAAGAGTCTTTTTCTTGATACCATAACCTGAAATTCTTGGTTTTTTTCAGAACTGAAATGCTTGCAGATTTGTCTTTTGACTAGTAAATATTCTTTCATAAACAAAGAAAGCCTGGTGTGGTGCAGAACTCAAGTTTTGCCTACAGGTTTTAACTATGCTGTTACTAAAGGTAGTTCAAAAGTTCTACATTATCAAAGCATTAAGTGGCCCTTGTATGTATAATAGAAGAAAGCAGACAAATTCAAAAAATGGTAACTTCCAAAGAAATTTGTGGTAGGATGGCTTAAATGTATAAGTCAGTGGGTGAATACTGTAGAAAATCCATTTAATAAAAAGGAGTAGGTATGGAATAATGTCTTTTCTTCACTTTGGACAAAATCCTATCTTGTAGCAGACTTAAGTGGAATGTGCTCATTTCTTCTAGACACCAGACTTGGTGGGCTTAGTCTGACCAGTAAGGAATTCCTTATTTTAGCACTGGACCAAGGTGCTATTAAGAATTCAGACCAAAGTTTTATCTAGTAAGGGAGAAAAAAAGGTGTTCAGTTGTATGACATCAGCACTAGGGTGGGCAGTTCTGTAGATAACTGGTGTACATTTTGGTTTCTGTACCCACAAGGTGTGGCCAAGTCATGCATTCAAGAATATGCTTTGCAGCTATGACACCCTGAAATCATTATTTAGATTACATGAAAGCTGCAAGTCTCATTTCACGGCACCAGTCTGTGAGCTAAGGCCTTACAAAATCCTTTTGTACTGCAAGTTTGCAACTTGTGGCAAAATTGGCTGTGAGATTGTCAGCAATTAAGCTCCTGTGTGAACAGTGTGTTTTGATTTGTATCTTAGCAGTGGGGTGCAGTTTTGAATCTGACGGCATTTTTCATGTGTTTTTCAGATAGTCTTGGATAGGGCTCTTCAACTGAGAGGGAAAGCTCTGCTAGCCTGAAAAGCAATAGGTCTTAATTTCTTTGGGAACTAGTGGCCATTTGCAATGTGCAGGTTTAGGCACTCTATTGATTGTAGAAACCATGAAAAATAAAGGCTCCAACCCCCCAAAACATGCAGTATAGAACATTCAGGTTTTTCTTATAGAAGTTCCATGTGTTTAGTGGTGGGTGGCTGAGTACCCTGATCTGCCAGGTTCTAGAGGACTCATGGGCTCTTCCAGAGGTTACTTCTCACTGTCCCAGTGACTGCCTTGAATCCTAACTTTCATAGGAACCAGATTTGCTCAACCTTGCCCAGCCACCAAGACTGACTGAAGCAGCTCTTGCTTCACCTCCTGGGTTTCTTAATTAAGGCTGTATGGTCAATGAAAACCACTGAGTGCTTTGCTGGTTAATCATCATCAGCATCACAGTGTCTGTTGTCCAGCAACTCGAATCAAACTTGCACCTCTTCTTCACAGATGTCTAATCAGTTCCTTAAACAAAACCCTATAGGCCATCATTTTCACCATGTGCCTTCAAAAATGGTTAATTAATTTATTAACATGCTAAACATGTACACAAAATGTATTCATTAGTAGCAGCACATGTTCAGTACAAGCTATATTTGTTTGGAAGCTATTTCTGGCATTTTCCAGGCTGCATCTACACAGTGCGACAAGCAGACTTTCACTTGTCCTTCAACAGACTATGGACATCTTTCCTGCCAGTCCTTCAGATGCACAGCCGTGATAATTGGACTTTGAATTTTTCATATCTTCATATCATTGTGTTTATGACCTTTGCCCTGTGTCGCTTGAGTATTGATCTGGCCAACATGACTCTTTTTCCGTGTTGGATGTAGGCTGGCGGAGATAGGCACCTTTTGTTATATATGTGTACAGTGCTTAGCACAGTCTTCACACTGGAGCCACCAGAACTCTACTCCCAAAGTGTTTCCCAAAGCATCTGAAACTGGCAGCAGAATTTAACACTCCCACTTTGTATCCAGTTGGCATTATCAATCTGTTTCAATATGTGCCTGAGTGCTGTTTAAAGATCTGTAGTAATCAACAAATTTCTATCATTAGAGAGCTGAGACTGTGGCATTTAATTTCAAAATAGTAGCACAAACACACAATTTAAACAGGAATCAGTCCTACACTGCAAGTCACACACCACCTCACTTTTGTGAATTTGGCATGTCTCTATTTGTACATCACAGTGAAAATCAGGGTCCTAATGACAACTAATTATTATTGTATGTACTATGATTAAATTATAGACAGCTTCCATTTTCTACTTGACTATCACTGCACAGGGGAATAGAGATGTATTTAATAATTCAAGCATCAGTTTTTGAAAAATGCATGCCCTGATTCTGTTTTTTTCTATTATTGCAAAAAGAGCACAGGTCATAAAATGATCTGTAGTTAAAAAAGAAAAAAATGTCAAAGACAATGAGCATAGCTGAATAAGGATGGCTCTAATAAAGTATCTGGAATGAGGGTAATTTGTGATATACATATGGGAGGAAAAAGAAGAAAACAGAAAAAAATATACTGTAGCAATGAATTACAGCATTTAATGACAGCCCTGATTACTAAAATGTCTTGCAAACCTGATGGTATTCAGGACAAGAGAACAAGTTCTGCAGTGATTTAAAAAGGCAGGATTTTTAAGAAAGATACCTTTAGTGGTCCAACCACAGTATGATAGAAAGAAGAGAGCCTTCAGGTGCATATCTTTTCTATGAGACTATCAACACCTTTCTCTGTTTCAAAGCATTATTTTCCAAAAGAATGAAATCTTTTCCATCAATTTGTCAACATATTCCAGAAAGCAAATGATCTGCCTTTTTGAAGGGCTATGTATTCGTCAGAAAACCAAGTGCTACTACTAACTTTCAATCTACAGCTGGATTTAATTTGGATCAGCTTATATCACAAGAATATAAAAAATAGCATACAAATCTTTATAAATCATAGAATCATGGACTATCCTAAGTTGGAAGGGACCCACAAGGATCATCAAAGTCCAACTCAGCCCTGCACAGGACAGCTCCAAGGATCACACCATATGCATTGTCCAAAAGCTTCTCCAACTCTGTCAGGCTTGGTGCTGTGACCACTTCCCTGGGGAGCTTGTTCCAGTGCCCAGCCACCCTCTGGGTGAAGAATTTCCTAACTTAAACCACCCCTGACTCAGCTCCGTGCCATTCCCTTGGGTCGTGTTACCAGAGTGAAGAGATCAGTGCCTGCCCCTCCTCTTCCCCTCATGAGGAAGTTGTAACTAATGAGGTCTCCCCTCAGTTTCCTCCTCCAGGCTGAACAGACCAAGAGAATTTTGTTATTACTTTGAAAGGTAAAACAAGAGGCTTTTCTTATGACACACAATGTTCTTTCACGTTTAAATTTAGCCATTTTTCTGAACCAAATGCTGTGTTGGGTTTGCTTGAAAAGTGCCTCTGTGGGGAGGACACAACCCATCCCATCTGTCTCCAACAGGCTCCAAGCAGAGCACAGCAGAGTCCCTTAGCCATGAATAGGGAGCCTCTAGATAAACATGTTTAAAAAAGAGGGGATAGTTGTTTCAATTTTTGTCTTTGTTTCTCTAATCAAGTATATTTTAATTGGTATTAAAATAAATTAATTTTTCCCAAGTCCAAGTCCTTTTTGCCCATGATGCAAACTGTTAAGCAATGTCCCTGTCTTTCTGCTAGACCAGAAGTATTTCTATCTTATTTGTACCCTGTTGAAAAGGGGAGTGACGGAGCTGCAGGGTGGGAGTTTGGTCTATGGCCAAATGCAATCCACTACGAAAACATCTATTTTACTGAAGATAAGTGCACTTTAATTCAGTTTTCCAGAATCTAGAATACAAGTGTACATATAATTAATAATTTTCTGTTTTTCTACATTTTTGCCTTTTAGTAAGAGAAATCCATCAAAAGGCACTTTGTTACTGTATTTTACATTTTTTTCTAGAGTGGGAGCTCAGAAAGAGCTGAACAAACATGTCTTCACATTGAGTCATCCTGCTCTTAAAAATGTTTTCATCCTAGTCCTGTTTTTTTTTTTTCTATTTGCTGCACTGCAGAGTTCAGTTTCTATGTGTAAACAGAATATTTGATCTACCTTTTTTATTTACAATCCATCATTATTTTATTAACATTCTGTTTTTCAAGGAACCAAGCCAGGAATAACAGAAAAAAACCCCAAAACCCAAAAAGACAAAACTGTGTTCTGAGGATTGCAAACATCTGCAAGATGGCACAGCTATTTCCTGAAGAGCAATTAGCCAGTATCAATGACTCAGTATGGTCAGGGCAAGAAGATACCTTCCTTACTTCTTAATTGCTAAAACTCTTTAAAAGGCTTTCCTTTTCCACCTTTTTCATTATTATAACCACCACTAAATGTGATTACTTGAAATAAATACCTGGCTCCTCAGCAGCCCTTTTGAATGGGAGCGTAGCCGGATCCAGTGCCTGGTGCAGGCTCCATCCCCTGCCTGCTGCGGGCTGTGGAGAGGCACGTCCATTGTGCATCGCTCCAAAACCCCCCTTGGCTGCTTTCCCAGAGCACCCTCCATTCACTTCTGAGTTCTGAATGGTTTTCAATTAATGTAACAAGACTAATTAACTGTATAAGAGTAGGGGTTTTCATAGCGTTACTGACAATGCATCTATTTAATGGTACCTTAGAAATTCAGTGCTTCTCATTCTAAAAGAAAAGTACACAAAGCCAGTGGGTTACTGGGGGTCAAAATAAGTAACATGATTTTCTTTCTTTGCCTCTGAACCTGAACAAAGTACAAAGTTACTAGAAAAAAATCGCGTAATCAGAATAAGACACCTTTTTGACTGGTTCTCTAGCAATCTTACCAGACAGCCTCTGCTGAAAGCAGTATCATATAGTCTTGTTGTTTTAATTCTGTAGCTGAAGATTATCCCTGTACTTGTGCCTAGCACTCAAGAATAACTGCTAAAATCCATCATGTATAAAAGTCATCATGTATAAAAACCCACTAACCCCTTTCTTCTTTGCAATGTAGTATCTTTGTGGTCAAGTTTCAATACCAGGCAGTGTTAATGAAATTTTCCTGAATCATTTTACCTAAACTCTGTTTTAGGGTACCACCCTGTATGTTCAGAGATCATTTAAGCCTCTGTCACTCAAGCCTTATTTTGAGGTTGTCACCCAGTGTGCCAGTTAGTGTCTCTCTTTATTGGGGTGGGGGGGACACATCACTTGCTGCAAGAAAGTGAAGCGTGACGGGGATTATGTGAGCTATTTAACTCTGTCAGATGGAAACAATATGATAGCTACAACATTTTGACACTCAAACCACATACCTGAAACTGCAAGTACAAGCATCGATCTGCTGATCCTCTGAGACATCTGATTGCAGATTTTATGGTAATGAATTTTAAGAAAAATGTTTGAAATATAGCCTTACTATATAAGAAAGGTGTTTTAATAACATACTGCACTGGGTACTTCATATATGATTTTGTGGTTGTGATAAGTACAATATATGGCATTGTAATGAGTATATGATCCAATTAATGACTTATTACTATCATATTTATGTATGCTGCTGGGTTAGAAGAGACTTATTTTTATTATGACAGCTAGCTGTTAATAAGTGAGCTGAATTTCAGTGATTTTTCTCATATGAAACTTGAATGCAGTAGTAAAAGAAGGAATGAGAAGATGAAAGGAAACAGTAACATTTGTTTGTTTCCTCTTATTGAATATTAAACATCTACATCTTGAAGGGACCCACTTTACCAAGAAGAAAATTTATTAATATGGAATTATATGTACCTTTCTAAAAATATTAGTCCTATCTGTAGCACTGATGTGTTATACTACTATTTTATGTTTAATAAAATTCTACTTAACACATGAGCATTTTCAGTCTGCAAATCAAGAATGAGGCCCAAATTATAAGTATCCCCTACAGTTCAAAATTTTTTAAGTGTGGGATGGAAAATTCTACCAGGAATCTGGGTATCTACAAGCTACAGGCCTCCCTGTAGATTTTTTGCTTTAGGTTTTGTTTTTTTTTCAGTTGAGCTGAATCTTTAATTCTGTGGTCAGCAAGTAAGAAGTAAAGTGTGGCAATGGCATTTTCAACTGTTTCTTTGTTATTATGCAGTCTCCTCTTGACAGTTTTCTACTTTTCAAAAACAGCATTAGAAGTCACTAGGGAGTCACTTCAGCCTCTTAGAGGAGGGAGATGTCTTTGACTCTAATATAAAGCCAGGGCTATTCAGGAACTGATCTGAAGTTTATGAAATTAAATAGAAAGATTCCCTCTGATTTTACTGAGGTTTGAGTCAGACCTTTAAGTGGTGCTCTGTAATCCCATGTGGTTTTAGTGGTATTTATCTGAAGGAAAAGGTCCTGACTGTTTCTTGATGGGAATAATAGGAACAAAACGGGCACAAAACATTACTGTTCTGGTTCTCCTCTTTGTGCTGAAGTAAATATTCTGCAAGATCCAAGGCAATGAAATGCTGAACAAAGGTAGGATCAGAGATAGTTTAAGGACAATAAACTGGCCAATATCTACCAAAGGGCAGAGCTCCTACTGATAATTAATGGAAAGTCAATCAATAAATCCCCTCTGAAGTATAGCAAGTAGCTCATTAGGAGCCACCTACTGAAACTGGTTATCTGATTAAAGATGTATATGTAATGTATTGTATATAGAACAAGGCTGTTAGCAATGCTTCTTTCACATAAAATGTATAAAAACTTCAATTCCCTTTCAAAGAAGCTCATAGAAAAAACCTAATCCATTCATTGCTGACCTATGTAATTCTTTTTTATTATTGTTTTAGAAAATCAGTTAGACAAATATCAACAAATGTATTTTGCAATCTGTTACTATAAGTTTAAAAACATTGGCACAGGAGCCAAAAATTAGAAAAGTAATATCAGCAGCTTTGCCATAACTGCCTTCAAAAACACAGCAAGTCATCAAGCTACAAGGGAATGGCAATTTAGGGACAAGAATGGAAAATATGAACAAAAAAAAAGACAAATGTTTATGCTCTTGTCTTTCTAACACCATTCTATTTTCCATATCACTCTTGTCTATGTTCTTGTTTTCTATCTTTCTCCCATTTGTGTGTGACAAGAGCTGTACCTTTTTTCATATAAAAATGAAATCCTTCCAAAGCTAGCTTCAAATTTTGCTAAATTTCCCAAATCCCTATCCCAAGAACTGTAGCTGCATTTCTTCTGTTCAAATTCCAGGTTTACCCTGAAGATCCTTCTGACTTGAGAACAGACTCATCCTCTCATCATATAATGATTTAAATCACAGCAGTCATAGTTATTTTGCTTGATTTCCAGTGAGACTTTGCTTGATTTAAGTTTTATTTTCTTTTGTTGGTTGAGGAGAAAATTTGGAATTTCCTCACTCCAAATTTGAGAGGTTTGTACTCCATTTTAGACCCCCTCACACTCTTGCTTACTGACACAAACACATGAATGCTCTCAAAAGGGTTACTAAGGAAACCAGAAACTATGGTAACCTAGACGAGAAACACTCTTATTTGTCCAAGGAGATGGAAAGGAAAATTCAGGCAACGCACACTGCAGTCACACTGAAGGACCTGATCTTTCCTTTTCTCTTCAGCTGCTGCAGACCTTCTGTTTCTCATATTTCCCTTCCAGCAAGGCTATCAAAGCAGAATTTTGACTTAGATAAAATGAGAGAAAAATCACTACAGCAATGTAGATGAGTGTAAATGGGGATAAATGGATTTAGGCAGTATTACTACACCAAACTGGTAATGTATTTAGTTTTTCTTTCACCATTAGGTCAAATCCCTCTAACTTCAATCGTTCTTCTATTATTAACGTAGCAGCTTGGTCAGCAGCGCACCACATTGCCTGCCTTCACTCTGAGGAGTAAGGTGTTGTGTTAGCAATACTCTTCACAGAACCTCTTGTCAAAGCTGTCACTCTGCAGATGCTTATATTCACTTTTAGTTCTGCTGTCATAAATAGTTTCATGAAGTAAGAGCTACCGAGGGATAGCAAATGCTCTATGATTGCCAAGTAATGGTGCTTCATTAGAAGTGAAAGGAGCTCAGTAGCTCATTGTACTGGTCTGAAGATATTTCATTTGTGCCTTGTAGAAACAATCCTTTTTACTGTTGAACTGAGCAACAAAACATTCTCTAATTGTAGGGCAAGCAACAAAATTTAGTAATGGATAATGAAAAAATATCAGATGTTATAATAAAGAGATTCATCCTGACAATGTTCATTCCTTTAAAGTTTTGAGAAAAGTAAGTGCTGTTTATTCTGCAGGATAAGCTCATTTATTTATAAACAGGGAAATACAAGTTGCCTATGGCTGAATACATTTGTCTATCTTTGTTAATGATTTGGCAAGCTGACATGACACCGAACAGCACAAACGCAAATAGATTTACTGAAATTAGTGATATTATTCCCATGAAGTAATTTGAATCAGGGTTACAGGACTGGACCAGGATTGAACCCTGTGTTAGCAAGAAGTATAAATTCTATCAGAAAAAATTTGCTACAATGTTCAACACAAATGCTTAATGTATTGATGCAAGAGATTGCCAGCCACAACTATTTTTCTAAGTGAAGCATCCAGAGAAGAATGCGGCTTTCTTATTGAAACAAGAATAGCAACTAGATTTGCAAAGGTTCATGCTCTTTAAGCATGGCTTAAAATTAAAATATTAGGAAAATAATGTCTGTCTATACCATACATCATTAAACAGACTAATTATTGATTTATTGATATATTTTGGAGTAATTGATACACTGCATAGATGTGGTCATCAATAGCAAACTGATTAATATCACATACAAAATGGTTGATGAAAAGCACCTTCTGAGCAGAACTGTGACATTTTGTGCATGTGAGCTTAGAGAGATGAGATGATGTTAAACCTCTCCCATTTAGCATATCCACTTCAGAGGTAGCCAGGATTTTGTTGCTATGAGAGAGGGAAGAAGCCAACCTGTGCTGGCTGAATGGTACACAGAGCTTTTTAGTCACACAAGCAAAAACACAAGAGCTAGGGAATAAAAGAAGTCTGATATGGATAGTTTAAATGAGTTAATTAAATGGAGAAGTCACATCATAAAATGGCACGAAGTCCTCTTTGCAATCGGCATGAGTTATGACCCGAGGCTGGTAGTACATGTTTTGTTAGATTAGCAAATATTTACAAAGTAAACTATGATTTAGGGGACGTGAAATGTGTAAATGAAATATTAAAAACATACCTGAAATTTTACTGCTATCATTTCCTAATTAATATTTTAATAGAAAGGTGGACCATATCAGATGTGAAACTATTTTCCATAATCACAATTTAGATGAATGTTATTTTGCTTTGACAAATACTTTGTTTTCAGGAAAGAAAAAAAAAAGAATTACGCTAGTGTATATAGTGGCTAGGATGAATGATTTTATGCTAGGTCTATTTGTATTACATATGGCATGTCAATATGGACTGTTTGAATCAACAGGATCACCCTGTTTGCATTGGCAGGTTAAAATTCTTATTTATGAAACTCTGAGGCACAGATTACAAAGACATTGCTTTGTCTTTGGGCTGGAAGCACTACAGAAACCCCACAGAAACCCCACAAAGCCCATGGGTCCTGATGGACGCAACATTAAAGACAGAGCAGAAAGTGGAGAAAGAAAATTAAAAGGAGGGGCAATTCCTCCAGAATCCAGATATACCAAAAAAGGAAGTATCTTTTGAGAGCTCCAGAAAGGTAGAAAACCTCCTTTGCTATGCAGCAAATCTGAGAGGGAGAGATATGAGGAATGGAAGCACAAGGGGAACACAGTGTCTTTTCCCTACCTGCTCACAAACCTGTAGACAAAGCTGTGGATAAGTGGCTAATGATCTGCTTGGTGACTTGTCGGTGATGCCTGGAAATAAAGGCTCAGACACGTTTAGAGGGTTGGGGGTTGTTTACCTCAGTATTTTAATAGGATCCCGTTCGATGGCTTCTGCCGTCCAGGTAGAACACGCCGCAAAAGCCCCGTCCCCCCAGTTGAGTATACAATTAAAGACTCTACGCATTAGAATATCTACCAGGAGGGCCCAATAAGGGGCCTGGGTGGGCTAACTTCTAGTTTACAAAATCTGTCCTACTAGGAGACCTAGAGGGCCCAGGAAAACAGGGTGTTTGGTCTTTTAACTCTACGTGTTTCAGGGGTGTTTAGTCTCCCAGCCTCCTAAACACCATGAAACCAGGCTAAACTATCACCTAACGCATTACAAGTATGCATGCTAATACTTGTGAATATAGGGAACAGTGTAAGAAGTATTCAGAAGAAAACCAGAAAAATCCTTCAGGCATCATCAGGCTGGATTTACTAATCTGTCCTCTTCCCTGTAAGTGGAAGGGAAGAAACAAGATACAGATACAGATACAGATAGATACAGATACAGATACAGATACAGATACAGATAGATACAGATACAGATACAGATATATGGGCTTCCTTATGTCTTCCTTCTTTATTGACCCCCTACACTGTTTTACTCCATGTCTTTTACAGCAGCATGACAGGACCTGCAAGTCTGGCCTCAGTTTTGTTACTGATTATGACCAATGTTAATTAAACCTCCTGGTTCTGTCGTACTCAGTGTTTATCCTACTGTGCTTTTGCCGTGTCATGTGTAGCTGTTGTATTTCTCAGGGCAATTTTTTAGAGTAGCTAATCAGAAAAACAGAGGGATCATAACTTACTGCTGGAGGCTTCCTTTTGTTGCCTTGTGACTAACTCAGTACTCTAAACTTTCAGGAGCAGCACAGAATGATTACTTGTAGGGACACATTATATCCTTGAAAAGAAAGGCATTGCTGTCTTTTGATCTAATCTGCCCTATTGGTATGGCATCACCACATTTTCACAACAATTTTGGCTCTATGAGCAGAAATAAATCCATAACAAGGATCCCCAAAAATGTTTGATTTCTTGTTTTGACTGTATCAGTCCAATTTAATTCCATGTTCTCTGATATCTGATTGATTTATACCAATATTTTAAACCAGGTCTATTTCCCAACTAATTGACTTAATTTAGGCAGCCAATTGCAGTTTTTCAATTCATGGATTTAGTCTTCTAAATTTAACCTTTTAATTTTCAATATGAAGCTCAAAACTAAGGGAAATAAAAGCTGGTGTTGGGGATGTTTACACCTTTTCTATTTCTAGCATACAGAAAATTTAGTCTCTTTCCTGGCAAAAACCAGGAAGATTTAAAAGCTCAAAGAGTTTGTGACTGCTTAAAGGACTTTTGATAACTATTGATATTCATATGTCTAAAAATATTTTTCACTTTAAATTTTCTATTGCTTCTGGTTACAACTACAGAACATGATGAGTCTACTGGGCTGTCAGCTGTGTATAACTTCAATTTCTACAGCATCTAAAATTTTTACCAATTTTTAGGCAGATGAATTCTTCTTAATATGCCTACTATACAGAATAAAATTTATCTGTTGAATTAGATTTTTTCTTGAATATCTGCTGTTAGTGATCTAGTGGTCTGTGAAATTCGTTCTAGGAACACTCATTCTTCATCTGAGCCCAGGAATCCATCCCAGCTGGGTCAAGTCTGTGTTCCTTTAAGTAGAAAATATGAAAGTCAGAGTTTTCAGCAGATCTCTTTGCCAAAGAATTCCATTTAATCAACTAGTGTGACTTTCCATATGTCAAAGGCTGTTGTGTCACATACTTATCTCCCCTATAATCCAAGTACTTCAGTTAGTGAAAATCATTCCAAATGTCGGGAGACTAAACAGTGGCATGTTGGTTGTCCTGGCTGATCTGTTGCAAGCAGCAGCAGAAGTTTACACTTTCCAAATCTAGTCATAGGGATATAATCCTTTGAGCTGAATACTTCATTCATACTTGGCAAGAAAGTACAGCAGCAAAGAAAGCTGACCTCTCCTGTTGACCTCCCTAGGTAAACTTCTCTGTTGACCAATATCCTAAGTCCTGAAAAAAGCTCTCCTTCTGAATGCATCTCTCAGCTGTGTATTGCTGAGAAAAGGAAGGTATGTTTTTGTCATGTAATTGAGGGACTCACTGAATCCCTGAAGCACGAGTTTTGATAAATTAAATACTACATGAATGCCAGAACAGCGTTACTGCTCTCCAGTTCGTTTCAAAATTGTCTGGTGAGGATTTACCAGGGGCTAAAGTGACCCCAACTCTCCTTCCTGATTGTTCTCATCACAAGTCCATGCACAATGCATTGGGGGATAGTCCGTTCTGCAAACCCCTGCTCACACATTCCTGAAAATGGGAGCTATTGTACAGCCGGGCATGGGAGCCCTTCTGTGCACAGGAGGTGATTGGCAGCCTGCAGTCCCTGATTCACCTTTTAGCTTGCCCATGTCTGACATTAGAAGAGTATTCTAGTCCTTAGAATAACCCTAGACTATTGCAGTGAGCTTTTCAGATTGTTGCTGTGGGGATCTTGGATATAAGATGTTCAGCTTTAACTGCAATAATTAATTTTAGCAAATGCTCCTTCACATCTTTCTTTGTCAGCAGATGGTAAATTTTACTGCATCCTTAACATCATATGGGATGGAACATCTCCTTCTGCTTCATTATAAATACAGAATAGAAATAAATAGTGATAGTTTTGACAAATATGCATCGCTACTTGGAACTTTAATATATGTATTTAACAACAAACATAGTAATGGACTTTGCTTTTTTGGTGTTTTGGCCATTGTCAGCTCTGGATTATTCTGGAAAAATGTGGCTAGGAAGCTCTAGGCTAATGTAAAAATCTCAATGTTTTGAATATTGTGAATCTGGCTGACAAGAATATTTTTTTCACAGTTACTAGGAACATAGTTTGGACTCTATAATTCTTGTTAAACTCCAAAGGTCAACACTGGCTTTTCCAGGTACATTGAATGTCTTTTGATCATATCCCTGGGTAATGTGTGCTGGGCTTAAACCTGCTCACATCCTGCCATTTGCACACTCCTGTGCCCATCTAAAGCTTTCCTGAAACTGGGGTGCTTCAAAATGCAATACTGAGGCACTGAGATTATTCTCCAGAAGCAAATTAGGGCTGCTGAGTTCACAGCCTTAGTCTTTGTATCACATGAAAGAAGTTGAATTGTTTCTGGATGAGTTTTCCTGGGATTAGTGTATCTCTGTTTTGTTGTTTCTGCGATTAAGCCAGCAAGCAAGCAAGTTCTGCATCAATAGCAATAATAATTCACAATCTGTGTAAATGTCAGTTGACTGTGTGCTTAAACGAGTAGTTCCATGAACAGGAGAACTATAGAAATCTGGTTTGGTATATGTTTGTATCTCACAGCTAATTGACATTTTAACCATATTTTAGTAAACCACAGCATGGTTCTCACCCTTCTTTGACATCAAATGACATAAGTAGAATTTGCATAATAATTATTAAAATATGAAGTATAGAAGTCTATAATTTTTGGTAATTTTCAGTATGAAGTCAGCCTTTTTCAACAGCTGCAATATTTATTATGCTTACAAGGATCTATAATCAAATGCTGAGAAAATGTCCAGAAAATATGACAACAAAACTAATTTTTCTTGTTTCTTACATTCTCATAGCAATAGAGTTTGGAACGGGAATGATTAAAAGAGTTTGCAGACAGAGGAAAGCACAGCATAATTAAGCTTAGATTTTTGTTTACCTGATTGCCTGGTGTGAGAGAAGACATGTCATTTACTTATAAATCTAAATAACTAATTGAAATAAATACCTCTGCAAGAGCAAAGAAGCACCAGAACAAGATCATACAGTTTAATTGTGTGTTACACTTGCCAAAGTCGTGCTGTTTCTTTGATTTCTAATTGATAGCTGGAATCAAGTAGGTGCAAACAAACACGTGTGGGGCCTTCACCATACCTTCTATTGGGTGATTCAGTTTTTATTAGACATGTAAGAAGAAAACTGTGCACAATGTCCACTTTTAATAAAAGAAAAATAATAATTGAAGTTCCATGAGATTGTAATTTTTGGCATAGGCCAAAAGGTGAAGAAAGAATAAAAAGTCTGTACTCTCCTGCAAATGATGAACAAGCTCTTACCTCGTTATGGGCTCTCAGAAAGATGTCTTAAAAATAGAAACTAGAAATAAAATTATAATGAGCATCAGTATATTCTGTTTTCTAGAAGATCTGTTAATAGGATGTCTGAGTCTCCTTTCACTTGCTGTAAATCAGTTTTATAGCCTGTGAAGTGACAGCAAACGTTTTTTCTGGCTTTTCTTTGACTAAGAAGGAGCATAGTTCTTGTGAGTTACTATTCTGCACAAATTATGTTACTTAAGTTACTTAAGTTGTTACTATTCTGCACAAATTATGTTACTTAAGTTGTATTTAAAATTAATGACAAATAACCATTGGATAGATGCAAGTTGTGATAATGCTTCATCAACTGTACTGAAAATGTAGTTAAAAATATGGAACAACTACCTCCAACCCACAGATGCAAGGAAAGGGCATTATCCAACTAAAACAATATTTACTTCTTTTCTCAGTACAGATATTTTTCCCCTTAAAATTTCTTCAGCGCTCCATAGAAGTAATTTTTCCCTCCATTAAGGAACAGAAATCATTAGAGCTGAGGTCAAAACCTGCCAAAGTCAATGATTTTGAGAAGGATGTGGGACAATGTGTGGGATGATGTGGGATTTTCAGTCCATCAGCATGATGAATTTTAATTTTCCCTTGGAAAACAACATGAAATATTTACAAACTAATGTCAAATTTTAGAGTCTTGAAGTGAATGCCTTAATAATGCTCCCTTACAATTTTTAATGCAATATTAAAAAAAATAAGCATAACCCATATTCAGGCATCTGAAAAAAATAAAACCCCTCTGTTACTGATCAGTCCCTCCAAGAAAATCATCTCTTTGCTGCATGGATTATTTTACATCCTTTATTCTGAAGCTGAATTTTAGTCATCCATGTCTGAAAGCTGTGGTATCATGACAGAATTTTCAGTAATAGACACTTTTGAGAATGTCTACTCAGCTCAGCACACAAACTCTTTTCCTCTGCTTTCCAGTTGAATTACTGCTTGAATTCACATAAGACACTGTTGTACCTCTAGCACAGTATAGTGAGCTCCATGTAAGCACTAAGAAATGCAGGCACAAAAGAGAATCTTTAAAAGACCATTTAATAAAAATAGAACGCATCTGACTATAAAGTGTGTAGGGGAAAAACTCTAATTAGTTATTAAAGCAAATGTAAAAAATGTGTAGAGCAAGAAACTCTAAGCACTTCTAGACATTTTAAAATGAAATGCAGTAGCATGAATTCACCATGGAACAACAATATTTTGAACATTATTATGATGGATAAATTTGACTGAACCGGAAGTTTAATAATTTAGCTTCTTTAAGGAAAGAATTATTCAAAAGTAAGGACTTTGATTAAATCTAGAGAATTATCAGAAAATCTTCAAAGTTATGATTCTATGTAAGGTAAGAGATTTATTTTCTTAGAAGTTCACCCTTTATCAGTGATACAATGAAGATAACAGAAATAGAGGAATGGTCTGTTAAATCCAAGAAAAGCAAAGGAGAGAGAAAAATGAGCTTCAATCTAGAACATAGAAAATTGTTACTAAAATAGGAATGCAGAAATGTCATGTTTGCCAGTAAAAAGGCTAATAGAAATTTGTTTTTTTTACAATTACATTGGGAACAAAGGAGATTCTACTAATGGGATGGGCCGTTATGAAATTGGAGATATCTAAAATGAAGATAATGTCTCAGGAAATGTTCAATGACTATTCATATTCCCTGTTTGAAAAGGTTGATGTAGAGGAGTTACATAAAAACAAAGAAGAACTTTCTAGCCTGTCATAGAAAAAGAGCTGATACCACCGCTGATGTCAGTAACTGGACTATGGAGTTTGAAAAGAGCTGGCTAAGATATCTGGTCTGCTAGTGTTAAACTTATTAAACATTTGAATATCAGGCAAGTTCCTTAGAGTTGAAAACCAACCCCATTTGTACCAGTAATTCAAAAGGGTAAAAGATGTTCCAGTTATCCTGAAAACAAAACCAAATTAAATAATGTGAAAAGTGCTATTTGATAAAACCATTGAAAAATAAGAATATATTTTATCATCATTAATATGACTTAAAGGAAATAGATAATTTCAAACAGGCCTTGTGAATCATCATCACGTGGTGGGTTTTGAAGGGAGGTCCTGCACAGATTTGTATTAGGCTCAGTGCTTTTTCAGCATTTCATCGATGATGTGAGGAAAAATATGAAATCAGAGATGATAAATTGTGCAGATGGAAATGTAAATAATCCTGAAGGTTTGATAGTCATTTAGAGAAATCTGGATTACTTGATTAGCTGGAACTCTTCAAGGAATGCTCCTATTCAGGTATACTATTCAGGTATACTATTCAGGTATGGAATAGTGTTCATTAGTGAACTGAGATTTTAGGCAGAACTTTAGGAGACATAAGCCTATAAATGGTGAATATAGGTGATAGTTTCAGTCTTGTGTCTTTTGCTGTGTGAGTTTTGATCCTAACACAGTCTACATTTACATATTTATAAGTGTAACCCAACAATTTTTGTCCTTTTCGTAGATGCTCAGATATTTTGGCCATCCTTTTCTTTCACTTTCATGCACGCAAATACTTCTTGTAAGGGTCTTAGTAACATCTGTATGATGAAATGTATGTGCATGCACACACATGTGTGTGTCTCTTGAAATTTCAGCGTGTTGACTATGGAATGTAACAGGAATAGCAGAGCAGGAGTCACCTAAAAGGTGAATTGAACATACACAGGTGTACATGGTATTTTTTTGAAGGGAGGCTACAAGCTTATATGCAATGTATTCCTTGCATTAGGAAAAATTAACCTTACTCTTCTCTCAAAAAATCTCCCTGAATTACCTGAAAATATCCCAGATTTGCATATTTTATATTCAACATAAACAAGACACGTTCTTTGATTTGCAAAGTGATGAACCTCTTCCAATACTCATCCTTTCCCTTGGAATAAGGTGGAAGTGTGGTCTCCATTACCTATATTCTATAATCTGGTGAGAAAAATATCCACCTAGAAAGTCACCTCAAACTCTTCCACAGTTGTTTTAGTTTCCTTTTCCTTCAGTAGACATACTTGTTCATTTCAATATGTACTAATAGATACTTTCCCATGCAGTACCTTATTCTTTGAACTATTACATAAAACATACAAATTGTATTTTATTTTTAATTTGATAGTGCAGAACTTCTCACATTTCAAAATCACAACTTCATAGCTATCCTCCTCTGCCTTAGTTGACTGAAATATGTTAAAAACAAGTACATTAGAAAAATTGCTCATCAAATTACAGCTGCTCCCAGTTATTCCTGTTAGCTGGTCATTGTCTAATATTTTGAGAAGTTTTTGGAAAAAACACTATGTTAGTTTAAGACATGTCCAGAAAGTAATTGAGGTTATTTCCTTAGAATTCTGTAGCAGAAAATGTGAACTACAAGAATGTGACCTTTATATTTATAAATATCATATATGTGCAAGTACAGGAAAATTAAAAAAACCCAATAGTGGAGATTTCAAATATTGAAAGATGAATGCCTCAATTTTTCCAAATGTTGAATGTTAGGAGCAAATTAGATGCAATCCATGCTCATAAAGACAAACTCTTTATCAGATTACAAAAGACAATGGTTGCACAGATTTATAATAAATGCAGAATCTCAGTTTTAATTGAAAAGCAATCTGTATTTTTTAAAGCTTGGGTTTTTTTTTCCAACTGTATCAGTAAATGTAATAGACGATACATCCTAGCTTCATTTCAATTGACTGCATCCTCCATATTGGCTATTTATAGCATTTCCATATTGGAAGACACTGTGGCAGAAGCTTGCACTGAGACATTGTGCAGGTCTTGAGAGACAAGTGGATGTTATAGGCTGGGGTGGCGTAGGGCAGGGTACTGCTGGGCTCCCAGTGGTTTCCCTTCTTGCTGCAAGGGATTCTCAGCTGCAGGAAGGATGTTTAGTGAGGGTAAACTCACTAAACATCCTTCCTGTTCATAAAGTGAGGTGGATCTCTGAAGGATTCCCCACATGGGCCTAAAGCCTTGACAATTTCCAGTGGGGGAGGGTAACCAGGAAATAATGACATAGATACAGTAGGGTGGCTTTTAGCTTTTGTGATGTTTTTAGATGACTGAAAAGTAAGACATTGCTCTGCTGCAGATTATATATACAATCACTGTTATTAATTGTTCAGAGTCTCTGGAGATTTGGTGCAGACAAACTTGTGTGTTCCACCTTGAAATACTGCCAGATTCAGCTCTGAGTTCACAGTAATTGTAATGTTGCCCAAGGCTCATATGGGAATTTGAACTGCATGTCAGGCTATCTAATTAGTGGTCTTATCACTTCCGTAGGTCTTTATGTGGGTGGTGTTCCACAAACTACGAGGTGGAGGTAAAAAATTGTAAGAATCCATGAATATCTGTGAAAAGACTGACCTGATCCTGCATTGAAGCTTTGGCGAAAATTCAAAGATTTTATGTTGAGGACATGGTCTGATACATTTTACAAAACAGTAGCTGCAGAACTCAGGGAATGAAGGATATTATCTAATGTTTCTTACGATCCTAGGATGGAAAAGTTAGAAAATATTCTTTTATACTCTGGCATTTACAAAAAATGTTTTCTGACAATTTCAGAAGACAGAGACAAAAAAGTTTTTCAGCTCCTGAGTATTGGTTTGAGATACAACTGCAAGCATGTGCCTATAACCCCTCACCACATGGACCTCAGACAATTAGGAAAAACATTTGTCAAAGAATTATTCGGAGCTGTGCATCTCTGGTGCCTAAACTAATCTGAATTAATAGTCTAAAGTCAGAGAATGTGGAACAAAACAATTTCTGATATATACTTCTGTTAGGAGGAGTTTAAACTCTACTGAACATTAGTTAACTTAAGGAGTTTATCAGTGGAAAAAAATCTAAAAATAATAAAGTCAAGGTGGGAATAATGATGAGAGACCAGCACACGACTGCCTCTGGATGAATGATAAAGGAGATGATTTCTTTCGATCTGTAATATAGTGTCTAATGACTAATTTTATTAAAAACTGTGTTTGTGGTAAAAATGAGTAGGCAAAGGTGTGAAGAGATATGTAATTTCTGTAAAAGACAAGTAGGAGGAGAAAGAGAAAAAATTATGTGGAGCTTAACAGAGAAGGTGAGAGAATGTAATTAAAGACAGTGGTGTTTTTTGAGGTTAGTAAGTTTGTTCAAATCTTTTATAATAGTTAAAAGAAAATTCCCAGGAAGTAATTTTCCACCTGAAACAGGACAGTTGGTTGTTTGAATTTGTTGCTATATATTCATGTCTGCAGAAATAATGGCCTCTGTGAACACTTGACTAAGAATGTGACTGTTTCAGGATTCTTTGGAAATCAGCTTTGTGTGAAGGACTTTTAAGGTATTGACTTTTGAAGGATTTGGCTTAAAATTAAAAAAAAACAAACAACTGTATTATATTTGCTGTTTTTACAGTTGCATTTTAAGGAATATTTAATACCAAACTATTGAGTGTCTACATTATGAGACATTCTTCATCAAAAATCATTTGCCAGTGGAGATTTCTGGAACTATACAATTATTGCTGTCATTTCACTTAGAGAGGGTGGATTGCTCTATTCTCGATGATTATACAAATTTATGCAGAGGACTTTCCCCTTTAAAAACATTATAATTTTTATGATGTATGCTTACACTTATTTTTCCCTTAGATACTTTATGTTAAAATTGAGCCAAACATGAAACTTGCCATTACAAATTTCACTTATTTCTGTCAAAAGTAGTTCTCTTAAGAATGACGTGAATTATTTGCAAAGATATTTCATAGGTAAGAAGCAATTTTCATCTTTAAGGAATCTAATAATACTGTTTAGACTAGAAACTTAACAAGGTGATACAAATCTTTGGGAACACACCCAAATAAATATCCTGCATGACATTGATAACATTTGCTCTAGCCATGCATATACACCGTTTAATAGTTTCTGATCAGCACTCTAACATATTTCCTACACTTTCAAACAAACTGCAAAGCATGAAGTTCACAAAAATTTGGGTTAAGGGGTCAAAAAAGATAAAAACTCTCTGGCAGGGTGGTCTCTCTAGGATGCAGCAGTAGCTTTCTTTGTGTAGGGGTAGCACATATTTTTTTCATTTGATGGATGGAAGAGATTGTGTGCCCTGGAAGAAGTGCTACATCACCAAAGGCTTCCCTGGAATGTCAGCACATTTTTCCTTATACTTGCATATTCTGTACAAAAACATTACCAAGTTATACAGTACTGGACAATGTACTATCAGTTCCTATCTGTATTTTGGGAAGATGTTACAAAATGAAAAAAATCAGAAATTAATAGTTAAAATAAATTTTGACCAGTACTTTTCTGTCTTGTCAAGAATTAAGAGAAACAGTTACACATGTAGCAGGTAAATATACTTCACACATTTATGTATGTTATAAATGTATATATAATGTATATATATATACAGCAAATTTAAATGTATGTATATACATATATGTGTTACATTTATGTACATGCTATTTTAAATGGAATTATTTTTTTAATTTCCAGAAGACTGAAAATCTGAAAAAACAGGTGCCATTATTGAAGAGAACAGGATATAGGAAATCCAGTAGGTCTGGAATTCCAAGGCTTAGATTTAATTGTATAAGTAAATAATTCTTTCTTTCCATTAATCCACAAGATTAGTGATTGGTTTGCCATGATCAATTAAAGATTTATAGATCAGTACTTAAATGAGTGCTACAGGCTTTTATCATGCAACAAGCATATTCTCACTAGGTTATGTAGCTGTCACTAAAGTAAATTAATTATAGTTTATATTCATATGCAAAGTAAAGCTTTCTTTGAAGTCTGTAATTATAAATATGTTTGAGGTTAAGCAGTTATTTATATAAACTGCTGATAAGGGCTAGCCTGTTCAACATTTTGGAGAATGTCCTGAATCAACTGCTACTGATTCATTTTCCATGGCTGTGAAATCTGTCCCTGTGGACTTCAGGAAAAAGAAAAAAAGAAACAGCAGTTCTGATAGTAGTAATGAAGACCTCCTTCACTGATGAATGCTTTAGCCCTTAACTGAGTACTGTATGAGGAGCCACCACTTCCACAGAAGTAAGAGATGTGAGAACAAAAAAGAAAGTGCACAGGAATATAGGTCGTAAAATAGTCTCCTGCCTCATCAGATCTAATTATTTGTAATTCTCATCAATCATACCAAGTTTGAAGGTTCCACAGTATCATCTGTGCCACACACTATTTATACATCTCATGGGGCATGAAATATTTCTGCATTTCATTAAAAACATAAGCCCTGTAATAAAAGTTTTAGCTAAAATTTTCCACAGGAAGAGATAAAGAGACACTGTGGCCATTGTCAGTGCACTAGCAGGATGTTTATTAAATAACCTTTTCAGATCATCCCAGAAAAAACCACTCTATATGAACAAATATCCCAGCGACTCTTTACTCTCTGATACAAGAAAACTCTTCCTCAGACCCACTTCTAGAGATTTTTCTAAGATTAATAATTACTGTAAATGTTGGGCTTATTATTTTGCATTAATTTCACAAAGTGGATTCAAGGCAGCTTGCAGTTTCACATACACACTGATGGATGTATTTTTATCTCTGTGAGCCTGTTGTTTTGCATCATGTAGTACTTATCCTTACTTAGCATCTTCATTAGCATGTTCACAAGATAAATACATTAATCTTCAGAAGGCTGGGGTCCACTGAACTACTCACACAGGTGGAATATGTACTAGTCAATTGTACTTCTAAGCCTTGTGATATTGCATTTACTTCAGCAAGCTGTATACTTTCAGAAAGAACTAGCAGATCAATTGTTTCCAGAGATGTGAAGCAGCAAGGTCAGGCCTTTTGCTCAGCATCTGTGTTAAAAAAAATAGTTATTGTAACCTCTGTTGACTGAAGAATACTCGAAGCATAAAAATAGTATTCTTTATAATTGCTTTTGTAAAGTAGTCTTAAACAAAGAAACTGGAGAGCTTTTCATGGTGAAGGCAGAACAATGAGAGTCAGGGAAAGCTGAACTGTTCTGAACGCTGCAGTACAATGGAGCTTCCTAGAGTGTTCTGGTAGTCCTTCACCAGGCCAAGGAGACAGAGTTACAAGGTTTTTCTCTAAAGTATGGATTTCCATTTAGAGTAGAAAGGATTTTTTTTGGGTGCAGTTTTTGGAGTGTGACATATGTTTTATTCAAGAAAGGAACACAATATGAAAATCTCAGTCATCACAACCAAAAATGAGGAAAATAGTCAGCTCAAGTCAGTTGAAATGCTTTATTTAATGTCTTCAAATATTTCTTCTCTATTTGATTGTGGGGGTTTTTAAAACATTTTGTTTTGTTATTATCTAAACTTATTTTTAGTTCAGGAAAAATAATTTTAAAATTTCAAATCACCATGATGAAATGTTTTGGTATTTTCTGAACCCTTTGCCTGGCATTTTGCAGGTTTTCCAAGGCCAGTTCTTTCCTGATTCGAATGAATAGGCATTTTCTGATGAAATATATATAATCAAAAGTTTACAACTACTACTTTTAAAGGTTCTTTTTACAACAAGGCCAAAACTGCACCTATTCGATACATACCTTGTTTGTATTCTAGTATCTATAAATAAAGCAGAATATTTTTGTTAGCTGAATTTTGGGACTTTCTAATGAATGTGTTTTGTTTCTTCGAAAGCTTCATTTTGTTATCATGTTTCTAGTAGGATTTAGTATAGGTTGTCTGTGTTTTCTGCAGACCACTAATGCAACCACTGGCTATGAATTTAGTGTCTATAGTGTTTTCAACATAGAATAAAAGAAACATATAAGAAAAAATCCTTAAAACTGCTTAGGTAGTGGTCTGTTATTAAAGTGTTTTGGAGCCACTGTTGCAGATACTTGCTATGTTCTTTTATTCTTGGGAAGGAGCCACAGTTCAGTAGCAGAATACCGAGGGTAAATTATTCCATCATTGGAGTGTTTTAGGCATTAGAGCAGCTAAATGGATCCCACTGCTGCTCTGTCATCCTGAAGCAGTTCTGCTGTGACTCACAGAGTTACTAACGAAGTTATCCGGATGCTTTGCTCATGAGTGACTGTCCCTGCGGGTCACTGTCAGCTCCTGCCCTGCAGGACCCTGGCTCCTCAGCTGCCAGGGTGATGTTCAGCTGAGACAGGGCAAAAAGTTAATGTAGCAAAGTGAAGGAATTTATTTTAAGTGAAAACAACACAAGTTCACATCTCAGGGAGTTGTGATGGTATCTTACAATACCAAAGTCCTTAATAAAATATGAGAAAATGCTTCAGTTTTGAAACTCAATGAATCCTTCTGGTGAAAGAAGTCCCATTTGAGTGAAAGAAATACAGCTTGAAAAACTGCAAATATTATCATCCTTAAATACAGTTTTTAATGCTCAAGTTAGCTTACAGATCTTGGTGCGATTTTTCAGGCAGCGTAGCAGAGGACAAATTCTGATAATAATCATACCACACCCTCAAACTGAAGCTGTATTCTCAGTGAGCTTAAGTACATGATGCTGAACATGGCTTGTCCTTTGCTATATCAGCTGCAGAATCAGCATTATATTTGCAACTGTTAAAAATGGAATAGGATGAAAATGTCCTGTGTAAGCAGAACTCTTAACCTATGGTGTAAATAAAGAGCTTTTATTACTACTTTACTGTATTCTCACACATAATGGAAAAACTGTTTCAATATCCACATTTAGCTCACATTTCTAACATAATTTTGAAAAATCATGTGAGAGATGTAAACAATTCTGCTTTTGGGCTTTGGTCTTGAATGAAAGAATATATCATAAAATGACCAAAAAATTATAATCCCTTGGTCAGTTTCTTAAGCAATATTCTGTCAGATTTTCCTGTTCTGCCCATAACTCAAAGAACAAACACATTCATAGGGCTGAGTCTTTCATATTCACACTTTACTGACTTCTACATTAAGAAAGTAGCTTTCTCCTTCTTCATGAATATTTAATAACAAACACTATACAGCAGTTAAATTTTGGATGATGAAGAAATAAATTGTGTGTGGAAGATATTTTAGAGGTCATTTAATGAAAGAGTATTAAGGAAGTAACTATGATCTAAAATGAATTTATGGATTTTTTTTTCCCCTAAATGCTAATGAAAGGGTTTGGGAAATATTTATATAATTTTTGTAGTATGATAAAATATTTTAAGTTGGTTCCAATACACTGAGCAATGGAAATTCATTAATAGCAGTGAAATTTCCTCCAAATAAAGTTGAAAAACACTCATTTTAATCTATAATAAAATATCATAAAATCCATAAAAATGAATATGGAGACTTGGTTTTTAAAAGTACTTGGTAAGTTTTAGTGACCCAATTTCTAATGACATCAGAAAACCCCATCAGAAAGTATTGCTTTGCAAAATCAGAATCAACATTTCAGCCCACTAAAATCTGTTCAAGAGCATAGGAAGCACAGCATTAACACCACAATCAGAGACCTAGCTCAGGAATTTTTACCTCCTCTTTTTCTTACACTCTTTAAGCTCCAACTGTCTTTACTTTTCCTCCTCTTCTTCTTCCAAAGGTGAAAACCATAGCTGCTCATTCCTTCTTATATGTGAAGACCCTCATACTGCTCCATCATCTCTCAGCAGCTTTTTGGTCTTTTTGTTTTCTGCTCCCAGTCTCAAAATAGGACTGGTCTAACTCTCTAGTGCTGCTCTCAATACTGAGATAACTCTACATACGACTTTTTCTCCCCTCTCAGCTCAAGATTTCCCCTTATTTTTTTTTGGTCCATGTTTGATCTTTCAGTTCTGTATTTGTGGTTTTTGTTTAGGCCCCTTTGAATAGATGCAAATAGTTGGTTATGGTTGCTCATGCTTCAGAAACAGAACAGCAGCACAAAAGCAGCACATTTGCCTGTATACATAGCTACTGACACCGCCCTATCAGTCATGCTTTAGCATAGAGAGGTGGTATCCTAATGTATTCCATGAGTTTCTGCTATTCAGGCTCCCTCTATGAAGTTCTTCTAGGGAGCTGTTGGGGTGTTTTACATGTGTGCTGGGATTAGCTATGGCTCTGTGGATGTCCCACCCTGACAGATACTTTTCCATGTTCCCTTCCAGCTGGGAAGAAGCTGGTCATGTGTGGTGGGCTTCCTCCTAGGCCAGGGAGCAGAGCAGGGATTACCCATGTAGAGCCTTCCAGACTGTAACAACCAAGAAATGAACTACTGCAGTACCCAATGTTCAGTGCCTCATTCCTCTTCCTGGGGCCAACCTCCTCTGTAGTGCTCACATCAGGTGCTGATGCCCTAGGCACTGCCTGATCCCTCTCATCACTTCCCCTGGAATTTGCCAAATTGCCCACATTGTCTGTGTTCATACTGGGAGTCATATCCAGTCACTTTGAAACCCTTAGGCACAGTTTGACTAAACTTGTGGTGACCCTCTTTTCTCCATCAGTATAAGTGTTCTATGTCTCCACCAAGGCAATCAATGTGCTGCTGCTCAGCTTCCACAAAGCACCCTGAAGATCTGGAGGCAGTGAGATCTCCAAGTCAGAATAAGTGGTGGGTGTTCTGAGTTTTGAACTCTGTGACACACTTTTAAAGAGAACAGCAGGTACTCACAAGCAAGAGGAAAGTGCAGAAGGAGGGTACTTGCAGCGTAGTCAGGCTGTCTGCCTATGCTAATATTCAAAAAAAAGGCTTAAACTCAAAGGTCCAAGGGTTGCTACTTTTCTTGCTCCAGGATGTTCTCCTTGCTCAAAACAAGACCTAAAAGTAAATTTAACCCTATTTCACAGGAGTCTGTACTCCACATACCTCCAGGTATTCAGGAGAGAGCCTTCTCCAGGTGTATGTGAACACAAAGGAGTTTTTGTGTCACTCCTCTACATCACATCATCTTTGAGAATCTGTTCTTCCCTTACACTCAGTGTTATGACTAAAGTCTTCCCAGCTTCAGCCCGATAATTTATAAGGCTTTTAGGGTTTCCATTTTTACTTTGGGATCATCTGCCAATAAGAGCAGATCTAACAAAGCTTAGCTAAGCAATAGGGTTGAGCTGGGCTAAACTCAAGTGAGAGAGTGAGCACCCTTGAAGACTATAGTGCTTCTTAAGCTGCATCTATCTTTAGCAGCTCCTCATCAGCACTAAGACAAATCCAAGAAAAGCAAGGGAGGATTTCAGACATATTCCTGTAGTGCTAACTTTTGATGAGACTGATCCAGTGCTTTTTTGAGAGGGATCAACAAATGCTGTGAGATGGATGTGACAGGGTCTGCAGAATTCAGGAGATACAGTATGAGGGGAGGTGCTGGGTGTAAGGCAGGCTCCTGGTCAGAGGCACGTCTGCTTTCCAAGGTGTCCTACAACAGCGAGCTGTGAATGAGCTAGTTGTCAGTCAAGAGAGGGTTCTCTTACAGATGGTGTTTTTCTTCACCTTGAGAGACACCCAAGGCCTGTAATCTGGTAGTGAGAGTGTGTGTGTGTCTGTTTTCAGGTTTGCCACTCCCAAGTGTGGACACAAGAAAATCAGCACCCCTGAGTAAGGCTTTTCCTTCAGCCTACTATGACCAGTAGAAATGATGCGAGACCTTAGTTCACTTGCTGGACCAGAGGGAAAGAAAGATATAGCAGCTCTCTACTCCTGTGGATAATGTGGGCCAGCACGGATCTTCATGTTCAGAACTAGCTTGACTCTCTGAAGAAGTTGATTTGGGCTCAAAAAGAAGAATAATAAGGAAGATGAGGAGCAAGAACAGTGAATGACTACTCTGATTCCTTCATTTAGCTCACACTCTCTGCTGTTTCCAGCCCTCTGCCTGCACAGGTGCAATGGTTGTGAGAACTGGGTCAGATAATGGCTTTAAGGCTCTGCAAGTCTGTGCTTTGATATTCTGGTTTAAAGCTTAGCAATAAATAATTAATTTATTGATTAATTTAGTTAATAAATAAATCTAATTTATCTTACTATTTATTTCATAAATACTGCTGGTTTGAAGTGGTTTATTTCTTAACCCTATACCTTATTCATAAACTATATCTTTCATAAGAAATGCCCCAAAATTTTGGTTTAAGACTCCATTTTGCACACGTATTTTCAGAATTAGAAGGTAGGAATCATTTTAAGTTTCTTTGAAAAAATATAATCGCACATAACTAATTTTAAATAATTTTATAGGATACTTTTGAATTTAATTTTGTCTCCCTTTTAAAACATTTGTCTTGAAAGAAAATCATTGCATTCTCTTTATTTTTTTTTTTTTTTTTTTTTTTTTTTTTGTGTGTGTTGGTGATTGTAGATGTTAGAAGTATCTTAGCAGTTTTATTGACTGGGATCCCTGTCAGCGTATACTCCTGTATTGAGTGCTTCACTTCAGAACATGATTAACCTGTGCTTTAAGAATTAAACATAATATTCAGACTTTGTTTCATTCTTTTATTATTCATTTCCTTTGAACAAAAGGAACCATTGTAATGGTCCAAGCTCAGAGTGATAGAGACCAGAGGTCTTTATTTTCCCCCTTTGGATTAATTTTTGACAGCCTTTCTTTTTTTCAGATTGTTGAGTATATAATTTTCCTCACATGAGAGAAAGAAATTAGTAAGTTTTACTTGTCAATGGTGCAGAAAATGACAGAAATGTTTTGCTTATTGAACTTTCTTAAAGTTCTTCCCAAGCGTTTGGCATCCATAAAAACATGATATTATTTTTTATTAATACAAGGAGCTAATTCTTTTTTTCATTGAAATGCATCTATTTCAGGTACAAGTAATTTAGAAGAGTGTCATCAGTAAAATAGATGAGAGATACTATTGATCAGAGAGTCACATGCATTAAGTATTCTGGTAACAATAGGAGCCTAAGCTTGTTGTAGAGTCTTGTCGGCAAGCTCATTTTAAAAAAGTCATTATTACAAATTGCTTCAACTAGTCAGATCATACAAAATCTACTTGTACTGTAATATTCCAGATGCTTGATTACTGTTCTTCAGTGTAGTGAGTTGCCAATTTCTTCCTCCTGAGAATGTGTGACAGATTGCAGTACAATCTGTTGATGGTCTTGATTGTAGCTAAAGTATATAATTGTCACCCATGCTAAAAAGCTGGTACATGTATGCTAGTGTTTTGTGTTCCAGCAATTGCAAATGGTACATGACAATATACTTGATCTGGTGAAGAGGAGAATTAGAGCCAGAGCAAAACAATGCAGATAATTAGAGCAGCAAAATGTAGTGGGTACACTAATTCTATGAACAATACAGGTTGAACTGTCTTTGGTGTGTGTGCTGGTGTTTGGGGAAAAGGAGAGAAAATGAAAGAGGAAACCATACTTGTGTCAGTCCTACTCTCCATTTTCTGCTCTGAAAAGTTTGGGCACAACAGCCATCCCAGCACAAGTTTGTAAATGGTAAATATTACAGCCGAGTCAATGACTGGCAAGAAATCAGGAAATATGGACTGTTTATTCCCTCTTTTTCCCTGTGGAGAAAGATCAGGGATAGAAAGGCTTTTTTCTTTTTTTTTTTTTGTGTTTTGCCAACATCATAACTTCTTTGTGCATCTTGCTTTCTCAACTTCCTTTCCCAGCACAGCCTTTCTTCTTTGAAGTTCACTAAGGTTGCAGCTCGGAGAAGCATTTAAACATTAGGCACATTCCCCACTCAGCAAATGACCTAGGTACTGAAAACACGGATGACTTGATCTGGTTCTCTCACCCTGTCACAACTACATATGTTGTTGTTTCTTATCCAAGCACTTAGGTCACGAGGCTGGAGACCTAGACCCATTCCAGCTTTGGATACTGCCACTACATCACATGCTGGTAGCTCTTATAACTTAGCTTAGGTTTTGCATCAAAAGGGTCTGGCTCTGTAAGCAGAGGTCTCTTCCCCCATCTGCCTTTGGCCCCTTCCCTGTGATTGGAAAATGCAGTTACACAGCTGTAGGGTCACTTGGCTTCAGCTCATACATCAGAACACTGCCCTGCAAAATCATGCCTTATTTTTGCTGGCTTCATCACACGTGACTGCATGGCCAAGATCCAAGAAAATTTTTAGGAATGTACCCCTGCTGACAGGCAGGTGGTTTGGGAGTGGGACATTACTCCAGGATTGCCAGTTCAGATAGGCTCCACAGAGCTGCAAAACAAAATTGTGCCTTCAGATTTCCCAAGGGCACATAGTCCTTCTGTGTTCATGGATACAACATGACTCAAAGTCATGACATACTGATATTTGGGTTTATTGTGTTACAACAGCTAAGAGAGAGAACTTGTATCTTCCACATTTTAAATACATAAATACGGATCTCTGTGGACCACATTTATACTTGAGGATGAGTACTGAGGTAAGAGAAATGAAATAAAGTGATTTTAATACTTTTAAACATTTTTTTGTCTTTAAACAATTTCCCCTTGCCTGTTTTAGCTGTATCCCACTGTTCCAGGTTTTTTGTTAGTTTGTTTTTTATTTTCTCATTCCATGTTAATTTTGTAATATCTGGATTAACAGAATGAAGAGAAAAGCTGAGGTGGTAGTTTTATTGCTAGTCTTCTACTAAGTGTCTTGGAGAGATACAATAATCTGACAAAACTGTGTCTGTTGGAATTTAGGCATAAGATCAGGCTCCGACATAAAGAAGGGCACAAGACTGCTTTACTTAAACACTAAATAATGCGTGCATGTTTGTAAATGTAAATTTTTTATGGAATTCACTGGAAACAGCATATATTCATTTCAGGGTATAATTTGGTCTGAGGAACGAAATAAAGATGTTAATTCACGGCTCCATTATTTATACTGGAAGTGCTATTTTTTAAACATGTCACTTTGAAAACAGCCTATGTTCTTAATTGTGTTTGATTCCAGTAGAGAAGCTCTGTAATTTCTGTGGTCTATGAGGTAGCTGTGATAGGCACTGCAACAAAAGACTGACTTAAGAAAGGTGAATATATCTGGAATTACTGAGTTCTCTCTCCAGCTTTTAAAGGAACAATTAAGTCAAATAGATTGTCCTGCTTCCCTGGCAGTCAGTGGAGCCATTCAGTAGAACCAAGATCAGCCTTCAGGTAAGCATGTTGCTCAGGTCATGTTTTCCTATTTTTTCTTGTCCTGACTAATACAACCTGTTGGGAAGCTAAGCATTCCATGTTGTGAAATAAGTAAAACCAGTAATTGAAAGGTGGCAAAATTGGTAGGTTTCTGTACTGGCAAATATAATTTACATTATATTTTCAGTCTTAGGAGGACTAGGAGTGCTTTTAGTTTTAGGAGTATGGATATAGTTTCCTGACTAGTATTCTAGAATACTATATAGTTAAATTGGTGATTAAAAATATTGCCCATATTTCAGTAAATAGCTTTTTATTTACTACCAGCAAATATTCAAATACATCAATAAATTCACCAGCTTATAGACTTTCTCCTTTTTGAACAGGACTGGAACATGAACAAGTCCCATCTGTGGACTGGTAACACAGATAGCAGTACCAAGAGAAAGTATTTGCTGCATATGAAAATTGGAAAAAGTACAGATATATTATTTACTTTTTCTGGTAGCAGATGGTGTTGAAAGAAGTTCAAAGAGGTCATTACAGGATAAAGTGGAGATCAAGAAACAGATTTATGTCTAAAGATAAGTGTTATTCAGTAACATAGACTCTTGCTTTAAGGTGACATATTGATGATAGTTTAAATATTATTTTGTTAATATTCTGTGGTGCCCAATACTCATGCATACAAGTAGGCCTGTTGATGTCAAAAGTTTTGCATTAATGACCTTTGTCTATTTGTTATTTTTATAAAAGCTATTTGCTTTGAATTCCTTACAAGATGAGCTAGTGATAGTGTTATTAAACTGTACAGGATGAAAAGAGAAAGCTGAGGGACTGTCAAACCATTTTCTGCATTGTATCCATAACAGGTTATCTCTAATACTTCAAGAAAATAGTGTAATAACTTTCCCTTGGATTCTTTTCAAAGCTTGGTCTGTTCTGACACCATGCTTAGATCCATCTGGCTTCTATGTATGCATTTCTGCTCAGACTATGGGGAGTTTGGAGGCCTTGACTGCTTTTTGGGGGCACCAGCTCCTCCTTTGGCTGCATCTGCTCTTGGAGTTTTCCTGTAAGAGAGCTCACACAATGCATGAATAGATTTCTCTATGTAAGATAATGTCAGCATGCAAAAATTTTAAAGTGAGCTGAACGGCGATGGGAAAATTTTAAGAAATTCTCCCAGCTGAATGCTATTGGACTGGGCCAACCTGTTTCCTGATTTCTTTTCCTGTAGCTTGCTGGCCTGAGAGGGAGTGCTCTCTGTAGCAATGTGGAATTGAGCCATGGAGATGGCTGCTTAGATGAACCCTAAGAATGACAGCGGCAAAACTCCCACAATGATGATATAATGTAATGCTGAATAAAGGGTGTCTGCAGTAACCCTTTACGTGGTCATGTAATATCACTTACAAAATTGGAAAGATTGCTTCTCTGGTGTGAAACATTCATTAAAACCCCTGCATAGAAACACTTTGGCTCTGTTATGATTTTTCGTTATTTTCAAGTAAGGAAACAAAATTAATAATGACAGATTTTGTATATGTGCATATTCATGTGGATGAAGAATTTTCTGTAACATAAACCATATTTTACTGTAAGGTATGTCATGTTCTCTTACATACACCAAGACCATTCTTTTGTCCTTCAACAAACAGATGTTTCCCTACAAAGGTTAAGAAATGAGAACCATGGTAGTAGGTCATTGAGTAATATACACCTGCTCTCGTTTAAATTACATTTCCTCTTTACACTGTGGCTCAGCAGTATCAGGAGACTATTGTTCCCTGGGCTAATGCAATCTTTCCACGCGAAAAGCTCTTGATCTCTTTCTTTTCTACACTCCAGTTGCTGGCACCAGTGTTTCATCTGTTTGGTGCTAAAATGCACAGAAAGCAAATGCATTGAGGTATCCTTTCTCTAGAATCTTTAGCTTGGTTTATTTTCATCCAGCAAAGCTTTTTCTGTCAGCAATATGCTTGCCCTTATGTCCTTCACCTGAGAGAGAGTGAGAAATGAAGAAAGGGAAAGGATCTGTGCAGATTCAAAAGCAAAAATGTTAGAAATTAATCTTTTAAACAAAGGTAATGAGATTTACTTAGTGCACGTGAGCACACGCAGAATTGTTATAATTGCACATTGTTACACAGATACATATACAGAAATTCACTCATTTCAGTTGCAACATGACAGTTCATAATTTACTGATCATGTGCTAAAACATTAAATATTGTTGTATCAAATGATAAGTTTTTATATGAATAATTTAATGAAAGAAAGCTGGAGCTTATAAGAACACAATTTTCATACAATAATAGGTCTGAGTTGTCATACATATCTTTTTATTTCAGATTCTTGTTAATGATAAATATAAATACTTTCAAGTACCACCACATGTACTATTTAATTATCAATAATTTTTAATTTATCATTTTTGTAGAGGCACTCTGTTTTGGTATTATAGCAACTTGTTTTTAATTAAAATTAATGCATAATTTGACATATGTAAAAACCTGACCATTATATAGAGATAATTATTTATATAAAAAGCTAAGTCTTTCCTTAGTGTGTGGTATAAAAGGGCCTTTAACAGTAGGAGTGTTACCAGCCACTAGTGACCAATTGTCTTCTCCTCAATAATTAAAGCACCAAGTAAATGTACCCAAATTTAGTCTGTTTAACCTCTGCAGTTTTGCAGACTCTGTACTGACTATAGACACTAGTGAAAGATTCTGGCAATATGCCACGGACGTTTCTCTCAGTCTTAAATAAATACCATAGAATTGTAATCAACATATTGTGTGAAGATCCTGCTGGGCTGTATTTATTTTCATAATTAGCATTTTTAAACATTTGAAATAGAAATCAAAATTATAAATCATTTTTATAAGGGATCAAAACCCACTGAAATAGTCCAATATTTGCCTTTGAAGGTTTGCTTTTGTAAACAACTATAGTCAAAATGAGCTTTCAAGATAAAGTTATTAATTCTTCAATTCTGCTGAATCTTCATGGGGTTTTGAATCAGTGGTCTAGTGACTAATGGTTCCAATTGCCTGAACTATTTCATTGTCTTTTTTATACTAGAAGACAGTCTTTGCAGCACCAGTCCCTGGGGAATGAGCATAATCTGAGTTTTAGGCTTATTCTCTGAAGACGATTCAGACATTTATTCCTGGGTGGAGTTTCCATTTACAATTGCTCTGGAGCCCAGTGATGTGCTAGGTTGCAAGGAGGTTTGTGGGATTAAGGCTACTGTGGTGAGTATATGTCTTTATTTTCAAAACATGTCCTGTTTGTATCATTTTTGAACAGTTGGTTTATATGTAGAGCAACTTGAAATGGGACTAACTGACCAGCTGGCCTAAAAGATTTATCACCAGGAGGTTCATTAGCATCTCCATTTCAGTACTGCATCCAGTTCCCTCATACTGTTGCAGCTACAAAAAAACCACAGCCCACTTGAGACTTAATTCCTCAAACAGAGCTCACTGTGTATGGCGTTTAGTGACCTCAGCAAGTGTATAGTCCATGTTTTTAGACAAATGTATAGGTCTCAAGATAATGAAAATCTTCATGCTTTCTAGCAGACATTGGCAATTATCTGTGTGCTTTGGAAAATTCTTTAAAGCATGTATCTATGTTGCAAAGCACCTAAATACCTCTTGACTTAAGCAAATAACTTGTCATACCCATATGAGCTACTATAAACTCCTGAAAATCAAACGCAAAAGAAGCATTAAGGGCAGCGTTAGAACACACTGTGAATTAGAATACTCTGCAAATCCGAGGGGTATAGAGCTGAGATACTTGGCAGAAGAGATTAGAACATGGTGGCGTAGTTATATCTGGTATATCTCCCTGCTTTCATCAGCTCATGGCTCACTGTTCTCCCTGGGGCAGACAGCTTGTCACCTCAATTTAGGAGACAGCAAGGTATCAGTAAGATTTGGCTCACTGAGACTTGCCCTTGTCGATTCAGTTCTTGCTTTGGGGACTCTGTGTCTAAATGCTCATTAAGAAGATTTCACACATTTTTTTTTCTCCATCTCAGATCTATTACAAAATTACAATACTGTTTGGGATTTAGTTCACTAAGTTAGTTATCATTTGTGAAGCTCTCCCTCCCCCTACCCACACATTTTTTCTACAGCTATTTAGACGTGCCATTTTCCTTCATTGGCAGCAGATGTTCTAAGGTCCCAAATTAATAACATTTAAAATGTTTTGTCATTTCACATATCTCTGTGAATTTCTTTTCGTCAGTTGGGTGTTGACAGAATTCTGTTTGAATTGGTCAAACTCTCGCTTCCTGATGTCATGTTTATTAGATGGTAATGGTGGTAGTTGGTGGTTTTGAACAAACGCCGCTAAAGTCAGAAGAAAAAATCCAATCCCTCTGAGAAAATGAATATTCAGAAAATGGTGTCTTACCAAAGACTGCAACATTAATTTGTTAGAAGTGGAATCAACATGCATTATCTGCTGTACATAGGCCAAAACTGCTGTTTGAAATTTACCTGAGCAATGAAGGGAAGAAGATCTTGCTAGGAAAGTAAATCATTGGAAGTATTAGAGTGGGAAGATTCCTACCCATCTAAGCAATCTAAATGTTTTTCTCTAAATAAACACATTGGAAATTTACAGGAAAAAACACTAAGTAGTTATTGCAAGCACAGCAAGCTATGAAAACAATGGTAAAAATTTATCTCACTTGCAAGTCAGCACCAGTACTTTCCTTTGTTTTGGGAGATGCAGTGCTACAATTCTCACAATTCTATTACAGTGTCTATTACTGTACAATTGTTACAGTAATAGACACTGTAACAGACACCACGCACTGTTGGTAAAGGAAGTTTCCCTTCCCAGAAAGGTTGTGATGGAAATGAGTTTGGGGCCTCTCTGCTGACTGACATGGTTCTATGATCTGGTTATTGATACTTTTAGAGTGACGCCTCTACCTGAATTAAGGTGCAAATGAGACCATATGCCAAAGTAAGTAGTATGGGTTTCATTTAACAGTAAATGAGAGAGAGAGACAGAAAGAGAGTGAGAGACAGAGAGAGAAAGAGAAAGAAATAGAAGAGAGGGGGGGAGTGAAAGTGAATGACAGATTATGTAGAAAATATCACCATTCTGTGGATCCCAATGGTGTACCATTGATCATCTCCACTTGGGTCTTCCTGGTGGTGAGAGCCCCTCAAAAAACATAGAGTCTCATGGATCAATATATGTTTAAACCAGGTGGGAATGCCCAGGTACCTTCCCTGGAGTGGGGGCAAGTTTGACACAATCTCTTGCAACAGTCTCTCCATCTGTTGCGTCACTGTACATCATATGCAGTACTCTGGTGCAGGGTCTCAGGAATGAGTCTGGGGAGTGCTTTGGGGGTCTTTGAAGGTTTATGACACCCCCTCAGCTGCCCCTCACATGAACGTTCCATGGATGTGGCCTTTCAGGGGTGGGGGTTTTACAGCTGAGCCAGTCTGTGTAATGGAGGATGGGTGTTTGCTGCCTCTGAGCAGAGGTTATGTCGCACACCCAAAACTCTCCTCCTTCCCCCTTGGCTGGCTACCTATCACAGAGGTGGGTATAAAATGATTACATGTTTACTAGTTCTTCCATCTTTTAAAACACTAATATTTATTTCATATATGCATGTGATGCAGTCCCACATGAATTAGTTTAACTGAGCTAATGTATAATTAGTGTTTCTCTCTACCCTCACATTTTCTACCTTAACCAGGTAGGAATTCTGTTCATACTTCATGTTCCAGAGAAATAAGAGATTATCAGTATTTGAACTATTCTATTACTTTATGTTTTCTTCAGAAATTCCACTCATTTTAAAATCAGAATTACAGAATCTTTTTTGTTTTTTAAATACTTTAATTCCTAACTTTTTCATGCTCAAAACTATTTTGGTTTGTTTTGTATGGGTAAAATATAATAGTCTTTCATAAGCTTAGGATATATTCATAAAGCAGAACATTTTGTTTCAGTAGTTATGTGGTATTGTCTTTCTAAGGCATTCAAGATGTGTTACTAGTTCAAAGCTGGGATTTTGTCTGTCTCAGAGTTCACAAGGAGAAGAAAGCAAATGGCAGATGTATGACTGAATTGTGTGTGCTAAGGGGATTTTCAAGAAAGGTAAATTCATTGCAAACATGAATTTTTGCCTGGTGAACCTGCCTACTTATTCTGTGGCTTATATACAGATGAATTATAATCTTCTCTGTAGGAACCTCTGGTGGTATTTTATAATTTTTCAAATGAGCTTGATACCACAAAATGCTGGTTTATTTTCAACGTTTTGAAAGTTTTTAGCTTTTAGCTAAACTGTCCTTGTACTGCCCCTGTGTTCACAGCAGCTTGTTTTCCCTTAGGATGGGAGAGTGAGAGCTGGCTATAATGACTGATCTTATTCTATCTTTTACTTCCTCTACATCAAGTATCTAAACTGCTATCAACAATTGAAGGGAATTTGCAATTCCCTCGATAATGTAAACATTTGTAGTTAGTAATTATGGAGACTTTTCACTCTCCTGGCCCTGAAGAAAATCAACTGCTGAGAACTAATAAATACTGTTTCTAATGTCTTGTGGTATCCTTCCAACTATCAATTCCCTTTTAACTGTTTTTCTGAGACTTCTCCACAATGACGATCTACAAAATCTCAATAGTGTTAGGTGTCAGTGAAGTGAGCTCTCTCAGTCAAACAAATCCTTCTCTCTTAATAAACAAAACGAGCAAAATTCTCAGACCTGAGGGAGTGTGACTTCCAACAGAGAGGCGGAGAAGTATTTGCTATTCCTGCCTTGGAATCCTTCAAGGGTCCTTCTAAGTCCTTGTACATCTCAGAGTATCTTGCTCTAGACAAATTACCAGTCAGTGAAAGCAGCTTCAGCGCCTGAAGTAGCAGCCGAGCAAGACAAAGGCACTGCACTGAAGCCAGAGATAGGACCCATCATTCTTGGCGTTGTGTCAAAACACAGAGTTCTAATTTATGCAGTGATTAGTCCCCACCTCCAGCAGAAATCAAACTGCTGCAGCTGAGCATGACCACCGGTTATTAGGGCAGACCAGCACACATTCCACATCTGAATACTCACATCCATGCCTTCAGAACTAAAAAATTTGTCTGAGTTCCCCCTTGTAGTGCCACCATTGCCTTGTCAGCAGGCTTTGGAAAGTGCATTTCCAAAGGTCTGCATGGTCTCTTGTGGCACCCTTGGGAGTCCAGAGGCAAAGCTGCACTTATTCCTGACTCCAGTGGTCCCTTTCCGTAGAATTAAATGTGCTGCAGAGGGCAGAGTGGAAACCTTTTAGCAGCTGATGAGAGACCGTGCTTATTGAAGCAATTGCTTTATAATATTCCCAGATGGGAACATTTTCAGAGCTGCGACATGCGCCTGGTAGGACTCAGGGCTGAAGGTGGGAATACTTCTCTGGCATTAGTAGCAGGGACTGTGTGACCACAAGGTTTTGCAGTGTGTGGGGGTGAAAAATAATAATGATGACACACAAAGGACCTGAAATCACCAAACTCTCAACAAAGGTAAAACATGTATTACATTTTTGAGAGTTTGAAAAGAGCTCAAAACTGTTGCTCTTTGAGGTAGACTCCTCTGAACATCTCAAAATCTGATATCACAGGAGTCAATGTTTTATTGGAAATTTAGATTTATTAAGTGGTTTACTGGAATTAAATTATTAAATCAGACTAGGTGCAGCTATTGGGGTTTTGAGATGGAGTATTCTGATTCACACTAGAGAAATATCTCCATTATAATAAATTTTTATTCTATATTTTTGTCTTCAAAACTAAGCAAGATCAGTAGGCATTTATTTCAGGGAGGCAAAAAAATCAAATTATGAACAAGTGTGTTATTTAAGGCCTTTATTGTGGGAAGGGGTGGAAATGGATTGGAATCTTCATTAATTGCAAGGACCTGTGGGGAGTTTCAATCCCCAGTGCCTCAAACGTAGTCCATTCAGTTGTGACTGAACTTTTGCTCATACTGAGAACATTTCTAATTCCTTATTTTGATCACTACTTCACTAAATTTAGGATATTAACTTTTAATTAGTTGTTTCAAGGTTTTTAGCCTTCCTAGTAAGAAAAACTAGTTACTGGGATATTATCCATCATCTGGTTCTGTTCTACCTGGAGCTTGATTATTAATTTGCTACTTGATCTTGATAAAATTACTACTCTTCTGGTTTAATATGATTAATTTTGTTAGTTGCCCATTTATGCAGGTCAAGATCTCTAGGCCTGTTATGCAGATTTCAGTTTAACACATAGACTAATTAGCTCATTAGCTTGCACTGAGAACATGCTGCTTCATTGGTGTATTTTCAGCTGTTAGCCAGATATCACACTGGAATATTGACAGCTATGTACTCATTAAATTCAAAGAAAAGGAGAGGAAGAACCCAGTGATTAAGAGATAGAAAATCTTCTAAGCATGATTGCTCATATTAACTAAAAAATCTTAGTAAAGGTTTAATCTACCGAACTAGTAGGGCATCATATTGGCATATTATTACTAACATCAGCAACAATATTTTGTATCCATTATTAAATTGCTCTTACCTTAATCCATAAGGTTCACCTTTCTTTCTGATTCTCCTCCCCACAAGGTTGGGGGAAGTGAGTGATTGCGTGGTATTTAATTGCTTAATTTATTCCGGTGAACCTTTAAAACTAGAACTTACTTTATAGGTGCTAAATGCCCAACAATTAACCTTATTTGCTTTGGTGAAAATAAAACAGGAACATGTCTTAGAGAGAAATTAATATTAATAGAATATTAGCTACAGAATCAAAGTCAAATCACAGCACTATTTGGTCTCCTAATTAATCTAACTGTCTTAGAGCAGGATCATTTTTTTCCCCCAAGGTTCTTATATTATTCTAATTCTTATGATAAATCCTCAATTACAATTGTAATTATAGGATAATTTACATATCACTTAAGAAAATGATTTAAGTATGATCAATGTAAGCATAGGCAATTCAGAAGTTCAAGTAATTGTTTAAGATGCCAGTGTGTTAAATAAGCATTTGTCTTGATTTGGACAGTATGTCAATTAAAACTTAGCCCAAGTATTACTTAGTAAAAGTTACAGCATTCTGTCAGATGTGGTAAGTAAAGGGAGTAAGTTCACTTCTGTTTTAAGCTTTCAGAAACCTGAATGACTCGAATGGGAATACATGAACGTATGCTCCTCAGTCTGAAAATAAAGATATTCTTCTGTGCCATGACTGAGGGAAGGGGTGGCAGTGGAAATGAAATCTGTCATTACAAGGTGATTTATTTCTCAGTGGAGCAGGAGACCTTCCTTGCCCACAGAACTGCCATTTAATTGGCACCTGATTGAGTCAGCAAGGATGAAGCCAGCCAAAAATCACTAAAATATGTTTGCATAAGAAGAAAGAACTAAAAAGTGCTTCCAATACTTGAGTGAAACCTTAAAACTACCAGTAATAAGCACTGTTTGTCTATTGCCATGGTAATACAATGACATTCCCACCTCTGCGCTGTCGTTTTCCATTACGGTAACTGCAATGTGACAAATACCCTTTTGTTTTACAGGCCAAATAGAAAAAGGAAAGGGAGTGAAACCTATAGGACTACTGTTCACATGCTTCAGTGCTAAAGGGATGTGCAAAAATATGCATTGCATCTTCATTTTGGCTTTGTCATAAACTGTGAAGCTGTTCTCTGTAAATAGAAAAATTTAAGTAGGCAAAAAAAATTATTGAAAAACACGATATCTTGCTCACACCATAGGAAAAAAAATGGGGGAAATTAAGAAAACACAGCTTCCTCTTGGCTCCTCTGGCCTATTTGAAGTATTGGAGTGCAAGTTTCCTTGGAAATTCTCAGAAGTGCAGATACTAGAGGTGGAAAGGGTTTATGAGATCACCTAAAGCATTACCTCACCAGCACAAAAAAGGTTTTGTGTTGTCTGGAGTTTTCCCTAGAGAAAGTTATGTTCACAGTTAGCTTTCTTCCTTCCTCAGGTTAGACCTAAAGTTAATCTCCAAGCAGGTGTTTATTTCCTTGAAGTTGCTGTAGAGGACACATTCTCTCCAAAGCTAAGGTATATTCCAGACACTTGTTTAAAGATGATTTTCTAATTTCAGTAACTATATTTGAACAAAACTTCCTCTTTAGAACTGGTAGATTTTGGAGGAGAATTTTTCTTTTTTTATAGAGAAACTAAATTAAAACAGAAATTTTATAACTAATCATTACTTCAGCTTTTGTATATAACAGTTGAATTAACTTAAGGGAATTAATACAAGTTCACGAAACTGTCAATCATTTTCTATCTGCATCACTGGAATATGCTGGAAACTGCTTGTTTACTAACAACATTCAGTCACTTTTTTTTTCAGTGGGCTCCCAGCAGCTTTTGGTTGCTAGCTTAACAGAAAATGTATGGATGATAACTATGGAGGTGATGTTTCTTCTCCTGTTCTCATCCTCAGAGAATATCTCCTTCCCAAATGTTTTTGTTTCCTGTATGTAAAATGCAGATAATGGTAATCCTTTGTAAAGAGCTTTGAAATCTGTATTTGAAACATGCTGTTCATAGCAATAGCCTGCAGGCTATTACAACTTTCAAAAGGACTGCCTCCCTGATAGGGTAGAGGAGGTGATGTTAATCCTCAAGACTGTAGAGCAAGGCTTCATTCAGCCTTGGCTCCCCCAGTCACCAGCCTTTCAGGCATGTGCAAAGTTCATCTCTTTTTCTTTGAGAAGGCACGGTCTGAGATACTGAGCAGTGAGAGAGCCAATCTAGTTCTCAGTTTAGTGGTGCTAACAATAAATATTGTGATTGTTTTAAAAATAATTGTACTGATCTTTAAGAGGGCTGCCAGAATCTGGGCTGGGCTTTTTCAATGAATGTATTCAACAAAGTACATTACAAAAAGGTTTCATTTCCTCTCTACCCACAACCTAAATATAAACTGATTATACATTACAGGCAAAATAATGTCATTTATCATCAATGCAATCATACAATTACATTGTGCACTTGAAATAAATTTTTCCACTTTTACTGTAATTTACTGTAATTTTACTGTAATTGCCAAGAATATTCTGGCTCTTGTCTTTAAAAATCATTGTCTTTTCTTCTCTTGCTAATGTTTCTGAGGGAGGAATGCAGGGGGTACTTAAGTCTGAGCAAGATATTGATGTTATTCCATAAGCCTCTGAATAAACAGGAGTGATTCTCTGCTTCACGAGTGTTTACAATTTTATTTGAGTTTTTTCAGTGGGAAAATGATTTCATCTGTCTCTAAGTTGAACACATCTGAGATTCCAGACTCTTTATGGTCCATTTGGATATCAGAAAAGCTGAAGGAGGAATTAAACATTCACTTGGGTGCCTTTTCTTTTGCCTCTGTTACTCCCTGAGGACCACTGACTATACTGGCTGCCTGTGAGTTGCCATTTCAGAGGGTTATAATGGATTGGAACAGAATCACTTAGCCTTCCATAGGCTTTTTTTTTTTTTTTTGTGATCTGATATTAGGGAGAGATTGCTGAAGAAATTGCTATTTGAGTCTTTCTGCTTTTGATATTCTTTCCCAGCAAAGTAGAATTGTCCAGAAGTGCTGCAGAAAGAGGAGGATGGTATCCAGTAGGCCTAATGTGAATTCAGAAGTATACATGAAAGCTTGAAATAGATCCTTCTTCTCCTCTCCCAGCCATCTCTGTTTTGTCCTCCTTAAATGACTGGAGTGCTGGTTACAGATGCAGAGGACTCTCCACATGCACAGCGGCAGACTGTGCACACAAGGAGAGATGGTGCTGCCTCTCAGCTTTTCTGGGTTCTCCCTGGATGCCAGAAGACCAGGAAAACCAAATGTAATGGTAGAAAGGTGGTAGAGGTGGGGGGATATGAAATTCTAGAAAGCAGGGCTTGATTCTTATCCTGCAGGTTTTGAAAAAGCTTTAAAAACCTCCTCTGGCCTAGCCAAAATGTAAACTAGCCGTGTACTTTGTTTCTGAGGTCTGGACTCATGCTTTGTGAAAGTTCAACACTTCTGACTATGCAATATAATTATTGGTCATAAAACCTGGTGGAGAGCAGAAAAGGGCTGCTTGCTATAAATAGCTGTGTCACTTTCTATGTGCTGAGATGTATTGATAAAATGCAGCCTAGGCTATTTGGTTTTCATTTATTCTCATCTCTGTGAGTCCTGTGAGTGCTATTCACTTTGGAGTTTTTTTCCCTCTCTTTCTTGTTTCTACTTCTGCCCTGCAGGTTTAGGGAAAAAAGTGCTCCTTCTATTGAATTTCATACCACAGCACTTTTCACTAGTGATTTATTTGAGACCAGTTTTTCAATTAGTGATCCATATAGGATGTAAGAAAATTATGTATACAATAGTCATGTTTAGGTAAAAACCACAAGTCCAAAAACACACTCATATATAAAGTGGAGCAGAACTCTAAAAAAATTCTCCTGAAATTTGCAGGGAGAGAAACTGGCTATAAGTTATTTTATGCTGAACCTACCTTGAAACATTCTTTTCCTTTACTGGGAAGGAGGGCAGGCAGGGTGAAAAGGTAATGTTGCTTGGTTTTAATACAAAACTATTTTTCTACTTTAAGATCAATTTCTGAATATAAACATATGGAATTGCAACATCTCTTATATTTCTATACCAAACTGTCAGACAAAATTTGTCAGAACAGAATGACAGTTTTTGGGACTTAGAAGTTTTCCTTATGCCTCCTGATGCTGTGTTTGTTCTCTATGAAATTGCATGCAAGAAAAATGTTCACAGTTTCAATTTTTAACATAGTACACTCAGTGGGGGTGGAGACTTTGGGTTCCAATGCAATTCTGACCTGTTCTCTGAAACCTGTAAAAGTTGTAGTTTTGAAAGGCAAAATCAGTATAAGAATCCTGTAGATTTAAGTAAAGGGACTGAAAAGATAAGGTTCTCATACCTTCATTTTAAGGGCCACAAAGATGATCAGAAGGCTGAGCCTCTTTTTGTTCTATGAAGACAGGCTGAGAGAGCTGGAGTGTTCAGTCTGCAGAAGAAAAGGCTCCAGGGAGACTTCATTGCTGCCTTTTAGAACATAAAGGAGGCTTATTAAAGAGGAAGAGCAACCTTTTACATGGGCAGATGTTGGTACAACAAGGGGAATGTTTTTAAACTAAAAGAGGGTAGGTTAGATATTAGGTAGAAATTCTTTACTGTGAGAGTGGTGAGGCACAGGCACAAGTTGCCCAGAGAAGCTGTGGATGCCCCATCCCTGGAATTATTCAAGTTTTGAGCAACCTGGTCTAGTGGAAGGTGTCCGTGGCCATGGTGGAAGGGTTGGAACTAGTAATCCTTAAGGCCCCTTCCAACCCAAGCCATTCTATTCTATGAAAAAATTAAAAGGATGGCTTTTCATTTAGCCCAAATTAATTTGTCATTCTGATCTCATGTGCCCTTTTGTTAAATCAACCAGCCATTTATGGAGTCAGATATCCTTGGTGTTCTAAATTACGCCCCATGGAGACCTTATTCAGTTGGCTCAGTGGAGAGCCAACAGTATTTATTACAAAGTCTGAACAGCACGATGATAATTTACAGTTTGAGAGAATCTGATGTTACCCTTTTACATCTTGAGATAAAAAAATACCAGCAACATATCTACACAGAAACAAAAGATCACTTTTTCTATGGACCTGACAATTTTGTAACAGAATAAATTGCACAGGACTGCTTACAAAGAAATTGAAAAAATACACAAACTAGCAGTGATTTTAATGGGCTTCACCCCAGACTTAGTGTTTCAAATTTGGTCTAAGTTTCTGTACATACATGTGTGCTCACATACACAAAACATTGCAAACACTCTTACTTTTTTAGTGTTACCTACAGAACTTATTACACTTTTCAAAAGCAGTATGAAACACGGAAAAACATTTGCAGAACTGAGGAAATCATTCCCAGTTCTCACACAAGTTAATTGATGTAACATGACAGTAGACAGTAGAGATGTTCTTTCCTATTAAGTAAAAATTCAACTTATGTCAATTAAATAATTGACCATGTGCCTCTAACAAACAGGTATATATCAGGGGAAATGTCATGTCAAGAACATTCAGTTTGAATTAGTAAAAGTTTAGAAACAACTGAGGCAACATAAAATGCAATGATATAAAAATTAAGTTATTACAGCTCTAGAAAACACCTTTAATTGTTCAGATTCAATTTTACATTATCTAGGACAAGAACAGAAGAGCATGTACTAATATTTATGAAGAGCTGTGAGCACTAAACTGCTCATCCTGAAATAAAATGCATTCAGATGTAAGATTTCACATTAGTCAACTATAAGGAGAGGATACAACTGAGACTTTCAGATCACAACTCAGATTCTCTTCTAAAATGCAGTTCCTCTTTTATTCCCTCAGTGCTTAAGGCAGCAATGTTTGAAAGGGAGATTTGTTCTACTGCTAAATTTTATTTTAAATATTATTGGCAAACCCTCTAAATGAAATTTTTAATAATACATTAAGGAATTATTCCTTTGTTTTCTGCTGGTCCTTCTGAATCAGATTCCTATATATCTTCCTGAATAACTCACATTAACTTTCTGTGAATACAACAGAAGAAATATAAATTGACTTATATTTTCCTCTAAGCAGGGTCATGATTTAAAAAATAATTGCCAAAGAGGCAATTGATTTGAATATGAGGATATCCCAAGACTGTTTAGAAATGTGGATTTTCAAATTTTAGACTTTACATCTGTAGTCTCATTAGGTTATTGATCCTCTGTCAACTGGGATGCTTTGGTAGCCACTTCAAGAATTAAGCACCACTTTGAGTTGGAAGCAAGCTAGGAAATGACACTTCAGGAACAGCCTGAACTTCTCTCCTTCTCTTTAATCTGAAACAAACAAACAAACAAAAACCCCAAAGAAAGAAAGAAAGAAAGAAAGAAAGAAAGAAAGAAAGAAAGAAAGAAAGTAACAGCATTGTTTTGGAAAGTTCCTGCAGTTCTTACTCTGCTGAGAAAGGCTTGGATAGAGTATGGCACAGTCAAGTACTTCATGGTTGGCTCTGACTTACTGAGCTATGGCAAAGGGCAGCTCATGTTCCTTCTTATTGCAGCAGCACATTTCTGTTACACATCATTCTGTCTTTAGTTTAACGTCTGATGACAACTGGCAACAAGGCAATTAGGAATAAGGAATACGCTACTGCTGACTTGAATTATAGATACTCTATTAAATGTTAAAAATGTTATGCTCCCCATTGAGCTGTCCTGTAGCTGCATTGTGCACTGAAAGCCAGGAAATGTCCGAGTTAAGTGGCCTTTACTCTGCCCTCTGGTGTATATGCATTACAATGGCCTTTAATTACATGATCTCAACAATTTCTCATATCATAGAATTCCAAAACATCCCATTTAGTTTTAATTTTAGCTACAAAACCAAACATGCTACAGTATTCTTCTTTTTCCTTCTTCTGTAGTAATTAAATGGTCATGACATTTCTAATGCTCTAAATGCTGTTAAAAATACTTCAGTAGAAAAATATGCTTAAAGCAAATATTCATAGCAAATACCACATATATATGTGAAATAAACACCTCATCAAGTAAACTCTCCTTTTATAATTTATATTTAAAACAGCTTTTATTTAATTTTTAACGAACATGCTTAAGAATGGGAAAAAAGACCTTGTTTTCTTGAAGTGTCTCTATATGAAAACATTATTATAAAAGCTGGATCTTTCTGAGATTTATTACCATTTTTTTTTTTACCTTTTGTATTCAGAGCACGCATTAAACAAGTGGAGTCCTACTCTCCTTTTGTGACATGGAGAAATAAAGCACAAAGACATAGGTCCCTAAGTATCTTTAGTATTCACACTGCCTTCTGCACTGCTGTTGCTGACACAGCTGGAAGTCAGGAATGCCTGTACAAGCTGCCTTCAAGAACTAGCCATGGTGGGCACTGGTAGTGGGGAAAGCAGCCTGGGCTGTGTGAGTTGTCAGAGAAGAATCCCCTCTCCAGTGCCAGTCCCAATGAAGTCACTGCCACTGAGCCCATGCTGTTTGTTGTGCTTTGCTCTCTGATGGCTCATGCACTCCCTGCTGCTGGAGAGCCACTAGGAGTGCCCACCATGTCTAGTGGCTTGACCACTTAGCATAGATAAATCTATTTTACCTGATGCAAACTATTCAAAACTCAGCAAAATCCCAAACTTTCATCTCCATTTGCAGTCAGTTGGTGTCACTGCAGGCATCAGGAGTACAAGTGTGGCCGATGGTGTGGGCCGGCCAGCTGCCCACCAGGGTTTCGGACAGCGGCCCGGTGGCGGTTACTGCGAGTGTCCCTTTCCAGGTTCACTGCAGGCAGGATCAGAATCCTTGGCCGCAGGCTGTACCTCCCTTTACAGTGGGCACCTTACCGTGTCCAAAGAACCGGAGTATCGTGGGAGGGATCTTTCGCCCAGGAATAATAGAGACAGTGTAACGCAGTGTTACCAGCTCTCTGGGCATCCAGGCGAAAGACCTGGTGGTCCCTTTGCATCAGACTTTTATTGAGGGATTACAAACCAATCACTGACAGACTCAGAGGAGGAACCAGGGAGGCATCAGGGAACAGGAACCAACTGGGAAGGGAAGGGGGAGGAGAGGAGGAGATTGACAAGGGGATAACACAATCAACTACTGAGTACCAGTGAACTTTCTGGAACCTAAAGATGATAGACTGGAGAGTGGCAGGAGGCCAGACAAGTGGGGACAGGGTAGCCAGCCCCCAGGAAGCTCGGCCCATCTACAGGGCAAACCACTTAGGGCTCTACCCCAGGGGAGTCCCCAGCCCCGAGCTTCCTGGGGGGAGGGAAAAGGGTTATTGGGGGCTTGGACCACCGCAACATACAAGGTCAGTTAGTACCACTGCTGCCTATCTTAGAATTTTCTTTAAGAACAAAATAAATCTCTCTCTGGAGATGCATGTCTTTTTTGCACTGTTGGGAAGGAACCTTCTGATACAGATTGGATACTCTGTAGCATCTGAAGTTAAACAAGATCAATCTAGTTCAAAGAGTCTTGTCCAAAGTTATGTTGTCAACCCATGGATGATCTGGATGCAAGACCAGGGATATCTAATCCAGACTGTTAACGTTAGCAACGGGACACTCTTGCATGTTCTGCACAGATGAAACACTGAGCATTAAACACTAAAAAACCAGCCTAATCGTTTGTGGCCTACTAAAAAAAAATATCCCTGGAATGGAAATTGTACAGTTCAATTCTTGTGCCCTTTTCAACTAAATAAAATATGATTTAGTAACATCCAACTGAATTACCTAAAATGCTAGCCAGCATGCTTGACTGAAAGTTACAGTGCATTGGCCAAGTGTGTGAGATCATTGAGGAGATGGGACTACATAAATCTTGCCCATAGAGATGTGCAGCAGCTGCTAAACTTGCAAGTAGTCTTTAAATTATGTGATACCATTTTAGGGGCTACAATGGAATTTCAAAGCTGAATTTCATATTTGCCATCCTTTGACCGACTGATTCTTTGTTATAGCTAGTAGATACTAAAATAAAAGGCTCAAAGGGTAGAAATCTTATGTAGAGCTTGAAAAAGACCATGAAGTTGTTCATAAAGTTGCTGCAGAGTTTTTCATTCCAAAAGTCTTCTTCACAATATTTACATGATTAGATGTCTTACAGAGGAGAACAAACTTGCTAAAGAAACTTGTATCACAGAAGTGCATCAGAGTTGACTGGGATTCAGAGACAGAAAGTTTTAATTCTGTTGTGCTTTAGCAGTTTTATGCACTACTTTTTGATTTGCTGCCACAAAATGTTTTGAGTACTGGAGTACTCTACTCTGTTGAGGCAAAATTTCTTGTGTTTGTGTAAGATTTCCTTGTCTGGTGAAAATGAATTAAAATATACTTAGTGTGCTTAAAGCCCTTGTTTATTTTTGCTTTTACATCTGTATTAATCACAACAGAAAAGTCTATCTTGTAGTCTTAATACAGCACACACAATGTTTTTGAATAATGATGAAGTGAAATACAAAAAACTAATTTTATCTCTGGAAACAAAAAGACATTCTAAAGGGCAAGCTATTATTCTCATCTACTTGTTCTAATTCCAGCATGCTTCTGATAAGCTCATTTCCACCTAAGAAACCTTGGTCAAGGGTCACTATTCTAAATATAGACAAAACTCCATCAGCACAATTTTGTGTTTACATCTCTTCCTGATTCTCTGGCCACATTGATATTAATGATGTGTACAAATCAAATGAGTCTAGCTCAACTACATATTTATCCCCTTAAAATGTCTTGGTGGAATTTTTAGGCTCTGTTGAGATTGAAATTGCAGCGCCAATGCTAAACCAAACAAAATCAGTTTGTTATGAAAAAAGACCTTTTGCATAGTTTTCATCATTGAGAACTGAAAGGCGGAAACAAACTTTTGCCTTTTTTCTAATACCACAGGTTCTCATCTTTTATGACAACACAAACCCAATATGCCACAAACATGTTGAAATGCTGTGGCCTTTATAGTTTTCCCAGCCTGAGGTAACAAAATGAGTTATTTAATCTCTTGCCTGGATCAGACTCATTAGGAAGGACTGCAACATGTCTTCCTTATTCACAAATGGCAAGCAGAGACCCAATGTCTTGTTTCTCAAGAGCTCTTATTTGTATAGCTTATTGTTTTCTCAGAATAATTTCTGCCTTATTTGTGCAATGTTAAATGTCTCTTCCTCCTGAACGCATACATTATTACCTTTACTTTCATTGGATAAAGCCACCTTTGAAAACTACTCAGCTTCTGATTATATAAAGTCAAACTGCTTGATACAATTTTTTGGTGACATACTTGATTTCTTTATTGAGAGGCTCAATAACAGTTTCCTTGAAACTAATTGAGATGTATCTTAATGGCAGGCTCTTCTCTTCATCTGAGGATGATTAAATATAGTCAGTCATCCAATGTTCAGGTCTTAAAATTATACAAAATTGTACCTTTCTCTCTGAAAAAGAATGATGTGAATCTTAGACTTCGGTTATAACAAAATAACCAAAGATAGAGGTTGGTTTTGAGCAAGATATCAGATAAAGTATCTTAGGAAACAAAATATCACCTGTCTTTTAGAATGTGAGTTAATAACACAGATCAAATCCCTAGCAGTGATAGATCTTGACATGCCTTTCCTGCCAATTTATTATCTCAGAAAAATTGGCAACATATACACCCCTAAACTGAAATTACTAAGCAGAGTACCACTCAACTCTTTGGATAACTAGAACACACACATGCACACGGGCATGCATGTGGCCATTAAACTTAATACACACTGTGAAAATGCCACAGGAAAATCAGTTTTGCTTCCCAAATTTGTGATGAGTGTTAGCCAGACTTGTGGTTTGTTTTATTGGGATAGATCATGGAGTAAATTATTACTCAGTATGAGTAAGGATACCAGAAGGAGCCCCTAACTAATTATGTAGATGTATTACGATTAATAAATAATAACTGCAATTATTGAGGAATGGCTTAACCAATAAGGTCTTCAATGAATGTTTAATAGTTAAAATACATGATAAACAAAGCCAGATGGCAATATAGCATGATGCCAAGTTCTACTTGTGCAGCACAGGGTATACTGCCTTATTAGTTTTGAAAGCCTAAATGAAATATATCTTGAATGTAAAGAAAAAGTAATTGTAATGTATTTTCATTCTTTGTGACTTCTTGTGACTATGTAGTGCTCACACACCTCTAGAGCAGAAGTGGCTTTTTTTTTTTCATTGATTGCTTTGTTGAAATTATCCATATGCTTTAGATCAATTACTTTCCTTATTTCTTTTGTACGCTAGATTACGAATAAAACCAGCAGAATAGGAATTAATATGGCTGTGCTTACACGAAACATTTTAATAGCACATATCTTTTAGATGAAGTCCATAGCTGTTCTACTCACTGCTCCTGTACAAAATAGAAAGATCTATTTTATTTTCATTGGATCTGTGATTAATTTGCCCCTGTGCAGTTGATCTTGGTCTGGATTCCATATTTTCAATGCACTACATTGAATGAGATTTGGGATGTTTTCAATTGAGATACAAACGGCCAATACTTGGATTGACTTCTTGAGTCTCTAGTTAGTCATACTTAAAGTTGTGATCCATAAATGACTGTAATTAGTACGTGACTTTCCATTGACCAAATGGCTTTGGGGTTACCTTTCTCCCTAGGGTCCTGTGGTCATGACATGACTGATTATTGACAGCTCAGTCGCAGGATTTTCAATGTTCTTCCCAAGTTAACTTAATTAATTCCTTCTCCAGCTCTTACTGTCATTATTTTCCCTTTATTGTGTTTGTTAGGTTCTGCCCACAATTTCTGTCAGTTATAAGGTCGGCATTTAATCTGAGAGTAATGTTTAACCTTTATGATAAAGGAATAAGAGGGGATTCAGTTTTATTCCAAATATTACCTGTCTTTTCCATGTAACATAACAAAATAGACTCAGATTTTCCTTCTGAGGCAGCAAATGATTAGAATACATATGATTTAAAGAATATATATACATTGACACAACCTCAATAGCCCAGTTACTAGGGTCCTAAGCCCAGATTTCAGTCTAACTACTGATTCATCTAAGCTGGATTTTGCCTTTGCTTTTAAGAAAACAGGAAAGAGGTACACTCAACTTGAATTTGCTTTTAGCCAAGATCTGAATAAAACCAAGGCCATCTGTAATTATTATGTTTTAAAAACTTTGTGGTATAGGCTGGCCTTGCTTCCCGCTAACCAGCTCACCAAATAATAGAGCTTTTGATGTTTATAATTGAAAAATTTATCTTTCCAGCAAAAAAAGAGGAATGGAGTAACTCAGCTCTGCTCTGTTAACCTCAGCAAAAGCAAGAAACTTGATGTGACTCCAGCCAAAGCACTCAAGGATCTTCTGAAGGAAGTAGCTGCTCTCACTTCAACCATTCAGCCTTCCTATACTGGGAGGCTTTTGAACCAGGGATAAAGGAACAACATCCTCCCTTTCTCCTTGTTTTCCAGCCAATCCTCTTGCTTGCACCAATTTTAGCAATTACATCCAGCTGCACTTTGGTGTTTCATGCAGGGCTCATGCCCCTCTCTCAAGAGAAAGCCAGATCTTTTCTTAACAACAGCAACAGACTCATTTTCATTCTTTGTTCTCTCATTTTACCTTTCTTCCATTGGTAGTCTTGGATAAAATCCTGTCTTTCAGTCTAGGTGAAAATCAGAACCTATTCTCTTCACCTAATCCTTTATTAGCAAACTTTAGACAGGGCAGAGCCAAAAAAATATCATTTAACTCATGGCAGTTTTCAAGTCTTCCCTGTTGTGTTTTTGTTATGGGTTAACTGGCATCTTTCTAAACAGCTCTGAGGTTTAGCAGAGGACCACTTCTAAAAACCAGCTTTTGTGGGACCCCTGTTTAAAAATACAAGCACAAACTATTTTGGTCTATCAGTCTACACTGTTGAAGAATGGTTGCAAATATGTTCAGCTTCCTGACATATCAGTACATGGTGAGGACATAAACTTGGTTCTGCTTTTGTAAATAAAGATAATAGTACTTCCACACATAACACTTCCAGGAGCTTAACAGAAAATACTATAAGGATGATGAAGCATTTATTTATGAAGCTGCCCATAGTGACATAAACATCCCAATTAGAGGCCACGAATTATATTTATATGACAGTATGGATTAGCATTGCTATGCAGAGCACAGTATTGTAATAGAACAAAAAAAGGAACATATTCAGTGACAATAAAAAAAGACTATAAAAATAAGCCTGATGGAAAATAGCTATTTGTATGGCTTAAAATTAGCCCATGGAACTAATTATCAGAAGTTTAATTGAGACATTTTGCTCAGTACAATTCAAACATGATTAGGATTTATATGAATAAATAACTAACTGGAACTAGGCTACCTTGGTTAAATGTGGCTTTAAATCATCACAGAGTTAATAAGTAAGTTTATAAGTAGTCCCTAAGGGCTTCTTACATCTTGTGCTGCTGAATGTTTGCAGCTGATATGAGCATGAAGTGCCTTAGAAAGAGATGTGAACTCCCAAACTAAAAAAAAGCCTGAACAACAGAATATTCTTTTGGATCTCTTAATCTTAGTTCATAACCGTAGCAAAAGGATGCAACAATTTTTGTACTGTCTTGTGGAAAACTGCAAAGGCATGAAAATGCCTAATTCTGTTTACCTTTGAGTTGCAGACAGAGTGGGTGAGAGGTGAAGAAGAATGAAATGGGAAAAGGGTGATGTCCAAATGCAAATCCTCAGAGACTTGAGTTGCTTTGAAAATAATTTACTGAATCACTAAATGCAGGGATCAAGTATTGAATACTAATGGTAAGTACTATATACTAAGAGCTAATTTAAACATAAAACTATTTTCATTTCCTTCCTAGCTAGAAATGAATATATTTTTGTTCAATAATTTCTATGTATTTTTCAGAAAAAAAAAAAGATCTGAAGGAAATTTTTTTCAAAGCAGAACTTTTTAGTATGATCAGTGATACTCTATTCTTTTTGCCAGCTTCCAAACCAAATGTAAAAAAAAATTAAAAATCTGAATTAACTGAGACTGGAAGGGAATTTCTTTTCAGCTACTAGAAGTTTGGCTAAATGTTTGACTAATGGAATTAAAGAGAGAGATTACGAACCACACGGAAAATGTCAGAAAATATGTCTTCCCTTCTTTCTTATTATTTAATGTATTTTATCAACTAGCTACATTATCTTTTCCCTTTTTAAAACTAATTTTTCTCATTTTTAAATTTTTCCTCCTTTTATTTTGTCTGTCACAATCCATATTTATGCTCACTGGTACCCCCATATCTAACCCTTGCTCATCTTACTCCCAGTCTGAATTTCTTTGTCTCTCTCTCTCTTTTTTCCAAATCTTCCCACTTCCCTCATGCAGAAAAAAAGATTTTCTCTGACTCCAAAATTTTCTTTCTTAGGGACATGACCTTGATGTAAACAGGACTGACCTTAGTAACTGATGTTTCTTCTGAGTAATTCCAGGCAGACTAATTGGACACAGTGAGATCCTTATGGGTTAAGGGAGAAGGTACTATCTCAGTCCACCACACTAAGAGGATTTTAACTTGCAGAACAGATGGCAGGTACAAGCGGCCTCTCCCACTCCCATTTATGAGGCCCTGTGTAGAAATATGTGGAAATTTTACTTGTGCTGCTTAGAGAAGCATTGAAATCTTGAGTGAAGTGGCCGAGTAAAAAAATGCTGCGCAATACATGTATTTTTTCTTTTCTGTAAAACATTTATCATTCTAATTCTTAAGAGATGATGAAACTACGGTTCAAATGCATAGAATCAAACAGGAAATGCTAATCTTACAATTAAAATAGATTATAAATGTATTCAGATAAGTGCTCTAGAAAGGTAATTCATGCTCTAACAGCTGGATTCAAACTATCAGTATTTGTCTCAGATTTTTACAAACCGTGCTGCATTTTACTATTGATGCTTACCAATTTATACATTTGGAGCTGCACCTGCACCCCGTAATTGTGGAAACAAAAGCAAGAAACTAAACACACAGGTAGAGTATTCACTTCTGTTGCCAATGCACTCTTGTATTACACTGTGCCTTTATGGAAGACATTTTGTTTTCTGAGAGCAGTTTGTTGTCACTGTATGGCCAAGGGTGAAATCAATTAGTCTTACTGTCCCCACTCCAGAGCTTTTATAATGCTGGCTATAGGATCCTTTCTGGTAGGAGTTGAGAAGACTATAAGAATGCAAAGAGTTGTCAAAACCATTTGTATACAATTTCAGAACATTTAGAGCGGACAAAAAATGCCAAAAATCCATTTAATGTGGCATGAAATGATTCCATATTGTGGCATTAAAACATATTAAAATAAAATAAAAAAATGTGTCAAATTTCTCCCTGTTTAGAACAAGAATGAAATGTGACTTCTCAAAACTTGATCTTTATGAAATAAAAAAAAAACCCAACAAGTAGATGTTCATTTCATAAGAAGCTATCCTGCCACTATATTGTACCAATGGTCTATGTTAACAACAAACCTTTCATGGGTTTTACATAAAGTGTCCTTGTTGTGCAAAATATTGTATAATAAATATCATAGACATAGCCTCTGCCCCAAATATTTTATCTTCTAGTCATGACACAGCATGCCTAAAACTGGGAAAGATGGTACAGAATGTAATTCTAAACCAGAATATTATAAGTACCTTTTTTTCCTCAATCTTACTTTAAAAACCTCTAGTATAAATGAGGGGATTTCTGGAGAGGTTTGAGGAACAGATTTTGAGAATTGCAGGTGTGGGAGCAGAGTGGATGGTGGGCAGAGCCAAAGGCGGTTTGACAGGAGTTGTAATGTTGAGGTGCTGCCCTCCTTTCCTGCAGACTGGAGTGTATTCTTTGACACACTCCCCTGAAACTGAAGTCACCTCTTTTCTGCACAACACTTGACCCTTTGGCTGCATCTTGATGGACATCAAAGAAAGAGGGGCTTGAAGTAAAATCTAATACACACACCCACACACCCACCCACGTGCCACAAGCACACCAGCTGTAAAAAGAATATAGAGGCACAAATGTGTCTGCCATTAAGCCATCCAAAACAGTCTCTGTGTTTCAGTGTCTTTTATCTTCCACAGTGCTTCCACTTTAGTCCTGTTTTCAAGGTCACTGTGACATTTTTACAGCTGTCACTCAAAGAAATAACATAGAAACTAGCTGTGCTTACAACAGCTATGGTAGCAATTCAGTTGCTTAAAAGAGCTAAAATAACCAGAAAGTTCAATTGGTGAATTTATCTTGTGATTCAGACATCATTTGAAGATAATGATTCCTGGAATTGATGCATATCTGCGTATGTGCTGAATCCAGGAGAGACCTTTTATGTTGAGTAAGAGGGCAATCAACCAAGCACTTCACTTTCTCTAGCTGATCTGTTATCTTAGACATTAAGAGTTGGGAATTTTTTGAGAGATAGTTTTTAAAATGCAAAACATTCTGGGGAATAAAATAAGTTGCTTTTCTCATTCATTTACTTTCTGAAATCTTATGAATTAAATAGCTGACATTCCATTGCTTGTCATTCATGAGACTTCAGTTAGTAAGGACTTCTCCCTATGGTTTTACTTAGTGGAAGGTTTCTACATTAGTAATGTTTAGTGACATGGAGATGTGCATATCATTAATAAACCTCAGTATCTTAGTTCCCAAAGCTAATGCAACACTTCACTGAAGCCAGTCAGTCCAGGGCAAAATGATGAAAAACTGCACTTGCTACAAATACTATCATGACATTATTTTAGATTCCCTTTATACTTCTGTGAATGACTTAATGAAGTGCAAAGAGAGAGGGGATCATTAATGAAATGGGAAATAGGTTTCCCCACCTGTAAAATGGGGATAATCATTCTTACTTTTCCTGGAGAGTATTAATAGCAGCCAGAAAAATGTGCTCTGGTTTTGTAATTATTACTGCTAGAAGACAAGCAAAATGAAATGATTTATGATATCCTTATAAATGGATGCCCAGACTATGGAACAAATACTTTTTAGGGCTGTCTGAGCATAGTTTGCACATTAATTAACTGGATTAGGATCTAATTTAATTAAATTCTCTTTGTATGGAAAATATCTTTTGGATGAAAAATACTGTATTCATTTGTTTTTCTGGTGATTTTTATTTAGTGGCTAAACAAAACTGAGAAGAGGAATCGTGAATTCCAACTAAGAATGGTTGTGGGAGGAATGCATAAAGTTAAATTAAATTGGTCTCTGGACCAATTCAAGCTGTAAAAATAAGGTCATCTAGATCTGTTACCTAGGTGTTGTCTGAACTGTGAATGTTTATTTGCATATACCCATGTAGGAAATAGAGTGGACTCCTCAGTCTTCTTCTATAAACACTGGGTTGTTAAGATTTTGAGCAGAATGAAGATCCTAATTTCAGTAAATTGTCGAGGATTGTTTACATGCTAGGAAAAGCTAGAGGATCTAGACATTAATCCTTGTGTAATAAAATCTGTATTGGTCTACTTTGATCATGCAAATAATGTAATGTGTTTACTTGGCCTGTGCTTCAATGCAGCACACTTTGGCCTTGGAATCTGTTTAACCATGGTATCTTGGTAGTATGCCCAAAAAAGTAACTCCCCTGAGAGGGAGAAGATCTCATGTCGTTCAGATGTGTCTGCATCACCTCGGACACCAGGTGCTCTGGGGGAACTGGTGGGTCACTTCTGCAACGCCACATCTGCCCAACCTTTGACTCTCACTCTCTAGTGATGTGGTCTTAAGTCTTTCAAAAAAGGCCAAAAAACATGCAGTGACATTGCTCACATTCATCATGGTATTTACCATGTGTTATTTACAACCTACTGTTAACAGACAACCTGAGCACTTCTCAGGGTCTTAAAAGCTCTCCCAAAACATCTTAAAATGCTTACGGGTTTCTCTGTTCATTTCTAATATTTGAAGTAATGCTATGCACAAAAAAGGGTGTGAATTTTCATTTTACCTGACTGCAGTAGTCTTTGAAGTGTTCACATTCTCCTCTGAAATGTGTAAGTTCCCTCCTCCACTGACTTCCCCTGCAGCTGAAAATACTCTGCATCTTCAGTGCCCTAAGACCTTATAGTCATAGGACCTGCTTTTTCCCAGTTTTGTGTAAGCTCAGTTATTTAGATAGCTTTAAGAAGTCTTGTATGAGTATGAATCTATGTATATGTATGTGTATGTATACATGCAGCCATGTTCTGTATTGCTTTCTTAATTTGGGATTTTGAAAAATAATCTTTAAATCGGTTTTTATTTTGGACCCACCCAGAAAATAAAATGATAATGCATATGATCTAAAGAATTAAAGGGGCATTTGGAAGAGCTGTTTTAACCATATAAGACTTGTGATTTACAGTGTTCTAATCACAAAGTGCATTTTCAAATTATAAAAGGCTTTAGGGAGAGATGAGAGGGATTGAAATAAAAATGAAGCTGCAAAATTACAGTGTTTTACTTAGTTTAGGCAATTTCCCTGTGTGTTTGAAATATATTGTAATGTTCAAATCCAAATAGCATTTGTGAATGTTATTATGTATTAATTCACCTCATAGTTGTTTGTGTAATTATATTTACCAGCTTTGTAGTAAATTACATTTGGAGCAATCTAGTGATTAAAAAATACTTCCTAAAAATCACTGTTCATTAAGCTTAGTAAATATTCTGGATGTGCTGACTCCAACTGATTAACTAGTCACTTGTAACACAGGAGAAACTACTTTTATTAGAAACTGCTTACAGAATACTCAGCTTATGGCTTACTAATTGTTGACCCCTTAGAGACACCTGTAGCAGTATTTTAAAAAGGCATGAATAATGATGAAAGATCTTACATCATCTAGCTGTAAGTAGAGATATTGCCCTTGCTTTATGTAAAAATACAATACTCTGAACATTATAATTTGTGCTACAATGCTCTTTTACTGTATGTTTTCATTTATAGAAAAGCAGGTGTGGCTGAGTTTGCCATCTGATAGTCATATTGAATTAAGTGGAGACTCTGGAATTATGTAGTGGAGGAAAGAGGGACAGGGTAATAGTGAATCTTTGTAAGGAAGATGTAGAGTACATCTGTATGGCTGTGGATCCCAGCTGTAAGCACAAAGACCTGGGTACAGGCTATTCTCATGGAAGACTGGACTTTGCTCTGGTTAGAGTTCTTGGGAGTGTGATGTCCTGGGGAAATCAGGGACCCCAGCCAAGAGCTAATGGGCACCTGCTTGGATTTGGTCTTCTAAAGAGCCTGGTGCTCAAAGCAAGAAAGAAGAGTCCTCTGGGAGACCTGGCACTGTGCAATGGTCAGAGTGACCGGGCTGGCTCTGTGCAACCACCTGCCATGGCAATCTTCTGCTTGGAGTGGTCTCAAAGGCCACATCTGTATTAGCAAATGAAGCATAGCTGAGAACAGCCCTGCATATGCTGTCCAAGGGAAGAGGGAAAGCCTGCATCCATGTAGATAAACACCTCCATGATGCCACCTAGGAATGGCTCTGGGAAAAATCTGCCTCTTGAACTGTGCTGAGGAACTATTGGGGAAATTGTTAGCTGGCAATGAAGTACTATGCCAAGGACATTTATTAGTATTTTTTTGCAATTTATTAGCGCAATCGTGTTCCTGTGACTGGGAAAGGGTCTAGACTTTAGATGAACTGACTATCATAGGCACAGTTTACTTTCTTTGCAAAGATGCTGCTTCCCAGGAGTTGCTAAGTAGAGAAAAGGAGGTGCTTTTGCTCAATTTATGTACCTGCACCTCAAATACAAAGTAGATCATGGATATGTTTAATTAAACTTTTGCAAACACTGTCTTGTGGGACTGTTTTCTGGGAACATAATTCTATTCTGATTCAAAAGCAATGCAGGCATCCTTACTGAACCACTGGATCCAGGTTAATACATTCTGCTTTTTTATAGACATTCTGAGGAATGTCTATAAAACATGGAGATGTTAAGGTACAGAGCTTTACTGAAATGCGTTAGTCTGATGCTCATGGCAGAGTTTTAGTCCCTCTGAAGCCATTTTAACTCCAGTGCAAGTGGGGTTTGCCCCTGCCTCAACTTACTGTGATTAAACATCTAATCTTCTGAAAGTGGTTAAAGACAAAGATTTTTATGTAAAGTATGTTTTTCGGTTTGTTGTTGTTTTTTTTTTTTTGTAACTGCGTGTTGTTGCTGTGAGGGTTCAACAATTTAATTTAAACATGATCTACCTCAACCCTTTCTGAAATAGCAGTTTGCCTGCAGTTTAGCTCTGGAATCCCCGCAGATATGGCTCCCAGGAGAAAAGGCCTGAAATATCTTGAGGAATGATTAAAAGCTTCTGTAATGTTCCATTAAACCTTGCTGCTTTTAAAATAAATGGACACTTCATTGCTGTAAGACATTTTACCTGTAGACATTCATTTGGTGTCTCATGTTTTTAAATGACTTTGCCCCCATATTGCAGTCAAACCTCAAGATATTACAGGAAAGAAGGATTAAGGAGAAATACCTATAATGACTGGTAGATTAGTAATGATAAGTAGAATGACTCAAGCTCAAATTTTAATATCATACGATGCTTGATGTGGTTTCAGGATGTTATTGTTGCTGCTCGTAGTACCAATTAATTAAAATAAGTAAATGTGGCCTGAAAACTAAGAAGATCCCACCTATGTCTTTCAGAGATGTCAGCTCAAAGTATGTGGTTTTTTTAATAAGCAGAAATGGATATGTGCTAAGTATTTTAATGGAAACCTGAAACCACAAACCTTTTTCCTGCCTGTATGTTTTATAAGCAAACTAGAAGTTAGAATAGATTTAAAACTCTCCAATCTTTTGTTCTACCTTGATTGCCATTTTAAATTAATACAGGGCTTTGACTCAGGAATAAATCTGCTATAGTAACTCACAATTTCATCAATATTTGTGATAATTATTAGCATTGTGTACCTGTATAAGAACTGGTCAGAGCTCTATTCAACAAAATGTAAAAATATGTTGGTTTTGCATTTTTGTTAATATGGAAAATAAGTAAGTTATTTCCATAAGTTATGGAAAATAAATTCTACTTCAGCTGTTTCTCTGAAGCTTTGGACTCATGTGATCCTGACACTGAGAAACAGAGATGATTGAAATCACGACAGAAATTTTACAAATTATTATACTGTCCACATGTATCAATGACGGTTTGGCTCTCTTACAAAGGCCTGTGTGTTTGAGCCACTCAGAGATATTCAGGAGTAATTTTTTCCCTCTCTCTATATTGGTGTTTCCACAGACAGTGATCAGTTATTTTTTAAAGTTTCATGTAACTTATTTTGGGAAATGTGGAAGGTATTATTATTTCTGAAAGCAGCTGAGGTTCTGTGTCTGATTTAATTTTCTTTAGAAATTATTTCCAAAATCTTACCTAGTATTCAAAAAAATCTTGTCCTTGTTGTGGAAATTTTGTGCCTGCCAACCACTGACTTGGGCTTCCAGTGGGAAGAAGAAGCTACAGAAAGCAGGAGTCACAGAGAGGTGATGTCAGATTCTAAAGGTCAGTCCTGTGACAGAGTCCAATTAACTGGGATGGCACCATGCACTTGCCTATTTTTAGTGGGGAGTCAGTGCAGAGGTTGGAGCCATGCTGTGATAGTCTCATGATGCCTCAGCTGGTGGGCAGTTGCATCAAGTGGAGGTTTCTCGGGAACACACATTTTCTTTCTTTGCTTACATGTTGCAGTAATTCAGCACAAGAATCGAGTACTGGCTATTCACATCAGTAAAACTACTTCTAAAACTGAACAGCAAAGAACTCTGGTCAGCCCACAAATGGGAAATAGCCATATGTTTGGATATCCAATTTCAAATGGACTTGAAAAGCTTTTAGGAGAAGCTTTTAGTAGAAAGGGGCATTGTGCAGATGGTAGTTGGAACCAGGTGTTTTCCACTTTTTTTATTCCCTCTGCTGTTCCAGCTGCTGATCCCTGCTAGGCACTGAGCAACCTGAGAGATGGCTCTGCTCATATATGATAAGAAAGCTGCTGTCCAGTGGTGGGTATGAAGAAGTGATAAGAGAAAAAAATATTTTTTCTAGTCAAGAAGGACCTGCCTCCAAATACATGGAGAAAGTTCAGAGATAAATAACCGGTCTGATAAAATCTTAATGGGAATAACTGATGGAGTCTGCTAGGGCTCTGTGGGTAGGTGTTGTATCTCAAATTTTACACATATCTGCACTTATTTTTGTTTTTGTTTTTATTTTTATTTTTATTTTTATTTTTATTTTTATTTTTATTTTTATTTTTATTTTTATTTTTATTTTTATTTTTATTTTTATTTTTTATTTTTATTTTTATTTTTATTTTTATTTTTATTTTTATTTTTATTTTTATATTTATTTTTATCTTTATCTTTATCTTTATTTTAATTTTTACCCTTATCTTTATCTTTATCTTTATCTTTATCTTTATCTTTATCTTTATCTTTATCTTCATCTTTATTTTTATCTTTACTTTTATCTTTACTTTTATTTTTACTTTTATCTTTATTTTTATCTACGCTTTTATGTTTTATTTAGACTAGGGATGTAAAATGGATTCACAGTAACCTTTCCAAAGTCAGTCTTTCATTTGGCCTTTCATTTTCCTATGTTTTTCTTGTCTCCTGAAACTAAGACAAAATGTCGGAAGTGGAAATATTTATGAGAGCCATTTAGAAAAAGAAAAGAATTCAGCTGAAATGAGTTGTGATTGAATAGTCTTCACAATTGTTGTAGCAGAGAAACTTAATATAGGGTTGCCATGGAGACTGGTTCTTTGGCCACTGGTCTAACACATTAAAGCTTTTTAGTTCAGCAATATGCTATTTGCAGTTGATGCCATACATGATATTAACAAGTGGTTTGCCTCCATTAAGAGGAAGATAGCTCTAAAATTACTGCACTTCTCATTAAAACAGAAATATGCAAAACGCCTTGAAGTTATTTGAATAATCAGTGACGTGCATGATATCAGTTCATATAAGAGCAAAACATGTTTATTGCGTCAAAACTTGGGCAGACATCCTAGTCAGAGCTATGGAAATGTGAGTTTGAATGGAGGCTGTCAAGGTGAAAGAGGCAAACCAACTTCTTTCAAGTGCACACTTTGCTCAGTTTTGGGGTGAAGTTACCTTTTTTCCCATTAGCCTTTTTCAAAGTAAGTTCTCTTGAGTGCAGCGGTGTTTTGGCAACAAGACTTGCACCGTACCATGAAGACACCAATTCCTTTCCCCTTGAAAGATTTATATTTATTAGTGTTTAATGACATCTTGTTTTTGTAAATGCCATACTTAATTTTTACCATGTGGCCATCTCACAGAGTTCTGTAGAGCACATTTAATGGAATAAATGGAAGCACACATTAAACAGAATGCAGAAATTCAAGCAGAGGTAAACCACTTAATAGCAGTGCCTGTAATGAATTTCCTAACTAACTGGACTATTTCATAAACTGATAACATCATCAGAGACTTAGCTTTAAAGGCTCTTGACCAAGCAATAGACAGAAACAAAATGAGAGACAGAGCTGTAGCTATCAAAATCCACTCTGGCCAGGCAAGAGCCTGGGGCACTCCCCGTAATGGCCTGTTTGCTGGCTAAGTCAATATTTCATTCCTGCAGTCCAGCTGGATGGGAATGCTAAAATACTGAGTTCCTCAGCCCACCACTTCTGTGTCAAATAGAGCCTGAATAACATTGGGATCCTATAATTCTAGCAGAGATTTAGCTTTTTTGCAGAACAACTGTCAGGCACAGAGGTGACCCAGAGCAGCCAAAGGCTGGATCAGGACACACTGTTGTCACACTATGCTGTCATTTCACTGCTATTTTGTACTGACTGTTTCTGCAGAGTGCAACAGCTTCCACACATCACACATAGCTTGTAAATTTTTTGTGTAACATGCATGCTTGTTTGTAATTTTTTTAATGATTTATCCTCATTGCAGAAATTGGGTCTCAAAATGTTACTATTTTGATAATTTTAGAAATGTCCTGTGGTTCCTGGCACAGATTTTGTGTTCAAGAGTTTGGGAAAACAGATCAGTATCAGTACGAAATTCACGTATATTCCAGTATCCACAGACCTTGCTACTGCTACAGGACAAAATTCATATTGTGGTAGATGATCCAGCTATATGCTCTGGTTTGGTCAGTCAGTTTATTATGGCTGTGTTTGGCACAAGAAGTCTGTGGACTAAGGATATATAGCAAAGACTGGAACTTCTCTTTGCAGAAGGACATCATCTTCCCTCTCTGGGAGAAATTTGGATCACCTCACTCTTCTCACTATGAAGAGTGCCCCATTTTTGTTTCTATTATTTTGTATTTTTCTTCAGTTCCTTTAAAACTCAGAAAAATGTAAAAATAAATCAAAATATTCATTTCAATTGGTCCTGTGTTGCACTGATTAATAGAACTAGTTGATACATTTTCAGTTTGTCAGAATATGTCATTTTGCTCAAGTCAAACAAGTGTGGGAGTCTGAGACTGTGCTGCATGAGGATTAACAAATTAATAATGTGAGACAGCTGTACTCAAATCTAGAGGTTAGGAGTGATGTGGGGTGTAAAATTCTGATACAAAATAAACATTGCATCTAAGGACAATTTTTAATAAATGTGAAAAATATAATTTTTCCAGAAATTATTGCTTTCTTACTATTGTCTGTTTTTGAAGTAGGAAAAACTTTAAAAATCTTTAAACTTGGGGAAAAACCTCAGAGCTCTCATATTCTACTCCTTTCTAGTAACCAGTCATGCATTCCTTTGCCATATTGATTTTTATTTTCTTGGTTGCATGATCTTTTTTTGAAATTCTCAGAAATTTTCTTTTAAATTCCATAATATAAACATAATTTTTATCTACAGGGATATATTCCCAGTAAGCAAAATATTCTGCTACTCTGGGCCTTAAGTGGGGCCTCAAAATGTGGAAAGGGATAATTTTTTTCAGTGACTCCTGCTTCTTAAAACTTTCCAGAAAAATTATCTGTTACTGCTATTGTGAGACACAAATAGCAAGAAAATGACACTTTCACTCTGACATCCTGGTTCTTGTCTGAAGTTTTTCATTCTAATAAAGGTGATACACACATACTCAGTTAAATATTACTGCATTAAGCACAATTTCTTAAGAAGAAGAAGTTGTACTTTGTATTTGTTGGCATGTTAGGGCTGTGCCCCAAAGGTTGCTGGATCAGCAAAGATTTTAGTAGCATGTGAAGATAAATGAAGTTTGTGGTTGTACTTTGGCATGAAGTGAATGGAAAAAATGCCTGGATGGTGAGTGGGCAAGGTGAGATCAGAAGCAATGTATTGCTTGTCCTGGTGAAGTGTAGGGAGGCTCTGCCCTGACTGCAGAATTGCCCCAGACATTCCCGGGGCCTCAGGGGAGAGGTTTTGTCTTCTTGCTGAACATATGCAAACAGAAAAGGGAACTTCTGCTTCCCAGTGTCACCCCAACTGAGAGCTGGAAATGAAGGTGGGCTTCAAAATTTGATTGGCTTTGGCTGCTTCTTATACAGCACTCATACTGCTACCAGTATCTGTGACAGCCAGGAGGGACATCTCTGGTATCTTAATAAAAGACATGCGACACAAACACCCAAACCTTTGGATATTTGGGCCCAATCCTGCAAATTGCTGTGCACTTCCTTGGAAGCACTCAGCACTTCCCTGACAACTGGCATCAATGACAGTCAGAAGAGGTGGACCTCAGGAACCCAAAGGACCTCGGTAGCCCCAGGAGGTGCTAAGCTTCTGGCTGCATGGCTACCTCTGTCTCCAGGCCCAAGGGAGTATTGAACAGCTCAAACTACTGCAGGGAAGAGAAAAACCTTCAATTGGAGGAGAAGAAATTATTCATCTGCGTAGGAAAAAAGACAACCTTGAATGATTAAGAACCGTGTGAGAGATATTAATAATCACATGACTGAGCATAGTATGCAATACAATACATAATTCATGAACTCACAGCTAAGAATGATTCACATTGCCTTGAAAATTAATTAAGAAAGATGCCTGGTAATGCTAAGGATTCACCAAGGTCCATAATTCTGAAAAAGAATTAAAACAAACCTCCGTTTGTATTCTAGTAAAGCATTACAAAATTCTGATATAAAAGGAAATGAAACATGATCTTTCAAATAGCTATCAGACTTCTATGTAATCATCAGAAAATCAGTTTCCCAAAAATATGAAATAAGCATCAAGAGAAATAATACAGCCGTAAAGCAACACAGAAATCAGACAAGAAAAGTTCACCAAATTTTCATGAAATAAAACTGAGAATTTTTGTTTTTAAAAAGGAGCAACAGAGTTTTCGTTTGCTGTCAGGAATGGTTGGCTAGTGCTGTGTTCTTTGTACTGAATTGCTTTGCCTCTTCTCTGAAAGACAGGAAACTCGTTTCCTTAATAGATTATAAAACAATACTGGAAAATTTGCAATTGCAATTAGTGGTGGCTGAGGTCAGCAGTGTGAAAAGCTAAATTCGTGAGGTGTTGGGAGCATTTTGCAATACACTTGCCCTATTTTTTTTTTTTTTGTCAACAAAATTAATCTGGGAAAAATCTGTCCAGGGCTGAATGAAACAACTAATTTGGAAGTGTAGGGGATAATAAACCCCAGCATTTTTCTTATTAGCTATAACATTTCCTCTGTCCTGAATTTCAGTGTAAAGCACACACTATTTCAGAAAGCAAAGCATACCAGTGCAATTCCATGTTGTTTGCAAGGGCCATGTGAAAGAGAATTTCACAAAGCAATCCAAACCACCCAGTCCTGGAAGAATAGTCTTCATCTCCTTTCTTTTTAAACCATAATTGCTACCAGTGGGAATTCCGTGGCATTTTGCACCTGGTCAGGATTATGTTTCCTGGAAGATAGCAACTGTATATGCACCAGTACCTCAGTCAGGGCATTTCAAGTGGGACTGTGCTGGCAGTGCAGTAGTCACCCTCTGTAGGATGATGTTCTGAGAGGTGCCTTTAAAGGCTTATGTAAGCTGATAAAGTTACTATGAAGGGGAAGTCCTTCCACAGCCAGTGAGATGTCTCCCTCCAGTTCTGGAGGCACACTTAATAAGTGGCAAGAAAGCTTTCATGTAATTAGCTCTTTTCTCACCAGTTACCATGATAGGGGACAGGAGATTAAATGCAGTGTATTCTTTGGGTAAGGGGGAGGATCGTTTTACTTACATGAAATTAAAATTTCCCAGGGATTTTTGTTTTGCTAATATTTGTTGCATATAAGACTGTTTGTATGATTTTGTGCATGTATGTTACTATTATTTCACAAAATAGTGGGTACTTGGTTATAATACACACCCTATATATTTCATATGGTACCAAATTAAATAACTGCTTCATTAAGAATCAACAGATGAAGATCCCCTTATCAATATCATGCAGATGAGATATTTGGGTGCATATAGATAATATTCACAGAGGCATTGTGCTAAAAGGCAGATGTTTCTCTTCAAATTTATGGTTAATGAGAGACGTCAAACATATGATATTTGCCCTGCTAAGCATTGTTTGCCAAGGAAGAAATGGTTTCTAAGCATTCACGCATGTTCTAGCCTATCTGTGTGAACACACAGAAGTCAAGACTTGTTGTCTTAACAAAAGAGCACATCTCTTCTGGCGAGCAAAGACCAGCTCTAGTATTGTTATATATTTTTTTGATAATGGTAATTACTTTACTTTGTCTGCCTTGCATTGCTTTTATGAATTAACTAGATGAAAGCCTCCAGCCAGCAATGATAGCCAGCTTTCCTTTGGATCTCTGCCAGTAACCTATAATTAAAGTGTTTTCTTGAGAGAGGACCACTGTATAGTACTTATTGTGCATTATGTCCTTGGAACTTGACTGCAGTAATTGAAAAAACATCTCCAATTTATATCATGGCATATTTCCATGGCACATGGAAAAGAAAGAAGTGATTGGTGATGGTCACCATGGCTTCACTGAGGGCAAATTGTGCCTGACAACTTTGGTGGCTTTCTATGATTGATGATACAGCTTTGCTGGATAAGAGAAGAGAGACTGATGTCATGGACTTGTGCAAAGCATTTGACACTGTTCTATAAGGCATCCTTCTCTCTAAATCGGAGAGACATGGATTTGATGGATGGACCTCTCACTGGATAAGGAATTGGCTGGTGCTTGTGCTAGAAAGAACTGTGGTCAATGGCTCTATATCCAAGTAGAGCTCAGTGACAAGTGGAGTTCCTCTGGGTTTGGTATTGGGACTGGCACTATTTAGCACCTTTGCTGGTGACACGGGCAGTGGGCCTGAGTGCAGTCTTAGAAGGTCGCTGATGACACTGAGCTGTGCGGTGCGGTCAAAATGCACAGGATGCCATCCAGAGGGACCTTGATGGGCTTGAGAGTTGGGCCCATATGTACCTCAGGAAATCCAACAAGGCAAACGCAGGTTCCTACACTTGGGTCCGGACAATCCCAAGCATAATTAGGCTGGGCAGAGAATGCACCCAGAGCAGCCCAGGGAAGAAGGACTTGGGGATGTTTGTTGACAACAATCTCAATATGACCTGGCAACGTGCACTTGCAGCCCAGAAAGCCAATCGTGACCTGGGCTGCATGAAAAGCAGAGTGGCCAGCAGGTTGAGGGAGGAGATTCTACCCCTCTACTCTGCTCTGGTGAGACACCACCTGGAGCGCTGTGTCTGACTTGGGCCCCAACATATGAAAAACATGGACCTGTTGTAACAAGTCCAGAGAAGGACCATGAAGGTGATCAGAAGGATGGAGTTCCTCTCCTATGAAGATAGGCTGAGAGAGTTGGGCTGTACAGACTGGATATTAGAAGGTTCTGGGGGGGCCTTATATGACAGCCTTCCAGTATCCTAAAGGGGGCCTCCAAAATGGCTGGAGAAGGGCTTTTTTCAAGGGTCTGTTGTGACAGGACAAGAGGTAAGGGCTCTAAACAGACAGATTAGGTTTATATTACAATTTGTAAAGAAATTCTTTACTGTGAGGGTGGTGAGACACTGAAACAGGTTGATCAGAGAAGTTGTGGATTCCCCATTCCTGGAAGTTTTCAAGGCCAGACTGGATGGGGATTTGAGCAACCTGATCTAATGGAAGATGTCCCTGCCCCTGGCATGTGGGCTAGAACTACAATATCCTGAATGTCCCTCCCAGTCCACACCATTGTATGATCATATTACATCTTTCTGTAGCTAGTTACATCAGGGGACTGCTGCAAGTGAAACTGTATTTCATGGGAACATAAAAACCATAGAATCACAGAAACACAGAGTAATATGGATGTACTAAAAATAATAATAAAATATCTTACAGTGAATTGAGCTAATTAGAATGAAGGGACTGGTCCCAGAAGATTAGTGTTTGCAGACAGAAATTTCGAGAGTGCACACCTCAACATTACTCTTTTAAGTTTTCTGGCATAGAGAATATCTAAACGTTCAAGTCGTGTTTGCCACATAAACTAATATTGCTAAACAAAATTATTTCATCTTAGCTTTAGTCAGAGAGCTTTAAAAACTGCTGTGTATGCTTAGAGCCATCAGACAGATGAAATGGCTTTTTGTTTATTGAGAGACGGACCAGAAGAAATCATTACCAGAAGCGTGGGCCATCATGGTAAAGATGGAAAGATTTCCACGGCTGACACTGTGTGTAGGTTTTTGGTGACCTCTATCTTCTGCCTAAATGAGATAATAACTGGAAGTCATGAACCAACCCAAGGAGATCATTATTATTTGCCCTTAGATAGAAAGTCAGTGTTTCTCAGGTACACTGGTTACAAAAAACAGTGTGATGACCAGGAAGAAGAAAGTTGTCTTTTACATCAACAGTTTTACTGTTGGTATTTTTAATTTTGCATATGTGAAACAACGCTGTTTGTATAGTTCAAGTGTACATGGATCGGTTTACATTACTTGTGACAAAGAAATACCTATGTTATTTATAACAAAAATCAAGTTAGAATCCCTACTTGAAAAATTTTCAGCAAGTTCTGAACATTCTCTAAATTGCTGAGGTGAAGGGCCAAAAATATCCATAGAATATTGCTTCACACTTGGTATGGCTCAGTAAAGATGCAGCTATAATTAACTGCTACAGAAGCAGAATCTACTAAGTATTCCCAATTTAATTATTTTCCTAATAAAATCTGGGAAATTTGATGATGAATTTATTAAAAGATTTCAATTTTTGTTGTTGTTTTTTTATTTAAAGGAAGAAACTTCAAGCAAATCCATCAAGTTACAGGATGTGTACTTTAGATTTATGTTTGTATTATGTCAGGCCAGTATCTATGGTAAAACAGGTTAAACACCTTGTTCCTGGTGACTTTCTGGTCTTCTTCATATCAAAGGCACCTGCAGAAATATGAAGTCAGACTATTCTTCAGGAACAGCAAGGAAATAAATTACTTTTTAAATGAACAGAAGTATTCAGAAACTTTCTAAACATTTTCTATAGTCAGCAAGATTTTGAAAGAAGCACATTTTGATAATGTTCTTAGAAAAAAAATCTGGCTCAACTTGAATTAACAAAGTTCAGCTTTATATATGGAATTTAAATTCTGTCCCTTGCACTGTATCTTGCAATGGTATTACTGAAATGAACCTCAGTATACTGACCACCTACATAAAGTTTATACAATTAGTTGTTCGGAATTTCTTAATATATACATAGAAACCGTGCTGTGGATACTGTGCTCGTCTTAGTTTTTCTTTAGTTTCTTTATTGTGTTGCATTAAAATTCCAAATGATGGTGACATATGAGTCTTAAACTCTGGGGACTTTTTATTCACATGCAAGCTGCTTTAAGAATTGATTATTCTCTTGAGTAAATCATGATTTCAAGTGTCATTGTGCTGGAAACATCTGTTTATATATAGGATCTGCCAACATCCCATTTCTTTCCAGCAGCAATGCCAAATAATCATAAATAATGACAGAACTCTTCAGTCAATACAGAAAAAAAATGTATCCAGAAATTAGTTTAAGACCCATATAATTAATATCTCCTGCATAATCCTCAGTAGGGTGTTGTGCATTCCAGATTATGTGGTGATCCAAGGAATTGCTAGATCCAATAGTCTGGTTCCTTTGCCCAGAAGAAAAATAGATCCAGGAAACTAGAATCTTGGAAGAAAAGCAGGAGAAGAAAGACATTTTGGAATCTGTTTTAAAAACCCCCAAACAAAAAACTTCAGTTGCTTATACAATTTGGAGTACATTATGAACTTATTTCTTCCATGTACCCAAACATATGGCAGATAACTTGCAGACAGCTAAAGTCCTTGGATATATGAGGCCTCTAAGATCAGTAAATTTAGTTTCACAGGAGAGCTTTCCTTGAGATTCTCCCCTTTGCCTATTAGAAATTCTGCAAGGCCAGCCTGTTCAATACACCACAATCAGATGAGCTCACTGTCTTAACTTCCAACACTTCCAAAACACAGCACACTGCAACCAGACACAGGTCGAAAAGAACTTTGCACCATGGGCAGGATTGGAGACTCCTGGTTGGTTTCTTTAAGTATGGATATTCATCTTCTTATCAAATGCTATCCTCTTTATTATTATTGTTACAATGGGAGAGAAGACCATAGATTTGCTACCTCAACCACAGATGAGTGGTTTGGGTTGAGAGGATCTCTCCCACCTTTTTGAAGACTGAAAAGTGGTGCCTTTCCCATTGGCTGAGCTAATGCAATTCAATTTTGTATTTTAACTACCTTCTTACAGATTTCTGTTGTGGGTATCAGTTTTAGACTTCTATGTTATGGTAACATAGAAGCTATTTCAGACAGATTTTTTTGTGCACTTTTCCCAGCCAATTACAACCTGTGTCCATTTCTTACCCACTTTTCCCCTGTGTTTGTTTCATAGTTCATTTGACTGATTTTTTTTTCTATATTGTTCACAGTCAGGTGCAATTTGAAATGCTTAAACAGGTTTTGCCCTCAGGAACAAAAAAATCCAAACAATTTCCTGGCAATCGGATATCAATACAAAGGTTTATTTAACCCAGAGATATTAAGGATATATGAGTTAGAGGAAGGAAGTTTGGAAGTCTAAAAATCCCTCTGTAGATTGCTGTTTCAAATTTTTTCTAACTTCATATTGCTGATCCATCAGAATTTGGAACTGAAGTTTGTAAGTTCTTCAACTGTATATTCAAAGGAAAGCAATACAGGAATGAGATAGCATTTGCAAAATGTAATTTTGATCCAGTTCCAAGCAGAACATCTTGTTGTGCTACAGATGCGCCTCAATACTAATTGATTATTTCTTTAGCAGAAAAGCTATTTAGAAGTGTTCCAACATACAAAACTGATACTGCAACTGCCACTATGGCAACAAGTTATACTGTGTTTTCTCTTCTTTCATCTTCCTAAAATTGAATATGGCCAGAAGGAGTGACACAGCTTCACTGAATCTTATGCTAATGCTTTCCCAGAAAATGTTTTCTTTTCTCCCTAAATTATTCATTGAGCTATTAGAGGTCTGAAATAAAACTTTAATTAGTTGTTAGAGGCTTCACAAAGTATGACCTGCTGGAACATATGAATGGAGTTGAAAGGGAGCCATCTGACTACAGGAATTGCAGCCAGCGGGACAAGACATGGGCAGAAACTTAACATCTGTTGCAGATTTCTAGTGTTTTGGGCAATGTGATTTTTAGCTGAAAGCTGAATGATGGTTTTTAGTTGACTACATTATGCAGTATGATAAAATATATGAAATGCTGTCTTAAATCATGTGTACTGTCATTTTCAACTGGTAATTTCACTTTGGAATGTCCTTGTCTGCCCACAAACTAAAATTTATCAGTCTAAGGGCATATATCACATTAAATAGTGCCCAGCATTGTCTGCTCCTGAGACTGTTATTTTCAGATGCCTTCCACTCTGTATTCTGCAAGTTTTTGCTTGGTATAGAGAGAGAAAAGTGGACTGGAGTTTTGAAAGCAACAGAAGGAACTCATGTATCTGTCACTAAAAAACACCCCTCTTATATACTTGAAATATACAAAAAAAATTGCTACCTATGTGAATTCTAATGATAGGCTCAGTAATTCAACAATCTCCATTTTTGGCTATCTGCTTAGACAGAAACATCTCTTTGCCCTTATTCTATTTAAGTTTGTCATGATTGCGCACCCATCACAGGTGGCAGCATTGTTCTGGTGACTTCATTTCAGGATAAAATCTTGGACAGTGTAAATGTTTCAGGAAAAATGACTTTCAGTAGATTGGAAAAAAACCAGTATTAGCATTTATCATTGTTTTGTTGAAGGATTTGCAAAGTTTAAGAAGGCTTATTAGCAATTCTGAAGTCAGATATATTGTCATATCTAAAACATCCTCCACATTATTATTGTCATTGGGACTTAATATTTCCTCAGGTAGGTACAGGGATTAAAATAAATACCCCTGTGAAATGCTGGGAGTATGGTATCCTGTGTAATAGTAATAAACTTTATGACAAGTGAGTAAGGGTTTCTGTGACACTTCAGTAAAGGGTGGTATGGACTGCTTTTCCTGGACAGGGAAAGGATGACAGATAAAAATAAAGCAATCCTCACTAATGATCTTGAAGTCCTCTTCTGCCCAGTGAAGTTGAGGTAAATTTGGAAAATACACGACATCAACCAAGAATAAGGGCAGGAGGGAATGGTTAAGGGACTAGAAAATTGCCTAATACAAAACTTAAAGAGCATTAAGGGGGGGAAAGTTGTTGAATGAAACAGGAAGACTCAAGGGAAAGAAAGAATAGGAATCAGACCATGGTGTCACCAGAATGTTTGGAAAAAAGCAGTTCACCACAGCTCTAGAACTGGTTGAATAACTGGCTTCACAGTTCACAGATTTGTAGATGTTTTTAATTTGGCTCAGTTTCAAATTGGAACAAATCCATTTTTTTAAGAAAAATTTCTTCAGAAAAAAAATTCCAGGAAAATGTTTTGGAAACACTGACATACTGTGTTTCCAAAACCACACATTTCCCCCTGACCCTACAGCTGCCTAATGGAACTGGCAGTCATAGAGCAGCTCCATGGGAAGGCGAGGGCTGTGGCTTGACTTTGGGCTTTCTGTTTTCAGGTCAGCCACCATGGGCAGGCAACGAGTAATGGGCTTAAACTGAAGTATGAGATGCCTTTTTAAAACTGAACTACGAGATGCCTTTTTTTATTGTTTTATGTATTCCACATGTGTTTATATAGCTATTGAGTGTATATAAATTTATCTATTTTTCTGTAAAACTGTTCAGAAGGATGCTTATAAAAGGTTTGTATATAGTTTTTGAGCTTTTCACATCCCTACATAGCAAATTGAAGCATAATAACAGCTGATTTTAATTTCTCCTTGTGCTTTTCACAATCCATTTAAAAAGAAATCCATAAGTGTTCAAACATTTTCAATGCTAAGAGTAATAGAACTGAAGTAAATAATGAAGATCTGCAATCTCTTTCATTCATATTTATTATGATTATTTGAACTGCATGTGATATGCCAATGTAACCTGGGAAGATAAGAGTTAATTTTCTTTGTAATGTTCCCTATATCCTAATTTTTTTCCAGTCTTTCTCTAAACACCTAGTTTTCCAAAAAGTCTGGCTTCTTCAAGCCAGTTCATTTTTATACTTTTAAGATCCAAGAATAGAAACAAAAGTCTTTTTTTTTCTTTCCTGTGGCATAGCAACACAGTTTGAATTTTGAAATGTCAAGTGTCCAATGCTCATATTTTTGTGATCTACTTGTATAGAAAAAATCCCTGAAAACTGAAAAATGCAACTTGCAAAAACATGGCTATTTTAAAATGACAAATAAATTACAGTATGTTGGTGCATACCAGCGTGCAGCAGAAGTATGAATAGCTCATGTCATTTGCAATGAATCATCCACTCAAACTAACAGTGAGAAAAAAAAAAAGCGAAAGAATTGAGTGAGGAAACCACAAAAATAAGTGAAAATACAGAAGGCCTAAATTCTTGTCTAGATATGAAATTATTTAGAGCTCATATATATACGCATGCTTATTTTTGATCAAAAACTTTCCTGTGATTTGCTATCTGAAGAACTATCTGAATGTCTTTTTCTTTAGCTAGCACAGATCTTGTTGCACACAAAATTTGCAGTTCTTAGCTGATCTTAGTGTTTCCAAAACATCTCCTGACACTTTCACATCATGTGCAGAGTATTTGTTTTGTGAAGTCTGAGCCATTAAAATTATTGGCAATTACAAGAAGTTAAAATTCTGATACAACTTGATGTATTTAGGAAAACTTTACCGACTTTGTTGCTGTTTGCTATAATTAATAAGGTTCTTTCTGAGTATTTCACTGATTAGAAGAGGTAACTGAAATAAGTTACATATCAGCTTTTCTGATGAGTTAGCTGTAACATACACTCTTGATAGTGACTGAGATATGTGTCCTTTGACCAGCAATGCCTTTGCTGGCAGTGGAGGCCCAAATGTAAATGAAAGGTGCTTCACAGTTCTCTCTGAAATGGGACGAAATATTTTTGTAAATAAAGAATTATGACATGAAGATGAATTTCTAATTACTACAATTTAAAATCTGCAAAATATTTGAACACACAACTCAATCCAGATTTTGGATATTTTCATTTATATATTTGTGGTTGTCTTTATGTTTAGGAGGAGAACTTATCTTAATGGAAATTTACTAGATTTAAAACATTCCTGCAGACAGATTTCTGACGTGAACAAGTATGCCATTACACATAAGATTTGATCTCCCATTTTAAAAAATGTGTGAACAATCATTATTTGAGTTATATATATATATATGTGTCTGTATGTATATGTATCTAATAATTTACTCTCACAGTTTCAAGCTTGAAATTCCAGGTCTGTTTTTTCATTATAGGAATGGTCATGACAGTCACAATTTATTTCCTTAAATTTCTGGTGAGATAGATGTAAATCTTACAGTCCACTTTATGATGAGTAATTTCGTAGTAAAATAATGGTACATTTGTTTTACACATTTGTGAATACATTGAATGAAAATTTGCTGTTTTTGAGCATTTATACTGAGAACTCATGAAATTTTTTGAAAGCAAACCCAAAAGAAATTAAAATGTATTTTAGACAATCAAAGATATCAACTAAAGGATTCCTTTGCTTTTAGCAGTAAGTTGGTAGCATAACTGGGAGTAGAATTCTGGTGCTTTCACATGTTTATGCAAAGTTTAAATGAAGTTTGAATGAATACCTAATGCCAACTACCAAATATAATTGTATTAAAATAACTTAAATGAGCAGATTCAAGATTTCTTGTATTTCTGTGCATCTATAAATGTATGCAAATATATATATCAAGGAACTGAATGTAGATTAGTTTTCAGGGTTTGATTCTACTTTTAACTCACCTTAATATTCACTTTATAATAGATGATTCTTCTCTATTTGGGGAACTCACCTTGTTTCAAGGTTTGCAAACTCTTAGAATCACAGAGTCATAGAATGGTTTGGGTTGGAAGGGACCTTAAAAATCATCTCGTTCCAAACCTCCTGATGTGGACAATAACACCTTTCACAAGACCAGGTTGCTCAGAGCTACATTCCACCTTGAACTCTTCCAGGGATGGGACTTCCACAACTTCTCTGGAAAATCTGTTCCAGGGCCCTACCATCCTCACAGTAAAGAATTTCTACCTAATATCTGATCAAAACCTACTCCCTTTCAGTTTGAAGCCATTTCCCCTTGTCGTGTCACTGGAGGCTCTTGTAAATTCTCTTCTACAACCCACTTTGCTCTGTATTCTGAGAGACATTTTCAGCAGCTGGCCCTTTGCAGGTATTGCTTACTGAAATATAAAACTGAACAGTTAATCTTGTATAAATATTTGTAGATAATAGAGCTGACATATAATTTGATACTTTTCTCAATTTAAAGGGAATCGTTTGAACTCTTGGTTATATTAATTGTGAGTAACCTGGAAGCGTTCCCATTTTTTAAGGTGTCAGTTTACAGTCGCATTGTAACATAATCTTATCTGAACCCCGTACAATTTGTTCCAAGTCTAGAGACATTAAAAAACAGAAAAAAGAAAAGGAAAAATGTGTTTTTAGTCAATAGCTAATATGTGTGTGCAAGAGAGATCATTTTCGTTTTAAATCTATGTTGTTATATTTGGAAATATTTAGCCTAAAATGAAATGTTAGAGTGTAAGAACATGCAATGATATCTCATTATATTAAACAGAAATACTGTTCAAAGCTGTAATTTTCAGTGCCTTTTCTATAGTTTCTCTCATCTTGTTTTGAAAAGCAACTTTCTTTTGGTAGCAACTATTGTAATAAGCTGGATTTTTGAGAGTGTATTCAGGAATTTCTAATTGCCTTATTTTACCCTAATATCCCAAAATACTATGTAATGTAATGAACATCAATGTGATTAGGAGATGGTTGTAGGACTTGTGCTGTAATGCACCTCAACAATATTCTTACCACTCTCTCCCTCTGCTGAGATCCATGACCTGGGACACAGTGATTAAAAACCAGGGAAGAGCCTTCAAATGATGGTTGAAATTCTGGAACACTTAATAGACAAAAAAAATAAAAAAAAATCTTAGTTCTTTATTTTAGTTTTCTTAGTTTTAATTTTTAGGATGTCTTGTCTAGATGCTTACACATTTTCAAATATTTGATTTTCGTTTAAGCGCAGTCTTAACTGAGGCTTTCCTGGTATCAGCAAATAAATGTGGGAAGCAACCTTCCATTTTATATAGATGGAGAAATCAAGTTGCATCTCAAGTGTTGTACTGCTTGGGTCTCAGAATAGTAATCCCTTTTAAAATCAATACTGAGTTGGTGATATTAATGAAATATAATTCTGTTTATGTTCTTTTGAATTTCTGCTTTTGTATACAGCTTTACAGTACTAGCTCTATGTAACCTATAACATATTGTGCTAAAACAAATACCAAGTGCTAACCTTCCTTTTCCCCCTCAGCTCCTCCCTAGGCTTCAGGTAGCTAGCAGCTGATAAATCTAGTTTCTAGGTTACCAGTGAACCAGATGGTAACACACAGGGAAAAGAAAAAGAAAACCATGTTTTTTTTCTGCACTTATTTAATTATGTTTTCATATAGTTCATTAGCTAAGTTAACTTGTGCTAAAAACACATTTTGTTCCAGGAAAAAGATTCTGCTTTTCAAAATGTGACTAAAATAACTAAGAGTTTTGAGATGTAAGTTCCTAACTGTTAAAACATACTGTCATGAAATATAACAACATTTAATACATGCAACCATGTAATTATGCATAATAACTAGTGATCATTGTGTATGCTGATAGGAAGGATAAGGAGGGGGCTGTTGTGTATTTAGCTGGTCCTCTGCACCTGCAGAATAAGACAACTCTTCTCACTGTGGAGGAAACGAGATAATGACAGCATGATATTAAATGCAAACATTAATTTTTTGCAATAAAATACTAGGAAGAAGTCTATCAATTAAGGTCTGTTATTGTGAACAGCAAAATTATGTTGTTCATCAGCTTAAAGACAAATAAAAGACTTGTGGAATGAAATCCTTAATTCTGTTTACTACATAGCTGCTGAATCCATTATTACTATTTTGAAGAAGATTTATATTGGCTATTTAAGCTTCTGTTTGGGATAAACTCTCTCTATACATATTAAACTCTACTCCGGTTCTGATGTAAATAATGAAATCATCAGCCCATGTGATCTGATATTTTACTAAAAGAAAAACAAGCTGCTGTGAAAACATAATTGTACTAATACTGGGGCTCTCAGCAGGCCTTATTAGCTCAGGCATAGTCCTGCATTAATGTAGCTAAATGGCTTTTGCACAGGCAGTGGCTCGCTTTCAGACGATTTGGAGTGCGGGTGTGGGGCCAGCCCACGGCTTTCTGCATCCAACAGCATGAGCACACACTGAGCTGATCGCTCATTTATAAAAAGCAACTTAATGTGTTTGGGAAAGATTAAATTCTGCTGAAATATTTGTGCGAGTATAGGAACGTGGCTACCTGCCATCCGGGGCTGATGAAAGCGGGTAAAACTGCTCCTGGAGATAAAACCCAGTGCTTTCAGAGAGTGAAACACCCCATAATGCTGAAGCTGTCAAAAAACCAGTATGTGTTACCATGTTTTCTCCATGACGTTCTGCAAGAAAGGTCTTTGGAAGAAGAATGATTGGAAACGATTTTCTCTCATTAACAAGATATATCAGATCTTTAAATTACTAAGTGTACTGTGTCACATTCTTTATATTCTGAGCCTCGGACCAGGATCTTAACTAGAAATGTTTCAGCAGCACTGGCGGGCAGGTTCCTTGTGGCATCTCAGAGGCTACTTCTGTTGACTTCACAAGTAGAGCTGTCACATGGTGATATTAATATATAGCAGGTGCAAACACGAGATGGAGAAAACCAGTCCTCCTTGTTATGCTTCAGTCAGTCATGATGGCTGATCTTTCCTGTTTGAGGGACACATCTACCTGGTATTTATTAACAAATTAAATACTCTCAGTAGTTAGTTTGGGTTCCATATATGCCAAAATTGTTTTTAAAGTAAAATGAAGCCTGCATTGTAGCACTGGCAATGGATAGTGTTAGCAAGTGTTTGTAGTGTAGGAGCACTGTCACCCAGCAGTCACAGGAACTATCTGAACAGTCTTCCATTTGGGCACAGTACAGATAAGGAGTCAATGAACATAAATGCACATGTCAAATACATGTTTTGAAAGTAAGGCCAGATGAAATTGGCTCCAGAAAAACATTGATGCTATAATGTCAGATTGGAGCAGAGGCTCTTACTGTAGTTACTGCTTAACTTTTAGTCTGCTGAACATATTGATATGTTCATCAATAAGGTAATAAGTTCTTATTTGCTCTTCAGTTGTTGGGGCATTCATACAAACCCAGAATTCCCCCACTGCAGCCAGCTACATTACTTTGGATTTAAATCAGTAACTATGTGGCAGAACCTCAACAATGCAATCCTAACTCACTGTCACAGTCTGGATGGCTGTGATAGGTGCAGGGACACAGTACAAAGATGCTTCTATTGAACAGCCCATCTGCTTCTAATAAAGAATATACTAACAATAATTAAATGCAGCAGAATCAAGAGGGAGAACACAACTCGTTCATATCCTACTAGAAGAACATTACTATATGCTTAGTGCTAATGTGCAATAATCACATTCGTGAACTGGCAGTTCCAATCAACACTGTAGAACTATACAATAAAAACAGCAGCATAATTAAGAGCAAAACTTTCTAATAGCCTACATTACTAACAAATGACTATGAATTTGAATAATGTTCTCATTATTACATTGGCCATTAATCAGATCATAATCAGCATTATTGGCAATCATAGAAGAAATGGATTATCTGGTTTAAGAACAAGACAGTGCCCTTCAGCTCATCTACAGTTCCAGGTTGCATATGTGTGTCACATATTTTATCTTGAAATCCTTGTTTCCTGAGCTTCTGGTTTCCTCTGTCTACAGTTTTGTGAGTTTTGTGTGCAGTTTGGGTAATACATATCAGAATGGATAAATGGAAGTGAGAAACATGTCAGCCACTCTGAATTAATCAAAATGAAGAAAATGTAAAGAAGTACAAATGTAGGCTATTGATACTGCTTATTCCTTTCCCTTCAGGAAAGCTGTATTCAATAGAGCAGATTTCCATTAGCATAAACAGAGTTTTCTGTGAGATCAATTTCAAGCTTATTGTTAACAGAATATTTTCACAAATATCTGGAGAGACATTGTGTTAGAGATGACTTCAAAGCCTGTATTACTCCTAAGATAAGTGTGGATACATTTGCCTGTTTTCCTTGACATTGCCTTCAGGAGTTCTGTTTTTGTTTTTTGATCTGGCTGAAAGCTGATCTTAAGAGCAAAATGTTTTCCTTTGGACAAATCAGCTGAACTGATTAATGTCAGAACCATCACAGCCCAAACAGTGCACCCAGACAGGGAGACAAGGTGAGGCCAGAGGTTTAGAGCAGTTTAAGCAAACCTGGAAACTCACTTCAAAGGTGGTCATTCTGACTTGCACCAAAGCCTCAGAAAACAATGGGATTTGAATGGAAATGAACACAGGCAGTTTCTCTGAGAGCTTTCAGTTACGAGTATAAAAGAAGATTGTAATGCTTGCAACTCCAAATAATATTTTCTTACAAATAAATGAAATATTATTGATGTAATAATTATAATGATGACAGAATTTGACTATTTATAGCTAATAACCTAAAGAGGTGTTGACAATCTGGAAACTAATTCTCTTAGCTTCAAACTGTGAATTAGTGCTTCTTTGTATTTATATATTAGTATTATTGTTTTTATACTTGTGATAATAAAAAAAGACATTAATTTTGTAAAAAAAGATATGTCTTTATTAGACCCACTTGATACAGATGTAAGAGACTTTATTAGTCATGTAAATCTTTCTTCCAAATTTAAATTTGAAGGAAAACTGCCCAAGCTAAATATAGTTGGAGTATAATTGTATTAATTTAATGTAATTCCATTAAATAATTAGATCATCTGAGAGAAAAAATGATTGGATTGGTACCTGCCAAGCAGAGGGTTGTATTTTCAAACAGGGAAGTGATAAGACTATTGGCTGGAATAGGACAATAACCTAATTGGTCAAGGTGATAATTATGTTAGACCAATTCTGAAGCACTAAAAATACCATTCTCTGGGAAAGTCATGCAGCTACGGGAAATCAGTCCCAAGCACTTAAATGGTAAAGACATAATCAAGAAACTCTACACAGTTTTGCCAGGGCATATTCTGCTTGACTGAGCTGATTGTCTTCTCTATTGATAGGACTGATTCTTTGCATGAGAAGAGAGTAGTGAATGTAATACATCTTGACTTTCATGAGGTTTTGGACACCATGTCCCACAGCATTTTTCTCTGTAAGCTGAGAAGTGTAGTCTGGATAATGGGACTGTTAGAAGAATATAAGCTGGACCAGCAAGTTGGAAGTGCAATAATCCATGGTTTGAGGTCTGGTGGGTTACGGCAATGACTGTAACACCCTGGGCTCGATGACCTTCAGTGGTGTTATGGATGATGACACAGAGTGTACTCTCAGCACGTCAGTAATGGGGAAGCAGCTGACTGAGGCAGCAAGACTTTAGCCTGGAGACACTTGAATAAACCTGAGGATTGTGCCTGCAGAAATCTTACAAGGTTCAACATGGAAAAGTGGGAGGTTCTTTCTCCCTATGCAGACTTTCTAGTCTGCACTTTCTAGTGCAGACTAGAAAGTGATTGACTGGGAGACTTTCAGGATAGGGCTGGGATGTTACAGGTAATATCAGGCTGAACAAGCAAATAGCGTGCTCTCTCTGGGAACAAACTGTGCAGTACAACGTGCTGAATTTTGAGAAGATGGACCCCAGTCCAAAAAACCTCACTATCCTCTTTACTTGACACTGGCAAGGACACTCAGGAAAAGTTCATTCAGCTTGGGGCCCTGACATTCAAAACATGCATAAAGAAATAGGAGAGGATCCATCTGGTCTAGCAGAATATTCTGGTGCCTGCAGAACATCACCAAAGAGAAGCTGAAGGACCTGAGCTTGTTACTCTGGTGGAAATGAGAATGAGACCCAATCTGACATCTGCTTACAACTATTTCAAGTGTAGCTGTGAAGATGACAGGGCCAGGTTCTTCTTGGTAGCACAGATAATGTAGCAAGGACAGTGGCCACATTTATCTCAGACATTATGAAGTTTTCAGTAGCAGGGAGATGAAGGTCTGAAACACATTTACCAGACCGGTTATGGACCCCATCTCTAGATATATTTGAGGTTTGGCTACACCAAGCCTTGGCCTCCCCGATCGAGTGCTGACTGTAGTTCTACTTGAAGCAGTATGCTGTATTAGATGATAATCAGAGTCCCTGCCCACCAAGACAATTCTGTGCTTCTCAGCTTTGAAGGCTGGTACTTCTATTTCAGACTTAAAGAAAGAACTGTGAGCTGTAAAACTTTGTTTTTTAACCAATCAGGTGAACAAATGTAACATACCAATTCCAGAGTCTTTCCTTTAATGACAAAGCTTAGCTTGTGTCTGCTATCATCAGTATCATCTAATACTCTTCCAACAGTTTTATTTTTGATTACTGTCTTCTTTTGGACCTCAAGTCAGTCAGACTGTTGTAAATGGATATGTAACTCCACTGGTTTATTCAGTTGTTTCTGGTTTATAGTGATGTAGATGATAACTGTAGAGATTTGCCCTATATTGATGAGAACTCAGTGGATATAAAGTCAGTACTAATGTGTCAACTGCTGCATAGATTCCACGATCATGCTTTCTATTACACAGGATTGCATGGTTATAATGAGGTCAGTATTCAAGATTTTTGCTTTTTATACTCTTGTGATAAAGACCAACTGCTATTTCAGGAATGCTGGTGGAAATAATTTCCTCGTGTAAGCAATGGATATATTTCTTCTTAAATTTGGACCATCAACACATATTTAGAGCTCTTACTTGAAAGAGAAGACAAACTCCCACCCTGTGCTCTTGTTCTACTGAATACCTGTTCTAAATAATTAAATTTTTTTGTAGACACTGTATGTCATACATATGAGACATAATGTATGTTAAGTTTAAGAGGCAATCATTATAAGTGACAGATATATACACTATGAAAACACAAGGATGTATCTCAAGCAAAAGAGAGAAAAGTACTTGAATGATCTCTTCTGTAAACTTTAAAAAAAAATTATATATTTAATATAATTGCGGAAAACAGCAAACCTTTTTCCTTCCTAGTTAGTTGTGTAGTTTCACAGCAATAAAAAGAAGTATAATAAGAACATATGGAACATGGACTTCCAAAAAGAAACAGTTGGCAAAACTGTGCTTCAGATTGCTGTCAGAATATCAGCCTTTCGGCAAGCTTGGAGTAGAACAGATGGGAAAAGTCAAAACTGGTAATAGTTTTCCACAGTTAACACAGGAGAGCAAGTTAGCAGCCTAATTCATCCTTGGCATAATATAATTGCCTTTTCATCTTTTATTTTAATGGTGTTTATGTCTAGGGTCTTGTTCTGTCTATTTCTATGCTAAGGCTGGAGAGTCACTATAGAATACACAGGTGTGCTGGGGCTCATGCACAAGATTGTGACAGCTGGGGGAGGACATGAAGTTTGCTTGTCACTGGAGCACTGGGCTCCATTTCATCCACACTGCCTGAAATGAAAAGCCATGTGATGAATGGGAAGAAGATGAATGGCTGTGCCAGGTCCTGTTTCCACAGAGTGCCTAGCTGTGAGAGGCATCATTATAGCAATTTGGATTTCAGAAGCCTTTTTTCCTAGAACTTCAGTGAGAATTCCTATGGACTTAAAGAGTGCACTTGCTTCAGGTCCTTGAGGCTTGTGCATTGCTGGAATGATGATGCATCTCTGTATTGAAGTGGCTTTATGGGTTTTTAGCACTCTACAAATACAACTTGAATAGATTTAACCTTAAAAATGGTGATAATAATACAGTTTCTTCTTGCTGAGATATAGTTAATATCATCCCATATGTATGTAGGACTAGGTTCTTGGTTCTTGGAGTAGGGGAAAAGCTATTCTCTTGTACATATTAAATGATAAAACAAAGGTTCACCTTTGCAGTGATGTCAACGGAAGCTGTGAATAATAAATATTATATAAAATTAGGTGTTTTGAATGGGTGGAAGCTTTCTGGAATAGAGATAGCTTTGAGGATACAAGGTGTTATTATAATCAATGAGCAATCAGGGTGGTGTGCTAAGTTTGTGGAAGAGCTCTGTATGCCATATAATTTTAACCATTCGAACTAGTAAATAACAGGACAGTTTAAAGCATAACATCTGCATTGCCTCTACTTAGGTTTTTTGTGAAATGTCTGTGGAATCAGAAGGCATGCTGTGCTTGCTATGAATATTGTGGTGCAACTTGGAAGAATAAAGAGCATATTCTCTTCCATCTCTACTTTTCTCTGGTGTTGTGCTACATGGCTTTTAAAGTTTTCCTATCAGAATGATGCTATGTGACACATTGTGAATGCACTTCCTAGGAAAAAACAGTGGACTAGGCTTTATTTAGGTCTAAGTATTTTTCAGAGTAATTTCTGCTAAAGAGGTTGAATTTCAGAAATACATTTAGGAGGTAAATATAAGTAGATTTTAAGAGAAGACTGTGATTTTAAAAACACGAAGAATTGTAATGTCATCACCAAGAAATAAGGTCATGTGGCAATATGTGAATTGGAAAATGAAACTCAGAAGATGACAGCTTTGTGAAATAACAAAGAACTTATTACATCATGCTCTCGGGGAGAGTTCACAATCTGAGCTTGACCTTGAAGAAAAGTAATCCAAATTGTTTCAACATTTCTAAAAGATGTAAAAGGAAATCACAGATTAGCGAGCCAAAATAGGCTTCAATATCTAAGTTTATAATGCCATATTTATTTAATATTTTACATTATGCTTGGTTCTTTTGGGAACTTAGTTTACTGTTCTATTACTGTGTAGACTATTTTTTAGTAATTTATTTAACTGAGAATTTCTTACAAAGTACATCTGCTAAACAGTCCCAGAAAAATAATTCTCAAAATATTTCAGTGCCCAAAGTGCTGTTGCTGAAATGGATGTAGGAACAAATGTAATTCTCTGATTTTAGACATCAAAGTCAGATTTGAGGTGTGGAAAAAAATCTAAATACTCTGCATGACTACTTAAATGATAGGAATTGTTTTCCTTTAATCCATACTGAAAGCAGCTATAATAGCAACTGTGCACATAGTGTAGTTGATACATCTAAACCCTCCTATTACATTTCAAACTCTTGCTTTTTAACTCAGTTTCTTGAACAAATTGAAATGAACGTATCTCAAAGGAAATGAAATATGAATGGAAAAAGTAAATCCCTGCCAAATCTGGTCAAACTGCAAAATTGGCTCAAGCAATCTGATCTGGAAGGGTCAGCTGAGTCCAGACATTGGAATTGGGAGCTTTCTGTCTCACTCTGCTGTCAAGCAGTTTGGGGTAGCTCCTTGATTTTTATTTGTTTAAGATAAAAGACCTGATGGGAAAAGGTGATGAGACCAAGGAGCTTAATGACACTGGGAGGAGAGTCTGAAATGAGAACAAGCCTGAGAATCAACTGGCTGCCACTGTGGGGCTGGGAGCTGGAACAGTCTGGGGAGGAGAGCGAGTGACACACTTTGCTGCTCCCCACAGCGTGGAGTGCTGAGGAAGGACTAGGGAGGAAGATATACTATCAAGTACTTAAAATTCTCTATTAATGCCTATTGAAAAGGGAGGTGAAAGGATATTTTTCAGATAAATCTAATTCTGCAATTTCTAGTTGTTTGCTCAATGCCACAGCTTTGTTTTTCTTTTAACATATTTTATGTGCACGTCTCATATGAATTATTTTACAATATATGGAAAGGTTGTTTCAAATTGTTTTTAATTCAAATTGCAGCAGAGCTGGGTTGACTGTCTAGTTTCAGTTGAAGGGGAGTAAAAGATAGTAAACAGATCAAATTTAAATATACATTTTAATGGAATAGATTTCCTAGTAAGGTTTATTTCACACATTACTACTCCCCTGAACTTTTTAAAATAGCATAAACAGACAAGCCACACAGTAAGGGAATTTTGCCCTTAAAAATAAGCAAAAAATCTTTTCTCAGTAGGCTTGCAAAAATGGTATTTAAGAACCTCACTTTTTCCCCGTTTTTTAAAGGCTAAAACACCAGGCATGGATCTGATTCTGATCATTTATGAGCTAATTACTGCACTTTGTACTGAAATAGCTCTCTGGGATTAAAATTTCTGGTTGCAGCTGTGGAAAGAGAAATTCAGAATATTAATGAAGAAAACATTTTTGTTATCTTGAGTATTTTTATTCAGTTTTTTGTATTCTATCTTTTTACAGTATAAACTGCACGAGAAATAGAGAATGACAACAAAAATGGAGAACTTCTATTTGTTTCTTTTTTAAACTTTCTTAACACAAATGGTGTTGTATGGTTGGACAAAACGGAGGAGAAAAAATATATACATTATTATTATTGCACACTAAATGCAACTTCACCAGTTTAATATCATTGAAATAACTGGAAGATATGAGAGGGGAATGGCAGAAGACAAAAGCTCTGCAAGGCTGAGACCAACTTTACATAAGGGGAATTTTGTCCTTTTTAAGTACAATATGTAATGCAAAATAAGTCAATTATTTGGAAAGGTATACAAAGAGTGTTAAACTAATTTCCCTTTGTCCTGCAGAGTATTTCTTGCTCAATACTGCTTGCCTAAAGTTTCTGGACCTCTTTATGGTTTTTGTGTGTGTGTGTGTGCCTGAGCAGGGACTTCAGGCTTCCAGTGCTAGACTTCAGCCTCAGCAGCCATCCATGTGCAAACGAACCATCTGCCTTCAGCTGGAAACAACGCTGCTGCTGCTGCTGCTGCTGCTGCTGCTGCTGCTGCTGCTGCTGCTTAAGGACATTTAGATTAAAACTGGTGGAACCTGGCTAATATACCTTGCAGGAAGAAGAAAACCTCTGATATCTAGTATTTCCTCTAAACTTCACTCCTGTGGCAGAGGAAATTCTTCCTCTCAGCACCATGACTCATCCCTGAGGCATTTGATTTACAACTGATTTATGCATCAGCAGATTATTACAGGCCTGACCAGCCACTTCTCCAAGGTGCTCCTCACATCCATGCAGGAACAGCCAAGAGCAGGATCTTCCACCAGTGCAGGCCCTACCAGTGGCAAAGAGTTTTCCTGAGGCCTCCTCTGATCAGGGCAGGAGCAGGCTCTGAGGTGACAGATCTTGCCATGCTGCATCTTGCAGACAACATACTACTTCCTAAAACATTTTTCCCTTAAAGGTGGAATGAAATTGCCACTGGGATGCTTTTATTTCTGTCACTTGACTTAAAAGAAAACTTTCTGAAAACATATTTTTCAAAGGATAAAAATTGAAAAAGAACATTATTTCAAATTTGTGACTCGGTGTTATTGGTGTGAGACTTTTACTGTCAATAAACAGGCTGACAAAATAGTTCTGCGTGTGCTGAGAGTGGACAGAGCTGTAAAATATTCCTTGAGTAAATAAGCACATCTGAAAGACAATTATTTTTTTTCTCTTCAGTGTTGTCTTAAAAAGAAAATTAAGAAATACCTAAGTGGCATTAACTATAATACTATTGTTCGGGAATCACAGATTTTCCTGTAGGAAGATGCTTCCATGAGGCACAGTGATTTGCCTGCTGAAATGCATATAGTTTCTCTGGATCTCTTTGGGTATTTAATATTGACAGAAATGAGTTTGGCTGAGGCAGGGCTGTGTAATGGAATATAACAGAATATCACGACTAGCTCACAGAAAATGTAGTGGGCAGCTGGACCACATGCTTGCAGAAAGCTTCCCCATTGTGCTGTGGCTGAGTGCTGCACGCCAAAAGTTATAAAATAAAGGCCTTGTCTGTCCACACAGTTATTAGAAAAGTCACAGAAACAGTTTAACCACACCACTCAATTCATTAATTAAGCAAAATGGTTTAAATCTACTTTGGAATGCCATTTTTCTGTAGTAAAGCACTTGCATGCATTTAATTTAACTATGAATACTCCCATTGATTCCTATGGGACTCTCAGATGCAAAAGCTTGTAAAGTTTTGCAAGATTAGCCCTTTCCCAGTAGAATTATTTTTGAATATATGTTGGCTCAATAAGAAGGAGTAGGCCTAATTTATCCAGGAAGTATTTATCAGATAAGGTGATATATAGAACTATATTTCCAAACATATTGTTCTGAGACTCTAAACTCCAGCCTAACTTTGGAATACGTGTGTGCCACACTGTGTCTCAAAGACTCCACAGGTCTGGTTGTCTGAAAGTTATAATGATCCACATCCTAAATGATTTAAGATGTAGTGATGTTTGCCTTGGGAACAATGCTCTTTTAAGGAAGATCTGCCTCTCTACATCATATCAGTGAGAGTATATGCATGGATATCTCTCTGTGTAAATATAGATTAATAGATAGATCCATGAATTCATTCATTTTTTTTGACTCAGTGAATAGCTCTCTTTACATACAGCTGTAGTGGCACAACATAGATGTGCTGTGGTGGGAGCTCCTTAAGACAGAAGTGCAGTCATAACAAAAGAAGCTTCTCCATTACAAAAACACTGCTTCAGTTTCACCATGCCTATCTTCAAGGGGCCTGAGTCAGGGGTGATATTCCGATATTTAGTGAAGAGCCTCAAGTCTTGAGAAAGTAAAAGAGTTGGGTGGTAAGGACAGTAATGTTTAACACCCACTGATGACATCAGATCATGCCAAGGTCACCCACTGGGAAATGGAAAGGAGAAGAATTTCTACATTTTTTTGGAAACAATGTTAGCAGAACATGCAATGCCAAAAGAGAAGGTAAATTTGTTAAGGGCAAAATGATTAACATCTGAACCCAGAGTAGACTATCAAGTAATAACAAATTATTTTTTACTTTTAATAAATAACTTTAAAATATAAATAAGTAGAAGAGAAAAAATGAATGTGATTTCAAGGGTTTTATGGAAATATATGAAAGGGTACTAGAAAGAAAATGAACAAGCAGAAGAAAAAAGTTTCCACACACTGCAATTGATTCTTAAGAAAAAAAGAAAAGCAAAAGTGGTATGTCAGTAGCTAAAATATATTGTATCATCTTTCTCTGTGAAGCATTGTCATCAGCTGGTGAAAGTCATTTGCAGGGATCAGTAACTTTTGAGGAACAAAGAATATCCATTTAAATATTCCACTGCTGCTGATAAAAGTCAGGTAAGGGGATCCTTGGAAATTGCTACCTGCTTTCTTTCTTTGCAGACAGAGGGGCAGAATTTCTCATACCTATGTGCTGTCAGTTTGATTGATATAACTGTGGAGAGGAAGTTCATGCTTAGTTTGCTTAGCAGTTGTTGTTTATTAAGAATTGATAATGGTACACCATGACAGGTCTAGCTCTATTGTGGTAGCTGCAGTTCTTTCCAAAGAGCTGACATTTACAGAGTAAGAAATAAGTACAAGCCATCAACAACTATTGTATGGCAGGAACCTAAAGAATATTTATTGTTTGCTTCTTCCCTGGGATGTCTTGGTGCTTTTGTGCTTGTGACTTCCCCAGGAATGATATTTTGCACTTATTTCAAAGAAACTGTTTCAAAACAGCAAATGCTTAAAAGCCATTGTGCTACTAGCTTAAGAAATTGCAGCTTCAAAATATTATTAAACTGTTGTTTTCAGTAGTTGACTTAGCTTAGTTCTGTCTTTAGCTTGCTGTTATGAACAACTTAGAATCAAAAAGACAATGTTTGGCAAAAAATGACAGCCTGAGTAGATTTCTGAATGTCATTTTTTTCTGTTGCTAACCTAAACTTAAAAAATTGCAATCTGCAACATAAAACAAAAGGAATCAAATATCCTAAAATGTATTTTAATGTAAAGCATGAACATTAAAAGAAAGGATAACAAATAGCAAATATCTATTCACTATTGCATATGTAACAAATCTAGCATGGAGAAATGACTGATCATACTCTCACACACACTTCCACTCTCACACATACTCGTTCATATTATAAATTATGTGGAAGCCTTTCATTGGTGAAATGGGAGAGCCCGTTGTTTCCAAGCACATGCACAAGTGAAAGCATGGGTGTAACTAATTATGCAGTCACTTCTGTCTCAGATGGAAGACGGATTAACTCTCCATGTGCCACCTTTTTCCTCTCCAGTAGGGTCAACTTACACTTTAAGACTAGAGATACATAATGAAAGACTTTTAAACTAGAAATGTGAAAGTAAAGGCCTGTGAAATGTTATTTTTTTTAATGTGGTTACAGAATGAATGGATTTCTTTGTTGTAAATCGAAGCAATCCACTGGATTAGATTAATGCAAAAGGAAGCATTTTAGAATGCTTTGTAAATATCAAAAGTTATATGTATTTCTATAATCATAAACTTGATCTTGGAAATGTTGCTCATGCAGCTTGTTGTATGTGGTTTCCTTAGCAATGTATAAATATTACAAATGAAAATCTGAGCTCTCTTTTCTTCTTTCAGCATGACTTCAGTTTTGGAATGAGTAGAAAACATTTTTTCACTGTGTGGGTTATTTTTCATATTTAGTAAAATTTAATTTAATAGGCAGTTATATTTTAATTTAAATAGTAATTTATTTTAAATTTCAGTTCAACAATAATTTAATTTGTTTCAATCTATCTTAATTTGTTTCTATATTATAGTAATATTTATATATAAGAATATGTAATGAAATTATTTTGCACAAGTAATTGAATATGGTGTGAAGATTTTCTGTGAAATTACTGTATTCAAATCAGACCATTTCTATTTATTTGAGTGACAATGACTTAAAAAAGCACATTTAGCTGCTGTGGTATATGCTTCTACACATTTAAATAAAGAGACTGGAATTTCTTTTTGTATCAAATGTTATATTTGCCAAAATGTAACATTTTGTTGATAAACTGCTAAGAAAAACAAACAAACAATTAAACTCCAGTTAACACACATTATATTGGTAACTCCCAATATTTAGCATCTCCATGAATTTCAGAAAGTAAGTGCAAACTGGAAGTGAATTTGAATGTGCTTTCTGCACATTCTGTAAGTGTTGTAGCTGCTGCTCTGCAGTCTTCCCTGTGTGGTACTTTGTCATTTTGCACACAGTATTTTCATGTTCATGAAAACTGTGTGAGATTTGGATAACCCTTTAGCCTGTGGGTTAACACACCTGGTTCCAGTCCCTGGTAGGGAAAATGTTTAATAACTCATGCAAAGGGAACAATTTCTAAAGGAAATACTGAGGAAGCCCATTGAAGGGGCTTTGCAGCTTCTGGTTCCACAGTGAACAGATATCTTTGTATGGACATTTTGTGTGGCAGCTGTAAGTACAGCTTGCTCCTGAAAGTTAGGTCTCTAGAGCTATGAGAAATTATCTAGAAATTCATATGCAGTTACTGGAGCTCTTCAGTCTTGATCTAAGATGAGCAAATAGTTTATGCTGCTTATGCTTACGCACTTTGTGAGATAACTGTCCTCTCTCTGTTTTTGTTTTTTTTTTCATAGTGAAGGGAAGAAGGATAAGAGATACTTCTCTCTAAGATTTTCTGGAATGGGAATCTAAAGCAGATGCACTGATTTTTCTCATTGGAGCTACCTGCCTTTATTAAATATCAATTTGATTCTTGAGAATCTGTGCCTCAAGTAAGGCAGTGTGACCACCCCTGATATTGTGGCAACCAGCCTTCCCAATGCACCACTGCAATGTGGGAAGGAGTTTATGTTTACCATACTTAGCTCCCTAAGAACTGAGCAGAATAAATGCCCAGTGGACACATATAGTATGTATAGGATGCTTCTATGCTTTTGAAAAGTATCTCTTATTAAGCTCTTCTTTTCCCCTTTCTCTAAGAAAATCTTTAACTTCTCTTTGCATGAACATCAATACTTTAAAAAACTCCTGACACAAAAAACCCCAGCCAACAACAACAGCAACAACAACAACAACAACAACAAAAGAGACAGGGACAGAAGAGACAGAGGGAAAGAGAAAGACAGAGACCACCTTTCTACATTCCTAAGTCTGCCTGTATTGGAAATCCACTGGGCTATTTTCTAATAACCTTGATCTCTTGGTTTCAGTAAAGTCTTCCTTGTACGTTTATTTCTATGGTTTTTGTTAAACCAGATTCTGTGGCTGAACTTTTCAGAGAAATCATGAGCATAAGACTGAAAAAGAGCAGTAAGAACATGGGAGAGGACAAAAATATTTCACGGTGAGCATGTTCCTCTGATGTTACTTTCAAAGTATTTAAGGAAAGGTTTTCCTTTTTAATTACTTACCTGCTACAATGAACTGTGATAAAGTGCTATGATATATGTCAAAACATATTTAGGGGATTAGAAGAAGGCAGTGAGTAGCATCACTTCCCATACCCATTCCCCCTGAAGAACCCGGCAGTTCTCCAATTGCTTTGGCCTCGCTGGAAGACTTGGAAAACACCGCTATCTTGTGGCTGAAGGGCGAACAACAACTTGAAAAGGCTTATTTCCTTAGATCAGACTTTGTATCAAAAATATTAATAAAAATATCTTGCATGAAAACTGGAATCTTAAAAAATGAGATTTTAAAAAATCTCATGGGACCTGGGATGACTGAAGAACTTCTCCAGATTAACTGACTTTTCCTCTGGGTGTGACTTTTATGTTGCAATCCTGAATTCAAAATATCACTGTCAAGTTTTTGAATTTGGAGTTTAAACATCCATCTGGCTTCATACAGTTTGAGCATACTGACTGGACACAAGAAGTGCCACTGGGGCACGTTTTCTGGAATTTTCTGAGAATATTTGTGAATACCAGCTCATTGGAGATTTTAGCTAAGACAAACAGGCATTTTAGGTTTTTAGAACATCTTTGCACTTTAATTTAGAAAGTTCAGGCCTTCAGAGTCAGATTTCTAGTGCCAAGGGACCAGATTATCTCCTTTGTTTTTAGCCAACAGCTTTTATCTCTCATACATCCTGTGATCTCCTGCCAACAATGATCTCGTACCTGCTTGAAAATGTAACTTCAACTGACTGTAATAACGCGTGGCTGAGGTCTTTGTGATGCATTTCAACTGTCTTCACTAGAATCAGGTGTAGTTTGGTGGAATCCAACAATGTAGGTGCTAATTTTGTTTGTTAGTTACCAGAACAATCTCCTATCAAGGAAAAATGTGCAATCAATTTCTAGCTTTTGAAAAATTGCTGTGATCCCCAAATACAGATGGAAGGAAGAACTAATAGAAGAAACAGAAAAATATATGGCCATGTGTTACATTGTTATAGGAGACAGGATAGGAGTTCTGACAACTGCATTTTGCATGTAAATAGGTCAGGAGTGGATTGGAAGACTCTTACTCGGGACTGAAGAACCCCTTCTGTTCATGTACATTTCTTCACTTTGATTGCTCCCAGCTCCACATTTTGTCATCTCAGAATTTGACACCTGTGATAGCAATGAATGGTATTCTCTCTCAAAAAACCCAAAATTGCTTGCATTTTTTTAGCTCCAGCAGTTCTTTGCCTATGCTGGAGAGCACCCTAGGCCCTTAGGACTAGCTGTGCACGTGTTCTGTGCTCTAGCACTGCACTGCAGAGCTTTTGGTTAAAGTTTGTCTGTTTATCTAGAAGTCATCCGCTGCTTTGCTTTCTTCCTTGTTCCCTGGTATCAAAAGTGTATGAAACCTTACCTCCTAATCTTAATTTCTTTCATATCCCTTAATTCTTAACATCTTTTCAAAGCACTGGTCATGCTGGGTGCTGGACATTGTGATGTGGATGATTCAACAGTGGGGCTCTAGTCAGACATGTGGAGTAAAATGAGTTAATGACAGGTTTTGGCCAAGGTGAGTGTACTTGGAGTGTGGATGTGGCACTTTAGGATATGATTTAGTGGTGAACAGGGCAGTGTTGGGTTAACAGTTGGACCCGATGATCTCAGGGGTGTTTTCCACCCTTGAGAATTCTATGATTATGAACCATGCAATATATCACAACAGGTATAAGTATCCTTTCCTGACAGAAATGTTGACAGTTCTTTCTTATAAATTATCCTTGTATTCTATTTAAATGGAAGTCATATAAAATAGGACTTTTTAAGGATTGTATTTGCTCTTTAAAATAGTAAAATATATTCTCTTGACCCGTTTAATCTTTGTAAAATAGATGAAAAAATATATTTTTTTTTTTGCCTCTGGACTCATTAGTTAGAAAGTTTTTATTTCAGGCCTCTTTCTTCTAGATCTTAGCTGCCTCAATGTACTGCATTTCAGATTAAGTCTTTTCTAAACTTGCCTCTGTTCAAAGGAGGAAATCCGAAGTACCAAGTCACTGGCACAATAATTTGTAAGAATCTCTAGGTAGCATTTACAGTTTCTATGGTAGCAGCCTTTCGGCTATTTCATTGCTGCTTTCCAGACTAGATCTGTATAAAGCAGATGGCAAGTGGGTTGACATTTCAGTTTGAGTCATGCCAATTGAAATTGACAACCTCATGTTAAGTATGCTAATCCTTAATTGGAAAGTATATCCCATTTGGACCACTGAATTCACTGAGCTCTCATTGAAGAAGATTCTCTGAAAGTCTGCTGTAATCTATGAGGATAAAACAGACTACAGAAGCAGGGCAAATTTTCACTTGAAAAAGATTCATTGGGAGGAACTGCTGTGATACTTCAGATCAGAAAGGAGTTGTTTTCTGTTTTGTTGGGTGGTATCTGTTGTGTGGGGTTCTTTTGTTTTGTGGGGTTTTTTAAATTATTATTTTTGTTTTGTCGTTGTTTTAAGGAAGAATGCCTTTTTGGACTTGAGGACAGTGTTTAATGAGGCCATAGGCACGCTGGATGAACTTCAAAATCCTGAAAGTTTGGCTTATGCTGACACCTTGGGTTTTTGAAAGTGGGCTCAAAGCCATACATCCAGAAGGCTATGGAATCCTATAGGGGCTACTGCTGCTGCTCAGAGAACTGGTAATTCTAAATAGTAGGCTGCATCCTATCTTCAATAGTAGGCTGCATCCTATCTTCACATATTATCAGTAAGGAAAATTACTACTTGTTTAAGTTGAAGACACTGAATCCTATGCTTCTATAGCTGTCAGACAAAAAAAAAATATACAGCAGGATTTTTTCCCCTTTTTTTCCTGTGAAGACTCTTGAAAGACAGATAGGATAAATTGACTCAAATGCTTGAGGAAGGATGGAAAAATTCATTGTAATGAAATTTCTCTTTCGCAGTTTTAATGAGAAATTGAAGCAGATGTTGTGGTGTTCTTTTTCTTAAGGACTAACCTTAAAGGATCAGGTGATCTTCTGCAGTTTAATCTTCTTAAGTTCTTCTCCTTTACTCCTCACACTAAACATCTTGTCCAAATGAGAGGCTGGAGAAGATAAGGGAATGCTTTCAAAGCACTTGAATTTTCTCATTTGAAATGAAATATTTATTTTGAAAGTTCAATGAATTTCATAAGGTACATGGTAAAATCCAGGAGTTTAAATCTCTGAAATAATTCATGGGGGCAGGATAGGAATCCTGGAAACAGTACAAACCATGTTTTGGCTAAAGATGGAGTAAGTTATTGAAGAAGTTTTGCATTATTCCAGGAGCTTTGTGTAATCAACATTCAGTTTTCTACAGATGTCTGCTAACCCAGCTACAGAGAGAGGGTGGCACATAACCGACATGCCTAAGGCATGAAAAACTCTTCATTAACATACTGTGGCAAAATTTTACTTGTTACTTGTGCAGACTTAGCAAAAGATTTAAAAAGTCTACCACCCTCCATTTACACTTTCTGCTCTGGAGTGTGTATTTTCTGACTTTTGTGATGCTGAGATTTCTGCATGTCTGGCAAATTTTTTCTCATCCGTATTTTGGCTGTATCCATGCTGGCTCTGTGTAGTGTTTCTCTTCTCTGTGGCTAGAATAAGCCATATGGATTGAAGTCTGTGGTTTGGCAGATAAAACCTATGAAAACCTATGTTTTTTGCCAGTGTAATATAATACATCTAGTAAATAGTCCTGGTGTTAGATAAAAGGACAGTGTAATACCCCTTTCATCTCAGATTGTGTAATGCAGGTACACTTCAAGTTTTCTCTGGTTCCCGTAACTGCTACATGGAAGCCAGGAGTCACAGAAGTTGTGATATCACACAGGGGCCACTTGAATTCCCATTTTTCAGGCAGTCCAACAGTTGATGGGTCTACAGATAAAAGGTTAGGAGTGTTAGATGCCTCTTGTCATTTATCCTATGGTGTCTGCAGCTGTAGGTAGCCTTGAAGACTATGACTAGATTATTTAAGGATCTCAGCCCGCCATAGTCTGGCTAACAGACACAAATGTCTTAGTGTGGACAGGGACAGCTGATGGCTTGATGGGAAACAGCAAAGATGTAAATCAAAAGACATGCATTTTTTATTAAGGAAATGAACCTTGGGCCTCTGTGACTACCTTTCTTGAGTTCAATCTCTACATTTAACCATCCACAAAAGAGAATTAAATTGCATGTGTATAACTTACAGATGAGCAGAATGAGTCCTATACAAAAGTATTTACCATTGTGACTGCAGCTGCAGAATTGGGCACATTTTCAGCTTTCAGATGAGAAGAAACATGGCTGCAAAAATAAAAGAAACCTGGCTGAAGCCCTTTGCAGAGGAACCCTTCAGTAAGCTGGTTTGGTTTATATTTTTTTCTTCTTTGTTCTACTCCAGACACTTGCTGGAGAAGAACTTAACAATTCCATATTCATAGAGAGATTTTGTATGGTATTTCAGTCTGTTTTAATTGTTTTGAGTGCAATCTTTTTCTACAGGTGCTATGTGAGCAGAAATGATAGATAAGCAGTAAGCAGTATTAAGAAAGTCCCTGAAAATGGCAAACTCTTACTTAATCTTGTTGCATAACAAAGAATTAAATTATTTAAATATTTTAATTGATACAGATGAATAGACCAGACAATATTTAAGTTTTCAGAGGATTTATATTTTGGATGGATCAGTATTATATGTTAAACTAGTTCTGAATGCAAATTGTTCTATTCACGTAAAAATGTAGTAGCTATGTAATTTGTAGCTTGTGGAAGTGTTAGGGATCTGAAAGAATCACGGAATCTCAGGGAATCTCATTACTTATTTTGAATGTCATCCCCACCTTTGATCATATTTTCAATCTTGTAATTGGTGTTTAGGTTATAGTCCAGTAGATTTCAAGAAATATTCAGTGGGTTAACTATTATCTATGTAGGTGCATAATTTTACCTCCCCAGAACAAGTTTGGAACAGAACAATGACTTCTGTGCAGTAAAGAATTGGAATCTGAAGTCATCATTTGCACCTGCCAATAAAACCATGAAAGACTTAAACAGCACATGTCAAATTATTTTAAAACACTGTACGTATATGATTTGATTTACCCATTTTGTTCAGTAAGTGTTGTTATTATTATGTTTAAAAATCTTCAGTAAATGCATTTTTTTATATAACCTAAGGCAAAATTAAGGCACACATCTTAGTTCAGAGGTGCAGGTCCATAAAGACCTTAGCATAGGGAAGCTGCACCTAGAGCATGACAAGTGCTCAGTGGATGTGAGGACAGATTTATATAAAGAACAGCCAAAACTACAGAAAATGGCAAGAAAAAAAGTTCAAGGATTACTTTGAACTTCTTAACATTTTGGACTTAAAGGAACTGGTTCTTCATGGCCTCTGAAGTGAAAGTACTCTCAAAACACGGACTGGTGAGATTCTGTTCCTAGCACACCACTGTTAAGAATTCTCTAGCTGTGTATATGCTTAGAAAAGCTCATCTGTTAGAAGACAGCTTATATTTGTCTTGCTTGCTGAATATTCACTTGTCCAGTATCCTGATATAGGACTTTGGCAGTAGCTAGAAATCTGTTCCAGTTTTAATTTAAAGTAAATATGCTAAAAGATATCAAACACAGATACCTGAACTTCAAGGGTGAAATATCTCACATGAAAGACAAAGTGGAAAAATTTAAAACAAAGGTTTTGAAAACAGATCCCTTCTCTGCTCTGCTCACTCCTGGTATTTTTTCCCTCTTGTTTGAATTCATAGGTGAGGAACTTTCTCTGATTTCCATGGTTGCAGCAAACTACATAGACCGCTGTCTCTGATCTTGGGAAAATTTCCTTCTTTCTGTCTTCTTTTGACTCTGGGTTTCATCTCTTTACAAGCAAGTTCCCTAGTTCACTCAGAGAAAATACAAGTTTTGCCCTCAGCCTTTTTCTGTCTGACAACAGAGAAGTTTCTCTCACCTTTAGAGTGTTTAGTAGTTTGTGGGGTTAGACCCCTCTTGAGGGTCTGCCTGACTGATGATGAAGTGATCAGAGTAACTTCTTCCTAGCTGTCCTATTGTGCCATTTTTAAACAAAACACAAAATATGAATTGCAAATAAACTAAGACACCAGGTTTTGCACCTCTCAGCGCAAAACTGCCAGACACACAGATTTAAACAGAGGAGCAATTGGTATTATTCAGTCAAGTTCCAGTCAAGGAGTATGTGTTTCCTCCTTGCAGTGTATTGTTTCATTATAAATGCAAATATATTTATAACTTTTGAACAATTGTAACCTCTGAAAAACCATTTTTGGTGTCAGTCTGCTCAACAGCAGCACCTGGAATTGAATCACTCAGTCATGCATGGCTTGCTACTGCTACACTCTTGTGTGACCCTGTGACCTGTGACCCTGTGATCCCTGAGGGGATGTGTGGCTCTCCAGAGGTGTCCTGTGCCTGAGAGGTGCCTGAAAGTAAGGTGTTATTTAGAAAGCTTTAGTTCAGCATGTTTCAAAATACTGACATGGTTCATGGTTCCACTTGTTGTCCTACGTTTCAAAACTGGCATGTTTTTGTAGATATGATCGAGTGTGTGCCTGGTTTTAGCAATTCTCTGCAATCCCTGGCCAGGACTTCCCACAGTCTGCCCATGGCCCAGGATTCCAATTCAGTCCCCTGTATCTGACAGTCCCTGCCCCAGTGACACTGCAAGAGGGTTGGCCTCCAGTCCCTCCCAGCCCTGCCTGCCCATGAGTCCTGCTGAATCCAGGTGCCATTGCCATGGGCTGGTTCAAGGGCCAGGTCACAGCCTCCAGGCTGCCCAGCTCCCTGCTGGTGTGGTGGGATGGGTGCTGGGGAGGAAAATGCCAGGTTGGCAAGCATTTTGTGGATTGCTTTGCAGAGTTTTTGTAAGTTTGTAAGTTATTTAATGTGTGTAACAACATGACCTAACTTTTGTGGAAGTGCACAAGAATTATTCATGGCTAATGATATCTCGACTATATTATATTATTTTGTGTGAGCTTTTGTACGTGCATGTGTATAAAATACATGATGTTTTTACACATTTTGTAACAGCGATTATATCTTTAACCAACTAATTTGTAAAGGACATATTTAAACAACAGTAAGCCTTACTATTTAGAATATTAATGGCTGTTGTTTCCACATGCAACTCAAATACTGGGACATACTTCAATACTTTGGGTATTCCCGTGTGTCAGCATGTGGAACAATACTCCTAAGAATATTTATTGTCTTGTCAAAAGCCACAGTTTCAACAACTAAAGCTGAATAACAATTAAGACAATTTATTCTGGTGGTTGAAACATTTTGCACTGTAGCTATAGTATTTTACAAATGCTTCTTCAACACTTTGTCAGTTCCTGTCATGTAGAAGTTGGTTAGCTCCACCAGAAATGTACTGGAATTAAAATCCATGTGGAAGAAACATTGCCTTGTATGGGAAAAAGAATTCTGATAGGAAAAAAATCAATTGTTTTTTCCTAGCCAGGAAGTTGGTTTCATACTAGGGAGATTCTCTGTGTGCCAATTACTTTTAAAGAAATGTCTGAAGTCTGTTGCTGCTTCATTGTCATTCTTGGATTTGATTAAACTTATGCAAATAAAGGTGCCATGGATTAATATATTAGCTGCAAAACAATACAGAAATGTCAAAGATCTTTTGTCACAGCAGAAAGGATGGAAATCAAAGAGAGCATGAAACAGTACATGATCTAGGGGAGAAAGTCATAACAGAAATTTCAGAAAATATATGAGTAACTTAACTGGAGTAAAAGCTTGTCACCAGGAAAAAATGCTCACCATAATGAATTTTTTCTATGGCTGTTTATGCTTTCAAGGTTATTTCCTTAGTCCATTGGTCAGGTTTGTTTCAGTAAACATTATTTACTTTCATACCCATTTATCTTCAGCTTCTGAAGAAAGGTTTATTTAAATAACAGCCCTGCTTTTGAAATTGTGTGGGTATGTACACTTCACAGAGAAGACATGGAAGAAGATGACCCCTGATCTTTCAAATGTTTTATTTCCATAAGCTTTCAGGCAAAATATGGGAGAAAGGAAGGGGAAGATGCTTAGATTGAAAAATTTTCTTAGAACTGAAAATACAATTCATAGTAAAATATATTACAGTACATTTGGCTCCATCTTTGACTATGATAATAAATCTAAGAAACTTAAGAGCAGAGCTTTCAAATTCTGAGTATCTTTAAGACTGATGTTTTAGTTTCAATTTCTTACATTATTAAAGCTGACTGATGACAAAGCCAAGCATTGCTGCAAAATGGATTTGGCATTTTGGATAAACTGCTTCCTCAAAAAAATCTAAACCCTAATTATCCCCTAACACTTGTACTGCTGTTAGTGTGAACACTCTCTGACTGTACTTTATCATAATAAGGCTTTAACTCTGCAGTCAATGAAACAATGAAACACCTATGGAGGATTTATGGAGTACTTCCTCTTTAATCCCCTTCCCTGCGTCTTTCAGGCAAAGTTTTCAGGAGAAAGTGGGGGTATTTTTTTACGTGTTTTTGGAGGTGTCTGTATTTGAGCAAATGAATAGAGTTTCTGAATATGAGTAGAACACTCTCTCTATTGTTTTGGACTATCTCTAGGATTGAATCTTCACCTAAAAGGAGATTTGGTTCCTAGTGAAGCAGTTGGGATTTGTATCAGTATAAAGTGCTGCTTTAACTTCCTCTTATATTGTGTTTTTGAAATTTTAAATAGGAAAATGCATTCTCATTCTAAATTAAGCTTGTCCACAAATGAAAATTATATATTTATCATTATCTATTTGACTGTTCTGGCATTTTTAGTGGCCGTAATGTCCATTGTAAGTAATAGCTATTCAACATAAACTTGAAGAGTGAGGGCTGCCCAGCAGTATTGGAATAACTTTTATTCTCTGCCCAGATATATGGATGCTTCTAATAGGATAGGCTTCCACAGGAAATCAGTGGGTTGGTTTCCAGATTACCTCCACTGAGATTTTGGAATTTGAAATGGTTCTTCAGGTCCCACTGTGGCCAATTCTTCACTTGGCAACTGCCAAGGCTCTGTCCATGTAGAGTTCAGGAGCTGCAGTGGCCTTTCGCCTGCACCTCAGTTAGTCTTGCTTTTCACATCCTGAACAGTCACTGGCCAGCATGCACCCCTGTGTCTCATGTTGCCATGGACTTAAAATAGCTCTAAGCTGTTGAGGAGCCCTCTTACCTGTCCACATCCAAACCATCTAGCTAGGCAAAACTGAAAGATCAGGAGGTCAACATAGATGTTCAAATTACCTTTACTGAGTCTTTGGAGCCTCTCAGGTCACAGCTGTCTGGGATCTCAGCCAGTGCAGAGCCCCTCTGAGAATTTTCTGCCCAGCGTAAAAGCCAAAGGTAGAAACATGCTGTGTCCTGACTGATCTCCTGATAATTCAAAAGGTGAATGAAAACACCAAATTACTTATATAAATATAAAAGAAAAAAACACTGGTTTCTAGATTAGTCATTGCTCATGGGAGGTCTGACTCATTTACATTTAAACCTTGGGGATGGTAACACTGCAGTGTGCTTTCTATGTCTTACATTAAACTTGTATTCGTGCAAAGTAATCATTGGAAAGTTATCCAGCTTGAAGTCCAAATTCAGAGTCACAGTTGAAAGCTCAGATTGAACGCTGGCAATTGTGTTATGCCTTTAAATGAAGTGTTAGAGATTACAATTATGCTATTTCCCTGCTCAGAACATGACAGCCTGGTTAATCTTTGCAGTTCCCATGTAAGATTTCTCAAAAGTGGGGTTCAGATTGGGGTGCTATGAGACTCCAAAGGGGAGTGACTGTCAAGTGCAGTGAATGGACCAGAGGGATACAAGCCAGCACCAAAATGCCAGGTGTTAACAAGTGCTGTTAAGCCTGCACAGACTAGGGTGAGCTTATTTGTGTGACTCTGAGCTGCCAAGACTGGCTCTCAGCCTTGCCATACTGCCCCTTCTGTATTATCTGTGTGACCCGTGCAGAGCTCACCGTACCCATGCTGTCCCCCATTGCACATTACAGGTGTAGGCAGACTCCCCCTGTGGGAAGCTGCTACTGTAATCTTCCGGTGTGAGGATGTGTGGAAAGAACTGAGGGATCAGACACTAGTTTTCCTGATTTTAATATCTTTCAGTCTCTTTCTGAGTTCTCTTGGCATCAGTGTATTTATCTGAGGCTGTTCACAGTTTGCAATATGGTACCATTTAAAGACAAAGATGTCTCACAATAGTGAAAGAAGTCTGGAACAGTGAGAGGCTGACAGAGGAGCTCTCCACAGGAGCCTTAGAGAACTGCTCTGATGATGCATTTCACCATTTTAAAGACCTGTGCTCATCTTTACAGCTGGACATGGGAGCTTGATGTTTTGCCATATCTGTTTTTGCTCCTCACCATCTTGGCTCTAAGTGATAGGGCAGTAGAGCTTAAGACAACATGCCTGCTTGTTGTCAGCCTGTTCAAAGGAGAATTGCTCCACCTGTGCTCTTAAATATACTCAAAGGTATTTGACTATAGTGTTTGTGAATTTACTAAATTAAAAACATGTATGTGCAAAAGTTGGTGCACCTTGCTTACTATGAGAGTGTCTTTCTTAGTATAAGAAAGAGTATTTTCTAGAAGCATCCACCTCTCTTTATTAACTTCAGAGGTAAGACTATTAGCTGTGAGTAACTGTCTCAACTTTAGTACAAGATCTCAAACCAGACCTGAACTGGGAAATGAAAAGCAGTGAAAGCATGTGATATTTCTAGAATATAAAAACAAACAAAAAAAAAAAAAAAAAAAAGAAAACATATTTTCCTCAGACTTCACCAGTAAGCTAAAGAGTGCAAAACTGTGAATGATGCCCAGAGCAGATTATTTTCTGACCACGTAGATCATCAAAGTTATATTGAACTGACAGCAACTCTATGAACAATTTGCAAGCGTGAAAGCAAAGAGGAAAACTACTGGTGCAAGAGAGCATGAACAATTGATCCATATAGGTCATTAGTCTTGACATTTGTTTGATCTCTTTCATTATGCAAATTCACCACAACTTGAAGAAAAATTACTTGTGAAGAAGTTATTCTGGAAGGTAGAAGCCTATCTGAACTACATGTGATATTGCAATATGCCTTGTTAATTAAGGTGCTGTTTCTTAAAAAAAAAAAAGAATTCCTAGATATTCCTAATCATTAGAATACAAGCATTGTTAACTTAATATTTGGTGGGTTAGTTTTCAGGTTTTCCCCTTTTTTTTCTTTTAATTTTTTCCCAAGTGTAGCTAGTACCAAACATTTCCATTTTTTTAGTGATGTGAAAAGAATTAAGGCCTTACATTATCTCTGCACTAAGTTGTTTGAGCTAAAGAAAAACTGATACTAACCTTAAGTTTTAAATATTTTTATCTTTAATTAAAGCCTTTGTTTTCTTATGCTTGTGAAATTTATTCTATTATTGAAAAAATAGAGCACTGTATTTCAGGCACAATGCAATTCAATTTTAAAATAAATCCCGAAGTTTGAATTTCTGCTTTAGTTGCTGAATAGCATTTTAATTCTGGGCAACTCCAAAGCACAGATCGTGTATGAAGAAGTAATGAAACAGCAGATGGCGCTCAATAATCTACAGGATTTTTAATCACTTTTTAGAAACAGTAAAAACAAGTTCTCTTCATATCAAAGTAAGAGGAAATTTAGTGTCATCAGTGCTATAAATTACATCATTCTAATATTCACTGAAGGGATCTACTACACAAGTAGCAGGCAGTTTAGAGATTAGAAGCCCACTCAAACTATGAATTTTTCTTTTTTTTTGCAATGCAAATGTTGTTGAGAAGTACATTTGTCAGTTTACTATTAAACATCCTCACTTATATTCTTGTTTGCTAATTTGTTCAGCTTTGGAATTACTTACTGTTCTTTGGTTTTGTTATCAACAACCATGATAGTCTCAACTGCTAAATTTTAAGAGGCAAAATATTTGGCTTGACTACAAAATTACATATAATTTTGACTTGCTGTATTTTAATATGGAAACAATAATTTTTAAGATTTAAAAAGAAATTCTTGTTAAGAATAAATTTCTGCTGGTCAATCTATAATATGGGCTGTCTCTATAAAATGAAATAAGGGGAGATGAAATCTATCTCTCCCAGTATTTTCCAATGACAAAAGAATTCTCACATACAGTCTACTGTAGTCCTGTAGAGAAAATCCCTTTTGTAAGATGGAGGATTAGGAGCTACTCTGCTTTTCAATTCCTAATATAAAATTCTGAGCCTAAAATCATGTCTTAAGAGGGAAGATGGATGAAAGTTAAGGATTCTAGCCTGGACTTTGGAAGGTCAACTTCATTTCCTTTTTGCCCTTAAAGATGTCCTGCATGGCCTTGCATAACTTTTAAATACTCAAAGGATGCAGTGCCAACAGCCAGATGTCTCAGCCTGTGCTGAAGATATGTACCTTAATCCCTCTGTGCCCAAATCCTCCATTTGTAAAATGGAAAGACTGACAGCTCTACTTGCAAGGATAAATGTTATGTAGTAGAGCTGTTACTGTACTATGGGGTAGGAGGTAGAGCAAAGTACCTAAAATTGATGTTTGACTCAATCCATTTGAGGGACTGGTGATGGAGAGAAGCTGTGTCCTGTAGAGCACAATGATTGCACTTCTGTGAGCATGCTAATCAACCTCCCTAAAATACAAGAAATATGGACAAAAATACTGAGTTTTTCTCTTCTGTAAGAGGTTTTTTTTGAAAGAGACTGTACAAAGTCATAGTTCACTGAAATTCAGTGGGAACTAAATTCTGCTACTCTCCTTTGAAAATTTTCTGAATGTATAAAGAAACAGCAAAAAACGTGGTAATCAGAATTTGATTTTATGTATTCCTATAGTTTTATTTTTTCAAAAACTCATTTATTGTAATCAGTGAAAAGAAATCTTGATGAAATATGTATTGGAATACTGATGGCTACTTATAAAACTGTGAATCCAACCTAATGTGTTACAATAGCTTTTCAGGCTGTCCTAATTTCTATTTTAGATTATGCCATTTCCTTTTCCATTTTAATATTCCACCCTATCTTCAGCTTCATTGCACAATTTTAGATGGCTACCAAATTCAGAATGATTTAACCTTATGCACTGTTAATGCCAGTTTTTCCTCCTCTGAGATAGCATGAATCACCATGTTCTGTAATGGTGTCATTTTCTGGGTTATTTCTCATGTGAGATATTTGCTTTCAAGCCTCCTGTTAATGTCCAAGGTGTCTGTTTTCTTTCTTCTACAAATGCTTTCATTGCAAAAACATCTGGGCTGGCCCACTGGTTTAGTTTCTAGCTAGAAGCACTGGAGACATGACTGTCAGACCTGTCATAAATTGGAAATGCTCCTGTCTTTATGTTGACATTGGCACTGAAACTGCTGCATTGAAACAATAAAAACTGGACTCAAAGGAAACAGGAAGTAAACCCGAGTTTTAGAGCAAAATGAGAAAAACTTGTTTCTAAGAAACAGAGAATTTGTCATAAAATGTCTACAGTTGTGACTTTCTTGGGGGAAGAAAGCCTTATATGAAACTGTTCTTTCAGTACAAAACCTTGCCAACCTTGACAGAAAACAGAATATCAAAATGTGTGGTGAGTTTCACTTCTCTAAAAGTCAAATCACTGTATTTCTAGACACTGAATTACCACAACAGGCCCTGTCACCTCTGGGACTGCGCTGTATCTCCTTCCTTACCTCAGGTTTGTCTTGTCCTTTTTAGATTAGGAAGTGTCTTTTCTTTTTGCACATTTCTGATGCCCAACTCCTTCTGGATAGTACTGAAAACCAGCAGCAAAAAATGTTGTGACATAAAAAATGACAAAAATCTGTTGTTGTAGTGGCAGTATCAGTTGAGGAATGTTAAGTGGTACTCCCTTGGTGCAACTCAGTAAAATAAAACTAATGTTTTGACAAATACACAGAAGCAAGTTTGGGCAGTTTTCCTTGTAGCTCTGAGGGTATATTTTGCAGAAAAAACAAGACAAGCATGGCTGAAATATTTTCAAACCTATTCATAGGGGAATATTAATCTCCAGGAAGCACAATAAACACAGACTTTGATTTCCTTTTCCTTCCTTTTATAGACAACTCAAGAAATGCTGCAGAAAATGAGGAAACCAGAAGCCAGACAGGAAACAATATACAGAAACTGAAGCACTGCAGGTCTTGTTAGCATTAGATAACCATATGGCTTTACAGAAACCATAGAATAACAGCCATCCTAATTACAGATAAGTGATGAAAGGGAGCTTAACATTAACCCCATTAAAACAGCGGCTGAGGTGATCTAATTGCAATGGAAAAATGCAGCAGGAGTGGAAAGGATGTCCTAGGAATTATACCTAAAGACTACAGAAATCTGTATTTGGTCTTACAATAGCTGTGCTAGCTTGATTTGATTTTAATGTACACTAGCTTTGTTGCAACTCTTGTCATAGTAACGGAGATCCTGGTTCCTTGCCATGGGTAGCATTTTTCAAACAGCTGCAAATTTTGCTGCTTGCTGTTCATATCTGATGATGTGTGCTATAAGTTTGGGGTTTTTCTGCAATTATGACATTAGTCAGCTTATTGAAATGCTAGATATTTCAATTTTAAGCTGTGCATACTTTTATGTGGGAGGCAATTCCTTTTCCTTTAGGCTATTTCCTGAGACTAGGCACCCTTTCAGAGACTGCAGTAACCAAACTCCTGATGTCTTCTCTGCTGACAGTATTCTGATATTGTAGCCTACCATTGTTTCACAAGGCTGAAGATCTTTTGTTTCAAAGTAGCTGGGGAAAGCTACTGGTAGAAACTATCAGGTGCTTTCAGTGCCTTTGACCCTTTACTAATCTATTCTGCATTGACTTTACTAAGGGAAAAATCTCTGGCTCACAATACAGACTAAAGTTACGCTAGAAATTTCTGGCACATAAATTTTTCCAGTAGAAGAGGCTTGAAATCTTAGCCAAGACGTAATAAGTCATGATGATTTTGTTTCTTTTCTGCCATAAAACTGGAAAATGGATAAATTTGCCTGCTAGTGTATATCTACTATTGGAAGATCCATATGGTTATCCCAGTTCATATTCATAAAAAATGGAAACCAACAAAGTCCTCTGTCTCTGACTGTTTATAAATGTAACTCATGTTTTGCCAGTATTTCTGTCATATTTCTTCTATCTCTTTTCATATTCCATGTTATGAGTAGGCAGCAAAGAAATTGCAGGCTATCACATGCTTTTGTCGTGCTCTTAATTTGTTTATTTTTCTAAAAAGCATTATCCTTTCTGATTTCATTTTTTTCATTACTCAACAGACCATCCAGTAATGTTGAAATACAAACTGGAATTGTCCTGATGAGATTTTGTTTGGATCTAGATCAGGTCGGCAATAAATTGTTATTCATGCTGTATTAGAGAATGAGTCAGTACTTCAGATTTGACAGGATTAATTCCCTAAGCAGTTTTCGATTTTGGCTGTAAAATACCTAGAAAAAAATCTGAAAGTCTTTTGTGAATACTGTCTAGTATCAGAGGTAATACATAGATTCACTTATCATGAAGTTTAAGAAAAAAAGAGATTTTAGGCAATTCCATTTCTCTAATCAAATCCTGTCATGGAATAGCCTCAAGTTTTGAAGTAAGGTTCAAGCTTGATTAGCTGATGGCATTTTCAGTTGGCTTGCTGGAAAAGGAAGTGGGTCAGAGTATTTGGGTGATGTCATAACAGATTTCTGATTTCAGAGAGATATATTGGGCCTTGTAAATTGGGTTATCATGCTTATGTGAGCTAATACCTAGAGTCACACTTAAATGGGTATTTCAGTACTTCAGGGAATGACTACAGTGTTTAGACCTCTGCCAGGACTACAGAGACCAGCCAACTACTCTGGTGCAAGAGTTATCTCAAAGAAATATTCCAGTATATATTTGTATGCCAAAATGTAAAATAATGAGCCAATTCCCAGGAACTAAGGAAATTGCTGAAGGTAATATAGTACCAGATTGCTGCCTGCTGGAATTGAACAGAGGTGGAATCTTGCACAGGTTTTTCCTCCAGAAATTTTCCATCCAATGTACCTACCAAAAGAATTGTCTCTCCTTTGAGAGAACTCAAGAAAAAGCTCCTTCAGTACTCTTATACCTCTTGCAGTCATACAAAAAACAGTAACCAAAATGAGTGGGTTAATATACTCTGATCAACATCACATGAGGACACAATGCATTTCATCATAATCACACTTGACCTTCAAATAATTCTATAAACAGTGCCTGTATAATGTGAGCAGATGTTCTGTAACAGAAAAAGCAAAGTTCATTAAAGGTTTGTACAAACAGTTTGGATATATAAAGCAGCTAAGAAACTGATTGGTTGTGATCATCTGAATCTGAATCTGTCTGGTTTTCACAGACCTCATGTGACTCTGTGCAACACTGGTAACATTGAGGGGATTGCTCCTTCTTTCTGTTTGGCCCAGGGACTCATTTTCAACTCCACCTTTGCAGAGAGGAAACTAGACATTTCTTTTTGGGAGCACCTAATCCGTTATATGAAATAAAACTAAGTTAAATTAAAATACCCATCAAGCTTCTAATCAATGTTCTTTGATTAATGTTTGGGAACTTGTGAACCTTTTAATGATTCCAGGCTCATAGAATACCTCAAGTTGGAAGGGACCCATAAGTATCACAGAGTCCAACTCCTTGCTCCTTGCATGACTACCTAAAGCATAGAATAGAATACAACTTCACTGTATGCTCAGCTCTGCTGCTGCAATTTAGACACTACATCTGCACCAGATTCAGTTTCCAGCGTTCTTAGCTCATTTGTACATGGCCTGTGTTTCTGGTCAGATAATCATGACTTTTCTCAACTGAACTATGAGGGTAGTTTGGAAGATATCATGAAGTGTTACCTGAATCTCACTGGAAGTTTTTCATTAAGTACTCCAACTCAGAAAAAAGCAATGGCGTCTGATCACTGCTGCCAAAATTTTCTCCATGAAAATCTTTTTTTCTGTATTTCAGGGGTCTTCACAACTTTCATACAAAGCATTTTGGAGTACTTAATAAACATCAATTATTCTTTGAATACCATATTTCATTACCCATATCAATATTCAAAGCAAAACTTAGGAGCAGAGTGCCCCAAAACAGCTGCATACAAAGGAGAAGCCCATGTGTTTGTAATGGGCTAATGACCAAGCAGCAGGATATAAGAAATTTGCACTGGATTTGTCTGGAGTTATATCATGTGCTGGCAACTTTTAGAAGAGTCACTATAGATTGGCTTGCATTAGGCGTCCTCAACATGAGAACAAAATGTAAGTATCCTGCTCCTGCTGTATTTTCTGACTGCTATATGTGACACTGTCTCTGGAGATTTCCCTCCTGAAATAAAACTGGAAGTTATTTCAATATTTCCAGATATACCCAAGAGCTTTTACTCAAACTCTTAATAAAAATGCAAGACAAAACCCCCCACAATTGATTCCTCCATTACTATTTTTGTCATTCAGCATCAGTACAAGACATTGATTCAATTACAATGTATCTTTCCAAATTGCTTCAGACGCAGTTGTCTACAGGAGACCTTTACCTGGACTGTGAGGATGGGCTGCACAAACACTTTCCTAGTCCAGAATGGTTCATTTGGTCCAGTTAAACAGTGTTAGAGTTTACCATCTTCACCAATCAGACTAAGATTTGACTTCATGTGACTTCCCTTAAATTTGTGAATGGTTATAAGGTTCTAAAGTGTTCTAAAACTTTATTTTCACCCCAAATAGGGAATGTGAGTTGAAATTTTGATATATATAAAAGAGTTATTTAAGAAAATCAGTTTAGAAGTGTCACAATAATCCTTAAGAAGTAGGAAGGTACAAAAGTGTTATATCAAACAGTTATTTATATGCCCCTGGTTATATGTCAGGTATAGTTCTTCTCTCTGCAGCCCTTTTTCATAGTATTATATTTTCCTATCCCATTAAGGACTATTTTCTTTAGTATTCCACTATATTATGTGCTTTTTGGCATATGGGTTTTGATTTGTCATTTAAACTTTACTACATTTTGTTCATTATACTGCTAATGTTATGAAACACATCATTATACTCACACTGAGTGTCACAGCTCCATAAGATCAAATCTCACCAGTTTTGTGTCTGAAAATCAGTTCTGAATGAACCAACACAAAGAGTATTTCTCTTATTCCCTTGCCCTTCCGCTGACTGCCACAAAAGATGTTGATATGGTTCTGCCCTTTTTTTCATTCTTTCATCCATGGGAGGACTTTGATATTTGGTTTCTACTTTTGTCTGCTGGATTCTTTTCTGTGGCATACAGCTCAGGAAATGCAACTTCCATCCCTTTCTGGATTCTTCTTGCCTGAAAAGCAAGCAAACAAACCCAAACAAAGCATCTTCTTAATATTTATATATCATTTTAATGAACACTGAAGTGAACACTTACACTTTTAATAGTAGTATTGTAAAGGAAAATTCTGCTATAATGTGTTTGTTTTCTGTTGAACACACTCGCAGGATTTATGATTATTATTGTATTTTGGTTTTTTTAAAATTGTGCCCATACAACCCCTTAACTTTTTTTCCATTCTGTGTTTGCATTTTCCCTCCAAAATACTGCTGCCAATGAGTTATGAGAATTATTATTGATGATACTTACATACTATGTAGGTATTTCTTTACTTACTATGTCAATAGTTTTGTGTTGTCAACACACAGTTACTTCATTAGAGAGAAGCTGGTGCTCCAATAGTATCTCATTTTACCTGACAGAGTGAGGAGTGTGGTTTTTTTGGGTTTTTTTGCAACAATAGGATTTTTATGAAGAATGTTACCTTTTATAGTTATACCTATATTACAGTGGCTACAATTCGTGTTCCCCAAACTAACTTTACATTATCTACTGGGATAAACATGACGGTACAGCACAGAGCAGTTGAGTGTATGCCAGCCATCCAAATTTATACTAAACACTGTTTCTTAAAGTCAAAAATGAGCTCAATGCTTCTGCTGGCTCACACTTTTGTATCAGCAGAAGTGATAACCAAGCACTTGTGAAGGTGGGCTACATGGCTTTTGGGGTCTTTCAGGAACATTTCAGAGCCTTTAAGGGTCCTTCTTCACTACATGACTACCACCATGTGCAAAGAATGGGTTGATGTAATTGAATCTGAAATCCCAGAAAAGAGCATGAGTAGTTCAAAGTGCTGAGAGATCTTGTCAGCTGTCCCATTTGGGTCAGTTCTTCCCCCTGCCTGTGCAGGTGGATGGCTGCTGCTTGCTTTGTGCTGTAAGCTGGTGGAAAGAATGACAGTGTGGAAGGAGTGGATGTCGTGATGGCCATTAGATGGACTGAGAAACCGTAGGAAGCTTCATTTGGAACTGTTTCCCAGATGCTTAGCCCAGTCTACAGGAATTATGCAAATTCTGGAAGAGAAAGGCAGGAATTAACCTGTGTAGAGTATGTTAGGATGGGCCTTGTCTGACCTGCTGCTCATGTCTTGGCCATATATCTTTTACAAGGAGGAGATCTGAGAAACAAGATCATTATATGTAGCAATTGTTTTAAGTTGTCTTTATAGATCTGTATGTAACAATTACTTATCATGAGAACACATAGTATTTCAAATGTAATTTGTGAAAAATGTTGCAATTGAGTTTATTTCAGTATTTCTGACATTCTTGTAAGCAATATTGAATACATCCAACGTGCAGGCAAGTCTAGAGAAAACGTGGTCTAACCAGAACAGTCTCTCCTGCAAACAACTCCAGAAGTCATCTTGACTTGCTGTGCTTCTGCTTTCAGTCAACTGAGTTGAAAGTGCTCAACCCTACTCAGGGTTATGGCCAATAAGTGAAGAATAATCATGTGAAGATGCATATCACTATATCCTTCCCATAATTAATAACATTCACATGACCTCAGTCACTTCCTTTAATGAATGATTTTACATCCCAAGCACTCACAACTATTCAGCATTTGAAATAGGTTAATGTTCTGAACATTTGATGGTAGAAGAACATTTGAATAATTTACCATAAATATTTTTCAAACATTCTATTGTTGTTACCAAACCTGGCATGGCCCATTTTCTGCATCATATTGCCTAAAAGTGCAGCTGCATATCACAAACAAAAGAGGATTAAAGCCAGAGTAGCACATTTCTGGATTTGCATATAATCTGTTTTACTTGCTGTCAGACACCAAGCAGCTGGTATGTCTTTTGGGAAAGGTGTACAGTTTCCTTTTAAACAAACATGTAGACTAAAGTGCTAGAAGTTATTTATTTAGTAATTTACGTCAGCACCTTGACACTGCAGTACTTACTATATGTCTGAAAAACAAACTATGAACAAATTACTGATGAGACCTGTAGACCCCCTGCATGTTAAATATTATTTCCAGTTTCCCATGAGTGCAAAGGTAAGTGAAAAATGCTTCAAATCAGATAGGTTTATACCCTTTATCATGATGTTCTGGTGGACTGCTGGCAGAAGCGTTGACCAGCCACAAAAAATCTGCCATGAAAAATACTCTGTCAGAAACCTGCAAAATTCAAGCCTAAAGTCACAAGGCTGACATGGTAGAACTAGACTCTACTATAGGAGGTAGAAGAGGTAGTGAGCTTGCGCACAAATGAATTTTTTTTAACAAACGAAAAAGTGAGAAATCATACACCTACACCAGGGAGAAATAGTTGCAGTCTTCAGGCGCACACAATGGAAGATAACTTTATAGCTTCTGGCACTCTGAGGGTAATATGTTACCTGTGCAATGTGGCATTCAACCACACTGCAAAATGCCAGCCAGAGAAAACTGAGGAATTTTTTTCTTTAGTGATTCCTTACAGTTATTCAATTCATTCTCTAAACTCCTACAGCTCCTTAAAGGAAAACAAGTCTGTTATAGAATCATAGAATAAGAACCACATAATGGCTTGGATTGGAAGGGACCTTAAAGATCATGTAGTTCCAACCTCCAGGCTGTGGGTAAGGACACACTAGACCAGATTGCCCAGAGCCTCATCCAACATGTTCTTGAACACTTCCAGGTATGGAGAATCCACGGCTTTTCTGGATGACCTTTTCCAGTGCCTTACCACCCTCACAGTAAAAAATTTCATCCTGATATCTAACCTAAACCTACTCTCTCTCAGTTTAAACCCATTTCCCCTTGTCCTGTCATTACATGCTCTTGTAAATGTCTCTCCCATCTTTCTTAGTCTCCCTTCAGGTACTAGCAGGCCACAATTAGGCCACCCCAAGGCCTTCACTTCTCCAGGCTGGACAATCCCAATTCCCCCAGCCTTTCCTCATAGGTGAGATCTTCCATCCCTGTGATCATCTTCATGGCTGTCCTCTGAAGTCACTCCAACAGGTCCGTGTCCTTCCTGTGCTGAGGACCCCAGAGCTGGATGCAGCACTGCAGGTGGGGTGTCACCAGAGTGGAGTAAGGACACAGAATCACCTCTCTTAACATGCTGGAAAGAGCTTTACTTTGGCAAAAAAAACCTAGCAAAACCATCTAGCCAACCAACCAACTAACCAGCCAATCAAAAAATCCCACTGAAACCAGCCAACCCAAACCCAAAAAATTTCATATTTTGTTTATAGTACTTGCTTGACATTTCCTTTCTAATCCATAAAACCAAGTTAACTGTAATCAAACAAATTTGAGTGCTCTTTTGCAATGAAATAAGATTCAAGGCCTAAAAGTGAGATTTAAGATTTCTGTGTTTCTAACAGACTTTGTCTTATAAATCAGTAAGATAAGTTTGTTTTCATTTAAAGTAATTTTCTTTTTACACTTTTTTATCTTGTGACATATTCATGTGTATCCTAAAAACTGTTACAAAAAAAGGCAATAATTATTCTATCATCAGATGGCTGCTCTGACTATAAAATATTTCACAGAAGACAAGTGAACTAGATAAGAAACAGAAACTGTTTCTCCTCATAATGTTATAGGTAAAGTTGCAAATTGAATGAGAAGTCTAACTACATGATTATATTCAGATGCTAAGCAAACAGACTTCAAGTCCTTTGCATTGCATTTGAAAACTCCCTAAACTTGTTTTCCAGATCCCAAGGCAAAGATGTATGGTGTATATCCAACAGAGTGATTTTGCTGGCAATAAAAGTACTAATAGCGAAGTTCCTGCACCTGGTGAATTCAAGATCACAAGAGATGCTTTCGGCTTACTTTTCTGTGTGCTGAAGAAGTGTAATGAAACATGCAGAAAAAATAATCCTGCTTTAATCACTGAATTTTAACTATCCATATGAAAAGTGCCAAATGCTTTCACCACTGGAGAATGTCTTTGATTTGTCTGCTGGGTGATGTAGATTTAGCAGTGTCAACTTCTTTAAACAGCAAATGTACTTGGATACGACCACCTGGAACATCTCTTCGGGAAGGAATATCTATTTGGCTCTTGCACTTCTCAGACCCTCATTACAAATCCAAATTTGATTTACAGACCATAGGTGTTCTACTCTGAAGCAGATATTTCTTCAAAATTTTAAATAATATCAGTCTGAAAAAATAAGGGAAATCCATGATTAAGGCTGTCATCTCATTGTATTGTTATACTCTGCAGAAGGATAAGTAAGGCTTGAGAAGAAAGTCTATATATGATACTAAGCATATCCTGTGAGATATATCCTGCAGAATTATTCCTGAAAGCCAAGAATACTCCCCAGGAAATTTGGTTGTGCATTTGCAGTAGACTCAAGGCTGATCAAAAGCTCCATATTTTGACTTATGACAGTTCATGAGGGGCCAGTTTCTGAAATATTTAAATGTGACATGAATCAAATATTTAGTTGTTATTTAGTTGTGGGTTTACTCACACATGCATTGGAAATGGAGGCTAGACAATAGATCTCCCCCTTTCTATTATTAGTTGCTTTATTTGTAATTCAGGATTAAAACAAATAAGGAAAAATCTATAGCTGAGCCTGCACTAGCAAATTACCTTATTGGCATGAAGTGTATGAACAGGTTGTGATCTGATCCCACTATTTTCCCCATGTACTGGTTTCACTGTGTCCAGAATGTCACGGAAACATTTCCTCTGAACAGTTGTTTTGTTTTCTGATGTGTGTGTATAAGAGCAGTTCTTGAGACAGAAAGTGAGCTTAAATACTTCAGAACTTCTGGAGTTAAGGTAGTGGTTCTAGATAAATGAAACAGCAATTTTCAGTTGTCATCTGCATTTTCTTGGGGGAAAAAAAGGTTTCTTTTCAAGTTGAGAGTTTTCATGTTTGTTTTCTGGTTGAAAGAGAATTTTTTGAAAGTCTGATATTTCATAAATTAACATGGTACGCCATCTACCATTATATTTTGTGCTGGTAAACGTTTCCCACTACTTTTGTTGTTCAGCCAGAAAGCTGCATTTCTTCATCCCTCATGAGGGCAGAGTTGAGGTTAGGTCAAACAGTGCGTGCATAGTGTTTTTCTGCTGTTGTTTAAGCAAGCTTTAGTTATTTCTGCAGTTGATTTAGAGTTCTTTGATCTGGCTCATTCACTATAAATATAGAGAAGATGTAACCATGATCAAGGCTGCAAACAAAATATGCTGACCTTAGTTACCTCTGGGGTAAAATAATGATGGGAGACAGGAAAGGAAAGAAAGCAGGAACAATGAATTAAAGAATAGAGAATCTGATTCTTCACTTACTTATACAAGCTTGTTCCAGTGAATTCCACCTAATTCAGTGGATTTACTTCTGATTTACAGTGGTGTGTGAGAGAGTAAAAGCAAGCCTCATATAATTGCAAAGAAAGCTAAAAGGAAGCATGATTAATGTGCTGCATTTCTCATGTACCACAAATAAGTTAGATTAAATACATTACAATAGATCGGACGAAGGAAACATTTGGTTAAAAGACTTCTTCATGAAACTGAGGGTCTACACAATAATGTGTGATTTAGTGAAAAATACTCTTGTGTGAACACTGAGCCCATTCATTGTCCTCTGCAGTGCTCATTGCCTTTCACTGTCAGACAGAGAATGGTCCAGCACCGTGGTAAATTTTTAATATGACAACTTTGCTTTCTTCTATTTCTCCATGTAGTTTTTCATTCCTGAAGCTAATTTATGAATGTTACTGTGTTTCACCAAAGAGGCAAAATTTTCATTGATTGAAAAAGCACTTTTTATAGCTTTGGGGTGTCTGACAATAAATACTGGGAAAGAAATTGAATTAAAGACTCAGTCCCCTTTTGGGAAATGGAAAAAAACCCCAACAACTAAAGGCTGAGAAGATCTGAAACACATTTGAAATTCAGCAGACTATTAGTATAAAAATCAAGCATCTGAAATCAAGTATTTTCTAATGCAGTTGACTTTTTTTATACTGTACATGACCACTTCTGATCTTATGGGAAGGTACAAGGCTACAATTTACTATTCAGTCCATTTTATGGTGTCCAGTCACTGGTGTGGTTCTTTTGGTTTCCTTCCCTTTGTGTCTCATTCTAGATAAGGCACATTCCTCTTCCTTGAATGCTAACAGTTTTTCTAAAACTCTTTTCCCTTATTGTTCAAGAGTTTCTCCTTCATATTCATGTGACTGCTCCACTGTGCAATATTGTGGCCTTTCTTGAGTCCTGTGTGCAGTTTGGGACACGATATCAGAAGGATATAAATCTATTAGAGATTGCCCAGAGGAGGGCAATGAGGATGGTGAAGGGTCTTGAGAGGAAGACATACGAGGAGCAGTGGAGGTCACTTTTCTCTCCAGCCTGGAAAAGAGGAGACTGGGGGGAAACCTCACTACAGTTACAGCTTCCTCGTGAGGGGAAGAGGAGGTGCAGGCACTGCTCTCTTCTCTGTGGTGACCAGTGAGAGGACCTGAGGGAATAGTCTGAAGTTGTATCAGGGAACTTTAGGTTGAATATTACGAAAAGGTTTATCATCAAGAGGGTGATTGGGCACTGGAACAGGTTCCCCAGGGCAATGGTCACAGCACCAAGCCTGAGAGAGTTCAAGAAGCATTTGGACAATGCTCTCAGGCACTGAGATGTGACTGATGGCGTGACTCTTGGAGCCCTGTGCAGGGCCAGGAGCTGGAGCTGGACTTCCTGGATATCTGGGGTCAGTCAAGGTCAGCTGTCCCAGCTTTGTCCCCTCCCAGCTCATTGTGCAGCCCCAGGCTCCTTACTGGTGAGGTTGGAACAGAAAATACGTAGGACTGTGAGATGTTTATAATCTGATTAATAACAACACAGTGATAAACACCCCCAAGGTGCATTTCAACTATGATTGTAACTACCACATTAATAAATTAAAATGCAGCAAATGGAAAAGGGAGAAGAAAAGTTTGTGGTGTAGATATTTTCTGAGGATTTTTTCCTCTCCATGTGCAGGTCCAAAATATGTCAGTAGCAGAGAATGTGCGACATATGCCTTAAGCAACGATCACAACAGCTTGGTTTGTTAACTGTGATGTTCAGTAAGACAATTTTTATCTCAGTCATTTAATAGTTCTTTCAGGTGCACAATGTTTAAGAGCTGCTTGTACAGTCAAAGTTTTGGACCACATTTCATTCTACAGAGTTAAGTGTCATGGAAAGAAAACAAAAAGAGAGAAACTGAAATTTTGATCATGATCACTGCTGAATGTCCACAGTTCTTGGAGACATTCTTCATATCATTGTAAACCTGGAGCCAAAGGGACTTGTGCAGTAACTGTGCCTTAATGTGGTGTTAGATGAGAAACTAGCAGGAAACATCAAATGCAAGCTATATCAGTTTATCTTTGGGAAAGATGTTTATAATTGAGAAAGGGCTGTCAGGTGATAAAGAAATTATCACTTTCCTGTGTAACCCATTCCAAAGGATAAATACCACAGGGAATTTAAAAAAAAAAGAAGCACTTAACTTTAACATACACTTCCAATATACCTTGTCCTACAAGATCAAAGCTGATTGCTGTGATCTCCTCCGGGTGCATATGCTTGGGAATTCTTTGAAAAGCTTTGCAAATTTGAGGGGAAATAAAAGAATTATGTTTATTTTCAGAAAGTGCTGATATTGGCTCTGTCTAGACTGTCAAGCAAGTACTTTCTGCACTTAGGCTATGTTCCAAATACAAAGAGGAAAGTTGGGTGTATAGCCAAAGAGAAATCTACAGTGTGCTTCAGTACATCCTCCAGACTGGATCAATCAAAACTAAGACTTCTGGGCACACTGAACAGCAGACTTGCCCTGTGGAATGTTAGCAATCAATAAATCATGAACCTTGTATTTAGTATTCACTGGGGAGGAGTGACTTAAGAACATAATTTGTTCCTTCATGGAATATTAGAGTTGCATGACAAAAAAAAACACTGGGGTGTTTACTTCTGGAATCTATCAGCTTTGTTTCAGTTGAAATGCTTTTGTTTTCATTATTGAAGTGTTCCAGCTCATATGTACTATGTACCTATCAAACCTAGTTTCTGAATAGAGTTGATGTCTACTTCTTATATTCCATATCTCTTATGAAGGCAGACTTACATCCTCAAAGAATCTGTAAATTCAGCTGTAAGTTCTCTCTATCTATGTGGGGAAGATTTGACACTTCTTTGTAATTTTAAGGGATTAGATGCCAATCTGTCTTGAAGATACATTTAATGTGTTTAATAGAATCAACAATTTCCTTATCATGATTAATAAAAGAAGATTTTCTGAAATAAATTATAAAGATTAAATATTTTAACAGAGGGAATACAGCTTTAAGATACAGACAGATGAAACAATAGTTTTTCTTGAAGATTGGAAGAGAAACATAAATCAAAAGATCTAGAAGTCTAAACACGGTCTGATTCCATATAGCCTCTTAAGTGCTGATTTACTTTCTGTGGAAGTTACAGAACATTTTCAGTAGTACCCAGTCTAGAAGAAGTACATACTCTTCAGCTTTTCTGAAAATGAGATCATTACTTCATATTTGGGTTAGTTTATTGTTTGGTTGGTTTTGGTAATCTTGGAAATTTATATTTTCCTGAGGCAATATTAACGTTGTAATCTTGAGCATCCAACACCTTAAGTGGCATGAAAGCTGAATTCTGAACTGACAACCAGAGTATTTGTTTGACAGCTCTTGGGGGTGACACTGGTCTAAAACATTCACCTTTTTCTGCATCAATAATCAATTTAAAGGTTATATTTTAAAAAAAAATAGCTGTTTTAGAAGGAGGTACACAAACATCTAAGGTTAGTTGCCAATGACTTTCAGGACAGGCCTACAGTCTAAGCTGCTTTTCTCTTGATTCTTTTCCGGTGGAAAAGCAAGAAAAAACCCTCGTTTAGCAGCTTCCCTTTATCCTTCAACATGACTTGCTTTAACATGAATATCACATGGCTACGCTATGAATTAAATTTCTTTCTCATCTTGTGCTCCAAAAGCACAAGTATATTCAAAATATTCATATTCCTAAGCCCTGTTGATCAACATTATTCATTTCCCATATCTGCACTCTTTTCTGGGGGGCAAATAAGTTTGGATAATACTGCTAACTAGTAATTTCCCTGCAAGTAGCTTGTTAATTTTATCTGAGTAAATATTAAGTGTAGTATTTGTTAATTGATGTAACAGCAGTGATACAATTTATAGATGAAATGTATTTATCTTGGGCAAAATATAGCCATAGGCAGCAACATAGAGGGTTGAAAGCAGTTAAAAAGGGGAAACAATTGTGTTTGAATTTGGCCAGGACACAGGGACTATTGCAATATGTTTGTGAGGAGAGGTATTTGGAAAACTAAATGCCTCTAAATATTCCTGGCCTCAGTTAAATATTCCATCAAAAGATGGCAGACAGTCGCTAATTTACTTAGCCAGAAATACTATAGACATTGCCAAGGCTAAAACAAATTTTGTTCTTTCCTATTCATTTACTAAGTGAAAAGTATGCGACTTTGATGTTAATGCAGTGCAATAAAAATCAAATCTGCGACCGTTTCCTGCTGCCAATGGACTACTCTGCAAATGCTACGGAGCCATCTACCAGGGTGAGAAAAAAAATCTGTTTCTTAGCTTTAATAAAAATACACTGACCTTGTTGAGTCTTTGTAATAATTAAATGACGCAAAAAAATGTTTATAGTGTGGAGATAGTATGTACACAATGCATCTTATTTTTGGTAATATTGTCCTCAAAAGTGGCTAGAAAACATATCAAGCATGGAAATGGAGGGATGGACAATATGTATGAGGAAACTGGACTGGAAGTAGTAAAACTCTTTTACTTCTATTTTATTTCCTACTACCCAGACTCTCCAGATGCCCAAACAAGATTACGTAATAATTTTGAAGGGCAATTAAAAGGACTTTGAAAAATCTTGCTCAAGTAAACAAGGATACCACTGTATTTAACAACTGCTGAAATTCTTGTCCATGTAGTCATAGAAATCTCTCTTTTAAAAGAAAATATTATCAAATTAAAATATTTGTCTCTATTTTGTATAGGACTAGGAGAAATCAAACAAAATGTGGGTTTCAGGAAAGGTGAGTTCCAGGTTGAGACATGGATGATTTGAAGCAGCAAGATTATGGAATCAGACAGAAACAGGTAGAAGTAACCTGCTAGGTGTATATATGGCCCCACACAGAGATGGACTGGGAAGGCAGGAGTAATCATCTGGAAAGATGATTGAAAAAACAAGGAGTCGGTCAGAAACAGGAAAAAAACCCCATAGCAAATCAAGATGAGGGCCCTGATCCGGCAATATTATGTGCATGTTTAACTATACCCTTGGGACTTGTTGGATTTATAGGAAGTATTCACATAAATAAGGTGAACCGTCTGCAAAGTTGAGGCAAAGGGCCAAAGCATCTGTCCTCAATCTTATAATACAGTGATGCAAAATAAATTACCTGAAAAATAATGGAACCTTTAATTCCAGTACTCTGAGCCTTTAATTCCTCAGTGTATTATATGTGGATTCATTACAGTACATGCACTGAGTCTATTTAAACAGCTAATACAGCATGTAAAATAAACTTTTCTGATGTAGGAAATACATTCTCATCTAAGTGAAAGCTGAACTCATTTTATTTCATAATCTGGTTTATGTCTTCCACATGACCCAAGTGATTAAGGCCAAGTGGAATATATCTTTTGGTAATACTTGCTGTAATAGTCATGGGTTTAGTTTGTATAAACCTGAAATGCCATTACTAATGAAGAAAAAGGATTTTGTTTTTAAGCAGAAATGGTCCTTTTAAGTTAAAGTTGAAGAAATGGCAACAATTCTCGCATGATGATAGCAACTAATCTTGGTTTTTCTTGTTGGCCAGTATGTTTCATACAAAAAACATTGGGGATCATACCTATGGCTGAAAAAGATGATGTAGTTTATTGTAGTTCATTATAATTTATTAGCCTAAAGATAATATCTAATATAAGGTGCAAATCTACTCAGAGATTTGAAGGAGGCTATCAGTGAGAAATCCGTTGATTAACTTTTGATTAGTTATTTAGGGAGGATTTAAAACATGTTTCCTGGAAAAAAGCAAAAGTTGAATGCTAGACAGATATCTCAGGTACTTACATTAATGTGTACTGTGACCGACTGACTTTCTCAATGAAGTTGGGAATTATAGAAGTCAGAAAAATGGTCAGAAAAATGACATTCCTTTTCCTAGAACAGCAGCTGTAAAAGGGGCTTCAGCTGCCTGGAAATTAGTTGCCTGGATTTAAAGTGGGCTAAACTCCAAATTTTAGCAAGAAGCAGTTTGAAAAATCATAAGATAATTCCAATGTATGTGCCATTCCATTGTTATTCAATACAATGGAAAATTCTGGTCCAGAGAGAAAGTGGGGCATAATAAACTGAGCTTAATAGTATTTTTTTATATTAAATCATTCATTTTAAGCAAGATTTGACAGTGTTGCTGAGAATGTAGTCTTCAATGTCCAGACCTGAACCCCTCCAATAGCATCAGAGATTAGATTGTGTGCGTTTCCTTTGGCTTTACTTTTTTCAGTTTCTGGACATCTGAGGCTTCCATTTTCTGCTGGCTTCTTTATTTTTATTGCTTTTTAAAGTGTGTATTAGGCTAGCGTTGTTCCTGGTTTACTCTCTCACCTCATTTCTCACCTAAGGCCTTTGCAATCCTTAGAGTCTTTTAAAATTTTATTTCTATTTCCATCAGGTGCTGGCTCTTCTCCATACACTGGCATTTTAGCTATTCAGGGATGCATACTGTGAGCCAGCTTACTAGTTTCTGCCACAGCCTGATATTCAGAGCTTGCAAGGACATGAACTGTTTACATTAATTTTAGCAAATGCTGATGTGCTGTTATGTTAAATAGTGAGAATGTTAAGGTTACATGTCCCTTCCTAATTTTTATCTTGAATCCTGAAGACTCTGATTTATGTTCTGGGTTAATAACCCTTCAGAATTTTAATTTAGAAATCATCTGGGGATTTGGGCAGAGACTTGGTATAATTCATTCTGAGGTGGCATCTCCCATCCAGTGAAACACCTGCTCTAGAAGTATTCAGCAAGACAGTCTACATGGTCCCACAAAGGAGAAGGTGATATTAGCCAGCGCAGATGAAGGTGTAGGAGGTAGTCTTACACACAGAGACTCCCATGAAGATATTTTTGAGGTTTTGAGGCACATTAGATAACATTTCACCTTTGTGAAGATAGTGGAAAAAAAAGTCTGGAGCATAGGCTAGGTTTACCTCGGTTGTGGATAAACTCTAGTTGCTAGTTAAGCTTCACACAACCACTCACTCACCCTCCTCCGGTGGGATGGGAAAGAGAATTAGAAGGTTAAAGATGGGAAAACTCATGCGTTCATATAAGGACATTTTAATATATAAAGCAAAAGCTGCACCCACAAACAATCAAAACAAGGAATTCATTCACCACTTCCAAGTGGCAAGTGTTCAGCTCAGAAAACACAGGCAAATGTTTTACCAGGAAAGCAGGGCTTCATCATGAATAACAGTGACTTGGAAAGAGAAATGCTACCACTCTGAATGTGATGCCCCTCTCCTTTTTCCTCCAGGTTTATATGCTGAGTGTGACACCATATGGAATGTAGTATCCTCTGGATCAATGGGGTCAGCTGTCTTGGCTGTGCACTCTCACAATGTCTTGTGCACCCCCAATCGCATTGCTGGTGGAGTGATGTGAGAAGCACTAAAAGCCTCGATGCTGTGTGAGTACTGCTCAGGGACAGCTAAAACATCTCTGCTATGAAATCCAAAACATAGTCCTATATGAGTTACTGTGAAGAAAATTACCTCTGTCCCAGCCAAGACCAGTACAAACTATTATTAGAAGACTCAATATGAATTTTAAATTAATTAGATGGAACACGTGGCTATGATGTCTGATAGCCTCACAACCATTTACTTGACGCATATCAACCTTGTAAGACAGGAAATTCTGTTGTCCTTATTTTACATACTAAGAGCAGAAACACCAATTAGAGTTCACTCTGACATGAAGTTTGTAGCTGGCTTTGGGCAAGTAGCTAATGTTGTATTCTGCAAGGCACATTCAGAGGTGGTTTTGCTCACTTAGGCATCAGAGGCAGTGCTGACTTCACTGCGGGATTGTGCCCCAGGGGTTCAAGCTCATTTGGCTTGAGCTTGTTCTTTCTGAGTTAGGTTTTGATATGCAAACTAATCCTAGACTTTTGACCAATGTTATTCACCAATTCCTTGGCAAATCAAAACTTAATTCTAGGCCCTATTATTCTTCTTACTTATTATTGTAAAAAGTAACACTGAGTTTCTTATTTGAATAGTTCACAAATTAAGTGCAATGTGGTTTTTTTTCCTTTCTAGTAAGACTAAGAGGAAAACAGGGTATTATCTCAGTATTAGGTGTTACGTTTTTAATTTTGCACTATGAAAAGATATGTGTGTGAGATATTCTTTTATAAAGTCCTGGAAGCTCTGATAGACCCTGAAATTTAACATCTGAATTCTAGTAAATGTCACTACTACTGTCAAGCAGTTTAAAAACATTGTTGATACAGAGGCTTATTAATTACTAGTATAGTCTTTGTAATTGCCTAGTCTAGAAATTGATGAACAAAGTCATTCCAGAAAGCAATCAATTTGGAATCTAATTTGTTGGTGAAATGAACCATATAAACAAAATGCCACTTGCAGTTTGACTAAAATGAGATGTGCTTAACGAGCCTATCATCATCTGTAATATTCATCATGATGGGTCACAGTCACATAAAATGCCATAAATCTCAACCAATGCACATAAAGCTGAAATGTAAAATTGTATTCTGAAAAGAATAAAACATAAAACAGATGGCTGCCCCATGGAAACATCCTTAAATTTCACATGTTCTACTCATTGACTTTTGGGCAGATCAACTGAAACTCGGGGTGGGGGTGGGGGGGAGAAGCAGGTATTTAAGGGGAGAGACAGAGGTTCTAGAATTGGGTGACCAAATATAAGCTCTTTTGGAGTAAAGTGATCAACAACTTTTCTATCTTTATTTTGAATCTCTCCAGAGCCAACTATTCAAGGCAAAGAATATGCTATTGAAGGCAGTATGGTGAAAGCCTGGGGACTTGGCATAATGTGTTGGATTTTTTTTTCTTTTTGTAATGAGTAATGATGAATAAGAGTTGTAAGCAAAGTTGCAAGTAAAAATTATGAAGTGATCAGATACTAAAAAGACACTCAAGGGGCTAAAGAACTGATCTACCTTCAATAATATGAAATCTAATTTCTATATCTTCAATGCTTAGGTAACCAGACAACATGTCTTCTCCCTTCTGACTCACAGACCTTTTTTAATTTGGAATGGCTAAACTAAAAAAATCTGCAGTTACATCTTGACATTTAATATTTGATAATTGGATATTTCCCAGAAATCCCCTTTTAGACAATTCTATTAAAAGGTATCTGAAAGTCTAGAAAAATAGGTGATTTGCTTAAATAAAAAATGCTTTCTTTTAAATAGTGAGGGAGAAAAGTCCTGTATACAGAGAAAATTTTAAACTTTTCATGGAGCTCCAGAACAGGGAAAAATATTTTAAAAGATGGGAGGAAAGAGAAAAATGTATTTGCTATGTATTCATTGTCTTCTATGACAGATATTTACATTTAAAATTTTTATCTGTGGATGTACATTTGTGTTCTGTGTATGTGTGTAGATGTATCTGCATATGTGTAGAGATGTATATACTTATACATGTATGCATGTGCTGAATGAGGAAGAAGTGTGAGTACTCTGCTGAAGCCCTTTGCTCTCTGAAAAGCTATGTTCTTTTGGTGTACAAACTATAAAAGAAGCATCTGCAATGTGGCTGAAATATTTTTCCTCTTTTTCTTATTATAGGACTGTGAAGCAAAGGAAAACATCTTAGGTAGGGGCTGGATTGTGATCTTACAGCAATACAAATTCATTGGTTTCAGTTCAGCTGTTCCAGATGACAACAGCACAACAGAATCAATCCCTTAATCACTGAAGTGTTACCTGATGGTTTTTAAGATATGAAGAGTCTATTGATTTCTGCTGTCAGAGGACAGTGTTTTACAGCAGTGTGTTTATATAAGTGAGAGAGAGAGAATAGCAAATTAAAATCACTACTGCAAAAATATCTTTCTTTTTGCCAAGATAAATGTTTTTCAAAGAGAAAATAAATATCAAAATACAGAGGAAATGTTCTTTTGGCTGGAATTATTCTTTTATCCTGTCTGCACTGTTGAAAAGACCTGTTTTTCAGGAACATACTGACCTGTACGTGGATTAACAGAGCAAAGAAAGAGCAACCCCTGCCAAGTTAGCTCTGGCAGAAAGCTGCCACCATGTCTCTGGTACAAGGGCTAGCCAAAGGGCCCCATGGGTGTCTTACTCCACTTGGGACTCCAGAGAGTGAAGACATGAGTCTGTCCACTTAGGATATGGATTTGATACAAGTCTTGGTGAATTTCCCAAGCCCAGGAAATTGAGATCAATTAGGACCTGTTTGATGGAGATAAAGGTAACAAACAGTGTGGGGAGTGCAGCAGGGCATTTGTAGGTGACCCATTAACAACCCCTTGCTGTGTCCTGTTGGGAGAAAGCATGAGTTTTCTAACATGCAAAGGGCACTGTCAGAATTCCATAGTCAGATTTATTTGAAGGAAGTGGTGTGATTAGCTATTTAATTTGGAGGAGAGTTCTTGAGGAGATAGTTTGTAAATTGTTGAATCAATTAACATTTCATAGGAAAACTGAGCTTTGTAAATTTAATGAAACCAATGGGCAGCTATAACGATTTTTTTCAAACATACTTTCTTCTAAGTAAAAATAAATTTCTAAAAATCATTATGCCTAGTTAATATTCCAATAAGAGCTCCATTGACATGTAACAGTGTTTGAAATCGACTTGTTTGTCTCTTGGTTACTTCATCATGTAGTGAAATACTGGGAAAGGTATTTCTTTACTTTTCTTAGGGTATTTGCCTCAAATATTTTGAAATATACTCAGAGGCTAGGGAGAAATTTGTTTTCCACTGAAAACATAAAAAGAATGTAACACTGCCTAGTAGGATTGGAGCCAAAGCTGCTTGAGAAGCTTAATTAATATTATCTAAGATAGGAAAGTTTTAAAGTGAATTGGCAGAAATAATCTGTGTTTAAAACTGTCATCCTTCATTATCACATCCCTAAAATCGATGTGTTTTCTGCAGGTACAGCTCACTTCTCAGATGCAAATCCTCCAGGAAGCTGGCAGGCAGCTGAAGGCGCAGCTGAAGCCCAACCATAAATAAGTAGTGCTTTAAAGGGTTTCAGCAACATTTTGTCTCCTGTCATGTTTATTGCACAGTATAAGCTGTGGTGCATGACTAGGACTGAAAATGTTAAATAAAAAAACTGAGAACTCAAGACTTCTCTATTTTCTGGGGTTTTTTTCTGCCATTTCTCTGTTTTCTGCTGAAACTGAGAAGATTTAAAAATGAGAATATAGCAGTAGAAGAGTGGAGAAGAATTGTTCATTTTGTACTCCTCAAATGATTCTATTAAGTGAAGACTAAAGAACGTAATTTCTTCTCTTAAGAGCAGGAACTTGGTTAGAGTCAGTGCTGTACCTAGCTTTCTTGAGTTCTCTAATTTTTGAGTAAAAAATATGCTGAAATTATTCCTTGCATGGGCTAATTCGTAATTATAACAACTATGGGAATAAACAGTTCTGTTTAATTTATGCTAAGAGTAAAGGCATCAGTGGCAGATAGATAGATATCAGAAATACACCATCACTCTGGTAGAGACAATTAAAGATTTTCCTAAAGTACACTACAGCAATTTATGTGCATTGGTCCATCCTTTCCTAATTTAAGGTTTATGATCCTTGTAATATGAAGATATATGAATCTCAAGGATTATGCATATCCTTGGAAAAAATTTCCCAATAATCAATGAAGTGTAGCAATTAATTATAATAAATAATGCAAGTAGAACTCATGACAAAAGGCTGGGTCAGTAACTGAATAAAATGGACAAGGTTTCTACTCAGTTTATTTAATATACATAAATATAAGAACACAGAATTTACTATAAAGAATTATAGGTCCATCTGGCATGAGAATGAGAAAAAGAAACTTATTTGCACAATGCCCTTCCTTAAGGAAAAGGTGTGTTTTTTTTGACCAGGGTAGAGTTAATTTTCTTCATAGTAGCTGCCATGAGGCAGGTTTTAGAATTGTACTGAAAACAGTGTTGATAACACAGTGATATTTTTGTTACTGGTGAGCAGTTCTTAGACAGAGCCTTTTCTGATTTTTGTGAGTAGGCTGGGGTGCACAATGAGTTGGGAGGGGACCCAGCTGGGACAGATGACCTCCACTGTCCCAAGGGATGTTCCATACCCTGTGGCATCATGCTCAGCATATACAGCTGGGGGAGAAGAAGAGGCAAGGACACATTCAGAGTGATGGTGTTTGTCTTTCCGTGTCACTGTTACATGTGATGAAGCCCTGCTCTCCTGAAGATGTCTGAACAGCTGTCTGCCCATGGAATGTGGTGAATTAATTCCTTTTTTTGCTTTGCTTCTGCTCATTGATTTTGTTTTACCTGTTAAAATGTCTGTATCTCAACCCATGAGTTTTCTCACTTTTGACCTTCTGATTTTCTTCCCTTTTCCAGGAGATAAAGAGTGCAGGTGGCTGTGCAATACTTGGTTGCAAGCTGAGTTTAAACCATGACACAAGGTCATACAGCACATTTGAGATTATTTTGTTCTTTGACTCAGTCTGCCTCTAGCATGTCATGCATCAAATGACATCATAACCCCTGCTTTGCTGCTAGGTGGTACTGGTTATAAAGTGAACTTTAGCATCTTCTTGTAGCATGTGTCCTGTGTAAGCCCTGAGGTTCACTTGCCCCAGTCATTTAGCTTGCATTCAAATGATGATGATGATGGGACTTCTCATATTAGAATGTGGGTCTTCATAATAGAATAACTCTGCACATCATCCACAATGGCAAAAAATTGAAACTTCCTCTTGTAAATTGCGTTCTTTCCCAATCACTTTCTCTGTTTGCATGGAATACTTAAAACGTCTGTCAATAAAAGTGCCTGACATGCTAAAAAGGCCCACAGAGCTTCAACATCACAATGTCAATAGCAGTGTGACCATGAAAGATAGCTCACACCATCATCTACACTCTTTAATTAAAACAAAGTCTTAGGATACCTGTCCAGAATTTCTTGTGCATTAAACAATAATGCCTCATATACCTGTGGCAACAGATGATACACCTGATATATCAGAGCTGGGGGGAGAATCCCTGGATGAAGTCTTTACAGAGACCAGTGAATTACAGTTGGTACCTAAGCAAAAGAATGTATGCCATCATTTTTCGTTTTCTGGTTGATCCCAAAATTGACTTTAGATTGTCCTCTTCCATATGGTAATAACAAGTTTCAAGTAAGTAAAGATCTGGATGGGAAGTGAGAACACATTTCCTAGATATCAAAGGGTGTTTTTCTAGCTTATTAGTCATCTTTCCAACCCATTTAGCCTTATGCCCCTTCACTTACATACTGTAACTAGAGCAGAGATACTGTCATAGCCATCAGAAACTTGAAATTTTGAGATGATAAATGTGCTTTAAAACACCTGTCTATTCATGGCAGTTATAGATTCCTTTTTATTATTTTATTTATTTTCTAGGAGCTTTAAGCAGCCCTAATAATGATTTAAATTCTCTTATCTCTTGCTTTTCACTGAGGGAGTAATGAACCACAGCACACCAAGGATAACACATTCAGAGGCAAAATCAACTAGTGCAGTAATATCAAAGTACTGTGTCCCCTTCCTTCTCCAAGTGCTATGCTCTAAGGAGTTCACAGTGAAAACCTTTGCATTAAGACTAAATCTCACGGTAGCCCCTGTACACTGGCAGTGTTGACAGACTGGGAAACTTATCTCCTTTGTAATGGAGAAGGTTTTTTGGCCTGTAGGAAGGCCTGGTAGAAAGGCGTGTTCTGGAGACTTCTCTCATGCAGAAGTGCTGTGTGGCAGCACTTGGAACTGGCAGATTCTAATTCTGTTGTATCTATGGACATGAAAATTGGCTGAATCATGATTATTTCTTTTCTCCTCCCTGTGTCAACTGTTTAATGGATGTTATACCACTCCCTGTTTTGATGGCGTGTATATTCATGGCAATTTATATTTTTATGGAGTTTTGTTCTCTAGGTATGTGAAATCATCTGTATTATTGCACTGAAGAGCATAACTGACATTTTCCTAATTCATACAGATAGACATTAATGCTTTTAAAGCTGGCAGCATCATGTATATACAAAAATATTTTAAGAATGAAGAAAGTAAAACTTGGGAGTTCCATCTAAAGATATATATTGGCCTTCTGGGACTAATATTCCAGGCTTCATCTACAAAATACCAGTCTATTGATCTTGAGTCCTTCTTGAAATCTGATTTTTCACTTGCCAAAGCAGAACAACTGTTCTGTTTTATTTATAGACTCCTGGGAAAAATACAAAAATATAAGTGGAGAAAAAAAATAGAAAGTAAAATCTTTCTACTTGCAAGTCCCTTTTATTTAACTTTCCCACTTTCCTCCTGTTCAGATGCAAATCAGTGTCAATATTTGTTTACTAAAAATATAAGCAACAAATCACTATGTTTTGAATAATTGATTTCAAAGTAATGTTTCTGCATGTCTTCTGGAAATGTACACATATAGATACAATATTTCCTAAACAGAAAAGAAAAGACTGAATTTTCAGATTGTGTTTGAGAAAAAAAAAAGTAGCCAAAAATGACCTGAGCTTAAGTTGTTCATTTCAATAACTTTTGTATAAAAAAACCAAGAAATGTGGGAGCTTTCATCCTTGTGAGGTACATGTCTTTCAATTCCTTGTGAGGAAATCTAGCTGTATTGTCTTCAGCTCACAGCCAATCTGTTCTTTGCTTGTTGCCTAAGTGTATTCTGGATTAATGAAATATTTGGGAGTCAGATAAGTTAATTCCTTTGAGGCCCTTTCAGAATTCAATTGGTAAGTAGTGGGTTGCATTCCTTGAAATATTTCATGCTTTGGGATCTATGTTGAAAGGGTTTAAAAAGATTGTTCAGCATTCTAAAGAATTCTTATATTATACACTTTGTATTTACATTTTGTGTAGGCACAAATATATAGGTCTGAACCTGTACTCATTTATATACATCTACATCTACATGTACATATATATGTATATATGTATGTATATATGTATATGCATATATATGTACATGTAAGTTATTTGCTCAAAATCCTAAATTGAATCAGTAGCAAAGCCCAGAAAAGAACTAATATTTCCTAATTTTAATGGCACTTCTCTCTTCAGTGAGCTACACATAATAACCTCTGACTTAGCTTCAATATTTTTATTAAACAGACTGCATTGAACAAAATGACTCAGTCTAAATTAGATCAGATTCCCAACATGTCCTGTCATTAGATACTATTGTATAAATAGCCAGTTGCACTTTTACCCACAAAGATGATTGAAAGTGCACAGATATTGAATACCCATGAATGTTTCATAATGGAGAGAAGAGACAGGTCTCCTTTAAAAAAAATATTATAGTAAAGAGATGATTTTAAAAAACCGATTCTCTTAATCATTCTTAATCCATTATGTATCTATTTTAATTTAATATTAAGCAAATTATAGATTCAGTGTTTTAGCTCATAGGTTCTACTAGCTCTCCATTTGCTTTCAAAACATGTTCCAAGGTTTTTGAAGTGATTTGGCTGATATACCTTTACTGTTATTTTAAAATCTTCACCCCTCTGCAACATCTAAAGCACGTAAGTGAATACATTTACTCTAATAGGCACATTTAGCAGATAATAGGCTTGACATGATGTCCTTAAGTAGAAGATATTCGGAGTTGGTTATTCAACAACATGACCTCATGACACACAATTTAAAAGCAACATTTTTAACCCAGTTGAACATACATTCATAATTTAGCTTGTTTTTGCTACAAATGCTAATGCTTTAATAATCTGACACAGTAAAATTATTTAGGCTGAATTGCTCTGCATATGTATTAGAGCTAACCTTTAGGTTAGGCTGCTTGGAATGTCTAACAATCCTTATGGAAAGGGTTTTATAAATATTAGTTTTAGAAAATTGATTTTATCATAGAATCATAGAAAGTTTTGGGTTGGAAGGGATCTTAGAAAGCATCTTGTTCCAACCCCTCTCCCCTGGGCAGAGACACCTTTCATTAGAGCAGATTGCTTAAAGGCCCATCCAGCCTGGCCTTGAACACTTCCAGGGATGCAGCATCCACAGCTTCCCTGGGTAACTCGTTTCAGTATCTCACCACCCTGACAAAAAAGGATTTCTTACTAATATTAATCTAAACCTACCCTCTGTCAGTTTGAAGCTGTTACCCCATTTCATACCCCTCCATGTCCTTCAACTTCAGGTTAAAGCCCTCTTTGCCAGCTTAGGCAGCCTGTGACTCAAGTTGCTCTTTCCCTTCTCTTACAGATGGATCCCATCAACCTCCAGTAGAACACAATTCTCAGAGTGAGTCCCATGGTCTAAGCAGTCTAACTGAGAAAGCAGAAGTTTTCCAAAAATTATTTTATGACTACATTGCACTACGGATTGTTCTTCAGTTACACATAGGCAAAATGTTGCTTTCCCCAGTTTATTCTCTAAGTTTAAATTAGAGGTAGAAATTTCTGCCACTTCCCTCACTGCCAATACAGAGCTTTCATTGAATAATTTGTCTATCCATATGTTAAATTGATTAGAAATCCATCATGACCTGTAGACGGCTAGGAGTACTGTTATCAAAGCTTGTTAATCCAGTATTTGTCTTAACATACAGTTGAATCAATAATTTGGTTAAATTCTTTGTCTTTTTTTAAAGGGATTTCGCTTTTAAAGAAACCTAGAAATTGTGTCCTTGTCCTGGACATACAGTAATTACAGTATGTGGAGAAGTTGTCTAAATTTGCTTTTTCATAGCTAGTGTGAGATATGATGGCAGAGTAGCTACACAGATATTGAAAAGTTACCCAAAGGTCATGGGCAGGATTGTGCAGAATGTTTTGAAGACTACACCACTTTGTTATCATGGTACCACTATTGTAGATAACTGGTCATAACCTACGGTTGCAAAGAAGAGGAAGTCACCAGATTTTCTCTATGTGTATGTGAGTCTGTGAGTATGCATCCAAATCTATCCAATAGATCATAAATATTTAGTGAGAAAAAAAAAAATTAGTGCTAGATTTTTAGTGTTTGCTGCCTCTTTTCACAGATAAAGGTGTAAAAATATTTTATAGAATCTACCGGTGTCATTTCATGTCAATCTAAAGCACAGGAGAAATTCTCCCTTTAATAATGGCCTTAAAAACAATAGAAAAACACCAAGAAAATAAAGATTCAAGAACAGCATCTGCCCAACAGAAAATTGATTATTTTTTTCTAATATATGAGAAAGATCTAATGCCAAGGAATTTCCTGAAAAAAATGGTGTTTGGAGGGTTAAAAAATCAGTACCAAAAATGAAGTGACCAGATTTTCAAAGGAATAATCAGGATGCATGCAAAGAATGGACTTGGTCTGTAGTGTAGGGTTTATCTGGAGGTAGATAGAAAGGCTAATGTGGAGGGGTATAAGAAGATGAGCTATGACATGAAGAATTTAAGGGTTTCTCTCATCCCCTTCCCCAACAAATCCCCATTTCCCTTCAGTTACCCTTCAGTTTAATATTGAAACGAAGTTATTTTAATAAAAGGGGTGAACATGTAATATATTCTGTAGTTTACTTTGTTTTTGTTTTTATCTTCTATTTACATGATTTATGTTCCTGAAGTATTTCCTAGTTCAAATCTTTTGCTGGTTTTTTTTTTTTTTTTTATTTGGGCTCAGTGGCTTTTTGTCCAGTTTTTTATTCCAGTTACTTTGAATTCCCTCTCTTCCTTTTTCCAAGTTTTCCATCAAAACTTTCTGAATAGGTTTCTTTCTCTGTTCTTCTTCCTCACAGTGTTCCTTAACTGTTAGCTCTTCTTCAGCTTAGCTATGATTGCTCATTCCTCATCCACCCACTTACTTGATTTACTTTTCTCCTCATGCTAACAATTGCCTACATACGTAGTTTTATTTCATTCACCATTCTATCTCTTTCCTCTTTGACTCAGCCACCCATTATTTCATGCCTTATTCTGCTCACACTTGCAGTTACTTATTCACTCCATTTTAGGAAATTCAAAATGCAAAAAGTAGGCATAAACAGCAAGAAGAAAGATTCAGGCTGTGAAAAGTGTGGAAGTGAACCACTGAAAAAATGGTGGTCAAAGAGACAGGAAAGGAAATTTGGATTGAGAAATTCTCAGGGTGTCAGGAAAGCAGTTACTATCTGGGTGAGTGTGTTTGAGGGAACAGATGGTGAAAAGGAGAGTTTTGGAGAATGGATAGATGGAGTGGAAAATTGCTGTTCTCAAGAAATTCTCTCTTCTCTTGGATGACATTGATGTGTGATCTCTGTGTGAACTAAGCAAGTTCAAAAGGCTTTATTTTCATGGTTATTGAATTCTGGCTTTTACCTCTGAATTTTTTAAGTGGTCATTTTCAGCAAACTGCCACAAGACTGCCATGGGGCATACCAAGAGAGCCACCATCCTGTTCAATATCTCATGTAGAGCTTATTTATGAGTGGATGTTTCCTTGGAGGGGAACAGAAACTAATATTATTCTACATCACAGCAGTGAATGATGATTTACAAATCTTACTGCAATTTGAACTCATAATCACCATCACTTATTGCATCTTAAAAGAGTCTTCTTTTCGCAGCGAAGCTGGCTTGAAAGTTTGCATCTTGCATGATAGAAAATTATATATAACAGCCAAATACACATAAAAGCAAGGCAAGTTTCATGGAGAAAGACTCTCAATTAGTGAAAATTAAATAGGTAAAAATTACATATAACATCTAAATGTATAGAATAAATAGTCAAGAAAGATAAAATAATCTTTATAAGTAACATGCTGTGCAAAATTTCACTGGGCTAAATGGCACTAGTATGAATATGTAAGACTTAAATTTCATCAAGAAATCTTGAGTTTAATAAAGCATAAATTTATTTTTAATGAATCTTTGCAAAAGCTGTGTGTATTCACATTCAGCATCAATTTGTGGAATGGAGTCTTGTAGAGAAACCCGTGTCCACAAGATGGCAGGATTCCCATTCAAACCTGACAACGGAACCGCACAGAGAATTGAAAAAGTTTACAGTGAGCTTTGCTTATTTCTGTAGCTATAATGGAACTGCTCCAAAGTTCCCTTTCATTTTGAAAAACACAGGAACTTATGAGGAGGCTGGTTTTGTGTATCATCTGTCTTTATATATTTTTGAGCCATGTTATTCTCCCTCATGGGTTATTCTGCCATTTTTCCAACACATGCATTACCCTACTGGAAAATATATGTAAAAATATATATATGGTTCTTCAAAATAAGTGGTATCAGTCCATGCTGTTTTAGTAGACTGAGAAATGTCAAAAAGATATGTAAATTTCCTGAAATTCGCACAAAATATTATCAAAATGTTTCCATGAATGCTGCGCTGCAGACAGTTTGATGAGTGCTTAATTTCCATTTTCATGTGCAAATGGACCTTTTCTTCTCTCCAGCGGAGAATTCAAGATACTTTTGTTTGACATTTTTCAAAACATCTCTTTTAAAATATAGTCCATCAAGGTGGGATTTTTAAGAAGGTTTGCTGTTGGCTTGGTGTTGGCTGACCTCTTCACCCAGGGAAACAAACATGAAAATTCTATAGTTTTTTGGGATGGGAATTATAGTATTGTGTCTTTCTGTTGTGATTCACATCCATGTTTGATCCAAATATCTAGGAATCTCAATTTTAATTTTGAATAAATTTTTCTAGGTTTGAGAACTATGGTGAAAAACACTTGGAAAGTAGATTGATAAATTATCTAAGGCACAAACTGAAAAGATTCATGTATTTTTGATTTAAAAAAAAAAAATATTTATTATAAATTCAAACAATTTTTTTGTGGCCTGACCCAGAAGAATCTACCATTGTCTGTTATAGATATCAGTGAATTTTGCCATTGACATCCAATGAATTTAGGCCAAAGCTGAGGGTTTTTAAAACATTTCCAAGTGTATTTTTAGAACAAACAGAAATTTTTCTGCCTTATGTTTAAAAACAACTACTTCTTACTTCAAAAAGAGCTACAAATGCTAATGCACTGATTATAGGTGGGAAGAAAAATCCTTATTCTTATGAATACAAGTATATTCCTCTTAGAAGGAGAAAATTCACTCAATTATACAATAAACAATACAGAGAAAATGACTTTGAAAATCCATTGTGTGGAGAGATCTTAAATAATGTACTTTAAGAATTAACACTAAATTTTTAACTTTTGAAGTGAAAATGTTGACATAATTTTTTTCTTTCTTTTTTTTTTGATTATTGGCATTTATATTACCTTATGTAATAATAAGAATAAGAATGCTGAGTTCTTTGAGCAGTGTGCAACTGTCTTTAATATCATGCATATCAAGTAAAACACAGCTCTAATCTGAGATATTCTGAGTTGATATCTTGATACATTGTTTTAATGTGAGTGCATGGTTATTGCATAATACCAGTACATTTTAATAAACTACAGTGAAAGGGAGTAAAATGTCAGGTTAATTAGGATAAATGATGCACCAATACTTTTATAAAGCCAAATCCCCCAGTGCAAATTATTCAAGCTGAATATAATGAATAAAATTAATATAATGTCCTTTGATGCTCTATATAATAATTCCATCAGGTTAATATTTTTAATACAATTGTTGGGTATTAGGAAGGTGGCAATATCTGCTTTAGGCTTTGCCTTTTATAGGCAATTTTATTTTACGCTTCACTTGTGTGAAACTTGATGCATTTGTAAAGATGTAAAAGGCAACTTAGAAAAAAGCTGTGCTTTAACTCCACCTTCATGGCTCTGATCAGTCAATGGAAGAAGAATCCAGCCCAAACTATACTAGAATTTTGGCTCAGATTTTGAACTAGGCAGTGATACTGGACTCAGAATCTCAGTAAACAAGTGCTATAAATTTGTCCTTTATTTCCTCCTACGAAAATGGTTTTTCCATTAACACTTTGGCCCCAAATGAGGCCAAGGAGCAAAACACACAGCCGAGCTCTCTTGTAGCCACTGCTGAGTAATCTTTGTACCCACACTGTAAAATCATCATTAGTTTCCATTGCTTGTCAGTGGCTATATTAGTTCCTGTATAGATGCCAGTGTTTACCACAGTAGTAGCTAAGATACTGGTTGCTTTCATAGTACTAAGAAGGCAAAATAAGTTATTTTTCCCAGACAGGTCTCATAAAAACTCCCTCAGTGTCTGGATGCAATCAGAACAACAAACTCATTGGACTGTGACTGATTAATTCATCTTCATAATTTTTCATGGTTTTTAAAAACTGTATTGCTAGAATATTTACCATAGATAGGCTCATTTCAGTAACTGACATGTATGTTAAGAGTCCTCATTAAACTAGGAACTGAACTGCAAAAGGTAAGAAAATTATTTGGCTTAATATCTGTTATCAAATATGATTTTCTGTGATGTAGACCTATTTCTTTCAGTCACAGAAATATGAAACTGTATTCAGAAAGTGTCATAGATATTAATGGATATCTACCTATGTATGTGCTTATGTATGTGTACAGGCTACTTTTGAACTGTAGTTTTCTTCACAGTTCTCAGTTTATCCAATCAAATCAGAATCAATATAGAATAGGATTGTGACTGCTAGAGGTACACAAATACCTTTATCATCTTTTACATTATGAGATTTTAAATTAGCATCTCTCTTTTTCTGCATGCTGATCTGAGATGTTCTTCAAGGAACTAGGTCATTCCTAAGGAAGCTAATGGTATGGACAAGTGCTTTAAAATAATATTACTTCTTGATTGAGGTATCTGCTGAAGAAATTTGTGCTTTATTTTACTCGACATGTGAAAATCAAAAGTTTATGAGACTGTATGTAGGTAATTCTTGTTAATCTTGTTTACTTACTATTATTCTCTCAATGGAAGAAATATTTACATAATATCTTCTTTCTGGGAACAGGAAAAATCCAGGAACACTTGGAATATGAATCTTAAATTCAATTTCATTATTTAATACACTATTTCCAAAAGCTGATCTTGAGGAATACCTGGAGTTTGTATATGATGTCTACGATAAATTACGATTCTCTGCAATGGCTGTTACTGTTTTTCAACCAAATTATGCCAGGATAACAGAAAGATTTTGCTAATTAACTGGCAGTAAGTGTGGAGTTATCTGTTTTGCCTCTTTTAAAATGCAGGGAAAATGTACTGGCAGATCAGGGACAAAAGCTTTAGTGTACAAGAGAAGCCATTCCAGATCAGACTAACAGCTTGCTTATGCTATTATTCCATCTGACAATGGCCGTTACCAGATGCTTTAGAGGAAAGTGCAAGAAACCCTGCAGTGAGCACTTATGAAATACTCTGCCTGTAGAGGAAATTTCTTGTTAATCTCTGTCAGTGATGATTGGTTTATATCCTAGAGCATGGTGGCTTGAAGGTTAAGTATAAAACAAGTGTAGGACCAGTACAACTTGTACTACTGTAAAAGAGGCTGTGTTTTCCTGAGATCCTTCAGTTTTATAATGTGATAACAGGCGCTGGCCAAATGATGTTAAGCAACTTCCTCAGAATGTTTCAGCATTTATTGTGGAGGCCGGATAATGACGGAGATCTGGGATAAACACAAGGGATTAAGTCTGTGTGATTTACAAAGCATTTGTGAAAACAAGCATGTCTTTTTTTTATTACTTTTTTAAATCTTGCATACATTTAGTGGTGATATGGAAAATCCCACCTAATTTTGGTAGAATGATAATAAATATTTAAATACTAGATTTTGCATTAATAATGTTTTTTGTTTTCTGGTCACATTTCTGACTTCTGTGAAATGATTCTTTTCCTTCTAGTCTACAGGCAAAGTCTGAATTTTCTTATTGTAAAAGAAGAGAGGAAAGAAAAAGTTTTCAAGCTTTCTTTATATATCATGAAGGGACATAAAGGCATCTATCCAAACATATCCTTGCCCAGCCCCCCTCCTTTCCTGTAACTTGGAAAAAAAGAGGTAAGCCTCTAAATAATTTTGACTGCCTAAACTCCCTAGGGTCATGAGAAGATCTCTTCCAGTGCTGAATGAGGATGTTACTGTGCTCAGCTCTCCATACCTAGATTCTGCCAGCTGGAAGTTGCCATTCCCACATTTCCATTCCCATTCTCTGCTGGACAAAGGAGTCTGAGAGCTTTGCCTTATCCACTTCAGGCAAAGTCAGTTCTCTTCTCAGACTGCCTTCATCAGCTGTTTATTACTACTATGACTCCTTATGGGGCTCTCATATGATCCATTATGCCCAGGAGCTGCAGAACTGGCAGGCTCTTGGGAACCGACAGGGGGAAACTCTTAGGGTAGCTCATAACTTCAATTGTCACTGTTCTTTGCTAGATGAGCATCTGTCTGCAGTCTACAAATGAGCTCTGTATAATCGCTCTGCTAAGAACACAGCTATTTTTATGCTTGTGTTTTTGTGCACTGCTCGTGAACTTTTCATCTCCTTGCTAGCCTGGCTACCTTAATGTTGCTGGATATCTTCAACTTGACCCAGTTTTGTATAGTTCAGGTTTTGCAAAACTTCACTGGAGGTTTCAGCCCAAAAATTGCACTGCATACCAAAGCAGAAAAAGAAGGAAGGCAAACAGATAATGAACAAAACAATTCAACATTTTTCATGATAGTATAATATTCAAAATTACAGACATTTTTTCTACTCACTCTAGATCTAGGTTTTTTCTGAGGTGGCATATCAGTATGCAGGAGCTAGAGCTGATAGCAAAAAGTCCTTGGTATTTAAAATTGTGGAGACCTTTTTTTTTCTCTGCTTTATGATACTTCATATCTCATTTATATGTCTGAAAGGATCGTGGAGGAAGGTGCAAATTAGTTAAGGCTTATTTGGATTATTCGCTCTTTTTCCCTCTGCTTAGTAGCAAAGACTTGAAATTAAGAGAGACCCCATATGCCTCTTTGAACCACAGTGCCCCAAGTCAAGAACTGATGTAGAAAATGCTTAATATCTAGAATGGATAGAAAATATGTCTATGAAGAAGAAGGAGTTCAAGGATGTAAATAAATACCAGTGAACTGCAGAAAATCTTACCGACAGAAAACAACTTAAAACGGCACTAGATACAGCTTTCAGATCAGCATAGACAGCAGAGCAGGGCTGCAGTGTGCTCTTTGCTAAGTAAACAAACTCAGCAGAGTCACTGTGCCATAGTATAGACTGACTTTCCTCAAGTCATTCACCTGTGAAAAAAGTAAATAATCTGATTTTTATTTCTAATCAGTACCTCACTGCTTCTTGTGATAGCAGCTTCTTCCAGATATCCCACATTTAAGAGCTCTGGGCGTTACTCAAGCAAAGCAGTTTGTAATACCCTTCTGGGAAGAAATAGCTTCAAAGTGTCTGGATATAAATACCCATATTAATCATATGACTGAATATAAAAGTATGAATTCTACCATGAATTGTAAAGCTAATGACTCAGTTACATCCTCTCTAAGTGCCAATGGTGTAGTTCTATAATGTGGATTATTCCTGCATCGACTGAATATTGGCCCATGTTGTGTAATGTTTCTCTGATATAAGATAACTCTGGTCTAACATCTGGGGAAAACCTTAGAAATCACACTCTTTCACAATGCTTGTTGCTAAACAGATACTGGTAAAATGTCTAGAAATTCATATCAAAAGTGTTTTTTTGTGAAATGTGTGGAAATTTCATTAATTTTAACCTCTCCCAGGCAACCTGCGTTAGCCTAACAATACCAGGTGACGTGAACTGTTTCCTAAAAGCCAGACATAGAGCTTTATGGATTTATTTTTTAATGCCATAATGATAATTCATTGTGATCAGGAGAGAAATGCCTAATAAGGTCCTGATAATTCTCAACTGTTTACTGTCATCTCAGAAAGCTTGTGAACGCAGCATTCATGGAAGCTCTTCAGGAGTTGGAGGCCAATCCCTCAGAGCAGCTGTACTAATTTAAACTCAAGATTTCCAACTGAAGTTCCTGGACTGATCTTAAACTACTTTGTTGTGAAACAGAATCAGTGCCTGGAGATGCACTTAGAAACACATTGCAGAAAAGCACAGGTTACAGGGTGCATGGGCAATGATCCCCATTTGGTACAGATTGTTAGATAAAGCTGCCTTGAGACTGCCACAAATGATAAGGGTGTTCCCTGGGAATTAGGATAGATATTTAATTTGGATAGGAGATGGCTTCACCAAGTATCTCTAGAAAAAATACTTTTGCAGAGTAATTACTGCTCGTATTTTAGTGAGTTTATTTCTTATCAAGTTATCTTGAAGATCAAAGGAAAGCCCTTTGTGAAATAAAGTAATGAGCATAAATATATGAACAAATACAAAGATTTAAGTAGACCAGTATTCTGGCAGTGGCCCATAGATAAAGCTCTGAGAGAGAATAACAGAACAGGCCAAGCAGAGAGAAAAATCTTCCTCCTATTATTTCTGGCTTTTTTCAAATCATAACTCCAAGACTTTGTGAGTGGGAAACAGGCTTTTTTGATGTGTGTTATAGAATAGCCTTGGATGAATATTTTCTTCCATAAGATTTTTTCTAATTGCTTCTTATCCCACCTAAGCTTTTGACATCTCCAACCTCCTGTAACTATGAGTTCTACAGTTTAATTATGTGCTTTGTGAATAATGTTTCCTTTTGTTTGCTTTAAGCCTGACATTTGATAACTATGTCACCTAAGTTCCTTCATGATGGGAACCAGGCAACAGTTTTCTGTGTACTTTATCCAAGTCAATATTTTATAAGTATTCATCATATTAATCTCGGGTGTTTCTTTCCTACATAGTATTTTTCATCTCTCCACTTTATATAACAACCTTTTATCATCCTAGGTACACTTTTCTGTACCTTCTTTAGCTCTCCATAGTCCATTTCTGGATGTGGGGAAGTAGTACTACATTCAATATTCAACAACATTTATTTTGGATTCCTTATTCAACTATGTCTACCATTCTGCTGCTTTCATGATCTCTCATGAGTATTGAGCTGAAGCTTGTATAGATGTGTTAAAGACTCCCAAAACTCTGTTTTGAGTGAAGATGGTTAATTTAGACTCATCATAGTAATAGTTGATTTGTATTAATGCATATTGATATTCCTTGGATATTTTCCAAGTCCAAACACTCCATATGATAACCTTCTGCAGCTTGTTGCAGCTGGCTTTTATTTTGATAATGCTAAATAATTTAGCATTATCATCTTTTAGCATCTTAGCAATTTCATCTTTTCATCAGTATCCCCAGAGCTTGCTATAAACTCTGAATAAAACAAAAATCCATATGCTTGTTGGTGTTTTCTAGAAAACTTCCTTCACAGAAGAATTTTTTTTAAAACTTGGTATTTTTTATGTCCTTATGTCCCTTAAGAAATCAAATGTCTTATGAAGTATCTTTCCTATTATTCCAAGCACCTTACTGTCTATAAGAACCCTTACTGAGAAATTTTGTTAAAACCTTTTTGAAAATTCAAGTAAATAATATCATCTACATCTCCCATGCTTTTATGCTCTTCAGTTTCTCAAAGAGCTCCAGTAAGTTTGTTAGGCACAATAATACACTAAAAAGCTGAGTTAATTCTTCTCATTATATCTTATTTATTTTTTCATCTACCCTTTTTTTTTACATTTAGTTTCCTTTTTTTTTTTAAAGAGGTCAGATTAACTCATGCATATTTTCTTCTACTCCAGCTGAAATCTATCAGTAGAACTGGCTTACTTCTTTAACCATTCACTCTCTCAGCACTGAGATTACTTTCAGTAGTATTAACTATCTGACAACTTCATATTTTTTTTAGCCCATAGGCACATATCATCTTGCTGAGGCGATTTGTAACTATTCGTTTTATTGATTAGTTCTAAGATTTTTTTCACTGAGAGTCCAGTTGCAAATAATTCTTATAATTCTCCCTCTGCAAAAAAGTTGCCCCTGTAGAAACCAGTCTAACCTCATAAATACAAAGAATTAATTTAGCCATACAGCTTTGGCCTTATCATCTTTTGCAGCTCCTCAATCACCTGTTGATTCCATAGAGTTTTAGTGTGACTGTCAGCTTTTCATGCTGGAAAGATTTTATTAGTAGTTTTCATATATTCATAAAGAGTTCCTTAAATATTTTTAGATGTTTTTATGATTTTATATTTCATTTTCTGGACTCACATTCTTCCTACTTTCCATGCTTTCACAAAAATTTAAATTTCTGAAAGTTTCCTTTATACTAGAAACAATTTCATAGAACAACTTTTAAAACCTATTCCACAACTGCTGTTTTTGGTTTGTCTTGGTCTTCTGGTTTTGTTTTTTTTTTTATTTGGTGTTTTCTGTTGTTTATATGAACACAATATTTGTATAATTTCACTTTCTTATGACAAAAAGGCATTCTTTTGTGTCATAGTGAATCTTATTAGAAATATAATCATGATGTATATATAGTTGTACCTTAACATCAATAGCAGTGTATTTGAATTTAAGTTTTATTTTGCTTCTGTTGGAATTAAAGAGTGTTATTTCTGCATTTCTCCAAATCTTTAGAGGCATAAAATGAAGATCTGAGGTATGATGGCAGAATTGTTGATTTAGATGCACAATCCAATTTTATAATAATTATTGCAATCCTACCTAAAGCTAGATTTATTTTATAGGAAATACGCTTCTAAATTTTTATGTGCAACCAGATGCCAAGTGTATGCTCTTCATGCTAGGGTGCCATTTTAGTTCAGTGGACTAAAATCAAGCATATGATTTAAATGATTTGGAGACCTATTTCTGTCCTCTACTCTGTTTCCTTATCCTATAGGAAAGATTAGTACCAAGTCAACACAGTACACAGAGAAACTAAATATTCTGATGTAATACGGCAAACCTCAGTGTATTCCAGTATACCTAGGACCTCAAGGAGCAACCCATGTGTCTTATGTTGAGTAATTATGTGTATTAGAGATCCTTTTCCCAGTTTTGACAAAGACAGAATTGATTTTTATTTTTATTTTTATTTTTATTTTTATTTTTATTTTTATTTTTATTTTTATTTTTATTTTTATTTTTATTTTTATTTTTTCTCCCACAATTATGTGCTTAATTTGCTAGGAATCAAAAAAATACTATATGTGACTGACTCTCTTTCTTACACTGATTTAGTTTCTCCTCTAGAGAAAAACATTTTAAAGAATTCAGGATTTTGACATAAAGTTTACTGCTTGCTAATCTTTCAGGTCTTATTCATGAAATCTCTGGTAACATGGAATACCGAGGACTTTGCTACTGCCATAGTGATGAATATCTTCAAATGTTCTGCTGCATTTCCTATTCATTATTTAAATGAAATCATATTTACCTGATGGAGCTATTGTTTCACTGATGCTCAAGCTGTTTGTCAATACCATCACAGCCACCTCACCCACCCACAGATAATCATTCTCCAACTATCATTACTAACTGCAGATACTTTCCAATTACATTATTGGAGACTTCCCACAGACCAAGTATGGCACATCTGAATAGTCTTCCGTGTCTTGGAGATGAAGAAAACCCCACTTTTTGATACTGAAATCACCATTCAGTTTCACAGAAATCTGTGATGATTTAAGTGTCCAGCTTTGCCCAAAGGAATGCAGGCCCTGCACCAAGATGTGTGCAAACCCTGCTATTACTATGAACTAGGACAAAGGCAATTATTCATGTTGCATTTTAGTAGCATAACTCAGAAAAATAGCAGAATTTGTTAGATAAAAGCACAGTTTACTGGAATTTAAATGGACAGTTATTTTCAATCTGCAGAACTAAACCCAGTTTGAGATGTGGAGAATTAATCTGTGCACCTAAATCTAGGAAGTGAACACACAGCTAGATGCTTAAGCTCCAGAGTGATGTCTCCTTAGTGCAAAACTTTCTTCCATCCTTACTAGCACCCTGCTTTCCTACATACAATGTCCTGAAAGACAGGATGGCTTTGTAGAACAATAGGTTGAACTGTTTGCAAATGGCAGGCACAGGACAACTGAAAAAGGGAGGTGCCAGTGCCACTTGTTCTCAGGGTGCCCACCCAAGGCCAGTGTTAACAGGGCTGTTACTACAGGCTGGACAAGGATTTGGCTGCTTTCAGAGTGTCTACTATGGCAGCTGCACTGTGCAAAGTATGATCTGCTTTTTATCTCCAAATTATTGAAACTTACTTGCTGGGGCATGTTCCTTCCTTTTCTTATTCTTGCTATCTGCATTTGTCCATGGGATTTCAGTTTCCTACCTGCCTATTCTTATATTTATTATCAGCATCTGGTTTTTTTATAGCAGATCCCTTCTATTCAGATAAGGAAGTACCAATTTTTTTATTAGTTGAAATGTTGAGTGGAATTTTCATGGTGGGGGGAAGGGGGGTGTGCTACTTTATTCTAGCTCTCTTTCCATCCATTATAAAACAGAAGTTTTTAGTTGTCTTACCTAAATATCTTGGGGAATTTAAGAAGAAAATTATATTGAGCTTGAGGTCAGATGATAACGAAACTAAAACTTTACTATTGATGATCCACTTTGGACATATTTCGGGTCTCTCCCACATTATTTCCAATCTGCCTAGCTTACCTGGGTTACTTCAGTCTTGAAGAGAAAGATATATAGTGGTACTTAATTCAAACAGTCAGTGCAGCAACATTATTATTTAAAGTATACCATAAATTTCTAAAAAAAATTTAAAGCATCCGTATCTGTCATTGTATTGTCATAACTATATCATTACAGTTATGGGCCCTAGAGACATTTAGTTCAGTTAGAAGAAGAAGAAAGTGAGAGGTTTGTGGAAAACCAGAAATAAAGTACTTTCTAGATGCATGAACAATAAACATTTCTAACCATGACTCAGAGGAGTTCAGCTTGTTGGCACATCTGTAATGGGGCTCTATGCAAGTTGTTTGATCCAAACTCTTGCCTGAACTGAAGTGTGACCCAAACTTATTTTTCTAGGCTTTAAAGCCCTAGCTTTAAAGCCGAGTTCTGTTGGTCTATATGTTTTAGTTTTTGCAAATTATCAACCCTCCTACAGCTGCTCCATATCAGGAGGACTGTTTCCTTCCATACGCAAGAAGACATAGTAAGGATGTATCAGAAAACCTGAAATGATTAACAAAGCAGATAATTGTTTTAAAATTTGGTACTTCTCTTGGACTTTTCATCAAAGTTTTGATGAAGATCCCTGGTGCCATTACAATACTTTACTGCAATATTCCATTTATTTTGTCCTTATGCCTTTTTGGATTGACCTTTCCTCAAAACTGACAAGAAATGATCACATTCCAATGTCTCCTTAAGGCATTCTTTCTTGTGTTGTTTCATTGGAAGCTTGGAAAAACCTCTTCCATACCATAGCATTTCTCCTTCACTTCTCTCATTAGTAAGCATTCAACTTGTTGTGAGTAATTAGTAGAAGAGATTTTGGGGTAGGCCTAATGGTAGTGGATATGTTTACAAAATCAGAGCAGAGGTTTATAACCTACCTTGAAACTTTGTCTTTTTATTTATAGTTTCATCAGTCAGTGAAATAATGAGGAAATCCTCTTTGGAGAAACAGCTCTTCCTCTTTGGAAGAATTTATATGCAATTTATTGTCTTTTAAGACCTAACAATGCCTTCTCTTGATATTAATTTTGGTACAATATTCAGGTTCTCTGATAACACTGAAAACTTTATACAAGCTCTTGGATTGTCTTGACCAAGAATCATGTGAACATATTTTCTTCCAGTCTCATTTGGAGATTGTGAACATCGGCTTGGAACTGACTTCTTGTTTGTGGGGCGACAAATGGAAAGAGCTGAGTGTGAATACTTTCCAGAATAAGATGACAAACAGGACAAAAGGCTGTTTAAGGCCAGTCTAGAAGGTCTTGAGGGAAATTGATTGATCCTTCAAATTTTAGACACAGGAGAAAAGCAGAAGAGCTGGAGCACAAAGGAGGAGCTCTATAGATAATTCTGAGCTATACAATGACCAGTCATGCTGGAAGGCCTGGGCCAGTGCATTTACCAATATTTCTTCAGAGTGTTGTTTTTTGTTCATAAATGGAAGTCATAAATAATCAATCGTAAAATAATATGACTGTTGTATATTAGTCTTTCACTCAATTATTTTTAGAATAAGATCTGATGGATTCTTGCAAAGGTTAGCGCCTTAGATGTTTATTTACACATAGCATTTTTTATATACAGAAAATGTTTATTGCTGCAAAAATCTTGGGAATATATGAACTTCTGTAAATGGTACTTTTTCAAATATAGTGGTTTTTAATTCACAGTTTTAGTAAATTATATGATAGGAGCTTTGATTCAATACTGTAGGATGTGCCTGTAGTTTTGCCAGAAATGCCACAAGCAATTTTTCTTTAGAATACTGAATATTTATTATGTGTTGGAAACATAACTTTTCCCTTCTTTCATGTACAGTAAAAGTAATAAGTCTCTTTAAAAGACAAACTAATTTAAAACTTTGGGGACCCCCACTCACCTTTCCAAATAGTTTTTCTAAAACTTTTGGTTTTGATATCTGATTATGCAGTAACATCTCAGAGACATGATTTTTGTGTTTATAGTGTGTATAACTAACTTTCAATGCTCACTAGATTTTTAATGGTAACTCTTTTCTTTCAGGGTTTTATGTTTTAAACTTTTAAGGTCTGTAAACTGATCATATCTGAATATTTGTTTCATTTTGGTAGTGTTGGTGGATTTACTATCTCTGAGAAGCAAATGTGACATGAAGTTATTATATACTAGCATAATACATTTACTAATATTACTGTCTATTGATATTTTCCATGATTGCTGGATTAAATTTGAAAAATAAAGACCTAAACAGCTGTGACTGTGTTAAGTGTTTCTAAAAATGATCACAATGCATAGTGCACTGTTATTTCTTTTGTGTTTAAAATTGTGTTAGGCCTATAAAACCCAGTACATCAAATTTGTCATGAAATAATTTGAAACTTAAGGGGTTGTGTGGCTCAGAGTTATGTGTTATAGAAATGAGAATTTTATTAACATTGGAAGATGGCCACACTGCTTTAGAAAGCTGTATTATCTTTCTCAATTTGAAATTACTTAAAATATTTTGCTAGTATTCCACTTCAAATTGTTCAGAATGACATAAAACCACTGCGAGTATGGGCACAAGCAGAAGACTATCTGGCTCCAAAGATTATGGTCTTGGATTTAGGATTTGGATTCTGCATTTTCTTGGTGCTCTGGGACTTGTGAAAATATTGATTAGAGTGAAGATAATATTGCAAAGAGGTGAAGTTCACTTAATATTTTCCCTTTTTTTTTTAATGTATAAATGCTAATACATTATTATTAAAAATAGCAAATGCTCCCTGTGGTATTTCATCTATCTATGTGTCACATAAGATACTAGGAGCTCCAGAGTGCTAAAAATTAATTTAACCAAGTAAATTTTATTATAAGTACTACAGGCATGCTTACAACAGACAGCACAAAAAGTTTAAATCGGTACCTACTATAAACTGATACAAAAAACCATATGAAATGCATCATATTTTCATATAAATGGACGATGCCATGATATTGCCAAGTCTCTGGCAATGAAGAAATCATCCATACTTCTCTTATGTAGATTTCTTTGAGAAATATTAATAAATACCAATTTAATTCCTGATCTGGAAGAGTCTTTTTATGCAGTCTTACTTGTTTCTAAGCACACAAAATATTTCAATATTTTTCTGACTTGCACCATTGAGAGGTTTTATTTAGAAGGATTTCTGCAGTTTTGTGCAAAGACATGTATGTGCAATGCTAATTGCATGGTCTCCTGCTTAGGAGTCTGTTCAGCTGTGCTCCTCTTCTGGCTTTCCTACTCAGGTCTCATCCTAAATCAGTACAGGGATATGGCAGAGTGTGTACCTTTGGCTGGAAGTTAAGTAACAATCTTGGATACTGTAGGATTGGTATGCTCTTATTTGCCACATTTTTTGATCACGTTGATTTTAAAATGTATTCTAAGGAGCAGCTGTAAATTACATTTTTATTTAAGTATGGCTCAAAATTGCTTCAGGTTAAAATGGTTTAATGTTCCAGAAAGATACAGGCAAATAATGCTGACAGTTAGCAAAAACCAGTTCTAAACCTAAGCTGGAACCTTCTTTTGGTACAGCTCAAGTGTAGTTTGCTGTCATCCACAATGGCTTGTTAAACATTGTAATACTCATTTTCTCCTGAAGACACCTCTTGTAGCATGTTTTAATATACATATATTTGGCTTGCAGTATCAGTCAGAAAGCAACTGCTGCTGGCAGTTATTTCATTTCTAATGTGCAATAACCCAGCAGAAGCAGTTCAGTGAATCACAGAAGTAGCTTCAGGGAACCCATAGGCCATAAAACTAATTTCAGCCTATGAGTAAATAAAAGATGTGAAAGTACAGTTCCTACTTTCTCAGTAGAATCAGAATGACAAGGTCAATAGACAGAGGTAAGTGAACTGTACACATTTAAAATATTGGCACTTAGAGTGGTATATGCAAATCCCTCCCATCCTCTTAGTATAATGAGAATTATCTTATTTACAAAACAGCAATCAACATTATTTGCTTTTGTTTTAATATGCAAATATTTTTCATTATTCAAATTAACTAAGTTTTAAATATATTCTGGTAAAGGCCATAGAGATTGCTTTTTGTTTTCTGATTCAGCTTGAGAAAAATATCAGGATTACTGGTAAAGTTGCCAGTATGAAAGTGAGAAATGAAATATTCTACCAATTTTCCCATTTTTGCTATGTTTCAGTGGTTGTTGATTTACAAAAAGAGTTGAGAAGTTTAGGAACAAATGGGAGAAAAAAAGCCCAAGAAATTGCATAGCAAACTCAGTTTTGCGGAGTTCTGATGCCAGTGGCGTTTGAGTGATGAGAGTTAGCTGGCATATGTAGTAATACTTTCTTTGGTGGCCATTTTCCTGTTGTATGAGATTAGAATATCTTTGTTTTCTGCTGACCTAAGAATTTTAATATTCCTAAGATATAGTTTGTAACAGTGCATCTAATACAACACAGCTGGAGCCACAAGGTTTGCAGTTGGGCTGGTTCTTGCATTGGTTTATCAATTTATTCCATTCCTACATCAATGAGTCTGTTCTCCTTGGTGAGAGAGCAATTCTTTCGTCTTCTTCACTGCTCCTAAACAAAGAGAAAACCTTTCTGTGCAGCAAAAAGAGCACGTAAAAGACATTCAGAAAAATAATTTCATACAACCCCTGAATATTTACTGGTAGAGATTTCTGCTGCTACTTTATCTAGGAAATGAGCAGACACAACCTGCTGTCTCCTCCCTTGCCCAGGGCTACCTTGCTATCTGTGTAGACACTGTAACCTGTGCAAAGTCAAACAATTATGAATTCAAGAAATTAGATTGTAATAAATTACAACCCGTACACTTGACCTATATTGCCTTAGTGCTTGATAAAGTAATTTAATTGCATTTCTCTGATGAAATCTTGTGGCAGGACAACTGATTAGCATTGACTATTTTGGAAATCAATCTTTAGAGCTTATGAGACACCTTTTGATGGAACTGAAATGAAAATCTATGCCATTACAGTGCCTGTCACATAAAGAACACCTCTTACTGTCCAGACTTTTACACATGTTACACACTTTGTCTCATCATCAATTGACTTCATAAATATTTTCTTCCTGCTTCGCTGGATGAAGATTCTCTGAAACTTAGTAAGAGGGGAGCTGTTGTCTGTATACTGTCTGTCTGATTTTCTGCAGAAATGGGTAGATTTGCCATGACTGAAGGAGAAATCCTTCTGGAGCAGAAAGGAAACTTTCACAGTTGAAGAAAACAAATATGCTGCTGTGAGAAAAATTAACTCTAGCTATCTCTGAATTTTTACAATGGCAAGTGAATCAATTAATCCATATTAATTTTCTTTTTCTAGAACATATTTGTTTTGAAAACATTTAATCTTCTACTCTTAACTACAGCTACATCCAAGAAAATTTCTATGTTAAAAGTATATAATACTATCTAAGGTCCAGTACTGTGAGAAAACCAGATATAAGCATACTAGAATAGGCATTTGGTGTAATGGAGGTTTTTACCTTACATTTTCTCATTTCCCTATTTGTTAATTGGACAGTATAATCCTCTTTTCTCACAGGACTCTGCAACAATACATTAATTAAGGTTTGGAAAGTATTCAGTTTCTAGAGTACTGAGACCCTGACTGAAGAGCCCCTGAGAAAATGAGTGATTGGGCCCACAAGGAGGTTTTGAATACTGTCCAATAAATAAGGCCCATAGATACATATTCAAAAGCACAGAGAAAGTATTGAAAAACTGCATGTCAAGTAGCCATTGTCTCCCTCTACTTCTGGGCAAAATTACAGTGTGTGATTTCAATCCATGTACAAGACAGTGGGATTGTAACTTCCAAACTGGGATCTCTATGGGTGAATTTATGTGACAATGTAAACTCACAACAGTTGGATCACTGGTTTGAAGAATTTTTTGAAAACAAGCAAAGAAGCAGAAACTTTAACTGAACTTTTAGAGATAGAAAGGCAGAAACCAACTGAAACAGTTTCAGTAACAAATTGTGAATTAAAAAATGCAAAACAAACAAAACCAAACTGAATTTCTATGGTTTCTAGATTTCTATGGTTATATGATGATGATTACTTTCTGGGTTTTTTTTTTTTCTTTGGGTTTTTTTGTTTTGTTTTTTTTTTGTTTTGTTTTTTTTTGTTTAGTTTTTTTGTTTTGTTTTGTTTTTTGTTTGTTTGTTTAGTTTTATTTTTACTTTTTTTTGTTTTGTTTTGTTTTGTGTCTGTGTGGAAGACCATCAGATATAAAAAAGGAAATAGATTCTTTTTGCTTCCCACAAATGAAACTGTTAGACAGATACTTAAGTTTAAATTTGAGTGATTTGGAAGGCTTAATCAGAACCATGTGCATGTTTAAGGTTAAAGATGTTTTTTTGTGGTTTAGTATTGCCTTGTAGACGACATCCAGGAAAATCCATATGCTCAGAAAAGAATGATTTAGGCTAATAAGATATTCTACAAAGTGGTGTGAGTTTCTGGCTATGGCTTTTATGAAGGAAAAGAGCCTATTATAGTGTTTGTGAGAGCTGCACTGCACAGGTGGACTGAAACAGTTCCCAAACAGAATTAGTTTGCTCATGCAATGCCATAAGCTTCTCCTCAGTTTCCATTGCAGCCCAGGGAAATGTCACTTGAATTTCACACACAAGTAGGATTGCTTCACATCTGTGTAGATAGATTTAAAACAATATACACCAATATACAAGACATTGGACTGGTTCATTTATTCATTAAGTTAATATGTGAGCTACAAGTAGTCAGGTATACGTCGTGAGCTGATGTAGCATATCAGCATATTAATAATGTTATATTTTAAAATACTGGACTTGATTCTTTTGTCATTGATTTCGATAGAAAAGCTTCCAGACATTAAGATTACAAAGCATCAAATAGGATACATCAAATGCAGTTATGGTGTATCTTGTCCAACTATATCTAATTCAATCTTCGATTGGCTACTTTGGGGAGGGATGGGAGCTCTATTATTATTGAGCATTCACAATTATTTGAGAAATTATAGGACATGGGTTTTGTGAGGAAGGCAATTGCCTAATAGTAATTTGAGCAATTCAGTAAACATAACCTTTTAGTTTGAGTAAGTCACACATGAAATCAAGGCTTGTAAGACGACCATGAGCCTTTTGTTATTTGCCTACAGTACAGACTAGACAGAAAAGACACAGAACATTGTCAGAATTGAAAGAGAAAATTAATAGTGCTTCGTTCAATTGCTCCTGAACACTTAAGAGGGAATGGTGGTGTCAGTACCTTCATTGGAATTACAGGAAGGATTTTCAATGCAGCATATTAAAAATGAAAGCATATACACATTGTAGATAGAGATATATCTGAAGTCCTGCAGAGCTTCCCTAAGATGATGGGATAAAAAAAAAGAAGGGGTTGTCCTCTGCCCTTAAGCATAAATGGAGTGAAGATGTCAGCTTACATTCTGCCTTGGCTATGACACCAGATACAGAACAACAGCACTGTGGCTAGGCTTTCAGTCTCTGTTTTTATAAAAGTGTCAATTTTTGTTTCAAATGCACCAGTTCTTATTTCTGCTTTCCCATTCACCCGTGATAGTTCACCAGTCAGTTTAAGAAAAAACAGTTTTAAGAATTCATGCCTTGGTGATAGGAACACCTGAGCTCCCTTGTGCGTTTCAATGCAGGAGCTAACGAGTGAAGACGGGTGATTTGTAGTGTGGATAATACACAGTTGGGTACCCCAGACGTGTGTCTATTCCTTTGTCAATGATGATAACAAAAGGCAGGCATGCTGAGTAGTCAACCGGTGAGACAAAATATTTGTTGAATGGAGAGGTTTATTGGAAATAAATTCCTATTTTTGCTCCTCTAATGTGTTAGCAAAATGAGCAGATAAATAAAAATCACAGATAAATTGCAGGTTTTCTATGAAATTCAAAAATTAATTGTTTTTAATTGAAAATGAAAAGCTTAATTTTTTTTAATTCAGGTTATGTTAACTTTCTCTGGAAGTGCCTGTGGACCTGAATTGATAATTACTTTATTTGTCTTTTTAATGTGAGTGAGACTTAAGCCCTAAATTGTGGAGATGAGTGGATTTATTTGGGGTGAATGCAAAAACATTTTTATCAATATCTGGAGAGTTTTTTGACAGATCATATTTTGATGTAAGTATCATTTCTTAGTTATGACACAGGGAAAGCATTAATATGTTTGATTTGTAAATTAGAAGTAGAAAGTATTAAAGATGTTAAACATGTTTGATTTGTAAATTAGAAGTAGAAAGTATTAAAGATATTAAATACGTTTGTCTTGTATATCAGAAATAGAAAGTATTAAAGATGTTAAAGACTTAATTTCAAATTACTTCTACTCCATCTGTCCTCCCTTTTGAAATTTAAGAAATTATGTATAATACAAAGGCAATGTTCCATGAATGGCCACAGAGGAGAGAATAAAGGAAAATTAAGGGATAACTGTAACCATGCTACTGTAAGAAGAGCAAAACCCCATGAATGTCACATACACTGACTCGTAGTGTACTACACACATGTAGTCCAGAGGCAGTGATGCTCAAAGAGCAATTCAAAAGACAAAAACTCATCCCTGTTCCAAATCTTGATATTCAGAGGAGGAATTTATAAAACGTGCTTTCAGATTGAATACTTCATTGGCATTTTTTCCATCCCTTTGTCATTCAGGCAACATTTGTTTCCTTGTGTTTCCAATAAAATGAAAGACCATGGAAACCAGAAACATCACTGTGTCAGACTGAAAATTGTTGAATAAAAGAGTGTGTGCCTTTCATAAGATAAGAATCAGGAGTGAATCAGCTAACACCAGGTGAGACTTAAACAGCCATAAATAAATCTCCAAAGATTTTCCTTATTTTTAATATTTGGGATAATATCTTTCTTCTAGTTTTCAATAGAATATTTGTTTAACAGAACATGATGCATTACTCATCTGCATTTGCAGTCATACACTAATTATAATCACCATGTGATTAGAGTGCATGGCTTGTTAGGCTCTTGTGAGGATAGAGGAAAGAAAACAAACTGTTATAGCAAACAATTTAGAAGTCTAATAGGACTAGCTCTCTAGGTAGGAATAATTTTCTGCTCAATACACAGTTGGGACCCATATGCAAAGAAGGGATAGAGAAAAAAAAGACAATTCCAGAGAAAACTTTAGTGCATCTATCACCACTGTTTCATTCATGCTGCTTCTTTTTGATTCAGGAAAAGTGCACTTTAGGAAGCTGAAAAGGGAAGACTTTATTACAAATGTTCTGAAAGCCAGACTCATCAATGCTTTGAAGGGTTAACTACCTATAACAGTTGTTACAAAACAATGATAGATTACATTTGCAGTATTTACGTATGCCTTTAAGAGATTAATGCATTGTCCAGGAATGTATATGGCTATGCTAGTGAATTCCTAATGAAAAGTTGTTTAAACCACATTAAAAGTAGCTTCAGACTGAAGATGGGTGATGTAAGACAAAGGGGCATTGGAAATGGAATGGAATAACTTGAATAGAAATATAGTAATTCTACTAGAGAATGTCTACTGGTAGCACCAGATTGTTTTATTTAAGGAAACTCATATTTTACATTTTGTGCAAAATCCCTGCTGCTTCAGACATTGTGTATGGAGTCCCATCAGATATACACAAATATACAGATATACACCCAGGAAATATGTTCCCTAATGTGGAAAATGTTAAAAAACTAGGCTACTGACAGCCCCCAGATATTTTAAAGCTGTACCTTTAGGGAGGGGGCTATCCGCAGATCCTGATTCATGTTGAATCCAAAAGGCAGGATCCTTGACAGCACCCCTAGCACCACGTTGGGCAGTGGAATCTTCAGCTGAGCTATGACTTGGAGGGAAGCACATCAATTACTGAGTTCCCAGCACCACCTCCTGTACTGTCTGACTTTGCTTTGAAGAAGTCTCCTCTCCAGTGCCTGGTATTCCTCACCTTATGAAATCTGACTGGATCACAGTCTAAGATAGAGCAGCTACAGGCCTGTTTTGCATTACTAAAATGGTGCAGTAGACATAAAGTTTCCAGCCTCAGTGGGGGATTTTCAAATGTAATTTGAACTCAGCTCTCATGGAAAAATCAAGAAGACTGATCAGAGTCAATTTTGGAATTTAACTTACATAATGCCAATAAGTGCTATTTCTGTGAGTAGGTGTGGTCTTAAAATACTATCAGAGAGTTTTATTTCAAAAAACTTCAGTTACCTCAATGTTGCCCCATTAGGGTAAATGGGCACATCTCTTGAACTGCTGTCCTGTTATGATGTTGCTGGGTTAACTCCATTCCTTTCTGTTCTTTTGATTCAAATTTCTCTTGAGATAACATCTAATCTCAAAGTTGAATGCCTAAAACAATAAAACTTCCCAAATTAATGTTCTTCTGTTTTGTAGCATTGCTATGCAAACAATTTTGTTAGAGTGTTCATGTCTCATCAGAGAGTAGAGTCTTTTATTATGTTTTCTAGAAAAATGTAGTTATGCATATGGATTATTGTAGACCATTTGATCCAAGAAAAGGTCAAGAAGAAACATTTTGAAGCATTAAATTCCACTTGCACTGATGGCTCAGTATCAGTGTACGTATTTCAACAGCCAGTATGGCACAGTGCTAATGATTGCAATACCTCTTTTGGAGTGCTAAGCTTTGATTTTGAAAGATACAAGACCTAAAAGATTAAATTTATAAGGTATATTGATATTTGTTCTTTGCCAGTTAGTAAACTCATAGAGCTCTGCATTTGCTGGTCACAGTAGTACAGAGAATTCCATGAGAAGCCTGAGAAATACATTAAATTAGAAGGTCAAACAATACATTTGTGTCACAGCTGCATGTTTAAGATGCATAAATGCACACATGATAGATGTACATTTCCAAAAATGATGTGTTAAAAACAGAATAAAATATAACTTTGAGCTCTTTGCTCTCAGTATACGTAGTTCCACTCTGTTCTTATTGATGCTGGAGATGCTCTGCTGCTCAATCAAGCCAGAGGTCATGAGGTATGCCTTCAGTTTGAATTTCTAAGAGTAACACTTCAGTGTGACAAGTCTACTGCATAGAATATATTTTTTCCAATTTTCTGAACAGTGCTAGGTAGGTTTACATTAAAAATGTCTTATTCAGTACAAGTACTGACAAGTGACAGCTCTAGGTCAATACTGAGGGAAGTGGGAATGTTACCTGCCTTAGTTGTACTATCAAAGTAAATAGTGGGCAGAACACCTCTAAAAATGGTCCTTTTGTATTGTATTTATTTTTCTACGATTATAGGGAATTATGAAAGAACTGCCATTCAATTTCACCTTTGCTATAATTTCAGGTTCTTTATTCTCTAGCCTGCATTTAGCTAATTTTTTTTGTGGTCTGTTTGACACTGTGTTTCCTTACTTCACCTGTCAGATCTAGATACTTATCTATTTACTGCAAATGTTCACTAATAAGAACCATGATTTTCTAGGTGCTGTCATGGTTTCTGCAGGAAGTAAAAAAGGTAGTAAGAGACATTATCACCACACTTTATACTAAATTTCATCATTATATTGCCATTCTAGACACTCATAGATTTTTGTAAAAAAATAGGATTAATGTGTGTTTTAGTTTTCTAGACCTCTTGTCAATAAGGTTACCATTTCACCAGGAGCACAGCAGAATTCCCAAACCAGACACTGTTCAGTGATTGGTTTCTTCTCTGCTTTCTAGTTAGCTGTTATTTGGATATTTTTTTTCCTTTTTCTTCTTTGTTTTTCCTGATATCATTCTCTGTAGGTGTATAGCACATTAAAATATGGGTTGTCCCCATATCGTAGCTCCTTACATCTTCCTGTCCATTAGAGAGTGATCATGTCAGTACATCTCTGACTGCCCATGGCTTAGAGCCCAAACTGTGCAAATTTTTATAGTCTTAAATATTTGTGAAGTACTGATTGTGAAATATCTGTCTGTCTGTGTCAAAAGAACTGGGCAAAAAAATTAGGCAGAAAACTTCAGTAACTTTGGTCAAGTTAGCACCAACCTAATTTAGCTAACACTGAGCATATTAAATACTCAAAATTTTCCTCCTATATTTTCAGGAATGAGTCTAGAATGCCATTTTGCCTCCTATCTTGTTACAATAGCTTCATAAACCCTGCAATGAAGTGTTTGTTTTCTTTTCATTTTCCTGGCCTCTCCTCCTCATTGACCTTTCACTGGAGTTTTCCACATCCTTCTTCAAATGTGGACTATAAAACTAAGCATAAAGGTAGTATGGCTTGCTAAGTTGTAACAGGGGTAAAACTTCCCCTGATTCTACCTGATATTCTTCAGGTTATGCTCGTAAGTGCTACATGAGCTTTTTTTGCAGCAGATTGCTCTGACAGTTGCCCTGATGTAATTATCCACAGTGACCCATATGTCACTGCTTTCTAAACATCTGACACTGTCCTGCATGACTTCCTTGTCTTTAAACTGGGGAGACAGGAGTTTGATAGACACACCAGTCAGTGGATATGGGATTGTCTGAGTGGCTGTACTCAAGGCTCTGTACAGCACGGTGTCAGCAGAGGGGACACCAGTGACCTGTGCTGTTCCTCGGGGGTTGGGACTGGGACCGGCGCTGTTTAACTTCCTTGTCAGCCGCAAAGTGGGAAAATCTGGAGAGGGATGTACAAAGGCAAATAGTGACAGGACAAGGGGGAATGGCTTTGAACTGAAAGAAGTTAGGTTTACATCAGATATTAGGAAGAAATTCTTTACTGTGAGGGTGGTGAGGCGCTGGAACAGGTTGCTCAGAGAAGTTGTGGATGACTCGTCCCTGGAGGGGTTCAAGGCTAGTTTGAATGTAGCTCTGAGCAGCCTGGTCGAGTGAAAGGTGTTAGTGCCCATGGCTGGGGGTTGGAACTACATGCTTTTTAAGGTCCCTGAAATATAATAATAAAGCCATGTGAATTGTTAACTATTGTGTGTCAATGGAACCTGGATAATTATAGTATTGTGTGACACAGTAAAGCTAATAGATTTTAATGGCTATAGTCTTGCAACAAATACAAAATTTGTGTGTGAATAATTAGTTGGAAAATAAAGATGCTGATTTTGGTCAAGTTTCACCAATGTTACAATAAAAAAAGGGAGGAAAATTATTAATATAAAATAATTGAATAGAAACAATTCATTATATACATTATATTTAATGTCTACACAATGATATATGATAAAAATCTTCCCACGAGAAAATAGGGGTGGTTCCAATTATTAATTATTCTATAACTGAACTACATGAATTTTAGATTTGATTGATACACACACAATATTCCCACCCAAGTAGTCTGTTGTTTATTTAAAGCAAGAAACACAGAGTCAATATTATGTCTCGTTATCTATGCTGTATCATTCATTAGTTAATCTCTATCAGTGTATTTTACTTTTGACACTCTCTCTTTTCCAAATTAACTTGTCCAGACTACTTCATCTTTCTTTGTTCACAGTGTTAAAATCTCAGGAATATGTGTACATCTGGGTATGCCATTTAGATGTTTAGGGAATTTTCAGGCAGATGCCAACTGACTTCTGAGTTTTCCTGCCTGGTGGTCACAGAAATAGGAACTTTTGGGGTCATTTGCTTAGACTTAGTTAAAGAACATCCAGTTAAGTTTGAAATTGGCATAGATATTCCATGTGCCACGACAAAAAACAATTAGAAGGAGCAGATATTTTATGCTTGATGTTAATTCTACTGTCTTGCATAAAATTCACCCTTTTTTTTTTTTTAGCTTTGTCAGTTTATTTTCCTGAAGTTTTTGCTAAGAGTTTCAAATGAAAACTAGAATGATTGTTCAACTGTTCTAATGGTGGGGGGGTTATTGCCCTGCAGTTTTCTTCACATTGTCTTAAGATCTTTTTTCTCCCTTTCTGTTTTTCACCTAAGTATTTTTATCCTCTGCTACTGCTGCAAATCTTCAATATGCACTTTAAATCTCTTTTCCCTCTACAGTGCTCCTTTTGTTACATTACATATAATGGGTCAAAATGATCTTGGGCACAGAGCCACAGTATTAAACTAGGAATTAATATGGACCAGTACTCTTAGACTGAAAAACTGCTTACAGTCATTTGAAAACCAAAGATAAGAGAGAGAGCAAGAGGCATATTTCTAAATTCTTTGCAAATGAAAGAGACAGGATTGCTGTTTAAGGGAGTTTCAACTGAGCAGAGAAACAGACTGAATGCAATCAATCAAAAAAGATTTATTCAAGAGTCATAAATTAGGCTCTACCTTAGATTCCTTCTGTCTCCCTTTCTTATATATCATCTCTTGTCCTGACATTGAGTCTGAAGCATTTCCTCCAGCCAGTAAAGAAAGATTTTCCAAACTCAAGAGTCCAATTAGGAAAAATGTTCCCCTGCCTTTCAGCATTGCATTATCTGAACCAGTTCCCTCCAGAGCACCATCTACAATGGAGGCATTTATAACTGAAAGTATCTCAGTAGGAAGGGGTACTCACTTATTGTATGAAAAATTGAAAACTACAGACTGAAAACAGGCACAGCTTGAGTGCTGCAGTATACCTGCTTTGTGTCTGTTTTATGACTGAGGCAGTATTCAGCAATTGTGAGGGAAAGACACGGTGAAGATGGCCTGAAAAGTTTGATAAAAAGTAAGAAAAGTGGTTCCAGACCAGCTGCTATGAGAAGGGTCCACAGTTACAAGTGCTCATTCCAATTTTCAGCAAGGAATTATTTCGGCAGCTTTTGTTTTAAGAATTCCCTTGGCTTTTGAAACTGCCTCCTTCACTAGCACTTCCAGTTCCTGCAACAGCCCCTGTCCTGTGAGTTAGCTGGCATCTCGTCATCTGTAAGGGAAAGATTTAAAAAATAACAAACTTGAGCCTCTTTCCCTCCATTGTCAAGGTTTTGTCAACAATCACAAGAGGTAGAAACATTCTCAATTGCTAGTTCATCATGCCGTGATGAATGGGTCTCTTAGCTGTGCTGGCACAAAGGTCTGTGCACCCCCAGTCAGCTTGCAGTGAACTGATTTGGCTCTGAAACACTTTTCTCTCTCTCCCCCTCTCTCTTTCCCCCCAAGTATACTTTAAGCCAGAGCAATTGCCCAGATTTGCTCTCAGCAGAGGCATAGAAGTGGTTTTGCCGTTAGAATTGAAAGGCTCATATGGCGCACAGAGAGGAGTGGGTAACATCAGAGGAGTCTCTATTGAAACAGCCTGAAGAACTGGTGTTTTATTAATGTCAGCAGGGGCTGGAAACATAGACCCCATGTATTTTAATTACCTAACATATAATTTAAGTGCATGTTGGATGCTAGTGGATGCTGGATAGATATCATTGTATATTTACTCTGTTTCAGAGACAGGTTCCTACACTATGGTTGCTCCTGAATGACTTATATGTCCTTATTTAAACATGTTATTTCTGTCAATTATCAATTAAAACAACCAGGCAAGATCTGACTCTGTTATTTCCTTTCAATTTTTCTGTGCTATCGGTATTCTGCAGCTTTTCCATCACTGCGAGTTCATTTGTTTTCCTTGTGACAGCTGATGTCAAGCTGATCTGTATTTATCATCTCACCTTCAATATTTGTTGGGATGTGCCACAATTAGAGCAGCTGACATTTTGCTGTAGGCAGAACCAGAATTATGTTGTGTGTGTTCTCAGTGGGTTACTTGTCTGGCTACCCTTTAAAACACACAGTTATTTAGATTCATTGTTAGGCAGTTCTGTGTTCTGTGCTTACACAATATGTCACTCATTTTGGATCCTGGGTTGGGTTCCTGCTCCTCTGCATTGCAAGGAGTTAATGTTTGTTGGGGCAGTAGAGAGACACCTGGGATGGAAATTAGAATGATCAAGATGATGGAAATCTAAATCAGAAACTTAGGAATGACTAAGGTAATTTCTGGCTCACCAGAATGTTGTGATTTAGAATTGTCTCTGAATCAGTGAGAGGTTGATGGTTGCAGCACTGTGAACAATGCATCCCTGAGCTAAACAGACCCCATTGATACGAGTACAGTAGCTGGCTAACACTCCTAAGGACAGAGAAGAGGAGGAGTGTACCAGCAAGCTGTGGTTCAGGGAAGAAAAAATGGCTTATAAAAGGATAAAATAGGTGAAGGTTCAAATCTGGTTTTATTTCCCAGAAATTACTTACAAGTGATTTCTATCACTTCAGGGTAAGAATTTGACTATTTTGAAGACTAATTTAAATGAAATATTGCTGCTTTGTGATCTGGAGAAGGAGAACAAAATAAAAATCACATTTATGTGACTTTCAAGTAGCTTTGGAAAAGCATCTGAACTCAAAGTTCACATACAATTTTAGTGTTGACCTTTCATTGGTTTGAAAGGATTGTAATTGTATTTGCAACGTTGTCAGACCCACTGACCATGTCAACCCGCTGTCCAGTAACATTGTGTCACATGGAGTTTGGTGCCATCAGACGTGATAGATAGAGCTATGCCGTGTCAATGCCTGATGGGACCTGGCAGAATGTGGGACAGTAATAAGAAAAATGTTCAGCATCTTTGTAAACCCAGTAAAAATCCAGATACAGATGCCTAAGGTTCTTACATTAAATATTCTGATGAAGAAAGCAGGTGTCTTTTCATGTTTCATTTCTTTACAATATTTGGAAGCACCTTGGCTATGTTTGGACTGATACACTGGTTATCTAATGATGATTTAATGAGGTGGTAAGGGATCAATTGACATCATGGCTGCTAATAAAGTGGCAGTCAACAAAGTCTCCTGCTCAGCAGGTTAGAGAATGGAGACCACAACCTCAGCTATCAAAAAGTGGTTACTGTAATAACTTCAGCCTTCAGGGTGCAATGCTCTGGATGCTCTGCTCACTTTGCAGTTGCTTTTATTCATTTAGCTTGGCTAAGCACTTAGTCATAATTTCTTCCTCGATTGTTTCTCCAGAGTATTTGTAACATCTCATCTTCCTTGAAAACATAAAAAGACTCCAAATTTTGCTTCAGGCTGTTTTCAAGCAAAGTTGTGTTCCCTGCATAAAATGAGTCAATTCAAGTATTTAGTCTCTCTATATGCTATGAAGGAAGGATAAGAGTCACACTTGAAACCTCTTTATGTATATGGGCAACATCTTTCAAGAAGCAGGCTAAAATCTTGAATTCTGGCTGTCTGAGTTAGACACCAATATTTGCTCTCTGAAATTACATCTCTGGTTTACTCTGAAAATGGGAGATTCAGGTGCAAAGCAAAAATGCTGCAAAGCTCTCGCTGGTCACATCTAGGGAAAAGCTAGGAATAGACAATGAAGTCAATGGTTGGATGCAACACTGCTCATTTTCATCTATCTCCTAACATTTCGAATTCTTTGCAGGGTTTATTCTATTTTCTTTTCCTTTTCTTTTTTAAAGCAGGTAATGCCAAACAAGCCATTAATAGTGAGAAAAATATCATCTGTTGGAATAATTTTTAGACTGTTTCTCAGATCATAGTGTGTCCTGGGGGGAGGGGAGAATGCACCACTACAATTATTCACACAAGTACTTCACATCTGCAGCAGAAGCAGCAAATTTAAAATGAGTACAGGTTGAGATAAATTGCTCCAAATTTAACTTAATTATGATAATTCACTGCTTTGTTTGTGTTTAGTGTTTAAGGTGACATGCAAAGGCTTGTTAAATGGCAAAGAAACATAGGGAAACTGGAAGGTGCATTGTGCCATTGTGGAACAGAACAAGTCAAGACTCATGCATTCTTCAAATACTTCACAAATATGTTAGATTAACTGGAGAATCCAAGGTTAGTTAATTTAATTAAATTCTCACTGCTCATAGACCCAATCTTAACCTCAGTATCTCACGTTATTTACTCTGGAAGGGGGCAGAAAGACTTTGGTGGGTTCAAGCAGACTTAAATTCCAGATTTGGTCATGAGCTTAACTTTAAGAGTAAACATCATTCATTAAGTCTTCTCATGCTTTCTAACCTAAATCAAGAAGTAAATTCCTGCTTTCCTTTCCTAGTACACATTTTTAATAGACTTCTAATTAATCATCTTCAACGTATAACTCCTCGTAGCTCTTTTAGCTTTTCATTTTGTTGGCTTTGCTACTTGTCTTGTTCATTTTCTGCTCCAACAATCAACAAAAATCGGCATTGTTTTCTCACTATTTCAGATTTATTGGTACATGCTCAGAAAATGAGAATTCTGTTCCTCAAAAAAAGGTAAGATTCCAAGAATTGGTTCATTCATTATCAAGACAAAAACTAGATTTCTTGAGAAAATGAAGCATTCCATGTTTGCTAATGCCTTGCAGTATTCTGAAAATACATTGGAATCTCAAAACAGTTACATGGTCTAAAGATATACATGGGGCAAGGTTTGTCAGGAGAACTATTATCTTGTGTTAAGTCAGTTGATTTATTTACAGTAGCACTCATCACAACATCACTGCTGCTGGTCCACTGTCTAACCCCAATCTGTAAATTCTCAGCTGAATCATCATTGTCCTCGTGCAGGCAAGTGCCCATCCTGGCCATTCTGGTCTGTTTATCCTTATCACACTCCAGCTGTGTGAGCTGTCCCACCATGTGTCTGTGATCCTAATGAGCCTGCAGCTCTGCAAGGACAAGCAGACCTCTGATTCCTCCTGTTCACTCACCATTCTGTGAATGCACTATTGTACATGTATTGTTCAGATGGTGATTTCCCAGGGAAAGGGTGAGCACATTCCCCATCAGGCCCTCATTTATGCTTTTAGGGATACCCTTCTTTCAGCTCTGGTTTCTTGATTATGAGGTCTCTTTTGTCTACAGCACCCTGCACACTCCTCTAGCCAATCAATGTATTTTCCTGTGTGTTTTTATTGAATTCTCTTATGAATCCTGGTCATTGTGGGTGCAAACTGACAGCAAGACTAAAATTGATATTCATTTATGCAGTGCATAGCTTGTAGTATTGGCAAAAAATGTGCTTACATTATAGGATCTTAAAGACAAATAATGATCATCTTTCAAGACTGTCTTGGATATTTTAAGAAAGTTCTGTGTTACTTTACACTGCTTTATTCAACACAAGAAACAACAATATTTTGAAACAGGAAAATCTAATAACTTATTCAATATGAACTTGTAGAGAAAAAGAGTTACTGTATGTTTGGCTTAAGTATTCATTTAGCTTCATTTAATTTTCATATTGCAATCTTAGTTCAGAGAACTAGAGTTTGTCTCATGTCTTCATTTGTGCCTCACACGGTTCACTACATTTTAATTCATTACCTGACAGGTTTAAGATATTGGACAATGATACTTTAAATCTTTGGGTCATTATCTTAGATAATATGTTTTCCCTGCAGTTCAGACATGCAGAGATCTGGAATAACAATAATTTAGACCTGCCTTCAAGGTAGACATGGCTAGATACTATAAAAAATACTATGGAATTCATCATAGTTGAATACACATATTAGATATAAAACAATTTCCATTCAAAGAAGTTATCTTAGTTCCACATAATATACCTGTCAGCAACAGTGATGAAAGAGATAAACCACTCCCTAAGCTGTTTGTTTTTTTTCCTTTCCTGTCATTTATTAAAACAGCCAACTGGCAATTCCTGGATTTCTAGCCTTCAAGAGATCTTCCAAGACAGATGATGGTTAATATCAGACACCCAGTGAAGCGATAGTCTTTATCTGAAGAATATTTATATGTACCTTTTAATTATTTATTCAGTACTCTGACAATAAAAAGGAATACTGGTTTAGTTCTATTGTGGGCATTTTTTGCCACACATTTTCCCATTTGCACCATTCTTAAGCAGAATGTGTCATAAAAGGTAGTCAAGATAATTTTAAGAGAGCTGCTGAAAGTCTGAAAGAACATCAAAGTCTATTAAATATTTCCTTTCATATCTTCAATGCATATTACATATTTATAACATTTGTATTGTTCTCTTGCAGTTAATGGGCATCCAACAGCTTGATTAAATCCCAAAATTATTGGGTTTTTAAACCAGGAAGCAACAAACAAGAAACGTATTTTCCTCAGAACAGCCTGATGCTTTCAAGGAACCAGAAAAGTTTGCCATGACATCTTTGGAGGGATGCTTTTTTATTTTTGAAAAGGCTTCAGAGGTATGGTGTCTTGGTGATGCACCCTAGAACAGGACATTTGCCAGCTAATTATTTTCTTTGTTCCCAAGAAAAAGAATAAAAGTGCCCTTTTCCAGTGGTACATCAATTACAGTGTTTGACAGCATTGTTTTTAGAGTTTGACAAGTGTCTAAGTAGTGATAAGGCTAGACACTGAGGAGGCTAAAGGCTGATCCGAGAGCTTACAGCTGCTTAAAAGGCAGTCACAAAACTGACACAGCCACACTCCTCTTGGTAGCACCAGGTGACATAAAAGGTAACAGCTGCAGACTGCACTTTGAGACATTTAGGTTGCCTTCCTGTGACAAAGAGGGCTAAAATAGGTCACTTCCAACTAACATTTCTGGCTTCTAAGAAGAAAAAATGAATGACACTAAATTAATGCTTAGAAATTTTAATTGAATACAGTTTTACATTCTTATATTTTACCAGAGGACTCTATTAAAAATCTGAGCTTTAACATACTGATGACTGTTTTCTTATCTGAACATTTCACATAGTAATGTCATAATATAAGGACAAAACTTCTCATTTGTTGTCAAGTGCAGCTCTAGAAATGGGAAGAAATAAATGTATTAGATAAAGAGATTCATAGATTGGGATTCTGCAGAGGACAACTGTCAGCACCTAATCTAAACTCCTGACTGCAGGGCTTTTCCAAGTTATTACTTGTGCAACTAGACACATCATTTAGGGAAAGAAGCTTCCAAATGTGATATGACACTTCCAGTGAACTTGTAAGACTTGTAAATGCAACAGTGCCTATGTCTCTTCAGTCTTTGCATTTTCTCACTCATTATTTTTTTTCAGACACCAGTGATATGACGTTTCTCTTTATTGTTCATTGATAAAGATATCAATCAAGATAAATCTGAGAGGCTTTGCCATACATTCCTCATAAGAAAAATGATCTTTTGATAATTATTTACTGCCCACATCTCTATGTAGACCTATTCATCAATCTTTTAAAATACTAGCGTTTGCTTTTAAAATTTTTTTTGCTTAGTTGAGAGATTCCTTTTCACATCTCAGTTTGAAAAACTGCAATTAGTTTTTCCATGTATCTTTTCCCCTTTCCTCTTTCTTTTGATGAGGTTTCCCACAAATTTTGTATGTGGGGAATTAATTTTGATCGTAATTTTGATCGTAAAAAGTGGGGACATTAGCTTGGGGTCAGCCATGAGCTCATCTTCTCATGTCCCCCCAAAGTGATGAACATTGTTAAATCTGATGTCCTTTGAACTCACATCAAACCTCAGACTACATTTTGTCTGAAGCTTTTTCAATATATCTTGCTTTATCTAAAATTGATAATTCAAATTGTGTTTCTGCTAACAAAAAGAGACCAACTCCTCCCACTCCCCACAGTATATAGCTTTATAAACTATACAGAAGTTTGAAGGGAACATAAAGAAATAAAGACACATTTCACTTGCAATATGAGAAATGAAGATACAATTAGCTATGAACAAAATTAGTGAAGAACCAGTTTAGCCAACTGCCTTCAGATAATTGTGTGAATGAGATTCTTCTGCCTTCTTTTAATTAGTATTTGACTTTCTCCTAAAACACTGCTGCTAGTTTCCATTTGACACATGAAATAGTGTCTGGTTGTCTGGTTGACTGCAGCTCTCTTTTCTTCACTGTAATGGAAAGTTTTCTGTTTATCTCTTTACCTTCTGAAGTGTGTCCAAATCATGGGTGGTGAATTTTCAAAAAATGGTCCTGAATGTAATACAGTCTCATTAACTGATGGAGTTTCTCTTCAAAGATGTCTCAAGGTATTTGCTGATAGAGATTTAGCTTCACTTTTCCAAGCTTTTTTTAATAGGGAAAAGGAGTATTTTCACCTATTCCTAATTGTTTTTGCATAAACATTCCAATATATTTCTTCTAGGAATATGAAGAAAAAGTACAGATAATGGTCTCAACTGTACTGTGTAAAGTAAAGAAATTAATGCAATAACTGGTTTCATTCTGTGTTTGTATTCCTCAGCTAAGAACACAGTGTACAGTTCTTATTGGTTAGTAACTCTTAAAATCATGCACAGCTATTTATTGTATGTTATTCTTTCTTGAAGCTGGAGACCTGTAATGAAGTGATTTAGAAAACAGTGTGTGAGGGAAGCATCACGTGCTCATTCTTTATTGCTGCATCGTATAATGCCAGGTCGTTAATCATTAGTAGAAAGAGTAAAGGTCCCAATTTAGTGCCTGGGGGAGACATCTCCATTAATCGCTTGCCAATTGGAGGGGACACAATTGACTTTAACCTGCTGGCTATGGTCCATAGGAAAAGCTCTGACCCATTTAATCAGCCTGGAATGTGTTCCATAACCTTTCAAGTTGGATCATTGAATGTCAAGTTCTGTCGAAGGCTTTATTTAGTCAACCATGACTGGTAACCTCCTTATCTTCTGCTTTTTGTGTCAGAGGTACAATAGTTTTATCAGCACATGTGCAGTTATTTTGTTTTAAAGTTGCCAGACTGTGTTTTGTCCAAATGGTTTAGAAAGATTTACCCTGACTGTGATGGCATCATATGTTACGCACAGGCTGAATGAAAAAGTGAAATTTGTAATTGCTTTCTTTTTCCTGTCATTTACTCTGCTCTGTGAATAGTAACCACATTTATAGAGCTTCAATCCACAGTACCTTCCTCAGAGACTTGAGAAATATTAACAAAAGATCCACCTAGGTTTTGATATTCAACTTATTTTTTCCCTTTTTTTTCCTATCAACCATAGTATATGTTATCAAGCTACCATTATTACTTTGTCATTGTTAGGAATGGATAAATTCAAAAGTTCTGATGACACTGAATGATGCTGTGAATCAAGATGTCTCTCTCATCAGCTGGATTTATTTCTTTTATTTCTGTGCACTTGCTTCATCTGTCAGTTCAAGTCACTAAAATTATTTTTTTATGTTTAACGAAATTATCCGGTAATATCTGCTGTTCTGGAACAAGTGAATCAGAGTCACTTCTAAGGGAAGTATTCACTTTGTATTTTGGTCTATTCAGAAGTAGAAAATCAAGTGAAACTGAGAAACAGTGATGGTCTCAAAAATAAAACCTCTGTGTTTATTCTGTCTGATGAAACAGCTATCTGACATCTACAGCTACCTCATAAAATGGAACCAAATTGATGGGCTTAAGTTATTCAGTGTTTCTCAGTTCTGTGAACATTTTGTTGTTTGCAGCTGTGTAGGCAGTTTTTTTTTTCTCTTTTGCTGTTTCTCTCATTCTCCATTTTTGCTGGGAAGGAATGCTTTATGTCTTCAACCTTTCCATTTTACAAATTGGTCTTTAAAATGCCTTGCTGCCTGGATGATAATAACGGGGAAATAATTTCTGTCTAACTGTAGGTGCATTCATGAACCTGGCAAAGTGAGTGCAAGGAATAAACTGTACTTTTAATTAATGGCATTTCATTTCATTTTATAAGTTAGGTTCAGCATCAGTCTGTCATTAGGACTAAAAGGATGTATTTAAGAAACAGTATTGCATTTCCTTTAAAAAATCCTGACTAGTTTTGAATAATAACAGCCTACAAATATATTAAAGATAATGAGTATGCAAAATGTTCTGTACAAAAAAAAGATCTGACAAGCATGAATGGTGACAGATGATGACCTGAATTTTCAAAAATTTATGATCATTACAATGTGAAAAGTAATTATGAATAATAAAAATCTGTTTCCATAATTAGCTGTAATGAATGCTTATAGCAAGGTAAATGAACTGGAACAATTTAAGGCAATAACACACGATTTGCATTTTATACTTTGTCAGAACATTTTATCATCAGCAATACATTCTTATATTACCACAATTTTCAGCATTTAGCCATGCACCTCATGTTCAAGTATTTGACTAAGCTGTGATCTGTACATAAACACAAAATGGTAATAAGAATTAATTAATTTAGTAAGGCAAGATTTGTTACATTTAAAATAAATATTTTCATGTGAATGTTGGTTTTGTACATATGCTAATAAATCTTTATTTTAGGACTTGTCTATATAATAAAAAACATTTACAGTGTGGGAAAGACTGTCTAAGGTGTCAGTGTTTATTTTGTACAAACTAGGACACATATGTGATGGTCTTGTGGAATTTTCTGTGTGTGCTCATTCATGCTGTTTATCCCAAAAGCAAGACCTCTTTGAAACAACCAGGTTACACTTCTCCGAAACTGTGTTTTAGCGTGTGAGAATGTACAAGTGCTCAGGGAACCCAGAGTCAGGGGATAGATTTGGAACTACTTTAATGTTTGCAGATCTGTCTCTTTCAAATTCTTCCCAGCAGTGAGCAATGAATTTCAGGGTGATAAAAGTTACAACTGATTGACTCTCACTGTTGGACCAGAGTAGTCACTCCTGGCTGGATTGTCATCACTACTGTTCAAGGTCATTTTTTTTTCATTACAGTGAACATTTCCAAAGGGCTGTAATTCATCATTCCTTGGACATGTGATGTATCAGATCTAGGGGCATCTCCATGATTTACTTCAGTTCTGAGTCTTCTTCACTTGTAACATCATTCTGCCAAAAGACAAAATTGGAGAGCTTGTTGAAACTCAAGAGACAATTTGGATCTCCTTTTGCTGTTCTGCAATTTTAAGGAAATTATTCTGAAATCATTGAACTGGTAATACTTAGCCTTGGCTAATTGCTGGTTTGTAAAATATGCTGTTCACTCTTGTGTAGCCAAGCTATTTTTTGAAAAGTTTATTGCTAGCTCCCTGCTATGAATCTAGTTGCTGCCAGTTTTATCCTTATGTTTCTAAGTTTTGCTGTACTTTGTTCTAGCACTCATGCTCTCTCTTTCCTGAATAAATTTATGGCAGTCAGGAAGTGTCATTTCTAAATAAAATTGTGACCCAACTTACGTTGAAGTCTGTGGAAGTCTGTCTGTTGACTACGAAGAGAACTTAAAAAGGGCTTCCGCAAACATGTGGCAAATAACTCTTCTTCTTACCCTCTGTTAGGACCCAGAAGCTGTCCTGGAAGTTGCACTCAAGTTTGTTTTTGATCTCTCTGTGTCTTCAAGAAATGCTCTGAAGCTGAGAGGAACATTTCTCAGCTTGCATTTTATAAGATGTCTTTGGAGCAAACACCTTCACTAATGACATAAGAGTAATTTAAAGTTTTATTTTATTGCAAGTACAAATAATAGATTTTATTTAATATCAGAGAATTAATAGATAGTATCATATAAGCTTAAGGGGGCTGATATAATTGCATTTGGTGCAACTTCTTTTTTCTATTATCTGAATCATGCATTAATGGCTATACTTTCATATCAAAGAAGTCAGGCTGATTCTCTTAGACCATTTTCACGCTCCATTGGAAAAAGTTTTCCAGGTATACTGTCATGTGGGAAGGTTGTGTCATATGAATGAAACCTCAGGTAGAGGCCTGAAGAATCTCATTCAAAACATCTGGGAGTCAGAGTCATTTTCTGTGGCTTTGGGGTTTTTTTGTTACAGAAGTGTTTGGACAGTAGTACAGGCCAAACGGGACACATTTTAATTACTTGTTACTGTTTCATCTTAATCTACTTCAAACAGAGTGCAGTGTAATATCATAGTCCCAGCCCTTGTTCTGTGTGTGGGGTTTTTTCTCTGTTACTCTGAACAATTTGTTTTTCTGGGTCAAATGAATTTCTAGATAGACCAAATACTTTCATGTATGACAAGGACAGTAGGACATCAAAACACATATACCCCAGGGAATGGCTTTAAACTTCTCCTTTTGATAATACTCTTCCTGACATGTTCAATGCATCCATCACATCAAAGCTTTTTTTTTAAAGAAACAGCTTAAATATGTTTTTCTTAGAGAACGCATGGAGGTTGTTTAAATAATAATAATAATAAAAAAGAATTATACACTTTCACAACAGGAATTGCAGTCTGCTTGAGCAGATACATCTGATATTTTTTTCAATGCCCCAGGAATAGAAGTTTGTTGTGGACAATGGTAATTGAATGTGAAAGTCTACAGAATGCTAAACATTTAAAACCAGTGGGTATAGATACATTAGAAACATTAAACTCCAGGTCTGGGCCTGGAGCTCATTCTGGATTAAAGCATGCAAGAACCTGGAACAAGTTTACCCAGAACTAACCTTTGAAGTGGTACTTACTTGGGTGTCCTATCTGTTCTGGACATAGACACACTGCTCACAGCTTTATTTTGAAGAAGAAATCCTTGCTTACGATAGAGTAGAGCTTATACATATACACTAATTAAGAACAAGGATTGCAGATAAAGGGATAATTACTTTGTGAAGAAGCTTACAACTTCCTCAGGATTGCCCTTTTTATACTCTGAGCTGCCACACACCTGCTTTTGCAAACTGGTGTACAACCAATGAACCCACTGAGAGGTTACTGCGCAGGTACAGGAACTCTGAAAGGTGTTTAAGCACTTGAAAAAGCAAAAGCATGGGGAAACTTTTGACATGGAATAATGACTTTTTTTTCTGATTTTCAATGTTTAAAAAATTACCAGGCTCATCTTCTTTGTATTGTCATTTTAATGAGTTACTTACACTGGTTCTTATTTTGTTCTCCTGCAACTCTGTTGTCTTTTACTGTAACTGTATGTAAGTGTTAAGAAAGATGAATAAATACAGATTTTAGTGAGGTTCGTAAAGCTCTGGTGGGAATGGACCCCTCTGCTCCCCAGGTGAGAGTAACCCTGCCCACAAGAAAGTTGGTATTGACTGTACAGATTGCTCAGCAGAGTCACATGGCTGTTTCCACTGGAGGAGTCTGGCAGCAGCCCTTGAGCTTCTTCAGGCACGACAGGAGTGCTGCCCACTCAGAGGAGCAGTAGGGCCTGTACCACAGCTCTGACCTCAGTACCAGAGCAGGCATCTGCCCATTCAGGGATATGAGGCTTTCTTTCTGTGCACATTGGGATCCCTCAGGTTCTGCTTCAATGAACACCCAGCAGGAGTGAAGAAGCAGGTTGTCTTGCCTCTCACGGGAGGGATTGCATGGCCTTTGTGAGAAGCAGCTGCTGCTGGATCCCAATCCCTGCCAAGATCGGCAGTAGCTCCTAATTCAGGGCTGAGAATTGCATGCCCACACTTTCCCATGCTCCATGCTGAACATGGTCAAGGCGTATTGCTCAGTAGAAAAGAGGCCAAGGGATATTGCAAATAGTGGTCTTCTCTGCAGGTTTTCCACAGTATTGATTACAAGTGACCAGTGACTGTGACAAAATTAGGAAAGCTAAGTTCAATGTTATAAATAAATTATCACTCTTGAGTAATTTATGTTGAGAATACTTGCTAAAGGGTTACTTACGAATTTCTTCATTGAATCCATGCTGCAATATTTGCAAACACTTTTTGAATAGTTAAATATAATAGGATTTTAATAGCTTGGTCTAGATTCAGAAATGCAGATTGTAGTCCACTTCAGTCTAATGTATTTAAGTTGCTGCCTACAGAATCACAGTGTTTTGACCAGCATTTCTCTTTACACTATAGACTCATGTTGCTTAGATGTACACGAACATTGAAACTAGACAAATTTCACATTGTTTAGAGCAGAAATGCAGCTTGAATAAACAAAGGAATTCTACTACATTTATCTCTGTGATGTTTTGTTGTACTTACAGCCTTTTATTTTTGGTTGTTTTAGCTTTGTAACTGGTCTGAAAAAACATACAAACTTCACGAGAAGCTTTAAATGCAAACCATCAATTTAGATGCAGACCTTAGTTCTACATGAAGACTCTGTGGTTTGTGCAATGATTTGTGCTTCTGTCACATCTTCTTTTCAGTAATGTTCCATATATTATGTTGTGAAGATGGCAGGGGATGATTGGTGCTTTGATGCACATTATGGCATTAGTTTATGGTATGCAACTGCTCTATAAACACTGAAATATTAAGACTCGCTGTCTCAAATCCTACCTAGCTGACAGATATGAAATTTTTTATTTCATTTAAAATTTTTGACCCGACATTTAAAGGTTTGGTTAATCAGTTTAAGTGAAGCAGCAGCTATTCAAGCTGCTTTGTGTTAAGAAATGCAGGAAGGAGATGATGAGAACTGACTCAGCACCAGCAGTCTGTCTAGGACAGTATATAAAACAGCAACTTACTGTCACTCACTTTTTAAGGTGAGAATTCTTAGTCCCTGCAGGCCAGTGTGGGATTTACTACCTCCTGCACAGGAAAGGAAAATTGTCTGCTTCTTGCAAGACTGTGATGCATGCTGACCATACTGGATTTGGTAGGAACAGCTGAGAAGCAATACTTTGCCTCTGCAGCTGGCAGAAGTGCCCACCTTGCTCTTCTTGGTCTGCACTACAAGTAGTATTTCTTATTTCTGTGAATTAAGATATTTTTGGATGCCTAACCATTGTTTCTGCCAAGCACTGACATGACTAAAATCTTTTCTGATGATAAAGAGCTTACAGCTCCCAGACAGCATAATATCTATTTTGTTCCCTAACTGACCCAAATCATAATTTTGCAGAGATAGAATGAGAAAGAGAGCTATATAAATATTCTAACCAATATCTAATGCCTCTTTGCAGTGCTGGTGATAGCAAATCTGTAGAAAAAGAGTGTGACGTTCCTATTTAATATGAGAAATTATTTTAAATATAAAGCGGTGAGATTCCTCTTACCATAGATTATCACATCTCATTATGTGCCTTTTACAAGACACCTGACTGTTGCAACTGACCATAAGTACATTCTGCAAACTCTCTGGTATTGACTCATCTTTACAAAATGTCCAACAGTGCTTCCTCTCTCATCCTGCCTTAGATCTACGTAAATGTTTTAGAATGGATGTAACTTTTCCTTCCCATGCACAACAGATGAAAATACATAAGACAGGAGGAAAAAAGGAAATGCACATTGTTAATGTTATACTTCATGGAACACTGGAAATTTATTTGACACTGAAGCACTCTGTGAGTTTGCAAGCTAAGTTCTTACTCCTCCAGGCCTGGAGCCCACGGGCTCTGTGAGAGCTTGGAGTCTGACTGCTCATAACAATTTTTCATGGGTCTTTCTGTTCCCTTTGTGTTATTCATTGCTACATCTATGGGAAGTCAAAGAGATCCAGAATCCCATTGGCACAAAAGTACTGTATTTTCTAGTTTAACCTGTGCTTTAATCCACATAACGCCTCGTTAGTCAGGCTTTATGGGTGTAATCCAGAGCCCATTGATCTCAGTGGAAAATTGCCCACCAATTCCACTGGGCTTTTGATCACTGCCTGTACATGTGATGCTAATTTCACCTCTAAACCTTCTGCAAACCAGGTTAGTGACCATGCTAATTTTTCAAGTTTATACATAACTGAAAGTTAAGTGAAAAACATGTTTCCCCTGTGTACCTAAGACAAAATCCTGCCAAATCCAGACCAAAGTGGGAAGAAAAGCAGGAAAAGCAGGATGTGAATCTTCCCCCTGCCCTGCCCCACTTCTGAGTCTGGAGGACCAGAGTGCCATGGAGGTTCACAGACTTGGCTTCAACACCTGGCTGTGTTTTCTAGCTCCAAACTTGGCCTGGCCTCAGAAGTGTTTTTCCTCAGAAACATGGGTGCCTCCCACAGAGAGCTGAAGGGGATGGAAAGCTTAAGCAGTCCCACAGGGAACTTAAATCCTAATTCAGGAGTAACAAAAATTGATTCTTTGCAGCTGCAGAACAATTTTCTTTCCTGAACTGAGGGAAGAAAAGCTCAAGGAGTTCCAATATATTTCTGGGAGCCAAAGTTTTTATTGTACTTGGAAATTTTTATTTGATCAGCAGCCTTGAGATATGAAGAGGATTATTCGCCTCCCTTCCTTGTTTTGAGAACTAGCATAAATAATCCATTTAGCAATAATGCTGTGCCTCCCAGTGTGCTTGTTTATCGTTAGACTTCTCCAGCTTTCAGTGGGCTAGTGCACTCTGATTCCTGGCTGGATTTATGATGCAAATGTCAGACAGGAACTCTGTCCCTCTGTTTTCAAGCCAAATCTCTTTATTTTGTCATTGGATTTGAATTACACATTTATGGAATCATTGGGAAATATTTGAAAATATTAAAATTCTCTTGACAGTTAAAACCAGGTTGTAGGTTAACTTCAACCTGAAAGTTAACTGTAAGTCCATAGGAATGCCATTCATGAATTGTTACTTTCAGTGAATTCTCTCTAAGGATCATCATGTGGGTTTTTGGCATGCATTTCAAACACACAGCCATTCTTTCCTCACTCTGTAATGTCTTTTTACTTATTTTGCTCATATATTGTATCTTTCTTGAGAAGAACCTGGGAATTTTTAAGGGTTCTTTGTAGGTAACAAGGCCCTCTTACAGGAATAAGTACATTAAAACAAGGAAACCAAGTGGAAAAGACTGCAGGAACCAGAAGAAAAACCCTGTCTTCATCAATAAGACCTATAGGAATAAATACAGAAAGAACTTGTCCCAAAAACTTTCACATGTTGCTCAATGTAGTCCAACTCGTGATCAAAATTAAAATGTCATACACTGAACAGATTACAAATTAACAGATAAGTCTTTGAATGCATTTGTTGCTGGGGATTCAAAAGCAACTGTGTGATTTCAGGACTGCAGTGAAATGCAGATTTCTAGTACAGCATGACAGATGAAAAGGAGCTACCATCCTTGGAAGTAACTTATTAGCTTAAACCACTGAACCAAACAATTTAGTTTAAATTGCTTTTGCTATTGTTTAAAACTCTTATTTAAATTAAATATTTTTTAAAGAAAGATATGAAGTAGATTTATATTGCTTCTATATTCACATTGAGGTATGACCTCTCCCACAATTATTATCCCAGTTCATGAGAGACCAGTAAATATCTTCCTAAGGTGGAAAGCCTATAGAAAGGTCTACAGAAATTATATGAGATTTAAAAAATGTACCTGTCAGTGAGAACTGTGAGACACTAGACCTGTTGAGCTCAGACAGTGGCAGTTAAGTAAGACTCTCATGGTAATTGGGGTAGGGGTATCTGCTGTCCAAGTGCAGGAAGTGCATAGAAAAAATTACATTGTAGAAGATGGATCTGTGCATCTTATCTGCAGTGGTAATGTAGGAGATAAAGTAAAGGAGAGCACAAGTTGATAGAAGGAGCTATATGGTCTAACAATGAAGATGGAAAGAAATTGGTTATTGAAAAGAACACTGCAATTATCAATTCAGACCAGAAATGAGCTATTGGAGGGTAGCCCACTGAAATAATTCACCAGATCTTGTTGTGACTTTTCCCTTATTCCAAGCCTTTTTGTTTTGTTTTGTTCCCTCCCCCACCAACCAATATTTGGATATTTTTAAGGGTTATCTTCTACATGACAAGAACTAGTTTAAAAAAGCTCAGTATTCAAGACATCACACTTGAGGAGTGTAACAGACGTCCTGGATTTATTATTTGTGAAAACATACTAGTCACGGTTCTTGCATTTCTATTTTCACGAGCCTTTGATTTAATGATCATTTTAATGTCTGCCAGAAGTAAACATTTGTGCCTACAATGCATATGTACAGACAGGAAAGACTCAAACAAATTCCTAGTTTTAATTTTCGCGTGGCACTTTGAGATTTCACAGGTAGGATATCAGCATTTATGTGGGCAGGGTGTTCCCAAGTACCATTAATTTCAATGAAGGTTGTAACTGTTCGGTGTTGCTAAATTTGAAGTGGGGGTTGATTTATCTTCTGTATAATGAGAAATGAATCATTGCACCTGAATAATAATGAATAATAATGTTGTACAAGAAAGTGAATGCAGCAGTTCCAAGGCAAGAAGGTCATAGCCCCAGGGCATATCTTTTGGCCCCTTATTTTTAAAATAAATTGCCCACTTGCTATATATATATATATCTCAGCAAAAAGATTAGAATAATCTAAGAAAGGTATCTGAGCAACAAAACATAAAATTATCTTTGACTTAAGAAATGTCAAAGTTTTGGAATGTTATGCAAAGTAAAAATACATTATAGGATGAGGTAGGATAAATTGAGTCATTGGAAGACTTTTTCTGGAACACTACATAGTTTGGAGATAAAAGACTATTTTTTAAACTAATCTTATGCTTTGTACTGCTGTATTTTCTAGTTTGTCATTTATGTGACAGAGACATTATGAAATATCTCTGGAGAAGATTATTCATATGGTATTTCAAAATGGATAAAAAGTGGGAAAGTGAAATCTTCTCAATAAAGATTGAATGAATATTTTCTACCTAATTGTGTAGAAGTACATGGGTTTAAAAATAAAATAAAAATCAAGGTTTGTATCCTAAGTCAAATTGCTATAATCACATGCACCTAAATCAGTCCCCAGTTACCATGATGAAATCAATATTCAGAATTACATAGCAACATCTGAATGGATCCTTTCTGTAAGTAAAAATATTCCTGAATACTTCTGAAAATGAAAACTTGAAATCTTTATTTTATTTTAGCCTTCGTCTTTCAATCTTTTGACTTTTAAGAGATGGAATTATACATATGACATTTAAATTCACACTTAGATAGGCACTTATTAAGAACAGGTATAATCTTTGTAAATAACACCTGGGGACAGGTAACTACCAGTTACATTGATTTCCTTTTTCAGGAATTTAGTCACTGACATTAGTCAGAGATTTATAAAGGAATAAACAGTTCTGTATCAATAGATTTTGTGGATTTTTATAAAAAAGTTTTATTTCAGAATAATGGGAGCTTTCAACTGCATTGTGCTGCTACGTTCTTTGCATGAAACCTTTACATATGTTGCTCATTTCAATCCTGAGGCAAATGACAAATGGTCTTCAAGCACCAGATCACTTTTCTGTTTTCTTTCCAAGTACAGACTGAAAGTTTGTGAGGAGCTCAGGTGATTTGGTCTCTACAGATCTTCACTTACTATTTTCATCATGGAGATCCAAATCATGTGATATTTATAACACTCCCACACGTATATGTGTTGTTACAGTTAGACAATTGATCCTTACTTCCTTTGAAAAGGTGCTGGAAATGGTTTGAGAAATTGCTTCCACAGTGAGCTCAGCAGTTGTACTCGAGGCTCCAAGGAATGCATGGTTTGTACTGCCCTGTGTATTCCGTAGCTTAGGGCAGTCTAAATAAACTCAGGAGCTGCTTTCAGGAATGGGATTTGAACCTATGTCTCCTTTGAGGGTGAAGATCACTGCTGGAGGACAATATGGTGCTATAAAACTCTATTAGTTATTAGATGACATTACAGCTGCACATTTTGGTGCCGGAAACAGCATTCATATATATGGCTAAGACTCCAGCTAAAAAGATCAAGAGCTGTGCAATATCTCTACCCTGAAACAGATTAGTAGTGCCATCAAGAAACTTCCTGCCTTATCTCTGCTATACCCTTAAAACATGGAAAAGTAACTCCAGGCTTCTCAGAGAATATTTCTCCCTGTCTTACTCCCTCTGTGTGCTGAGCTGAGCTTCAGTGAACACTGTACCTGAAAAGTCTTCTAAAAAAAAGGCCTCTTCTCATGTAACCTCTCCTGGGTAAGTTGCATTCCTTATAAACAATTTAAACAAAGCCAACACTCCTTAAGACCCCTGGTAGTTAACAATAATTTGTGATGAATATCTGAAGTCTTTTTTTACTAAATGCTAGTTTCTTTCTTTCTTTCTTTCTTTCTTTCTTTCTTTCTTTCTTTCTTTCTTTCTTTCTTTCTTTCTTTCTTTCTTTTTTTTTCTTTTTTTCTTCCTTCCTTCCTTCCTTCCTTCCTTCCTTCCTTCCTTCCTTCCTTCCTTCCTTCCTTCCTTCCTTCCTTCCTTCCTTCCTTCCTTCCTTCCTTCCCCCAGATCTGCAGAGGTTTATTCTTGAGGGTTTTACTTCTGGGGCTTTGGAATATTTTTGCCTCTTGCAGACTGAAATCTACAGTTTGACCTTTACCAAAATATAAGCCATTTTTAGCATTATAATTTCATCTCAATAATTTTTTTTTATCAGAGAATGCCTCTCATTTAAGGACAGGTCATAGCCCTTTGTTGTGGTTTAACCCTAGCCAGCAACTCAGGACAACAGGGCTCAGAACCCAATCCCCACGTGATGGGGAGGAGAATCTGAAAAAGGTAAAATTCATGTGCTAAGAACAATTTAATAGCTAAATAAATAAAGTAAAATACGATGATGGTGGTGGTGGTGGTGGTCATGCTGATGGAAAAGAAAAAAGAGTGAGAAAAATAAACCTAAGAGAAACAAGTGATACACACTACAATTGCTCACCACCCACTGACCAATACCCAGCCCAAGTAGTGAGTAGCCCCTCCTGGCCAATTTTCCCCAGTTTACATCCTATGGAATGGAGTTCATCTTTGCTCACTTTGAGTCAGCTCTCCTGGCCATGCTCCCTCCTGCCTTCCTGTGTACCTGCTTTCTGGTAGAGCATGAAAAATGGAAAAGTCCTTGATTTAGAGTAAGCACCACTGAGCAACATCCAGAGCATCAGTGTGTTATCAACATGATTCTCATACTGAATCTAAACCAAAGCACTATACCAGTTACTAGAAAGAAAATTGACTCTATCCCAGACAAATCAAGGACACCATTCTTCTCTAACACAAGATTTGATGTAACCTTAAATCCCTGTAAAGCCAGTATTTCATGACTTTATCAAACACTGAGTTGGAATGGCCAGAAATCAGTTTTCTAAGACATTGTTTCCAAGACACAAAATTAATTACAAATACATTAATTTGAAATGATGATGAATCAATCGACCTCTACAGTACATTTTTGGGAGGGGAAGATCTTCCCCAGCTACAGTGATTTGTCTCTTTTGTTGACGGATGGAGTGCAGTAAATTCTGATCTACAGTGAAACACTCTCAGCTTCACATAATCCAGCAAAAGTCTGCAATACTACTTCTACATTGTGTTTCCAGTGAACTGACACAGAGATTGTGTCCTGATCACTACATCTTCACTAGAAGTCAGCTTGCTGTTAATCTTACTTAGTTGCAACTGGATTTTGGGAAGCATGTAAGAAATGGTTTTAAGTATTTACTTGTAAAACTGCTTTAAACCTTTTGTTGAAATACTATGATTGAGATCATGGGATAAATACTTGCTTTTTATTAAGTTAGGATATTTCAGGACCACAGGACAAAGAATAATTACTGGAGATGTTTTTTTTCCATCCTTAGTTTAACTGCTCTTACTTGTTTGAAATTTTGAAGTATATTACAGTCTTACATCTCCCATATATACATAGGGAACTTCTGTGTTTAAGGGACTTTTATGTGGACCAGCATTACAGATCTGAAGAACCATGAAAAGATGAGGTAGGGTATATCACCAAGGAATACTTAGCCTTGCTGCAAAGGTTTACCATATCAGACAAATTGACACACTTTATATATCCCAAAGAGGAAGACAATAAGATGAAGCAGTACAGCTGAGCAAAACCAAATAATATAATCACACCAAATGGTTTTCTCTTTCATCATACCTATCTGCCGCAGTTATTAACTTGTTCCTTTTATATCTAAGCTTTGTTTTACAAGAAAATAAAGGAAGTAGGAAAAATAGATTTTATAACCAGGAAATGTATATTTTTATACATTTCTCATAATATATTCTGGAGAGATACATAAGATCTGTGAAATAACACACCTGCAAAAGTGGCAATGCAGTGCATGCATATGGAAGAGAGCTTTATGAACATGTTTTTTTACTGTATCAATAAGTGAAGTGACATCTGTTGACATAGAGATTTGTCCATAATAGAATTACTTAGTCAATGCCATTTTCAATGTTAATTTCTAAGCAGATGAATATTTTCAACAAGAATGACATCCAAACAGAATAGCAATGAAACAGGTAATCTAATTCATTTGAAGAACTATTCTATTAAAGTAATGGCCCCAAGGCAGTGGGAGATGAAGAGCACAGGTCAGGAAGAAAAGATAGCATGATTCCTTAGTAAAGTATAATTTTCCTTTCCAGAAGGAAAAACAAAAAGGGAATTATATTGACAAGGTGCAGGAAAGAAAGCTACATGCTACAATACTATGTAGGCTGAAATTAAAAAAGACCCAAAAAACCTCAACAAACCACACAACAAGTTGTAAATAAAATAAAAACAAATATATGCCATGGAAAATACCTATGTATAACTCATATTAAATACATGGCCAGACTGTTTAGTGCAGTTTTTACTTTTTGAGCTGTGGCAAAGGATGAACTACAGGGATTAAAGGACCTTTTATTACTTTTGCCAAAGTGAGAAATTAAAAGGGCAATGTATTCTTTCTTCAGAAGCATCCGGACTCTTAAATTGGAAAAGATGCCTGTGCAGAATGTTGGTGATATGTTGTGTCAGAGAAATCAGGCGAAAAACTATTTCACTAACAACTGAGGTTGTTTTTCTCCTTTGCCCTTGCAGTATTCATCACAATAGCCTCCAGCTGTTTTCCTTGGGATACAGCCCTATGGCTTTGGGGTATCCAGCCTCTAGGGTACAAAGTATAGTAACTTTAAATGTCAATCTCCAACACCTGCATGAGGGAGGGAGCTCTGGTCCTTGATATCATTTAATCATTGACTTCTCTGAAAATAGGATTGAGCCGTAATACATCCCTGGGCAGCAAGAAGACATTAGGGGCTAATAAGTCTTATGATATATGCACACTATTGATTTACCATGCTAGCTTTTAGAATCTGAATACCAACAGCATTTACCCAGGGATACATGTTAAGCAGGTCCATATGGATATATTTTCTGTGCATCAAAACCATGCACTTAGTGCTTTTGCATTGCATGCTTTGTCTAAATCACTCAGATTGTTCTCAGAACTTGTATATAAATAAATAGATACAAAGACATATTGGACTAAAAAGCTTTAAATAAAAATCAAGTGTTCATAATTCTTTGCTTTTGTTAAATTCTCAAAGTGAAATTTCATTTCATAATAGAAAAATAGGTTTAGCAGAAAAAAGAACTGAAGATCTGATCTGGAGACAACACAAATGCGTGCTTTGTGCTACACTTGAAAAGACAGGCCTCTCATCACGCAGACACTTAACCTTGTGAGGAAAGATTTGTCGGGACGTGAAGTCTAGAAATTTGTCTTGAGTTTGAACACATTTATGCTATCCCAGCAGAGCTGTTCTGTTAACTATTACAGCCAAGGCATGCAGCTCACTATTTCCTAAAGTGCTTTAATTTCTGTTGAACGGACTTGCACTTTCTGATGTGGCCCTGCTGTCCCATCCTTTCAGATGTATGCATTTTACTTATGTAAAAGCTTTGCTTTAATTTCCAAACCTGTCTTACAAAAACAGAAAATTGCATTACAGTGTTCTCTTCTGTAACACTGAAGCCATGGACGCATCAGGAGGATGTCTGAAGATAATACCTTTTAGTAAAAATGCTCTCCAACACATGGGCACTGGTCCAGCTGAAGAAAGGATATCCCCAGTTACATGTAATGCTGCTTCTGCTGTTATCAAGGATTTTCTTAAACTGTAAAACATATATGCCAGCAGAGAATACCCAACTAAGCATCTAACATTAGAAAAAATAATTTTTTATATGATCAGATTAGTTAAACAGATTTTTCTGCAAGAGAAAAACTATTAAAAGACATATTTTTTATGACTGACAACCAAAAGAATGAGCATTTCATATGAAATATATTTTCCTTTTATTCCTGATCTTCCTCCTTTGCAGATCAGCTTCCGAGGAGGCTAAAAATAAATAGTTTCCCTTAAAAACAAAATGGTGACTGAGTTAGTATGCTTCTGTGAAACAGCAATTATTTCTGACAGGTGAAAAGGCCATTAGACATGAATTGATTTTCAGAGGTACAGTGAACTCTTAGTCGACGGGAGCTGTGTGTGCTCAGCACCTCTGAACATCAGGGTCAGCCTTGCAAGGTGCTGAATGACCTCAACCCACAGAAAGTTTTCTACACATTTCAGGAACTGGCCTTTAGAAATGAGACAAGAAATCTGTAAGCCCAAATACACACTGTGAAAATGCTGAAATGCAGTCCCTGAGCTGTCATGCTGTCCACCTTAAACAGCATTGAACTTGGCACCATGAGATCCTGAGAAAGCCACTTAACTTCCCTGCACTCTTTCCACTTTTATTCCTTCTGTGTCTTGTCCTTCTAAACAGTACCAAGACCTGAATTGTCTGCTTCTGCTCATGAATACACTAACATTAACTGGGCTTAGTATCAGTTTTAAACCCTTATTGCTATGAAATGGCTGTTTCTAAATATGAAAAGAATGAAATGTAACTGTTTAGAAAAGGTGTTTTAACTTTGCTAATGTTATGCTGTATCTCCTTGGAAATCCATGACTGAGAATAGGTGACAACAAATGTGTTGCGCTCTTAGCCCTCCATATTCTTCTAGAGTAAAATTTAATTCTGAAACTATGATCCACTCAAAACATTTAAATCTAAGTAATGTATGAAAAAACAAATACAGAGTAGGAAAACAGCAATTTGAGAGAGAACTGGTAAAGATAAGACATCAAGAATTGTATACTGGAGAACGTACAGTTGATATGCACTTTCTTGAAATGTTTTAGATTATTTTTGTCTTCGCGCAGAATCAGGTTAGATCTGTTTTTCAAAGATCAATGAACACTTGAGTCCAAACATATCTGAATTTTGGGGAAGATAATACTGAGGCATGATTTCAGAACTTTGCAATGTGAGCATCTCTCATTTTGTCATGATTGCATTTTCTTTCATCCTTTCCATACATCTCATATATCGTAGGTGCTACATCCAATTAATCTTATAATAGAAAAAAAAATACTTGGAATTAATACAAATATGCTGGATGTATTTATAGGTCAGGCTTTCCACTTAAAAAGGGTTTAGAAAATTGACTCTGTTCTGGATGATGCCAAAGATTCTCTGGTTAAGACCTTCATTTGTGCTTAATTTCCTGACTGTATAAAGGGAGGCTGACAGCGTTTGATTAAAAAAAGAAAACCAATCCAAAACCCAAAAAACTGAAAACTGAAAACCAAACAAAGTAAAAAAAGAAAAAAAAACCCAACCGAACCCCCTTCAATCCACATATTATGGTGGGATAGAATTAATTACTGTAGATACCTTCGGCATTCTTAGGCAGCAGGTAGTTTAAACAGTGAGATGTACTGCTTATTTACATGTCTGCATCTACAAGGATTTTTATGTGCAGCTTTCCAGTGATGCTTATTGACCTTTTTAGTGTTCTGATAACATAAACATAGCTGGGAAACAGCAGTGTTTAGGATTATGATTGCAATAGTATGGATTTTGTTTGGTACAGGGTATTAGATTTTATTCCTTTTCTCCATCAGATGTGGAATATATATATTTCTGGTAAGGTACTTAATAAAACAGTGAGCAGAATGATATGGCAAAATGATGAATTTTTCCTAGATTTATGTTTCCTGGATTATAAGGGAAAAATTTGGTACAATGCTTGTGTTTTGGCTCTTGCAAGATTCCTCAATAGTCTAGACTAAAAGTATGTCTTCTCCCAAGTACTGATACTTGGAAATTGTCCTAAAATGGAACTCTTTTCTCAAATCCTTAGCACCACAGCCCCCAGACAGGAAATACCAACATGAAAAACTTTGATCTGAAAACTTTGATTAGCTTGATTAAATTCATACTTTGACTCTTTCAAAAGGACCCTTGAGAGCTGAAATGTGTGCAGTGAGCATTTAAGACCTATAGCTCACAAAATGAAACTTGACTCCAGACAGGTTTCATTAATTGGAAGAAGTTATGATGATAAGCATTGCTTTACTTTTCTTTCTTCCTAGCAATAGAGTTTGTTAAGATTACATTGTGCTATATCTTAACTGTCAGAGTTAAAAGACTTCATGTTACCAAAGCTGTCACTTTGTGTAGTCATAATGAAACGGTACTAAACAATTTCTGTAAGTCTTGAAGTTTTCTCATAGCTTTCACCTGGGATAATAGGCCACATAGGGCAGTAAAGGCTTGAGTTCAGCCCAGACACCTACACCCAAGTTCCTGTTAACCCACGCAGAGCTTTTACAATGAAATGAGGCCTCAGTTCATTGCAGGGAAGGTCACAACCATGGTTTTGTTATTGTCATCTGTGATGCTCCTTGTTCAGCCACAAGCTGTGTTTCTATTGAACTGAATTTTGAAAACAGTAAACTTTATACTTTAAAGACTTGATACAAAAAGTGTATGTAGCAATTATCACTTTTGTTTTTAAATTTTTTTTTTAATTGACTTGGTTCATTATCCTGCACACTATTTTGAATTAATATTTGTTTAAAACATGTCTTTCTGAAAACCAGTGGAGTCCCTTTAAGTTTTAGAAGATCTGTTTATTGTGAGCTGTTTTCTTCCCACAATCTAAACCCCCCATAGTGTCCATTTTCTTAGACTTTCACTGTACCAGATTCTGAGAAGTTGATTTTTTTTTCAATCAGTTCCTCAAAGGACTGTATAGGTAGTTAATGGGTGCCAGCAATGGCTATAAAGAAAAAGTTCCACCCCAACATAAGGAATAACTTCTTAAAGCTGGGGGTGGCAGAGCACTGGAAGAGGCCGCCCTGGGTGGTTGTGGAGTCTCCTTCTCTGAAGACATTCAAAACCCACTTGGATGTGTAACCTTCTCTAGGTGACCCTGCCTTGGTAGGAGGACTGGAAAGGGTTAGCTCCAGAGGTCCCTTCCAATCTTAATGATTTTTTCTGTCTGTGAAAAATAATATATTTAAGAAAAAATGTCTCTGGTAAAAAGTTTAAACTATGATAAGATGCCAGAAACTAGGTCTTAAAGAGAAGTGTTTCCTCATACTCATCAAAGGAAGTGGCAGGACACACTTCCCAGTGACCAAAGAGCAAAGGTCCTTTTAGAGGAAACAGGTTACTTGTTATGTTAGAGCTTTGAGGATGTTTAGTGAATAAAATCCTCAAAATAAATAAATAAATAAATAAATAAATAAATAAATAAATAATTGCCATTAGGGCTTTAATTTATTTGGAAATATAAGACTCATCCTATGTAGGCAAAAAAGCTTAATCATGGAAAATAATCAGAGTAGTAATTAAGCCAATTATCTGTGGTAGGCATCAGAGTATTTTTCACAAGCTTTCATCACCTTTCTCCCTTTCATCACCTCCCTAGAAACTGACTCGTCAAATAAACAGGGAGTAATACAAACAGTGAAGTCAGATCCCATACATTTGTTTTAGGCAGAAAAAATGTATAATTTTGCTGGTCTCAACTGTGTTTATTTAAACTAATTTAATTTTGTACCAGGAAGATAAGGGACCTTTATGAAATGAGAAAAAACACCTACTGCCTGCATACTGCACAAAGGTACTCCCTTGCTGGACTGGAGAATGGATTTGACAAATGCTTCTAGTTGGAAAATTTCTGCTCTCCAGAATGATTGGGGAAAAAAGAATGTATTGTAGATGGGGTGGGACAGGCTATCCTCCTTTCTGGTTATTGCCTACTGTGCAGGACCCATAAGGGGCCCCAGGAGCTAAAATACAACTACAAGCAACTGTGATATGCTGACCTGAGTGTGAGTATGGCAAAGATATTTAAAATATGCTGGTTTCTCCTTCCTAGCCTTAGGTCAAAGATAGAAATCATTGGTACTTAAGCTTGTTATATTTCATCTTGAGTTTTCTGAAGTTCAGTCCTCACTAAAATAGAAAAGGATGTATTCTATTAGAGCTTTTGTTCCATGTACCTGCCTTCCTGCATTGATCATTCCTCTTTTATAGAACTCTAGAACAGGAGTACATGGGAAAAGAAATGTTTCTTTTGAGGTAAATTAGGTAGGGGGAAACAGAAAGACATGCTTATTAAATGAGGATTCATTTGAAACTGGGTTAAAATATGAAAGTACAGGAAAAAGTTACAGTGTTTGAGGCAAAAACGTATATATGAAGAAAAGGCATAGATCTGTACGTCTGCTGCAGGGAAATAAGGCAAAGCGAGATCTACTTGAAGCTAGTTGGCTAATTAAGAAAGGATGGCTAGAGAATTCAGTGTTCCAGAAGAAACATCACACAAGTAATGTGACTACTATAATTTGTGACTATTCTTTACTGGGAGCCCTGGTGCCCACTTATATCTGGGTGGATACTCTGCTTTAGCCTTGGTGGGTGGGTGTAACCAGACATGCTCTCATCAGTCTGTGGATCCACAGTGAGCTCCCTTAAATGTTTTATCACTATTTCTCCTTTCCCATCACCTAATAATCTGATTTCAAACTAATGAGAAGTAGAAAAACAAAGAGTTTTTTTCTTTTGATTAGAGTGTCCTGTAGAAACTGCTTTGGGTTTTATTCCACATTTATTCAAGTCCCCTGTCACAAGTTTGCATCACAACAGAGTATAGATCTAGAGGAAGCAATGGCTACCAGAAAAAAAACAGATGCTTTCCTTTTTGACTGGAAGAAACTAGATAAAAATTGTGTCACTGTTCCTTTGGTTGTCAAGGCATTCATGATACTTAAGTGTGTGATCTGGTGCCATAAAATCTTCAGTCAGGATAAATTTCTGAGAAGCCTGATTAAAATCACTCTGTATTAGCCTTTTGTCTCAACTTTTCTAGTGAGAGATATAACCTCTCTTGACCGTGGGCCAAATTCACTTACATCAGCAGAAAGAACACTTAAGATTTCATTGTGTGTATAATCAATGTGTGTTATATACTGTTCAGCATATATTTTTGTATCTTTTGGTGTATATGAAATTTTATTCTGCTTATTTTCAGTTTTCCTGACAATGCTTTTCTATGTGGTTGTTGACTTTAGGAGGTTTAATTTAGGTGGTAAATACCTCTATAGGCCATATATATCACAATAAAGTGCTCACATAGTGTGCTTTGTTCTGTCCTAAGTAGAGGAGAAATGTATATCATAACATACATAACACAGATGTAATTGAAGTACATCTAGTAAGATGCAATTCTACACATTTAGCTTTTACTAGAAATGGATATAATGTTGTAGCACAAATTATTTTGATTTAAGATGGCACGTGCTTTATGGTGCCGGAAGCCAGGGAAGCAATTTCCAGAATAGTACTTTGAACATTTACCACATAGCATCCTACTATGTAGGATGTGCCTATGTAGGATGATCCTACGTAGGATGTGCCATCCTATGTTTTCAAGGATGCATTTTAGGTTTCACTTGGTGCAGGGAATGGGAGAACCGAAAGGGAATAAAAATATATATTATTTATTACAGGATTTTCTACTTTTATGTAATAGTAATTTAATCCTAGATTAAATTCAATAAATGTACAATACTGTTTTAGTGAATTCCATTACATCAGGATATATACAATTAATTTCCATGGTGCATCCTACATAAAAGGAGAGACTGATTTTACTAGTTCATGCAACAGTAAAAAAAGTTCCTCTTTTTCTTCATAATATTCTTGGGTGATTTGAAGGAAGAATGCTTCAGAAAAAAAGAGGAAAATACAATTAAAGTAAAAGTTACTCAGATAAGACTGTCATTTGTTCATATAATAATAAAGTGATACTTTTGATCTACTTATCAGCACTGTTATCTGACACTTGGATAATGGAATAGTGCGACGTTAGAGGTTAACAACGACACTACTTTCTGTAAATGACAGTCCTTCCCATGGCTCTCTGAGCCTGTCTGAAAAGTTTTCATTTGCATAAGTGGGCACAGTGGTTGCAATATGAAAAATGAAGCTTGATAGTCTTTAGGAGTCTGAAGTCTTACCTGCCATCTGAAAAAGAATGTACCTGCTCTGCCTTGCCTCCAGGACTCCAGACTTGCCCTTTTACATCTGTGACATGACAGTTATACCAAAATGAACACTGGAAGAAAAAAGAAAAAGGAAACAAAAAAGAATGTCAAATATATATCTTATTACCATATATACAAATATATACATGCCATATATAATGTCAAAATCCATACCTTATAGTTTAAAAAAGGGGCTTATTTGGTTAAGTAAATGTCTTTATTTTTCTGTCTTGAAATAGACTTCTATGGTGAAAAACTTGGAAAAGTCAAGCATATAACTAGAATTTTAACATTTTTGTTGTAAATACATATTAAATACATATTATATTTTTCTCACCATTAGATGACTGTCTAGAATTTACTCTGGGAGTGGATTTTTCAAATCAGGTAAAAAGTATAAAAAAGTAAAAATGTATAGTTGAAACAGATTTTTAATAGGTTATATAGGTGGTTATGATCAGAATCTAAATCTCTTGAGATTTTCAAAGAGAAAAATCTGTTAAAAGCAGTTTTAGTTGTTTAACCCAAATAAAGGGTTTGACAATCCTACTAGACACTCATTCATACTCTTCAGCAATTAAAAGCATTGGAAAATGTGATTTTCAGACTTAAAAATATTTTAAGTGGAACTCAGAATCTGAAGCTACTAATTTAGTTTATTCCTGTCTGTTGAAGATAAAGCACCTGGCAAATCACTAGTGCTCTATATTTTAAGCTAATTCTTGAAAGTTCTCATGCATTTTATTTAGGGAAGAGAATTTTTCCCTGAAAGTCATCTTATTAATTTTTAGTTTTAAAAGTTACTAAGTTTCTAAAGCATTCAGAATCATAATTTTGTTTAAGGGATCAACTTTAACAAAGTGTAGAGACTTTAACAACTATCCTGAATACTTTTAATTAAGATTCAAATTTCCCACATATACTTTCACTGTTGGTGTAGAAAATTTAGATCTATGCTGCTTTCCTTGTATCTTGCTAAATACTTTTTTAGTTCAGATTTTGAGTTTTGAATGTCTATACAGAGTTTCATTCTAAGGACCCTCTCACTGTTGCCAAAATATTTGGTTCTTTGGAATTTGAATTTTGAACACAACTCAACATTTTTTCAGAAGTTTTCAAAACATAGAATTCATTAATTTATTGTACCTGACATATCTGGCTATATTTCTGATTTCCTCTTTCATTTCTTCAGATCTTCTTTTTCTTTTAACCCTTTTAAAAAATCCTTGCATTTCAAGCTCTCTTTGTTATACCTTGCCACTGAATTCTGGTTTTATATTTCATATAAAAGATTTTGTTCTTTTCATTTTCACATTAGTTCTTAGTTAATCTTATTATTTCTCATTCTTCCTATTCTTCTTTTATCATAACTGCTCTATGTGACAGTTCAGAGCATTAAACATCTGTAGTTGACAGCCCTTGTCTCCTGCAGGAGAGGAATGTGAAGTAAATGGGCTCCTAATAGCTGTCCCCAGTGAGAGGTCCTTCATCACAACGTGTTGTGGGTCTCAGAGAGGTAAAGTCTTGTGTTTTGCACTCAGGGTGGTGACTCGTGGCTTTTTGGAGGGTGGCACAACATTGAACTGGTGACCCTTCTATGGTAAAAATTAGTGAGCAATTTCAGAGAAGAAATGCTGCTGCAATACTGTGTGGAAAAGAAGCTTACTGACTTGAAAGATCAGCCACAAGATCTGATGCTTATTTTGTGAGATTTTTGAGAGTGTTTGGTTTGAGACATCATCAGAAACAAACCTGATCATCATCTCAAAACTGAGCTCTGTTGTTCATGTTCTTACTGAGCACTAACAGGCAGGGGCAGTGACAGCTGCACTTCTGGGGGCTGATGAAGGCATAGTGCGTGTGCCTCATCCAGCAACCTCCTGGCAAGCCTGGCAAACACCAAACCACTGTCTTGTTCTTTAGGGGAACAACTTCTGTGTCATCTGCTACAGCTTCTGTAGTGGTGGTTCTTATCCAAAAGATGATGACTCAAATGTCACCAATATTTTTCCCACCAAGGCATGGTGTGTAGTCTCCAATGGGTAGCATAGATGATATCACTGAAAAAGAGGAGTCCCCTTGTCTCAGATTTTGTCCTTTATGTGCAGATGTGAATGAAACTGATGCTGGTGGAAATACATAGAAAACAGAATGACTGAACTCTGGATTCACAGAATGAGTTGGTGAATATTTGCAACTACTTTTTTCTATTCCTGATTCTTCCACATGTGATAGAAAAATGACCCTTGTCTGATCTGTTTATCTCCGCTTCTTTTGCTTTTCCTGTGGAACATTCAATTCTTATTGTACTGTAAGATTAGACTTCAGTAATGCATAGCTCTGAAAAGCTTTTTTCAACCAACAAAGTGTCTTAGTGATATCCAGCTTTGATAGAGTTGCATAAGTATAGGTTTGAGATACATGAGGCAAGGGGGCCTGAATGTCTTCCCAAGGAATTACATGTATGCTACTGAAGTGTGACTGGTTGTACGAAATGTACGCTCTTAAGGGAAACTGATGAATTTTACTGTGTTTAAAGGATTTATTGGAAAGTAATGGGTTATAAATGGTATGGGTTACACTGTCCATGTAAATCAAAGTAGTTGTAGTGAATTAAGAAACTGGTTCTACAAATGCGTTTGTTAACAGCAGTACTGGTCTGACTGATTATAACAATTTTATGGCAAAACCGTATCAAGTTATAATTCTTTTTCACAAAAGTCTGGACTGATTTCTCAGGTTTAGTCCTGAAAAAGTTGCAAATTTAGCTGCTTTTCAGAGGAGGAACAGTTGCCTTCCTATAGCTTTGTCTTGGCTTGGAGCAGTGGTCAAATTGCTGAAATGTATTCAAAGAAAAATATTGTTTCTCTGTCAAACTCAAATTTTATCTAACAAGTGTTGACCATAATACTTTGATGAGAGAAAGGCAAAACTTCTCAAACATCTTATTTCCTTTGGACTATGCTTTGCTCTGACTGTGCGCTGATTACTTTTGTCAAACATTCTTTTCAAATTTATTGTTTTGATTTTTTGGCTAAATCAGATAAGTAAATTTAATCATACAACTTTTTAATCATACAATTTTTTCAATACCAAAGAAATATTTTAACCCATCCTGCAAACTACTATCGCTTTTTTAACCTTAAGGTTATGAGGGGATTCATGCTCAAGAGCTGATGGTGAATTAAGTTAATAAATACCTACATTAGTACATTAATATTTGTTTGAGGTAAATAGACCAGCTAAGTTGAGTGGAGCTCATAATGCTGATATATAAAAACATGTTTCTACCTGTTATGCTAAGAAAGAGCCTAAAGCTACCTTGAAAATAACAGTGTATAATTATGGCTTCCTGTCATGCCAAAATTTCCCTTCTGCTTTCTTCCCGTATTTCTTCCAGTAGTTGAATATCGAACAGGAGATGTATTCTGATCACTGGATGAAAGAATGTGACTGAATTCAAATGTTAAAAACTACTGCTCAGCCTATGAATTAAAAAATCTACCACTTGAGAAAACTGGAATAAATTACTTCCTACTTGAAGTAGATAAACTTCTAGCATTTTTAAACAGAAGAACTCTCTATAAAAATTTAAAAAATAAAAAAAATATTCATTACTTATCCTAAAACTGGCACATGAGGATTCCAACTGTAGATTCTCTACCTATTTAACAAGCATTAACTAAACAGGTATACATTTTAGGATCAGAAAAGGAATCAGTCCTTATTTAGGCTAGTATGTTCTCCTGAAGTTTTCCATTGTATTGCTTTAGTGACAGAGTGGGAAGAATATTTTTCAAATTTCTGTAATTTTTTCTGGCGATAAGAATTTGGTGCACCCACCCCCAGATTAATAATGATTCTGTGAAAGACATGTGAGAAGTTTAAACTCTTTGTAAATGTCATTGACGGAGAATTTGAAGATGATTCTTTAGGGAAACCAAGAGGAAAATACGAAATGGAAGTAGAATCTTTTTGTGTGCCTTTTATGATCATTGGTGTTGAACTGAAGTTAAAGAGACATGAGAGGGGTAAGCTGGCCTCCACTTTCCCTTGAGGATCATCAGAACCATGATCCACTTAGAGAATGAAAATCTCTTCAGCATGGCTGACCCTTATCCTGAGCAGGTCAGCAATCCATGGAGTTGAGTGCAATAACTTTGCATGAATTATTAAAATAGATAAAACTGATAGTATCTAAATTATTTTTTCTCTATGTCTAATGAGCTATCAGGTTAAAAATGTTGAGTTCAGGCTAGAAGGAGGATAACTAGTTGGACTGTTCACTTTACAATGAAAAAGGACTTTGTTTTATGATGTTAATTGCTGGCTATATGTCCATCATGACACTTGATGCTTCATAGTACCTCTCTGCCTTTTCAGCCTTGGAGATTTGATATTAACTTACTTTTGACTGAAGAATGACCTTTAATGAAACTAAACAAGTGGTGATCGGCTCAGAACTCTCTTCAGCATGCAAAAATCCAGCACCACACTTTGCCTTTCCTACCCTGAAAGACTGATGAAAGAGGGAGCCCAAAGTCCTAGACTTAATGAACTCAACAGTCTTTTCTAGGGTTGGTCCATAGATTAAGGGAATGTCTGCGTGTATATCTAAAAGGACGAGAGAAGTGGTGGTATAGTGGTCAGGGTGGGACCTGGCATGATGTAAATTCTATGGAACAAGCGATGGACACTGCCCTGATTTCAGCTGGAATAGACTTAATTTTCTTCATTGGTGTAGTGCCTTGTTTTGGATTCAGTATGAGAATAATGCTGGTTGTTACTGAGCAGTGCTTACCCCAAGTTGAGGACTTTTGGGTGTCTCGTGCTCTGCCAGAGAGCAGGTGCACAAGAAGCTGTGAGGGATCATGGGCAGGAGAGTTGACCCAAACTGACCAAAAGAATACTCAACACCACAGAATATCATGCCCAGTATGTAAAATGGGGGGAGTTGACTCGGGTGGGCCAATGGCTGCACAGGGTTGGGATGGGCGTTGATCAGTGGGTGGTGAGTAATTGTATTCTGCATCACTTGTTTCTCTTGGGTTTATTTCTTCCCATCTTCTTTTCCTTTTTCATTATTATTTAAATTTTTAATTAACCAACTCTTATTATGTCAGCCCATGGGTTTTACCTTTTTCTGGTTCTTTGTCCCATCCCACTATGGTAATGTGTGGGTAGCAATCGAGCAGCTGTGTGGAACACCCATTAATGGCCATGACAGCAATATTTCTCACACAGTATTATTTCACATGTTTCAAAAGTTACTGACTATGGAGTAGAAAATTGGTAGGAATAATTCTTGTTCCTACTTATTCTTAGGGGTGACTGCTGTAAAGTTATGAAATAACTGCCAAACCAGCAAACTTTGTTGGATTATGTAAATACTGAGGCAAATTATAAATCTCCTCATAAAAATCTCTCTTGGTCTTGGACAGAACAATCTGAGGCCAATTCAGATGAAATTAAATGAAACCCAAAAGTAGATCCTCTAACACTGTTTCAAAATATAAAAATAAATTTGACAGTATCAGGTAGTTTCTGAAATCAATTCATTTAAGAAGCTTGGAGAAAAAGCTGACTGAAAAATTTGTCATTTTCTCAATGTAGAAGTGCATAAACTACTTCAAATATGGACTCCAAAGAAAGGGAAATGAAAGACTATGATATGTCGATCTGCTTGGAAAACCTAATACTCTTATAAAGGATATTGACACTATAATGAATGGAAAAAGAATGCATTGATGAGCAAAAAACATATGTATTTTAGGTATTTGGAGATAAAGTGAAAAAAACCACAAGAATTCAAACAGAGGTAGACCTTACATAAGAATGTAAAACTACCATTCAGGTGTTTTATGGACACATGGATAAAAAAAAAAGAAAAGAAATGGATTATGAAATATAAAGCACTAGTTATGCCAAAAGAAAAAAAAATCTTTTTGTTTTGGATAAGATAGTGATCTAAACAGAGAAAATACAATAGGACCGTATAGTCTGGACCTCCACAAAGCATTTGTTGTGGCCATACACAGGAAATTCAGTCAAATGCATAGTGCAGAGGTTTGAAGCAAGTAGAAATAATTTTAGGATGATCTAGTTTCTTTAATCATCTTGACAGACAAGGAAAAAGAAAAGTAGTTGGGAAAAGTAGTTGGGAGTTAATATAGAATATAATTTGAGAAGAAATGAATGGGCTTGTATATTATAGGAATAAATCAAACACATGAAATACAAACAAATTTTTAATTTAGGCTTTGATTTGATCACTGGTGTTTCACTTACTTCTAAACGGAATCTGGATTCTGAAATCAAATTCATGAATAATAAAATTATAGTAAGACTATTACTGTTAAAGAGTAAGATGAAGGTTTGCACCTCTGTGACACAGTAGAAGGACCTCGGTGGGAGTGACCAGTGTGCTGCTGCAGCAAAGCATGCCAGTGGGATGTTGGGTAGCATCAACAAGTGCATGACCAGCAGAGGCAAAGAGGCCACAGTCCCACCATACTGAGCACTTGTCTAGCCACACCTGGAACACTGTGTTAAGTTTTGCTTTACAAAAACTGCTATGCAACAAATATGTGGACAGGCCAAGAGAATTGTGTTTGTTCAGTGTTGAGAAAGGAAAGCATAGGGGACACCTTATCACCACGTTCCACCATTTACAGGGTGGCTACAAGGAAGATGGAGACTCCCGTTTTTACAAGAAATCACATGGAACAGACAAGGGGTAATGGTTACAAGTTACTCCTGGGGAAGTTCTGATTTGACATAGACAGGAAAATTTTTCACTATAAAAATTATCAGATATTGGAATAATCTTCCCAGGGAAGTGGTGAATTCTCCAATGTTGGACACTTTTAATATTCAGTAGGACAAGTTAGTGGGCCATCCTGTCTAGATCATGCTTTTGCCAAGAAAGATTGTACTGGATGATCCTTGAGGTCCCTTTCAACTCAATGTACTATGATTCTGTGTTTTATGCTATTAATAAGAAATGAGATATAAAAGGCTTGTACATATATCTTGGAAGGTAATCCCAACAGTTTTAATGCCAGCATATATTGACCCTACAAATAGAGGAAAATCTATTTTTAATTTTTCTTAGACATTTTAGGAAGGTTAATTTCAAAAGTGTATGCTTATACATTTTGCCTGGTGTAGGGTTAGACTATGTGTGTTATAGAAAAGCAGGCCTGGAAGGTCCAGAGTGAGCCTCTTCCCTAGGCCCGAAGGTGACCAGGAAGCATATCCAGGTCACCAGGGATGGCCATGGGAAAGAGGATCATGGGTTTGTGGCCTTTTAGACCTATTGTGAGTGAGTATTGTGGTTTGTGACCTTATGGGTTATTATCTATCTTTCCTGTTTATAAGAGGACACATCCTGTCTGTGGGATGGTATAAAGGGAATTTTTACTACATGGTAGTAGGCAGTAGCCATAAGGCAGTAGCCATAGTAGGAGTCATGGGAGTAGTCCTAGCAAGTAGGCATAGAGTGGTCTGTAGTAGTCTTAGTCTCTGTCTGTATAATAAAGGACTTTGCACATCACAATCTCGTCAGAGAAGTCCTTTGCCCTGTGTTGAATACTGCAGCCTGGCACTCCTGAATTCTATGAGATGTGGTCTCTGAATTTACTGCAACCACTTGGAAAATAATTGTCTCACTACAGCCGAGAAATGGACTTAGTAAGTTCCTCGATTCTTCCTTTCTAAGCAAATTCAAATTGCAAAGATGAGGCTGAATAGCTGAATAGGGGAAATATCCCACCTTGATTTCCCCCTCTCCCCTTCAGTTAAGACATGTGAATTAAAATCTATAAACTCCTGAGTATCTGAAAAGTTTAGGCACTGAGATACAATAAATACATCCACTTCTAATATTCAAGGTAAAGACAGAATATTGATAGCACTACAGCTGAGGCATGAAGTCCTATTTTTGCTACAGCATTTAGTAAAATATTATCGAACCACTTGGCCTACCAGCATTGATCCAGTCCATATAGATTATGTATGGTAATTTTATCTTGGTTTATTATAATTAACGTCAATTATTTTATTCATTGCTTGGAAATATGCAGCTGTACCTTCAACTTAGATATATGCCATCATACGCAAAATATTGCAACAGAGAGTAGAAACTCTTTTGAAAAAGACCGGACACCCCAGCTGAAATATGTTACATTTATTTCACACTTTGGGTGCCAGACTCCCTGTCTTGCCACCTGAACCTTGACCTAGAATGACCAAACACTAGTCATGCAAGAAAGTCTTTTATCATCCCAGTTTCTTCAGTCCTTTCAACAAATGTTGTCAATTATGTCATTTAAATATGCTGGGCACGGTGAAAAATTGCCTGCTAAGACTAGTCTTTTAGGTGAGATATAGCCATCTCTGAACTCAGAAGACAGAAAATGAGACTCCCAGTCCCAATCTCCTTTAATTTACAATGTTCTTTATTTCCCCCTCCTGCCTCAGAAGGGCTTTCAGCATTATCAGGACATGCACACTTCTGGTAGAAAAAGGTCACTGATTAATTCACTCTACAACACAGTGCTTTGTGAACTTTTCAGATGTAAATTCTATTGTTCTGCTTGTTGGAGAACATGTAACTGGAAAACATAAGCCTGTTCCAAGCAAAACCATGAATGCAAAAGGACAAAAAAAATGAATTCTTTAAAGCAGCATCACTAATTAGGTGAATGAAATTAATCTGCAAAGGCCCTGGGTCTGCAAAGTTGCTTTGGTTGTAACACTCTGAAGGGCTTCTACTCAGTGGTTCTCAGTGAAGCCTGTTTCCCTAAGTATAAGAATTGCAACTTGTGTTCACAATCAGAATTATTTAAGTTTTATGAGAGGAAAACAAAAAAAAAAGGAGAAAAAAGTCTGCTGATAAAAACTATGAAAAGCATCTGTATTCATTTTAATTGCTTCATCTTGTGATTTTGGGGGGTCAGATTGCAACAGTAATGCTTTTTATTTAAAAGGTAATATACTAAAAATATAAATGTATTTCATGGCATTTGCTGAACTTTCAATTCTGAAGAGATGCATGATGGGCTTTTTTGTGCAGGTCATATCGCACTAGACCCAAATGTTTTTAAGCTTCCCCAGAGCAATGTAGCTTCTCTTTCCTGATGTTCTTGACATATTTCTGGGTACAGCCTTTCAGTTTAAAGCCAGGGCAGGGACATTTTAAATTCTAGTAAATATCTCCATAGGTAACTGCTAGATCAAGTATTAACATATTTCAAGACTAGCATAAAAATTGCATTTTCCTTAGCACAATATGTAAACAGACAATAGGTAAATCAATAAAACACTTCCCTATATTTCCCTTCCTCTGCTTCCTTGCTTCTCAGTGTCCTACAGGATTTGTATAAACATAATTTCAGAATTCCAAAACCCCTTTCCTTATCAAAACTTCTCTTTGCCTTCGATTTTCACTTTCTTCTATTAATATCTTTTGTCTTTATGAACATTTACATCCTGTTTCTTTGATAAGGTTTCAAGAGAAGCACTTTCTTCTGGAAACTGTCCCCAGATTATAGTTGGGGCTATGTATTTTACCATGTTTAGATAACTAAAAGGATAAGACAATTTAAAAACTATGTTAAGAAAAAGACATTTTCATTTCCTTCTTCTCAATTGAAGTCTAATAAGACGATTAAAACTCATGAAGATGGCATGCAGGTTCTGTTCTCAAGCACTTTGGGCCGAGGGCTATAGGGGGGACTAGTACATAAAGATTGTCATAATTGCACTATCTCATGGATATGGACTGTAGAGTTTTGGTAATCTGGTCTACACAATGCCTCTTCTGCTTTTCTGTATCATATAGGACGGGACTTAAACTCATGCAAGAGGAGTACTATAGATTTCTTTGAGGACTGCATGTAAGTACACACTCTGGTGAACATATTCTGCCCCAATCATTAGACAGAAAATAGCTCCTATACCAAGTACACTCCTGTTTTGGCATGGAAAATGAAAGGAGGAATTTGCAAAGGATTAGAGCTGTTTCATGTTATCTACTCACACAAGATGGAAACAACTATCAATATGTGAATGCACAATGGAATGTCTTAGGCAGTTTAACGTGGTTCCTAAAGACAGTTAACAACAGATGGTTATCTTTTCTGCAATTGAAACTCAGCGATTTCATTGGTTTGAATAAGTGTTTCTTGATATTACGCATTTATTATCATGGTAAATCACTGATGATTTTTCATGAAATTGAGATTATATTTGTTTCTTTCTTTTGTAGGAAGCATGTTTTCATCCCATCATAGATGAAATAATAAGGTGTAGAAAAGCTGAGTCATTTCTGTGTTGCAGGAGCCTTTACTTCAGACATTTCTCTGTTATGTTCCGTTGACTTCAAAATGTGTTTTTAAAAAACTGCAATTTAATATCCAGCACCTGCAAAATATTGTGAAGTATTAGGAACAGTTGTAATGAAAACTGACTGCAAGCGTCATAACAACAGGTGACATTATTCATAAGCTACAGTTATAACAAGATTGTGATGTAAACTCAGTGATCATAGATGAAATAAGCCAGCTACAAACGTGAAAATATCCTGAACTTTAGAAGTAATACAACCAAATATAATAAATCTTGCCTGCAAATGTAATAAGGACCTTAACTGAAATGTAATAAAATCTATCAACAGCTGCAATGTATATGGAACATATTATATAGCTTTACTATGAATTATACCCCCTGCTGTTTATGGACTCCACAATGTCATGCTTTGTCTTCTTCCAGAAAATCAAGTGCTATGAGACTAAGTGTTTTCCAATTTATATTAAGTATGACAGTGTGCTAATACAAAAATGTTGAGGGTGAAAATGAAATTTTGAATCCAGATGTGCTCCTTCATCATCCCTTAGCATAAGAGAAAGGATGTGGTCTACCACATGTGGCTCAAACATTTCCTCAGCTAGACAAGGTAGGAACTGAAATGGATGTTCTGAGTAACTAATACGTTCCTCTGCTCCTAACAGTGTAAATATGTACGCAAAGAAAGAAGACATTTTGTTGAGTGATGCAGCAAGGGGAAGTTCAATCTCCCCGATCTTTACGTGCCTTTCTTTTTTGGCTTCTGAAATTTTATTTATAGATAATATATGTCATTTCCTAAGGAAGTGCCAAGTTGTGACTTCTTTATTGGACTCCTATTCCAAGAAATGAGAAGGAAGGTCTGATGTGATGTGTCTTACTGGCTGCCATCTGTTTGTGAAAATCCTATGCACCTCTAGAACTCCTGAAATGACTAGAAAACCTAGCACTGCAGATCAGGAGGAACCTAGGCAGTTCTATGGTGAAATATCAAAGGGAAGACCTTGATGGTTTCTTTGTGTGCAGAGGTGACTTGATCTTCAGTGATGTTAAATCCTTTGCTGTGAGGGACTTGCCTCTGACAGGTATGATTATTTTATACTGGCCCATTCCCAACACAAATGTTTTCATTGCGAAAGTAATGCATAAAAATGAAACATTACATGGGTTCCAAAACCATTTATATTGTGCCATCTCCAGCCATGCCACTGTCCCCAGTTTTCTTTCTGTCACAGTGATTATGGATGCAAACGTGGTGTCATATCTTAGCAAATTGTTGGGTAGTCTCCTGACACTTCCAACAGCACACAGGTGACTATTAATGTCTAGATAAATAAGCCTAACTTTATTATGTCTTAAAAAAAGTTATTCGAGAACACTTTTGGTAGAACTTAGTAATAAATTAATGTATCTTGCATTCCCAGGCAGGAATTAATATGGGCAATCTATCTTTAAAGATTGTTGTAAAGAATACTGCTGCAACTCTGTGAGTACAAATAGTAGTGAGTAGTGAGGGACACGTAGTTATTTGGTAAAATTTGAACTGTGCACTTCTACTGGAAATTTTTTTTTAAACAAAACAATTACGGACCTAAATGCCACTAGGCACCTCTGTACATATTAAGATGTTTATGTAAGTCCCACTGGATCTCAGCAGGTAGAATTTGAATTTAGGAAAATAAAATATAGTTATGTTAAGTTGCTACAGAGAAGAAACAGTAAAAATGACAGTCAAGAAATGTAAACACCACAAAACAATAGGAAAATTAAGAAAACTCCTTTGTTCTGTATTTTTGGATTTAATAAAATGGTTACTTGCAACAAAAATATATAAAACATTTTTGGTTGTTTCAAGTTGACAGTGCCCTTTAAGGGCTGCCATTACCATAGGTCTTGCTTTCATCTGAAGATCCATCTGGATTTAATAACCATTACATATTTTATTGTATTTTGATTTCCAATTTGGTATCGTGGAAGACAAATGACTACTTTACTAAATTAAGTGCATATCTATTTATTTCACAAATGGTATTTCAAAATAACTCTAAATCATTTGTAAGGAAGTCACATACATTACACTGGTCATGCAGACAGTAATTCAATGATATTTGCTCAATGTTTTCAATACCGTTCTTAATTTTTAGCATATATTTAATGCTTAAGCATTTAAGCCATATGAGATGGATGTGAGAAGATAAGTGTGCTATTTTGTCTGAAACAGACAGAATTATCCTTGCACTAAGAGTGGTGGAGACATGAGCTCAGCAAAATCATCTGTCAAATTTCAAATTCAAAGGTCAGGGCAATCCCTACAGTTCTAAGAATCTAATTTTATTGCTCAGCAATTTTGTGTCCTATGCAAACTCTCATGACTGCAGCCATGTTTTACTTTTCTGCTTGATACTTGACTAACTGTGATAGTTTTGCCTGTGGTAGAGTTAATTTTCTTCGCAATGGCTGGTGTGGGGCTATGTCTTGGATTTATGGTGACCACAGGGTTGATAATGTAGAAATGTTTCTGGTTTTGCTGAGCAGGGCTTACACAGAGACAAGGCCTTTCGTGCTTTCTGTACTGCCATGCTGATGAGACTGAGGGTACATGGGAGGTTGGGAAGAGACACAGTCAGAACACAAGTCACAGTCAGTTGGCCCAAACTGACCCAAGGAATATTCCAGACCATGTGACATCGTAGTATATAAAATGGGGGGAAGGATGAGGAAGAGAGGACATTTGGAGTAATGGCATTGGTCTTCCCAACTAATATTATGTGTGATGGAGCCCTGCTGTCCTGGGCATGGCTGGACACCTGCCTGCCCATGGGTAGCAGTGAATTATTGTCTACTAATTGTTTTACTTCTCTTGTGTGCTTTCTTTTGCTTTCCCTTTGAACTGACTTTATCTCAGCCCATGAATTTTCAATCTTTTAGCCTTCCCTTTGTCTTCTTGATCTCACTGGTGGAGGAATGAGCAAGTGGCTGCTTAGAGCTTGGTGGCTGGCTGGGGTTAAACCACAACACTAGAAAAAACTTGGTACTCTGAAAGAACAGGGATCTAAAAGTTTGGGGATTATTTTTTAGGATATAATCCAGGATTATTAATTCGTTTTGCAGATCCATTGATTAATGCACAGAGAGTAAAGACCATGAAACCAAATTCACAAAAGCCTTTAGATTAGTAAATGATGATTTCCCAAAAACACCCATAAGCACATTGAAAAGGCTAAAAATGGTATACAGAAATGTTCATTTCGACATCACATATTCCAATAGTAAAACTTATCTGGATTAGTTTGGCAATAACTACCCACTGTATTCAGGAAAATTGGCAGACCTTAAACAGTGTAGAGCATGAGTGGGAAAGGGGGCTGCCTCTAGTGATGGTCTGATACCAAATATTCCCTCTTGGAACAGAACGGGAGCTCCAAAGGCACTGCAGTTCCAGTAATACATTTATTTTCTTCCCGTCCAAAGGAAAAGAAAAAGCACAGCTGCACCACAGTGCAACGCAGTCCAGAAGTTCAGGGGCATCCTCATGAGATGTTGCTTTTTCCTAGAGCTCTTTGGGGAGATGTAACTACTCACCACTCCTGACTCCCAGCTGACACAAAACATAGTGGAGCATTAAATGAAATGCACAGCACTGACATTTCAAACCTTCCTTGTGCCAGAAAATGGAACACCTGCACTGGAAAATAGGAAATGGATGATTAGAGTCAAGCAAATTTGTCAATTCTTGAGCATAATGCTTTACGCCAGATCCTACAAATGAAAGCCATAATTGAAAGACTATGGCAGTGAAAATCCCTCCAAACCCAATGTGTATGTAACAACTTAGTTATACTCTTTGGTCACCTGCTTTTTTGATTAATATGTCGAGGGTTTTTTAATGAGGTGAAAATACAAAAGAATTTGAAAACTTATTCCATTTAAAACTCCTCCTAAAGACAAATGATACTTAAATACATCCAAAAGAGAGATATTATGAAAATTCCCTTATGACACAGCTCCTATCTGTACTGTCAATAGTAATTGTTGAAGTATTACCATTCAGCATTTAATTTTAAACCAGGAATCTCCTATCATTTATAACAACAAAGAATATTCTGAAAATGAAACTTGGTTATTATCCTTGTCAAAGAGTAACACCTAAAATGTAAATTTTACCCCACAAGATAGCTAAAGGGATGGTAATGACAAGTGAGTAATGAATTACTGTAGTAAGCATTGAGTTTTATTTATAACTTAATTGAAATTTGCTGGGAACCAATTTCAGAACAACTTGTCATTCTATTAGGTTCTTTTTGTTTCTTATTCTGAAAGTTACAATCTCTGGATGTCTTTAGCATGGTGATATTATGAAATCCTTCAGCATACAAAAAGATTTTTTGATACATTCCAGTTTTGCAGTTGTAAGGAAAAATGGAAACTGTTTATTGCTCCTAACTGAAAAGCTGTTATTGTTACTGTATTAAGCAGAAAGCTCCTGTGATGTAGACGTATTTTAAAGTATTTCTAATCTGTCACATTTGCAAGTATTTATATATGTAAAATCCTTTTGGAATCTTATAGGGAATTAATTTTTCATTTTGATCCTTGGGATCATAATAATGACTTCTTTTTCTTTTAACAGGTGTCACGATAGATTAGAACTCATGATGTGGAATAAAAAGGATCATTCTAAATTTCTTATAATACTGTAGTTAGTATATGATCGTATTCTGTCTCTCAAGTAGATCGGAGACTTACGCATAAATACTCAGATTATGACAGCAGGTGATTTCTTCTTCCTCTTGCTCTGGCAGTGACTCGTAAAATGCACTGAGATACTCTTGTCTCACATTAATTAATCCTGTGTATTTATATTTATGTGTATATATATTTTATATATATGTAAATATGCATAGCAATACACACCTGCATATATATCCAGGTACATTAACATGTTGTCGTTATGGCAGGGTCCTGCTAATATCTGAGAAATAAAAAAATAAATGCCACCAGAGGGCTCACAAGCTATTTTATTTTTGATGTCAACAACTGTCTAAAGCAATGAACAGTGAGACTTACACTTTGCCTGTAATTAAATCTCTCACATTTTAAATATTTCTGCAAAGTCATCTAGGTGTCTAGATACCAAGCTGTGGGTGCATTATCCCTTCTTCTGACACCAGAATCTCATTTCAATATTGCTGTCGTTTTTCTGCTTAGTAAAAGGATTCACTCTCAGCCCGGAGAGTTTACTTCTCTGGAGAAAAACAATTGCTGTCTGGAGCTTAGGTGTGCCTGATGTGTAATACCCTTGACATTGGTTTGTAGTCTGTAGATCACATGTGCATGCATGCAAGGTGATGGACAGACACCTAGAATATAGTCCTGTAATGATGCCTGAAGGATTTTTCTGCTTTTCTTCTAAATACTTCTTACACTGTTCCCTATATTCGCAAATATTAGCATGCATACTTGTGATGCTTTGGGTGATAGCTGAGCCCGGTTTCATGGTGTTTAGTAGGCCGGTAAACTAAACACCCCTGAAACTACGTGGAGTTAAAAGACCAAACACTCTGTTTTCGTAAGCACTCAAGATCTCCTAGTAGGAGATTCTGTAAACTAGAAGTTAGCCCACCCAAGCCCCTTATTGGGCCCTCCTGGTAGATATGCTAATGTGTAGAGTCTTTAATTGTATACTCGACTGGGGGGACGGGGCTTTTTGCGACGCGTTCTACCTGGACAGCAGAAGCCATCGAACGGGATCCTATTAAAATACCGAGGTAAACGACCCCCAACCCTCTAACTGTGTCTGAGCCTTTATTTCCTAAGACCAGAAAAAGGCATCAGTAATCTATGCAAAGACAGATGTGGGTGTAGGTATATGAGTTGCCTAAATTAAACAACTTTTTAAAAAAGCTATTCAGATGACATACCATCTCTTCTCTAGTAAAATGCATTTATATTTTATTGACCAGGTCAGCCACTTCTGCCTTAAGAAATAATTCTGATTCCAATATTCTTCCATGGCAGACAGCTTGCTGATCCTTTAAATGCCTCTCAGGGACACCTGGGTTGAAGTAGTCTGGCGGCAAACAATATAGTTTGCGTGTACTGACCATATGCTAAAAAGTAGGAACAAGGAAGACTGTACCTGAGAAAATGACACTGTTATAAAGTCCTTAGATGGTAGGTTTGAGAAAAAAATCTAAGGAAAAACAAATCCAAAATCACATAGACTGACAGGACTAACTGCACATATACAGGGCCAAGAGCAATCATAAAACCTTTTCTGCAGGGCATAACGTGGGAAAGTCTGAGAGATTCATCTTCACTTATTGAAACCTAGCCCCAAATCATCTCCAGTCCCTTTATTCCCTCCCCACAGCCACCAGCATCACTCTCTCAGTGGCTCTTATTCTCCCTTCCTTCTTGGTTTTATTCCTTCCTTGTGATCTCTACCAAAGCTGGCTTTGCTCTTAAATCTCCCTTTGATTTCTCTGCTTCTCTAATTCCTTTCCTTCCCTCTTTGTTTTCACTCCCTTTGCTTGGTGCCAGAGCCTGTATTTTCAATTCTTCCCACCCTTGTGCTCTCAACTCCTTGCTCCCCTCTCAGTGCTCTCCACCTGACTAATCCCCAGTACTGGCTCCTTACCAAAAGCACTACTTCCATTTCTGTTCTCATGCTGTCAAACACATCTGGAATAAACTTCACTTCCTCAGCTTAAACATAATTCTCTTATCTGAACTTGTCTAAAGACTTTTACTTCTCTTCCTGAGCGAACTCTTAAGCTGCAAATTGCCTATCATTGCTCTCTACTTTATAGTTCACTCTAAAATTTTCCTCCTTCAGCACTCTGCCACCTTCTGCAATATCCCCCTCGCAATCTTTCCCACCTCCTCCCTGTGAAGAGGGTGTAAACCTCTTGCAAGTTTTGAGTGAGCAGCACTCTTCATCACCATTAGTGAATTCTGTTTTTAGTGTCCAAATGCAGTGATTAGACTTCAGAAATTCTAAGCAACAAAGATAAATGAATATTAACACAAGAATGGCATTTGCCTTCCTTATCACTTTTAAAAAGTTTGATTTACCATGAAGAAAAAATAGTTTTCTAAATAAATATTCCTATTCAGTTATCTTTAAACATTCTGTTTCCATCTGCTTTTCTTTTATAGCAGACATAACAAGAAGGTGCTTAAAACTTGCTTTTATTAAGAGTATGTAATTGAAACCACTTCAAAGCAAGAGTTAGGAAAATATAAACTAGATGATGAACATTGATTATAATTTCATTTGAGTTGAAAGACTTAATTGTTATACATCTTGAATGGACAGTACTCAAGCAAAATATTTTATTTTATTTATTTTTCTTTTAAACTATCATTGGGTTTATCTCAGATTTCTTGGTTTCTATAGGTGCTTTTGTTCACAAAGTAATAATTTTCACAAGAACAGAACTGATGAAGTGTTTTTCTAAATGTCTGTGATATTTGTAAGCACAAGACTTTGGTACTGTGGGTTTTGTCTACTCAACTGCTACCATTGTTACCAAGGAAAATAAAAACACTGATCCAGTGAAGAATAATATTTGATTGGGAGAAAAAATACGGAATGTATTTGCAACTGAACAGCAATTTGAAGCAATAAACAGAGGCTTTGTCTGCATTAGCTTCAATGGAAGATATTTTTATTTCCTTTCCTCCAGTAGTGACTCTATCTTTAGTTTAAATTTTCACTGTGTTTATGAAATCTAAATTTTCTGTGAGGCTTCATCTACCTTTTATTTTTTTATCAGTTAATTTTCAGATTTAATTCTGGTTAAAATGGCGATCTTTGTTCACATTACTGTGGTGGTATTTATTTGAAGTATACCTATGAAAAGAAAAGATGGAAAAATTGGATCTTGGGGAGAGAAAGATTTTTCTCTAAGATTGTGGCTTAATGTCAGCCAGCAACCAAGGCCCACACAGCTTCTCACTCACTCCTCCACCAGCAGGAATGGGAGAAGAACCAGAAGGGTAAAAGTTGGAAAGCTCCTGGGTGGGGCAAAGACAATTGAACAGGAAAAACAAAAGCAGTGCACACAAGCAAGGCAAAAGAAGGAATTAATTCACTGTTCCCCATAGGCAGGCAGGTGTTCAGCCATGCCCAGGAAAGCAGGGCTCCATCACTCATAATGGTGACTTGGGAAAACAAACACCATCACTCCAAATGTCCCCCCATTCCTCTTTCTTCCCCTACTTTATACACTGAGCACGATGTCCCATGGTCTAGAATATCTCTTTGGCCACTTTGTGTCACCTGTCCCGGCTGTGTCTCCTCCCAGCTTCTCATGCACTGTCAGCCTCCTCACCAGTGTGGCAGTACAAAAGCAGAAAAGGCCTTGGCTCTGTGTGAACCTTGCTCTGTAATAACAAAATCATCTCTATATTATCAACCCTGTGTTCAGCTCAAATTCAAGACCAAATCATCTACTATGAAGAAAATTAATCCAGCCAAAATCAGCACATCTACATTTGCATTTAGGCCAATTTTTTCACGTTGAAATCAAATTATATTAGATGTTTTCATTTTTTTTTTCATGTTGAAATTAAATTATATTAGATGTTTAAAAAGTACTGACTAGTGGAGGCTATGTATGTGGAAACCTTTTTGACCAGGACATCTTTGGTGCAAACATCATCCAGCAATCAGTTTGTTGCTGTTCTTTTAATCATTTTCTAACGTGCATGCACATTTAGCAGCCAAGTGCTCCCTCAAAAATCCACTTGGCATGTGCAAGATGGACACATAATCTAGTAAAGGAGCAAGTGAAAAGAGTTGCAGAAGAGAAAATTGAGTAAAAGTTGCAATGTTCTTCATTGGTTGATGCTGAATATTAAAGGATGAGAGCAATTTGCTGGTCTGATCCCTCAGCTTAGATTCTTAATCCTTTGCCTTTGTTTCAGATAGATTGTCAGCTTCCTGGAGCTTAGTGTATTAAAAATACTTTGGTCTTGAGTCAGTCAGTTGTTTAAGATAATGTTGAACACACGCACATCATAATGACAAAGTCAGTTAAAGCTTTAGTTCCTTTGCTTATACCAAATTTCAGCTGAGTTGGATAGCCCACTGAACTTTCAGTATGACCCATAATACTGGGCCTTTGCTTTTTAAGACTGCCAAAAATGCTAAGACACATTTTTATCACAATGATATGACCACTTAAATCAGCCCCCATTGATCTGATAGAGCAAAATTCCAAGGGTAAACATCAGTATAGATAAGAGCAGAAACTGGAGAAGGAAATAAAATTAGATAGAGAAGACTAAAATGCACAGGACATGACAATGGTCAATGACAGATTTACCAGAGGGCGTCTTTTTTTCCCTCTTGCATTAGTGCTGCTTCTTGTGGTGTGCCCTCTGTGTCACTTGTCTGGAAGGCAACCATAACCCTGGGCAGCCTCTTGTCACTTTAACCATCTGCATCCAGCTTAATAGTAATTGACTGATAAGAAACACTGCTTTTTAAACCTAACTAAAACACTTCCAAAGCTCATACTTCTATAAAATACTTTGTCTATATCACTTATATTAGTATATGTAAAACTCATCCTTAGGAAATGGATTTTTTAAAAAGCACATTATAAGCCATTTTTTAATGAATAAATTAGAAAAAATTATGACTGAAGTAATAGTGGTAGTCCAAATCTGTCAGAGGTATAGGCATTTCATTGCCATCTGTGTATTTTCAAGATGACACTACTAAATATTTCTCAAAATCTTTTCCAATAATTTTTTTGTCTTTGTGTCTCTAGGATGGTTACTTTTTTTAATGGAAGAATTCACACTTTAATTAGTAACCAGTCTTACAGAGAATTTTGCAACTGGCAAATGCTGGAAACAGTGTAAGTTGACAATGTGAGATACAAAAGTTTACATTAATTCAGCCTTTAAAACAAAGTAGTCATATTTTTCACTTCCTTTGTGAATTTAACTATGGAAGGTCTCATCCTGGCTGCTTCTTTCAAGTATCATATGAGATTTTTTGCATCTTGGGAGACACTGACTCTACCATTGGGAAAACAGATCCCAAGTCTTTCATTTAAGATGCAAAGTTCAATTAAGTCTTCACTTTTAAGTTTCAACACATGACACTAACACTGTTTTTATTAACTTTATTTTCAGCACAAAAGTTTGGAATGATTTTCTTTAGATGGTAGCATATGAAGAAGGATAATGAAAGATCTGAAATCGGTATAATAATGAACAGGAATATTTTTATGTCTAGGGCTCTGAGATAAAATTTGCTTTATGCTGCCTTCTACTGTTAATCGAAAAGTATTAGTGATCTGTTTATCCTCTTTTTTAAATAGGAAATAAAAAATTATTAATTCCTCATATCAGCTTATTACAAAAAAACCCTCAAGAAGTACCTGTGAATATAATTCCCCAAGTATATTGTATATTTGTATGATATAGTTAAAATCTCATAGCTTGCGAAACATGTCATGAAGGCAGTTCAGTTTTTCTTCTTATACTTACATATCTACAAATCTGTTCCAATTAATCTCTGTTTTGATAGTGAATTTGCATCGACACTTGCGGTTTCTGTTATTTGTGAAATGTACTTTAGTCATCCCTGTATACCCAAAAACCTGACTGATCTGCAAGCATTCCAAAATTTTAGAATTTCCTCTGAATGGTTTGGGTTATGGCAATGTTTCAGTGTCTAGTCTGTAAATTCCCTGGTTTGCATGGGGAGTTTCACACTTGTGTAAATCCAGTAGTTGAATATTTTAGGCAAGATTGCAGGGAAAATATGAATATTAATTCCTACTTTCAGGCGTAATCAAAGGATATGAGAATAGTCGCCCTACTAGGCTGGAGCAGCACTGGGGTGAACCTGTGAGTCTGGCTGCTCTCTGCAGCGCACTCTGCGCTTCCTGCCCCGGCACACACAGCTTGTGGGTTCAGGGCTGCAGAGGACCTTCTGCAGTGGGAGCAACTTCTGTAAGTCCACCACTGGCTGCACAAGCAAGTACATTCCTTTAGCTATTCTAAACCAACCACTGGCTGCACAAGCAAGTACATTCCTTTAGCTATTCTTAACCAATCAGTTTGACTGAATGCTGTTCCATTCTAATACTATGGCTGTGAGTAATTTGCCTTATTTTCTACTCAATTTTTACTCTTTTAATTTCTACTCATGTAATGTCTGATGACACCTGGTCTAGTGAATGGTGTCCCTGTCCATGGCAAGGGGGTTGGAGCTAGATGATCTGTAAGGTCCCTCCCAACTCTAGCCGTTCTGGTTCTCTGATTCTATGGCATGGTACTGATTGTGGGAAACCCCAGTGGAGCACTTGCATAGCCCAGCAATCTGTGCCCTCCAATCTAGTGGCTCAATACCTCTCATTCCTTTGCAAGGACTAAACTGTTTGAGATGAATAGCTCAATACAAAACTTTAGTGGTTAGTGCTTATGAGTAGTTTGGGTACTCTTAAGCTTGGGTTGAATGGAGCTAGCCAAAAAGCTGGTACCCCAGCTGGTGCCACAAACATTGTTATTTCAGATAATATCGATAATCAATGGTGCGTTTCAGTGCTTGCCTACAGAGCAAGAAGTCTGTGTCTTCTAGAAGTGCATGCCTGGTGCACTTTTACTTGTCTTGAAAAATATTACTATCTCTGGTCGTATCACAATCTGTTTGTAAGTAAATGAGTGGGCATAAAAGGAGACACATAAGGCTTGATAAGGGGGACGTGTGGGAGTAGGTGTCCCTCCTACAATACCTACCCTGCTGCATGGAAGGGATAAGGTCATGAGGAGAGAGGGAGAGCATGTGCACAATAGGCTTGCACCCAGGAACAGGGGTTTTTAGGGACTAATTCTTACCATGGACTGGGACATGAAGACAATACTGTCTAAGGCTATACTGGGATGTGGGCTATAAAGCCCAAGAGAGGCTGTATAGTTAGCAAGTCCACGTGACCTGTAAAGACTTGGCTTTATGCCAATTTCAACTAAAATATAATAGAATATGAGCAAAGCTTCATTTCCTTCCACTTGTATTTATGCCACAGAAAAAGAAAAGTGCTTTAGCAGCTGGTAAGTGACTGGAAATAGTTAAAAGAATGGGATAAAGTTTAAAACCCTTGAAAATGCCTCACTTCACACTATTCAAAAATAATCTGGGATCAAAGTACATAAGCATAAACTAGAATGACAAGAAATGCTTTTTAGTATGGCTTTTGCCACCCGTACTCTATTTTATTTTGTGTTCTGGCTCTTAACCCTCTTTACTCAGCCAAGGAGGGGTAGAGGGGAAATAAGAACTTCTTTCTCTTTGCACAGTGGCACACAGACAGCACACAATAGCAGTTCCTGTGCTGCCTTCAGCGAGGGGAGCTTGGGAACCACTCACTCATCCACTGATGAACAGGGTTCAGGGAAAAGCTGAGTCTACAGCATTGACAGCCTCACTTCACCTGGGAGAGCAGGACAGGTGAAAGGCATGGTGCCATGGTGCCAGAGAAAAGTGCACAAAGACTCTCCCCACACTCAGAGACGATGTGGGAAGGAAGGTCTGGGGCTGCCTGAGGCACCATCTCTCCAGCACTCCTCCTGGGGCAGTGTCTACTCACCACCTGCCAGCCAGGACTTCCAGACAAATGGCACAATCTACCCTTCCTTTCATCTTTAGGACTCTAACAGCATTATGCAAATCTCAGCTATGTCCCTGGCAACCCAATCCAAAGGCAATTTTGTATGCCTTTTTTTTTTTTTTTGTCCTTGTGACAGATTTCATCCCCAAAGAGATGAGTCCAGTAGAGGACAGAAGTGAAGGCTGGTAGAGTACAGTGTGTCTGTTTCTGAATGCAATGAGTTGATGGCTGCAGCCTAAGGCACTGGTGTGATTTTGTTTAAACAAACATAAGCCAATTAAAATTACAAAGAGATTCAAGGAAAAGATGCTCTTAGCTGAAAGCCTCATGGGAGAATAATTTAAAGAACAGATCAATAGGAGTGAGAGAGATTTGTTCCCATAAGACCGAAAGCCAGCATGCAACGAATCTTAAGAAAGGCATTTATAGGATTGTATTTTGTGAGTGACTGTGGCATAAAAGAATGGTGCTTTAGCATAATTACAGTTAAATATTTACACAGTCTTAGCTGTTTCCGGGAAAGCAAATATCCTTGCAAAGATGATTTTCTCCTATTCAATATATCACTGAAAGTGCTTGCAGTGCATATGTTTACTGCAAACACAATCATTATATAAATGCGGCTTCAAGAAAAAGTGTAGTGCAGAATGCTATCTTAAAAATAATGAATCACAAAATAAGAACAATATATACTACAAGTTAAAATATTCTCCTCCTTGTTTTCCAAGTAATGGCTTTTGACTTATCTCTTTCTCACTCATCTGCACATACAAAAATTCTTAAAAGTTGCAATAGGAAAAAACCCATTTAAACAAATATCCTGAAATTATTTAGCTATCAGTTTTTTTTAAACTTCAAGTTTAATAATACAATATATTTTGACCTTCCAAGTAGAGAAACAGTACAGTATATTCCAGCTACTTTTCTCTTTAGCTGTCTAATTCAGGAGTTTTGTTTAGGAGAATATTTTCCCCTGCTTTTTAACTATTATAGGTGTATAAGGGGAAATTATGGGGACCAAAAATATATGTGCACTTATGTGTCTTCCAAAGAATGATTGAAAACAGCAGCTCAGTTTAGATGTTATTTGTTCCCGGAGAAATATGTCTCATGCTCTACTAAATGTTTAGGAATAGTAGAGGAATGGGTGTCCTATACTGGCTCTTTAAAGTCAATAATATAAATTTTCCAATAACCTTAGACCTTTGAGAAAACAGCAGCTGAAAACCACTTTTTCCAAAGGACAAAGGTTTTGTCCCAAATATAAGAAATCCTGAGAGATTGCTTTCTGAGATGAACATTCATTCATTTTGCACAGCAGATAGAATAACTTTGAAGAAAATACAACAATTCTTCATTGAGATTGGAACGAGAGACTGTTTCTGTGGTAAGATGATTATAAAAATAGGGTGTGTACCAGGTCTGTGGTGTACACCTGTGTGGTTCCACTGCTTTACACTGTCTTTGTTGAATCAGTGGTAAACAGCAGTTTACATCACATAAAGAAATGACCCATTGTTTTACACTGCTCAGAGGGAAAAGTGGGAGCAAGATTAAAAATGCAAAGCAGCTGCTATAGGAAAAGCCCAATAACTTAATTGTTGTGTTCACCAGAACCATATGGGTTCCAGAAAGCAGGTTTCTACTGGGTATGTGATTAAAATGTTAATAGGTAACTTAAACATCTTAATGGCACTGTTTGAGTCTCAGCTCACTTATCCCACTCCCAGAGACTCCAAATTAACTTGGTCATGATATATTCACTGATTTCTGGAGCAGTAACTACTAAGACCATATTGTAGCAGGACTGTGTTTTCTTCAGTTCAGGTTCTTCCATCAGCAGGCTTGGACTTGAGGATGCCAGGAGATGAATAATATTACCGTGCTACCTGCCAGGAACTTTTGCAACTCCCAGAGTATTTGGTGATTAGCATGTTTTAATTAGTCATGGATATGATACCTGTGTACATACATAACATAATTCTAAATATGTGGACATATATATTCATACAACACATGCATAAATGTATTTCTTAAATACAATGTGTATTGCAAAACATCGGGAAAACTTCTTTCCCTCTGAAGCATTCAGTGAAAGGTCTAAACATAAGTTTCTAAAGAAAGTTGAGAATGCAGCTTTTCCTCAGGTGTTTTCTGCTTGCCTTTCAGATTATTAATGTTTGTGGTCAGGATTTCTCTAATGACTCATGACACAGGTGCAAATGTCTTTAGGAAAAGCTTCTAGTTGAGGATGAAAACATGAAAAGTTTTCAATCTCCATTTTTAACTGCCTAAGAACCAAAGGTAAGCAAAAAAGTAGAGAAAGGGAGTATCTACATAAAGGATGCTCTTCTATTTGCTGAAAATAAGTAGTGATACTAGGAAGACTAAGGAAAATAAAATAAAAATATTTGATAGCTTTGCAAAATATGCATAACGTTATTAAAATAAGAGAACAAAATTTAGCAGAACGATGAAATTTAACTAAGACTTAAGATGCTATTGAAGAGGTGTTTTGCAGCATAATTACTGGGAACATGTATGTTTCCAAGAGTTTCTTGCTAAATTTGGAGAAAGACTACTGAAATCTTCATTGTCTTTTGAACAGACCTTAGATAAGGACACACATTTCTGGCACTTTGACTTATCACTTACAAGAATGCAGGCCAAATATCCCTTAGAAAAAGACATGCTTCTCATTTCCAAAATTAATAAGTGAAACACATATTTCAGTGGTATTCCCTTAAAGAAGATGCCCAAAATATGAAAATTTGGACCAAAATACAGGATTTTCAGTGTATTATTTTTTTCCATTTAATCAATATAAATACAATAAAAAAGCCCCTCCAAACAACAGTGAAACTTATAAAATTGCTCAGTTCCAGAGTATTTCCCCTTTGAAATTCAAGACTAATGTGTTTATTTCTATACATATCAATGTGTGTAGAGAAAGGTATTTGTGAAAGAAAGGCAAACTAAACTTTTCCAAAGTATTGATATTATTTGCTATGCATCATTACTTAATCACTCACTAAGGAAAAACATTTTTATCCAAGATGTATTTTGTGGAAGACTTCTATAGATTATTTACCATCTAAGTATATGCTGCAACAGGGAATTTATATACATGTTTGCATATTCTTATTGATTTGATGAGAGAAACAATTATTATAATCATTGTTTTATAAAATAAAGCAGTATTTAACTGCCACATAAATGTCTGAAAGTACTTTTTCTTAGATTTCCCATTGCCTTTAGCTTGTTCCTCAGTCAATAACTGTTGATAAAGGGGTAAAGTAATAGTCTGAGTAATTGTGTAATGGGATCTTCAGAGAATGATTGGTCTTTTGTTGTTGTTTAGAGACAAGATTACATATCAGAACACTTCAATTTCTTTCATGGGCCAATGAAGTTTATTTCATGGAACCAGCACATTTTTTGGGCAACATCTTGACCTTTCTGAGTCTCGTCTTTTCAAGCTTTTAAATAGTGCCTATTATTGTTAATATTCTTATATATGATTTTAATTCACATTTCTGGAGTGATTAAAACATACTCAGGGGCAGGGAGGGAGTTGCAACTTGAGATAAGTGGCAAAAATTACCTACTTTTTAAATGGTCAAAAGTGTCTGAGTGTAAGAAAAAATGCAACAAGAACCTAAGAAAATAAATAAATTCCGCCCTTGGATACCTTTCATACATGAAACACAGGAGGTGTTTTAAGTACATAGGAGGTACATTTAATTTTCATTTGTAGTTCACTTTTCAGTTAGATTCAGGACTTAATGGGAATGGCTGTGGGGAATGTGTGTGGGTGAGTACCTCTTCCAAGTATTTCCTCCTGAAATGCTTACCCAAATCAAGACAATGTGTTATCCCCCCTACTGCACCTCTCCTATTGTGAGGGTTGAAGAGTCCATGCCCTCCACAATCCTCTCCTCAGTAACATTTCTGTCTTGATCTGGATGTTAATATACTGTGAATGTTGTTCCATACGCTTTCCCACATTTCTCTTTCACTGCAGGTTAAAGGTGTGCCCAGGTTTGGCCTTTTGAAGAAAGTTATGACTTCCCTATCTATTCATGGGGACACTTAAATTAAAAATTGATTCTTCCAAGGAATGACAACCTAAGAGGAGGCAACCTGAGGAGCAGACACCCGGGAAGTAAAGAAACAAAGTATGCTGTGAGTATCATATAGGCTTTGCTATCTCAGCAATATAGAGACGTAACTGCTAACATGAAGCCTGGCATTGTTTTTCTCATGGCTGAGTGAATGGCAGACCCTGGGGAGAATGTATTAGAGTTCTCATCTTGTAACTTAACTTCTCCTTTTGTTATTCTGCATAATTGCTGTCACCCAGGTAAAGCTGGATTGTTTCTTCCATGGTAATTTCTCTCCCACACGACCCTTTGACCTTCATGCAGCAAGAGCAGCAGGGCTTCTCATCTCACGATTTGACTGAAGAAAATAACTACTAGCAGAGGAAGTGATTTGAAATAAACAGTGTCTCTGAATTAGAAAACTAAACAACTGGGTTTTTAAAACAAACTGGAACTCCTGGAGTTACTTGCCTGGAATTAACGAAAGATACAACATTTGAAGAACTAAGGTGCTTAATCATGTGAAGTATTAAGCAGAAATTTGAGTACAACTGGGGAAATTGCTTAATTCTGAGTAGAATTCTGATAAATGTAAAAGCAGCTCATGTTTTATCAGCAGACATTAGTATGAATTATGAGCTCAAATTGATTCTCCAATTCTTTGACATTAAAAAGTCCAGGATATTTTTAAAATGCTGAAAGCAGTGTGATAATTGATAATTTTTGGTAAAAAAGCAATATGATTATCACTAAGGAGGTATGTTTTCCTTAAAATTTTCACAGAAAATACCAATATATAATAATTCCTTGTGGTGCCAATCAGTTAATTTGGTTTGATTACTTGCTATTAATTTGGCAGCTTAATCTATTGGTATATTGATTCAATTTTAGTAAAGACCTTAATTTAATTATTGCATTATTATAGATTTAATTAGCCAAGTAAAAGTGTAGTGTATTAGCTCAGTAATTGTCACATATTTCTTGTCTTTGTTGTAGTGTCTGTCTGAAATAATTTTTTAAAATAAATTCCTCAATGACAAAAACACCTTTTTTTTTACTCTGTTGGTAAAAAAATGATGAAAGTACTTGGAATCAGGAAAACTTGCAAGTCTTTTTGAATCTAGTTGCATGACTAAATTCAAATCACTTTATAATGTCTTTTTTTCAGGAGACACAAGTGAAATGTTTCAAGTAGAAGCATATGCAACTACAGACAAAGAAAAAAGATAGCTTACTCTTTGGAAAGCTTAAAAATACTGAAGAATTTTTGTGCCATTTGAAGCCATTTTGTGTCAAATACTGAAGGATTTATGTGCCATAAATCCCATGTTTTGCCAGAGTTCCATCTTTTGAAGTCTTAGATTTCTCAGTTTTCCAATATCTTCCACTACAGCTGTAAATTAGGAATGTGCCTTTAAGTCTTGTAATCTTAAGGACAATAATGATGCTGACACCTGCTAAACTCTCCAAGTGAAGACTTTTAGTATTTCACTTTTGGTTTGTGTGTTCTCACATGTCATGACTGTTCAGGAAGAACTCAAGTATTTTGAGTGCAAGCACATTTCTTAGAAAAGCTGAGAATTGTAGTATGTACTAGCATGTTACTTTTATTGAGAATTGTGAATTAAAAGTCAAATTAAGGACATTCCATCTAGTCAGAAAATGGGATGATGTTACACTCGTGGTCACTCTTCCATCCTCTTCCTACCTCAGACCATTTTTCCTTATTTGTGACTGCAGTTTGATCAGTCCTACACATATAAGATGTAGGATGTGGTCCAGGCCCTGACATGGCAAGCAGAAATCACCGTAGGGAGACAGGACTGTCAGTCCAATGCAGGGAATAAAGAACCCTTGACATACTGTACATATTTTTGTTGCAGTGCAGGCAAAATCTGTAAGGGAAATGATTAAGTGTGCCCTGAAGTCCAACTGAATAAGCAAACTGTAATATAACTTGTTTCTTTACAAGCTTGGATAGCCTTGTGCTTCTATGCCTGAAATTAAGTACTTTAAACTTTGTTTCCTGAGGCGTAATTTTTTTACTCTGCATTTCCATAAAATACAAACTATGTATTTCCAAACAGTTAAAGTAAATGAAAAAGTCTTGATTGTCAGGAAGACTAGAATGCTCTATGGTGTAAACAGGAACATAAAGATCAATGTGTATTTATTTTAGAGAGTCCAAGAGAGTGAGTGACTAAGGCTTTTAATATATTTAATTTTTTAAAAATATTGTGACTGTCAACACATGTCATAGATCCTTTGAGAATTCGACCCTTTTATTCTGAAACAATCTGAAGAATTTTTTTCCTATTATCTTTTGCTTTTCCCCCTTTCTCTTCTACTTTCCCTTTTCCTCTTCCTTTCCTGTTTTTTTTCCCCTTTTCCTTTTTTTTTTTTGTTTTCAGTTTTAATGAACAAAAGGCCCTCACAAAACTCACATACAAAACCTGACTTCTGTATACAGTAGACTAGATCAAATACAATCTGCATTTATTAAAGTTTTGGGTACATCCTTTGAAGGCTGAGTTATTGCAAGTGGTATCAGTGTGGAAAAGGGACAATTAACTTGGACAATCAGTGGGTGGTGACTACTGCCATTGCTGCAGAGTTTGGATTTACAAACAGCAAGGATCAAACACTTCACACCCTTCATCACAGAAATGAACCGTGTAGAGGACTCAGTGGTCTAAAACAAAGCACAAGCCTACATTTTTCTATCTGTCAAAAGATTTCAGAAGTAATTCATTGTTACAGCTCCCTGGAGTGAGAGTCTGCTTGTCCATCTGATTTTTCCTGACTGAATGCTTTAGACATCCTCTGAGGAAAAAACTGTTGTAGTCTTGTTTCCAAAGCATAATAGTAAAGACAGGAAGTGTGAAACCATTTGGAATTGTTCTTCCCTGCTGTCATATTGTATCACTACTAGGATGTTATGTTCATGAGCAGCTCTTGATTGCAAGCCTCAGAACTAGCATTATTTCTAGGCACTGTCTGGTAGCCCTCTGAAAGGTCTCTGGATTTCAGAAATCAGCTATGCAATACTTTGCTTATCAGATATTTCAAATAAAATTAATAAAAAGGGTCACAAAGGTGTAATTTTGATGCCAGACTATGCTGCAGTGTAGGAAAAGTATGATTTTGAGGAAGGTTCTGTTAAATCAATGGCATTGCTTCATCATCCTAACACTTACATAGCTGAAACTAGAATTTAGTTTTTAAGATGTGACACTGTGGAGACCAGATGCATCTACTGGTTCCTGCTGTACAGATCTGGTCATTGCAAATAGATTGTTGACTAAAATAGTGAGTCTAGACTGTTCTTAATAAAAGGCAACATGAATACCATTCCTTTAGAATAGCCATGAAACATGGATTTCTAGTAAATCTGTGAATGAAAAGTGAATGGAAGGAGGACATTTTAAATTTTTTCTGTATTTACTTTTAGTGTTTTGATTGTAGCAAGAATTTTTTTGAATGGAGCAAATGTTAGAATAAGTTTTCATGTTCAGAGATATTCATCTTTCACTACAGAAAAATTTAAAAGTATAAATAAGCTAAGCTCATCAGCTGAAGACACTTTATTTTATGAATAATAAAGAAAAGTCAGCTTGCACAGCTGGCAGATTTTTGCAAGTTCTCCTCGCTCTCCTTGAAATGACCTTCATATCTGCTTTCTGTTTTGTGCAGGTTATATTGGATATTGCCTTGAAACACAGCCTATGGGAAATCAGCTAGCCTAGTGCAAAGTGCAGTCAAACAGATTACTGCAAAAAATATCACACATAAGATACCCAGTGCTGTGATTCAGAGGAGCTTATAATCACTTTCCTTTATGCTGTTATTGCAGCCTTCCTGACTGATTTGCATTTTGATGAATCACCACTGCTGTGTTTTAAGTGATGTAGGAACACATATGATTAAAGTGCCTCTTTCAGGAGCAACGGTCTCACCAGAGCTTTATAAACCAATATAACAATTATTAGCTGAATGAAGCCAGATGGCATCAACTTTCTCTGTGTCAAGTTTTCTGGTGGAATAGACTTTTCTTTGTATATCTGGCTTTTGAGCCACACATCATGTAAAGAGAAAAACAATATTCAAAAGGCTCTTTCCCCTTATGTTGGGTTCTTTTTGTTATTTTGTTGGTTGGGTCTAAGAAAATGTGTGACCCTGCAGATAGATGCAGCTCCCACTCCTACAGTTACCCCAGATAATACCCAGATTTAAGAATACCCTTTTCTTTTATGTCTCAGAATGGGGAAAATGAAAGGTAGTGGGCAAAAAAGATGTGAAATGCACTGGGAACACTCCAGCAGAAACAAACATCCCTGCTTGTAGATAAAGGTGACACTCTTGTCAATAAATCACCAGCTTAATCCTTAGCTTGCTTTAATCAATTCTGGAGGATTTCCACGAGGGCACTACAGACATGTTGATTCAAAGCTTGTTAATAAAATTACTTGTTAATTCAACAGCAATTAAATTGTAATGTGAACAATAATTTCTCTTCTGTAAATATCATTTCATTTTGTAATGTAAATGGAAGAGGAACAACTGAGGATAAAGACTGACACACCAATGCATCTTTAGAAAGAGAGAATGGCTTTTTGGCAGTTCTATCTGTCAGGAGTGTAACAAAGTGTAACATTATGCTTTGCAACCTTGTTAAGCAGAAAGTTGTGAAGGAAACAGCATGGTTCTTTCAAAGAGGACTGTACTTCGCAATCAAAGGCAAGGATGCTGAGCACATGTAACATGATCTGAAAAGAATTGTGAGTAAAATATCAATATTCCATTTTCATGTTTTGCCAGTACTAGGGAGTTTGCATACTTCAATACTGTCAGACTCAATATGTGAAAAAATAACTGATTAAAGACAAACTCTATTTTTAACACTGATGTAGTTAAGAAGGCATAAATGCAGGACAGAAAGTAGAAAATGGTTTTTTGATTACCAGAAAACTTTTTAGATCTCAAAAAGGAAAAAAATATTAATGTCTTTTTCCATTGCACAGTGAAAATAAGTTCTTGTACCATTTTTTCAGTGAAACCAGATTTCAGAGTACAATTCTGCCTTTACCATATTTTATTTGGCCAACTCACTTTCCTGGAATGAAGGAAAGTGAAATTGTAAATTCCTTCTGAATCTTGGTCTGGCTTATGTCATGAAAAGTGCCTTAACTGACTAGTTAGATTTCATTGTTATCAGCTGACTATTTGGAGGTTATATTTCATTTTGTCCATCCATTCCATTATAGACCTAAATTTTTTCCTAGATAAGCTTTTCTTGACATACATAATTCCACGTAATGCACTGGAGATGGTGAGCTGGCATTCACCAATGCAGTAGTGGTTTGTCAAAGCCCTGTATACATGTAAAATTTAGGATCTCCTGCAATTATCAGTTGGAAAGATTTTTCATTGATGATCTTGGGGTACTAGTTAAAAATCAAGATCAGATAAAAGTCTTATGTAGTAGTTGAAAATTTACCTATTGTTACACTAAATCATTTGGACAGCATTTTGTTAAAACATTCAGATTTGCTGAAAGGGAAATGTCTGCATTTTCTTCTTAGTATTTGAATGTCTGTCTTTCTCTTTTTTTATGAACTCTACAAATTATTTATTTAATTTGTGAATAGCCTTTGTGATGCTTAGTTATGTTAATATTAACACTCCATTAAAACTAAGAATGAGGGAAGGCATTTTTGTCAGAGCTAATCTTACACATTTTAGATTTGGCTGATTTTCTTTATTATAAAGTAGATTTTAATTTTTTCTAATGACTTATAAGTCCCAAGTGTTCCACACTCAAAACTTGTCTTCTGTCTTCCCTATGGGCTGCAATACTGGTGTATGCCTTCAAGAAATAATATTTGGATCTTTCTCTTTATAGATATCAAAGTACTTTACCATAGAATTGTTATTCTTTATTTCTTGTTCTAAACCAAATCAACTTAAAGTGGGGAGGGAATTAAAAAATTAGTGGCATGATGATTTGTAGAGATATGAGTTTTAAAATTCAGACTGGAAAATTTTTTGGTCTAAGAAAGAACCTTAGATCATACTACCTTTTATCTAAAAATAAGAGAGGTGAACTTTATTTCAAGACAGACTATCAGTGCTGGTTAAACAGCATGGGAAGAAATGAAAATATTCTGAAGAATAGCAATACCATGACTGACTAGAGAAAAGGAAGAGAAAGGATTTTTCTTCCAACTGCAAACTCCTTGCTGGCTGTGACTTTCAATAGCACTTACCCATGACCCTGTTGGCTTTTAACTTTTGCTTTTTTTTAAAAAAAGAACAGATAAGCATTAAATATTACTCAGCTCTTGATTTGGCTTTTTCAATAAGAAGTGAGAGTTAAACTCTGCTGCTGCTGTAAGTGCTATTGAAAACCATCAGCTCAGTAATAAAACAAATCAGGTGGGAGCAGATAAGCATGAAAAAAACACCTCAAAACCTTATTTTTTTTTATTAACCTTTTGTTGACATTAATACTCTGCAGTAGAAGATTCACACAGTGCATGAATAGAAGCACATTTAAGAATGAAGCATGCTTGCTTACACAGGAAAAGGTTAGAACTTAGTTAAGAACTAGAGGTCTCTCCTAGCTACAGTCAAGCCTATATAAGTTTACTTGACAAAACTATGGACCAGATCCAACAAGAGATGCAGGCATTTGTTAGATGCTTAAAACTAAACTTGCCATTCTGAAATCCTCTGCTTAGTTGACTCTTGATGCTGATATTGCCCATGATCTCCATATTCTATGTGTTTTTATTTTTCATTGCCCCGAATTCAGTCACAAATAGTTCTTTACACGTGTGTATCTATACCTCTTCTTGACAGTGGAAGCACAAAACTTGAACACTTCTCTCAATTTAAATCCCTCATGGAGGAAAGAAAGAATTGTGCTCCAGCTTGATTTTTGAGATGCATTCACAACTTTTATTCAACGACTGCTAAAAGTAAAATGCAGAAAATTTTCTGGCAATAGTTTCCAAAGCTTAAGGCTAAAAATTTCATGTGGTTCTATAAATAGGAACTTATAAAATCAAGTGTTAATTATTGACTACTTATAAACCGATGGCTTCTTGACATTCTTCTGCACAGAATAAAGAGTAGTGGCAAGTACTTCAGTACAGCATGCCTTAGTATTTCAGTCTCTCTTCATCAGGAAGGGAGACTGAGTAAGGAAGATGCTGGACTCCATGGACAGGAAAAGGTACTGAATGTGAGCTTGCTTCCTATGGCACAGAAAAATGTTTGTCTTTCTCTTCTCCCCCATTCCTTTTTTCAATAGCTTATTTTAAAGAAAAATATTTATCCTTCCATTAAAGGTGTAGTGGGTTGAGGCTGGTTGGATGACAGACACCCACCAGAGACTTTCTATCACTTCCCTTCACAGCTGGACAGGTGAAAGAAAATATAGCAAAGGTTCAAGAAAGAAAATATAGCAAAAGGGTTGAAATAAGATCCAGGACAGATCACTCACCAAATACCATCAGGCAAAAGAGACTCAAGTTTGGGATATAAAAAGAATTTATTGTTAACAAAATCAGGATAATGAGAACTAAAATAAATCTTAAAAAAACACCTTTCTTCCACCACTCCCTTCTTCCCAAGTTCTACCTCCTCCAAGTGGTGCAGACAGCTCTCCATGAATTTCTCCAGTGTGAGTCAATCTCCACAAACTGCTGCAGTGGGTCACTCCTCCACGGGGTGCAGTCCTTCAGGCACAGCCTGCTCCAATGTGGGTTCCCCACAGGGTCACAAGTCCTACCAGGAAACCTGTTCCAGTGTGGGCTCCTCTCTCCATGGGTCTGTGGGTCCTGGCCAGGAGCCTGCTCCAGCATGGGTTTCTCAGGGATTCACAGCCCTCCCTCAGGCATCCACCTGCTCTGGCATGGAGCTCCTCCACACCTCTGCACCCCTGTGTTCCTCCATGGGCTGCAGGGGCACAGCTACTTCACCATGGGCTGCACCATGGGCTGCAGGGGAATCCCAGCTCCTGCACCTGAAGCACCTCCTCTCCCTGCTTCATGATTCATCTAGTAGCTTTTGCCATCTTTACACTTTACGTGACTACACAACTCAAAGCACTCCCTAAGTCAGGATGTTGAGAAGATCTAAATTTTACCTACCTTTTGCAAATGTCCAGATATTTAGCTATGTTGTATAAGGTATGAGGACAATTGTGTTTAATGATTTATTGTAAGGTATATATTAGCTATTGTTCCTTTAAAATATTTCACTGGATATGACCATAAATACACAACAATAAATGACTTTGACACATTCCTTGTGGAAAAAAAAATAGCTTAGATTTTGAGAATTAAAGACAGGACTAGAAATAGAGAACAGAAAAGCCCCTTAGTTTAATTGGTGTGTTTTGTTTATAATGAGACACAGCTGACACATCATGGGTTGGATATGTATGTTAGAGCAACTGTGAGTCTTGAGTAGAAAAATGTGATGGAAGACAATAATTCTTACAGCAACATGCACTAAGAGAAGGTACTACTTTTGGTTACTTTTTTGGTTTTTAGGTAGGTGACTTAGAATGTCTTCTAATGCTACATTTATCTAAAACTAAGGGATTTTTAGGTAGCTGATTGGTTTTATTCATATTGCCTAGAACATACATATTTAACTTTTCTGCAATATATAGCTATACAATAGTAGCTGCTGAATTTACAGATGAAATGTTTTAATTCCATCAGGGTAAGCTAGGTTAAATTTCTTGAGAATGACTATTTGGTCATACTTGTGTTCCAAATTATAATTACATTGCATATTTCACAGTTTTTCCCAAAGAGATTTCAATAACTGGGTGAAGCCAGGTAATCTTACATTACAGCAAGGCAAAAAGGAATTAAAGGGAAAAAATAAAGCATCATAGCAAACCCAAAGACAGCTAATTTTATATTTCTAAAGAGTTAGCAGTTTATTTAAATGTTCTCCTCACAGCTTAGCTTCTTCTCTTCTTGTTGCAGCAGTGCCATGTGTTAATCCTAAACAGATGAGCCCACGTCTCCTGTTTGTAACTATGGTATTAACTGCAGAGCAGAGAGTTGTAGTGTGGCAAGATCTAACTCAGATGATTATTAACTACTGAAATTTGTTCAAGTGTCTTTGTATGCCTAATTTAATAGGCCTAATTTTACATATTAAAATTATTTTTTGCATGAGAAACATGCCAATCTGGAACAAGAGAGTTTGGTCTACATAGATGCTACAATACTGATACTGATTTATTTTAATTGTCTGGTAGAAGAACAAACTAATGTGACAGCTGAATCGTGTCCCAACCAAGCTGCCTGTTGATGAAACCAGCCTGCACTCTGAGTGGGCTGGGTCTGTGCATTCACTTCTTACAAGCCACAGGAAAATGACCCAATTTTTTATTCTGACAAATGTTTAGTTTTTGTATATGCATAGTTCAATTTTCTATCCCCATTCCTCTCACATATACTCTTCCAGAGAAAAGTATCTTTTATGTTGACCTATTATGTGTCAATAAACAGTCCTAGAAGGTTTTATATCACGCTTAGACTGGGTGTCAGTTGAACAACATTTAAGCTTGATTTGCTATAACTGTCTTGGAATAAAAAGACACTTCAATTAGGTCACATAATTCTTAGGCAGCCCTTTGCTTGCTGGTGGGTGCTTTCCTTTCTTGTTGCTTCTTTAAAGCAAACAAAACCTTTCACCCATCTGATTCAAGTCAAGCAAGTCAAATGGAATAAGCTCAAGGGTTACAGGGGAGCAGGGCTGTACTTATGACCTGACAGGCTGGAGATCAGTATTTATAGCAAGGAAGATTGGGAAAAATCCTGTGACAGCTACCTTGAACCTATCAGCCTGAGGAATGATAGACATTTCTTAGGAATTATTTTCTTTGTGTTTTTCTCTATTTTCATGGAGCTAAGCCAGTTTCTAATTATGATTCTTAGTCATATATCTCCATCCAATAATTTATAAGTCCCTTTTTGACAATAACAATGTGTGTTATTTCTCTAACTGTACATCACTGCACATATTGCAGATGACATGAATTTTTAAGATAACTTTATCTAAGAAGAATTAAAAAGCAATTTATTGTTAATGTTCACCAGTCTACAAGTACATATAAAGCAAACCCAGTGTATTCACGCATACTCTGTAATTTGTTATACATGCATTCTCTTTCATTATTGCAGTACCTACTATTACTTATTTATTCAACAGCACTTTTCCATTATATTTCAGAGACTTCTTCTGAACTGCCAAAGAAAGCTAATAGTAGTTATTTTAAATTTTGATGGCATTTTTACCATTCCTTTTTATTTTGCTTTATTATCTTCTTGGTGCCATGAAACAGCCATGGCATGAGCATGTACAGAAGAAATCTGGCCAGAAAAGCACTGCTCTTATTCAGGCCAGGATGCAGATTTAGACTCACACGTGTTAGCTGGAAGCTTGCAAATATTTCTCACTGTTTCTTGGCTTAACTGGTGGGAAATCTCTGGAGATTAGTGTTTCTTATGAAGTGACTGCCAGTTTGGTCTGAAATCCTGTTAGTATGATTCTTCTCACATGATTACTGTCACGTTCAAAGTAGTGAAGGGAAGCACACATCCTTTCCATTATAGCCATGGAGATACATTAGTTCAACAACTCCTTGCTGACATTTGGAACAGTTGTGTGGAAGGTTCCATTTGCCCTTATTTAGGCTAAAAGAAATCAAATGGAAATATACTTGATCTTTAGAAACATATTGATATACCATACATTTTTTTCTCTACCTCATTATGTGTGGAAAAAAGAAAGAAAGCGTGACTCTTAGTAATTTTCAGATGCTGGATGGTAAAGGCAATACTGTATTTTCTACTGTTTGGGCAAATTTAACATCTTCTTTCTGGGCAAATGGTGGCTGCCTAAGCACAAAATATGATTGCCCTATTGGAGACTGCACAGCTGGGAACAGAATGGGCAGAGAGATTAATGAGATTTAGACTTTGTTTACACTACCTAACTACTCTAACTACATTCTGTAATAAAAGAAAGAGGTGTTGAAAGACTAAAGCTAGTTCTTTCTGCCTGAAGTGTCCTGAGGTTCATACAGCACTTCAGTTGAGAACAAAACCAAATATTACCATATAGAATCAGAAGCTGTTGACAAAGCCTATATTTTTCTATTCAATATACATTTTATCAAGGTTATATTCCCCCCCCCCCCCCTTCTGTTACAAATTTTTGATTCCCTTTTACTGCAAGTAAATTAGAGAGATGATTTCTCTTTCACAGCCCATGATACTATAACAACTTTTTCAGTTTTATAGGGCCATGTCCCAGAAGAGCCTTGAGCTTTATGTGGCTTAACAGTGGAGTTTGGATAGCATGAGACAACACACTATCATTAGGATCACACTGACTTTTCCTTAAGGAAATATAGTCAAAGTCCTGTCTGGTGTACTTACAGTTGCCTTACTACAATGTAATTATTTTTTAATGAGATGGCTAACCTTATAGTTTAAACCTCAACTGAATTGTTTTAAATTATGTAGACCTTTTTTTTCTTTTCGCAAATAATATTTGTATATTATAAATATAAGTAACTATATGTATGCAAATCCTTTTAAAGCCAAAAATATTCTTTAACAGCACTTATAAGATATTTTAAAATACACACTTTCAGAAATCTCCATTTCTCTTACTTTAAGGAGCTGTTCTTTTAAGAGCAAGTGTAAGGAAGTCTTGACTCCTGATTAAATATTTACGTGTGTCTGGTGAGTCAGTAATGTTCTATAATAGCTTTTAAGAGTTGCTTATTAAATTGCAATTCAGCAATCAACGATTTTTGCACTACACCTGTTGGTATTCATGGCAACAAATCATAAATTCAAATAATAAATGAGGTCTATTGTATAAATAATAAATGAGGTCATAGACTTATGACACTTTCAAGTAGACTGGAGAGGGAGGGGTAGAGGGGCTCATAGGAGAGAGCCTTGGCCTTTGGCATATTTATGTTTAAAGTCCAAGCTGAAACATAAAATGAAGAAAATATTATAGTCTCTGTGCAGATCCTTCAGAGTGGGTAATTGCATCATCAAAGCATATAAATCTTTGCAGAAGAGTTAGGCATATGAAAGGTTCCTTACTGCACCTAGTACAATTTTTATATCATTTTAGCAATATATTTTTAGTTTAGAATTGAAAAAGCACATCAACAGCTTTTCCTCAGTGAATTCATGTTGTGATAAGTTAGAAATAATCACAGTGTCTCTTCTTTTCCTTAGAGATAATCATATGGCATCATCTCAGAGCTAAAAGCATTTATCTTTGAATTTATAAAAGGTTCAGAAACAATACATTTAATGCATGCACTAGCTCTCAAGTCTGCAACATCCCTGACTGGGAGCTTCCTTCCAATGACTTAATGTTCTTTCTTAATTCCCTTCTGAGTGAATGTAAGTTGCAGAAACTGAGCACTCTGCACCTTGCAATGAGCAGTTCCCTCAGAACCATTGCCAGAGCACTAAACTGAGGATGGCGCTGGTTAAAATTCTTGCACATTCCTGGCATTCACTCTTTGGGTGCCATGGCAGATGGCTTAGGAGAACACTGCTTTAGAGTGAGCCATCAATCAGTGTGACTGCTTCTCAGTCTGACTCTCAGTTTATCAGCGAGTTAAGGAAGTATGTAGTGTAATGACAGATGTATTATTCTGTATATTTCTTTTTTTATGACAATCAGTTAGTACATTTAACAAACAAGGCCTTTTGGAAACTGCTGAACCAAGAGTTGTCAGAAGAGCTATTGTTAAACTTTAATGATGTGTATATATGCGCATTTATATACATACATGCAGAAATAGCATTTTGTCCCTTTTAAAAATACTTGATCCATGGGTCTATTGCATAGGTACATTCCGAGTTGTTTTTATCTAATGGAAAATGAGTTTTCAGTATTCCTTGCCTATGACTCCAGAAATCCTTTCCTTGCTGGTGTATCAGCAGGAGTATCATCCCAGTTTTAACCATGAGTCAGACAGCTGGTCATGTATGTGACTGAACATCAAATTGAGAGAAAAAACATCCTTGACCTTTATAATCACATGAAGTTTGTTTGGTCAAGTAATTGAAGAAGATGTAGAAATGTCCATGTAACTAGAAACAAAGTACTACTGGAAGCCTTTTTTTCTAGGTTAATAAGTAATTTTAAACTTTTAAACAGTGTGAGTGTATATGTTATAATTTTGTATTTGTATTCATTGTTGACAAATGATGAATGTTTATGTAAAATAGTTCCCTAAATTATTGAAGTTTTTATGGATCTTCTCTAACACTTTTATCACTGATATAAAAAATTAAACATTTATTGCAGGGAAACTTAACTGGAAAGAAAGAAATAAATTCCTTCTAGGAATAAACGTTCCATTTCTTGGATTCCTGTAGTGATTAATATTGTTTAAATAGCTGATCAAGCCCAGAGACAGAGGGGATTAAAATGCCCAACACATAATCAGGAACGTATGTTGCATATTTTAGAATATTAAGTTCAGGCATAATGATGACTTACGTGGAGCTCCTAATAGCTCAACACAGCAGTTCTCAAACCAAATTTTATCGATAGGGTTAAGAGAGTTGAATGCTCCAATGAGCCATCTCGATATATATGTTACCTGCATCCTTATTTTTTGTGCAAATGACTTCCTGAGAGTGTCCTACTGAGAAATCTTACATGGTTATTAATTATGAGAAAAAAGCCTAAACTCTGCCCCAATACCTAAATATGTTTTTAAACTGTTATTCAGTGATGATAATAACGAGACAATGTTACTTTAGGGAATGAAAGCTTATTTTCATGTCTTTACTTCTTAAATGTATGTATATGATAAAAAAGACAATCGTAGCCCCAGAAATTTTAACTAAGCAAATTATTTGTTTTTCTTCTTTTCTCTGTTTCTTGTTTCCCTACTTGGTTACTTCCTCATTGTTCCACATAGAATGGCATGATAATTCTGTGACTGGAAGTGATGTCAGAAGATTGCTTTAGTTCAGGCTCTAGCTCAAAGCAGAGTCAATTATGAGATCAAACATGGTTGCTCAGGACTTTATCCATCTGGGTCACGAGAACTCCCAAGGGTGAAGATGATATCAGCTCTCTGGGAAACTTTCTGCCCTGCTGGGCTGTCTTTATGGGGAAAATGCTTTCACTGATATCAAGCCAGAACTTCTTGTTTCATTCAGCTTGTTATGATGCTCCTGCCTGACACCACTGTGGAGGTTCTGGTTAGGATTTTTCAATAGACTCCTCAAAGGTATTTAGAGGCTGCTATTAGACCCCCATTAAGGTTTCCAAGACAAAAGAGAGAAGGAAAATGTGATCTTCACAGTCAATTGATTTGTTGCTCGGTCTAAGATTAAAATAACGCGTCTATATGAAATTCATGGAAAGAAAAATTGTCCTTAGCTATGTTATTAATGATTTCATTCATTGCTTCTATGATGAGAGGCAACATTCTGAACATACTTCACATTCTTACTTTTGCTAAGGTTATTTAAGAGGGACTCCAACAGTCATTTAGGAATATTGGAGAGCATAAGAATTAGAGATGAAAAAGAACTGTTTAGGGTAGTCCAATGAGAGTGATATAATACACTTTGCAAAGGAAAAATTTAGGCTGACAATTAGCTCAGTTTCTTGAATAATTTAAATCTAGTCCAGATACATCAGTCAAAAACATCCTGTAGGCCTGCAGGAAAATGAACATTACTGAATAAAGGGATTTTGTGACTCTTTTTTTCTAATTTTATTACCATCCCGATATTCAGATAGGGTGAAGGTATCAAAATAGAGATGTTAAAAAAGAGTTCTCAATAGAAGGCTTATTCAAATATCCTAAATATCTTTAGTACCATGGAGGCTTTCTCAAGTACTGAAAAATTGATCTGGAGGATTCTGAAATCTTGTGTAGACTAGTTATGTGTATAGACATTCTTGAGTGTATTCTTTTTTTTCAATTTGCCTCTGGCAGTAAAAACTTGTCACTTGGGTAAATTAGCATAATGTTTAATCAAATTCATTCTTTCAGTAAGCAGAGTGGATAAAATATATTTTAAAAGCTGAAGGGCAAACCAAATACTATTATTTCAGAAAAAGTTAGTTTTTGTTTGAAGAAGCTTCAAATGAAGAAAAGCATTGGTGTTGAAGTGCAACAATATGTTATTACCTACAAGCTTACTGTTTGCAGGCTGTGGGGTTTTTTCCATTCAATTCCTAGATGCATTGCCAAATAGAGGTGAACACTTGTATTTTATTTATTTTATATATTTTTTTTCACAGGAGCCTGAATCTTATTAAGCTGACATGCATTCTGTTGACCTGAATAGCTTTTAGACCAAATCCTAGAAAATCTAGGAGGTAGATCTTGATATTGTAGGATTTCTTTACAAATTAGACATTAGAATAGATTGCCAGTAAAATATTTTTTCTCTGTGGAGAACCTGAAAAGGGCAATGATTCAATCATTAGTGTTTTACTGATAATGGAAACTAGCCTATACAATTATGTATTTCTAGAATTTTGTGTTGATTTTAAAAAGAACAGAGAAAAAGGAAAGGGTACCAACTTTTATAGTATTCTGGAAATTTTAATGAGATGATTCTACAGTGCTGAAAGAAAACATATTTATTATAAGCACAAGAGAATCTAGTCTTTCTTTAATTGAATAATTATCTATCTTTCACATAAATGTGTGAGAAATCTATTTAATAAATTAATACACATACTAGTAGTGGTGACTCAAAAGGTCTTCACTCTTCACAACACATGTGATTCGCTCCTTCTTGGGACAGATTTATTTTCTAGACTGAGCAATCCACTCTGTAGGTATAGGTCCATCTAGGTCCTTCTACATGGGAACCTTCTATACCACAGGTTAATTGTACAGAAATTGAGAAAACTGGTATCTCATGTCCCTTGACAACAATGTTCCCTCACACTTTCTTGCCAATTCGGGGAGAGAATAAGATATTATTAATAGATAATTAAAAGATATCAATAAGATAGAATAAGAATATTCAAGTGAGAATAAGAATTTTTGTGAGAAAAGAGAAAATATGATAAAGAATAAAAGAGGTTGGAGAAGAAGTGGTGAAAAGACAAAAATGGAAATGCTTTTCTATTATCTTTTTACCTTCTCAAAATATTCTGAGATTCTTTGCTATTGTTAAAGCTTATCCTTGATGAGTAACTATTTCCTCATATTTGTAAACTTGTGTCTATGTCATCACCCTTTTGCTAAGGTCGTCACTGAAGGAGGCAGAAAGAGAAGCTTGAGAAACAAACATGTTTTATGAAAAACAGTGTTCTGGAGGGCTACTGCAGAAAAAGGGAAGATATAATTTATGCACGTCTGTTCGCAAAACAGAATTTTAGGACTCATTAGGGACACCAGGAAGAGATGACATTTTGTTAGTGCAAAAAACTTCTTTCTGTCATCAGATTTCACAAACTTTCCATTTTGTTTTATATCTTCTGAAATGTCTACTCTCAAAATGATAATATATTTTTAAAAGAACTGCCTGAAGCTCTCTTGTATATTTAAAATTCTTTCCATGTTTACTGGGGATAGTTTGAAAATCAGTCTACAGCATTCCAAACAGCAATTCCAAGCATTAAACACAAGAATCTTATTTCAGAGGTTCTTTTAATTAAGCTATTTAGTCAGCCAGTATATTTAATGCAGTGTTTGTTGTTTCATTTTTTGGACTTGCATTAAGGATGATTTATAATCAGAACAAATTAAAGTGTATATAATGTTAGGGCACCTGTGTTCATGCAATCTACAGAACTTAGAAATTAAAGTTGTCTGTGATTTCTCATATATAAAAGGATAATAACATAGATTTAGTATGGCCATATTTCTCCAGTGTTTTATCTAGTTCTGGTGTTCAGACTTCAAAAGACTGTTGCAGATTTGCAAATACTTCAGAAAATATTTAAAGAAAATTTTTGTCTTCTCTAAACATGTCTAACATTAAAACCCAGAAATTCATAAAATTACCCTTTACCCCAAAATTGTTGATGGGACATATTGATATAGAGAATATGCTGGGCTAATATAGTTCAGTTCCAATCTACAAAGTCATGTTATGGTTTAAATTGTACAGTTGTTATTTTTTCCCCTGAGAATTTTCGGACTCATTGTGCAGGCTGAGTAGTGCTTACTTCACACGCACAGGAAAATTTTTCTTTATGCATATTATGGCTTTACAATGTGGTTATTATACATATGATTCAAATTCTATACTCAAAGTTTAATTAATGACCATTAATGGCAGGTACTTCTGTCTAAGTCATCCAGCAATGTATTACTTGAATTTTATAACCCTGTCAAACCAGAGTTGGATGGTACAACCTCCTTTTCACTGCATGAATGAAGCTCCAAAGATATATTGGGAATCAAGTTTCCAGTGTTATATTTACATATAACATCATATGTTCAAATTACTACTCCTACTGTCTTTGACTGTGTTGTAAAATATTGAGCACTTCTTCATTTGGGCCTCACAGTTTCAGAAAATGGGGACAATGTAAATAACGAGCCTTTGTGAAACAATTTCTCCTGTAGAGATATTGAAAACTCAGCTGGATGTGGGCCTGAGTAACTTCTTTAGATGACCTTGGCTGAGAAGGAAGGTTAGACTAAATGATCTCCAGAGATCCCTGCCAATCCCAACTATTTCGTGATCCCATAATTCATCTCAGTCATTAGTCTCTTCTTTCAACTCCTCAAACCCTTACTTCACCTAGTGATACAGCATAATCCAGCAAACTCCTACATTGTGAAGTAAGAAGTCAGACTTTTCACCAAATGAAACATCATTAATTTTCTTTCTTTTCTTTTTCAGAAAAGCCTGAACTTTCCTTTAAATTTTGATCTCAAGTCAAACATACACTAGGCAAAAGGGGTAACTTTTGGCAAGGACAGAAGTTAGCATAAACAGCCTCTTATGAGTGAAAAAGATAATGTTGCCTTAAAGGTACCAGAGTTCCAGCACTTTGTGTAACAAGAATGCTTGATAGCATTTACATGAGGACAAAATTTCTGTCCATAGAGACCCTTTAATGGAGAAAAAGCATAGTGAGGGCCAGGAGACAGAAAGTGGAAGATAAAAAACCCAAGGCAGAGATAAGGTGCACATTTTAGTAAATGTAACTTTTAAAAAATATGCTTGCATTTCTTGTATTTTCAAGTAAAGTTTGGATGTTTTAAATACGTTCGCTCCAAGCTGACCAGAGACTTCATGAAGTGAAAGTAATGGCCTGGGCTATGTACATGGTCAAATTAAATTACTGTCATGGTCTTGCCTGGCCTTGAATTCTGTGATTATGAAGATGTTTCTCTAGAGAATTTCTAAGTCACGACTTAAACCTGCAATTAATACCACTTAAATGAAAACTGCTAGATTAAGTTTGATTTCCTTAAGACTCTTGAGAGATAAGAGGTTAAACACTGACAGCAGCGCCACTCTTAAGAAAAAGTCCCAGGCATGACCTCAGGTTCTTGGACAACCTCCAAATACCACTCAGAGAAGATGACCTTGACTATTGCTTAGTTTGTTTCAGCTTTCTGAAGTTCTGCTGAGCTTATATTAGCTAGAAGTTTAGTCCTGTTACAGTTAATTCAGGATGATGACTTAAATATCAGTATGATAGGATAACATTTGTCACCAGAGTAGTTTTTTCCAACCTGAGTATCTGTAATTCCTCTTAAAATAAAAAGAAAATAAATAAAAAAGAGCAGTTCTAGGTGAAAAAACTGGGATTTTGTGCTGTATCAGCATAGATGCTATTTGCCAGGTTAAGTATCTACTTACTGATTTGTTTTCCTTCCTTGATTTTCCTTTTGTTGTGATATTGTTGTTCACTAACCAATGATTAAGTAAACCAACTTTGAGTGCACTCTTACTCTACCTTCACTGCACATCTGAAGAATGTTTATCTTGAATAAAATTGTCTGCACTTAGTTTCTCATTAGGTGAGAACAATTCCCAGGAAAGCTAATCAATCAAAGAAACACTTTTCGTCCTAACGAGGAACATAGTCCAAACTTCATCATCAGAGGGGCAGGGACTGGACTAGGACGTGTAAGTAATCTGCTGCAAACCAGATACATCCCAGCCCCAATAAGCATGCTGTACACACTTGAACAAGAGCAAGTATTTCCATATTAGCTAAATTTAGCATTACTAGAAAGATCCATGGGTTTTCTTAGTGGCAAGGGCATCCTGATCAATCACCATGATGGATGGACATGTCATGCATATGCTATTGCCTTCGGATGGAATCCTTTATATCCATTAGTCCTCTCATGTTTGTTACAACTATCTGATAATTTTTAAACGTGGATACTATTATTGAAAGACTTAACAAGTATGTTAGAAATAAGAGAATGAAGGACAGAATGAAAGGCTCACCTGCCAGTTCCATAGAATTGCTGTTCTTGGTTTTAATTGAAGCAAAATTAAGTACATTTTGATATAGGGTGCTATTATTTTTAATGAGATCCCAACACATTTTCACTTCTAGTAGGTTTAGATATATTTAAATTGGTTTGAAATTTTTTCTCTTGGTTCACAGAGGTGCTTATTAGTCTTGTTTCAAGTCGTGTCCAGTGTCTGAAGGTCTGAATCCTGTTTCTAGTGATTTATGACAAACTGATCTTTGCAGACACTCCTTTAAGACAAAAAGTACCAAATACAAAAGGAAGAAAACATACTCCTGGATGAGTGGTATTTCTGAAGATGTTCGGAATATCTGACTGCAAATACTAACTGCTCCAAAATAAAAAAGAACAATCTCCAGCTATTTATGTTATTATATCAGTTTGTTTTATATATGTATTTTTAATTTTATGCATACACTATAGAGTAATATAAATTACTGGATCTTAAGCTAAAATTGCTTATACTGAGCACATTTTGGGAACTGTATTTTCAGATCAATTTATGTGACTCATATGAATATTTAACCAATGCTTTTTCACTTCCTCAATTTCATCACATTTTACATCCTCTTCATCCCTCAGATCTTTCCTCTGAATGATTCCTTACTGATTACACCATCATTTGCTATATATTTTCAGTAAACTCCTTAAAGAATATACACATATATTCTTTTGTTCTAGAAACAGGACATGCTAGGAACTACAGGCTCCAGAATCTGGAATGACGTGTGCAGAATAAATTACCAGGGAAAATGTATTTTTAGTGCTGAAGGCGAGAACTGCTAAAAGTGCATTTTTTTTTGTTCACATATTTCTCAAGTGGATAACAGACTAAAGACCCTTAAACTCACAAAAACTGTAAACATTCACACTATTTTTTAAATTTTTGATATCCTACCTCATAGACCAGACCACTTAATATTGTTTCATCTGCTGTCTTGCAGGACATTTCTGCAGAACACCTACATTCACATTAGGACCATGTCTTAGACACACTTGTTTAGATTAGCCACATTTTCTTCCCACTATGTTACGTCTTTTTTGGTCTTTGTTGTTTTTCTGAGATAGTTTCCATGAAGGAATCAGATTTGTCTTTCCTTTCATTACAATAACTTCATACATAAGTTTTATACATATCCACAATTTTTTTGACCCTCAGTGTACTAGCTGGATCACGGTCTTTGTTGTCTACTTGATAAACAAATAATAACTATAAACAACGCTAGCTGTGCAAGAAATACGATTCTGCTGGGCAGCATAAGAGAGTTGGACCCCAGGAGTCTAAAAAGACCAAAGCTGGCCAACATTATCAGCCTGGTCATGATGGTCTACCTGGTTTCCTGGTCATTTCAGTGAAATTTGTGCATTCATTATCATCATTTGTGCATCATCAAGAGAATATTGATTCCAAGAAACAAGGAAAAACATTTTTTAAAAAATCCTGAGCAGGCTCTAAGCAGTAAGTGGATAAATGGTCTTTTCTGACATATTTTTCTCTAAATATTTTTGTTGGTGTATAATTCAAATTTCAAGATAGAATTAAACAGAGATAAGAGCATGTGAAATTTAAAGCTTAGTTGAAAGTGTAAAAATCTAGACTAGCATTCACAGAATCTAAGCATTAGTTTAAAACCTAATAAAGTAGAACAATTGTTTTAATTTAGCATAAAAGCTGACCACTGAGTGCATCAAAGATCTTTTAGAAAGCTTTTAATTTTCTACTGCTACTCATCATTGAAATTTCATGATTGTGTCCTGTGTTGTTAGACTGAAATTTCTGATTTTGTCCTCCATTGCTAGTTTCTGAGTTATTTTCTTTCATTCCCTGTTTCCCCTCATTATTTTCCATGGTCATTAATTAATTTCTATATGTGATACTATACAGCTGCAGGGTACTCCTCTCTTCTATGCCTTTGGTTCATTTAATACAATATTAATCTGTATTATCCATATCTCACTCTATCTTTGTTGCTTGGTAGCCTGCTTACCCCTGAGAATATATTAACTAATCTGACAACTATTTCCTTCTGACATTAAGCATACTGATGTATTTTTCCCTTTTCAATCTCAATTTATTTTTAATTATAAACCTTAATTAGATCATGGTTCCTACCGCTTAGGTACTTTTTCATTTTCTACATCTCTAATTGCATTCTGTTTTACTTAAATTGAGTGATTTTTTTTTCTCTTTTGGCTTCTTTAGAAAATATTACCTCATAAAACTCAGAATAATCTCAAAAGAGAGACTAGTAAATCATGGTTTTGCTGATTAGATATTTTGTTTTAGCCTTAAAATGTATTATATTAGAATACATGTATTTCAAGAATAACTTGATCACAGCTCTTCGTCCAAACACTTTGCCAGCTCTGATGAGGAATTTTGCATTTGGACGTTGTTCTTGCCATGTGAATCAGATGTGGATCATGCGCTTGTTAAATTAGAAATAGGGCAGATGAGAAAAGGAGCTCCAGCATCTCTTTATGTTGTTGGCTCTATCTTGGAATGATAATGCTTTTTATTATGAAGTGCTGAAGCATGTCCAAAGAACGCCAATGAAGCTGGCCAAGGCTCTGGAGCATATCTTATAAGGAACAGCTGAGGGCTCTGGGGTTGTTTAGCCTGGAGTAAAGGAGGCTCAGAGGAGACCTTTTCACTTTGAACAACTGCATGAAAGGAGGTTGTGGCCAGGTGTAGGCTGGCCTCTTCTCCCAGGTAGCAAGTAACAAGACAATAGGAAATGGTCTCAAGTTGCTCCAGGAGAGGTTTAGATTGGATGTTAGAAAATAATTCTTCACCAAAAGGGCCATGAAGCACTGGAGCAGGCTGCCCAGGGAAATTGTTGAACTACCATCCCTGGAGGTATATAAAAATATACAAATGTGGCACTGAAGGACATACTTTACTGGTGGATTTGGCAGTGCTAGGTTAATGGTTGGACTCGATCTTATGGGCCCTTTCTAATCTACACTATTCGATGGCTCTTTGATTCCATTCCTTCCTCATGGCCAGTGTATAAAGCTGTGCAAGCTGTGTGATTGCAGCAGTAAGAGACCATACTTGGCTTGCAGGAGACAGGCTGTGTTGGCTTTGGACTATGTCCAGGTGTTGAAAGCAGAGTAGAGAGCTGCAGAGGTCTCTGTGAGGAGACATAGACAGTTCCAGCTGGCTCCAACCAGCTACAACAGACTCATCACAGGGCAGAGCTCACCTCATCAGCCAACCCAGTGGTGCCTCTGGGATAACCTGTTTAAGAAAAGCCAACATACTACATGGCAGTGAGGAATGAGGAACATGATGTGAGGAACAGCCTTGTGAGCAGAGGTCAGAAGAAGAAGGAGGAGGAGAGGAGCAGAGATTCTCCTGCAGCCTGCAAAAAGACTATGATGGAGCAGGTATTCACACTGCAGTCCAAGATCCCACACCAGAGCAAGAGGATATTTCCTGAAGGACTGCATCCCATGGGAGATACCCCTTGATAGAGCACAGAAAAAGGATGAGGGGGAAGGAAGAGTAGAAAGGAAAAATTACAGGTTAACCACAACCCTCTGTTTCCATCTTGTGCTGGTTGGGGCAGGAGGGGAGTTGGAATCAGGAGTGTATTTGAGTCTTGGTAAAGGGATGGGTGGGGTAAATACATTTTAGGTTTTCTCTAGTTTCCCACAATCAAATCTATTTTAATTAGCAATAAATTAAAAAAATTTTTCTCCAGGTCAAATCTGTTATCCTTGGGACTGCAATAGATAAGTGACCTCTTTATCTCTTTATGTTTATCTTTTTCCATCTTATGTTGTCCCCTTGTCCTTTTGAGGAGCGGGGCTAAGAGAGCAACTAGGTGGGTATCTGGCAGTCTGCCAAGGCCAGCCCATTTCTGGATATCTGTTCTCACCTAGAGACTGAAGATCAGTGTATTTGTGTTAAAGTATATACCAAAATAAAGGAAACAAACACATCATTAATATATTTCTGATCCATATCTGTCATTACCCTCAGTTTACATATGGAAACGAGCAATCTTTGCATAATAACCTTTATTAGTGAGAATTGCAACTCATCTGGGCTTAGTTTTACTTAAGCCATTATGCACAGTAAAACTTAACTTATACCAACAAATAATAAAAATAAAATTGGTGCATCACCATCACATGTGGGAAACCAGAGTTTTGATTCAGAGCTCTTTAGGAAGAAAAATTGAGACAGAGTTTACAGACATACATTGAAAAATGTGTTTCTGAAAATGCATGATTGAGACTATGCTCTATGGTATTAGAGAAAATCAGATTTATATGAAGAAATTAAAAATTTCTCAATAGGGTAAGTAGCAGCCCAGCATTTTCACGCTTTATGATCTAAATTCTTACCACTGTCCTCCAGTTTAAAATACATTTTCCTTGATGACACAATGGTGAAAAGGAATGTATACACAGTTTTGCTAATCTTGTAGAATATTTTGAACATTTTCTGAAGATTTCAAGTGTTCAAGATATTCAATCCATTCCAACATCTCTGTTCTCTTCAGTTGTTTATTGAAAGTATAAATGCCAGAAGGTGCTGTATAGTCTTCTTCACCTGAATGTCCCATTCTGTTTTATCTGTGTTCTTTCTGTTTTTATTGTCTTGAAGACCCCGTGGTTATTTTCTAGTTAGGTAGATCCAGGTTAATAGAGACCAAGTCACATTAAATGCTTGATGCTGAAACCATAAAGTCCACTTAGAGGTTAACAAACAGAAAAACAAGTCAAACTGAAAAATGTGCACCTTAGAATCTCTCACTGGTTTAGCCATCCTTCTTAACTATAGAGTAAAACCCTGATTTACATTGACTTGATAAAAACTGCCTGAGCTTTTTTTTCTCCAGGGAATATCTTTTACCTTTGTTGTTAAGGTATCAATGATGTGATAACTATAAATTATATATGTCCTGCCATAGAGCCGGGGGACTGGTCATGTTTATTTCTTCCCTCTTTCTTTCCTCTAAATTGCAGGTATTGAGCAGGCATAATTGGGGAAAATTTCCAATTTTAACCTGTATCAGAAAAAAAGGAACAAAATCTGGTGTTAGTTGAGGAAAACCAGAGGACTTTATGGACAATTAGAAAAACCTAATGATAAATCTATATTTGCAGTTCAACAGTTAGTAGTGTTCCATTGAAATGCACCATCTGTCTGCATTTGGTGATAGTAAGTTGTGTTTTTAGGCATAGACAACATTATTTCCTACTGTTATTCTGATTGTACATATTCTATAACTATGGTATTGACAGCATATTCAAATATCAATATTAAAAATTCTACTCCTTATATAGCAGTTAAAAATCTGTTGTAAATTCTCAAATTGCAAAGGACTTATTCTTGTAACCAGCTTGTAAAACTTAATCAGAAAGATATTTCAAATGGTTAACAGGACCTCACTGAAATCTGTTAAGTAGTTAATTTGTGTCATGTGCTTTTCAATTAAAATTTACTCAAATTCTGCTTCCTAAAGTTGTGGAAGAAACTGACTTCAGGATGCAATTATCAATATGGAAAGTGCACCATTTAAGCAGTAAAGAAATATGGAGAAGACCTGGTTCTATGCAGGTATAAATTTGTTTCACATTGCAGGAGTTAGCATAGCTATTATTTCACATAGGGCAGTTGTCCAACACAGAAAGTTCTTACAGTCCCTCTACCAGAGATTTATTCAAAACTAAAGCAAAATTTTTGATTTTAATTAATCAGCTTCGCAAGACTTGACCTCTTCCATCTACTTGTCAATTCATAATTTTTAATTTTAGGAATGGTGGCTTGGTAATACGATCAGAGTTCTACCCACTGTGATCTGCCTTTGCAAGTTTCCTCTGGGCTGTCAGAGCTGCGTTCAGACCTTACTATCTTTGTCTGCCCCTGCAAAGGTATGTTGAGACCACCTTTCCTAAATCAAATCTGTCCAAATGTGTGTACATGAAAGGAATTTGTCTTTCTTTTTACCCAGAATGAAGGTAGAAAAGTAAAGAGCTAGCTAGAAAGTTCAGCCAGTAATGCCCTGGCCATGAAAAAAAATTACTTGTAGAAAGATTTTTCCTAAGTTTTAAATTTCTTTGGTCTTGACACTTATACTGCTTTAGGTCCTAGGTCATCTGGTCCTTAGTCACTTGGGTTTTTATAATGCTTTGCAGAGGAAGTTATTGTGACAGGTCAAAGAGAAAGATTATATAAGATAACATATTAAGTGCCATCAAATTTTTCTTAATGGCTTACATTATAGTTGTCATCACAGGAATAAATGTCAATTTGGACCTATATATAGGAATAAAATACAAATGTCCAAGATTTTCAAAACAGAGTACCAAAACTGAATATGTTGACCTTTCAAAAATTCTGTCTTTCTTCTGGATCTATCTGTGTTTGATATTTTTAAGTTCTGTCAGTATTTTTACTTAGCTGCCACATTTCTTTCAGAGATTTAAAATTGATTTTTTAACAAGTATTTTACAATTTCACTATAGAGGTTTTTATTTGAAGATTGCTCTATTTGATTACTGTACTTTACAGTGACGCAGTTGATGGCTTGAAGCATTTGTGATGAAAAAAATTTTGCACACTAGAGACTGTAGAAAAAAAAAGGAGATTAGTCCTTTGAATAACAGCATTAAAATTATTTTAGAAGAGTTGTGAGTATTACCCAGCTAAAACCCATCTTAGTACTACCTTCCCTGCTTTTTTTGCTGTTACTTCAGGCTAAATAGTAGATAAAATCTTGTTAGTACATGGATGAGCCTATTAAAAAGCTATCCTGTGTTGAGTCATCTATTATAAAATGTGTGTACATAAACCAGTTTGACAGATTGAAGTTGCTGTTATGAAAAAAAAAATGGTAAGAAAACAGACTGATATTTTATTACTGAAATAAAATTGGCCAGAAGGATTCCAGCAATTAAAACATTCATGTATGAAGTACGTCTGTAAAGCAGATCAAAAGAATGGATTCATGGTCCTTTTTAATTAGTTCTTTCTTACTGCAAGTAATTTAGGCTTTTGTTCCACTAATTTTAAATTCATATTTCTCTCTTTGTTCTTGCAGATTTGGTTAAAAAAGACTACGTAATAGGGATTTTGTATTTCTGCACTATTCAGGTGCTTATGACAGTTTTGTCTTAGGAAAGTGTAGCTCATTACATGAGTATGAAATCTGCCTCCACCAGGCTATTTTCAAAGAAAAGGAAATCCTGAATGGCTGCCTGAAACAGACTTGGAGGAGTGGGCCACTGTCCATGAAATGAATGTTCCAAGCCTGAGCATCTGGCAGGACTGTGGTTGGATTACCCTCTTGCTTTAGGGAAAGGAACTAATGGTCAATTACAAGAATACACATAAACAGAAAGCCCTCTTAGTAACCAGTGTCACCGAAAGTAATTGTCTTGCTTGTAAAAAATTCTTTACTGGCTTAGAGTTATGAACTGATATTTTCCTGGTAGATGAATTGAAATCAGTAGAGCTGGAGAGGTCATTTTGCAAAGCACATTTTACCTGGGAATGCAAAAACCACAAAGCTTGCCCACAATATGCATTCAGATCACTTTAGAAGTTCTACTGAGTCAGTTGGACTGGACATGAACAAGTCCAAGTTTACACAGAAATGCAATGGCAAAACTTAAATCTATAGTTTATCTCCTAAATTTTAGTGTCTCATTTTTTCCTTCAGTTATGCTTTCTTATCTCCCCACAAATGTGTGCTTATCAAACAAAACTGTTCTGCTCCATATCATGGAACTTCCCTTTCAATGTACTCTGACATAGGCAATGCACCAAGAAAGTTATTAAAGTGAGCAGTGTGTGCTAATGGAAATCTCACTTCAGCATGTAGCATCACTGAATGGTGATGCTTATGGAGAAAAAAAAACCAACATATTTTCTAAAACCTTCAAGTGTTTTAAGTCTGCCTTTAAAATCTTCTCCCTTGAGTATGTTTGCAAGCTGACTGCTGTGTATAAGAATTATTCCAGTGCTTTCATGTCTCAATATTTTAGTGGTTTAACACTATCAATTGACATGATATGATAGATTGTTAGATTCTGTTAAGTACATAAGATATATTTACAAATTGCCTCAGTACTGCTGTAATGACTCCTCCCACTTAAAACCTCAAAGGAAATTAAGTGACTGTAATGATAATGAAGTAAATGCAAGGATATGAGTTCCTGTAGAGTAAAAACACAAAAAGAAAAATAAAACCCCTGAAGTTTTAGAACTAAAACTGAAGTGCTACAATACTTGTTATAGGTGGACTATTTTTTAGCTACTATAGTAGAAACTGCACAAACTAGACAATAGATAGCAAATGTTTGCTTCTTTACTCCAGTTATACATTTGAAAGTCCATTGATTCCAACAGTTATGAAATCCATAGAGTTAGAGGGACAGGCTCCTAATTTGACATATTGTAAGAACATAATCAGCCAGCATCATGGCCATATTAGAACTTTGCTTATGTAAGTCATAGTTTCTTTATAACCCCTCTTTCTAAAGGATAATTTATCACATTTTTTCTGACCTTGTATCTTTGCCACTTCTTCAAAATCCATTATCCATAAAATAGCTTTCTATGTAGACTTCTGCCATAAATAGCTAAATCCAGGTACATGAGGGTACCTTAAAAGAGCATTCTGAAAGAGAACAAAGTTCTTTTCTTTTGGTTAAATCATTATTTCTAATTTCTAATGTGATCTCATCCAGTAGTGTCCAAGAGGGATCAGGAAACCATACAAACAAATAATAGAATGATAGCACCTTTACTATAAACTCAAATCTGAATTAGATATTGTTACTACCATGTAGAAAAAAGCTGGATCTCTCTTTACCCAGCATGCCTGCTATTGCTAATCTGCCTGTTTCTTGGATTTTCAGAAACACATGAATATGTCAGTCACTGATTGAGATGACAGTTCTGTGGACAGATGGGTAAGGAACTGTTCAAAGCTTGGTTTTGTTTCTTTTGTAAATTTTATTGAGGAGCAAAAGACCATGTATAAACACAAACCTCTTTGGAGTACAACACAGAGGAAGGTGTATTAGAGTTGGCAATTGGTCTTTCTATTACAATAAAATGTAAAAACAATTCCTCATTTTCTAATTACTACTGAAAATTTCTAAGCCTAACAGACACAAGAGGTTTTCTAGTTCCTGCAAAATCAGGAAATTTCCTATGGAAGTCTCCAATGACATGAGCCAGATTATTTTTTGCATGAGTTCATGTCATGAATAAATACCATTTCACTCAACAGATTAATTAGAAGAAATTGGTGGCTGAGACAGAACAGAATATACAGAAATGTGATTACTTTGTATTTCATGTTAATTTTTTAAACTTTCTTCCTGTCTAATTTCACTTGCGGCAACAAAGATTCTCCTGTTTCTTAAGAGGATCTCAAGTGACACTTTCATGTCAGATGGCACAGAGTTATTGAATTCCCTGAGTGCAGTAAGCTTAACAAGAAAGAAATTTTACTTGTATTCTTCATCTGCTTACCTGAAACACAGGATTTTATTTCTATCAGTCTTATAAAAGTGAACAGTTTATTACAAAACAGACTGTTTTTACAGCTTTCAGCAAATGTGAAAATGAAAAGAAATAAAAAAGTGGCCAAATTTTAAGCAGACACATATATATAAGTATATAATACTCATATATTTAAATGAGTATATATATTTGCAGATTAAATGATGCCTTTGAGAAGCACTGCTGGAAAACCATAAGAATGACTGGAAGCAAATTATATCCAAACTAACTTTCAAATTCCATATGAGAAACTTTAGAAGAAAGAAGTAGTGAAGAAACAGTTGCTACATTGTTTATCAGAAGCAAATTAACATGTATTTTTCCAGTCATCAGAGAGGTTTGTAGAAGCTGCTCCTGCTGATAGGAGTACAATTGTAATTTGCTACTACAGAAAACCTTGATCTATTCTGTGCAGTCTGATCAGCTTATTCCACAGACCAAAGTTTAATAGTATTCTTTCCATGTGAATACATCTACTGGAAAAATGACCTCCATATCCTCAAATCTGCCTGGGCAACATGAATTTTTCTCAACCTTTTCTCCTGGTAAACAGGAATGTGGACATAAAATGTGAACAATATTTCTGTATTACTGATTTCATCTGTGCTTTGGATCTCAAATCCAATTGGCATGACAGTTAAAATTAGCAGGACAAGGGCAACTGTCAAGGATGAGGCTGGCTGTAAGCAGAGGGGCTTCTGTGGCTTTGTTTGCCTGTCATTTCAGCTGCTATGTCAGCTTAAATACCATCAGTTAAAAACACAGAGCATAGCTTAAGGAGTAATGGGGTGGGGGGCACATTCGAGCAATGATCAAACAAGAATAACATCCAGAGAGACCACACTCTTGGGACACTGTGGCACAAGAGTCTTTCACAAAATGTCAGTTCAGGCTGATTAAACAAATTCTGTTTTCAAGGCAAAACTGATCACCCTACAGTTTATTGGAAAAGTTCAGATGCATTTTTGTTATTGTTCTGAAATACTATGGGTAAGTGAAAAGTATTACAGTGTTGTGATAAAATGGAATACTGAGTGAATCTTAAACATTTTCTGTACCTAGTATACCAGTATTTCACATTTTGATGTTTTGCATTCTGTTGACATGATTTAAAAGCCTTTCGAAATGGCTCTTTGTCCAGATGCAGCTTGAAGGTCCAAACTCTTCCACAAAGCAGGTGAAATTCATTTTGCCACACGTACAGTTCCATTGATAAATCTTATTTCAGTGTAGTTCAATTTTTTTCCTTTAGTAATTGTCTTTTCCTGAAAAGTCATATTATACTCACTTACCAAATTATTTTTCTGCAATTCTAACTCACTTTTTTTCTCTCTCTCTAATCTTTTTAAATATGTTTACATTCATAAAACTAATCTTTTTTCCAGAGATGAGTTATACTTATCCTGTGAATGTAAGAAATAAAACACGGTAAAAAATCATTGTGGAAGAAACTGGAGTAAGAATAGCATAACCTTTTTCTTGAATATAGACAAGCTTCATGGGTACTGTTGCACATTATAGATCCTAAGTTCACCCTCCTTAATCAAGTGACTGTCCTGTAAGTCATTGATTAAGGATTGCTGAAACTGCCTGAAATCCCTTGATTTCAACTATGACGAGAGAACAAAGGTATACTTGTGTCTGAGGGAAAAGGAGAGACAAGGAGTGTAACCAGGCAAGAAGGGGGTAGGGTTGAGCTTTTCAAATAGGTGCGGAAGTCAAGACAGAAGTAAAGCAAGCTGTGTGCCAAAGAGAGGAAAAGATGGTTAATGATTAAAGGGTTATATCACATGAAGCCCAAACTGAAGAGTATAATTTGTATTAGTACTTGGTTATGCAGAAAAACAGCCATATTGGGAAGGCATAGAAAGACACAGACTATAAGCAACCAGTAATAAAAACCAGAACATCCCAGACACAGGTGACAATCCGAAGAGAAACATGATAAAATACAGAGAAAAACCACTTTAAGTCGTCTCCCTCTTCTGTGAAAATGTCATAATGACAGTGCAGGGGAGTAATCCTCCCTTTCTGGGCCAATGAATCTTAGGATGTGTAAAGACAGATCCTGCAGCCATTCTTTCAGGGAAAATGTTGGAGATGGGAGTGGGGTTTACTTTCTTATAGTGTTTTCTCCTCTTAAATGACAACAACAACAAAAAAAAGTTACTGAAATTAAACTCTTCAGCTGAATCTAAGTCCAAGAAGGGATTAAAAATCTGAGCTAGATAGGACATGGATCGCATAATCAAAGAGAGATCTGAATCCACCACAGCTGCAGAAGGAGAGCTGAGATAGCCATTTAGTGGATTTTGATAATGATTTAGTGAATTGCCATTGAGCTCATCTGTGCAGCCCATTCCTGCCACAGGAGCATGGCTGGCAGTGCTGTCCTCTGGTGTCTGGTGCTACTTCCCTGGATGTCTTACATACCTTCTACATACCTAGTTCTGAATTACTTGCTAAGCCTATTCTGTGGGGCTTGGACTAGGCAGCTCAGATTTTCAGTTCCTGGAATTCAGATTGTGGCTATAAACCCTGTCAGGCTGAAGACATCTCAATGTAAATTACTGCATTCAAGAGGAATGCATTAGCCATGGAATGATTATATGAAACAAAATTACAACAATGCCACAGCTGTGGTTTTGTACAAAAGCTCAAGTAATTGTGGCTGTTTTGTCCAGACTTTAATGAAATTAGCAGGTTATAGAAGTACTTTTCACATGCCTGGCCTCAGAAGACAAATTTTATTTGTGTTTTAAGGTAAGAAAGAAAAACAGAGGTACAAATTTTCAGATTCTCAAGGAAGTACTAGTGAAATCTGTGTCTTTATGAGATTTTCTCAGCTGTTAGGTATTATAAGAAGAATTCTACCTCTTTTACAGATAAGAGAAAATTAGAAGTGGGGAGAGGAGGTGAAGCCTATTTCAGTTAGGAGCAATGATGTATATTCCTGGAGTATAACAATTCATTAATTGGTGTTCATTGTATTAGACATTTTTAATCACTTCACCTCATTCTCACATTTCAAAAGAAAAAGTAAAACTATCTAGTGCCCCTTCTGAATTTGTAGTTACAGTATCCCTTTCCCATGTGGTAGGTCAGAAGGACTATATTGCCTTGTTTTGCGTGTCAGGGTCCCATTAACCTAATGTAATAGTTGGCACAGATTTCTGAGCAAGTTTTGTCTATGAAGTCAGGAGGAGAATCTGAGTGGAATATAATACTCTGCTAAAACAAAAATACTCTCATAATCTAACCCTCATTAACTTGTCAAGCCTAGTGACAGTCTTTAATAGCATTCATTCTTTTTATGTTTTATTTTAAGTGATTTCTTTGTAGCCATTTGAAAACCTAAAATAAGGTTGTTACTCTATCTGCATTTAATAGGGAACCATTCTGTCCATTTTCTGGGTTTTTTTTTGCAACTGGAAAGCACTTATGTTTATTTGTAAGGCAGCTTGCCACAGATCTCTAAGAAATGGATGTAAGTACATACATTTTATTTATTTTTGTTTTCTATCTTGAGTAAATGCTAAAATGGCACAAATGGTGTTATAAGAGTACTGTTAGAAATCTTGTTCATTGTCTCATGTTTTTGTCACCAAGAAGGATATTGGGAATTTAGGGAAAGGATTGGATTTCCATGGCATGTCTTGTGCCACCTGACATTGTCAGTTAGCAAAACATATTAGAGAGGAGAAAAATATAGATGTGTTTGGCTTTCTGTGCTTCTTGTCCCCTTCCATTTGCCACAATGTGCACCCCACACTTTCTGGCCTGTTGTGGTTCATGCAGCTCTTGTCTCCCAGACCTGGGCTGGATACAGCTCAATGCCCTTCCCTGAGGTCAGTGAGCACTCGTAGCTCCACGTGACTTCAGTGTAGGTTGGGAAGAGTAAGCTCTGAATTCTGACAAGAGTAAGTTCTGAATTCCTCATAGCACTTTCCCTTGCCAGGTTCCCTGAGGGCTGATATTCATAGAATAATGGGAATTTAATTCACCCATTGACTGATTCACCATATATCAGGCTTCCCTATATTCATACCTTTAAAATCTGGAACGAAGACTTTTGTCGACAAAGAAGACAATCTATGAAAAAAAGGTTGAAATTTTGCTTTGAAAGAAATTAGAAGCAACAAACATTCTATATTTAACTTAGCTGCTGTTTCAGTTTTGAAAATGGTGTGAAAATAGCCTGATTTTGTTCCTTAAACTTGATTCTTTTGTGCATTTAGCTACATACCTCAAAAATAAATACCTCTTCAAACTGATATTGCATTAGTTTCTTTTTCATTAGGTCTCAGTAACCACTTTCTTCCCATTTGGGTCCCCCAAAACATAGCAATGAAAAAGTAATATACAATTCCTAATGATTTTCTGAAATACTGCACAGGTGCAAGCTGCAGCTGTTATGAGTAAACTAGATTTTGCTAAACTAATTCAAATCCCATTGGGGAAATAGAAGAACCACTGCATTCCCATAAAAAGAAAAATGTTTTCATTGTAGGATAATGAAGTTTCCATGTACATTCTACCTACTCAAAAGGTGCTCTACAAAGAAAATTAAAGTTATCTTATAAAAACTGATGAAATATATAATCTCTTAGATTCTCACTTTGTTAAAAGTAATATGGTATTAATTATCCGCTTTAAAAAGCCTCACTAGCATTTTCAAAATTGAATGAAATGGCTAAGATTATGTTACAGATATTGAAATAGATCTGAAGTTAAAACGATAAAGCATTATCCAGATATATTTAAAGTATACAACTTTTCATACCAACAGGTATATTACAGTGAAAATTGCATTTCACTGAACATTTCTACATGTGTATTTACATCTGTTCAGATGCCATATGCACTCATTTGTGTTGCCAAGCTTTTGAATAACGAAGCTGTCTGAAAGATTTGGTATTATTTTTATTTTAAAACCCATATTGTGTACAATGATAAAGATTTCATGGAGGAAACATACACACCTTCATCTTCAGATCAACTGGCTGGATGGAGTTTAAGGTGTGGATTTCTCATCTTTGCGTCTCATCTCTTTCTCAGGCTTCAGGTAACACTAACCCATGTAAGGTATGGAGACCTCTGCTGAGGTGTGGATGTGTAATTGAGAGAGGACACTCTTTTCTGTGTTGATTAGCACAATGAGATTAACTTAGAGTCTCAAAGCTCATTTGCAGAGAAGTGAAAATTCTGAATAAGCTTCTGTACCAACAAATAAAATACAAAACTCAAAATAACAATGTATTTTTCACTAGAAAAGAAGTTATTTTCAGGCAAAACTTTCCTTCTCAAACTAAAACGTTAAGCCACTCTGCAAATCTGGAATTCCTGAAACAATGTTTAGCTCTGAGACCACTGCTAAAAATCACTATCAGTCCTTGGGCACCCGTAACAGGACACGCCCTCCATAAACATCTGCAGGGCTACCTTGATTGACATCAGCCAAGGAACTGGGAGCTGCATCATAAACCCAGTTGTGCAAACTGTGAACCTGACAGCAGGTTTCTGGTTTGTAGAGTGGAATGCTGATGACCCCAAGCCTTTCCATGGACATCTGTGTTATGGGAGAGAGCATCTTGGAAAGAACATCTCAGAAACCATTTAGTTGCTAGCCTTAGGGAGAGCCCATTCAAAGCCAAGCAAATTACTCTAATAATTTTATTAGCTTACAGGTTATTAAAAGCTTATTCATACATTCCATAGGGAACTTTTCAGTTTCCTATTTTGTATGTATTATCTGTTTAAAAACTAAGAATCATCACAGACTTTGGATTTGCACTGTGAAGAAGGCCTAAATTAATATTTTTGTTTCCTAATAATGCTTGAAGGAATGACTAATTCCCTCTTTTATTTTTTTTCCCAGCTAATATCCAACATCAGATAGTGCATTATTTATCTGAATTAGTCTTGGTACTTCTTTATACACTTTATACTTGTTTTTAAACTAACTGAATTGTTTTAAAACCAGAATTTCCTCTATTAGGACAGGTTGATTTTTGTAGAAACAAGAACGAATTACTCTTAGAGCTTTTAAAAGTGGGATGTAGACTACTAAGTCATGTATAACATTTGCCTACTTTGCTATTGTGGTATTTCCAGTGCTAGATCTGACTAGAATCTGATTAGACACCATAAAAATAATGTATTTCAAATAATCTTAAAATGGATTCTAGCCCAAGCAGAGGGAAATTTAATTTTTTCTACTTCTTCAATGCCTGCAATATTTTGCAACTTTATTTTCAGACATACCTCGTATTTTCTAGAATATGGGATTAAAATGGGGTTTAGACTCTGTGGGAATTCTTGCCTCCTTGAATCAGACTGGATGCTTTCCATCCTGATCAGAAAAACCACTCCACTTTGCTTAATAAGCAGAACTGTCAGTTATTTCTCTTATTCTGGGCACTCATATCACCTCCAACTTTCTTAGGAAGATGAGTCTAAGGCAACACTATGAAAATCTAAGAAAAGAATTGATGTGGTGGTTGCAGCTCAGGTGTTCAATTTTCATGTAAAACACCTGCACCCTTTTGAATTTTCAGGCACATTTTGTTGCATACTTCCCGATTCACTCCCATGTACCTTTTGTCATGTTTCTAGCCAAGAGGAGACAAATTAGTGTATTTCTGAGGCTGCATCTGTCTGAAAGGCATGTCCTAGCCAGTCAGAGATTCTGGAAGGAGTTATTAACAAATGCTTGTGTGTGAAAGGCTAATAGAACGGCAAACTGTTAGCAGTAATAATTCCTCTATGAAAAATTATTACATTACATGTGTTTCAACATGCAAACCGTGAGTAGAACTAGCAATAGGGCCCACTAGCCTTAGTGTGTTTATTTGCTTACTGTAAACGAAATATCCTTATAAATATCTGCTGGAACGCGACTCTAATTTATAAATTAGAAACCTTGCAGAAGTGCTTTGCAGATCTTTATGATTATGCAAGCACATGTATTTAGGAACAGTATACTTTCTGTGTGCTTTTAAGGATCATGAAAATAGATTAAGGATAGCAAAGTGAAATATAGACCCCTTGCAACAGATCATTTTAAGTTTTGAACATTTTGGAGAGCGTGTAACCACTACAACCACTCCAAATTTATTTTGAAAAATATGCCATATAGAATGTGCTGCTTTTCACCCCATGCTGTAAAACTCAGAATTTTACAGTCTAGTGTGGAGTAGCAGCATCAGAATGCTAGATGGACCAGTTCCAGCACTCATTGAATCACTAGCCTTGGGCAGAAAAAATTTAAGATATCCATACAGGAAAGAATTTATTCAAATAATATATGAGGTTTGACTTAGACTAGGGAATTATAATTGTCAAGACTGACAGGTGATACTGCCTTCCTTCACATCTCTGTGACTTTCCTTTATACATCATGTCAATCATTTCCCTTCTAAATTTATTTAAATGTGTTATTCCTCTTTAGAGATATTAACCCATTAGTATCTACTGCCCTACTAGTGTCTAATTAGACTCCAAAACAAATTCTCAGTAAGAATTATGTCATCAATCAGAACACAAAAGATCATGTGAATAAAATTAGGAATGCTTAGCAAAGTTTATTTAACGAAAAAAATTATTCTGAAAATGACAGAAGGGGTCAAATTGGCTGATTGCTTAATAATGGTATGGTAGTGAAATTAAAGCAGAAGTCAAAAGGTAAACTCAATGCATAAAAATGTTAAAAAGGAGAATTATTTTCCAACAACTAAAAATACATCTTTTCAAGTATAGAATATTAACAGTGAAATATTCTGTGCTAAAATCTTTGTAAAATAATATATATTAAGTTCATTAGAGCCAATAGAAGTCTTACAAAAGAGAGGTCATTCACTATATAGAGAAGACTAAGATGTTTGAAAAAATAAGAATGCCAAAGAGTTACACTCCTGCATTTGGAAAGAATTAATATGTCTATTATTTAGGTGGATAGACATAGTCTATTTATAACACAAAAGAGATGTTAAGTAACATCTGGAGGTGGTAAACATTTGAAATCATCAAGCTGGGAGAGTTGCACAAAAAAGAGCCGGTTGATGACATCTCTGGTTTCATAGTGTTGATTTGTAATAAATCTTAGGAATAGCAGAAAAAAATCCAGGAGGCTGAAGGACAGTTCATATTGTGCCAATACTCAGAAACACAAGTATGAGGAGTATGATGTTTATAAGTCTAGGGGACTTATCTTTAATTATAAAAAGTTGGATACACTTTCACTTTTGAAGACATAAAGGAGAACAATTAATGCTAACTAACATAAATTAGTGGGAAATACATGTTGTTCAACAAACATAATTTTATTGTCAGTTTAATTTGAGATCATAACAGTGATCATCACAATCATGGTAGTGTGCACAAATTATAGACATGCAAGCTGAATCCCATTTTGTTGAGTATAAATGGAGAATGAATATCAAACAGATAATAAATGCTCCACCCAGACCTTTTGGTGATCCAGATGTTTGGATCCTCAGGGAATAAAGCTTTCTTCATAAATGCAGCATCTGACGAGTGAAAGCCAATGGAGATGAGTGAATAGGGGAATAAAGAAAAAATGCTCACTTAATAACTGCACGGTGGTAATACCTGCTCCCTTTTGCCTGGAATTAAACACAAATTTTTTCCAAACAGCGTCAGAATGATAATATAAAAGCAAATCTTTCTTTGAAAGCTTTCAAGGTGCACGCTATGGCAATATGCACACATGATATTGTGCATAGTTCTACAATTTTATAAGGTTAGCTGATTAGTATACCTATCAAATGTCCAGTTAGAAGGGCAGTTGGTTAGGCATTTTTCCCCCAGGTTCTGCCCCACTGAAACCCTCCTCCCTGATCTTTTAGCCCTACACTTTCTTGTGTCTATGACATATGGTGCAAAACAAAATGTCCTTGCCAGAATAACGGCAAGACTAAACAGAATTTCAAGAACGTATTAGTAAGGATTTGTTAAAATATGGGAGAGGACAGAAAAAGTACAAGAAGTTATAGCTATGTATTAACAGTCTACAAAGTTACAAATATATGAAAAATATATAAAAGGCTAAAAATCTTTAGGCATGCCCTGTGTTGGTGGGAACCCTAATGGAAGAATGCTGAAGGAAGGTTTTGCATAAACACAATTGTGGTAAGAGTAACTTTCTGGTAATCCTTGCCCTCAGGGAAAACAGTATTAATAGTAATATAATGTTTATAATTTTGAAAAAAAATTATATATAATATACTTTAAAAAAATATTTTCTCTCTAGCCTTATCTGGCTAGAGACAAATCAGAAGGGTGTGCAGAATCCTTTTCCTGATTTCTGTAAAAAGTCTCCATGTCATGCAATAAAGGTGAAAATTTGCTCATTCTGTTCTCTTCCTCTCATTACCCATTTTTCTGCAGTGATCCCAGAAATATTATGGGTCGTGTAATTTGCAAACCCATAATATGTGTGAGAGTGAGTTTCACACATAAAGGGACATGAAAAGCTTGAAAAGCTGTTTCACTTCATGATTTGCCTCTGCCTTTCATTGATTTCAGTTACCTGTCAGGCTCAGCTCTTATCTTTGACATTACTAAACTCTGCTGTGTTCAAAGTTGTAAATTATAATAAAACTCTTCTATTCATCATTTCAGTGCCATGTGCATAACTATTATTCTAACTGCACAATAAATGTCAGACCAAATTGTTCAGGGCCCTTTTTTTGTATATTTAAGTGTGATTGAGGAAACACTGAAAGAAGTTAAGGAAATTGCTTAGAAGTTAAATGATTTTCTAACTTCATTCCATACCACAAAGGATTTTCAGGGGTACATTCCTTTTTTTTTTTTTTTTTCTTTTTTTCCTCCTCACAATGAAGCTTAAAAGCTGGCTGGGATTAAAAACCTTTTTCTTTCCACTTTATTGGGGCCCAAGTCAGTTTAAGAAGTTTGTGTTTAACAACTTTGCTTTTTTGAAGCTGGAAGCCACTTCTAGGATATCTGATCTAAAAAGTTTGAGAAGTGATTGGAATCCTTTGAAAATTATTTTAAAATATTAATTATGTATTGGAACAAGCCTTTACTCAGAAGCCTCTCACAAATGGCAAGAGTTAAAAAACTAGATGGTAAATAGTCAGTTATGACACAACAGATTGATAGTACAGAGTTTCAAATCTCCATGAAAAGTCCAGTATTAATATATTTGTAAATATTCAGTGAATATTCACAATGTGGCTTTGAAGTTCAGAAATTATTTCATGAATAGTCAAATCCAGAGAAGGCCACAAGAAAATATTAGAGGATTATGTGTCTAGTAATATGGTAGCATAATGTCAAACAGAGCTAAAAAAATAATACGAAAACACAGTAGAATGGATTATTTGAATTTCCTGTTCACATTACAAGTGCAATGCATCAATTCAGGAAAGATTCCTGGGAATTTCTAGTCATCCTGACTCTGAGACACAACTTCAGAAGCTCACAGAATTGACATGTCTTAATGAAAAGGAGTATATTCAATCTGCTTAGGAGAATGGCAATGGAGTATATAATGTGACATCTGCAAACTGGTGTTGGACACTATTTCAGACAGCATGCATGATTAGAGACATGATAGGTCTGAACCAGCCTAGCAGTTCCCAGCTTTCTGTAGAGCATTTTCTAGAGGAAAAAACATCTCAAGGGCATATCTTGTCCCTTTGGAGTCCATTTTGTTTCTTTAAATATATAAATATATTTCAGTTTTTTTAGTAGTTTTTAAAAGCTAAAATTTTATATCCTTCTAAAAAAGAAAAATTGCTGTTGGCATTAAACCACAAAGACAGCAACAATTTTGTTTTGTTTCTAGGTCAATTCATTTAAGAGGATTTGGAAAATGTTGTTACTCCTACAACTAAGAAATAAAAGAGGTCTACTTGCTCTTTAAACAAGTAAAAATATATTTAGAACTTGGGGAATCAAGTGAAAATTGGAAGAACAATGAAGATGTGTTTATGTTTGCTTGATATTGATTGCTTTTACATCAAAAAAAAACCCAAAAATTTTTGCTGCAACCAGTTTTGTTTACAATTGCTTCCAAACTGGAAATTAGTGAAATTTCTTCCCTGCCCTGGAAAGTTCATAATGGCACTTACTGCTACTGTTATATAAATATGAAGATATAGACACATCCACAGTATATAAAAAATGCAGAGTTCTATGTTTCTGCCTGCTTGTGATGCAGACCATGTACAATGCCAGGTGCTGAAGCACTCAGTTGCCAAACCCCTTGGATCTCGTTATGACTTTTTTCATATGAGCACACTCAGGAATTAACAACATAATTGAGATCGGTCAATCTTTTAAAAGTTTGTGTCCTTGAAAAGTGTGCCATAATTGCCTTATAACTCTGCAAACTGGAAAAATGTCTTTGGTTTTCTGTACAAATTGGATTTGTGTATTCAAATTCAGAAAACATAACAGAAATACAATCTGCTCCATTTAATTGAAAGTACACTTATAAATATTTGTTTTAAATCAAATGATGATGCTATTAGTTTTGGTGCAGGAGAAAAAGAACTGACAGAGCCATCTGATTAATCTAGTTTTGATCTGACAGAAGAGGGCTCCGACTTCATTCTCTTAACATATTTGCAAGTATTAGGCTGATTAATAACATTGAAATTCTTATGACAATACAAAAGACTGGTTACAATTTGATCACTGAAAGCTCTTAAAACAATCTCTTTAACTACTGCAGTGTAGGATCACCAGTATTCTCCAAAACTCAATAAAGGTCTGACTCAGTCACCTCCTTGGTCTTCTCTGGAGTTGCTGAGGGTGGTATTGCTGCCACAGTATATTGCCATAAAGAAATCTCAATTAATATCTTCATTTATTGTGATGAACATAATGGAATGACACTACAGGATATTCTACATTAGGATTGGGAGGGTGTTTTTTTTCAAAGAATCCACTGCCTGTCACCATTCATTCTGCTTTTGTTCAGAGCAGGGCACAACAATCTTTTATGAGCTTGATGTAAACTTGCTTCCTCAAAATAAAAACCATGTGCAGTGCCTTCCAGGGACACTGAACCAATCTGCCTAAATCTAATGTTCAGACGTCCTTGTGCTACAGTGGGTTTAATTCTGTAAATGTAAAATGTTAACATGAAATACTTGAAGTATTTTTGGATGTGAAATATCTTGGAGGTTACTTTTAAATTTTTTTAAGTTAAAGATCCTGTTTTCAATGAATAAAGAAGAATGCCAACAATTCTTGCTTAAATTCAGGTATTTTATGGTTTAACCATGTAGTACTGTGCTTATGTGTTTCATCTTACCAGAAATCAAATTCAACATTTAAATTAAACTTGAAGATTAGAATTCAAATAGAGATGTAATGAATACTATGGAAGGCTAAAACCTTGATTCCATGACACTATGAATACATAAGACTGAAAGCAAGAAAACAGGAAGCATGGAAATAGAAGCATAGAGAAGCCTCCAGCAACAGTTTTCCATAAAATTTATAACGTTTAGTTAAAAAAAAGGGAAAAACCCCAATCCTGTGTAATTTTCTATATAACTTTAACTGAGGGATTGGAAGCAAACATGGTTGTTGAGAACTGAAATGTCATTCCATTTACCGGGTGAGACTCAGCTAGCAGCTCCTTCAAATAGTCTGAGACAGCTGAAGTAAAGTATATAAGAGGATGTTGAACTACAACATATTTCCTGTATCCAAAATTAAACATATCTTACTGTAGGTAAACAGATTAATAACTGCCCAAAACCTCAGAAAGATCTGTCAGAAGACTGCAGCTTTACCAGGAGTTCTATGAGGCTTTGGGATGGGTTTTCTGATTTTCTTAGATACTAAAAATAGAAAAGGAATGAGCTAAAAAGTACAAAAAAGACAACGCTTGCTTTAATCTTCTCCAACTAAGTTGTTTGTTTGGTTTATTTTTCAGGCAACTTCAGGGAGAAAAGATATGGTTGTCACAACTTTCTATTTTAAAGAGTCTTTTAAAAATGCACCAGTGTGTGGAGGGACTAAGATAAGACCTCTCCACAAGTTAAATCCTGTTTATTCATTCTGTCTGTTAACGTTTAATTAGAATTTAATTGATTCATGGGCTTTGTGTTGATCATTTGCAGGCATTTACTGCCATAATTTCAGTGTGCTTTTAGATGTCAAGATTGCTTAGTGAACAATGTAAGTGCAGCAAAATGGCAGCCATTGAATTAATTTTCCCAGATAAATAATTTAATCAGACCCATTATATTTCAACAGAGAAATTCAATCTACTGTTTTCCCTGTACTCCAGAAATACTACTCTGTTTTAATCACTGCTTGATTTTTAACTTATAGAAGAGCGAAATTCTCTTCAATCTATGTATTAATTCTTTCTGGGCACATCCCAAAAGCTCAAGATTTATGATTATTACTAAGATTAATGAAAGCATTCCCATTTAGAGTAGAAATGCACACTCTTTACTTCCTCCCCACCCTTTTATCAGGCAGAAACTAGCAGTATTTACTTATGTTCTAGTGTAGTTCTTAAAAGAGTGACTTGAAGGAAAGAAGAGAAAATTTTGTTTACAGCATAATTAATTAATCACCCTCCTGACTAGGTAAAAGGAATATAATATGTGACACAGCAGATTCTGGTCTTGCCACTGGAAATATAAATTAGCTCTCCTGACTCTAGGAGATTTGTATGTAGAATTGAACTGGTGTAACTGAGATCAGAGCCTGTTCCAAAGATCTTGAATAATTCCTATAAGGCAAATGCCTTCAGCTGTCAATCTTCCAAACTGACCTGTCAGTGTCACATAATAATTAAACAGCAGCTGGCATTAGTGCAAATTTATAATTGCTATAATCCTTATTGCTGACATGTCAATATTTAACTTGCATTAACCTTTCCTTTGAGGCTTACAAATAGTGCATCTCTGGCTTGCTCAGTCTAATTTTTCATGTCATTGCCTTGCAAGGTACAAAGATTTATAATGTCATTTTGTGATGGATACAGACCACTCCTTTACTTAGCCTTGTAAGATGCACTAACTCTAGAACACTGATTAATTTATTCTTTTTCTACCCTGCTTGATAACTTTTTAACCATTTGAACAATTAACAACAGGAAGGCCAGCTTTCCAATATTTAGTGTAAGAATACCACTATTGTGAATTTTAGACTGTCTCTTCGGAGGGTGAGACTGTCCCTTACTACTGTATAATACAGATTCAGTTTCTAGAGTTTTTTCAGTTTGAAATGTAGTTAAAAGAAATCAATAGCATTAAAACTTCAGAGAGACATGTTGCAAATTTTGGAATATTTATGAAAAGTCAAAATTAAGCCATTATTTTAGTAGTCCATCTTGAAAAACAAATTTGAAAATTCTGGCCAGAGTGAGTTTTTTGTTTCATGGACAGTCCAGTAAACAAATCCAAAAGGTGAAAAGAACTTGTATACTGTCTCACTCTGAATTGTTCCCTACCTTATGCTATGTTTGACAGTAATAAAATGTATGCAAACTTTTGTCAAAACATATAACCCCCTTTTTTTAAGTATTATTCTCTATACAACGAGGATTTTTCTTCAGCTACTTATCATATGAAAGCTTATAAAAAACAATTATCATTAGATACAGCATTACGTTTAGGCTTGAGATGCTTGCAGTGATCACAAAATTATATGATAAATGGCTCCATAACCCTTGTGACTGCTATTCTGCTCATCACAGCAAACTAAAGCATATTCTAGGAAACTAACCCATATTTCCATTTCCAAAGATCTCATAGTTATCTTGCCTTCCACTCTTACAGGTTCTGAGAATTATTTAGCAAGTACCCATATACTTATCTTTATATTCCTTATAGCAATGATAATGCTATGGACTAGCATAACAGTTCAGCATGTCCTTAATATTTTGATCAAAAATTTTCATAGCAAAGTGAAATAAAAGACTTTTTATTAACATCTGAGTGTTCTCTCTTCAGCCTTATCATCTGATTTTTCTGTTACCAGCCCATATGTCCATTATGGTAAATTATAGGTCAGGGCTCTTCCTTGAAAACGTGAATTAAAATTCTATCTGGTATTTCATGATTTATTTATGTTACAAATAACCTACACTCATGTTCACAATTAAACAATCTAATTTCTGACTTACTGTTATATTTCTGAGGGTTCTTGACTCTTTACTCCATGGGGAATTGCTGCTCATGTCTTCCAGATCAAGTTTTAAAGCTGTATGTAAGTGTGTAGTGCATTGATAAATTCCAGGCATCATGTGTAGCGGGTGCAAGAGATGGTGCTTAATTCAGATTGATTAAGAGCAAATGAGAAATGTGAGCATGAAATGAGTACATTAGACCATACTCTGTATGAACAACAACTCCTTTTGTGTCTGATACAAAAGCTTTGAATTATCTTTAAAAATAAGTAATTTTTAGAAAGAAAATGTTGCACTTTTAGAACAAATGTTTGAACCTTCTGGAGAATCCATATGTTCTACAAGTTCCAAGAATGAATTTAATTATTGCTATGGTTACATCAACACATACTGTAACATGATATAATCAACTGTGATTTGCTGTGGCACAGAAATTGCATAGATATGTTTGATTAAAAAAAAAAGCCATTGCCAATATGTTCTTGTTTTACAAACATACGAGGTATTTTGAAGTTCCAGAAAGGTTTAAGATGCAGGCTGTCAGCTTTGTTTAGTTATTATGATGACTGCTCAAAAGGTTTAAAATTGATCTGGGAACATTTCTCTAAAGAGAATTTCCTGGATTTAAGAACTAAAATATTTTTAAAACAGGGGGAACCCATTTTTTTAACCTGTAAAACCCTTCCAATATTATATTTCTTAAATTAAATGTCTTAAATACATAATAAATAGGTTGCTATACCCCTTTTCCATAATATATCCATTTTAATGCCCCTTATACTGAATGAACACATTTTTTGATTTTTCATTCATTCTTCTACTAGATTTTTGAGCATTTCTTTTTCCTGTATTGAATCTTATTTTTCCATAAATTTGTTTACTGCATATCACCTGGATATCTGTATTCCTAATAAATTATGTTGATCTCTTCTTTCAATATTGGTATTATGATTTTGATATTTTGATATTTTGATTTCAGAGTTCTTCTTTCTTTTCCTTATTTTTCCATCCCAAGTGATGTTTACAACTCCAGGCAGATGGCATAAGTCATTGGAGAAGGAATTAAGAGATGGCACACATTTTAGATAAAGTGTCAAAAGATGGCTCATCTGTACAACACATGACATACTGTTAGAAAGAATTTTACCAAACCCCCTTTCTTGCCAAGTTTCCAAATTATTTTCCCTTACAAATTGAGCAATATGTAAAAAAAAAAAAAAGAAAAAATATAAAAAGGAGAAAGTAAATAGCATTAAATGAAAGTGTTTGCAGTGTTTTTAAAAAGTAATGCTGAAATGAAAAATGCAGAGATTTTATGGCAGAATCTCTCACTCCTTCCACTAGGCCAGGTTGCTCAGAGGCCTTGAACTCTGCCAGGGGTGGGGCATCCATAGCTTCTCTGGGCAACCAGTGCCAGTGTCCCAACAGCCTCACAGGGAAGAATTTCTTCCTAATACCTAATCTAAACCCTGCCTCTTCCAGTTTAAAGCCATGACCCCCTGTCCTGTTCTATACCACTGCAGAGTACCATGCACTAACCACATCATACCCTCACTTCAACAGCTCTGTGTTGTAGAGAAGGATATAGAGCCAGTCTCCCTTGTGCTTTTTAAAATTTTTTAGTTGTGCATTTTTCATTGGATGGACAGGATCTCAGTCTTGGTTCAGGCTACTTTTCATAGTCTAATCAGTAAGAAATGCTTTGAAGAAGTATAAATTACAGGCCCACATCTCTAGATGGAAAAGGATGGCTGGAAGAAAGTTCTCCTTTCTTTAACCATATATATTCTGAAAAAAGTAATTTCCTCTTTTACTACATATGGACTCCTAGAAGTGGATGCTGTTTTGAATTTCCAAATGGTGGAAGTTTGGGTAAAAAGTTCAGACTAATTCCTCTGCAATGACATTTTCTTTTCTCTGTGTAGACAATTACCTTTTCATTATGCAGTATTTAGCTTGCATGCTGAGTTTCCTTCTGGATAACTAATTTTTAGATGTAAAAATGTTAAACTGATACCAGTAAGAGATAAAATGGAAATTTCCATGAATTTCAAGGTCTTGAGAAGAAAAGTTTACTGGAAAATATTTGCTGTGATTAGTTTATATTTATTAATATTTTATGAGATTTCTAATATTTAAGATTAACAATACTAACCAGCTGGGATAGAATTATTTTGTCAGACTTTTGTGTATGATTTCAATCCATTGAAGAGCGATTTATGCGCAAAATACTCACTACTGGTTCTTGTCTCTTCAGTGTACTAGATTTTTTCACAGATTGCTGTAGTCTTTAGCCCGTAAAGGACACTTCTAATCATCTGTGCTGTGCCTGACTGCAAAATGAGTGTCTGCTTAAAAAAGACCTTTATGTTTTCAATATCATAAATTTTACCAGCCAAAACCAGCCAAGCTTGAAGAAGTGGATTACTGTGTGACATCAACTATCAATAGCCCTAACTGTATTTATGTGAAAAAAATTTCATCAGTGCCAGAGTTGTATTCCAAGGTACTAGGTTATGAAAATCTTTCAGGAAAAGTAAGGGAAATCTCATAATTGCAGACATATGATATGAAAACATGTCTGGATAAAGTTCAACAAAATATATGGTTTAGTTCTTCTTTCCATGAGGGTGAAGTAAGCAAATGAGCCATCTTTTCAAGTTTAATGTTCTGTGACTATATATTTTATACGATCTAATGTGATTAATTTATTCTCTAACTGTCAAAATCTTAGGTGTGCCATATATTCAGTTATGATAGAATAGCAGATGCTTGCAACATAAAATATTATTGTCCCTGCCAGTTCTTTCTTCTAATTTGGATAGCACTAGCTGTTCAACTTCAGCAGGAAAGGAGGTAAACATGTGGCTCAAATTGTGAATACTACCAGGCAGAAGACAATTGGGTGTATGTTTGGGAAGAGTGCAGCTGCAGCTGCAGCTAGTATGGGTTGGCTGTACATTTTTATAACACCTGAATGAAACAAAAGTGTCACATTCTCAACCTATGAATTGAAAAAAAATATTTGAGAGAGATGGTCAGTCATGTGTTATCCCTCCTTACCTGGACTGTCTAGACTGTGAAAGCTGGGGGTGTATGGTCCTGGAAAGAGGAAGTGCTTCACAGAAAAGAGATTCCCAAAAGGAAGAGGTGGTCTTGGGAAGAATATTAGCGGGGGAAGGAGGGAGGGAGAAGGGAGGGCAGGGAGGGAAGGAATTACAGGAAATAGAATGTGAAGATTGTGGCTGGAGAATAAAGCTGGGAAGTAAGGAAAAGTCCCAGAGATGTGTGGACTCAAATGCTGGTGATCCCCAGGTGTAGTGTGTACTGATAAAACGTTCTGCTCAGCTTCCCTGGGTGAGCATCCACCTCCCATCTGGGGGCTGAAGACCCAGGGAGCCCGGTGTGTTGGGGGGACACAGTGAGCAAGTATGCCAGTAACTGAGTCAAGTGTAAGTGAATATTTCAGATTTTTTAATTCTATTATCCAAATCCATCTCCCCTTCTTTTAATCAGATTTGGGAAAAATTTGAATTTTTCTTACTATTGTCTTGCAATAAAATGCATCTGAATTTCTCTTTGACTTGTCTTCTTTAAATGTTTAGTGTGTTCTTAATGCTTAATTTTAAAGTTAAATTGTACTTAAAAAGATTTTAGTAATTGCCTCAATGTCATGAATGAAAAAGTGTACATTTTTCAGTTGTAAGAACAAAATCCTTTAATATGTACTTATTTACTCTCATATAGTTACATAGGATTGAGATTTTCATGCATTTCACCAATGATTATTCAAGATTGTGCTCATCCAGATGCTATATCCTCTTCAGTCTGTATTTACATCTGACATATAACTATACTTTTATATTTAACTGTGTATATACGGCTTAATTTATAACTTATTATTTCTCAGACAGAAAAATTCAGTGTAGTCCAGAATTATTTAATTAAATTATTTTTTTTTGAAACTTTGTTTCAGAATCAAGAGAATAAGACATAAAATTGGATCTGAAATACTGTGTGACACTCATGTTTTTGATCTTCCTTTCTCTGGAAAGGATTAAGACCTGTATATAGATACCTGAATAGGAAACGACCTCATTATTTTTTCATATTTTGTCTCATGTAATTATGTCCTTCTTCAGACACACTTTTGATCTATGTTACCATGCATAAATCATATCTGAGTTCGCAGAGCAATCTGACCTTGGGAAAATTGGGCTCTTTCAGGTACAAACTCCATTTCAGAAAGTCAATAGAGGTTTGTAGAGATCTAGTTGCAAAAAAGGTTGGAAATAATAAGACATTGTTTCTTTTTCAAAGTTTCATATTAAAATAATTTCTGAAGTCTAAGCATACCTAATTTTGTGCTGGTAAAATGAGCTACTAGCAAAACCTTTCAACAAATACAAAAACTTGGTAATAAAATCTACTCATCTTCGGTCTCAAAAAATCAGAGGTAAATTCCTCATCTACATGAAACTGTTTCTGAGATTATTCTATTTCCTCTCAGTCCCAAAAGGAATTCACAAGACAGGGAGCAGGGAAGCAAATGCAGCTTCCTGTAAAACCTCTTGAGACTTTATTGAGAAACCTCAAGATTAGCAAAGCTGTAAGGAAACATCTCAATCAGAACCATTTGATGGTGATTTGATGATCACAGTTTGCCAAAACATGATGATTTATCATGTACTAAACCATTCTCTTGTATATCTGAAAGCATTTAAACGAAATAACAAATTTCTACTAGCTGACCTTTTGGATACCCATATATGAAGGAAAGTTTAGGACTTGTATGAGCTGAGTATTTTCCACTGAATCATAAAGATTAATTTGGATACTGTTGAAATGAGGTGCCATGGAAACTGAGTACTTTCTAAGTCCACTCAGTGGACCAGAAGGAAATGAACTGATGAAGTATCTTGCTGGGCCATGAAGTCAGCCTCCCTGACTTACACAGAGCATGTGCACAGCACCTACATGACGTCAGATGAAGTTTTCATCTATCCCAAGACTCTCTGACAGTTACTCACAGCAGCTTTTCGTGAAAATAATCAAGAGAAATAATCTTATCCTATTTACAGACAGTTAACATAACCTTCCATTTCAAGCAATTTAGGGAGCTCCTGCCTGATTTTTCTAATATGATAATTAGATAAATATGTCTAATTACTTTTTGCACTCATAGTTTGGGTCTTTCCCTTTTTGTGACAATAAATTTACTCACATGCTATGTGAAAAAATACTCTCATGGTTTTTAGTTGCTGCTTTATAATTTTTTTGGGTGCTTCTTAATTTTTATCTTTTTCCAGGTTTACTTTTTTGTAAGTTCCTAATGTTATTGATTTCTATTACAGCATCCTTTTGGGTCACTCTTCCAATCACTCCTTATATTTGAACTATGGAAGGTCTTTGTTACTGTTCTCACAAATTTTCCAGATTTAGAACAACAGAATTAGTGTTTGAGATGTGCATTTCTTAATTGACTGACAGAAAGAAAGTTTTGAGCCCTTCCTCAGCAAAGAGAATTTTGGGCTAGTAATAAGAGTCTGTATACTTACATCTGATATTTTACAATAATTATCATTCTATCATAGAACCATAGAATCACAGAATATGTTGAGTTGGAAGGGACCCATCAGGATCATTGACTCCAGCTCCTGGCCCTGCTCAGGACACCCCAAGAGTCACACCGTGTGCCTGAGAGAGCTCTCCAAACACTTCTCAAACTCTGCCAGGCTTGGTGCTGCCACCACTTCCCTGGGGAGCCTGTTCCACCTGGGGTGCCCAACCACCCTCTGGGTGAAAAACACTTTCTTGATATCCAACCTAAACCTCTCCTGTCTCAGCCTCAGCCCATTCCCTCAGGTCCTGTCACTGCTCACAAAAGTGATGAGATCAGTGCCTGCTCCTCCTCTTCCCCTCACAAGGAATTTGTTGACTGCAATGAGATCTCCCCTCAGTCTTCTCCAGGCTGAATAGGCCAAGAGGCCTCACTTGTTCCTCAAAAGATTTCCCTTCCAGACCCTTTACCATAAAACAGATCTAGTTTTACATCAAATTTAATTTATCCCATTTAAAATTGGATCATATATGTTTATATATGTATACTTATAAAAATGCTCAGTAGAAAGGATCAATTCATCTGAAGAAGCTTTTTAGTATGGATTCCTTATGGTATCTCCTGATACAACCTTGTCAAGGAAATGATTTCTTAAGTGTGAATTTATGCTTTTGAATTAACAAAACCAAGCTAGTGGTGGAGATTTTATCCAGATACATTATTAGTGTATAGAAGTTATAAATCTGTCTGGATTCATAAGTGGTACTTTATTTTAACCCATTAAATTGGTACTGCTTTAGTGTCTCTTTAGTTGTTTCAATACTTTCAGCAGAATTAAATTTATTATAAAAATTAGCTTCTGGTTGTGAATAGTGCATGGAAGTATACATTTATGTTTGAGTCAAGTTTATCTGGTGTTATTTTACACCCTTCTATTTCAACAGCCTTAAGACAGATGAGGAATAACCTCTTGATTTAAGTATACACAATCATAACTAGCAAACTTATGGTAACCTTCCACATTCCCCTGCTTCTGGCTTCTAATCCCTCTTTCTCTTCCCTCTTTCCATCTTTTTGAGATCTCACATACAAAAGACCTTTGGGTGGAGCTACTTTGAGGTGATGTTGTGCTGTTCTGGAGGCAGTGTTTTTACTCATGGATTCTCTTGGAAGCATTCCAGTTCTGTTTATATGAAATTGCACTGATGTGACCAGACCACAGGTGTGAACAGAATGTATTACTTTCCTCCTCTGGGTCTTCAGGGTGCATACCTTGTATACTCCTTTTGTAGACAGGATATGTCTTGCAGGAAATCTTCATTAATGAATCTAACTCACCTCAGGAAATTCTGAACTCCCCAGTCTCTAAGCACCCTTTGTTTGTCTTTAAACGTGTTAAATAGCTATTGCTTCAAGAAAACTCTCCTTCCAGGGAACTTACACAATTACTTTATGTGTGATCTGTAGAGGAAGGAAAGGATGGGAACAGGCTACCTTGTGGACTTTTTTGGGATTTTTTTTAATGTGGTAAGATTTTTGTCTCTGACAGTGGGAAGAGGTCTTGTCCCTTTTTTTTGATGAAATTCAATAACAAACTTTCAAGGAATTCTTTCCCATTTTCTTGCACGTTATGAATGTGTAATTCTGAATGGCTGTGGTCACTGAAGAATGTTTCTCCCTACATTCCCTCGGTTTAGTGCAACCGAGCTGGCAAGCATAGAGTATGGGAGACAATGCTGTTAGCATTTGTGCCTCATTTAGCATCTTACAAGAGTTCTTGTGATAGGAACAGCTAGTTTCAGGTTTTTTGGTATCTATTCTCTTCACTTATTGCCATGCCTATACCATATCTTACAATCTGTGTGGGGACTACTGAGGTTGGTAGGTCACCATCTCCTGCTTTAGAACATTGCAATTCTTTTCCACAACATACTCTTCCTATGAATTGAACTGATCCTTAAAGATCATTAAAAATATTAGATATTTACATTTACTTCAAAAATAAAGATATATTAGTTGACTGAATAATGACAGCAAAATATTTGTTTTTCATCTGTAGAAAATTCAATCCTATCATTTTTCTGTAAGGTTTCCAGTAAATACAAGAACTAAACCCATGAGATGGATTTTAGTGAATCTTCATATAATGCTGTGTAAAGTTCTCACCACTCTTATTCAATAGAAGTTAACTCTAAACATCTTAGGAAAAAAGAAACCTGTAATGATCAAAGAGGAGAAAAGCTCTACTGTAAGGGGAAGAATAAAGGATGTGCTAATATTACCTGTATCAAAAGTGGGGGGTCTAGGATTCTTTAGGAATTCTGCCAGTGTGAATATGGGGAACAAAGAGCCTTGAAACAGCTTTAACTCATTATGGATTAAAAATAACAAACATGTAAGTGGGCTCTGAGAGAAAAATTAATTCTTTGTAACTTTAGGGTCCTCTGAGTCACCACTTACTAGATAATTTAGATTCTCACTGGAAAGTTCTTAGGATCCCACATGAACTGGACAATTTGCACAGTGAGGATATTTCTGTCTCACTGTTGAAAATTCATAAGGGTATTTGTATATCTAAATCTTATTCATCAGGGGTCTCTATTCTGATAATCTTTTAATCAGCAAATTAGAGCTAAACAGGAGTTAGGCAAATAATTACCTTCATGGCCCTGTGACTACATAATAATAATAAAAAAGTAATGAGAAGAAAATCTTCATATAAGATACTAGCTGAAAGTATTGTTCTTTCTTAACATATGCACAGAAATATGATTGACAATTAGAAGAAAATAAAGATTAGTGCTGAAAAGAAACTGGTAAGTACAACTGAAAAAAAGTAAACTCTTAATTGAATTATCTTTTCTACAATCGTAGGTACAGAACTACGATTGTAGGTGCAGAAAAAAGAGTGGTAAAACCAGAATGAATCTTTTGACTGTGTGGGAATACTTGTGCTACCTGGATACTGGAGGGATGCATAATGTGCAAATAAGAGATTAGAAGTATACAAATACATTGAGATCATATTTTGAACACAAGATTCATGACAGCACAATTATAAAAAATCAAACACTGAAAGAGTTAAAGAGAAAGCAGCCTTATAAAGATGATGAGAAAGTGTTTTAGAAATGGTTTTAAGATTTTTTGTGAGATATGAGCACAAAGTTATTTGTTGATTTCATTGCCATGCCAGGGTAACTTTGTCTCTGCCAAAACAGAGGTTTTTCATTTTCTTCACTCTGTGACCTTTTAAAATTGCAGGAGTTCAATGGCAACCAGTTTGGAACATCCATCATCCTCATTGCAGCTGCTCCAATGTCCCTGAGTACATGGGTGCCGAAATGGGAAAGAAATTAACAGTTCATTTGTGAAAAGTGTGCTTTCTTCCCTGAGTGCCTGATGAGACTTCTTCCATGTGTCTCTTGCAGATAAATCAGCATTCATACTTCACTGCACAAAACCTACATAAAATAGGAAAAGCATACAGTAAAATATCTGGAAACAATGAAGAGAAATACAGAAAATTATTTTGAGTTCCTGAAACAAAGGAAATGTGAACAATCAGCATTATATAAACCATACACGTATTTCAATGACAAGTCAATAAATAGCATATACAAAATAAAATTTTCCTATATATAGTATTCAATTAAGAAATTAAGCATTAAAAATTAGAAAATTAAAAATTAGCATTAAAAAGAACAACCATGGAATCTTTGCCATGGTTCAGTCATTCTTATTTCACTTATGCATTATTTAAAAGAAAAATAAATAGTATTCAGCTCAAAATACCGGTCACCTGCTGCTGCTTTAAGACTTGTACTGTACATGGAGCATTCGGTTTCATCCTTAGATGAAAATCCCATTTCATCTTTTCAGGACTTTCTAAATTTATTAGAATATTCAATGTCAGCACCTTGGGGAGCTTCATAAATTTAGCAGAGAATTATTTTCAATTTTGCAAGATGGTAGATGTAGTCTTTCCAAGATCATTCTACAAACTGACTGATACCCTCCAGCTATTATAAAAATAAAACAATATTTATTATGCAAAACCCCCTGAAACACAACAAAAAACACACACAAAAAAAAAAACCCCAAAAAACCACCAAAAAAAACCACCAAAAAACGAAAAAAAAACCCACAAAAAAAATCCCAACCTGAAAAAAAGCCCCCCAAAACTTGATATTACGCCAAGTGTCTGAAGAGGAAAATTAATGTGTAGATTTATTCTGTTATGTCTCTGGCTGGAGGATTCTAAAACACTAACTGAGACACATAGACTGCTAAGCTCATTTTAGAAGGGGCAAAAGCGATGGGGCCTGATCCCTGCATTACATTTCAAAGGGCCTGAAGCACATGCAATCTTTCACCAGCTCGTGTTTTACAATCTCCAAACCCTCTTACCTCCCTTTCCTCTTTTATAAGGAAGCCCCAGAATGTGGAAAAGCCTCTTAAATCTTTAACAACATCCTGTTATCTACTCTGAAAATTCAATTTCTTTTCCAGCAGACAGAAACAACCCAAAACAAACACAAATATGTGAATTCTCCCACTGTGCATATTTTCTAACATCTCCCAGGTGCAAGGTTGATTTTTGAGTGAAAACAATTCTAAACTCAACTTATTTTTCTCTCTCCTCACTAATCTTCTGTTTTTCAAATCTTTTTCCCCCCCACATATATCATTGTAAGGAAAGGATAATCTGCCTGTGGTACTGACATTGATAATTGTTTCATTAGTTACACAGAGAAGCTTTAGAGCTAGTACTCAGTGATGTGTTCATTTAGTCAGGTGTTAAGTTAGTGGTTAACCATGAAGTTCAAGGATCACAGCAAATCCTGCTATTGATGTTCGAAGGCACATCTGTGGTTTTGTCAGGTGGTTTAAAACTGATGCCTTAGAGGCAGAAAATGCAGGTATGTCAGGGGAAGATCGATTTAATTTTGTGACTGAACACTATGGGTACCTTCAGGTTTATAAATAACTTCTGGATTATTATCATTAGTGACCACGAGTTGGATATGGCCAGAGCGCTGCATTCAGGTAACCAGTATGTGGCCAGTTGTATCACTTCCTTTCTTTCCTGCAGCTAATGAACCCTACTTGGTGTGTGTCTTTGGCTGGCAGAAAGCTGCGTCTCTTTATCAACTTCAGTAATTCAATGGCTCATAACAGAACCCTTTGGACATGATTTCTTTGATCTTATAGAATGATGAAATGTTTATTTGGAGGGGGAGAAAAAGGATTCTTAATGAAGAGGTCTTATGGTTTCCTTTGGCCCCCCCTCTCATCATTCATTTTTCTCAACCTCAAACATAAATAAGTAAGGGCAACACAGAGTGAGTCACTGGCACTAATTCTGACTCAAATCATATGATTTTGAATTATTGTAGTCTTCTGCTCCTTCTGGCTGTATACATTTGCTTGATAGAAAAGACTGAGAAATTTGAAAATATCACAACATGTTTAATCATCAATGCTTCTAATGATAATTACTGTTAGAAATATGTGTCTATACATCAAAGAAGCAAACCAGACACATGTGAAACAGCAAAGAGGCAATCTCAACCGTCTAAGTGTCATCAGGTTAGCCGAGAGATACAAAGCTGGTGGGTAAAGAAACAAAAGGAAACAAAGACTTGGCAAAATCTGTACCAGTATTAAAACAGCCTTTAAAAATCTGTGGTAATTGGTTTTCATCATGTCTCTTTCAAGAGCTATTTGTTCAATTTTATAATAATTCGAAAATGGAGATTTTATTTTTGCCTGATAGTAAAATATCCCTGCTGAAACCAAATAACTATAATATTTCTTGATGGAAAGGGCATATACTTGCTTCACACTGCCTTTCTGGAAGTGTATTTGGCTTTCTGAGACATACCAGAAATCCAAAAGTAATATTTTATTACTATGAAGATAGTGGTGAGATATATGACTAGTTTATAATATTCACTTCAAATGAGTTTTTTACTCCTGGAAATAAAAGTTTTCCTGTCTTTATTAAATTACATTTAATTTAATTTAATACAGTTTTAAGAGTATTGCACTACTATGAAATCTGGTGATTGTGATGTCTTTTTCAACCTAGAAATAAAACTTGAGATAATTTTAGTATAGAAGGTACTATAAAAGTGGATTTTTATTGGAGCTTCAGAGGCAGTTATAGAAGAATGTTCACAAAAGCCCACCCCCACAGGGGTGAACACATTTTTATAGGTTTTAGGAGATCAGCATAATTGATAAAAAGCACCAGTTAGGAGGCCAAGTGCAATTCCTCCCAGGTCAAGCCCCTTCTTTGGAGTCCCCCCCTTGGCACTGGCTGTACTTAGCACAAGAAAATGTGTCTCGAAGGGTTGTTCTCAACCTCGGTTCCCAGGAAGAACCAAGGTAGGATAAGGACCTTGTACCCCCTGGGGCTTGGAGCTCTGGAATTTGTTTTGTGTTCCTGCCTAGGAAAGGGCATGGAAAACTACTGGGAAAACTAACTACAGATGCAATAATAAGCTACAGAGTTCCAAATATATGTGTAAAGAATACCGAGAATATATAAAAGAGGAAAAAGTAAAAACAAGTAGGCATCAATTCTATATTTTGCATAAACACCTTATTCAAGCAAACTTTCATTTCAGTGATTATCTAAAAATTGATTTATAAGATCATAAACTACATTTCAGTGTGGTTTTTCGTCTTGAAAATTATACTGATTCTTCTCCCTCCCTTGGGAACTGATATACTTCAGAGACAAAACAGAAATTAGTATCTTTCTAGATTAGATTATTTTGAAAGACACAGAGAAAATGAGACAGGAAGGCTTTGTGTGCCCTCTATTACTTCATATACAGCAGCTACTTTCTAACAGCAGGAACCTAAAATATAAGGAATTGTCATTTTAATTAAGCATAGAAAGAAGAAGAAATAGGACAGCATAAGTTCTATTATGTTACACATTTCACTCATTTTATGGTCAATAGGTGATATGAAGATCAGCTCTTCTCTACTTGTATTTCATCTTAGTATATCATCAGATTCATTCCAGGAATGGATAAAAATAGGAAATCTCAAAAACATCCAGTTTGTAGTTGACTCCATCAATGACCAGCTGCAATGGTCAAGAAAACTGAGGCACTAATGCTTGCTTTCTCAGTGCACAGATATATTGACAGCTCTAACAAGCCGCTGATGCATTCAATTATCAAGAAATTAAAAGTAGAATGTGAAAACAAATGTAATTTTTCTGCTTTATGTTACATTTCAATAATTTTAGGGATTATACGCATTGACCAGATCAAAATTGCAGATAGCCCTTGATTACTTAATTTCACTTCTGGATACATAAATGTATGTTTCAGAACCATGAAGAAAACACTGAATGTGACAAAATGAGGGCTCTCCTTTTCTGAATCTGATTGCCTCTCTGGGTACTGTATAGGAAAAGGAAGCATTGGCACAGATTTAACATTAGATTTAATTCGTGGCTATTGCTCAGACATCAGGTTGAAGAGATGAGAGAAACTGATTAAGATAGCTCACTCTGAAGATAAAACTAATTGTTAAATTGGGGTTGGATTCAGGTTAAGGGTGGTGACTGTGGTAAATAAAGAGGGAGAATTAGTCTGCAGTTAGAAACAGTCTGGGTAATTAAAAAGTGACAGAAAGGCCTTCTAGAGTGACTGAAGAGCCCAGAGTGAATAAAAAGGGCATATAGACAAGCAATCACCAAACGCACACAGAATCACATAATCCAGTATATTGTGATGCGTGTGTGTATGTACAGGGTGTTTATTTCAATGGGTTTTCTAGGCTACTTTGGTTTAAGTTTTAGGCAAGCAGCTGAAGTTTGAAACACCTCTCTTTACTAAACTTCCAAAATCTATTTCTGTTGAGACTTAAATTTTCAATGAAGGAAGTGCAGAAAGAAAGAGAAAATCAGGAAGAAGCTGCTGTATTTTCAAAAGTAACATTTAGCAAAATTTTTCACCTTTAAAAATAAACCAAAACTCAGTAATCTTACATGGACTAAAGAGGACTTAAACACAGAAAAGAATAGAGTATTCCATCTATTGACTCTTCCTATTAAAGCAGAATTCTTCTCTTCAATCTCTCTTCGCATCTAGCTTTGAAGGTTTCAACAGAATTTGAAGTACTTTGCACTTCTGTTTTTTCCCCCACTCTTTCCAATTTTTTTTCTTTCTTCTTCCCTTTCCATTGGCTTCGTTTTGATGCTACACAGTCTTTCTTTTCCTGTCATGTTAGTGCTGCTGTGGAACAATATTTACACACAAAGTGCTGTTTATATGTAAAGTATACGGTAGAGGGTATTGGCAGAGGTGTGGGTTATCTGTCTGAAATAAAAGGACTTCTGCACCATTACATTCCCACAGATGAGGTTCTTTCCTTTTAGTACCTTACGATACATCCATCTTTGTCAAAACCTATTTACTATAAATTAGCTCGGGTATATTTCTTTGGTGATTCAAGTCCTAGTTTATTACTCCTCATTACTTGATGTTCCACCCAATTTAATCACATCTGCATACTGAGAAATTGTCCTTAGACTCATTATTCTAGTTACACTGTGATATGCTTGATAAAACTGAATTCTTAGCTATTTCTTCCTATTATATGAAGGAGTTTATCACTGCATATGTAAACTATATTCTTGATGCCAGATCTAACACCATATCTTTGACATCATTATCTTTTTATTTGAAATTTATGAAAGCAAGATGCTAAAAGTGGTGTCTACAGTAGAATTCCAGTAAAAGTTGCCAGGAATGTGAAAGCTGTAGTTAATTCTTGGTCTATTTTCCCAGTTATTCTTTCAGCTATTTCAAGACAGAATTATTTGAAAACAGCAATTTGTTAGTGCCAATTCTCCAGACATCTTTCCTGAAATGAAGTCTTTTGACTAATGGGAATGAGGTCTGGTGGCTATAATTAGTGACAACAGCTAGTTTATATTCTTGACACTCACAGATTTTACAGTGTGATCTGGAGTCATTAAGTACATCAGCTCACTTATAGGTGAAATGTACACAGCAGCACAATACCTAGTGTATTTTAGGAAAACCTTCTACTTCTCATGTTAAAATGCTTTGGTTTCTGTAAGAAGAGTCAAAGCTTAATGACGTATACCTGATTATTTCATATTCTTTAGAAAATTCATGTCTCAATCTAAACTGTCACTGGAAAGAGTTACTATAATTTGCAGCCCATGCTTTTCACCAGGACAGCTTTTCATCAGCATGCAATGGCAAGAACTTCTTGGGATATCGTCGTAGTTGTTGTTCATTTGTTTTCTGTGGTGTAATAAATCTTTGCTACCAATTTTTTTTCCTATACAATATATATAATGAAGGCTAAATTAAAACTAGGGCTATATAAATGAATCTCCATACTAAAAGTATACATAAGTTGAAATTTAAGATTTTTTTCTCTCAGTTTTCAGTTAAACCATTATCTTAGGTTACATGTGACAAGATCTGGATATCCATTCAAATTTGCACAAAGGAGTCTTAGGTTCACTTCAATTTTATAGTTTTCGTTGACCTCTAAATGGTTTGATATTTAGAGTTTTATTCAATAGCAGCAGTAATAAATGGATTTATTGTATTTTCACGGCAAAGAAAAGCTACTTGCTCATTCCAGAATTTGTCGTAATATAAACAGTATCTAAGAAAGATATCTTCTGAATATGTAAAAATTGATTTTTTTTTCAGATTTTAAAAAAGTATTTTAGTATTTCATGGTTCCAAAAGGAAAAGTAACAAGATATAGAATAGAGGACACTTACTGCAGTATTTTTATTGTCCCAGAAATAAATGAATAATCAAATTCTTAGATTTCTGTAACAAAAAAGCTGTAGCTAATATATTGACTAATATTTTTCCTGGAATTAGAAATTCCAGAACTTGGTCATCATTCTGTTATTGTTTCTTGATGGGAAATAAATTCAAGTCACCTGAGAGCATCTGGTGGCAGATTAGGATTGGATTTTAATTTTTCCTCCTCAACCTACTTTTCTAACTAGTAAATAATCAATTACATGCTGTCATCATGGTTCAAAATAGGCCCCACATTCTACAAGCTTCATTAAACTTTTCTCATAAACCCTGAAGTTGTTTAAGATGAAACATATACTGAGATCCAATGGTAGGATAACAACAAAAAATCAGTGATGGGACATCATCTTTGCCTATAACGAGAAGACTTGCCAAAAAAAAAAAAAAAAAAAAAAAAAAAAAAAAAGTAAAAAAAAAGAAGAAAGATAAAAAGAAAAAGCATAGGCAGAAGAGAAGCCAGAACATTAAAATCCATGACCGTGTACATTCATAGAGCTGTGCCAGAAACTCTACTGGCCTGATTTCTGTCTTTTAAATTTAACCTAATGTAAGAATATATGTTTTAAAAAACAAAAATGAAATAAGATTATAAGATTTTATTGGATCTTAGTATTTCAGAATGGTTCTGATAAGACACTCTATTGACATAATTTATTGTTAAGTCATTAATAAAACCTGTTCTAATTACAGCAGTCACTGTGCAGGTTTATATTTTACAATAATTGTTTCAAATCTCTTAACCTGGTACTCAGGAATATATAAACTATGCTGTACCAAGTTTTCATTGGATAGACCTGAAATACTGGATAGAGATAATATTCATTATAATATATATTGATTCTCTGACCAACAGTATATGACTCTTTTTCTTCTCTTATAAAAATATAGGAAATAAATCAAAACACTACTATCCTCTGAGATCTTTATTCTCTTTTATTTACTTCGTATGGTATGTTTTCATTATTGATAATCTGGCAATAAGTCAAGAGAGTAAATCAATATTTACCTTAATATCTATTTAAGTTTTGCTCTGTATAGAAAATGGCTGATGATATATTAAGCACATGATTTTTTTTCCAATGGATTTCTAATCAATGTGGCAGTAGCAGAAATTAGTGGGTTGAATTCAGTGACTATATCATCATGTTTGAGACACAGCAATTCATTTTCTGTTCAAGCATGTATATTGTATCTTCCCTTTCTTTTGGTTGAAATGAACAAAGGCAATATAAAAAACTACAAGATACCCAGACGACTCTAACAAATATTATGAACACTTCAGACATGTTTCGAAAATGGTTTCTGTTCAGTACAGCCTTGCCTATGCTTATCTCTTTCATCAAAACCTGAAAGAAATTGAAAGACAGGCTAATTAAAGAGAAACATTCAGAGACTTGAGAGTATGGATTGAAAGACTAATTACAAGTTTTTCAATACTCCCCTTTGTTTCTGTTTCTCATTTGTACTTTTCCCTCAGAAAAAAAGTCAATTTCTACTAGAATTAGCTAATAATGTTTCGTTTCTCATCCTACATTGTATTTTTTTTTCTTTATGTCTTAGGGGCTTCAACATCCTGTTAAGCAAAAAACAAAGTGAGGGAAATACGATCGTGTAAATTTGATGGAAAAGTCATGTTCCAGTGCTCAGTTTTATAAATTATGCACAAATATTGACTTACGTATGCTGTAAGACCTCCTAGAATAGGGCCCCAGCATGTGCATCTGTTGAAAGAGCCTGCCAAAAAAAGTGTGTTTCAGCCTCCAACATGTAAAATATGCATATTCAATTACAAAAAATCATGACATCATTTCAGAAAGGTTTCAGTAACTTGCTGCAGTCCCCAGGAAGCAATAACTTGCGTGCCAACAACTCATGTAAGTTTTATGCATCTATTTAACTCAAACAACAACACCAAAAATAAATTAACATTACTGCATGGCATTTTTTGTAACACACAACGCACTGGAATGCCCTCCAAAGAAGGTTCTTGCATATTGCAATGTATATGCAAGCATCTCTCTACTTCATGCACCATTTTGAAAGTAGGAGTAGGACAGACAACAAAAAGCTTAGAGGTTCAAAATGCACTTTTTTCCCAGATGTTTTTCTTTTGGATACTCTTTTGCTATAGTGTGCTTGACAGTATTTTTCTCCAACTTCCTGAAAAGAACCAAAACTATAACCTTGAATATTTATGAAAAGTAATGCATGTTTTGAAGCATCACCTTTGGCATTTTATTTCCACGTCAACATTGAAGTTTTATTTTTGGATTGAGCAAATATTTAATGTATACACAACCCTCTGAATAAGAATATGAAGTTTCCTTTCATGGATGAAGAAAACATCTTGTACTCGCATTGCTTTTCTTCTCAGTTCCTCTGTGCCATTCCTGTGTGTCCTACAGTCCCTACCAAATGACTAGCAATAGAATAAAAACTCTACCTCATACCTAAAATAAATATAGATAGGCTGACCTAACCACAGGAATACTTTTAATGAACACAATTTTGAGTGTTTTATACAGCTGTAATCTAAGATTAGAAACATATGGTTCTGGCGGTAAATTAGCACTATGAAGATATATGGCAGTGAAAATTTCATGACATTTTCAGAACACATAAAGTACCCTGGGCTTAGATAAATTCAGACCTAACTCATTTTGAAACATGAAGGTTGTAGCCTTGTCAAAACAAGTCGGAATAATGATAACACTATAATGATTTATTGAAGTTCTTATGAGGAATAATAAGGAGAGTTTTAAATTATCATCTGTGTTAGTGCTTCATCTGCATGGGAATCATATAGAATTATGTTTGAGAACAATAAAGCCTCAGCAAAAAGGCCAAATTATTAGTGGGATAAAAAGACAAAATCCTGTGAAACTATTTAATTTCATTTCAATAGCTTTTTCCTCTCTGAGAATACTTATTAAAGGGACAAAAAACAATGCATTTGGAAGGCAACTTTGTCTTCAGAGCTCCATCTGCCTGGGTGCAGATCTGGATCTATGGATGCAGAGCACTGCACCAGCAGAGGAAGGACATTGCTTTGAGCAATTCCACTCTGATTAGACTTAAAAGGTACCTCGTGTATGTGCGTTTCAGAGAGCCCTTTTCAATTTAATTAACATTTTTCAAAGAGCTGTATTTCTAGAAATACAGAGCATACAAAACAATTCAAAACCAATTTTGGACACACATTTTCTAAAGTGAATACTTTCTGGGAAGCAGAATTTACCATAGCTGTAAATCGAAGATCATATATGTTTGACTGATAATATCAATTTTACCTCAATTCTGTTGTGCCTACATGGCAATGAATTTAGGGGCTAAGGGACTCTTTATGGGTCTCTGTGGTTCAAATAATTTACAATGAAGTTTAGATGGGAAAAACAAAGGGTAAAATGAAAAGGATCATAAACCTATGGCAGGTCTCTGCTACCCACATCTGAATGCCAGTATTTGTAGAAAAAGTGGGTCCAGCCAGGCCAGGCTTTGATCAAGTAAAGAACTGTCCTATAGGAGCTATGAAATACCAAGAATTTAGATTTTGTTTATCTTTCAAGCATTAAAAGATTCATTTATTACTTGGTGGTAATAGTCACCTTGGGAGAGTTAAACAAGGCTTTTCCTTTCCTTTTGATAGGACTAAAAACAAAGAATAGCATCATACTAAAGGAGATGGAAAGACAGATTTCATATAATCAAATGCAGGTATTTTGCCTATGTTCTGTTTAGCCTGCTTTAATTAGAGCTTTTTTAAGTCTTCAGAAAGGGATGAAGGAATCCTTATCAGCCTATCATCAGTGGAAAAAAGAACAATATATAGACTTCACCCTACCCATCAGTAGAATGAAGTCTGATGAGTAGAAAATGTACAGGCAAGTTAAGGGAGAAAGCAATCCAAACATATATGAATGAAAATATTTCTTTGACCAAAAGATTTACTGAATATTTAATGAGAGCTATGATCTAAAATAAATGGAATCACATTAAAAATGGGTTGACACATCTCTGAATAACATTCATAGGGTAGGCTCTACAGAAAATTACTAAATCCCTTTTTATCTTAAATTTTCTGACCCAAAATATTTGAAAATAATAAATATGAGGTCAATTGCCACCAAAGAGATGAGAATTTTATGGAAGTACCACAGCTGACCACAAGTAACCTAGATAACGTTGAAATTATATAGCAATCAAATTTAGTAAGAAAATTACACACATATACACCAATAAAGCTAAGAATTTTAATATTCTGGAAATAAAGAAATGAAAGATTGTGTTATACCGTTATTATCTCTCAGGACTTCTATCAGACTATGGATGACAGTGGTATCTGAGATACAGTATTAGAAAGTGATATAGGGGAAGCTGGGGAAAAGGAGAAAGTTCAAGAGTGAAAGGGACAATAGCACTCTGTATAAACCAAAACAACTTATCTAAAAATTGCAAGATATACTACAAATGTTCTGTTCTTCCCTCACTATGCTCATGCCTGAAGAATATTACTAACTACATAGCAAATGAGCAGTCCATCTGGATGTGGTAGCAAAAATATGATGCATAGTGGAAGTGCAATGCAAGCTGTAGGTACTGTAGAAATCTTTTTACTTCTTTTTTTTCTATAGGCAGATGGCAAAAAAAATTCTAGTCAAATGAGCTATAAATTCCTTTGGTACTAGGATAGGACTCCAACCAAGACATAACAAGTCTGGATTCTTAATTAGATTAACCTACAAAATCCTTGGACTAATAATTACTGTTTTATTTTCCATCTCTCAAAGGCAAATTACTTTCAGGAGCTTTGAAGAGTATGATCCTATTAATCCATCTGTCAGTAGCTTTTTAATATTGAAGAAAATAAATTTCAAGTATTTCAATAACTAGTTAGGAACTCGAAGGGAACAGAGGTAGAGAACACAATTTATTCAAATTGAAAACATGTACTGCCTTTTATAAAAAAACATTAATAGTGTGCTATTACCACATAAACTTTGAAAGGACTATACAGAAGGTGTACATTCTTGAAGTTTGATACTTAGCATTCTTACTGGTTAACATTACTTGGAAATTTAAAAATTCCCAAACACTCTATTGTAAAAATAATTGTCAATTTCAAAAATATTCCAAAAATTTTGAATAATAGCTTTCACAAGCCTTATGAAAATTGATCTACATTTCGTCAACCAAGGGGTTCAAATCTCAGAAGCATAAATAAAATAAGTGGATCTTTTCTTTCACTGTGAAGAAAGGCTGAGTGAAGAACTAGGTAGCATCAGAATCACTTTGCTCAATGTGATCATCCTGGTTGTTGTTTCCTACTTTTAAAAAAACTCTTACGGGTAACTCCAAATGTTTCAAATTTACTTGAGCAGACACCTCTTTTGGAAAGCTGTCCCAGAATTCCACACAATTGTATCAAAACTTTCAAGGTCATAAGATGTCATATTCACACTTTGTCCCTTACTCTGATTACTTTTGAGGAATTCTATTCTGGCAGAAATTTTTTCAAGGCTTAATAAGGTCAATAGCCTCTTGGAGAGCAGTATGACTCCAAGACCTGAAGATCCTGGATTCATCCACCTCCAGATCACTTTAAAAGTTGACCACTGAGAAGGATCACTGAAGTTCCTAATCAGGAAGTGCATCCTTCCAAAGTTAAAAAAAAAGAAAAAAGTATATAAGTAGATGTTATGTGATTAGGAATTAAGGTAAACTTTTAGCTTCTCTTCTTTTCCTATTACCAGTGTGACTTTTGACAGGGTAATTCAGGTTAAAATCCCACATTAGAGTAACATCTGCTAAACACATCCAACTTCATAACCAACAGAATTTAATTATTAACATCAAAGCAATAATTAAGAAATTTGGATCGATGATTGCACAGAGAAATGGTGTACAGTGAAGAGTAATTACAAGATTAACTGATACATATATTCTTGAATTCAAGAATGTTGAATCTGGTAAGTCATGTGCTGATCCCCTTTAGGTATCTATTTGCATGCAGCAAGATATCTATAATATAGATAAACAGATCTCACATGGAAATATTTTTAGTTATGATGACTACAGTTCCGTAACAATAGTATGGATTGAGTAGAAATACTCTGTCTTCCCTAGGCCAGGTAATTTTTTAGATATTTTACACTGTGACTTGGTTTTTTATTTTAAAAACACGTTACCATGGAAGAGGCTGTGCAGACATAGCACGAAAGCATAGTCTGAAGCACCTCACTATTGTAGAAAACTAAAACAATACCAAATTCTAAATTAAATCTGTTTAGTTTTTTTTTAACCAACAGAGAAAGTTGAATTTCACTTTGGGTTTGGTTGGGGTTTTCTTGTTGTTTTTTTTCTTCCCATGATTAGCAACAGAAACAGTTTAGGAAGGGTACAAAACTCTAGGTCAAGGGCACAACTTCTAAAGGGAAGTCAGTGTTGGGTGAACTTGCAAATGACTCTGAGCAGAAAAAAGATCTAGTTGCTTTTATAACATACTTTAAAAAATTAAAACCTAAGCAATTTACTAGAAAAAAAGTTATTTTGAATACCAAGAATTTGTGTTTCTAAAACATTCAGGTGTCTTTGATGACCCAACACTAGAATTACTTCAGTTTAAAGAAAAATTAAGCTACCAGCATGCAATTATTTTTTTATTCTCAGGGAGATTTGCCTTGATATCCAAGACTCTTCCACCTTTTAAGTCTGATGTACCATGTCATACCTACTTAAAAATACAGATTTTCACTTAATTGAATAATAATATTTTCCTTCCATTAAAGATAGCTGTAAATATAAATGAAAACCTTGCCTGCAGTTTGGAAAGAGGCTTTAATAAGCATGATGCTAAAGCCACAAAAAATGATCCTGAGACCTCAAAAACAAGAAAAGTTGGGTATATTTGAATATATGATCACTGCTAATTGAGCTTTCTCCAATTTCCTTATTACTAAACGAAGAAATATCATAGATGAATGCAAAAATATTAGTGGACAATATTGTCAAGAGATTTCAACAACCACTTTTTCTTCATTGAATTATACTTTGGCAGAACAATATGCTGCTGCCCCACTGGGTGGCCCCTATGCTATACTTTCAATAGTTTTTATGCTTTCAAATATAATTTCTTTTAAGCAATATTTTGTCTAATTTATATGACCAGCCAAACCAGAAGCTGCAATGATAATATTTTTTAACTTCCTTTCTGATGAATAATAAATGTCACAAAGGAATTAGAAAGTAGGATGTAGTTGCATGTGCCATCTGCTGCATATGGGAACAGAAGAAAGATATTAGACTTTAAATTAGGGGTTTCTTTCCTAGAAAATCAAAGATGAAAGGAAACCACACTGATCACTTGGAAAGTAATACTACTCTCTATCAGTCATTAGAAATCTATCAGTACTTAGAAAATCTCACAATATGACAAGATACTCTGGAGAGCTCTCTAAGGAATATCTACAAAGTCTATTTTAAATAAAAATTAATGTCATTAATGTCATACAGTCTTCTGATTATTTACTTTAATTTCTTTTCTGTTTCTTCTAGTTGCCTAAGGCCTGTGGTAGCAGGATATGTGGAGAGAGTTCTGAGGTAAAATACAAAAACTTGCATGCTTAATTCCCTTAGTAGCAGGCTATTTGCAAAAGTAAGGAGAGCTACATAATTACATATTTACATATTTAAAAATTAACTTACAAAAAAAAAACCCCCAAAAAACTACCCACATTTTATGTCTGAAGTGGAAACTGTTAGTGTGCCCATTCTAGCTGTGCCCACTTGGCCTCAGCTGTAACCAAAGAGCCAAATGCTGACCTAAAAATAAGTGACATTAGGTTGTCTGCAAGGTGGCACAGCCATGAGACCTGAAAAGGAAGGAAGTGGCTGTCAGGGGTGGTGTCCTCCAGGATGTGTGCAGGTGGGCTGATTGATGTGTTTCTGCTTCTGTTTTTCATTTTACAGTAATAAAATAAATACCAAACTATGTTTTCTTCTGCTACATCATTTATTGGTTGACTGCTACACAGATTTTTACATTAAACAATTGTATTTTTTATTTAAAATAATATATTAGCATTTATTATAAATATAAGAAAAATAGAAGTGGAATAAATGGAAAGATAAGTAGGACAAGAGAGCAATTGTTTTGAAAAAGTGGTAGAAATCAGCTTCAGAACAGTTGGACATTCACAATAAATAAATTTTCTGGACAAAACCCTTCATACTAGACAGTATTTTAACATTTGCTATTATTTGTAATATTATAGGGCCTTGAAAGTGCCAACCTGGGATCAAGGTATCTTTGTTGTAGGGTTTTAATTCAAGTTTTTTATAAAATACATTGTAAATAATTGTGAGAATGTCAAAATGGCAATATTGATGATAAATGGTGGCTCAATTTTAAAAAAAGGTGAAAATAAAAAAATACAAAATGAAATTAGCACTTGCTTATACGCAGTATTTATAATAAGCTGTTATCATTATAAAACCCAGCACAGATAGTATTATACATGAAGGCTTGTGAACAGAGGAGAAAATGCAGAACTATGGCACTATCCCTGAAAACTCTGTCAATGCTCTAAATTTGAGCTTTTAACTTTCTTCTTTTTTTTAAATCCAGATTTCTGTGTTTTTTTGGTTCAACACTCAGGTAACACACAGATGACCTGGGAAAACTTCAACTTGTAAGGTAACTGCAGATAACTCATGTTCTTTCAATTCTATCCACATTCCCTCTGAGATGAAACCTATGTACAGTTCTGGGGATAAATCGGGTCAGAGACCCTCCCTGCAGGTGCCATGGGTAAAAGAACAAAGCCACACCTGGCTGGGCTATTTCCAACTTCCCAGCATTAAGGTGCAATTTCAGCAGCCTTTCTGCTACAGACACCCAGCACTCCCTTCAGTGGCACTACTGGACATACCATGCTACCTAAGGGTGACATTATAATGTAACAGTCTTCAAGCTATCTAAGGAATGATTTCTCAAACAAAAAGACCCTAGGCTTGTGATGCAAGGGTATCACAAACAGCTCACAAGAGACCTGGACTGCTATGACACATGAAAATAACCTGCTGGCTTTCGAGTGACTCACCCTGGTAAACAAGCACATGAACCACTCAGTTCCCTTGCCTAGGGAGCAAGGGGCCACAATTTGAGGAAGAAGTTTTTATCAGTGTAGCTGCAATAGAAGTCTAGCAGTATTTCCCCTTGTATTGACGTCTACTACCATATAACGGACCCAAGCAGAATCAGAGATTAAAAACCTGTGTCTGAAGTCAAATTTCATCTTGTGAGCTTTATCAGTTTCTTTATGCTAATTAGAATATTATGAAATATTACAAGAACATCAACTTCTGCTCCCTGCACAGTTTTCCAATGAATATTGATTTCTAGTCTATTAATACTGAGTGCAAGCAAATAAAAAATTGCCCAAAGCTTCAGGAGGAATATTCTGCTTGAGGGGTCACCTCCCAGTTTCTCCATCAGCAGGAAGCCAGACTGTGTAGAGAACAGAGTTGTTAGAGCCTCTGTGTGCCTACACAAAGTAAGAAATACCTCAAACATCAGAACTCTCCCTTGTTCAGCTTGTTTTTCCAAGCATAATCACAGAAAATAAAACTGGAAGGCTTACCTTGTCTCCTCCTGCAGGGAGGATGAAAGACCAACATGCATGGACTGGGAGTATAGAGACCATACACCCATGACCTGGAGGGCAACAGCCCTCTGAACAGCTAACAAGGCCAGTGCTTCTCACCAGTGCCCAGAATAGGTAGGATGAGACAAATGCTGTCTGAAGGACCTGCCTTTACAATGAATTTCTTAAGTTTACACATGACAAAATCTATTCCCAGAGCCTGAGAGAAACAAAAGTGATTTGAGGGGTGGAAGTCTGACAGAATTATACTCACGCATTCTGCGCAGATCTATCAAAAAATGCTTGGAAATTCACACAGAATTGAGCATTTCTTGTATTTTCTGAAGCTTAGAAGTCTTAGAATCTTAGTCTTATCATTTCATGTAATTAATTTTGTTAGTTGGCAAGTCAGCCTCCAGTCTTTTGTTTATTGTTAGCTATTCTCTAGCAAATAACATCTTAAAGAAATAGCACAATAACATGGCTCATTTTTAGGCTGATTTTTTTCCCCAGAAACAAGCTATAAGAAAGATGAATAGGTCAAGAATTGAAACACCCATCCGTATAGCATTGTATGTGTACCTGATGAAGGTAAAACAAGGCATATTCTGTTAGAAAAACAATGGTTTGTATCTCAGAATGCTGTCCCCGTGCTCTATTCACTGCACTTACATTTCTCAGAATATCCTAAGTTCATCAGACATGGGTTGGGCTACATGGAGAGAGAAAAAGGTTGCACTGAAATACATCATGTGAGGGAGGCTTCACATATATTTTTCACAAGTCTCCAGCTTCTGCTGACGTGGCTCTGATTTTGACAAGATAGGTCAGTCTAGTTTAAAAGCTGGAACTCATTATGGAAATCCTTTACAGTAAATATGTGGGAAAAATTAACTATGATGGAATACAAATACTTTTGAGCAACTGTTAAATGCTGGGGTTGGGCCAAACGGACAGTTGGCCTGGGGCACCAGATTTTTCATAGGCACACGTATTGTTAATGAGCACTTAGTCCATCTATCTGTTACCTTCAATCACTCATGGGTGCCTTCATTCTGCCTCCAGGATGTCTGAGCCGAGACGTCTCGCCACAGCCTGGCAGCAGGAAGCCTTGATGTAGCCTCGAAGATGAGAGAAGGCAGCTGCAGATGAATGAATGCATGAAACTAGAGAGTGATGCAGACAGAAGCGGAATCTGCATGTTACCATCTTGTGGGTTTCTGTTGTTTTGTCTTGGTCAAATAACAGCCTGCCCTCTGTGTGTGGGAGGGTATGGTCCCAAAAGGCAGCTTTGGATGTAAAAGGGCAAGGTGGCAGAAGGGTTTGTTCACAATACATATTGAAAACTCTGATCTTCTTATTTTCTTTCTTCCTCTTTCCTTCTGTTCATCTGCTTCTAGGCTTTTGCTTCATGACTCCCCTCAAAATTACTTTCTTACAATTTCTGTCTACTTTTAAAAAATCTTTATTTATTAGTACTCTCAGTTGAAGTGACTTGTAACTTGTACAGATATCAGTTGTCAAAAAATAAATAAAGTGTATTTGATGATCTACTCAATCTTCTGATAGCAAGCAATGTTTTTCAGTGAAAATTGAAGACAAAATATAAACAACTCTGGGCCTTGCCTAGGTAGGATAGTTTCTTACACATTTTGATATTGTGTCCCTTACAGCAGCATTCTACATGGAAAAGACTGGCAAACATTAAACCAAGCTCTTAATAAACCACCGAGAAAACAGCCAATTTAGAAACACTCAATATCGTACAAGTGACCCATTCTGACCTTCTGCAACTTTGTTTTCAATTGAAACAATCACCAGTTCAAGCATGCAATAGGGGTGCCTCCCCATCCAGTTAGGCATTGCCTCAGGGAAAAAAAAAACCAACCAAACCCACAACAAAACCCCCCATTAAAAACTACACGTACGTTCGTATATTTTTACTACCCAATACTACCTTATAACTACTTTATTATTGTTCAGTCAAACTTTAAACACACAATGATGTGCAAAGAATCTGCAAGAGGCAACTTTAGAAGCCAGGTGTTTGCCTGGATCCTCAAGAATAACCGTATAGGTGAAAAACTGAGAGGACAACTGAGTTCCAAATAAAACCTGTGTGCACTGTATGGCATACGACAAGTAATTATTTGACTATTTTTTTTAAGGATGAAAAAAGGATTATTTTGCAATGCACAGTAATAACCAAATAGTCACCAGCAGTAATTATCCTGTTTTTGCCTCATATAGGAATAGTTTCCTCAATCTACTTGTTATGTGACACAAATAGAAAATTCAATAGATAAACTCTAATGGTCAATTTAAAACATTGATCACTTTGATCCATTGGAGACTTCCACTTGGCATCAAATAGGAAATATCAGGTCTTTCAATTATTTAGTTAGAGTGGTATAAAAGTGCATTTTAGATAAAAATCACACAAGGAATGAAGACAACTTCAAATTTTAGAAAAAGAAGCAACTGACTAGGGTTCACAGCATTGCCATAGGCTAAATACATTATAAAGCAATGTTTTCAATCTGGGCTGCATGTTTGGCATGTGTGTCTCATTTGCAACATACACTAGGATACTGGAAATGACTTGTGGATGTGAATTTCAATGATTATTGTATAATACATAGTAATCTCATATATCTCGGGATTTAGCGCCTTGTATACCTGTCTAGAGGTATACAGACAGGAAAAATTTTAGCAGAGCAACAGTTGTGATGCAAAAAATGATATATGATTCTCCTCCCTCAATCTCTCTAGTTTCCTCATTTTCTTTCTGGAAATCATTTGGGGTTTTTTCAACGCAAAAACATCTTAGTGTGCCTATCACTTCCTGTTAAAAAGATCTTCATGGAGTAAAAGAAGCAAAACTAGATCATAAATTAAATTGATTATGATGCCTTTACCAAGAGAAATTACCCTGAGGAAGACTGTTGGGAGTTATTATAGGCTCTTTTGGTTATGCTCTATTGAATATTTGTTCTGATTTCTCTCACATAAAGGCTGAGACTTCTGCCACAAGTCTCTGCACACTGAAATTCTTAAATGTCATATTTGTATTGCCCTGCCACAATTCACTATTTACATTTCATTCTGCTTTCTAGCCACATCAGCCATATTTATTGGATACTTTTTTAACAAATCAGCCATTTGTATCTCTCCCTCCTTCCTGCCTTTATTTATTAAATTAGGCCATGCAGAGCAGTAAAGGTGGGAACACCAAGTTGTTTTCATTTGCTGGCTCCCAATTAAGCATGCAGCTGCTGCACTTGAGAATAATAGCCATACAGGAAGCCTCTGATAAAGGAAAATCAAGGAGAGAGGTAGACAGAAGGATCCTTACTGCAGCAGTCCTCATGGATGACCTGTTTTAAGGAATCATTGGGAGCTGGCATTGATCTATTGTGGAATAGAAAGCTGACTGGCTAATGAAGGCATTAGTGGCAGTATATGTAAGACAAAAGTTTGGTCTTCAGTGTTTTGACACAAGGTGCAGGAGCAATGAACCTTATGTTACAGCTACACCTCTTGAGGGCTGTATTTTATTTTCTTAGATGTATTGAGTAAGGTGAGGAAACAGATGAATGCCAAACCAAAAGTAATACCATTTTGAAGGAATATTAGTGTGAATACAAGTTGTATGAAATAGCTGTTAAAGCTAATTCTCATTGTAACACATAATGGTATTATCGATTTACTTGATACATGGTTAATGAGTGTAATTTTTCAGACTCCTTGAATACAGTAAATCCTGTTTACTCTTTAGTGCAAACCTGCCTGCTGCCTGTAATTCAGCTTTTCTTTTATTGTCTCTTCATTGTTCATTCAAATAGGCCTACTCACATTCCTTCACTGCTAGGACTTGATAACATATTCTGTGGGAGCACCTGCGTGACCTTTTTATTACATCTCTGTTATCCTTTGTGACAGTTCAGTGGGAAATTCAAGAGAAACTAACAGCTGAATGGCAGGGGAGCATTAACCCCTTCAGGGACTGTACTTCACGGAATTATTATGACACTACATCATGGTAACATGAAGAATGGGTCAGGGTCAACTAGAAAGGTCATTATGAGGCTTTAAAGCCCTGAAACTGTAAGGAAAGAGCTTTGACCGAATGGAAGAAATTCAACAGTAAAGCATGAAAAGGAATCAAAGAAGCTTTTAAAGATTTGGCACAAAATAAGCCTTGAAGGCAAAGGGACTTTGGACTTTGAAAGGGCATTGCCTGCCTTGAGGTCATTTTCATGGTGAGCAAGGAGTTGAGATCTTTTCTGACACAAAAAGGATTGAGGGTAAATTTAATTTTAATTTTCACCAGATTTTTGCTTTTATTCTCAGGGATTTTAGACTATGTGGTTAGGAGGGACATTATTAGTGAATTCCAAATTCCATTTTAGGCTGTGTATATTTCCTTGTGATTCGATTACTGTCCTGATTTCCCAGGTCAAATATGTTTCAAAGGCGATAGAGTGGATATTCACTGTGTATTTATTCATATCTTTATGGTACCAGTATCTGTCTAACCTCTCCCATATACAGATAAAGAACAATAATCAAAAATAATTTTAAAGGTTTAAATGCTTTTTAAAAAATGGTAAGGTGTCTTTCTTCCTTTATGTTTTCTGTGTCTTCACATGAGTTTGCTGGGAACTTCCATGAGCTCTGGGCATGGGAGATCATGGAATCTCCTTTTCACTTTATTCCCAGGTTTATCTTGCAAGGGGACAAAAAGTATTAGAAAGCGGAGTTCTTAGAAATATTTGTTTGTATCCAAAGTCATGACGATGTTTTGTGTGTGAGTAAACCTGTTTTACTCCAAATGTCTGTTTTGATCTGGCACATTGCCTCTTGCTGCCCTTTCTCAATGTTGGTGTCCTTCACCACAGTGCACACACATCATTTCTTGACAGTCTTTGATTCTACAAAATACTTCCGAAATGAAGAAAATGAGTACTCAGGACACTTCACACAGTTTCTTCTAACCTCTCCAAATATTTGTGATGTGTAAAAGTTCAGATGTCCTCTGTCCCCTCAGCAATCACACCTCGCACTGAATGCTTGTTTTCTTTTATTCAAATATTCTGTGGTCCTTAAACACTGAGTTAAAATAATAGAAAAATGCAAACAGGCTTAAAATCCTACTCCTTCTGTCCAGGACCAACCCAACTTTTAAAAAAATTAATAAAATGAGTTTGGTACCAGTAGAGAATTTTATGGAATAGATTAAAAATTATTTAAAAACATAATCTATTTCAGCACTTTAAAAATCCCTACTTAAATATTCCATTAAATTTTCATGCATGCACCCTGTCCTCCCTTTTCCAGTCAGGTCATATTATCAGTTTTAATTACCCTCCATGAGCATGTGAATACATTTTAGATTATGTCCTTTTTAATTCCATGCGTATTTTCTATCCAATATACAATTACAGAGGAAATATGAGTTCTCTATTCCCATTTATCTAAAATCCAAAGGTCATACAGCTTATTGTTTGAAAAGCTTTTTCTTTCTGAACTTCTGCAATGACATCCAAACCACATTTCTATATTAATGTGTGATAATCATCAGTCACAATAGTAATAATAATAGAAAAACATATGCCATGTTCTCATATTTATCTACTGTATGAAGTACCTTACTCTTGGAAAAATACTATGAAGATGCAAGGTTCACTCTTCATGAAAATCACCAGAATTTTCACACAGATATTGTGAGCACATGGTTTTAACCCTTTCCTTCTCATGCCAAAGTTACATAGTAAGGAGACTATTTCTTTTCCCCTACTTCAAGAAGTTGGTGTAACAAGATAACAGTAAAAACAGTGTCCAAGTACAAATCTCCTAACAGAAGATACTGAATGCTACATCAATCAATAAGGGGGTTTAACTGTCAGAGAGGTCTCTCTGTGGACCTTTTGATCTGCTTGGATTTTATTTCTGTCCATATTCCTCTCATCTACCACATTCCTACAGGCAATGACTCTTACAAATTTATCATCAAATAAAACAACCATGAAGCTATCTTCCAAGGGTATTAGTCAACTGAAATAAAAATTGAACTTCTAATCTGTTTAAGCCAAACTCTTCATCTGGGGTTGTGATTCTAAATTTTATGTACATACCACCACTGCAATAAACTGTCAACTTTGACTCCAGTCACAAGCACACAAACAGATCTAGACTTATTTATAATGGGTTTTTCCCTTAAGAACTAGTCACACCCTGGGCTTGCTTTGATACTAATTAAAGATTACAAAAATATGTTTGATATCTACTTCTATTTGTCCAGACAGCTAAAAATATTAATGTCAAAATAAATAAAAACCTAGAAAAATAATCTTGAAGTTCTTCATTATTTGTAACCCTCCATGAGAGTGCTTACAGTTATCTATGCAGATTAGAAGGTAATAATCACTCATAGAACCCTATTGCTTACTTCTGTCTTAATTTTCTGATTGGGTAAATCTGGGTATTTTTTCACAAGCAATACTTGTTAAAAGACTAAGCACAAAGGTATCGATTAATTTCAATACATCTACTTTTAAATGAGGCTCTGTTTGTCTCTCCCCTTTTTTTTTTCCTTAACTTTTCTGTGAGAAATCTGGGTGGGGGGAAACAAAAGAAAAAAAAAAAAAGAAAAACACCTATCTCATTAGAAAATCAAAGTAATTAAAGAGAAACAACTTCTACTTTTCAGCAATGTTTCCCATTTCATAGAATATGGATAGATTATGAATGTGTTGCATCTCTGAAGGAAAGTAAGAAGAAGGAACACTGTCCCAAACCTGCCCTCGAATGGCACAAATCTGGCTTGCCCTGTGCTCAGGTTACATGCCCCGGAGGCTCAGGCTGCTTGTGATGGAGCAGTGGAGTGGGCAGATGAGTGACACCACTTTGAGAGGTGATGGAGAACACTCCCTGAGCAGCTGGTGCTCCCTGCTTGTGCCTGTTTGCACTGCCCGGGGCAAGAGGGGCCACACTGCCTCCTCCATCGTGCTCTAGAGCACATCCAGGACCCATGGCTGAGCCTGGGCTGGCACCCAGATGTGTTGGATATAGGACAAGTCTAGCCTCAAGTATATGACTTATGTTAATAAAATTATATATATGTACATATATGTATGTATGTATGTAAACCTACATAACCCCATTTCCTAAGACACTTTTATATCGATCATCATAAGGATACGCAAACATTAAAAACCCAAGCATCCAAAATATTTTCACACTGGTTCAATCATTCCATAACAAAATACATTCACATTAAAAGTCATACCTATCTCTGAAACTATCAAATAACTTGTCCGATATTTTTAGAGAAAAAAAACTGTTTTGAAACAAGATGAATTTAAATTCTTCCAAGCCTGACAATGTCTGGCTTGCTCTGTAGGTATAATTTAGCAGACAAAAGGCCAGAGGGTAATTTTTCCCTGATGTTTCCCTGATAAAAAATGAGCAGTGAAGTCAGAAAATACACTGAATTTTGCTTTATTAAAAAGCTGAAAAACATAGTTACATGCTGGGTACCATCTCCTTGGTGTAATTTCTGAGTGTAAATAAAATATCATGTATACAATCATTGCCTAAGGAACAAGAAAACATAGTACCAACGAAAATTATTTTTGATTCATTTTTTTAAATCACTAGAATAGTTAGAAATAGCTTTTAAAAACCCCAACCTAAAACGTTACCTAATTCAAAATTAGAGACTGCTTTTGTTAAAACTTTGCTCACTTGACAGGAAAAAACCCACAACTGATAGGGGGAAAAAGAGCAATAGAAATGTGTTCATACAAATGAAAAAAGAGAATGGAGTATATGAGGTATTGATTTATAGGCAATCAACTAAAGTAATTTAAACATAATAGGAGCAAGAAAAATTTTAAATTGATAGAATTATTTGTGGATGGAAAAGGGAACATTTTATCAGATACAGAAAGGTAGAAGAATGGAAACATTTTTTTCTTACATACTATAGAAGTAGCAAGTTCAAATATGCATATCAAATGAAGGGAGAACATCTTTTCAGCCCACCAGTCATTAGGAAGAAACAAACTCTGGTAACATGAGCAAGAAGGAAATAAGGATGCTAAATACTTTACACTGAAATCTCATTGAAGAGATAGCTGAGAATTTAGTTTCTTCCTCAAGATGGTTCACAATTTGTTAAATAATATATATGAGAAGCAAATTGGTTACACTGGCTTTTGATACAGATTTCTTTCATATTTTTAACAACATAACAAGTGTTTGAAATTTATCTTTTTGCTATCAGGATTTAGTACAAAAGATTTATAATATAACAAATTTTCTCCAAATCAAATTACTGTATAAAATTAGTCGTGCTTCATGTCATCTGACCATGTAAGAGATGTGGAATGTAGGCATCCATCTCAGCTAAGTGTCCAGATCTTTCACAGGTCAGTAAAGAGAAAAGGGTACCTCGAGAGAAGTAATTCATCATACCATCAAACAGGTGTCTACCTTCCCATTGATATTTACAGTTTGCCTATGTGTCTTTGAAAGTTAGAACATGCTGATCTATTTAGATACCAATAACTACTTCAGCATCTTTGAAAGTAAGGAATTTCATTAAAGAGGGCTGTTTATTACAAGTAATTCTACCATTTGTGTCTATCATAAAGAACAGAAAACTAAACGCAGAACTAGCCACAATGAGTTACTAATATTTTCCTTCTTAACAAAAATGCTTATGTAAAGGCAATATTTAGTAAAATATCCTAAAAGAAAAAAGTTTAAAAGCCATTCTAAAAAAAAAAAAAAAAAAAAAAACAGGGAAAAGTTTAAAAGCATTTTTGCATTAGATAATCTGAAAACAAATTGGAGTTATAAAGTGCAGAGCAATTGACCTTCTTAGATAATACCTACATCACTTATAAAGCTAATTGCATTTTAATTGGGTTTCAGTAAATGGACAGTTTTGCAATGAGATATTAGATTTTAAACACTTTTGGTTTTAATGAGTGTTAATTTTCCTGGTGATTTGCTTCAGCATAGAAGTATCATGGCTGAATTAATTCTGCCTGAAGCTATTCTACATCTAAGGTCATAAGTGTTGGCAAGCAGTATAGATGATAAAGAAAAAATGATTTAAAAAACCCCAAAAAATCAAATCAAAACCAGGGAAGTTCAGCTCAAAAAGAGAAAAAACCTAAATAAAAATTTGCAATATATAATGGTTCTGCAAATGTTAGGAAAGGCATTTTGAGCTGCAAATGTTCACATATTTTGAAGTAAATTTTAGCAAGGTTTGACCTTTTTCTCTAATTATAGCCTCAACACAATTTGGGATTACCCCTGAATGTTTGAGATTGAAATATTTTTCTTTCTCAGGTTCCCTTCTCATTGTGTGACAGCCTCTTATTCACCTGCAGGACACAAATAATTCTATTGAGATAATTTAAAAAATTATATCTTTTTCTGGCTGCATATAGATTTAACATCATCCTTTTGAAAACACTCTTGTGTCTTCTGTTCACTTCCTTGTGAGCTCTTCCTACCTGCGATGTTGTCTCTTCATCAGCTGTTAGCTGGACTCCATGCAAGTGCTTTATAAAATCTCCTTGTTCCCCTTTTCCCATGAGCCCTGACCCTTCCTTCCAGGGACGGACACCTGTTGCTTGGTCTCTGATCATGACAGCTGGAGTTAGATAAAATGGAGCATTCAGTACCCTGGAATATAACCCTGAGAGGCTGGTTGGTGAGGCCTTTTCATCTTGGGATGAGCATCATTGATATTCTTTCCCAAATATTTTCTGTCAAAGTTTAGCTGCAGTATCTCTCAGGACAAAGCCCAGGTCTCTCTTTCATTCATAATTTTTGTTGTTTGCCTGTGTATGGTCTGGCTGCATGTGACACTCTGTTACACTACTAGCTGCTACCAAGTCATTCAGCTTTTTTAATATATTGTCTTGTCTCATCTTCAGGTGTCACACTGAAGGTCTCCCAGTGCCAATAAAGGTAACTTGGCAGTTACCATTCAGGTTTATTGCAACAATTTTACATGATCTTCTAACAGGGGGAATGTTAACCCTACAGAGAAGCGGTTCAAAAAAGTCATATAATAATATAATAAATAAATAATGCTATAATCTGATAAGTCATACTTTTATATATATATAGATATATAGATATATAGATATATAGATATATAGATATATGTACATGTACATATACATCATATATGTGATTAGGCTTTTCTGGGCACAGGTGAATAAAATAGAAGGAACCATAAAAAATCATATACTACTGTGAAAATAATTTTCTCCCAAATTGGTATAATCTATTAATTTCATTAGCATATTCTTTATTCTTTCCTTATTAATGGAAAATAAATTAATAGACTAATAAAATAATACCTGATAGGATTTTACAAGTAAGAACAAATATATTAAAAACCGTGAGAGGCAAAAATATATATTTAATGTAAAGTAGACGTTTGCCTTGCATGCTTCAGGTGTTAAACTTCAGTCCGTGGGCTTTTGATATATCAAAAATACCTCCTTCAACAAAAGTGCTGCTGCACTCAACACTTCACTTTTCATTCTATATGTAACAGCAATTTTGAACTCTGCTGCATTTTAGAGTATTCAAGGAATGTTTTACATGATAAAATGTAGACATATAGACATAGTTTATTTCCTCATGCATCTCACCCTGAATAATAACTCTGAAGCTGCTATTTAAAGAGGACAAAAGCACTTTAAGTTTTTAGAGGGTAGGGGGGCTTCTACAGCTATTTCACTTTTAAGATTTATAGATCAACCCTTAATTTTTGATCTACATATATTTCTACTTAAGCATATATAGATACACTGATGTTACTTTGGGGAAGTAATATTCAGATTCCAGAAATATCTATAATTAGTGGACCTGGATGGTTCAAATTAGTGCTATGTGCATTGAAAAAAAGTTTTAAAGTAAATATATGCCAAGAAAAACATCTGGAAATTCAGAATAGCAATGAGCATTGTTTGAATTACAAAGGGAAATTTTAACTAAAATGTAGAAGGGTTCAATTATTGTGCGACTAAGATGGGTAGCCTACATACTGACCCAAAAGACCACTGAAAAGTGCATGCTCATTTAAGTAACTCATTCAGCTCATATAAAAATCAAAGATCAACAGCTCCAGATGTGCAGCTAATGTACAGGCATATTTGTATGAAAAACTGAGCACTGGGAATGAGTCTGCAATGGAGAACTCCTCATGTATGCTTCCTGTAAGCAAAAGCAAAGACTAAACAGCTGACATTCCAGCAATGGTAAACCACCTTTTAACTTTCTGAAATGCAATCCTAATATACTTACCTGTGTAAAGAAACACCAGACACTTCTAACACTTGGACAACTGACTGAACAGGCAGTATCCACTAAGTGCTTCCAAAATCAGAAGGCATAGTGAAAGTTCAGAGGATTTAATTTTTTTCTCCAAGATCAGTGAACTATGAACTGTTTCCCTGGAGGAGGGGGAATTATTTTCATTTTTTCAGGTGGATAACTTGACTCATTTTTTTGTATTTAAAAAGAAAGCAAACGGTCCCAAGCAGAGTACAGGCTTCCAGATAATTTCTGCTGGAACATCTGGACTATGGATCAGCACAAAGAGCTATACTAAATATTAACACTACTGGATCACATGTTTCTTGAGGTATACTTTGACCAGAACATGGGACTGTACTTAGAAATCCTCCCCAATACCTCTTTGATCTAGAGGTTTTTATTAAAAGATCTTCAATTTACACACAAGGACTCCAACACAGAATAAGCCACTGCCTTCAGGGAAGCTGCCGATAAATACAAGAACATGTCTGGGGAAAGAAATCTACAGGACTTGAGACCTGAGCACTATCCAGAGGGAGAACTCAAAGGGCAAGAAGATCAGATTTATGGAGAGCCTTCAGTCAAACATAAGTGTGCTGAAATTTCCTTTGGTTTTTTTCTGTGGAGAATTCTTTCATTCTACCCTAGCTGAAACCAGGACAACTGCTCAGATGTTACACATTAGCAAGCATTGATTTTCTAGTTATCACCTTGTATTTGTAATTCAAGGGCAATTATCTTTTGTTAATTGTAAAGCTCTTTTAGAAAAAGAAATAACTTTATTTTTATTCAGCTTAATTTTTTCAGCTCAGATTTACATGCAGATACAGGTATATGATGGTCTGCAGCAAATTAAGAGCCAGTAACTTGGTTAAAAATATAACATGGTGGAAACATACCAGTAACCACAAAAAGTCATGGAACTTTGACTGGAAAGATTAAGAAAAGTATTTTACTTTTAAACTTTCTCTAATACTTCAGTTGTGTAAATATTTAAATTTTAAACTTATTTTATTATGGGCAGATCCTCATCTGGTATAAATCAGTGTGGCTTCTTTGAATTTGAAAGAGCTATGCTGATTTACTCCAAGTAACTCCATGTCTGTCCCTTAATGTTTTTTTTACGTAATTCTTTCAGAGTTCCTTTCAAATTGATAGGTTATTTCCAGCTACAAGGGAAGCCACATTCCGCCTGTTTTTAAGCTATTTTACCCATAGACAAATCTGTGCTGTCAAAACAGGCTTTTAGAAGTTGAACAAAATCCAAAAAATCCAAGCTACGTATACAGTAAAAGTTGGCACCAGTTTATCTATAAATTCTTAGCCATAAGAACAACAGTAAAATCTTCTACAGATCTGAATTTTCAGGCTATCTTGTTTAGCTCAAGGGCAGTTGCTAATGTAGGCAATCTCACACCTCAGATGCTAAGGATATAAACACATCACATTTATCCTTTATATTTATTTGTTATGACATTGCCCTGAAGAAAACTAACATTACTGTTAAAAGAGTAATACACATCATGAAGTGAATGATAGCTTGATCTGTCATGACAGAAGGTACAAAACATGTGAAAAGTCTGTTATCTTCAGATTTGGCTCCTTGATCCTTTAGTAAAAAATGTGTTCCATTTGTAACAAGTGTAATTAAACCCATACTGACTAATTCAAGACATAACCAAACATCCCAAATCCTGTGAATAATTTACATAGCATTCTGTAGTCTGCTGCTTTATTCGCTCTGCTTACTACATGGAAAATTTAGCCTCATGTTCAGATGCAAAACTGCACCATGAAAGATTCTGGTAAGGAAAAGTGTTTTCAAAAGAGAGAGAGAAAAAAACGATGTAACCATAACCATTCCTCATAGAGTAATTTCAAAAGAGGATGAACTTCAGGACAGGATCCATGAGAAAGTCCTGCAATGATACCAAAATTCTCTTTGTACAGAAGGATGAGCTGGATTGGAATCTTCAACGTGTATTACATACAGAGGATTGATCGAGTCCAGATGAAAGTTTTTTTCAATAACTACTGCATGTAGGCTTCAGACATTCATGTGCTTTGTGGAGTGCAATATGCACAAATTTTTATCTCTGAATTCACTATTCTAAAACGAACAGCTATGCCAAACAAACAGCCAGAACCACAGTGATTAAGGTTATGTCAACACCTCTCTGTAGTTTTTCTAGGGACTACAGTTCAATTTACCCCAGCCTGGCATCTAATTCAAAGATAAATCAAAGCTTACTTAATCTGGAAGACAAAAACTCTCTGACAATTTATCATGCACAGGAATGAATGGAAAGCATAATATTAATGGTGTTTCAGGATCTATTTTGCGTATACTAGATAACAAAGATATTTTTAGAAAAAATCCCATGCAAGTTCAATGCAACCTTTCCTCTAGCTATCTGAGTCAACTGTACTTACTGCCTTGTAGATGGACATTGCCTAGAAAGTATAATTTCAAAAGCTAAAAAAAAACCCAAGATAATACACTCAGCTTTGACTGCAGAGGGAAAAATTATATCCCCTCCTGCAGTAATCCTTTTAAAAATGTCTTTCATGCAAACAAAAATCAAGAAGATATCTGTCAGTCCTTGGGCTAGAAGCTCTACTTATATGATCATTTTGAGTGGAAGATGCAGATAGGGATGAGTGAAGAGTAGAACTCTGTGTCCCTTGTGTTTTGGAATGTGATGAGGGACAGATGTCTTATATTTTAGAAGAGATAAAAACTCTAGTTCTGTGAAAAACAACAGAGAGTCGGAAAAAAAAAGGTGTTTAGATAAAGAAAAAGTGAATGAGAGGAAGCCAAACACAGGAATGAGCCTCCTTCTTCCCTGTTATCCCTGCAATGCACAGTGTCTTCACTGTGCAACTCCTTCTGTTTTTAGAAGAGTGGGTCTGACTCCCTCTGCATTCTTGTCATGCTGTAAGTGTAGGGGGGCTGAGGGGTGGGGATATTTTTTTTAAGTATGGAATTTGTGCAGGGTTGACAGCAAGATTAATAGAGGGGACCATAAGGATTCCTGCTGAGCACTCTATTAAGCCAATAAGCACTGAACTAAGAAAAATTTGCACAATGGACCGTAAGGGCTTCTGAACAGCTGTTCTGGTCTACCATGTCCAAACCCTACTTTTGAAATAATTTCTAAAGTTGGCTCCTCCTTAAAAGTAAGTTCTTCCAGTTTTCACTATACACCAAGTAAATATAACATAGTAATTCAACAGCTGGGGTTTTATCTTCCTTGTTTATAAGCAGAAGAGATTTTTTCACCTTAATATCTTTGCCCATGTTCATATTAATTCTAGTCTCCTTTTCCTACTGCACCTCATGCCTCTTCCCTTATGCATCTGCAGCTAGTCTTGTTTTCTTTCCTTGCCTATGCTTTACATCTTCTCCAAAATACTTGTTTTTCTTCAGCCTTGTTGTTCTTTCTTTTTCACTGTTCTTTCCTGATTTATAGCAGATCCCCTTACTCCCTCCCAACTTTGCCCTTACTCTATTTCTGCCTTCAGCTTAACCTCCTGTTCATGATTCCATAAGCTCTAATTTATCTTCCACTCCAGTATTTGCTTAAGTAAAATTTAAGAAATTTTTTTCTCCCCCACTCCAGTATTACAGAGCATGGGAGTTCTGGGGCCCTTTAAAAGGCAGCTGGTCCTATTTTGTAAGGAAATCATGCACAGGTGCTGGGAATCATCCAGGGCTGATGGGTTTCCAGTCCCAAAAGTCATAGAAACTTATGTATGTATTTGTGACCGGAGAAGGCTTTTTTTCCTTTCCTCTGGGAGGGAGAGGATTGAAGCAGCTTAGGACTGATAAAGACAAGGAGTAGGGATGGCAGTAGATAAGAGAGGCTCCCTTCCCATGACACAGTAGCCCTATCTGAACTTTGGGAAGTAGTTACCAGTTATCATGAACCTTTTATAGTTAGATTACTGCCATATTTGAAATTTGGTGTTCAAGATGTCCCTTTTCTAGCTGTATCAGCAAATCGTGTCTGTGACTGGCCTTGTTAACAAAAGGCAGAAAAACAAGCAAGATCAAAATTCTTTGTAAGAATCAAAGGAAGAGTACCAAACTAGAAGGTTTACTTCTAAAAAGATACTCGAGGATAATCTTGAAAGATGATGGCTATGTGTGCATCTACTTATCTTGAAAATGGCTGTGGCAAGCTAACCTTGAGGCATGAAGGGATCACAGACCAAGTTGTAGATATTAAATTGATGATGCAGGTTCCAGATCTGATGTCAGAAGCTAAGTCTTTCTTTTGGTAAGAAAAATCCTGGTCAGGATGGCATAAGATTTTTAAGTATAGCTCTTGGTTTCTTGTATGCATTAGAATTCAACCTTTTATCTCATTTATGGCATGTGATATCTAATTATCTGTGGAAATGCAAATCTGAGGAGTGGATGCAGATCTGGCTTCTGACCTGAAATCTGTTTCCCAAAATGTCAGGTGATGAATTAAACCCACAGTTCTCTTCTATCTAGTATGCAGCTAATTTGAAATGTTCAGGCAGAGCTTGCGTTTTCTGGAAGCCACTACAAGTAGGCACTTTTACCTGCATAGCATTGAGTGACCCATCCAACATACTGAGGTTATGATATAACAGAGTGTTAGGGGAGGAGCTCCAAAGCTCATCAGTGCCACCTCATCTGAAACAGATACCCTGGCCCCAGTAATATGATTGTCTGACATGATGAAAAGTGGCTGACTCATTTTCTTATAAAATAACCTGTAAAACTCTCCATGAATTTTCTTCTATGTTGACAAATTATCACTGTTGAGGTATTCAGCTGTGACACAAACCCTGAGCTTTGAAAATACTTTTGCATGCTGCCCCATTTTATATGTGTATTTTATTTTAACAAAAAAAAGTCCTTAACTGTGAAATTTTGCTTGCATTACTTCACATAAATTCAGATGTAGGATAATAAGATCTGAAATAAAGTAAGATTGCTAGTATATTCATGAATTCTGCAACATTTCAGACTTCTAATTATATTTCCTCCACAGAATTGGTCCATGCTTTTCAATTTTCTATGGCCAAGTGGTCAATTGAAATTTCAAAAATAAGTGGAAAACTTTATAAGAAGTGGATCTGCACCTACCTATCAAAACCAGACAACAGACATTACAATAGCACTAAGAAATGCTTTCGATAGCACATACTAAAAATTTAGCCCATCAGTGTGAAGAGGCATTTCTCAGACTGTTCCTTGGATTTCTGCAGTTCAGTATCAAAAAGAAAGCAGTACTTCAATGCACTATTTCAAAATATTTCCTTTTCACAGCTACATATATACACTCATTTTACTCATTAATTATTTCTCAGTGTTAAATGTGATGAATTATTTCACGTGAGAAAAAAAAACCCAAAAGCTGACAACAATGGCAATGCTCTCTTGTCTCTTTTCCCCCTGGAGAAACAGGAGGAACAAGGCAACGAGCTGCAAATTTACAAGAGTTATTTGAGTGACTGAATTGATTTTCTTTAATCCCACCATGCTCCATATTTTCAATCAAAAAGCCAAGTGTTTAACAAAGGCTTTTGCCCTGAATAGAGGCATCCTGGAAATTGCCTGTTTCCTGTGGAAGCGGTGAGATTCCCAGCCACTTGAATTGTATGAGTCAGACCTCTCAAACAGGTCTGTGTGTGACTGCCAGTGGCAGTGTGACAGTGTTTTTCTTAGCAGCTGGGGCAGTTTAGAAGTTATAATGGAAAGATTTTCAATGACTTCCCAATTATATCTGAATATGCTTGGAGTTCTGCTTTGATGTTGCCAACATCGTATATGAAAGTATCTAAGTTTTCCAGATGTTTCCTCAATAAAGTAAAGCATTTTAACTCCCAATGACCAAATCTTCCCTTATACATTTAAAGTTCCTTTTCAACCACAAAGAAAAATCCTAGATGAATTAAATCAATAAAATTACAGTTATACAATTCTGTTATCTCTGTCCAAGCTGGGCTGAAGTTCACAGCACTGAATAATCTAAGTTTGTTAAGATCAAACCTTTTCCTGGATGGGATGTACACTGAAACCTGTCCTCTTTGTACCTCTTGGAAATGCAGATATGTTCATCTGTTGGTGACTTCTAAAAGCAGTTTTCAGCTGAGGCGAAGATCAAGTGTTTTTCTTCAAGTACAATTTTAGGCCCCCAGTTGACATCACAGAATTGATATTTCCTATTAAGTTAATTTTTATGCCTAAAACAATGAGCCTAAAGTTCATGAATGCTGGATTGGCTCTTCAGAGATAAGGACAGATGTCTTTTGCAAAGAATATTTCAAAAAGAAATTGAGATCAAAGAATTAATTTAGCTTTTTACTGCTTCTGTGTCTCAGGAATTCAGAATTTGAGAACTGATGTCATAAAATATGTTATTGAAAGGGCAGCAATGGTATTCACAGGTTTCATAACTCCCAAGAAAAGAATTCTAACTTTCTCTTGGAAAAGGACCCTTTTAGTGCCTGGTAAATTGAAATTCCATCAACAAGAGAATGACTTTAACACAATATTGAATTAAACTTGCATTACTACCAACCACAGATGGAACTTCATCTGTTGTAACAGCTACAATATTTAAGAAGAATCAGTCATTGCACTGAAAATATTTAGGCAGCCTTTTGTGTATTTTATGCATGTCTTATGGTAACCACCAAGCATAACAAAGACTTAATGTCTGTATTTTCATCTGAATAGCAAAAGAAGATAGTCAATTTTCAAAATTATTTGAAACTGATAATTTACAAGTTTATTCATGTCACTGTTTTGCAGAAAATTTTAAACACTTCTGCTGAGAAAATCTCAGTAAATTATTACTATTAATCTAATAAATATTATTCTTTTAATGTTTAAATGAATAATTTTCCATCACATGTGGTATTATGCATTTATAAAAGTTTAAAATATGAATAAATTTTTTTAGGACTTAAGGATGAATTGTGGTATTGCTGAGCCTGATTACAAAATAGTCATTGATACCTCTGCTGGTCAGGATCTCACTGTAGCCTTCTGGGCCCTCATCCAACACTTTTTGGCCTGTGATGCCCTTTGGTCCTGAAGTTCTTTCCAGCCAAATTCAGGAGCAGTTACTGACAAAGCCACCTCCTTTGGAAATACAGCAGGGAATTTATATTTGTGTATGCAATTGCATCCATTCCATCTGCAAATGTAGTTCACAAATCAGCACTCTTTTTTCTTTTTTTCTTGCAGACTTGCACTCTGAACTTTTGCAGAGTTAAAAGTGGCAATCCAGGTAGTCTATTGCAGGGGTAACTTAGAATGTACCGTAAATACCTATAAATCATCACAAACTTCAGATTGATACAACATGCACATTTGGACTTTTCCTTTTTCTGATTAATAAAGTTCCAGTGTTAGGGAAGTTTTGGGTACTTTCTTTCAAAGGGAAGTACTTTCACTTAGGCTAAAAAAAGAGGTTGAAAAACCAGTGGTGAATGGTCGACAGTTTTGTCCTTGACCAGAAGAGGTCACTCTTGTGTGTGGCATAAAGGACTCCGAACCCCTTTACCCCTTTCTCTGGTTCATTAGAAACTAGGGGCTCTGGTTTAAATGAAAGATATCGTATCCAACTTTTCTTGAATTTGGGGGAGTTTTGGAATCTGGGTTGGACTCAGGTTCCACACCTCAATCCTTGGTTTTCTGAGCAAGGTGGTTCTGCTGGTGGTACAGGTAATTTTCAATGTCTGCCATTGCATGTGGGTCTTCACTGGTTCCTTCCTGTGATAAGATTAATATCATATCTCCAATTAATGTAGGCTTCAATGAAGAAAAATCTGTCTGAGATAAATTTCTTTATGTTAATTGATACTTGGTGAAAGGTGGAATGTGAGTTTCAAGATATAGATTTCTTTTATTATATTAATTTTTTAAAGGACTGTTTTCAATCTTACAAAACATTTCTTTAAAATAAAAATCATCATTATAAACTTAGTTTCCTCCCCTTCTCTTGAGAATTTGAAATGTAATAGATATATTCTTTTGGGTGCTCTACATTCCTCTACTCCCTAATTGGGTGCTGGGCTTTCTAATGCAAATTTAGTTCATCCTTCTTCTCTCTGGGCACAAAATTTTGACTGCTCATCTGAGATTTTTTTCCCTTCTTTCCCTTCTTTAAAAGAAAAGCAGTGTCCTTTTATACATGTAACCAAAATCTGGAAGTCTGCCAACATCTGTCTGACTCATCATTTTCAAAAAGTGCTGTGAATGCTGGGAATCACATTCTAGCTGTGAGACTGAAGGTAGACACTTGAGTGCCAAATTCCATTGCCACTTTACCATTCGAGCTCAAGTAAGAACGCAAAGCAGAAAGCAAAGCAGCTCTTTCTGTTGTTTTCCTGCTACCAATCATCACAGAGCCAACATGGCTCTTTATACTAAGAATATGAATAATGTACAAAAGAATTCTAGAAAAATACCTTTAGGCTAGAAAACTGAGACTAATCATAATATTGTTTTTCATGAAAATAAGACTTGCTTTGAAGTATTTATGCTACTTCCTTACTATTCCCTTGGCTATATTTTGTTTTCATAATGTTTATTCAGTTAACATAGTTATTTTTATACTTGTCTGGTCTTAATACCTTCTATTTTCCCCCTTTCTTTTGATTCGTGCTTTTTTCAGTTTTTTCAGGCTGATTTATCTCTGTCAAGTATTGCTTCATAGTGCAAGGCATCAGACATAAATCCATTACTTATGGTATGTCTATTGCTGCAGAAAAACGTATTTCACATGGAGCTCAATTTTTTCCCAATTTTAAACACTATTTCCCATCTATGGAACATGAAGATTAATCATTAAACAGAGCAAAATATAAACTAGGTGTTCAATTTTTAATCCTATACAGTCCTAACTAAATGTTTATTTCCACAGAATTCAGGAGACATTGCTACTGGGAGTGTTCAGATATTCTAAGTTCAAGTCATAACCTTCACTCCCTATGTAAATTAAACCTGTGCCTTCATGGACCCATCTATTGTTTCTTACAATGGCTGTGATGAAAAGTTGAGAATTTGGTTAACATTACTGCAATATATTTTGAATGTTGCAAAGAAAATATTAGCATAGTTTCAATGCAGACAAAAAAATTCAACAGGAATCATTGTTATAAGAGGCTCATATTCTCACTGGATATATTTAGAAATAAATTTCTTCTATCTCTGCTGCTTGAATATGATGTAGGGATGGGAAATATCTAAGCAAAATTATTAGTCTTTAGTTTTCTATGTCTTGTGGTTACATATCTTGTGGTAAAGAACTTCTTGCCTCTATTTACTCAACTTATGTCTTAGATTAGTACCATCAGAGACAGCTCTCAAGTCGGACTGAGATTTTATGCATTTAGTCACTGTTCTGACACAAAAACACGTATAAGCTTAAATCGCTGAAGTTAAGGACAAAATTCCTGTTCATCGTGGTAGGTTCAAGCTTTCACCCCAGGCATCTTGGGAGACACTACTTGCACTTCTTAACATTACCGTATTTTTTTGACAGCAAGTAAAACAAACATACTTTCAAACTTTCTGGTTTTAAGCTGCATTACTCATCACAAGTCTTTCTGTATAGATTGAAAACTATCCCCCCCTTTTTTTCTTTTTTGCCATAAAGGAAAATTGGAGGTATCTGTATATTAAGTGAAGAGTGTAAATGATATAACATTCATCAAATCCTTTCATTTAAGTCTATAGAAATAATTTTAGTTTGAAAAAAACCATATTGTTCCCCTTCAGTTGATAATAGGAGTAGATTAGAAACTGATTGAAATGTCAGACTGAACCTTGCAGTTTGCCAGGGTGAACTGTCTCAACATCTTAAAATCACAGCATGTCCTTCCCTTCAAGTGTTGGAATTTGAAATTTGAATAATATTCATCCAAGGATTCATATTTACTTCAATTAAATGTATTTAATAATGTGTAACGCAGCTTAGCTGTTGACTCAAAGGTGTGTATGTTAAAAATAGTACTTCTACATTTACACTTCCAGGTACTGTAATGAGGAACTAGAACTGGTTCTTTGTTACATATTGCCTACAGAATTTCTCTGGACCTAGAAATTTGCATACATTGCCAGGTTAGAAAGTCAGCAAATTAATTATTCACCTTCTTTTGCCTAGTGTATGCACACATCTTCCATCACACAGAAAACAATTAATTTGTCAACCTGAAAAAGCCATGAACCTGAAAGGAAACATTCTGCAATGATCCATGGGTCTGTGAATCGCATGCACCACATTGGCCTGAGATGGCCTATTCCTGGTGAATGCTGGACAGTGTGAAAGAAAAAAAGCAATATTCATCATGTCCTTTACAGATTGAAAACTGAGCTCAACTTCTACTGAATTTAAATGCACCAAATATTATTATGCTTGCCAGTAACATTAGGCATTTTTTGATTATTACTTGATTAAAATATGGATTTGATATTGTCAGCACACATTCAAAAAACTAAACATGACAATGTCTGGGTATTATCAAAAGAACACTTTTCCCTCTCACTATTCTTGGTGTGCTTTTAAAAGGCAAATTCCCTTTAACTTTATATCAGGTTTTGGTATGAATTATGTTGATATGAATCTGGAATAACCCTGTGAAAAATCAGGCACTCCTGTACTCCTTTTTTTTTTCTTTTTTCTTTTCCAATTAGACTGTTGTATGTTTATTATAGCTTATAGCCACTTTTCATATGTAAAAACAACACGGTTTGTTTTATGTGGGATATACCATATTTGATGCTCCACTTTTATGGAATTGTTTTTCCCAAACCTCTGGTATACAGAAATTTCATGATCACCAACTACCTTTTCCCCCCAATTTTCTAAAAAAATATTATACACTGAATGCCGTTTGACAAAACAAAAATGCATACCTGAAGGAAAATTGATCATCTTATTGAACAAGTTGGGCTTGAAGCATCTTGCTAAGTGAGAAAAGCATTATGCACCCAATGTTTGAATGACAATTCAAGGTCACAGCACTTCAGTCTAAACAGAATTTTTTGACAGAGAACCCTGGGACAAATTTAAAATACATCTCCCTGCTTTATGAATGGGTCATTTACTATACTCTTCCAGAAGTTCTAAGTAATAATGGTCTTTAGTATTAACTGTTGAGATTCTGCAAACATCAGGTTTTCTACAGACAATTCTGCTTGAGACAGAGCTCTAACAGACATTAACTTCCATACTGCCTTCAGATGCCCCTCACTTCTTTCTTCCTTCCTTGCATAGTCATCCCTAATTCTAGAATATTCTTTTTTCTGAGGATACTCAGACTTCTTCCTGAATTAAATACACATAAAATGCAACAGTTATAGTCATAGGAATGAGTTTTATTTGTTCCCATTCAGCACAAATGAACCCAAACCACGCAATTTCTTGGCATGCTAAAATCTCTACACCTCCATGCCACATGTGGAGGTAGCTTTTGGAAAATAACATTCATAGAGTAGTACAAACAGGCATGAGAGCTTGAAAGTCCAAATGTAGCTGACAGAATTTCCTTTTAAAGTAAAGACTACTGTAAAACATAATCAGAACCATATCCTCATCAGGTAGAGAAATCCTCAGTAAGAAGACATGCTGCCAGCCTTCCCATCCACACCACCCTTTTTATGATAACATGTCTCCAGAGATGGCAATTGTATGTCAAGCATGTTATGTGCTGGGAAGAGGTCTTCAGAGACCTTGTGCATGCAGCATTACAGGTTCATCAACCCTAACACATTAGGATTAGTTGCAAATACTGCAATGCAGTGGTGCCTCTCCATTCACTTCTGCCTCTTCAGTGGCAAGATTCAGCCAACCTCTGCTTCACCAGCAACAGTTCTCCAGCAGAGCCTGAAATTCTACAGGGGTCCTACAGCAGCCTGCAGGCCGTTCTTGGGCAATCAAGAAGCTGGTTCCCAGTATCAGATTTCTTTCTGCTGTGAGTAGTTAACAGCTGTCTGACCCTACCCCCCCCCCCCCCAATAGAAATCAGTACACTAGAAAAAACCATGCTTCTTTTCTAAAACAAAAAAAACCAAAACAAATCAGTAAGGGAAATAATGAACCGTTGTCATGACAAACATCTCCACATTTGGATTTATTTCTGTATTTTGAAAAAAATCGTAAAATTTCTTTCCATGTGACGATTTATTTTAGATTTTTTTAGACTTTTGTAGCATCAACACTCATCTGACTGGAGAGTTAATAGGCATCTGTGTAACTACATCTGGGTAATTTTTTAAAAACCACTTATTTTTGAGAGGGTCATGAGTAACTGTCTTGGTCCTACTTACTGTCCCTTCCTGTTCCGCGTGATACGTCCTGGCATGGGCATGCATATTTTGAAGGGTAGCAATTTCTCAGTAGAGGTAAATGGACAACAGAGAAAGGATGGGGATATGTAAATATTTTCCATATCTGTGACTGAGACATTAATCCTGTGTAAAATAGTCACCTTGTATTACAGCTGTATCTTCATCTTGACTGCAGAGTTGATCTTTAGTCTTGTTTCAGGTACTCTGTTTTAAAACCAGCACATACAGCATGGAGTAAAGTGGGCATACTTAGGGAATCAAGTTTTAAATAAAATCAAAATCTTTGACATATCAGAAATATCAGGAAATAAATTTTTGTACAAACTCTATCCTCAATCTTTTCACAAAAATGACTGACTCTATTTTTTTGCTATGCCTGTAAAAATATATGTAACAGTGGGAAAAAGAATATCTCACCTGGAGAGGTATACCAAAGCACAGGCACTGAAAATATACACTACTGATGTATCTAAGTATAGAAAAAGATAAAAATAAAAAACTATAAAATTAGTCAGAAAACAAGAAAAGGCAAAGGAAGGCAAGAAAAGAAGACATGCCAATGAGACAGAAGACTTTTTTTGGGAATGGCTGAATCTTGGGTAACATGCAAAAACATTTAGGGATTCGGTTTTGCAACAACTTTTCTAAGTCTGCTACAATATATAACTTCTAATCAGGCTCCTACTTCATTTTCCATTAAGTCCTTCTCCTTGTTCTATGAACAGAATTTGAGGAACTAGATAATTCAGGCAGGAAATGTTAACATTAATTTACTGATCTTTGTTGACAATTCGATTGTTCTCCTACCACCCGAGCAAGCTTTTTGGATGTTGATGAGCAATTTGATGCCAAGTTTGGTGTAGTCAAAATTACAACAGACACATTCACAAACAAGTCTGTAGTTATTTTAAAACTGCTGACCTAAATAATATGTACGTGAACAGGGAGAACGTACAAGATGTTAAAGAGTGTTTTGTTTTGAAATCAGTCTATTGTACCTAAGATAACCTAAAATAATACTGGCGTGTGGAGTACCTGAAGTTGTATACTGGTGTTTTTCAGAAATATTGAGAACAATTAGACATCGAGATATCAGTGAAATTAAATCATTGAATGGGAATTGGGAAGATAGGCAGTTGTGGATTAGTTTCCTTTCATGATTGCCACCTAGCTGTGCCAAAATAGACACACATAACAAAACCAGAACAGCCATTTAAATTAAACTCTAGACCTTTCCAGCAGACGTATGATTGCCTCACACTTTATGCAGGCAATCTCTGTTTTAAAAAAATACGTAAGAATGGAAATAGGAAAGTATGTGTAGTACATCAAAGAGGAAAATCTGTGCCAGTTCTTTACCAGTTGTTTACAGGGAGAGGCTTCTTGCCTTTCTCCTGGAAACAGGAGGCAGGGAGGAATGTGAATTAGGCTGGGAGCTAAAGAGGGATAACCAGCAGGCAGAGATGGAATAACTGCTTCTGTGCCCTCCCCTTGCAACACTGTAAGCAGAGTTAAATATGGAAAAGCCAAAGGGAAAAGTGCTTTTCCATACTAAAACTTAGCTGCAGTACAAAAGCTCAGGAGTGAGTTCGGTTGGAGAATGTAGCTTGGCTTCTCTAAGCTGAAATAACCTTGGTTACAGAATTAGAGAACTGTTTTGGTTATGGTCACCCACACAACCCTGTGATCAAGGTGAACCAGAGTAACTGGCACATCCACTCAAGGATTTAGAAAATTAAACTGAAGGATCAAGATAGCTCTAATATTTTAGCTGGTGAGAGTCACAGCAGAAAGCTGTATAACAGTCTGTAATGCCTTCAAGCATTGCAAAGAAAAAGAAGTTGGAAAGTGTGTCCCTCATTGCCTTTATTACCAGTTGTTACCTCCCTTTCATGTGTTTGCACCACTTGGTTATGTTGCCAATGCAAGTTACAATGAAGACAGGATGACAAATATTTTCACAAATTTTCTGGTTTTCCTATGAGTCACACCCCATTCCAGTGTCTGTTGAATATAACAGTCATAAAAAAAGAGTTAAAATAAAAATAAATCTATTGTTGTTCTAGAAATCCCACAAACTATATCCATAAATTTAAATAAAGTCTTTTAGACACCAGAAACTTTTAGTATAATTTTCTGACTAATCATAGATACATAGATGGGGGTTGAGAGGCTTTAACATGCTCTTACAGCTCAGTAATTATTGAAACTCTTGCTCATTAAGAACAATAAAGATTTATGGGAGCAGTTATTTGATTATGACCACAACTGGGTTAAAGGGTGCCCTGTATGTAAATTTTTAAATTCAGTGTTGAGTTTTTTTAGCCCTGTTTTCCTCTGTAATAACATTTTCCCCCGCATGTATATGGACAAACATAAGAGCTGATTTAACATATGCCAGGCTCTGAAGGATGCAGAGCTGTTTAAAAGCAGTCCAAGATCAAAGTGATGCTGTTTCAGCCATACTCCCATTTTCATCTTCACTTTACTTCCCCTGTCACAGTAGAGACATCAAAAGTATTTCCACCAGGAGATCCCTTTTACTCTTAGGTCACTCTTAGATACTTCTTCTCCTCCTGAATTATTTATCCTTTAAACCAGATGCACTGGTTCAGAGCCAAAGTATTGGAAAATTGGTATGTTCTATCTATCACTTTTATCTGTCTGCAGAGCTTTTATTTCTATCCCAGTTTCTAAAGGGATGTGTGAAAACATTCCAACTTTTCACACGTGCTTGTCCTTCTGTACAAAAAACATGTGAATTTTGCATGACAAATGATACTGCATTCTATAATGATTGTCTCTCTATAAAACTTTTGTTCTGTTTGGTTGCATTGAAATATGTATCATCACATACAATTAGCCAGTACTGAATCAAAAATAAATCCTTTGTCAGTGTAGCTGTTAGTCTCATGTGACTTTTGTGGGAACAAAGTTTTGATTCTTTTCTTTGACCTAAAAGCTAAAGTTCATGACCTTATGTAGACAAGTTGATAACGGACTGACTTCTTCCAATACATAGCCTTTTTACATAAAAAATTGTTTGCGGGAACCTTGAGGGGAATGAGATGCAATAAAATATCTGAAATAGCTTCTTTTTTCCACCATTTTAAGACTAAGATTTGACCTCAGAATTCCCTCATTCCTCCAAACCATGCTGAGAGTATGGCTTCTTGATCATTCTGACAGATGTTTGCCAATGGATTTAATGGCTACGTGATAAAACATGATATCCACTTTTTACCTGTTTTATCAGAATTTACTGGCTTATAGCAGGAGGGGTAGAAGGAAGCATGCTTTGTTACCTGAGTCACTCAATTCATGGATCAACATATTAATTCAAGTAGTGAAAGGCAGTAGAATAATGATAAAAAACAAACCTCTGGAGAAATTTTGATGAGGGGAATGCATCTGTTATAGTATATTCAGCATGAGCAGAGAGGCAAGGCACACACCCAAAGGTACTTATATCATAACCCAGTGCAGACAAATCTAGTGGAACCTTTAGCTTCTCTGCAGTTTGCTCCTAAAAGAACAGGTAACCTTTCACAGTGCATAGGAAGGACAACATATGCATTGAATTTTGTTTTGTTTTATTTTTGTTGTTGTTTTGGTTTTGTTTTTTTTTTTTTTAATTATGTTTTGAATAGAGACATTGAGTAGACAGTAACTTTTCCGGGTTACAGGAAACTTGTTTGGTTTAGAAGTTTCCAAACAGAAAGGAAAAAGGAGCTGGATAGCTCTTCATTACCATGTTACCGAATTCTCAGCTAGATCCAAGGAGGATATTATCCAACCAAGAACCATCACTCTGTTTTTCCTCTGTCCAATTCTGCAGCACCCTAATTTGCTTATCTTCAACAGAGATACTTATGATTTTGCAGGCAAGAATAAGGGAAGAATTCAGCAATGGTTTGCCTGGATAATGCTGAACTAAAAGTAGAATAAGCAGTTAAATAAGCATCATTGGTTTTTCCCACCTATGTGGAGCATTGAGCTATGAGTATTATAGGTAAAACTATGAGGACATCATAAAAATCAACCAACAATTCAGAATTTACTGGGATTCCAACCCAATGGGAACAATTTTATTTAAACCAGCAAACTGTGTATCAGATGCTAAAGGTGAGTTTCATGCTTTCTGCTGTCAGAACAGATTTTTGTCCTCCCCTATGCAACTCCTTCTCACCATACATGTCTGTTGGCTTTCTATCAGTTAGGGCATTTCTATTTCTCCACAAAGATCTAATTAAGATATCAGTAAAGAAACATCATTCCCTCCCTCCACCACTCAAGTGGATAATTTCTGATCATCAGCTCACCCACCATGTATCAGATGAACAACAGTGAGGAAGATGTGAGGACTCTGTGGTTAAGGACAGGAATCCAAGGAACTGTTGATTTTTTTTGGTACAGAAAATGTATTAGGCTTACAAAAATCTGAATTGAAATCACAAACTAAAGCTTTAGGAAGGATTTTGAAAAGAATGAACAAGATAGAACTTGGTACAACAGAATGGTGCTAAGAACCTTGGCCATAAACTCGCCAAAGAAATGACCTTGAGTTTAGCTGTGAGGAATATTGGATGTCACTCCTGGGACAAAAAGGAAATAAATCCTGTAGATTCCTAATTAAATCTCAAATTATATTTTTATTTAAAAATGCAAAAAAGTATGAATTTTCTTTTCAATTACAAACAAAAGAGAGAGAATTTTCAGAAAACTGGGTTTTAAGTTTTGTACAAATTGCAAAAGTTATTGATCACAGGAGCTTAAAGATCAACATTTTTAGAGAAAATATGAAACCTTAAATCAGAAATAAATCTTAATATTTCCTAATTATTAATTTGTTTTACAATCTTCAAAGCAATGTTAGCTTATTTGACTGGAAGATACTTCATGATCCCCAGTAGCCTGAATCATAATCGTAAGAGAAAATAAGAGACTAATACTATTTCTCAGTGTTTTTAACACTGAATCAAAGAAGCTAAAGAGGCAACTTGTGTCTTGTTAGAGACCTTACAATTTTGAAAGTTTTTCTTTTTGCCTGTGAAGCAAAACAATTAATATAGCACTGTAACTGCAACATGATTAATCATGGTCAGAACTCTGCAGCTGCCATGCAGGGAAGCCCGCCAAGCAAGCCCACCAGCACTAGTCTGATGACCTGACCTAGTGTGATGAATGAGAGGGCTCCAGTTGGTGAAAGACAGCAAACCTGGCCCTAAATGTATGGGTGTGCAGTTCCAAGGTACATGTGTTTGACAGCCAAGAAGATTGTCTCACTGGATACCTGAGGAATTGCATAGGGGAAAGTGACATGTTAACTATTTTGGGTTAAGGCATAATGACTGATTTGTGCTTGTAAAGGAGATAAACAACAGAATGAAAGCAAAGACTTCTTTTTTTTTCTCATGCTGCCAGTGGTGTTTCTCTGACAGTCCTATATTTCTTCTAGGAAATTCAATTTTAATACTATATCTCAGATAGGGATTCCAGACATACCACACATATTAGCTGAATTCCATTCCATTGCTCATCCTCCTCTGCCTGTCTCCAAAGCCCACGTATTTCCAGTATTCCTCATTTTTCTTGAGTTCAATTGTACTTTACAAATGCTGATCAGATGATGCTCTGTCAGTCCACAGTAACATCAACAAATTGAACTGCCCTTTTTTAGAGGGCATACAATGCTGATTTCACAGATGTGTATCATTAGGCAACTAGTCACACAAAAATGTGGAAGGTCAAAACCTACACAATCTTTATTTTCTTTCCTTCTCCCCCATATGTGATCATTTGTGTCTAAGGATGCTACAGCTCTTTTTTATCTCATCTGCCTCAAACACAAAGCAAGCATGATAACTGCCAAAACTTGCATGTTCTGCAGCTTCACAGCTGTGATACATATGCTTGAGTGGCAATGACAGGAGAACATCACATTAAGTGAAGCTCAAATTGAGAAGCTCTAGGCCACCACCAACTAAGGGACTGCAAAAATGATGAGGCGATCAACTAATCTGATCTTAAAGAGTCTTTAGAGACAGAGGGAATCATTCCAAATAGTCCGCAATGCAATTAGAGAAGGAAAGAAAAAGCAGAGGAAGAGCTACTGCAGTAAATATCGCTCTAATAAAAGGAAGGCAGAAGAGCAAGAAGAATGGATGTATTGGGAATAGAAAGGGAACATTTTCTGGCTTGATATGAACATTAAACAAATAAACAAGGCTAAAAGGTAAGGATGAAAGTGCTATAGCTAGGAAATTACTGGAGTGAAGACTTTAAGTATACAGTGACCTGTATTATGTTTGGACAATGAACTAAACAGACTGAACATTTTAATTATACTTTTAACTTTTGAAATATAAAAGAAATAGGGATTAGCTGTCAAAATTCTTGGAAATGTTTATCAAAACCTCAGGCTCACATCTGAATGGCATTATGTCCTCCTGAGCTCATGACTAACTTTAAAGCTAGCCAAAGCAAGCAGCACAATTTTTATTTCTCTGTATATCTGAGACATTATTCCCCACAGTGAGGAAACACAGAATCTAATGTAGGAATAAAAAAGCAATATAAACAACTATGATTTTCTTATTATTATTGCTTTTACTGATTATTTTAAACATATCACTGTCTTCAGTTATAAAGGTCCACAGACAGAAATTTAAATTAGTGGTTATATCCAAAACTGTATAGTTTAAAGCATAATAGCATTGTTATTTACCTCTGTAAATAAACTCAATAAAAGACTGATATATCTTTGTGAATATTTCCTGCCAGGTCAAAGGGGTATAATACTTGCTTTTTATTTAATAGTAATTCCTGAATTTACTTATTTTAACAGAGTTCTTAATCTTTACTAATTCATAAAAATTAATAAAGCTCAAAAGGCATAAACATTTTTAAATTTCAAACTTCATGTTATAATATAAATTTGTATTGTGCTTAGTCAACTTCCTGAGAGACTGATTAAAAAATGAGAATATTTGAATTACCAAAGGTATGAAGTATCCCCTGCAGTAATTCACTGATCATGTATAGTGAGTTAAGAGACTTCATCAGTTCACTGGAAATCCTAAAGCAGAAGCATCTTGCATTATGCCTCTAAGTATCCATTTTGCCTATCTATTTTGCCTATCATTGATGACAGGCTCTAATTCTAAGTCAAATTTTGTGTTTTCCTTTCCAAATACCTAAGAGAATAGATATTCTTCTGCTGATGCAATGTCTCATTCTCTACTGTAAGGTATGGAATTAATTTGCATTCTTATTTGTGCTTTTAATTATTTTCTGAGTTGTATTAATACTAGGTCTCCTGAGTTAAATTGTTTTTTTCTGTCCACATTTTAAACCTCTGTTGGATGCCCTTTTATTATTTTGCAATCTTCCCTTGGGTACATAACTTCTCTCAATTTATTAGCATCTGCAAATTCTGTTAATGAGCTGTTTGCTTCCACCTCCAGATCACTAATGAAGATTAAATAAAGCTGGATTCTGCACTAACCCTTTGTGTTCTGATTCTTCAGGATATCACACCATTGATTCAAATGAAGTGATACCAACATAAAAGTGAAGGAACTGGAGATTTGAATTCTGTGGTTTGAATGTGACTACTTCAGTGGTTTTCGGCTCTGGATGTCTGTAAATTTTTTAGTAATTTCATAATCCATAGACTAAGACAAATCCTGTAATGAATGTTCTAAGCAATGATACTTGAGAGAATGAGGGATAGATAAATAAAAATAAATTATGATACACTGGCCCTCAGCTGAAGCTAACTCAAATGCAGATTTTGTATCTGTACTGACTCTCTATGATTAACATGCTGTAACTTAAGGAGAAACAACAATCACACAGAAATAATAAAATTGCATGTTAAAAATTTTTATATAATGTTAAACATATCTTGCAAAACTTTGGGTTAAGAATCCAAAGAAGTGTAATCTGAAATGTGGATAGTCACTTGAAGGACACAGTCAATTTGATTACTGTGCTGAAGTAAGCTGCAGTAACAGAAGAAGAAGAAACACTTCAGCATATAAACCCTTGAAATACAGAAGAAAACAGACAGATACCATTGTTGATTCAGAGAAATGAGAACATGCATAATTGACATCAAGGTGACTTAGAAATTAAAAATAAAAGGAAAGGAGTCTCCTACAAAACATGTTGACCACAAAACATCAAGACTACAGTTTTCTTGGATCTCCTCTATAAGACTGGGGTCATGTGTCACATGACAAAATCCTCTATCCTGTTAATGTCTGTTCTAATGGTTTTCTCTCCTCTGAAAATTACAAATGATATACACTAGAGTATTTCTGAAAAAAGTATTTTTTGACCTTGTGAGTTGCATATCAAAATCCTCATAAAATCAATAGTCCCCAAATTCATAACACTTACTTTGGGTATATGGTGTCACTCATAGGTGACGGAAGGAAAAGGTTTCCAAAGGGTTTCACAGTTGCAGCCTGTAACAGGCACATGTTGCACATCGGAGACTTCCCCTGGCTTACCTGTGTCGCTTTACCAGGGATTAGATACAAAAACAGAGACAGCAATTTTCTGATCTTCATGTGAAAGTCCGCTTGGGCTTCTTAGAAGCTTCTTCAGTCACTAAATGGCACAGCTCCCCTACTTTTCTAGCCATCATCACTTGGCTGAATTGGGATAGTTCTAAACTAGTAACAGAAACCTACTCCAATGTCTCAAAAACACAGTATATGATTTTAAACTGTATCTCAATAGGCACTAAAAATATTCAGCTATGAAATCTGGAATATCACTTAAAACTTGCTAGTTAGGTAAAAAAGTAAGGTGTGTTCATGCCTGCACAAAATATGGTGGCCTGATACTGGGAGAAAACAATCCCTACTTACATCCTAGACTTCCTAGAAACTCCTGCAGTCATTCATTTCTCCTGTCAGTTCTCATCTTGTTACTTAACGCCAAATTAAAGAATGAAGAATTCCATAAAATGCTATTTTCTGTGGTATGTACAGCCACAATCTTCATTAATAGTATTGTAGTCAATACAGGTTTTTCAACAATGAATGTGACAGGAATATTTATTCAGTTATTTATTTATTTATTTATTTACTTGCTGGTGCTCAGTGTTTTAGGATTTCCATTTTAATTATTTCTGTGCTGGAATGTATGAATGGAAAAAGAAGCAGCAAAAAATAAACATTTGCAATTCATGTAAGTCTAATTAATATCTCAAACTTCTGGAAAGAAATAATCAAGAGCCTGGCTGCTATGTGCCCTTCTGAGAGCCCCTGGAGGTTATGATGGATACCAGCTGTGTTGTCATTGTGAATAAGACACTGAATAGTCCTCACTGGTACAAATTACTGCATCTATGTTCAGGCCCCTAGCTCAAGGAGGGTGTTATGGAACACAAGAGCATCCAGACTAGCTGGTGTGACTAGCTGGTCAGGAGCCTGGAACACAGGACTGATGAAGAGGTCATAAGAGAGCTGGGGTTGTTCAGCTGGGATAAGAGGAGGCTAAGGGCAGCCTAATAGAAGTCTACATCTGTTTGAAAGGCAATTAGCAAAATGACAGATTGTTCCTCATTATCATTACATCCTCTGAATATTTCCCTGCAAAATCACACAAGAGTCATAAATCATAGTATGATGAACAGGAAAATCTTTTAGACTTTTCAGATAACACACTTGTTTCCTCTTCCCTAATCTGGTAAATCATCTTCCAGGAAACTGAAATTGAAATCATGGTGACCTCTGTAGAAATTTTTAATCTTCTACTTGTTTCCATGAGAAAGGTGGATTTACAATGACCTGATACCTAGTGTGAGATTAGAATATTTAAAGGGAAAATGTGTTCTCTCCATTCTACATGGTGAATAATTATATCTCTATTTAATAAGGAGACAAGAGGAAATTTAAAGGCATAACCATGAACCATGTATAACTGACACAACTTATGAAAAACTGCTTTGAATTAATAGCAAATTTGAACTCTATTGTAAAATCCTTAACATTACCCAATCTCCCACAGATACAACTTTAAAAGCTTCCGAGGCAAATTGGAAACTTCATTTCTCCCTAGAAAGATGTAGGGCTTAATGTCACAGTGATTTAAATTATAGGGTGATTTTGAGAATTTAGAAGCTGTGGTTTCAATCACATTGATTAAAACCTACCTATATCTATATCTACATCTGTATCTATATCAAAATACGTATCTGTATCTCTATATATCACTGTGACTTTCTGATCTACTGACTCAATGAATGCTTTGCAGACTAAAATATATCAATACTTTGGTGACATGATGTTTTAAAGTAAGATTTTAATAAATATATTATGAAATATCATGAAGTAAGAAATTAAGCTTCCTCCCTTCTGCTTCTGCAAGTCAAGAGGAGTTTACCATTTCTTTGTCTGGGAGATGAGCATCGTGTCAAGGTGTGATGCTTTTGAAGCACGTACCACAGAAGTATTGGAATACAGTTTAGTCAATAAAGGGAAATGATGAGATTAATCGGGAAGGGCTGGGCAGAAAAACAATAAATAGTGGATACTGGAACAAATTCTCTGAAAAGAGATCTCCAGCAGACTCTTTTTTTCTATTAAACTCAAGACTAGCACTGTTATCAAACTGACAAATGAGATTTAGTAGTGCAGCCAGGTTGAAGAGCACTATATTGCAATCATAGGAATAATTTGTAGGGTAAGCATCAGACAGGCTTGTTTTAGAGTAGATGCAATTCTCTAAAGTGAATTTAAGTGCACCAAAGGAAAATTATTAAAAATGGGGCCAGGAGGATAATCAAAGTATTGGAAAGCAAGGCTTATAGCCAGAGACTCAAAATCTATCTCTTTAGAGAGGAAAAGCTTCTGGAGAGATCTGATCATATTAAATCTTAAGGGACTGAAAACTTTCCTAACAAAGAGCTCTTCAGTATTTTAACCAAAAATGTAACAAAAGACAAATGATAGGAGTTACAGCTAGAAAAATTTGAACCAGAAATACGTGAAGAATTTTAAGTAGTAAAAGTTAGTAACCATTGGAACAGACTACCAGGAGTATTGCAATGTTTTAATATTAAATGTTTTAAAATGTTTTGCTTCTAGAAGTCATCCACTTGTTAAAACACTAATTAATTCAGGGAGAGACAGGAAAGAAGCTGAACTCCATGCTCTGCGTTTTTTCTGGCTGAATATTTCGGCCCCGCATATCATTTAAAAATCAGTCTGTTAAAAATCATTGGATATAATACAGATGCAAAGAAATGTTACAATGGCATTTAAATTTGAATATGATAGAGAACTGTTTTCTCAACAGTAGAAATGTAATCTGTTGGCTTCTCTCTCTAGTTAGGATAATATGTGAGGTATTGTTTGCTAACCTTAAGCAAAATTTTATCAAACTACCTTTGATATGTTGAACTGTTGAACGTCCTCTCAAAATTCTCCTTTTCCACAAAACTGTACGTACAGCTCAATTAAAACTGCGGGAACATGAAATATTTTTTAAAGTCTTATAAGCTTTGAAAGATTAGAGAGAGCTTAAGAAAAGTCTTTTCAGAAATCCTCCTCCAACAATGTATGCACTAAATTAAGTATGCTATTTTTATTCTAAATTCATGTAGCAAAAGTGCTCTTACAAGTTTTTCATCTCAAACAGCTGATTCAAATATATAAAGTTCAAAAGAATTTTTTCCTAAAGGGACTGTTTCTCAGCAGTTCAGATCTTTAAGAAAAAGCTTAATGCAGCTCTCAATTCAAGATTACTTCTTATAAAAGTTCAAAAGAGCACAGAGAAGACTTGGCAATGTATGTTTAGGTTGCCAGGCATGTTACTTTTGCTCTTTTTTGTTTTCTCACATTTCTTTTTAAATGAAACTTATTACTAGATCTGACAAGAATGCTGCATTTATCCTCTGAGGAGATGCTAAACTAGCTGAGTTTCAGGAGGAAGGGGGAAATCTTAGAAGGTTGTAAATTCTAATAAAAATTAAGTTCTTTTTAAAGATTATAAAAATTGAAAGAAAATTAATATTTTGAAAATTGTGAAATGTTTTTTATAATAGAGACAATGCTAATATGCATTTTTTAAATCAGAAACAACAAAGGAAAAAATTGTATTTCTTGAAAATTTCTGGAAAATTTTATTAACCTACTCTTTTAGTCTACCTATATCCAAGTGTCATACATTACATACAAGGGGTCCTTAAAGCAAGAAATAGTTAATTCTCACAGAGAAGGCATTAGGATATATTCATTTTGAGTAAGTATTTTTTCTTTTGAGTTTCCTGTAATCTGATTCCTTGAGGAGGAGGTTTCTAACTATCAGAGTAGTGGCTGTTAACAATAGTTCTCCACCTGAACTGATGACTCAAGGTTAACACATAATATATTTAGAAGAGATGATGCCTACAAGAACATGTCAAAGGTTCTTTCAGAGCTGATTCTCTCATACTGTGCTGCTTCATCCACAGTGGACATGAGAATGATTCATCTTTTTCCTCTCTGCAGCCTATCTGACAACACAAAGATTCAAACAAGGCCATCACTGTGGCCTTTAAATCCTTTCTTTGCTCTCCTTTAGATCTTCCCCTGCTTGTGAAAATCTTTTCAAACCATTATGTCCAAGGTAGGAAAAATAATGGCCAGCACTACTTTTAAAAGGCCACTTAATTTGCTTTGCAGTTCCACTATTAATACCCACTGGTGTTATCTGCCTTTCCTTAACAGTGCTGCATCCATGGTTCACACTCAGACTTTGATCTGCTAAAAATTACTTGTCAGACTCTGCATTTGCTCTTGTTGAACAGTATTCTGTCTTTTCAAGGGTTATTTCTGCAATGTTAGGATCACACTGAATCCCAGCACTATAAAGTATGCTGCAGTTGCTCCCACTGTGTAAGCAGGGTCTGTGTTCCATGAAACTGCTAGTAGTGGATGTTCTTGAATAGCTTCCATCCAGATATTTGTGAAATCCTATTTAGACCATTCTTTTAGTTGACAGTGAATTCAGAACTTTCTTCTATCCATCTGTATGCTCATGTTGTGGCAGTTTCATCTAATCGTGCAAGATGTTAGAAATCTTAGTGAGGTCAGTATATATTAGACTACACAGAAGGTGATTAAATACCTCAAAAGGAGAATAGATTGCATTTGACTGTAACAAATGCTTGGTCGCTCTTATGTCCATGTTATCTTCTAGGCAGTCAAAATAAGGTGTTAGATCAAATTTTTTTTTCAGGAATTTAACTTAGGCTAATCAATAATTCAGCATTTTTCCTTTAAAAGTTCTTTATCCACAAGTACCTTCTTAAAGATAATTGTTAATGGACTCAAGACAGCCTGAGAGAATCCCCTAAGTATTCTAAGGTATTATGTTTCCACCAGTCACTTTAAACTGCAGTCTGTTGTAATTTATCTGCAAATTGTCTGTGGGAACAGTCAACATAGTAATATAGTTAGTGTGGGAATTGGGCATAGTCCAGCCAGAGAATGATAGAGCTTCACAAAAACGAATTTATTTTCTTCAAACAAAACTATGTGCTGCTGTGGCTGTAGTACCAACCCAATAGCAGTCTTACACCTGGCTTATGGCTCTGGTGTACTTAGGCACTGATGCAAAACAGTCCTGACACAGTAGAAGCATTCCCACAGCTGTCATGGGGACCTTTCATGTGGGGGTGGTCACTTTGCCCTTCCCTGTTAGTAAGCCATGGGAATTGGCAGGACCCTAAAGAGACACCCCTGAGGTGGAGCTCCTTGATGGTAGTGTCCAAAAGTAGGATGGGCCACGGAGGGGCTGGACGCCCTGGCCTGATAGGGCTGACCACCTGATAGGGCTGACCACCTGATAGGGCTGGCCCATCACCCATTTCCCCCTCCTCACTTCTAGAATGTTCGATGTTACTCGGTTGGTTGTTGGTCCATGTTCATGTCTGTTACCCTTCCTCCTCCCCTTTGTTATCCCCATTGGTCCCTACCTCTTTGTCCCTCCCTCATCCCTCCTCTCTGGTTCCCTGTGATTGGTTGTTCTACCCTCAATAAAAGCTGTGGTCACCAAGTGTTCAGGGTCTTTCCCGACCTTGGGCTTCCTGGTGCAAGGGACTTTGTGTCTTTGTATCATTTCGCCCCTTGGGGAAGGCCCTGCCCTTCGCTACCCCAGCGACCAGACACACTGTAACCATTCCAGCGGCAGCAGACAAAGCAAGGGATCAAAATCCCTGCGATGGAGGAACCTGCCCAGAGGCAGTGGACTTCACTGGCGCACATGCTGCGTCTGCGGCCAGAGGACCGTCGCCGGGCAGGCGTGTCCGCGACACTTTCATCTAGCACTCGAAACCTACATTGTGCAAAGGCTGTGCATTGTGCAATTGGCTTTAATCTAATTGTCTTTACCTTCAAAGTTAACATCACGCCAGTAGGCCATTCGTCTTTTGAACATACAATCACGTCTCATCTTTAACTGAAAACCTTACTTTATGTTAGACAATTCTTCCCATCGAAAATGGTTAAGAGTCAGCTAATGAAGTACCATTCTTGCTGTTGCCCAATGATGGCAATATTAATTGATCCACTGCCTTAATATTCTCTGAAGTGCTCAGAGACTGCAAATAGGGCAAGATGAACAAAAGCTGAGAAGAAAGGGTTTTCTTAAATTTGACACTTCAATGATAATTGTTTTATCTGAATCTTTCAGGAAGTTTACATATGTCAGATTTGTAGCATTGCAAAGTCAGATGTTGGCTTGAATGGTTGGGTCTGACCATAACCTTTCACTTCTCCCCAAGGACGTTTAAGTCAGATCACAATTATTTTTATTATAAAATGATGCGTTTACATGCAAGCAATTGGGATGATCATTGTTAAGTTGGTGCATCACAGCTCTTTATGTTCACAGTGGACAAAATGCAAAGATTCACCTGCTCCTCTGCCATGTCTCTCAGAGCTTCTGGGAGTATGGGAGGTCTTGGGAACACAGACAGGCTTTTTCCTCAATAAACAGTCCTTGAAAGGGTTGGACACAGTCACTCTTGGGCTCTATCAGTGTTAAAGCCAGCTTTTTAACATACCTGAATTTCTTACGGAAATAGCTCAAGATAAAGACATTTCTAGAATCATTTTCATGGGTAAACTAAAAAAACCCCCAAAAAACCAACAAAATACCCTCCAAAAACAAGCCCTCAATTTTTTACAGTCAGTGCAGCTCAAAGTCTGCTCCATAAAGCATGACTCAGTTTAGAACCAAATTTTGTAATGTCATCTTCACTACTTTGATGAGTGTCCCTTCGTTCTATTTTAATTGGACAATATTTTAAAATCCAAAATCGCTAATAGGAAAGATGATTACTTGAAGTAAGTTTTAATTCCTTTATGGCACCACCTTGAAAGCTACAACATGAAAATAATTCAACTGCCAGAGATTAATATTGTTGTCAATTTTACCTCAGATGAGATTATAGAAAGGATAGAACAACCCTTATAGAGATTAAAGGCAAAAAAGAAGTAATAAGTAAACCCCAGAGTGTAGTGGAAGGAAACTCAAACCTATTATATACTTCACATATTTTGGTTTATTTCCTAGTACATTTTCCAGTCTTTCTGGATAGCCTACTTTATCTTCTATTATAATTCTAGAGTTATTTTCACAAAGAACTAAAATAATCTAAAAGATATGAATGGCTGCAAAACCATCCTGCAATAGTAGAGGAATTCAATAAGAAGGGGTATGTCAGAAATGACTGCTCTCTTGACTATTTTTCAGTGACTAAATTTCAAGCTGACAATATTTCTTTGAAACCAAATCCCTAGTCATTTTAGAATAGCTACCTATGACATTTTTAGTGAAATCTATAGCACTGATGGTGGTCCTGTAGGAAAAAGCTTAGAGGTATGAATATTTCTTATTTAGATACTTCAAAATTATGTTAAAAACTGATCTAAAAAACCAGAAAATCAAAATATTTCCATGTCATAGACACTGTCTAATTTTTTTTAATACCAAAATGACATGCACTGTGGGTTTTCAATAAAATTTAGTAGGACTACACTTATACACTAATAAACTGAAGAAAATTTCATCTCATGCTTTACAGAATCATAGAATCACTAAATAGTCCGGTTTAGATGGGACCTTTAAATGTCATCTAGTTCAACCCTCCTGCAGTGAGCAGGGACATCTTCAGCTAGGTCAGGTTGCTCCTCCAAAGACTGCTCATCCAACCTGATCTTGAATGTTTCCAGAGAGGTGCTGTAGGAAGGACAGTGGGACAGGGTACACACTAGTCCTGCCTGGATGGGCAGGGAAGTGTCTAAACATGATTATCAGTCTCCTGTGTGGCACTTATAAATATCCCAGACTTATGTTCCACCAGAACTGAGTTTGTGGGCCATCACAGAGCTATTCAGAATTCCTGGGTTCTGCCCTCTGTAACCATTTGCAGAAACCCTTGACAGCTTGAATGAAGAGGAAAACGCCATTGTACCTAGGCAGAAAACCTCTCTTAGTGTCAGAGTTGCATAAATCAGCTCACACTCTTTGTCCTAGGCTTGCTGCCACTTTCAAGGCTGTAAGAGAATACATGAAATAGGATTCGCTCAACTCTTTAGCCCTTATGATAGTAAAGACTGACAGAAGGTAGTATTTCTGGTGTCCAACTCAAAAGCAACATAGTGGATTTTTAACCTAGGGAGCACAGTCACAAACTTAGAGAATTAATAGTACAGTATATACTTCAGCTGTATTTTAATACAGTAAAATTGACCATGTCATCAAATAACATGAGAATTGTATTATTTTATTGAAATGACCTTTCTAATCACACCTGGTGCTCTTGATAGAGTAGGGGTTAAAGTGGTTTTGGGGTTGGTGGTTGTTTTAGGCTGTGGGAACGATAGGCCTGGGGGTAGACCTTAGGTATTGTTTTGTTAGGAAAATACCCATGAGAACTGCACCTGTGTGCTTCTCCGTGATGAATACTCGTGACAAGATTAATGAAATGATTGAGCAGAAAATAGGAGTAAGAATAATAACTCACTTGCAACAATCCTGAGAAATGTAAGGGGGTAGTCAGAAAGGGGGGCTGAAACCTATGGTTGAGTGAAAACAATGTATTCGATAGAGTACTGTTGAATTAATGATTAACTGATGATTGTAAGTTAGTTATGGTATAAATGTAACCATTTTTCGAACCCATGGCAGAGCTCGATTTGGGTCTGAAAGCTCCCAGGGCCCTTTTATTAAAGCACCCATATAATCATTCCATGATTATGTGTTTTCTTACGCTAACACTCTGACCATGATGTGAATAGTTTCGATTTACTATAAAGGAATCCTTCTCTAATATAAACGAGTGCGTATGAAAAATTTTAAAAATGTAAAAAATATTTTTGTTTTCTTCCTTGAGAAGAATCCAAATCTTCACTTTATGAAAACCAACATGAAGAATAGAAAGTAGGAAAATAAATATGTTTTATATAATTGACAAGTTTGAACATCATTCATTGTGTTAATATAAAAAAGACAAATCAGTTGTTTTCCTTAAGGGGATGTCCTGGGTTTTGAAGAACACCGGGTCTGCAGAGGTCAGTGGTTTGCAAGTCCATCTGACAGAATACACCAAGAGTTGCACCTCCAGTCCCTGATTTGAATTGCCAAATACTTAATATTTCCTATTGTGGTGACCCCATCTTTGAATAAGCAGATACAAAACATCTCAGTTCCTTTGCATCCATTGCTTTGTGACTTCTTAAGTAAGGCAAAATGTGCTAACAGAAGTATGTAAAGGAAAACTTTGCTATTCATACTCAGGCACCTAAAGAGGTGGACAGATTTCTCAGCATCATCCAACATCTGCAAAAAGCAAATCAGTTTGCTTTAATTTCTAGTTAATAAGTGACCATGAAACTGGAAAATTTGGATGCAGGAAACTTTGGATACAGAAAGATTAGCAATTTTATGCACAAAGTAGGCTTTCTTGCTGTCCTGCTGGTTTCATTTTAGTCCTGTATCTGTTTTATGGATTTTCTGTTCAGAGTGAACACGTTATTCCTCTAAATTTAAAGCTGACAATTTTGGCTAACCTTTTCACATGGTTTCCTTTGTTCTTTTGCCAATGTTCCAAAGCTCCGCCACTAAAGACTTATCCCATACGAGCTGTGGTGACATATGAAAAAAACTTTGAACATCCTTATTTATTTTACAGTGCTATCTCAATGCATAAACAATTAGATGATCTCAACAAATATATTTGTAATATTGCCCTTTCCCACTGAGGTTTCTCGCCAAGAATTAGGTGGGTGACTTGACTGTAAAGGTGACCCAAAACTTTCTGCTTCTTAGCTGCTGCAAGGCAACTTGTAACCGGTAAGGACCCTAGCTGCAAATGACAAAAAGAATTGTGTGTCTGAAACCTAGCACTCCCAAACTTCAGGTGTACAATCGTTTCTCATACGCGTACTTAGAGAAGCGCAAACACTTTACCATCTTTTATGAGCCCAATACACACCATTACCCAAGAGGACTCATTTTTTGATCTGGAGTGAAATTTCAGGAATGTGGTGTTATCCATCCTCTCCTTTGCCATCCCCTGGAGATTCAGACATGCTTATATCCCTGCTGTTGCCTGTTAAATTGTACATGAGCTGTGAGCAATTCAAGTAATGACTCTCATCTAGATTTCTCACATTAAAGGGACTCCTTAGATTTCAAGATCCATCAGCAAAGCATATTTTTATTCTTTGTATAGTGACTAGAAATAAAAGAATCAGGGATATATCCATGCTAGAGGTAAATGGTAATAATCTGGTTTTTACCATTAAATGATCTTATTTCACAGAGAGAATAAGAACAGGGCAAATATATATATAGCAGACAGTTTAACTCTGGAAAGCACAGGTTACTGTGTTTGGAATGCAAACACACAAGAAACCTTCTGTTGATCACTGTATGATGAATGTGCAAAGCTCCAGCAGTTTCAGCTCCTGCACCATATTAATTTGGCTCTTTATGTCCTCACTTTGGGTGTATGTAGATCAGCCTTGGTGTCCTGGTGCTGTAGGAGTGAGGCTGCACCTGACTGGAGAAGAAGCAGTAAATAAGAGAAGGTACCCAGGAAAAGAATACTGTATTTTCATTCTTTTATCAGTCCAGATTTATACACCAAAGGCATTCAAAAGTTTTGAAAACTTTTTCACTGATCCTTTAATTGAAACTGAGACAGTAGTTATCTACAGAAGATGCAGAACAGGAAGCATCTTCATGGGCATAGATACTGTTTGGAAAAAAAAAAAGGATGTCTTTTCAAGGCAGCTGGTGCTAGGTTAAGAGTTTTTAATTCTCATCTCATAAGATAAATGATTTATTCACCTGGTTATCTTAATGACACTTTTCTGAATACATTCAGGTTTGAATCCGTATTTGTTAAGTAGCAGCCACTGCCACTGCCCATGGAATTCCAGCTGAGGAATCACTACTATTGTATAGTATTTCAGAAGGAATCTTTGCAAAGATGAACACACCTTTTTTTTTCAGAAGCATCCAGTTACTGTCACAAATAGTCTTACAATCAATTCATATTCAAAAATACTCCTCCCTGTTGTCATCTGATAAGATCTTTCACATTTTTGCATATGATTCTTATGTCTAGAGCATGAAGAATCAGCTTACACATTTCAGAGAGAAAAGCTTGGTTTTTAGAATGGGAAGATAATAAGTAATTAGTATACATAATTTACCCTAAGAGAATAGTTTCTTTATTTGTAAAGAAACTAAATCAATTCTAGTTCTGTGTACTCTATGGATTTGCTATGGCTTTATAGAAAGGTTAGTGAAGTTAAAATTGAAATCAGAGTTTTATTCACATGAAACATATCCAGAGATTAAAAACATGCATTATACCAAATTTTTTATAAGAATTTTCTTCTTTATTTTTCTCTACAATTCAAATAATTTAGTGATTCACTTAGTGTTATTAGTTCTTTATAAAAATCAGAGGGAGTTTTTTCAGCTGTTTACACAGTGGCCTCATCCTGTCATTTTGTGATTAATTTATTCCCTACTCTTCTTTGAAAAATTAGGATGTCTAATCAAAATGTTCCTTATCTATTTTCTAATTTGTTAAAATTTCTCATCAATCTCCACATCTTGCAAGGCAAGAAATAGTGTTCATCGTTAAAGCAAAACACAGAACATACTTTTGAAAGAAGAAATTGGTGAACTGATTTAGTGAAAAAAATAGTACAAGTAACTGACAAAGTAAACATCATGTGACTGATATCTGGTTTTAATCTTCACACATCCATCACCTACATTTGCAAATCAATTAAGAACATCGCAAATAGCCACTGCATGAGGACAAGTTTTTTAGTTTGGTAGTTCATAAATAATACTCTGTGAGTCCACCTTGTTTTAATTCTATAGACTATACATATTCATAGTCACCCAAATTCACCCACATGTTTAAAAACGTGTAAAAAAGAAAAGCAATCTTTAGTTGGGTAATGAGTAACAGAATAATTTACTAATTGGGTGTATGACAGAAGTGTGTTCCCACTGCTGTACTGTGTTTCAAGTCCTTGCCAGTAATTCCAGCAGAAGCTCACTTACCTAAGAGTTTACTAATTTGTGCTACAGAAAAGACAGTAGCTCTGATTTGAAAATTACCATTTGTTGTAATTAGACAGCAATGCAGTCTAATTGCTTCAGATATTTTGTACATTTTGTTAAAAGAGAGATGATTATTACACTTGACTAAGCTTGAAAAAGAGGATATTTACACAAAAAGAAAAGCATCCCTGGCTTATACTTAAAAAAGGTTTTCTTTACTGTTCCAGCAGACAATTGATTTGTAATTAGAGTTGTGCTGCTAATCCAATTTCATTTCTGTGTTTGATTTTCCAGTAAAAAGGAAGGTAACAGAATTGAGTATGATTTCACCAATATAGATAATATGTTCGGGTTTTTTTCTTGGACCACCAGTACCTTGTCTGCACATTTTTGGGGCTGTTATTGATGTCAGATTTACCAAAAGGAGAAGGTTAGAAGAACCAGCTTGTTAATGATAACAGCCTGACTTTGGGAAAAAGCCACTCTTCAGTTTTCATTTTGTGCATGCCCACAGTTCTTCCACCTACCTGTAATCCTCACAAAGGAACTGCAGCATCAAGGAGGACACAGTATTTGAATTTATCTGGTCTTCCATTTCCAGCAAGATATATTAGACGCCTTTAAAAGTATAAACATTTCTTGGGTTTATACTGAAAAATTGGGAAAGGATAATGTCATAAATACAAATATTTTTCAGACTAGACAATATTTGATACCTAATTTTCTGTCTTTAGAGGTATACTGAATTATATAAGCAAAGCTGTGAGGGAGCGGAAATTATTATTCAGAAGAAAACATGAAAAAATAGTTTCAGAGCATGACTAGGTTTTTGAGGACTGCTTAGTTTACTGGGAAACCTGCATGGCAGGGTTAAGGAATTGAGGGCCATATATACTTGTGTATCATTTTTCCAAACAGCCCCACAGACATCTTAAAAGCCAGTTTAGATAGTTCAGATATGACCAGTGGGGTAACCTGTGGAAAATATGTACAACATTTACTTTTGTCATTTACACTTTAGAATAAATACAGGAGTCTGGCCAGTGTACCTTCAGCAAATTATGTCCTGTCAGATTTCAAGCATCACTCTAATGTCCAGATAAAATTATATGACTCAACACGTTACCACTTCCTACAGTGAGTGAGCTCTGCCCTCAGTGCTGATTTGTACACAAGGATGTTACAGCTGAGATGTTACACCTTCACCTTGTCTCTAATGTGGAAATAAATACTCAAGTTTCATAATTTATTTAAATAGAAAGCTATAATTTTCAGTTACTGCCTGTGTCTCTTCCTGGAAATCTGTATAATCTGCCAGCAGTTTTTCAGACAAAAGCCTCAGGTTTTGGTCACTTAAAAAATTTAAATACCAACCCTGAAACCCTTTGTGCGTTTAATCTTTCTTTTTAATTTTTTTCCTATAACTATAATGTCTGTTGGTGTACAAGAACTGTAAATTAACATGCTGATGTAGCATGGTTCAGTGTTTTCCTGCATTTCCTGAAATAACAGTGATATAATTTAACATGTCACCATTAATCCACATTAAGCTGCTCGGCACCCTTTCCATTCTTAACTACAGGAAAACAGACCAAAAGTCCATCAGTCTGGCACCTTGCCACCATGAGCAACTCCTAACAATGGCTTCAAAGGATGGTGTGAAATCCTCAGAGTGAACCTTGCTCCATAGGCTGTTTCATGAAGGGGACGAGAAGAGAGAAATTCTGTTTCAGTCCATGTGGCAACTGTTTTATCTCCTAAATCTCCCGGACAAAGCCATTTTGACTTTAAAAGTCTCCTGATTTTAATATACTTATTTTTATCTATACCTATAAATTAACCATCATGATAATATTTTAAAATTATCATTATAGGAGAGCACCTTCACACTGTAGCAAATGCACCACCCATTCAGACAGAATTACTTCTGGATCTTGTTTTACTTATTTCATAGAGGGTAATTCAAGGATTTCAGATAGTTCCTGAAAACTGATTTTCTGACAAATAGCATGCAATATTTGATCATCCATTATACCACAACAATCCCAGCAATCACTCAAAGACAGCCAGTATTTAATGTTTTTCACCTTTACATTTTCCACAGGGACACCAGAGGGTTAAAAACAAAATTTTAAAAAAATTAAATTGCTTTTGAGCTAAGCACTTGTATGCCAAGTCTCAGCATGGAAGGAATTTTAGCTGCTGAGCAACCTCATACAATAGTGCTTTAGAATAGAAATGCCAAAGAACAGACCCTTAACTACAGTATTGTAGCTCTGGTATGGGTGCCACTGTGATGAAAGTACTCTGATATAAAAGTGTCTGCCATGAAAATAAAGACAGAGAGACGGCTTTGTAGGTGGAACTTGGGCTCTTTTATGTAAAGACTGACCCAGGCAGTCAGAAGGGGAGAGTAAGAGGGCAAGGACCATATTATGTGGGCACGTAGCTGCCTGAGCGGAGAGTCAGGGAAAGACTGTTGTGCAAAAAGGGAATTATTCTAGCATCATTTCCCACACCTGTGGTAACATTAATGATTTTTCACAGCTTTTTGGTTTATTTGTTTTGTTGTTTTGTTTTCGTGTTGGGTTTCAGGGGTTTTTTCCCTAGGAACAAAATAAGGTTATCTGCACGGTTTTAAAATCTCTTAGGCTTCATGTAAAATCTTCACTGCAGTACTATTAGAAATAATATAGGTCTTAGCCTAGTAAAAGGTGACTGAAAAGCATGATGTTTTAATAAAGACAAGTCCTTTGTCCTTGAGCAGATGATGTCACATTGGCCTCATGAATGTATTTAGAATTACCTACTTAAACAAACTTATGTGGAAATTCTTGTGGCTCTCATGGAAAAGGGAGGTTTTAAGAAGATTACAGACCTAATGGAGAGAAACTTCAGATGTTAGATAAAACAGTGATTCTAAAGAGAAAGACATTAGGATTAGCTGAGCCACACCACTTATTTTCGAATACTTTTTTAGATGAGATCTGTTTAGTTAAAAAGCACAGTTTTAAAGGCAAAGAAACAGCAACCACTATAGTTCTGCTCTGTTCTATTTAGCAGAGTAATTGTGATGGTATTGAATTATTAATTAATATTTCAAGCTTACATATTCTGGCTTACATACAAAACCTTCTCTATTTTTAAATCTCAATAAGATAAACTAACTATATTAGCAAAGTAGTAATGGTATTCCTTGCAAAACCCCTGATCGGATACCAAAAAAAAGAGAAATTGGATTAGTCAAATCTTTTGGGTTTGTATTTTTTTTAAGGGGAAAGAATGAAAATTCTTGCTGAGTTGAAGAACTTTTAAAAAAGAAATTCATACCAACTGCTGAATGTTTCTTTTTGTTGTTGTTGCCAGCTTTGTCACTCAGTGCAAGCCAACTTCGTATGAATTCAGAAAATTATTTGTGTCAATGTGTGCTGTATTGCCAAAGAACAGTGAACCTATAAAATCTCATCTGTGATTATTTATGAATACATGAATGTACTTCACTTTTATGGGGCTTGGTGGAGTATGGTTTTGAAATAGAAGGCTCATACCTGAATTAATGCAAATAAATGTGAATTCATGCAATTACACTGACTGTTGATTGTTCCTCTCTAGTAACACTGGGAATTATGTGAAGATTTTGCTAGTCTTGTGAAAAAACTAGAAGCTAATATTGTAGGCAAGAAATCATTCCACCCATGTAGGCTAAAGGCTAGACCATATTTTATATTTTACAACTTCTTTTCTCCCCCAGGTTTTATCTTGCAAAAATTATATTATCTAATTTTAATTCATTTCCTGATACTCTTTTAGAACCAGGAGATATTCAGGCTCATCCAGAGTGTCAATATCTGAACCAGTAGTGTGTCTTCTAGCAGGGAATGTCTATATATTAACCACTTTAATTTTTACTGGGTGGAGTCTATATTTTGCCACTTGAGGGCAACCTGTCATAATGTTCCATTATAAAGACACACATATAAATTTTCATAAAAGTAATGGATTTCTGTCAAAACAGTGGCATTTTTCAGAAGTGCTGATGTGGCATTTGAAATAATAATTTACCACACTAAATAGGCATTTCCAAGACCATAGATCAAAGTGGGTTGTACTTCAGGAAATGCTAAGTCAACAAAGAAGGATAAGTACCACAGATGCAAGTAGATAGAACTTGCCTGGCAAGTACCTATGTAGACTCCACAGATGTGTGGGAGCTTTGACAAAATACAGTTACAAAGGTTAGACAGTTGGACCCATGCTTGCATGCACAGACAACAAGTGGATTTACCTCTATTTATTGATAAATCATGTATATTTTAGCTTTAGTGAGAATGATGGCAGGAGTTTCAAACTGGAAAAGACAACAGGCTGAGATAATGCAATAAAAGAAACAACTTCAGTTACATGAGTAATCCTGTATTTTTGTAATTATAGATGTATGACAATTATACATTAAATGCCAACTCTCAGATGCTTGAAGATGTAACCATATTTTGACCAAATTCTACAGTACATCCAGATCATATCATCAATTGTTCTATTAATCAATGCTATTATAATTGTATCATTATTCAGATTTATGCAAAAAGCATCACAGTAAATTTTTTACTGTTTTCTTTCTTCAATTTTTGGTCACTTACCTATGTAAAAGAATCCATTTTAACATATAGGGTTATGTACAAAACTTTCAGGTCTTTATACCTTTATTATATCTGACTTTGATGCTCACAGACCACATTTACTGAGCTAGAAATTTTGAAACTTAGGGTCACACAAGTTGCACTCACCAAGGGTAACACATCCTAGTCATGAATTTACTAGCCTTGGTGGTAAAGCAATGGAACATGCCACATTTATTTTTCCTCTCTGCAACAGCTTCCTCTATAGTGAATAAGGTGCACTGATTATGAGCTGTGTCAATGTAAGATTTCCTCTTTCCATACTTGGCTCTCAGTCAGCCTTTTTTCTCTTCCACCTTATAACTTTTCTCCACTTAGTTCAGAAACCACATGCTGTCCCTTTATTAACCTGCCATTTAATCAGCCCTTCTCACTAAGCCCATAAACACAACCCTCACAATAAAACTTTATGTGCAAGAAATGTGCTTCTATTTAACAGCTAGTTTAACCTCTCTGGTCTTTCGTTTTTCTTTTCCTCTTCAAACAATACTCACATGGGGAAAGAGACTCATTCACACTCTTTTCCACATGTTCTTTAATTTCTAATCACAGTGCTCCACTGACTGAAGTCCTCCCAAGGAGGATCTTAGACTGCTGTTTTATTCTGTATCCTTCAAACCACCCAATGTCTTCCCAGTCTCCCCATTAAAACCCGGACCCACACCTGTAGATTGGCTGCTCAGTTTTGTTGTGGTCAGTTCCATATTTCTTATGTTCCTATAGAGAAAGGATTTGGGAGAGCTGCCACCTTCATCTTTCCATGTAAGTGAAGCCACCACAGTATTGCCACTGCAGGTATGAGGGTAAACCATTGTCAAGTTCCCATTTTCTGCTGAGAAATGTCTCTGACCTCCACACTCTGCTGTTGTATGGAAGTGGGCTTTCAGCTCCACCACCCCACTGCAGCATGTCATTGGCCAGTTTCATCTTGTGATCCTGTCACTTGTCCTCACTGTGGAGCACAGGGTGCAAATGAAGTTATGGAGCTTCAAGTTGACACCTATTATTTAGATTAGGTCTTGCAATTTATTTCTTTAGCCTCTTGTCCCATGCGGTCATCCACAAAGTCTAGGTCTTTCTTAAGACAAACACATGCCCAAAGAGGTGTGGCATTTTCTAGTGAGTTCCTGCACTTTAATAAATGGTGTCCTTAAAATTTCATTCTAGCACTGTTCATATGAAAGCAAGACAACATGTTCATTCATCAGGGACAATCTCTTGATGGTGCAGCCACTGTAGCATTGCCATCACAGGACAAAGGTTGTAGAATCACCTTCGTGAAGCCTTGCAGAGTGCTCATCCTCTTCTCATTGCTCTTCCCCAGGCATCTCTCACTGCTTACTATTGGAGAGATGAATATTTAGCATGACCTCATGCAGTTACTTTGTATAAAACAGAAATCTGAAAAAAACCCACAAACTGTGCACACGTAGCTCCCCTGATGAGACAAGAAAAAAAAAAATATCACTTTATCTGTTTCAAAAGTTCCCAGAAATAGCTATCTATAAAAATGCTGGGTGAAGAAAAGGGATTTTTCTTTTTCTGATGCTTTTTATCATCATGCGCACAGGAAGAGCTTTAATACTGATTTCTTCTTGTTTTATAGATGTCATCTGTAAACTATCAAATATCAGTGTTCTCTCTGACTCTTGTAGTGGTAGGTTTATCAACATCTCAGAGCAACCCTGAATCCATGCACAAAAACACGTATTTTATCTTGAGCATAATGCTATTTTCAGAAGAGGGAAAAACCCCTACTGTTCAATGATATTGTAATAACCTAGGCTATTGTATGCTTCCTGTTGCTTCCTTAGGTTCAAAACTGTGTGATTGCACTGCCTATCAAGCTTAAGTACATCTGAAAAGTAAGAGATCCTGAGAAGCTTTATTTATATAAATAAATACATAAATATATAATGAGAAGCAGTAAAAACTGATATAAGATTTGTATTATCTATTGTCATGATAGGCTCACTCAGCTGAAGAAGAGCCACTGACCAGGGATTCTGCTGACAGCATTGTGCTGTTACCTCAGGAAAATTTCCACCCATGATGTGCGTCAGACCTTTTTGGAGGGGTTGGAAATCCATTGGTTGTGATGATTAAATTCAAAATCCATATTATTTATATGCAAGGTCAAGATCAAAATTGGCTGGAATATGTAGTGTTTATAAAATAAAAAATATATTTTTTTCTTCACCTGTTAGTTCAAGCAGAGTCCGAAGATTTTATGTGGCAACAATATGAAGCACTCTTAGTTAAATTACAGAAGAAGATGGTTTTGTATTGGAACATATTTTGCAGACATTTCCTGAAGAAAGGCTGTTGAGTACTTAAGAAACTGAAGTTGCAAGCTTATTGTATGAGCTCAGAAGCACCATTATTTGTTATTCAACACTTTATTTTTGTTTTCCTATATCTAGTCATAAGAAAGTCAAAAAACTCTTTAAAACAGTGCCTTTACTACTAGAAACATATTAACTCCCTGTAAATATGACTAGTAACAAATAGCAGCTGACTTTATTTACTAAGGTGTATTTCAATGCTGTATCCAGCAATTTTCCAAACTACAAACTCATCAATACTAGATTTATTTCATTACTCAAAACAATTTTTCATTTATTTGGTTTTCACCTTTGAGATTATTAGAAGTAGCAGGAGCACTAGCAGAAGTGAATGTACTTTGTCAAGCAGTTTTTGGTTTTGCTTTAGTTTCATGCTTTAGTTTGCTTTAGTATCTGCTTCTCCACGTTATCATGACTACTTTAACCTGCCATGACTGCGATGTCTTTCACAGATCTGAAAGTGGGTCTCTGCTCTAGGGTGTCTCAGACAAGTACCTTCAGCTACAAAATTACTTGCCTAGATTTTTTATTTTGCAAGTGGCGGGCTTAGAGAAACCTGTTCTATTTCTATTCAATATATGGAAAATTATGCAAATTATTGAAAGCTAAAAACAGGGAGATGTTCTGTTGGAACAAACATTTAACCTTCACATGTTGATCATATGTCAGTGATTGAAGGATATGCTGCCAGTGATAATGAAGAGAGATCTAGATCCAGTCTTACATGCCTCTCTACAGCACTAGAGTCTGATTCATTCTAAGGTTTGAATAAACACACCCAAATACTTGCAACAATCAGGATCTCAGAGAACATTTCTCAAGGAAAAACAAAGATTAAGTGTGGCTTTTATAACAGCAAAAAGAAATCTGGAAATAATGAGTTAATGGTTTATAATTCTTTGTTGCTGTAGAAAAAGTTTGCCCAGCCCATTTAAAACTCATCTAACATTTTGCATCAAAGATATTTTCTCAAGCATCTTAAAATATTTCAGAATTGGCACTGGGGAATAAATTCTACTCCATCCAAGTAACAAGCTGCTCATTCTCCATGAAATGAAATGAATGCCATGGCCTTTTTAAGTGGCACAGGGGAGCTATTTATTATGAAAAGAGAAGTAGAAATAATTCTGGAATCCAGATAACACCTTTGACAATAAATACCTCACTGCACATGAGCTCTCAGAATTCATTTCCACCTGAAAAATTGTACATCTCATGTTTACATATACTCTATTTCTAACAAATGTTTCTTCTTTTAGAAAGAATTTATGCTTTGCTGTGACACTGGCATTATGTGTCTCTTGGAATTTGGGGTCACATCCATGAAGTCAATATCAGCCTATCATCAGGAACAAGTGCAGGGACACCTGTTTCCAGCTATGTAATCCTGAGGTCTTTAAGAACTGAGCAAATAATATCAAGTTATTTCACATAATGTGAAGAAAAATCTTGATCATACATATATGTTTAATTTCAAATGCATAAATAGTCCTACTATCAGTGGGATAAAAGCCACTGATGAAAGTAAATGTGATTGTACTGACACATTTGGACTTCAAGTGATGAAAATTTGCTGAGAAGACAGTAAGGTTAAACCCCACATTAATTATCAATTTATACTGCCATGTGACACTTCAAACTTTTTTGTTGAGTGGCACTGTTTCCCACCCTACCCCCATTGCCTGAAACTGGTACCCAGAAAGACACTGTTCCTTCATGTACTGCCTCTTACCTTGGAAATGGGATTGAAGGTTAGTACACACTTGAGATGTCTTCCTGCAAAAATATAGATTCACCAGTGCACTCCAGAGAGGCCCTTAGAGTGGGATAAATTGGTTCAGAAACAAAATGGGCAGCTGCCAAATATATTATATTAATGGTCATTACATATCTTTTCACTCACTGCTGACATATGACCTCCTCTTATATTACCACAATGGTCCATAATTAAAGAAAAATAAAATAGCTAATCAAAAGCAACGTTTGGTTTGCACTGCTGGTCACAGAATGCAGCACTAAGGCTATGCTGTAAATCTCATTCAAAGGTGGAAACATCATTGTAGGCCATGCTTATATATGAATGTCTGCTGTCCACAGATTTTCTTACTTTAATATTTTTTAAAATTTTATTTTATCACTTTATTTTTTTATTTATTTTATTTTATTTTATTTTATTTTATTTTATTTTATTTTATTTTATATTTTATTGTCCAGAAACCTGAACAACAGACAGATTTAGAAATGGAATTTTACTAGTCCATGGCTATTTATTGATACTAGAGACTAGAGTCTATCTGTGAAAAAGCAATTCTAACACATTTAATGGAAATATATATTTGTATATGTTATCTCCTTGTTTTATTAGCCATACAAATAGGAAAAAAATGCATCAAGACAACCCCTCTTTTTGTGTGTTGGTACCCAAGTCCATACAGATACACAATAAAGCCTTAAGAGGGAGTGTTCTGTATGTTAAATCTTAAACTTGCCTTTGTGGAGTGGTTTTGTATGCTGACATGTCCCAACTCTACTAATCATACTGCTTATTTTGATATTAAAATATACTATTTAAAGTATTTATTCTTAAAGCAATGACTGTAAAAAAATGGCAAATTTACAGCCACCTTCTTTGCCTATGTGAACATTATCTGCTGCATTTTGTATTGCTGATGTTAATTATCAACTGTTTTATACTCTAGAGTACAGATTATAGTGTCATTCTGTTGACATCGGTAATTGATTATGAATATTTCTAAACACACCCATATCTTCTGGAAAAACACACAGCTCTGAAAAAGTGAATGTCTGCCCTCTGCTGAAAATTTCTCCTGGGCGGGGCAACAGGACTTGTGAAAACTGTCATGTCAAGAGACAGAACCATCTCTTTCTATCCAGGCCTTATGGTCCCTGTGGATTTCATTAGAGAGTGGCATTGAAATGATAAATGGTTTTGAAAAGGTCACTTAACTGCAAGGTCGTTGATCTGTCGGTCTTCTTTAACATAATACTTTTACTGTTGTTAAATCATACACAAATATAATTTTTTATATTCCATATCAGAATTACAGAATCACAGAATATGCTGAGTTGGAAGGGACTCATAAGGATCATAGAAGTCCAACTCCTGGCCCAGTACAGGACAGCCTCAAGAATCACACCATGGACTGGAGGGCATTTTCAACTCTTCTTGGACTCTGTTAGGCTGGTGCTGTGACCACTGCCCTGGGGAGCTTGTTCCAGTGCCCAACCAATAAAGCAGGGTATGTTTCACTCCTCCAGTCTAACTGTAAGATAAAGCTATTTACAGGCTAAAAGATAAATTAAAATGGTGATAGTTTTCTAGTTTTTGTCTTGGAGATTTTAGTGTTATTCCTTTCTTTACACTGTGCTCTTTGCTCTTTCTGGAGTTCAGAGGTGAGAAAGACCTTTGCAGAGGTAGTGGTTCATAGAACTTCAAATACATGTGAATTTGATCTATGATGCACCTCAGCCCTCCTCTGCTATTCAACTCAATGAAACAGCTTTTACCATTCCCACACATTTAGGCTACTGTGTTTCAAACCACACACTTCAATCTCACATATTTTATTCCCATACGTTTAGGCTCCTCAGGGAAACTGCTATATCCATCTATTTTTCACAAGATATTCAAGAGCCCTTGCATCATCATAACATGCACAAAAAATTAACAGAGCTTCCTTCCCCACATTTTCATTTCTCCTTGATACTTTCTCTCCTTCCCCGTTTACCCTCACTTCTGTTTTCATTCGAGCTTCTCCTCCGAAGCTGACCTGTGCTACAGGAACATCAGACTGGTTCTCCTGACTGCTTAGCCCCACACTCAGCATCCTGTGATAGCTCCCACACTATGGTGGATGGAGAAGTCTCCTCTCTGACCATATCTACAAAAAATTTCTAGCTCCTTCCAACTCATTGTTTTTAGTAAAAACAGGGTGGGTTTTTTTCTCTATTAAACACAGTTGTGGAAATCATTATTGTAGTGTTAGTGTAATAAAAAGAGCACAGGACAAAGACAAAGAATTTTAAAGAACCTGAAGTGAATTCTAGAGTTGGACTCACAAATTCAGACTCATTTCATAGTTCCTTTTTAAATCTATTCAGAAAGTTTGGCTGTCATAAACTGTACTGATTTGCCAGTCATGAATCTGCAGGGGGATCAAGCATTTTACACTTCAGCTTTTAAGGTATAATCTAAGGTATAATATGATAAAGTAAAATCTGCTTTTAAAATATACATTTCTTATTTATTAAAACGAACAAATAAAGTGTATGCCAAATTACTTTGATGTAATCTTTTCAGATATGGGTCTTTGATTTTAGGAGTTACACAAAATAGAGAGCAATATCAGAGGGTAATATTTTATATTTTATCTGTCATGGGTAATCTATGATATTTTTCTGAATCATATACCATGAAAAGTAATGAAGTGTAAAATTTACTTGAGATAAATTTCACATCAAGTACATAAAATAAAAGCCTTATTTAAGTGTGAGATTTATTTATTAGTTGAAAGGCAAGCATTTAAAAGATATTTTTAATGTTTTTTTCTGAAGTCCAGTACTTGTTGAAACATTTATTATTCACTTAACCTTAATTTTCTTAACCTTCTCAGCAAACTTAATTAACATTACTTTTAAGCAAAAGTCTAGGTTACTAATACAGTCATAGCAGAGAAGGCAATAGTTTGCCATTGTTGTCTGAAGGAAACAAATCAGCTGAGTTAAAGATTTCAATTAAAAAAATGTGGATAGTCCCTGATCACCTATCTCAGCAAAGACAAGTATGAACAAACTGGATGGGACCTGGGGAAGGTTAATGGGCAGAAAGACCATCACGGGGAGCAGGCACATGCTCTGTCTAGGAATATGAGCCAGGAGGATTGGATCACAGCAAGGATAGGAAAAGGCTTGCATAGAGCCAGCGCTGCATTTTGAGGCCACTCCTCAAACTTCACCACACCCCAATTTAGAGAGAGGCAGCGCCAATAGTTAGCAAGAGAAATTTTTCCATTTCTTGAGAAGAGTCCCTACTTTAAAACATCTCCTTATAATATTCAAAGATTCTTATCCTACGCAACAATTACTTTCACAAACTGCTTTTTACTGAATTTCTGTTTTCCCCTTTGGGAATGTGATATAGAGTTCTATAGCTAGATTGCGTAAAGAGCTGCATAACACAACTGATCTGCTTCCAAAACTGATCTGGCTCTGGGAGGAGGTTTTCTATGTCTTCTGGTTCTGTATTGGAGAAAATGAGCCCTGTACCTGGTACAAGTAGAGGTTGTTCTGGTATTCTGAACAGTAAGCTTAATTTAGTTACTGAACAGATAACAGCTCATGAGTAAAGGAGACATAAGCAGGAGGGGAGGAACAAAATTACTTCTGATTACTGCTAAATTAGACTTTTGTCCAAGAAAGATAAACGTAGATGGAGCAACTTTTTACATGAAGTAGATGTAAATGTAGGAAGGGCCATGAAATACATAGACAGTAAAAAAAAAAAAATTAAAAAATAAAAGGAAGCCATGTGCTATTCTATCTTTATGAAGGTATACTTCATTTGCAAACTAGACAAGTTTGGGCCTATCAATAAAATGTAAAATCATGCAAAAGACATGAAAATATCCTCCATTTTATCAACAGAAATTCCTTGATGGAGATCAGAATCTCTGCACATGTGGTAACAAGGTACTGTAAGTTCAGTGTCTGCTGTGCCAATGTCAAACTGTGTTTCAGGCAGGACTGGCAACTGCAGCTGTGTTTAGAAAAGTAGACATCTGACTAATCATTTCTGTTAGGTAAACTTCTCATGTTTTTCAGAGTTCTTTGTTGGGAAATATACAAGAATGAAGGTCATGTCCAAAAATTCCCACATTTGAGAATGGCTAATACAGTAGATTTATTGAATAGAAACTGTGATAAAAAATGATGGTTCAAACAATGCATCAGAGAAGGGAGTCATGGAGAAACTCCAATATGATCATTTTTTTTTTTCTAGAGCTGAAAAAAAATAATCTGAGAATGCAGATGTACTGGACAGATAAAAAACACCAAACATTCTACAAATCAAGCAAAGATCATATTTATTTCTAATAGGACACTAAAGAAAACAGAGGGGTCATCAAGTGCACTGTGATCAGAGGAAACAACAACAGGACTTGAAAGCGGGAATAAAAACAATCTTCAGTTATTAAACACGACATCTAATCAGATTCATGTGCATGTCAGGATATCTTCAGTCTAATTTACAAAATTTTGGATGTGCAATTTTAGACACTGATAAACTGCAGGTAAAAATACTTAGCATGGTAAGGTGCCTGTTTGCTTTGCACTCCAATTAGATGATCAAATTATTTGCTGTTGATTGTTCTACAAACTATCAGAACCGAAAGAGAAAAATAGGTTCAAAAGATTGCTACTGCAAATGGCAGTCCTGAATTGTTATTTCAGTGAACAGGAGAGAGGAAATGATTTTCTGTATCATCTGGTACATGGAATTAAAAGCTGGACAGATAACACATATGAAAGTATGTCTGCATTTGAAGTGTGGGAAGTAAGGAAAACAACAGATAGTAACACCAAGCTGCAAAATATTGTTTTTCTCAAATATCCATTAGTGCAAGATTGATAGCTCAGTTCAGACACTCTGGAAAATAGAAATAAACAATGATGGATTTTCACCTTGTCATGAACCTCACCTTATGTAAGGTGGGCAAAAAATCTTGAAACTAGAATGATAGCACCCCTAAAGCCAGCAAGCTTGATACATTATAAACTGACAAATTTATGAAAATGCTTAGTATTCTATGTAAATGGAAAATATGCTTGGCTCTAGCACATACAACTAAGTCTACTATAGGATCCATACCACTTCACAGCAAAATTTAACAGGAACTCTTTGTGAAGTCCTTGTCACCTTGGAAATGGTTCCTGATTAATACTTATTATCAATCAAATTTCAGACTGTTCAGTTTTTTGGAACTGCCTTCAAATTTCCTGTCCAAAAATTTTATATAACTACCTACTTTTATAACAGAAAGCAAACAAACTCAAAGCTTACATGAAACAGTCAAACTCATCCCAAAACAACAGGGTGTTTTGAATACAACCATTTGCACAATATTGTATATAAACATTTTACCTTTAATTTTGGGCGCTTTTCTGTAAATCAATTTTTTTTAATAGGACAGAAAATTGGTTTCCTAAATCTCTCATTTCCTTTTCATCCCTTCAGCTTCAGGCAGATTTTTCATTGAACTGAATAGCACAAGATTTTCACCCAAGAAGCTGGTTGCTCTCTCATGCCACTAGAACAAGTATTCTGCTCTATGCCAAAATCAGAGGCTCACAAATATGATGTTCTGGCCAATGTAGCACTGGCCTTTCTGGTTACAAGAGGAAATGTCTTTTTTTAAATTATGAAATTTGGAGTTAGTCAAAATGGTCTGCCCCTCAAATTTTGGATCCCTAGAATCATAATATAGCTTGTGTTATAAGGGACAAATTTCATAGTTCCAGCTATGGGCAAGGACACCATCCCTTAGACCAGATTCTCATAGCACCATGCAACCTGGCTTTGAATACTTCCATGGATGGATCCTCCACAACTTCTCTGGGCAACCTGTTCTGGTGTCTTACCACTCCCATAATGAATAATTTCTTCCTAATGTGTGATCTAAACCTAATCTCTTTCTGTTTAAAGCCATTTCCCCTTGTCTATCACTACATGCCCTTGCAGAAAGCTCCTCTCTGGGTCTCTTGCAGGGCACCTTTAGGTGCTGTAAGGTCTTCCTGGGCCTTCTCTTCTACAGCCTGAACAACCCCAACTGTCTCAGCCTGTCTTCATAGGAGAGGTGCTCCTGCCTTGCTCTGGTCATGTTTGTGGTGAGATTAGACCTGAATGATGTCTTACTATCCTGTTAGTGAAAAAATGTCAAAGGTTCCTCCAGTCTTTGCTGGGAAGCAGAACTTTGACAGATGTCCAGCCTACCATTTGGCCTCTTGTCAGCTCCATGGTAGCAGCCTTCTGTGTGCAAGGGCCAGGGATGATGGTCTGTGTAGACAAAATGCTGAGTATGGTACCGAACACAGAGCTGTTAGCAACACAAGTTGATTCGGTGAAAACAATCCTCAAGAGCTAGAGTGAAAAATTACCAGGAATCAAATCTGGCTGCTGCCTAGAAAACAAGAGTTTGTTGGATTTGCAGTCCTGATGTCTCTGCTTCAGAGGCTTTTAGACCTTTCCAGGGTGTATCAGAGAATGTATTTGGAAAGTGTAACAGCTATGGGGAGACAGCCATCTACTCTAGGGGGACAGTTTATGTCAGTGTAATTGAATTTAGAGATGCAAAATGCATGTTAGGTCATCCTATCCATCTTGTCACAGAGGGAAGGAAGGCATTTCTCATCTTCTTGCAATATTTCAGAGTAATGGGTCTACTTCTTTGGGAGGCAATTCTATAGCCATGTTACAGGGTTTTTGCATATGAAAATTATTTTTCAATCTCTTCTACTGCTGATTATGCACAAATAGAGAATTTTCTGTGCCCCCACATTGGTTACTCCCAAATTCAGGGCAGTGAAGAAAACCTCTCTTCCCACATTCATATTTCCTTATTTTGACAATAAAAAATAAGTTAAAGATGCAGTAAAAAATTAAATTCTTACTTCAGTAAATATTTTCTCCATCTTTTTAGCAAAAGGAGAAGTAAAACTCTTGAAGAAAAACAAAAGCTTTTTGCCATTTTAAGTTTCTTTGAGTTTTTAGAACAAAATTTATTTCATCATGCAAATAGTTGTCTTAAAGGATTCCCCTTCTCCATAAAAACTTTTGTTTGGAAAATTAACAGATGCCCTCAAGAATTGAAATGTATTTACCTGCCATATAAGTTTTATTAGAACAGGTCAGTATCCTGTCTTTTCTATTATCTTGCTTCATTGCAGTTTTGGTGCCTTCCATAACTAAAGAAATAGTGAAAATAAAATATTTTGTCTCTTTCCATGCAATAGATGTTTTATGTCACACATTAAGAGAAAGGTTCTGAAGGGACAGTTCCTGTTAACACATTGCTCTCTGAATATACATTATTAGGCCATTCAAAATCTGTAATACTTTCTGTCCATAAAATTTGCAGTCCCACAAATGTATCTTTAGTACCAGAGTAAAATGATCTTTAAATGCAGCTTTCATAGTACTTAAAGAGTGACAGAGAAGAACAATCCATGGCTTGTTTTGGCCATAAAAACATGACCTTGTTTTATTAATTTTGATTCATGAAATATTTTTAATGTTCTATCTGGCTGTTTCTTTTAAATGACATAGCTTTATTTAAAAACTTTGCAAAACAGGAATCAGAATAAGACATGCCTCTGGACTCAGGGAGTTGGCATCAACAGACAACCTGAAAAGATGTAAGAAGATTTAGGGAGCTGAGCGAATGAGAAAATGGCCATATTCTCATATGATTAAAATTTGCAAAATGGGTTCTTCAGAAAAATATTTAAAATTTAAAAAGCTGGGAAAAGGTTTAAAAAAGGTGAAGCAAGTAGCAAAGTCCAGAAACATGAACTGAAACTAACATTTAAGCATTTTTCAGTCCTATCTAATCTAGTGTAAATAAACCAAAAGTAAGAGCATATGAATGTTTGTGGAATGAAAATCAGGTATTAAAAATTGGATATCAATGGCATTGCAAAAATCCTTTTACATCCATGTAAATTCTTAAAACATTCTATTAGAACAGCAGATATTCAGTGACTTTTTTAGGTTAAATGCACTACAGATGTGGCTACAGTAATTTCACAGTTTAAGCCTTGGGCACATGGAATTTAAAACAGAACTTCCTCACTATAACATTACACATTCAGTTCTTTCTTCACTGAAAAAGCCATGAAGTAGGTACATTAATTCCAAACAATCATTACTTTAGCACAGTACTTTTCAGAGCTAGCATTTCTATTTCCTTACTGAAGCATTATGGACTTACGTGGCCCCTATTATTATAGCTCTCTCAACCATTTCCTATGTATTTAGCTGCCCAATTACCCTGTGAGACAGAATAAACCCACTTATTCCTATTTTATGAGATGAGAAAACAGGACTCAGAGGACTGGTGACTTATCTGAGGTCACAAAGCAGCAACTTAAACTCAGTCTTCTAAAGCAACAGGCTCAGTGCCTTTATTTCTGAATGGACCTGATATGCTGCTTGAAACAGCCTGTGCATTTCACTAAATATATTGATTTCAGAATCACAAATCTTTAAAACAAACAAACAAACAAGCAAAAAACAAACACTAAACAAACAACAGAAAATCACAAAAAACAAACAAAAAAAACCCCAAAATCCAAAACACTTGGAGAAGTACAGTTTTTCTATATAATTGCAAGTCTGTCATGACACATAACACAATAATTATTATTTACAATATTAACCCATATTTTTCAATTTTAGTGCCATTCATGTCAATACTAACAATAGGTGCACCTACAACACAACTCAGCGCTGAATGGGCAGTACTTTGTGCCTGCATGGTAGCACACAAGGGATTTCCCTGGATGTCCCCAAAACTGCACTGTTCTGTGGCACTACAAAAAACAGTTTTCTATTATTGGCCAGTTTCTCCTCTTTTCCAGTGTGCAACGAAATGCTTTATGAAGTCAAATTTTTTTTTAATATTATTCTTACTAATTAATAATGTACACTGTCCTTGATTTTTCCAGTACCATCTTCTTAAACCCCTGCTGTGTTATAAACACACACAAGCTGACACACACAGACAGACACAGACACACACACACTCCCTCCTCTGCTACAAAAATTTTCTCTTGAGCTCTACAGCACCCAACAAGCAGTAGAGCTGATGTGTATGGGAAAAGCATGGTATGACATAAATTAGTGAAGCTACACCTGCTTTATCTCTGAGAAAAATTCGATGCAGTCAGTGTGCAATGTGCACTCACACAGGTGCACATACTGGCATTTGGGAAAGCTTCATAACTAAATTTTTTCATAGTCATTACAGAAAATTTTATGTGATCATTTTTGATAGTTTAAGAAGTGGTCTGCATTGCATACATTCTTAAGACTTCTCTAGTTTCCATACATCAATTACTTTCAGTTAAGAAAGTAATTCTTATCCTAAAAATCTTAATGTAATCAGACTAGACAGGAAACTACAAATACCCTGTATACTGGGTAAGATCTGCAGTCCCAAATCTTGGCCATAAGGGGAGAAATTGAAAATAAATATTTGTTTAAAATGTCCAGAAATTTTCAAGGGAGGCTGGAAAGTTCACTCCAAGATTGAGATTAAATTTCTGGTTTAGCTGTCTCAAAAACATGGAAATGAGTTTCAACGAGTAAACAGAATTGAAGTATAAATCTACACTCATAAAAAAATATGCTCTCATTCTATGAAACTAATTCATATCATCCTTTTAGTGACCCAAGGACAGAACCAGATGCAGTTTTTCTAATAAACAAATGTATAAATTGCCAAAACACATTACCAAAACTTTCTAGTTATATTACTATATTTTACCTGCTTGAGAGGTTCAGAAATTTCTCATCCTTGCAGAAGAGAGGCAATAGAATTAAACTGACTTAAAGCAGAACTTGGCTTCCCTGAGATGCAAAGAAGGTGGAAAGCTTTCTATGCGAGTGTCACCACTGTTCACACAGTGGTGGTGTAAAATTTCCTGAACATAACAGGGCTCAGGAGGTGTGATTATGGATTAAATTCTCATTCCAGGTTACCCTCTATAATCAATTCTCTGAAAGACAGCTGGTACTCAAAGGCAGAAATTTTAGGTTTTCTGACTATCTCTGGCTGAAATCTAGCAGAAAATTCAATCATCCAAATCTAGCTTTAATTTTAGATTGCTGAAGTGAAATTTCAGAAAAGAGAGAGCAACTGTGAAACTGCCAGGCACTTCATTTTTATTGGGTCCTCTTTTCACATCTGCAATTGACCTACTATGCATCCTCAGTCCAGATGCTTCACTTCATCTTGCCCTTTTGACAGGTGGTCGTTAGTGTTTGATCAACATCACAGTGCAAATTTGTAGATGAAAGTGGCTTTCTAACATTTTCCTTTGTTTTCTCCTACCTTAAAATACAATGTTTAGTAAAAGACTACAAACAAGCATGAAAATCAAGATACAGCATAGCATATCTGTTCTGCTGTTTCCTTTCCTATATTTTCTAAATGTGCATCATGTGATATGATTCTACACCAGCCAGAGTTGTTTTCAATTTTGTGCTGTTATGAACACAGTACCCCTAAAAGACATTGTGAATGAATACAAATTTGTTAAGAGATCTATTAAATTTGGAAAGTGTTCAGAATGTTAACAATTTCCATAAAATAATAGGCATATAATGTTTTCTGTACAGTGTGTTACACCTGACAAAACAAATAAGAAAAAAAGTAAAACTAAATCATCGCAGCTAGATAAGCTCACCCAGCTCCGTGAAGATCTTCAGGGTTTAGTAAAATTCATTAATAGGAGAATTATCATGAGACCCCATTCATCCCAAACAAAGACATTTAATTATACCCTGACGTTTTGAAATGTTTGCTTCAAGCAAATTTCAAATCCACTTGAGACTTGGGTATAAAGTTCATCCTGTAAAATAGAGTAATTTAAAGGTTTATTTTCCTGGGAAAGGTGCTTTGCAGAGAGCCTTCCTCCAAAACAAGATTCCTGCAGGGCCAGTCCTTCTCCCCGAGCCTAGAAAAACCACCAGTAGCTCTTTACAAAGTAATATAAAAAAGGCCACACATTGAGTTGGTGACGGAGCCAAGATTGCAAACATGGGATATCTTTGTGTGTTTGTTTTCATTCTTCCAGAATAAAACTTAAAAGAAAGCCTAAAAACTGAAAACTCTGCTTTGGGAGGGATGAGTAACCATGAGACAGAACTTTCCCTTCCACAAAACACTGGAAGAAATTCAATAAGTGTTTTAGCCTATGTCTGTTTTGAAACAGAGGACGATGTCAAGAATTTACAGAAGCCCCTTTTTTAGCTAAATCTAAAATAGGAGAGTAAAGGTAACATGGGGAAGAATTTGACAAAGAGTCTCAAATTTGAATTGTTTGAAACCTATCTGCATGCTCCAAGTGTTTGTGCTGGGTATTTCACTTTTCAGTACATTACAAATCTATTGAGCTGGCATCATTGTAATGCTGGGAGAGTGTTTACACAAATTCATTGCAATGACATTATGTTATAAATACTTTTGTATTAGTTCCATTCTGGTCTCAAAATGTGCATCTAATTGGAAAGGTGCTGCTGCTTGCAATACAACCCTTGTAGCAAATACACTTTCATAAATGTCAAATGAAGATACAAGGATATGATGTGCCTACAAAATGAATAGAACACATTGAGTTACTGTGACAGAGCCTTTTATTAATCACTACTGAGAGATAGTTAATTAATGTTTTGGTGCCAGTTCTGCATTTGTAAGAAGATACAGCATATGCAAGGCAATGTCTTGAGACCCTACACCCATAGCATTCCAAAACAGAAACAAGAAGAGCAGCTCTAGGCAGCCTGAAGTCAGAGGTTGCCCCTACCACATTCATTGGATCTCCGCGTGGTTGCAGACTGCTTGGTGGGAAGGGCACCTTGTCAGTGGCATGTGTCCCACAGGCAGTCCCCTGTCATGTTCATTACTGTTGACAGCACTGGTGAGTGCCCTTGTGCTAACGAGAGGGCAGGTAGCTGGCTCCCAGGCATGGGCACGTTGTGCTGCAGGAGGGATCCCTGCTGCCCAGTGCTGACAACTCCCGTGCAAGGCATTTTGTCAATGTTACTGACATCTCGCCTTTCAGGAGTACATCTGGTGTTTGGGAGAATGCTGAAGCCATCATAACCTGGAAAGTTGCCTGATGGGTAATGAATAATCACAGTGAATAACCCAATGCTTCCCAGGCATTTTTTAACATGTGGGCTCCATATACAATAAAGAATTAATTAATATCCTATAACAAAATCCTCAGACAAATGCAAGGATACGATAAGGTCTTCTTTACAATTATCAATCACTACTGGTTTGCCCTTGGAAGCCAGCCCAGCTCCAGCTGCCTTTTGCTTTCCTTGCTCTTCTCTCACAGCTTTGACTGACTTCTATTCAGCCCTTGAATTCTAACTCCCTAGACCCCTCTATGTTTTCTAATGGAAATGCAATGGCTTGGCAATACGCTGCTCCACATCTCCGTGGTCCTTTCATGAGTTTGCAAATTCTCCAAGCCAGGAAACACAGTGAAGTTCTGTTTGTTACTCTCAGGTGACCATTCAAATGGGCTTTCAGAGACAAATCTTTCACTTTAGCTTGTGTTTTTCCTTCCCTGAAGGCAGAGTCAGGGGCCGAGTAATGATGAAATTAACATATCCTGCAAGTGCTATCAACTAAGGCTGAAAGACAGAGGAAATGGAAAGAAGGGCTTTATAGTCCTGAATGCACCTCTCACATACTCCTGGATAGGTGGGTCTATGTTGAACTGTTTTGCTTAGGTCAAACTAAATTGTAGGGATTTATATGTTTACTAAAATAATCTGAGCCTAATTAATATCCTGTAGGTCAATTCATGTAAGTTTACTTCCTGCACTCTTATCAAGCTGAGATGTGCTGCTTTAAAAAATAGACTATTTGTGGAAAAAAAACCCCAATCATATAAATGAAGCTTTGGTAAGGGTAGAAAATTAAATCCATGACTGTCCCTTTATATTTTTTTGAGAATTAAACAACTTTGAAAAGCAAAGACAGTCAAATCCATGTTGTCCTGAAGTTTGCAGAGGTGAGAATTATTCATAAAAGTTGTCAACTCTCATATTATTGCAATAAATACCCTAATTACTATTAACTAAACTCAAAAATTCTTTAGTGAAAACTCCAGACATGGGAACAGAAAAACAGTAACCTTAAATCTTTATGTAGACAATAGAGCAAGATTGTGATTTGGTTTATCAATCTCCTGCTTTCAGTTGTTTTTTTCCCCAGCAGAAACAGCTGGGAGCAGGAATCCTGCTCTGTACACAGTGTAGGACAAGAATTAGCCATGTAAGAAATATTAGCTGATGGAAAGATGCAAGGTCATTGGCACAAGGCCATCTGGGCTTTTTTAGCAGAGGAATTTAGGCTCTTGAAATGTATACAACAGTTTAAGAAGTGTTTTGATGCTCTTGATGAGTCTGAAACTTCAGATTGATGGTACTGTAACTTCATTTCCTAAGTCCAACTACAAAAGAGTATGGCCCAATTTGCTTATTGGCCTTAGGGGCTGGACACCTTCCACTCCAAAAGATCACTTTGCTTCTCCAGAAAGTACCTGTTTGGAGTTGAACTTCAATGACTTTGTTCAAAAAGCAAGAGTCTGGCTTGTCAGGTATAACAATTGGATTGACATGAAGAGTCTTCCCCACCACAGTAACCTGTATCATTGATACAAGGTACTCTCTGCCACCAACCCCTATTTCTTTTCCAGTTCAGTAAACATGTCATTGTTACTTGGTCACAATTTGCTTTCCTAAATTTTGTGTTTGATCTTGTTTTATAATCTGTTGTTTTATGGGAGCTTTTTTATGTGTTGCAACTTTTCCTTCTTATGTAGAGTAAGAATATCTCTAAATAGACAAATTTTGACATTACTAGCTGGAAACCTCCTGCAGATTAGTCACGAAGCTTCCTGGGCACCTTGTTTTTGGTGCAAATTAAAAACCAAAAAAATTAAAAGCATAGACATCTTTCAAAATAAAAAAGTTTGAAAATATCATAAAAGCGGTGTTATAAATCCAATCAGAAGAAACATCTGTGAAATACTTCCTTAAGTGTTCGCTGACTAGTGTCAGCTTACCAGTGTCTGTTGTCTTCCAGCAAGCTGCATGGCACTGAGGTTGGTTGCTGAAACTCCAAATGACTTGTAAACCTCAATTTTGCACAGAAACACAATAACCTTTTGTCTCATTCACATTTTTGTTGCTCTGTCAGTAATTGCTCAGGCACGATCAAGGAATTACGGTGCACAGTGTTCAACTTCACTGGCACAGCAAGGGTGGCTGCCCTTAACCATGTAGATTTATTAGATTTACGGAATGTGTTGTCTTTTTTTGTACATTGAAAAATTGTCAGAAAAAAGGAATTGCATGTTGAAATCATTGTGAAGGTCTCCACTGGGGCAACTGGAGAATAAACATGAGAGAAGTTTATTCAGCAGGACATAACAAGGGAATCTGGAAAGTATTGTGTACAGATGGGGAAAAAATAAAATAGAAGATATGTTGACAAAGCTTTCCCCGGACAGGTGTAACTGGCTCCCACCAGGGTGTGATGAGCTCCTGTTCAAGGAAAAGGAGTGGGGGGTGGGGGGTCTACAGCTGGAATCAAGAAGTAAACTACATAATTCAGGCCATCATAAAACAGCCTGTTGATGGTTCCTGGGACTGGTCCTCAGAGTCTTAGGGAGACAATAATTGAATCAGCATTCCCTTTTTCTACTATTATCTTCTATTCTGTATTTCACTCATTGTGTATAGGATGTGTTGGATTCAAAAGCTAGTGACATGTTCAGGAAGTACTCTTGTCACTGGATGCCTCACTCCTGACTCCGCTCAGTTCCACTGTTTTATCCTGGTTCCCTCCTACCCTACAAGGCAGCAACCACAAATCAACTTGTCTGTCTTGTACCCAAATAGTCTTGATGCTTGTGCTTGGAGACATGTACCTTGGGCTCTTACATTTAATCTAATCAGTTGGTAGATATAAAATATATGCAAATGTGTTAGAAGAATTACTCTGCGTCGGACGCCTGAGGCACCTAATGTTCCTTAATCAGTCCATGGGCTAACTAATAATACCCAGTCTGATTTGTTTAATTTTCTACTTATAAATGGACTGTAGAAAATTAAGAAAACATGTTAAGCCATACATATTCCATTTATGTGCATGATCTCTGTTACTAAATTGAGATAATGAAAAAATATAACTGTGCATAAGATCACTGGCAATTTGCTTTCCCTTATTATAAATAATTATTTTTCCAGTTTTGTTCACTTCATGCTTTTAACCACCTGGTTCATTTTTATGATTTGGTTGTTTCTTTAGTACTTTCATAATATAAACTACAGCATATATTTAGTGAATATGTGCATATTCACCCACTAAATAATTCTATTATAACAAACCTAGGCATTAGTTCAGGAAGTCCAATAATGATGGCAGTGTGAAAACTGGTCTTTCATTGTTGCACAGGACTGGAGAATCAAACTGATGTGTTTACATGTATATGAGTACATGAATATATTAGAAACTCTTTATAAAATTTCCAATACAATAATGGGATCTGTAAGAAACTACCCAGAGATGCTAACTATGCAAAGACCTGATAAAGTGTCTGTAATTTCAAATAATTTGAACATATAGTCACATATTCAGTTATAATTCATGTTTAATATCAGTATTTGTGATTAATGGCAAAATTCCTCAGTTAATACATTTATTTTTCTTATATCTTGGGTTAAAATTAAATTTTACTTTGATTTGTTTATACTTGGAAGATCAGTTTGAGATACAAAGTTTATGAAAACCTTTCAGAAGTGATAAAATTAAATACTTGCCTAATATCAACTATATGAAAGTCTTCTAGCTACACAACTATGAGAAAAAAAGGATATTGAATATTTTGACTCTTTACTTTAGAATATTAATTCCAGTTTCTGTTTAACTAACTATACCATAAGAGAAAGCAAGATTAGGAACATACTTTTGTTAATGGGGAAGTCTGGGTTGTGTTAAAATGAATATATGTACACTTCCTCAAAGAGGAGAAATCAACGTATGTCCTCTTAGGATTCGCAATGTCTGTCCATTTGGATTTAGCACAGACTGCACTTTATTGAGAAAACCATCTACCCTTTCACCAAGTTATCATAATTTTTAGAAAGAGGTTTTCCTCTGGTCCAAGCTGTTTTCTAATTCTTACCAAAAAATCCAAAGACCACCCCCCCGCCAACAAAAAAAAAAAAAAAAAAAAAAAAAAGGGGGGAAAATGAAAACTCAAAGAACAGGATTTAAATCAAGTGGAGGAATCAAGACTCCTAATAAGAATAAAAAGTGACTAAAGGAAGCATTAAAGAATTATTGTAAATATTCATTAAGGGGGAAAAATACATAAACAGGAGTCAACCACAATTTGCTAGTATACCCTTGAGCTATCAAGATTTTATTCCACAATTGTTCAAAACTCTAATATATCTTTCCCACTTTCTGTTTCTTTCTAAACTATGAGTTTTCCTGTGTTGTTTCTCTAGAGTTCTTCAGAAAATCTCTTCTTTTATTTAGTATTTATATCACTTAGAACTCATGTATGCTAAGAGTAACAAAAATACATGATTCTTACACGTCTGTCAGACTGCTGACTGATCATAGTATTTTCTTAATCTTGTGATGAGTGTGACAAAAGAAGATATCAACCCAAACAAATTACTATACCTAGGTGTGCAAAAGTGTTTTCTGTGTTCAGATTTGCATGTAGGCCAGACAGTGCTATATGCTCCAGCATGTGAGAGTCTCAGAAAAAAATAATTTCATTAAATGCTTATAATTACCCTTCCAATATTTCTGATTTCCTGGGAAATTAGAGAATTAAGTATATTATGTAGGAAAATAAATACCTGTAGCCTAGGTTATAGAAACCACCCACTACTTCAGTTAAATTACTTTTAATCTGTAATACATCAGACTTTCAAATATTTCAAATAATTTTTTTGTTCTTCCTTCAACTCTTTTACAAACACAGAAATGAGAAGTTGAATCCCAATGGATCTATGCAATATAAATAAATTTAATCAGTACACTCAGAGGACTAATTAGCTGGATAACTTGAGGATATTTTTGATGTCAGAATATAAAATTGTTTTGTGTTTGCTACAGCAATATTCCATGATTGTTATTAAAGAAAGTACAAACCACTTAAAATAAACCATATTTCTGGCAATTCAATATACTAACATCTAATCCTACAATGCCATTCAACTAAATAGGATTTTCTATGTAAAGTAATGACATAGATGTGCAGAATCCCTTCACGTCTTTATGCTCCTTTCTGGAAAATATTGTCAAAATATATTATTATTAATATAATCTATTTGGAATTTCCATAGCTGATTGAGAACATTAATAATTTTTAGTAGACTCCAGTGTATGACACCATATTTTGGATATGTTTATTAAGTTTTTGCCTAATTCAGTCTTTTTATCTATTTAAATTCCAGTCAACAGTGATTGTCATTTTACCTAAGTGAAGATATATTCTGACCATGAGAGTTTCTTCATTACTTGTCATAGGCAATTTTTCTTCATCTTCATAATTTAAATGACTTATCTTAGCATATGAAACTATTCCAACACAGAGCATATACAGCTTCAGACTTTTTAATACAGGGTTATCATGGGAAGGGAGACTGATTCTAAAATCACAACTTTTAGATACATGTAGTTTTCACATTGATAGAAACAAAATTAAGGCTGGAATTCCAAAATGCTGGGAGCATTTTTGTGTTTCAGTGTTTAGAGACTCATGGGTGTTATTCCCTGTGTGTTCAGTTTGGGCATAGCCAGAGAAATTATTCTGGCTGCAGCAGCTCTGGGTTAGACCAAAAGTAACCTCCCCCTCAGTGCTACAGGTTTAACTATTCAGCTACTAACTAAAACCCACTCTCTAGCAAGTGGGTAGAAAATTTGCCTTTCCTCATCAGTTTTCACAGATTTGTTGGTGCTGTTGCTCAAGCTGTTCCCTCCTCTGGGTTGTCATCTCCCCTGTCCATGCCTAAAGCAGCACACCTCGCCCAGCATCGCACCAAAGCACACAGTTAAGAAACTGCTGCAGCACTGATCAGCACAACGACAAGAACACACGAAATACTCTTGTGTCTGGCTATTCAGGTCACTGCTGAATGTTACATGGCCTGGGGTTGAAGATTTTGAGAAAAAAAAGGCTTTTAATTCCTATTCTTCTGATATGTGAAGAATAACTTAGATGCTTTTCTAAAACACCGTTTTTGGTAATGACTTTCATTAAACAGAGTCCTCTTACAACTTGTCTTGAAGGAAATTGTATCTTGTGAATAACAAGCAACACTTTGGGACAAAGTACAGTGGTATTTAGACCTTAAAAAACACTATCCAGAACACAGGAAAGGAATGGCAGGTGCTTTTAGTTATAGGAAAGGATTAAGCCAAGTGCACACTGAGGCAACAAGAGTCTTGATTTCAGGGGCAGGGCAGATTGCCAGATGGAGTGTGTAATTGAGATGAAGAAAGGAAAAATAAGGAATGAAAAATTCCAGTAGTTATATTAAGGTTGGGATACAGAAAGTAAAGGAAGAATGCCAAAACAGTGTAATGGCAAGGGCAGTCTTCAGTAATACAGGAGAGTTGAGTTAGATGTCATTTCCCTCCCCTGTATTGAAGGGTCACTACCATGGCCTCAGATTAATTTTTTTATTTCGTTTTTTGCTGCATTTCTTTGGACAAGAAAATCTCTTTTCAGGACTGTGAGGATAAATGAGCTGAAGATTATGAGTAAGGCAGATACTCTAATAGCAGGGCCAATATGAGTAACATACCCACAGGAGAAAAAAAGGGATCCATCAACAGAGCTTGAATTGAAAGCCAACCTGCAGATGTAAAGTTTTATATTATTTTTCGGTGTAATACCTACTCGTCCTCCGATCCCAGGCACGGTGCCTCTGCTCGGTGGTTGCCTTCCTCACCACTGTGCTACCTCAACCCCCTGTCCGTTAGGATGAGAGCCGAGGGAACCCCGAGGATTCCACACAGGGAGGAAGGCGTGGAGGGTCGTCTTGGGTTTGGTTCAGGAGGAATCACAAAGGCAGGAGCGACTCTAAGCTTCAGGCAACAGAGAGGTTTATTCCCTGGAACCCCAAAGTCAAAGGAGCCCCGACTAGCTCTCGACAGCAACTTATGTAGTACAATAAACAACCAATCAGGGTAAAGGCTCGGGGTGGGATTAAGGCGGGAGCTTTCAACAGCAGCAAATAATATAGAAACAGGGGAGTGGTTTGGGGATAACAACAAATCATAAACAGGGGTACAAAGAACTTTCCAGAACAACCTGTCAATCACCTGTGTGATAGACAAATAACATATTCAATAGGAACAAGGGGTGTCAACTTTGGGTGTTAACTGGGGTGTGACTATAACCAGGCTAAACCATGGATGTTTTTATAGCAGGGGGGCGACTCCCCGATGGACCAATCCACCAGGAAGTCCTCAAGCCCCTAGGTCTCGTTTCTATATTGACAACTGCCACATCTCCCCCTTTTCTTTTATTTAAAAAAGCTCGTTGTACTAACGATACTAGAATATTTTTTAAGCAACCAAACATACTTAACACGATAACGATGATGATTAGGATCCATAAAATAGATTTCAACAAGTCCATGCCCCATTTTGAAATGCCCCAGTCACTCATTAGATGGTCCAACCAGTCTTTACTTTCAGTCCTTAGTTGAGTGAATTGTCCTTGCAGTTCTTGTAGCGTTGCATGGATGCTTTTTGAATGGGATGATAAGTTCATACAACACATCCCTTCAAAGTCCTCGCACCCGTGCCCGTGTGCGAGAAGGAGAAAGTCAATCGCCGCCCTGTTCTGCAGGGTGGCGTGCCTAGTAGTGTCCTTATCTTCCAGCAGCTGGGTCAATGCCCAGGACGTGAGGTTGGCTTGTCTGCCAAGCCAACACTCTAAATGGCCTAATTCCCCCAAGGCCTTAGCTGCCGCCACCCAGGGCACGAATATGGAGGCAGCCACCCTCTTTGAAAAACTCCAATGTTCAACAGCCGAATTGCAACTTTCGTCCCAAATTCTGAGTGATCTTTTTTGACGGGTCAGATTATAGAATTTTCTCCATTCAAGTAATTTGGGTCTTGTTGGGGGTCATGAGGGTGAGTTGGCCCAACGTGCATGGCCCACCTGAAAGACGGGACGGTATCCCAGCCCAGACTCTATCTCCACAGATTAAGAATACGCCGGAGGGGAGAGTCTTCGGGACGGGCGTGGACTTGGACCATTTGAGGACAGATCTCGTGGTATAGTTACACTGATCTTTTTAGGGGATGCACATCCTGATATGGAATTTTATCATATCCTCCAAATATTTTAGCATCTTCCCACTTAGGGAAGTAGTCAAAATTGATACAAAAGTCAGCTTTGGAGGACCCCAACAGTGCCAATTCTTGGGGCTCCTCTGGTGCATGGGGAAGGGTCCTCATCCACGCATCCCAGTTGTCAACAGGTTCGGGCCTTTTACCTGCGAAGGAGGTGTCATTCATTCACAGGGGGATACCTACTAGGCAGGTCGACATGGGATCTGAAGTTGCACCCATACTCAAACACATGCTGTCTTGGTTTAGGGCTTTGGCTAACGTGATCCAGATATTCTCTTGTGGCTGTTGTACAAGCCATCCTTCGATTCGGGGCAGGACGTTCAGCATCACCCACATCAGGGCCATGATGACTCCCGTGGTTTTCATTGTCATGGATCCTTTAAATCTAATATCAAAACAAACATGAATAACTTTTGAATCAAACCAAAACAATTTTTCAATTTTCTGATTCCTTTCAACTCCTCTCCGCCTCCCCCTTTTCTTTTACTTAAATTAGGATACAAGGTGGGATAGGGTTATTACGGGACTGTTAGGTTGGGATATAAACAAGGAGAATAAGGTAAGTGAAGGGATATGGGGTTGGAACACAGGGTAGTCTTAGAGGGAGTGTCGTAGAGGGGTTAATCATAAACTATGGCTTCTCTGTCTGGTATTCGCTGGTCGCTGATCGGTACACGTCATATCAGGTAAGTCCTTTCCCTTTCCATTTCTCCTTTTTCTTCTTTTCCATGCGACTGATGGATTGTTGTCGCTCTTATCCTTGTCTTTCCCACGATCCTCCACATACGGCTTCACATTTTTTGCCGGAATCCACCGCGGACCGCCTGGGGTGGAGACACATGCATACCCCCTCCCCCAGACGATTAACGGTGCGGGACCTAAAATTTGATGACTCTGCGGATCCTTAAACAGCACCGGCGGTCTTTCTGTCAATTTGGAATTTGTCGAATTCATGAAATGCCGGAAGACGGGGGGAGTTGGCTCACTATCAGAGCAATTTAAAAAATTTAACGTAAACAGAGCCTTGCAGAGGCGCTCAACGGGCGACTTCTCTCCTGCCTCTCCCCGCTGCTGTGTAAGGATGCGTTTAATATCTTGATGTTTCCTCTCAACTAACGCTTGTCCCGACGGAGAATGTGGAATTCCGGTCGTATGTTCTACTCCCCAGTTTTGAAAAAACTGACGCAAGGAGGCAGATACATACGCCGGTCCGTTGTCTGTTTTAATCTGTTTTGGAATTCCCAAAACTGCAAATGCCATAGTAAAATGTTTTTTGGCATCTCTCGCCTTCTCTCCGGCATGAGCCGAGGCGAAGAGAGCGCCTGAAAATGTGTCTACTGACACGTGTATATATTTCAACTTCCCGAAAGGTGTAAAATGGGTGACATCTGATTGCCAAATCTCATTGGAGTTCAACCCCCTAGGGTTGACTCCTGCGTTGAATGTAGGTATTTGATAGGATTGACATGATGGACATGTGGCCACTATTGCCTTAGCTTGCTCCAAGGATAGGTGAAACATCCTACGGAGTGCTGGCGCATTCTGGTGAAAGAATTGATGGCTAAGGCGAGCCTGTGCGAATGTGTCAGGTACGGTACACTTCATCACAGGCATCGCCAGAGCATCGGCTCTCGCATTGCCTTCAGATATAAAACCTGGCAAGCCAGAATGTGATCTTACGTGCATCACAAAATATTGATGCTGGCGGTGGGACAATAACATTACGAGCTGCGCAAGCAAGCCAAATAATTTTTTATTTGGGACCTCTCTCAGTAAGGAATGCTCTGCTCTAGAAACTACTCCTGCCACATATGCCGAATCAGTTACGAGGTTGAGTGGCAGTTCCTCAAACCTCTCAAACACTCTAACTACAGCAGCTAGTTCAGCTATTTGAGGGGAACCCTCAACTATCTGAACTTCTTCGTCCCACTGGAGGGTCTCTGGATCTCTCCAAGTCAACACCGACTTATGAGAAGAGCCAGAGCCATCTGTAAAAACTGTTAGAGCATTCTTAATTGGTGTTTTACTTTGAGCCACATCAGGAGCCAATTTAAACTCAGTATTGAACAATTGGTGTTTTAGCTTTTGGTTGCCAATTTGGCCTGAGTAATTTTCGAGGGCAAGCTGGAGGTCCTCACTTTCTTGGAGCACTTCTTCAAAACTATTCTGCTTCCAAGGAACTTGGATGTACGCAAAATCACATCCTGCTAGTACACGGAGCCGGTGCCGAGCCTTAATGATCAGCTCGGCCACCAATTCCTGTGGCCTTGTTATTGTCTTGGACGATGTGTGAGGCAAGAAAATCCACTCCACGATTAGGAGCGACTCCTTGACCCCCTCGTCCCACTGAAAAATGAGACCATAATACCTTGGTGTCTTTCCCAGTACCATAAATCGGTACGGGAGAATCGGGTTAATTCTGTGTGCGTGTTTTGTGGAGATCGTAAACATTACCTTCTTGATGACCTGTTCGGCCTCTGGTGTCACGGCTATTGGGGCGTCTAGGGCTTGTCCTCCTCGTAGCAGCTCAAATAAAGGTGACAACTCTGAAGTTTTCAGTCCGAGGAGCGGCCTGATCCAGTTTATCGATCCACACAGTTGATGAAGTTCGCGCAAAGTTGACGGATGCTGCTCTAACTTCAGCAACTGCGGTGTTACTGTTGTCTCCTGGATCTTCATTCCCAAGTACTTCCAAGGTGGCATCCTCTGTATCTTTTCGGGATGTACTTGCATTCCCACGTCCTCGATGGCCTTGACAACCTCCTTTAAGGCAGAGTCTAGAGTCTCTCGGTTAGGTGAGCACACTAATACATCGTCCATATAATGATAAATCTTTGACTGTGGAAAGGTTTTCCTAACCGGGGAGAGCACCTCCGAGACATACCATTGGCAAATTGCTGGGGAATTTTTCATTCCTTGAGGCAATACGAGCCAATGATAATGTCTCATCGGTGCCTCCCGGTTTATGGAAGGCACTGAAAATGCAAATTTCGGCGCGTCGTCAGGGTGCAAAGGAATACTAAAAAAGCAGTCCTTAATGTCTATTATAGCTAGAGGCCAATTCTGCGGTAACATTGCAGGTGATGGGAGACCTGGTTGGAGGGGGCCCATTTCCTCCATCACTTTGTTCACTGCTCTTAGATCTTGTAGCAGCCGCCACTCGTTCTTTTTTGGTTTTTTGATAACAAAAACTGGAGTGTTCCAGGGGCTGGACGATGGCACAATGTGACCCTTAGCCAGTTGTTCGGCAACAAGGTCTTCTAGGGCGCGCAACTTCTCTCCTCTGAGGGGCCACTGCTCCACCCTCACCGGTGTGTCAGTGAGCCACTTGATAGGTGGGGTGGAGCGCGCCGCAGTGGCCCCGACTAGAAATTCTGGGGTGTAAAAGGAATTTCTAGTCTCGCACCCCATTGTGCCATCGCGTCCCTTCCCCATAACGTAAAACCTGAGGGGACAATATAGGGTTTTACGCAAGCTACCCGTCCTTCCGGACCCTCAATGGAGATGTTTGTGAGGCTCCTTTTGGGGGTAATTTGGCCACCCACTCCAACTAAGTTTCCTGGGGAAGGTTTTGTTCCCCATTCCGCTGGCCATTCTGTCTCTGCTATAACAGTGACGTCGGCGCCTGTATCTAGCATTCCCACTCGATCTATTTCGGAATGCCCATTTCGCAGTCTACATTGAAAAACAGGCTTGTCTTTTCCCACAACACTTGTCCACCACACACACGGTGTGCGAGCATTTCTAGGTATATTCTCGGGCAGCACAATCGCTTGTGCCAGCCAGGTACCTTTTGGAAGAAACCATGGTATGTGGTTGGGTTGTATGGTCACTGCAATGTTCTTCCCCGGTGCGTAAGTCTTAACTTCAGGAATCACAAAGATCCCCGGTGGACTCTTATTGGAGTCACCAATAATTAATACAGTCACGGGTGTCATGGGTGGATTTTTAATTGTCGCAGGAACACGTTGGGTGTCATCACGCGTTATATGTTCAACAAAAGCACTCACCAATTGGAGTCTCTCAAATGGTGTAGGTGATAAGTCTCCTGGATAAAGCTGTTGGTGTTGGATGTTTCTAGGCTCTAATGGTGTAGTGTCGTCAGAGGTAGCAGTCCTTAATTTGTTGAAGGAGCGCGAGGCTGCTTCGCGCTCCCATCCTGGTTTCCCGACCAGTAGGGTGATGGTGTTTGAGGGATCCACCATGGCATCGTTGGTGGGTACCATCCCCACGGCGGAGGATTTGGTGGCGCTTGCGGTTGTGGTGCTGGTGGGAAAGACTTGGCAGAATTGTTAGCTTGAGTCTTATTCTTATTTAGTTTTGGTTTTTTACAGTCCTTTGCAAAATGTCCAGTTCCATTACAATTGAAACACTTTTGTTCTTGTTGACCTGCATTTGTCTTTGATGTCTCCTTAGTATATTGAGTTTCTACTGGATATGTCACTTTACATTTATGTCCACACATTTTTGATTCATTCCCTGGTACACGTGGTTTAATTTGTGCACACTTTTCTGTAATTTGCTCAATCGTTGGTGGGGGGTCAATGGGAAACATCTCAATAACTCGTTTACACTGTTCATTCGCATTTTCTTTAGCTAATTCAGTTAGCATTTCTCTCAGCATCACTGGATTGCTGATAGCTTTACTCATCGCCTCCCTGAGGCGATCCACAAAGGCTGTGAAATTCTCATCCGGACCTTGCCGGATCGTTGTGTAACTAACTGGAGGCCCCATGTCAATAGACATGGTAAACAAAATGTTTTTTGCTGCTAACTGTACATCCCTTAGTATTTCCTCTGGAATGTTATTTGCTTGGTCACGAGGTTTGGATTGATTCCCCTCCCCCACAAGATGGTCTATAGTAATATTGGCTTTATTTGGGTCACCTTTATATGATTCAAGCAACTTTGTTAATTCTCTTCTCCATCTTTTGTCCCATATCCAGTAGTGACTCTCAACTAAAAGACTTGACATCAGCGTTTTGATGTCATCAGGTACTAAGACAGATGATTTAAAGGTTGCATTTATAAGTCCTTTAAAATATGCTGAATCTCTTCCAAATTCTTTTGAGGCTTTACAGATTTCTTTTATCGTTTGTTGTGGGAGAGGCTCCCATCTGGGATTGGCACCTGTCCTATTGTATGTCACTGGTGCTACAATGGGTGTGGGCAAGGCTGCTGCCAAGGCTTGTTGGCTATAGGCTTCAGGCACACCCCCTTCCGGTGTAGACCCGTGGGAACCGAAAGCCTGGGCGTGGGAAAGTGGAAGGGGGGCGGGGTTCCCAGGGGAGGAGACAGGGAGGTGGGCGGGGTGCGCGACGGCAGGGGTGGAGGGTGTTGGGGGGTGGAGCTGGGAAGGAGGGAGGGGACCCGTAGGATTGACATCGCCGGCCGCAGAGGGTGGGACCGACGCGTGACCAATCGATGCCAAGGGGGTAGAGCTAGGGAAGGGGGTTAGGGGGTTCCCGCCGCGATCTCCCGCGCATGCGCCCTGAATTCCGCAGTGCGGCAAAACTAATTCAATGGTATACCGTGGCGCAGTGAAAATTCCCCTGCCGCCATCTCCCGATGGCGCAGTAAGAATTCCCCCGCCGCCACTTCCCAATGGCGCAGTAAGAATTCCCCCGCCGCCACTTCCCGATGGCGCAGTAAGAATTCCCCCGCCGCCATTTCCCGATGGCGCAGTAAGAATTCCCCCGCCGCCGTTTCCCGATGGTGCGGTAAGAATTCCACCGCCGCCGTTTCCCGATGGCGCGGGTTTAAATTCTATTAAACTATTATAACGTGGGGAGGGACACACAACCGGTGCAACTGGGGACGGAGGGAAAGGAGTAAGGGCTGGGGTGGGATCTGTCTTGGGTGGATCCGTCCCAGGACAGAAGGGGTCGGTGGGATCACGAACAGAATCGGAGCTTCTGTGGCTCCGGATTTCTCCCTCACGCTGCTCGCTAATGAGGGGTATCCTGCCGTTTTCCACACCGGAGGGAAGAGGGATCGGGTTAGTGGCATTAGGGTCACTTTTCGGAGAAGGGGGAACAGCTTTATCTAAACCAGAACTCTTCTCCCCGTTGTTAGATAAAACTCGATAAATCGCGATTTGTAACCCGAAAAATTTCTGAACTGCAAATCGCCCCTCGCTGTCACATTCGTTTAGTTTAAATCCTACACGATCCCAAAATTCTAAAGTAAAAACCTCTTTTGGTGCTTCAAAAGAAACATTTTCGATTACCCACTTTACAAATTTCCGTAATAACTTTTTGTCAAATTTTTCCCCTGAAGTAACTAACTGAACTTTTAAACCGTAATAAATAAATGAAAGCTCCTTTTCCCTCTTATCAAGGTGGTTGCCCATCCTTACTATAGAAGAAAACTCCCCCACCTTAAACTTAAAAAAAAAAAAAAACGCGGCGGAACAAAGTCCAAGCACTCACTTGCTCTGCGAATTCTTCTCCGAATTCTTTTTCGCCGGCTTCTTCAAATTCCCCTCTCTTCTCGAGGGTCCCCTCTCTTGTCGAGGGCAAACCACCAAAAGAAATCCAAAGAAATGGGGGGGCCTTTGGGGAGTGAGCTGCTTTCCCGCTCCCAGAGCCGGGGGTCGCAGCTCGACCTGCAGAAGCTGCTTTCTTAAACGAAAGGCGGTTTCGCAGGGAGTGGCCCGCAACGGCGTCTTCGCTGCTGGTAGCGAGCTGTCTTTCGTGATTCCTCCAGGACCCACTCACGTTGGGCGCCAACTGTAAAGTTTTATAATATTTTTCGGTGTAATACCTACTCGTCCTCCGATCCCAGGCACGGTGCCTCTGCTCGGTGGTTGCCTTCCTCACCACTGTGCTGCCTCAACCCCCTGTCCGTTAGGATGAGAGCCGAGGGAACCCCGAGGATTCCACACAGGGAGGAAGGCGTGGAGGGTCGTCTTGGGTTTGGTTCAGGAGGAATCACAAAGGCAGGAGCGACTCTAAGCTTCAGGCAACAGAGAGGTTTATTCCCTGGAACCCCAAAGTCAAAGGAGCCCCGACTAGCTCTCGACAGCAACTTATGTAGTACAATAAACAACCAATCAGGGTAAAGGCTTGGGGTGTGATTAAGGCGGGAGCTTTCAACAGCAGCAAATAATATAGAAACAGGGGAGTGGTTTGGGGATAACAACAAATCATAAACAGGGGTACAGAGAACTTTCCAGAACAACCTGTCAATCACCTTTGTGATAGACAAATAACATATTCAATAGGAACAAGGTGTGTCAACTTTGGGTGTTAACTGGGGTGTGACTACAACCAGGCTAAACCATGGATGTTTTTATAGCAGGGGGGCGACTCCCCGATGGACCAATCCACCAGGAAGTCCTCAAGCCCCTAGGTCTCGTTTCTATATTGACAACTGCCACATGCAGATATCTATTTCCTAGGCAAATTTAGCAGTGCAGCTGAGTCTAGTTGGGTAATATGGATCTGAAATATGTAAGAAGGTAAATCTTGGTCAAAAATTAGAGGCGATTCTTCAATATGACTCTGACTTAAAATTATATCTAGAACCAAGTTTTCATTATTCAAGATTCCTTATTTGAGAGTGGAGCTGAAGGAAGAATAGTTAGAAGAGAAATTGTACTGTATTTCAAAATAATAAGCAACTACATTGTGTAATTAATTAACTTTTTCCTTTATTATTTATAATATAATATAAACCATACACATAGCAAGTTGAATTTTTCTGTATATAATAGAAAAATGCTGTTTCAGGAAGATAAATAAGTCGCTGTGTTGTGTGAAAAATGATCAGTAGATACAGATATTAAAGAGAGATTCTCTTCACTTTCCTGTGAGAAGCCACAGGGTCTTCATCTCATTGTTATGGAAGCTCCCATGAGATGCTTTTTGTAATCAGCATATTCACAGTCCCTTTGGGATAACATTTATTATTAGCAAAAGTATTGCGGCATTTGAAATCAGAAATAAAAAATTTATAACAGGGTTTATGAGTAGAACATGAATCTCTAGTGAATACAAGTACATAGAGTAGTGAATTTATAATAAACTGTATAAAGCAGTACTCTTTTGAATACTTAACACGCTCTGCTAAGTTTTGTAAGTAAACTTTTTGCATTAAATTCCAAAGTCAAGGGATCAAGCTGACCTCAAAGACCTAATCTTCCACTATATCTGTGAAATATGGATTATCCATCTAGGCCTTGACTCAGCCAAGTATTTCAGCATGAATTTAACTTTTTAAATTCTTTGCTGAGCTACAGTAAGAACAGCATAATGCAGAATCCCATTTTATTGAACAAGGTGACAAGTAATAATTTCATCTGTTTACTTTTGATATTTTTGAAGAAAGAATTGCTGATAACCAGTTTTGATGCTAAGATTTTCTTTTCAGACTATTTGTAATAAGTCTATGACCCTTCTTTCATAAATAATTAGTCAAGAATACAACCTTACATGAGTAACTTTTGCAAATCAATGAAACGGTGCATCTAAATGAGCATAAGAAATTACTTGTTCAAGCATATTTCAAGGATGAAGATCCACACAGGGAGTTAAAATGTGTACAAAAAGAGAGTGTTACAACTAATTCTATAAAGAATGAATATATCTTCCTGGCAAAATTCAAATGAAGAAAAGTGTTAATGGGAAAGTCAGAAAATAATCTGCAAGAAGATTATCCTGACAGTTACAGATGACAATATTTTCAGAAGAGCTTGGATTAAAATTAATTAAGAATAAATTACATAATTAATAGAATTATATTAAATTTTGTACAATTTTAATATGATGTATTACATAATTATATTAATAACAAGATTAATAATATTAAGTTACATATTTCTTCCCAGAAATACTACGCTCACATTTGCCACCAGCTTCATTTTCTCAGTGTTTCTCAGCTCCCTATACTATGCATCTAACAAAAATTTTTGCCTTTATGGAAATCAACGGCAAAGTGCTAATTTCTAACAGTAGAGCCAGGATTTAGCCCAGGATGAAAAACTGCATTCAAGGCAGACTTAAGTCCTGTCCCTGGGACAAGAAAACAGGGAAACTATTTCTGAGGCTCACAGTAAGGCTCTGAAGGATATGGCTAATACCTCATGAGCAGACGACCCCATGCTTAGTCTTTCATATACATCCAGCTACACTGTTAAAAGGAAAATTCAGGATATATGGAGCCAGATGTGCTGATGACATGAACTAGCAGCTGCTCTGGAGTCTGAACTGCCATACCAGATAAAATCTGTCCCATGGAGGTTAGCACAACTGACCTCTGCATGTGTGTGGCTCACAGTCCTCAGTCGTGAAGCCATCTAAGAAACCTGGCAGAACAGGGAAGAGTCAAACCCAAATGAGAACATGGTGTATATTATCAGTCTTCTCTCATGTTTCTGATTCCTTCCCTCTGAATGGCACAATGAAACTCATTTAAATTAATCAGCAGCATGGTTAGGAAACGCAGAAGAAAAGAGCAACACAGAAAATTTTACATAATTTTAATAAATTGAAGTTGAGTTATTTGTGGCTGAAACAAGAAAAGTGCTAAAAATACAGGGCTAGAAAATGTAATTAGGAGCTGTGCTTATGTTACTGAAGAAAATATTACCCCAGCCACTACATGCTCACCCACTGAAAGAAAAGACTGTCCTGTATCATGAAATTACCATACAGCAGTAGGCATTTATTTTTGCACTGGTATTTTTGGTTTAGAATTGAGGTAATTTCAGTTCTGTTGAGGGTGAAACTTAAAAAGGTTGGCAAATGAGCTGTTTCAGTAAAAGAACTCATGAGTTCTCTTGCTGTGCAAACCTCTTGATTGTAAACACCTCTGGGAGATATCTGTAATTCTTTCTGGTCAGATGGTAAATACCATAAAATCAGCCTCTCACAGTCTTTTTCTGCCCTGGCTTGCTTGTGGTCCCAGAGAAGTCTCAAAAGAGCAAAATGAATAAACAAGCTGACAGGAATTTTTAGACATCAGGGAAGATTTCCATGAGATTAATTTAGAAGAGGGTAGGTTGCTATTTTGGCTCTAATATTTACTAGTGATAGACTTTTGGGGTCTTCAGGCTGGTTCTGAAGGTTTTTGGATAGCCATTACTGGGTTTTGTATATCACTCGCATGAGATTCTGATTTTTTTAACAGACGTCTTTACAACTAAACATTCCTTTCTAGAAAAGAAAACCCACCCCCATGACAGGAGGGTCAGAACTTGATGGTTTTTAAGGTCCCTTCCAACCCAAACCATCCTATGATTCAATAATAAGCAATCCTGGGACAAGTCCCTCATTTCAAGTGAGTAACTGCTTCTATGCTTCCAGGCTTCTCTGAGAAGTGGCCAGAATCTATATTTGGATTCATTCTTCAATCGTTTCCTCTCTCATCTTTAATTCACGGTTTAGCCTCTGCTGTGCTGGTTTATATTTATTCTGTAGAATGGCTAAACATTCTAATTCTGAAAGAAATCTCTCCATTCTCAACCAAACTCTGTGCCAAAAAGGTAAGTCATGAAATAATATACCTTTGCACAGAAGCCAAACATGTGGCAACCACCTGAGAAAGGAGGCTATGAAAGCAAAAACATGTCTTGCTACTGCAACAAGAGCTTTAAAATATTACAGTTGCCTTCTGGCCTGTAAAAATAATGCAGGTTTGAGCAATAACCTAGAGTAAATAGTTGCTTATTTTCCCATGGAAGTTTTATAACTTTCCTTTGTTTATGACTTCAAAGACCCGATTTGCTTACCTTCCCAGTGTTTTCATATGCTATAATTTGTAAAATAAAATGAGATTTTTGTGCTTAATGCAGTTAATAATGCCCTGCTAAAAAAAGATAGTATCTATACTTTTAGTGCAATATTCATGTTTTCAAACAATACGGATGAATTTTCACTTTCAGTTTATTTCAGTGTTATTAAGGATTATATATAACACTATGTCTCTATATGAGCATCCTCTAAGTCAAATAAATTTCTGGTACTGAGACTGTAAGCTGCTTTGAAAATAGGGGTCATTCCCTAAGTCTTATGATACCTCATGAGTAAATTTAACAAAATGCTTTCATAATCAGCATTACGCATGTGAAGCAAAGTATAATTACATTGTTGTTATGTTAAACTGTTATGGGCATATTACTATTACCTTGCTATCTCTTTGTGCTGTGACAGAAACAGAGAAGGTATACTTAGCTCACCAGGATGATGTTTTGAGGATCACATTATGTAATTTTTATTCTGATTATGACTCTCTGTTGGTTCATTGACTGTTTGGCAGGTAGGTTTTTGGCTACCTTTTGTGGTGGTTCCAAGTCCCCAGAAAACCCCTTTCCCCTGACTAGGAAGCCTGGCTGGGGACTCCCCTGGGGCAGAGCCCGGGGTGGTTTGCCCTGTGGATGGGCCGGGCTTCCCGGGGGCTGGCTACCCTGTTCCCAATTGTATCATCTCCTTGCCAGTCTCCCCTTCTCCTCCCCCTTCCTTTCCCAGTTGGTTCCTGTCCCCCGATCCCTCCCTGGTTCCTCCCCCGAGCCCATCAGGGATTGGTTTGTAATCCCTCAATAAAAGTCTGATGCAGAAGGTGCCCCAGGTCTTTCACCTGGGTGCCCAGAGAGGTATTGATACGGTGTCTCTATTATCCCGGGTGAAAGAACCCTCCCACGATACTCTGGCTCTTCGGTTACAGTGGCCACCGTAAAGGCAGGCGCAGCCTGCGGCAAGGGGCGTGAGACCCGACAGCAGGGAACCCGCAGGGATGCTGGCTGTAAACGCTGTAGGGCTGCTGTCCGAGACCCTGCTGGGCAGCTGGCCGGCCCACGCCAACGGCCACAGCTACCTTTTGTTTTCCCATGTGTTTTAAATTAACATTCTAAGATCAGCATGAAAAAAAGAGACTACTTGTACTGGTTACGCAAGGCCTAAAAAATAGTAGTAGTAGTATCCATCATAGCAGCAGTATTATAAGCAGTAAAACTAATACTAATTCTATCAGTATGGAAACCTGCTTTAGTACATGAACTATTTCTTTGCCTGTTGTCACCTGAAAATAATCTATGAACTCCAGTTGATGCTGATCAGTGATAAATTTGATACAGAAAGATTCTTGATGGCTCAAGAAGGTTTGAATACTTCAATAGAAAAATTTTCAATACATACCAGACACTCTTTCTAATATGGTCTTTCTCTGACCTGAAAGCAACAACAAATCATTAGGCAATCAAATAGAGTGGGCTGCCATTACAGTTAGGGCATTTCCTTCTACTCCTGGACAACATCCTTCTTGCAACAATTCAACTTACTGCTTCCCGTCTTGCATTAATGGACATGAACGACTAATTAGATCTTAATACAGATATTTGTAGAGGATGCTGTGAGGTCCTGTCTAGATGATTTTATACCTACTTCTCTCTTCTTACCTTTGGAGTGTTTATGTAGCAATTCAGGTTAGCATAACAATCCACGGAGTGTATGGAAGGATTTCCTTATGTAATATATTTGCTTCCCAATGTCTCCAGGTCCTTTTGCCCTTTTCAGTCATTGCCAGGAACAAAGCAGAAAAATAAGGGGTTTATTTAAATGTTTACAGACTCACAATGATTTCTGTAAATAGCCCATTTCAAATATGTTGAACTATTCTACTTTTGTATAACAGCATTTTTTTTTGTTAGTTTTTGTCTTTTATTCTTTCATTGGAGAGAATGTTCTTACAGAGATAGTAAGTCACTAGAATTAAAAGGATGTGGTATTGGTGTATGTACAGTGAAGAATGGACATTTTGTGTTGAATTCAAAAGGATTAAACTGACATGTGAAGAGGATAGATAGGTCTGACTTTAAATGTATTTCCAACTATGTGTATAAAGGATTTTTTAAAGGCAGGGTGAGAAAACAACTATACCACATAAAGCAAGATGGAGAGGGTATGGCAAGTATACAGAGAGAGCATGTCACTAATTAAGTCTTCATGGAAGGGTAAGCATTTTTTTTAAATGCATGCTTTAAATATCATGGTTTTTGTCGAGGGCTGAAATATACAGAGAAGGATTGTACACACCACAATATTTAGTTGTAGTATACAATTCTGTACTTTTCCACTTTTCCACTTTTCATCTTTCTGTCTCCCATCACTTGCATCCTCAGAATAAAAGAACTGTGCATATTCTGTTCCATCTTTACATTTAATTGCTACTATGGAAGACATAAATTCACTCAAAAGATGTGCAGCCAGCAACACAGGGCTGCTTTCCTGAAGAGCTGTGCTAAATCAATCAGCTATACAAAATGTGTTATTAAGCAATAGGCTGAAATCAATCAGTGTTAGTAGAAAGAATACATAAAAAGTCAAACTCAACACCAGCTCCAGCCTATTTTTTAGTTTAGATACTCTGCAGAGTTCTAAGCAGATTGAGACAATAATATTTCAAACTGAAATTGAGTTCAGAAAGTGTGTATGTATGGGAAGGGATGGGTTTTCATATTGTTCTACTTATATTTTTGTTTTTCTGCCTGATTGACAATATAAACTTTGAGATTTCTGATGTCTATATGAATTTCTTATTTCTAGTGATAAGATGAACGGAAAATGTACATTTCTTTAAAAAGTTGGAGAATTTCATTGTACACAATAAAACATGCTGTCAGTACTTACCATCCTCAACATCTGTTTAAATTATTACAACAAGTCCTATGTAGACAGAAGAATTTTAGCTTTTTATTTTTAATGGAGAAACTGGGGGAAGGTATTCTCTCTTGTTCAGTACTTAATTAGCTCTGTAAAAGTGAGAAACTTCATTTATTCAACTGGTATGAAAAACTGTATTGGTTATGAACCAAATCCAAATCACAAGTTCCACTTGGGATAATAGCTGAATAGTAAATCAAACACACGTGACATAAACAAGTGTTCTTTATTACAAAGGCTTTGTAGTATAACTTGCATCATAAACCAAATCTAACAAGATGCACAATTTTGCAGTCTAAGAAAGACAATATGCTCTTTATTAATTTTCCTCATTTTTGATCAAGGTTATTTTTAAAATTACGTTAGAAAACCCAACAATTACCTAATAAGTTCGTTTTGTCCCCTCGACTGTGGATGTTGAATTGATCTGAATTGTTTTGTCTGAATTCCAGATCTTAGATTATATCAGGATGCAACTAGGCACTAACTTCCATTTGTTCTGTTTTGACTATGTTTTCTGCATATTGTTAAGTGTCACATCTCCTCTAAACTGCAGAAAATCTTAGACGTTTAACTCTGCTCCTGGGAACTTGCTATAAATATACTTGTGTTATGCTGTCTTGTAGTTTCTTCCTAATCTAGTCTGAAGCCAAGACAAAAGACAGTCAATATTCAGCATTGAAGCTGGAAAAAAAAGTCAAAATTCCTTGATTAAGCAATCTCCATAAGGTTAAAAAACTCAGAAATTAAATGTTGAAAAGCTTCCTCAAACTCTCTGGCTGTGAGAAGAGTATGACAGCAGATGTATGTTGTCTGCATGCCATTAATTTTATATTTCCTTGCTTTCAAACATTTGTTTACTTAAGTAGAAACTTCCTCTTGAATGGTCAGGCTTTCCAACCTTAAAATTTGTGAGGTCTGTGGGTTTATATTTTATCTATGCTGCAATATCCTTTCAAGGCCTTTTCCAAAGAGGCTAGTTTCGTGTCTGTTAATAATTTTTGTTTTCGTGACTGAAGCTAAGAAACACCATTCCAATGCAGTGTGAAAAATGTGGCTATGTTTATTATTAACAAGACCATCTTACAAGATAATCTTGTTAATAATGCAAGTCACACCAGTGCACAAATTTTCTTCTTGAAAAACTTTATTTCCTCTGATGCTTTTTCATCTTATGGGACTATCTTACATGTCACTTTATAATTTACTGCTATATTATGCAGAGGAACTTGTACACAGGTTTACTGTAAAGTAAATTTTGCTTAATAACCAGTTCTGTAACAGTTTTAATGAAAAACATATGGGAAAACATGCTTTGTGCATGTCAATGATGTCAACACAGAAAAATCCCCAAAGTTGTATATATAAAGGGAATCACATAGCCTAGGAGAATTAGGGATCCTAATTCGTCCCCTGGTGCGGGATCCTGCATCTGCTTTTGTTGAATTCAAATGGGTTCCTTTCTGCCCATCTCTCCAACATTTTGAGGTTCTTCTGAAGGGCTGCACAGCACTTGGGGGTATTGGCCACTCCTCCCAGCTTGGTGTTGTCAGTGAACTTGCTGAGGAGGCATCTGGACCTTCATCCCAGTCACTGATGAAGAAGTTAAACAATAGTGGATCTAGTATTGAACCCTGGGGGACACCACTCATGACAGGCCTCCAGCTAGATTACCTGATCATGACCCTCTGGGATCTGCTATTCAGAGAGGTCTCAATTCACCTGATTCCCTGCTCATCCAACCCAGACTTCCTGAGTTTGTCTATGAGGATGCTGCTGAAGTCCAAGTAGAAAATACCCACAATTCTTCACTCATCCATCCAGGTAATTTTTTCATTGTAAAAGCAATCTGGTTAGCCAAGCATGATTTACCTTCAATGAATGTATGCTGACTACTTCTAATCACTTTCTTATCATCCCTGGGGCTACAGACAGCCTCCAGAATGAGGCATTCTGTCACCTTTCCAGGGATTGAGGTGAGGCTGACTGGTAGGTAGTTCTCTGGTTCTTCTTCTTGCGTTTTTAAAGACTGGGATAGCATCTGCTTTTTCTTCTTTTTCTTATCAGAGAGAAAAAGGAACTAGAGTTACAAAAGGAAAATTTAGTTGAAGCTTTTTGAAAAAAATGAGGTGAAAAAACCCACTAATATGAGGTATGTATATTAAAGAAATAAGGAGAAATACCCTTGTGCCCTAGAAGCTGTGCAGCATGCAAGAGGTAAGAAGTGTTCTGTTCTCCAGGAAATGGAGATTTAGGGCTGGGGATATTCTTTCATCAACAGTGTGCCAGCATTGTACAGAGCAGTTCCAAATCAGATTGCCAAGGGTAAAAGAGAATGATGCCTTGCTGTGCACCACTCTAGTCTTTCTGAAAAGTCTGATATAACATGTGAATTTATGCTTTCTTTGGCCAAGTGATTCATTCCCCACAGGAGAGATGGAAAAGGCACCTTTTGCTACTGGCATTCTTCTAGCACTTTTAATTCTTTTTTTTTCATATTTATTTCGTTTCAACAAATTGATTCCTGTTTAATGATTCATTTATGGTTGTTGCTTACCAGCAAAAGCAATATTCTGGCAAGAGAAGCCTTGAATGGGTCTTCCTAACATGTCAGGTGTTACAATACATGCATTGGTTTCATTCCAGCATTTGGCTTCCATCTGAACAATACAGTAAGTAACCCTTCCAAATTTTCTTAAGCCAATAATTCTTACTAATGACAGAACTGCCTAATACTGGTTCTGTATGTAGTCCAGCACCATTCAGTTTTGTTTCTCAGAACTTACAGGAAACAATCATAGCTTATATAAAGATCAAGGTAAGTAATGGATATAGCCAAATTCAAATATGCCCCAAACATGCTGTAATCAGTGTGGACACAATATAAAGATGATTTAACTATGCTTATAATGGAAGCATCAAAATTGCTGCTTTCACATTTGGTGTGCTGGTAGGCCTCTGGTCTATGCAGTGACTTTTCTTCAAAGATGACAAAATACTTCAGAAAAATGTTTGACCAAATCACAGAACTGACAGGAGTTTAGAAAAGGATTCCCACTCAGGAAATGGCAAGAGGAACTTACGTCTTTTATCTTGGATCACACAGAAAATACAGGACTGAATTTAATGGAGGCTAATGTAAAGTGTGTGGTTCCAAGCAATCTTTTTTCTCTTTTTCCTGTTTTGTTTTGAATCCTTATTTATGTCAAAAGTGCCTTGCTTTTTTTTTTCCTAGATGGATCTAGGTTTCCATGTGATCCAAAATCCATGAAGTCTGAATACTTTACTAGGATCCGATCCAGGATAACAGATACTGAATTCAGTGTACAGATTCCTGTTCAGCAGACTTTAGAACACACCCAAGTGTTTATAATTTCCATCCAAAATTGAAAAATACCAGTGATTCGATACTACTTTCAGAAAAAGCATTAATGCAGTTAAAATGTTTTGTATTCAAAAGCAAAAAAATGGAGCCTTACAGGTCTTTCTCCTCCCACTCTTCACTCTGTATGTTGATACAATCAAGGAAAGTTACAGTGTACCCTTTTTCTTAAATATTCTTAGTTGTTTAGCATGAAAATAGACTCACGTTTTTTTTTCCAGAAGATGTTCAACTAGTTAGGACAGTCATGTTACAACGGCCACTTTAGTGAATCTAGGTGTGGCTTTACTGTCTATTCAAGGACCACAGGATAGTTAATAATACAGAGATAAGAAAAAATGTGATTGCTGATGAAAAATATGAGATATACATTGTGGTTCACTTTTTATACATTGGTTCTACCACATGTTTTCATAGCAATATCAATAGTAATTTATTCATATAGTGCTACTGTCATGCCATGTTCAGGACCATTCCCTTCTCTCTTTACAAAAATAGAGAAAAAGAGATCATTATTACAAAGAGGTTGATGTGACATCTACCAACTTAACTCTGATTAAGGTTTAAGCGGACACTTCCTAAGTTAAAACTCACTTCTTTCCAGAGAAATGTAACTGATTCACACCTTAATAGGCACAAAGAAGGATAAATTGACCACTGTGAGATAGCAATAGTTTAAGTATAAAGGTTAAAGCCAATTTTGGTTACATCAATATTAAAATTCATTTACTTCAGATTAAGTGGTGAAGCACTGCAATTTTTCAATGCAATAACTTGCTTTTAAAATAATTATTGGAAAGTGGAAAGTACAAAGTTTCTAATCCCAGAAAGTTTTGATTGAAATGAAAAAAGCCACTGGCCAAAATTTTCCCCTTTTTTTCAGGTAAAAAATTACTAAACACTCACTATCTTCTTCATTTAAGTACAGCTGAATTATAAAGACAATTATTTCAACAACTACTGTACTCCAAGTTCACATAAGTCTTAAACCATAGGGACACGGAAGGGTGAAAGAGGGAGAAAAGGAAGAATTAGAAAGACCTGCTAGGTATTTACAGACATACTTTTAAAAAATAAAATTATAGTTAACCTGCAATCTGCCATTTTGAAAATGTGGGAGAATAAATATGAGAATAACTGGTAGAGGAGTAAAATAGAAATAATGGAAAAGAAAGAGTTCATTGATCTCCATCTCTGACACTTTTCTCTCATCAAACCAAACCAAACCAAAACATAAAAAAAACAACCCCTCCACTAACCAAACAAAAATTCTCTCAAACCCCAGACAAGTTTACTGGATGTGTACAAAACAAATTTTCTTTTCAAAACATGTTGTCAAAGAAGTGGTTTTTATATATTTTTTTCAATCTTTTATCCTCCTAAGGTATTCCCCTCTTTATGATTGAAGGTTTCCAGCACTAAGAATCCCATTGCACAACAATTCCTCATACAGCCATGAGTTTTAAGAGAATATTTTATAATTGATGCTAAGAAACTGGAGTTCCTGTGTCATTTTGATTGTTTCATTAAACTGTAGGAAATGTAAGATTTTTCTTCCCCCCCTTCAGATTCTATTAATGTTTCATTTTGGAAAATCACCAAAAGCCTTCCTGTGTTTGGAAGCTTCATTCTACTCAATATTGTTTGGAGAGACCAAATCTCCACTTAGTAATGGAGAGAATGTTAACTAATATATACACGAGGCATGCTTTCCCCTTAGGCAGAACATACCCCTCATTCAAAGAAAGAATAATTGTGAGACATAGAAAGTACATTTTAAGAAGAAGCCTTTACAGTCCCCTATAAAAATCACTAAAACTGAAGTGCACATGAAATGCTGTCAGTGGGCTGACAATGTCTGAGCTAATTCTATCAATTTTTGCTTTTGCATCTCTTAGCAAAACAGATTTATACTTGCAAACAGATCACAAAAATCATCTAAACCAAGAAAATTTGGAAAAACAAAGCAGTGCCACTATGACTGCATTTTCCCATCTTCACCATTAGTTTAATTTACCAGTTGAATTTTTTAAGACTCTTGATTGTCTTTTATTACATGCTTATATTTAATCTCATCTAATGGTGAGTTGATATGGTTATGGTTTTTAGGAGTCAACATTATTAGTTAGAATTCATTAGCCTTTACAATTATATATTTACAAGTACTTCCAATTAAACACAGTTCTTACGGTTCTGCATCCCCATAAATGAAAAGGCTTATCTAGACTCGTCTCTGAATAGATGTGGCATGCTTAGGATGTATTGTGCCTTAAAGCATGTATCATGCTGTTGTCTCTGATGCTGTCAATTACTGACATGTCATTAAAGCACTGCTGTCACTTCCTAAAAACATGGTCTTTAGGGCCTGTCTGACTGTATGTGTGTGCAAGAACAGTGGCTAGCACATTGTGAGTGTCACTGGAATACAAATGACTGTGATTCTATTGTATGTAGCACTTCTTTTGCTCAGTAATGCAAAATGTTGCATTTATCATTATGATTCAGGCTACAGATGTTCTCCACAGTCAGTATTGCATAGTGGGAAGCCATACTGAGGGAGTCTAGCAGCTACCTAACATCTTGTTTTCAGCTGATCATAAAGGACTTTCCAGGGTTATAAATACCACAGGACTCATTGTGCAGATGGGAAAATTGAGGTTAAGAAAGATGAAGTCAGTGTCAGATGAAGTCAAAAGAAAGTCTCCATTGTTAGTGGAGTGTTGGAAAGAGCAGGAGAAAAAATGGAAACTCTTTCAATAATAATTTGTTTAAATTTAGATATTTTAAAAGTTTCTATACTACTGCATCAACTGTTATTAGGTCATCCCTACTAACAAGCTGTATTAACTTTGCTACTTTTTTTTGGTTCAAATTACAGTGTGTTATTTTTAGAATTTATTGTAAATACATTTTTTTAAGCATCGGATATGTAAATCTCAAACTGACTTCATATTTTCCTTGTGCAAATCTTGTTGCTCATTTTAGAAAACAAAATGAAGAACAGGTATCTCTTAGTCCTACAATAATTTTAATTTGAGAGATTTTCAGAATTTAGAAGTACTGAAAGAATAGACAAGTTCTTGTGTACTTTACTAGTTTTCCTTGATGTTGTACATTTTCACTTTTTTTTAATTTAGAAATTTTATATAAACATCACTATTTCTGTTGCTTTCTTCTACTTGTGACACAAATTTGCTATCAGTTTGGCTGCCCCCAGTTCAGTAAACATGAATCTATGCCTCAATTAGGAGAGATGTTTTAAATACATTCTTAGCTTAGAGCATGTGTGGGTGGTTTATAGAATATAAAACAGTGTTACAGGTTTGGGGTTTACATGTAGAGTTGCTTTCTGCCCTGCAAAAAAAAATCTCATCGCTACTTTCTTCTTTCAAATTCCTTCTTTAAATATATCCCAGCACTTATCAAATTATTTAAATTATCAATTTAGTATACTCACAGATTAAAGTTGTGTCAGTAAGTACCTTTACAAGTTATTTCTAAAGAAAGGCCATATCTATAGTATTTTGAGTCCAGACATGAGGAGTTTATATTTTGCAGTGTCCTAAAAGCACGGCTACCTGATATAAATCAAAATAAAAATATTGTGTTTCTACTTTTTTCTGTTGTCTACATACCACTGCTCATTAAACATTTTCTATGCACCTTCCTTACGTACATTATATTTCCTTCTGCAATATTTTGTGCTCAAAATAATATTTTCTTACTAGTAATATTGTCATTAAGTGTTATTTTTAAACCAAGATAGTCTGCTGCTTTATTCCTTGGAATGAATTAATCTCCCTGATACGAAGTGTTATCTTAAATACACCTGTTTATTCTTTGCATGGTGGCAGTATTATCCAAATTATGTTGGGTGACAGGCTGTGGGATGGAGAAGGAAAAGAAGTTGTTACTTATTTCGTCTATTGCTTTGTAAAACAAAAATCTGATTTTAATCATAATGTCTTAGAAATGTGTTACACTGACTGGGTTATCATTGATGTCCTATTCCAAATCCTATTAGAATCCTGTAAGGGCCTGTCCAGTAACTTTAATAGCTATTGATTAAACCTTGAGTAGAGAGTGTTTTGCAGAACTATTTCTGTCTGGCATTCTGAAAATGTCTTTCTTAATACACTCCCCCCAAACTGTTTATTACCTTAGAAATAGTATGTGATTGGCACTTTCAAGATTGCTATTTGAATTGCCCTTTTGTGCAGTTATAGGCTACAGAGAAATGGGTCTATTATTGGCTATTATATGTTGCTCTGTGATTGCATAATTTGGATATTCTTACACTAATTGTCATAAGTCACCATGTCTCCTTTCACCTGCAATATTCAGTGAATGGTGATGCCTGAAGGATTTTTCTGCTTTTCTCCTGAATACTTCTTACACTGTTCCCTATATTCACAAGTATTAGCATGCATACTTGTGATGCTTTAGGTGATAGTTTAGCCTGGTTTCATGGTGTTTAGGAGGCTGGGAGACTAAACACCCCTGAAACCGCGTAGAGTTAGAAGACCAAACACTCTGTTTTCGTGGGCCCTCAAGGTCTCCTAGTAGGACAGATTTTGTAAACTAGAAGTTAGCCCACCCAAGCCCCTTATTGGGCCCCCCTGGTAGAGATGCTAATGTGTAGAGTCTTTAATTGTATACTCGACTGGGGGGACGGGGCTTTTGCGACGCATTCTACCTGGACGGCAGAAGCCATCGAACGGGATCCTATTAAAATACCGAGGTAAACGACCCCCAACCCTCTCACCGTGTCTGAGCCTTTATTTCCTAAGACCAGAAAAAGACATCAATGGAAAAAATCATCTTGAATTAAACAGTAACCTCCAGACTGCAAATGAGAATAATCAAATGGTATCTACATGTACATGCACAGAAACAAACATGCAAGTACTTCCCATGGGTTGGAGCCCTTGTTAGGGTTCAAGATTATATAGCATGAAATAGTTACAAGCATAAAAATGGAGCTCTGCAAATCATCTCTGTGATGAACTGCTGGACAATTTGGGGAACTAGAAGCTCATGATAACATTTGGTCACTTCATCAATTCAATGTGAACATTTATTTCTGAGATGAAGTCTAATGTTTCAAATTTCTTACTGTCCCTTAACAAAATACTGTTTGATAATTAACACTGCAAAATAACTTTTTCTTCATTTATTCAGAATTCACATTGTTTTACCATAGTAGAACGCGTGTTGTTGGCTGAAAGATGGTCATACACAGGTGTGTTTGTCTGCATATCTGAAATCCTTACTTTAGAGTCCAAGCCCTAAAACATGGGTTAGCAGAAAACATATGATAATCTACCTATGTGAACCAGGACTGTATTTAACCTTTGGAAGGGTCCGAGACATTTGCTATCTTAAATACTAACATTAATAAGGGGAAGAAATCTAGCTTGGGGTAATTTGGGAGATCTTTTATGGCACAAAGCTTGTTTATTCTTTGTTTATTTGTCTCGCTCTTAATGAAAGGAAGTGGCTTTGTAAGCAGAAGGATATATTAAACAATTCCCATGGTTTCTGAAGACTCTCCCAAACAGTCCAAACAGCTTTTCTGTAGTACATGTAGCACATTCTATAGCCTTACTGATGAGCTGTGAAATGAAAATTGTGGCCCAAATGTGGCCTTTCTGAAATGCATTTTGAAAAAGAAATAAGTGCATCACTGTGTTAGGTATCAAACTCATGTTGGCATTGGCATTATTTCGGCATCACAAGTGCCAAAGATTTTGCTATCTGTGCTTGCCCTCGTCTATATGTCCTGCTGTGAAGGTTCATGCCCTGCCCTTTGTCTTGTGAAATGCAACTGCCCAAAGTCCCTTGCTGAGGACCAGTAAATCCACAGATGAGTTCAAACACCTTATTTAACATTTTTTGTGGTTTGGATTTTAAAGCATCATCTGTTTTCCCATTACTAAGAATAGCATTATTTTTGCCAGCAACATGACCACAATGACTTTTACACTAATTCCAGTTTAAGACTCATTGCTGTTTAAGCACTTTGCTGATACTATTTAGTAGTTACAGATCCCTGTTTTCCGAAATGTTTCGGGAGTACAATGGGTCGTATCTCTAAATAAAATGCACAAAAAGGATTCTGCATGATTTATGTATACTACATTCCTCTGTGTATCTCCCTAAGTTTTTTATATTATAAAACAATTATATATGGACTTGTACACCTAAATGTCAATAATTACAGCTTAAATCAAAAAAGAACAATTTCTGAGAGGACACAACAGTCAGACAACCCATGTCCCAAAATAACTGACCCAGAAACAACTCCAAAACTACCAAAACAGCAGCATCTGGAAACCTGTGAAGAACCAGATGCTGCTGCAAAAATATCTTCCACAGTTTGACATTTGGTGCTGTGACTGACATCCAAACTACTGTTGTAAATATAAGGGAACTTACCACTAGTCTACTGCTACTCCTATTTAAGAGAGAAAAACACTATATAACATGATTTAACACTTCCAAGTAGTTTGTAGTAGAGGAATGACAGGCAAAATGAACATCTATAAACAAAAAAACCAATCATTAAAGCCTCTTGCTGTGTACTTCAGCATTTTCAGTCATTTTAACATAGATGAACTCTCACAAAAACTCCAGATCTGACCCTAAGACCTGGTAATAATGCTAAGGTTTTCTCTAAACAGTATAACAGCATTTAAACTACACTTGTCAAATTTCAGAAGACCTTGGAAAATGGACATTCTTTATTGTTTTATATTTACTCAACTCAGAAATTTATTTATGGTAAAAGTAATTGATTAAAAAATATTTATCTCAGCTGACAACATGTATCACTGGTAATAATTTTAAAATGATCTTTCTAATGTCACTGTGTTCCCTTGTAAATACTTGCTTTCCCTTACCCAGAAGCAGATCTCTTGGTGAGGCCTTCTCTCTGATCCACTTCAATTTTACCCATTCTTATTTCTTCTTTTTATGAGATTTTTCTTCTATTATAGTCATGAAAACCACTCATCAAGCAGAGAAGAAAGAGACTGACCTTGTTCATACATTGCAAGCAGGGGTTTAGGTGGAAGAGGCTCAGAGTAGGATGAGAAAAAGCAGCCTGAGTAGGATGAGATAAGCAAGTTAACAGCTGATGTTTTTCTGTTAAAAATAAAGCAATGGGCATGTATACAGGAACATTGAGCCAATCTTTCCTGAACTAATTTGAACCAAGATTTAAAATTAATTAATAGCTTTCTACTTGTTTACAAAATTGCTGTGAGTTAAGTAGCCTTGGTAGCCTCTGTGTTTGCTCAATCACCCAACAACTATGAAATAACTAAAATGGTTTAGAAAAAAAAATTACAAGAAGTCATATAGTCCCGCCTTTGCTCCTGGCAAAAATGTTGCAAACAGGCAACTCCTGTGGCTCAGCCAAAGTGCTGTAGCTGGTTAAGCTGCAATAAATTCCACAAATGTGTAAGCACCTTGGCTAGTTTATGTGTGCTATACAGATGCTTGCAAGGAGAGGAAAGTGAGGCCAGTCCTTACTGTAGGCATATCAAGAAATCACATTGGCAGATTCTTTACTTTCTATTAATTCCCAGTTTCTTTATACCATTTTAGCCTTGAGCACATGCTCAACATATTCTGAGTAGTGTCCTGAATAGTTAGAGGCCACTTGTTATTTTAGCAAGAGAAGGACTGGCACCTTACTATGTTTCTAGGTAGCATGGGCTGTACTGAGACTGAGGATTACTTCATCAAGCTCAATTGTCTTGCTGTTACTTTGTATTTTCCCCATCTGTTAGTAGCCACCTGTTATACCTCATGCTAATTCCTGATTAGGGCCTCTTGACACCACTGCAATAAAAAATAAATGGCAGTCAAAATAAGAGCAATGAGTTTTACAGGATACAATGATTAAGTGCATTATGCCTGTATTCATTTCGTGAGTTAAAAACCAAACAGAACTAAACCAAACCATAGGTTTGAGAGACTTTTGTATTTTTCCCTCCAGAACAAGAGGTGTTGACTGTCTTACATATTTATTCCTCAGAGATGACTTGGTGAAAATTATGCTAAAAACTGGCTAAAGATCTTTTGTTTCCCAGCTGAGATCCTTTAGAGAGACCTAAATGTGTTTGGGAAGAGAAAAAAAAAAAAAGACCCTAAAAAAACCTGAAATCACTAGCCTTTCTTGGATAATCTTTGTCAAAGAAAACACCCAAAGTAGCAAACGTCTCAATTAAATGGTTTGGTTTTTAAGCAAAACCCAAACGTTGTCACTGATGAAATGAAAAACAAGATGTTTTCAGACATTCCTGGGACACTGAGATATGAAGAAAAAATTGGAACTGACCTCATAAACCCAGTTTATGCGGTTACTTTAATCCAGGGATTGAAACTGAAAAAACAACCCGCCTCTGCACTCTCTACAATGTGCTGTGACTTAAATGCATAGCTGAGATATAAGTTTCCCAACCAAATTCTCAGAAAAAATACAACAATGCCAAGAACAACTCCCCATCTCCTGTCTGAACCACAGAAACACATTAGAAGTTTTACTTTGTTTGCTTGATTGCTCATGTTGTTGGCATTTTCTTTTTTTGTTAAAAACTAAATTGGTTTATCATTTGACTATACGTTCATGTTTGTTTCATTTTTTCAATTTTCTTATGACTGAAGTAAACACACTGAAATAGAACCATGATGAATAGTTTTATAAGTACAGCAAATACACCATGTGATTCTTTCCTATCTTTAATTTGGAAACTCCAAGTGCTAGTAAAGAAAGAGTGCCTGGGCTGAAAATATGATGGAAATTGTGTCACTTCAAATCCACTCATACAATGGTCAGCATGGCCAACCTGGAGGAGAAAACAAACCTGGAGGTGAAAACAGTGCTAAGTAACAGTGGTACTATGGGAACATGCAGTACGGTTCAAGGACCGGGGAAAAGGGGATATTTTGGCCAGTGTGGTGCAGATGCAATTTTAGAATTTGAAAATTCCATTATGGGAACTTGAAGGGCATGAATCATCTGAACAGATGTTCAGCAGCCACCCAGTAGGGAACAGCTCTCCTTCCTTGATACTCAGCACTCCACATGTGCTCCAGTTGTTTGTCCCCACCTGGCAGCTTTCACAGCACTTTGGGTTTTCCCATTGCACACTTTCCTGCATAAACTTCCCTGCTACCAGCATCTGGAAACTCCAAATGCACTAGTTCAGAGTGTGGCTTGGAAAAGTGCTCACTTTGTTGAATTGGAAACTTTAGCCATAGCAGCAGATTGCAAGTAGCAGGCCACGTTTTTTCTCCCAGTTGCACTGCAGTCTTTGCTCACGTAGGCAGAATGCAAAGTCCATGCAAAGACCCCTGATTACTTCCTAGTCACTGCATCTACAAACTGAAATTTGCTTTGGCAGCAAATCTATTGCACCTAGCAGTAAAAAGCTTGTCATCCCAGGCACGTTTTGTGAAAGCAGTATGATTAAAGTCTTTGTTCCACCTTAATGTGGAGGAAAAAGCATATAGCTTTTGTTGTTGAGCATGGAGTCATAATACTAATATGTAATGGAAAAGCCAAGACTGTAGTTTATCATCCTATTCCCAATTGCCTACAAATAGTGCACACAACATCATCATACTTATAATTTATTTATTCCCATGTGTCTGCAAGACAGCTACAGCATAGAAAAGTTATTGCTCTTCCTATATATTCCTGCTGGACGATGTAATCCAAGGCATTTATCTCAATATCATTTTGCAAAGTCAGGTTCAAACAGGTAAATAATACCCATCTCTCACATCAGCTATACTTGTCTTATTATCTTTTCTAGTATCTTACTTATCAAGAAACCCACTGCTACATAGGATGGGTGAAACTGCTACATAGCATGGGTAAAGAAATTTAATCAGTGCTTCTTCATTCATCATATTCATCTGCAAATTAGAACAGTCAGACAAAACTTACTTGAACTTAGCCAAACCAATCCGGCTTGAAAACTAGCCTGGAAGTACTGTGGGATTTTGTATGTACTTCTGTATGTAGCAAAATGTATTTCGCAGTACTTCTGACACAGTCTCTGCCAAAATCTTGTAGTTCATGAAAAATGAAAAAAAAACCCAACCAAAAATCTTGACTGTGAGGAAATGTTCAAGTAATTTCTTATTATATCCAGATGGGATTGCTATTCCCAGGTCACTGACAGTGAACAATAAAAATACAGAGTAGCTGGACGAGTGTAAATGAAAATCCTTGTATTTGGGAAGCCAGATTTTCAATTCCTCATAGAGAATCAGCTAAGTTTCATTGAAAAAAAACTGTAAAACTTGATCTTCCATTTGGGTCCTGAGTTCTGATTACTAAAGCTTGCATGTACTGTAAGTCAAATTGGGCTGTGAGGTCCTGTTTGCCCATCCCCATGCAGTAAATATAGACCATGCCGCTGCTTTCTGGGACGATGTCCCAGCTACCTGCTATTTGTCCCTCTAGCAGGATCTTGTACTTAGCTGTGGCCATGTGTTTTCATTTTTCTTCTCCTTTTGCTTTTCTGAATTTGTCGGTTCGTTTGTTCCCCGGAATGTTCACAGCGTTTTCATTCTGTGGGTGGAGTGGCATGAAAAGAATCAGCCAGTTATTTGAACAATATCTTGTCACATAGGTGCATGAACACCTTTCCCTGTTCACCAGTGTTGCTAATCTACTGATTGAAAAATTCATCATTCATTGAGCAGTAGACAACATAATTTAACAGTGTAGAAAAGAGAACAGTCTAAGACCCTCCAATAACCTGAGGCCAATACATCAGAATGATTCTGCAATTGGTTGTAGTCTAGCTGCTATCTTTGGAGAAAGAAAAACTCAATGACAAACAGATCATATATCCTAAGAATGTTACTAACAATTATACAGAATTCAAACCCCTCAACTGCTCTTATACACTGAAAGTCAGTAAATACAGCAATTAATAAAATAATATTAAAGAAGAAATTTTTTAAAATTCCAGAAGGTTGACTGGTGAGGAACAGAAGGGGGAAAAGTACAGGTACAAGCGAGTAGGAATCTAAGCTACAGCGGGTAGATTACAAGACTGTGAAAACAGATGTGATAAAAATCCAGAAAAACTACCAAGATATACTTTTAAAATATTTTAATATTCCATAGGAGGCCTCAGAGACAATGGGGTAATGTGCAGGATGGCACACTTAAGGAGGACAATGAGGACCTTGTTAAATAACAAGGTTACTTTTTCAAGTCAGCCCTCAGCAAAAGGTGATGAGCTGTTAACAAATCCTTACGCAATTTTTTGCAAATATTTAGAGTGAGGTTTTGTCAGATATGAGAAGAGGGTATGGAAAACACTACAGTTACAACTATTTTATTAAATAGACTGATGCTTCAAGAATGATAAGAACAAGGCTGACTCTGAATCCTTCCTGCCTTATTTTACATTGTGAATGTCAGCCAGAGTCTGTGTATTCCAAGCTGTCATGCACATATTGCCATAGCTGCTCTGTGGTATGGATGTCCTCTGACTAAGAATGTTTTCAGATAATAGCTTTCAGGTCACCCTTTTTTATCTGATTGTATAAATTCCTGATGGTTTCTTCCTATTAAATATTCCTGATGTGTCACTTGTCTTCTAGGAATAAAAATAGAAACAGGGAATATCTGAATTCTGGTAAATTAATTGCCCATTACTACCATTCACCACCTTTTATTTTTCAAAAACTTACTGGGTTTGGGTTGGGTTTTGGTTTCCAGACTTTGCATTTGAATGAACGTGGTAGTTTAGGTCCTAGAGGTTCAGGGATTTCATGGCTGAGTCCCCTATGAGCTGTAAAATTAGCCTTAATATTACTGTGGGAAGACACTACTTCACTCTCAGCATCCTTACAGCTTGTTGTCAATTTGGGAGTATCTGCATTTTTTTTCCTTCTCGTATACTCTTTATGTGGTGTGCTAAGATGATTCTCAACTGGCCATACACTTTCTTTCCCATTTGGTAGTAATGTCATACACTTTCTTTCCCATTTGGTAGTAATATCTTTTGGTGTTAATTGTCATGTTGGATCAATATTAGAAAGAATTGTGTTAGCAAAGTCATCTATACCAGCATTTAAACATGCAAAGACAGAAATAAGCAACAATGTGTAACTCAGAGATGCATGTAGGGACATACATCAAATATGGCACCATTGCACCATTCACTCGGGAGTTGTCTTAATTTAATTCTGTGAGCTGCTGCACTGTATGGAAAGCCTTGACCTCACACACCTCTTGGTACTCCTTCACTGTATTCTTGGATATTTTTATGCTGTGCACTGTCTTTAGGACAGGAAATTATAGTGAGTGACTTTGCTGTTAGGCATTAAGAGAAACATGATATAACAAATGATATTGCTAAAATAATGTGCAGTGAGTTACTGCAATAAGTCACCAGAACTACTTGTTATCCATCTGAAAATCCTGAGCCTTGCTATGCTCTCAAAATATTCTGATCAAGTGCTGTCAGAAGGTGAGAATCCCACTTCATTGCACAAACCTCTGAAAAATTGATGTGTAGAATAGAATAGAATAGAATAGAATTCACTGATTTGTTTTCCTTTATAATGAGGTAATAACTGAGGAAAAATTTTTCTCCAAAAGAAATCTTGCAGAACACTAGGAGATGTATAAAAACTGCAAAGAAAAATGATTTCTTTCCAATGAGCTCTTTTGAGGAAATAATAATTACTGTAGATATTTAGACCAAGTAGTTATAGTGTGTTCAGATACTTTAATTTTTTTTTTTCAAAAAGCACTCAGAGATCTGTTTCTAGCTCATTTTCACTAAAAGGAGAGATAAACTGTAGCTGTGCACTAAAAGCATTGAGGTAGTTGAAGAATGTGGCAATATACCAACAATTATCAGTGGGAAAAGGTATAAGGGAATCAATTGGGCAGCAATAAGGACAAGATTGTGTGTAATTAGACATGTGTATGCAAGAATTTGAGATTATGAAGTAGCAAAAATCCTAGTTGAGTTGCAATATTTAGGAGGAAAAGGACTGAAAAATTCAGAGAATTTTGATAAATTAATTCGAGTAATTACAGTGTTAAATCAACATCATTAGTGTTCATTGAAAGGAAATAATGAGCTGCACTGATGTGAATAAGGCCTAAATTAAATTTGAAATTAGCAAAGAAAAACTTTTTTATGGACAGTGCAGTGAGATATTGAATTAATAAAGTGACTCGGGGAAAATTAAATATAACAGAAAGAAGAAGGAAACAGTTGAAAATCACAAATCAATGGAAAATTTGAAAATATCAATCTTAAGTTATCCCCAAAAGATAACTTAGAAAGAACAATAAATATATTAATTAAACATTAGATTTTTTTAAAAGAGTGCCACATGAAGAAACATTTATTAAGAATAATAAACAGTAATAAAATGGATTTATTAATCACAGAACCATAGAATATTATGGGTTTGAAAGTGACCTAACAGTTCACCTAGCTCCAACTTCCCTGCTATGGACAGGGACACCTTTTATTAGACCAGGTTGCTCAAAGCCCCATCCAAAGTGCCCTTTAACACCTCCAGGGATGAGGCATCCACAACTTCTCTGGGTAACCTGTTCCAGTGCCTCACCACCCTCACAGTGAAGGATTTCTTCCTGGTACCTAATATAAACCCATTCTGTGTCAGTTTAAAGCCGTTCTCCCTTGTGTTGTCACTATATGCTGGTAGAAAGTCCCTCTCCATCTTTCTTGTAAGTCTCTTTTAGATACTGGAAGTTTGCAGAAATGTCTCCCCAGAGCCACAGTGGAGTGTGATTGCAGCTCCTGCCTGCCTGGCATCTCCTGTTATCCATGTCCCTGCGAAACAGATATGATGATTAGTTCCACCTAAGTAAGCTGAGGAGGAAGTTTACTTAAGTTCTTCTTAAGTGGCTGAGGAGAGGCCAAGATCCAGCGGTTGATTAATATGTGTTAAACAGGCATACGCCTTAAAATTAAATTTAAAGAACTGATTTAAAAAAAACAAACAAAATAAACTCAGATATTGGGCAAGTAATCTTAAAATTAATTTTACATGGATCATTGCTTTGTAGTTGAAATACTGATTTTTTTTCATCTTTTGTTTCCTTTTCTGTGTTTTTCTTCGTCCTTAGTTTTCCTTTTTATTTTCTTTCTTCTTTCAGCTTGTTTTCTTTTTTTTCCTTACTTTTTCTGTAGATGTATTTTCTAATCAGCAATTAATATTTTATCTCTATGCTAGGATAATTTATCACAAATCTTCTGTATTCTATTTATCAAAAATCTTCTGTATTCTTTGCTATAAGTTCAAAAATCATTAATATGACACTGTGAATAAGTCCAAGTCCAAAAGACTGGACTGAAAACTGCAGCAGTATTATACAAGATCATACACTTCCAACAAAGACAACATGGAAAGCCTTATAATATAACTGTACTATATGTATTGCAGACAACCAAATAAGAATAGACATATGTTTGTTTCATATTGTAAATTAGGTAAACCTCTTTGTTGACCTTCCTGAACAAAATCTGGTTTGCTTTTTTTGTCATCTTTTGTTTTTTAAGAGAAATATTTAGTTTTACCAAGTCTTGTTTGAATTCAATAATTAACTATCCGTAAAATAAATTTCTTTTGAATGAGTCCCAACAGATGTGTCTTGTTTTATCATCTTTAGTTTCAGTTTTCTCTACTGCAAGTCATAACAGAATGAAATTCCTACGGAACGATTTTGCCAGGTGTAACTATGTAAACAAATGACATCACATATTAGAACTCTGAACTAAAAAAAAAGAAACAATAAAGAAAAAAGAAGCAGCATAATCATCCTTATAGTGTCTTGTGTGGTTCTTGTGCTAGGAGTTTTTGATTGAAATAGTCACATGACTGTAACATTTATGGCAGAACTTACTTGAACACAGTCTTAAAAGCCTCACAATACAGGATTTGGTAACTATACTTTCACCTTTACTGATCAAACCAAGTAAAAGTCTGTAAAGATGTTGGTACTTGAGTTTCACCAACACCCATTGAGTAGACCACACAGATTTATCCCAAAAAAGAAAACCAAATATAAGTGCTGTCAGTGAGAATGAGCATCTGCTCTGCAGTTATCCTAACTGCAGTATCTCCAACAGCCACCGAGGATTTAATCTTTTTCATCAGTGTTAGCCAAATCCTCTGACTTTTGTTGCACATACAGGAAATTAAAAAGATAAAACTGAAACTAATAAGGAGAGTAAAGTATGACCACCTTCTATGAACAATATGCGCAGTCTTGTCATTCAACAGCCAACAACAGTGGGTAAGTATTCTTTTATGAGATCTGAACCTCTGGGATTTAAGGCGCTCATTTCTAAAGAAAGTAAAATATATGGGAAAATTATTTAAGCATCTTATTAGAGGACAAAACTGTGAGAAATTCACTGAGCACAAAAAATGTCATCTAAAATAGGATTAAATCACACCTTAACACCATCTTTTGGGACTTTGTTTTTATTTTTCCCACCAAAGGAATCTAGACATAGTAAGTAGGAATAACCCAACAGTTTGACTAGCCCATACAAAACACTGTAGCTAGATGTTGGATGATTTATATGTTTGAGTTACATTTAGCAAAGAGGATATTCAGCAGATTCACACACTTTGTGGCTAGCATGGGAAGTGGGAGGTTTTTTCAAACTTTGTTGCTAAAAATTCAAGCTCACCACAAACAAGTTGTCATTCCCAGGATTAAACTATTCCTTTCTATTTCTAGCAGTATTAGTGCCAAGAAATGGTACTGCCTCCAACTAGTGCCTATGAAAGTGCCTACTAATATTTTCACAGAATTTGTCAGAATAAACTAGATAAGAAAGAAGTGTCTTTATTGCTGTCTCCTTAGGTAGTATTCAGCCTTGACTCAATTTCTCAGCATTGGTTACCACTTAATTTATGTTTAGACCCACAGGACTTAGGTGGCAAGTTTCCAAGAGACCAGAAAAATATCTTCCAGTGAAGGCAGTCTGTCACTTCAATTTCTGCTGTCTCTGGTGGGACTGAGAAAAGGCTGTTTTAGATGTACCAAAGAATATTCACTGCAAGAATAAGGAAACATTCCTGTTTGTCATTCCACCCTTGCATTATTGTCTGAACATAACTAAGTGTAAAAGCAAGCACGTTTTGCAGACAAGCTATTTTTAACAAGTAGTCTTTCCAAATTTAAATTTCAACCCATGGGTGAAGCCAGACACCAATTTATTGTTCCATATGATGCCTCATTGCCCTAGAAGCACAGGAAGAAAGCTGACGTTCAAAGCGTGAGTTTAGGAAGTAACTTTACTAATTTAACTGCTATGCAAACAAGCAGCAATAGTCTGTACAGTAAAGGTCATGAATTCTTCTGTAAATATTTCTACAACCTGTTGGACTCACACAAAACCCTGTTACACTACAATTGAACCCCAAACCTGTTGCTTCCTTGTCCATTTCTTCTTCAGCATTCTGATGTGGGCAGAGGAGAGAGGGAAAAGGGTTTTTTTGTCATTCTACACATTAGGAGCCATTCTTTCCTTCAGGGGCTATTTCGACTTGAGCCTGTTCTAGCGATTTCACATTGTCAGGTAAAAAGACATGTAACAAGTGCAAATTGCACACCTCCTACTTGCAATGTGGCGACTTTTGAAGCTGCATCTCCTGACTGGAACATTGGGTTCAGGCAGCTGTAAACAAGGCAGTCCACTGGTGTGTGAAATCAGGTCCTGCCTTCTGCCAGGGAGAAGCAATTAGTGAAGTCCAGAAAAGATCCAAAGACCCTATGTTGTGGCACGACAGAGAGTATAAAAGTGCCTGAAGCTGGGAGGAGGCAGCTTTTGCACTCATTCTCTCTCTCATGCAGGAAATTAGGCATCCCAGCACAAAAGCATCCATTTTGGTAGGAATTAAAATTGTATTATAAAGAAAAATGTTGCCATAATCTTTCCCATAATAAGACACAGAAACATTGTTGTACTATCATATGAAACTAAAATTATAATTCATGTAAATTTCAGACCATTCATAGCTGCTAAGCAATTAAAACTGAGTGACAAGTGCATTGACAATAAACTATACAGTTTGTGTTCATGATTCAGTGTAACTATCCAACTGAATTAAAATCCATTGTTTTATTTGACCTTCTCTTATTTATCTGTAAAAACAAATAAAATTCAGTATTTCTCACCTTAGTAAAGTCTTTTTATTTTGTTCCTTGTCCTAGGAAAAGTAATAATGAATAGACTGCTTACCTTTTGGGCAGTGATAATGAAAGACTGTCTTGTGCCCACCCATTCCTGTGACCCAGAACTGCAGAATGCTTGCTAATATGTTAGGTCTAATTTTCATCTCCATATTGTCAAATTAAAACTGGAGTAAGTACTTTTTATAATTTAAGACTTGCTCCAAAGCATAATATAAGGGAAATGAGTATCTCAATTGATGTCAGTAGGCTTGCTCCAAAGCATAACATAAGGGAAAAGAGGTTTTTAATTGATGTCATTCACCTTGGCATCAAATCCAATGAGCAAACTACAGTTTTCACCTCAAGCATATCATTATTCATATTATGGTTGCAGTTTTTTCAGCTCAAGCTATTATTGATTGGAATAACTGGTGATTTACCAGAACTACCCAAGCTTTTCTTGACATAGTCCAGGAAATATATAAAAGTGGCCAACCTATGATACTTCAAAAGAGTATCAATTATTCCTTAAAATCAATATTGCAGAAAGTAGCCAAAAATAAAGTGAATACTTCCGATTTGAATGGTATTCCTAGATTATTCCTTATTGTCACATTTAGAAGGAAGATGTTTACACAGAATCGGAACTATGGCATCAATTCATCATGGTTTAAAACGAAAACTGAATATTATCTGACAGGGAATTGAAGAGGTAGGTTGGAATATTTGCTCCCAAGAAGACAAGAAATAGATTGAGGATAAAGGCATCATTTCTCTCCAAGTGCGGAGTTGAACCATAAATCTGAGAAAGAATGTCATTATGCCTTATTTATACTTCTTTGTTCTTAAAAATGAGATTTAGATGATGCATTGAAGTTATCACGGGTTTCTATAGAGCTGTCCCATTACCTCATGAATATATCATTGCAGTATAGAGAGGAATAGATCTAATTTGCCTGAGAAAGGAAGGGGTTGGTCATTCACAAGTGAGCACAAGAGACAATGATGGAGCTGATATTAACCAACCAAGCATGTCCTAAGAAATGGAATAATCTTAATTTAATAATACATTGATTTTGGATACTTTCAGTGTCTGGTATTTGCCCATTAATTTTAAGACACTTGCCCAGCCCAAATAGAAGAATAAATTTGCATTATTTAAATATATTTTGATTTTATAGCAATTAGATTACTACATCCAGCTGTCCATTTATTAGCTATAATGATAGAGTGTTCTGAATTAATAGCTATTTTTATTAAGCTGTGTCCTTGTTCTGGTGAGGACACAGTTAATTTTTGCAGAAGTCAAGACAGGGGGCATGGCTAGGACCTGGATGTTTTCTGCCGGGGGAAAGGAGTCTCTTTCAGGAAGAAGGGGTTCCTACCAGTTGAGTAATCGTGTCAGAGGGAGTGGTTGGGTAACCCGGATTCTGAGCTGGAGGGAGCAGGTGGGGTGAAGTGTCTGTGGTTGCACGGGGTCAGATTCATCTCCACAGTGGGCATTTTCCTCTGTCTTTTGTACACTTTTTAATGAATTGTTGCTGTTCTTGTTCGTATTCTAATTTCTGTTTCCAGTAAATGCTTCTTATCTAAATCCATGATCTTTCCATTTTGTGCCCCAAATTCTCCTCTCCAGCCCGCCACAGGGGAGCATTTTCCAAATAGACCTCTATATGCATGTTTCAGAGGGAAAAAAATCTCATGTTAATAAATTAAACAGAAAAAAATTTGAAATTTTGGATACTTTTCTGAATAAAAATAACTATTGCAAAAGCAAAGTAAATAGCTGTGTAGTCCTTTACGCCTTCTCTAAAACACCGAAACTGATACAGTATACACAACATTTGTTTTTAAAACATTTTCAGGCAGAAGTATTTTGACAATTTGTTGCCGGGTTTTCTAGTAAAATATAAATGAATCAGAATCAAACTGATCATTAGATCAAGACAGGGACAGGCTCTGAACCTAATTTGGCAGGTATCTATAAAGAGTTGTATTGTACCTTCTAGCATGAAAAGAACCATGATTCATTAAGTAGGAACATTCCAGAATATGATTAATCAGTTACCAGGACTGGTGGTAACAACAGTGTCTATGCACTCAACAAAAATTGTTCTACTGAAGATGTGGGTTTTTTTCTTACTACTGTTGTTAGCATCAGTATATTGGTAGCTGAGTGAATGGCCTGTAATTTAGACAACTTTCAGATTTTTTGGATAACCCTCTGATCTCACACATTATGACACCATTAATCCAGCTGTTGTCTATACTTTTAGACACAGATATATTTTGGTTTTCAAGTCTAGAATATCTCTTTTGGACGTGTAAAAAGTATGAGATTTCAAAATTATCTGTTTTCAGAGGCATAAATCTTTCTTAGGCAATCTACATTTACATTTTTGTTTAGCACCCCAGGCCGTATTTGTTATTTAATCTGCCTAATGTCAGAAGGAATCGCAGTTCCATAAAGCCATGTGGTGATGAATAACACCCCTAATGGAGTTATAAATTGAGACTAATTGGTTTACGTGATTGTTATTAAGTCCCATTTCAGCTGGTTAATGGAATGTTGTTTGGCAAAGGAACAGAGCTAATGTTATCAGATAATTTTCTTTTGAAAATGGCTTAAATTTCAGTCTTCCAGATCCACAGGTTCTAAATACATTAGAGCCATTCCTGAAAAAAAAAATCCCCATAATGTGCCAACACAAGTAAATTCCAATGTTATCAATAATGTGGCTTTAATATTTCAGGGCATTTTCACACCCTACCACCATATCTCACATTGCCTTCAAAAATGGCCAGAATGTTCCAATCATTGAAACATTTCAGAACACTCTTTAATCCCATCTCACAATTGCTTGAATGGTTTCAAATGTCACATAATGAACAAATAAATTGACTTTCATGAAAACCAGATTTGGCAGGAATGCATGAGTGCCTAGTTAAATAAGCAGACTAGGACTCTAGGGGTACTTCTACCCAATTTGTTGTTTTTCAAGTGTAATTGTTCCTAAATTAGTATCAAAACACAGACTAGTTTGAAACTTGAAATCAACACCCACATGTGATTTGAAATTTGAAGACTTGCCTGATCATATTAAGGTTCTGAGGACCTTTTCTTTAAATTATCAGTATAATCCAAGGATGCAAAATATATTGCCAAATCTAATATCCATAGAACAATCTGTCTGCAACACTAACTGCTGCTTCCTTTCAATCTTGTTAGTAAGTCTAAGAACACCATGTTTAAAATAGTATAGAAAAATTCACAAAGATTAGCAGTACTAACATGGGTTTCCTTGTTTATAAGCATTGACAAGGTAACACTTTATAACACTGGAATACAAACACCACTAGGGCATAGCTTAACAAACACAGGTTTCTTAAAAAAAGAAAACCATAACCAGCAATGAGTTTAATTTATTCATATGAGCACAGGCAATAATTAGAATTTACATTAATAAACTTTGGAATTAGCTTTTAAGGAACATATATGGTTGTACCTGTGTAAAATGAAGGTGTCCAGTTATTTGTGGTCACTGATAAAGGAAAACTGCATGAAAGTATGTCCTGATGGGCAGCTGTCCTTAATTGTGACAGTAGTGCACAGGGAGAGTAGAGACCTCAAACCTAGAAGCTATTAATAGACCACAGCAACATCTTGAAAGCAAATCTAGAACCAAGGAAGTTTCTCATTCTGTCTGTAGCTATCATCACCAAGCAACCTGGCCTCTGCATAGCCCAACAGCTGTGGCTTCTGAATGACCTTCAAGTGTAATCCCACACTGAATGAATTACAGTGTCAGAATTTGGAGGCTACAATGGCAAGGATAACTTTGGAATGGTGAACATCAGAGAGCTAGTTATGGCTGTCACAGCACGTGCAAATGCAGGGTGACCATTTTACCCATGCATGGAACTGGGGTACACCAACATTAGGGAGACATCGAGGAAGGACAACATGAAAGGAATTTAGAATGGTGACAGGTACTGGTAAAACACTGTAAAATGCCACTGACCTTGAAAGATGTTACAATTTCTCACACATGAATACATTATGAAAACTCAAATATCAGACTCAACTCAAAAAAACTCATGGGTTCAGTGTCAACCAAGGTATTACCAGCACAATCCAACACCGGTTTTATTGTCTTTCTACCTCTTTCCTTTTAAAGCCTGTTTGTCCTTCAGTCTGCCTTTATCTATATCCCAGTACATGTGACTTGAAATACTTTTATCACTCCTGACATTTTTATATCATTACAAATTGCCAAAAAGTCAAATTAATACCTGAAATTATTTGATTGGGAGCAAGCATAGCAAGTATCATTTCACCGAGTCGTTTCCCTCTCACACTGTGCTTTGTATTATGACTTTTCAGATAACAAGATGAATTTCTACAAACACAGACATGTTAGCAAGAAATGAGCATTAATGTACTGAGCTATTTTATTCTAAAGACAGGTATCTTTTACTAAATTCTGATTCCAAACAAATTCAAAGGAAAACAGTGCCAATCTTAATTAAACACTCTGTTCTCAAATCTTAATTTAACATTCTGTTCTGCTCTCTGCCTGATTGTCATATCCATTTCTCCCAGCAACCAACCAACATGAAGACAGGCTAAGATTCTAACAGAAGAAACTGAGGAAATTATAACTAAAACTGGATTCTCCCTCTCTCTCTCTATCTCTCTGTTATTGATCTTCACAACTATTTGCAATGAGGAAGGAAGAGAAGAGAGAGAGGTTCGCATTGGTTAACACATGGAACAAGACAGAAAGCTTATAGATTTTGGCAAAAAATATTTCTTGCAGTTATTCAATGCTTATGTTTAACCTGTTGTCCCATCCCCTTTTCTTCTCATGTCTATTTAACTTCTTTTATTTTAAATAATTTCTGAATTTTGTTACCATGTCTGCTCTACCTCAGATCATCAACATCTTTCTTAACTGCTGTATTGGATCTGACTGGGGTAAAGCTCACAGCCCTTACAGTGCTATGTTTTGCATTGGTAGCTGGTGTTGATAACAGAGCAGTGTTTTGGCTACTGCCAAGCAGTGCTGTCCCTCTGACATTCCTTCCCCCACTGAAGGGGATGGGCGGGGGCAAGATCCTGGGAGGGGACACCAGCAGGCCAGCTGAGCCCAGTCAGCCAAAGGGATATTCCATACCATATGACATCAGCTCAGATATATAAGGGAAGGAAGAGAGGAGGAGGAGGAGGCACTCAGAACTCATCCATGTTTGCCTTCTTGAACAACCTTTACGTGTGCTGAAGCCCTGCTTCCCAGAAAGTGTCCGGACATCGCTACTGATGGGAAGTAGAGACTGATTGTTCTTTCTCCTCAGCTTTTACGCACGCAACTCTCTGCTTGCTTATTCTATTTTTTCCCACTGTAATAAACCTGCCTTATCTTACCCTGGTAGTCTTTTTTTTCCATATTATTCTCTCCCAGTGGGAGAGGGAGTGATAGAGTGACTGAGTGGGCACCTGGCACCTACCTGGGGTCAACCCACGACAACTGCCTTGAAACTGAGTGAAACTTTCCAGTCCTCAGGGTAGGATTAAAACTCATATTGTGAAAAAAGCAGAGGATATGGTTGAGGAAAAGAGAATAAGAGCCATAAAAGAACCATAGCTCACACAGGAGGCAAGATTGTTCAAAATTGGTTGGAGGAGGGAGGAGACAGCAAAGGAAACAGAAACAAGTCATTTATACCGGGTCTTTAGGAAGTCTCTTCTGATCTTGCCCCTGATGCTACATTTTAGAAAAAAAAAAATCAACCTTATCAAAAATACAAACTCAAACCCTGGGGATGAGTCAGAGAGAACTCAACAGTTTTAATAGTATCTTTCAACTTTCACAGATATATTTTTGTAGTAACAATTCCCAGGTAATTTAAATATTCCTAAATTCCCAATTCTTCCTGAAAGTTACCATAGCTCTTTCATCACCAGTTCATTTTTTTGAGTTCGGTGAGATGACTGCACCACATTCTTTAAGATACATAGTACCAGTGTCTTGATTGTTGTGGTGCTAACCTACACCTACCTAGATTGTTGTAGTGCACATTACATGAAATTGCTGCTTGTCATTTGGAAGCAGCAGAATATATTTCCCATCATTTCCATTTAGCAAATTTACCTGCTCTGCAGTGGATGCCACTAATTTTTCTAATTGTAGTTTAGAATCTTGATATCAAATTTCACAGACACAATAATTCTGATATTTGCTTATGTGAGTGACTGTATTTCTTTTTGTGTGATTCTGCATTTCAGTTAGAGGAGGTCAGAAGAGGAAATATTTTCAGTGTCCTCAACTCTGGAGCTTCCTTCTGATCCAGATCTTTTGATATGCTGAACCTGAGGAATGTGCAGCACAGGTCATCTTTAACTTTTTTGGAGGGACTTGTGCAATGGATGACTTTGTAAAATGTAGGGATTTTAGCATTGCAGTAGTGTCTGTTCTGAGCACAATAAGATTGCTTGTTTAATACATCAACTGAAATTTAAATTTGCTTTTATTTTTAATATTTTGTACCTAATTTTTTAAGCATTCAAAGTAAGTGCTGCTCTAAAAAAAGATATTTTCCTTTCCATATTTTCAATGTTTCATATGTTTGTTTCTTCCTCTCATAGCAAACAAGAATTTCTTACTTAGTTTTTTCTCGTCCCTTCCTTAACTCCTGTCCTGAATGACATTTTGTATTTCACCTCTGTGTTTCTGGATTTTTACTTTTATTCTAGTAAGGATGTCATAATCAAATGATTTTCCATTTTTTTACATTAAAACTATTATACTCAGATGAGAAAAAGACATGCTGTATTACTACACAGAAAAATTTATTTATGCCTTGAATTTTTTCTGTTTATAAGTAGAGAGCAAGAATAAAGCAAAGCGTGAATTAGCAAAATGGGAATGCAGAGCTCCTGGGTTTTCTTTTCATTTCCATAGTCTGTAATACTTTGGAAGGACAATCACATATTTCTAGGAAATCAGGAACAATCCATTGCTGTTTCCTCCTCCCCTGGTCACCTCTCAGCCAACTCTGATTGCCTCCTGGTCTCCTCCCTGCGGCCCTCCCAGAGATTGGTGCTCAGATTCCACCTGTGATGCAAGGAGGTTGGCAATGCAAGAACCAGATGTCTCCAAGTGTCTGAAAAACTCCAACCACCCCAGTTTGCCCTGCCTCATTCTGTCCCTTGGGGCAATGTTTTTTTGGAGACATCAAATCTGTGTGTCCTACAAGGGGAAAGTTGAGGTTATTGGATTGTATCATAGAACCCGTAAAGATTAGGTTCCAGAAAAGAGAAAACCTGGTTATCCTAAGCCAGCATAAACTCATCCTGCTGAACCATCGGCAAAAAAATATCATGGTGCACCCACAGTTTTCAGCTGTGGGACAGCAGCTCAAACAAACACAAATATGGAACTTTGAGGGTAATGAAAGTCAGTGCTATGTGGCAGTGAAAGTGTACTTGACTGAAGCTGTGCTATCTAGGTCTTATTTCCAATAAGTGCACTGCCAGAGGACATGGGACCTATCTAAAACATCAGTTAAAGTCATAAATAAGTCATAAACATTCCAGTATTGATTGGATCACTCTATTTCATTTGTTCCTACTATTGTTCCTTCAGATGATTTTTATATTTAAATAAAATCAAGGAAATGGAATGTTTTGCAATACTCATCTCTCTTCTTTTCCTCCACATTTTTCTGCCAAATTATTGGGAGTGCCTGAGTTCTGGCTAGTAAGAACTAGTAAGAAATCTGGCAAGAAATCATACAACTACAGAATATAAATAGTTTACATCTTCTTTAATCTGCCTTGGATGGACAGCTTGCTGTTACCTATATTATTGTTAGCCATATATCCTGTAAAGTGGAACAACTAGTGATATGAAGTAGATTGATATTACTGTCACTTGCTAGTGAGGCAGAATGATATTCAATGTAGCAGGGAGTCAGACAGATTAGAACTCCATATTCAGGAAAAACTCTGTCAGTCTGACTCAGTATTGAAAAGTGGAGGATCAGTTTGAGTATTTAAGAATCTGTGGGAAGTAGGATGGCGTTTGGAACAAGGCAGGAAACTTCGTGGAGTGACTTGACATGTCAGCAGCAGCAACATTGCCAGTGATCCACACCCACTTGTCTTTTAAAGTATTTAAAGTACACTGAAACTCTTTCTTTAAGCCCCAACAAGAATAACCAAGGGAGGGTTTCCTGCAGTCTTCATAACCCCAAAGGGCAAGAATGTCCTCCAGTAAATTCACCATACTGCATGCAACAATGCCAAGAGCCTCTAGAAAGTGAAAAACTTGGGGGTAGTTAATGGATCAGACAGCCCATGATCTCAACTGACAAGTGCAACTTGAACTTTAAAATATGACGAACAAACAATCCCAGATTAAGCACAGTAGTGATTTGCTTGTTCCCATATTTCCCTGCTGTTGTGATTTTACATGTTATACCCATGGCAGCCATGCAAATCGATTACAACTGGAAATGACAACTCTTCCAGTAATGCATATCACCATTGTTTAAAAGATGCAAAAAGCATTCCACGAGTAATATAAAATCTCTTGCTTCATCTCTTCAGTCTCCACAAAGAGAGTAAAAATTTCCCCATGCATACAATTAAACCCATGAGAACCAAACATGAGTACTCAGCTACAGCATTTAAAAAGTTAACCGTACTGTGCGAGATCTATGGTCTTTTATATGGTACATACAGAAATAACATTGAAGAATAAAACAGTGAGACACAAACCCTTGTACTAATATGAGAAAGGAAATACCCATTTTAGTGGAATAGAATGATTTTCAGATAACTGGGGAGGGAATAACAGTAGTTGCAAATATAAATCCCATTCTGATCATAAGTATGTACACAATCCTCATATGTACAACATTTTGTATGAGGGTCTTTATATAGAATCAATGGGTAATCACTGAACTGGTTGGAATTTTGTGTGTATAAAATGAACCACCAGCCATAGTTTACTTCTTGTGGAGTGTACAAGACATCGTCTACTTCAGGTCTGTTTTTCAGATCTTTTTTATCTAATGTAACAAATAAAGCTGTACAGTATTTTCTTTATGAAAGCTTGTATTGCCAAGTGTACTATGTGATATGATTTTCAAATTTTCTGTGTTTTATTATTATTACTGTAGAATTAGGCAAATCGAAAAGTTTTCATAATTTTGCACTCCAAAAGGGATACTTTTTTTCTCAAAATTAGATGTATTTATATTTGAAAACAAATCTGTATTCTCAGAAAAGTAGGGGTTTATTTTTACTTCAAATTGTAAAAACACCAAGGGAAACCATCAACATAAAAAAGTACGTGCACTTCCAAATCACATAAATGGACAAAAAGTGCTCAGATTAAACATTTTTGTATTTTATTGCTTTTTTTTTGTATATTCCCAGTAGTCAGAACTTATACCGATGTGTCTGTTAGGCAGCCTTCCTGTGACATTACATAACATGACACAGAGCTCTCCTCAAACAAGGCCTTGTCTGCATTGTTTCCATATTCTTAAGCCAGAGATCTAATAGTGGGTTACAATTCTTCAGAGTGACAGGGCTAGAATATGTAACGTACAATTTTCCTTTGCACTCCCACAGAAGAATCTCATACCTGTAGTGAACCCCTGGCATATATAAATATTTAAAATAAATATACTTCTCTCCTTTTGGCATTTCTTCAATCTTTGTGTTCCAGCCCTGATATCCAATATAAGCTACGACGATTAAATAAATATATTTTGTCTCACCAGTGGTTTTCACCATGCACTCTCAGAGGCACTTTCTGCTTATGATGACTGTTTAACAAACTCTTAAATTCAGAATCTAAAAGGTCAAGTATTAAAAAGTATTCTCCTCCATCTGCACGATAAACAGAAGGATTTAATCTGCTGACACTTCAGGCGCCCCATAGCTCTATTTCTTTCTTACTTATCCCAAAATGACAAGTTTTGTTTTTTCTGGTGTAAAGTAAAAACTTTGCTCTGACCTTTGCTTGAAATGATGAGGAAAAGGGTTGAGGACCAGAAAGTTTACTTCCTATATTTTACAAGTGATACATTTCCCTTACTTACCTCTATTCAAAATCAGATTTTGGGTAGACAAAACCTATTTTCAGTTCTTGGAAAATTAGGGAGCTGTATTTCTCAGGCAAAACCAGGGTAGACCAATATGCCATTAATTGCCATGGCTGCTCTAGTGCTAGGAGATTGATTCGGTGAGATATGACTGCTAGGATCACCTGGGCAGGCTATTTTCAAGGCTGTAGAAGAAGATAAAAAATTCCAACCTTGGAAAAAATTTTTTTGTGAAAGTCAGCTGCACAGAAACAATCTCATAATCCTCCGTAAATGGGCAAGTGTGAAATGCTCACTGCTGTGTCTGAGGAAAGATTTGCCTTTAGGGCACTGTTTGTCATACAGTGCCTTTGGTGTGGTCCCAATTTTTCTTTTTTGTGTTGTCTTACATGTTATTTTGTAATACCTCATAATTAATGCTTTCTGTGGGTGCTCTGTGATAAATAAAAACTAGATTTGAAACTTAAATGGTCTAAAAAGCTTTTCCAAGCAAATACCTGTACAGGAGCTTGTTTGAATAACAGCTCACTTCTTCTCCTAAAGAGAGGCTTGAAATTCCAAGTTCCATTTCTAAATACACATGGAGAAACTGCAATCGGGGAGAAAGACAAAAATGGCTGCAGCACACAGGAGAGATTAGATAATTGTAGATGAAAGTTTAAATTGCAAATTGTCACAGAGACTGAAACAATGCCCATAATCCTCACCATAATTCATCTCTGTCCTCCTGACAACATATAGGTTATGTCATCCTTTCCAAGCTCTGCTGCAGAACAAACTGGGATCGTGCTTCCTTTGGCAAAAAGCTGGACAGATTATTTCATAACCAATGAATCCTATTAGGTCTACTTGATCATATCATTTTGATACTTAGAGACCTTTAGATGCTTTTCTTGTTGTAGGTTATAATCTGTAGCTGGGGATACATAATGGAAAAATATATGAAAATAATTTGCAAATCTCTGTGCTTCTTTGTACTCTGCTACTCATTCAGCTATCTGGGGGAAATACGATTGCCCCACCACCTCAAAAGAAGCAGAGTAAATTGTGTTGAATATATGAATACATTGTGGTACCTGTGATTGGAAAGGTATCTGCAGACACAGTCACAAACAAGAAATCAAAACTAGCATAACTAGGAAGCTCCCTGATTTGAGGGCAAAAAGCTACAGAAAACATAAGAACAGTTAGATTAGGTCACATCAAAAGTCCGTATAGCCTAGTGTCCTCTTCCTTATAGTGGTCAGGAGTGAATGAATAGAGAAAGTTTATATGGAATGAAAAATAAAAACATTCCCAATGACTGATGCTATACCTCCTTAAAGATCTAGAGTTTTACCCAGACCACAGAATTTAAAATTTTACCACTGTTTTCTCTACCACGTTTTTGAGTTAATTCATATTTTGCCCTTCATAGCACCTCATACCAACAGATTTCTTGATTTCGTGATCATTCCTTCCCAGTTCTTCTTAGTACTTTGTATCAGTTTTGCCCAGGTAAGATCCTGAAGAATATACTGAATAAGGCACCATGCTAGCTTTAAAAAGGCTACCTTAGTTTCCAGAAGCAGTATCTGTATAAGCAAAAAAGCTATAAGCTGCCTTCCTTACCCTCTATTTTTTATTCATTCTAAATTTTCCTTGGTATTGATATTTTAATAAAATTATTGCAAAAAAAATCCTGATTTTATCATTACATTATTATTTTTTATTATTTTATTATTATTACACACAATATGATTTTAAGTTGGAAACGTGTCCCATTCACCCTGATTTTACAGACAGAACAAAAAGCTCTTGCATTTCTATTCAGAGTGTGTTTCCTGGGTTTAATGAGGGTTTAAAATCCCTTTATTCAACCAGCATTTTGCAAACCTAAATCTCAAGGCATGAGATTAGTGAATATTTCTTGTAAATCCGTTAATATACAGACATCCTTTTTCTTTTCAAAATATTTGTGAGAACTGAGTAATTTCCACAGAAAATTATGCAAATGTGCTGTACAAGCTCTCTAGCACAGCCAGCCAGTACAAATCCTGACCTTCCAACACTCCTGCTGTTCTTGCTCTGGGCTTCTCTTCATCACACTGCCAATCTATCCTACAAAGCAAAGTTTTGCAGTGCTGTTAAGTGTACACTAAAAGCCAAGATAATATCAATGAGTTTATTTTACACAAGAGGACTAAACTCAGAGCCAAAGACTCATATCAAGAAAAAGCCTCTGGACTGAATTTGTCTAAAAATAGTAGCTAAGACTGATATGAGGATAAATAAATTACTCTGCAGCCATGTTGTGCAAATGTCCAGCTAGATAGGTTGCTGGGTCAGAGATCAACAGAATGATGAAACGCCCTAACTTCAGCTCCTTACCATCTTCAATTAGGAAAATACCCCAAATTATTAAATCTTAATTTAATCTACCAATAAAACATGTTTGGAAACATTGTATCACACTCAGTGTTCATCCTGTAGTACCTGAGATCAAACTGGTCATCAGGTGCTAAATACGCATCTTCAGAGTTATTGTGTTTTTTAAAAAATGCTTACTTTTTCCATGTATGAATGCATTGGTGCTCTCTTAGGTTTATAACCACAGGTATTGTAATAGCACAGTAAAAACAATATCAGCTGACGCAAAAATATCTGCTACACTGTGATAGCCAGTATTAAGGTAATTTTCCCTGGAATCCTTAATTAGTTTTTCTATTCTGATTGGGAAAAAAAAAATGGGATTTTGTAATGATTTCTTCTGGCTAGAAGACAGGAAGACATAAACTTATTATGGTGCTATGTAGAGTTTAAATTTTCTAAAAACAATGTGCAAAATGTATCTGTAGAGACCTTCAAAATTTATATATTATGCTATTGCTTTCCTTCCATAAAAAGCTAAGAAGAGAATAAGTGAAAAGTCTAACAAGGGGTTTTTGATTCTTTGTAAGGGTGTTCTATTTCTATTTCTATTTTTATTCCTACTCTTCCTTCCCTTTTTAGAAGACTGTGCTGAGAAATGCTTTATCTCTTTAAGTGTTTATTATCTGCTTAGTCCCAATAGATGCTAATCTGTTGATTTTCTTTTCCTGGCTTCAAAAATATTTTAGGAGTAGGATTCTTGTGCAGTGGTGGAAATAAGTTGTTCTGTCAATAATTGTAGATCACTGAGAGCATTGGAATACTTACTATTCAACATCTTAGTTACTTCATAGGAACCTGGACAAAGAAACTCCTGCACACCATAAAGCTACTTTACTTTAGAACAGCACGGCATATAAAGTAAAAGATATACTGGAAGGCTATCTGGGCCTCAGAGAAATAACCAAATCTAGTGTAAGGTTCTTGTTGTGCTTGTGGAGAGCTAATCAGCTGAGAAAAAAGGTCTAAAATACCAAGGCAGAAGGGCAACCTGCTGTTAAGCAGCAAAGTGTTGAGGAATCAGATGTGTCTAAAGTACCCTTCTCTGTGTGATTTAGATTATTTTGTCATGATTGTAGGGAAATAATTTTGTCCTTTAATTTTGTATCTACTTATATTATCTGTTCCACTACACAGGTATGATAGAACCAAGGAAGGTGTCCCCCAAAAAGGGCCTGAATTGACTACAGAAGAGCCTTGTAAATGAATAAGAGATTTATTGACCCCTAAAATTTTCCTCATCTAGCTTTCCTATCTCTGCTGATTCTTCCTAATTTCACTCAACTTCCATCACACCACATCTTATGTGTGAATTATGTTTGCACAGCTATGTGTAAATTACTTTGTGTTTTGTTGCTGTTACCAACTTTACGCTGCAAAGCAACAGGACTGAAGTTACTATCCTCGGGATGGCACAGTCATTTTTGTTACTTTCCAGAGCAGATTGCTCTGACTCTCACAGCAATTTATTTCCTTTTCTTCTGGAAGGACTAGGACTAATCTCTGCCATGTCCTTGAATGTATTGCCTTATGCATATCTCTAGATAAATATGAATGCAAAATGCTTTCATGCTGGAGCTCTCACATTCTGATAAAACTTTTACAAATTCACTGCAACAGAAACAGCACAAGAAGTAGCAGAACTCCTTACAGGTAACCTAGTAGGTGGAGAAAGGTCCTGAAACTGAGGGAACTCCATAACTAGTCCATCAACTACTTCCATTCCAGCCGAATTCTCTAAGACAAAGGCTATGTAAAGGAGTATCCCCATCCTTTCCTTGCAACTCACAAATTATGAATTCCATTCTGCACTGAACCCAAACTTTAAAGAAATCCACACAAGATATGCATGTTTAGAATGGATCATTTCATGATGAGTTTTTTTTCCTCAGGGAAGTGTTGAACAGACATTTAATCCTTTAAGATAACAAGATAACATGACCTGGAACTTCCACACCTGTACAAGTGCTGAATCTAACAGCATGTAAAAGCTGTTGGCTCAGACTAAAAGCAGAAAAAGTCGTTTAAACAGCTCACCTGTTGTAATGATCATTTCAAAAGAAACAGCTGGGTGAGGAATCAGCATCAGAACCAGATCAGTTGGGATATAAGGTAAATATTGAGCTTCTTGACTGAAAAAACTGGGCTGCTTGGGAACTTTAAAACTGTGAAAAAAAAAAGGCATGTAAAGATAGAAATTTTAGACCACTGTTCTTGAGCTCATCAGAAAATCTTTCTTGTGTTATAATGTGCTATGATGACTACATGTTCCTTAGAAGCAAAACATTTATGTTAATAGTCAGAAAATCATTCATGTCTTCACACCTTCTCTGCAGTTTTCAGCTGATGTGTTACAAGCCAAGGACACATTTCATTACTGAAAACCCCACAGATAATAATCTCACTCTTCTCTCACCCAGTTTTGTGAATTGGGTAGAGGAAGCAGCAGTATTCTGCAAAGCAAAGTACAGAACTGACAAAAGCTGTTTTCAGCTTAATCTCTACCTTTGAGTTTGACTTGGAATTATCCACCAGGTGTTGTGTTTGTTTGCTTTGTATCAAAGTGCTTGCAAATGTGGAGCAGGTTACCTTCTCATCTCTTATGTAACCCATTTAAAGTGAATTAGAATTTTCTTTCAGTAGGTTCTGTTTTGAGAACTGTAATAGCTTGCAGAGCAGAAAATTAAAAAGTTCAAGAAGGATCCATTTCTTTATATAACATTAATGATTTTAATTGCAATATGGAAAGGATTTTTTTAAAGTGAAGGAAAAATACAGATGGTGATTATGTCTAGTGAGTTCACATTCAGATTGTGCTTCCAAAATATGGCACTTAGCAACTAACTGGAAGAATACCTCTTATTATATATTTCAGCGAGACAGAAAAACATCTCCACAGTTCTAAACCATCAAGAATGTTCAAAAACCAGCACACTTTGTGACTGAGCAGTTGTTCTGTACTTTAATGCTGCTGAAATTTAAAAAGGCAATAGCTCTCCTTAAAAATGCCATACAGTTTTAAATAATGATAACTGTTCTGCTTATGTTTTCTTTACTTATGCTTGACATTTTGAAACAGTTATAATTGACATTATAACTAACTACCTGTCAGAATCGAATTGCATTTGGCTGCTAAACAACGTTATCCCTATTGATAGTATTGTCCATCACCTAGCATTACTTTTACTGTTTGCATTGCTTTACAAACTCATTTAATTAATAATGGCCAAATGATCAGAGTTAGATTTGTTCAGATGCAGGAAAGGATGACAAACCTTATCACTTGAACTTTCCTAAGATGGTTACACCTTTCAGTCATTCAAGTGTCAGATATTGCAGATAATACTATCTACTGTGCAATCCAGGATACAGGAAGAAGTATGGTTACATTTATGCTGCTCTGTGGTTTTGCTTCTGATACAATTTCGAGCAGAGGAAGCTCCTTCAACTGTTCAGTTTAATTTTCAAATTTATTTAGCATGTATGTCCAGCAGTCCAGCAGACAATCATCAAGGAATACTGGGCCTGGGCTTCTTCCCCCTTTCAATCTCCTTTTCCAGTCTCAGGCTCCTGAGTCAGCCCATCCTGAGTCCCCATACCTATTGACATTATTTCAAGGCATCTCTAGAAATTTTCTTTGTGATCACTGCTAAATTTTTTAATGAACATTGCAGTGCCTATGAGTGGGCATGTTCACAGTAGAGATTAAGGATGTAACAGGAGCACGAGGGAAGAAAGGCATTCTTATAAGTAGGAAGGTACTGGGGGGGGCTGTCCATAAGATTTCTCATGTCTGTCCTGAAACTGTGCATAACTGGGACAACATAGACACACACTGACTTGTGTTTCATCTGTGGAGGAACAAAATATGAACAGTGACTGATCCAGCTTTCTTGCTTCTCTCATAGCTTGCTGAAACTGCAGCCAAGATCAGGAGTGTATGCTCAATGTTAGGGGAAGAGAACAGTCTGAGGAATGGTTTGCATTCAGTAGAGATAAAATGGGAAGCTCATGTAAGTTTTACAGACTTTTCCTTCTGGATTGTGTTGGATCTTGGGTTTATTGGAGAAGGTTGTTCTTCTAGCTCTTGTAGCTCAGATATATTCCTGCTGTCTGAAGCAGCCTGTTTTCACTGTGGCAAGAGAGAAGGGCAGGAATTGGTTGGATGAGCAAGCACAGCCACACTGGGTAGTTTTCCAAGTGGTCTGACAGTGACAGAAGCATTCATGTGTGCAGAGCAGCCAGCTGGAGCACTATGCCTGGCAAGACAATTCTGGGCTCTCCCTATGGCTTATAGATGGGAGATTTCAATCTGCTGGCAGTTCTTGTCTTGAGGCCTTGCCAGTAGTGTCAGAGAGACTTCAAGTGAAAGAAGGAGCTGTGCCTGGAAAGCCAAAGGGCTAGCACTAAGTGAGAGCTGTAGCTGTGCTGCTCATCCTTTGGGCAGTTCTCAAGTTATCCTTGGGAAATGAGGGAGGCCCTGACTCTGGTCATGGCTGAATATCTGAAAGTTTCATAGGCAGATGAAACTTTTGTGTAGGGCTCCTCTGTGGCAGATAGAAGAATGTCCTCTTGTGTGAGACAGTGTACTTAACTCTACAGAGCCTGGTGCTCTCTGCCACTGTCATTTCACAGGTGGCGTCACATAAGATTTTGGAATTTGTGCACCATTTTATCAGGTAATAAAATATAGGAATTACAGTAGTGTCTGCATGAGAACAAAGCAGAGTAAAATATACAATGTCTTGGTACATTAAAACTTTTTCTATAAACATTCTCTAGGTTGCTATTTTTTTCCCTCTGAGGCATAGAAAGAACTGGCCAGGTCATTAAGTTCAACTTGACTGAAGACTATAAAATAACAGAAAAAGTGGATTAATTCCTGGAAGATGCAATATTTAAGGATTGCTAGACCATAGCAGAATTTATTTATTCAGAAAAAGTATTTACTAACAGTCCCAGCATGCTTCCAGTGTTGTAGAAAACACGTTGAAGGAAGCAAGAGCAAATCAAAGAAATGTTCAGATTGCTACTTCTTTCATATTCTGGCCAACCTCTATCTACACATTGTGCAAAACCCTCAACAATCCCAAATATAGCCCAGTTTTCAGAAAAATACTTTCTTTCTGTATTTTCTTAACTGAGTAAAAGAATAGCAGTATGGCACTGATTTGAGTAAGACTGTGGCTTAAAGGATAGAATTGTCTCCTTCATTGATCTTGGCAAATATGTTTGGACATAAAGCATGAAAGTCTAGAAAAATTGTCTTCTGACTTGTAAATGTTTAGAAACACTTCCTGACACTTTTAAATCATTTGGCTTCTTATAGGACTATCTGATCAGAAGAATTTTTTATTTTCTTCTCACAAAGTTCAGCAAGGGGTTAGGGCTTCTTTGGAGTTCATAAATACTTGCAGGATAAAATAGAGAAATTGCTACATGTTTTAAAAAATACATTTATGTAGTAATTTATTCATTCAGCATTGCAAATATGTATTTGATATGCCAGCCATTATTGTTTTCTTGACTATTCAAAATGAAAAGATTTACTGCATGTATGGTGGTATTGCCTGGAAAATTCTCTATTTTTTCATTCTGACCAGAATACGCACTGATTCTGGAGACTGCAAACTGGTAATATTTATCAACAGCTCAGAAACCATTACAAACATATTCCAGGCTGCCCATGCTGATTATAAGGGCTTCAAAAAAGCCCTGACTTCACTGGTACTATAATTGAACTTTCACAACTTCAGAGGAAGGGCACTTCAGAAATAATACACCATCAGACTACAGTGTGTAAAAAAATAATTTGAATTCATGAACTTCCTATAAGAAACATTTTGAACTGTAAAACTAAAAGTAGCAAAAAGTGTATGAAATGCCAAAAGGGCAGCCTTCTGATGGAAAGTTTTGCTGGAGGGAGGCAGATACAGACTCCAAAGCAAGTTGTCACTACATTATTAGGGTCATCAAATTACTGCTCTGTGGATGAAAGTTACCCAATCACCTCAGAAACAACAAGACGGAGGGAGGAAGGAAAAAAGACTATTGTAGTTGATGAAAAGATATTCCATTTTCATCTCACTTCCTCATAGCATCTGTTTTGCAAAGTATTTTTGGTATTCTTCCACTGTAAAGAGCCCAGAGATTTTTTATGGCACCAGGGCTCAGCTCTATTTGGCCCAAATTCTCCCACATTCAGATTATTCTTTTCTCAAGAGTTTTTTTTCTCCTCAGTCATGGACTTGTAGCTGTTAAGACTCTCTTCATCAGAGTATTTCTTCCTGATTTATATACCACAGAAAAATACGGCTAAGATTATATTAAAGGCATGAATTAAATGCTACATTACTAGGCAGCTAGCATCCATGTAGATACTCACACATGCTGTTACTGTTCTCATTGCAGAACCTTTGTTATTTTCAGTATCTCTCCATCATGCTACAGTCTGACAGTGCAGACATGCCCTGAGATTGATTAGAAACGGCTGCCTCCACACTTAATTTTCACAGATGTTCCATTCTTTAGCTGCCTCTCTGCCTCTGCTGCAGCTGAGATATCTGGTTGTAGCTTGAAGACAAACCTGAGTTACTTTTAAAGATGCCTGACCATCAATAGCACTATAGCGAGTAACATCAGCTGAATGTCTCAGCAAGTACAAGCACTTGATATGACTTGTGAAGTCAGCAGCTCAGACGTGTCTGCTACAAACACTACCCTGACTTGGGTGATCCTCGAGGTAGATATGTTTTTAAGAGAGTGAAATTGTTTTGGTTTGATTTGATTTTTAATCCAGGTGATAGTGGACTTTCTCACAGAATCCAACAGATTTTCATTGTCTTCCCATTCTCCAGGGTGTTACCTGTATGAAGGAATAGGCTACTGTCAGATCATTGTCCTCATGCCTTCCTTTGATTATCCTTTGCAATCTGGCTGAGTGACTGAGAGGTTTGCATTAGAATGGACAGGTATATTTTGTTTCTTTATCTTAAGGTTCTGCATTTGTTAGAAGTAAAATCCAATTTATTTGGATTTTTGAGTAAATCCATTACACTAAAAATAAAGGGATTTAGATGCTCTGCTGCTGTCTTTACAAGGAAGATATTTATTTACAAAAGCATGCTCTGTGATAACATTGTACCAGGCAATAAATTAAAATTAAAACTTGTCTCAAAATGTATTGGAAATTATTGATTTCTTTCAGTTACCAGAAAAACAAACATGAAAAAGAGATAGTAATCATATACAACATAGCAAGCATGGACTTTCACTGATAGTTAATATTTTATTTTAGCATTTCTTTTAAAGGTGCACATTGTAGTGGTGCAGAGATTTATGTCCTTGCTATGCTATTGGCTTTTTCCAACAAAGAAATGCATATTTGCAAAAAAATTATATACTTTATTGATCAATGTTGATTAATGGATTTAAAACACTTTGTGAAAATATTCTTTTTTTCCTGCATATTGATTTTTATATATGTTAATTTAAAGTGTTTAGTAATTCAATTGTGTAAAAATATTGGAGATATATTGTTAGGACCAGCTAGTTAAAGCACATAGATAATGAATTAAATGGTTTTTTTTTTAATATCAGATGGCTGATGCACAAGCATTTTTTAATCACTGTTTTTTAACAGAGAAAAGACTGAAACACCTTTTCAAATATTTTCATGTACCTAAGTCTTTCCATAATTCTCTGTTACAGCAAACATGAGATATTTTCTGTCCATGCTAAGGATTTAAACATGTCACATAAGACCTTTTACAAAAAACTTATTATTTTAGTTGAAAGCAACAAAAGAATTTATTTTTTTAAGTCTGAAAGCAAAAATTTGTTTTTCAGCTGTGTTTAAAAACATTTCAACAGAAAATAGAAAAAAAGTAAACTCTGATTTGCCTAATGTCAGTTAAGGCAGAAAAATAAAACCAAACAATTAATAGTTATTTAACCTAAACAGAAACTTCAACCAGTAAAATTTCAACATTTGCACACAGTCTGCCCAAATTTTTAAAAATTAAAAAAAAATTCTAACATTATTTGCATATAACAAAAAAAAAAAATAACTGATCAGTTTGGTTCAGATCTGAAACTGAATCTATTCTGTTAGGTCAATAGCAGGCCATGTTTCACAAAATGTTGGTCATGATTAGAAGTCATGGCCTTCACTGAATTCCATCCACTGATTTTTTTTCATTGGGAATTGTATATCTGCTTTGTATCGGCAAAGGCAGCTGTATCCAGTGAAGTATTGTAACAGATTTGCATAAGTGAACATATGGAGGTCTTGGAACAGACTGTTTCATAGTATTTACTCTTCTAAAAGCACAGCTATGTGAATAAGAGGGATGTCTCCAGCCTGCATTTTTAGCTACTTCTATCCTAGTACCAACATCGTAATTGGATCACAATTGTGCTTCAGGTATATGAGAGCAAGTGAAAAATATGAGAGCAATTGCATTGAAGTTCTGTTTCATATCTCTAGTTGTCCTTTTTACTTAAACTCATTTAATTGGTGCTAAATAAGATTTCTTTCCACATTTTCAAAATCACCTATATAGCCTTATAGCTGGCCTTTATAATTGACTGAAAAACTACTAGCTAACACACACAGTAGAAACACACACAAATACAAAAACATTTTGTTAACTAAATTGCTGCAGCTAGTGGAATGATCATAATGTACAGTGTAATACTATGCCACAAATGCTGAGGTAGAAAGCCAGGGCTGAGAGAGAGATCTAAAGAACTGTAATTCATAGCTCCTTATCAGTAGACATACAATATGTACTACATGGTGATGTACCTGACTACTTGTATAAAATAACGAGCCTCGACCGAAATGTAAAGTTCTTAGTGTTATGAGAAAGCTGCAGCATTCAAAGGATCTCATGCAAGAAATGAATCTCTGGCAACAGAAAATTATTGCTACCTCAGATCTCATTTCACAGTAGAGAAATACGTGAAAATTTATGGCATTTTGCACTGAGATGCTCTGAAAACAGCACCGCGGTGCTCTGTGAGTGCTAAAAATAATTCTACTGGAAAATGAGTTTGCATAAAGTTCTGCAGCTTTTTCATAAAATCTTTTAATGTGGAATGATAATTCCAAGTAAATTCCTTCCAAAATAGAATAAATAAAGAATTAACCCCTCAGGCAAACAATAAGTGAAACTTCATAGAAGCCTATCTGTATCTTCTGGATAGCAAGAGGTTTTTACAGTCCTCTTTCCTACATGCACAGAACCTGGTGTCTGAGATTTCTGACATCAGTATTTATTTATTTCGCGTACTGTCATAGCACTGAAACATAAAGAGATGTATTGTGTTAAATCATTTGTACTTGCAAATACACACACAGCACTTTTCCCAGTTAGAAAACCAAGGATGGAACAACATAACCTTATCTGATACAAATCAAATTTGGCTATGCAATTACAGAGTCTTGTTTGATCTGCTCAAAGAACTCCATGGCAATGAGTGCGCGAATTTCAGCAACTCCAGTGGATGTTTCAAGGGACAGACAGCATCCTCTGCTGTCCCTATGCAGCATGTCCAGAAATGTTCAGGGCAAAAGCTCCTGCAAGCTACTCCTGCCCATCTGTGGCAGTCTCATGCAGAGTTGTGAGAGCAAAAAACATCTTTATTGAGTTTGAGTAGTACATTAAGTTATGTGTTTGCCCTTGCTTCCATTCACTGCAGACAAATGTACTAAAAGTAGAAAATAATAAAAACAAGTGACTGAATATATATCCTAGTCAAATTCATGTCAATGCATGGGGCCAAACCAAGTATTTGTGGCAAAATATATTACACAGAATCCTAGCATGCCTTTCAGAATATGTATGTATTGCCACATGGACTGAGCAGTACTTGAGACGATGAGACCTTTCCACTAAATCCCTGTCTTAGTATGCAATCATGGATTGTAAATGAAAAACTTTATTCTTTGGAAGAAATATTCATGAATCAATAATGGACATGTCATTCTTTTTTGTGCTCTTTGTCTTTTTTACTGTTTTCAGCAACAGTCTCCTTGATAATGCCAGTGGTGCTGTTTGCATTGATGTGGAATTATGATGCTGTAAATGGGACCAGGATTAGGTCTGTGAGAGGCAAACTATGCTGCAGAACCCTCCAGATGAACAATTATATTGTTTGAATCACATATGCTTTTCCTGTGATCAATTAAGTTGGAAGACAGTTTCAAACCATAGCTCTTCCTGATAATGTTATCAGGAGTTTTTACTTCCCAAATTAGGGAATTTGGAAGAATTAATTCATTTCTGTAAAATTTGATTATATGAATTTTTCAGGAAAAGATTAAGTCAGTTATGTTTTTAAAGTGGGGACTTCAAAGAAATAGAAATCATTATCTGAATAAACAGCTAATTACATGTTAACAGAAAGAAAATTGCTAGCAAGCATTTATGAAAAAGGAATCTCAACTTTTGACAGCATCTAACAAGCACAAAACAGAATGCTGCATGGCCAGAATTTTTGCAGTGAGACCTCTTAGGGGCTTAGAATTAAGCAAGTGCTAAGAGCTTTACTGGACCATAGCCAAAATGTTCAGAAACCATGCAGTTTCTCTTAAGGCTTGAATACTTTTGAGAGATGTTCTATTATATGTAGATGTTCTATTAGTCACCATCTTTCCCTGATGCTTGCTCAATATAAAAAAACCATTTTACTTACTACGGAAGCATGAGATTTCCCACTGTCGACAATTTTCCATGCTGGAAATTAATAATATGTTCTTAGTCTGTGAACTTGATTCTCCTCTTCATTTATAACTATTATGTTAGTGGAATTATACAGAAGGGCTTTTTATTCAAAAGGATTTTGCAAAATACATTCTGAAAATTGAAATAAATTACATTGACCTTAGCTTATAGCCTCTGATAATGACTTTTAAATATAGGTTTTTCTCCCATGCCAATATGTTTTCAACCATTTGCATGGTTGGTAGGCAATTCTTCTTGCAATCTCTGTAATGCTGACATGGTCTATGAGACATGAAAATTATGTAAATATAAGAACTAAAGCTAGAAAAAAAACCTACACCAAAACTCCAACTCCCACCTCCCTGCAAAATCTGTAGTTATAGTGGTATCTGAGTAGGAACAGGTTAAGGCAAAATCAACATGTTTGTTCATAAAAACAATCTGAATAACTAGAAGTAACCATGGCATCAAATTGGTAATTTAATGCCAATTTCTCTTATCTTTGACAGAAAAAACAAGACCAAAAAACACCTACAGTTTTTCTTTCTAATTTATTGTGAATCCACGTGCTAATACTATAGCAATTATCCAGGCACTGTCAAGACTGGAAAAAAAAAACATTTTTCTTCCTTGATAACATTTAGCTTACCACTTCAGAATAATATGCTCACTCTAGCACAATTAGACACAATAAAAATGAGAATGACTATTCTGGTACATTTTACAAAAAGAAAAATGTATTTTTTTCAGAAGAAAAATACTATAGGATATGGAATTATCTTTTCTAATTTGCATATGAAATGAATTTCAGAAGTTTTGATGTATAAACTATCATAGGCAAATCGCTAAGAATTCAGCCAGACTTAATGAATCTGCAATTTGAACAAGAAATCTTATGAGGAGGGATTATCTTAGATGATTCCCTGCCCCTACTTGCCATGGATAATTTGAATTGCCCACAGTTACTACTCAGCAACAGGATACTACATTTTGTACTCATGTTTGGAAGCAGGAAGTTGCCACCACAAAAAATTCCATGACCAACACTTTAACCTATTCCAGATGCTGAGGATCAGGTGTCTTCGTTGCCTTAAGTCCATGGACACAGTGGTAAAAGTAAGTGCAGAGAGACTGGAAATGGTCATATAGAATCCTTAAGGGTAGGAAAGACCTTTAAATTCATCAAGTCCAACCATCAACCCTGCACCACCACCACGTTTACCATTAAATTATGTTCTCAAGTCCCATTATCTACACGTTTTCTGAACACTTCCAGGGCAGCCTATCCCAATGCTTGACAAACCTTTCCGCAAAAAATCTAATCCAAAGCTCCCCTGGAGCAGCTTGAGGCAATTCCTCTCATCCTGTCACTTGCTACTTAGGAGAAGAATCCAAGCCCCACCTAACTACAACCTCCTTTGTTGCAGCTTTGGAGAGCAAAAGAGATCTCCCCTCAGCCTCCTTTTCTTCAGGCTGAGCATTCCCAACTCCCTCAGTCACTCCTCCCAAGACTTGTGCTCCACATACTTCACCGGGTTTACTGGACTCACTTTAGGGCCTCAATGACTGTCTGGTAGTGAGATGTTGGAACGTGAATGGAAAAACTGTAAGTCTTGACAAAGAGTTTAATATTGCCCAAGTCTGGGTAAGACAGTAGCTTCCTACAGTTTAGGAATAGCTGCTGACAACTTGCCTGGTGAAGTGAAGTGGATAAGGCCCCAACTGTATAGGAAATTAAATCATTTGGACATTTTAAATTAACTTATAGATGTAAAAATTTCGATGAAAATGTAGCCAAAGATTAAATCATAGAAAAGGGTATGACTGGAAAGTATAAACATAGTTCACTGGAGATTGCCCAGCTAAAGAAAATAGCTGGGTGACAGTTTCAGTGCTTCATCTATAGCCCCCTGAAGTCAGTGGGAATGCTTTAAAAGAATTTAAGGTCTGAGAAAACAAATTAAAAGCACAAACCTCTAAGCAGACATGCACTGTCAGTGTGATGGTCAAAGGGTGACACTGTGAAAGAGAATGGCGAACCTTCACTTGGCCCCAAAAGAAGTGGATGTAGAATATGCAGGTGGATTTTCTTTGAGTTGTCCTGTGAAGATTTGTGCAGGGGGGACACAGAACACCTCATAAACCAGTGTCTCTGGTGTTTCATCAGAAGTGAGGAGATCTGTACTATACACCGATGGTGACAGCTGCTACCCCGGCTGTCATACAGTGACTGGAAGAAGAACTGCACTCAGAGCAAATCCTGCTGAAGCTTGTAATCAAGCTTTCTGGTATGGATTAGTACAATCATGTCCTGTGGAGTGTAGGCACAGATGGAGACCTGTAATACATGTTCACTGGTGAGTTACACACACATGGACAGGATGCAGCTGACCTTATGCTCTTGAATTTGTCAAGAACCACTAAAATTATTATCAGTGAATTTCTGCATCTGACTTGTGCCCTGAGAAAGAGAAGATATTCTTCTTTTCAATCCTAATTCACCATCATGAAGTATGTTCTTTAATCCCACAAGGAATAATGGCCTGTGGGTTTAACTGTGTGCTGTATATAGATGTTTGTGGGAAGGGACTTCATATATTTGTCATCAGAGCAAAATAATATATTCTGGTGGGAAAAAATAAAGAACACCCCATACAAAAGAATGACCACAATTCAGTGCTGTTAGCATGGACTTCTTTTTTTTGGCAATATAAATGTTAACAAGGCTTACTGGCAACAAAATTTGATTTGCTGGGTAGTATGAGATACAAAGAAGATGGGTGGTACACCCTCCCTCAGAAGAAAACCTTGCATAAATGAGTTTTGTTTGAAAGAAGCACTGTCTTGCATGCAAATTTTCAGGAGTATCATTTGTTGTACTTCAGTCTCTTCCTTTTGCTTAGTCTTTAAGGGGAAGTGAGGAGGGGACAGTATAATATAGCGCTCTTCTGTGCATGAGTGTATATTTTTAATTGCAATATATTATAATGAAACACATTTTCATTTATTAAATAACAGTGAGGCAACATTTATTACATCCCAGGAAACAGGATGCACTAAATATTTAGTGTTTTTATTTTGGTGTGTTAGTATTGATGAGAAGAAAGCTAATATCTTGCTTTAAACTGGTGTGATACATATGTGAGAAAACTTGTTGAGCTGATTTATGCAGAAATATGTAAATACAAATGAAACCACCCAAACATTGACATGACTAGGTTTGTAATTTTCCTGAGCAGTTCTGACTAGTGACATGGTACAACTTACTGTGACTTCGTGTATGCTGATAAAAGAAGTAGGAGATTCTCCTTCTGGAGGAAAGAGATCACGATGTATTTACACTTCAGCAAGGCAGAAGGGCAAGGGTAAGCAGGGAAGAATAGCTTTTCAAGGTTTTTTTTTTTTCCTGTTTGTTGCATTTGAGATACTGTAGCATATCCTACCAAGTGTCTGACTGCTGGTGCAGAGATCAGGTCTTGAACAAGAGCTGTACTCTACCTGCCAGCTCAAGCAGCACTAGATGCCCGTTTAAGCTACTTCATTTCCTTCTTTCTTTTTCAATCATAGCTGAATATATATCTCCCACCTTGGAAATGTCACAGCTGGATGTTGGTTCAAGGCTTATCTTCCTTCAGAGGGCAGTGGAAAGCTTCAACTCTGGGCTGAGGGCAGGGTTTCAGTCCAATGGAAATAAGGTAACTTTTAGAAAGGACTTTAAGAAAAAATAATTCCCAAGTTAATAACCACTGGACACAGATATATATAGTTTTTTAGTTCCCATTTTTTATTTTGCAACTAAATCAAAACCTGTACATAGTTAAAATGCAGTTATAGCAATATTTTTTTCATTCTTTCCAAATTCAGGGAAAGTATCCTTTCAAGGTAACAATGTTAGGACATTTCTCACTGAGATATTATTCAAAATATCTTAGTGAGATGTACTTTGGAAAGGAGGAACATTTCCTCTGAATGATAGGCTGTTGAGAGGAACTATGCCTATTTGACCAGCTGGAGTTTTGCCTATTTGGTCATAGGAAAGAATTGCGTGATGCTATGTGTTATATACAGGAAAATAGAAGTGTTGCCACTTCCCAAAGCTATACTAGAAGCCAAAGACATTTTAAACTTCTGATACAGACACATCTTACTTAAGGCACACATTTTTAGTATGGATTTATTAACAAAATGTGAACAGCTTAATCATGTTCAAAGTAAAAATGTTGCCTCTGGGAGTTAAACGCTTTCTGTTCTCAGCCAAATCTGACCTGTATATGGTGTCTGTGTGTTCCAGATACCAAAGAATCATTGCTTTCTGGTGGGAATTCTTTGTAACATGCAGCTTTTATTAAAGTTAGGAGCTATTGAATCAAATACTGATGTAAATTCTCATCCTAAAAAAATAATTAGGAATGCCTATTTTTTAAAAAAACCCACAATATTTATTTTACTGGAAACATTTGTTTCTCATTTTAATTGTTTTTGCTTTGACATTGTTCTGCCTTGTGAAGTTTGTTTTCTTAGTGTTTATCATTTAATCTTTTATTTTAGGTTTTGTCTCTGAATATATGGAGAAAAACTTTTATGGTTTTTGTTTTAACCAAAACAACAGAATATGATAGATTGTTAAAATCCAGTTAAAAGACATACGCTAATCTCACCTTTTAATTAAATAATTCATCAGATAGACATCAAAGAAGCCTGCTAGTAAATTTATATTGTGTATAAAATGGAGGAAAGAATAATTTTATTAGAGGTTGATATCATCAACCATTTCAAAGTCGAAAGCTTACCAGGCAGAGAAGTGCATTTCAACAAGGTCCAGCATGTGAGGTTCCCATTCCAGCATCATAAGCAGAGAGTCAAATTTTCTAAAGCAGGTTTATCTGTTTCTGATTGCTATGAAAAGTGGCCAAACTTAGCGCATAATACCACTGAGAAAAAATGATCTGAGGTGCTATGGGCATGGTTATCTGAAAATGCAACTGATATTTTTTTTAAAAAAAAAGCATAATAAGGAAGTGTTTCCTTTCTCCGTGTATTTTTGCTTACATTTCTGGATGAGAGCATGGTACTTTTATTGAATTAATCAAATATAATTTACATGGAGGATCTCATCTTTTTCTTGTGTTTTGTAATCTATTTATGAACTACTGTGTAATCTATTTATGAACTACTACAAGACCAGCAGGGTTACATAGCACAAAACTACTGTGGAGAAAGCTGGCATTTGAACAGCAGTCAGCCTTAAATTGTGCTTGAATCTGTCAAATGAAGATACAATCAGAGAAGAAAAATTAATAGGCTGATATTCAACTCTGATTGATATTCATCATGCATAGTATCATGAATCAATTGTATAGGTAACATGAACCTAAAACATGCTCAAAACATTCAGATACAATATAATTGCAGAGCTGTTCTGATACATCATGAACTGTTGTTCAGATTTTTTATAATAATGTTTCCTTCTTTTGAAGGAATTTATCAGATCATACATATAATAAATTATAATTACCCTTTTATAACATTAATTTGTCCACCCACCCTTAATATCTCCTTTCACATAAGAGCTTCACTGGTCATAAAAGCATAATGAAACACTGCAGACATCATCTGAAATGTATTAGCCTTAACTGGTGGGTGGTTCCAGCTAATAGGAAGAAATAGATATAAACACTTTGCCTGGTTTTGTCCCATTCCTCTGGGAGATAAGGACTGATAAGATCAGTAGTAAAACACTACAATATGTGAATCTGATCATATGCTGCTTGTTTCTGATTAAGGCACAAAGTATAGGGAAGAGAGCAAATATCACTCATCAGCAGTCTGTATATACTTGTATGTGCAAAAACCTATCCCTGTATGGGTGTATGTAAAATCTGTGTGAATTCTGATTGGTGATTAAGGTGAAATCCATGTAGTACCACATCTAAATATGACTCACGAAATCATTATGCAGGAAATTACTCTCATGCATATGAGAAAATATATTAAAGAAATAACATGTACCTGCAGCTATGGTTCTTGTGATGCTTCCTAGAAAACAGGTCTGTCCAAATCTTCTTTAATTTAGGTCTCTGTTGTTCAAGGTGATTGAGTCTGAAGTGGATTTACATTTCTAGAGCATCTGAACTGATCCCTCATTTGTTCTGCAATATGCAACAGCTTACACAGTGAAGGTTTTTGGGAATCTTGATAATACCCACTATTATGTGACAGATATAAGCAATAAAAGGAAAGCATCCTGGGTTTGTGGCCAGTTTCTTGGCATGTAACTGGAATGTTGTCATCTGTATACAACCTTGAGGCAAAATTTGTAGAAGAATGACAGTTTGTTCTGTTTGAGAACTTCAGGTCAGATCTGACATACCAAAAACACAGTGCAACTCATGCTGAGGAAGACAAACAAACAAGGTGTTCTTAATCTGAGTACTGTGATTTGAATCTGGGGGGTACCTCATCTTACAACAGAGATAAAAATCAGATCTAAATTTTTTCAATGCATTTGGATCTGGTAATTTGATTGAAAATCATCTCTAGCTAATGCTAAAATGCATTGCATTTTCTGTGACCTTTTTTTTCTTTCAAGCCTGCCAAAGTCCATGGAATACGAATCAATATAAACAAATGAACTGAAACCAGAGACTATAAAAATTAGTTACTGTCCAGACTCCACACAAGATTTTTTCAAAAGGCCAGGTAGGTGAGGACTATTTCTCAAGAAGTAGAATATGGGAGTAGTTGAATTTCAGGAAAATCAGTTATGCCAAGATTATGAATACTTCTTAAATAAACATAAATAGCGCTAGAGTGACTGCTGAAAACAACAGACTGAAGAATAGTTTGCCTGAAGAAAAAGCTCATGCAGTTTATAGAAGTCAAATGAAAACATTTCTTAATGCATTCTAGGTCCTCTGTCAAACTACAGGATCCCAGTTCTTATCAGCATGAATCTTGTAGTGTATCATGGAAAGAGCAAGAAGTGGAATGTGATTCTTATCTCTGTTTGTGATAGAAAACCCAGTAAATCTCAGAGAAAAGACTACAAATGAATTATGAGGGCCTTACTGTCCTATCTATACAATGCATTTTTCTTCTTGTAAGAATGATGGTGTTGATTTAAAAGTGTGAAGAGAAAAAGAAACGGAAAATAGTAAAAGGGAAGTGGAGTGCGTTTTATCTTCTACCACAAAAAGTATGCTTACTGTTTTCTTTTCACCTTTCAGGGAAAATTACAAAAGCACAGTTGTATTATTTGTGGAAATTACAACTGGTAGAGCAGGCAATGTTTTATGGAGTTTTGCAGCTTTTAGGTATATGATAATTAAGATATACAATGCTTTGTCTAAACTGGAAACTTGCTGAGCTCCCTGTCCTGGGCACTTTCATAGACATGCTGTGGCTTGGGCATGAGAATCCCTAAACTCTAGTTGTCCACAAGCAACTTGATTATAAAACACTTTGATTCATACATCTTCCCAGTCTAGCCAGGCATCTTAAGTGTCCTGCAATAAGATACTTCTCCCCTTGGTCAGTGGGAAAGGTGGACCTTCCTAAAGAAGGAAAACTTTAAAGAGTGATATTCTTTTATCATTCCAAATATAAATTTACTTTCCTTTACAAGTAACAAAGTTTCTCATCATTTATTATCAATCCAAATATGGAGAATAGTCACAGCTGATATAATGTGATATAACTGGTACCTACTCAAGTTCTGAGCTGTATAGCTACCCATTGAATTCCAGAGCCATCTATGCAATATCTGGCATACCTATAGCCTTGCTGCCATAAATGTGGGCGCCTGCACCAAATTTGTTCCTTAGCATGCTCTAGTATTGATTTCGGAGCACAACAAGGATGAAGAGCACAGGTTGTGATTTCCTTGATCCTTCTGGTAACAAGGAACAATATTGATAGCAATAGGCAGATGGATTAAGTCAATGCTTGGCTCTGAGGCTGGTGTAAGGGAGGCCCTGCAGAGAGACCTGGACAAATCAGAGGGCTGGGCAATCACCACTCATACTCCTGGAATGGGGTAATCCTGGATGTATGGACAGACTTGGGAGTGAAGTGCTAGAAAGCAATGCTGCAGAAAGGGACCTTGGGGTCCTGGTCAATGGAAAGCTGAATATGAGCCAGCAGTGCCCTGGCAGCCAGGAGGGCTGAGCGTGTCCTGGGTGCATCAGGCACAGCATCACCAGCCAGGCAAGGGAGGGGATTGTCCCCTCTGCTCTGCACTGGGGTGGCCTCACCTTGCCTGCATGGGGTAGTTTTGGACACCACAATAAAAGTTAATAAATTTTTAGAGAGCATCCAAAGGAGGGCAAGCATGGTGGTGAAGGGCCTTGAGGGAAAGCTGCATGTGGAGAGGCTGAGGTCCCTTGATCTGTTCGGTCTGGAGAAGAGGAGACTGAGGGGAGACCTCATTGCGGTCACAACTTCCTCGTGAGGGCAAGAGGAGGGGCAGGCACTGATCTCTTTACTCTGGTGATCAGTGACAGGACCTGAGGGAATGGCCAGAAGTTGTATCTAGGGAGGATATTAGAAAAAGATTTTTCACCCAGAGAGTGGTAGGGTGCTGGAACAGCTCCCCAGGAAAATGGTCACAGCACTAAGCCTGCTAGAATTCCAGAAGCATTTGAACAATGCTTTCCAGCACATGGTACTATCCTTGGAATGTCCTGCATAAGGCTAAGAGTTGGACTCAGTGATCCCTTCCACTTCAGCATATTCTGTGATTCTGTGAACTACTGTACTTGAGTGCCTAGGTGAAATTCAGGTCTCATTTACTAAAAAAATTTGCATTTTTGTTAAGTGTGACACTGTGGTTTGTTTTCGTTTAGGAAAAAGCCAGACAAATATTTTTCTAAAGGATTCAACTTTCTTATCAACAACAAAGTACTCTAGAGACATCCCACAAAAACCTATTTTGTTACTAAAATCACATATTATAATATTGGGATTGGTTCACTTTAGCCTTTGGACTGCTGCTCCAGGATGGGTAAAAGGATTCTGAGATCCTATTTCTATTATTCTCTGTCCAAGCCCTTGGGAAATATGCTTAATTTGCAACTTTCAACCAACCTTTCATGGATGCCAGGAACCACAGCAGGATGTTTTCAGGGGGCATGTGAGGAAGGGCTGGTTGAATGTGAGGTCATGATATGAAATATGTAATCAACTCCTTTCCAACTAGAACTCTATCCATTTAAAACATAAAACCTGTGGTTCATACCATTGCTCTTTTTTTTAATGCATCTCTTGCTACAAAGCCAAACTCTCTTTTTCTTCTACTAAAACACTCCCCTAGAACAAATGAGCATTTTTGTTAAGGCATGAGGATAGTGGAAGAATTATGATTCTGTTGGATAAAATCTCTTTGTTTAAAATAGTTGCCATTTTTCGACAGAGAAATCAGACACCTTGTTGGTGTTTTCTTATAGTAAACATAAGGTCACTGAGAGGAAACAGGCTAGATGGAAGATCATCACGGTATTAAATTACTTCCATCTGCAAACACTGTAAATTATGTAGACATAAAAAGAGAAGTTATGATAAGAACTCTGAAGTGTTGTGTATCTGGACTTTAAAACGTTATTCTGTTAAGGACTTTATTCTACTGCCAAGATTAAGAAACATGAAGTAATGATTCAGGAGTTGGGCCCTGTCAAAGGAATTCTGCTCTAAAAATGTGCTCCTTCCTCCTGGATTTTTTTCATTCTCTCTAGGAAAGATGATCTTGGATTATTTACTGTTTATTATGATTTTGTATATACACATTTTCTTAGATTGACACTAGTTCTAAGATCAAGGCTGAGGGAAGTTAGAAAAGTACAAACTTACTTGCTTTTTCTATTTGATAATTTTCTCTAAATAGACATAACCTTTTTTTTCCCAAAATATATCTGAGGCTATGAACCCAAACAGTCTGTTTTCTATACAAACATTTCTGCACGTACCGTATATTCATATGTGCAATTTTAGCATCTAATTACTTTATAACATTTACTTTAAAAATTTTGTTTTCTAAATTTTCTCTCTGTTTCATCAGAGTTGTTTTGGTCACTCATTTCACATGGCACTGTCTTGCTTGATGGATATGTTACTAAAACTATATATTTCAAAATTTTCTGAAAGGACTTATTAGTTGCATTATCTCATGAAAATAAAAGTTAATTATGGCTCCTCCAAAAATTTAATGGCATAAAAGCACAGGATGAAATGACTGCAGTTCAAAAATTTTGTAATTCCTCTAGTATTTCTTGGAAAAAATTATATACAGATCAGTAAATAAATTTCAGTTCTTTGAGCATGATAAAAAAATATTTAACCTCAATTGTAACTTTTTCCTTCTCCTATGCTTCCTTTGAGGGGATTTACTTACAGTTCTTCAAAGGTGTCTTTTTATACAAAAGGATTCATGTGTTTTTTGGATTTTTATCAGTTTAAAACAGAATGTTCATTGCAGTTCATTACATGCCCTGAGAAAAGCTGACATGAGAATTACAGTTTTTTCTCAAGGAGGTCTTGCATACTTGCCTAACAAAATACATTACAAGTATAACAAAAACATATATGCACAGACCACAGTTATAAACATTTTACAAGGGTAACTCCCATTCTCGTCTGTCTTCTCCTGTGTATCAAACAAATTACTGTAATGTAACAAAGGAAAGGCTGTTCTTTAAGCTGATTTTCAGTTGAAGCCTTGTCTTTATCTGTGCACAGAGAGAATAAAAATGTTTATTTATACATGTGGTTCTTTATAGTTGTTACTCAAAAAGTGCTGCGTACAAACATCTAGGATTTCTCCAGCGAAAGTTACACAAATGCACACATTGAAGATAATGGCTATAGGTGAAAGTTCCATTTGGCAGTTGTCCACACAGCCTGAAGATATTAACAAGGAGACTTTAGAGAGAGATGCCAGATTTCTCTTCATAACTACCCAAAGCATTGTTACAGAGACGTCTGGCTCCAGGTCCAAGAATTTCCAGCTAAAAAGAACTCCAGGAGTTTTCTTTGATTCTGCTTTGGAGGGGCCCCCAGTAGCCCTCCCAAGGAGATGATGGTGAAAGACAATGATGAAGAAGGTTAGAGGGTTTTTTTTAAGGAAAGCCGTCTCCAAAACCTTCAGTCTTGAGGACTAAGCTAAGAAAAGATGAAGTAAATATGTAGACCTAAGGGGCCTTAAAACTGGTGGCTCTGCTGCGTTGGAAGACCAGCAGAATTACACAGTAGGAACAGAACCATGCTTTTTAATCAGAATCTTTCATTCAAATTTGGACTTCTTCCTGAAGTATTTTAGCAATATAGAAGATACATTCTGTCTTCTGGTTGAATTATTTTATTCTGGCAAACTTTTGTCTACATTGGTCCACTGAATAATTGATCAGATAATAACGCTTGAAAAAGGTTTACAAGAGAGGATCATTGAATCTTAGAATTTCCATACAATTTGAAACAATTGGAAACAAAGAATTTTTTTTCATTCATTTACCTGAAAGGTTCATCTACCTTCTCATTCAATTCAAGAGTGCTTTTCAGTCAGCTAAAACTATACACTGAAAGATAGTGAATGTTATTTCATTTTGTTTCTTGCAAAAAAATAAGTTGGTTTTTGGTGCTTGAAGGAAATATAGTGGAATATTTCCAAAGCAAAATAGCAGTTGAGGTATTAATATAAAATTATATAACTACTAGAATTATGTAACTACTATAAGTGAATCACGAAGGCAAAAAGCAAAGTGTTTTAGAAGTGGCCAGGGAAAGATCTGTTCTTTTATTTATAATTTCTGAAATTTGTTCCAGCTATTGAAAAGTTGAAATATTTATTTCAACTGTCAGACCAACTCTTACGTCTCTGTTTCCAACTGGTCAGTTACCTACCTGTAACAGGAGTTAGTACAGAAATTGTAGGGTAAAACACAGTTCCTGCTCCCTGGTTAGAATGCACTTGGCATGCTCAAAACTCATTCCATGCTGACTCCCCATACGCATGATCTGGAACTGCAAGCACCAGCTCTAGGGGATGGAATGGAGGTGAGTGCAGTGGAGGCACTGCAGCCAGGCTCTGTAGTAACCCTTGCGGGGGGAGGAACTCCCTGGTACTTTGCAGCTGAAGATGTCCTGCAGCTGAGCCAATGGCTGTGGCAAAATCACTCTCCTAGGATGAATTTGGTTCATTATAACCTAATTGTAATATTAACACACACCTCCATCCTGAAGTTAGGTATCTCCAGGTTATTATCATCCCTTACCGGGCATGTGCTGTACATTCTTTTTGACTGTATCTTTAAAAGGAAAGTGAGACAATATTACAACAATCAGTAACAAAGATATGTATGCCTAGAGTCACTCAAGCTCCACCTAAACACAAAAAATAGTATAAAAATTGAGAATGGGGGAAAAGTTAGGAAAGACTGCACTGTAACTGCTGGGTTCAGTTGGGCTGAACCTGTCTTCTTTTCCACAGCCTGTTGGGAAAGAACCATACTCTGTGCAGGCTGAATATTTTATTGTGGATTAGAGCTTGTCTGTACATTGCTTTGAATACATTTTGCATTCAGATACTACTACAAACAGTCCTTTAATCTTATCCCACCACAATTTTATATTAATAAAGGGTGTTATTCCATGAACAGATAGAGTCCTTCATGGGCACTGAGAGTTGTTAGCAGCAGATACCATACTCAAATAAAGAGGAAGACCTGCTGAAGGTTCTTGCTTATGCTGTTGGTGCATTTTCCTGACTAAGTCTGTCGAACCCCAGTCCAACAGGACTGCTCAGGGCAGAGTCCCCCCAGCAGGATGCTGACACTGGTTGGTCACAAGGGTCTCTGCTTATCTTGGGGCATTGACAGACAAACACTGAGGGTCAAGGAAAGCTCCCCTCTTCACATGACAAAGTATGAAGTGAAAACTTATATGTTTAACAAATTTATACACATAATTAACTACTTCTCAGAACAATGATCTTTGTATTTCTTTTATCTTTCTTTCCAGTATTTAATTAATTAGCACACCTTTTAACATTACTCAGCTATCTTATAGTCTCCTTCAAATATTTCTTAAAGACATGTCCTCAAGACTAAACTAATTATTGATTGGTACTCAGCAACTGGCAAACATCAACTATCCCTTGGCAGTGTTTGTCTCGCTTACTGTTCTCTTACCCTTACTCTTACAATTAAAAATATTCTTGAATCTTCTTTAAAACAAAGAACAAAAAAATATATAAATGAAAACTAAAATGTGTAAACAAAACACTAAATATACACAGAACTGTTCCTGTTTTTCCTCATACCTGCCTTCATATTTATACCCTCATATCTAGACCTTATTTCATTTTTATCTTCTGAACTTCCTGCTGCACAAGACAGAGGACAATTTATCATCCAACTCTTGGAGTTACCAAGCTTTTATTGCAATCCTCACTCACTACCATGGTATGACCATTTGGAATTAACATTTCTTTAATGATTGAACAGCAATTTTAGTCTCCAATCAGATAGAGAACTTTGTTATCCAGAGTTCTCAATACAGTATCCTAAGTAAAAAGTTAACCATCAGTAAATTAATCAATCAATAACAAGTAATCAACACCTTAAATAAACAATTAAAATAAATATTTTCTTTCTCCCTTAATATCCTAGGCACATGAAAACCATAGTGAAGGCATGCAAGGGCAATAAAAGTTTATTATTAATATTCATGGGTTGAAGGGGATTAGAAAGAAAACAAATGAAAGACATGAAATGTTTTCATTGTGCCTGCTCGAAGTCACTGCAAAATTTCACTTTCTGTCTTATTTATTAAGCAAAAGACAAATTACCTTGATGCTAAAGAAATATAGCAGGGAGGAAAATGAAACAAGTGGCCGGTGTACATAACTATTTAATGTTGTTTCCCTGTAAATACAATTTTCATTTAAGTTTTGCTATCACATTTCTTTAATAAATAAATAAATAAATAAATAATTAAGCAAGACATAATTTGTAGAATCCCTCCAGCAATTAAAACTGCTCTTTTTCCTGTCATTTTTAACAATAAAAGTTTACAACAGTATTGTCAGTTCATTCTTATCACACCTTTGGCAACCTGTGCTTTCTGACTTCAGAGAAATGTAATAAAGTGAATGGTTATTACATTTTCTTAATTTTTTTCATAGATCCTAGATATTAATACTACCAGAAATCAAAAGATCATCTTGTCTGACCTGCTTTATATCATAAGCCATTACCTTTCATATAGCTACCTTATTTTCAACCCTGCTGCTTCACTTTAGTTAAAGTGCATTTCATAAAGCATCTCATCCAGAAACATATCCTCCCTTGATCTGAATACGACAAAGAAGTCCTGTACAAAATCTACTGTTTCTTTTGACAGTTTGTTTATATGTAATCCCTATTTTTAAAAGGAAGAAAAGGAAGACCCAGGGCTAGTCAGACTCACCTTGGAGCCTGGCATGCTCATGGTGCAAATAGATCCTACTGTAAACCATGCTAAGGCACATGGGAAACAAGGAGATGATTGGTGGCAGCCAAAATGGCTTAACTAAGGGCAATTTATACCTGACAGACTTTGTCACCCTGCTTCAAATGGTTACAGTGTTGTTTGGTAAGGGAAGAGCAACTGATGCCATCTGCTTGGATTTGTGCAAAGCATTTGACTGTTCTGCATGACATCTTTTTCTCTAAACCGTAAAGACAGAGATTTGATTGATAGACCACCCAGTGGATACAGACTTGGCTGGATGTTCACACTTAAAGTCTTGAGGTCAACAGCTCTGTATCCGAGTGGAGAACAGTGATGAGAGGCGTTCCTCAGGGGTTGGTGTAGGGACTGACACTGTTTGACCCCTTTGTTGGCAACACAGAGTGGCAATGAATGCACCCTGAGGCAGTTTGCTGATGATACCAGGCTATGTGGTATGGTCGATGCTCTGGACAGTAGGAATGTCACCTAAATGCAGGCTTAAGGGATGGGCCTCTGAAAGCTTCATGAGGTTCAACAAGGCCAAGTGCAAGGTTCTGAACCTGGGACAGGGCATTAAAAGGCATAAATACAAGTTGGGATAGAGAAGGGATGGAGAGCAGTCCTGAAGAGAAGGACTTGGGTCTGTTGGTTGACAGCAACTTCAACATGGCTTGGCAATGTGCACTCACAGCCCAGAAAGCCAACCATGGCCTGGGCTGCATCAAAGGCAAAGCGGCCAGCAGGTTGACGGGGGTGTTCCTATCCCTTTACTGTCATTGGAACCCACCGGGAATACTGCATCCAGTATATGAATGGACCCAAGAGAAAGGTTTTGGCACAACTCATCCTGCCTGGCCATCACAGCAGGATGGTGAGCACTTGTCTGAGATCAGAAGCTGCTGTTCCATCAGATGACTTTGCACCATCTATCCTGGCAGTGGCTGATATCTCCACTCAGATAGACCTGATGAAGGAAGAAGCTGAAGATCAGACCTTAGACTGCAGAAGTGCCCTTGACCTGGGCAGATGGTCACAGAATGGTGTCCAGTTACTGGGTTGTATGTACTTCAAGTCTCTTCCATTGCACTCAGATCGTGGAATGTTCCTCCTTCAAAGCGGTTCCCTCTTGCTCAAACTGCTGTGTGAACCTCCCTGGCTGATGTGCCACACCATTTTCCCACTCTGGTCATGGTGCTCCTGGTTGCTTGTGCTTCCCGAGGCTGCCTCTGTAGGAGTGAGGGGCAGCTACCATCACTCTTGGCCCCATGGCTTGACAGCTTTTCTTGTGCAAGTTGCCAGCTCCTGGCAGATCTTGGCACTCCTTGGCATTTCCCTGGCTCAGGAAACCCACCCTGCAATCCCAGTTCTGCTGCAAAACATGCCTGTACTGAAGTTAAATGACTTGAAATTCATCTTGAAGTCATGTTGAAAGATTCCTACTTCTTACTCATGCTTTTCCATTTATTTAAGTGATCCCCTGCATCAATTGTATTCCTAATTTTCATCAGATGTGAGAATCTGCCTTCTTTGAATCGTTGCCTGTTTCTGTTATTTCTGCTGATTTTCTTTTATTTGCTTACATTGAATAGAAGTTTTGGCCACTATTCAACCATCAAGTTCTATCTGAGTAATTATTACACCATCATTATCTCTTGTGATGGAATTCAATGCTCCATGATCCATGCAATACCTTTTGTGTTAAAAAATTATCCTTTATGATTACTTAAATACTTTAATGCTGTTTTACTACTGCCTGCCTGAAAACTTCAACATTTCTCTGAATGTGAGCTCTCCATTATACATTTTTTTTTCTGCACAGTCTGGACAGACAATGAATAGATCATGATTTCCATATAAGTATATGGTCTGTCACAAACTCCTACAGATCTTCCTTTCCAGGCAACGTTCATGAGTGTACTTATCTACAATTATTCTAGCAACCAACCATCCAAACTGTTCATAGTTTTACAATAGAGAATGCCTGTTGTAAGTAATGCCATCTGTTATGCCCTTGTATGTTCCATTTTTCTATAAAACTTAAATGATTTTAGTATAACAATTGAATGAATCCTCCAACTGATTTCACTGGTTCCATTCACATAACATTTTTCTTGCCAAAAAGAATTCCAATTTGTCTTGTTTGTTACCCATTTTCCTACTATCTGAAGGATAAAATCTACCCTTTTCTTTATGTTCATCATAGTTCATGATGACTCGCATTTCATTTTGCATGTTGCCTGCCTTGCTCTTAATTTCATAGTATTTAGCCAAGTCTTTGTGGAGTTTACAGCATAATGCTGCTTGAATGTGACCGCAGCAAAAGCTGTGAGATTAATAAGGATTAATTATTAATTATTTAGTTGAATTAATTAATGAAAACATTCTTTCTTTATTCTCTGGGTGCAATTCCCACCTTTTGGATGAGACTACCAGCTGGCCCCTGCTAGACAGGAGAATGAGGCAGTTTATTTAAGTCAGGAATCTTGCAAAACATCTCCAACAAGTAAAGCCGTTTGACAGTTCAGGGCACTAAAGAGAAACAAATTGCCTCTGACACAAAAAAACCCAAAAACAAAAACAAACAAACAAAAAAAACCCAACAACTTCTAAAGTTCTGCTGACGTGGAGGGAGAGAATTGTTACTCTGAAGACCAGTCTTAGACTAACATGAGCCTGCAGTGTGCTAAGGTAGCAAGAAGGCCAAGGGCACTCTGGCCTGTATCAAAAACAGTGTGGCCAGCATGAGGAGGGAAGTGATTGATTCTCTGTACTTGGCACTGATGAGGCCACACCTCAAGTGCCGTACCCAGTTCTGGGCACCTCACCTCAAGACACTGAGGTGCTGAAGTCCAGAAACAGAGTTGGTGAAGGGTCTGCAGCACAAGCCTTATGAGGAGAGACTGAAGGAGCTGGGGCTGTTAAGCTTGGAAAAGACTCAGTCTCTTCTCCAGGCGACTGCAACAGGTTGAGATGAGAGAGCCAGATGCTGTGTCAGCAGAGGCAATGTTGGACATTATGAACAATTTTTTCACCAAATGGGTGGTTAACATTGGAAAGAGGTGACCAAGGGAGTGGTGGAGTCACTGTCTCTGGAAGTGGTCAAGAAATGACTGGATGTGGCACTAACTTAGTGCCATGGTCTACTTGACATGGTGGTGTTTGGTCAGAGGTTGGATTCGATGATCACAGATGTCTTTTCCAGCTTTAATGATTATATGTTTCTATGATTTGTACCATTTTCTACCTTCATCACTTTAAAGCAGAACAGATTCTGATAGATGAGGTTCAGTGACTGAGGACCTTTACCAGTGTATTTCTATGTAAAGATTTACTTGCATTGTGCATTAGATTTCTCATCTTGCTACATACTTTGTGTGATTTTGTCTATTGCTTACAGGGGTCGGGGGCATGCAGAGGGTGAGAAGATAGAAGTGATAAGAGAGATGGGACGTTTGCTCATGAGCACCTTAACATTCTTCCAGTAGCCATTGTCAGAACCTGGTAAAAACATGCTTTTGATTTTTCTTTTCTAACATGAAACATGAAATGCTGACAGTATAGATTTTTCTCTGCCAAATATCCAACATATTTTGTCTCATGTGGAATGATTGAAATGAAAATCATCTCCTTATATGACTAGGGTGTTGCCCCCTACATTTTTCAAGTCATATTTGGACTCTTTCCATAGAGATGTTTTCTGATCAAGGATTGTCTGGATGCAATCCTGTGCGATGTGTTCTGGGATGATCCTGCTTGAGCAGGGAGGTTGGACCAGACAACACATTGTGGTGCCTTCCAACCTTAGCCATTCTGTGATCCATGGCAGAACCTGCTCTGATGCAATTAGGCACTGACCATTGCCAACAGCTGCAGGGAAGTAACAAAACTTGGAACATAATTCCAGTGAGTGGGAGGTCAATGCAACATCCATCTTTCTTATCTTCTGTTTATTTGTACATGACTGCACTTTTTTCTTTTGCATTGGTAAAACAGTCTCTCAAGCATTTCAGTAATGCTTGCTTCACTGCATGTTTTGTTGTCAGATTTCTGTAACTCACTTAGAAATTGTTTTATTTTAAATGAAGTGGATAAAGTGAATGCAGACATTTCACCTTACGTATTTCTGCTGTATCTTCTAGAATTTAGACTGTGAGGATCAAACCTGTTGGAAGCAGGTTTATACAATTCATGCATATCAAAGTATAAGTAAATGTAGTTGCTACTTCTACGTAGTTAAAACTGTGTCTAATACAACAATAAAAACACTAAAAAAGAGAAGAGTATGTAAATGTCAAGCTTCATTGATACTTGTCTGGTATTTTTTTTTCCCTTAAAGCCTTATACTCTGTCATTTCTACAAACTAATAAATTAACATTTGATAAATAACACTATATCAGAAGAATCTGGTTAATATTGCTCACATCTCACCATTAAATATAAAGGGGAACCTAAGTACCCAGTGCTAGAATAGAAAATAGCTTCTGAAGATGATTTCTGAATTCTCTATATTCATTAAAATATTAATTGAAATTATTGGAGTTCAAATATTAATAAGCTTAATTACCATTGTAGGTGCTTTAAGCTGCGAAGCAGTCTACCATTCTCTGCCTCTGTATTGCCCACACAAAACACATTTGCAAGGATGTGGTAAGTGCCAGATGTATGTCTCTCTCTGAGCATCCAATGTCACTGCTCCTCAGTGGTCCCCCAGAGCAGGCTGAGATGTGGGTACTTGGGGCCATCATACTCACAAGACAGCACACATGGCAGCAAAATGAGCAGAAACAGGGGTGAGGACATGCTGAGGACTTGCTTCTTCCCAGGCATGCATTGTACTGCAAACAGACATGGTGATGCTGATCATTCAATGAATTAATGTGACCCCTTGATCTTAAACTCATACATTTATGGGTGACAGAGAGTTCTGAGACAAAATTGTAAAGTAAAAGGTGGAATAATATACAATTTTTTTAAACTGTTAACCTCGTATATATGATACTTCACATTACATTATCAAATCAGCAACAATTAAAATTAAACAAACTATTATATTTTTAAACAGTTATTTGAAAACCCTTAATTTTATACAGCTAAAATGTTTCGCACATGCCAAAATTTCTTTAGTGTACTTCAATTTACAGGCATTACACAATACCTGTAAAGGATGGGAAATACTACAGGTGAAACTAATTGGGTTTGGAATGGCAAAAGATGGTATAAAATGAAGATTTCTTGAAAAAAAAAAAAAGTAAATCTGTGAACAGAATGATGAAAGAGTAAGGAATGAATGGAATTTCCCAAAAACATAAGAGAGCATTTGAAATTATTTTGACTGAAAAGTAAAAAGAAAGAGCTGTTCTACTGAGGTTATTGAAAGAAACCAAAACAGCTTCCAATTAAAAGTCGGAGCAGATAGGAATTTCTGTACTGAACATTATCCAGCTATTTCTGCAGCTAGATTTTCAAACAACAGGTCAATATTGGCAGGCAAGGGAATCCACAAGTGGCACAGTACAAGACATATTAGAAATGTGGTTGTGGATGATGTCCAGAATGAACTTTTCCAATGAGAAAAAAGAAGACAAATGCAGATAACAAAAAATTTATTCTCAGTGCCTGGGAAATATGCAAGCAGGATGTGTTTCTTAAGTTGCAGGAAAAAGTTCACCTGAGAAAGGATCTCAAAATTCAATTGAAAATAAGAACAGAGCAGTTTTGAGCAAGCATCGGTGAATACAAACAAGGATCTACAAGGAAGAAAGAAAGTGAAAAGTAATAGAGATCTAGAGATCTGTGCAGAAAGTATAGGTCTATGTGCAGGAACCTGAATGCTAAAACAGTCAAGCAGAAAGACAAAGAGCATAGCATGAAGTAGGATAGGCATGTACTTAAAGATCTGTATTAATTTGTCTGTAATAGCACAGAATTACTATATTGATGTATAAAAAATTATGGTTTTGGTGAAATATTTGCTAAAATATGTGCTCTAGTAAGGCTGGCTGAAGGGTGGGAGAACAGAAATATTTTGGAGAGAATGAAACCAAAAGATGGTGCTGCTCAAGATGAGAATTAAGTTTGACTGGTCTGAACTAATGAACTAACTTGAAAAACTAAGATTAATCTAGCTGAAATAATCAAAAGGTTTGTGATTAATTCTAATGAGTTTTGGATATATTTTAAGAGGATTTTTTAATGTTAATAAGCAGGTAAAAATTTACATGACATAAAATCAGAATATGTGGCCAACACAAGGTAAGGGAGAGACTAATTTCAAAATAGGTGAGGAAGTACAGGAACAGAAAATTGTCTTGCACAACAGTCTGCATGAGAGGGAAAATGAAGGAAGAAACAATTCTTTCCATGGTTACCTGAGATGTAGAGCAGAAAGCAAGCACACTTCAATCACTGCACTTTCTTTAGGGCTGCAGACTTCCAAGGTAGTGTATAAGACTGATAGAAGTGAATGATGTGAATTTCTCTGTAATTTGCTTCACAGAAACATCAATGTTAAACTTTGTTTAAACCACATCCAATAAAGACTTGTGGAAACTAATCGACTGTGAGGAGAAGGTTGTAAGATTTTACTGAGGTGCCAGGATAAAACTTTGATTAATTGGATATTAAATGACACTCAGTAATTTGACTGGTCATGAATTAATCTCTTTTCTTCCTGTTGATAGGTCTCATACCTCACTTATCACTATGTCAGACATTTGATATAAGGTATTAAATCATTTTGAACATTTTTAGATTACTCAATTATAAGCCTTGTGACTGTTTAATCTCATATCATTTGTTTGATGACAGCCCGTTACATTAAAAAGTCTAGAGGAATCTTATGACTCAGTTATGAAAATTTTGCACTTAGCAGCATTTAGCAAGAACACCTGCTTGCAAGTAAAAGGCAGAAAAGCAGTTTCTTAGAGATGCTCTCATTGCAGAATAGAAGGAACATCGGGGTTTACAGTGGGTAAAAAAAAGTGCGAATTTAGAGAGACCAATGAAGAAAAGTGAAAAGACACATTGGAGAAAAGATCATATTTTATCCTGCAGTGCTTTGTCATGACAACCATGAACAGAAAAAATAAAATGACAAAACTATGTGTCCATGGAGATGTCCAGAATTTGCCTGAGTGGATGCATTCCCATTCTAAACCAAGTCTAAAATAAAGGTATTTAATGGAGGAGTAAAACCAGGTGAACATTCATATTGAAGAGTTTATGTGAATTTTTCAAGTGGGTAGAAAATTTTCAGCTGTATTACGGTCCACAGAACTTTGCTTCAGTTTGGGAATATTTTTCTTAAGCACAGATTAGGAGTGCAGCCTTTAATCTTGCATTTTAATTGACTTAAATTGGCTAGCTGTGTTCTTATGGATCACCACTGATACCAGTTAGGCCCGCAAATATTTATGTAGAATGAATTGAAGTACCGTTCCTTTTTGGCCCCAGATTGAAAGGTAGGAGAGGAGAAAGAGAAGAGAAGTGTGATAAGTCCTCCTTATTTGTATTGCATTGCATTGCTTCTGCAAGAGGACCCACAAGGGATCTGGTGCTGCTCCCAGAGAGAGAAATGAGGAGACCCACACTTGTCTGTTGTCCCTGTAGGCCCAGGATCAAGATGTCATGGTATTAATTGCCAGTAAAGAGAATGAAAACATAAGAACATAATTAAATAGGAAAAGTAAAGTACAATACTATTTAAAAATCCGTAGTAACAATGACTAATGCAATTGACATCTGGCACCACTTTACATTTATATAGAGTAATTGAGCTGACTAATTGAACTTTTGTTTCTTAATTTTTATGACAAGGCTTAGAAAGTAAAAATGCAAGCAAGAGAGGTCTTTTTTTTTAATAATACAAATATACCCATTATTTATATTATAATTTTCAGGAATTGCTGGAATGATTCATGACCCTGTGAATTTAGTAGTCCCAAACCATATAATTCGACTGCAAGGATAGCAAAATTGCAGACTAAAATTGTCCTTGATTTTATCCCATTTCACCATGCAGACTCAGAAACTTTATTTCATTTTTTTGTTCTTTTTGCAGCCATGGGGAGGATTTTACTTTGTGCAAGTAAAGTCAAAGAGATGATCTAGGTTTGAGAAAATACTGTGTTAGAGCATCGTGTCCAAATTTAATTCCCTTATGTACTGTCAACACAGAAATATATTGTACTATTTTAGAGGCAGACTTACTTTGAGCTTTTGATTTCCAGCTGTTCCTCTAGAGCAAAGGTGTGTGTCATTTTGAAACAGTTTGAGTCAGAGTCCACCATTATGATAATCAGAATCTGGAATTAATTGTTTAGTATGTTAGGCTAGAATGAGAATGTCGTTTAACAGTGCATTATATACATGAACTTCATCCAATCTGATGGGGAAATCTACTGCAAATACCATTTACAATTCCAGTAAATCATGGCTGATCCTGTTCTGGGAAACCCATAACCCACAGATAGCTTCCTGAAGTATCTTTCGTGCATATAGATTTGCCTCTGTTAAGATAAATAGGCCAACCTAGTAATTTTTACAATAAAACATTTACCTCCATATAAATAATGCTAAAATACAGCTACACAAGACTTAAAGATTTTTGGCATACAGCAGGTGGTGAAAAAACACCCAATAGCACTTAAAATGTGATTCAGAAAGATGCTTCATTCACCAAACACCTGCAAACAAACAATGTCCATGGCTTCCCTCAGACCTAATAGGAGACTTACTTCCATTCATTTCCAAAATTCCAGACAGCACACATCTTGCACTATCTCAGAAGAGTCCTTTAGAACTATGTAGGAACAAAAAGGGAGAAAAATATTCAGGGAGAACTGATAAAGCTTTGTTGTTTGGGCTCTATACCATGTCAGTAGTAAGGCAACCGGATGAAGTCTACTCCTTAGTCAGATCATATACTTTCCACATCATAACCAAAGCAGCTGTTCTTGAAAGGGTACCCACTTTGGATTAAAAAAATGTGTTACATGGTCACATGGGAATGCTTTGCTGAAGCTCAAGATGATGCATTGTGGAAGAGCATAACCTCGGAATGTTTTGAAAATGTTTTCTGGATTTTTTTCTAGTCTGGCAATAAGGAAGTCAAAGATAATATGGCAACGTTATGTGACAGACTTTAATCTCCAGTTAGAAGCTCCAAAAGCTATGAAGGTATATTGCACTATACCTACATTGAAAGCAGCAAAGGCAAAGAGCTGTCCTGAGTTCAAATTCTTCATAAAGGTCAAGGTGAACTCATTTTTCTCCTACTTCTTGAACTACTGATGAGAGACTATATTGATCTTTGTCCCAGCAATCCCTGACACAAAGAGATGACAAGGTAAGCCAGTATAGCTTCATGCAATATTAAACAAAAGGGTCCCAAGTCTTTTATTTGGTGTGCACTTATGAGGCATAATATTGCAAATAGGGCCAAATTTCTTATGCATGATACCCATGCCAGCATTCAACAGATAGAAGGTAGCTGGAAATAACACAATATACTGGACTGGCAAGCCATATCCCAAACAGTGCAAGATCTTAACCCTGTTACAAGGAAGAGTGCTTGACATAGGGTTGTGATATACGCATGGCTTTGTAACAATACAATTTAGTAAGGTATACAAATTCTCCCTTATAAGGCTTGTGAGAAATTCTCAACTGAAGTTTATACAGTCTGTTTCAAATTAATTATTCTAGGTACTTATATGCAACTCCTTATTTAAAAGATGATTCTATTATATTACATATTATAGTATCATTACATTAAGAAGAAAAGCAATTAATTTAAAAATAATCATACAGAGCACACAGTTGCCACTCCAGCTAAATCAACACCACTTTAGTACAATCCTCAAATTCCATTTAAACCCTCAGGGCCATAGTATCCACTGTGAAAGCACCCATGGACTGACTGCCCCTGCCCAGCCTCACCTGTGCCTCCTGTGTCGCCCTGCCATGGCCCCATTTCAGCCCAGATGGGGCCATCAGTCCCTGCCCTGGTGATGCTGCTGCACTCTTCGTATTTGATTCTTGTCTTCTGCTTCTCCTGGACAGACTCTGAGCCTGGTTTCTCACCTTGCTGTTACTGCTATGGGACCTTGTGCCTGGCACCCTTCTCTACCCATCAGGCTCAGATGCTTCTGGGAGTGGGTATGACCTTGGTGGATCACCCTTGGCTTCTGTCCCATCCTCCCTCACTGAGCAGTCTGGAATTCATTCTCCCTGGCACACTAGTCCAGATCCTTTGAAGCTACCAGGAGCATATATGTTCATCCACTTCAATTCAAGTTGCCTTTATGGGAACTTAGAAAAATCTTTTGAGTCCGCTACTGGGTATGCACCCATCAAATCTCAGACAGCTTTTAGTCCTGTAGAATTTTTTATTTCATGTGGTCTTCTGGGGTTATTTAACCACTAATTCTTTGATTAGAAAGGGAAGTAAGGAAAATTTTTTATTTTTAACACTGTTTTTATGTTTCGTTAACAAATTTATGCTTTAGGAAACTATGTTATTTCCAATGTGCTTACTCCTCCACTCAAGATGCAATAATTCACAATAAAAACATTATAAACTGAAAAAATGCAGATCTGTCGAGGTAGCTTATTGCCACTGGTATGTGACTGCTGAAGTAAAGGAAATATTTGTCACAAGAGTTTCTGAAATAGTTGTGAGAAGCCTTGTGGGATATTTTCTTAAATGGGGTTAAACTACAGCATGATTAAGATTAACTGTTACTTCATAAATATTCTTAGATGTAGAAAGTGTTGCTTGATAAAAAGGTCCAAATGTATGCCAGAGAAATGATGAGAGAAAAAGGAATGTCCTTACTTCAAACAGCTTCCAGCAGCTGCTGAACAATGAGCCCCCTGAAGCCTTGTCCTTCAGCAGACCCTCAACTGCTTATCTTGTAGAGTTAGAAATAAGAAAGGCCTTGAAAAGAAGAGTGAATGAGACTTCCCTTCAGCCAAGAATAACACAGGCAATGTACAGCAGCATCAGTGGATTCTAGATAATTAAGCACCAAAAGACTTTTTCCACTGTGCTGAATGAATGTAAAAAGAGAAGAAACTTCTGCTCATCTTGCAGTGCAAGGATAAGAGCTCCTTAAAAAAAGCCAAACCATCTCCTTACCTGGCCTCTGTACCCTCACTGAGATGAACAGAGGACATTCCTACTTTGAGAAGGGAATATTTCTCACCTGCTGGGTCACCTTTGGGTCAGCAGTAGGGCAGGTGTCCCAAAACTGCCAGTGAGGATTCTGTGTTTCAGGACAGGTACAACTTTCTATAAGTGCCATAGAGCTTCCTACTTTTTCTCCCTATACCTTCTCTTAATAGCTAGAAAATAGGATAAGCAGATAAAAGTACACATATTTTTTAAAAAAAAATGTTACTTCAGCAATTCCATTTTTGTTTTGTGTTTATCTAGCTGACTCCTTTAGTTCCTGAAAAACTGAATTAGCTGCAAATATACCATCAAATGGTTAAAATAAAGAGCATCAGAATGATGTGTTTGACAGGGTTATAATGGTGGAGGGGGATCATCTAAATGTCCTGTAAGTGTTTCCTTTTCTCTCTTAGTGCTAAGATTCAAAAACTATAACCTTGGCTTGATACAGAAAGAAGAACAAGTAAACAAGATAAAAGGGGAAAAGGAAAGAGGAGAACTGAGTAAAAACTCGTTGGCATTACAATGAATGATATTATTTTTGTGACCCAGTCATATTTGTTATTTATAGTTTTAAAGTAATGTTTTAGAAATAAGCACAACTGTTGCATTAAAAAGAGATACCCTTTTTGACTCCTAGTTCATTCCACAAGATTTCTTAAATTTGAGGGAAAATATATTACTCCTACTCTTTGCTATACAAAGGTGAAATTTAAAAAGAAAAAATTAAGGCCACCTGTTTACAGTGTATCACACCTTGTGTTACTATCTGTTGGTTTATAGTCACCACAGAATGTTAAATACTCATAGAACGGCGAATTTAACATCTGTGCCTATTAGTGGTTATATATACTTGACTTGGCTCTAGATTTTTAGGAAATATTAGGTTGCCTGTAAGGCATGGAATGTTAAAAATTTACTGTTAGAATTTTTGTGAACTATTGATATAATGTAATATAAATGTGGCTACCTGTGATTGTTGTAGAGGAACCAGGTTTGATATTCCTATGTTCTCTTCCATTCTGTGCTCCCCTGTTTGCTATTTTGGTGCACTAATATAGACGTGATAGGTTTACTGAAGTGTAACGTCAAAAAATCAAAGTCATTAATTTGTTGATGCATCTCAGAAGGAAGACACTACATTTCCTATTCAAGAGATCATGGATTAAAAATGAATTCCATTCTTAAAGTAATTAAATAATTTTGGGGAATTGTTATAGTATAATTTGGTTGATATTAGTCTTTCTGTTTTCATAGTGGGAACAGACAGGGATATTTTGAATGTTCCTCTAATTGAAGTCAGCTATAAATTTATTGTTAAGACCAAAATCGATTGCATACTTTATCTGAGCCAAAATATCCATACAGAGAAAATAACTCCTTCTTTCTGCATAAGAGTTACAAAAGAACCCCAAGGTCATTTCTACTACTGAATGCACAGGGGGACACACTGATTGTCTTTATGCAGAGAAGGATTTCCATCATTAGAAAATGGAATAGCACAAATGTCTGCCTTGTCCTACTCACACTGAACACGACTACAGGATGGTTTGGACTGGATTTATATTTTAAAATAATTCTACCAACCATGACTTTGACAGTAGTATCTTTTGATCTTTTATCAGATTGGGTTTGTTCATTTCCTTCTTTGGGTTTTTTTCTGAACTGGTCTGTTTATTTAAAAGTAGTATCGTAAATAATATTGACACTCTAGTTTTGTAGAGAGATTTCTTTCAGAGCTGTGCTGCTGAAGATGCCAAAACTTTAAAAATTTTTGCATATTAGTTGATCAATTTATGTAGGAACACGGGATTGTTTCTTTACCCTGGAATTCAACTTTAAAGTTCTTGGTCCTCTTTATGTCACAATTTTACATCTCCCATGAAAACAGTCTTTTGAGCCTGATGGCTTTAAAAAAGAGACAAGCTCTTTCTACAGAGGAAAGAAAATATGCCTACTCAAAGCAAATTTTTATAGATTTTTTTTCTTAATAACCTTGCATATATTTGAAGGATCACATGTTGAATACATAGGAATAGACATCTTTTTAGACCTCCCAGGAACATGCTCAGTCCTGGTAAAAATACTAGGTTAGGTTTGGTGAAAAATATTATTCTTTGTTAAAATATTTATTATTTTATTAATTTTTTAAGTCTTGTGATATAAAATGTTAAAATATGCATCTATAAATTTATCAGATTATTTTCAAAGTAACTTAAAATGCATTTTTAAATCCTATAGAATTTTTCCTTCTTTGGCAACAATTTTGCATGTTTCTTTTGGAAGTTAGTGGTGTAACATATGCTTCTGTCAGTGATATATCAACAAACTGTATTTATACTTAATTGTATGTTCTCTTAGCCCACCACAGCTGAGGTCTGATTGAGGCTATAGCCTCAAGTGACTATAAACCAAACAATTATTTTTGAGACTAATGTGTATGCTTCCTAATGATTCACAACATTAAACTCTCACTTGGAAAGGCAGCCAAAACTCCCTTTTTGTTGCTCAAGGCATAAAAATTCTGTGGAACATTTTTTAAAATGGTCGTGGGTGACCAAAATGCAATTTAAAACTTCAATGGTCTTTGCTCAGGGTTGCTCGCTTACTTGTAATTGTTTCCAGAATGTTTGTTTGGAAATTTGTTAGATTATATATCACACACAATAATTCTATATGCCAAATTCACTGCTGTAATGCTTGGCACAGCAGTTGGTTATGCTTCTTTCAACACCGCTTAAAATAGCTACTTCTTTATGTAAGCAAGAATAAAGGTGATTTCAGCCCATGGTTCTCTTTTCCACATAAAATAGCATTAAATGACTTGTAGCAGGAGATATATCTAACAATATGTTTTGCAATTTGTTGTGGTCACTTCTCCTCCTTGCTGACAAAAGTAAGTATCTTTCTTTTCGTTTTGCCTTCCTTTCTTTTTTTTTTTAAAGTAATTTTTTTTTTTTTCAAACATAAAATTGACTTCAGATTATTTAAACAGAGAAATCATTTACACATAGAATATATATATATGCAAGTTTTCGAACACCTTAATCTCATATAGCTCAGGCAATATTTTAAAGTTTTTGATTTTAGAGAACAACAATAACATCAACATAAACATTAAATTTAAATATTAATTTATAAAATAAAATATATGTTCTCTATTACTGTTCTGAGCAACAATTGCATGTCTATGGTAATTCCTTCTTGATATCTGAATTTATAGAATCAGACAGTCATTTAGTTTTGTAGGTATCTCTTGAGATCTTGTTGTCCAAACCTACTGCTGTCCAAACAAGGTCCACTAAAGCAGACTGTCCAGGAGCGTATCCAGATTGATTGTGACTATCTCCATGGACAGAAACTCCACAACATCTCAGGGCAACTTGTGCCAGTGGTAACAGCCCAATCAACAAAAGAAAAAAATTTCCCAGTGCACAGATGGAATTTCATGTATTTTAATCTGTGTTTCTTGCTACTTGTCCCATTAGTGGACACTACTGAGCTCTCAGTACTCTCAACCAGTCCCAGCATAAGTCCTCATATTCTCAACTCTCCTTATCTGACAGATGCTTCAGTCCTTAACCATATTTGCTGCCCTGCACTGGACTGCAGTCAATTCTTTCTTGTGCTGGGGACCCCAGAAATGGGCACAGCACTACAGAAGTTTTTCAGCAGTGCTGAGCAGACCACTTCCCTCAACCTGCTGGCAACTTTCTTCATCAAGCAGCCCAAGATACTGTAGGCCTTTTTTGCCATGAGGATGCAATGCCAGCTAACGATCAACTTGTCCAACTGGCCTGTGAAAAGTAGGTGTCTGTGGATGACATCAGGTGATATTTTTCATCTCAGCCTGAGAAGAGATCTCAAGAAATATAGATGCAGTGTGTTTAGAGAGGTTTATTTTCTCTATATGAAAACTGACTAGACAGATAATCTGGACTGTAAGCCAGGCTTGGCTCAGAGGTAGTTATTACTTTTTCATAGGAGTCCATAGGTTGCTGTATTTTGGGTATATGTCTAAAAAGTCTTAGCGAGCCATTGGTGTACAGCAACAAGGTTTTCCCTCCCTTTTTCCCACACTGTCATAGCATTGAGGAGTCCAAGAGTGGACAAAAAGTTCAAAGGGGACACAACCTGGAGAACTGACCTAAATTGGCCAAAGTATTCCATGCCATATAATGCCACATTCAGTAATAAACACTGAGGGGAGGTGGTTTCTGGGTAGGTAAAAATGGCTTGGAGGCTGTCTGGGTGTCACTCTCCTTACGGAGGTGACTACCTTTGCACAATTTTTTTTCCTTTCTCTTTCCTTCATGTACTGAACTGTCTTTACCTTGACTTACTCTGTTTTGCTCTCCTGTCCTGGTGAGGCTGGGGGTGTGAGCAAATAGCTAGGTCATGCTTAGCTCACTGGCCTGAATTCTGAACACACCACAAATGTCCATACTTCAAATGTCCACAAATTTCCCACCCCTGCTGCTGTTCTGATTTCCAGGTAACAGAAGGTTTAGATAGTTAGACTCAGTAGTTTTCTGATATTCTGATAACATACTGCTGGTTTCCAACTGCATAAGCATTTTATATTAAAATACCTTTCAATAAGGAAGATCCAGATCTTTTAATTAAAAATATTCATAGAGATTTAGTGCGCGCAACCTGCATGTCAATTTTGTGCAGTATCAGCCAAGAAAATTTACCTTCTCTGTCAAAACAACTAAAATTGTAGGCAATTTACTAATGTGATTTGCATAACTTTTCAGACTATGCAAAATAAGTTAACTATGTATTATTCATAATAATCTACTGCAGAAACATTATTGTCAAGTAGACACTCTGTTGATCTAGCACTGTCATGTTCACTACCGATCTAAAATTTCTAATACACATCTCAGAAATTCTTGGTTCAGAAAGAAGTTATAAAAGGAGCCAGAATGGGCTTGCCTTTAGAAACCTAGAGCTTCAGTAACCTGGAGACAAAAATTTAGTTAAATAGTATTATATTCCCAAAGCCATGCAATAAAATTTATGAAGAAATTAAAAGTGTTTTAATGCAAGAGAAATCTGCAATATTTTTATCACTTATTTTATCACTTATCCTGGTGAAGGAGTTGTCAGCTGAAGGAAAGTAAAGCCTATTAAATCCAGAATTCTGTATGTGCAGCCAATTGGGTCAGGAAATTTTACATGCAAAGAGAGACAAATCTTAAATGGCTTTTCTTTAAAGTTGTGCTCAGGGCAGGTCACCTGAGAATGGCCCTTTTTGAACAACAGGTAAACAATACATTCAAGTACTTTTAAAAAATTTTTGGATCATTTTAGAGCTATCTACACCTTAGACTAAGGAAATTAAACAGAAAAATTAACACTTTTTACAAAAACACAGATGAAAAATGAAAGAAGGAGAAGCCAAGTCAGACTTAAAAATATGTAGTGCAAAATCCTTATTGTGAAATAAGGTTTAATAGAAGTCAATCAAGTGTAGAGTAGAAAAGATTTGATAAGTATTCCTCTGAATAACAAAGGTGAAAGTTACAGTTCTTTTGATGTATTTTATTTCATGAGATATTCACTATAAACAAGTTTTCATCCTTTATTACAAGTCATAATTGTGCAAAGGATTTGGTTTTCAAAAATCATCTATAAATGAAGATACATTTATTCATACATGGTATTTATTTATTACATTTCTGTAAGAACAACTGTAGTAGAATATAATCCCTTGTATATCTCATATAAAATGGAAAAAAACCATAAAAATTGAATATAAATTGTTTTTCATCTTAATTGATAATGCTATGTTTAAATATGAAGCATGAATACCACTGTAACATGTTTCTGCCTAAGACAAGGAAGATAGGAACACATTTAAAATATCCTCATAGTTCCAAGGGGTGCATATCACTTGCTATGAACTTGCACTTGCATTACTCTTTATAATGATTAGGTCCCTTTCTTACCAATCTTACAATTTCTGTTACTGACCATAAGTTTTGAATTCCATCTACTCAAAGGAGACAGGGAAAGAATGTTTTTCTTAAGAGCAATGAACAAATATATTTATTTAATCAGTTATCTGTCTACTATTGAGTATAGAATATGTGATTAGTTCAAGCAATTGATTTCTAAGATTGCTGACACAAGTCCTCTTCAGGGCTGGGCTTTCTGGAGAATTTACTCTATGCAACTTGTGTGGCTGGAATTGAGCCAACCTCCATAACAGCACTCTCTATTGTCCTGTGTTTTCCATTTGTTGCCAGAAGAGTGAGGTTAACACAAATATTCAGATATTCTCTTTCTTTATTAAACTGTCTTAATGCAAAAATCTTCTCCTCTACCTTCTCTTTTCTTCTATGCTCAAAAAAGAGTTGCTTGGTGCAGCTGAGTGGGTGCTGGCCAGGAAAGCTGCCAGACAGGCATGATTTTTACCTGATCCTTAAATATTCTACAGTGGAAGAAAAGCAATGCACTCATAAACAGAGTGGAAAAAAAGGTGCTTCAAGTTATTACGCTGTTATCTTGACTTTAACACTATTTTAAGTCATACAATAAATTTTGATGGAAAGAATAATTTAGAATACAGTGGTAAATAGAGTATGACACATTTTCAACATGTTTTTATGAAATCTATATTGTATCAAACAGTATAACTTTCTCTGATAAGATTTCTTAGATGGCTTAATGTTGTGGAATTAATCTATTTAAATTTAGATGAAATTAGATAATGCCCCATAGGAGGTTCTTATTTCAAGTAGAAATGTCAGGATTTATGTGCTACAAAACAGAGAAGGAATTAGGTGAGAGTTTTTGTAATTTTGGACTATACTGGTAAGAACTTTTGTCTAATACAGAAGATGACAGGATCATTTTGTAGGATGAATTAAATGACACTGTTGACTAGTGCAAAATAGAATGAAATTTAATAGTAAAAACTTAAAAGCCATGCAGTTTTTCTATTTTGTGGGGAGAGGTTTACAGGCTTCTATCGATTTGCTTCTTGTAAGAAGAGAATATGATGACATTTCAAATAATTTTGGAGGATAAATACCAAGATACAGATGAACTACTTAGCTTACAAAATAACAGCAGCAAAAGATCAAAAAGTTATAAATTAGTCGTGAATATATTTTGATGACTAATTGGAAGGCAGTTTCTATTGATGTGAAGAGTGATATTCTGTGTTTCAATTATATAAGAATAATCTTAACGAGTTCAAGACAGTTTGATATGCTTATGAAAACGATGAAAGGTAAGAAATAAAGTGGACAGAGTGAGTCTTCAGCCAGCAAATCTAAGTCAAGGGGTTTGATTTCAAGCATGGGACATTGGTGTCACAGTCAAGAAATATTAGAAGATGGTATAAATCTGAGTGTAGTCTACTTCCTCAGTCTGCAAGATATGTGAGCAAATTCTTCATCTTTTTTAGGATCCAGAACATAAATTATAACTGTCATCTACTGTGTCTTCCTATGGTAAATTACAGTTGTGACTTCGGTCTTTTATTGCAGGTTTAAATTTTTTGTAGAATATTCAGCCATGCTTCATGGCCACTCTTTGATGCTAAATGAAGTAGATGTCTTGTAGTTCTTTCTAGGTTAGACATATTTTACTGTTCTTTAGTATGCCTGTTGTCTATGCATTGATGCAGGTTCTCTCTTGCATTCTTTACCACCAAAGTTCATCAACTCCTTAACCTTCATCTTCTATCAAAAATAGTGTTATGTGAAGGAATTGCTTCCTAGACAAAAGGAAATTACATATGAAACAAAAATATCGTCCCTTTATCCAAGATGAGATTTTATTAAATACTCATTAATATAATACTTTATAGACATTATTATTATTACTTTTATTGTGGTATGAAGGAGGTGAGAGGATGTTTCAGGAATTCTCTTTACTACATATGGACTAAGAGCCTAACTTAGTATTTTTCCAAATTTCTCAGAAATACAAAAAATGTGAGCACAAACAGTTGAAAAAGTGGTTCTGTGAGATATTGCCCAGTTCAACTTTGTTATGTTTTTAGGCTTCCCAGAATAGATATCTCTTTGGAAATCCTAACCCAGGTGTTACCTAAGGGACAAGTAGATTTTGGAGTTTAAGTATAACAGATGATTTTACACATAGTCTAAACAATTTTAAAAATGCTGTAATCACTCAGAATGGTTACATATTTAAATACATGAAAGGTAAATCATCTCTGAGAGATAGAAGCTATTAATTTCATTGAACACTTCTTGCCAACATTTACATACGGATAAGGAAATATGTGTCTTACTTGAACTTAACATTCTAGTCAGAATATCTGCTGAAGAGAGAAGCCAAAAGGGGAAAAGTACACCCTTATGGCCAGAGAGACATTCACAGAAGTAAATGTCTCTATAATGCTATTCAGAAATGGAAAAAAGCTTTACGTACCCTTTCTTAATTTCCTTTTTGTTCCTAAAGTATTCCATTTTGTACTAGTACAAAGGATAAATAAAATGTATACACCTTTCAATGTTATCAGTCATAAGAAACCCCACAAATTATTAGGTCTGATTGAGATAGGATTCATTTTCTTTAGCAGTCCTCACAGTACTGTTCAAACCCAATACAACACCCCACAAAACAAACCACAAAACCAAACCAAACCAAACCAAACCAACCAAACAAAAAAAAAGCATAAAAAATCTGTTATGAATTAAACACATTTTTAAAACTTTTCAAAGAGATTTTTTGTTGATAAGCACAAATTTACAAAGACAAATATTTGGGGTTCATAAAAAAGCCTGCCTTAAAAGTCTACCATCCAGCAGCAATACTCAAATAGTTACACAATAATTGCTAAATTTGTAAGCATGTGCATCACTGGTGTCAGGGGCTGCTCAAGTGTAACTCTCAGGCTTCTCAGTAGTTTGAAATTCTCTGAGACCAGTGCTATAGATCTGTCCTTTAGAAGACATTATCTGCTTTCTGGTCTAGCTTCTGACATGAAATTCCCTGTGTCCCTGCACTATTCAGAGAAGTAGTGGAGTTGGGAATGAAGGAGTGAAGTCGAACCTAGAAAAAAAAAGCAAAGGATGGGGGAGGGTGCTCTAAATTTTGTATTTTGTTTCTTATTATTTCCTTCTATTTTTAGTGGCAATAAATTAAAATAATAAGGCAAGTCTGTTTTACCCATGACAGTAATTTCTAGGTGATCTCTCTGCCTTTGTCCTGACCCTCAAGTTTTTTCACGCTATTTTCTCCCACTGCCCTGTTGAGGAGCGGGAGTAAGAGAGCAGTTAGGTGGGCATCTGGCACCAGCCAAGGTCAACCCCCTTCAAACTTAAACTCAGATATGAATGATTTGTGAAACTCATAAGTGTTTGTGGACAGACCAGAGGCCATAAAGCTGTTAAACATTATTTATCTAACAAACCTTGCGCAAGATTCACATGCCAGTGTTTATCAAAGGTATTCAATAGACAGTTAATTGTATTTTGGAATAGCTAATATGCTGATTCCAACTGTCCTAAATATGCTTTTCCTAAAGTAAGAAATTCACAGCATAGTAAAAAGAACGTGAAAATGCATACTTGTATTTGATTTAACTCTTGGTTTAACCTAAGGGCACATAAATTTGTATTTAAATAAAGATATAAAAAATTTAAGTGCTTTTGGAAGAAAAAAAAATGGCAATCAAAGATAATTTTCCCCAGCAGACAGATCCTTCACCATGTGAAATAAATGAGAGAACTGTTATCTGTTTAGGTGAATCTCCACTTAGACCAAAATATGTGACAGTATACAAGCATAAATTCAATATATTTTGTTTAGTACATAGTAGAGCTTGAAAAATTGTGCTTTTCTATGAGCCATAAAAATATACATTTTTAATTAAAATCTAGACATCTTTGTTAGAAAAGGCATTTTCATGGACCCTGATCTTCTTATCTTAAAGGATTATATTAATTCTCCTTAGCTAGAATTTCAGGACAGGTGTGGCAAGACACTAACTGAAAATGATGGGGTGAAATAAAAAGCAAAAATGTTCACATAGCTAACTTTGTCAACCTAAGAAAAACATGAGAAGTCCAAGTGTTACTTTCATACTTTCATTTCTTCAGATAAATTGATTTTTTTCAGCTTTCGATATGAAAAAAATATACTTTTAAAATATATATTTCTTATTTGTATCATCATAGTGAGCCCAAAGGAAAGATCTGTTAATTTTGGAAAAGTACTGGGGTTTACATTTTTACCTTATCGCTCATGAAACAGGCTTGGATTGAATATAATTTTTTCTGAAATAACAACCTCAATGACTCTCAAGTGGTAGTGTACCTGCATTCATTTGAGCTTTTGTTTCCATGTCTTAATCTTGGTTTTTCCCAGCACAATATTAATAACTTGGAAGGGAGGCAGAAGTTACGCCCTTGGTTTTAACAAAGTGAAGTAATTGGAGTATTAAAAGCACAACACTGGAATAACAAGATGACCTGTGTTAATTTCTCTAGTTCACTTAAAGCTTGGTAGCAAAACTAAGGTGTTGCAGTACATCACACCAATCTTACCCAGATCAGGAGACATTTCTAAGCTATGTAATCATTTTTTTGTGGCTTTTAGTCTTAGAAGAATATTAACATGAATCCTGGGAAGTCTCCATTATCCTGAGTTCAGGGAGATCTCCACTTCTGTTGATTTCTTTTCTGCCTTTCTCTTCTTAATCTTTTAGCCACCAAAATAATTCCATATCCCGGGATAAATTCAAAAGTTCTGGTAAGAAAGTTTACAATTCACTATATTCACCTGTATCTCATTGAAAAATATACTTGTGTAATGCTACCCCACATTATAAAGCTACCTTAAAGGGCAGGTGATGCAGTAGGCTAGAAAAGAAAACCATTAACAGAGGATGAGAAGACAAGAAGGAAATTAGAAAACAGTAATTCGAACAACAGACAAAACATAGTTTTTCTTTTTGTTTTTATTGTATGTTCTAATTCACACAGTGATTGTCCTGAACAATCAGCACTGGGGAAAATTTAGATTTAAACTCAGCCTTGGAGTTTGACCCCAAGCCCATCTCTATTCCAAATGGAGACTTCAGTGACCCTTCTGTGCCATCCTGGATGCTCTCACTATTCTTACAGTTGCCCAGATTAAAAAAATAGATTTTAATTTTTAGTCCTGAAAAGCCTGCTGGAACTAATGCAATGAATTATGGGGTAAACAGCTGTTGTACTCGTAACCATGGCATGCAGGAGTGACACGAGTGCTGACTTCCCCAAGGCATGATGCCATTCTCTGAATGATAACTTACAGCAGTGGGGGGAGGAGGCTGGCCCAGCCTGTCAACAGGCTTTGACCACTCAGCTCAAACCCAATACAATTATTTGACTGAAACATCACTGATCTAAGAAACATATCTGTGTCTTTAATTACTAACTTGGAAAAAACCAATAGAGACCATATTAGTATGCTGGCTGTGGAGACATAAATGCTCATTATAAAATGTTCAAATGTAATAGAAAGAAAGAAGAAATGGCTTGTGGTTTAAAGGCTTCCTCCAGGCTATTGAAATCAAAAAAGTAATAATTTACCTTGGTGGAATTAATTACTTTCTTCCATCCTTTTAACCAAAATGTTGCTTATTAATTTATGAATCACTGACTAATTAATTTTGGGGCAATAGATGTTTAATATCTTTCCAAAGAGTGCAATTAAACATAAACTAGAGGATTTCAGTTTGTATTTGTACATCTTTTTTTTCTGTTCACCAAGATGCTGAAGCACACTTTAGTAATTTTGTTGGTATTATCATCACCCTTATTGCTTTTGTTTGTTATTGTCTAGTGATGCTGCCCCTCTATGTTTGAGGCAATGAATGTCTATAGCAAAAAAATATAGACTTTGCCTGCAGAACAAAATTTAAATAAAGACAATAAACCCAAGTGGAAGGCTTTCCTAAGGTAAGGCTTCTGTGGATTTCTGAGTGGCTTTTAGAATGAAAGATATATGATCCTACAAATGCTGGAATTTCAAGGGAAAAAGACAGCAGGACTGATATTGAATCAATGCTATTTAATTTTGTTCATAACTCTTGCAACCCTCATTGTCTTCCACAAGTCATGTAGTTCTACTGATTTCTTTAATGTCTTCATTTTTCCCTGCTACTCCCTCATCTGTTCATTTGAAACATCATCTTAAACTAGACTCAATAAAAAACCCAGCCAGCATGTATGAAGCTTTAACTACCACAAGTCCTCAATAGGATTAGAATACTTTAACTGTCACAGATATGCAACACAGGATATGGAATACTCAAATATCTCTAACTTAAACATATATATATAGATCTACTTTGACAGTATTCATAATAACGTATTTAAGATATTACTTATGTTACTCAGGGGGCCCACAGAATTAGGGGATTTATTAATAGATAGCTCTATCAGACACATTATAGATGATAAAATGAATGATATCTTGTTTTCTGGAAGGATAATATTGTTTACATTATCATGCCCACATAAGTGCTACACTATATAGTAAGCAAGACAATGTACATATATATTTGTGTGTGCACATAAGCACATATATAGATAGATACATACACATAGAAGCTTTTTGCAGCTCCCCAGAAAAAACCTGATGATCATCTCTAGCCTCTAGACACCAATTTTGGATCCTTCTTCACTGTCAAGTCAGAACAACGCCTGTCTAAAATCATTATCAAAAACCAGTATGACACAAATCTTCTCTCAAACCATTTCATTATACTACATAATTAGCATTATCTGTATCCTGTCATATTTATTATGAATAATATTAGACATTCATAATAGGCATGTGAATGTTCTTATGACACCTAGCACCCTTCCCTTCAATGAGTGTTCAACTGTAACTTTCTTTTCTTAAGCACAGTGTACTCAGAGAGTATCCAAGAAATGCCTGTCTAATTTTAACCTGTCAAAGGAAGAGATCAGTTGAGTGAAATGCTGAATTGATACTAATATTACCTCAAAGTTTCATTCAATGAAAAGATTTAGAAGAAAAAAACCAAATTGTTTTACTTTTTAAAATTACTAAGATCTAGATAATTTATTCAATTCTGGCTTTATCTTGCTCTGTAAATAAATAAGGAAAGAATCTAGCTCATTAGGTGAAGGAAGTCATATTGTTTTGTCTTTTAACTGTACAATTCACTGCTTCACTACAAATCTGTGCTTCATTAAGGTCAAGTTGTAGAGCATGTGATTTTTTCCAGTAACGGTGTGTCATTTGCCAGCCCACAGTGGAGATGTTGGGCACAAAGCAGAACTAAAAAGACCAAATCTGAATCCTTGAGGTACTTTTTTGTTCTTTACTAAACTAGAAGTAACCCAGTGTAACAAGCCAATCTGCTTCCTCTTCATGGATACTTTAGCAATGAATGATTGATGTTGTTTTCTTCAACCTTTTTGGGAATTTCAGGCAACTGAAGGATATGATCTACCTTGTCATATGTCATAGCCAGGTAAAATAGCAATATTGTAATATATCCCATTGGGGGTGCTGTTAGAGAGAAAATGAGAAATTAACATGTGGCTGTAATATATGCCAAGGTAGCATTTGCAGCAGTTAATAGACAGAAGATTAAAGTATAGAGAGCTGGAAAGATACCAGCTCTCACAAGTACTGTTAATAATTCTTGCTTCTTGTCACAGTATTATCACTCTACAAGAATTCCGGGATATGACTGCACTAAGACCTTGCCCTCTCCCTTAAGATACAGATTACATAAAAACACTCTTTCGAGCTCAGCTTGATGGACAAATTTTCACTCTATCTCTTTTTGTTTAACTTGCCCTAACTTGTACCAACCTTATAAATATTGCAGAGATTGGTAAGCCTAAAATTAAATCTACCAACTTCATCTGGCTTGCAAGCAAGAGAGAATGCCCCTCTGCTCTCTCTGTCTGCTTGGTTGCTGTGAACAAAAACAAAAAGCAATGTGAATTACAGGCCCACCTCTCTTGAAACTCAGTTGTGTCAATGTGAATGCCAATGCAATCTACATATCTGAGGAACTTCAAAGGTTTAAAAAGTGAGTAGAAGTGCCTTTTAGTCTTAAATCCGTCGCATTATCATCAGTCTGCTTTAGGTTCCCATCTTTGCCTGCTTTTTCATTGAATTCCAGGTAGGACACATCCTGTTCTTTTTTTTCCTAAAAACAGCTGCATGAACATTGAAACATGCAAGGAAAACATTCCCTTTCTTGTACCCAGAACAAAAGCAACCCCTAGAAAGCATGAAATATCACTACAATGAAAGTCTTGACCAAAGCCTACATGTCTGTGCTACAGATCACATTAAATTTCCCAGAAGGAAAATACATTTATCATCTTATTGCCATATAGAAAAACACACAGTAGAGAACCTAGGTGTAAATACTCCATTGAGGAAAACTTAGTCATCAGATTTGAATAAAACACTATTTACTAAGAAAATAGAGATTCCTCTCATAGAGATTGCCTCAAGATTCCTTGGGGCCTAGCATTTCAGCAAAATTTTGTTGCCTTTTTTTGAAGGTGGTAGGAATGCCAAAGGTGTTCTCTGACATCAGAGTAATACCGGTATCAAGTCCCTCTGCTGTGGCACAAAATGATGCAGGAGTGTCTCCACAGAACTGTTGCAATAACAGCTACATAATGTAATAGACATTTAATAAATATTTTATAAATAATACTAACTTAGAAACTCACCCTCCCAAATCTTCTCATTTAAACCTTTTTCTAGAGTGTTTATTTTTCTGCTTTATTAAAAATCACCACATCTTACAGCATGCTGCAAAAATTGGAAAAGTTCCATAGTATTTAATAAAATGTCCTGTATTGGACAGCTTTATGCAAGCTGGTTTTAATTCAACTTAGAATAGAAGGACTTGTCTATAAAAAATTTTGATGATGCTTACTATGGAAAAAACTGACCTTCCTCTCGAATGAATCCATGTTGCCAGTTTTCCCAGCAAACTTCACTCCTTATATATATATATGTGTGGGAGTATGTGTTTAGAACAATGTACAAAAAATGGTCCTTAAACAAGGCAATCTCAACTCAGAATAAAAATATAAAAGTAGCAAGCTGCTTGTAAATGACAAATAAAAAAACCTGAACAAACAACAAAACCAAAGAAATTTAGCTAGTTTAAAGCAAAAAGTAGCTTAATGAAGAGTTGCATGCAATAAATTCAAAGTAAATGAATGTCAACTTTTTTATGGGAAAGTCCCAAGACATAGTTTGTGAACATGCAAATTTCGTGATATTTGATAATACTGTTTTGTAAACCAGATAATATTTTTAAATTTATTAATCTCCTTAATAAAACTCTACATAAAACTGGAAGCAAGATTTCCTATGCATGTTAAAACTAGGCAGCTGCAAAGTCTAGCCAGAAGTCTTCTGGGTAGTTGGAACACTTCTAATCAGTCTGTTCTGTGTAGATTCTCTAGTTTTTAATAATACTTGAGTTATGGTGCTGGTTTTGCATCCATTTGGAAAGTTGTGTTGGAGGTTTACAGAGTATGCCTAAACACAGGTGTCTAATGCTTTCTGGGATATTGTTGTACCTGATACAGTCAGAGAGGGCCCTTCTGTTATGGTAGCTGGCAGCTAGGTAGGAAACTCTAGGATAGCACTAATATTAGTATAGTCCATGCTCAGGCAAGTAAATAATGTCCAAAACACTCCCTCCTCAATCTAACCAAGTTTTTATTAAATTTACAGAAACCCAATACATCTGAAACTTTTGTCTGTCCATTTTTGTTTAAATCTGTCAACAGTTTCAAACACACAGGCATAATGGTGTCCCAAGACTCATTTTCTTATGAAACCATGTTGACATGCCACATTGAAATAAAGTGTAAACACTTCAACCCACAAATGTTAGATTAGGAACAAGCATGAAGAAATAAGCTCCATTGAACTTCTAGGAATTCATCTGCAGATGCCCCTCTAACTTCTCATTAGTCTTAGCAAACTGCAGATGTTCATGTAGCACTGCTATAACAGCCCAAGAACCAGTTGGAGTCCCATGGGGCTTTGTTTTCTTTTTCATTCTCTTTACACAGCAGTGAATAACTCACGTTCAGTGTCTATCCTCACACCTCTTGTCACTCAGACAAGACTGCCTGAACTATTAGTGTAAAGAAATAAACTTACACTTTAAGGGTGCTTGCTCTTGAAAAGCTTATGCCACATATATTTTAATATGCTGCTTATGTATGGAAAACAGACCTTCATCTTTTCTTAGTTCCCAGGTCAACAGTACCTCCTACAAAAGGTGATGACAATATTATCATCCATGATTTCGTTTTCACAAGGCATCCATGTCTTCTGTTCAGTAACACCTTGTAACACAAATAACAACTGACATCAGTTGCTCACTTTCCATGATCCCCAGCAAAACTCAGTAGCTTTGCTAGCTCAGCTATGTTATTTGCTATTTATTTTGAATAATTTTATATAAAGAGATGTTTTTAACCTACCTTGATATGTGCCCTGACCTAGTCAGCATGACTGGTGTTTGTACATGCTGGCTTTATCAGAGCCTTGACACAGAATGAGATAATTATTTCTATACATTACCAATTAATTGATTAGTAAGGTCTATTTCAATATGAAAAAAAAACCAAAACAAAACAACAAAACCACAAAACACAAACCAAACAAAAAACCAAACTAAACCAACCAAACAACAATAACAAAAAAGAAAGAAACAAAACACACACACACACACACACACACATGCACAAAAACAAAAACAAACAAAAAAAAAAACAAACAAAAAAAGCCCAACAACCAAAACAGTCATTTTGCCATAGTTCCAATTCTCTTCCCATGGTTTGGAAGGTGAAACTAAATAACACACAAAAAATCTGACTGCTTCTGAAGCAAGAAGCTGCAGGCTGTTTTATGGGAATCTTTAACCGTAAACCACATACCAAGCCCTGTAATTTACTTACATTGCTTACTGGGAAGATGGTGTCCCAGGGATTTTAACCTGACATTCAAAGGCTTCCAAGGACTCTTAATTATTTCCAGAATATTGACAAAAATATATATGGAAGCAAATTGAACAGGAAAAACAGAATGCCCAAACACACTAGCTACTTTACCAGAAGGAGAAAGTATGTCTTTTTTTGTTTATCACTGGTTTGAAAGATGTGAATGCAACTCATTTTCATCAGACTTTCTGGAGTTTAGATTGGGTTGACAAAGTGAAAAAGGAAAAGAAAAATCTCTAAATCTTATTGCTAAGACTTAAATTTTTAGTTTTAGATTTTTCCTCACTATAACAAGAAAGAAAATAAAAGGCAAAAGGACACAGATTTCTTCACTTCCTTGTGCCAGTGAGAGCAACTTCTGTTTTCTGCACAGCAGATGATTGTTCATTTCTTCCATTTTTCTTATTTTGCTGTTAACAAATCCCCTTTATACTCCTTTCAGACGTATAGATCCTATATTTTATTTTAAAACTTTCAGTCTCACTAATATTTGTTGAAAAAAAATCATGTCTCATTTCCTTTTAAAACTCTGAAAAGTCATCAATACTCATTCTGTTTTTCCCAGGCTGTGGCTTCAGACCAGTTCACAATAATGAGGTTCTCGATACCCAACTCTATAGAGAACAATTTGGATAATTTATGTAAACAGATATAAATATTATATAATCTTTAAAAGCATAATAACAGTGGAACTATAGAGAGGGATTCCTAAGTCAACTGAATTGCCCTCTGGAGATGCCTATCTCTTTCATGGAACCCTGGATAACTGGAAGGAACTCCAGCTGCCTCAGCTGAATGCTTAAGAGTTAAGTGGGATGAATCCTGTCCCTGTCCTAAGTTTCCTTTTGAAACACAAATGTTTTTCAAATAATCTTTAAAAGAAGAGGTATATCATAAAATCTTTCTTACTTGCTCTTTTCTGGAAAAAAGCCATTATCAGTTTGGAAAAAGGGTTAGAGCATGTGGGCACAATGAGGTCCCAAGTCTTCAATGACCAATTTACACAGCTGGAGACTGAGTCTTTTGTCATTAGATGTTTCCTGGATTGATATTTCTCAAGAATTAATTATATTGGCAATTTTTTCCAATTATTAGTCAGATAATAATTAATTCCTTTTTTTGGATACGCAAAAAAAAAAAAAATTTAAAAAAAAAAAATTTAAAAAATAAGGTAGTAATCTCTGAAATTCTCTGCAAGTTAAAGCCTTATTGTGCTGTCTCTCAGTTGATGCTCAGAAGAGCATAGGTCACTTATTTAAAATATTCTGTCTCTACCAATCCAGTTAGGTTTTTTTGCATCTGTATGTAAGAAAATGTTTTCTGGACAGACTTCTTATGCACAGATTCTAAACTTATTCTGTAGTCAAGACAAGACTGCATGAATCACCTTTTCTTCCTACTTTTCTTTCTCTCTGGCTCTTCAAAAAAGATTTGTTTCTCTCTCATAGCCCTAGAGCTTGGGGATTCACATTCTTTGCACTAGTTCTGTTTTCTTATGTATTGACTTTCTTCTATTGCCTTCACATGAAAGTTTGGTGATATACAATTATTTTTAAGAATATATTGGATGACCAGACATTAGTACTAATCCTACATTGAGAGATTTTGTATCATTTTCACAAGGATTATAAGAACCCATCAACAGGCTAATCTAAACACACATATTCTGATAAACATTTCATGAGTTTCAAAGACGAGAGACATCTCTTAGTTGCCCTACTGGTAATATTAAATTTCAGACAGAGATTACAAGATCATGTAAGACAAATTTAGCTCCCCAAAGCTGTGACATGGTGAAAGATAATTCGCTTCAACTCAGGTAGCTGCATTAGTGGGGGTTTTTGGGGTTTCTGGTGGGGTTTTTTTTCTTTTTTTGGGTGAGGGGAGGAGTTTTTTCAATTACCAGTATTTTGAACTATAGGGAAAGGCAAACTGAAAACTCTGAGTCAGATTTCAAGGGAGACATGCATTTCCTCATTAGTATTCCCATTTAAATTTAGCTACACCATTTAAATTGTCAGGCTGTACCTAAATGCTACCTGAAAACCCATTGAAAACAGATTTTTTCAAGGTACAATTAATTTCCATGCTTGTGTCTAACAAATTAATTCTCATGCCCGTGTTTGACATTGTGGTTAAATCCTAATTAAATCTGAACAAAGCAAACAAACAAACAAACCAAAAAGAGAAAATGTTTGGGTTTTGGTTGAGAGAAACAGTTCAGTGAAAAGTTAATATCATCCACTAGAATTTTATTTACATCAGTAAGAGTTTGCAAGGTGCCCTTTAGCAGAGGGGCCTTCAATCACACCATCTTCCCATCCCCTCTGCACCCTGTGCTGTGTACAAACCTTTACTTCTGCAATCTTCTGAACTGCTCGGCAGACTGAGGTCTGCCTGGAAGAAGCTCTAGGTGAAATGACTCTAAGAAAAGGGTCTTATTAGACTCTTCATTATCAGAGTGCCTATTAAAATTCACCATAATGTGAGGGTCTTATAACCTCACGATGTAAGGCTGTATCATTATTCTAATTCAAAATAAAAGGTTACTCTGCTGTCGTCCTTTTGGGCTTTGTATATTCTGTCTACGCATACAATCTGAAATCACTCATTTGATATTGTTTGTATTTACTGGGTAAAGACTTTTAGAAATCTACTGAAGGCACAATAACTATAAACATCTTATCAGGCATGGAAAGAGTTAAATACTGTGTCAGACTCAAAGTATAAATGATTGTATCAGCTGAAGTCTGTGTCAAATACGATGTGATTTGCAGAGCTGCACGTGAGAATGTCAACCCTCTTTGTTCCCCTTTGTAGTTTAGTGACAATGACTTTATATAGTCTAGCAGCAGTGTCATGAATATTCTCAGGAGTAGGTGGATGGCATATTCATTGAGAGCTGTACAGTGGATTGCATACAAAACCAATAATATTTTTGAATAATATTAGTAAAACTGTGATATGCCTGCCACCACTTTTCATATTTTAAACTCATTTGTCTCCATTTGAATCTTAGCTATGTTTATCAGAAGCTCTTGTTTTAGCTATGATGGCATTATTTTCCTAGCGAGAAGCTCTGAATTTTTTTAAAGAAATACGTTTTAACCTGAAATAACCCCTTTGCTACATAAACAAGTGAAATAGCTGCAAGAGAGCTTAATTGATCTTATATATATTTTTGTTCAAAATAAGTGTCCTTCGGGTCAATTAGCAACCTTAAATGTAGCATCCACAGGAACTCTGAAAAAAGCAGGTTCCGTCTAAATAAGACATGAATTGTCTGTCCAATCCAACAATCTATATAAAAACCATTTAGCAAAACCAAAATGATTCAGTTCTGGTTTACTCTGTAATTTAAGACATTATAACGAGAAATCACTACAGTAGTGGTTTGGCGGATAAATTCAAAGAAGGGACTTGTGGTTTTAACGTAAACCTGCAACACAGGAAAAGTGTTTTCTATTTTTGGTCTGGGCACTGACTTCTTCAGTACCCACGGATGACTTACAGTTCCTGAAAGGTGAGTGTCCAGGGATCCCAGTGACTTCGTCTGGGATGTGGTCACTCACCATTTCTGAAAAAAATGCCTCGCCTTCTCTGTAAATTAGTTTTTCTGTCAATGAAATGATGCTTTGAGATGGTCAGCTTGGGGTTGAGCGCCCATTATTTTATCTCTTCATAACAGTTTGCCTGGCGCACATAAGAAGAATAAAATGGGAAAAACAGTAAATGAAATATTCACACTAATTTTCACTATCTATTAATGCCACTACAAATATAAGATGTGTTGTTGGTTCTCCCCTAAAAACTTTGGTGTTATTTTCTATCATTATTCCCAGCTGAAAGGGTTTTTGTCTTTTCAGCAACCTTGTACTTCAGGAATGAAGCTCTTCTCCCAGGTCCTCAGAACAGAAATTGAGAAATGATGCATTAGGATTACAATCGTTTATAGTAATTAGGTGAAATGGCACATTAGGGTTACAATCACCCTCTTATGAACATCTGTCATGTTTGAATTCCCTAGAACAGCTCTTTCTTGGGATAATACTTTTATAAAAACTCCTTAATACAATTTTATTTTCAGTGTTCAGTTCATATATATGCCATACCTATGGTATGCCACATTCACAAACATGCTATCACACACAGAATGTAGGTGCATTTGTAGTTGTACACACATACGAAAAGGTTTAACTTGAGCTAGAAATGAAAAAATAGGACATCTCTGGAGTATTTATTTTGGTTTTCTTATAAATTTTACTATAGGTACAGGATTATTTAATCTGCTGGAAATTAATTTACATTGGACCAGTAACATAACCCCAACACAGCAACCTATGATGAAAGATGAGTATCTTGTCAGTACTTAGAAAACTGTTTGATGCTCCTTTCTCAAAATTCTCATCTGTGTTTTGAGGTGCCAACATTAAATTACAAATATAAAGCATTTTGTCCATTTTGAGATTTTAATACTTCCTCATCACCCTCTTGAAAGACTACCACAGCTGTAGTTACCCTTGTGAGCAAACATCTTAAAATATGGAACAATATTTTTTAAATTGAGAAGCACTTACTGCTAAAACATAGTCTAAATCACTTCAGTGGTTGATATAAGTCTCCCCAGAGAAAAACATTATTAATAAATGTAATTAATTTGGTGAGGCAATATATACAAAGATATGCAACAGTGAACTCATTAATTTCTGTTGAAATAATTATTTACAAATATTCATCTGTTTTCCCAAGACATATTAATGAGTTGGAAAAAATGTTTACATTGTATGATTGGCTGAAAAATAGCTGAGGACTTTTGCTTTTAAAAATAGCACTCTTTTTCATGCTTTGAAGCAGTAATGCTAACTGGATTGCACCTAAGTTAATGCAAAAACTGCAGCTTTACGTAAACCCAAATTATTGATTTACATAAAATTATTAAATAATTTAGGCTGTAGAAAGAGTATCTGTCAAAAAATGTCATTTTGTCATTTCATTTTAAAGTAATATCTCCATTGGTAAGGTTGCCTACAGCTAATTTTTGAAAGGGTTGAAATTGAGTTAGGTTTCAGTTTGTTATGTCTGAGATATGTTTGTATTTGTTTCACCTAGAGAATTTTTGTTGACTCTATATAATGTAAACATTTTTTTTCTGTAAATCTTGTATTGTTTTCAAGGTTTTGCAGCTCAAGCTATTTTATGAGAATTTTTTATCCCTTTTTTCTACACTTTTCTTAGAGTAAACTGCTCCATCAATAATATGCAATAGATGAGAATGCATTCCTTTGACTAATGCTTTCTTTCAGAAGGTATCAATTTACTAACTCTGTAAAGAATTTCTGCATAGATTGAAAATCTCAACACTCTCAATGTTGTTGAGACCAACATTTGAAAAGCATATTTTAATTGTATCCTTTCACCATCATTCTTCAAAAGATTCCTTACACATAATTCTGTCTTTCCATTCAGTGAGTACTGTGAGTTGACAGTATGAGAGTTTCTTTCTTTCTTTCTTTCTTTTTTTTTTCATTTTTGGCTTCCTGCTACATGTTGCCAATTTTCTGGCATTTGCTCAGATAATTTTATTTGGGGAATGTTGACCCAAGATCAAATCATGTTAATGGACTTCATCAAGGGTGAGATTCAGTTGCCTAAATGGAGACGCCTTATGCCATTTTTACCCTCTTGGGTATCCAGAATATCTGCAAAGAGCTGGCAGATAGAGCATGGGCCCCTCAGGATACCCATGCCTTTCTGGAGAGCCTGATGGAAGTCTGAGACATATCCTTAGAGGAAAACCCTAAACTAAGGAAGAAACAACATTCCCAATTGTTTTCTCGCAACATATATTTTTGAGTCTCTTACTGAAAATGTACAATGCCATAATTTTGTCTGTTTTGCAATGCATAATTATATTTTTAAGGTTGTTTACTGATTCTTCAGGTTTTAGTCTTATTTAAGGAAATGCAATCCCTATGGAAGCACCCAGAGCACATTTAATGCTGATGTCAGTGATGACATAGATACTAGATACTAGAGCAAGCAATAAAAGAGAATCTCTCTAATATGGATTTCATCATGTTTATAAAATAAATCAGAACCTTCACAGTCTCTTTACAGTCAATCTTCCCCCCTAAAATTTTTCAGCATTATGAGGTCATATAATGAGACAGTGCTGTAGAATTATGTTCACTAAAACAGAAAGCCACAGTAACGGAAAGGTTTATGTTAGTAAAAATAAAACAAGACACAAGAGAACTGTTTGCAGATAAAGTATCATTAAGTCACTTATCCATAAAGGCAGTAAGTGACAGCAATAGAAGGTAGAAAACAAGAGATCAGGGTGTAATAAAAGTAAGCCACACTATTTTTGTAGAGTTTCAACATATGTAGTGTATGTTTTATGAATTTCAAGCATGAATGGAATTCTGTGCTTGCCTAATTGGGGCTTCACATTGGCTATGGGCCAGTCAGGACTATAGGGACTCAAAGGCTAATAACACTACAAACCAGTCTATGTTCTGCACTGCTCACTATCCATTTTTAGAAAATGAACAAAAAATTTGGGACAGCTATGGTGTGTTGAGGTTTTCTCTTGACATTTGAAGCTTGATGTTATATATTTTTTTTTTGTGTCAATTAGTTATTTCAATTTCAAATATTCCTCTGAAAAAGTAACGGATTTTAAATTTTAGGCTGACAAAAGCAAACCGGTATTAAAGATGTCAATAACTCTGAAAGTGGATATAGATTTTGGCAGAAATTTTGGGGTTGGGATTTTAATGAAGATGCTGTAAAAATAAAAAGAGAGTAGGTTCTTGGAGATGCATTTTCTTTATTCAAAGTAATAAGACTTGAAGTGGTTGTAGAGGTATTAAATACTAAAACTGTTGTAATTGTAAGGTTTTTTTAATGCAGCTGTTTCTTAAACTCCACTTCAGAGCATTGATTTTGTCTTAAATCTGACTTCCATTGGAAACAAGGAAACCCACTTTTCAGAAAACTGAAAACTCATAGAGCTAGAAACAGCAAGAATATGAACTTTAACAGTTTATAAGAATTACAAGTATTTTCATGAGCATCAAAGATAACAAAGACAAGTTTCCTGCAAATTTATATCTTATGGATGACATATCCATTGTCTCACAAGGTTTGATGCTCACAGCAGTTTTCTCCCATACAGAATCTTCTCTGTCTGATAATCTATTTGAGTTCATGTAACACAGGATACTTCCATGAACTTAATCCTACACAATACACACAAACATGCAAATAGCACAAATCTTACAATTGTCAAATTCTTAGGAACTTAGTTTTATACATCTAATCCCAGACATTTTTTTTTGAATGTCCGACCCTAACTTTAATTGTGTTGTGTAGTAACTATACCCAAGTCAGTTTTGGATTTTCCAAATTAGTCTTCTTATAGCCCTCTTTAAAGAGTTAAAATTATTTTGGCTAATTAAAGTACTTTGTTTATAGTAAAGATCATAAAAAAGAACAGGAAGGAAAAGATATACACCTTTTTATCACTTTTTTTTCACCAAGGTATATTCAAATAAAAAGGAAAATCTGAAAATGTTAAAATGCTGGAAAGGGAAAATACTGAAGGTGCAGCGAAGGCAGTCTCCTGTGGCTCAGATGTGTAGCACTTGTCCTAAGAATGGAGGACTTAATCCCAAGAACCAACAAATAGTTCTTCCTTTTCCTTACTGTACCATATTGTCAAAAATGCTAATTAAGCTGTATTTTTTCAGTGCCTGTGGCTGTTTAGATCAATATAACACAGCCTATGCACTGTACATTGCAGTGGAGTTCCAACATGAAAGCTAGGAGCAAAAAACATTCTTGGAAGGTAGAACAGACATGGAAAAGTCAATTTTAATTTAGACATGAATGTAATTATACTGTGGATATCATCTACAGACGCATATCAAGGATATGGCTATGTACCAGTAGGAGCAATGGCAATGAGTAAATCAGTACCTGCACAGACTCACTGCTGAGCCATTTCTTTGGTATTCAGATACAGCAGGGGCATGCCCAAGTATCATTTGGGAAATGATACCTCAGCCAGCAAGCAATGACATTTTCAATATTCTGCCTGCTCTCTCCTGCTCTGAACTTCTCATTACACCTCCCATTTAGCTCATTCAGATTGTATTACTGGTACTGCTAATATTTCCATATTTCCTCCAAAGTACATTTTAAAGCAATTATTAGAAACTAGCTTCCTATTTCACTTCTCATATCAAAGTACAAAGTCCATCATTTTAATATAATTAAAAAATCCATTGGCAGTCAAGGCGTGCCACAGATGGAACACTAATCATTTCATATTTTCCTGATGAGAGCTATGTTTCTGCTCATTTTTGACCTGAAGAAAATAAGAAAATGGATAAAATAATTAACCCTACCCTGTTTTCCATGAGATTGGAAAGAGATGCTATGACACAGTTTGAGCAAGCATTATGACTTGAGAGATGCAGAAGCAGCACAATGACTACTGTGTACATGGCAGTGACACAGAAGAAGATGACAGGATTAATTATATCCTCTCCACATTAACTCATGAATCTTCTCTTTCTGGAAGCCTCCAAAATTGTTAATTTGATATCTAAAAGTTTGGTGAATTTTGCTGGCATTTCTCATTTAGCTTAGAAAGAAAGATAAATCACAAATTCTTTAGCAGTCACTGAAAGGTAGCAAACAATGTTGTGTGGGGTTTTTTTTTTTAAGGTTTCACTATATTTGCCTTTCAAAATCCCTGTTGTTTTCATGTGTGGGGAAGTATGCACTCAGGTTAAATACTGAGTAAACTGATACCAGTAATAGATCTTGTGCATACAGAATGAATCTTAAGCCTAAGGTAAAATAGTAATGCATTGCCTGATCAGTTACAGAAACAATCAAGTACAATGAAACAGAGTAAAACAAATACTGGAAATAATAGGTTATAAAATAAACCATTTTCTTTAGTGTCTTGGAAGTCAGTCTATCAGAGTTAGAGCTGAAATTAATCAGGCTAAAACATCTACCAGAGGTGAGATTCCTGTCATCTCTGTGGGCAGATGAGGACACTTGAAAGAATTGGGCCAAGTATCAAGAAAGGAACTATGTAGTCAACATCATTAACAATCATGACTTTACCAATGGCTTCCCACTTTTAATTATAAAGAGATAAGGAAATAGTCAAACTTGAGGAAAAAACCAATCTTTTATCCCACTATTTACACAGCTGTAAACTTTCCAATTCATACTCTTAAAGTAAGCTCCAAATGAAAAACAACTCCTGAGTTGTTTCCCAATTCACAAGTAGAGCTTCCAGGAGAGGGCTCCAAAGCAATACTAGTACTCAAGGGAAACTGCCCAAACGTCACTGTCCCACTTTGAGAAACAGTTAATTAGTTTTAGATTAATTATAGGTTTCATGCCCTTCTGCTTACAAATTTGAGTGTGACTTACACTAAGATGGAAAAATGAAGGCTATGAGCCAACATGGGCTGCTAATGTTTTGACTTAGGATAATGTAGCTAAAATGGAAATATGAAAAAAAAATGGGTAAAAATTATAACAAACTCTCAGTACTATTTTTAAATTGCATAGTACGTATATATAAATAATATAAATATATATATGTAAAAAGCATAAATATTATGTAATATAGAATAAGAAAACAATTATCACCCATATCTTTTCCTAAGAAACATTTCTGTGTAAACAAAGCTGTCTAGTTCTTTTAGGGAAATAGTAAATAACTAGGCTGTGGTCAACACTTCAGCAACTGGAAAAAGGGAAGACCAAGGGATCCAGATGCACATATAAGATAATTGAAGAGTTTGTAACTAATGACCAAACTAAAATAATAGTTAAACCTTCAAATTAAATATAACTTCAAATGCTTCAATGCTTTGAACGTTTAAATGAGTTATAGCTTTAATTGATATGAAATATTTTAAAATATGACAGTTTTTCCTCACTAATACTTTTACTATTGAGTTTAAGATTTGTTTCAAGTGTAGGTATCAAATGGCCAAAATTTGCACTTAGGATATTCAGTCTTAGCCAAGCAAATAACATTTAAATTCAAATTTTGTTAGATGTTGAGTGTTTCGACTCTGTGTTTAATTTAGGCCCAGCATAGCATCAGATTCAAGCGGAACAAGGATTTAGGTTTGAAATCAGGATCTAGGGTTTGGCTCTGTCTCCAATTAATTGCGTAAAGCTGGCTCAGGGATTTTTAAAAGTCTCTGCTGAACGTTGTGAAAGATGGATGAGGTGAAATTCCCAGGCACAAAAAATAGAGAAGTGTAATATGTTACTGTATAATGTACGAAACTCAAAGACACAGCTTATTCCACTCAGACACAGCCAGAAGAGCCACTGATGCCAAAAATCCCAAGGAAATATAAGGTTAGTTTTGAATTTTTTGGTTTGCTTCCAAATATTTTCCATCTTCAGGCACACAACTAGCCAGAGCCTATAAAAAGTGCAGAAACCTAAACACTGAGCCTGCCATGCTGACCTCCCATTTGCAACACCCTTCATGTGATGGGAAAAGTTTCTCCACGCAGTCCCTCCAGCCTCTGGAGCTGCAGGGGGTGACTGTCTGCTGGACCTTACAGTGAATTTGTCACAAGAATGTCCATAGCAGCTTGTAGAAGCAGGCCACAGGGCTTCTTATGAAAGCAAAATGGGACATAAAATGTGCATGCCTGTCATACACTCATCTGTAGCAACTGCTCAGAGGTGCAAATTTATGTCAGCTGATGCCTGAAGCAAGAGAAAAGAGAAGTTCCTGACCTGGACTTGTGTCCTTCAGAAACAGTATTTCTCTGCCTTTCTGAGGAGTGTTCTTATTCATACACATCTCTAGTCTTGAGGAAAGTGCTGTTTATATATTTTGGGGTCTTCACAACAGACTCTCCGAGTTTTCAGGTGGTACATTTCAAGTGAGTTAACGTACCTCTGTGTTTTGAAAATTCCTTGTAGCAACAAGTACAACAGATGTCCTCCAAGACCTATTTGTGAAGCATGTGCATTTTATTTATGCTTATCTTGTGATTTACAATGGCATACACAATGTTGTGTTGCTGATCAACTATTCAAAATGCTGAATTTTGAAGAAAATATACAGATGTTATCATTACCAAAAAACCCACAACAAACCAAAAGAACCCAGAAAAACAAACAAAAACCACAACAGCAACAACAAAAAAACCAACTCCTACAAAAAAAAACCCCACAACTATGTCTTTTGAAATGTATTTCCTGATTCTCATGAATCTCAGGGTTCACTAGTAGAGTCTAAGAAACCTAAAGCCTGTTTCTGGGAAAACAGCTATTTCTCTTCAGATGCTTCAAGACTTAAAACCTCACTCATTTAAAATGGTTTTGGATTATTTCAGTTCGTCTGGTCAACCATCTATAAGGGCTGAGTTAATCCATCTGAACCCTTCTGCTCATTCCAAATGCTATTTAACTTTTTGATCTGACAGTTTAATGCTGTCCCATCACAAAATATATGTTCCAACTGAAAACAAACATTTTTCATATTAGCAATAGAGGCAACTTCAAGGGATGAGGTTATCATGAGGCAATTACACCCCAGAGGGATTACAGGCACTTATATCATGATAACCTTATCTTCAGTGTGCCTTATTAAATAATTACAAGACTGCCACAGCCAAATATAAATACCCATAAGCTTCTCAGCCATAGGCTTATCACTAAATAAATGTAAATGTTTATGTAAGCCTGGCAACCTCTATCCCTCATGCTAAAGCATCTAAACAAATCAGCTTTCCATTTAAATGACGACAAACACTTAATGTTGAGCTGGTCTTGCTCTAACAGGATGTTTGCCATTAGAGTGTGATTGCACAGAAGACTGAGCTCTTTCTCAAAATTTGTAGAATTTTTTAGATTGAAGGAGATCCCTACAGGTTCAGTCACTACATTATGAACCCCTGTCCAAGTTGTCTGTTGCATATAGGCCTATGGTGATGGAGTTTATATTAAGAATGGCTCTGAATCAGGAAATCATTCTTCATCATTTTGTTTCCATTGCTATTTTCAATAACTGTTCTGTCAGTTGCTCTATAACAAACCAAGCCTCCTCATTCCACCCTGTAGAAATGTGGCAGAACTGTGCAAGTGGTACTCATGGAAAAGTAGAAATAAACATTTCTTATGCATACATATTCGAATTTCAAAACCATTGAATTTGTTAATGTTCACAGACTTTTCCTCCCCACTTGCAGTTTCAATGTTAGTGACTGAATTTACTGGTAAAATTAAATTTTAAGTTTCAGCAGTCTAATATTCACCAAAAACAAAGTAACAATGAAACGTGATAAATTCACTCTGTACTAGTTGATTTTACGACCACAATTAAACAAGAAAATAAATTTTTAAATCATCCCCAACATTGATTTTTGATGTGTCCAACCACACAATTATATTTCTTTTGAAAAAAATACTTCTTTCTTACATTATGCTAACAATGCCAATAAAAGGTGATGGTAATAAACCACAGTATGAGCAATGTCTGTCTCTAGGCTAGTCCAGTTCAGTAGTGAAATTCAGATGCGGCATATTTCCAAACTACTTACAGAAAGAGATAAATGTCATAAGCAAGTCACAAGAACTGAGAATAGTAAATCATTCTGAGAATGGCTGGCACTGAGAACAGGCTAAGTAAAAGCTGTTTGCGGCAAAAGTTTCCCATGTTCCATGGTGTACATAAAACAGTAGATTTTACAGACTGTACAATGAGAAGCAGATTAGGAGCAGAATTCCTTTAGCTATCCCACAGTCAGGAGTGGGGAGAAGAGAAAACTATTCTCATAAATGAGGAACATGGAAAGGGAAAAATAGTTCATGTTCTTTTACAGAGTATAAGAAGAGCAAAAGTGTTAGGAAGTAAGTGTTTTCTTAAATGCAGAAGGGCCGCAAAGCTGTGTTTTTAGGTCTTCAGTGGTTTATATCAGTAGATGCTAACACAATTAACCACGTAACCCTAGGAAAAAAATTGTAAATGGTGGGAATTTGCCCCAATAAGCTGTGAAAATTTAACCTGGTTGAAATTTAAATCAAGGTAAAATTATTTGACCCCTTTTGGTTTCCTGTCAACAAATCACTGCCTTCTGGGCATGTGACATACATGAACTTTTCAAGTAATTCAACATGTTGATACATTTCCCACATCCAGTTGTGATTTGAGATAAAATGTAACCATTTTATCACCTTCAAGCATAGGTCCTACTTGTAAAAATGCATACAAGTTTGCGCTTAAAATCTATTCTGTGCCTAACTGCCCATTTTTTAAAGCACATATGCTTATTTCATTCTAAGACAGGTCTGGTTAGAAAAGGAACATTTATGTATGGTATTTATTTTTCATAAATCCACTGTGCCTAGAACTGATCAACATATCCTCCTTTAATTGCTTACAGACTGACAACTACCAGTGTATTAATCATTCAGCTTTCTCAGTACAACAATGCAATTTACAGGTCTGTGATCCCTTGTGTCCTCTTGTTTTCCTTACCAAAATAACTCATAGTGTAACAGCAATAATTCTGCCCAGGTTGGGTTTTTTTTTTTCCAACTTCTTGACTAGATCCTGCTGCAAGGAAATCTCAGAAATAATTGACTCCTTTGCTTATGTGTTCAACATCACATAAGGAGTGTAATAAAGCTTTTCTTGCCTGAAAAACAGAATATTTTCATATTATTTCTTTTAAGTGACAATTCTGTTTGATTAAACTAAGCTTTCTAAACCTGGGTCATAACCTGGTGGTCTTCATATCCTCTCCATGCATAAAGTAACAACATTTCCTTATTTATGTCATTCTGTAAAGCTAACTTTGCTTTATTCCCTTCAGAGAGTGGGCAGTAACTTTGCACATCAATAGTGGTCAAATTTCAATTGAAATTCAACAGGATAATGTCCAGGTGACATTGATATGAAGAATGTACTGAGGAGTAAGGTGCGATTTATTAGGCTGTGACTTTTCATGGCTTAACCCTTCTGTGTCTGCAGTAGACCTGTAGCAAAGAATAACAGCTGCAAGTCTATACGTCTTAGGTAAAGCTTGCAGAATTTTTTTTATGGATTAGACAACCTCACAAGTCTAATTTGACTAGTTCATAGTCTGAATAAGCAGCACCTGCACAGGTGTGTCTCTGTAAAAGGAAACAGTGATTTTCTGATGGCTTTTAGCGGTAATACATGATCACTCCTTCTGTTGTCTCAGTTAAATCTGTAAAGAATTAAAGTTTTGTCCACTTGCCAGCTGCCTATCTGATTGAAGAGTAGTGCCATTGACTTGCCTGGATAGGCTCTTTGACTGGTACCTGTAATCTCTTCAGGTTGATGACTCAACTCAGACTACATTTGCCCTATATATGTATCTGTTTTCCTCAGAGCAGCCTGGAGTAGGTTTAGAAGGGCAATTAACTTGGTAGGGGTATTCATGTAGTACATGTAGTGAAAAAACCTCTCCAATAAATAGGAAAATGCACTTGAATCCTTGCATGGCTATCTAGCTGACAATGTCCATTTAATCAGTAAAACTCCTAATGTATATTTTAAGAAACCAGCATTAAAGTAGGACAATTTATTTTGGATGATGCATGATAAACACATTAAAATTTCAACTCAGTGCCTTTCACAATTCAGTCAAATATGGATTTTTTTCTGTGTTAGCTGCATATTTAGTTCTTTAAAGAACACCCAGTTTCAATGTGTTTCTGTTTTTACATTCACTAGAGACCTGTGCGAGGATCTGGAGTACATACATGAAACATTCAGGACCAAATGGACCAAGAAGATTACAACACTAAGGAGGACACCTAAATTAAACATTTACTCAGCAATGATGTAATCTTGTCAAACAAACACACAGAAAAGGATTACTTAAAAAGGGAAAAGATGACATCCAATCTCACAGTTTCTGAAAATGAGGGTTGTGAAAAAATTTCAGAGTATTTATCAGTTAATAATGTGCGCAGGCATCACAAGATACTTTATGCATTTAAACATCTATTTTGATTTCTAATGCAGTTGTTTATGTAAGTAACTATTCATCAGTGTGAATAAAATGTTTTCAACCTGTCTCTTCAAATTTTGGTCATTACAGTATAACAGCTAACACATTCATTCAAAGGGAGCATTTTGTATAAAATTTATAACAAATTAGTGGTTTTGCAAACATTACCAGATGCTTGCCTCTAGAGCATACACGTGCTGGTTACCTGGAAAATAAACATTCGTTCTCAATTTCATCAGAGTGTAGTTTCAAGAGAGTTCATTGTTTGCTATCACTGAAGGACAGATTTAAACATGTACAATACACATATTTAAGGCCAGATTTTTAGGAAGACTAATACATAAAGTCATTAAGCTTTTTGTGACAGCCAAACTTCTTCATTTCAGCTTGAAATGTGTACTGGGTCATCTGAAGTTTGAGCTTTGATAGGGCTTGCTAAGCCAGACTGAAAATCTGGAGATAAACTCAAGATGTGTGGCTAAATTTATGCTTTTACACTAAGTTATATGGAATGGTGATTGCTGCAGGAGCTGTGTCTGAATTTAACCTAGCTTTAATTTTAAATAGATTATGGATGTGACTTTTAATTTGTGTATTGAAATTATTAGGCCTTTTTAACATAAGACAGTAAAAATCAGCTAAACCGATGATCTCCTTTGCCTGGAATCCATCCTTATGGAACTGGTTTCGTTGCACCTCTTGCTTAAAGGCATCATTCACTTGGACAAAAAGCTCCACTTAGCCCAGAGCAACAACTTTCAGTGCTCAGTACCATGGATCCATGATCTTAAACCCCTTCGCAGAGCAGAATGTGTTTTGTCATCTGACAGATGAATTGCAAATTAGGTGGAAGATGAAAACCTGACTACCTGTTTTGGTATCAAGCGTAGTAGTCTGGAGGTAACACTTTTATGCAAGAAGAGATTCTATTCTATTGCTTACAGAAGACTGTCAGAGTCACTATCAGGCTTTAGTTATAGGGTTTTTTCCTTGAATTTGCCAGAAATTTGGCCCCTCTTCCAGGCACTTGGGAAATACCTTTATATTTATTGGATTCAAAGCATATTATCTCAGATTAAACCAGAGAGAAGTATCAGGACTTTGATGCATCTTCTGCAGTTGAAACAACCTATCTCCTTAAGGCCAAAAGAGCCAGAACTTCCTTCTGTCCACCCTGGGAAGCATTAATGCTTGTTGTCAACTCTTCTGTTCTTTATTTGCTACTGAGCCTGGATACTTTAACATATTTTATCCCCTGTGGCCAAAAACTGTTTAATGTTTTAGTATAACAACATAGAGTTTATAGGCCAAGTGATTTGATTACTAAGTGATGATTCTCATTACAGCAGTCATTGTTACCAATCATCTCTCTTCAGAAATAAAAAACAACCTTTCAAATCACAGTAGTTATCAGATTAAAAAAGCATAGAAGGACACCACTGACATGCATTCTTCACAAAAAAAATAAAAAAAGAAAATTCTTCTATATATGGTCCATGGCAGTCAGGTTAAAGCACACATTTGTCTTCAGTACTGGATCTGCTAGTGCAAGCATTGGATCTGGTAATACAAACACTGAAACAAAGGATGCCTAATTTATTTTTCTGCATAAGGTAAACTGGTTCTGTATTTGTACTCTAAAAGAGGAAACAGTTGATTAAAACTAGCCTTCATATTTTTCATATGCTTTTGGATCTTTTAAATAAACATGTGAAAACAATACTTCATAAACCCTGCTATAATTTAATGACAATTAAATCCCTTTTCTCTAATTAAAAAAAAGCCTTGAATCAATTCCTTCATGTTCTCCTATTGGGTTAGCAACTTCACACTCATGCAATGCTGTTCAAGCCTTTTCATGCCTCACCTAGCAGTAGTAATTCAATTCAATGCCTCTGTTGTACTCCACATTGCAGAATGTCAGAATGTGTTTCATGCAATGTCAGTCATGTGCTAATTTGACAAATTATTTCAGATTCAAATAGTGAGAATTCCTTTGAGGATATTTAAGCCCAAAGCCCAAAATACACATTTGCTTCCCAAAACTCATATTTTTTAACCCCAGAACTAGAATGAGCAATGCCAATTTCACTATAGATGTCAATCAAGTTATGTGGGGATTTTTGACCTCCCTTCCAGGAGGAAAATATATCCACAGAAGACTGTATGCTAAAACATCAGAGGACATTGCTAGTTTTACGATACTGAAAACTCCAAGCTTTGAAGAAATATTATCCCTTCATAACAAAACCTATGACATCTGAAAAAACAATCCCTACCTCCCATTAAAAGTTATGTGAACTTCATCTTTTTATTTTTTTATAGTATGGCCCAAAACTTGCTGAAGTCAAATATAACATTTCTAATTCTGAAAGACATGCTGATAATTTTGTAAGAGGAAAGCAGCTTTTTTCCTTTTACTAAATGCTAACTCATAATGCTTGTTTAAGAAGGAAGCGACAAGAGTTTTGCACACTGCATTGACCTTTAACTCAGATTTCATCAGTTATTGCTAGCAAAGACCAACACAAATATTTAAGTAAAATCACGAAAAAGCCTCAGACTTACAAAATATGTTAAATATTTTAAGCCACATATTTTTTGCCATGACAATTAAATCTTCTTATGATAATTTCCTTTTCTGAAGATGTATCTGAAATAGAGACAAACTGGATAGGAAGTGGAACCCACTTGCCAGTGGACAAAACAAATTCATTAATTGGTGGATTTGTATTATATGTAAGCTAAACAATTCCTTGAGGAGGCAAGAGCACAAGGTTGAACTACAGAAAGGCAATTTTCAAAATGATAAATACATTTTAACTTGCTTATAGCTCCCTGAATCACCGTTCAATCTTTGGCACTAGGAGCAACAACTGCACAGCCACAAGCATTACTTCTCTCAGAGCCATTGATTCCATATACAGCACTTATATCATCCAGCAGCATGACCTTGAAACATGTGTCATGGGATTTATATCAGATGTTAACATGCAGGAAGTTTCACTGCGTAATCAAAAATTGAGACCTGTAAAACTAACCTTAAACAGCACTGACAGATCTGTTGTCCATTCAGTTCACTCTCACCTCATGAAGCTAAGTACAGTCACACATATTTAAAAGATCTTTTAAGGATGATAAACACCACACAAGTGTTAAAAAGCCCACTAGGGAGCCATCAATTTGGAGAAGGGAATTTAAGAGAAAGCATACATGTATATATGTATAAAACAATCTCAGCTAGAGGGAGCATATGATATATATCTAGCATAATCTCTCCAGATTTGTAAAAAACCTCACACATCAGACTGAAGGGAAGCTGGTTTCCTCTAGCAGACAGCGCAGCTGGACATGTATAATCATAGAAGTTCTACCTTTTGTGGATGAAATATTTTACATGATGGGAAATATTTGCTTTTTCACTAATGACTTAGATCTGATTACATTGTGAGGGAAATCCTTGCCCCCTAAGAAAATTTTATTTTCAAAATATGGGTCTTTGCAAGGTCAGCTTTAAAAATAATAACAAAAAAGTTTACTTTGACGGAAGTTTTTGAAACGTCCTTTTCTGCCCATCACTATCCATCATATTTTTTTAGGGTCATGTTGTGTCATATATGACATAACTCAATATGACATTATAGTACATAACCTAATATATGCCACTGAGTGATACTGTCCAATGAGTTTGTGCTAGACCTAGTGTACCAAGTAACCAAACTGGATAATGAACAAAACCTTCAGAAGTCCTCAGATGGTTGCTGCAAGGTTCCCTGTAAGGACTTGATCTTCATATTTTACCGGAAGGAATAGGCTGAAGGAAAACAGACATTCAATATGTTTAGAATCACAAAACGCTAGATTTCTGACATTTATTCAGTCAGCACTAGGGATAAAACTTTTATAGGAGGATCCACAGATTTTACTACCTTTTTTTTTTTTATTTTTTTAAATGTTTTGACAACATCAAAGTGGTTTGTTCTTGAATAAGAAAAACGTTCTTACTTGAAAAACATGAATCATACAAGGCCAACCCCATGACTCTGCTTCTTCTTTAAGGTTGACTAACTGAAGATTCTGTAAGATCTTACCCAAACCTTTCCACCTTCAGGTCCTTCTGCAAAAGAGACACATATTTCCACGTACATTTAGTTTGCATTATGGCTTGTGGTTTATAAGTGAACAAAATGTCACTGAAACTATCCCATAGTTGCCTCACATGTTCCCAGTCTCTTAACTGGGATTTCAGATTTATTCAGATTGCAGATTTATTCAGAGAGGCAGCAGTGGGAAGCATGCCATGCTTTCTATAATTCACCAGCCTAGATACAGAGAGACTCATTCTTGAAATAAAGGTTTACATTTGGAATATCTCCAAAAGGAGCAAGAGAACAACAAGATGATGGATCATTCTAGACAAACCTCACAGAACAAGGAGAGTTTAAGCAAACATTTCAATGACAAGGACATCTACGTTGCTCACCTTTATTCTTGAGAGCAATACCACAGTTACCAGAGTGATTCTGGCAGGGCCAGAGTTACAGCCATGCAGTGCTCATAGCTAAGTTAGGTATTTGAAATAATACAGCTGCAGCACCCAACAGCTCCTACTCCATCACCTGAAGCTAAATTTCCCAAAGGTTATTTCAGTATCTACGGAGATAGACTGAGATATTTCTGGTCTGGTAACCACTGATCTTGTCGGCTAATAAAAACCAAGGCATTTCTTAGTTTGTTGTAAGTCATACTAAACCTGTCCCATTATCCAAGCTTCAGTCATGCATCATCTCCTCCAACCAAAAACACAGCCGAAAGCATAAAATATATTTGTGATCTCCATGTTTTCAGTTCCTCAGAGCCGTTTATGTATGTTTTGTTAAGGAAAAAAAAAAGGCATTCCCCCCAAAAATGAAACCACAACCATCAAAACATTGTTTTCATCACCTGGATATTTATTTGAACTTACATTCCTCATTTTACTGAGACATGTACAGTTCTAAGGACTGCAGCTTCTGAAGTTGATAAGGGAGGGAAAAGGAAATTTGAGGATTGAATCTGGAGACATTGATCTAATCCAGTCTCTGACAGAATCCTACTTTGGTTTTGCAGATTCACAGGAATCAAAAGATCCCAGTAAGAAAAGCTAGCTTGCTCAGCTTCAGTTGGTTTCCACGGCTAAGATCCCTATAATTAGAGCAATGTTTCTAGATGTAGATAATGTGAACAAAAATGCATTTATATCAACCCATGGTGAAAAACTAATTTTTAGGTATGTGCTACAGTGCAAATTAAAATTCAGTTCTAATAAACATACTAGGAAAAAACATGAATACATATATCATTGGGTTTGAAAAAAAAAGAATATTCACATGATGTCTTCAAGAAGTGAAAATTATCTGTAAGAAACTTGCCAGAATAATAGTACAAGGAGTTCCTGATTTTTTAATGTCATTGTACAGCATGGCTAGTAAATTATTTAGTGAATCAAACTGCCCATGGATAATTCAAAACTAACATCATCTGGATACCAAATCCCTCATCTTAAACCTTCTGCCTATTTTCACAGGATATTTTCTGAAGTAATTAGAAAAAAAAAATCAATCCATGGTGATTTTCTTACTAGAAAACATCTAAAAGTGGTTTAAAGGAAAAATGGTATAGCACAGACAGAAATGCAATGTCTAGGAAAAGAGTGAGACAGTAAAGAAACCAAGAAAGAAACAGTTCTATTGCAGTCAAATAAAACAATCTAGACAGAAAAATGTAAATATTTGTATGGTAACATACAGAAAAGCTGTGTCCTAATCTGCATTTATGCTTATTTCTGAGCCTGATTTTCACTGGTTCAAGAAAGGAATAAATCCCTTTCAATGCATAGTAGTAAGTATAGTAGCTTCTCATTCACGCTGAAGGTAACTGTGCACTGTCCACAAATAACTCTGAAATGTCATGTTACTTGTGGAGAAAATAGGAAGCAATTTCCCTGTTTTTTCATTACCTCCTGTGGACCCTAGTTTGTACAACTCCTTATTATGAGCAAAAATTCACATGAGCAAAGAATGTAATCTGGCGATTTTTTTTTCTTCTTGCAGTTATTAGAAGCCACGAAACTGGTGTACAGAAGGTAGACAGCTCAAAATCATAACACAGTAATCCATTAGCATAGAATACATTTCCAGAACCCTTACCATTTCATATGAAAGAGTGACATCTATTTCCTTCTTTCATTCAACTAAAATGATTTAAGAAGGAGAAAAAAATAATGCTTCAAATGGACTAAATTTTCCTGTGTGGCATCTGCAGAAACTAAAATTTAGATATATTTCAACTGCAGCATCAATATAATCTTCTAGCGTTTCTTAAAGAAGTGTTTGTGAGTATGAAACTGAAGTAGTGGCCTGAAAAAATGTGCATTTTCTGAGTCTACTGGAACAGATCAATGATGACAACACCATTCCCTGTCATTCCCATGTCCCTAGACTGCCATTTACTGTTCCCCTGTAGTTTCTTTGCTAGTGAAAACCAAACACTGAAATGCCCATGTAAGTTGTATATTGAAAAAATCACCAAACATGTACACTGGAGCTGAGAGTTACCCCTCTGAGCTGTGTATGAACAGCAGCCTTTTGCAACTTTTCATCACGCCCCCTTCACTGCAGACCTATTGATCAGGCAGATGTAGAGGAGAATAAACAGAAGTGTAAGCTGTTTCCAGTTGCAGGTAAATTGATTCTTTAAATCTGTCAAGGAACAAAATATTCAGAGGCATGACAAGATTCTGCAGTCACCATTCAGCCCAAACAAGAATGTTACTTATATTGTGTATTGTGGCAATTCAATTTGCTAAACTGGTTATTTGACATTAAAAAATAATGCAAGAAAGATTTAAAAGGCCACATTCTGGCATCTTCACTCAAAATGAATAAGGATTTTTCTGGAGGCAGTGAGGCAATCTACAGCATAGAATTAATAGTCATGGGGAAGCCAAGCAATATGTTAATGAAGAGCATGATAACAAACTGCAAATATTTTACATTTGTAATCACTGTAGAGTGAAAGAAATTATTAACTTTGATTAAATGTGTATTTTATAACGGAAGAGTGTATTGCTAGAAATAATGGCAATAAATTAGAATATATCACAAAGAAACTGCTGACAATTATAGTAATTATGTTATAGGAAATTCTTCAAACTGAGTTCTTGTTACATAGTAATTACAATTTAGATTGGATAACAAAAATAACAGCAGTAAACCTACAAATATGGTACTGGCAATGAATTGGAGCCAATAATTTATTATACCAGATATTTTCTACCACCATTTCATTAAATGACATTTGACAGAGGAATGAAATGCCAAAAGAGTGATTGAAATACTGAAATATTGAAATATGAATATCATATTGAATTTTTTTTCATTATGTCACTCACTGAATATTTTATCATTTAAACGTATTTACAAAAAAACCACCAAACAACTAAACACCAACTTGGAAACTTCCTTTGCTGCTAAACAAGGCTGAATTCTTTATGTATGTCTTTTATGTGTTTTTTTTCAATAAAACTAAGAGTGTACAAAAACTTGTAAATGAGACTCAATGGGAGAATAAACCATGAGAGAAGAAGAATCAGTTTTTGTTACTTTTTGCTCATCCTTATAGTGGCAAACAGTGAAAAAAGTCTGAGTTATGAATATGGATCATATTTTAACTTCATAGGAGGTACAGGATGCACTGCAGTAGAAGCCCTTACTCAATCAGAGAGCCAATGTTACATGTTTTGAGATCAGACAACCCACATGGGAAATAAATACTTTAGAAAGGCTAAAGGGACAGTGTGGTATTCTGGTTTTTCAAACCTAGTCTGAAAATTTAGCGTAGTGGAACTCTAAACCAACAATGTTTATGTGCGAAAAACTTATTCTTTTAATATGGCCAATAGAGGTGCATAATCCCGTGGATGCAGGGAAATTTGTAGTCAAAATAGTCACTGGATCTTTTGCCCTCAAGCTCCCTCCTGCTGCTAGCAGGGTCATTTCAACTTCCCCACAGTGGAGTTGCTTCTTTCAAGTACTTCATAAAATGAAGAAAAACTGCAGGTGGTCATTTTCTTCCCTCTTCTAATACTTTCCTTGCTTTCACAGGAAATTTTGAGAGATATTACAAAAAAGATGAAAAGCTTTGAATTCAAATTAATCTAACTTCATCAACTCTGAGTGATTTCTGAAAACACAGGCTAAAGTTCCGTTGGTTTGGATCCAAAACACAGGTTTATGGCTCCCCAGGTCCAAACAGTGAATGTAGCCATGACTGCAGCTCGAAACTACAGTCCCAGAGAAACAGTCAATTTCCTTCTCCGAGCAAATAGATGTTCAAGACAAGCAAACCAGTGAAGTGAAAACTGGTCCGTTTGGAGTTGGGATAGAAGGTTTAAAGAAAAGTAGACACACACATTACATCTGTGCTGCTGACTGGCTGTAGGGATACTGTTAAGCCACCTCCAAATCAGCCAGCTGACGCACCAGAAGCAGGCGTGCCAAGGCAACCTGGACTTCAAATCACATGTCCAGCCCACAATGAGTTCTTTGCTGCCTTGGCTAAAACATTTCTTGTTATGTGTAAAATACGTTACAGTCTGCAGAGCTGCCATGCCCACAGGAAAAGCATGAATGACTTTAATATTAAACTTTGAAGGCAAGAGGCAGAAGTACACCTGAGACCATATGAAGGGGGAAACTGATAACGTGCAACAATCCATGCAGGTAGACATCAAGTGATTCTTCTCTCCAGACCTTAGTTGGGAGACCTTGGCCAAATATGTTTATTTCTACACTTTATTTCAAACTGGGATGAAAGCTTAACTATATCCCATAAACATTTGAGAAAATTATTGGAATGTTTTGATATCACACCAAACCCAAAGCACATTGTACAGATGACTAGTAAAGGATGCATATGGAAGAGCAAAAGAGTTGGACAAGTTCCCAGAGCTTTTTCCCAGTGAATTACAGACCCAAGGTGGATGCCAAAGAATATTTCTTCCATAAAATGTTTGGTCACTTTTTCAACCCCTACAAACTTATTAATATATGTCATGCCTTTAGTTAAATTAATGTGAAAAAGTACCTCTTTCTTAATTTTGATTTGCTTAAAACTGTGTTTTACTGAATTCTCTTGATGCCTCCCTAACTCTAATAGTGTAGGGCATAAGGAGGAGTCCTTCCCTCGGCCTTTTCTCTCTGCTACTTTGTTTTTGAAAAATATGCTAAATACTTCACTGATTATTTCTTTTTCATTCTAAAATAGGAGATCCAGGAAATCTAAATAGAGCCCATATCCAGTCAGCTCTTCCTTCGTATTTTTCTTATTTTCCTTGTCCAGACTTTTTCAATTCTCACACCTACATTTTTGAGATGCAGGATGAAAACTGTACATAGCATGCAAGATGTGCACATGTACCCAGTGAAATTACAATGTTTATTATTCTGAGGGGTTTTGCCATTTTTGTAATTATTACTGATTTTTCATTATGATCTGTATTTTTATTGTGATAATTTTTCATAGAACCATTATAAATCCAGTATTTAATTCTTGAATTATAGATCAGATCTGAGCCTATTGTGTACACAAATTTGAGATTTTTGTCCATTGTTTTACATAGAAACTTATACAAAATTTTTATTGCACTTTATGACTCACTGAAATTTGTATATATCTTCTGCAAGTTTTGCAGAACGCCTCAGTTTATTACCTTGATAACTTAATATTTCTAACCAACATATATAACTCATTGTTCTTTCCTTTTTTCCGGATTTTGAAGGGCACATACACAGAACAGATTCCTGTGGTACTTCATTTTCTCTTCTATGAAAACTATCTCTTTATTTCTACTCTTTATTTCCTACATTTCGAACTGAGAGTATTTAGAACTATTTTTACTTGTAGCTATATTCTTTCTCATCCCATGACTTTGTTAAGAGCAAAACCTCTTAAATATCCTCACCAAAATGAAACAGATATGACTAAAGGCGAGGATTTTTTGTTTTAAATTTAAAGTATACTTTTAACCAAGGATGTATCTAAAAGATATTATTAATATTAGAATGATAACAATGCAAACAATAATATTACAAGAACATTAACAAGGCAGTTAGTTGTCCCATTGTGCTAATGAGGAGTAAAAGAAACCACCAATAGTGATAAGGATGGTACAATGCACAAACGCCTTTAGTAACCTTAATCATTGACAGGAGTGTTAAGATACTTAGCTAAAGTGACTTCTTTCAGGCAATAAAACAGTCATGAACGGCTTTTGATTATGATAATGAAATGAAAAGTGCTTAGAATAAATGAAATTATTTAAAGTTTAGAACAAAACTAAGATGCATGTCAGTACAGTCACATTTCCTTTTGTGAGCCTCACAGAACACAGCCATGAGCTCCTGGGGACAATGCACAGGTATCCCGAACCCAGAGACAGGGTAGGGTTGGCACATAACAGCAGAACCTGGTAAACAGAACACAATTTCAAAAGTTTATTTGATATTCATATTCACAAAACCAAAGCAGATTTAATTGCATGTTGTTACAATTGCTTTAGATATATTGGTTATTATTGCATTTTATATATTGTTTCATGGTTATACATAAACTGACCACAGACTAATCACAGGTAGCTAGAAAAGAAAATAATACACAGGCATCGTATGGCATAACTTTTCTATTAGAGAAATATTGCAACTCCTTAAGCTTTCATTATTCTCATATAAAAGCTCATAAGAGAAATAAACCATTCAGCTCTGATTCCAGATCATTCTAGTCACGGTGTGCTCTTGAGATGAAAGGACTGATTTCTTTATATCTAGTGTTCAAATATCATTGAGTAGCCAGATAAAATATGTAAATCTTCCATTTCATTCTCTGTAACTTAGAAGACATGGATTCCTGCTACATGTTACACACTGGAGGGGAACTATATCTATATAAATAAATCTGACACAGATTTCTTGTGTCCACTTGACCAAAATTCCTGCAGGATGATTATCTCTCTACACACTCCAATGAAGGTTTTGTAAAATTGAATTTGTGTACACATATACCTTTAGCACTTATTCAACAAGCAGATACTGTGCTCCTAAACTGAGAAACTTGATTGCCCCTTTGTAAATGCTGTATTACGTTTTTCTGTCTCTGAATTCATTTCATGATCAGAGAATTTCAGTCCATCAAAAGTGAGAGCAAAAAGATTATATGCTTGCCTTGCCATGCCTTTTTTACAGTTCTGAAAAGTTCTGTTTCATTATGAAAATTTGGACATAAATGGATCCTTTGAAAAGAATGTTAAGAATAAATCTTACGTTATCAAGGGCAGCTGTCTCTTGTTTGTCTGTGAAAGTAATCTTCCTTCATATCCTGATATCTCAAACATAAGGAAATGATTCACCTTTGACACAAGAGAAAAATGTGTTTAAGTTCTAAGGCTGCATTTTTTGTAATACTGGGATATATGATTGAATTATATACACTGGTATCCACATAGCCATATGGGTCAAATAATAAAAGTAATTTTGTAGATTAACATAACAAATATTTATATATCTCATTGCTTTTGAAAGTGTAAGTTTCACAAGCACATATTCTGTTTTATTTCAAATTCATGCAGTCCTCTTCCCTGCTCTCCCAGGAGCTAAAATAAAACAACAACCAAATATTCTAATAATAAAACTTGTCAGAGACATGGACTGATATGTCTTTTCTGGAAAATAATACTGTTTAAAGACTAAATCAAGGCAAAGTTTTCTGTCATTTCAAAGACAGTGTGCTTTCTTTGATACTATCCACTTCCATAATCACACTTCTCAGACAGTGAACTGAATTTGATCTCTAGCAAGTCACTAAGTTTTTATGCTTGATATCAGAAAACTAAAACTTTATTAAAACATTACTAAATTAGTCTTTTCTACGGTTCAGTGTTCCAAATTCTTGCTATTAATTCATTTAGAGAAAGAGATTTAGATGTGAATTTAATGCCACTTCAGGGAACATCCCAAGTAATTGTGAAAAAAATCAAATAAACAATTAATTTAAGGGACATATTAAAATTACATTTATGGATGGTCTTGTAGTAAAGTCAAAGTAAAATCTCCTAAGCACTTGGAGTAAAAATGACTGTAAACTGATTGTACATTGCAATCCCAGAAAGCTTGATGATTTTAAAAGAGCAACAAATCTGAATGATATGGTTGATTCAATGAACCTTTATTCTTTCCCCATTCCTTGTGAAGAATGTCTCAGGATTGCAATGTCCACTCTAGCAAAACAGTCTGCCATGAGCTTATGTGAAATTCATTTAACTGAATGTTAATGGTATTTTACTGACATTTCATAAGCATTATCCACAAGTCACCATCCAGAGCAGAGAAAAATGTAAATAACAATATGGTCAGAAAAGTATTAACCTCAGAGATATTTTCATGAGGAGTGTATACTCACAGTGCTGTATAGCCAGTCACAGTAAGGTGAGAAGCTCCTGACAGCACAGGGTTTGTAGCCTCATTCTGGCTACTGTCAAGATGGTAAACAGGATGAAGAAAGCAAGGATTTATCTGGCTTCTAAATATATGGCGATTGTGTATTTTCCCAGGTGATATTCCTGAGCCATTCCACCACCCACTGCCCCTTTTTTCATCACCATTTCCATTCCAACTCAGAACTTCTGTATTCAATGAGCAATTTTGCTTATATTGCTTTGCATATCTGGACCTACAATTCAGAAATTGTAATGTTGCCTTTTCCAGAAGAATTAACATTTGGGAAATGGCATTCTTTCCCCTTTCTTCAACTGTGCAAATCGTAGATTTGCATGCACATAAACTCAGTACCTGTGGACTATACTGTTATGATCCCAATTCACCAGACTGCATCAGTGATTAGTGTTAGCAGTTGTATTCATGTCAGCAGTTGAAGTCATGCAGATACAGTTCAGCATTTCACTGCTGATGACAATCCCAAAGGCAGGTGAAGCCATGTGAAGAAAGGAAAAAGGGAGGAGAGAGAAGGTACCTCACTAGAGGGTTCTTAGAATAAAAAATGTTAGCTCCCAAAGCAATGTGAAAACTACTCGTTCTTTATCTCTATTATTTAACTGAGCTGATGATTTCCTTCCTCACTAATCATGAAGTATTTTTGTAGAATTGGTTGTTTTAAGAGTTTCATATAGGCATGTCATCATTCCCAATGATAATCTTATCATATATCTAAATAGATGAAAAACATTGCCCCTACTCAGAACACTTCCAAGCTTTATATTTATATTCAATAAATAGTTTTGGAATACCATATTCAGCAGAGGAACAGGGCAGGAGTCCTTGGAGTTGCTTCAAAAGGAGGGACATGCTTAACTTCAACTGCCTATACTCTCACTTTTTGCAGAATCAAGGCAATCTATCTCAAAATATCAACTTTCCAAGTGATAGCACAGATTTCTTTGTTAGTGAAGAGTTTTCAACTAAGGGCACAAATTGCTTTATTATTCTTTATGCTTCCACTTCATAACCTTCATGATCTTTAGTAGCACACAGATCCTACAGCTTCTTGCCTCTCAGCAATTAAACTGTTTCTCCAAGTATCCCCCACCAACCCTTATCAGAGACCAGATATGCCCTAGACAGAAATGATAGATTTTTTTCTGTGGTCACTGAGACCTCAAATAATAGTTTAAACCATATTTTGTTATCTATTCCTTACAGGACTACTGAATGGTGAATAATATTTTGTCAGTTTATCTTCACAAGAGCAATGCAAAATATGAAAAGTTCCTTAGGATGCCTAGTACAGGAGAATATACTACAGCTGTATCATCAGTTGGTCTGAAGACACAGAAAAATAGTTCTCTTTGCTTCAAATGCCAAAAGCTGAAGAATTATATTGCATTTTTTCATGCCTATATGGAAATGTAGAAGAATGTTTCTGTACTTTACAGATGAAAGGATCCTAAAATATTTTCTAGCTATTAGAACTACGTTTTTAGGATACAAGGTAGGGATTTCTCATCTGCTGCTTTAGATTCCTTATGCATGACAAAATTGGAGACGCTAGAGAAATATTTTCAGGGTTTAGTATTTCATTAAACAGCTTGTTTGTTATAAATTAAAAAGAAAAAGCACAAATAATATAATATTGAATGCACTGAAATGTATATAGTTATTTTTTCAGAAAAGGAAAACACTAAAAAAAGTATTAATAAGTGCAACTACTAAACTAGCATATGCAATGTCACAGGAGAAAGATATAAGAATTTTGCAGTCAATGTTGCATATTATCATCCAAATAGCTGACTTCATGTTTTGATTTCAGAAAAAAAATTATCTTCATCTGATTCAGTCAATTTCTTGCAAAAAAGTGTGAGCTTTCAAGAAATCATAAATATTACAGAAGGGTTGAAGCTTGTAGAAAAGTTAAATATAGAATGCTTGAGGAATATTGTGCCATGAAAGATCTAAGGATGTATGTGTGTATGATTCAGCAGCTTAATGATAGAAATGTTCTCTCACTACCTTAAAATTGGTGATGTTTATTATACTCACTGCTGTCAGAAACTCAGTAGTGGAATATATACGATAACTATCCATACATACACATGTTCCTTGTATAAATAGCCTTGCTGAGATTGCAGAGATCTGCTAAATATTCTGCTAAGGTTGACTTCTAATTAAAGTTATTTTCCTTCTACCTGAAAATATGTTAATGTATGTTTCCACTGCATGTTTATGGTTAGGAATAAAAAAAAAGCTGTTTTTAAAATTAAAATACTATAGTTTTAAATTCTGAATTGACTTCACACTAATTGAGTTGGGAAACTGAGGTCAAAATATGGTTATCTAAGGGAATGAGTTCTATGTAATTAATAGACTACATGGACCTTTTATCAGGTTTCTTCTTCCACAGGTATTAACGTGCAGGACAGGACTCATGTATTCAATGGCTCTGTTGACAGCCTGGCTATGGGAGCAAAAGCAAGTAAGTGAGAAGGATGGGTGTATTCCTACACATTAAATTGCTAAAGTCCAGGCTTATTGGCCTGAGCACACAGACAGACACGCCTTCTTAAATCTGGGAGGTGAGGACTGGAGCAGAGACAGCCACACACACTGTCTCTTCAGAGTCATGCTGCAGACAGCCATGACTGCTCCATATCTCTAAGCTCCCCACTTAAGAATGAACAAGTGCTAGAATGAAAACAAGGCCTGACTTACTACCTCATGACCCACATTTTATCACTGAACAATGCTGTAACAAATGCTTTTACCCCTTCAAGTCAAACCCTAGAGCATCTGAGTGTGAAAGGATACATAAAATTGACGTGGATATTAACCAAGTCTAAAAGTCTGCTTAATAGTTTTGCTCAATGAATGGTTTGTTACCATCCTTATTCAGAAACAGACAACTAACAGAATTGCTGGAGACTGCCTAGTCTAGCCAAGGTGTCCTTCTCAGCAGACCTCTGAGGAACCCACCTCACACAAACTCTGTTCTACAGTGGTGGTTACAGTCCAAGTGTCAGGCGCATTAACAGATGCGCCTGAATTCAGGGCTTCCCATCTGCTCAGCAAATGCCTCCCACAGATAATTTAGAATGGCTGCCTGGATGTGGGGTTCAGTGGATGGAGGAACTTTGGAGTATAGCCAAGTTTCATGGGAACTGTTCCTCTGTAGTTTAGGAGTAGTAAGGGTTCACAGGAAGGTAGCAAAGACTAGGTAAGAGGTAAACACAACTTTTCTCTGTGTACAAGATATACAACTATTGTGCCAGGAGTCAAGTAGCTCTCTAAAAGCAGAAAGAGAGCACCATTTCCCATGACTTTGGCATGCTACAGCTACAAAGCAGGATGAGAATAAACAAAAATGAATGGCCACTCTGGACAATAAAATTATTTTTATAATACGCACTTTGTTATACATCAGTAGCTTTTCATTATTTGTGAAAGAAGGATGTGTTGAGCAGCATTAAGAAAAGCTGACTGACTATGGGACCTGGGCTGCTGCACTTTGGTTCTGGTCAGCCATTCAGGAAGGAAGGAAGATTACTTCTACCTGAGAACTTGAGGCATGTTGAATTTGAGAACTGGCCAGGCAAGTTTGTTAAGCAGGGTGAATGAAAAGACATATTAGAGTCCATTGGTAGTAGACTTGCTTGCAATAAAGCCACAGCTAAGTCTCAGTGCAAGAAGAGAGAAGAATTTATTTTTAGACACCTTGAGAAGACTATTTAAGCCTTGTACCTCGAGAAAGTCTCCCATATCTCCTGGAAAGTCAAACTGGAAGAATAGAGATTTTCTTGCAAAGGTACAATGGACAAGATTTGTTAGAAAGCAGTAATTTACAGAACATCTTTTTAATGAGTGGTGTTCTCAACTCTCAAGTTTTTGTCAAATTTATTTAATCTTAACCATTTACTTTTAAAAAATAGTAATTAAAGCAAGCACCTATACTTCAAAGTTTCAACATTTGAAATTAGGTGATGTCATAAAATTCAGACTCCAACTAAAAAAAACTAAAACAACAAAAACAAAAACAAAAACAAACAAAAACAAACCAAAACCAAAACCAAAACCAAAACCAAAACAAAAACAAAAACCAAAACCAAAACCAAAACCAAAACCAAAACCAAAACCAAAACCAAAAACAAACGGCTTTATATAACTTTAACCACGATTCAGTTGCAAGCAGCTAGTAGAACTAAAGCATTCAAAATAAACAGAAAAATAAAAGTAACCTTTCATACATATACAAACACAATTTCATGGTTCTGTATACCTCATTTGACCATTGAACATTTTGCTTTAGAACTGTGAGACAGTTTATTGACCATCCCCACAGAAATAAGAAGTGAAATTTTAACCTAAGTTTTAATAAAATTAAAACTTTTGCAAAATATTAAATAAGTTAGTTACTAACATTCATTTCTAAATTATTTTTTTAATTTATGAAGAACATATATTAAACATCTGGCACCTTGTTTCAAGAATACAGATATGTATAATTAGTGGCAGTTTAACACTTACCGGTCTGGGTTTTTAAACAGCTAACACAATTACAAGAAAAGGGCGATAGTATATTTAGTATGGGCCTGAAGTGAGCAGTTTTGGATGCAGCAGTACCGCAGAGAGAAGTGCTTTCATCTTCATAAGTGGTATTATGTTGTTTTATGAAAACAATATCTGAATCTAGTCCATACGATTGGCTATATGTATATAGATATATTGTAACAGAAGAGAAACTAGCAAGTGAAACAATTGCTTCAGCATGTAAGTAGATCTTAGTAACACAGATGGTGCTTTTTTGTTGTTGAAAGCATGTTAACTAAACTATTTCCATATGTTGATTTACGTAGTTTTATTGCTGCAGATTGTAACACAGTCCCTGACGAGACAAAGTAGATCTCAAAACTCAGGGGGAAGATGGAAGATCACAGCTACCAGTACAAGCAAAATATTTGAAACACTGCTTGCATGTCCTCTGAAGATTGTGTAGGTAGAGTCATAATTTTGTGTTTAAAACCATCACAATATAAAGTTTTCTTCTTGGTATCATCATATTTTCTAACAACCCTTGCTGCTGATCTTACAAATTCCCATAAAGATTCTTGGATGACAGTTCTTTCATGCTGCTTTGCAGAGCAGGCTTCTGCTTCATAACAAACTGAGGAATCTTCATCTAGAGGATGTTTCTAGTTAATGTTGTCTTGAAGTTTTTTAAATAGAGGGACAATGGACAAGGTTCCCAGACACACTCTTCTGTTCTCTGCCCTCGTTGTGAAGGAAGACACCCTCTTAGAATTGCAAATGGCTCTGAGCTGGCAAAGCTGTTTTATGGAATAGACAAATTCATATACATTCAGAAAAACGAGTTTATGGCACTTAGCATGGAATGTTCAGTAAAGCTAACAAGTGGACATGGAGCAAAAAATGTGTTATGTGCTGAGTTCTGTGAGATTTCCTACACTAGGCTTGCAAAAAAAACCTGAAATCAAGGGGATTTTTCTTTTATAAATTCTTGCTTGCAAAATCATGTTTGAGAAACAGGAACTAGATATCACTGCCCCTTGTTCCACTTCCTACATTCTACAATGAAATAGTTTATTCTGTTCTTGAAGGACTAGTATTGGTTAACCAGAATTCAAGTGCTTTAACATCTACATGTAATCATCTACCATCACTTATGAAACAGTATTTTACAATATAGAACATATACATTTCTTTCTGTGTCCCTCTTAAGATTCAGGTGAGAGCAGATGTTACAGGATCTCATTAGGAAGTGAAAAAACCAAATGCATCCCCAATTTTTTTTTATTTGTTTAAGCGGTAGATAGAATGATTTCATAAAAATCATTAGGATTTGTCACTTGCATATGATCTCAATGTAAATCAGCAGTAAACACTTCCATGACTTAAAGTAGAACACATATGACTAATTTTGAGCCATCAGTAGTGAATTTGAGAGGTTTTTGTTGTAATGGAGAAAAAGAATAAAAAGCAATACAGTCTCATCTATGTATTTATATAACATCTTTTATACACAATTTGTTCTCAGAAGATTTAAAATTTTATTTTAAAATAGCAAGTAGAAAGAAATTTCATAAGAGATTTAAACTAAATATTATGGCAGAAACTCAAACTTAGAGATGGAAGGAAGGGGACAGTTCTGTTATCAAAATCTAATGACAGTTTCACCTCTTCACTACACATTACACATACTCTTATAATATATTGTTAATTAGGGAAATTATTGACCTCTGGGGGAGTTAAAAATAGAACCTTTAAACTTTATGCATTGGAGTGGTAGATGTGTCTGAGAGTATTCAAAATTTTGACTATAGAAAACATGCTCAGACCATCTGACATGCAATACCAGTAGGTCTCCCATTGTTCTCTCAGTATACAAAATCTGTGGCAATTTGTTCTCATAAGTAAATGGAATAGTAACCATTCTCCTTGGAGTTACGCGGAATCTTTTTGATTAAATATATTTGTAATAAAGAGATCAATCTGCTAAAAAAAAAAAAAAGCAGAACTTTGTTCATCAAAACTTAAATCACAAAAGGGTTTTGGGATCCATAATGGAGTCTCTCATTAAAGCCAGGTACAAACAAGTTAGTGGTTGATCACTCCCAGTTTTTTGTGTGAAATATAGGTTCCCCCTAGTGCCATCATCTCCACCTTTAACCACCCAGTAGTTGTACATTCATGGAATATCAAACAGAAGCAAAAGGAGACACTGAAAGAAAAATTCAGAAGCTAAAAACAGAGTAGTTAGAGCACATTGTTCCTTCTGGCCTCCAGTATAAAGCCCTATTGTAGATTTTGTGAAGATAAGAAGTGAGACTGGCACAACTCCAATAAATAAATCACTCAAAAACTCTCCCTCACCCAGATGCAGTAATGATAACACATTTAATGTGTTCTAAGTTATTCCCATGATAAACCTTCCCTTGTGTCCCTCTTTTCTTCACTCCTTAGCACAGCTACACTCCTACAATATAAAACTTCAGTGTGCAAACTCAGATTTGTATGCACTCAGTCTGTCCTCCAAATTGCTCAGGCTGAGAGGTTACCATTTCCCTGCAAGTACACTATCTGTAAGTATATGAAATATCTCAAGTTTCAATACAGCCTACCAATGGATAATTTGAGGGTAAAAAGCAAGGCATAAGACTTTTTAGCTCTCTCACTTTCATATTTCCCAGAGGGGAAGTAGCAAAGGTCTTTTCTGCCCAGGCTAAATCCTCTAATGTATCAGTTTCTGGTACTGAGTGGAGTTCTGCATCACTCATGCTAAGGTGTCCATGTGAGCTGAGGAAAGTATATCCATTCTAAACCACTGGAAAAACTGAAGAGGATATTATCAAGAACCATGTCTTCAGAAAATCTATAATGCATGGTGGAAAAAAACTCATAGGGGCTGGAACATTTTATGGCTATACTACTAAAAACCACTCACTTGCAAAGCAGCCTAGTATATTTCAATTCCTCAGTTTAAATTTAAATTAGGATATAAAAGCGTAATAATGTTGTAAAATTTATTATTGACAGAACTTCTTGATGCCAGCGGAAACTGCTAAGATCACGTCACATGGAGATGATATCACTCATATGTGAATCCACTCTTATCAATTTGCCAAAGGAAGAACTGTCCTCAATCTTCTTATATATTTATTTTGTTTAATAAAAAACTTCTCTTTCATGACAGTCAAGACAATGAGAGAAGTAAATTGTTCTGACAAGGAATATCATAAAACATGATGAGTCCACCAAACCTTAGACTTGTTTTGGGTTTTTTGGTGGGTTTTTTGTGGTGGGTTGTTGGTTGTTTGGGGGGGGCTGGAGGGTGTTTGGGTTTTTTTGTTTGTTTGTTTGGGGTTTTTTGGTTATTTTTTTTACCGGTTGTTTTTGGAGAGCTTGCAAAGGGGTGGCTTGTATGTATGTAATTTCCTACAAATGGGGCTCATAGGAAGACCACTGACTGGAAGAACACAGCATCATCATCACCAGAGAGGATAAGATCTGATTAAAGGAGAGAAAAAGACATTTACAAGAAATGTACGTACTTCTAGAAAAAGAATAAGCAAGGGATTCATGTCACAAGGTACAAAGAACTAGCACGGAGCCATCGACACAGACATATGTGATATAAGGACCAAAATCTAATATAATGGGCTATGTTACGTGTGATCCTTTTTATAAGGCTGTGATCAATATGCTTCTCCAAAAAGACCACAACATTAGCAATAATTAAAGTACATGTTCAACCATGCAAGTTTAGTGGCAAGGTCAGCAGCTTAAGTCATATCAATGAATCATGTGAGTGCAAGACTAGGCAATATAAGGTTTGCTGAGGAGCAGATTAACTCACTGTGAGCAGGTAAGGATTTGGAAATGTGCAGCAGACAGCTTCTAAAAGAGACTACTCATATAAAGTATGAGACTTCTTTTAAAGGAGAAAGGATGTTACAACAGCTAGGTTTTGTGCCTAGCGCCCAAGCCAGTTATTAGCAGGGAAGAAGAAATTAAATATGAGGTTCTCACAGTGAAGAAATCTTCTTTCTGTGTGCTGCTTCTTCTGTCCCTTAAACCAGCCACTGTCATGACCTGGTTGTTCAAATCTGCCATGAGCAGACAGGTAAAGCAGAACAAAATGGAGCCTGAGGATTTAGGTATAACAGAGAGCTGATATAACAAGACAACTGAAATAGTATTATATGAGAGAAGAACTTGTCCTGCAAAGACAAAGAGGAAAAAAGGAAGCGGTAGGGACATGGCAATATATACTATTATATATACTATATCTTAAGAACATTTTTTCTCTTAAGTGCAGAAAAAGTAATGGGCAACGGTAAAGGTGAAAGTATGGTGTTGCTATAACGGAATCATCTGCTATATACCACCAGAGCCAGAAGAAGGGAGTGAGGGGTTTTGTGAGGAAAAAAAGAAGTCATTCATACCACCAGGTTTACAAGTAAATGTGAATTTGTATAGGCCATGGTAGTACATTGTCCCCGTCTGGATGACAAGCACCCACCAAAGGAAAGGAAGACAGCAAAGGGATCGACTCTCGGTTAACTCCTGTGCATTTGCAACAACTTCTAAATATAAGAATAGGAGACAGCAATGGACAGAAAGTGCAGAAAATGGTTAATAACACCTAAATAGAAAATATCTAGAGAGAGAGTGAAATGATGGAGTTCATGATCCTTAGGAAAAAAAACCAGGGGCTATAACAAAACAAAAACGAGGTATTTATAGAAAGTGGGTTTCTATAAATTCATAGAACTGGTAAACAAGGAGTCCTAGGAGAGAAAAAAGAAATTAAAGTGAACTGCCAGTTCCATAAAGAAATAATATTAAGGTCATGGGTGCAAAATATACTATAACATGAAAAAGATTAAAGGTGCAGTAAGAGATGAGCTTGATGACATCATGGGCTTTTTGTGAATTTCGAACATAAAAGGAAAGTATAAACTAGGTTTGGTTACTAAGGTCAAATACAAAAAGCAGAATAAGTGAATAGGGAGAGAGCAAGAAAAAGATACAACACAAAACTGAAAACCCTTAACTAGGAAGGTAAATTATATCAAGAAATCCTTCCATAAGAGGAAAGGCTGGTTGACTACTTGTTGACTAGTTGTAGTGTGGTGTTATTGCAGGCTGATCCAGGAAAAGAGACGTTTAATATTTTTTTTGCAAGTTATTCCTGAAAATGTCATAGGGCAGTCATAATTAATGCAATTATCAGAGGATAAGACCTCTGTCTCTAATAAGGAAGGAACAGGTCAAACAATATCTAAATATTCTCAAAACAGTTGAAGCAGCTGGCTTTCACTGCAGTGCAATTAAAAAGTTGGCTGACGAAATTGCAGTATCATTAGCTGTTATCTCTGAGAAATTCGACAGAATGAAGAGACGGGCAAACACAGTCCAAAGAAATGGAAATGCGAAAAGGAGAAGGCAGAAAATAACAGACTAACCAGCTTAACACCAGCCTCTGGAAAAGCACTGGAAGAGCTATTTAAATTGTTTGTAAAAACCCAGATAGAAACACAAAAATGAATAACAGCCGCCATATTATCAACCAGAAATAATACCAAATCAATTTAATATCTCTCTCCCACAGGCTAGCAAACTACATGGGTAGAAGAAAAATAGCTGACACATAGCTTGACTTCAGCAAATTTTCAGCACTACTAGTATAATCTTAAAGAGGAAAGAATGTCCTCAATGAAAATATAAGAAGAAAGATACAAAGTTAGTTGTATCAAATTCTGAAAGCAGTTATGATGAGCCCTGTGTCAAAACAAAGGAAGGCAATTGTGAAATTCTGCTGGGGTCTATCTCGAGTTATGGTTCTCATTAGTTATGAGGTTTAGATTTATTAAATATGTAGATCATATATGGATGGGAAGACTGTCAGTATAGCTGAGGATATACCAAGAGCTCATAACAGTCAAGACAATGTGCAAAGAGTCATTTGAAAGACAAGTCCAAGGTATTAATGCAAGTGGAAAACACCAGCTAGGCAGTAGCAGTAAATAACTGCAACCATTTTCAGGTTTGCTGTAGGGAGCAGCAGATTTGACAGTATCCTGTGTTCATTATAAGTAGAAAAGGATTTAATGCAAAGGAGATTTAGACAGTTCTGAATAAAAAAAGCAATTAAATTGAATTTGTCTGGGAAGTTTGGATCTTTCCAATTTAATCTAACAGTGTCTTCAGTCTCAATAAGTTTGTCATTACTGACCTACATAATTCTGCCTTGGACATATCAATGGGCTGAAAGATGTTCTGTAGTTTATGCCTCCGATCTTACGATTTTATGTCTACCCAGAAGCTATTGCAGCCACCTTCAGCAGCTAAGAGGCAAATGCATATTGCTTTCCTATGTGAGAATCCAGCTGAGATGCAGGAATGCATGACAGGATCACCATATGCTCCACTCTCACAGCTCCTTCCTGCCAGCTTTGAAGTATACTTCATCCCTTCTGCATAAACCTTATGCACAGGGAGAGTGCTGATAAGGAGTCACCCTGCAGCCAGTGTCGGTAGGTTTCAGCAGATGATGCCTTCAGTACTTGCTCAAAATTTGGATTTACATTTAGGATTCTGCAATGTACCTGCAAGCACCAAGCACAACACCCTTGCTGGGTAATTTCACGTAGGTACAAGGGTCCATACAAAATTTGAAGACAGAAAAATGTAGATATGAAAGAGCAGGAAAAACCTGCAACAATGTAGGATTTCTTGGTCAATTCAGGTATAGACAGGATGCTCCTATAGGCACGCATTTTCTTTGGCATCTCGATAATCTTCAAAGAACCTTTTTAAGACACTAGAACATCAGTAGCTTTTAGCACTGCAACAACATGAGAAGATAAAAATTACAGGAATATATTTGCATTTCTTTTAAAAACAGATTTTCATGCCAAATCTAACAGAAAAGACCCAGTCCTCTATCCCAATTAGGAGAGATATATTCCTCAAGTATTCAAATCATTAAAAATGTCTTTTAAATAATTTTTTTGATAAATCTGTTACAGGCTACCATTTAGTGTGAGTACACTGCTAAGATCTAATAATTAACAAGCCCCTGTCTGTTTTTTCTTGCATCCCTCTGATATCTGAAAATTAATAACAGCTAGTTTTAATTTCCTGTGTGAAGAAAATAAACCTCTCTTCCCAATGGTATTCTGATTTTGTGCTTTAATCTACTGCAGAATATCTGAACTCTTTAAAATGAAGAAAGCTGAACAACATTCAGTCTAGATAGAATCTCTACACACACGTGTTATGATAATGGTAACATAACCAGAGGGAATATAAATTCACTGCCTGTGACTTTGTCACAGATATAAAGATCTTCTGGAGAAGGTATGTATACCAAGCCCAAGAATATATGACATTTCTCCACCTCTGCAGGAATCAGTTCATCAGATAATCTTTTTAAGGAAATTCCAGCACTGTAATTTGCCTTTTTGCTTTCAAGCAACAATGCAATAATGCAGAAGCCACGTTCAATGATTCAGAATGATTTAGTTTGCAGGAAGCCCATTAATTTAACCATATTTTCCCATACGTTTCATCACCATGTCCTGTCATCTGGAAATAATAGAAACCTTAGCAGTAAATTCTGAAGGCTAAAAAAAACATGCAAGTGCAGTTCACGTGGTATTTACTGGCATGCTAATGTTAGCCCAACCTAACCAAAATTATAGTTTCTTGGTTAACCTGGATTAGCTTTCTAGTGAAAAGGATACTGAAGTGACAATCAAAAGCAAATGTGTTGTAGTTCTAGATTTATTTATATGAAAGACAAGTATATGGGACCTGAAAGAAAAATATATTGAAAGCAAGAATTTTCTTGTAGCTGAAAAATTAATAATAATAATAATAATAATAATAATAATAATACTCTGTGAAAGTCAAATAGGACTAAGAGAAAGGGGATCATCATAATTCAACTGTGACTAACTTTTCAGTACTGCTCACACTTAAAAATGTAGGTCAGAAAAGGTTTCTCTTAAATATAGTGATTACTATGCTCTTATTGTAAATTTATCTTTCCCACATTTTCAAAGGAAAAATTTTTATAAAGTTTTTGAATCTTTCACTTGTGTCACTAAATTTAGTCTCCCCATGACATTTCTCAGTCAGAATGTCAGCATAAAATCAAGCAAGGCTTTCTAGTCTAGACCCATAACAAAGCTCACATACTGGTTTCTGTAGCTCAGTTATAAGCAGCACGTATTTTTAGGTTTTGACCATGGGAATGCATTTCAGATGGATTTAATATTCTCTAACGGCAATTATCTAAGAAAGTATTTTTCATTTTTTCATTAAAGTGAAAAAAAATCTCTTCACACAAGAGGTGGAAAAGAAAATGAAAAGGGTGCTTCCACTGTACTAATTGTGATTTCTAGGAAACGGCATTAATTAGAAAGTCTCTATACACTGGGCCAATTCTGATGACCTTTATTTAATTGAAAGGTAAGTAGCTCCCTGTGCCCCCCAGTAGATGTCTCTATGTAAATATATTTGTATACATCCACACAGAAATATATGTAGATTTTTGTCTATTTATTTGAGGACAGGCAGACAGACAGATATACACACACAGATTACATGTGTGACAGTGTCAGACCTGGTGATAGCTCTGTTTGGGATAGAATATGAAACACGGCAGAGGACAGGATATCAGAGGCTGCAGTGCCTTCCCTACTTACATGAAACAATGGTCAAATGGCTCACAGATGTGAATTATTAATATGCAGTAGATATTGATTTTATTTTATTAGTCACAAAGTAGTTGCATCACAAACCTGATCACTGCTTTACTTTGAAGTAAAAGAACTTTGAGTTCCTTCTCAAATTTCTTACCAAATCCCTGCAAGGTCTGTAGTAAACAATGATAAGGAAAATGCATAAGAGAAATTCCCAGGATTACTTGGTTTTGTAGTGTGTTCTCAGTTCTTTCAGACCTTTCTCTACTGTTCTCCTAATTGTTATATATGCCTGTGAAGGTGATGCTGGTAGCAGAGTGGTCAGTGAATCTGACCTTAGTGTCACTGCTTTCATTAAGGTGTGTGCAGCTACTCTGATCAAAATCCAATTCCTGTAATAGAGAATTTGCAGTTAAACTATCTCTCCATTCCTGTGCCTGTTATCCTTAGGCTGTTACACTTGAAACCTGAAGCCTGTTATACTGCTGAATTTTAGGCACATGGGTCATCTGTTCGAGAAGAGACTACTCTAAATTTAAGGTGATTTCCTAGATTTAGGTCCTACCCAAAACAATATGGAAAAATTGATAAAGCTGTGAAGATAAAAAGAGGGATTTTCTCTCAGGACTGTAAGTTCAGCACCTTAATCAATAACCCCTCAGAAGCCAAAAAGTGAATAAAATGAGGAATAAAATATTTTATTTTATTCTCTATTATTGCTTGAATAATACTCTCTGCTAAAGAAGTTTATGGCCCATGAATACATTTATGCTGATCAGAACAACTAGCATGAAGGACAAGTTGATATATATCTTTATATAATTCAAGAAACTGAACAGAACAGACTAAAGTGTTTTCAGAGATATTGCATCTATATTATGAAACTGGAAGACAGTGTCAAATCAGAAACATACAGTGACTTTTTAAAATTTTATTTGTTTGGAATATCAATGAAAAAAAGAATATGAAAATACTATGCAAATGTCTTCTATAAATTAGCTTAGGTTTTATAAAATAATTTTCTCAAATACTACACCATATATTTTTCTAGAAGGAAAAAGTAACTTATCATAATTATTAGTGAACACTGTACTCATTAATATTTCACTCTTTTCTTCTCCTGATGAATAGTGGAAACTGAACTAAAATGCACAAAATATTTGAAACCCAGCTCAAAGATGTAAGATGGCAATGAAAATACTCAGATGCAAAATTGCAAACTATTCTTTGATTCCTATAACATTGTACCTAGGGGCATATTTTCATTTTAAAAAGGGAGTCTAATAAGAATTCTAGAGAATAAAGTTGATTGAATGCAGAGACATCTGATAAAATCTAATTAAAAGATATTTGTTCATCATCCATTATTTTTAAGAACTTCAATACAAAATGACAATTTGATCAGACATATTTCTCTAAAAACGAGAGGAGCAAATAAATTTTCTAAAAAGATAGCAACTTACGCCATGTAAAAAATGTTGTTTATACTAGTTTGAAAAAAATCAGGTTTGAAAGGGAAAGAGAATATCAACCTCTTAATTTACATGTGCCAAATATTTAGATTACAGACATATCTTTGTTTCCTGTTCAGCAACAGGAACTTAGTTAAAGAATTCCTTTTAATCCTGACAGTCCTAGTGTGTCAACAGAAAGAACCAGGCTCAGATGCTGGGATCATAGGATTATGTTCAGCTTCAGAACTAATTATCAGGACTTTGAGCTGGAGGTGCAGAAGCAGGCACTATGTTGTGCTGGTTGCTTCATGTGGTTGTAAGACCAGCAGTTGTATTCCTGGGCAGTTCTCAGCAGCTACAATTCCCTTCTTTTGGGAATTTGGGGTTTTTTTTCGTTTTTTGTTTGTTTGGTTGGTTGGTTTGGGTTTTTTTTTACTTTAATTTTTATTTTTTATGAAGGACATCCCTAGTGACTCTGAACGGCCAAATAAACCTGAAAACACACTTCTCTATGTAGAATGCAAAACACTAGACAAGTTCAGTAACTTATAGCAAAAATGGAAAATATATACTCTAAAGATACTCTAAAGTGAGAATGCCACATGCAGGACCATCATCACATACAGAATAAACCGAACTTCCCTGTAAGAATTTTTTTTAAAATAAATTCTTATAAATTCTCACATAAGAATTTTCTCTTACAGGTATATTATTATGCCTGGAAAATATCTCAGTCTTGATGCACAAAAATTTAATATCAGACAAACTTCTGATCAACTTCTGATCAAATCTTGGGAAATATCAAAGATTCTGGCAAGGAATAAGTACGAAATTGAACAAAAGTAAGTTAAACAAAAAAATTATGAATTAATTTCATCCATTCTAAACAGTCTTCATCTGGTAGCATATGTGATAATTTTATTGAAAACAAGAGATAAAATGATGACAGCCTGGTATGGATGATTTGTATCTACACCACTGAAGAAATCCTCCTTCAGAACAGTGAGTGTCCTACAGTGAGCACTGTCATCAAAATCCATAGCTTAGATGTCTGAGGATATGCAGATTGCAGAAAACCAGATGTTCCTGCATTTTTACACATCCTATGTTCTCAGAAAGTGAAGACATAAGCATATGATTATCTAAGTTCCAGATAAAATAACAATTCCATGATATACATACTTTCATCTTAAATTCCTCCTTAAAAATTGGTTCGCACTACTTGTCTGAGCATACATCCTCACACTAACCTTCTTCTGTGAGTCTTTATTCTGAAATTGTCCACAATCCCAAATAAAAAGTAGCAGGACAAGTGGATATGGCCTCAAGTTGCTCCTGGTTTAGGTGGAATATCAGTAAAAATTTCTTCCCTGAAAGTGTAGTCAAACACATGAACTGGCTGCCTGGGGAAGTGGTGGAATCAGCATCTCCAGAGGTATTTAAAAGACAGGCAATTGTGGCACTTAGGCACATGGTTGAGTGGTGGACTTGGCAGCCCCGGGTTAAAGGTTGAACTCAGTGACATTTAAGATCTTCTCCAGCCTTAATGACTCCATGATTCTGTGAGACTGCACATGGTAAGGCAAGCTGCTTTCCTCCAGAACTGTCATATTTTTTATTCCACAGAGCAGGAAAGCAAAAGAAGTTGTTCTCACTGGGACCTTTGTATTTGAGAGACTTTCTAAATGACAAGATGGAGGTAAAGGTTATAACCAGATGTAAAGTTGGATACTGACTACTTTAAGCAACAGAGTAAAATTCCTTTACATCAATGTTGTGTCTGTACCTGCATGTTGGGACTTAAACTAAATGTCCATAGCTGTTCAAGCTGCTTACTGACCTGTTCAAACTCACTCTATAGAATGAATTAAGACATCTGTTTCTCAAGGCCAATAAAACTCCAACACACTTGAGAGAGCTTTAAGTACAGCTACCCAGAGGCAATAGAGATAGCCAAAATATTCCTTCCAATCAATTAATGAATAGCTGCTTGGAAATCATGTTTTGCCATTTGCAAAGTGATGAATATACAGATCTCCAGTATTGTTCTCAAGGGGCAGTAGTTACACTTTGCAGAGAGTTGCATAATTTATTTCCCCTGATTTTTCACTATTTTGGTCTTGAACGATATATATTATTAAAACATGCCTGACATTCAGCTATATAGTTTCTGGTGAAAGTATAATATTTCTTTTGCAGAGGCTCTATGATTCTGTTGCAGCTGTCTGATACCTTTAGTGAAAAATAATTATCTCATGTTTGTTTTAGGGTGCTTTCAGTCTCAATCATCAGCATTTTTTTAAGCTATTTAAACTAAATTTTTCCATTTTTGCCTGCACAATGCTTTAAAATATCATGGCTTCACTTTGTTACTTTCTGAAATTGAATCCAACAAAGTAATAGTTTCATTTTTCTCTATACTATCTGTAAAAATTCTGTAGTTCTGCAGACATTAGTAGCTTGCTCTATTCGTTAACCAAGTCATTAAGATGTGTAGCTGATTATAGGTTTTAGCCCCTAAACAGAATCTGCCTACTCTTCATACCACCAGTAATTTCATTAGCGATTATTGTTCAAACCTCTTATTATAAATGGACGAGTCTTTCACTCAGCTGTCATTAATCCAGTGTTCCCCCAGAAAAGATATTTAAAGCTTTTCACCAGCCCTCAAGTGTTACTGCTATAGTTTTATAAATGCTATCCTTCAGTTCTGTGTTTGTTTCTTTGCCTGCTATCTTCCTAGAATAGATTCTCACCTTCACTATCTGGGATGTATAATGTAAAGAAACCACATGATCATATTTGAATTTCAAATTACCATGATTATTAATCATAAACACAGATATAGTTATATATGACATAATAGCTGGTTTGCAAGATTAAAGATTACAAATATAGTAATTTGGAGTAGAAAATTTTAAGGGACCAAAGACAAAATCCATACAGATGGGATGGGAATTTAGAAAAAATATTTCCAACAATATATGCGTAGAGTAGTTTTTGGACAAAAAAAAAGGTACATTTTCTCTACCTGCAATTGCACAGTGAATGTCATCTTCATAGCTGGATAAGACTCATTTGTTTAGTTATTTTTCCTCCAAACATCAAAAAGGTTGACTTAGGGTTTGTCCTACTTCCATCCAGGACAGAGTTAATTTTCTGCAGTAGCCATGATGGGGCAGAGCCTAGGATCATGGGTGGCCAGTAGGTTATCCTGTACTCTCACCTCATTGCTGGGCCCTGGAGAAGGGGTGCTCATACTTTGGAGAAGAGCACCCAGTGTGATGGGAGAAAGCATGGCTGGGAAGACAGATTAAACCAGTTGTTATTTGTCATGGGCTTTCCTTGTAAATACTTTCTTTGTCTTATACCTTTTGTTACTAATATTGTTGCTGTTACAGCTCCTTTTCTTATCTCATTACTGTTTTCAGTAAATTGTTCTTTCTCAACCTGTGATTTCCACCTTTTATGCCTCCAGTTCTCAACTCTATCCTGCTGGAGCAGGAAGGAGGAGGGGTCAAGCAAGCAGTGTCTGTTTTGAAAGAATCTCGGTGGGGACACTTAATTGGGGGCACGGTATTTTTACTGTAAGAATGAAAATAACAAAATCAGCTATGGGCCTTCTAATTAGCAAAGAATTTTACATTACCTATTAGGAAAAGATGACTTCCTGAAGATACTGATTCCCCTCCTACTGTCATTGAATATGGCGCATATTCTTATTCAGGGACTGATCAACTTCCTTTTTAACACTCAACAGAATTTTGTTTTCAACTGGTGCTAGAAATGCTTTAATTTCTGACATACACATATTTGTAGATTTTGTTCTTACCTTCTTTAAATAAAGGTTTAACCAGGCCATTTCTTTCCACTTGTAGGAAACTGTGATGACCATGATTTTTCGTTAATGTTTTTTATATAGAAGCTTTCACAGATAAACAGAATCTTGATTAGTCTGCTTTTTACAATAAACACCAATATGTTATATCCCAAATGGCTCAGGTTTCAGTTAAATAAAATAATATTATACACTTTAAAAAGATGTTTTTAACTGTGGTCCTTTTTTGATACTGAATAAAAAGTGGGTTTTTTTACCTTGTTTTCCTACGCAGGGAACATAACTTCTTGTCTCCTACTGTTCTGGACAATTGTCTCTTGTTATTCTGTGAAGCGCTTACAAAAGAACTTGTGACAACCACTAATGCATCACACCGTGGGATTTTATAACTTTTTTTTTAAATAATGACTTTGTGATCTATTGAGTTACTTTTGTGTTCTCCTACCTGAACACATTTTATAGAATGGCAATTTTGAAAAGATTTCCAAATTTTTAAAGGTACTAGATGTATGTAAAATTTTCAGAGCTACAGCAACACTCCTTCATTTTTATTTTTGGTAATACTGTGGATTTTACATGTTTCAGTCTTCTTTCAGACTGAATTTTATTTAAGATGTGGTTTTCATTGTCTGGGTTTTTTTTTACTCTCATACTAGCTTTAATATAATAGAAAACCCATATAAATTAACATGGAAAAAATATTTTCTTTCCTCACTTTACCTTTTCCTAAAACTTCCTTGCATGAAAAGAAAGTGCCGTTTCCCTCCCTAGCTTCACATGCAGTTTTCCAAACTAAAGTGGAGTGCTCTGTTGAAGCAGAGCTCTGTAAATGGAGAATAGTGAGAGAACTGGTACCCTGGATAACTACTCTTTTCTCCCCCCTCCATAGGCTCACACTACAATATAGAACAGGTTTTAGAGTTTGTCGGCAAAGGAGTTTGTTGCAGCATTTGATAGTATTTACCAAACCAACAGGTCTTTTCCATCAAATAAGACTGCCTCTGCACGGGCACATGTATTTCAAATGTTGATATAGAATTAATGAACATTCTTTCTTGACACACAGGCACCAACTCATTAATCTTCAGTATACTAAAACATCTTTGTAAGGGAATGGGATATCTTGTATTTAAATTACCAGCTCTTTAGATCAGTGCCCTATTCAGTGAGAAATTCTTCTGTTTGCAGGGACTGCTGCCTAACATGCATGCAACCAATTCTTACTGATAGTTATCACTGCTATAATTCCTTATTAGTACAGGTTATAATTGAAATAATGCCAATTCACTTTATACTAGTTTTATCTCTTTGAAAAAGATACATGTATATATTTACAAAGAAGAATATTTTCTTTTTCATTCTTGTTGTGATCACAATGAGGGAAATGGCTTTTAAAATGGGATAACGACCAAAAAATATATGATAATGCATATAATATTTTAAATTAATCAGCTTGGCTAATATGATAATGGTTTAAGTCTGTGTGTTGTACTGCTGAGGGAAAGATTGTTTTCTGCTTAGAATCAATCTAGTTTTCCCAGAGTCAAATCTGATGACAATTCATGTGCAGGCAACTCAGCCCATCACTCTTACACCCATCTTACAGAACTGTGATCAAACTTTTATCTGGCAGCCACAAAGAGGAAACATTTCATGGATAATCACAAGAAAAAAATGTACAGTCATTCTAGTGAGAATGCTGGTATGTACACATGAATCTGAATCAAACATAATATTTTCCTGCCATATTTTTAGCCAAGATGCACAGAAACCTGAAATGTAACGGAGGACCGAAGATCTAACGTAGTTAGATTTAAAGGGATAGCATTGGCAGAAAATGAAGTAAGAAGTGGCAATAAAATGAATATTTGATGCAGAAAAAATATTGAAGACACTACAAAGGCTCCATAAATGCCATGGTCTTGCAAATATAACTCCATCATTTTTTATGTGTAGTGATAAAGATTTTGACATCTAGACAGAGTCATTGCAAAATATGCTTTCAACCCTGAGGTAATTTATATCATTAAAGCATTGCCTCTGATAGACATTTAAGAGGTACAATAGTAGTCACGCTTCTTATGGTAATATTATTGCATCATTGCTAGGATGTAATTGTAGAAAAACAACTTGAAGATAAAGAACTTCAAACAAGGGAAGCTTTAAAGTGATTATGATTACTTGTATGTACTATTAGCATGTTCAAAAAATGTCGTAATTGCTCTTCACCATTGCCATATGTCCCATTTCTCTATCTGTATACCAAAAACTGTTGATGTGTCTACTAAAACACTTATAAACCTATTATTACAGACAGCTGTTCATCTGTTTTCTGCTTTCAATTTAATTTAACTTCAGATTTAGGGAGAAAATTGCACAGATTGTAGACTTCCCAGGAAAAGATGTGTTACCATTTTAATTAAGAGACGTAGTATAAATACATAGAATAGAATATTTAACTCTCCAATAATATCAGTGTAGTCTTTAAGACAGCATGAGTCTACTTTGCTTTCTTTTTACTTATCCCAGGACTTAACAGAGCGGGGTCATGTAATGGGGGATCATTTAATAGAAAGAATATGAAAGGGTCATTGAAGTTCAATGAAATGAGAAAACTCGGGATTCAGGGTAAAACAGGAGAGGCACAGAGTGGAGTAGGGCCTCAGGGGAGTGGAGCAGAAGCCTGAGGTCCTAATAAATGACTGCTCTTCTGTGGCCAGCCTGGAACTGGGAACAACCTGGTTTTCCTGGGGTTTTTCCTCCAGCAGGTAAAGTTGGCAAAAAAGTCCTAACACTGTGACTAAGGGATAAAGAGAAGCCTCAAAACAAAGGACATGTGTTTAAAGTGGCTTGTTGTTGTTGTTGTTGATGATGATGATGATGATGATGATGATTTTGGAAGAAAAAAGTTTGTTTTCACTAGCAAATTAAAATAATCTCATTACCCCAATAGGACTGTGGGCCACACAAGAATCCAGACACTATTTTATTTTTTCATTTTTTTCTCTGTGTTCAACAAGAACAGGTTCTTCGATATGTTGCAAAAAATAATTTGAATTCAGTGTTTTCCCAGTCAGAGAAGCAAATGCTTCACAAAGCCTTTGTTTGCACAGCTATGCCTGGAGATAAGCAGTGTATCATGGTGCAGCATATGCCCTCACTAGAGACCTGGAGGGGTATCAACTTCTTTAACAAATTCAGCTGCTGAGAGTTATGGGAATTTAATGTTGTCTACCAGATTATAACTTTAATATCCTTTTAGAACAGGGAGATGCCTTGCTACTGTAACAAGCTGCATATATAAAAAACATAGTCATTATCACATGAAGCTCTTCCACTCACACCCACCCACAAATAGAATTATAAACAGTAAAAATAGTAAATACAGTATAATTACCATGTTTCTACAGAAAACCTACTCACAAATGTCCTATGGGAAGAGAGTCTGGCATGCATTTTAGAATAATTTTGTTCCATTTCAGAAACAAGACTTAAACTGAAAGATTATCATATTCAAATTCAAAGAAATCAGAATACACAAACCATCAAAGACTTCTCTATCACTAATATTTCATAAATATATTGAATTATTTCTTAGATCTTTACCAGGGGATCATTCAAATTTATAAGCCCAGATTTTCATGTAACTCTGCCTGGATTCATTTCATATTTGAGGTTGTGCGCCAAAGGGTCCAGATTTGAACAATTTTCATTATTATGCAATGACATAGCCTTTCTGAAAGGTACCCCTTTAAATCTTGCATACATATTTGGAACTAAAATTTCATATATCAGTATTTGTTCCTGAATTGAGAAAAAGTAAATCCTGGGGTTTGCCCCTGGCTATATTTAAAAGAATCATCAATTGCTATACAAATCAAGGTTTGTTTCCATTGGGAATAATTATTGTTTAGCTGTATAGATGTCATTCACAATTTCAGGACTAGTGCTTTAGTGGGCCTTAAAAACTTGAACTGTGTAAGTAAATTGACATCTAAAGTGTCTGCCCAGGTGTCCTTTCAAAAATAAAACATTTCATGAGGAAAACCAGAAATCTGTCATGCTACCAGTAAAATCAGGCACAATACCAGATCGGACAATACTATTTTGAGTATCAGCTTTTGGGCATTAAATATATATGGGGTTTTATATTTTTTGATTTTGGTGCTGATTCTGAGTGTGCTGATAGAACTGTCCATATTTACAATACCTAGGAATTCAGCACTGGCCTTTCAGAGCAGTTTCTACAGTTTTATTATTGTATATCTGGTGTTATAAAAGTGTCTTGTTTCGTGGAGGACTCTCTGTGTAGCACCAAATGAAATCCCTGTTCTGTGAGGACTATAAAGAAGTGCCTATCATCCATTTCTGTGTTATCAAAGAGTGTGCATATCAACTACCAGACTGCTGACAAATTGACCAAAAATATCCTACAAATCCAGACTCCATCTGCCTTTCAAGTCTAAGGAGTAATATTGTGCATCTACTAATAAGCTGCGCATGGCAGGCAGCTGGAAATGCTCTTACTTGTTTGGAAGGCAAGTGAATGCATGTGAAGTTGGCAAAAAGAAAATTACATAGCATCACCTCTTCCTGAGCTTCTTCAGTAAAAGGAGAGCAATTCTGGTTTGGTTAATTTCCCACTTAATCTTACCTACCTGCTGAGATTGTTTCTGAGTTAAAATTACATCTAAAAGAATGCAAGAGGCCAATTTAATGGCCTGCCCTTGAAAATTTAGTCTGGCAGTGTTCTTGTGACATTTGGTGCTTGAAATATCTTATTAATTCTCCTTGCATTTAGCTGCTGTTGGACCTTTATTTTTTTAAACATGGAAAATAAAAAGTTGTGAGAATTACTGTATGACTTAATTTTAAATTTTCTCATTAAATAAGTGGTCCCATACAGGAGACAAGATTAATCTGTCACAGGCTTACAAAACTGTTATGGAACACAGATAATACAAAAGTTTTTGAAATCAAAAGGAAAAAAACTTGTATGATTTTTAGTCAGAATATGGGATCAAATTATAACATAAATAAGAAAAATCTTGCTTCTATCTGCTTGGCCTGCAGCAAACAAACGCTTTTACCTTTGTCAAAATCCAACATTTGGACTTCTTTGCAATTTGCTTCTGCTTATTTCCAAAACTATGTGTTCTGTTTTCACAAATATATGCTCTTTTTCCACTCAACAGCAGATATTTCTTTCCAGACTATAACAGGTGTGGTATTGTCCCTGACCCTTGGGTATTCCAGCTGGATGCACCTGACAAGCTCTAGGAGTAGAATCTATTTGCATGACCTTAGAACTTGATATGTCCAGTGTCTTAACTTCTCCATGATACAGGCAATCATGTTTTGATGGATAGGACAAATGAAACATAATTCTGTAGTTAGGAAGCCCCTTTGTGCTAATATGTGGGTTAAATCTCTTTGAAGCTGGTAGGCATAATAGCAACTTCATAGAATACATGCAAAGATATTGAACTCTTAAATAGAAACAAATAGCTGAAACAACATGAGCCATAACCAAAATATGACTACAAGGGAAAACTGCTGTGGAAGTGAAACCATCTGTCAAATAGCCAATATGCAGGAGAGGTGGTTTGGTAGAAAAAAATATAAATTTACCCAAGGACACTATCACAGAAGCATCCTTGAAGTTATTGTGATTCTCAGGAAAAGAGCTGTTTTACAAGTTGAACCCCAATTTTAAAGAAAAAAATGCTAAGAAAAAGGGCATGGGATGGTGGCCACATAAAAGCTTCCTGCTTTTTTTATTCCTGAAAGAAAAATATATACAAACATGGTAAGCAAATTAAGTTAATACTAACTAATAATTTAGTTCAATTAGAAGAAATTATCAAACAAGGATATTTGAAAAAGAAAGAAACTAATCTAAGTGGAATATAAATTACATGATAGAATTTTATACTTTTCACCTAGAAAATTTCTCTACTGACAGCTAAAAATAACCCCCCAAATAATTTTTGCAATACTGTCAGAATGAAATGAAAAGTAACATTACAGATTTTCAGATATAAATAACACCAAATTAACTGATCGACTATGATGCCAGCAAAGCTTAAAAGCTTGCTTGTAGAAAAAAAAAAAAAAAAGAGATTTGAACAGCTACTAAACACAGCTATTTTACTTTAAATTCTCACCTTAGTTATTTTTCAGTAACTTCCCAGAATTTCTTATTTTAAAATACCAGCAAGTATAAAAAGATTCCCTTTAGTATAGGGTTACTTCACTGACAATTTGCTAAGGCTTCTTTGTTGTAATTTTTCTGAACTGTTAACCTTTAGTTATTGAGTTGCTATTCTGAATATAAATTATAGATGTTTTTTCCTCTGCAATTGTTTTCAGAATTCTCAAAAGAAGAACTACTAAAGACAATATTCATCTCTCGTTCGCACAAAAATAGCTTATTCAGGATAAGATACCACCTACCTCAAGGTCAAACTATGGTTTTGGAATATTTCTGCAAAGATGTGAAGGTAGATGTTTTCCATCAATAAATGAATAAAACCAAGTATTTCTTAATATTTCTTAGTATTTTAGGGAGAAGCACTGACTGGCTATGTTTCTGCATTTGAAGTTTCTTCTCATTTTACTGGTAGAATATTCACCCTTTAATATTACTGCTTTAACCTTTAGACAACTGATTTTAAATGCAAAAATGCAGGAGTTGTTTTTATTTAATTTTTATCATTATTCATTCCAAGTACTTAATAAAATGGAAGAATAAGCTGAGGACTAGGCAATCAGCTCTTCTGAGGAAACTTGAGCATACTTGTTTCATTAAAAGCAGAGACTTGGATATGTCCCTAGTTTTCCCCGCAGTGATAAAACAAAAATGCCACAACTAATTTACTTCAGTTTTGCACTGAATTTGTGCACAATACTTATTGTTTTGTGTCTTTTCTTTGAAAGGCTTGATTGAGAGGTGGAAGCTCTGATTCACAATGAATCATAATAATTCTTTCAGTCTTGATTTTTGAAATGGAGTGAACATGTCCAAACACAGAAGTGGAGTTAACATTCTGACTTAACATCGGTTCAAATACATGCATGGATTCACCAGGCTTTGAAGTGTAGCCCAAGTAAAGAGACCCTGTGAAAGATAGACTCGCTGATTTCAACAAAATTTTATAATCTAAATTACAAACTATACACCAAGACCTGATCTAGCCTGGACTGAACGGCCAGGAGGAGGTGGTTGCATGTCACCATCCCGGCTGATGGAAAGTTCAGAGGTATCGAGTTAACACAGCCTGAGATGGGCTTGTATATCTTGCTCTTAGAAAACTTAGAGTAATGGCAGACTAATTGATACAAAATGGAAGGGTCCATCAGCTAAAAACATACAATTGAGAAAGTATTTCACTCTACAATAACATGAAAAATCTTCAGGTCATTTACCACAATCATGCAAAAGTTGAACAGTTTGGATCAGGTCATGTGTAAAATAAGCAAATAGCATTTTTTGCTCTGCAAGAGAAGCTGAGCCACTGTGTTGAAATGGAACAAAGGGAACAAATTTGATCTATCCAATTGCACAACACTTCTGTGCTGCAGTTTGTGAAGCCTACAGTAATTTAACACATGTCATGAAGCACTTAGAAATGTAATAAAAATCCTGTTTATTACCAGTGCAGCCCTGGGCCAAAGCATTCATGTGAGACTCATCTGATCCTTATAGTTCATGACCTTAGAATCTATCTCCATCAGGAAGAACAAGAAGATTTATTGTTCTAGGGATTTTTATACTTTGCAATATTTTCACAGCCAGATTCTATATAAATATGATTGTTTACTAAAACTTTGACTTCTCTGTGTGTCTCAAATCACCCTCAGCAGATCTAATATTCTTTTAGGAAAATAAGATTCCACTGCAAGCACAACATCTCCCCTGCCCTTTGTCCAGATGATTACTCTCCTCCTGAGGAGCAGAGACAAAGAATGGGTAAGGTTGAGTGCCTTCACTCATAGAATTCAGGACAGAAAATTCAACTGTCAGATAGCACTGCTCTCCTGCTTTGTTCTGAATTGTCTCTTAATTTGTCTCTACAAGGGGAAGATATCCAGTCAGTACATGTACCGGGGGATGACTGAAGGTAAGTGAAAAATCAGATTAATAGATTAGCTGGGACCTTAGAATGAAAGTTGTAGGTAAACCTACACTGCAGAATTTGCCATCTCCCCAGACTTGTTCCATTCTAGGAGTTCCTACATGGTGCAGAGGAATTTAATTACCTGAAACTTCTCTTCAATATTCCAGCTTCCCTTAACATTTCCTATACAGTATACCACAACAAATACTCCAGCAATGCAAAAGCTGTTGCAAGAGGAACTTGGAGACATTGTCTCACAAGTTCTTTTACATGTTCCAAAGTGCTCTCTCAGCAAATTTTTGGTTGTTACAGCTCACCCTTTAGGAAGGGATGGAAAACACTGGAGTCAGGGTAATGACAGCTGATCCTTCTGACACACCTGACACCACATGCTCCTTAAAACAGCTTTTCAGTCTGGATCAGACCACTTTGCTGATTAATGATGCAGATTAAGGCTGAAGCTAAGGGGATGTGATATGCATGTTCTCTAGCCTCCAACATCTGACTACATAGGGATATAAATACCTATGAAAAACAAGTTATTGATGCAGAAGGCAATACCTGAAACACATATTTGAGCTTCCCATCTAATGAAGCTCTAAAATCAGAGTAGCTGTCTCCGTACCTAATTCAACAATGTCATGATTCTGTCACTCTGGAGCTCTAGTTCCTCACGCTTGTTTCCCACACTGCATGTGTTTCTGTACAGACACTTGCAGTATTTTGGGCAACTGCAACTTCTTGTTGAGTTTAAGCCTGGTGTAAAATTAAAGACTGTATCTCGACATGTCCAGGATAGCATCTTTTTTGTTTTGTTTCTCCTTCGGTATTTTTTTTCCTTTTAATACCGGTTCTGATTGGAGTGATGTATGAGAAACTCTACAGTCCTTCTGAGTAGTAGCTACTTGGGTTTTTTTACTATAGATAGATCCCAAGTGACAAAGCCTATTGAATTCAATTGGTGCTGTGTCTATTCAGTGATAAAAAAAGACCCAGAAAAAATTAAAAAAAGAAAGTATAACTAAGTGATTAATTTGCCCTGAAATCCTCCTTAGTAGTGGATTGATAATTTTTAAGATCTAAGTCAGTTTTCTGGCAGAAGTGTAAGACAATCTCAAGTGAGAAAAGCTGATTTAAAATCAGAAAAGAATTAGCAGATTTTCACCTTGAAATATTATTAGAATGGGCTACATTTTGTAATTGGGACTGTTATATTCCAGTATTAAACATTGATGAAAATGAGCTGAGGCTGGAATTCCACAAAGGTCCGGTTAATACAATACAAAAAGTTTCATCATTCTAATAAAAATCTACAGCCACAAATAGTGAAAATTTAGAAAAACAATGGCTAAGATATTTAACAGGTTTGTACTACTTTTAATAATTCATGTTTCGTTCTGCAGTCATTCAGTCTTAGGTTTGTAAAAATAAAAATGGCCAAAAAACAGCTGGAGAATAAATCTCTTGAACAGAAATAGGAAATGCAGTCATTTTATGCTGATGATTGTATCATTTGCAATGATAAGGAGATAAAAAATGCTCAATGATTAGAAATAAAATATTTTATCAACTCAGGCACTGCATTTGAGACAGTTTTGTATGTACACTTCAGCCTTTACCCCTAAGCCTCTCCTTTTATTTGCCCACTGCAACTTTTTTAAGTATCCCTCACTGGCAGACAGAAAAAAAACCTGTTAAGTCTTTTAGTGAGGCAGAGAGGCTCTCTTTTTGTAGGTCCTTCACACACATGTATTTCTACAGTGGTGCTGCAGAGTTAAAGAAAAACATTCTTGAAACACCCAAAAAGCTACATACTTCCTTAAAACAAGCTATTTTAAGAAAAGAGCAACTTTCTTAAGATCTACCTGCACACCTCCCTAACATATAGAAGGTTTGTTAACCTACATTTTTACTTTTCTCCCCAAGATCAAGATTTGTCTTTCTGTCAATATTATAGTCACATTCTATATCTAGAGAGAAAAAAGTAGCCCTTCCCACACCTTTACCATTCAACTGCTGAGGTTTTTTACAAACTCTGTGTTTAACATTTCTATATTAGGTCACACCTCTTCCTAAACCTGTATTTTTCAACTCTTAAGTATAGCACTTCTCCAAATGTCTATTTAACCCTGCAAGTTAATTGGTTTCTGTTGGACTTTGCCTATTGTTTTCAAGGAAGCAGCTTAGTTTGGAATTTTGGAGTGTTTTTCTAAAGCTAACATTCAGTTCCTAATCTCTCTTGATTGTTAAATATTAATTTATTGACAGACCACAGTCAATGTGTCATAATAATCTGATATTTCCTGTGCCCAGAGGACCAACAAAAACTCAGTTCTAGGAACAAATGCATGCTAAGCCCTGCAGCAATTCTCTTTTTTTCCCATATGTGTTTATATAACTGTTGTGCTTAGCCAGGTCAGGACCCAATTACATTAAGTGCTATATAAATATTAGCATCCACTTCATCCTTCACAAGGTTCTTGACCACAATGAAAGGTGTGAAAGATCATAAAAAGGAGTAGATTAATTGAGGACCTTGGAGTGATGTCATCATGGTGGTATGCGTAATTTACTGAGTAAAGACAGCGCAGTATAGATGGTTAAGATATTAAGACCTGTTCTAAGGGTTAGTCAAATCTCTTTTTGCTTCCCTTTTTTTCATGACCAGTCTTTCTCATATTAAGACTTACATCCACATCAAGTAATATAGCATCTTGCCAGATCATTTATTTCTTCTTTATGCTGTAAATATTTCAGTAGTTTCCTACATGAATTTGATTCACTTATTGCAATAAGCTATTTATTCTGCCATCCAATTAAAACCAGCTTCAGTCTGAAAATAACAATGTTCATGCCAGGAAAGCATATCTAAGCCTTTGCTAAGTCTTCCAGCTGTAAGGAATTCATAAAGCTTAATTAAACTCAGGACACAAACATCAGTGGAATAAAAAGTCTTGAAAGAAAACTGAAGAGTAACAGCCACTTTTTAGTCTGAAAATCAAGGTAAAAGGAAGAAAAGTTTCATATATGAATAAAATACTTCAATGGACTGCTTATTCTTATTATCTCACATTCCAGCTATCCTCTTATGTATTAATTGAAAGGTCGTGAAGTTTCCCTTCAGCTTTGAAAGTCTGTCTGCACTCTGTTGAAACTTCCTATAACAATACCCCCTCAGTGAATGGCAGTATCTTTGCCAGCTGCAGTAACCCAGGGACACTACTTTCTTGTGTTTCATCAAATAGTGGAACAACAATTCCACAAACAGTGGACTGAGGAGCAAAGCTACACCTCACTGGCAACTGGTATAATTAATTATTCCTTGCACTGTGCTTTAGAAACCTCAGAAACTGTGCAAAGTCATTCCAGATAGGTTTCTTTTTTCTGATTTAGGTACAGAAAGGGATTTTTAGGAACCTGAGCTTTATTTTTATTAGCATGGTGCTGGTCTCATAGCCCTCTTCTTTTTTTTCCCCCTATTTCAGAATGAAATAAGATTCTAATACAAGGTTCATTACTCTCTTTCATTGAAAATGATAGCATACAGGAGTAAATCTAAAATGAAGATTTGAAGACAGTGAAATATATTTTATTCAGTGTACAAAAGCTTTCAGTCTGAGAAAATAAACGTTTGAAGCTATAATTGTACAAAATTCAAGTATCTTGTGAACTGTTCTAACCCTTCGTCCTGATGAACTATTACTGTTCCCTCAATGAAACATTGCCAAAAATTCCACATATAAAACCATCATTTTATTGCCCAGGGGGAATTTGGAGATTTTTTTCTTTTGCTAATTTGATACATTCACTTGGTGTTCATTGGCTATAATAGCAGGCTTTCAGGTGAGGATGATTTTATTGGATGCTTTAAAAATTAGCTGCCTCTTACCTTAAATCAGACGTTATTTGAATTTTTGATTATGGAATTTCTTGAAAACTTTTAAAACAGATAGGCGTGTTTGTTATACTTCCAATCTGCAAATGCAAGTTAGATAACAAGGCATACAAGCCTTGCCCCAGAGGAGTGGCAGTCATTTCCATTCAGTCAAAAGTATACATGGACTACATAATTATTCTTATAAATTTTAAATCATGTTTTGCATAAAAATACAAAATACAACAATACCTCTTCTGTTGAGTTGGTTACTTGATTTTTTTCCAGAACCTGTAAATGTCTACCTTCTTCACTGTCATTAATCATTGTAGGAATTTCAAAAAGAAGTTATGATAGCCAGTAAAAAAATTCAGAATTCTATTTTAACCATTATGTAAGTTTATGTAGTTTGTCATTCTTGTTTTACTTGATTTTTAATCTTGTGTTTTAAATATTTGTGCTCTGAAAACAGTCGCTTATAGAAGAGATGTTACAAAGTAGTAGATTTATATTTACTTCCTATCCTTCAAAAATTTTCTTAAGAATTGTCTGCTCCTTTGACACATCAGCATTCCCTTGCAAGGCAGGAAAATTTGAAACTCAACAGTGCTTCTTACTCTGCCTCTGATGGAAAGTGTGAAAATAAAGCAATGTCCTCTCCAGGTAGGAATAGTAAGCTTCAACAGACTGTGGAAAACATATGGAAGTGTCTGTTGGTGCCAATTCATGTGAAGTAACTCATGACAGTCGCTGCCCAGTGCTCCTATTTTTGCTAGGCTGCTGCAACATCAACTGGAAGATACCAAAGCAGAGGAGCCCAGCTAGGCTACCCTTTCCCAGCCATACAGCCTTTTCAAAAGTTCTCTGTTACCACAAGCTGGCATCTTCCTAGCACAAAAAGAATTACTCTTATGGCATTGGGATCCAAAATACATAGAAGAATTTTTTCAACTCTATCTGCCTGCAGACTGCAGACAAGTGTTGGTATAGTTACTGATATCACTTCCCTTCCTGATAATACTCCTCATCGATGAGAAATCATATTTATAAGCCCAGTAATGGAGGCCAGGAGTGGTTGCTATGAAGCTCCCTTCACTAGATCACCTATGGAGCAGAGCTGGTGTTGTTTTCTCAGGGAGCTACTTATTCTGCTTGCTTGACTGGTTGCTATGGTTCAGAGAAAACAGCAGCTGCTTGAGGAAAAGGAGGGGGAACCTCTAACAAAAGGACATGAAAACCATTAGTCTAAAAAATTGATTAACTGTTAAGGTAGCAATATCCCAGGTGTATTCCTCTGGCAAAGTTGAGAGAGAAAACAAAAAAAGATGAGGAAAAATAAAGGACAGGACCATTATTTAATTCTGTTCTGATATGAAAACTTATTGGTATTATATCTCTTTGAAGTTTAAATGAACAATCAAAGGGTGACAGTGGAGCAGTTTATCTTTCTATGCCCATATTGCTGAAAATAAATAAACAAAGTCATTTGATACAAAATTGTTATTTCCTATTGGTAGTACTGAGAAAGAAATGTGGTATTTTAGATGCTGCTGTACGGCCACTGTAGGGAAATGCCATTTGTTTCAGAGGAAAAGAATATCTCTTGTAAATAGATTAATACCTTTAATATTTTCTTAGCGAAAATAGCATGCTTCCAAAATAAAAATAAATAAATTTTTTTAAAATATTGAGGAATGTTGTGAAAAACCTCAGCACAACAAAATTTTAGTTTGCACTTTCTTCCATTGACAAGTTGAAATAAAAATCCATAGTATATAATTATAAAAAGTTTTAATTAGTCAATTCTACTCTAAAACAAATGAGGTTGAATTTTAAGAAGTGGGAAAAATTAGCAAAACAATGTCAGTAATCACTTTCTCACGTAGGAGAAATCTACTTTGTAGGACAAAACAGTATTAAAATAGTTAGAGACACCAGAAGCATTATATTAAGGTAAATATCTGGAATGTTCTTCTATCACTCTAACAGTGCACAGTGAGCTGTTACTGACACAAGCAAACTACTGTGCATGCCATGAAATAATGAAAAAGGATTTTGAAGAAACAGATCCTGGGAGGAAAACAGCGCAAAAGATAAGGCTAAAACTTGGGTTATTTAGCAAAATTTGGTAATTAACAGGTTTGGAACTACTGAAGTTACTCTTCAGCTACAACACAATGAAAACTCTGGAAGGACAAGCGGTGTCATCAGAAATATTGTAGACCACAGAAGAGCAAGGATGAACCTCTTAGAGACATAGTCAAATGATTCCCAAAAACCAGAACTGTAAGTCTAACTTTGAAGAGTGCCTTACTTTTACTTGAAACCAAGTTACTGAATACTCCTATTTTTCCTACTATTTCTTTATACCAGATGTTATGAAAGAGTATGATTGTGATTACAGTATGACCATTCACAATTATCTCTGGTTGAGAGATGTGAATTTTCTATTTAATACCACTGAAAACTGCCAAATTTACTTAGGAAATATAAAAGCAATCAAAGATTTCTAAAGCTGAGTAGATTCTCTGACTTCAGTTCACTTGTAACTAGGCTCTGGTTTTGAAGTCTTCAGAAAGTCTGTGTATATAGAATTTAAGTGTTATAGAACGCTTATGTTTGTTTTATGATTCCACATCCTTCCACTCTACAAGCAGTTGTTGGGAGTTTATATGGAAAAAAGGAAAGATCTGAGAGTTTCTGTAACTACACAATGTTCATAATATCAACAGGTAACAAGAAAAAAATGTGATTTTTTTTTTATTCCTCAAAACGTTGTGGATTCAGATAGTAACTATTGCTAGAATAGAGAAAGTAGTTGAATGAGAGCTCATAGTTGATTGAAAAACAACAACAAAACAAAACTTGAAATATATTTTAATAGTTAAGAAAGACCACCCCTACATTCTCTCATGCACTAGCATTAGGAATTTATGACTGTCAAAGGAAACTTTGAGAGGCAACAAAGCTGGTTATTAAGTGCTCTTTTATGAAACCCTACTGTAGCTACAGAAGTTCCTTCCTCACTTTGAAGTTTCACCTGTACTTTTTTCCACTCTTCAGCAAAAGTGTTCCATCATAGAAAAAATCATTGTCATAGACAGTGATTTACTTTCACACTTCACTTGAATTGAAACTGCTATATCACATACAGTAAAAGTGGAGATTTGGAACCACTATTAAATAAATGCACATTTAAAAATATTTTGTACAAATGCCAAACCAGTCCTTAATCATCTTTGTATCTGCTTACCATATTTGATACTTTAGCTGCCAGAAGATGTGCCAAAAAGCATATAAAGCCTTAGAGAGATTGGCACGCTTGAGAGTCACATAAATTTAAGTAATCTCCTTATATCCCAAAAATAAAGTGGAAGTAGTATTCAGAGTAGTAAAGAGCAACTTCACAGTCCAAAGATATTAGAGTTAACTCTGAAGGAGTACCAAGGCAAAAAGGGTTATTTTGATTCATCTGACCAAGAAAATTTCAAAATTCCACAAAGAAAATCCATTAGATTACTAAAAATGTGGGAGAGGAAGAGGACAGACTTTTTCTTGCCAGTCCTGGTTTAGGACATTTTTCAATCTTCTAAAAAATTAAAATAAACAAGTTTAAAAATTTTGGTCTGAATCTAATCTGCATTTGCTTAAAGCACAACGAATATTTTTAAAGCATTAGAAAGCCTAAAAACCATTTGGTTTTATTTTTTCCAGCTGTCAGAGGAACACATGAAGACTTTCTGTATTAAATAAACAGTCACTGGCTAAGGTGCTTAAGAATGAAAAACAAAAACAAAAATAATAACAATAACAATAGCTCTCTCCAAGTTAATAGCAAACATCTGTAATCTGATTTGTATTTCAACTCCTTAACAAACTTTGACAAGAAAAAGTACCCAAAGAACTAACCCTTTGGAGCATGCATTTATTGCTGAAATTTGCATCTCTGAAACAGTCAAAACAATTTCAAACATGATTTTCACATTTCTAGCAAAGCAAAATATGGAGAAAATTCGAAGAAGTGTCAAGCCAGTTCTTTTCATGATGTTAAACAAAAGTTCCTGAATAGACAAAGGAACGGGCCATTTTGTATTTTGTAAATACAAAATGAAGTAAAAACAACACAATAGGCTACAGAGGGAACACAGAGAATCAGGGTGGAATCCAGCTGTCTTTGCATCCAGTTGAGTACTCTAATGATTACATTATGCAAAGTCATTCATATTCTCTTCCTGAATTAATATTGGTTACATGAAGTAGAACCCCTTCAAAAGAAGATTGATATTGATATTTACTCATTCCAGAGCATCCTACAAGCCAGAAGTTATCATATTCTCTTGAGAAGTAGAAAAGCCAAATTCAAGTCTGCTCTAAATTGAATGTAAAGAGAGTTTTGGTTCCAGCATTTCAGCAGGGCAGATAAGTGCTCCAGCAACCTTACAGGCTGTGTGTGGAAGTAGCCACTGCCTCCTTTAATATTGTGGAAATGAGGTTGAAATCTGCAGGTGAATCTTGCTATCTCTTTCCCTATTTCTTAATAGGACATCACATATGACAACCTGTACTTCACTTCATTCTGAATCACAGAATTAAATAGGTTGCAAAAGACCTTTGAGATTACCAAATCCAACCTATGACTTAACACCACCTTGACAACTAAACCACGGTACTGAGTGCCACATCCAGCCTTTTTATGAACACCTCCAGGGTCAGTGACTCCATCATCTCCCTGGACAAAGATCTTCAGTCACAAGGAAAAAATAGAGATCATGATAAAAAGAATTAAAATACATTGTTTCTGTTTGTTGTAGAATAAAATAATTACGCAGAACCATGAATAAGTTCCAACGCTCTTAAGTACTGAAAGTGACAGGCATAAAGGAAGTTTTTTTTTCATTAATCAAGTCCTTTCTCTGCCATCTTCTTTATGGGTCCTGTTTTATAGGTGCAGAACTATCCATGCCAGACACCTATCTAAATTTGCTTATAAGCACAGTAAACACTTTACAAATTAGTTTGTCCCATAATTCTCTATTTATTAACAAGCCACCCTAGCAAAGAAACATGATTTTGCTCTCATTTCAGAGAGCTGTTCAGAATTGTTCAAGAGCATGAGAACTGTTAGGTCTCTCACTTAGCAAAGCTGTTTTCTTTTTACTGCTAAGAGATCACAAATAACATGGAAAAAAATGCCAAACCATCCCTCTGTAGAAGGGAGGTTAGATGAGGCTTTACAATAAAATAAAAGAAAGCATTTAACAATGCTAACACGGATTATATAGTTTGAGATGTTGACTTTCTTGGTAACAGTTGCTATGTAAGGTAATCTGATTTGATGCCATCAACTATAATGAGGAAATATTTCAGGATTATTGCACTTCGTTAACAGAGGAATAATGCAGAGACTCTAAACAAATAAGTACAATGAATTTCAGCAGTCAGATAAGAAGAAATACAATGGTGACTTTAAAATTGAAAAAGGATAAGAAAAAGAATAGCAAGATGGGTGATAATGTGAAGATATTAGGCACAGATTGCATTTTGGAATCTATTTCAGTAAATCTGGCATTGAAACCATTATCAAATGATAGATACTAAACATAAGAAACAAATAATCATTCTGCCTTCACGTATTATTCCATTAACAAGAAAAATTATTTGGTGGAAATTTGTGGTGGTGCTTGATGTCCCAAAGGGCTCGGTCCCCCCTGAGAAGCTGTACAATAAAGGTGCCCAAGTTTAAAGTCTCCCCTGGGGAGGAGACACAGGTGGTTTTGCCCGGCAAGGGGGCTGAGTTTCTCAGGGGTGGTTCCTTTTTCCTCCATTAGTTTAAGCACCTGCCACTCTCCTGCCAGTCATTCTTGTGTTCTAGAAAGTTCTGTTCCATTCAGTAGTTGATTGTACCCCCTGTTTCTCTGTTACCCCCTCTCCTCCCCTCTCTATCCCCCGTTGGTCCTGGTCCCCTGGTCCCTCCCTGGTTCCTCCCTCCTAGTGTTTGATGATTGAATAATGCCCTCAGAATAAAAGCCTGTGCACTGAGCTATTTGGGGTCTTCTGATCCTAGACACGCAGAGTGCAATTGGGATCTACGGCTCTGCGTCTCTATTACTCTAGCCAGAAGATCCCTCCCTATCCCTCCGGCCTCTATAGAGATAGCTTGCTCTCTAAGAGCTACCTGTGGCTGGGAACGCACCGATTCCCGCGGCAGCGAACCGGCGCTCCGGCAGTCAGGGACGCTGGCTGCAGACGCCGTCGGGTCGCTAGCCAAAGACCCTGGGGCTAGCTGTCCAGCCTGAACACCGGCGACCACGGCAGAAATTCACTTACGCTTTTTTCACAGATTTCTTCAACATTTCATTGTTTATTGGCCTGTGGACATCAGACTAACATTCTTTGCATGAAAGTTCACTAATAGTCCTTCAGTTTTCTGGCAACTCTTCATGAATGTTCAGCAGATACTGCTTTGGTTTTTACAGTATACATTCTCCCACATTTGCTGATCCATCCTTGGTATACAAAACTCACATTTAGCTATATTTCATAAATAGGCCATCATTCAACTGTGATTTTTGTAAACATCTTTTATTACAGTAAATTTTTAAAAATCTGTATACGTAGCTTGGACATTACCTTGAAGATTCCCAGAACTGGTTTTTCTCTTTGTTCAAACCCAGTATTACAAAATTATAAATGAAAAATGTCTCAGCAGTAAGCTTTCTTAAGAGATCTGTGTGTCCTTATTTTGGCTTTAATATAAAGAAGGTACTCCTTCAGACTCTGATTTGATTCTACAGCTGGTGATCTGGTATTCTGGTCATGCAAAGATCTGAAACTAAAGTATTGACTAAAAGGAAAAAAAAATATAAGAAGCAATAGCTTAAAAATTTTTTTGAGCTTGCTTTAGAGTGTTGTAGGTACATCTTTCTTTTCTAACTGTCATTCTGTTCTATACATTTTCAAATTAAAATATTTGAAAATATTGAAGAATTTTAGAAATTCTTACCACTTCAAATATTTAATTTTTTGTGGTAACCTTTTAGGATATCTTAAGTCTAACTTTTTGTAACCACTGTCAATTCACATACCAATAATTTGTCTATATGACTCCTTTCTTTGAAGTAAACAAAGCTGCGGGTCTTTCTGGCCATTCAGGCAGTGCATATTACAGTGACTCAGATTAGCTCCTTCCATGAACCACTTCATAGTTTTTGTATTTTTGAAATGTCAGAGCAATGGAGATCCTGTATTATGGGCATTGTAGTGCTTAAACTTCCTAGTTTAAATTGTCATTCAGACCTACAAACTCTTCAAAGTTTCCTCCAATTACTTTCTTGGCATTTCTATTTTTCACTGCAGTGCAAATGGTTTATGCTGGCAGGAAATTTGCAAATGTCATTCCTTTCTTCTGATGTTCTCCTTTTATACACATAATACCTCATACACCAGCCCTTCTGAAGATATAATAGGTTTTATATCTTTATATATTAGGTCTGTTTTCAGAAGAAGCCAGATGTAATTTCTGTATAATCCATCTTGTTTTGCTTAAAAAAAAAAAAAAAAAAAAAAGTCAGAAATACTGTTTGTTTGCACATACAGTTCAGTTACTGTGTTCTCATTATCTGTTCTTGTATCTGAAAGGAATATTTTAAATTTTTTTTGTACTCTTTCTTTAGGAAACCACCATGTTTTTCTTTCTATTTCTTATTTTTTCCCCTCACTACAATGTTCTGCTTTAACAACACTTACCTGCCATCAATTTGCTGCTGTCTCTTTCTTTCTCATTCAGATGCAGTTCCTGTACAATAACTCTCAGCTTCTACCTATGACTGGCAGGAAAGCTTAAAGTACAGCTCTGCACCTTCTTCCCCACAGTCTCAAGATGAGATGTCTGAACCACGTTTTCAAAAGCTTGAATCTCCACTCTTTGTCATTTATACCCACATATACATTAGCTGCTTTCCCTTGCCATCTAAATTATCTTATCATTGAGCTGTCTAGGACTCTCTTTAGTGTAACAATTTCATTTCACAGCAACTACTGCACTTTCCCTGTCAGCCCTTTAATTACAATGTCAGGAAAATTGGTGGAGATTGAGGAGGAAATAACTATTTCTCTTCTACTTTGGGTGTGGAACTTGTGTGTGTTGGGAGGGGGGAGAGGCAGATGAAGGCTGGTGGGGGTGAGGAGCAAAGAACCTCCATAAAAAAAGAAGACAAAACATTTTTTTTCTTAACAGGACAGTCTCCAAATAAATTTTTATGCTCTTTCCTGGATTTTGAGACTCTCATACCCAGCAATGCATGTACACGTCTCTAAAACTATACATAATACCATTGATTATCCAGGTACTGCCTATAATTCTGTTGTCAGTTTTAAACTTCTTGGAAATAGGCTGTACAAACTTTTTTTTCTGAGTACTTTTATCCAAATAAAAATATCTCATTATCTTTCTAAGTAAACACTTTACAGATTCCATATTTCCCTTACGAGAGGGGCTTTACTATTCTGTTGCCATTTGTAGAGCCTCTGTTTATTGAAGTGATTCTAAAATCCGTTAGCTGCATGAGCAGGTACTGCTTTTGTCCAAATCCACGATGAATTTTCACTATTGTAACTTCCCTCTTCAGTGTAAGCAATGGAGGGAAACTGCTTTGAATTGTTGAGGACTCAAGCAGCAAAGCTACAAACCCAGAAAGATCTGACGGTTTTTCATTTTCTGTGTCACTAAGCATGGAATAAGATAATTTGAAAGGCAGATCTTTTGACCTTCCCTGGTACTTTTCTGATAATTATTCACAGAACATGATTCGGTGCAAGACCTAATTGCAGGTAAGAGATCTTGTCTGTTACATTTGAAAGGGGGATTTGCAAGTATCAGACCTAAAGAAGTTACTGGAAAAGTGATGATGGAAGGATAAATCTGTAATTACACGGCTCAGGATTAAAGGCTTGGGAGCTTTTTGGTATTATTTCCTTCATAGATAATCAAAGAACCAAACAAGCAAATGCATGCTGTATAAAACATTGTTTACAATTTTTTCCCCATGAACATCATAAATTCTCTTTATTTTTTGTTTGTTGATGTGTTCATCTCTCTTCTCATTTTGGTGCTGATATGGTGAATTTTAGATATTTTGAAATAGAACAGTATTGTACCAATATATTTCTCAAGAAGTAGAAGTTTATGTGTGTGGTGTGTATATAAGGATACAGATTTAAAAGTATTAATTATTTACTGACCTTCAGAGTAGCAACAGTCCCATGCAGACCCCAGTGGGTTGACCTTGGCAACAATTACCATTTCAGGCAAAACAGACTCAATTTTGGGAAATTAATTTATTAATAATCAAATCAGAATAGGATAATGAGAAATAAATCTTAAAACACCTTTCTCTCCCTGCTCCCTTCTTTCCAGACTCAGTTTCACACATGAGTTTGCATCTTTCTCCCCCAAACAGCACAGAGGGATGTGGAATGTGAGTTGTAGTAACTTCGTCACATGTCTTCGCCACTCCTTCCTTCTCATACTCGTCTCCTGTTCCAGCATATGGTAGATGGTCCTCCATAAACTTTTCCAATGTGGGTCCTTGCCATGGGCTGCAGGTGGATCTCTGCATCCCTGTGCTCCTCCATGGACTCCAGGAGAATCTCAGCTCCAGTGCCTGGAACACCACCTGCCCTTCCTTCTTCACTGGCCTTTGTGTCTGCAGAGCTGTCCCTCAAATATTCTCCCTTCACATTTCCAGTAGCTGCTGCATAGCCACTCTTTCCCCCTTCTTAATTATGTTATCCCAGAGGCGCTGCCACCTGATGGGCTCAGCCTTGGCCACAATGGCCCTGGCTCTAGTGGACATGCAGGCACCTCCCGGCATCTTCTCAGGGAACCATCTCTGCAGTCCCCCTCTTCCAAAACCTTTCCACACAAACCCAGTACATACACGGAGCTCAGGCCAAGATTATGGTGTCCTGAACAAGTATATTGACACAGATGTGAAAAAGCATTAGCCTGTTGTTCTGTTACAGATATATATATGCAGTGGTGGATGTAAGCAGCATGTTTAGTAGTCAATATAATATAATTCATACCTCTAATTTACAATTTCAACCACTTTCAAACTGTTAAGTGTAATAAAGAAATAAATAAAGAAAGAAATAAAATTATCTTCTACTAAGGCAAACATAGAGTGGATCATATAAGATTTATGATATGCAAAGCATATCAATACAGCAGTTCATCCCAGACTTCAGAGACCACTGAAAGAGAGAAACTTAATACATAGAAGACTGATGATGAAGTCCATGTTAGACCTTATCACAATAATAAATTTAATATATATTAAGAAGAAATCGGATAGGCTAAGAAAATGAATTAATAAAACAACTTATGAAGCAAATAACACTTAACCTCTCAAAGGATGGTCAATAACTTAAATGTATTATAACTATATTAGCTCTGATTCATACTATGCATAAAAGTATAATGTGAGCCATTTCCTTTCAATAAGCTGTCTATTTTGAATAACTTTTGAAATACCTAGCCCTTCTTAGAAAGCTCCTCAAAAGCTTCAGTCCTATTATGTTCTGCTATTTCCCTTTCTTATTTCTATAGTGTATAGGCTACGCCAGATGCTACTCCTTCATGCACAGGTAGTGTTTCAAGGATAGGTCTCATTACCAAAGTTAAACAACACCAGTTTATATGAATTTCCTCATACTCCATGACTGTGGCCCCCAATGTGTGATGAGACATTGCTCTGTGACTGCCTCCCCAGAGACCTGTGACTGTTTGCAGATGATATGGACAAGTAAACCTCCTAGGACTGTATGGGTCTGATTATTCCAAGTATAAGTCAAATTATGCTATTGACAAAAACATGTACTTCTGTGCCATCTTTTGCTGCATTGTGGCCAATATTTTCAGCAGGGTTAAACTGAGACTAAAAGAAATCTTCAAATTCTGTTTGATATTAAACAATCTAATGGATCTGGGGGAAACCAAAACCAAAACCAAAAAATAAAGCCAAACAAAAACAAACAGAAAAACGCCAACAACAGCAAAAAAACCAACAACCAAACAACAGCAAAGAAAGTAAAACACAAGAAAAAATGCAACAAACACCAAGCAAACAAAAAACCCCACCAAAAATCCCCAAAACTTTTGACTAATTTTAATATTTTTTGAAAAAGATTATGCATAGTTTTCTTATATCATACCTTTGGTGAAATATTTCTAAAGATCAGTATTTCATTAATGTTTATGCCTAAAATCTTTATTCTGTTTTACTTTCTTTAGACTATACAAAAGACATAATACAGACTATTTTGAAAGCCTAAGGCAAGCAGCAAAGCAATCCACAACTGGTTTGTTTTTTGAGAGAATGAACCATACATGCTTTTCATCCAAGTTTCTTCCAAAGTTTTGTATAAACGAAGAACAACAGTTTGATTTAGTAACAGCCTAATATCAGATTATGCCTGGAGATCTGTGGTAAATGCCTATTAAATTTAAAGATCTTGATCCCAATCCAATGGAAAGACTCCTGCAGACCTGCAAGCAATTAAGACTGGTTATGTTTGCCTTAAAATTAGGGAGTAGAGAATTTTTTCTTTGGGTGTCCTTAAATCCACGTCTTACTCAAAGGCATAGAGTAGGGAATGAGCGCAAGCCCAAAACGCAGCTTTGTGCACCAAGAGCAGGGGATGGGCCATAAACTGGGCCATTCTGATACTATGCAGTCTTAGGGAACAAAAGCACTGTGCTACACCATTCGGTTATTCACAAACTGTTTTTTTCTTTCCCTAATCATTTTCTTCACCTAATTAAATATCAAACTAAGTATAATGAATATAGAACATATACGTTATACATATACAATATAGAATATTGTATATTCTATGTTGATCCAGTATCCTGAGGTTAAAACAGTTGAAAGTCATCAACTTGCCTTTGCAGTGAAGATGGCCAGCAGCACAGTAGGCTGTATTGGTAGGAGTGCCGCCAACACACAGGGAGGAATAGTCCCTTCCCTCCTTCTGAAGGATGATCTGCAGTCCTGTGTTCAGTTCTGGGCTCCCTGGTAGCAGATGGACCATGCCATGCTGAATTCAGTGCAGTCAAGGGCTCCCAAGAGAGTGAAGGCACTGGCACACCATGAATAAGAAGATGTTGGGAGAACTTCAACCTCCTGACTGGAGCGCAGGGCAGGCAGAGCCAGACTCTCCTCAGAGAGGCACAGATGGGCATGAGGCAGCAGTGATAAGGTGCAAGATGGGAATTCTACTTAAATATAAGGACATATTTTTTCACACTGAGGGTAATCAAGCTTTGGGAAAGGTTGTGGAAACTCTGAAGATACTCAAAGCTTGATTGGACTTGGCTTTTTTCAGGCCTCGATTGAACTCACCCTCTAAAGGAAGCTTTTGGGATAGTGTGACTATGATGACACCAGTAGAGTAAGAGCTGAAAGGAGGAAGAGGTATTTCCTGATCTTACTGAGCCCTTTGCTTCAGAAAGGGGAAAATGAAATATTAATCCTGTTCAAATATTCATCCATTGTCTCAAGAGCGTGCCAGGAAGTGAGTCTATCAGCTGTGTCTCTTTGTCCTTAAAAGATCTAGTAATTCCTTATTTTAAAGATAAGTGTCCCATTCTTCTGGGGATAGGTTCTCTAGATATACCAGCCACATACTACTTCTAGTAAGTATATAAGAAAAATATATTCTTGACAATCTGAGAAATAAATTATGAGCACTACACCAATTAGATAAATTTGTTTAAGCATTATCATAAGTATTTATTGGGTCTCACACATATGCCTCAGAGTTTAGGTTTAGAATGTGTACAATTCTGAAGTCTACAGCAAAGGGCATTAAACTGTGAACTTTTTCAATAGGACAATTTAACAGCATGCTCTTTGAGACCTGCTGAAATACTGTGTCTAAACTACAATAGTGACAGCTGCATGGTGCTTAGTTGCCAGTTGGAGCTAAGCCATGTTGCACTGGCCACTATTTGAGCTCTCTTCCTCCCCTGCAGTCTTTTATCACTTTTCTAGAAAATAAAATATTGTGGCATTTCTGGTCTAATGCCTCAAAGAGTCTTTATATTTCTAGTTGTAAGAAGTTCCTGCTTTTATCTATGTGTGATTTCAAATACCATACAGTGCTGTGCCCTTCATTCTGCTTTCTCTGGTGTAGCATAGGTAAGGCAACATTGGCACCAAGTTTCATTTTATAAAGCAATCCTGTGAAATAAGCATGCTACTTAAAATCCTGAAAACTGTCCTCATGGTGACAGCCTGAGATCGAATTGCATAGAAAAAGATTTCTCTGGTCAACCTCAACAAATGACTGGGGAAGAAGGAGAGAAATATTAATAGGTAAGTTACTGTTTTCATTAACATTCCCTTTTATTTACTCCAGTAGCTTGTTTTAGCATAATGACAAGCAATAAAATCTAAACAAAAGCAAGTTTTGAAAACAAAAGGGATAACTAATGGATGTGTAAGCAAATAACTATGACAAAATTTTTTTCTTCCTATCCATGCTCATTACATTCAAAACACATCTAATTGATTTATAATTTGATTCCAATGGACTTTACAAGTATTTTTCTCACCTTACCCAGTTTTAGGAATCTCAACTTGCAGTATGACTCCAACTGACAGGAGCAGGGAAACTGGATGCGCTGATGGACTGAGTGCTAAATTTTATGTATAATGGAATGTATATTGTGCAAGTGTGTGTGGATATATTATCAAAAACTTTAAAAAAATCACTATATACATGAATACCTGATGGGTGGTAGGTTTTTGGTATGAAGAAAAAGTTATTCAAGAACCAAAAATTAGTTAAACAGGAATGCCAAAATTATATCAGAAAGTACATCATGTAAGATATACATAGTCCATTTTTTATTGCATATATGCCATGTACTTTCTAGAAATGTAACATTCTAGAATATTTTATAAGATTTTTAAAAATCTAACAGAAATAAAAGAATAGCAGTACTGCCTGTAAATTTCAATATTATAATTGTTAAAATGAATCCAAATTGTAAAGTGTACAAAAGGATCAAAAAATTTCTTTAAATGATCTAAAATAGCTATTTTCTTCTACACCTTAAATTATTAATTTAATAACCTGATAAGACTTGAAGATAGTTTCTGAAATCTCCTCTGTCTCACTGAATTAAATTACATTTTCAAACAAAGCATGGGCAACTGGTATATGACTTTTAAGTGAAGCAGCCATAGTGTCCAAAAAGACTCGAAGTGGCCCGGATCTGTACCTAATGAGACACCAAAGAGATGTAAGGCTCTGTGACAGACTGATAAATTTTTGTAAAAATGACATACATGGCATACTGGCCTTAAGTTTCTGAAAAAACAGAATTTTCCATGTAATCTGACTTTGTGAGGTCTTTTGGGAGATTTTTGGGTGGTTTTTTTGGGTAAATAAGAGGTTCCAAAGACTTAGCAAAATAAATTTGCAATATTTTTCCTCTATTAGACCCAGCAGAAACTATTTTGATTGTAGTCCATATTCCTGTTTGATACAAATACCTGATTCTTACTCAGAAATACCTTAAAGTCCTTATCTTCTGTTTTGATATAAGACAAGTTTTCAAAACAAGCTTCTGTCCTGGAAAGAGTTGGGATGACGAAGATCTCAATTACACTTGTTTAAACTTAGTCCTAAGAGGGAAGGAGGGAAGGAAGGAGGAAGGAAGGAAGGAAGGAAGGAAGGAAGGAAGGAAGGAAGGAAGGAAGGAAGGAAGGAAGGAAGGAAGGAAGGAAGGAAGGAAGGAAGGAAGGAAAAGGAAGGAAGGAAGGAAGGAAGGAAGGAAGGAAGGAAGGAAGGAAACCCTTTCAATTAACTAGTCACAATTTTCTTTAATTTCTGTTGCATGCTAGATGAAAATTTTCCAATGTAGTACTTTTTTTTTAATTGGAAATGGCAGTTTGTCAAACTCAGAACATTTATTAGAGGCCTACTGCTCTTCTAAGGAAGGATTTTCAGATGCAGGATGGTGAGATCTTGCAAAAATAAAAACCCTGATGATTCAGAAATTTGCACTGAGTAACACGGACACCAGTTCCAGCTCTTCATGATTTGCAACAGGGCTATAAACAATATGCCACATGGAACACAGATGTACCAGACATACTGACATATATCATACCTTTTTCTGAATTACATGGGAACTTTTTTTAATCCAAATACAACTTAAAGGAAAATACAAAAACAATGAAGTTTACTAAAATTTTTTCTTGCACTACTTCTGACTATTGTTTTCGTACACCTTGTACCTGAGGAGGTATTTTTTCGTACCTTCTCACTGAAGTTTTCTATCAAATCTTTTCTCCATTAAGGGTCTATAAAAGACCAACACTATTACTGAATAGGGAGATGATGAAATGAATGCCAAGAAACTCTTAGATTGTTTTGGGGATATTCCGTCCCAGTTGACTGAGGATGAGGTAAACTCTAGTTTACAGTCAACTTTCTTCCCACCATTATTCAATCTGTCCCAAACACAGAAATCCATGCACCAGAAGGCTTCACGCCATACAGGAGAAGGCTGTGACAGAGGCAGAAAATGGAAACTGTGGTTGCCTTAAGGCTGTGCTTGTTCCATCCCACAAAGTGAGTGACTGGGGTTTAGACAGCTGTGCTAACAAATAGCCAACTTCCAGATGCAGTCGTTATTCCATATCTCCCTGATGAACGCACAGCATTCCTCAGAGTGGAACCTGTGAGTAAGTTTGCTGCGAGTACTACTACTATCTATGAGACAACTGAGCTGTGAGCTGCAAAGAGACCCACTGTGCTCTGTGGTACCATCTAAATAAAAAATCCACTCTACATGAATACGTCATTTTCTTCACTTAGTGCTGACTTGGTTTTGTCTCTTGTGGACTGAAATGAGAAGATGGCACGACATGCTTCTCTGTCATATGTATGCATCACTAACTTCCTGAAATAACAAGTATGCTGCACATCTACATGGGGCAATGGATGGCTCTTAAAATGCACATACATATTTTATAGCCTCATTATAGCAGACTGGCTTTATATTTCTCTTTTAAAGTATTATATTTTTAGTAAGGTATTTTCCCATTGTGACAGTCAATCTAACAAAATTATGATAATTGGATTTATCAACATATCATTTGTTGCCCTCTGGGTGAAATTCACATGCTCTCTAATGAACTGATGAGATTTGAATGAATCACATATTTCTTCAGTGTGAGAGAATCAGATATGTTCCAGCAGTGTAAGTATATATACTTATAATTATTGTACTTGATTTTATCTGAAATGTGGGACGAGCTTAGGTAGAGAAAGAAAATAACCTCATGTAGCATTTCATTTTAAAACATTACTGCAGGCATAAGAAAACCAGATGTACTAAGTTCTAGCAATACAAAGAGTAGGGTTTACGCATCCAAAAACAGGATCAAAAAGGCATTCTCAGAAAATTATATCTGAATATGTTGTCACAAGACTGACAGTGACTTGTGTTCCTTAAATCATGTGTTAAAGGTAGAGCTCAGAAGAATTAGCTTGCTGTTGGGGAATTTACCTTCTAAATCACATTTTCCCAAATGCAGCATAGCATCAATGCCTCTCCTTGGAGAAGACCCAATTCATCAGTCACAGAGAGTCACATTAACTGACTGGCCACTCTAAAGAATTAACTATTTGGGCATGTCTCTTTTACCCAGCTGAGGATAAATATCCCATAGAATGGTTGAGTAACCATATGATCTTGGTATGCTTCCTAACATCTTGCAGGTGGCAAAGTGACTGAAATATTGTTATGCTATATTAGAGGAAGGATTTGCCTGTTTTAACTCAGCCAGCTTCATCTAAGCTGTGTGTGTCATAACTGGTGAACGATGATGAGAGGGATAAAAACTGATGTCTAAGTTGGTGATGTACAGCACCTTTTCAAGTTCGTATGGTGGTGAAATTGATGTAGACCACTAATAAGGTTTCTAAGTATAGATTTTCCAAGTATAACTTCAGGCTTTTATCACAAGGCAAGAAAGAAGAAGGCATCAGGGAAGCAGAAGCAAGAGAAGTGATAAATCCTTTGTTCACTGTCAGATCTTTTTTGATCACAAGGAACTAACTGAGACTAGCTGCACTGAGTTATAACCATGAAGTAAGTAATGAAAATGGTAAAACTACCCAAAATATTTGTATATTAATAAAAAAAAAAAATCAAAACAATGTTTCCTATGACAAAACTCTCTGGCACTGATAGTCTTTGCTTGCAGATGTCTCATCTGCAGATATCAGAAAAAGCTTCATTTGTTAGGGCTCTGCATCTTGTCTTTTCTTATGAGCTGAATTCTATGAGACTTTAGGAATTAGGATTGTTTTCTTTGGGCAGATTGTTTAAACTTCCTTTGTCCACATCAAGGTTATCAGAATTGGATTTTTTTCCTTGCAATTCTCCAAAATTCTGTCAGGGGTTCATTTCTGTACTTAGGCTCCTGACCCTAATGATCAAAAATGATCTTCAAGAAAATTTGATATCAGGGCTGATTACTAGAGGCAAGATAGCTGTGTAGCTGAAGGAGGCTACAGAGGGACTTAGGACATCTGGAAAGATAAATTTCAGCTATTGCCCTACAGTTGCCATTTCCACTGCCTTAGAGAGGAGCAGACAAGCACCTACTGCCTGCTGGAGCTGAGCTGACATAAGGCAGGGCTTAGAACACACCCCTTGTAAATGACTACAATATCTGAAATTCACTCCACTTGCTTTTCAAAAGAAGAACACATAGCCCTTCTTGCAAAGCTACTTCCCATTGCTGTTGTAACATTCCAAAGCTGAAGAAGAGGTTTCCAATATAGCTGTCTGAGATAAATTCTGCTTCTGGATGTGTGTATCTGATTCAGATCGAGGTCAGCATTTTTTGAGTCTTAAAAGTAGATAGTGAAGGAATGTCTTATGTACTCTGAACTGAATCATCTCATAAAAAATAAATGGACAAAATCATCATTCAGGAACACTCAAATCTGTTATTGAGGAGTACTGGGACAAGCAGAAGTCCAGCTTGCTGGCAAGTAATTGATCAGGAGAGCTTTATTGTAGGTGCAACACAATGCAGTTTTGCTCTGTCTTAAATACTCAAAACATTTAAAATTACTCTAAAATCTGAAATTATTATTCATATCCCAGAAAAAAAAAACAAACAACAAAAACCCCTGTTCCTGTAAAAACTTCATAGGACAAATAATAAGTTGAGTTTTTTCTAGTGAATTTGTACAGAGTAGACAGAGCTTTGCCTTTAAAATATACTTATGATAATAAAGACCATTTTTCTTAAAAGTAAATAGGTAACACAAGTCATTATACCCTTTTTTATTCATAAGTCTTACACACAGATAAAGTTGCATGTGCGTGGGTTAATAAATTCTACCTTTTGAACTTTTTAACTTAGTTCTCTGTATAAGAAAAGGAATGTACAGAGGAAGGAGGTATTATTTCTCTGCTTCTTCACATATTGCAGGGTGTTTCTCATGTACTCAAAGCCTTTTATTAAATGCAGTTTTCCCTTTATATATGTATGAATGTGGCAACTGTTTTTGTATCTAAGTAAGTTTATTTGTTTAAATAGCTCCCACATATAGATGAATTACTTGAAAGGAAATAGGAATGCTTGCATGATGGGATATGGTTGCTGAGTGATGTCTGCAGGGACTGCTTAGTGTTGATAAATAACTACGGAATTTGTCTATCAACATTTTGCATAAATGTCAGTCATGGAACTGGTGGTTGGATTGAGGCAGCCCTGAATGACAATGTATTTCTCATTTATGTTCAAGCTTTAAAGGGGAAGAATAGGGAAACAGAGAACTTATCTCACAGCAACATACGTTTTTAAATGTAGGTGTCCTCCAGCAGTCTTCTGCAGTTGCTTCCTGTGAGATTTTGAAGAATCCCAAACAAAACCCAGATGAAATCATGCCTTTGGCAGGTTAGCAAAGTAATATGAATGGGTCCCATGCCTAAAATATTACATTTCAAAGACACCTTCAAGCCAAGTCCAATATCAGATTTGTCCAATCTATAGGCTCTTAAAAATTCTTAAATTAAAGACTGTCATTTCAGATGTGAGAGAAAGCTAAACAGAAAATGCACTAAGAACCTTAAGTTTTACACTTACCCAGACAATTAATAAAATTAGATGCAAGCATCTGAAATTCTCAGATACCTCCACAGAGCTGGAACAGTAACAAGAAAGAAATTCTATAGGGATGGAACAGATCTTTTGAGAGCCTATTTTTCTCCTTATATTTATATACAAACAGATTTTTTCATGTAAGAGGAGTCTGATTCAGCTCACCCAAAAAGCACATAGAGTAGCACTGTTTTTCTACCAGTGCGCAGAGCTCACACTGGCTTAGCTCTGCCTCCAAAGCAGATAGAAGCATGCATATAATCTTCACCAACAGGCCCCACAGAGTTGATAAAGCACAGCCTGATATTATTTGAGATTAGGAGGCCCTAGAGCATTTCTTTTGTATTCAACTTTTCCCTAATTAGTCAACTTAAAATAGACTGAGATTGGTATGCATAATAGCTATGACAACATCTTCATAGCACCAAACAATCTCTTTGCTTTCAAGATCCCTGGTTAGTGATATGTACAAGCTTATCTCTCCTCACTTTGAAAATGCTGTAAAGCAAGGATAATTTCAGGTCGCTCTTGGTTTACACAAATAGCAATGAGAACAGAACCAGGACCAAAGGTCTCGCAAGTATTGTCTACCAGACTGCAAAGTTACAAAATGCTACACCACAGAAACTGGCCACTGCTGGGCCTGAGGAGTTTCAGGAGATTAGACTTGCTCCTTTCATAATTCTTCATCATGAGAAGGTTTTTAAGCTCTAAATGACTGAAGACTTATGTTTTCTAGGTAAGCCTCAGCATTTCGACAGAAAATAAGCTGTGACACATCGAATCTAATACTCTTGCTACTATATACGACTGCACAAACTGCAAAAAGAATATGGTAACTCTTGTTAGCTATGGTATTACTTTAGTTACATTCATATATCCTAAAATCCTAATAGAAACAGAACAAGTTAAAGCTATCTTGTGTGTGAAACAGGGAAGAAGGTTAATAGCAGAGAAGGTAATAACTAATGGTAATAAAACTAATGGTAGTGATCTTCTATAACAAGGCATTTTTCCTGTTGAGACAACCACTGCTTGGTACTCTGCTTGATGTGGATTAATATGATCTTCCCTTTACTGAATTCAGTAGAACTTCACAGGACCTGGATAATGGAAAATTTTGGATATCTGTGGGGAAGGATTTTTGAAAAAAAATTGTAATTTAAAAATTTAATACATTATTTTGTGCATCTTAATAAATACTCTTTTTATTGAAAAATTTCAAATTGAAATGAAGCCATCAGAACCCTATTTTTAATTAAATTTAGAGTTACAATGGGATTGATGAAGACAAGAGTACTCATAGTATAGACTCAGAGGCTCTCAATATAAAGAACAAAGTGATTCTTGGTTGCTTTTCCTTGGACATCTGGAAGTGTTTTGTTGGGTTTTTTTTCCAGCTTTCATAATTCTCAGACTTTCCAAACGAATATTTTTTCATTGATTGAGGTGGAAGTATTGAATTGAATAGAATGATGATATCTACTGGAAGCTTTTACTTTCATATGCATTAACTGAAGAAAGGCCTTGGATAAGATAAACAGCATTCAATAATGACTTTATGTTCTGTCATCAATTCTTATCCCAAAGTCAAACATCTAAAAAAAAGGTTAAAATGTGCAAAAATATGTACACTACAGTTTGGTGTGCACTTTTTAGTCCGGGAGAATAATTTTCAGAGTAATCTGAAGCTTTAAGAAACAACTGAAAACCACAGAATTATTCAATTAAAATGACAAGGAGAATAGTTGCTTAGGGTCAGATGGATGCAGGAAAAAATTTTCATCTGGTTTCAATACCATGGAAAATAAGACAATAGCTTTTGGAAGAGTGCATAGGGCCAAGCATTTACTGAGACTAAGTAGTTTACTGATGTAATAACTTAGAAGAATAGGTGCCAATGCTGTTCTTACTGTATATTTGTATATCACTAGTAATTTCACTTATTTCAGATAAGCCCTGATACTGGAAATACTGAAAACACTTCACTTACTCTGTTCTCTACTTAACACTGTTAACATACTCAGTATTTTCTATATTCCAGTCTCTCCTGAAACTCAAACAAACATCAAAGAAGAAACAGGAAACCTATGGAAGAGACTTACACCCCTTTTTAATGAGGTTTATTTTCAAGTTTGTTACTTTTTAAAATCCTGGGTCCTACAATTGCAGACAAAGAAAACTCCTGAGAAAGTGACAAATCACATGTGTATGGAATATAATTTCAGGTATTAGAATAGCTCAGCTTAAAAGCAACCCCTTGATACCTGTAACAGACTAATTATACATCTATATACATATATATAAATTATTAGTTCATGTCATATCACTTTCCTATTCTCTATGCATATATCATTATAAGATTGATTCTAGATGCAAGCTCTGCTCTTACCTGTTTAAGAATTCACATCATCTCTGTGGAAAACTGAGGAGGAAAAGAATTCTAATTTTCTTTAAACATTCCACCAGTGATTAAACATGTCAGTTCGGATAATTTAATTATAAGTAGACTACTATTTCAGATTTATTTGCTTGTCTTTAGTTATTAAAAAAAGAGTTGTATTTTCTTTTTTTTTTTTTTTTTAATATTCCCCTGTAGATATTGTGCAGGGTACAAAATTGTGTTACCTGTGGTTTGCATCCATTTTTTTTTTTTGGAGAAAAGCCATTCTAGACCAAGGAAAAAAATTATTTTCTTATCTGAAACTACACAATGTTGCTATACCAATTGCCATATTTTGTATCAAGAATCAAAAAGGCAATGGGATGTAACACGTAACAGCTAGTTAACCTATAACTCTGCTGAATCATTATGTTTAAAGACACCTTGTTTTATTACTTAATGTTGTAGTGAAGTAGAAAATTAATATGGTCGTTCTAACCTGGTTAAACCGGAAACTATGTTTTACACAGATATATCTAATGTAATTTTATGACAAAGGAATTTGGTTCAAATCTTAAGAATTATACAAACGCCATTGTAGACCAAGAAAAAAAATTATGTTATTATGTTACTATTAAAGTTGTTCTTTCCTTCTGCCTTCAGTTTTCCATTTTTAGGTTGTACGTATCACCCTTTTTTCATAATTTTAAAAGCTTTTACTTATCTGTTTCCTTTTTTCTCTCCAAAGTCTTGTCCTATTGTAGTAGTAAGAAAAAAAGAATTTTCTTCAGAATTGGAGGAATCTTTTTTTCATTTTCTCTGGTACTGATTTCTTCTGAACACCATTTTTTCCCCATACAGCCTTCAGAATTAACAAAGAATTGTCTCATTTTTCATTGAAATCAGCCAAAAAATGCTTTTGATTTCCACATTACAATACCCAGCACTTGAGATGTGCCTAGATGCTTGCTCAGAAGTCACCCCTGTGAAGTGTCCTGGGCTGCATCACCACTTCAAAATGTTGGAGGAACACTGGAGACCTTCTCTGGCATTTGTTGTTCGGTAGAAATTTGGTTGCTTTGTGAAGCCAGCCAGCCTATAAATTTCACATGTATTTCCAAGTGATATGGCCTCTAACACCAGCACCGTGCGGGACTTGTCCTTATCACACACTACACGGGCATGAGGTTAAGGGAGGAGAGGACATTTCGTGAGGAGCAGCTGATTTCCCTGCAGGCCCACATAGCATCACTGCCTCAGCAGGAGCTATTAATATTGTTACACAGAGTGAAGACACATGAACATTCATTTAAATTACTATTACTTTAAAATTTCATTTAGGATGGAATATCATCCTCTAATATTCCTTTACATGATCCTTTGCCCCTGTCAATCCAGATGTGCACTCCCCTGCATGGCAGGCACAATGGGCATCTCTGGAGAGGTGCTGGCAGTCAGTGCCCTGCAGGGGTGGCCTTTGTGAGGGGACACCAGGGGCTGCCCCATACTGCACAGTCAGGTCTGCAATGGACCCACTACAGATGAAATACTGAAGAAAGGACAAAAAAACATTGGGGGAGAGAGAAGGGGAGAATAAAGAAGGAGAAACAAAAGCATGGACCCCAGGATGAGAGGAAGGAAGGAGGCACTTCAGGTTCGGGAGGAGATATTTCCCTGTAGCCCATGGAGAGGATCACTCCAGAATAGATACCCACACCATGGTCCATGAAAGACCCTGCACTGGAGCAGGTGGATATTTTCTGAAGGAACTGCAGCCACTGGAGAGCCCACACTAGAGCAAGTAAAAAGTGTGAGGATGAAGTAGCTGCAGAGAACTGATAGATGGTGTCCATAGACCCCCACTCTCCCTGCACCACTCAGGGCTGGGCAGAGAAACCCAAAGTAAAGCTGAGTCTGGAAGAAAGATGAGAAAAACTCTTATTTTAATGTTTGTCTTCATTTCACACAATCCAACTCTATTTTAAATGGCAATAAATTCAATTAATTTTCCTGAAGCCAAGTGTCTTTCACCCACAGTAGTAGCTGGCAATCAATATGCCTGTTTTGATCTCCATCAATGATCTTTCTCACCCTGTCTTCTGTCCCTCCCCACTTAAGGGGATGAGTGATTGCGTGAGTAAGTGAGCAACTGGCTGTCTGAGTGGCTGGGTGAGAATCTGGCTGTTTGGCAAGGCTAACCCACCACACAATCCCCTGTTTAAATTAGCTATTCAGACTTCTTTGAGAACCTGGAATAGAGACAATCCACAGGTGTAGGTTGTTGGATTTTGGGGGTGTTTTTTATTGAATTGTTTGTTTGTTTCTGTCTCATTTTTGTTTACTTTAGATGGCTTTCTGAGGAGGATCCTAAAAATTCTGGAAGGTGAAGCTGGTTGACAACCTTCATTCAACCCAGACCCATGATGTCTGAGAGGGCAATGCTAGTGATTGCAGGTGAGTGTAGGAGTTTGCCCAATATTCACAATGCTCCTGGGCATGCTCACTTACTTTTGGCAAGAACTGATTTTTAAATATTACAACATTTTAAACTTGATTACACTGATGGATGAGAGTATCCTATGATCAGTACAGGAAGGTTTTGATCCATTTTTCATAAATATACAGATTTTTCACCTGTCTCATAGCAATGATACTGGGAAAGTGCAGAGTTTGTAGGGTTTTTTTTTTTCCTATGGTAAAAGAGGAATGAAATAACTTGGTATGCCTTAAAAGCATGATTAAACTGGCAGAGGGGTTATAGTTACATCACAAAAATGTATTAAGGCATTCCTGAAAAAGTACAAAAGTATATAGTTAGAGATACTATTGGCTATGAAGATGTCTTATCTTAAAATCTCTAATTTAATCAGGAATTAGTTTGTTTCTGTAGTTAAGAAACCACATCAATCTCTGGTGACACTGGTAAAAGAGATTAACTCCATTACAGGTAATACAGTTACAGTGAAATATTTAAGCCCAGCTGACTGTTTTAGATTGACAGAATCTGCCTACTGGTGCAAAACAAGCAACTGAAACTAGTTAGAAGTCAAATTTGTACAAGGCCTAATCTTGAATATGACTGGAGGAAATGCTTCCAGCAGATGCATTTCTTTGCATGGAATCACCTGAAGCTAGGGGATGGGAGGAGAGTCGTGGTGATAAAATGTCAGACAAATAACAAGGAATGGTCCTTGTGTTCTAGAGACACACATGTTCAGCCAGGGTATGAGCTTACAGAAATGCTTACTCCAATGCTGATTAATGCCTGAACTCAAATGGTCTCATAAGGCTTTAAAATAGGATGTTTAACAGACAACCAGGGTGGAATAAATTTTTTACTGAAAGAAACCTGAGGCAGTTTTAAATTCTGCAAATAGACCAGTGGTGAAACTGTGTAAGTGTGATTGTGAAACTTTCAGATATGGAAGCTACCAGCCCTTGCTTAATAACTGTGGCCATTGGCTTCATGTCCTGCCTCCATACAGAGAAGAGCAGGAGCCAGGAAGAAACTGTGATCTCTTAATCTCATCAGTAAAATCCAGATCTTGGATATTTTCCCAAACACTTGATGTTTTTTCCCGATCACTGTTTCCACTGGGGAATCGCCCTTTGTTATCATCAGAGACCTTCTTCTCCCTCTTCTGTTGCCTTTCCCAACCTGTTCCATATTCTTTTAATCCTTCTCCCTCTCAATTCAGATCAATTCATTAGCATTCATCTTCTTTTCCCTCCTTGAAAACTGTAATCAAATCATCCAATTTATAGATGGACCTTCAGACTATTGGTGCCATTGGCCTACCATAATCCTGGACATTTTGTTGGGTTTATCCATTTGTTTTGTTATTTTTATCCCGTGTTCTGGTCTCTTTCTTTGTCCATACTTTCTTTTTATACAATAAAAACCTTTTGGTCAGTGGGCTTTTTTGGTTTTTTTTTTTTGGTTTTTTTTTTTTTTTGGAATTTGTATAATGCTTCACCTGGAAATAAAAGTTGGTCAATAGTGAATATGATGTAAAAATATGTAATTTGGAAGGTGAGAAATAGAGGAGAGTTTGTAGAAAGGAAAATCAGGGTTCAAATATATCACAGATTCCAAGGCTTGTAAAAATCCAGTTCGACATCATCTCTGATTGCTTGGCAAGAGCTGGAAGATTTTTTAAAATTAATTGATGTTTTAACTCTATGCTTTTTAGAAGGAAAAGCTTCAATCTGTTTTTTAAAATGTGTGACAGAGATGCACATATATAATATGTTCCAATTCTTAATTAATCTCAGTGCTATAATAAAACACAGTTTTATCCTAGCTGAACTTGCCTGTTTTAAACTGTAAGGTATAGAAGTATTTTATGCATTTGTCTGATAAATACCATTTGAATCAATTTCTCTCCCCCATTAAATATTTTTACATACTGTCAGTCCATCTTGTAAACTTATTTATATTCTTTTGTAAAGAAAATATTATCCAGTCTCCTTTCCTCCTATTTTTTCCTTGAAACCTCCTCAGTTTTCCCTTAGCATTTTATTCACCCATATTAATATTGAAACTCTTGAAAAAGTTGATTTTTCAATATCTTTCAGAGGTGGAGACTTTCAGGTGTGTCTCTTTCAGGCCTGCCATTGTCATTACATCTGAGTTTATGAATATAACCTGAGTGACATATTTTGAAGAGTGACATTTTAGCTATGTATTACACCCACAGAGAGTGATATTCTATTGTGATTATACCTGATTAGTATGGGAGTAAGTAAGATTAATGGTTCTTTTTTAAAAGCAAACTCTTGCCATTGATCTAATCTCATTTTAATGTTTATATTTAATTCATACAGACTCCTATGTCCTCTGTTTCAGTGGTCTTGCTGTATTATTGTCAGTATTGCTAATGAGGAAATAACTGATTCTATAGTTGCTTCTACAAAGTAGAAGGGAAATGGATATTGAATATTTTTTCCTCAAGGTTGCTATTTCTCATCTAACTCACACAAATACAACATTCAAGCTCTAACCCTAGCGGTGCCCTCTGGATCTGTTTTGTTAATTCTGTTACTCTGTTGACCCAAGATAAATACATAAGTCTGAAGAATTAAATGCTTAGGATTAGGTCAAGATTCTTTTATTTTGGTGTCAGTTTGTATTTAGAAAACAATTCTTGCATTATCGGGTTAATCTTTAGAAACAAAACAAACAAACAAAAAATCCAAACAAAAATTTCACAGTTCTTCCAAGTAAGACTGGACAGTGCCTGAACTTTCTATTGAGTATGATAAATTTTTCTTCTTTCTATTCAGATATGTAATAGTAGATATTATGTAAACTATCTTTTATCTATGTAGTTTTCAAAATATATGCTAAATTGTAGCAAAATTGTTGGGTGTAAGTAGAGCTAGATAAAGAAAAATGAGATACTGATACAGCTATAAAATCAAGAGCTAATTAGAGCACAATTGGAACAGCTCACTAATAGATTATGGAGGAATGAATACTAATGATGTCTTATACAAAATTGCAGTTGTTTTTATGGAATACTTCTCATTGAGCAGGTTATTAATGTATTCAAGGTAAATGACCCAAATATAATTTCTCTATATATACACACATCCAAAGGAAGAACGGAAATAAGACACTGTGCTTGGATTGCTTTGTTGCAGTGAGTCAGAGACAACAAAATGTGCATCAGAGACCATTAAAAGTTGACACACAGTAGTTTCCAGGCTACTCTGGTTTATACTGGGCATATTAAATAGTTCCAGGGCCTCTGGAATCAAGATGGCAAAACTTGGAGCCATTTCTACCCCTGGAGAGACTGATCTGACTCAGAAATGGTAATGCTGTCCAAGTTTTTGAGATGGCTATTTGTATTTGCATGCAGCTGGAAATCTCAGACACTGAATGTTGTGTAAGAGAACCATCAGTTCAGAAATGCTTTTGTATCTTTTCTTCTTTATGTGACCTCTGGTCTCACATTGGTATTCACAGATTTGTTCCTTTCTTTCTGTGATCCAAGTTATAAAATTCTTTTTTAAATTGCCTTCAACATAGAAGCAGAAATAAAAACATTCTGGAATGCAATTTTCACTCATTTTCTCATATCTCATGTAGCTTTGCTGTTTGTTTTTAAGGCCACTGGTTCAGCTCTACTGTCTATGTTTTTTTATCAAATAAGTGGAGGAACAATATATAGATAGATAGAAGGTTTCTCTGACACATTGTAGTGCCAGCATAAGGTCATATTAGTGAAGAACAGCATAAGCAATTTCTGATTATTGCTGGGCTCAAAAATCTCTTTCTTCTTTAACAACTGACATTTATTTATGTATATTTTTTTGAAATTTTCTGTAAACAAGAGAGATTATGAGAAATATGTATTCATATTTTCTAGTCTTCCCAAATTTTAATAGCCCAGGTGAATCACAGGAAAGGATGCTTGTTGTCATTGACTGACTCTTTAAAGCTTAAGCAAATTAAGTAATTAATGACTTCTATTAATTTTTGAAGCATAATTTCTCAAAAGCTGTTAAAAACAAGCAAACAAAAAACGAAAAGAATTGAGAATGAGTATAGGGGCAAAATTTGTTTAGCCATTTCAAAACCAAATTTCTTTAATATCAACTCTGTCTCTAAACCAAAATAAGCTGCAAGAAATCACACATCATTTTGCAAAATCAAGTGCAGCATACTGTGAATGTGTAAACTAAAATCAAACTAGTCAATGTTTTCCATGTCCGACATTGTCCAGTGGAGACTACTTAATTCCACACAGCAAATTCATACATACATCCTACATATATTTGAAACCTGAATATACTTCAAATCAGTAATGAGGAATGGATTCTTGGAGAAATACTTTGTCTTCCTAGAAGCTGGATGTAGTAATGTAAGACATGTTGAACAGTTGTGATTAAAAAAAAAAAAAAATGGAAGATATAAGAAATTAAATAAATATTTCTAATTCAGTTCTCCTGTTCATTTACCTTATATGAAATGCTATAGGCAAGAGAAATAATTCTTTCTATTTCAACAAAAGCTGGGCTGCTTCCAGGGCAGGGCTAGTTCCTATCATTTGAATATTATATGAGTGGATGTGGCACTTCAGGACATGTTTTAGTGGTGAACTTGGTCATGGCACTAGGTTGGCAGTCGGACTTGAACCTAGAAGTCTCTTCCAGCTTTAATAATTCTGTGATTCCATTAAACTTTTTTGGCACAGTTCATTGAGACTACAGCCTTCTATTTTAGGCTTAAGCTGGTCAATGAAGTGACTCTCTATATGATACAATTATTTAATTCCTTTTACCATGGAACAAATATTAATACAATTGGGTTCAAATAAGTTAGGAATCAGTACAGTATTTAATGTATTATCTCCAAAGTAATGCAAATATCGTGAGAATATCTGATAAAACTGTTTAGGGTATAGATTATTTTTTTATTGCTTTTCTAAAATGTCTTTTTCTTTGGATTCAAGCACAGCTGAATCAGTTGGATTTTTAACAATGTATATAAAACATAACTCTTTCTTCCTGGATTTTCTTCAAATATTCATCCAGTATCTTTCTGATGAACTTAATATGGACTTTGTATGTAAGTAAATTGCTGAGAGAAAGGAGATAGGATAAAGAAAATTACATCTCTTGTAATATACAAATGTATTATACCAGAATAATCACAGAGGCAATATTATTTCCTAAGCTATATTTTCAAAATAATTATGCATTTAAATAGTGAAGCAAAGATCAAATTCCATTTTTATTCTTTCTGCTTTTTACTTTCTTTTGCTTTAAGAGTAAAATTTCAAAATTCTTTGAACAGGTCAGAATCTCATTACAAGAGATTGCTGAGATAATGGCACCTGTCAAGTTCATATTCTGGAGGCACAAAGGTCATTGATCTTGTAATACCGGAGAAATGCATTGTTACATCATGCTAAACCATTCACCAAAGACTTTGAGAAAGTAAATGTATAATTCAGGATAATGAAGGAATTACTCTTAGAAGCCATCATGATAACTGCATTGACAATCTGACCAGCACTGACCACATCCACTGCATATTCTGCAGCCTTCTCCCTGTGTGCAAGAGTTCCCAACTCCTCTTTCAATAACCCTTCAACTCTCTTGCCTGCTCTTGCTAGAAGCTTGTTTTCCTCTGCCAGTTTCTACCTGTCACCTTCTCCATCACATCCCTGTTCAATCAATGCATCATAAAAATGCCTATTTCGTGCCTTACTTACTCTCAAATACCTTATACATAGCTGCATCTTAGAGTTACCTGCATCTGTATTCCCACTCTCCTCCCTTCTTACCTCTATCTCCATTCCTTACTTTCCTTTGACATCTTCCTTTCACTGTTTCCTCATGGAAATAAATAATTCAGGGACTGAAAATCTGTAAAGTGTTCAGGATAATGAATTGCAATTTCAGGTACAATGCTGTTAAGTAACTGGACACTTGCAATTAGCAATTGATTAGCTGACAATTATGCAGGTAGGTGAAACAGGTGGCTGTGCTAATCATATGCAAAAATTGAATACATTCCTTTCTTCCATTTCCGTTTACACCAAAATTGACTAAATTTTTCCCCCACTATATAAAAAATCTGCTTCAGCTTTAAAATTTATTAAATAGTTCATAATATGTACCACACTGCTTCAAGTGATAAAAGATAAAGAATACCAAGCCTCAGCTCACCTGACTTTGCTATATCAGATTGTATATCAGATTGTACAGGTAATAAAACTGAGGGTGAAAAGCCATATGTAAACGTTTTGATAACATTCTTCCCTACAACTTGAGAAGAGTTAGGCAGCTCCCTCCTCTCAAATCAGTGAGCATTGGATGTGTCCTTATGAAAAATTAAATGAATGTATGTTGTTGCCGTAGCAGCTGTCCCTGCTTATGCTGAAGTCCATAAGGAAACTTCTGCCAAGATCTGCAGAAACAGGCTCAAGCCCTTACTATTATCCCTTATAGTAATTGTTATTCGCAGTTTTCTGTCATTATTAAATTGTCTCTTAAAAAAGGAAGGAGAGAACGAAGCATGGAAATATTTTTTTTTAATGGAAAAACACTGATCCTGTATTCTGAACTGTGCATACACGGCTGATGAAATTTTGCAACTTATGCGAAGTAGTTAGAGTGAAGTAAAAATTATTGCCTGAATATAGATATATTTTTAAGAGCACATAGTTAATTTAATTAGATTTGACTGTATAAGCACAACACCTTAAAAAATCTATATAAGCATTATTCAAATAGTTAATCTCAGAAAGTGTTTTGGTAATGCCTGCTTCTGTAACAATATTCCTGCACCAGTTGACTCAATCTTTCAAGGAAATCTTTTCCTACTGAGCCAAACCATTAACTTTGTTTCACTCTGGTAAGTCAGATCAGCTTCTTTAGTTCCTCCCTTGTGCAGCTAGCAAGGGAGGCAGAAGAATCCTGGTCCTGACAATGAAACAGCTGCGTGCAATGTCCACTTTTCTTTTTAAATAGGCTTTTATAGAAAAGAAAATGTAATAAAGCAAGCATTTAATGACCTATAATTCAGAAAGCTGTTGAACTCTTATGATGAAAACCTTTTTTCAGGAAGATTTCCTTTCAGACTTGCAAAACTACATTTTCAACTTTGATACCTTAAAATGGAAATTATTACAATCATTTTATTTTTCTGGTGTATACGATAGGGATATATCTTTCTGGAATGAAGAAAACAACAGCAGCACAGAAACTACTTCAATAATCCCCTAACATTTAAATGTTACAATTTATAAGAATCATTCCATTCAGGTATTAGCCAAAAGTTGAAAACTCTTTTTGTTTCTATGATAAACAATAGTTTTTCATGAGCTTCTCAAAATTATTCTGTAATGTGTATTCTGTGATTTCTGTGCTTTATAGAGGAAAATTTTGGATCCAATTATAGGTACCTTATCTAGAAAGCCTTGCTCAGGCTATTTCCTCAGGTAATTGACCTGCACTTCCATACATGCTGTCTTGAAAGAAATATAAACTTTCTTCTCAAATTCCATTTGCTGACAGATCAGATATTTGGAAGCCAGTTGAGATTCATGGATCTATGCAAGTTTATTCCAGCTGAGTAACCGACCATAATCCACCATCCCTCAGTTTATCTGAAAGTAAAAGACTTCTTTTCACACACCAGTTAAGTCTGCTAAGTGACAACAGTGTATTTATCCAGCACGTCATTTACAAAGCCCAAATGCTTAAAATTGAGGAAATGAAATGTTAAGGATGCCATAAATCTTAGTGCTCAGAAGGAGTCTAAACCAACTCTTACTTAAATCCACATGAGTCTTTCCACTTATTTCAGTCAGAGCTGGACTTAGTCCATAATAAACAAGTATTTTGTCAAACGTATGGCCAGATATGCCACTAAGGGATGCTGATCTGTGCATACGAATGGCCTAATATGACAGGGGCAGTAGCAAGAGGGTGTTGTGTTCTAGACGTTTGGTGTAAATACAAACTCTATGGAGAGCTCAGGAAGAATTTCTGTAGTCAAAGTGTACCATTTCCCAGTTGTGGGTATCAGCTATCCTTTTCTTCTCTGGTTTATAGTATTGCACCACTCATTCAGATCAAAGAATCTGAAACACAAGGGGAAAAGTCTGGCACATGTTTCTTCTCACTCATCTAGAGTCCTTACTATGAAAGGTATGAATGGTCGATCACTTTTCACTACCTGCGATCTATGCACTTCATAACCCTTCTATGAAATAAAGCTTTTTTCCAAGCATTTGAATAAGTGCACAACTATGTAGTAAAAAAATTGTAGCATAGTATGTACAAAAGCAGTTAATCTTATTTATTGAGTACTCAGTTTATTTTAAACCCATAGAACCATACCATCTCTTACTATCTTTATGCGAAGCGTTCTTATTCAAAATTAGCAACAACAACGTTTCTCTCTACAAAGCTTGCTAGCCCACAGTAACTTGAAGCATCTTACAGTAACTTACCTGAACATAATAGCCTTAATATTTTAAATGTAGGCAAAAGCCTTTCAGACTTATTCCATCTATTGCATGGCAAACTCTTGTTAACAATATGATTAAGAAAAAAGAACTTGAAGGACTCTGCACTCACCTCATCTGAGGGAGCATAATTACTTTGCATTTATTTTTTTCTTAAGGATTGTTTTTTAAGATGTCATTCTAAATTCAAATAATAATGATATGACTAAAACGGAGTAAAAATATTCAAGCAGGACTAAATTTAATAGTTAAAAGATTGCTTGGTGCACAAAAACTGGATATCCAGTGGAAAAGCTCTTTATGGAAAAGAAGCACCGGGAGAAGTCCCCATAGACATACCATTAAAATGCAGCTGGTCTAAACCTCTGGACTTGTCAAAAAGTATATCAAAGAAACTTTTATTAGGCAGTGACAAAATTAGTCCACCGTAACTCAAATTATGCAGATCTAAAGGCTCCATTTTTTCTGTATCAAACTCACATTTCTAAAATGTTTTTTTCTTTCTAGATAAACTGCTTAGTGGTTCAGTAGACTCAGTTTTCATTACTTTTCTTGAAATAAAAGCTAGTAATTAGGAAAGAGAGTTATAGAATAAGATATTCTCCGGAAACATTTGCATAATAGTATAATCAAATTATAATAGACATGATATTTTACAGGAGCATTCCAGCTGGTTTCATTTATCCAGACAAGAGAGGTGGGTGAAGGTATGATCTTCAACACTGAAATTGATATATCCAGGAGAATAACAGATACTATCACAATATGCTGAAGAATTCTTGTTTTTCTCATGCAGATGATGAAGATGTTAGGTACAGCTTGTATCACAGGAAATTCAGTAATTTCCTTAAGAAATAAAATAATTTCAGTGCCTGAACTACTTATAATCTTAATATAGCTTTGATACAACTAGCTGGATAAAAAGAGAAGGTGGTGCAATATATACGTTCATTGTATTTCCAATCTGTTTACCTCCCACCCAAGTTAGCCCTGGCTCAGCACTACAGGCTGAATCTGGCTCCTTAAGTCCCTGCACAACATACACTGTATTGTATGTTAAGCCTGATCCAGAGCATGATAAGTTTTTACTTATTTGAGCCCAAGCTATAATCTTGGAGCGCTCACCGGACATGGAGCCAGACTTTTGGTGCATTGGGTTGGCTTGCTTTTATCGTGAATTTTAATGGTGAAAAAATTGCATCTGTTCCTAACTGCCTTTCAGCTGTTAGTCACTGCTGCATAGCTGATACCAGATGGGGAAGAGAAGAGATACATTTTTTGTAATCGGTTTGTGAACTCAGCTGGGACAACAGTTTGTGGAATAAATGGAAATGCTTCTCTATGCTTGACCTCAATCCCAGTCTCAACATCCAGTGAAGACTATCTGAGATGGCTCGGGTTGGTTGCACAGTGCTGCACTTGAACAGATAAGCCTCAGTGGAGATGGCACAGTTTTGCATGGAGTTAGTCCTTTTGTAGCAATTTCTGTATATATGGAACAATTAATCTGCATAAGAAAAGACAATGGATTAATACTAATTCTTGTTCTATATTTTCTCTTAGCAGGAACCTTTGTTCTCATATACAGTGTGGTGAAAGATTAGTAGGCAGAAAGAGACTTGAGGTTCCCCTATTGGAGTTACTCTTTGAAAAGATAATTCCTGAAAATTTAATACACTGCCTACTATTTGCACTACAGGGAAACCCACTGTAATTTCAATAAATCGTGTAGAATATAGCTGTGACTTTTGAAGGAATGTTTACATCTGAAGGATATGACTTCTTTATTAAGGGTGCAACAGGATTGCTTGATTAAAATGTTGGTATAGGATTTTATGTTTAATTGAAAAGTAATTCTTGTGAAGATACTTCCAAAATTTTTAGATCCATTAACTTCTATGCCTGTGAGAAGTTAAAAGAAGAAAAAACAAAACGAAACCCCTACATGTTTTACCTGGATGAGATGATGTGCTTTAGACTTTTAGAAAACAAAAGGAAATAGGACTGTGGATCAAACAATATCTCACTAACAATTCATTGCAGTGCACTGTAATTTCAAGGTCCTTCAAGGAGGGGTAGTCCACCTTTAGGAGCATATGAGAAGAGAATGGTAAATACTGTCAAAATAAAACTCTATTCAATACAATGTTTATGGATAGTACTTGGATACACATGCTTTCTGACTACACGTTTTTAAAAAAAGATGTTAAATAGTATGGATATTATCTAGGCTTTTCCTTCCTATTCACATTTTTATGGATTTTGAGGGGCAAAATAATATGCATTAGTGATAAAATTGCAGAACTGTTTAAAATTGTAATGTACTATGGGAAGAGGAGCTACTTGTAACTAAGAACCTGATTTACATTTTTGGTTCCACATATGCAATCTTCCACTCATTTGCTTCAGTGTTCAAATCATCAAATGAATATAGTCTTATAGCACTGGTGTTAGAGCTGAGAACCAATTGCACAGATAAAAGAAATTGTGACTATTGCTTTTGGTGTGAGTTCTAGTCTGTAAGTTTATGTTGGAGGATCTTGGTGGCTGGTTATTATTAATTAACCTAGCTGTTTAATTGATTGGAATCCTATGTGAGACTCCTGCCTCACCTGTAGATCTATAACTATAGAAAAGTGCAACTCATTTTGACATCAGGGATTTAATTTTCACACCTTTGAGGACCAAAGACTGCTTTAAAGAGCAAGGACCTATCTGACCAAGTGAGGTGAGTGTCTTTGCCAATAGGCTTGCCTACCTGGCAAAAAAAAGTTTTAAATTGGGAATGAAAGAGAGATGATGATGCCCAGTTCAGTAAGAAAGTGGTGAACAGGATTGGCAATCAAGGGATGCAAGTGTGGACTAGAGAAACCTCTTAATCAAAAAAACAACCCAGAAGGGTGGGCCATCCCAGGTGTTACACACAAAAGAAATATTTCTGCACTTTTCTCAGAAATTGAAATGAATGGAGCCCATCTGACATGCCTGTACAGTAATGCTCACCCTTCACATGAGCAAGCAATTGAGATGCACCAAGTTCTGCCTGTGCAAGTGTGATGAGGATTGGCCAGCACTACAGAGTCAGTGAAAGCTGTCTGCTACCAGATGCCTCCAGGTCCTCATGGGGACTTTTAACCACCTTGAGAACTGCTGAAGCATTCCCAGAACACAAGCAGTTCCCAGAACATAAGGAATTCAGGTCTTCACCACTACATGCTGGGGGCCAACTGGGCAAAAGCAGTTTTGTAGATCCCCCCAGGATCTGGGGGTGCTGGAGAGCAAGAAGTTGATCATGAGCCAGCAATGGCAGTGTGCCTTTTTGCAAGAGGGCCTAACAGCATCCTGGAGTCCGCAACAAAGAGAGTTGACAGCTGGGTGAGGTGGATGATCCTTCCACTTCAAACACATCTGGAGAGCTGTGCCCAGTGCAGTGCTGTGCCCTGAGCTGTGCCCTCCTGTGTGACAGGAGAGACGTGGAAATAGTGGACCAAGTCCTGGGAAGGCCCATGGATGTGATTAAGGGCTTGGACCATCTGTCGTATGAGGAGAGGATGAGAGGGCTAAAACTGTACAGTAAGTGTAAAGGAGAACAAGCTCAGGGAACCTTATCAGTGTGTATAAATACATCACAGGATGAAAATAGAGTATGGGGTCAAAAACTTCTCAGTGAATGGACAGGAGGGAATGGGCACAAAATAAAGCACAAAAAATTTGGTTTAAATTGAGGAAAATACCTATTTCACTGTAATGATGATCAAACATTGAAGCAAGTTGCCCAGAAAGGTTGTGGAGTTTCCATCTGTGGAGACATTAAAAACCTGACTGGGCACATTCCCTGGATAACTGCTCTAGATGACCATTCTTGAGCAGAGGGACTAGATAATTTCCAGTGGTATCATCCATCATCCACTGTTTAGTGACTTTATGAAGCTAATTATTTGCAGAAAATGGAAAAATATATCTTGACATTTATTTTGCAAGCTCATAATCTGAGATAAACTTGCTAGAAATTATACTTGATTTCCCAGGGAAAAGAACGCAACAAACTGACTCAGAATGAAAAGGTTAAATGAATATAAAATCTTTGTTGAAAAGTTGTGAAACCATAAACTGAAATATGTAGATACATAAATAAAAATACAGGTGCAGCTATACAGTAAATATTAGCAGGCTTTAGTGTATTTTCACCAGAGCACCATGTGGGTTACCAAGAATTACTTAAGGCTGTGTCTCAAGGTATAAATAAGGCAGGGATCTCACTTTGTTTCACAACTAAAACATTTCCCATTCCTAGGAGACTGTGTGCAGAGATTAAGCACCTGCATAATTTAAAGGAAGAGAGGTAGTTCCATATATAGGTTACTTAATTAAAGTCACATCTAGGCATGTTTATAAACTAAAAGTTGTTCAAAATCACAAATATGTCATCTTCAACTTTATGTCTTGTTGTATAAAATCACTATTTTTTCCTCCTATCACAAAGTTTCTTGCTGCTAATTCTTTAAAATTTAAATTCTACACTTTTTAAGAAATCATTCCAAATACCTTTCCTTAAAATATACATACCAATTTTAAATACAATAAATCTGATTTCAGGAAGGTAACCTCTTATAAAAATACAGTCTCAGTTGATTATTCCCCTGCCTTCTTGTGCTCTAGAAGAAAATATGGAGGTAACAGCTTTGTAGAGCTCAAAATTACAGGAAAGTGTGTCATTCGTTATATGTCAAAGCAAATCATAGACTAATGATGCAAACTTACACATCTTTAATAAGCTTCTTTGACAACAATATTTTTTCCTTATAAGTTAATTTAAATGTCTACAAGCATCATGTATAGTTTTACATCCTTTTTCCTTCAAATCTAGCATTTATTTAAGGCTAGCAGTGAATTTTAACTTTAGTAGTAGATTGTAATCTATTAATAACATCCCAATGAGAATAACTAAAACAGATAAAGTTTAGAAAAGTAAGAATAAAATACAGATTGTCCAAGATACCTTGGGTTTGATAAACAAAAACTAAAGAAGAAAAAAAAGCAGGAAAAATATTAGGGGTGACGTTTATGTCCTGACTTTTTCATTAAGCCAGTTGACTTCAAAAGTACCTATATATATACATATATATATATATATGGAAATGTTTATATATGTGTGTATTTGCTTTAAATCAGTCAAAACAACTTTGTCTGAAAAAAAAAAGAGTGGGAAAAAAGTTTCCCTTTTATGTTTCTCTTACACCGCAGTAATATTTATGCAGTATTTCACTCCTGAAAACTACCCAAGACCAGTTTTGAAACAAAACTGCTGACCTGTATTAAATAATACTTTTTTCTCAAGCAAACCAGCCTCCTATGTACATGCCATTCTGAATGCATATACATAGCTAATTAGTCATTCGCATGTGTGAAACTTTGTCATATCTATCTTTCACTGTTCTTTGTTCAAATCTTTAAAAATTTACATTCATGAGCAAAGTTTGTTTTGTTTACTGCTGGCTTTCCTCAGAGCCAGCAGTTGTGAAACCCTGCTTTGCTCTTTATGGTGAACCTTGCCAAAAATGTTAGTCTGCAGTAGCGCCAGGGCTTTCACAGCTGATGGACTGAAAATCTGTTTTCCTACTAAAACAGAAATAATCACAAATGCTGAATCCTGAGGCTTTAAAACTGATATTACAACTTCATTGCAAGGATCAAAGCAGCCTTGCTTTGTGAATTTGATTAAGTTGCATTTGACAGGAAATTATTGTAAATAAAATATGTTTTGAAAAAATGTATGGGTGGAATACTTACTTTAAGTCACCTATCTTTTCTTCAAATTCTTTGTGCAGGTGGCCATTGGGATGGAAAGGAGGAGATGGGTTTGCCAACCATTTAAGACCAATGCCCAGCAAAGGTTCTTTGGTAACAACAGCTTGCCCAACAGGAATGCTATAAGGATAGTTTGCTTTGCACCAGCCAAGTGTTGAACCAACAAACATTGAACCCCATGTGCTTCTAGCATCCTTACTGAGAGAGATGAGATTCCTAGAAACCTTATGTCTAGCAGTAGGTATTACCATATGGCTCAGAGTGAAGTGCAAGAATTCAGTAATGCAGTGATGGAATAATCTGCTCATATGAGAAGCTTTCTCTGAGCATTTTCAAGAGAATGTTCTTGGTATGAGTTCCTATGAGTTCTGCTAAATAATTTATTTTAGTGGCATCATCTGGAAAAGGCTTCACAAATTACATGAAGTGAAAAGTAAGGAAAAAAATCCTTAACAGAAAGATACTACATCTGTAAATGACTGCACCTAGAAAAAAAAGGAGGCTTCCTGAAGGGAAAATAATGCTTTTACATGTAAGAGAGGAAATGAAGAGAAGTGCTGTGTAAAAGCAATAAACAATAAAGAAGTATTCTTTTGTCTGTTGTAAGTGTGAAAGAGGAAAAATTCTAAGACAAGAATAGCATAGTGACCATGTCATTACTCTGTGTGTAACTATTGAAATATTTATATAACCTATGATTAGCAATGAGCATATTTTTAAAGAAAGGAGTGCATTTTGGTGTAGAGCCTCTGAATAAAGCTGGAGAGTTTGTTTATTTTAATAAGCATTTATATAGAAAGACTGCAAGAGAAGTTAAGAAGACAATTAGTTGATGATTAAACTAATTGTTCTCTTAAGTGACTCTTATTTCACTTGTCTCTTCTGATATAGTTCTCTGAATTTTATCAGACTTGTTATCATTAAAATTCTTGAAACTGTGAATAAAAATGGTTTTGAGTAATTAAATTTTATTCTTAGCATTTTAAAATAACATCTTACAGGGAACCTTTTTAATTCAAATGTGCTCCAGGTCTTCAATTAATAAATAACTATGACCAAAAGTATAATAGAAAAAAAGTCATGTGTTTTTCTGGATCAGCTGGAGAATTTGGAAATGGCTTTCTTCACTATTGTTATTAACTTCACCCTTAGTTATTGCTACATTGTTTAAGAGTTTTAGCTATAGAGCCCCAATTCATATTAATAGGAAAGTAATAGGATTAATTTTCTACAGTTATAAGTTACCTCTGAAAATTTAAACCAATGGGGAAGATTAAGCAGGAGAAATTAATTCTGTCACTCTTATTGTCTTCATGAGCAAAAACCCAGAAAGGATCACAACGGAGAAGATAACTATACCCTTTAGGAGAAAGAGGTACTCCAGCAAAGTACTCGGGTTCCTGTCAAATGTCACATAAACCTTAATTAATCTGACATAATCTAACCACTTAAATTAGACACCTGAGGTAGGAGATTATTTCAGTGTAGGAGTACTCCTACGCTTCCTCTGTAGTCAATGAAGAAAGAAAGGCATCACTGAAACATGACTCAGGTTTCAGATAGGATGACTCACTGTGAAGTCATGTATTTCACTTTTTGTTAACTATTTAAAAAGCACCAGTGCTGTAAATTTGCTGTCTGAAAGTAGATGAGAGAAATCCCTTTCTTAAGTATCTAGTAAGTCAATGAAAATAGCTGAGCCTCTCCACAGGATGATACCTTCTGCTCTGGGAAAGATCTCTAAGACACACTCCAGAAGTGCTTCACTCTCTGCAGCTGTGCAATGCAGGCCTAGATGATTAGTTCAGGCTCTAGTAATACTATATTTTAAATAGCTAAAGTTAGGTGACACTAATCTTTTCTTTAGACTAGTTTCTTATCCAAGTACTTCACTGAGAAAGCTGAAGCTAAGGAGAATTAACCTCACATACAATGCAAGTGCTGGAGTGCAACTATTTTGTTGGAAGAGGTTTGCTGTGGTTTAAGAGCCATCCACAATGATTGTTGAATTTCTGAGGGTCACACACATTCTTCAATTTTTTCAAATATTTGATAATATCTGAAAAGTGCAAGCCTAAAAACTAGGCTATTCAAAGTGTTTAGGCTTCTATAAATGTAGCTGCTTGTAAGAGACATCCTTAATCACCTCCGTGCTGCTTTAAAGTCCTAATGACCTTTCAAAATGTGGTTCCATGCGGCCAATTAATGCCCTTCTATTTTTTCCTCTACTAATTTCTTCAACTTTACAGCTTTTGAAACAAAACTGAGCTATAGCTGAGTTATACTGACAGAAATAAATCAGTTGAGAAAGAAAATCTCTACGAAATTCTAAAATATCTTTTAATTGTTTCTTCACTGGAGGCAATCTTCTTTCCCCTTCTCAGGCAAACAACGTACATATCCTCCTAACACAGCACTGTGACAGGTGTAGGGCTTCAATGTTGTCAGTTGTAATCCTTTATATGTCACACCTTCAATCATGCAATGGGCCACGCATTTTAAACAGAAGTCTGCTTGCTAGTCTGTGGCAACAGAGTGCCAGGACATACACTGTACAACCATATGGGTGTCTCTTTGCAGGACATATGTTGTACATCCTTAGGCACTAAAGCAATTAACAAGCAACTGTAAAGTAAATGTGATCTCTTCTGAAAAGCTCCAGAGCAGCTTTCAGTTTTTACAATTATATTGCTAATTTATGCCATGAAGAGATTCAGAATGTCAGAGGCAGGTACAGAGATCATAAATGAAAGCAACACTAAGAGGTAAATACAGGTTTATTTTTAGCAACAATTATAGTATTTTTCACGTTGGTAAAGCATTATGAAACTGAAAATGTTTGAAAAAGTAGTAACATTCAAAGGATAACTCAACATAAGAATATAAAGACAAAATAGATGAAAAAGACCATTTAATATTTTTATGACAAAGCAGAATGCAATCATTATAATCAACAGCATATTTTTCTTGTTGGCCAGTGTTTATACAGAATATCATGGGAGAAAACTATTTTTATTTTGCATTTTCTAGTGCTGTGGTGAAATCTACTGTTGAACCTGCTAATGGTCACAAAACCACACAGCTTAGCAGAGGCATGGCTGCCACTGCTCCATGTGCCCAGCCCAATAGTGGGGTGCTTTGCAGTTGACTCGCAAGCTCACAGATGCAAATGGATCTTCCTGGTAGCTGACCCTGGACCAGTCTCTCCAGTACCTGGCTTGAAACTCCTACTTCCTCCAGCAGCCAGCTGTCAAACCCTCTTGTGTCTCCAGTGTCCAGCTCAGCCTTGTGGCCACTGCAATGCTCCATTCCCAAGCCTCACCCTACCCACTGCTGGGTTCAGTTTGGTATTCACTAGCAGCCCCACGCTGAGGTGCTCAAGCAAAGCACACACACTCCAGCCGCTCCAGCTGTGCCGGCACACTCTGACCCATGCTCCTCATAAAGGCGCTGGCACGTAACACACATACACACACAGGATAAACAGCTCCTCACCCAGAAAAGGGAAGGGAAGGGAAGGGAAGGGAAGGGAAGGGAAGGGAAGGGAAGGGAAGGGAAGGGAAGGGGGAAGGGAAGGGAAGGGAAGGGAAGGGAAGGGAAGGGAAGGGAAGGGAAGAGAGAAGAGAAGAGAAGAGAAGAGAAGAGAAGAGAAGAGAAGAGAAGAGAAGAGAAGAGAAGAGAAGAGAAGAGAAGAGAAGAGAAGAGAAGAGAAGAGAAGAGAAGAAAGAGGAAGAGAGAAGGGAAAGAGGAAGAGAGAAAGAACTGCAGTGATCAGGCACAGGGCAAGACCGCACAAATGTGCTGACCACCCACCTGCTTGCACATACATTTTCCTTGCCTTCTCCCTCTTTTTCTCTGTGTTTCTGCGTATTTTGTTTCCCAAACTGCCACGACCCCTCATTCCCTCATTTCCCCGCCCCCCCCCCCCCCGCTTTGATCCTTCCCCTAAACATCCCATTGTATGGGCTCAGGTACAATCCCCAAATGACCCCTCCCTGTAATGAGCCCCCTAGGCAGTAACCCTCCCTCAATCCAAAAGTGCTGTGGAGACCCTTTCCACTGATTCATCCCAGGTTCTGGCAATCTCCTGGGTCACCCCTGCTAGGCATGGGCTGTGTCTTACTTCTCTGCTCAGATCATGAGGGTTCACCCCAACCCTGCTCTGGTGCTTCTGTGCTTCTTCAGCTTTCTGCCACATAACTGAATGTGCTGGCACCATGTGTGCTAACAACTGGCGGCCCAAAAAGAAAAACCCTTGCTAGGTTAGCCTAGTAGAGAGTTTTGACTCTATTTTGTCTTTGTCACTGCCCCATTTTATCTACTGACAAAAATGTTCAGCAAAATCCTGCAAAAGGACAATGTAATTAAGTCATAGAGGTGATCTATTAAACCAGTAATTTGAAATATCATCCAAAACTGTAATGTTAAATTTTAGTCTGGACAATCTTGAAATACATATGTAAATATGTGAAGAGTTTTGGATTTTGCACACTCTTGGAACTTCCTGTGACTAATAGTGCTGGTGATTAATTATGTACTACACAAAATTAGTTGTCATTGATTTCTAATATGACAACTTTGACTTCAGTTGACTATACTATTTTCTTTTGCTAGAAAAAAAGCTCCCAGTATGCCTTTTTTTTTTTCACAGTACTCATTATTTTTCTCCTATTTTATTAAAAAAAAAATTGTGCATTATTTTCTATGTAGGTAATCTTTTCACCATACTTCATGTATTTTTTCATACTCTTAATCACTACTGTTAGTTTTCTCTTAATGTTTTCTGGCATGTAGGTGGGAAGCTTGTGATCAAATATTCCTATCATATAAGCCAACCTAGCATCTCACATGCAACTGAGCAGAAAAAAACCCATCATTTCACCTCCAGGAAAAGCATGGCATAGAAATCAGATCATTTCAAATATGAAAAATAAAATTCAGTGACTGATATTGCTGCTCGATGATAAGGTAGATGTTATTCATTTATTTGCTCTACCTGTTGCAGGGACAGAAAATGCCAGTATTCAGGGCAGTGAGAAGATTTTCATACCCAAGAAGTGCAGAGTACAGAAGGTTAATGACAGGAAAGGTGAGGAAAGTAGGTGCTTATCTTTTATGTGTTTTAAGTTAAAAAACCAAAGAACAGACTTGCTAGACTCACTAGCTTTGCTCGTTCTGATGTTGGATTTTATTTCTGGAAAAAAATTTGTCTTTAAGACTTCTAATTTGTCCCTCTCAACCACAGTATATACACAAAGTGCTGAAAGTCACTCCTAATGTTAGCTACATTGGCAGCAGAACAACACACATTAGGAACAGTTTATAACTTTCAATTAAAATAACTGTTCTTCTACAGATCCTTTTGTCCTTTGAGAAAAACCTCCTTTGTCTTGCTCTGAGGCTTTGCTCCCTGTGACATCCCTGGTAACACAGAACACTGACAAGTTTCCATGTTTTATTGTCTGTGAGTGTGTAATCATGGCATCTGAAGGTCCCTGTCAGCAGGTTCACACCTCTGGGTGCCCAAACACAATGATCAGATGAATGGTACTTGGAAACCTAACCTACTAACGACTACATTAAAGGAGACCTCATTTATAAACTTTGCTTTCTGAAATGTTTCTTTTTCTAGACTTTTCAGATGTAGCATAGAAATAACTTTGATTCTAACTACATATTATTCATTTCTAACTGCACAACAAAAATGTTTAGCTTCCTCACTATTTTGAGCCATATTATGCTATTTAAAGAAAATACTTCTGTGTATGAGGAAAAACTATTTACTCCAAAATTAAAAACATGTTTCCACATGGGTGTTCCAGGGTTCTTGTGGGCTGCCAGTTTTAGAAATATTTTGGCTGAAAATTATGCTGTAGCCTTCATGAGGTTTTTAAATTATTAAAATACTTTAACATTTTTCCATATTTTAGTATTTCTTTTTACACTTAACTTTTCATTTAATTTTATTTTACTTTATGGCTTTAATGTAGCTTCTTACAAAGTTTCCATTTAAAAGAAAATTTAGAGTGTGAAAATTTACTACTACAAAACTGTTTTATAGATTTCTCTGCTTGTGAAATGTCTGAAATGCACATGAATTTCAACAGTTAGAAATTAAACTAAGTACTCTTAAGAAATCCTATTTCCACAAAAGACAACGAGAGATTTACCCCTGGCTTCAATAAGGCCAAGAACTGACTATCTACATCCTTCTATGTTACAATCCTGAAACACTCCTGTTAAACCATGAAGATAAGATACTACACCAAAGTATGGGAAATAGATGCATGTTGCATAATATTTATTCAATCTTGTGCAAGCTTTATTAAATGAGGAAGAAAAATTAACCTAAGCCCTTGCTTAGATGGTTTGCTGACTTCAGTTGGTTTGAAATGGGCAGTATGAAGTATAACTGGAACAGGCAAAAGAGCTAATGGACAAGAGCAGTCTTTTCTGTGTGTTTCCTGAAACTGTGTAACACTTGGCTCAGCTTTTTTTCTTCTTTCATGTTAGTTCCTGAGCTGATCAAGGAGTTCCTATGCTTTGTTTCTTCTGGAAAGTCTATTAAAAAAATATTTGTCCATCTCCTCTTCCAGCTGCATCTTTGGTCTCTCTTCCTTGTCTTCCAGTATTTAGCTCTTATTTTTGTTTTTCTGTCCTTCTAATATCTCTCTGTGCTTATCATTCCTGACAGCTTCGTATTTAATGTCATTCTTTTTGAAGATACAGGGAAAATGCATAATTTATATTTATAAGCAAAAACAATGATCTGTTTTACACTACATATCCTCTTTCACCTGAAGTCTAATTACTTACTTCTGTTCAGCAATTTGATGCCCCTTTGTCTCCTTAGCTGTATCAACAGTGATCTGCCAGGACAGCTTGTAAAAGCAAAACTTGAGTGGATGAAAAGAAAATGAGGTATGTCAGTTTTCCATAGGAATGAGATTTAGATGGATTCCATGATTAGTAGATGAAGAATATGTTGGTTGGTTGGTTGGTTGGTTTGCAGTTTTCTTTGTTTTGTTTTGTTGCTTGTTTGTGTTTGTTTGTTTGTTTGGGGTTTTTATTGTTAGGTTTTGTTTTGGTTTTTTTTGGGAGGATGTGGGGCAGTAAGACTGGATCTCTTTTGAAAAACTTTGTCATCCATGATTTGAAGAGTCATCTTGAATTTCAGTCTTGGAGCTGTCCTTATCAGAGCCATTCCAAGAATATATATCCTCTTTCTGAATCTGAATGGGAATCAGACATGATATCTTTTAAAAAATGGAGGGGAGTTATCCCTCAGACAGCACTGAACTGCTGCAAATCTCATCCACTGTGATTCTGAATCTCTAAATGGAAAGAGGAGCTGATGGGTTGTGTGGGACTGTAACAAAGTACAGACAATGTGGAGCACAAGTTGTATAACAATGACTAAAGTCTCAGGTCATAGGCACCTCAGGTTGGGTACCAAAAATGTAGCGAAAATTTCAGATCTTAATTTCTTAGTGCATAAAGAATGGTGATTAAGTAATAACTCCTCATATAGTTGATGTAAATATTTAAGAACTGCTTTGGATCTTAGGGTGACAAACAACATGTGAAAACTCAGGACAAAATTCACTATTTTGTTTTCAGTGTGTACACACAAAAACAACATAGAGCCTGAGAAAAACCACTGACCACACAACGAACAACATGGGAAAAGAAAAATACTGTTATTGGCTTAATACCACTGATTTTGAGTACTGAAATAAGTGGAGTCCTGAGGAGATTGTCTTCACTTTTGTTATCACAACGCATGTACTTTAAAGACTGAAGAAACAAAGGCGCTGGAGATTTGGCCTTTGCTTCAAACAAACAAACAAACAAAAATGTGATGATTCTGAATCTACTGATTGCAAGCATGTTTTTTTTCCAGCTGTTAACCTCTGTAATGGTGATCTATAATTCATGGGTTCCACTTAGTATTTCTGGGCTGGATAGAATATCAGAGTATTGCATTCAATTTACTACAAAGTGTTGAATATTTTCTTCTACCTTTTGCTGGCTACTAACCGTGATTTTTTTCTTTTCAGAAAACCTTCTCTTTAAATCAACACTCCTGTACAATAATATTGTCCCGATGAGAGAATTTAATAATACAAGAAACCAGCATGTTTAAATACATAAGCCCCACAGTAGGATAGAGAAACCACAACAACCCTGCAAGCCCCTGCAAGAGCAGCAGTTAGTGCCCTGAGAGGAGGATCAAGGTGAAGACTGACATATAAATTCAGCATTTATTAGCTTGAGGAAAGTATTTAGTGCAGCTGAGGCTGCAAAATGAGAGTGAGAGAGGTGGTAACATGGAGTTTCCAGGCTAAAATAACCCAGGACTCTTAGCAGTCTGAAAATAGTTTCTCAACTCTGTCTTGCTCTTGTTCTAATAAGCTACATCCTGATCAAAGGAATATTTTTTTTTTTTTGTAGGTGCTAAAAGATTAGTTCTGGTAAAGATTTACCAAATATTTTACCGTGTTTAATTTTCTTTATATACACAGTAAAAAATGTCTTGTATTTCATACAACTTTCTTCCTGCTTCAAATGTAGATGTAAAGTTCTTTTCATTCCTCAACGTGGTGTTAATAGAGAGCTAAGCATTTCTCTGATGTGGCAAAAAGTATGCTGCACTGACAACAGGAATTTCTTTGCAAACAAACTGTATGGTTAAGCTGCACTTGGTTTCGACTGTAAAGTTTTATACACTTATCAAGAGAAAATGGAAGTATTTCTTTCCAAGTTGTTGAACTCCTCTTTTGTACTTTCCGTGAAGTTATGTATATTTATGATTCTGTGGATGTTAGCAGGAAAGCCAAAAGAGGAGCCTCTTACTCAGAATTGAATTAGTATTCTGCCTTAGTACCAGGCCCACTGGGCTGGTGGAAGTGATGTATTTCAGAAGAGACACATTGTTTTGCATAACTGAATTCTGGTGAGTTGTGCCCATGTTATCAGAACACTGGAGTATTTCAAATGATGACTGAAATTATGCCATGATCACATTATCAGAACACTGGAGTATTTCAAATGATGAGCGAAATTAATCCATGATCTCTAATCCTACATGAGAGGAATCAGATTTGTCTATATTTTCAGAAAAAAAAAAATAGAGTATCTGTACATTTCCACAGAAGTATTCCTATGTTGAGAGTTATGCAATTATCTTAGTCATTGAAACACGAAGGAAGTGTGTTTGAACCCTCCATTCTCACCTAAAAAAATCCCCAAACCCAACAAACAAACTAACAAAACCCCCAAACCTAAATAAAAAGTTGCAGCCTTAAATGGATGAAATATTAATTATTGCCAAAACTACTTGTTATCCTCTTTGGTGAAATTGAGCATTCTTAGGGTACACCTGCAAGTTGCCCTTAGAAGTTAACATACAGAAATAAGCAGGCGATATTGTTCAGTCAAGGAGCTTAAGAGTTTTTAAAAATTGTATTTTTGAATGTATCATTGAATTTTTCTTATCTATTTGAAGTTTGTTTTTTTTCTTCACAGAGAATTGTGGTTCCATAATCATTCTGGTCCTTTTTCTTATATCCTAAATTCTTATGTGTACCTACTTGTCTGTTTTCATACCTTTCCTTTATGCACTAGCAAAGACAACTTGGTCTTTTTTTCAAGTATATCTAGTATAAATTCAGTTTCACCTCACTCTTACTGGAGCCCCAGTCTTTTCTCTGTTCTTTATTTTATTGACATAAATACTTTGCCCTCAATTGATAATTATAAAATGCATTTAAGTCTGATATTGCTTCTTTCATTTCATGTTTTTAGGTGCTTATTCATAAGCTTGCATCTGAAAGCATTGTTCTCATTCATTCTTACATCCTTGGAATACAGATCAAAATTATGCCATTCACTTAAAGCGATTTCAAACCTTTTTCTCTTGAAGGAAACAGAGTTCTTAGTTCAACCAGCTTCATAAAGTACTTTCTTAAGTATACCAAATGATCTTATGCAGTTGGTTTTGTTTCTCTTCATTTAAATATTAGAAAATTGAAAATTGAATGTAGTATTATATTCTATGACTATTTTTTTCTAGCAGTACTTTGTAAAATTGCAAACAAATCTAAACCAGCCAAATAGCCACTTGGTGGTTTAGGAAATATTTCGCAATTAAATTTGCTCCTATTTCATTGAGGAATATTTTTTCTTCAGAATACTAGTTTAGAACAGTTTTCAGGGGCAATCTTTTTCATAATTCTGAAGATCTTTCTCCATTTCTGACTAGCACCCTAGGTGACTGAAAAAAGCTCTGGCATCTATCATAGTTAAAGTTCACTTCCTCACATACTTTTCCCAGGTATCCAAAGGTTCTGCTTATAGATGCCTCAGGAATCTGGAAACTGGATTTACATAACTAATTAATCTTGCATTCATTGATTATACCAAAACTGGAGCAGATATTTCACATGAAAATTTGGGTCAGTGTGAGTTCTTTGCATTCTGATTTTTTTTCTTTTTGGTAAAACTAAATTAAGTAGAAAAAAATTATATCAGGCAGGCAATCATCATTTTAAAAGAAAAAACATATTTTGGTTTAAGCATGTCAAGATATAATTTTCAACTGAAATAAAGTATCACTTGTTCTTTCAGGCAATATTGCTTATAAACCATATTGAATACCAAGTACTATTTGTTGATCAGAAACTGCATTTTTCATTGAGAAAACTCTTCATCTGAAAAAGAATTTGTCTCTTTTCATCTTCAGTCTTTGTTTTCTCAGAATCAGCTTCATGATATTTGCTGCAGCTGTGGAAAAATGTTGCTATGCAATATGGACAGAATGAATATCTCTCATCTCTTATTATTCTACAGTCTGCAGTGAAACTTGTACTCTCTACCCTTAACATACGCTGCTAACCAAAGCAGATTTGGGTAGGGAGAAATGTTACAATTCAGAAATCACAATTTCTACCTGTTCCACTGGGAAATCATGAAATTACGTATTTCTGCTTTGCTTCTCTCCTGTAGTCTTTGTTTTCTAGTGTCCACCCTTCTAGCAGGTATAACGCAGAGGGAACAGTAGAAACAAAAAAAGGCCTTGATCTTATACTCATAAAATTTTTTCAGAAGAGCAGAATGCCAGATTGGCAGTTCCTCTTCTTGAGAATCTTCCTGTCCTTTGCAGGACATTTGAGTTTGCTTCATTCCTTTTGAGTACAAGCTGTTTAATATTTCAAGATGCAAGTGTTAAAGGGCATCCATCCTTAATGATATTTGTTTCAAAATAAATTTTTATAGGTCATCCTCTTGCTCTGCTTAGAGAATCTTCTTCTTTCCAAACCCCTTTCCTAGCAGAACTATTACTACACTAAAGTATTCCCTGTTACTTGCATGTTGTGTTTTTAGAGAATAGAGCAAAGTGCCAGGTACACAAAAGCAATTGCAAGGGGGAGAGGCAAAAATATTTTCATGCAAACACTGAGTCACTAACATAAGGAGTAATATATTTCATGTTCCTCTTAAATAATTTTTCTTCAAAGGTTCAAAGAATCACAAAGCCCTGAATATTCTGAGTTGAAAGGTACCCACAAGGATCATCGAAGTTCAACTCCTGGTCCTGAACAGGACACCCCAAGTATCATACCATGTGTCTGAGAGAGTTGTCCAGACTCTTCTTCAGCAGGCTTGGTGCTGTGACTACTACCCTGGGGAGCCTATTCCAGTGCCTAACCAACCTCTGAGTGAAGAATGTTTTCCTGACATCCAACCTAAACTTCCCCTGGCACAGCTTCAGGCCACTTCCTCAGGTCCTGTTCACTACAGAGAAGAGATCAGTCTGCCCTCCTTTTCCCTCACGAAGAAGCTGGAACTGCAATGAAGTCTCCCCTGAGTCTCCTCCAGGCTGAACAGACCGAGTGACCTCAGCCACTCCTCATTTGGCTTCCCCTCTAGACCCCTCATCATCCTCATTGCTGTACTTTGGATGCTCTCTAATAGTTTAATATCTTTTATTGTGGTGCCCAAAACTGCCCCCAGCACTCGTGGTGAGGCTGCCCCAGTGCAGAGCAGAGTGGGACAATCCCCTCCCTTGCCCAGCTGGTGATGCTGTGACTTATGCCCCCAGGACAGGGTTGGCCCTCCTGGCTGCCAGGGCACTGCTGACTCATGTTCAACTTGCCATCAACCAGGACCCCCAGGTTCCCTTCCTGGCACTGCTTTCCAGCATCTCATTCCCCAGTCTGAACCTACATCCAGAACTGCCTCATCCCAGAATGCAGCACCTGCCCTTTTTAAACTTCTTTTAGGTTGTGACTGATGAGTCAAAATTTGTTTATGAATATAATATACCCAACTGAAAATACTTACCAGTTTTTATAACTAAATATTATTTCTCTAGAAAATGTAATTTAAGATATCTACAGAAAGAAACTGTTTTTTTCCAGGAAAAGTATGTCCTCACAAAATCAACTTTAAGCAATAAGAGGAAGACAAAAATTCAGCAATGTTCTCTCTAGAACTGATACAATTTCAATCCTAAGCAGATTGTCCTTTGTGGTGATAAAGAAACAAAATAAAGAATGCATACATAATGAAAATATCATGTTCTAGTAAGTTTTTGTATGGTTAGACAAAATCAGATTATAACAACTTCTTCAAGGATAATTGCCTGAGAAGTTTGAGAGAACTCAGTACTCAACTGAGACATTTTACAAGTCTCCCTTTCTCCAAAATGAACCCACTCCCGAAATCAAACCTTTGCCTCTGAGATGTCCAGTGGATATTGGGTTATGGTGCAGGTTTTGGTTTTCTTTTTTGTTTGGTTTGGGTCTTTTCATTTGAGGGTTTTTTGGTTTAATTGAGTTTTCAGAGAGATCAAAAAGAAGAGCATGTCTGCTTTTCTTGGTAGGGCCAGCAGAAGGGTTATCAGTGAACTGACCAATTTTCCCCTACAGAGAAACAAAAAGGAATGACACAAAGCCTGTCAATGCTGGTTACAATATTTTCCACTTTTTTTTTTTCAAAGAAACATTCATCTTAACCTAAAATTGCAAAAATATCCTTTGTGCTATTAACATATCCATCCATTTGATTGTTACACATCCTGAAAGGGAAGAAAAAAATCATTTGTTAACCATGTGGTGAACCTGGAGAAACCCTTTTCAATTACCTTGGGGCAGATATGTTTCTACAAAAGTCTGAGGAGAAGCTGAGAAAGACTTGGAAAGGTCATTATGAAAAGATTAAAAAAACCTCAAACCAAAACAGACCACAGCATACCCAAACAAACAGTTGCAGCTTATTCCCTTGTGCCAGGAATAAGTATTCTACCTCTGCTGCTAGATGACAGTGAAAACAAGTTGTGAGTTGCATTGATGGAATAGGCAAAAGTTAATCTCAACAGGAAAAGCCATTTTATCCTCAGATTCAGTTACAACAGAGGAAGCTTGACAAAATGAATGCTGTGAGAAAGGATATGTTGTCTGTTTATAACTATATCAGGGTGGCAATCCCCAGGGAAGGAAAATAGCAATTTAATTTAGAGTCTAGACATTAACACTGAAACAAATGAGGATAAAGTAGCATGACTGCGCTTGCTGTGAAAATTAGGTTTCTGTTTGCAAAAAGCCGAAATGAAGCCAAACCTGAATCATTTAATGACTGAGTTTTCCTGGTTACTGTCCATAGTAAGAGACTAGATTCTTCACCCTGCAAGCATGTTATTTGCTTAGCACAAATTACCAGTCTTCATGCAGAAATATCAGCTGCAGTGGTCTGTCTCATGCAAAATGTCAGGCTCAATAATTTGAATATTCCCTTTTACACTAAAGTATAATGAAATCTAAGATTTCACACACACCGAACTGTGGTTTGGAGTATCAAATAAAAATTCCTCTTAAATTATTACAGGGTTGTTTTTTTTTTTAGTTGAAATAATAGTTCTCAATGCAAGTTTTTAAACTGCACGAGGTGGACGAGGTCCCCTGTGTCATCACATGCAAGATAAGTAATATATTGTGTTCATTAATCTATGTCATAGGAGTATTGAACATACAACAGCTATCACATTTTCTACATTTGATAGCACCTGAGAGGTCACTACTAAGGGTTAAAGAATTTACTAGCACAAATTATGAGACTCACTGCTAGGTGAAGATGCACCACAATAAATACAGACTTAAATCTGGGTTTCAGGTAAATAGTGAAACGGATTGATTTATTTGTTGCATAAGAACTTGGGGAAAAGATTGGCAATGTTTTCTGTTGGTTTTCTCTGGAAAAGCACTTCTTCTATTCTCCCTTTAAGTTTCAATATCTCATTTCTTAAAAAATTTCCAAATATTATTTGGAAATTTATCTTCTCAATAGAGGTAGATTTATCAATTTATGTAGTAGTAATCAGATTACTGCTGGTCAGAGAGCCTTTCATGTAACTCCTTCATTTTCTAAACAAATTTAGCCGAGCTATCTTGAAATAACTACACGTTGCCATGTGAAATCTAAGCACATTTGAAGCAAACAGAACCTGGAAAAAGAAATGTGCATAGTCCAAGTCTTGTAATATGACTGTCTTCACCCAGCTGTGAAACTTCCATTTCTTCTCTTCCCAGATTTTTCTAGACCTAGCCACGAGGTATTGTAAATGTTTCTTCTAAAGGGGTAAATTCTACAGTCTTGCTATACAAGAGACAGAGTACTTGAAGTTCTACTTATTTGAGAAATGAATAAATACACCCTATTCCATTAGAATCATAATGGAGGGATTCGAAGTTTCCATTTTCAGCTCCTAAAACCCAGGAAATTTTTCAAATAAATTTCCAATCATACTTTATGGTAAAGCATTGTGAGACTCTTGATAGCTCCACAGGAGCCTAAAGGTTTTACATGTGTGAAATCCATGACCTTAAAAATTTGATAGTATCCCTTTGATATTGGATAAACCTTAGGTCTCTCAGCTTTAGATTAAGGATACATTTCTGAAATATTTACTACCAGTTGTAATGTTTATTATGGGTGTTGTTTCAGAGAAGTCATGAAGTTTGATCCTTAGCTGCCTTGGAGGGGTTGTACAAACACAGACATGGTCCTGTACCCCTTCCCTGCCAGCTCGAGTTTGCTTTAATCTTGTATTTAATTTGGAGACCCTTTGGTTCTAAAATTGGCTAGGTAACAAATAGAGAAGATTGCTAGCAACTAAATAAATTTTCATGAGCTAAAATATTGTACACTTAAAATGTCCAAGTTGCTCTTTATGCTGTAGTCCACTGTGAAATATCAACACATTTAAAGCTTGAAAAATACAAGCTCAAATTCATTCAAGGAGAGTGTAAAAAAAAAAAAAGTAAGTGTTGGGAAGCAATAAAAGCAAAATATGTAAGTAATATTTCAATATGGCTTCTACTGGATTGCACCTATCCCTCTGTGTCTGTTTTAATAGATTATTACAGAACAGCATGGGGATTTTCTTCACATTTGTTTAGCAAAGCAATACATAGTTTCCCCATTCTTTTGCTGCAATTTCAATTTTTTGTTCTCAATGTATATGTTTACTTTTCTCCAGCATCTTTTTTTCTTTCCTATATTATTTTTGTGTTCCACTCATGGCTCTTCTGCACCTATCATAGCACAATCTTCCTCTTCTGTTCTTACTTGAGTGCTAGCATCATCTTTGCATTGCTTGTTCCTGAAGATCTCCACTTGCTTACAGGTAAATAACTAATGAACTTCACATTTTCTTGACAGACAAAATTATCTGTTTGCCAGTTTTTTAAAAATTAAATTTTTTTCCCTCTGCCTTTTCTACATAACATCTACATAAAAACAAGAAGACAGGGGGTTGAGAGCATATTTTGGTGTACCACTTCACTTGCAAGCACAGTTCTGACTGGAAGCATTAGATGATCCTGGCTTATAAATATGTGATAATAAATAATAAATAACTAATACACAGAGCCAGATGTCTGTTTCAACAATTATTAATACTGATACTTCTTTTATGCTCATGAAAAATCATAGCTAAAAAGAATCTGAAAATACAATTATCTAATATCCCCACTTAGACACTAAATACAGTACATCTGGATAATGCCTATCTAGTATGTGCTTAATCTGTTTTAAAATTTTCAGTAAAAATTTGGCTTGAGGACAATGAGAAAAATACCATTATCATCTTTTGGTTTACAGACCATTCTTTACTACCAACTTTCCTGATTCATAAACCTTTCTTCCTGAAAATTAAGCAATTTACTGATTATGAATATTTAACTGAACACTATGCTGCCTACAAAAACATTTTAATTTGGTAAAGTATTATCATATCTTTCTTTTACCTAAGTTGTTTATTTGGGGTGCAGTGTTTTGCTTGTTTGTTTGTTTGTTTTAAAAATAGGAAACTTCATTTACTTTTTTTCAAACTGCTTTTCATAGTTCATGTTTTCTTAAATTTATATTCGTTGCTTTTTTCCTTGAAGTGTCTCTGGTTTATTTACAGCATATTTTAGGAATGATGTCCAAAATTGAGCACTTTATCCTACTCATAAAAGCTGACAGAAGCTTATATTAAATTTTAGTAACCAGTAAGAAATTAAGAATGCTTACCTTTCTTATACAATATATCTCTCATCAGAATGATATCTGCCTTTCTGTAATGGAATCTCCTTTATCATCAATTTAAGACGCTACATTTTCATCTCCATATCCTTCTCAGGAGTACTGCTTCCCAGCTAACCATTTTGCATTTATTAATTTGAATTTTTTTTCTGAATGCAATGTTATATTCGTGTCTTCCTTAAGGTTCACTAATTACTCGTTTTCTCCAGTTTACCAAAATATTTTGAAGCGTCATTCTGCTTTGCAAGCTCCTTCCACCTCTTTCCATTCTGGTATCATCTGTTAATAGTTATACTTAATTTTCAATCACTAATGGAATCATTCAGTGGCATAACAGTCTTAACAGCTTTTTAAAAGAGTGTGCTTTCTTTATACTCTCAGATTGACCATCAACCATACAGTGGATATAGGCTTTGGATTTTTTTTACTCAGTTAAATGTCCACATTCCAGCAATTAGATTTTGACTATATTTAAGTAGATTGCTTAGGAGAATGTTAATGTGCATGGTGGCAAACAGCCTGCTAATATCACCATCTATCATACTTTCCCCTTACCCAGAAGCTAGTTACTTTGTCAAAGAAGGAAAACAGATTAGTTTATAATGTTTTCTCTTGATACACCTCTGATGGTCATTTTTATCTCAACTTATTGACCTTCAGTTATTTACAAATTGATGAGTCATTTGGTTCAGTATCTTTCAGGCATGGCCTTGTAAAGCTACAGTGATGTTCACAGAGCTGATTATGTTCATTGAGCTCAGTCAGATGTAGCTGTGTAGCACTGAGCTTTGTGCACAGCCATAGTCACTGCTACCAACCTCAGCTGGGAGTAGCAGCTTTTTCTTTTTTGAAGTTCTGGATCCTATTCTGAAGATGTTACCTATTATTATTGACTTTGATCTCCTTATGCTAATAGTTCTGATCTTCTTAGCTTTTTGAGTATCCCTTTAGATTACCCTTCAAAGAGTGGAATGTTGTACAAAGAAATCCAGAGATGAGAAAACTGCTTTTAGCTGCTGACAGTATTTTCTGAAATGGCTGCAGTAATATTTTTGCTCTTCCACCGAAGAATACTTCTCACTGTTTTCCTTTTAATATATCATGGTAAAATTTTTGCCCAGCTTCTTCCTCTATGGGAATATTTTCCCTCCAAACTTTGGAAGTGGTTGACAGTTAAGTCCGTGGCCACAGGGCACTCTTCAGGTTCATATTCCAGCAATGATACCAGAGTGTGTCTGGTAGGCCTTGTCTTCAGACAAATCCAGACATTGGAAGCTCTCCTATGGAAGCGTTTAGATCACAAAGTGAGAGTTTCAATATGCTGGCAGGCAAGACACTCAGGAAAATCAATCTAAATGACTGAAAGATATGCTTCAAAGTTGGACATGTAAAAATCAATGAACCCCCCCAAAGGGAATAAAAAATTATCTTGCTTATACTTAGAATACTGCTCTTTGAAAACAAAGTATATTGAATTAAGAACAATTTAGATTTTGAATTGGGTCTGCATAAAGTAGTTCAGCAATATTTAATGCTCTAAGAATTGATTTGGGTTTTCTGAGAATTACTATATTTAAAAGATTTATTGTTTCTTCTCTTTGTGCCTTCTGCAGCACTAAGTACATTGCTGGTACCTGAAACAAATAATGAAAAGTACGGTATGGTTAACATTCCTGTGTTCTGGTTTTGTCTGCCTCGAGTTATATTTCAAAGGATTTTAGTAGAGGTATAAAAGCAATATGTTAGAATAAGGGTTTTTTCTTTTCTGATGCTTGCTAGAAACTTGCAAATTCCTTTAGAAATCCTTTGTAAAGACTTAAAATAACCAAAAGGGATAAAAGAGTGAAAAGCATTTATACACAGAGGCTGATGTACTTCCCTTACACTCACTGAATTCTCCTTCCTGCATGGATGTAAAACCTGGAGTACCTTTGCATCTCTGTAAGAGCAAAGATACCATTATCAGCATTTGAAAACAGTGCAACAATCATATTTACTGAGTGTTGTCCAAACAAATGGATCAAACAATGGATCATGGACATGTGCATTTTTAGCAATTTTCCTTTGGGCTCACATTCTACAGTAAGAGAAGTCAGGAGTAACTTTGTTGGCTTCCACTTCAGCAGATTAACTCAGCTCTAGAATAGCATTTCTGAGAACAGAATTTGTCCTCTTGGTAACGGGCAAAAAGAGACAGTAAGCCTCTTGCGGGGATTGTGCAGCAGAGACCCCAGGGATGAAGAGACTCAGCTGGACCCAGCCATATGGAAGAAACGATAGACTCCCTTGAGCATTTCCAAACTACACCTTGCTGAAGGCTTAGTCATCCCTGCTAGGGTTTGCATCTAATGAAAGACAAATCACTTTCACCTATTACTGGAGTCTCGAGAGCTGTTATAAATTGCATGGAACTGAATTCACAAGCAAAGAAGAACAACATGAGTTGAAATGTTAAGATGCACTTAGTGTTTTCCTAGGAATGTAGAAGATGCACTGACAATAAACAACACATTGGGAAAATTTATTAGGAACATTGTGTGTATTTAGAATATAATTTTTTAAAATGGAAGATGTTTTTTAAAGGTGCGCTGTTAACGTTGCTACTCGACATTTTAATGTATGGAATAACACTTGCTCCTTTTATTTTATTTTATTTTCGAAAATAACATATGAGAGATTCTGGTGTGTTTCACACTAATGCAACCAAAGAACATGCCATGACAATCCTTGTCCTCTTTCCCAGACAAGACCCTCGCTGAGACGCCCGAGACATTTCCAAGTGCAGCAAGCGGCGTTTCAGCCCCCTCCCTCTCCAGCTAAAACCCATACGAGCATCGCGAAGGGTCGTGGTCCCGCTCCCTCTTCTCCCTTCTCCCTCGTGTAGCGCTTGACACCCGCAGGCCAGGGCTGCGTGACAAACTCCGCGCAGCAACTCCACGCTCCGTGCGGCGGGGAGTGGAGCGGGGACTGGAGCGGGGAGAGGCGCTCCCCGGCCGGGCTGGGAGAACCTGCCTCCCCCGCCGCCGCCGCCGCCGCGCTCCCCCAACTTTCATTCATCGCTGGCGCCGCCGCGCATCCCCCGCCCCGCGGCCGTGCCGGGGCCGTGCCGGGCGGGCCGGGGCGGGCGGCGGCGCAGCCAGTGAGCGGGCGCGGGGCGCTGCGGGCGGGGCCGGGGGGGGCGCGGCCAGGCCGGCCCTATATAGGGCGGCGCGTGGGGTGCTCCCGGCTCCGTAGGAGCGGGCGAGGGGCGCTGCGGCGGGCCGGGCAGGGCGGAGGGTGCCGGGCAGCCGCGTGGGGAGCTCTCGGTGCGGTGCCGGGGGCTGGTTCGGCTGGTGGCCGCGCTCGGGGAGCACTTTCGGCGGTCGGCGGCAGGCACCTTGCGGTGGGGAGGAGAGCCAGCCGGCCGGCCTGCGAGCGGCGGTGCTATCCCATTGTTCAAGCGGAAAGACTCGGGGTGCGAGGGAAGGAGCCCGGCGTGTCGCCTCCATTCTCCCGCTCCCCACCGCCCCCCTTCGCCGTTTCCCTCCGCGCCGGAGGAGCGCCGCCAGGGAGCCGAGGGCCGGGCTGTTCGGCACCAGCACCGACAGCTCAGGTGCACCGGCGGGCTCGGGGAAAGAGGCGCCAGCCCTTCCCGAGGCGCTGTGCCTCGGGGGGCTCCGGGAGAGGAGGAAAGTTGCTCCCTTTCCTGCAGCGAGCCCAGGAGCTGCTGAACTGGCCTCACCTGGAAGGACTGAGCAGTCCCCACCTCTTCCATCAGGTGCCTTTGCCGCAGCAAAGCCACGGTATCCGGGAGACCACGGGGAGCAGAATAACACCCTTCCCCGCCCCTCCCGCTCTCGCCGCACTTGCTTGTTATCTGCTCTGTCTCGCCGTGCTCCCGGGATCACAGGAGGATCTATAACTGTGATCTGTCACCGAGGAGAAGGTCGTGGATGAACTCCCTTCCAGCAGGGCAACGAATCACTTCTCGACTGCTTATTATTATCGTGTTCTAGGACCAGCCCTTTCCTCCTAAACTTGGCTTGGGAGCGTACAGCAGGAGGGGGCGCGGGGGGTGGAGAGCCAAGCCCAACAGCATCTTGTGTGTTTGACTTTTTTTTTTCCCCTCCCTCCTCCTTCCGTGAGACAGTTTGATGAATGCCTGCGAGAGGGGTATGATTTGCTGAGGCGCCTCTGGCAGGGCGGTGTGTGCGCGGTGTCAGCCCCGCCGCCGCCCCCCGTGGGGCTGTGAGCGGCCCGCGGCGGGGGACGCGCGTGGGAGCGGCTGCAGCGCTGCGCGGGCCGCCGCGCAGGAAGCGCTGCTGGGGCGGACGGGGCTCCGCGGCCTCTCGCCGGGGACTCAGCGGGGAGTCACGGTTTTGAAAGGAGCGAGGAGGAAGATAAGTAGCTCGCCTAACTCCGCCGCACCCTGAGCTCCTGTGTTTGCTTCGCCATCGCAGGGAGCGTGTGAAGACGAGACCCAAGTGCCGCCTCTCCCAGCCACCGACGGGCTTAGCGAGGGACGGCCCGGGCCCGGCCCCGCGCCTAGTGAAGTTGCCTTCAGCCGCGGACCGGTGCTACCCGCCTCACTTTGCCGGGGTTGTTTTCTTGACTTGGCTTTGGATAGAAAAGACTTCGCTGTCTCCGCACCCTGAAAGTTGCCCGAGCGCTCCCCGCGGCGAGGAGGAGGGCGGCGCGCCCCGCGCCTCCCCGGGGCCGAGGCCGGTGGGCCCGGCTGGGCTGCAGCGGGCGGTGATGATGTGCGGCTGGGGGAAGCTCACCCTGTCCCTGGGGCTGCTGCTGGCGATGGCGGGCGCGGTGGCGCCGCAGCCGTGCCCGGCGCAGTGCTCCTGCTCGGGGAGCACCGTGGACTGTCACGGGCTGGCGCTGCGCGGCGTCCCGAGGAACATCCCCCGCAACACCGAGAGGCTGTAAGTAACCCGGCCGGGGCGGCGGCGAGCGCCCCTCGGCCCCCCGCTCCCTTCAGGGCTCCCGCCGGCTGTCGGGCTGAGGTGGCCCCCGGCGCCGGCCCGGTTTGGGGTCCCAACGCTCTCTAGGGAGGGGGGTTTGTGTTCCCTTCTCCTGCTGCTGGCCGTGCCCGTTTCACAGCGATGCGCGGAGACACGGAAGAGGTGGGCGCTGCTCCCAGCCGCTGCCTTTCATCCCGGGAAGCCGCGGTGAGCAGCGCGGTTCCCGCCTCCGCGGGGAGCGGGGGCGGGCACCGCCGCGGCCAGGGGAGCGCCCCGGGGCGGCGGCGGAGCGGCCTCTACCCCCGCCGGCGTCCATTTCCCGTCAAACTTGGCTATTACGTCTCGCCTTCCCCGGGGCAGAGCCGGGCCGCGGCCCCGTCGCGCACCGCGGGCGTGGGCAGGGAGGCCCGGGGCGCGCAGCGCTCCCTCCCGCCGCGGAGCCGCGGTGGCCGGTACGGAGGGGCGGGCGGGGGCGCGCTGCCGGCGCTGCCCCGGCGCCAGCGCGCATCTGCCGGTGGGCGAGGGCGCGCCGGGGTGCGATAGCCGCGCTCGCATGGCACTAAGCCGTGCCATAGCGGTGATCCCTCCCTCCACCCGCGGCTGGGCTGCTTTCCGCTTATGGTCGGTTGTTTATCGTATCAGGCTGCCTTTCAGAGGGGTCCTAAGAGTGGAAGTGGTGTGCGCATAATTCCTTACTCTTTGATAAGTCATTTAAATGTTGGCGTGTGAACGCGCGTCTGGAGTGGTGAATTTCACTCGGGAAGAGTATCGGGGACACATATCTCCTGAGACTCGTGTGGTTTCTTTACAGTAGTGTTTTGGCCATATGTGGTATAAAACACTAAAAAAAAAATACTGCTTCTCTTTTTCCCCCTAGCTACGTTGGAAATGAGCAGTAATTTTTAGAATAGCTTCCATGTATTACCACTTCCTAATGGTTTATCTCATGAGTTGCTGAGTCTGGTTTTATTTGTAGTGATTGGAATTGAAAGACATTTATGTCTTAAACCCAAATAGTTATGAAAAAGAGGCATATATTCCAGAAGAATAAGTAGTATAAAGTATGATCAGAAATGCTGGGGCCTAAATACAGGTTCCTGTTGATTCTGAGCTTGCTTTGCATTCTGCAGGCAGTATAGCTTCCTGTGCAGCAAGTGGAGAGCTTCACTTTGGTAAAATCCTATTTCCCATCACTTGTTCCAACAGTGTTAACACTTGTTTGAAATTTAATGTTTGTTATAGGTAGTTAAGCCCTATGCCACCTTTTTAGCCATACTGGGAAACCTAAAAATTGCTTGAGATGGTGAAAGTTATCTTTATTTCAGTCCCTTAGTTTTTGTAACAGTCAAATAAAGGTTTTAATATATATATAGATATACCTATAAGTACTAAGTTTTGTGGTTTTCTAAATGCAGTTATAACCCAATTCAGAGAGCTTTGGACTGTTCTGTTGGTCAAGATTGTAGTTAAACGTGAGCTTTGTAGTGGCCAGCAAAACTGACTTTCGAAGACTCCCTTGCTACAAAGTTTCAAACTACTGTTTTCAAGGCAAACCTTATTTTGGCTGCTTAAAAATCAGGGACGCACACGGTGTTAATTGTAGGAGTGGTCCATTGCATTCATTTATGTCTCCTAACGTCTGAAAATGCTGTGCCCCATGAAAATAAGCAAAACAATTTTAAAGTAGCTTTTTAATGTTTTAATTTTGCTGCTTACAAATTATTCTTCTTAGGGATCTTAATGGAAATAACATCACAAGAATCACGAAGACTGACTTTGCTGGTCTAAGGCACCTTCGAGTTCTGTAAGTTTTCTCTTTCTCTCATTGATAACTTTTAGGACTGATGCTACAGGTTGTAGTTACATTTCAGTTCATTAGCTGGATGGGTTATCACTTTTTAGCTACCGTATTACTGTATCTGAACCTAAACCGCTCTGCCACATGTTATACACTGTTACGCACAAGTTAGCAATTCCCTTAAATAAAATTTGCTTAATTTTTTTAGTCTCCCCTTAAGATTATGAGAACTTGAGGACTTAATTTAGCACATAGCTTACAAGTAAGAGTTGGTAAAATTGGTTGAATAACTGTTGGAATTACTTCAGTTTAAGGCTGTGAAATTTATAGCTCACACTGAAAATGGGTACTCTAAACAAAAACTATAAGGGCATTATGGAAGGAAAAAGCTACTCCTTTACTGAATATAAAAGGATGTCCCAGGTGATTATTATTGCTCTGCTGTAGTTTCTGGACAAAAAGGAAACACTTTACTAATGAGGCTGAGGAACGAATTGTTTGGTTGGTTAGTTTGGATGGGTTTTTGTTTTTATTTTAAACAATTTTTTACAAACATTATTGAGGTTTTAAAATTTGGTAGCGGTTTGTGGGGGTTTTTGGTTTGTTTTTTTTTTGTTGTTTTGTTTGGTTTTTTGCTTGTTTTTTTTTTTTGTTTGTTTTCTGAGGAAAGTATCTAGCTACTTGGCTTATTTGTTAAGGCCAGTTTAATTTGAGCAAGTAGTCTTGTAAAATCCTTTTTCTTTTGTGTCTGAAATAAATATAACATTGTAGTAAAATTAATTTTTTTTACGAAACAGAGCTACTGTTATGGTTACAGTCTCTGTGCAGTCTTTTACTGATGTTTCTCTCAACACCATGATTCAGAGTTTTAGTTTTGTTATTCTCATGTGAGACTAATATCACCTTCATACTGTTCAGCTGGAGTTTATAACTTGCCAAAGGGCAGTGATGTGTGTGCACACAGTGTGTAGGCATATGTGTAGCTTTTTAACTTGGGACTCTTTAAGTAAATGAGCAAATGTAATATCAATTCCTGTTTCTTTTACCAAGGCTTATTTTCCTTCTTTCGGGTGTACAAGCCCATGTAAATTGTTGGTGACAGGGATACAGAAGGTTAAAGTGGATGTCACTCTAGAATAGCTGTTGGATTGTTTAAAAGAATGTGGCTGCCTTTAAATGACCATTGTTAATGCAACAAGTTATCTCAGTGATATTAAAACTTACATATAAAAATTTCTATATTTCAGTCAGCTCATGGAGAACAAGATTAGTACTATTGAGAGAGGAGCATTCCAGGATTTAAAAGAACTGGAGAGGCTGTAAGTATTTTTAATTCTGAAAGTATCAACTTTTGGGGGGTCAAATTAGTTGCCTGACAAGGTACTCAGGCTTCAGATTTTTTAAATCCTTTTATTTTTTTTAATTTGGGTCTACTAGCCTTACTGAGACACAAAAGAAGTAAGAAATTCTCAGGCAGTATTTAAGGGGCTGGGTTTGGAGGGAGCATTCGAGAGCAGTCTGATTCAAAGTGCAAACTGCAATTGACCTGTAGGAAATAGTTTGAATACTATCAAATATTTTCACTTCAATCTTGTATGCACAAGAACGCGCAAATGCACCAAAAGAAGCCTGTTCTCTGACCAATAGTGTTAGATGTTTTATACAACGTCTTATTGGAAGAAACTACTGGTTATAAAATGTTGTCTTGTTACATAGCAGTGATTGAATTCTACTCCAGTTTTTTTACAGAGGCTTAGAAAAAATATGAATGGTTAGTTTTCAAAAATAATTTGAATTTGGATTTAAAAAAAGTTTGAGTACTCTGGGAAGAGAAGGTGGAGCAGAGATGAGAGGACCTTATCTGGTGAAGTTAAAGTGCAAACACCTGCTTGGTTGCAGTGAGACCTAGAAAATGAGTAATTCCAAAATTAGTTTTCAGTATGTGCCATATTTTGTTACACTCCAAATGAAAATATTTTTTAAAATGTATTGTGCAACTTGGGACATCTCACTTGTTAAAGGCAGGATGCTGATTGTTGGACACAGTTTTAGTGTGAAGCCTGGAAAGTATTAATACGTATGTTCCTATAGAACTGGAGTCATGCCTTCATTATTAGGCATCTTACTTGTTGGATTTTCATTATATCACCTTTTCTTTAAGCATGCCTGTGAGGTTTTGTTTAGTGTTTCATTTGCTGCTGCTTTAACTTTATAAAAGTATTTATTCTTTACTCCATTGAAAAGCAGCACTGGCCTGAACATAGTTTGTGTTATTATAGTTGCTTTGTATCCACAGCTGCTGTCTGTTTAAAACAAAAACCTCCGCAAACCATTATGGTTTGGTTGGTCATTTAGACAAAGCTATTCAAGAGACTTAGTAACCACCAGTGTAATTATGATATTTCTATAGTACTGTGAAATACTATGTATTTGAGATAATTACCTCATTTTTTCAAATAAGCCAGAGTAACTTTTTGACCTAAAAAATGAGAGTGTTAATATATAGTGCAACTTCTTTTTTTTTTTTAATAAATTTTAATGAGATTGATTGCTTTTTGGAAAAAAACTGGCTGTACATTTCTAAGTTGTATTAAAACACTTAATTCAATGCTTTTTTACAATGTGTTTTCAACTTTGTACAAAGTATAGGGATTTGAAACAGTTTTTCCTGCTGAGGGATATATTGGAATAATACATGCACATTCCTAAATTTGGTTTATGGTGTCTAGAAAAAAAAAATCAAACAGCAGTGTAGTTCATATTGCAAAAGTAAATACACATATATGAAACATAAACAAACATTAAAAGATCCACATTTTCACGGTGAATGTGGTTTGACACTGAGATACCAAATGCTTGCATAGTTTTAAAAGTTTATCTGCAGCCTTATTTCTTAATTATTTCAAAGTAAGATCCTGTTATGTGAATTATTAACAAATTTCAAAAAACTTTTAAACTTGTGTCATAATATCAAGGCATTTACTGTTTATACTTCTGAAATATAGAATTGTTTTATCAGAGAAAAATGAACTTCAGTAGTTAAAACTCTTCTGATATGTTTGTATTTTGCCATTACATTTTTTCCTTTTTTTTTTTTTGGTTTTCCCTTGATAATTGGAAAACAATAGACATTTTCCATTTACATAAGATACTAGTTCTGAAGAGAAATTGTGATACTTTTGGCTACTTTGCGGTTATGTTTGTTCACTCTCCAGCAGGCAAACTAAGCTATCTGAAAGTTTAGTTTTTTAGACCTACGAGGTTAGATTGTTTTGTCTTCAGAGTTATATTACATCTGCTCCAACACTTGTCAGTTTCTTTAATTTGCTGGAATTCAGTTCGTGTTAGGTGTGTGGGTGACTTGTAATTTGAATATATATGCAGGATGTCTTTAAACTGCCCCAGCTGTTGGCTAAGAGCAAATATTTCATATTTGTGGGGAAAAGCTGAGAAAATTCTTCTTGTTTACAACTGCCAAGTCCATCTGATGAAGGTGCATTGTTATCTGACAGCCAATTCATCTCCTTGGGATTCTGAAATCCAAAATGATTTCTCAGGAAACCTGTGGGTACTTCATTCAAGTATTTTCTTTTATACATTAAATAGCTAGCACTTTAAAGCTTCTTAATTTTTTTTCAATGTGTAAGTGTAGGGTGTCACATTTTCACTCTAAGTGTAATGTGCCAAGCTGCTGTCAAAGAATACCTGACACAGACCTTTTAGCATGCAAGCAGAAGGTGTAAGAACTTCACTGCAGCTTATATGAACTCAATTTGATTTATAAGATTGTTTACATGTAATACTGCTTATTTTGAAATACCCTGTGCTAATGTACACAGGCTGAATTTTAAAATATATTTCCTGTTCTTCAGTACTCTTTAATGTGAACAACAGGCTTTTACAGTAGCTTCCCTTTAGGAAAAAAGAAATGCCCATCTCCCTAAGTGAAGTGCTGGGGTTTGTTTTGCGTTTTTTGTTGGTTTTTTTTGGGTTGGTTGTTTGTTTTTAACTGGAATTTCAGTTACAAAATTTTTTTAGACCAGTAACTTTGATTTCCAAGGAACTGCTTGGTTAATGAGTTACATGTGAATACTCATTTATAGGTCTGATAATTCAAAATGCTGGGTATCCTCAGCTCCCTTTGATGGAGGGGAAGACCTGAAATGCTTTGCAAAATTAATCTCAGAGAGAAGAAACTTTCAGCTTCTTCAGAAAAGATCTGCTTCAGATTGATTTTATTAAATCCATAGGAATCTGTCAGGTTCTATGGCTTATAAAACAGCAACATACCTCTAGGACGCTATGTAGGTTAGTATGTACACAAAGCTGTTTAGACCTGATATGCTCCACAATGGGAATTTGTGCCACACCAGTGTAATTGTAGAAGTTCAGTGGACCCCAAGGCTACAGCAAGTACTGCTGTAACAAGCGATTATTACTATAGCAGCCTGTATTAAAGTAAAAGTTTTCAGTTTGCAATAAACCACTGCGTAGCTATGCCTGCCACCTAAGAAACAGGAGGGAAAACAAGGTGGAAATTAGCAACTTAGTAAGTTTTAGGTTTGTGGAAACTTTAGTGGCTAGAGAAACACTGGTGAAGTTGATATTGCTGTAAGCCTTTTAGATGGATACTTCTGTGAGAAGTCTTCAAAGTGAAATAAATGGCTGGCTATACACTGCAGTGTTCACCAGTCTCTGACAGTCTTGAAGGCCCTTAAGGGCTGAGATCTAAAGGCTCCAGTCCAAGCCAATTTGGTACAACACTGCCTGAGCTGGCAAGTTTGCCACAAATATGGTTTTCTTCCAGACAGGATACTGAGCAGGAGAATTGCATGGTCTGTTGTGTTGTGTAGATGCTCTTTCTGCTGAAACAACCCTCTCTGATTGAGAAATGGGGTGTGCATTGAAGTTCAGTTGGGACCTTTCAGCTTGTACCTTTGAGTACATCCTGAAGCAGTGCTAAAAACGCTTGGACTAATCACAGTCTTGACTGTCCAGTATCTAACATCTTCTTTATTAACCAGTAACTTATATGAGCCCATGTTCTTGAGCAGGGCCTCTGAAGTGTATATGGCTGTTCAGTACATGGCAAATCCCACAGAAAAAGGATTGGATGTGGCCTCTTATGTTTTGTGAACCTCTTTTACAGAGACCACAGTCATGTGTCAGCAGTGGTTTTCAACATGCTTCATGGCAGGAAGACAAAAAGGGTCAAGACATGGAGGATTTTCACAACACTTATGGATTTCCAGAGACCACTGCTTATTATGGGGGACAAAACCTTTTGAAACAATTCCTTATGAGAATGTGAAATTAAACACTTGATTCTTCTTTCTTCATAAAGCTGTCATCTTGGGTGTGATGTTTATAATAGTTTGAAATAGTATCTTAAGAAAGCAAGATGAAGATAAACTGAAAGTTTCCACTTTATGAAAACTAACACTCTCAGATACAGCTTTAACAATTCTTTTTAGTAAGAGTAGGCCATTGTTGTCCCCAGGTTCACCTCATTCTCTGGTGTTGCAAATACTGCTCAAAATATGCCAGTGTTTTTACGAGTTACTGTCATCTGGAGGGAAGTATAAAATTTTGTTGAAGACAGACTGTTGAACCAGTTCTGTAGGAAGCTACTTAAATCTAAAATTTCTTTACAGTTCCGTGTACTCCAGAAATAGACGGTTGTCAGGTTTTGATGGCTAAATATACTCTTGTTTACAGAGAAGAGCAGTTACCTTTCCCTTTATAAAAAAAAAAGAAAGTTTGGCTCATAGGAAGACTTTTCAATCATATTTTTTCCTAACACGTTTTCTAAGTCTAGTAGTTGGGATTCCAGCTCTTACTATACTAAGGCTATGAAATAGAAAAAATGTCAGAATAGGAAGAGTTTACAGCAATAGTTTCAAAACTACTCACTTTTTTTTCTTCCTGTATTTATGAATAATCCATTGAGGGAGCAGTGTGTCCCTAAAATGCTAATTTAGAGTCTGATTCTGCAGACATTTACCATGTGAATAACTTGGTTTGTATGGGTAGTCTCACTGATTACTCCTGTGAGAAAGGTTACTTGTGTGGCCTAAAAAGTTTCAAGACTGAGCCTCTATATTTTTGATACTCAAATTAATACATTTTATTTTAAAAATGTCCATTTATTATGTTAACAGTTCTAAAGTGTTACCTGTGTAAACTTAAAGCCAAACTATGGAAAAAAAAACCCCAACCCAAAACCCCACAAACAAAGGAAAAGTAAGTCCCAAATCCCCCTACCAAATCTATTTCTGCTGAAAACTAGTGTGTAGATGAAATGTTAGTCTCAAAGAAGTAACTTCAACTTCTGAGTTGGTGTCTGAGCTAAATACCCCACCATACCTCCCCAAAAAACAGCCCCCCTGAGCTACATGATGTGTGTAAGCTGAAGTAATGAAGTAATGAGTTTAAGAAAAGAATGCTGTAAGGGTTGAACATCAAGTTGGTACATGAGGTAGCTTTTAAACTGAAAACTATCTGTTGTATTTTCATATTTCTTACAATGCATTACTGTATGATGTAGGAAGAAATATTTCAAGAATTAAATGTTTTGTTACAGTTCATTGATTTTTCTAAATTTTTGCAACACGATTCTAAAATGAAAAACTGAGGAATTGTCCCTACTTGCTATTTATTTGGGCTTCATCTGCACAGATACATTAAAACAACTTATTCAAAGTTATCATGAAGAGAGCATTTACTTAGGTGTGTACCTATGAGTATTTGATTTGTACTGGAAGTCAGTATTGTTTTGTACATGCTGTGGATGAACAATTTGAAACTTACATATGTGCCATAGCACAGAAGGAAAAGCATATTTCAACTACATAGTTTCAAGGAAAAGTTCTTTCTACTCAGTAAACAAACTGTAGTGTTTGGTGGATTTCTTTACAGGATACAAATCAGTATGTGAAATTACTGTGTGCAGCTTCAGCTCCAGCAAGGGCTTAATTATAACCTCAATACAAAGGAGATCATCTTGTCAAAAATCCTAAATGGGCTTCAGTAAAATAGAGTTTAGCTGTTTTTCACATATTACAGGGTTAGAGTTATCTGTTTGAGCTCTAACTAGTCAGATAAACATAGTAAATATTACACTGCATTAATAGGTTTTGAAATGATAAAATCAAAACTGACTCAGGATTTACCATGCATGGTGTTTTACAGAGCATCTCATCTTACAAAGTCATGCATTGTAGGGTAGACTAAGAAATAAAATATTCCATCTAGGATAAAAATAAATACAGTTTGTCTTGGGCATAACTACCCAGCAGGCCTGGGAATTTATCAAGGCATTAACAGCTGCTTCAAAAAAGACTGGATGAACAAGTACTGTTCTTTCTGTCTAGCCTAGAAAAGGGCCACACTATATTATGTGTATGTGCTTAGGGTGTGGACTTACTGAATCACTGATGGGGAAAAAACATGCTGTCCAGAGATTAAAATAAACCTATGTGCTAACTTTTCATTATGTATTGATGTATGGCATGAGATTGCAGTTTTAGTCCAATTAATTGATTAACTCTATCAATAAAATGTAAATTCCAAGTAGGAAAATACTTTTGAAAGAGAAATGGCAGTATTTTCTGTGACTCTTTACATGAGCTGCATCAAAAAATTAATCCCAGAATAAGCAGGTTTGGGCTGAACTTCTTCTTTCTGGGTTTTGAATCTGATAGTATGTAGTAATTTCAGTTAGAGAAATGTTAGAAACCTTAGATTTCACTTCTGTGAAGCTATATGATCCAAATTTAGGAGCAGGTACTTCTGGAAAAAATGTTAAATGTCATCTGTTTTTATGATGTAGTTTTGTGTTTTTAGCTGAAGCAAAATATGGCTTTCCCCCCCCCCCCCCCCCCTCCAGTTTACAGACACTTAGGTGTAAAGGCTAATATGGAGTTTTAGGATTCCTGGCAAAAATTCTGTGTTAGTGGAACTATTTTTCCAGGAATCATTTATATCACTATCAGTCCTAAAAGCACAGCCCATAAATAAACAATATTTCATCCTGTGCTTGACTATAAATTGTGTCAATGAAATCAGTTTTTTAGGTATAAGACCTTGTATTATATAGTATAGAAGTTGTACTGAGCTCTTAGATTGAGTTCTTAGCTCTTTAGGTGAAAGCTAGTCTCAGTTTCTTTTCTCACTGAATGCTGGTCTTCATTTTGGTGTGCAAGTTCGTTACTGAAGTCTGAGAACTAATTTTTTTCATTTGGGTTACATTCTGAGCAGTTCTGACTACTGCTGCGGGAAAGTCTAGGTTTAACTACCTAAAAGCCATGGAGTTATGCACATGCTTGTTTTTTAAGGCTGCTTTATGTTACGCTTGTCTCCTCCCTATAGCACTGGTACTTAATCACCTGTGTGGCTTCAGTCTGAATTTATGAGCATCTGAAGGGTTAATGCCTTCACACAGGTGTGTGATAGGTAACGGAAGAATAATGAGCTCAGCTAAAGAATACCTGGTTTTGAACAGCCCTGAAGGGGGTGAACAGTTATTCCTTGTTAATCATGGATGTGAAAAATCCTTCTTTTAGCTAGTCTTACATAGTTTAAGGGCAATGCACCACACATTCCTTCTTTTAGAACAGGGAGGAGACCATGAAGCCTGCGGTGTTAATCACTTACCAAGGGAATGTGGAACTATATTGCATGAATTATACTGGCAAACCGTATTCACTGTTTTTTAAGGAAAAGAATAAAAAAAATACTACTGTAGTTATTCTGTATTAGCAAGCTTTTGTCAAAGCAACTTCGAATAACTTTTTTAAAAATGTTGAATCAGAGATAGACAAAGGCTGTCTTTGAAGACAGTACTTAAAAAGATGCAGTGTTCTAATGGAATTTAAAAAATCAAATTGTAGCTACATTTTGATTACAGAACACTACAAAATATTTGATAAAACTCTAAGTCCAAGAGTAGTGTTCTTCTAAAAGCCTTTCAATGCCCGCTATTTATTTTTATTATATTTTATTCATCTGAGTGTCTTTTCTCATGGGACTCCTTTTATAGGTCTAGAAGTCAAATTGCAGTGAGAAGTCCTGTTTGCTCTTTGCAGACCGTTTTGCGAATTCCAGGGCAGGAAGGCTGTTTATTTTTCCCACATCTGTTTTGTGCTCATCCTTTGTGGCATTGTTTGCTGGATGCTCTTCTTTCTTGCTTCCTCTGAAATGGGTAATTTGCACTGTTGCAAGATGGTGAAACTAAATCTGATTCTGCAGAGCTGTTGTGCCAGTGTTTTTCTTTCAAACGGTGTTTTGTGTTCAGAAGCTATTTTAAATGAATTCTATAGAGCATTGCTATGATACTTAAAGCTATACATTTTAGTTTTACTCAGTAAAAATCATATTTATCTGTTGCAGAGCCAGTTCGTTTTTTTTTTTTTTTAATACTGATTTAATATTAGGTGGCCACAGGTGAAAATTGACTTGTGATTGGATTTAATTACAGCATATTTGAAAGACTAGCTAAGATGCTCCTTATTTCGATTGCAGAAACCATACTTCTGTCTGGAATTTTACAGTTAAACTCCAAAACGTATGAGGGATCTGGCTGCAACTTCAGTGACTCATACTGTTATATTACCTCATTTACTATGAAGAGCCTGGTTGAAACTTCATCAGAAGAAATGTTTTATTTTCCTATTTTCCTTCATAGTATGTAGTTCATTGTGCTGGTTTATCTTTAATAATAGTCTAGACCGATAATCAAATACAACATGGCAAAGTCTCCATTTTTTTAGGCACATCAGCCTTTCTGACTTCAGTTTAGCAGGATGTCTGTACAGGGGCTATAGAAAAATACTTGAGTGAAAACTTACTGTGGTAACTCCATGCTAGAGAGACAGTTACAGGGCTGTCTGCAGGCCTTTCTTGTCTTTCTGAACAATCTGTTCAAATCCTAGCTAAATTCTACCTACTAGATCAGCTTCACCACCCTTCTTTCTTTGCTTTTTTTTTCTTTCTTGGAAGTAATCCCAGGTATTGTCAAAATTATCCTTGTTTCATCTGATACTTGAACCTCTGTTACTCTATGGAGGTTTTATTACTTCTGTTTCCTTCTTTATGGTGTACTTTATAGAATAAAATCCAATGAGTAGGCTTCACAAGATTGTGCAGGCTTGAAGAAGTCTCTGTAGATTGTCTAATCTCATGCCACAGGTTAACTCAGGGTCCATCAGAGCAGGTGGCTGAGGGCTGTTTCCAGTTGGGTTTTGAATGTCTCCAGCAATGGAGAGTCTACAGCCTCTTTGAGCAACCTGTTTCAGTGTGTGAGCGTCCTCACAGTCAAACACATTTCTTAAGTTGAAATACAGTTTTCCTGTACTTTGATTTGTACCCTTTGCCTCTTGTCCTTTCACTGTGCACCCCTGAGAAGAGTCTAGCTCAGTTTTCCTTACTCGGGATGGAAGTGCATCACTTATTTATACATGAGGTATTTATACACATTGAGATATCTCTCAGATTTTTCCTCTTCAGGCTAAACAGTCCCAGCTCTCTCAACTTCTTCCAATGTGACAGGTGCTTCAATCTGCCTCCTTAGTCATCTTAATAGTTCTTCCCTGGACTTGGTCCAGTATGTCCCTGTCTCTGTAGTGTGGAGTCTAACACTGTGCACAGCTCTCCAGATATCTCACCAGTACTGATTGTAGGGGAAGGACACATACCTTGACCTGGTGGCAACACTCTGATGATTACAGCCCAGGATGCTGTTAGCCTTCTGTGCAAGGACACATTGCTGGCTTCTTTTGTATTTCTTTTTCACCTGCACCCTAGGCTGTTCTCTGTGATGATTCTTCCAACTGGTGGCTCTCCAGTGTGTGCTGGTGCATAGGCTTATTCTTTTCTGGGTTCAGGGCTTTCCATTTCCCTTTCGTTGCCCTTCCCAAGTTTCCTTTTCAAGCAATTCTCCTGCCCGTCTGGGTTCCTTTGACAGGCAGTGCACACACCTAGTGCATCAATCATTCTTTCCAGTTTTGTAGCATCTGCAAATATGCTGAGGGTGCAATGAGTCCCTTCTTCCTGGTTGTGAATGAAGTTTTGAGCAGTACTGGTGTTCTATTACTGACCCCTGGAGTACATCGCTAGTGACTGTTCTCCAGATGGACTTTGTGCCCCTGACCACAGCTCTTTGAACTTGGCACTTTAGGCAGTTTTCAGTCCACCTCACCATCTGCTTTTGTAGTCTGTACTCTATCAGTTTGTCTGTGAGGACAACCATTATAAATGGCAGTGTCAGAATCTTTACTGAAGTCAAGATAAACATCTACTGCCTTCGTCTCATCTGCCAAGTTCCTTAATCATTGCAGGAGGCTACCAGGCTGGTCAGGAGTAATTTTCCCAGTGTCAAATCCATGCTGACTGCTCCCAGTCATCATCTTGTCCTTACTGTGTCTAGAATAGAAATAGCTTCTCTTTTGCCCTATTGCCTTCCCAGGCACTGAGATGAGGCTTCCCAGCCTGCAGTTTCCTGGCTTTTATGGTGTTTTTCATACTTTTTAGTGCTGTAGGCAGAATTAATAAGAATAATGACCAACTATTTATAGAAATACCCTTTCTGTTGAAACAGTAAGGAATACAGAAAACAGCAGCCTTAGTTTGTCTTTCCTTCTTAGAGAAAAAAATGCTTTAAAAAGGCAAAGTGAGTATAGACTCTTGATAGCACAAAACACTGTTCTGCATAATGTAGGGAGAATTGACTGGGGTAGGAGAGGAGTGTGGTAATTTTGGACTTGACATCAAATTCATGGGAGAAGAAAATGAAGGACAGAAAATATCTTAGGTTTCAAGTAGTATACATTAGTTCAATGTAGTATTATACTTGAGAAGTACCTTTCACAAATAAGAAACTGAGTTTGCAGTAGTGTTCTGCTTTCATTCAGAATTTATTTTTTTCTCACTGAAACAAATATCTAATTTATATTATAAATTAAATGGGGAATAACTTAGATATCTATTTTAGCTGGTCACCATTTAGCCTGGAAAATGGAGTGCTGCTTAAATGGTTCTTAACCTGGGGAAAATCTTCTTGGACATCCAAATGCTGTAAGAACAGCCTTGATCTTCTCAGGTTCCAGTTTTTACTCATGTGGTTGGTAAACTTGATATTGTTAGGCTTAATGAGATTATGAATAGTTTGACTAGAGAAATTATCTTTGCAGAGAATTCTTAATGGAAAAACTGGCACAATCTTCTGCTTAGCTCTTAGTTCTTAGCCATTCCTCTCACTTGATGACATGCAAGTCACATTCACAGACAGCAGTTGCCAGATGTGTTGAAGTTCAGCAGATTGTGGCTTTGGACATGGATGCACAAATATTTTCTGCCTCTGGCAGATACAGTACAATGTTTTTGGTAGAAAAGTAGCGATTTGTTTTCCTTTCAGATGTAAGTCTAAGTTAAGCTCTGTAATTTCTCTGTTGATGCAATAGGAGTCACTTATTCTGATGTGTGTTATTCTGACCCTATATATTAGGGTCAGGTTTTTAGGCCATCATACTTAAACCAGCCCATGGAGATGATTTGGGTGCTGTGCACTAACTTTCTGTTTTGAGGTACTTGGATAATTTTGTAGGTGGCTTCTGTGTTTCCTGAGCTCATAAAGCCTGAACTGATGTTAAGACCTTCCCAGAGGATGCATATCCCTGTAACATCTTGCAACTACTTAAGGAGCCTTGTGGGCTGAGTTGTGAGTAGAAAGTGCTCCTGTGTGAACACACAGAGGTTTGATTACTGGCATGTTCTTCCATTTTAAATTGAAATGTAATGTAAACAGGCTTTTATGCTTTTAAATTTTATATATATTTTGCAAATGAGCTTCAGTGACTTACATGCTATTTTTGAATGGGTGTAATAGTAATTTCCTCTGCTGACAAACAGAAGCTGTGGATATGCTCCTTTGAAGAATACAATTTCTAAGCTGTGTGCTACTATGTGCAGGTCGTGTATTTACTTCTCTTGACTAACTTTGAAGGAGGACTGAAAAATAATGAATTCTACTATCAATAATCTTGTGTGAGTTGGAAGCCTTCTATCCTTTTTCCTGATGCAATGGTGGTGGAATAAAATGCATCTGTGTCTTTATTTAGAGTTTTGGAAGGCTCTCATTCTCTATGCACTCAATGGGATAGGCTGTTTCTAATTAAAGAATGCCGCTGATTTATAACTTACTTGAAACAACTTTTAACTTAGATCAGTTCTCAAGTTATCTTTGAGGGCTTCTTTTGCCCTACAGAGTCTATGGGTAGAATTGCCTCTACTTGAAGTGAAACTCATTGGAAAACTACTTAGGTGGGACAAAATAGCAGCCTTCCAGTACCTGTGAGGTGGTTATGAAAAAGCTCAAGTCAGGCTCATTGCTGTGGTAAGCCAACAAGCATAAATCAAAGTGGGAAGTGTAACTGCACATAGGGGCAAAGCTTCTTCACTGTGAGGGCAGTCAGGCACTGGAACAACTCATTTGCCCAGAGAGGCTCTACAGTCTCATACGCCTCTGTCTGTATGTAGTTGATATAGTGGGATCAGAAACAAGTTACAGTGAAGGCTGTAACAAGTCTGAAACAAATGGGTGTGAATTATAGCAATTGCAGATGGTCACATTGTACCCAGTGCAATCAAGATTTTATTTTCTCCCTTCCTCCTCCATGCATGACTGCTACTGGATCATAGTTATTGTGGCATAAAAACTTGAGAGAGACATCAGGATGGATTTGTGGCATGGCCAGACTTCAATGGGTTAGGACATGTTGCTACTGGGAATGTAATGTGCTCTCCCTGCAGTGTACCTCTAATTGTTTTCATCTACATATACTCTGGCTGCATGCAGAAGACAAGTAAAACTCAGATATATACCAATTTCAACTAAAACAGCCTGTTGTTAAGAGCCACTAGCTCAAATCAAGCCACATTTTTTTGCTTAGCTTTATGTTGGTCTGCTTCAAAGTGTTACTTATTCTTTGTCTGGTGTTACTTTTTATCTGCTTGTTGGTATTGAGCTTCCTTTAATGAGTATTTTCACCTGCTCATTTGTCAGAGATATTTTTTCTTTGTCCTTAAATCTTTTTGTATACTTCTACCATCATTTTACTTTGAAGATGCTTTTCTAGTCTTTACTGTGTCTAAAAGACTGAGCTCTGGGAGTTTTAAGTTGAAATATTTTAAATACTTTGAATACTTTAGATAGTATGTAGACTTTGCTTAAATGCATCATGAAGAGCTCAAAAATTTACCTGTGTAAGTTTGCCCAATCTCTAAAGATGCATTCAGCAACAGAAGAAAAAAAATATGTATATTTGAATTGCAACTTGAAAGAATTGTATGATATTGGAGCCTCATCCATTTATTTCTGGACACTACCAAAAGACTTTATAGTCTAAGTTATCACAATGTTAGAAGAGATTCTTCAGTACATTTTCTGTTGTTCACACCACTAATGCTTCATCTCCTCTGAGCTCTCTGCTTGAGAAACACAAATATTTGTAACTCAGTTGGAAAACTGAACAGTCACAGTATGGAATATCTCATCACTGTTTCTTCAGTGCTTCACTTTGAGCTTCGTGTCAGTTCTGGAAGAGTTCAGTTGGTGAAACTGAAATTTCTCTTCTTGCCTTGCCCCAGGCAAACATGGCCTGCTAGGTAACTGTGCTATGTGTCTGACACCACACATTGAAAGATGGTGTGGTGGAGTGTTTGTGGTTGTTTTTACTCTAAGTAGCTGTAGTTCTTTAAAATCTACAGTCTTGGATTCCATGATCCACTGTGCTTATCTTGGATTTCAGCTTGAGAGAGAAACTCACGCTTGTTGCAGTATGTTTTGGATAGGTCTTATTTCAGACAAAATTAAGCATCAGGTCACCTGAAAAAGTTGGAACTGTTGGAGAACCATGTGAAATAGTGAAGCATTTTAAAAATAGTAAAGTATTTTCTGGACTCCTTGTGTGGCTCTTTCCAAAGATCAGAAATTCTTCCTGGTGACTGTTGAATGGGAAGCTGTTGTGTACTGTGATACTAGACTGTTGTTTCAGACTTGCTCTGCGTACTTTTCCCCATTCACTTGTGTTTTCATAGCATTGTTTTAGACAGAACTACCTACTGTAATCTTGAAAAATGTATTTCAGTGGAGTCTAGTTCATAAAATCTCCTTACAGAAAACTCAGCAAATTGACTCTTTTAAAAGCATCTGTTATAACTTGTTAGATGTAAAGAGTAGTTGAAGCCTCTTTTTGAAGTATAATAAAAGACATATTTCCTATTATTGCCTTCATGAAAATTAATAATGTTTTATGTTCTTGGTCACAGACAATAAGAAATGGTCAAATTTTTGGCAGAGAAAGCTTAGTTCCAAAAGAGTATTTAGTGAGTGGGATAAAGCTATTCAAAGTAAAAGATATAAAATGCAGGATTCATAGCAGATAAGTAATTTTACTTGTGTGTTCCCTCAATCTATGTAGTGCTCAAAGAACAAACATCTTAGTTTTGTGAAAGGCAAAGTAAAATTGTGTGTTGAAACACCAATTTGAAGTTCCAAGCTCGCTAGGTAGAAACTGTTGAGGCAGGAGGGTAATGCTGTTTATTGCTAGTTTAATTAATGAAACTTGATTTATTGTCCATAACTTAGAATTGAAAGCCTGTAGAGCACCAGATGCATAAGTATGTTAAAGGTATACTCAGCTGTTTGGGGTATATGAACTACAGGAAATAACAGAAACTCCTGATCAAAGGTATTAACTCTTTGTATGAGGTTAAATACTAGAGACCATATTTTGCCCATGAAGTATCCTGAGTGATCCTGTGTATCCTTGTAAGACTGTTGTTGCATTTAGTGAAAGGGAGCCTGCCTGACAAACTTGATTATCAAGTAATTTGTCATTGTACTAGAAAGGCTTTTTTGTATTATACAAAACTGCTACAAAAATGCAGATACTGAGTAATTCCGTTGCCCTTTCAGTAACACCTCATCATTACTGTCTAGTGTCCAAACTTAATAGAGTTATTAAGAAGTATCAACAGATACTTTTGTCCTGAAAAGCTGATTAGAAAATGATCTTTTAGTCTTTATCCTGCATGCTTTTCCATGTAATTTTGTATCTGTAATCATGGATTTAGAGGTTTAAGTCTCTATTTAGCTAAGAGAAGCTGTGAATGAATTTTTTTTTTTTTTACTTACACATTTTTTCATTTGTTTCATTTTCAAAATCTCTTGGGATTGCAAATATAACTTAGTGGTTATATTTGTGGTCCTGGCATATACTTCTGTACATAAATTTGCTAAAAGTCAAAAAATACCTATTTTTAAATGATCTTATTTTGAAAATGCAGTGGATGCAGAAAGAGTAAAATATATCACTTTCTTGTATTTGTGTAGGGATGGTTTTCTTCTTAAGTAGAGTTCAAATCAGAAGGCTTCTGCTAATCATTAATTTATAGCTCTTTCTTTTCTTTGGAAATTTTTCGTTCTACTAATTTGGAAATGTGACTTGCAAGATCACAATCCAGATTGTTTAGGTTTCTGCTGGATTAAGAATTTTTTTCCTAATTAATAAAATGCATTGTCATTCATCTCTCTTATCCCAGTAGTGTAGTCTTTCATTTTCTGGTTCTTTCACTCTAATTTTTCTTTTAATCTCTGGATGTGTGATTTAGGTTTCTTCTGCTTAGAGAAATCAGGATTTCTGATGCTTGACTTACAGAAGAGAACCTGACATTAAGACTGAGAATTATGGATATCTACCACTCAAAAAGCTGACTGCTTGCTTATGTATTGAAGTGTGGCAGCAAACCTCTGTGTGCATGAAAATATTTCTCAGGTTATTTTACTCTCATCAGTAGTCACATTGAGCTTTAAGGGAGCAATAGCTAACTGAACTAAACTATGGAGCTATGTAAAATTTTATTTTGAATGTCTCTGTGTATCTCCGTAGAAATTTCTGGAAAAAGCTTTAAATGGAAAGGCCATTATATGGAACAATGTTTATGAAAAATTAGCCCAGAAAGTCTAAACAGGCTTAATTATTTAAGTTCAACCCTAAGACTAACAAACAGGAAAATCTGAGCCTTTATGAAATTCCAGTACTGAATTTCTCAGGACTGATGTCCAGTATATTTTTTTCACCTTGTGTCATGTCTTGATAGCAGTTTATTGATGTAACGTAACCACCGTAATGATTATATTTTTATGTATATGTATGTGCATTTATATGTATATATCTGATAGGCCCATGCAGTCTGGTTTCCATGAGTGCCTTGAATTATTGAGAGATTGTGCATTGCAAACTGATTTGTTATAAATTTTATGGGATGCAAAATTTTTTTCCAGTACATTGCTTTTCTTGAATGGCTGGTAGCACACGTGGTGCTTTGCTTGAAAACAACCTAAAACCTGTTCTGAGCTTGACTTCTTGACTGGGATGACTGTATGATCCAGGGCTCTTACTTACACATGGTAGAAGGAATAATCTGCATTGTATGTTTAGAAAAGATCACAAAGATAGAATATATTTGCCTTGGCTAGTGGCTGTTCTATTGTCTGTGGGTATAGTACAGAGGGCTTTGATTGTGTCACCTCAGCAGCTGTGACCCTGGCCAGCATGCTCAGTGAGAATCTTCAAAGACAAATGGGCACCTTCCAGATTTCAGCTGCAGTTTTTTTCTTTTGTATGCTGTCTTATGTACAACTGATTGGGTTCTATTTTTTAAAATTTACCTTCCTCCAAGTTCCTATCTTTACAGTTAAAGAGAAGAAAGCTGCATGAAAAAACTTCCTTGTAATGCCAAATATAAGCTGTGACTCCTTGGGATTTTTTTACTTTATTTGATCAGGGTTTCTGTAACAGCTTCCTTTGCTGTTTATAAATTTATATAAATAGGTTATATGGATCTTTAGACATATTATCTTGTTACTGAAAGTGTATACATTTGATACGCGCTCCCTTGAACCTTTTCATGGTCACAAAAAGTCTATCTGCTTCATTATACTTAGAGGAACGTCGGGTTGGTAGGGAATTGAATTTACACTGCTGATTTTGTATTTTTAGCTTTCATGTTGTTCATGCAGGATGGAGTCCTGACTTAGTGATTGGTTCACACTGCAGAGATTCAAAATCTTTCATAAAATAGGTAATATGGTCTGCTGGGGAAACCAGAAAATGTAATTAGCCCATGGTAAATTTACTACTGGACCATGTCTCCGCTAATGGACCTTTCTGGTCTTTAAAATCAGCTTGTTACAACACTGGGATTCCAACTCAAAGTGGTTGCATTGCATTGCTGTAGCATTTGTAATTTAACACAACTTTTTCTTTTCTTTCCAAAGGCGCCTAAACAGAAATAACCTCCAGTTGCTTTCTGAACTGCTCTTTCTGGGGACGCCGAAGTTATACAGGCTGTAAGTAGGCATGGCCCAATAACTACTGTTCGGGAAAGTTTGGATTTGGTCTGTTATTGTCTTGCATTAGGATTTGTCTTTTGCCTCAAATTGGGCTAAAGTATGTCTTGAAACATTGGTATTTTGTTTAAGCTGTGTACTTTCTTCGACTACTTTGCCAGTTTTTTTTTTTAAATTTTATTTTATGTCTAGGTCAGATACTGATACTTGTATGAGAATATTGTCATTGATTCCCACTTCTGTAAGGAAGTTTTGCTGAAAGAATACTTTGATTTTCCTTTTCTCCTGTTTGGGTTTTTTTTAATTGTTTCTGTGTTAAAAGAATTAAAAAATGCTTGTGGAGATTCTGATGCAGAGATGCAGCACTGTATAAGCACTTTGGTTTTGTGATGTTTTGCTTTTGTGGCTGTACCCACTTGGCCAAAAAAAGGACAGCATTGGCAAAAGCTAGGTCTTTAGAGAAGTCTCTCCTGTGTCCCTTCACAGAGAATACAAAGCTAGTAACTCAAGCTCTGGTAAGAAAAAAAACTATGAAATGCTTTACCTTAAATGAAAATGACAACAAATCGAGTAACAAGTTTTTTGTTTTGATTGTATTGCTTGGTTTGATAACATTTTACTCTAGGCAATATTTTAAAATACATGGTTTGACCCATTGTCCTTTCTAAGAAGTTGCTTAATTTGGTTGCAGTTGAAATGTGAAATAAAGTTTAGATTCTGGTTTATTTGAACAAAATAAATTGTAAGGTACCTTTAAGTTACAGTATGTATTATGGAAGGGATAATACATGACATGCATAAGTAGGCTTTGGCAAGGTTGTTTCTGTTAATTTTAATTTCGATATAGGTTTGAAATGTTTTAGACTTCAGGTGAGATTTCAGCTGTCAAAGTTGCTGGTTAATACTGGGTTTCATCACTTGTGTGCTTGGAAAAAGAAAATAGAAGGTGGAAGAAAGAGGGATTCCTCTTGTTTCCACTTTAGTATATAGAATTATGTTTGAGAATGTGATGCTTTTAGTTTTAGTTGATTTTTATCTTACTATTGTGAAATAATACTTCTTTTTTTCCCTTCTTATAGCGATATACAATAGCAAGCTGAAAGTAACTCCTATTATTGCAAACCTTTGTGTATTTTGTTTTATTCCATTGCCTTAGACGTATGCTTGATTTCCAGAAATTCCCTGTAGATGTAATGAGTTCTTAAATGACTAGGCCAGGAAGCTGATGAAGGCTTTTTTCCTGACAAACAAAAATATTTTGCTCTGCTGTAATATTATAATATATTCAAATATGATATTATATATTAACAATTCAGTCTCTTATAATTTCCATCAGCTGGGATAAAGACATTACTTCTATCAGGAAGGAAATGAAAGGGATTTATGATCATTTTATTATTCCACCTACAGTGTAATGGTTGCTACCTAGATTCATATAAAATAGAAATGAGCCATAATTTTCAGACAAAAAATGGATACACACTTCAGTAAAAATCATACTTGATGATACTTATTTCAGAATTGTGTATTTGATAGATGCTAGTCTTAAATCTGTAACGTCCTTTGACATAAAGCACACAACTGCTCATAGTGTATTTGGAGGAAAGTAAGAGATCACTGGCTTCACAGTATTAAATTTCCTCTGCCTAAGGGTTATTGTTGATCAGACCATGAAAGTGAATGTCTGGTTATAATGTATTCACGTTCAAAAGAAAATATGAATGATAGTAAAAAACTACAGCTGCTTAGCTCTAAATTTGTAATTAAAAAATGCCAGACCAACAAAGTCACTGATGTTAGTTAAATGTGGTCAGTTTCCAGATCATATGTAGCTTGTTCCATTTGAAGAGTACGAAGTGATTTGGTTTTTTACATGTATAATTGTATATGCTTAGATGTATTTTCATCCAAATAAATATTTTTCTAAGGAGAGTTAAAGTTCTCTAAACATGATCAATAATATATATATATTTTGCTTTGAGTTGAGTATTTATTTTTGGCTTTTAACAGCTAATCAAACAGTGTGTATACTGCGGGGTTTCAACATACTATTGAGCTTCTGTGAATAATAATTACCATTTGACCCTTGGCTGTAAATGAGATGCCAGGTGAAGAAGCACATATGCTTGTTGTGTAGGCTAAATGCAATATAAAAGAAAGAGGTTACACTGTATATGAATTATGATTCGACACAGTTGGTTGCCGCCAGCGGCCGGCTATGCTTTCCCTTTGCTGTCTGCTCCAATTTCTCTTTGGACGGGTTGAGAGAGCACTGCATGTTCAGGTCAAGATGTTTGCCTAGAAATAGTAGTACAGTTGCAGCTGTGTTTGCTGGAGCAGGAGACTAGTTTAAATAGCATCACCATTTATCCAGTCCATTAACAGAACTCTGTAAAATAATACCAACTCTGCATAAACTACAGGACAGTGTAATAAAATTACAAGCACTTGTTGACAGATGGGAAGTGTAAGTAGAGGAAAGCAATAGGTTGAGAATTTAAAAGAGACAGTGCATTATTTTCTGTGTCTAAAGACACTTAATTTCAAAGGTAGTTAAATTATTTTTCAGGTTACTTTCTTTCCAGTTTAGCAGCCTTCCAAGAAATCTCCTGGAACTAGTTAAAATGGATAATTTTAGTCAAAACAGAAGCTGATTTTTCCATTAAGAGCTATCTACAAAGGTGTTTTGACATAAATATTTCAGTAGGAACCAGTTAATGCTAAAAATAGCATGAAGAGTGCTGTAGGATATATTAATCTTACCTTGCAAGCAATCTCTCAAAGCACAATGTACATGAACCTCTGTTTTGATGCAATACCATTAAAATAAAGGTGCTGTTTGAAATCCCTTGGGATAATATTCTAAGTTCTTGCTCAACAAGTAGTATTCCTGCAAGGAGGAGATGCATTCCTTGGTGACCTGTATGCCCACTCACTCTTAAGTTGTGTAGGGATGGTACCTTAGCATAGAGAACGACTACAGCCTAGTGAGTGCTTATCTGAAGCAAATAGATTTTGACTGCTTACTTTGGCTGGTTAGATCACAGTTCATTGATTGCTGTTTGCTGCAGGATACCAAGTGCTGGACCCAAGCTGTTTGAAAAATCAGTTTTAAAAGATACCTTTATTAATCAGTGGCATGTAAAGGTTATTGAATTACATGCACAAAGCTTGTCCCTTTTGATTTACTTTTCTTGCGCTTGGAATGTGTTAAGTTTTTTTACTGACTAATATTTGTATAACTTGGGCAATGCTGGCTTTGAAAAAAAAATCAACCTTTGTAGCAAATGTGGTCTTATGCATGTTTCATTTCTAATGTGTGTACTTGAAGGTACACACTGTGAATATTTCTCCTTTAAAGGGAAAAACACCCAAAACTTAATGTAGTCTGATTAATAAGCATCACTTTTGAGATGTCTGTTAGTCACTAAAAAATTCCTAACAGTAAATAATTACAGGGAAAAAGTACTAAGCATCAAAAAAACATAAAAAAATTATCTTAGGCCAGAACAACAGCACCAGCAGCAACAACAAAACATGCCGTACGGGGGGCCCTTGCAAAAATTCCTCCTGAATTAATTTCTGCCAGCTATGATTAAAGTGTGTGGTACTAGATGTGTCAGACACCATAGTTCTCTGCTTCATTTTACTCTTGGCCTCTTTGGCCCCTGCCACAATAAATCCCACAATGGTTCGGCAGGAATTGCAGGTTACAGTTGCCAGGGTTACCGTTGTCCGGCCGGACCGACATCATTACTCATCCCGGCCGGCAGCCCCGGCCCGCGGCCGCTCCCGGCGCGGGGAGCCGGCGGCCCGGGCAGCTTCTCCCACTGCCTCTCGCTGCTGCTGCTGCAGGAGGTGCCGTTTGCATCGCTCGCTGAGGGTTGTTTTGCTTTTATCTTTGCCGAGAGAGAAGAAAAGGAAAAAAAACCGCAAAACAAACCACATCAGATAGGAAGGGAAAAAGATAATGAGATGGTGCATGTAAGGTGCTACAACAAGGACTTTAAAATATTGTTAAGTGCTGGACTCCCTATTATGATTTTGTCATATTTCATTTAACAGTAATCGTGGTAAGTGAGACTATGGTCATAATTTTGTAGAAAAGACACTTCAGTCTGAATCTGTTTTAACTACTTAATAAAGGAATCACTCATTAGAAAAATGCTCACTATCGCAAAGCCTCTGAAATGTTCCAACTGCAAACACCTGCTCTGGGTGTTAAATCCAATGAGGGGCAAAAATGAGTTTCCCCTTTTCAAAAGGCAATATTGAAGATTTTTTTCTCCTTTTGAGAGTAGATTGTTAATGGAACTGCTGTCAGGTAAACACAGTGGGTTGGTTTCAACTGTGCTGCAGTAACATTACAGTGTGCTCCACTTTATTGCAGAGGTGGGCTGGATGGACAACAATATAACAAACATTTATTCAAACATGAATTATGATGCCACCTTGTTGCTATATCCTCCCCAGGATAGTGTGTTGAGGTGTTTTGCTCACTTGTTTGAGTTTTTGTGATTTGTTATGGTGTGTTCCAGCAGCATGCGCACAAGGCAACTCCATTTTTTTTTTTTTTTTTGTTTCATGTGATAGAACTGAATTTTACCATATCAGATCCAAATGGAAGCAAGTAAGTCTTCCCTACATTCTATCAATCTGGCTTATGTTTTGACTTGTATTTTTTTTTACCACAGTTGCTTAGTTCAAGTACAAGAATGTTTGAATTGTTTTATCTTGCCAATTAAGTTTAGTTGGCAAGAATATAGCAATTGTACTGCTAGTTAGTTTTTAAATACTAGCATTATTTTGTTAGCATCACCCTTGAACTGTGACTACTGTTCTTAGAATGTAACTATATTTCAAAATTATTATTTAGCGAAGACATACTGCATATTCGGTTAGGTATAAATGAGTATATAGTTCTGGCTTTGTGGTATTGTAAGCTAGTAATTAAAAAGAAGTCTTTAATATATGAGTAATTTCTAATCTTTCTTTGCAGTGTGAAAGCACATTTATTGGTTTGCTACATCAGTGCATTTTTGCTAACAAGAGGTCTTCTTGTCCCAATATGGAATGTTTTCAGGGTGAAGGTGGTCCCTTATGCTGCATAGCCACTGCCAGTTACTTTTCTGAGAGTTTATTTTTGTATAATCCCAATTAGTAGACAGACAGGCCTATCTAAAAAAAAAAAAGAATAAATGTGTCTTAAAAATATGCTCATTAAGGTTCATTGCCTGTAAGAATAAACGAAAGTAACTAAGAACATGTTACCTCTGTGCTAGGTTTGTAAAACCTGTTCTCTGGTGTTCATTTCTGGTATGGAAGAACTAGGAAATGAGCTTTTGTGAGACATTATAAAGACTCTTACTTTTGTTATGTTCTCGTTTTTAATGTAAACACAAAAGGGAATTGGGAGCTCAAATACTTGCAATTTGTCTCACATGTGCATCTTTTTTCTGGTCCTGCCACCACTTGCTTGTACCTTGAGCTTTCATTCTCTGCAATAATGTTTCAAAATTGAAAACTCTGTCATGTCAAGGTACTGAATAGAACAAAAAACACTACTGTAGCTTTGCTTCAGACATAAGCCTTACTGATATGGCAGGATGGCATTTTAGAGATTTTTGGAAGTGCAAAAATGCTTACAATTCATCAGGTAATTGAAAACAAGTATTGCTTGTATGCATTTGGTGTACAACCTGCAGTAGCTATATCCTAGCAACAGCAAGCATTCAGCCTTAGATTCAGCTGAGTGGAAATGTAGGTAGAACCAGAATGAACTTTTGAAATGTAGTCAGAAAAAAAAAAGTAAAATGAACTATCACTCTGTGCAATTACTGGACTTCAGAGTTTGCTATGTTACTCTTCCTGCCCTTTGTTATAGAATCTCTTAATCTGTTGGCTTTTTGTGAGCTATGCTTTCTTTTGGATTTGCATGTCACCTGCTATGGTCCTGTGAAGGAAAAAGATGCTGTACCAAATATACAGAAATCAGGTGAATTGTTGTTACTGGTAGTTATAGTATGAGATTTTTGAAATTGGAAACAAACTATTTTATTGTGAAATGATGCTCTCTATGAGGATATTTATATTTTTTACTTTTGAAATAATTGAAAACTGTCTTTGAATTGTGGTCCAATTTGCCTTTATTTTTTAATTATAAAAACATAATTTTGTTGATTTTTTTTTTTTATAAGCGCTATTTCTTTTTTATGGGATAAAATGGCAAATTGGATGGACTGCTGGGGCTGTAAACTAATTCTGATGTGGGCAGATCACTAACTCTTTATGTAAGCTGCATTATTGAGTGATATAGTTGACTAATTTCAGCAAAAGATATCTATAGGGATATCCAGGCTTTGGAATTTGATCCTTGTGGGTCCCTCCCAACTCAGAATATTCTGTGGTCCTTATAATTATTGATTATTTTTCATTAGAACAAACACTCAAAAACTGTTCAGTCACTTTTAACCTTAATTGGAAATTTATGTTAAACACCATGCAAACAAAAATATGAATTACAGCAATTATTCTCAATCAACATCAGTATCTGTGTTTCTTAAAAATTTTTATGCTATTAGCTGCTGGCATTTAAATATATCTAGTGTGAAAACTAGAATCATATTAATTACTCAAGCCATAGCTCTATTTAAATAGCATGGTAGTATTCAGAGTAATTGAGAGGTCTACTTTAGCTATTGTGATTTTGGTCCTTTGACCCCAAGCATAAATAATTATCTTCTGTGTCTTTGTTGATATCATAGCAGTGAAAGCTGAGAATTGCGTTTTAATGCAAAAATAAAAGTGGCTGTTTTTGGATCACCTGTAACCATATTCATGTCCAGTCTGAATCAGTCCTTGGCTTGTTCCTGGAGGGTTGACCTTGAAAGCTTTAGTAAATTGTGATACAGGAAACCATTTAGTCGGGAGTTAAGTAGAAAACTGAAACTCAGTGAAGGAAGTCATGAAAAGTAAAAAAGCATGTTGGAGGAATTGCCGTTATTATGTGGTGCAGAAACATGGTGTGAAATGCTATAAAGAGGACATCTGTAAGTCTTGGCTTTGAAAAGAGTGGACATTTAAGTGCAGCCGTGTCATCTTGATTAAAAAAAAAAAAAGAGCAGAAAAGAGGAATAAATCAAGCCAAGGGAAAATCTGAAAGTATAGAGGCTTGTCCCTGTGATGGTAGGTTTCTTCTACAAGTGGAAGATTAAAGCCTGAAGTTACTGAATAGCTGAGAAAAGTCCAAAGAAAAGTTGATTGCTTCCCCTCCAAGAGTTCCAATTGATTGAAAAAAGCCTAATTTAAAGTTCTGTTTGTTCTGTGTCTTAAACCATCAGAATTTTCTTTTAGAACTGGGGGAATGCTCTGGAAGAGAAAGAATCCAAGGATAAAAAGTCATTGCAGGCCAACAATTGTTCCTAATCCTCACAAAATGCTGGAGAAATTAAATTTATTCTTTATTGCTCAAAGTGTTACCTAGGTCACTGGGCGATGGGAAAATTGAACTGGAAGTCGAGTAGGCACAATCTTTGTTTTGTGTCTAGATGCTTAACCTTAGACACGACAAGGCATCTTAGGGTGTTGTGGGAACTTGGTTCAGAGTATTAACACCAGGACGTTTATTACCCTGGATTTATAATGGGCTATGCTGTCAGTAGATGAAAATGTTGTGTTTACATTTCAGTGTTAAATGATCATTTAATTAACACCTAAGAGAAAAAAAAGAAAAAACCCTTGTGAAATTCTTAGCAGCTTTTATTGTTGGTTTCCGTGGAGGTTTTAATATCCAAGTTATGCTGCGGTTGCTTCTATAATACAGCTAGAAAAGACATTTATGAAGGCAATCAAGAAGGATAGACAGTTTAACCCCTGTTGACCCTTCATCCTGAATGTTGATTTATATAGCATTTTAAATGCATTGAATTTGTTTTAAAGCTTTGAAGTTACTCACACAGCTTTCAAACAACATATTTTTCTGTATAAAAATATTTCCCAAAGTGTACATTCTTATAAAGAGTATAGTTTTTCTTAGAAAATAACTAATGTATATAGAATTTAGCAACAAAAATTTTACTGTAGTTAAAAAAAATAAAGTCGTTGTTTTGCCAGATTTGCATATATGTTCTTGATACAAACTTCTCTAACAAAAACAAAAAGGAAGTTTGAAACAGACATCACATCGTGTTCTGGTTGCAGTAGCTACTGTCTGAATTCTTCAAAAGGAATAGGAAATTGGCAAGGGAAAGAACATCACTACAAAATTGCGTATCCACTTTACCCAGCACAGATCTACTTCCATATGTTCCATTGTATCAAAGTCAAGGCTATCTAAAAGGTTTAATTTGCTCTGGGTCCCTCGTAATGCTTTTTGTTGTAATGTTTATCTACAAATGCTTTCTGCAATAATGTTGCCCTAGAAAGCTTGTTTGAATAGGTTTTTTTTGTATCCTAGATATAGTGCTAGATGAAATGCTCTTTGTTAAAGAGCAGATGCTTTTCAACTGATGTGTCTTGACAAACACACTGTAGTAAAAATTGAAATTACATACAGGTTTAGAGATGGTTTTGGAGGTTGTTTGTGTATTATTTGGTCTTTGCTCAGGGAATAAACCCCACAATTTTAAAGCATGTTAAGAGAATAAAAATAAAAAGCACAGCAAAACTTAGGTCAATTATTGGTGATCCACAAATTTTATTTGGTTTCTTTTGTATTTCCTGATGATTATATCCTTCTCACATGTCAATAACTGAGTTAGAAAATGCAGATGGAATCTGCTGATACAGTAAATGTTCCTTTTTTCACGTAACTGACATAAACCATCTAATACTTCATGAAATATTACAGCTGCAGTGAGACTTCTATCTTGCCAGTGGGATCTAAATGTTTTTCAGACTTCTCTGAATATATTTATTAAGTAGTAATTTAATATTCAGCTAGAGATTTGCATTTGCTTTTGTGTGAAATATTTGAGCATATACAGTTAAAGCAGTGTATTGCACTTTCAGTCCTTTCTTCAGTGTTTTTAATTGAAAAATAATTCTGCAATATCCATTTCTGAATTGACATGTTGGATGAAGGAGCCTTAGGATGTGCTTAGGATAGATAAGAAAGGCTTACCCTGTACTATGCGCAGCTTGCTCTCTTCTCAGTCGTGGTAGAGCTTGTAGGTTTGCTGTGCTGCTGAGTGATTAAGATGAGAAATGCATGTGGGAAGACTTAGGCTACACTTTCTACATGCAGACCAGTAAACTTCAGCTGAAACGACACTGAACTGTTTGGGACTCAGAGGCATGGTGGGAAGGTCACAGAAATTATCTAAGTACCAATTAAAGGGACTCTCATTATGGTAAGGAAAGTCCCAATATATAAAGTGCAATACTTGGTCTTGGAGAAGAACTGAAGCCAGGGCTGCAGTGATGAACAACCCAGACTGTTGTCCTGATCCTTGTAGCTGTTGTAAGGGTACTTGGAGCCAGGGCTGGTGGTTTGGCTTGGGAAAGGCTGCTTATGAATGCCGAGTGGGGTTTATTCTCTCCCTCAGACACTTGAGAGGCCTGCTCTTCTAATGGCTGTTCAGACCCACCTCATGGGGAATAAAGCTGGGACTTGCATAACTCTTTTCATCTTTACAGCCAAGCCCAGGTGCAGGCCCTTCCTGCCTCAAGGGTGTTTGAAGGACCACACTCCGAAGGCTTCTTTCCAGGGCCCTTAGTCTTTAGGGGGAAGAAACAAGGGGCTGAATTGGAAGGGGGTACTTCTTTCAGTTAAGCACTCCTTGAGGATTTGCAGGGTAATATGTACAAGAGACAAAATCTTTGCCTCTTTTCATTTCTCCTTCTGTCCAGACAGTTCAATGCTATTTTTATTTTTGCTATGAATGTGTAATCCATACAGTTGTAAAGAAGGGCTGTTCATACTTTATACATGTACAAGGTGGGGTTTGGTGGCCGCTGTTCAGTGCTTTTAGTACTTTAACATGGGGGAGATAGAAGAAACATCAACTCTTTTATTTTTTTCCCCCACTTCAGTGTTTTTTTGTACGAGTGGTGGATAGCTGGCAGGGATTTAGATAGTTGATTGACCCTGAAACTGCAAAGGTTGCATATTGAGTTTGATAAGACCCACAGGGAAGAGTTGCAACGAAGATAGGATAACAGCTAATATAATGAAGGCGGATTTGTAGTAGCTGCTTCTCTGAATGCAGTTATGGAAGACTTATTAGAGAGAAAAGAATGTAAATGTGCATCTAAAAGGGGGAGAAAAGAACATGAAACTTAGCAGAACTGAAGAAAATTACTTGGATGAACTAAAAAAAGGGCACTGACACATATGTATACTGCATGAAAGCAGTGATCATTTGTGAGACTGGAGAAAATTCCTACCTAGTCCTTACTACTTCTGCATAAATGTTAAACGTAGTCAATGATTAATTGATTCTGTCATATTCTCTATGTTCTTTATCAAAGCTGCTGGGGCATGGCCAGTTGTGCCACATATTCCTGAAGTTTTAGATACTGGAGTAAAGTTTTTATTTGGTCCATTGTTTTGTAGTCTATTAGCTGATCTAAACTGTGTAAACAGCACACCAGTAAATTCTGGCAGAGGAAATAGTTAGTACTATTTTCTGTGGATATGGACTGGAGAATGTGGGAAATACAAAATACGGCGAACTAAAGATTGTGATCACTGGGGAAAAAACCATTGTGAGAGACCTAATAATAGTTGTAAATGTGCAGCATGGAACAACAGCATCATCCCATTTCATGTGTACGTATCAAAGGCACTGCAGGAAATGGAAAAGAAAATATTTCTAACTTTGTTATGGAGTTTGGCAAAACCAATGGTGATGTGGTTTGCTTTGCTAGTTGATGTTATGGGAAGTTCACTTCAAATGAATATTTTTTCCATTTTGTTGCAACATTAAAAATATTTCTCTAATCTTTTGGCCAAACTGAGGGGTTTTTTTCGTTTCTTATAAATCAGGTTGCAAAACCTATTTTTTTTTTTTCCACAGTCAAATGAAAGAAAACAGAAATGGATTTGAGTTGTAGGGAAAGCATTAAAATTAGTATTTGCTGTTAGCCTGTTTATATGAGTGGAATAGCAAAATAACATCAGTATCATGTGTGCATGTATATTGGAAAGAACAGAAAGCAAAATTGGGAGAAATGTAGTTGAATTAGGAAGTTGGTTGGTCAAGAAAAGATTTCTGCAGGGAGTTACAAATTTTTGAGGTGGGTGACCTAAGAATGCTCATTTGGTGTATATTCAGTGCTGAAGTAAAATAATAATACTACAAGATACACAAATTCTTATTAAAGAAATGGACAGTTTGCTGGCATAATAAATTAACAAGATTTATCATTTAGGAGTAACAGGGGTTTTGGATTTTCTCTGTAGTAGCTGAAAATCAAGGCTTTTTCTGTGATTTGCTTTGTTTATTGCTGGTCTCAAAAACACTCTGTTACAAGCTCTTCATCGTGATTTTATCCATAAAGGTGCAAGGTGGGGAGATGAGCCTAATTCTTTCTTGCAATATGAATGACAGCTTGCACTGTTGTTTCATGTAATGTGGTGACTAGGGTGGTGAAAAGAAGTCAGCTGGAGCCAGCACTGCTGGTCAGCAGTGCTTCTTATACCTAGATAGACTCAAGGCGTGAGTTGGCAGTAGGGAGTAAATTCTGAACCATGAAAAAGCTAACATTTAACTGGAAGTCACAAATACTTGGGACTCTGCTGTTCGCTGATTTGTCTTTTTGGCTGGGGAAGACTTTGTCTTACAAGAACTGCAGATTGCCATGCTGGTTCGTAGTGTAGGATTGAGACCTAGAGAGCCTTTCAGTGCTGGCAGAAAAGTGTATTATTTCTCAGGCTTACTCTAGAGAAATTTAGATTAAGATACATAAGAATTGTTGCATGTTGAATAAAAAAAAAAAGTAGAAAACATTTTGTATTAAAAAACCATAGTTTTGCTTCTGTAAAAGACTTCAAAGCCTATTTCCTGAAGTAAAGCACTATTAGCATAACCACTCAGTTTTGTGTATTCCATGGAATAGGAATTTGAGTGTTCACAACTCTGCCTTTCATGCATACAGCAAGGCCTTAGTGTGTGATGTGTGGGTATGCAAATGCGTTAGCACTGGCAATTCTTCGGGCCTTCACTATTACTGTTCAAGATACTAATATTTTAAGACAAACAAAAACAACAGCCCCCCATAGAACTAAAAGAAAACCCAGTCTTTGAGTAGTAGTCAAAGAGAAAATGCCAATAAAGGTGGAGATGTCTTTCTTGAAAAGATTTCTCTGTTTGTCCAAAAGAAAGTAAAGAAAAATATTTATCCATTAAATGTTGCATTATTATTTGATGAGAAACATAAATTTGGAATTTAGTTTAATATCTTCATATAGCGAATAAGAATGTGATGCCGTAGTTTATTTATACTTTTTTAGAAATGTACAGCTTTTTAACTGTGTACTTTGTTGAAAATAGAACTTTAACTAGATTCCTGTAACAGTGGCCAGAGCCTCCTTTTTTGCATGATTAGCTGTGGGTGGTATTGTTTTGTAAGGAAGTCTGCTGTTACTAATGGGTTTTGTTCACTTTACTTGCATTTTTTAATTATGGCTGTATGACTGTATTTGTCCATTGTGTTTTATTTTGGCTTCTGAACTTGGGATGACTTCTCAAACTAGTTTGGTAAATGTGACTGTTGCTGAAGAGTCTTCAATGGTGTAATCTTATTCTGCACAATAACAGTGCAGGTCCCATTTAAATTTGGCAAGTATTTAAAACAAAACAGGATGAGTAGTTTGATATGCCTAAAGAAAGATACCAACGGAAGATAATCACTGTATCTGTACTGCTCAAGTGTAAGGTCACCATCATTTTGGCATGCCATGGTTAATGAATTTCCCTGGATATGCTAGGAATGTCTTTCTCTCTAAATCAAGATATGGAAACTCAGGGTCTATTTTTTTTTCATATAGAAAGCAGAATTAACACTGTATAAAAAGCTATAACTAGTAATTAAAAAAAACCCAAACAACTTGAATTATGTTCAGTGTTTCAGTTGGGTGGTCCAGAAGAAGATTGAAAAGATGTTCTGAATTTGGTTTCTCTTCCTTACTGGAGGAAAATATTGTATAATCAGAAATCACATTTTAATTGATGTTTTATTTGCTTAATAATAGTATCCTGCTGTGTGTAGTTTTATCAGCAGTGCTTTTGAGGTTGTGTAATGTTTAGAGAGGATTACACTATGTAAAACTTTGCAAATATGAGGCTTTTTTGAAAAAGAAAATGTGGTGTAAATTAACTTGTTTTGAAAGGAAACTTAGTAACTTTCTGGGGGGCAGCAGGGGGTGTGGTTAAAACATTTATGATAAGTATGGTTTTTTGTCTGTTTTATGCTTATTGTTTTTCGTTATGTTGAAGATGTGAATCTGTAGGAACTGTTTCAGAAGGTATGAACTGTAAAGGGAAAGTAAAGAAATGCTTGTTTGTGCTGTAGTTTTATATAGGTTTGGTACCATGAAATAAGCCTAGGTAGTGTTTGAACACATGGGAATTTCTTAAAATAAACACAACCACTAAGGGAAAATGTGATAATGACTTGATGATGATGAGTGTCTGCTGTTACGGGTCCACTGAGATGCAAGTGCCAGCACCCCAGCCTCTACACCATGATCCAAATTGTAATGAAGGAATTTGGCAGCTCTGATGCCTTTATGTGAATGTATTACCATGGCTATGAAGATAAATAGTTCCAAAATGGAAATACTAACAAATATTTAGTCATTTCCAAGAAGATTAGAAGTGAAAATAGGCATACTATAGGAACCAAGATAAATAAGAAATATATCTTCTGGCTGCATATTCAATTCCTGTTTCCCTGGGCTGGTTCTTCCTTTTAAAAATCAGTGTATTTAGACAGGTTATATATATTCCCTTTGTAAAGGTCACATCCCCATTTCTTGATTTGTTTCGGCTTCCTTCCTGCTTTCCCTCTTTGTGACTCTTCTCTTATGCAAACATCAGCCCTGATTAAAATCTAAAACTTGCGGAAAGTGTTCTGTACCAAATTGTGGACTCGTGAGCTGTCCGACAATGTAAACTGTCTAAAGAAGAGCAAGAGTTCATATTTGTTCCCAAGGGCAGGCTCCCCCTTGTGGATGCTGAGCCAGTTACTTCCAGCTTCCATGAGCTTCCTAGCACTGTACTAACTTAACCTATAATTCCACGTTTGTTTGTTTTATTTTAAATTGGTGTCTGTGTATAATTCAAAAGTGCGTTGGTTTTGTGTTTTTTTTTTTTTTTTTGTATCCTCAAGTAATTTTCAAGGCAGATTGACCTGAAAAATCGTAACTCAGAAAGAAGCTTTGAGAGTAGGAAAATTATTGTTAGAACAAAAAGGTCTTAACTTTTTTATGGTTCCTGTTTTTTGTGCAACCTCTGCTGCTGCTTTTTGATAAAAGCAATTTCCATATAAACACGTTATGTTAGCTTTATCTAAATGTTCTGCATAGCTTCTCTGCTAAATGAAGTCACGTCCAGTCGTGGATGTCCAATACACGATACTGATACCACTGCGAGTATCAGGACTGGCAACTTGGAAATTATTTTCCATCAGGTTCCCCAGGTAACTCTACCAAAGATTATGGACAGCTGTATTGCTGGGTGGAATGATGTGTCTTTTGTTTATCTTGAATAATGGAATGAAGAACTTTGCAATGGAATGTGGGCTGTGGCACATTTTAGAATTCTGGAATTTAAAATTCAAAATTTCAAGTTTAGAATTTCAAACTGTGATAAAGGCAATTTTTTTTCCCTCTTCACTTGACTGATTGTTTCTTGTAAGGTGTTTAATGCAGCTTATTGAGTTGACTTATTTACACAGGCTTAAGAGGCTTTTCTGCTTGCTCGCTAGCCCAAGCTGAATGACTCATCTGAGATCAAACTGTTGATGGAGGAGGTGCTTTTGGAGCTGCAGATGGCACTGCCAGCATCTTAATGAAATCTGGTGCCAAGGGAAGCATGTGAAAAACGTAGGAAATAATATTGTAAATTGCATGTGAGTCTTGAAAAATAGTGATGTGTCTGTATATGGAAGATGTGTCTTTTTCATCATGATGAACTCAATCTTCCTCACTCTTCCACTTCCATCAGTGCTAGCTCAAGTCCTGAAGATTTGATCTACAATTAATTGATCTGATGGCTTGATCAATGTCCTAGTAGTTGACATTGTCTCTAAAGTAAATGGCAGTCTTGTTGGAATATGATTTTTTGAAATTCTGAGGCCTTCTGCTCCTACCAGATTCCTTTTTTCCTATCACAGTACTAGCTAGTACTGTTATAATGCACATATGGTCTCTTGGCTGATGGAGCTAATTGTTTGTTCTCAGATTATTCTCAATCCCTGAGTTGTTGTTTGCTGTTTTCACTAATTTTCTCAGTGTGAAATGGGTAAGACTACTCTAAGAAGGAAATTGCAGACTGTTCATGATGCATGTTCAGCAAACAGTGAAGCTGCATCACGAATCAGGACCAAGACATTTGGCAAATACGTAATTTACTTTTTGTACGTGGTCACTTGAAAATGCAGATTATAATTCCCAGAAATGTGCTTTAGGTATAAGATGAAGAAATCACCTTGTATGTCTGAATTAAGATGGCTATTACTTACAAAATCATAATTAGATTTATATTGGGAAAAAGATGCTACTGTTTCTCCTGCTTTTGTGAACTGATATTTTGTTTGGCCAGCTGCTAAAGTTGCAGAGGGTTTTGTTTCTTTGGGAAACGTCAGGTAGCTGAACCTGAACCCGGAGTCCCAGTATGGGGTAATTCAGTAGAGAAATTTTTATTTCCTCACCAGTACAGACTCTGACTGCGTATTGCAATCAAACCTGTAATTTGACAGAGTTCCAGATTAACTTTCCTGGGCAGTCAGGAGGATCTTTATACTGGTCAAATCCCCTTTTCACATGTCATGGATCAATGAAAGAAAAAATCATGTGCAAAGAAATAGAGGATCATTTAATGGATAAGATATCAGTAATAATTTCTGATGATGCTTGAATTCTTCTTGAATAGCTTGTCGGATCCCTGGGGATATCATGTTTAGTCATGCTTCTTCCATACTTCTGTTATAAAATTCATCAAATTCTTGGGTGCAGTGAAAGCTTTTTGTCTTTTCAATATCTTCACTATATTATTTCTCATCACTGTCCTGAACCTCACCATGACATTACTTGTTGGTGACTTTTACTGTGAGCTCAGCTGACATTGTGATGTCTAGATTTCTGTCTTTTCTGAGAAGATGACATTTTCTCCTGAAAATTCTCTTCTGCATTCTTAATGAAAAATCTAGTTAGTCTAGCGTTCTTTACTATAAATGATTCCAAGATGCTTCGTGTAAAAGACAGTGTTTTCTTATTTCTTCTATGGGAAGCATGCAGTGGAGGAGAAAAACGAATTACCTGCTCACTTTGAAGTCTCACACACATGCATGTATGCTTATTAATAAAATATTAAAAAAAATTCCTGAAGACAAATGAAAATAATACCTGAAAAATAAACATGTATTTTAAACAGCTATATGGGATTTTTACATCTAATTTCCCAAAGGTAACTATGACATGAAATTTTGTTCCTTGTGCATGCTAGTGGCTTTAGTTTAGTAGATTTACTAAATGTGTCTATTATTGTGTTAAAAATTTTAATTACTGAAGTTTGTGAAACTGCTTCCGAATACAAGGGGTATTTGTAGAAAGCTGGATAGATTGTTTACCCTGTCAATCATTTCTCAGTCTCACTGTGTTCTGATATGCTATGCTGTGATGCAATGCTACAGACACCTCATAACCCTCAGGAAGTAGCTGCAATCCAATTTTTATTAAACTTTTACTGCCAATGTATCTTGACATTATTGTTAATCGGGAAACTAAATGTGCCACTGTTGTCTTTTTCTTAGTTTCTTTAGAAAGCTTCACTGTTATCTTGCATTCCTATAAAACTTCAGTATGACATAACCCAAGAGTGATATATTTGTTTGTATTAGTAAAATACAGTGTTGGCAAGAGGAAGTTCAAACGTGGCATTTTCTCATATGTTTTCCATGAATTTTTATTATTTCTGTAATATGAAAAATCTTTACATGACAAAAGCCTTATTGGTGGGATACTGCAGGATAACTCCTATTGCCTCCAAAACAAGATCCACCTAGAAAATGAACATTAATTCTATGTAGCTCTTAATATTCACCAACAGGGGCACACTTTTACCTTTCTCTCACCCTCTCCTTTTCCCTGCCACCTGTTCTCTGCAATGCACCAAAGAAAGAAAAAAACAAACTGAAAAACCCTCTGGAAAGACAGATAGCTTCATTGGTTTGCCATTGAAGATCTTGTTTTGTACCATCAAGACAATATTGATAAATTTGAGGATACAAGGACCATAACAACAAATACTTTGTTTTTCAGCTGAAGACCATTATTGATACTTGACTAAAGAAAGATAATTCACATATTTTGAAAGTTCTGCAGCTTCAACTTAATACCTATATTTCTTTTTGGGTGATCCAAGGGAGCTAGTGTAAATTTTGGTGCAATGCTACAACTTTGTCTTGAGGTATCACATGTGGGTCACATAGACACATTTATTGCATAATTCACATCTCAGGTTAAGGTGGTTTGTGCTGTTACCTTGCTGAGTGTATCTTTTGCCGTGAAACAGGATCCTTATCTGTTCTTAGACTAGGCACTCATTTCAAACAAGTGGCCTTCTTTTTCTGTGTTGCCTGGAGATTCCAGCCAGTTTGCCAATTTACTTTTCTCCTCCAGTTGAATGTGAACCAAATGGACTATGGCCAGCTGTTAAACTATGTTAAGACAGTGATAAGAGACCCTGTAGTCTGGATGAAAACTTCTTTCATCCTTTTTTAAGTGTAGTAAAGTCAAGTGAATAGAACCTTCTAAAACCTTTAAAAAACCAAAACAACAGTATATTTAGCTTTTTACCTCTATATTAAATATAGTGATTTTACCTTACTTCTTCATAAAATTTAAGTGTGCTGCTGTAACCTTGTCATATGATTTAAGAAATTTCCACCTCCATAATGGGCTTTGCCCTAAAAGTTACAGCTTTTGTGGTTGTGATAAATGATTCAGCATAGACTGGAGAGCTCTGAGTATAGTGCAAAATGTGTTGTGAAAATGGAAAAATGTATTTTGAGAGTGACATAAATTTTTTTCTTAACATGGTATATTCTACTATCTTCAGTTGGACTTGTCTGTTACCTTGCCCAAGTGTTTCGTTCAGCAGTGGCAACACCTATAGAATTGGGGCTTGTTCTGCTCATTCTTAGGAAATTGCTGAACAGAACCGAAGTGTCTGGAGCTCTCTGGAGGACAGGGGTTTCAATTAGAAAGCAAAGAAACACACTAGCATTCAGGCCCTTTCCACTCTTGAGGACGCAAGGATGCTTCTAGAAATGGGAAAGAGAAAGGTTGTGCACACCCAGAAGAGTGTGACTGAAATAAATAAGCTCGTCATAGGGTGAGGGATTTTTTGTAAGAGATAGGAAATAAAAGAGACCAATAAAACTGCAAGTCAAAATGACTGAATTGAGAATACATATGGCAGTTAAATTCTGGATATATTTTTTGTGGTTTATCAAGGGTCTCAGCATCTTGAATACTTTTTACTTTGGCAGTAGATATTAGGAGAATTTTTATTCAAGCATTGTTAAATCTTTCGTAAAAGATTCCAAGTATTTGAATGACAATAACATTGTTTCCTCTAATAACCTGGACCTCCAGAAACATTTTGTATGTTTTTTTCTGCGTTATGTACTTCAATACCTCTATCATCCAAATATATAATTTTATATGAAAAATTTTCAAAAGGTTTTAAGCCATGTACCTAAGATTATATGTAATGTGCAATAAAGAAACAGGAACTAGCAACATTTTAAAAAATGTATGCGAATGCAGAAGATGGAATTAGTATGGGTAATTTCTTGCATTTCAAAGCAATGCTGAAAATAGTAGTAATTCTTTACGCTGTTTGATTCTGATTGCATTGGTTAAATTGGGCATTTAATTGGTAAATGAATCCAAAATTCACAAACTGGATGAAATTTAAAAAAAATACTCTCAGAAACTATTTTATCTGAGTTAGTAGAAGCAGGTTGCCTGATAACTTAGGAGAAGCTGTTTTCGTAGTGAATAATTTTTTAAAATTTCTTCTAGATCATAAAATACTTCAGTTCTAGAGTCTGTAAGCCAAAAAGTACTCCTCAGAACTGTGTTCCTCATTTAACGCTCCTATTCTTTTAGTCTGGTTTTTTGCCTGTGGGAAGGGTCTAATAGGTAGTAACTGGTGTTCTAAAATAATAAGGCTGTTCTCTCTATCACCAGTTCTATTAATTAGATACATTAATGTAAAAACTGTCTTGTCTCTCCATGTTCAGGTAAATATCTACCTGATTTCTAATAAGAAGTTTATTGTTGTGTAATTGTTTGAAGTGTTTGGTGAGAATGTAGCTCTGATTACAGTAGTATTTAATTTTCTGATGAATTGTGCTAATCTTGTGTTAGTATATTCTTTGTGCTGTAAAATTACCTTTAATAAAACATGCCTTTAAAACTGCCTTTTTTTTCAGTGGAGCATTCTAAAATTTGGGTTTTGGAGAAAAAAGTTCTGAATTCTATAGAGAGGTGGAGAATAAAGCAGATTGTTATAATCATCATTGTAGGAACAGTATAATTAGAAGGGTGTGGGGCAGAAGGTTAAAAAAAAGGTAATTTTTAAAACTTCTGTCTTCATGGCTTCCCGTTTTATTTTGCCTACTCCAGGGGCTAATATACCTGCCACCTTTCTGGAAGTCTGGGGGTATCATGACAGCAAATAAATTCTTTGTACCCTTCTCTAAATTTAGCTGTTCTTGCTCCTGTCTCCTGATCCACCACTTCTGCCAGCCTGTGCTTTGAATTAGGTAACTGACTGAAACTATTTTCTGTGTGTATTTAAGAAATCTGTTCTCAGAGATCCAGATGAAAAGGGCAAGGCTGGAAGGATCATGTCATAAAAGCTTCCTTCTGACTCTTTAAATTCATTTAAGGAGATGGAAGCCAAGACAAATGAGCTATCCCCTGCAGTATATTACTTTGATCGAGCTGTCTTTGCCACCATCTATCTAAATGATGGTGACGTATTTTTAAAATCAATCATGGAACTCAAATACTTCAAATGAGTTTGGTAGCTCGAGTCTGCTAATGTGTGTATGTAAGTGTGTATTTCTGCTTGGAGCAGAATGGAGTGGAAAGAATGAGGGTAAGGCTGTGGAGAGCCTGTTGCTACTAAGTTTTTCTCCCCAGGGTGGTGAAGCTTAATGTCTTTCACATGTTTGTCCATGTTGCACACCAGGAACCCAATGCACAGTCATTGGTTTATGCCCTACTTTTAAGTTTGTGTTGTGTGGGACTGGGACAAGGAGTCTAGACTTCAGGATAAATGTTGAGAAATGAATATCACCTGTGTATTCTTTGTTATTTTTATCCTGTTTTCTACTGCATTCTCATAAATGATATAAGGAAACAGGATTAGATAAATCTTTACCAGCTATCTTCCTAGCTGAAGCTGCTCTCTTGGGAGCTCTTAACAGCCAATTCATTGTTAGGCTGAGAAGGTGTCACAAGTGCTGATCTACTTACACTCTAACTACTGAGGTATTGCAACATATGGGGTTGGGGCATGTGGTCAGTGAGTGGGTACTGCAGATACCTTGGCTGAAATTGGGGTTCATGATGTCTGTAGTTTATTAGATAGGTGATATGAAATCCACTCATAAAACACAGTAAAGACCAGTGTTGACAAGGAGAAATTAATGCAGAAAGCATACACATGGTAGCACGGCAAAATACAATTTGTGAGTGGTTTTGGAGGTCACAGGATAAATATTAAGTCATAGTTCTGTTGCAGAAAAAGCACATAGTCTCTCTGACCTACTAAAACTCCTGCTGTATTAAGGCTGGATCATCTTCTGTTTGGTGATTATCTGTGTCTACTTTGGGAAACTTTTTTACGGATGATTATAGAGTTATAGAAACTTTATAGAAAAACAAGCCTTAAAAAGAACTATAAATGAGTACTACAGAGTTTAGGAAATGTAGCTCCTGAAAATCTTGAAATAGTTGGGTTTGCTTATCCTAGAGGGGAGCGGACTGGACAGTAAAGGAAGAATGTTACAGAGTTATTCACAGCTAATTGGTTTTTTCACTTCTCTCCAGCAGCTTCGTTTGGACTGATGAGTTTAGTTTGAAAACTAGGAAACCTTTTCCTATTGTCTGAATTAATGAAAGGCTACCAAGCTTTTTGGAAAATGTAATTCAATGGATATTTTGAAGACTGGGTTGATAGCATCTGATAGCAGATTATTTAGCTGTGTAAACTGATCCTGACTCAGTAACACTTTCACAAGCTAAGCATTTAGGAAGGTCTTGTCAACATATTTTTTTGTAATTATTAGAAATAATTGGTAATTTTAATAATTATGTTAGCATATTTAATATGAAATTATATTTAATCATAATTAATGTGAAGTGCTTTCTAGAAGAAATTAAGTTAATTCACGTATGAAATCTTTTGGATTATAAACAATTTTTTCTTCTTTTTTAGTTTCATCCTGTAAGCCACAAACTAGGTTACAGAAAAAACTAAATTATTTATATTATTGTGACTTCATTCTTGTTGCTCTTGTTAATAATGTAACAGGAGAACACAAATGTATTTCTTGAGCTTTTGAAAAGTCTTCACCAACATTTCTTCCCTTAATGGCTATTCATTTTTGATCTGGGTGTAAGTCACAGCCTCACTGTCCTAAGTGCTCTGGTTTGTCACATTTTAATTCTGTTGTTGAATAAATGAACTTCTACCTTCACAAAGTAATAATCAGTTTAGTAGGTGGAACATTTCTTTCATTGAATATTGCTGTGAAAAGCTATAGAATGGCTTTTGACAAAGCTAAAGTTGGTGTTCTAGCTGCAGCAGTGAAGTTAGGTGGCTTTTCAACCCATTCATCAAGCTCCTGCTTTGACAGAGGAAAACATCATTAACAAAGAAGAATGCATTTTACTCAGAGCAGTGCAAAAATGAAAACCTTCTGGAGTACTTCAATAGTGAAAAAGAGGGTAAAAGTGGAAAGAAAGGCTTTACTAATATAAAAAAAGTCTTAGAATTTAGTAGAATTATTCTGCTAAAGTAGAGTCATATGTACTTCTATACCTTCCTGCTATGCCTTTTATATATTAGAAAAAATATAAACAGATAATTTAAATTGACATTAGTACCACAAAAAATATCCAGTGTTTTTCATATTTACTGGCGTCTTACTTTTAAAATCTCACTCCTAAGTAATGCAGCATGTGCCACTGAAGACTTTCTGATAGTTTTCAGGCTGTTCTTAGCAAGCTCTAGATCTGGCAATTTCTGTAATGAGGAAAAGAAAACCTCTAGAACCCAAAACAAAACAACTTCCCTAATTCATCTATATCTAGAGCATTCTATTTTCATTCTTCAGGATATTTCACTCAGAGACGTACAAATGTTCTTCCCAAGTGCTTTTGAACTGTGATATGTTTCATATCACTGGTTATCTGTCTCAGATTATTTATGGTCTAACATGTAGGACTGTTTCTAGAAGAGCAGAGAACTCAGTGTTTCTGGATTAATCTATTTTTCTTGCTTACAAATTAATTAATTTCCTTTTCTCTCTGCAGCACTTTTATGACCTTTTTCTCTTTCCTTATTGGTTTCCTTGCCTGAGCCAGCAATTTTTAAGCTTCTTAGGATGCTGAAAGAGAGGTGCATGGTACCTTTCTTGTGGGCTTCAAGTAACATTTTTTTACAGCAAACATGGTGTTACTTAGAGCTTTACTTATTGTGGTGTTGTTATTGCATTGTGATCCTGATATATTTTGTACTAGCAAGAGATCAATTCTTCTGTTTTAATTTCTTAATAATTATTTTGGGTTATGATCTCATCTTTACATTTTGTCTTCAGGATACCTGAAAAGATAAAAATAATCTCCCTGCTGCTTTGTTTTAGCAATAATTGTTTTTGTTTTTTGTGTGAGAGTTATGATGGGAGGGGTTGAGGTTGGTTAAGTAGTTGGCTATTGCTAGAACATATTTAGTGTATGTGTTTGAGATTTGAATTCTTTCCTGAAATGTGAAGGTGAGGGAGAATTTGTGATCCTGGATTGATATGGAGTAAATAAACCAGAAATGATGTAGCAGAAATGAAGCAGATCTAAAACTGATGTTTTAGTGTGTAGTGTACAAGATTAGGTCCATGCTCCTCAGCTTTTTCAAGGATGGAATGACTCTGACATGAATAAAGACAGCAGTGTCATTGCATGATATATTACAGGGAATGTGGTGCCTATGGAGGGCTAACTGAGATAATTAAGGTTTGCAGATTGCACTTACATGACTTTTTTTGGAAATCCAGTAATTTTATGGATTTAACTTCTCACAAGTCTTGAGTTGGTGCCCAGGTTCCCATGTTTCCTAGGAACTTGCAAGCTGGCAGGGAGTGAATTAAGACAAACAGTAGGATGCACTGAGGCCAGCAGCACAGTTTGTCTTCTCTCCCTGCAGATAATTGGGTGACTCTCCCTTCTTTGCTTTCTTACTGATGTACTTTCTTTTGATGTTTGGATAGCCAGGCTTCTCTTAAGAGAAACAAGCTAAACAAAAGTTTTCTTAACAGGAGAGATGGCTTCTGAGAGTTACTCACAAGATAAGTAGGAGATTGCCATTGAAGACTTCTTTATAGATACTCCTGTTTCTTGGAAGAGACACACTGTGTGTGCCAGGACAAGGTTCTACTCACACACTTAATGGTTTGGAATCTAAGGTGTCATCATGCTCAGTTTTGAGAAAAGTTCTGCTTCTCAGGAAAAATGTACCTGTGGCTGCAGAGTGGTTTCAATCCTGCTTTCTGACATTGCAATACCATTGGTGACTCCCTTCTCCTTTGCCCCATTCCTTACACTTTGGTTGGTCTTACAGAGTAAAGTAACTTGTAGAAAAGGAGAAATTTAGCTTGGAAGCATCCTGGTGGTTAGGGCAACCTCCTGGGATGAAGAGCATCTAAGTTTAAATAACTTTTTGAAAATGACAATGGGAAAATGCCTTCATCCTTGAAAGATAGTGATCTCATGCCTAGCTATATTTTGCCCCAAACTGGTCATTTGGGGAGGAAGTTGCTTCATTTTATCAGGCATTAGTGTGGATGCAAGTGTCTGAATGTTAGAACTTAGGTGGTCTTGTACATAATTGCCCTTGTTGTGGAGGTTTTAGGTATGTAAAGGATTAGGTTACAGTTGAATGGGAAATTTGAGGATATTGGTGACATCTGATGTTCGTACCTGGAACTAATTTTGTGGATTTAGCTCCTGGTGTTTCTTACTAATTGACATTATCTTTTAAAGCCCAGGAGTTGGAGTCTTTTGTGCCTAGGAGTCTTCATTATTTAATTATTAACATTAAAACAGCTTTTGCTGTTTTTCATGTTAAAAGACTTAAATAGCTTACCTGAAAGATGATGCCATCTTAACATCTCCTAGCTTTAAGATAGCAGATTTCTGTCTTACTCATGCTTCATTTATTGAATAGAATTGGCATTGGTGTCTATGGAATTCATGACTTACCAAATTGTTGTCATATATTAATCATTTCTTGGAGGAATATATTTAAAAAAGAATAATCTCATGATTAATAATTTAGATCCAGATTTTTTTTTTTACAGGAGTAAGTTTTTTCCCCGTATTTAATAAGAACATTTCTCAAAGAAAACATACAGAACTTATTTATAATAGCAGTTCACTCTGTGTTTTTAATACTACTTATAAAATACTGGAATTTGACAGAGAGCTTTCAGGTGCTAGATTTATTAAGAGCTTCCTTTTTTTTGCCTTTTTTTTAAAACTAGTTTTGGAAGAAGGCCATCTTGAATTTTATGAGGAGAAATTTGTTATAGTCAAGCCAAGATGTAATACCTGTGATGCAGTGTTAGAAATAGAACCACTAGCTAGAGTGTCTTACAGCATTTTTTCAGGAATTGAAAGGGTTGGTGTTATATATATAAGAAATAATTCAATATCTGGGATTTTATATTGTTAGGTGTCTGAAGTTTTTTATATTGTCTAAGGATTTACAGAAAAGGTGTAGTGTTTCCCTCCTCCCCTCAAAACATTTTAATGCTCTTTAAATAGCATCACTAAAAAAAGGACATCAGAAAGCAGAATCCAATCCTGACACTTGATTTGTACTAACTTCAAAAGTAGACAGGAGCTCCCATCTTCACTCAGCTGACAGGTTTTGTATTTAAATTGCAGTTCATTCTGCTCACATGAATGAGTTAGATAGACCACTATGTGTCTATCTTTGTACGTAATCAATCTCTTAATATAATCAGTCCTATTAAATGTTTTATCAAAGTAATTTTTCCTCCCAAAATTTGAACTACCATTATCTTGACAAAGGGTAGTGTTTCTAAATATAAGTACTGTATCACATCTGGAATTTTTATGGTGGTGTGGGATAACTGTGCAGAGCCAGTTAATACAGGAATGAGTTGATATTCACACGTTTCAAAGCAAGAGATTGCTTTTCAAAGACCAGGATAGCTTTTACATTGAACACTTAATTATGCTACTACTACTTTGGACTTAACTCTGTTTCTTTCATCCCTGGATTTTCAAGTGTAGAAGCAACATTAGCCTCACAGCATCTATCTCATTGATGTAGGTAACAGTAATAAATCACTTTGAGGCTTGGTTGACTTACTTTTGTGAAGTAGGTAAATGGGCTTGACCAAAGTATAAAGACTTAAGCATCTGATCAAGATCTGCACACAGACCTGATTCTCAGCTTCAATCTGAATAACTTCATAATATATATTCTTAAAGAAAGATCTGGGAGCTTTGAAAGGCTGTCTAACTCTATCTCTTCTTTTGTTACCAAGCTAACTTCAGGGTATCTCTGCTTCTCAAGTATTGAACTTCCACTGTTAGGAAAATGTTTTAACTACTCACACATGCATTGATTTTATCTATTTTTTTGTTAGTGGAAACATTTGTTAAAAAACAGAAACAAATATAAGTAGTAAGCAAGTTGATGTGTTGCCTGCTTAGACCACCAGAGTTGCCATGGTTAACAAGCAGTCCCAGTAGATTCAGGCCTGGAAAATGGATACATCTCCTAGCAGGACTTGACAAATGGTAACTTGTCATAATATTGATTCTCCCCTGCTAAAAAAGAGGTTTTGAATAGATGGCTCTTAGGACCACACCTGAAAGTTCAAGATTATTTTATTTCAGTGATTTATCCAGCTTTCTAAATTAAACAGTAGTACTTTGCAATAGATATTTCTGGATAAATTGCATTGAGTTGAACTGAACATATTTTGGTATCTTAACACTAAAATTTTAGGTGTAATCCAAATAATGTGGGTGTACATTCTGGTACTATTTGGATATCCTGATGCCAACAGAGTTGTGTAGTAAATGTCACTCCTAATGATATTCCCCACTCAGTGCCATTAGAATACTGATTAGTTGTACAATTTCAGTTGACAGAAAGGCTGAGAACAGTGCCTTTTCAGCATGTTGTCACTCCAGTTAGGTATCCTAAGGTATTATATGGTGATATTTTCTTGTGAAGTTGTGGCTTAAATAAATTGTTTGTCCTGGTTGGAATTGCATTGCAAACTGACTCTTTGTACCCTTTTCAGTAGGAACAAATTGAAATGATATGCTGATAGGATGTAGTTATTTGGGCTGATTCTGTTTCCTTCTCTGGGGCATAAGATTAAAAAAATCAAGTTCTTCTCTGCGAGACTCCCCCTCAAAACAAAACCTCAAAAAAGCCTAAAACAAGGGAAAACCCCAAACACCACAATACCCAGAGCATTTTGGTGTAAAATGAGTTCAAGTATAGAATTACAACAGGTGGAAAAGATGTGATTCAAATCCACTAACGTGTACAGAGACAACCATATTAGAAAACATGTTAGAGATGAGTGGTTTTGATCTGAGAGCTCATCTTTCTTTCTCTTCCTAAATTAACTCAGAAATTTTGATACTATTTACTTTATTAAAAAATGCCATCAAAATTATTTTCAGCTAATTGTAACTCTTCAGCATGACATGATGAAGCCTTGTTTCATGGAAATATTGCAAGAAATACATGTATTTTTCAGAAATCAGCTTCACTTGTATTTGCCAGTTAAAAAATGTAATCGCTTGGGGCTTTGCTATAAAGTCTTGGTGTAGTTAAATAATTTATGGAAGTCTGAAAAATTATAACTTGTAATATGACTGTTTTCTCATAGCTAAATGTGTGTCCCCCGTCAAATTATTTCAGATTGTTCAATTAGTAGGAAATTGTGCAAGTAGATGAGTATTTGTAGATCAAAATAAATATTTGCCATTTCCTTGTTAGGTGAATCTTTGATCTACATCTATTTTTTGGATGAGCAAGATGAGTAATACTGAAGCCTTTAAGCTTTCTGAGAGCAGGTTATATGTCTGATCTGGTTTCCAGCCTTCTCTGCCATATTCTAGAGATTCTGTATCCCTATGTGCAGAAATTTGCATGCTATTTTCAATTTTTATACAATTTACTTTAAAAAGTGCTGCCTTCAAATTATTTGGATTGAAAATCCTCACTTCTGTAGGGCTGTAGAGATTAAAATTCAAATAAGAACATACATGAAGAGTAATCTGAATTTTTAAAAAGTTTTAAGGGAATGAAAGATGGAACTGTCATTCCAAAACTTTATTTTTCCTGGTTGATATGAGAATGCATTGTTTCTATGGGCTTGAGCATAGATGTGGATGTTATATTTTTTATTGCTGAAACTTGTAAATGGATATAAATCTTTGGGCCATGTAGCGTTGTGTGACAAATTGATAAGACAGTTTAAGTTCTTAAAATAAAAAAAAGAAAAAAGGAAAAATATGCAAATACTTCTAGATAAACATTGTGATTCATGTTGTCTTTTATTCCAGTCTTTCTTCAACATACTGTTCTTTTGATTCCAGTTACTTGTAGTGGCTTTGATTGTACTGTCATAGATACTGAGGATCTGTCTGGACAGTGGGACCCCTGGAACAGAAGGAGGATGGCTTTCCCTGTGTTTAGTGACTGGATGTGGCACTTAGTGCCATGGTCTAGCTGACAGTGTGGTGATCAGCCAAAAGTTTGACTCGATGATCTTAGAGGTTTGTTCCAACCTAAATGACTCTGTGATCCTGTGTTCTTAACTAACAAATTCAGTTTTATCAGGTGGAATTCTTGTGGAGCTGTAACACAGAAATTTACTTTTTACCATTCGTAGGCTGCAATAATTTGCATGCCTGGAACATGAATGCAATTTGTCATTGGTTTATAGAGGGCCAGGTTCTTGCTGGATGTATGCGGCTTGAATCCTTTTGGCTCTATCCCTTGTAGAATAACAGAATTGTTTGGGTTGGAAGACACTTTCAAAGATCATTTAGTCCAACCCCCCTGCAATGATCAGGACATCTTCAACTAGATCAGATTCCTCAGAGCCCCGAGAGCAGAGGGGCAGAATTGCTTCCTCAAACTCAATTGTGCTACTTTTGATGGAGCCCAGGATGCTGTTGCTTTTCTGGGCTGCAAGTGCACATTGCTGGGTTGTGTCCAGCTTTTTACCCATCACTACCCCCAAGTCCTCTGCACGGCTGCTCTCAATCCCTTTATCCCTCAGCCTATATTGATACTGGGGGTTGTCTCCACTGAGTGCAGGAATTTGCATAGTCTGCAGATCTGTACACTCCAAATATGCAGATGCACTGAAAGATTGAGTGATGTATAGTAATTACTGTAACTTTGGAAGAAGAATCTTTCTCTTGGCATATGTGCCCAGCAGCCGGGTAATGCATTGACTCTGTTGGAGTGTGTAATTACTTGAAAGAGTCAGATAGTTGTCCTTACAAGGCTGAGAACTTAAAAGATAATTCAGTCATTAGTATGACTAAAATCAGTATTATAATCAAAATATTGCCTTCACAATTGTATGTATAAATTAATTGCATGTATAAATTAATGGGCATCCACACAGTGTTCATTGTATTTCAGGAAACACTGCATCTCTGAACACCAAGTGTGGTTTTATGTCCCTTTTTCACATTAGAGTCAGTTAACATGTGACTGAAATTTTCAGGAGTACTAGTGACTGGATATATTGTCGTGAGTCAATTTATATTCAGTTATTATAACATGAAGAGAACACACAAATGGAAGCAGGGAGTTTTTGACAACATGTTTCATGTTCAAAGGCTAAGCAGCTCAAAAACAATTAGGGAAAAAATATAAAGGTTGAAAAGAGGAGAAAAGAAAAAGTGGTTAGCTCTACTATATACATATTAAAAAAATCACATTTTAAGTCTGATGTGAGCATTTTGATTGGAACCATCTAAGGACTGCTATGGAAACACTAATACTTGAAGGTGGTTTGGTTTTTCAAACACCATCCAATTTTGTTGGCAGATGCCTCTGTTTGAAGTTCAGAGATTCTTTTATATTAAATAGTAGGTGCCTAATTAGAATTGGAGGAGTTTCAGTGTGTGCAAGAGGAAGCTTCAAAATGTTAAGCTATTCATTTTACTTTGTGTAATGTCTTAAAGCAGTAAATTTTGAAGATGGAACAATTCTTTTTTTTTTTTTTTTTTTTTTAATTGAATCCTCGTGGTGAACAATCCTAGTATGAACATTAAAATGGAAAGCACTGGGAATAACACGTGAACATGTGTCATGTATATTTATTTATAGTCTAATGATTTATTTTATCTTTTTTACATTACATGATAAGCAATCATGTTTTGTGATTAACTGGTCTATTTTAATTAAATGTTTACATTTTTGTCAAGTTGAATCACATTTCATTTTTGCTTATACAATGCCACTACAAAGTATGTTTGTAATAAAGACTTGTTTTATGAAGGCAGAATAACAAGTAGAGTAACTGTTTCTTCACCATCTCTTTAGAGTGGCTGAGTACCATTGTTGTTCAGACTAGAACAATATTTCAGGAGTAATACTTTGTGTTACTTTACTGGAAATTGTTTTCTATAAGTATTTTATAATTTAAAACTGATTGCAGAGTATAAAATCAAGCTACTTGAGTTCTGATAAAGTTCAAAGTTGTTATGAACTGCGGAGACTTTTTACCTTTACTGTCAGATTTTTCTTTGCTGTGAACTGTATATTGAAATAAAATCATTGAAATTGACTGCAGGTATGGTTGGGTTCCTTATCAGTGATTAAATGTGGTAGCATTGGTTCTGTTTTCTTCATTGTTTACTTTATTGTATCACTTCAATGCATATAAATCATTATTTTGATACATGAATATACTATGAACCAAGGTCCTAAATTCATATGTCTGTAGGCGGAATTTGAGTTGAGGCAGTACAGAAAACCTCTAATTTATGAATGCTTCTCTAGATTTTTGGTCAGGACATACCAGCCAGGGCTGGAATCTTCTTTTAACCAGATTCTGAGCTTCAAGTAGGAAGATGTTCTTAGCACATGGGATGCCCTTTGCTTCCCTGACTTCCCTTCATCCAACAGGACAGTCAGTGCATGTTCCACCTTGTACTCATGGTCAGATGCTAATTGAGATCAACAGGTGAAACTCCTTAGACTTAGGGATACTGTGGTTATTTCCATCTCATTCTTTTTACTACCAACTTGTCAGTTTGATCTGCAGGTACCAGAAAGAGTCATGCTGTAGTTGTTTCTGTTCAATATCTTCACTGAGTTAGTTCAGTGAAGTGCCAAAGGATCTATCAGCAATACAAGAGGTTTTTGTTCTTCTGCCTTGCAATGTGTCTTGACTGATTTTTTTTCTGTATTATTTATGATCTTCACAATTCATTTTTTCATTTCAAAGACGGTTTTGTCATGTAGGACTTGTATTTCTCTGTGCCAAGGCCTGCGGAGTAGCTTGTTGCTCTTTTTCCAGTTACCAGAAATAAGTTAGTGTGCTGAGCACTTAACAAAACCCAGTAGGTTCCTTTCACACTATTGCCAGTTCAGCAGACAGAACATTCTCTAATTCAAAGAATTAATAGGAGATATTTGATAGATACCTGAAAAATAGACAGTATATGCATTTTCCCACAGAAGTGTTTTTCATCTATCTCTTTCTGGTATGCAAGATGAATAGTGTTCTCCACCTCCTTCAGAGAGGAGCATATTCAATCCAGTCACAGTTCCCTAAATGCTAACATAAATGAGTATAGTATTGTTTCCTCTTGCTATTGTTGGAAATAGTTTTGACCTTTCTTCTTGCCTTTGTAAGCAATTAATTATTTCATTGAGGTGCAAAAGAGGGGTCCATATTTCTCCTGCGTGCCAGTTCTACTTCTGATTGAAAGAGATTAGGAAAGAGTAGTATGTTTATTCATACAAGTGTTGTAGAAAGTATTTTTAAAGAATGGTAGGAACACTTGAAGGAAAAAAGCATCCTAATACAGTTGTGTTTTAATGTCAAATGAGTGGAAATTGCTCTAGTAGAGAATTACATTTTAATGTTATTTTTACTTTTAGAAAACTGGATTTTTTTCATGTTAATAAGTAACTAAAATATTAGTGACTGCAAAAGAATTGAGGCAAGGAGGGAAAAGAATGAATCTAAAAATAATTACAGAAATGTTTTAGGGTTTTATCAGTACATGTATTTTAGCCTCTTCTGTGTTTCTTGGAGAAAGTTAATATGCTGCTTAAAGACAAAAGAACAAGACTCCTCAGGTATATTGAAGAGGAATAGTGTAAAGAGGAGTATCAGAGAAGCAGGCAGTACCTCCCTCCAGAGCATCTTGCTGTCTCTTGCCAGTGGTCCTAGCTCATCCTGTTCATAGGGACACTGCAGACTGGGATCATTGACAATCCCTGGGTGTAAGCTTTTAAGCCTCCTAAGCTACTGGGAATTATTGTTTATTAACATATTAACGCCAAAAATGCTAACTGTATTATCTCTTTTCTGTTATGCATGATTGTGTCTTTCAAAACCAAGTTTAGGTATTATGCTTTTGGAGCAATGTTGGGTTTCTGCTTCTCAGCTCCTACTTACTAGAATATAAACACTTTATGATTTCTGTTTCCTTGTTACTTTTCTGAGTTTTTTGCTTGCAAAAATTTCTGTGCAGCTTTACAACATAGAGTGTATCTGTAATCAGAAAAATGAGGATACCAGGTCAGTGTCAATGACACATCTTGGTCTATTTATATGTGTACCATATATGAGATGTCAAAGTGTTTCATAGGGCAAAATATTGATTACATGTCAGAAAAAATGCTCTTGGCTAATGCAACCAGTTTCCTCTTTTCTGTTCAGTTTTTTACAAAATGTAGCAAGAACAAAGGAAAAACGATACAGTGTAGACAGTTTTTTCCTATGACTTGCCTAAAACTTACTGGCTTTTAAGAAATAATTTTTTTTTTCTCTTTTTCTTCTTTTTTTGTTTTTTTAAATTTTTCTTTGTGTACCTTAATTTATACTTGAAATGCTAGCAAATAGACTGTTCTGAGCCGTGAAATCTAAGCCCATGAAATGAAGCCAAATCAAAGAGGTTATTTTGTGCCTTTCCCATTTTCTTAAATGGATTATTCTCACAGTTAATATTTATCTCATCAGTTGATGAAAAGATAGCTAGGTGCACAGTGTATTTAAAGAAATTTATTTGCATATGATCTTTCTGCCCACCAATTTTTTTTCTTCTTTTTGTTGTTGGTATTTTTGCTGTTATGATAAATACTTTAAAAAAGTTCAGGAAGATCTAATGTACTTTAAGAAAATATTGCAGCATTCTTAATGAGAAAAAGGTAGACTTATAAATGCCCATTTTCCTCCCTTAAGGAAGAAAAAAGCCATCAGGCAGAAAAAGGACAAACTTAGTTATATATGTTGAAAATACAAGATGAAGATCAGCTTTTAAACTGATGGAAGTAGAAAATGTGGCCAAGACACCTTGTCATAGATGAGAGGAAGAAAAATGTTGAGAAACTTGTCCCTGTTCCGACTTGCCAGAACATTTGACTCTGGTGACAGTGTGGAAGGAATTCAGTTCTGTTATTTTCTATCCATCCTTCAGAAGATCCAAAGCCAGAGATGCAAAATGTTACAGGAGATAATAAGACCATACTAGTTTTAAGAGTTTCGGAATTGAAGTTGGTTTAAAGATCTTCTACCTTTATTAAATTAATTGCCCAGTTTGCAAAATAGTTGACAGTACTCAGTCTGAGTCTCGCAAATAAACTTCTAAGAACTAACAAAATTCACTGAACTAATTTTCCTGTGCTAGGAAAATTATTGTTCTATGTGTGAACTTTATTATACTTATATGTGAACTTCTGTAGTCATAAAAAGGATCATTTAAATAATGATGCTATTTTTAAAGTAAACATGGAAGACAAATCTCATAAATCCTGTTCCTGTTAACAGTTTAAAAACACTTCAGAAAACAGAACCAGTCTGCAGTAGTCTGCTTCAGCTATGATTAATGTTAAGTATTAGATTTGCACAGCTTTTCAGTGGCTGATCCAATTTAAGTTCATCAAGACAGAATTAAAACAAAAGCAAGCCATATTGAGAAACCTAAGTTGTGGAAATGTTGAATAATACTTTAGCTGCATTTTGAAGAAGCTTAGCATGGGGTTTAAAATAAGCTGTTTCATGCTATTAATATAAAATAATCTTCTCTGCTGAAGAATAGGGTTTCTGAAAAAGGTTAGGGTATTTTCTGTAATATAGATAGCATATGCAGTGATTTACTCCCAAATAAAGCGTATTAATTTACTTTCATAACAGGAATGTTTTACTCTGCCTAGTACTGTGTCAGAAAACTTGAATTCTTAAATTTTCAACTGGAAATAGCAATGAGCATCTTCATCCATAGGAGAGTGTTTGAAAAGAGGCACTTAGAAATTAGCTGGGGTAGCATTCCAGATAACAAAATATGCTCAGCCTGGGATTTGTTCATTTTTATTTTTTAAAAAATTTGTTCATTTTTAATTCTGTATAATGGGATAAATTTTAGTGATGGATTCAGAAAGCATAAGAGGAAGTGTGGAAAAAAGGTCAGAGGATTCTGTTAGTATTTTCAAATGAATGAGGTTTGAATTCTAACTGACCAGAATGTGTTGAGAAACCTCAGGTTCCACTGACCTTAACAGAAATTTGCAGCATTTAGTGCCTTTGAACATCAAGAATTGAACTAAGAATCTAAACCCTCCATTTTTAACAAGCATACTTGATTCTTCTAGTCATCATTCCTAAATTCAAGATAATTAATTTTGTTGTGCCTAGAATAAAAGAGAAGACAAGACTTCCTTTATACCATTTGATCACTTACAGTTATCCATTTTGTCCTTTTCTTCAAGTTTGCTGATCTTGTCAGGAGTTCATGATGAGCTTTTAGGGGAGGCTATTTGTCCATTTTCATGTGTTCTGTAAGGCTCTGAAAATGTGAGTCTGTATGAAAAGCATGTAGTGTTTGCCTTGTTCTTACATCAGAAGAATTTTTTCTTTTGTCCATTTTATGCTTGTTTCCAAAGGCTTAAAATGCAAGCTTTGTTTCTGCAATAATGGCTTAGTGTAGGCTTACATTGTTGATCCCCTCAGTAGATGCAATGTAATCCACTTTGGTAATGTGAATTTTTAAACAATCATCAGCCTTTGCTATTAACCCTTCTATACTAATGGTAATACCCTAGAAGAACTACAAAGGCACTTGGTGCTCAAGCTTAACATAAGACTTGAAGGACACTTAATGGCATTTACATTCCTTAGTCTAGTCACTGTGAATTGCAGAGCTGATGTTGAACTTGATTGGTACTGTATTCAATATAAAATAGTTGATTGTGAAGTTGATGCTGAAATGCAACTTTGCAAAGGATTTCTTTGGGAAAATATAAAAAAATCCTTGAAATCCTTTGCAATTAAATGCTACTTGAGGATTCTTCTGTCTCTTGCTTTTGTTTGCTGTTTAACTAGGTCAGTAGTGGACTTTTCTCAAAATGCTTGAGTTTTTTTCTTTAAACTAGATAACATTACCTGCTGAAAAAGGATATGTAAAAATTATTCAGTCATGTTTTTATTCATTAAGCTGTTAGAGAACATTTTTTTGTCTAAAACATGACAAGTACTTATGGCATTCCTTTTCCTTTAATTAGTCCTCTTATGTCTTAGTAGCAGATCAAAAAAAGTTTCTTTGCGCCTAGTGTGATTTTTTTAAAATGCCATTTTTCTCCATTTTTTTTATTCTTACCTGCTGTCTGTTCTCCTTATCTACCTCTGTCCTTTTTTGAGAAAACCGGTAAGCCAAAAAGAAATTGATGTGATTACAGTGTGTATGACCTTTATTATAAAAAGAACATGGATGATTGAATTTTGTGTCTTAGCAATCAGAATTACTGCACTGTGTATCAATAGTCCCATTGCAAAGATCTGTCAAAGTTAATCTGTGTTTACTGTCTCCCTTTGGAGTATTTTGGATGTCTCTTGTGCGGCAGTAAGATGAAGAGCTCTCTTCTGTTTCAATACACTGTGTGAAAACTACTCCATGTTTAATGAGACCAAGGTTTTATGAGGAATCACTGAAGGATTATTAACAATGTCAGTAACTTAGCTAATATCTCTGCAAAATTAGTTACTCTGTTTTGTGAGTTGATACCACAATAAAAAAAAAACCAAAAACCACCTGGCTTTGTTGAACATCACAATTTAGTATGTTTTTTTTGTGTTTTGGAAGGTAAAGGCAAGAGATTAGGAACAGTGCAAGAGGGAGACTAATTCATCAAGAAACAAACTTCCATAGTGCAGACTTTTACTGTGGTCTTACAGCTTAAAGAACAACTCAAAACAACATGCACCTTCAAAAAATTTTAAGAAAAATCGTTATTGTAGTGTTTTTAGAAATGAGTATAAAACCTTCCCAAGGACAATGCCAACCTGAGCAGCTCTGGTGTTACAGTACCTGAAACCAGCTGGACGATTGAGAAGACACATAAGATATGCTAGGAATAAGGCTTCTTCCCCAACCAGACTGCTCCTAGAAGGACAGTCACCATGAACTAATCAATCACGGAGTCTGCAATAGAGTTAACTAATAAGGTTTTATTGTACAGTGGATGAGGATGGAACAGCTGAGGGCAGAGAAAGGGGCTTTTGTAAAACTTTTTTCTGTAATACAGAAGTATTCACCAGTTGGAGATTACTGCCTAGGTGAGCAACAAAGTTTTGTCCTTACATAACTATGTCTACATAAAGTGACTTGTCTATTTGCTCTTTGCAGTTAGAGAAAACTCAAGTTCCATTACAGATAACATTGGTTATTTAGAAGTTCTAGTGTTAATTGCTCTACAGATATGTTTGAAGACCAGTGTAAAATGTTGCTTTTAAAAGGAAATATTGAGTGGTTTTTGGGCAAGTTTTTTTGAGCCTTGCTTGAATGTTTTGAAATTTTTGTTTCATAGTGATGAATTGAACATTACAAGTGCATTTTGCTTCCTAACTCCTATGGATTGTTTAGGTTTTAGATCCTGTGAAAATGTTTATCTAATGTTTAATAATATTCTGTTTCAGGAAATAATAAAATGGGGAACTGAGTAATTGTCAAAACAAAAAACCAAAATGAAATGTGGATGCCAAAGCATAGGTATTTTGAAGAGGTTTTCCTTACTTTTCTATTATTGCATAATAAGTAATTCTTACAATTTTGTCTAAACTTTAGAACAAAAAATACTTCTTTAAAAGGCATGAATCAGAATACAGAAGATTCCATTGAGAGAATATAAAGTTCTTTACAATAAGGTGAAGGAGAGAAGCACTGGAACAGGTCACCTAGGGACACACTGGAGTTTCCATCCTTGGGGATAGTCAATACCTGACTGGACCCAGTCCTATGCGATGTGCTCCAGGTGACTCTGTTTTGAGGTGGGTTGATGAGATGATCTCTAGAGGTCCCATCTAAATTCAGCTTCAATGCTGTAATCGTAAACACAACTGCTTAACTCTGCAATGAACCAAAGCAAGGGAGGTTAATTTCAGCTCTAAGAAAAGTGATTTCATGTTCTGATTGCAGGCCCTTATGTGTGGATTGGTTTGAAGCAATCATTGAACTGTGGAATAAACAGTATTACAGTAACTGTCTTTTTCTGATATGTGTTCATTTTTTCTGTTACAGTAGCAACCACTTCATTTTATTTTATTAATAAAATCAAAATTAAAATAACTTTTACGAAAAAACAGTAAACAGATTAAGGTACTAAAAGATCTGGACTTACTCAGATAGACTGCAAAAGATTAATGGAGCAGGAAATGTGCAATAATCAGCCAAGAATACAATTAGCAATAATTGTATGCTAACACATACACGAGTAGGTATTTGAAGAAGAGAGAATTATTTTTCAAGCAGAAGCAACAGTGGCCCATCACTTTGAAGCACCATTTTCAGAAGCCACATTGGAAAGCAAAAACTGTTACATATATATACATACATTACATTTAAACAGCTGTTAAAACTAGTTCCACGACATACTAAGATAGAATTAATTTCTTAGATACCTGGGCAGGATAATTTTTCAGCTACTTCTACATTGTAGAAGCTGAAAATGTATAAAAAAGAAAAACCTTCTATGTGTATCTAATGAAGCTCTGCTGCATTTGATGGTTGTCAGGTGGTTATGCCCATGGCAAGTGAATTTTCAAAAATTAAATGTAATTTTAACCAATTTAGATTTAATGAAAGATTCCACACACACACTCCCCACAAAGTCAGTTCTGTTTAGGACCACATATGCTTTCACACTTGGGTGAAACTTGAGCATTCGGGTGATTACGGCAAAGAAACAATCCTGACAGTGTAAATATCAGTAAATAATTTGATTCTACTTTTTTCTTTAAATGTTAGTCCCTAGAAGATAAATAAAACCATCCAAATAAGCATCTGTTCATTAATTGTATGAATTTTTTTCTGTTAGCTAAGAAGAATTATTAATGTTAGGCAATTCTGAGTTGTTTGAATCTCATGATTTAACTTCAGAAAACAAGAGAATAATTAAGAATTTTGCCACTGTTCATTCTGTGTGGTTTTATTTCTGAAAACAGATGCAGTTTGAATGCCAGTTAAGGTAAAGGTGCCATGCCTGTTTTGCAATGCAACCTGAAAGGACATGGGTTATAGAAAAATTGACAGTAGTTGGAAATACTAAAGATCTGCAGATCTGGGTGGCACTGGTCCAAAACAACTTAAATATGAGAAAGATCAAACCTTGGAATTTTGGAGTCTTTGTGAATACATATGATAGTATTTCTGATTTTACTGCTCCTGTAAACATGAGTATTGTGCATGTTTTGTCCGTTGATGCTCCATCCAGTGTCTGAAGTCTGTGTATTCTGAGTGAAGATTTTTGTAGTGCTACTCAAAATGGATTTCAGTCCCTTAAAGTCTAACAAGATGCTACAGCCTTTGGTGAACGATGGAGAAGATATGGGATGTTTCTGAAAATTATAGCCAAGGGTGATGAGTAATGAATTGTTTCTGATTTTTTATGTATATTCATTAGAAACTCTGTGTGTAAGGGAGAATACAAATAAATATGGTACTTTTCTGCTTTTTTTGAATGTCCACTGTATATTGTAATTCCTGAGAGCAATTACCCAAAGGTAATAATAGAAATTGCTAAAGTGTGATGTGCTTAATTATGTATGATTTGCTAGTTACTGCCTAGACAGATAACTCTGCTTAGTTGTTATCCCACACAAACAAAGGATTACCCATAGAGAAAATCTGATTACTTGAAAGTGATGATCTGGGGTTGGATAAGGTAAAAAATTACTTGGGGCTTTAGCAATGGCTGATCACTAGCTGGTTTAAGAGGAAGAGGCCAGAGAGGGAATCTAGGTGCAGGAGATCTTAAGTTTAGAGTTGAATCAGAGTGTAGAAGGCATAAAATAAGAATCAAACTTCTGGACTTCCGGAAATTTGTCTCAAAGCATTGAGTGATATTTGATAGAAATCAGAGAATCACAAAATTGTTACGCTTCTTGATAAATACTTCTGTTGCTTCTTCTGCCTAAAATTCTTCAAGATACATTACTTACAGAAAACTACCTCATTAAACTGAAATTATCAGTAATGTTTACAAACAGAGAAAAATACTATTAAGACATTTATTTAATGAAAAATGCAATATTTAAGGGAGAAATATCAAGTACACTTAAAATAAGAGATACTAGCCTATGCAACAACAGTTTCCAGGATATTTGCTCAGTATTTAGACAGGATGTTATCCAGAAGTGCAATGTACTTTCTTAAATTTCATTTTAAGGCCATTTAAAGAGTACAGTATGTGCATTTCAGACATATAGCAGACACAGTAGGGTATTCATTGTAGGCAAGTTGATATTGGGGGGTTATCAGTCTGCACGAAGTTTCAGTGGATCCAACCAGAAAGGTGTGGACAAATTAAAGGAGGTGTTTGGTGGAGAACAAAGTAAGTTGGAGTTTTAGTAAAGGCAGTGAATGAGATTAATTTGAAAGAATGATTTTTATTTAGTTTAGAAAAGAGTAGATTCAATGGTAATATAGCAGCTTTCAACATGAATGCCTGAGGCAAGACTCATACTTCGAATGAGGAGAGGAAGCTGGGTCAGGCTGCTTGTGAGGAGTGCCTACTCAGGACTGCTGAAGGTCTCTTTTCAGTAGAGCTGGGCTTAGAAGAGCAATTAGGAGAACTGAGGCTCTGTAGAATGGGTAAGATATACTGGGATGCTCTTGAGTTTCTTCCAAATCCTGTTTTTGCATATTGTATGTATTGTATCATAACTTAGGAGTCATGCAGTAGGATGCTGTTGCAGTAAGAATTTCATATTATGATTTTTAATTATATGGCTATTTATTATGTGCCAGTGCAGGAAAGAAAGGATTTTAAAGATATTACACAGGAAGACTATGAAAGGTTTTAAAGAAAATTGGAAAGAGGCCTTCTTAGCTACCACTGAAGAAGAATTATGGTATTAGAAACATTTGCAAAGCTTTCTGTTACAGAACATATGGATTCAACATGCCTGGTGTTTTTCCAGCTGGGAGCTTGGCGTACTGATTGTGCACTGTTCCTAGCTGCATGATCTAGAGGTCCACAGACTGGTTGAAAGTGATTTTGATCTACAGTGCCCTTCCTTTTTTTTTACAAATGAAGCACTAGAAAAAAAGTAGCAGAGGAATAGAATCATAGAATCATTTAGGTTGGAAAAGGCCTTTGCGATCACTGAGTCTGTTAACCTAGTACAGAGGCTAAGAAGGCATTAAGTACCTCAGACTTTTTCTTATCCTTTGTCACTGTGTTTCCCTCCCCATGCTCTAAAGGATGAAATTTTGCTTAGCCCTCCTTTTGTTGCTGATGTATTAATAGAAGGACTTTTTGTCTTTTGCAGCAGTAGCCAGATTGTTTGGGTTGGGCTTTGCCCCTTGTAATTTACTCCCAGCACAGCCTCACAATATCCTTGTGGCCAGCCCCTTCCTCTAAAGGTCATAAATTCTCATTTTTTCTTTAAGTTTCTGCCAGACCATTCTTTCCCACTAGCTTGTCTTTCAAAACATGAGTACAGCCTGTTCCTGAGCTTTTAAGATTTTCTTTTTGAAAAATAAGAATTTTGTCATCTTAAAGAATAGATGTAATTTCAAAGATTGTGTGTACCCATACGATGATGTTGAACATTTTTGAGGGAATAGGAATCATCAGGACAAATAATGGGCTGGATGTTTCATCCTTAGATTTTATAACTTTTTCTTTCTTTTTCCTCTTAAACTACATTTTTTAAATCATTCTTTTCTTCCTGTTGCTGCTTCAGTCTATTTGGCTACCATGAGATCTTATCTGCTATCACTTTCCTTTTTATCAAGTTTTCTTTGGAGTACAGATGCTGGTAAATTTATACAAATCCTGTGTATTCTGTAGCACTACTCTGTTCATTAACTGCATATAGATTTTTTCTTCACATGCTGCAGAGATCAATATTTCAGTAGAAAGGACAGAGAATTGTAGCAGTTCAAAATAGGTGCCCATCACAGTATGCCATTGATAGAAGTTTAGCTTGGTTGGAAGTATTGATGTGCCACTGGTACAGCACAGTATATCCAACATCTTCGTACAAGGTTAAATAACAAATGGATCAGGTAAAATTGTGTTAGTTAAATATAGAGGTATTAATATGTAAAAAAAAAAATTAAAAAAAAATATATATAAATAGATATACACCTCCATAGCTTATTCAATGCTATGTGTTCTGTGTCAGAAGCTGGCAAGCTGTTGGTTGGTTTCACTTGCCATTGTTTATCTTGGGATGGCCATGAATGGAATGGAATGGATATGTTGGATTTTGGTAAGGCATTATAGTAAAAACTCTTCTTTATGGTTGTCCTTAGCTCAGATTGGAGAAAGTGTTAATACGTGGAAAAAATCTTGTCTCTTTTTTGCACTTGTTGATATTATACATCATACAGATTGTCAAACCAAAAAAAGAAAACAAAACAAAAAAGGTGCCTTTTCTGTAGATTCCTGTGCTGAAGCATTGTGCGTTAGCAATATTGATACATTGAAGCATAATAAATATAATTAAATGTATAAAATGGACTTTCCATACCTGTCAATTAGAAGCCCAGCAGGAAGGCTGATCATCATTTCAATTCATAGATTCTGAATATACATTCTGAAAGAAAAGTAGTTTGGCAAACTTCTACTAAAGTTATAAAGTGCCTACTCAACACTCCTTGTTTATTAGAAATCGAACAATTTTGGACAAGTCCCAAATCATTCCATCTTCATTTTTCATCCAACAGGAACTGCAGGAACTATTCTTGATCACTTCTCTAATCTCTGTCCAAACCAAACCAGCTAATTTTAGACAAAGCATCAGTGTAGCTGATGAAGCAGTGACCTAATACAGCAGAAACAGCGTTACGGATGACCATATGAACACACGGAAAAGAGTTAGGTCTTAACTAAGAAATACATACTAAGATAAATTCAAAGTCAGATGATGTATGCTATGATTTTTCTTTAAGAAGAAGTAAATACTAGTAAACTAGAGAATAGCAATCTTTATACAGTTTCTCCTAGAATTCTATGTTAATTATTCATTTTTGTGATTAGTCAGAAGTGTCAAGCAGATTTTCTGGGCACACAAATAGAGAAAAGCCTTATCAGATGGATGGCATATGTACTTGAGGTTTCAGAAAAACAGAGAATTAATCTCTTAAATGTGCGTGAGTTCTTATATCTGCCAGGGAGGAGAGTCCATTTATGGGGATAATTGTATATGAGGGCTTGAAAATGAACAATTATTTAGGGTATTTTTCTAATTTATAAATGTTAAAAACCACTTGACACTCGCTGCATTGTGGCTATTTATTAGGAAGTATAGACCTGTAAGACAGTATGTGCCTTATTCCTCTGATCCCCTTGTCTGGTCTACATTTATCAGTAAACATGAAATGAAAAAATTACTAAATACAAAATTTTTATATGTATTTTCAAAACAGTGTTGTGATGTTCTTTTGATAAGTTTTCTAGGAGGCTATCACACATGAGTTGCAGAAGAGTTTCAGCAGTGAACTGCTAGACTGTGCATAATCTTCATTTACGATCTCAAAAAGTAGGGGTGAAACTGTAGAGCTTGTGACTTCTCACCCTAGCCAGTAGACTTCCCAAAGAAAGTCTTTGACCCACACAACTTTAATTGCTGGATGATTTGGACATGATCCAAAAATTTTTCTGTCTTAGTAGCATACCAGAAGAAACTATGTGTTGGTGACTTGTATTTGCATAAGTACTGCTTTGTCAGATGCAATTTATCTGGAGATACTGGGAATAAATCTCCTCTTGCATTGCAAGAATGCAACCCAGTTTTTTCCCCTCTTTTAAGCGCAAGTCATTACTATATTATTTGTATTACGCTTTGGATGCCAGTGGATTTTTAGAGAAATCCACTTTTCTGAGCACTTGGCAGCCATACAGTGAGACAGTCCATGGTCTCAAGAGCATGCATAGATAATGTGGGAAGCAGAGCACAGGGAAACATGTTGATTTGCTCAGTGTCATGCTGCTCATTCATGCTGGTCAGAAGTACTCATGTTCTTCACAGTTTACTACCCTCACAGTCTACTGTGGAGTCAGATTTTCAGGCTGAAAACAATTTATTTAAACTTGATGCAATTCTGCTGACATGATGAAATTTCAGTGACTGAAAAAGAAAAAAGGTAAAGGTACATAGTTTAAATGTGCACATTTTTAAAAGTTGAGGAACTATATTCTCTTCAAAGAGAAGGTGATTTGGGGGTGGAAATTCATAGTTTTCAAGACACCTGGATGGTAGTGGTCTACTAGTTGAAAAGTTGCTTCTTTTCAGTTCTTGTTTCTTACTCTCCATAGAAACTGTGTTACTTTGGTTTTGTCATAGTAATAATTTTAGTCTTTCTTTTGAAATGCAGCTTAGGATATGGCTGTGTTCTGAGATTTTAATCTCTGTGTTTTTGCATGCTTCTTGTTTTGACATGTTTTGTAAACCAGTAGTAACAGCAACATCAGTTGGAAGTCGTCTTTATTGCATCTTGAAGAAAAGTCATTGACTTGAAGCAGATCGGTCAAGTTGGCCTGACATTTGTCAAAAATATATATAGGGCCATGTCTTGAGTTAAAGTGATAAAAATCTGGATGTTGCAAGTATGTAGGTTAAGTAAAAATAAATAAATAAACCCAACCAAACAAACCTACCCAGCTCAGAGGGGTTTTCTAGGTGTTTGAGATGTTTGAAATACTGTGTTCTTACCACTTAACTTTACAGGGGCCTGATTTTAGTCTCCCACAGATGGTAAAATCTCACTGACTGAGTTTGTGGAATGTAGATATTGTTAAAAATAAGTATCCCCAATGAATTTATTTTTCTTCTCTTTTCCTTATGATTACAGTTTCTGGTTTGATTTTTTTCCTTTTATACAAACTCTACAGGTTAAGGGCATGGGACCAAATCCTCAACTCCATTATTGTTTTTTTTATTCTGATTCACTGATCTCTTTTTTTCATCACTTTTTCTTTTATGATACATGTTTGTCATCTTCTTTTCTTCTCTTTCTATTACTATATCTTTTTGTGTATGGAGGAAGGAAGCTCTAATTTTTTGTCTTCTTCCTGATTTATTTTCCTGGATCTAGCTTTCAGCAAATCATTCAGGAAATAATTTAACTTAACCTAATCTCCCATTCTGCTTACATTCCAGGCAAAAAAAAAAAAAAAAAAAGAAAAAAATTGAAGGATCCTATCTTATTGATACAACATTTAGATTATTAGAATTACTGTAATTTAATGTGTCATTGAAATAGTCATATTTTCTTGTCTGTCACTTAATCATGTTAGTCTTTAATATAAGGCTGATGTTCACATTGACTGTCACAGCAATCTGCGGAACTTTGGTGTTGGCTATGGGGCAAGGAATTAAATGGGGCTTTTGATCTGTGAATGCTGCTGGTTATCCTCACATTCCCCATCATCATAGCCTATTGCTTGGAAAAGACGGTATGGAAAATGGGCAAAATTCTTAGCTGAGCCAACAGTCTCTTTTTATGTATTGGTAATACACTCATGCTTTCAAACATTCATCAGCTTGCAGCATGACTGCCTAGTAACACAATTTAGAGCAGAGATATTTCTAAAAGATGAGCTTTTTGGGAATTACATGGGGGAATTTGCCATGTAAAGCAGATCTGTGCCTTCAAAATGCAATTAAATCTGTAATAAATAAACAGAATAAAAAAATCTTAAGCAATTGCATGTAGTGATTTGGCAGAGTACCTGGGATGAAAATAGCTCATTTTAGCATCTACTTCTATCCTACTAATTCTGAAAGTTTTTGGCTGATTGTTTTCAATAGTTTCTGTTTCCAAAACACTGTTTGAAACAACTTATGGACACCTTCTGAAAGGGTACCATTCAACTTACTCTCTTTACTTCCCATGGAACACGACATTTTATTGAAATTTATTTTAATACCATATTTATAGCTTATATTTCTAAAGCAACATATTCAAAATCTGACTAGTAAATTATAGAGTGATTTGCTATGGAAGTGAATGATGAGCTAGGTTTATCCCTCCTGCCAGAGGAAGGGATGTCTTTCACTAGATCAGGTTGTTCAAAGCCACCAGCCAGGCCTTGAACACTTCCAGGGATAGCGTATCCAGAACTTCTCTGGGCACCCTGTTCCAGTGCCTCACCACTCTCGCAGGAAAGTATTTCTTCCTATTACCTGATCTAAATCTCTCCTCCTTCTCCTTATTCTAACACTATGTCCCCATGTAAAATGTCAATCTCCCTCTTTTTTATAAGCTCTCTTCAAGTACTGGAAAGGCTGCAATGAGGTCTTTATTCTCTCCTCCAGCCTGGAGAACCCCTATTCTTTCAGCCCATCTTCATAGGAGGGATGCAACATCCCTCTGAATATCTTCATGCCCTCCTTTGGACTTGCTCCAGTAAATCTATGTCCTTTCTGTGCTGAGGACCCCATAACTGGATGCAGTACTCCAGGTGCGGTCTCACCAGAGTGGAGAATCCCCTCTCTCCACTCACTGGTCACACTGCTTTTGATGCAGCCCAGGATGCAGTTGGCCTTCTGGGCTGCAGCACACACACAGGCTAGTCCACGTCCAGTTTTTCATCTGCTAGAACCCTTAAGCCCTTCTCTACAGGGCTGCTGCCAGTGACTTTTTCTCTCAGTCTATACCCATGTCTGGGAGAGCAATGACCTGGGTGAAGCACACTGCCCTTGGACTTGTTGAACTTGATGAGATTCTAATAGACCCACTTCTCAGGTTTTCCCAGGTTCCTCTGGGTGGTATCCTGTCCTTCAGTTGTACCAACAGGACTGCTCAACTTCAGTTCATCTGCAAACTTCGAGGATGCTGCTTCCAAAACAAAACCCTGAGGGATGCCACTCATCACTGGTGTTTTTATCTATCTTGCATATTTTTTATACTTTCAAATTTTTAATTTACCTACAACACTATATTACCAATTATGATTTTTTTATTTTCCTTCAGATTTATCACTGTGAATTTTTCTTCAATTGATTATTACCTCCCTTGTTTGAATTTCTTTGTATTTTAATATAATTCATTGCACGAGTTTGGAAAATAAGAAGTGGTCTCAGTATTTGTCATTCCTTATTTAGACAGGAATTAGCTTCAGTAGAATAGCAAGTGGATAGAAGAAGCTGTTTTCATCCAGCTGAAAGTTTAAGCTAGCGGAACACTACTGATTGTATTAACTTGACAAGGTTAGTAATTATATTTAGAGAAGGCATATTGTTTCTTTTTTCCCTGCTGCCATAAAATAAAGGTTTGTGATTGTTGTTGCAAAAATTGAGCCCTCACTGTATTGTAATAGTCTAAAAATAAAAATGAAGTTCCTAGTGGAATCTGATACTCTCTGGGCAACCATTATGGTTTATAGCAACTGATGTCACATAGATTTCTGAAATTATGCCCGTGTCTTGAACACCCAGAGTTTTCAGGCTTTTTTCCATTTTAATCAAAACCAACTGTGTCATTATTTTGTTCCTTCTCTCTTTTCCAACCAATATTGGTTTCTTTTGCATGATTTATGAGTACCTGTTGTAGTCTTTTGTGTTGATAGTGTTTGCCCATCTGGGCTGTCTTAATTTTAGTCCAGCATAATGTGTCTTTTGGCTGGTTTGCTCTGTGCTGTCGGTCTCTCTTTCCTGAAATCAAAATGTGCAAGGAATTTAACACCTGTGAAGTGATTCCAGAAGGAGGTAACATCAGTGAATCCATCACTTGCTCTTGTTGTTGAAATAAAGTAATGGTTAAGATCAAGAAAAAGCCCAAACACCATGATTTAACAGTCAGTAGAAGTAATTTAAAAGAATCAGAACTCACTTATTTTTAACATAACTAAAAACACAAAGCTCCTTTCTTCACAGGAAGCTAAACCCATTTTCTCTGTGAATTTTTGTATTTTACTTTTTGAAGGATGTTTTTCTGTTCTGTGAAAGTTCTGTTTTACTAGAAAATAGACCAAATTTTATATAAAGATGGAATACAATTACATTACAAAAGAAGCTTTTCACAGACACATGAATTCAGTAAACCAAATTACATTTTGAAGCAAAGACATTTAAACATATATGTATATATATATTTCCCTTAATTCACAAACTTATCACAGGCTCAAAAATGGTAAGATAAATCACCTGTTCTTCTGTTTGGGTCCCATTGCATGTCAGAAGTAATTCCTGATGATCTGATGATGGATGGATATAATTTGGAATTGTTGGATGACAGTTTTGTCTGTTTGGGGTTTGTGTGGCCAGGTTTTGGTAGTGAAGGGGATGGGGGGCTACAGGGTGGCATCTGCTAGAAGCTGCCAGAAGGTTTTGCCATGTCTGGTAGAGGCAGTGCCAGACTGCCCAAGATGGATCTGCTGCTGGCCAGGGCTGAGCCCATCAATGACCCATGAGAAACTTGTGCTGGAGCAGGCTCCTGGCAGGACCTGTGACTCTGTGGAGAGAGAAACCCACTCTGGAGCAGGTTTGGTGCAGAACTTGAGACCCCCATGGGAGACCCACACTATTCCTGGAGGGCTGCAGCCTTCCAGTGGAACAGACCCCCACTGGAGCATTTAGTGGAGAGCTGCAGCCCATGCAAAGGACTCATGTTGGAGAAGTTAATGATTCTCATCATTAGTTCCCATGAGAGGGACCCCATGCTGGAGCAGGGGAAGGAGTCCTCTGAGTAGAAAAGCAGCAGCAGAGACAACATGATGAACTGACCCCAGTCCCCATGCCCTATCCCCCTATGCTGTTGAGGGAGAGGAGAAACTAGAATTTCAGACTGAAATTTAGTCCATGGAAAAATGGGAGGAAAGTGCTTTAAGATTTGATTTGATTTGATTTGTCATTAACTTCCTCTGATTTGATTGATAATAAATTAAACTAATTTCCCCAAGTTGAGTCTCTTTTGCCCATGATGGTAATTGATAATTGATCTCCCCTACCCTTACCTCGACCCATGAACCTGTTGTATTTTCTCTCCCCTATGCAATTGAGGAGGGGAATGGCTCTGGTGAGCACCTGCTATCCAGCCACACTGTCTTACCTAGACCATAAGGTTTTTCTTCCCCACATTTGAAATCTTTGATAAATGAAAATGTACACGTAAGTAATATAATTTCACTTACACTAAAAAGCTGAAATAAAGGAAACTTAGATAAGCTCTTCCTTTATTCCTCAGCTGTCTTTTAGTTTAAATAGGTAGGGAAGACTGACAGTGCAGGCTAACACTTAATGAAGAGCAGACAACTCTTTCTGGGAGAAATTTAGCATGTACTTTTCTCCAAAGTGCCCCCAGCTGACATCTCTTCAATGACTGAACAAGTAGTCTTGAATCTCTTTGCTTGGTGTTGGACTATTTTTTTTTTTCTAGATAATCCACCTCTTTAACTAACCAATCTTGCTTTTTTTTTAAAAAAACCTGTAGAAGCTGGAAATGTCTATAGAACCTATTGTGAGAGGACTCTCAGTATGTTTTCATTTAGCCAGAGAAACAGTTAGTCTGTGCTAGTGACTTCCTTTTTTTCATTGTAGTGTGGAAAATATATAAGAATTTTTGAATGCTAAATTGCTTTCTTTGAACATTTGATTACAGTACATAGTACTTGGTGTGTTGGTCTATTTGCTCACTATATAGAAGGTTAGACACCCTGGGGGGGGGGGAGCACTGCGTATTATTGGGGCTAACATGATTAAAGGATTTATTGTACACCCAAAGAAGCAGATAGGTTATATGGTGAATCTGGTGACTAAACAGAAATGCTCCTGCTGTAGTAATCTGAATCTGATTGATGATGTGACCATGACTGTTGATCTGTGTCTTTTCAAGAGGTTTATACAAATTTCTAATTATGCCATTTACATGGAAATTTTCCATTTAAGATGACTTAATTTATATCCATGTGGATTACCAAAAGGTAAACATCTGGGACTATTTCTTTTTCAAAGTTAACAGGATGCATAAGCAAACTGTTTGAACGTTTCTGACATGAAGTATTTTGTAAAAATATAGTTCAATATTGTGCATTAATTGTCTTTAACATTATGATGTGTGAACACTTCTCTGCTTTTATCAAGTGCTTTCACTGTATGGAGAAATGAAAGTCTAATCGTATCATATTTACAGTTTATTCTCAATGCATTAAGTGAATAAGTAGTCCAAAAAACAACTGGTGAAGTTAAGAAATTCAGGAAATTTGCAGTAGAAACATGCTGGTAAATGCAATGACTGGAGCAGATTTGGAAGTTGAATTATATTAGCATAAAATATGGTAGGAATAGTGCATGCCTGCCAGTAAACTGTTCAAGGAAATATTATAAATCTTCTTAAATTGTAACAAGAAATTAAATTGAGTCCCTTCTTCACCCATCAGTGTTTCTTGAGGATTTAGTATGTGTCTTTAAATTTCTTGATTGCTTTGTCTTTTTCTTTTCAGGCCATGGAGCCTGTGAGCAGTAATCCTCCCTCCTGTTGTTGGTACACTTGTGGAGTGCACGTTCTTTATCAATGTAGCATATAGAACAAACCATCATTACTGGAGGCCCTAAACATTATTTGTGCTTTAAAGCATCCTGTCATTTCATTTATTATGACTGTTACTTTGGACATGTTACTTTGAGAACATGACAGCAATATCTATCATTATGTTGTGCTATTGCTTTTGTATTGCTTGTATCTTTAATTTTTGTACAAAATCTAAAGGATATAACATCTGCCCATATTTGCTGACTGGTATCCCCATTGCTGCTGCACAACATAGGCATCTAAGAATGATAACTGTTTGAGATTTTTATTTGCTTGTTCTCTATCAATTTCCTTCCAGCTTTTGGTGCTTGATTGAATTACTGTTTCATAGTGATTGGCACTTATTGTGAGTTCACGGATCTGAAAAATACATTTACTTTAGATTGTTTTGTTCTTGCTCTGCTGAACCTGTCTGGTTCCTGCTCAGAATGTAGGAGAAAGATTTTTTTTTTTTTTTTTCTCCACATTGCATTTATGTGTTCAGTGGAATAAGGGTTATTTAAAGCATATTTTCTTCTCTGATGACATTTTTTACCATTCCTAGAGATAGTCACAACTGCACTAGGTAAAAGTTTAAAAGGAGCATGTAATTTTGTTAGTGTGTAAAATGAGTTATAGCTATTCTGCCTAAAGATTTTCTGCTATACAGATATGCCCGATTAGAAAAAGAAAATTTGCTGTTCTTTAAATAAATAGTTCCCACAAATTATACGCTTAAACCATTTCTGTGTTCTAATGCTATTTAGAAACTTGCTGGTAACATCTAATATATTTATTGAATTCTGAGAACTGCATTATCTTTTCAAAATACTTGCTCAATATTAGAAAGTAACTTTGAGAGCAGAGGTAAGTCTCAGCTAGTCCTCATCACTTGACTCTGACTTTTGACTGGCCTTAAGTACATTCCATCAACCAATGACACATGGTGTCAGGTAGAATAAGCACAGCAGCAGGAAAGAAGTTTTTCACAAGAAAAACTGTTTTCTCTTATAAACTGCAGAGGAAATCTATTTTATGCATTTGTAGAGCTTTAGATTTCTGAATTATTTTGATGACCTAGCATGTCTTACTCCTTAGGTTGAGTTGGCTGCGTGATGTTTGGTAGGAGGATATAAGGCAAGGATGTGAAGACTGCAATTCTGTTCTGGGAGAAGAATAAGGAATATAAATAAAACTGATATTTGCAAAATAGGATTTAAAACTCAAAGTAAACCTCTGTGCCATTTATTTTGAACGATCTAAGGATAGAATTGTTGCCTTGCCATATTCAGTTCAAAGCAAAGCACTGAAGACATTAGGCTTGCTTTTCTTGTGTTTTGAATTCAGCTGACATTTTTATGTTTCTTACAACAAAACATTTTTTGGCTTTAATCATTAATTCAAATACAGTGCTGAAGGTAGTACTTCCTTATAAGTAAATAAAGTAATTGACTATGGACAAAAATGAAAATGTCATGTTTTCTTTTATAATGAGAACTGAACATGTCATGTATCTGCAAGAAAAGGAATAGAGCTTTCTGCCCTACACAGCACATAAGGACTGTTCATCATGACGTATCAGAAATTAATTTCAAATAAAGCCTACAGCTTGCAAAGCAAAAGGAGATTTAGAAGTGATAAGACTTAGTGGGCAGTATTTCTGAAATAAGTGATTTTTCCTCCAGCTTTTACTGAGGTATTTAGAAGCTTATGAATGCAAATACTGGACATCAAGGGTTCAGTGAAAAACTAAACAAATTTATTGGAAATAGGTATAAAATTTGGCTGGAATTTTGCCAGATAGATATATTAATAGGAAACAAGGGTACTTCGTAGCAATTATAAGTCATCCAGCGACACTTTGAGTAACAAACCCTAATATTTAGCTAGTCAGTTCTGGATATAAAACAATACCATGGCATATAAATGAGGAAACATGAAAGTGAGCTTACAGAAAATCAATGGTCAAAGATGCTATTGAGATACCCTATGCAAGCAATAAAGCTTTTACTTCTGCATTCTTTTAAGTAAGTTATTAGGCTGATCAGGCTAAATCTGGACAGTGCCTTCTTGACTGCAAAAACCTCTTTCTGTTTAGATGATGGCTGTGAGGAGCTCCACACTTCTGTTATGTTTTTTCACAGCCCCTTCTGGACTGAAATACTATGCAGAGAAGAAGGAGAACGTAAGGACAGGAATGCCATTTTACCAAATCTTGAAGATGTGGAGTTAAAATACCTACAATACCTATTTCTTCCCTTGTTTTTCTTAATTTTTAGATGGAAAACTAATAGTAAAGACAGGTAAACTCTTCTAGGTGGTGCATGGGAAGTAAATACAGTGGCAAATGCAGCTATTTAAAGCTGGGGATGCAGCTGCCTTCCTAGTCTTGTCCATGCTATTAGGAAGTGGCTTTCCTTGGAGAAGAGGATTAGGAATGTATCTTCTCAAAATGAAAACTAGACACGGACTTCTTTCTTACAAGAAGCAAAAGCTTGCATTGGGTGTACAACCTCATCATTGCTCGGAAGTAAAAGCTTTGAGCAAAGCTATAGTGCCATATATTTTTATTCTTTGCCAGATTTCTAATAAAAACTATGGTAAAACTGCCATTATTTTACTGTAATTTGATAAAGGCAATATGATTTTCTCACTACGGAACATATATTTATGTAATTTTAAGTTGGTCACAGGGATTTTATGAGTATCTCTGAGTTATAAAGGAATAAAAAACCTGGGACAAAGAATCTATAAATTTTTATAAATATGGAATGTAACTAGTGTGTTTGACAAAGAATGTAATATAATGGAACTGTAGTCCAAACAAGATGTCTATTGCGAAATTGGTTAAAAACTCATAGGATAATTTCTCATTGATATATTCTCATTATATTGTGTTATTTGCTCTTCTGGGCCTGTGATAACAAAATTACCTTAGGCATCTAGTAAGTTTAGTAGTTAAAGTGAAGCTGTGAAGTTGTTCCTGATTTTGCTCATGATATCAAAAGTGGTTCTGCAAGTGTGTTTGACAGGGATGGGAGAAAATACTTAGCATTCTGCTTTCTATTGTGTTTTTTTCCTCCTTACAAATAATTTGTGGTCAGCAGGACCCAGCAAGGAGTCGCCTTTTCCTCCAGATGGTTGTGACATTTGAGTAAACCTTGGAGGATTAAAGGCACTCTAGTGAGCACTCATTGTAAACTCCTGATGCAACATGACAGTCCTAAGCTGGGTCCTGGGCTGATTAGATGGTAAGAGCACAAACCAGGGAAAAATATCCAAGTGTGAAACAGCCATTTACACTGATGAAAGACACTAAAAAAAGCCATGTATCCTAAGTTTAGACTAAAGATTCTGTACATGTACAGACTTATGCAACTTAAGTTTTCTTAACTTTTCTGTACAATAACTTCAGTTGGTGTAAAGCTTTTCTGTGTGTGACTGAACGAGCACAGCTTGATGCAAAAGTTTTTTCTGTATATTAAAGAGAGTTTGCAAACAATCCAAGTGGTTAAACAATGATAGAAAATACAGAAATCGATCTGAATGAGACTGAAATCTGATTATGCATCATCACCATCTGCTGTAGTAGTGCAATAGAAAGGTAGAGAAAGATATATTCTACCTTTATTTGGAAAAATGGAAAAACTTTATCACATTTGTTATACAAGAACTTCTTTGCATAATGAGAAACTTAATCAGAAATTATGCTCTTTATTAATATAATTTTAAAGATCTAAGTTGTATAATTATTTTGATTTTATTAAAGTAAGGAAACAGCTATTAAAATTACTCAATTTTTTTTCCCATCCTGAATTGTTAAAAGCAGAATATTGAACTTTCAAAAAATGGTATGGCAACAGGTGTAAGTATTCAGCATTGCATATCTTTATTTATTTGTTTTGGTTGAACAAATGTAAAATTGTACTGCTCAACACCTCCTGGTACAAGAATAATGCTTCGAGCATGGCTTGTAAATTTGCCTACTTATCTACAGATTATTTTTACTGCACAGCAGTTGAGTAATTTGTTCCTTTTCCAAGTCTATCAGTTCAGTATTTTATTTTCAAAGAAAAATCTGTGATATCTTTAGTCTTACAATCTCTGCCTTCACAATGTTTTTTTTTTTTCCCAAGGTATTTTAGTGCTGTAGCCAGAGGTATCACAAAACTATATGCTGAAAATAGGACATGTACTTGATGATTTATTCTTGGAAATGTAATTCTATTGTCATTCTAGGAAATAATCTAGGGTGTTTAGTGCCAAATGTGTAACTCATTGCAGTACCAAACATACTGCGAATTTTCAGTTATTTGTTTGGTATTACAAGGTTGTATGTTTCTGCAAAGCTCAAAAAAACCTTAATTATGGTTGCTTGTTTGCTGAAAAGAAAATCAGTTGCACAGAAGCTGTGAGAGTTCAAAGGAAGTCCAGTCAGATTAATTTATTTAATGAAATCTACTAAATTATTTCTGTACATACTGAATTTCCTTTACAAACACTTTAATTAAAACATCAGGCTTCTTTTTAAAAAGAAAGAGACAAGCTTTAAGGCTTATGCAAATGGATCATAAATGCTAATGACAGAAAATTGTACAATTTCATTTCTGCTCGCCCTACATAACATGAATCATTTGGATGCAGTGTTCAAAAGGAATTGCTTTTTTAGCAGGTTCATTAAAAACATGGCTGTAAGAAATAACAAAGAAGTATTTCACCATATTCTTCTTTTTTCTACTTATCTTACAATTTGAAGTCTAAAACTACTGAGTAGCTGTCTGGCACCCAAGTTGTCTCTCTTCAGAACCACCACCAATTCACTCAGACGTGTGGGCTGGAATTCTTAGATTTTGAGAAAATCCTCTGTTAGCATGAGATAAGAATGTAAAAAAGACCAAGCTTGACCTACCTTAAACTATCCCAGTAAGAATCTAAATTATAGCTTCAAGGGGTTGAACTGGTTACGAGTTGTGAGTGACTAGCAATCTCACAGCACCTTGTTATCTTTGCAATGTCAGGACTGTGCCTAGACCAGAACGAGAGATGTATTAGAACTACCACAGTTTAGTGCTTTAAGCAAAGGTTCTTAATCCTTTTACTATATTCTGCAAAAATTGGAGTTAAAGCAATGCAAAAATTGCCCAGCCCTCTGCTCACCCCATTTGTTTTCAATTTATTTCTTATCCTATTTAATGTAGCCTGTATTTATAGCCACTGGTGGTGGGAATACAATGGTGTTGCTGCAGGCTTCCCTTTAATGGATCCTGGCCAAAGATAGCCATTGTTCCCATTGCTTGAGATTGCTCAACTGTGCAAGGTTGCTTGGAAACCCTCTACTGAGTAAAACCTTCCAATCATTTCCCTTTACCTCCCAAGTCATACCAGTTGAGTGCTCAGGGATTCAGAGGAGGATCACAGTCAATGTGGTTGTTTTTTGTGACCTTTTTGATGCTAAACCAATGACCTCTTAAATGCAGCATTGTAGCATACATGACTATGTGGCTAAAAAACAAACAAGCCAAGAAGTAACGTCATCAAATGTCCAGGAAAGCATTATCTGATGATTTTAAAAACCCTGGCTAGGGAAAGGCCTAACTAGTTGTTAGGTTCTGCTTTAGGTTAAACCACTGAGAAACACTTCACCTTTAAATTATGCTGTGCTGGCTCATCTCACATGCCATGTGATCAGTTCCAAACAAACCTGATGCTCTATATGCCTAGGTTTTCCCTAGTATGTACTTCCTTTTATCATGCTGTTTCCTTTGCTCACATCGCAGATATAAATTGTATTTGATACAGCATTTCAGAGTGAATCAGTCATGGATGCCTTCTTGGTAGTAGGTATTTTCATAATACAAAGAATACAAACTGTCTGCTGTAATATTAGGTGAAACATTGGCTGGTATTTTATTTTCTTGCTCAGGAGTTGAATATTGTCATCACTGTTCTCTAAGTAGCATGAGCTAAAGAACTGTGGGGAAAAAAAAGGTTGCTACATGATAATTTAATCAGCTTTCTATTATGATAATTTTCAGATCTCTCTCTGCCACTGCTTTCAGATAGTAATTTAGGTATTACATTATATGTTGTCCTGTGTATTGGGATATCTCTGCTGACTTGGCTCCATGAGGTTTTATGAGTAATGTCATGCAGGAACAGACCCCAGGATTCTGGAGTTTCTTTGGAATGTATTTACCCTGTGCCTTCCTCTTTTTCCTGACACCCAGCCTTCTTCATTCTTCTTAAGAGTAAACTTTTACTGATGTAACTGACAAATGTGTATTTTTTTATACATTCCTTAATATTTTATGAACACTGCATGATGCTGTTCATTGAGTTCTGAAGTTATAAAAAAGTTAGTGAATAAGACTTGAAGGATTGGCACTAAATGATAAATTACATGTAGTGCCTTTTTTCATTGGACTGAATTTTCTTGTTTAGTTCAAAGAACCAAAGCAAATGTGTCTTTCCCCAAAAGGTTTTAGGCCAGTTGTAAACTTAAGATAACAAGTTGGACTGAAATAATGAGTTCTTCAGGATATGAAGGAGAGCAGAGGGGCTCTGAGACTTTCTAGTCTGGTTATAAGCACTGTGTGAAATGAAAGAGATAACTAGATTTAGGATGTGCTTGTTTCTTTCCATCGTACTTGACAAAATAAGGGTTATACGTTTGGGTTGTTAACCCTCAAGTTTACAAAGTCACATGAAAAGTCTAATCATATTTAAGCCAATAACTATATAATATAAATGAAAGTGTTTAAAAATGTTGGACTAATTGAAAAAAAGATACATCACAGCTACCTGTCCCTCTATCAGCACGGTGGAAACTGTCTAGCATTTCCTCATTGATGCAATTCAGTAAGATATATGGGGGGTCCCTAAGCAGAGCAGATTCAGTCTTGCTAAAGAATGAGATTCATGGCTGTTGTACCAAATACTTCTAAGTTCTCAAATCAAAAGCCTATCTTACAAGAACATCTTTTGTGTCAGCAGGAACCCCAAAGTGATTTTGTTACCTGTTGCCTGCGATATTGCCCAGAGCATAGCTCCAGGTTACTGGAATAACCAGCAATTTCTATAAGTGTGCATGGATAAAACACCATTCTCTAATTTTTTGGGGTTGTTTTCTTTTTTTTTCCCTACTGCAATTCTGCTAACTTTGAGTGTAGATTGTAGTGTTTTCAGTCTATAACTGTAGTAGCAGCATATTACTTTGTTTTGCTACACATAAAACCACACTTACAAAATCTTTACTTAAGTCTTCTAGGCACTGTGAAACTAGTAACTAATCAGTGTAGTACAGCAGACTATTTGCCAATATAGCAGGTTGTGCTTAACTGGAAAGAGTAACATTATAAAATTTGAGACCTCTTTGTTCTTGAATGGTGCCTGTTAGAATCTTAAAAGATTACCATTTTCTCTCTGCTTGTTCTGTATATTTATAAGATGTAGTGATATTTACTTCTGTATCCAAATTAACTTCTTAATATTTTTTCCTACTTTAGTTGGACAAGAGTTACAGTTGGAAAACACAGTTTCAGTTTGAGCAAACTTGGAAGAATTTTATCACTACTGCTGCAACAACCCACAGGTGCTAAATGCAGTCTAATATAGAAAATATTTGACAGTAGTTCTAGCCCATGAACCATCATGGAGCAGCTGAGCTAAATGGGCAGAAATCCACTCCATACTGGGAATTAGGGACTTAATCTTGAGGGGAAAGAAGAAATCTACATGTGAAATGCAGACCTGGCAGGGCTTATTGGGAGTGGGAAGCAGAACAACAGGCGCAGCGTGGAAGCTCCATTTACTTGTACGGCTGCTTTGGAGGCTGTGCAGAGAACTGCAGTGACTAGATCATAGTGCAAAGACTGTAGTATAATCCTATCAAATCCAATAGGATTAGTTGTTCAACAGAGGTACAGAGGCTGGACCTTGGAAGTAGAAAATTTACTGGAGAATAGGCAAGAAATTTTGAAAGATGGTCAAGGAGCAGTAGTCAAGGGAGATAATGCTGTAATGTAAAATGACACAAAAGCAGTGAAACTAAGAAAGGAAGAATAATTGACTCAGAGGATTATGTGATTCAACAAGGAAACTGTTGAATAATTCTTGATCTCAAAGTATAGCTAAATATGCCTTTAGATTTGAGGGAGTTCAGAGATATCGGAAAATCAGAAATAGCAAATATCTCTAGCAGAAGATAATAAAGGGGATAGAGATTATTGTTTTGAAAAACAGTTTGGGGTGTTTTTTTTAAGAGTACTCAGTAGATTTGTATTAAAATTACTTCTTTTAAAATGAATTTTTTTGCACACATTTGTTGTCTTAATACCATTTTGTGTAAGAGTCTTTGGAAAGCTCTGTGTAAGAATATAGTGGAAACTTTTATCCAGTAACTTTTTCTATTTTAGTGTTTGATTTGTTTTTTACCTGTTCTTAGGCTTTGTTGAGGGGGTTTTTCCCAAAAAGTAGTTAGTGAGAAAAGTTGAGCTATACACCTGATTCTTCACAAAACCACCTTACTTTCAGAATACATACAGTACAGGAAACTATTTGTATTTGGACTTTTGTATAAACCCAGCTAAAGTGGCATTCCAGATCAAAATGGTGTATCTCTCCTCCAGAGTAACTGAAGTATTATACACTATATATGTACATAAAGTATTTTTGCTTAGAAAAATTCTCTTTTGAGTGAGCAAGCAAGAACTCAAGGAGGGGGAGAAGATTCCAAGATCTTTAATCAATCTGACCCATTGTATATTTTGTCATTCTTGACCTAATTGTCAGGATCCATCTTTATTATTATTAATTACTAAAAGAATACTGGGGAGAACTTGATAGTATAAGTAGCTCAGACTAAGATGTTCAACTTTGAGGATTTCAGCTCAGAGTTTAGTGATGTCCCAGGTGAGGAGAACATTCCTTGTGCATGTGCTAAAGGGGTGAGATGGTGCACTGAAAATAAGATACATCTGATAAGAATGGTACAGGAGGAGACGTGACAAGGACATTTATATTTTAGAGTGTAGAAGAACGCAATGAAAGAGTATGAGAGAGTATGAGAGTGACACGCTGTCATCACGAAGAATGACAGTCTGGATAAGAGAAAGGATATTAATGAACTAAGGATTAGAAAAAGGAGGTAATATAGCAAACCCCATGAGTGCTGGGGAAAGAAGTACCATTTCGTATTGCGATTGAGTCACTTACTGTAATTTCTCAGAAGGAAACTGTAGTTTCAAGTGCCCAGACTCACACTTTGAATACTGAATGTTTTTTCTCGTCATTGCTTTGTACGCATACATGAAAACATAGGAGAATAAAAGCAACACACTTCGTAAAAATGCAGAAAAATCTCTTTTTGCCCTGATTGTGGCAAATCAAGTGCATTTGTAGCAATCATGTCCTGTTTGTGAGATTTTCAGGTGCTCTTTTTTCAAGCACAACTTAGTCATTACTGTAAAAATATCTTGGCATTGGAAGACTGGTTTCAGCAATGATCTCATACACCTTGGGTCTTTTATTTTAAAAACTTCTAGAATTCTCATGGTAATGTGTAGTGTATTATATGATTATATATATGTGTGTTCCTGAGTTTCCTTAAGAATTTCCTGTCATAAAGGTTCTTTAGCTCTGGTATTAGGTCTTAAATGACATACAGCTCCTAGATGAATTTACTTTTATTGTCAAATGCAACCTCTAAGTAGTGCTATATTTATACAAGCCAACTTTGTTTCCGATCATCTATCGGGGAAAGTTTTAACAATGTGCACAGAGACTTCAATGACACTTTATTAACACTTGGGAAACTCTCATGTGGTATGAGCTTCATGGCATCCACAGACAAGCTCAGAGTCCAGCAGGAGTATGTATGTAATAATACTCTTGGATTGGAGAAGTACAAGTAGATATGAGCAGGTTTAAGTCCTGAACTTCAGCAAGGATTGGAACAAGCATCAGGGTAAGTAGCAGCCGAACATTTTAGTAAATGTCCTGTTGCATTGATGTCTCACAAGATCTTATTCCATTTATTCCAACAGGATTACCTAAACATGACAGTATCGCACAGAACAACAACACCAACAAAACAATTGGTCAAGAATAAATACAGCAATACTTTGAAAAAAACATTTAATTATTTTCTTATGCAGCAGAAAAAATCTGCCCAAAACAAATTCAAGATACTTTTGTAATGAGTAATCAGTGAATTCACTTCCATTTACCAAAAAACCCAAGTTAATTTTTTGCCCATTGGAAAGAAAAAACTTGCAATATTTTATTCACTGAAAATAGGGGATTACAGTTACTGCATATTTTTTTTCCCATACATACATATCCTTGAAAATACTTGATGTTTTCAAGGGAAGGAGCTATTCCTTGCTATTGAATTTATTAGTGGACTTGACCTACACTACTGCTTTGAATTCTAAAGAGATTCATTTCACATCCTTGCAAGATAGAATCTGATTAATAAGAACACTATGGGGGAAAAATGACATATGAAAGTATCAAACTACCACAAAAAAATAAGAAGTATGGATTTCATTTCAGAAACAAAATCTAGTAAATCACAGACTACTCATTATGAATTTGAAAGAAAAATGAGTCACTCTGCACCTAAAAGCATATAGATTCTGAATTGTTATGGGAGAGGAGGAGTTTAAAGGAAGGTGGTAATAACTGCATAGTTACGAATGGAGTTGCATTAATGCTCTGTTTTTAAAATACAGCTGCGGTTACAGATTCATTGTGTGTCAAATTAAAAGGTTCGTTTTTAACTGGAGTAATAGATGTCAAAGGCTAGATCAAAGAATTGTCATTAAGTATAACTGTATTCAGAGACCAGAATTTTATGAAGTGGTTCCTGCGTTAAACTGTAGTTTGTACTTAACTGCGATAAAGCAGTAGAAACGGGCCAAGATAAGAGTTTTCAATTAGCCTCCTTGTCTTTTTGTCCAAATGAAGAGAAAAGCCAGTGTGTGCTTTTAGGGCTGAAAAGTGGTAGTTAAATGTGCACCACCCCCTTAAACTGTTTCTGCTCTCTAAGCCTCCATTGTCTGAAACAGTGGGAAGCAAAATTCTCAGTAATCAGAAGATGTAAGGAGGAAAAAAAATGCATTAATATAGATTCCAAATAGCAGTGAATAAAAACTGAGCCACAGATTTTGCTTTTGGGTTTGGCCTCCATTAGCTGGAGCCTGTTTGAATTTTTTAATGTCATACTTTTTATTGTAAGCTTTGGTAGAGTGAGGAAGCTCTCTAATGGGGAGAGTATTGGAAGTACTGCACATTTGTTGGGAAACGTTTTTAAATGCATATGACTGCAAAACAGCAAGAAAAAATGGTTATTATAAACAGTAAAATGAAGTGAAACTTTGTGGATAGCTCTTTCTCAGATGTCATATACAATTTTGAAATGTCCTGCTTAAAAATAAAAGGAAATCTTTGGAATTAAGTTTTTTATTAAGTGAGAGAAAAATATTAGAAAACTATTAGCTGTACAGACTAAACAATGACTAGGCTATAAAACAGAATCCAATATGTGTGGTAATTTTTTATAATGTAAAACACTTGCATAATGTATAGCATGCTCTGAAAGTTTTAAAAAATGGAAGAAATATTTAATCTACTAGTCTGTACTCAGAAAATGAGGAAAGAATTTGGGTCACATATGTATCATCATTGCTTTAGATTTTACACTAGCAAAGAAAGTAAACTTGGAAGAATTTGTATCTGCTTTTCCGTATTTTGTTCTGTTTTTCTCTTGAGTTTTAGTTGTGTCCCAGAGTGATGAATAAAATTGGGGCCACCTGTTTTCCACTAGGCCTTTTTTACTTTCTGTAACTTAGTTATACAACATGCAACTATTCCTATCAGAGTTAGTTTGGAAAGCTATTTTGACTTACTAAATATTAAATAAATGAAATAAAACCCACTATTCTTTCTTGGTGGCAAGGAAAGCGTACAAAAATGGCTGTTTTATGGTGGAAAACGGTGATTTTTGTGAAGAAACTTGTTCAGTGGCATACAAAAGATGCAGGGTGCTTTAAAAATTAGGTTAAACTATGTTGTTTTACTGACCTGATTCTTTTGCTTTTATGTTGCCAAGGCTATAATGTGAAGCTTCTCAACCTCCATAATTATCAAAGGCATATTCTGTGGAATGTCATGCCCAAAATAAAAACTGGGGGAGTTATCAGGAAGGGAGCCAGTCATTGCTTGGGGGCAGGCTGGGTATCAGTCAGTGGGTGGTGAGCAATTGTAGTGTGCAGCAGTTATTTTGGTTCAGTTTTATTCCTCCCTCTCTCTACTTTCCATTACATTTATTAATATTGTTATTATTATCACTAGTATAGTTTACTTTGTTTCGATTATTAAGCTGTTCTTATCTCAACCCCTGAGTTTTCCTCTCCAGTTCTCCCCATGGGGGAGGGCTGAGGGGTAGTGAACGAGCAGCTCTATGGTACTTACTTGCCAGCTGGGGTTAAACCTCAACACTTGTGATTTCAGATGGTGTTGAGTAGAAAAAGCTGGCTGTTTGTGAATGCTGTTGAACTGGACAGTTAGCACTCAAAGGATTCCTGGTATGTTGTGGGGCAGTTTGTGTTTCCTGGCAAAGTGAGCTTCAAGTCAGTGCAGGAAAAAGCTTTCCTTGGCACTCTGCAGGATGGCTTGTAGGCTTCTCCTGCCCAACACAGTGAGGAAATAGCTTTCTCATCTCCCTAAGTGTCCATGGAAAAGGCAGTCTACTACAAAATCACACAAGAAAAGGGAGAACTTGGTCTACTTCCAGGAAGTTTAAATTACCTATGTGACAATTCATATGGGATCACATCTTTATTGAAAAGTTAAGGATATGTAAATAAAAATTGTTGAAAAGATTTTTTGGTAGTCTGAAACTCAAACCTTTCTCTTGAGGAAGAAGAAGGGATGAGGATTCATGTACATTTAATGTTTATGTGAGGAATATTAAGTCAATTACAAGAATATCTTTTGCTCCACTGTTTTTGCAGGGTAGTTCTATACCCTGGGCATAATTTTCAAATGAAAGAAAGAAGCTCGAGGAGTCAGGTAGTGGTACTCCGTCACAAACATGGAGAGGTGGAGGTGAGGAAGAGTCAAAGGTAAAAAAAAAAGATAAATTGTGAGTTGAGAGAGAATATTTTTATATTTTTCCTAAATTTAGGAATCACATTTCTTCCAAAATGTTGTTATTACTGTGGTTAAAAAGAAAAGGATTGATCATCTTATCTCATGGGAAAAAAGAACTTTGAAGTGCATCAGTGGTGTGCTATGAAACTTCACAGAGTTTTCACTGAAAATCTAATTTAGCCATCAAGAACACTTAACTCTTATTTTAAAATAAAGCTAGGTTTAGTTAAGATAATTATTTTTAAATTCAAACTTTACCTTATGGATGTTTTCTTAGGTTTTGTTACCATCAGTTATTGTTCCTTGAAGGATCACGTTTTCTGTACTGCTGTAGAATCATAGAATGTTTTGGGCTGAAAGGGATCTTTTAAGACCATCTAGTTCCAGCCCCCCTGCCATGGGCAAGGGCACTTTCCACTAGACCAAGTTGCTCGAAGCCCCATCCACCCTGGCCTTGAACACTTGCAGGGGTGGCAACTTCTCTGGGCAACTTCTTGCACTGTCTGACAACCCTCATTAAAACCAAATTTCTTCCTCATATCCAATCTAAATTTACCCTCTTTGTATTTGAAGCCATTACCTCTTGTACTGTCACTACATGCCTTGGTGAAAACTTTCTCTCCTTTCTTGTAAGCCTACTTCAGATTAATTTTTGCATCAGATAAGATATGGGATGTTGTGGCAGCTGCAGCTCAGCTAAGAGAAGGTGCTGAGTGCAGCAGCTTCATCCAGTTCTGTATTTCACAAATCTCTGTTCATGGCTCCTTTTCTGTCCGTGAGTAAGGGCAAGTAGATTGTTGGAAGGAAGGATTTGGCTTCAGGACAGGATGTTGCAATTGGCTGTTTTGTCCTGTTTTCTCCATCACTATTCAATTCAATTTCCTTTCACATATATTTTTGCTTTTTTACAAAAGCCAGTGATAATCTTTGGACTCCACACTAATTCTTTTTCGGATAGTAAATGACATTTTTAAAATGGCATCTTGAGCTCATGTTAAAACTGAAAGATCCATTTTCATTGATATTTATTATCACACGCTATTTTGCTGAAAATTTTGTTGTAGGGTGGGGTTTTTTTTGTTTCATTAAAGCATAGAGATGTGCATCTGTGTATATCCAGTGACAAGAAATTCTTTTTTTTCTCAACGAAATACTGTCAGCACAATTTTCCTCCCATCTATTTTGCAAAGAGTTTTAACAGAAGTCGCTAGGCTAACAGTTACAGGGTGAGATCCAGATGCCTGTTGTCATACTGTATTTAGACAATAACACATCTTCATCTTCTTTTTGGCAGTACATATTTGTTTGTACAGAAATTTTTGCATTACAGGGGATATTGTATCTTCTGTGAAGTTAATGAGAGAAGTGTCACTGGTATGAGCTAGAGTTGAGTTTAAGCAAAAAAATATGTAGGACTGCCTCCCTCTACTCTTGAAATCTTTCAAAGTTGTGTATTTTTATATTTAAGTAATTGTAAGTTGCTTTTCTTTTCATATAGGATAAAATAGCAACCACCTCTTCACAGATTTCTAGGGCATTTCTAAAATTTTCCATCTCCTTCTAAGATTTGACTGCTGCTAAAACAGATATGAAAACTGGTTGCATTAGACATAAATTTATTTGCTAAGTGCAAATTACATCAATAAATAGCTAAGAGCCTAAATGTGTTGAACATATTGGAATTCAGTAGGATTAGTGCAATGAGAATTTGAATATTTAAGGAATTTCTCTATCTGCAGGTTATAAACAAGAACCTTTGGTCATTAATGCCCTTTATAGGTATATCCTTTCATTTACCTTTAAAAGTATATGCAAAACTTCTCTTCAGCCCATATAAGTGGTAGGTAACACCTGATATAAAGGTTGTGGTTCAGTTTTTCAGTTCTCTTCTATCGTTGAATATTCTCTTTGTTTCTGTATGTGTAGGGCCCTGAACAGATGTGGGAGCTGATAAAGTTAGTGGTCCTGAATGTGATTGCACTAAGACCCATAGATGTCAAAGTCCTGTTGAAATAAAATAAAAATGTCCATAACTAAGTCTTGTACATTGCAACTGAATTTGATTGCTGGACTGGAAAGACAAGCTCCCATGCAGCCTAAGGACCAGAGCTGTTGTCTGCAACAAAGACATCTGAATTAGAGCTATTCATCTAAGCTCCCTTTAAATCAATTGACAGAAAAAGGAGTCAAAGGTATGCATGAATAATGGCTATAATTTCTCTCATGCTGATAAAATCTGAAATTGCTTTGATCATTTGCATCCCATAAATTTTTGTTGCTCTCTGACTATAAAAGAAGCATAGATTAGTTACCCTGTAGAAGTCCACATATTCACTGGAAGCTCAGTGAGCTACCTTTGCTGCTCCCTTGTTTCCATAACTAAATATTATCTTGAACTCAGCGGTCCTATTTCCCTCTATAAATATTTGTGGTTAATTATATTGGGTTTTTTTGTTGTTTTTTTTCCCTGATCTAAAGTGTGAGTCTTCAGTTTTTTTTAGTTTTAGTATAAACTCGATTTTTTAAAAAAGTTTTTTCTTTAGAATTTATTAAAAGTACATGCTCTTACAACTTCCTTGTTTTGCTTCCTCAAGAGAATGAAAGCAGTTTTAGAAAGAGAAGGTTTACAGATGAACCTGTATTGAGTGCAGAAAATTAGAGTCCACCTAAGATGAGAAAAAGAGGGATGATATATAGTTGTTGATGTCATGGTAAAAATACCATCTGGTATAGCAAACACAAAGAGTTCACTGGAGCATTCAGGTATAAAGAGCTAGTCTGAATGGCTGTTGGAGGACTAAGTACTGCTGCCTCTGGGATATTTAATACATGCCTTGCATTTTCTCATTTCAGCAGTTCATATGAGCTATATCTAACCCCCAGGGTTTAAAGAGGGGAGGTTCATTCTAACTATCAAGTTTGAAGATTAACAGTCTTTTGAATTAGTGGATATCCTGAATGCCTTTGCCCTTTATATGAGGTGTTTTTATTGCTCCATAGTTAAAGTTCCACTTGGTTGCATAAGTGATTAATTTACTTAATCAGCTCTTAGTTCTCTGCTCTGTACATTGTGCCAACAAAATCCAGTTTGCTCTAACCCTGGTGTTGTTTGTGTTCCATTTCATAGCCATTGTATGTTGATTTTTCTTACTGACATTTTCAAAACCTTTTTCTTTTTTTTTCCATTAAGGGGTTCATACCTGTTAACTAACAAACCCCTTTACCAGCAATTCTGGAAAGGAAGGAATGTTTAGGAATGATGACTTACTTTTTGTTATAACTTCGCCTAGTCGTCGTTGACCTGCTCAGCAGTGAATAGGTCAATGCTGGTGATAAAAAGCTTACAGAGACTAAACACATTCATTTCACCCTTTTGTTTTCAACACTGTAATGGAGCCAGGAGGCTCTTTCATGGGAACTTGCTCTACAAGAGGTTTTGGCTGTTTCTGGTTTTGAAAACTGGTTTGGGGGAAAACAAAGAGAGATGATGACTTTCCCTGCATCCCAGCATCCTTGTAAGTGAGATTTCTGTTCTGGCAAAACTCAATGCTCATGATCACAGAGGCCCAGAACAGAATCAAAAAAAGAGAAAGTGTCCTTCTGAATGTAAAATGACATGCTTATTAGTTATGACAATCCAGAAGCAAATAATCATAAGTATAAGTAATCTTAAGCGTAAGAATTTGTGCTTTAAATGTTGTTACATGCAATATTAGACAGTGGTCAATGGCTGGTACTACCTACAAAATCCCAACTGTAAATGGCCTATCCTTGTTCATTTAACATTAAAAAATCAGTGCTGAATTTTAGCCTGCTTTTCATTTCTTTGGTAACTGAGAATCGCAGTAAACCACAGCTGCTAAAAGAGGTGTTTTTAATCTCCAAATACAGATTACATGTATCTAAGTTTTTTAGTTCTTTGCTGAGGAGCTCTGTGACTTTTGGATACATCATAAAACACTTGGAAGTTGTAGTAAGCAAGCTAATTTTTAAAAGATAAATGGATTTTAACTTAAAATCTGGATTGTAAGTGGCACTGCTCCTTAGCATTAGGCAGTTTGCAGAGAAATCTGGAGGATTGTGTTGGAGATGAGAAGAGTGGTGCTTTTTGCTTTATAGTGTGTGAGACTGTCTTTCAGGATCATAGAAAGAACATGGAAGACTTGGGGTTTTTAATAAAGGCACTTAAACTACTTATTAACTTCTTTAATTCTGATGAAGAGTGAACAGGAGAAATAGAAAGAGCCTGATACCTGAAACTTTCCTGCTATTAGTTTGTGGTTCTTTGTCCTATATTTATCTCAAAGTCAATTTAAGTTAATTTATTTAATGGTATTTCAAAGAATGCTTAATTGTATGGGGGTTGTCTGATCTTCATTTTTGTGTTGATCTGGCAGCCTTACAAAACATTATAACAATGTGATGAAATGTTTGACAGAAGAGATACGGTCTACCCCAAAAATATAATTTGAGGCTAAAAGCAATTTTTTTTATCTGGAAACTCTTTCAACATAGGAAAAAAAAAACCCAGATCATTAGATTGTATGAATTGACATAGCTCCAGCAAAATCTATGAGGTGAAGGTAAATCTTCCTATAGGACTTTCTTGCCTGACTTGAAGGAAAAATACCCAACACATTTTCACCAGTGAAAATTCCTTATTTGCAGTATTCGTAGAACAATATTAGTTACACTGTTTAAAACTTAAGTCTTTTCACCAAGCCTTTATGTTATCTGCAAACTCTATTGACAAAACATCCTCTAATTTAATAATGTGCAAAATGCCTCAAATAACCAAGAGGCCTCTCCAGCATCACAGTAATGTGACATGCAATTTTTTTCTTCCTTTATGCTTTGTTTTAGCTCTTCTGAGATCATCTTCTCAGATCTTAAATACATTGTTTATGTATTCATAAATGCTGTGGAGCATTGGGAGACACCCGTAAATTCCTTTATGGCAGATCTGACAAAGAAATGAAAAAAAGAAGTATAGCAATTTCTTCCACAGTATTTTTCCATTACATAGGTCACTTTGACTTCTTTCAAAACCCATGATGTCGTTATTGCAGGAAAGAGGACAGAAGGAAAATAGAAATGCTTAACCAAAAGACCCTGCAGGTGTATAATTTAGATGGATTTTTTTATCTTTTCTCCTCAAGGCATTCACATGCGCTGTATAAACAGAAACATCTCTCCTTGATGAAGGTTCTTAAAATTTGTAGTAACTTCTCTATGAAAAGGATACTTTTTTGTTCAAGAAAGCAATCTTCTTTTGGTCTCTAAAAAGAATTCCTTTAGGTACAGTCATTCATGTGTCAACCAGTAGCTTTTTACTCCTGGTGTATCTATAACATTTCAGTTAGCAAATTTGAAACTTGATTCAAATGCATGCTTCTAAATAGAATAATGGAGTATTTCAATATGACTGTTATTTCCAAGTCCAAATTCAGATATCTTGTAGTTATTAATTTTTAAGCACTGAATACCTGCTGCTGACAGAAGAATTTGATGGTACTGTGAAAAAAAGCCTTGTAGCTGCTTACATAAAGGCACCTCTAAATATGCTGATGGACATGCATAAAAAAATCATTCACTGCTATAAGCTAAGCTTCCATATTAATAAAGATAATAGGTGAAGACCTTTGTATAGCTTTTGAATTTAAATCAGGGACAGTCACTATAATCATAGTTAAGACAAAATGAAGCATATCTAATGTATGGTAACACATATTAACAAACAACAGATTGTAATTATTAGATGCTTTTGCATATTTATAGGAAGTGATTTTTTTTCTGGCACTTTATGCCAAGTGAGTTATTTCACTACTTGCATCCTTTTTCTCATGTCCCATCTTGTATGGCTTCATTCATTGCATGCACATTCTCAACACAACTTGGAATCAAGTAGTATAAATGCAAGAATTCATGTTTACCAATATGCTCATTCTGGCTGGCTGTGAATGTACTACAAATGCATTTTTATGCTTGCTTAATACCCCACCCCTGGTTAATCCATATAAAAATTACTCAGATTGCCAAATGTATGGTTTTCTTCTGTGGATGTTCCATTTTTCAGGGTATCAGTTTTTAGGGAGAACACTGACTGCTTTTTCCATTACACATTTTGCCTTTAAAAGCAGTCAGGCAGAGCTTCTACACGTGCTGTCGTGTCATCTGGTCTCTGAAAGTGCATGGAAGGTAGAATCCCGTGCTTCTGTTGCCTGTTGTTGGTCACCAGCATAATAATGTTTAAGTATAAATTACTTCTAAGTTGCTGTTGACAATGATGAAACTTTTTTGTACATTAGTACAACACTGATCTCCTAATTTGAAAGGAGATCTTGGAAGTATCTTTCAATTTACATTTCAAAAAAATAAAAAAATGCAATGTCTAGTGAAGTCATTGGGCATATTTATCTTTGTTTTTTACCTCCAGCTTTCAAGTGAAGGCTTCAAAAAAACGTTTCCACTTGGATTAATAAATAAAGAAATAAAAAATTATTTGTAGAGTATGCTATATTCCTGTTCTCTGTAGACTGAGCATTTGAACTCAGCTACCATTGTTATGATAGCTGTGTCCCTCATCTGATTTTTAAAGGTCAGTCTGTGTTATCTTTATCTCTGTAGAGATTTCCTAGGAAGGATCAGGACACAGTTCAATGATCACAGCAGGGTTTTTCCTTCTACAATTTGTAATATTAAAAAATACCAGAAGATTACTGTATAGACTTTATCTATGTCCCTTAGTATGTGCAAAGAATAGCACAATTGTAGTTGTGCATTGGTGTGCAGTGATATGAAACATGAGCAGGATTTGAAAAGGTAGCACTGCCACAAGGAATCTATGAAAAAAAGCTATGCATATGCATCAGATATAGTATTCTGGTAATGTCCTGTGGCACTAGTTTTCGTCTCTGAATACAATGATTAATTAACAAATAACTGTGAAAAACTCCGTTAATAATTTCATTTTGTTTGTTCATTGTACTGGGACCTCAAATCATTGAAATACAGTTTGTTAAATCCGTACTTGAGTGATGATTACATTTGAGTAGTGGATATTTCCATTGTACCTTCTCAGGAGTTTAGATCTTTAAATGACAAAAATTGGTAATGATTGTTTAGACATATGGCCAAAACCAGAGAAGTAAGTACTGGTTTTTTTTTTCTAACTCACCCATCTTGTGTAGGTGTTGCATGCATTGAAAGCTTAACTCTGGAGAAATTATGTTGAAGTATACCTAGACTGCAATGTCTTGATTCTGTGTTTATTTTTAAAATTGAGTTCTCCTTTAATAATTTATGATGTATGCTTAAATCCTGCAGAATATTTTTAATATGTAAGACTTAAAAACTTCTGAAAGTTGACAAGGAGATTATCGTTATATGCTACAGAAAATTTATTGATCTTTTTAAAGACTGCTGAAAAAGAGTACAGTTTGAACAATTGATATATTTACACAGAAAATGTTCCTGAAAAATGCATTACTGTCAAGAGAAGGGCTTCAAGGTTTAGTGGACACCAGCATTTTTTGCTTCAAGCAAAGCCAGCAGAGTTCTGATTTGGGTCAATGGTGACAGAAACTCCAACAGAGATCCCACCCTGAGCCTATTAAAATCGATGTTGCTGTGTCACAATTTAATTGGAGTAAGGATGAGGCCTCTGATGCAGCACTCTCATGCCTGTGTGCTGTTGGGTTCTGACAGCTCATCATGACCTTAGTTTTTTCAACTCTGCAAGTACAAAACAAAGTAAGGTCACTACAGTATGTGTTAGCAAATCTAACGTTTTTGAAGTCTGTTACTTCACTTCAGTGTCATCCTCCTCTCTGTAATTAGAAGTTTTTGATGATTATAACCATCCTTCCGTATTTCTGTAATCAGAGTAGCTTTATGAGCTTTTGTGTCATTTCACAGTTCTGTTTTGTGTGGATGTTCCAGGAGTTATTTTCTGATCTTTCCGTTTTTGAGAGCAGCACTGTGGTTAGTGTGCACTTTGTTAGTGCCAAGGTAGTGGGCAGAGGTTGGAGCTGGGAACAGCTCTGATCAGAGTAACGTGATGTGCAAGAGAGAAAGTTTGAGTTTTTGTACACTTTGTTAAGAGAAGAATGTCTGCTCTCAGAGGATAACCTGCCTATATTGGGAATAGGACTTGCTGGTTATACCTTGCAGCAGAACACACCAGCAGCTGATTCTATAGCAGAACACTGGATACTTGGTTACTGTTTTCTGGGTCTCTGCTGGATTGTTTTGAACAGCTATGTTTGTTCTGTACCTATCTGATGTAGAGCACTGAGTGCTTAGAGAGAGCTTGCTACTGCATCTCAGCTGGATACCAAAAATTAGATTTTATGGATTTGTCTTCTACTCTGCTGGGAGCTCTGTTGAGAGGATGTATTTTGAGTTTCCGTTTCCACTTTAGTTTTTCCTTTCTTGTTATTGGCACAGTTTTTAAATTGCTGTGTGCCCTCTGTTCTCTCCTTTAGTGAAGATGCTGTGCTGTCTTTTTTACTTCTTTATTGATTATTCCATAAAGCCTCTCCCATGAGTATACTGACTTAAATCCAGACAGTCAGGGGTTGAAGATAATGTGGTATTTTGTTCTAGTTTATTGATATTAACAGTTCACAACATACATTTTAGATACTCATGCTAAAAAAACAAAACCTGTTACAAGTTCTGGCAGTAAGGCCATAAGCAGGGTAAAAGCTGGATCAAGTTAGGCACTCATGGGAGAATTAGGTCCAGCTAGTATTACCTGAATAATGTGGTTTACACTGATTTCAGAAAGGAAAGGCTGTCAGTCTGTGTGGTCCTGAAGCACAGGGATGACGTTGTTGTAATGCACGGTTTTATGAATGGCATTTCAGTGGATAACACTGTGAGCACAGGGTGCATTAGCACATCATTGCGTTGATCCCATGTTCATGTGATTTACTACACTTATTTCTGTGGCCACATTTAGTCTGGTTCGTTCTTGCTGGGGATATAATTTCCCATCATGGTGGATCCAAAATAAAGGCATTTTGCTTCTAAATAGCGCTGTTCTGCTTGCTTCTTGAGCCTGTGGCTGAGTTCCTGGTACAGAGAAAGTGGCACACCCTGAGCTGGACCCATAGACAGTCCAAAAGAAGACATGGTTAGTTTTTCTATAGATCACCAGCAGTCTGATGGGACCACCTATTTGTTACACCTGATGCAGGGGAGGTGGCTGTACACTTGTGGATGGATGCTGGAGGGAATAGTCCACCATGAGATGGATTAAGCATGGCATGAAAATTTGCTGTTTGTTATTAAATAAAAGCTGCCAACTATTAGACCACAGCATGACACTATCTTTATTAGTATTCTGTAGACATGCAGACATATTTGTGCATCCTCATGCCTGTTCCTTCAGTTTTGTGTTACTGATGTAAAACCTGAACTGATGTTGATTGTGGATATCTATATGCATAGCTACACACAGGTAACATATCTATATATTTCAAATTACCTAGGTAAGAGTGAAGCTTCAACACTGATAGTTAAAAATTGCATAGCTGTGAAATTCATCTAGTGAAGGGAGCTCAAATAAGCATGTCTTTTTTTTTTTTATATTCTGCTATATAAATAAGATTGAAATATATCTTAGGACCTTTTGTGCTCTCTGAAAAGGGGTTAATATAATTCAGTATTATTTTGCATACGCTTTTTTTTTACTGTAGATGTATGTGCATTTTTACAGTCTTTTGTGGCATAATAGTGAAACATAAATATTGAAAGATTGTTTTTCAACAGCTTGTTTTTTATACTCAGAATTCTTAATGTGTGCATGGTTCATTCTTTGGAATGACTAAAGAGTAAGGTAAAGAATAGTAAGGAGATGATCCTGAACCACTTCTAAATGGGTCTGAATTAAATGTTGATTAGTGTTGCATATTGATAGGTACTTGGGAAAGTGGGTTGCATAATTTTCACCTCTTTTCACCTCCCTTTTTACAATGGCTTTCAAGTACGTACACATGTTCTGCCTTTTGTGTTACTTATTTAAAATTTTTGGGTTGGTTTCATAGCACGTTACACAGTGTGCCATAATATTTGAACTAAATCATTCCTAGAATCATAGAATTTCCTGAGTTGGAAGGGACCCATAGGGATCACAGAATCATAGAATGGCCTGGGCTAGAGAAGACCTTAAAGATCACCTAGATCCAACCACCCTTCCATGGACAGAGACACCTTTCACTAGACCTGGTTGCTGAGAGCTCCATCCAGCCTGGCATTGAACAATTCCAGGGATGGGTCATCCACAGCTTCTCTGGGCAAGCCATATCAGTGCCTCACTGCCCTCACACTAAAGACTTTTTTCCATCAGAGTCCAACTCCTGGCCCTACACAGGACACTCCAAGAATTGCACCATGTGCCTGAGAGTGTTGTCAAAACCCTTTTTGAGCTCTGTCAGGCTGGTGCTGTGACCACTTCCCTGGGGAACCTGTTCCAGTGCCCAACCACCCTCTGGATGAAGAACCATTTCCCAATATTCAACCTGAACGTCCTGTGATACGACTTTAGGCAATTCCCTCAGGTCCTGCCAGTGGTCACCACTGAAAAGAGATCAGGGTCTGCACCTCCTCTTCCCCTCACGAGGAAGTTGAACTGCAATGAGGCCTCCCCTCAGTCTCCTCTTCTCCAGGCTGAACAGACCAATTGACCTCAGCCATTCCTCATACAGCTTCCCCTCCTGAGCCTTCACCATCCTCATGGCCTCCTTTGGATGCTCTCTAACAGCTTTATATCCTTCTTTTATTGTGACAGCCAACTGCACGCAGCACTCAGGGTGAGCAGAGTGCAGAGTAGAGTAGGACAAATCACCTCCTTCAACTGGCTGGCGATTCTTTGTGGAAGCACTCATCAGGATTGGTGCTAAGTTAGGGGAAACTGTAAGGTGGACTGATTATGGACTGCTTCTGTCCCACTCTAAATAGAATTTGACCACTGAAATTTCTAACTGAATTTTACTTGAGCTTTTTTTTTGCTAGGCTAATGTGCTTTTATACTTTAAGATACTTAGTTGTCCAGACAGACTTGCACACAATTTTCAGTTTTTTATTTCTGCCTACACTTCCTTATAAGCCTGCAGAGTACTTTCTGCTAGCCATAGTTAGATTTTTTTTTTCTTTAGAATTGCATCAGTCATTGTTTGTATTAGATTTTCCCATATTCCTGTCCCATGCTGCTTTGTAAGCAACAATGATGGAATACAGATAAGAGCACTGGGAGGAGGCTTAACACTGGTTGTGTTTTGGTTCTAATTACTCATTCTGGCTCTGGAGCTCACCCTCAATAGACCTGAAATTATTATATATTGAGAAATCGTTACTCTTACACTAAGTAGAGGCAATTAAACTCCCTTTTGCAGGTCTTAAGACCTGACTTTTGGCAGAAAAACATTTTGATAGTGCAGAGTGGATTCTCTGTGTGCTAGAAGTGATTTCCCTAAGTCAGCCACATACACCTGCACTAACTTTCAGCCAGATACATGCATATTTTGTCATTAGAGTGAAAGGACAATGTATCTTACGGTGGTGGAAAAAAGTTACTTGGAGACAAACTTTGGCAAGAGGTAGAACTCATAAAGACAATTGCCCCAAAAAGCCCACATGGTTGGCAGGTGAATGGGATCAAGCAGTGTTATTTGGTTGTAGGTAAAGGCTTCATTCTCTAGTGTGTGCTTTTTGCCTGTCTCCCCTGAGAATACTTGACACTAATAGTTCAAACCTGTTATGAAATGTAGTGTACAATTTAATCTTTACAAGTTTTCACGTTGCCAAAAATGATGCATTAACTCTGCACACATAAAGTGTACACACAGATATATCTGAATGTAATACACTTGATAAAATTTAATGTGTATTAAAATGTAGAGGACTAGCTTTTAAAAATTATGTTTATTAGTAGAAACCTTACACTGGTTCTACACAAGAATACAAGCATGAAGTGGGGGGAGGGGGGAAGGTGTCTTATTCATAGAGGTTTGGATACTGAGTACTCTTCTGTTAGCTTTTAGAGCTATTAAATGCTATCCTCTAGCATCTTAAATATATGCAGCTTCAGAAGTGAAGAAGCACTTTCTAGTTGTCTAGCTTTAGATATGCTGGTCATTAAACAAAATTACTTGAATAAAGTCAAATGAAGGATTTTTATATTAAATGATGAAAGTGCAAAGACAGAGTTGATATAGAGCAATACATGGGTGCAGCAGTAAATTTTGATCCCAGATGCTTAGCTTTAGTTGTCAGCAGTCAAAATTTCAGGAGCAAACACACAAGTATAGTGTAGCTTCACTGAGAGCAATTTTTGAAGCAATTCAAGGAGTTGAATTTACCTTTTCTGTAAAAAGACTTTACAGGAAGTTGCTTTGTCTAGTTGCTGCTACGTGTAGAGGTCCTGTATTCAGTACCACAGGTAGTAGTATTGCAGAATTTACCTGGTATCTGCAGAAAGTGAGCAGCAAGAAGCTTTTCACAATATGCAATCCCCTTGATGTGGCATCATGGAGCTCTCCTTCATCCCCATTCCTGTTCAGATTGAAGTGAAGGAGTTAGGTATTTGTTGTATGAGAGTTGATTGTTTGCTGTGGCTAGATACTAGAAACAATTAATACTAGTTTGTAATAATTACTTTCTGTAACATCAGTATCCAGTGATAAAGCAGAAAGACCAAGGTTTTCTTTAATCTTTCACAGCTCTCATTTTTAATGCCTGTATATACATTTATTGGAAGCTCAGGTAACTACAAGAGCTCAATAACAGAATACTAGACTACTTGATATTTTCCTTCTAATAATTTAAATAAAGATACACTTTATATATAATATATATTATACTGGTGGGAGTTACCTGGAGGAGGTGCTGATCTGGGTTCCGAAAAGGGGGGGCCTGGCATTGGTCACTGGGTGGTGAGCAATTGCATTGTGCATCAATTGCTTTTCCCTTTTTACCATCATTAATTTACCACGGTTATTGTACCTTACTTCATTTTCATTATTAAACTGTTCTTATCTCAACAGACAAGTTTTACTTTTATTCTCCTCCCCATTCTACTGAGCCAGGGACAGAGGGAAGGTTGAGTGAGCGGCTGCGTGGTGCTTAACTTCCAGCTGGGCTTAAACCATGGCAATATTTAACCTAGTCAAATCTCCCGTGGTGTGGAGGTAGAAACCTGAGAGAATTAATCTGTTTTAGCACTAAACCAAACTTTACATCTCTTTTGGAAAAAAAGCCCCATTATTATTAAACCATTAGAAATGAAAAGACTGCTTTTCAGTCCATTCTTGTGAAGTCAGTTAATGGTTGCTTGAAAAGCTTCTGTTGGTGGGACACTGCTATGTATATAGCTGTAGTAAAACACTACACCATTTCATTTTCAATGTCACAAGATTTGGACCACGAATATGGGAATGCACATACATATGCACACAAATATAGAAACAGACTGATCACACAGCAAGAATATTAGGATGCATGCCACACATTCTTTGATAACTGCTGGCACAGGGCTTCAGCACAAGAATTTGAGTTCCTAAAACCACCTGGTAGGTTGAGTTGAAAACCTTTTGAAAAATACATCAAAAAGGTCCTATGGCACTGCAGGGGATACTTATGCACAGAATAAGAGAATGGGTGTACTGTTCTGTTCAACAATTCTTAACCCACAAACATTTCTGAATTCTAGAAGTATTTTGACAATTCTTTGTTAAAATACTACTTAGTGCTTAGCATTTTGCTCTAACTCATTTAAAGTAAAATCAAAGTCAAAAACTTAGTATTAGATTTCAGTTTTTTTACATCTGCATCTTTAAAAATAGCTTGTAGAAAGTTTTGGATAAATGCACTGTGTCCTTTCCTGAAAACAGTGTGGGTGCCTCTGAAAAGTAGTAATCTTCTGCATTCTTTTAATAGAATTCTGATTATATTCTGAGGGAAATGAAAATACAAGTATGTATATGGAAACCAAGGAAAAGGGAGGTTTTACCAATTCCATATGAAATGGGGAATAAGATATGGTATATTCTATAAAGTTATCTGAAGGTTGCATGGCACCAAATTACATGGCTTCTATCACTGACTGCAGTAGACTGAATAGATCCTGTTTGAGGTGGGTGTGAGGAAGACATGAATTTTTCTTGTGGCATATCCAGTGGCTCAGATTATTTGCATTAAAATCATAAAATCTTATTACTCTGCTTTATTGGTAGCTGCAGAAAGTGTAATGATATTAGGGATTTACATTGGGTTTTGCTTCTTTTTGCTTCTACTATGACACACCTAATTTTGTGGAGGTGCTTTGGGCTCAAAATTTAAAATCTCAATATAAATTTTAAAAATATATTTTTAATTCAACAAAGGAGCCTTTGTTGAAGTTTATTTTGCAGATGTAAGTAGCATGATAATCGTATAGCAAAGGCACATATTTTCTATATTTTATTGTTTGAATCATCTCTATATTCCAAGCTGTCATTTATATCAAGTGTTTCAGTCTTTTCTTAAAGTAAATGAGCATAATTTATTGACTCATCCAAGAACCATCACAATATTCTTGACACTTGAAATGACTTGTGTGAACAATAAGAACACTGTATGATGTGGACATGTAGGCAGACAGGAAAACAGAGAAGAGCTGAGAGCACCAAGTGAAATCCCACTTGTCTCATTGCTCCAAAATTTATAAACATGACAAACAATACATTTTAGCATAATTATTTTATTTTTTAAAGAAATCGATTGTTTTTCTTTTTATGTCTGCTGCTGGTTAGTTAGGCAAGGCAATTTTACTGGACGTTTTAGGTAAGGAGCATAAAGTTTCAGAATTGGCTAGTATGTTGTTCTCAAGTATGTAAGTGGTAGTCAGCATGCTTTCAAAAGGGATGTTAAAAAGCAAATTTTATTTCAGAAGCTTTTTTTAATGTAAAGACATAATGAAAAGCTGCTTTTTCCCCAGTAGGTTTTCCAGGGTTTTTTTTTTTTTCTTGTTTACTGTTAAAAATGTACCTTTCTTCCTGTAGGTTATCTATCTTCATATTCTAAGTATAGGATCTTCTTTTAAATTTTTCACAGTGTCAGGGCTCAATTAATCTTCAAAATGTCTGCTGAATATTCAATATGAGCATCTGAAGTACTTGTCATTAAAGAGCCTGCTTTCTCATTTCATTTCGTTTTCTCCTTTCCAGCAGTATTTAAAAATACTGGAACTAGAAATAATGTCTTTTCACAAGAGTTTCTTTCATGCTCCAGCTCAAAATAATGTCACTTCCTGCATTACAGAGTTTACAGAAGTCGCTTCCATCAGTGATGTTGTCTTTGTCAATTGATTTGATGAGTACATCGGACATTATGTTTTAACAAGGACTTTTTTTCCTGAGAAGTCCATTGATGAGCGCATTCTTCATGTTTGTGTTCTTTTTATAGAATTTCTCTATCTGCTAGACTGAATTTAAAGCCCATAATCAGGTGAAATTGTGGTCATTACTAAGAAGCAGAAAATCTAGGACCTAGAGCATTTTCTAATTAGGTACCCAAAATCTTATCATTACCTTGTTATTTAGAACAAGTTTCCACTTGCATGGTTTAGCTGTCATTTAAAATGATGCCAAATTCAATTGAATGGTGGCCTGACATTTATGAGAGATGTTTTCAAACAGTTGTTTGAATGGTTCTCAGATGAAGCTTTGGAGTGCAGAATCTATTGTAGACAGAAATAAAGCAATCATCTGAAGTCTGGTGAGCTAATAATTGTTAATAGGCATACAAATGTGAAGACTATAGGGCATTAATTAGCACTCCTGGTAGCTGTCATATGCAAGTATCATCAGTTGAAAAGGTCACTTGAATGTTCTTACAGTGAAGACAGCAGCCTTTTTATAGTTTCTGGAATCTCTCCTCTTCCTTGCAAGAAAACTCAAGAGAATTAGTAGAGAACTTGTGGTCTGGTGTACTGGTATTTTTACTGGAAGAGAAGATCTGGTTCTATCAGGATAAATATGATTGACCTAAAGTTACTACTCCACTTTTCATCCTTCCTACTGTGGTCTGTGAAAATGAATTAGATACCAATATTTACAAAGCCATCATCTGAAATAAAATAACAGTATGACCAGCTATTAGCAAGATTTTTCATACAAGTTTCTGTGACATTATTTCTGCTTCTTTGCTGGCATCTGGAAGACTTTAGGGTTGCGATTATGTTTGTATTGTATTTACATACTCTGTGTTGATTTGCATGAGGCCCTCCATGCCTGTATTCTCAGTCTCACCTGACAGAGACTGTTACAGCTGATAGTTGAAGATGGTGCCTAGAAATGTCAAAGAAATTGTGACTTCATGTAAGTTTAGGAGTTAAACTTCTAGCCTAGCTCAGGTTTACTTTACACTTACCATCCTAGGTGTACTGTCATACCTGTCGTCCTGCCAGAAAATTTTAAAATATGTTGAAGTCAGCATCATTTTCTCTTGAAAAGGTAAGAGTTGTTCAAAACAGCAGTCTCAACAGAGATCAGATTTTCATAGAACATGATTGCTATCAATTGCTTCTGTAAAGTTACCTTATTTTCTAATTTCAGTTTTATGTCAGAACAGCTGGATAATTGATCAGAGTTAGTGATAGTCTGTGTTTGCATCAAAATGCAGATTTCCAGTGTAAAATGAGACAATCATGTTCAAAGGTGCTTCTTTGATATCTTCTATATTATGATCTTACTGGCAACAGCATTGCCATTAATACTCTATCTGCTAGGACTGACTTTACAAGGGATCATCGACTGTGAATTTCTTTCAGCCACCACTTATATGTACTCTGTAGAAATACTCAAATTATTTCAAGCTGCTGCAAGTAAAAACAGGGTTTTTTTAAATTAGAAAAGGCTAATTAAGTAAAACAAATTTTACAATCTCTACAGGACTTACAAACAATTGAAGTGTTAGTTCTGGATAGACAATGTAAAGAGCCTTGACTTAAACATTTCAGTGCATGATTTTAAATTAAAATGAAATCTTCCTATTCTCAAGAAAATAAAATGAAATATAACAATCTAAAGATAGTTTTCTGTGAATATATATTGTAGCTTTAACATTTTTTCAAAAGAAATGAGAAGGCATTCTCTCATAAATGGACTGTATAATTGTTCTGTCCTATTTCAACCCACATGGCCAGAGAGAAAGAGTGCATGATCAGAGTTTCATAAAAAGGTAAAGCTTAAATTTTCTCCACACTCTTTCTTTTTAATGCTTTTCAGGATTGAATCCATTAGGAGCCAAACAAAGCACATCTGTGTTGTTGTCCCTACTGACTGTCAGCATACAGTACACTCAAATACTGCAGCCAGAAGGCGTTTTACAAAAACAGCTTTCAAGATGTGCTCTTGAAATGCATTTGTCTACTCATTATGCAGTGCTATTTTTTGTCAGTGGGGAGTTCTGTAAATAAAGCATCAAGGTCTAATATTACAGTAGCTGATAGCAATAAAGTAAACTAGAACCAAATAACCCGCTTTTCTTTACGCAGCTTTGTTTACAACTGTGACCAGTAAAGGGCAAAAATTTTTAAAAAAATGAATTTATTTTTGCAAAACTTGGACTATCTGGAGTGGCTTTGCAGCAGAAAATGTATTAATTGTTTATAAACATATCAGGATTGATGACAATTTGCAGATACAGCTGCCTCATGTTTGACCGATTCAAGCAAGACAACTATATTGCAGCAAGATATGCAGATGGAGGGAGTACAGCTGCCTGGAATTTATAGTCCTTTCTGTTCCCAAACTGAGAAGAATTGTTAATCCCAGAGTCCTGCTGCGAGGTTGGTAAAAATGAGTTCTGTAACTCAGATCCTACAGGTTACGGCAACAAAATGGGTTCTTGGATATTTTGGGGACATTCACAGGTCTATAGATGAAAGTTGGGAGCTTAAACAGTCTATTAGACCATCTTTTCTTTTGAAGCGTATTCTTTTGGCATCAGAAACAGTGCTTGCAATTTATAAAATTACCATTGAAGTATCAGGTTCTTATTCAAATATATAAAGGGTAAAAAATTGGCACAGGTTGATATATGTGCTTGAAGTGGGGCTTTAAAAATATTTAAATGCTGTCAGTTGCATTACAGTGTTACTGGATGGTATAGTAAGAAAAATGTCCTGTTAATTATTTTTGCCACAGATTTGTAAAACAATAATATGCAATAAGAATAGAACATGAAAGAACACTCAGTTTACAGAATATCAAAATACTTTAAAAGAAAAAAACAACAGGTGCAGCACTGCACTTTGACTTTTCAGAGAAAGGCTTGCTTAAAGGTACTTACCTCTTCAATAACTAATTTAAGAAGGAAACATTTTGTTGAGATGAACTTCTTTTGTTCAGGAGTGTTCATTAGAGATCTTGCAAAGGTGGGCTGCGTCTCTTGCATTCAAAAGAATGAATCTACCAGGACAGGCATACAGGCATATCCCCCTAGCTTTTGAGTGCTGCTGCCCTGGTTTTATACTCAATAAATATGCTTTTGCCAAGACTAACAATAATATCTACTGGATACTGCCTTACAACTGGGCCTTGAACTTCACTTTTTCAAACCTTTGTTGGTGGGACACTGGTTTCTGGATTGGCACTCTGTTAGCCTGATGAACTAATTGACCTAGCAGGACTCCCCATGGAATTGCAGCTTCTGCTTAGATCATCAAGAGCACAATTTGTTGTTTCATTTCCTCTTCGAGTCCCATCAGGGAAATTGAATTGTGAAAAGACTACCTACTGGGAGCATTCAGCCCTCATGACTGAATAAGTAACTTTATTTTTTTGGTACTGTCTTAATTAACAACAAAAAAGAGACTTTGTTAGGAGGGAGTCTGCTGTGATTTCGATACAGCTGACTGACCCCCGTGGCAGGAGCACTTGATCCCACACAGCCTCTCGAGGCCGGGGGCCCTGCGCAGGTGCAAAGTTAACACAAAGCTCCAGCGAGCTCTGAGTGCTGCACTGGGGGCAACTCATCGAGAGTTACCAGCCCGTCACTCAGGCTGAAGTCTGCAGGTATTAAAACATTTCGGGGAAGAGATCTAGCTTGTCTAAGCTTAATTAGTAACAATAATTAATGCTAATTACTCCAAGGAGTTTGTACTTGTCTATGAAAAGATGCAAACCTTAAGAGTTTTCTGGGCTCTGCCATCATCAGACAGTGTAATGATCTTATTATTAAGGTTGCCTCTTTTTTCCTAACAGGACACACATTTCTTGTTTCCTGTCCCTGAACCATATTCCATCAAAATATGCAGAAATTAAGTGTTTAAATTATTGTTCTTGCAGTATTAGACTTATTTTTCACCAGGCTTTTCAAGTTCACTTTTGTGTACAAGTGAATAGGAGTGATTTTGTTGACTCAAAGGAAAAATTCCTGGGATTATTTTAAGGAAACACATGAATAAATTCTCCTTTTTTAAAGTTTAATGCTGACAAGTCTTCAGAGTAACAAGTTCCGAAGCAAAATGCATAAGAGAAATAATACTGCAGAAAGCTGTCTTAGTGTGGAGGCAGTTTTTTCAGCATAAACATTCTCTGTTTTCAGATATGAAATTTAACATTCTGAAGTAATAATAAAAAATTTGAAATAGCAAGAGTTGTAGGTTTATTCTAGGAAGCTGAAGCCAAGAAAAGGTGGCATTAGAAAGGCCATATCAATGATTTACAAATCTGTATTCATAGTAAAAAGGAATTCACAGTGAGGAATCAAATTTTGTTTGTCTTACACAAATTCATATTTCTAACCTTATGGAAGGAAAGGTTTCCTTGTAAGTGAAGGAAAAGTAATCTATGATGTTATGCAGTTTTGATTTCTGTGTTGAGTTTTAGAGGTTGTAGGTCTGAGATATTCCCTGCAGCTCAATGAGGGAAGGTTTTGCCATCATGGAAAAGAACAGAGCCATCAGTTAAAAGTTAGTGGTAAATGCCTTAATTTTGTTTGTTCTGATACCTGAGTTTGGTCTTTGGTAATGTGACATTGAAGTCAAAAGTGAAATAATGCCTCCATTTTACTCAGAAAACATACAAAACACTGAAAACGCCTCTAGTTTCCCCTTTATTTCCCTGTTTATTCTGTTCTGTTTTGTTTTTTAACAAATTTTCCACATAATTTCTGTATGTTAGATGTGGACATGCACAGAAAGTACTGAAATACAGCTAGAGAACACATACATTATGTGTCCATCACCATAAAGGTGATATGCAGACTGCCAACTGCTCTTTTGGGGGAAGGAATGGACAGTGAGGGGCAGGAAATAGGGCAGTGCAGTGATAATGGTCTAGGAGAGCAAAAGAGTAGGCCAGGGGCAGGATGGCCAGCAAGGCCAGCCTCATCTTTGAAAGGATTGTGTTTTTTGATATTCAAGATATTCCTGGAGAAGACGGAATACACCTTCCTTCAAAGGCAAAGAATAAAGATACAAGTTAGCTTCTGGAACACAGCATAATGTTGCCATGCTTGTTTGCCATAGCTCAAAAGAAAATGTGCTTATTTGGATGTTATAGCTTAAGGAGAGCAATTTTCAGAAATGTGCAAATAGTCATTCTGTTGGTTTCTTGTTCATTCTGTTCCTTTTGGATTCCTGGATTTCATCCATAAAATATTCAGATACTTCAAAGGAGGAGTGCATCTGAAAAATTTATTTGGTTGAAAAGGCTAGAAAACTGCCTGTAGAGCAGAAGACAAGATTAGAATTTAGTGATGGCTATTGTTTATGGGTTTGGTTTCTTTTTTTTTTCCCCTTTATTACTCCAAAGATGTGTCTGCTGTTGAGTTTCAAAAGACCCACCAACAATGTGGTGGGCAACTTTCTGTTACTGTTAACACCAATTCCTCTATATTTGAACCTTTTAGCTAAACAGATTTTTATTCCAGTTTGTGGTATTTACAAAGATCCGTGAATGGAACATTCAGGGAAGTCTTTTCAAAGGAGACTAACATCTGAAGAACCTAATTGCTGGCCATGATCAGAAAGTTTTTCCTATCTGAGTTACACAGAACTATGTGGGGACCACTAATCATGTTATTGCTTACAAAAATATTCCTATAATTTTCTTTCTACTTGAATGGCAATTACATAAATGATGACAATTCATTGGCTTCCACATGAGAAATTGGTGCTGCAGAAATTACGTATATAGAATAGTTGTATTCTATTTGTATAGAATAATGATGTTCTGTGCATACCTTACAGAAAGCAGTGGATCTCTTGTATGAGAAAATTCAATTTTGTAAATACCAGTGGGGGTTTTCACTCCTATAAACTGGTTAAACCTTCTTATCATCCTCTTCAAATGCAGCTTCAAGACTAAGCAAGTCTATTGTTTGATCAAGTCATTGAATGTCTTTTAAGATTTTTAATTGTAGCAAAGTTGAGCAAAAATGTCTAGAAACTTATCAAAAAAATCAGCCATAGTCTGAGAATGCATTTATATCAGAGAATCCTTTTTTCATTTGGGGAAAGTTGGTAATCTAGACTTTTTGTGGAGAAGGAGAATGCACATGTGTGTTTCTGTGTCTGTTTATGCATATATCTAAATAAATCTATATGTAAAGTGTACCTGTATAGGCACAACATCTTAACACGTGAAGCAAAAATTTTTGTCTATATCAAGTTATTTATCAGTTACATAAAAGAATTCATTATCTCTAGGGTTTGTGTGGTTAAATTAAACAAATGATCCTTCTTTCTAGGCAAACAGATTAGCAATCCAAAATACGCCTTTGGGATCTGCAGATCCTGAGGCTCAGTCTGTGGGTGAACTGTTGCACATTTTAATGAGGAATGATGTGTTTGAAACGTATTTAATTATCCTTGGTGCTGGATACTCAGGAGCAGGACTGATCTTGGTGAAAGTTAGGAAAGACATTGGGTTCCTTAGCATTATGTTGTCTGTGTTTCTGTCCCAAGTAGTTGTATTCCTGATTCATCTGGCTCCAAATGCTGGAAAATCCTAAATGGGATTGCAGCTGGCCAGCAGTACCACACTTTTTAAGGGAAGTTTTGTACATGACTTCTACAGTTCCACAGAGACGTCTTCCTCTTTGATAATTTGTATACTGCATTCAGCATGGCTGGGTTAGAGAGCTGCAAAGTAAATGTAGTAAACTACAAAGAAACCTCTGCACATGTGATAAAATTTCCCAAACTGTCTGTTTTTGCTGTTTGGAAGAAATCTGCATGTAATTGTGTTATAATTTATGCCAGTAATTTTCAGGCGCCAGGATAAGAGGTGCTTATAAATTACAAAGAAAAAGTAAAGGCAAATACTTGCTATTGTATAAGAATAGTCATTAATGTAAATAATGCTATTAAAAAATCCAGTATGTTTGTGCACACAGAAATTTTTGTTGACGAAGTATTTAATGTTCAATTTTAATTTTCTTTTTCTCATAAATCAGATGCTTTTGTCAAAGCAGGCAGATTGCCAAATAGTTTTTTATCTTATAAAAGAAATAATAATGTAAAATAAGAAGCAGTTAAATTTGAAACACCTCACAATGAGATGAAAACCTATATTCAGAAGGTGCTGTGGAATGAATTAATTATTGATATTTGTGGGATACTTGCAGGGCCTTCTTTGATAGGTATTTGTTCCTATAAGGTCAATGACAGTTATGGTAAAACTTTTTTTATTTTAGGTATTTAATGTTGGTGTTTTTCTTTTTCCTGTGTTGTAAAGGATTGGTATGCTGTTGGTTTGATAAAAGGAAGTCAAAGAGAAGAGGATCTTTTATGATGTGTATAAATACATACTAAATTTGCAACTTCTGTTTCTGTAACGTCTTTTTAATGTAATTTTACATTCTAAATGTATTGTTGCATTCCTCACCAACTCATCTGTAAAACAGGATTACATTTCTGCTAAACTAAAGGTATTATGTAGTTTTTAAAAAAATTACAGTTGTGTGAGTGGTAGTGTGCCTGAGAGGACTTTTAAAATGTTTCATAGCCATTTATACGATGCTGTATTGAACCTTCCCTCCTGCCTTCCTGGCCAATGTAAGTTATTAATGTTATGATTAGGTTACATATAACAAAACAACCTTATTGTTAAGTTACAATACTCTTGCGATTTGTGATGATTGGTCTTCTAAGCCTATTCAAAATAACTGTACCACAAGCATGTTTTCTCCATTTAGATCCAATCTTTCTGTAGTGTGACAATTTTTTTCCCTTGAGGCACTATCATTGGCTCTGCTGGGAAGTCTTGGTTACACAGAAGCAACCCCACATCAGAGTGGGCAGTGTTCATAATCTATGTTTTGTATAGGGGCTTCTTGAATGAATAATGTAGGTGTTCAGTCACATCTCATATATCAAGGCCCAAAGATGTTTTATTGTTTTGTATTAGCATCTAAGTGCTTAAGGTTTAGACATTTTAACTATTTTTAAACAAGTAAAAATAAAGAATCTAAGTGGCATTATTGACATAAAGTTGATGAGGCAGTAATTTCTTAGAGTACTGGTTCTTGAATATTCATTCCTTTATTGTTTATTGATTTTTTAGCAAGGTTGAAGAAGAATAGGCTTAAAACTGGAGGAGAGAGATATGAAGGCAAAAGGAGCTTGAATCTGTGTTTTGCTAAATTAGCAGCAGCTTACGGTTTAAATGGCATTGTTTTAAGTACAAATAGATTTTACTGCTGTCACTACTTAGCATTTGCAGTGTGTAAGGCCTAGAGCTTAAGAAGATAATATTCCTAAATCAATGCAAAATAGCATGGCCAGGCAAAACTGTTTAAATGGTTTTTTCAGTATTTTTAAATTGTAGGAAAGAAATTTGTGGTGCAGTGTTTATGTTCTTTGTTTTGAGACTTTGTTGTGACTTTCTTGCATATTTTGACTTGAAATGAACACATTTCTTTGCTGTCTCTTTCTTCAGCATCCCTTTAACAACTCCTGTTTTCCTTCTGTTCAGTCTCACAACTATTCAGTACTGAGAAGTTTCTGGTTGGTTGTCTGGAGGAATATATTGCTTATCACATGTCATATCCCCTGTAGCAAGATGAAGTTCCTGCAGATATTTAAATTGTTCATACTGAAATAGGTAGTACTCACAGATTGTTTTATCTTGTACTTTCTTTAGTTTTGGTAGGTGGTTCTGTACTTATATAACACTGCTATCACTGTTTCATCGATTAACTGATGTTTCAAGCTGATTGGGTAAATATCTCCAATAAGCATTTTAACAAGATTTAATTTAAACTCCAAATTACATTTTCATACAACATTAGGTACCAGTTGCTATGTGAAATAATTCTGTGTTGGAGGTTAATTTGTTTTAAGAATGTGTTTGAGGGAAATACTCCAAGCATAATGCAGTGAAGTATATTTAATTTTAGACGTAGTAAATCATGCTACAGCTTTCTGTGCTGATAGAATTTTGTCGGATCCTTTGCCTGGATTTGCATTTTTTTAGTTGTTGATAAAGCTCTTTTTGCTGCCCAGTATTTGCTATACATATGTTAAAATGTACATGGACTTTGGACCAGCAATAGAGAGTTATCCAGACACAGCTTTTACAATGAGAACTGCATTTTTAACTTTTCCATGCTACCTTGTGGAGGGAGTACCCTGGGTTTGAAAGGAAAATTTGGTACCTGGACCTTTAGGGGAGAAGCATGCATATCAGGTGAGGGACAAAGCTGTCTCCTGAACAACAGTAACAGTGATAAAAGTAGGGTTGAATTCCTGACCATCCTTGAGACTTCTGAAACAAACAACTTAAATTTGCTTTGCTTCCTCTTCACGTTTTTACTTTCACCTACCTGAGTTCCTTTCTTGCTGTGCTTTTGTGAAGTGCTGCTGGGCAATTCTGCCTTCCTTTCAGTGTTGGTCTCCAGAAACTACTGGATTCACGTGAAGAAGAAGCCCTAACATTATTCATAAATAAGAATATTGATCTAAGCAGAAGTAAATGAAGTTATTTGAAATACATGTGTATGGATAAGAATGAAGACCACCCAGTGCAGCAATTTTCAAATGCCAGTGATTGTTACTAAATGTCATTCAACTAAGGCGGGAGGAGCTTTAAGGGAAGGCAGATGATCAGCCTTAAAATGTGTAATTGTAAAGCTGTAATGAAGTAGCTAAATGAGTATTTTTATCCATCTACCAAGTTATCTAATAGCAAAGGACTGTAAACCTTTAACTCATATTTGTACTAATCCAGTTCCAGGTGCACACTGCATATTTTTGTAGTAATAAATATTAAGTAGTATATATTTTAAAGAGCAGTGTGTGTCTTAGCATTCTTGGAAGGAAAAAGGAACTCATAAATTTTGGTCCTGGCACTGACGTTGATTCACAGCATTGCTATGGGCAAGTCACTTCTGTCTGTGTTTCTTTAGCTATAAAATAGAAATAACAGTGCTTATTTTCTTGCTTCCTGCAGGAGTTGAAAGAAATTTTAACATTTGTGTAACTCTTCAGAGAGTGTTAATTTAATGTCCATTTAAGCTTTTGACTGTATCCAAGATAAATATATCCAGTGTTATTTTTAGAGAAATTATTTACAACACTTTTACAGTTCTGTTCTGTTTGATATTTTATCCGAGTAATAATCTTTTCATTATAATAAAACATAGTGTTTCCTTGCACATAGGAAAGCTAATTAACTTGAGGGAAAAAATTGGGTCTATTTCTATTCTATAAAAAAAATTTTAAAAATCAATTTTTGAATATTCCTTATTTATAGGCGTCTACTTCTGTAGATGACAGTACTGTGAAATCAGAAGAGTTTGACCATACCAGAAAGCAGAATACTACCAATGCATTTTAGAAATTTTCAATTGTTCAGTTGTAAGTGGACGAAAATAACATTCTTGTTATTCATGCAGATTTTCAAAGGATTGCTTACTGCTTACTTCTTTCCTGCAATATACATAAATAGTGAGGATTAATTTAACCTGCAGCTGGATATGGAGACAGGTTCAGGAAGAAAATTATAGGAAGTTTGTGTGGGTTTTGGTGCATGTGAATAGAGTGGAAGACCCACATACATATGTAGAGGGTGAAGGAAGGGATCAGATGGTTGCATTAGCGGAGAAGAATTTGCCATCTAACTGGTATTGGCTAGAGAATGAGAGATGCAGATGCTTGAGGGGACATGAAAGAATAGGTGGAGCAAGCGAAGTTGTGTCTTGGGTGGAAAATCCACCAGATACACCAAATGAGATTACCACAAATGTTGGCCCAAGAAGAACCCACCTGTGTCAAAACTAATAGCTTTATAATTCAAATGATGCATACGTAGTCTGTATCCTGCAAGTATAAGAAGTCCCATAGCGTTATCCATTGACAGGTTGATTTAAGCCTAAATAAACTTGGTGAGATGACCCACAGCAATTAAAAGTTTGTTTTTAGTTCTCCATGCTAATAGAACTTGAGAATGTGAGAAAAGAAAAACGTTGATCCAGTAGCTGAAAACTGGCATTCCGCAGAATTGGCTAGAAGAATACTAACATCATAAGCTTATTAGATTTCAGGAAACAAAATTTTGCAAGTCTTGAATTAGACACTGAACAGCAGTCACTGGAAAGAGTGCAAATCACCTTTGTAAAAGAAATACATGCATTTTATGATTTATTAAGCTGAGCGCGTCAGGAAATACAGTTCTACAAGATACTAATTTCATTGTGGGGCTAAAAAAGGAGGAAGAGGTAGTCAGCATGGCTTGATGAAAAGAGCTTGGTTGACTGGAAAGACAAGCTACTTAATTAGTTTTTAAAAGAAAATGAGTGGTGAAGAAAAAGGAAGAGTAATATGAACTTATAAATTTTTGTTAAGACCAGTTTTCAAAAACATATAGATTATAATATTTAAATTAGGTTTCAGAAGAGATGTTGCAAATTTTCTTTCTCATAATTTCCTGTAAAAGAAATTTGTTAAATCATGTCCTGTTACTCCAGCAGAAATCTAGTAAAAAATATTGATGAAGACAGTTTATTTCTGTGACAGAAACTAAAACAGCAACAGAATGAGAATGCAAGAGAGTGGATTTCTTTTTCCTCATTCTGTTGCTGTTTAAAAAAAGTTTTTGAACAATTTTATAGAAAAGCTTGCATTAATAAATACTAATGAGTGTGGTGTTCATGCAAGGTTATGTGTAGGAGCCTAAAATTAGCTGCTGTGATTAATCCAATAGGTGCTGTGAATCAGAGGATGAAGTCTTGGTTCTGTTGAATTCAGTAAGAGAAGTCTGTTGAGTGCATACATTTAAATGCTTCCAGGATTAGGACACTCAAAAAATATTTTGAAAATTTGAACATCTTTCTGTAAGGTATCATTTGATGACACACTTGCAAAATGTCAAAATTAGCATGAATTTGAATGTTTTACTGTACCAAGGTCTGCATCTTCTACTGCAGATTAAATTCATCATTGTACAACAATTTTCTGTAGCTCTGAGAATTGCACATTGAAATCACTGCAAACAGGAAACATTTTAATCCACTGTCAGTCACCACTGAAAGTAGAAGGAGTGGAATGTTTTTGATTTATCCTTGTCTGGCCTAACTGAAGTGTGAAACTATAATGACCTTGAAAGTTAAATCTTGGTAAAGTTCCAGGTGCATGGGAAAAATGCATCATTTGGGGTAAAGGTCATTTTAAAATCTGCAAAATTTGACAATTCTTGCTGAAAGTTCTTGGTATATATTCATATAATGTTGGCAAAGGTCTCTCTTAGTTTTCTAGAGGGGAGCCCTAAAGAAGAGTAGGAATGAACTGAAAGGCCCCGTAAGTCCCACAGGTGTTAGTTTTTCTGTCTAGTTTCATGACTATAGGTAGTTCTGAGAAGTTACTTCCATTTAAATTGACCCATGATGAGAGGAAACAGTTTAAAAACAAATCCCAGAATGTTCAAATAATGAGGTTTGAGCATTACTTTGTTCTTCTTTTAATGAGATGATAGTAATTTGTAATTGGTAATAAGTAATTTGTAATTTAAGAATTTTAATTAATTTTCTGTTAATATGTAAGCTGAGTTCCAAGGAAAAGAAAATTCTAATGTGTTGCTTTCATTATTTGCTTTAAAGTCAACTCATCACAATCATGAAACGGGATATAGAAAGAAAAAAAAAAGGAGAATGATACTAAACAGACCTGATTCTGCAATTTTTGTTCCTAGACAAAATACCAAATTGCATCAAGGGAAGTTTTCTATGTATCAGGATTAAAGATTTTGTCCTAAGTCTGAATTGAAATAAAAGTTCATAGAAATGCTCTATCAGTCCTTTTCAGCCAACTTTTAATGTCTATCAGTGTTAATATTGTAAAATGAAAAGAAAAATTAAAGTCTATCTAACGAGAATTTTTTTACTCTTATGAAAAGATGGAAAACAATTGCTCATAGATCTGTAATGGAATTTGGTTGTTCATGGTAACAGGATCACATACCAAAGATCCACGCAGCACATAATTTAAACTTAATTTTATGGATGCAGGAAACTGGTCTTTGAAGTGATCTCCATGGAGATTCTATTTGGCTTTCATAATATCTTATAGTCATTTTGATGTCTTGCTTATCTGGTGCCTAAAAATGTCTAATTGGGATTTATTAAAATTCTTCTGGCATATTACATTCCATAGCATTGTTTGGAATTGTATTTTTTATGACCACTCATAATAATTTATTCAAAAATTCTAACCAGTATTTTAATTTTCTTTAGATTAATTTTGAGTCTTTGAAATATTTAACTATAAAAATACAATCTGAAAGAGGATAGAGATTTTTTAAAAAATTCTGTTATACTAATGCTGTCTTCCTTTTAGAGCATGATTTAAAGCTTTATGTCAGGTGGGACTCTTTTCAAATGTGTATTTCAACTGTGTATGTAAGTAGAACAAGAGGCAATAGGGAAGACTAATATACATAATTCTGATTACATAATAGAGGTAATATATTCTCCATGAAGGATTGCTGAATACTAGAACAGGTGCCGAGACTGATTATGGGATCTCTTTCCTTGGAGGCATTCCAAGACCTAAGTGATTGTGGTCCTGAACCACCTGATCCCTGGTCTGAGCAGAGAGTTGGAGAGAGACCTCTAACTCCTGACCCAATAATTCTATTCCTATAAGCTCAAATAATAGAAAACAGCACTGGAGAATATGTTAAGTCATCTAACTCATTTCATTTTCAGGTGAAGACTTCTCTTTGCTGAAACTAATTTAAAATAACAAATTCTAGGGTGAAATAAATTTTTATTATGTCAAAACTATATTCTGTGTATGTCTCACAAAACACTTAGGTCATTAGTATTTCCAAAACTCCTCTCTTTCTGTATATGATTTCCAGAGACCCATATGGTCACATTCTCACCTCTGCTATTCTTTCTGAAATGGATATTTTTTCAGTATCTTTAAAATGTACAGATTCTGGATTTGTTATGGCTTTGGTTGGTAATTCTTCTCCAGGATAGAATTGACAAGCGATAGAATGAAGAAATCATTATCTTTGTATTGCTTGCCCATTCTCCCCCACAGTTAAGCATCTTATGTGTGTACATTAAATAGCATTCTAAAGATTGAAGGTGCAGCTGTAGTATTTTCTGTAGAGAAACAAATTCTGGTTTCTAGCTTAATTCTTTGAGAGGATTCTTTAACTCTTCTTCCACAGAAATTGATTCTGTAAACAGTTTTTCATTACTCATAGTGCGTTCAATTTATGGGCAGTTGCAGAGGCTTTACTAAGCCCCCTCCTTTCAACTGTATTTATAGGTAAGCTGTTTTATGGATTGCATCAATTGTTATATAACACCTGAAGTTAAGAATTAGTTTGAAGAAAATTGTAACAAATGGATTCATGAGTGAAGAATGACTTAGCAAGGGCTGTAAAATATTCGAGTAAATAATTTTTTGAGTACAATTCTATCTGGATATATATGAAATTCATTTAGAATAAGAATTGTATATTTACAAGTGCATTTTCATGAGGTTTTGGAGAAAGATACCTTTGAGCTATTGTAAATGTATGTATTTGCTATGGTATAGAGATGCATCTGCATTTATAGCAAAAAATTCTGTACGATTATGTGATGTAGTTGGTTACGGTTCTAATTCTGTGGTCAACAAGTGCAGCACTTCAACCTTTATTCTTTCGCATTAACTTAAAAGCCTATGTCCTGTCATGTGAAAAAACCATAATGATTCACAATCTGTGGACTGTTGTTGGTATGGGCTATTGGGTATCATATAATTGTATTGAACTTCAAAACTAGTTTAAATGCAGAATCACGATTCTTAAATATTGAGTTTCTGTGTTGCCTTGTTTTGGGGTTTTGACAAGTCACTTCCTTGTCTTGTGATACCACTTACTCATTTTATGACAATACAAGTGTTGCCTGCTCTGATCTTACAGCTATGCTGTTCTCTACAGTAAATCACAATAATTACATATTCAGTGCCTCAGCAAGGAAGGACCTTTGGAATCTCTTTGAATCATGACAGTTTGAGAAGTGAAATACCTCAGTTTGTGTCTTTGATGGATCTTACAGAAATAGGAATGTAATCTGGTTTAAAAATCTTTCAAATTATGTACTACTGGAATTGATACAGGGAGGCTATGAAATTATTTCTAGACTAGGAAGTGAGAAAGAAATTTTGAAACCCTCAGTGCAGATCTCTTTCATTCAATGCAGTAATTGATGCAGAAACACAGAGAAATACACAGCCCAGGTTTTTTTATCTAATCTTTAATAAAATGGATATGATATTCCTTATTTCCAGTAAATACTCATGTGCCTATTACAAATCTAAATGGCCTAATGAGCACTACTCCAGTTAATTCACATATGTGTATAAGCAATGTAAGTTTTCTGAGCCAGAGAAATAGCTCTGCTGTAGCTTCCAGGGATTGGCAATAAAGTGAATACTTGGCGTAAAACTCTTTCCTGTTCTTTGAAGGCACAGCAATACTCAGTGCAATCCGCTGAGATTCTCAGCCTTCTAGCTTTTGGCATCTGGATTCAGGTGATGAACACTCTGACTCTGGTCGTGAAGGATGAAGGCTTATGTTACAAACCCTGACCAGAGCTGCTGCTCAACCAAGGCCTTCCAAGTGCTGCTGGTAATCATTTATGTCCAGTTTCCAAGAGGAACACCGAGAGCCAGATGTAAGATAACCTCCTGGAGACTGACATTTGTGGGGGATGATAAAAGAGCTGTTTATCTTCTTTTGGCATATACACTGGTAGAGATGAAGATGGGAACATATTGTACAAAACAACTTCAAATACAAAGTGAAAGAAAATAACGTGTGACTTTTTTTCCCAGATAGTTGAAGGACTGAGATCCTTACAGCTGCTTGGAAATCTACTTCTAGAACTAATTCATTAAATATTTCACTAAGAGTGTCTGCTGATGTGGGAATTCTATCTTAACCTATAGAAAAGAACTATAAATAGCATCCTAAAGGTGAATTTTTATTTATTTAAATCTTAAAGCATGTAAGTCACTGAGGGGAGAGACAGCTCTTTCCTGAGTTCATCAGTATATACATCATATATCAAATTTTCTTCAAATTCTATCAAGCAAAATTTTCTTCAGTATAAGAGAAGCATGAATCCTCTCCCAGTTGGTGTTTTAGCTTCTCATCTTCAGGTTTTTTTAAGAAATACTATTGTTTGTTTATCAAGTCTAACTTTTCCAGTGTCTTCTACTTACATAGATACCCGATGAGGAATAATAAAATAGTAAATTTTAAATATACTAGAGATTTAGAGAAAAGTCTTATTTATATGCTGAGAAACAGTCATGCCTTTAATATTTAAAATCTTTTCCTAGTCTCTATAAACCTCAATTAAATAGACCATATATAATTAAACAATTTATATAACTCAAAGGCATGGGTTTTTTTCTGTCAAAAAGCGTGGGTTTTTTCTGGGGATCTGTTAAGATCCCCTTTGTTAGTCAGCCATTTGGGTCAAGTTAAGTGACTTGCACACATAAGTGATCTTTGCGAGCAGGGTAGAAGGGAACTTGCCAGTGTCTTAATAGCTTTAATTATAGATACCACTGACCTGTGGCTTTACAATCACATTATGTATTGTCTTTCTTCTCTTGCCTAGTCTTTTTGCTTTAAATTCAGGTGTAAATTCTCTGAAATAGTGGAATTTTTCTTTTCATGGTAGATTTGTGCAGTGTGTAACACAGTAGAAACTGCTCTGATTTAGAGATATGAAGGGTTAGAAGCAGATAGGAATACGGTATGGTTGTATAATGATTGGGGATATAAATAATTTCTGGATGCCTCCACAGTGCACAATTTCAGTGCTCCAGGGTGACTTCTGAATTATTGTGAATTTGCTAATGATGGTTTCTCCATGGTATTGATATGCACTGTCCGGACAGGTACAATGTAGTAGTGTGTGTGTCCAGAGAGCTCACACGAGGGGAATAAAGTCTACAGGAAAATGCCTCCAACATAGTAGAGCTTCTTTGAGAATAAAGTCATTAATGTTTTAAACACATTTGAGGATTATCAGATAAGGGACATGATGTAAGTGTGAAGTAATAACATATGTATGTGTATTCATAATGTAAAATACATTAGCACAGTTCTGTTTCCATTAACTTTCTTATGTGTGTTAAGTATTTTCCACAGGGACATTAATGCTCGTTTCCATTCTGCACAATTTTATTTAAGGTAGGATCTTGTGACTATTCTCCCCCTGAATTAAAACTTTGATTTTAAATAGTTAAATAAATTCATGTTGAATATTATTTTTGGAGAATAACTGTGAAGACTGTTAATAATGGCCAGGAAAAGATGTTAAAAATCTCACAGTTATTTTTAGGGACAGCTCTTTGTAATAGGAAAAAAATATAAAAAATGTTGTGCAATATAGTATGGAAATACATAGTTTGACTCAGTAGGAATTTGTTAGAGATTTTCTTGCTACCTCCTTTCATTCCCACTGTGATATATGAGGAGTCATTCTAACAGCTTGGAGGGCCAGCTACACCAAAGTGATTTCCATGGACAGTTTTGCAAGACGATGCATGTGCTTTTCCCAAGTTTTGTCCTTCCTCCTCATTCATCCTTGGAAAAAGGAGAAGGGAAATCTCAATGCCACAGTGAAATCTGAAGCTGTGGCTTGTTTTAGGGAACAATGTGAATTTCACAATGCTTTCTCCAATTTATAAGATCTTCAGCCTTTTAAAGAGAGTGCTGAGGGCTTGCAAGCATCCTCCAAAGAGCTCTTCCTTCTGGAAGCCTGGTATCCATGATCCTGTCATTTTCTGTCTCCAGGCTGAGAAGTTCCCTGAGAGCTTAGAAACCACAACCCTGCTCAAAGCCTCCTTTTTGTGTGTTTTGTGGCCCCCAGCAGCCTCTCAGCAGCTGTTTCAGTGTAAGTCTATGCCTCTCTCCCTTGGACAAATTTGCTTATGAATTTGTTTCCCATGCTTTCCCTTTAGACTCCTTTAAACAAATACAGGAAACTTGAATTTATTTTCAGTCAGGCACTTCCAGGAGATGTAATCTAGGCTTCAAGGAGAAAATAATGAAATGTGGTATACTTGCCTCTTCCTAGTAACCTTTGGGCTCCTGGAGAAAATGTCAATGGAGGCTTAATGCTCTGTTGAAATGGTGTTTTGATGAATGCCTTTGATTACATCCTCCTAAAAATACTGGAGTTGGATTGTTCCTCAAAGTTTTATTGTGACAGAGGCAGTCATCTGATGTCTTAATGTTTTGAATAGCTCCCAGATTTTGCTAATAATTCATCAGCATCTAAAAAGAGCTATGGTTTGGACAGGTCTTTCTTTTTTGGTTGAGACAAATAATATGTGTAAGATCCCTCCTGATTACACATGTAAGCAGTTTAACTATGGTCACATGTTGACACATAATCATAATTTTTCAGTGTTTTTTTCTCAGGTTCTCTGAGCTGGTCAATATTTTACTGATCTCTTCACCATTTTGGGGGCCAGATTGAAGCACACCTTGGTTTCAGTTCAACACCAGGAGCTCATGTAATTCTGATTTATATACTCAGTGCTTTCAAGAGTTCTGTGATGGCTTGTGGGTCAGATGTTTTCCATTCAAGATAATTTCCCAAGCAGAAGAGATTTTAACCACTAGAACTAGTAGACTCAAAGACTATAGAACAGATATGCTTCCAAATTCTGCGGTGTAGATGCAGTCTTTCATTAACAATACAGGCCAAAATGGTACTTCCCTTCAGTCTTCTGCTTTTCCTTCCAAGGTTTTTATTCAGCCCTTTCTATAGCCTGTGAGAGGCAGGGGATCTCCTCTGTTTGGGACTTTATACAAGTTACTAAAACACTAAAAACTTTTGAAAATGACGTTTAATTCTGGGTGCTGCATCATCTTAATTGTTAGAGCTGGTGGAATCTCTTGTATTGATTTGAAATATGTATTTTTAATTTCTGTTTCTGAGCCAAATTTTATGAAACTACGGAGAACAGTTCAGTCAATGTTAAGCGAATCTATATACTGGCATAAGATATGATTCTATTTTAACTAAATAAGGGTCTTCTATAAGTAATTAGGCTAATTGTCAATGGCTTTACATGCAGTAGAGCTTTTAGTTGGTTTTGGGTAGGTTTTTTAAAGTTGTTCAGTAAAATGGTACCTCATTTCTAGAAATCAAGCACAAAATTCTATGATGGAAAATTCTGATGTGACTTATATTCTCACCATCTTACATTTCACAGAGTCAGTAATTAATTATTTAATTAAATTCTTGAGCGTGAAAATTCCTTTTTCAGAGACACAGATTCGTGTTATTCCTTCTTCTTTCCATCTACTACCACTTAAAAACGTCTGTATTTCTTGGTTGTTATAGTGTTCTTTAACATAGATTAGAGTTATAGAGTGAATTTTAATAATTCCTAAACTTGTGAAGTAAAGAAGCCTATCACAATCCTCTGAAATGTATTTCCTTGAAATTTTTGAATAATGTATCATCTCCTATAAACTAAGTTTAAATAGGGATAAAGCTGAGAGACCAGTAGCTGAAACCTTCTGTAGTTTGCTAGATTGCAAATGTTTGACATTAATGTTTAGAAACTAGTTTTATTTAGTCTTTCAAAAACTTTTCCTCTTTACGTATGTGTACGTGATGTCCTTGGAATCACTGTCATACCTCAAACCTAACTTAATTTTAAGGGCTTTTTTCTTAATGAATATCAGTTCAAACTTATTTAACTGCATTTGCTTAATAAAACAGTATTTAATTAATTACAAATGGAACCCTTTAGGTCAGTGCTTGCTAGGCTGGCTGTTGCTGCTTGACACTGGAATAAATTTGAAGTTTAAAATGTTTTAGCAGGAATACACTTGGGTTGAATTACGTGGGAGACAGGGTTGTAACTGAGCGGATAGAAAGGTGAGAACTTATGCTGATTGCAGTTTGTCTCTAGGTCCCTGCATGTGAAAAGGTTATAATTAAGTTAATCTGAAGGAATGTTTGTGACTGTTCTCTTTGTTGGGGAGATGCTACGTACAGAAATAAAAAATTATTGATTTTCAGTCTTTCATTTAGCTTTGCAGTTGTTCAAGTTATGTATGTTTTCTAAAGATTTCAGAAATAAAAATTATAAATAGATTACTTTTATTCTATTGTAGATAGGAACAAGAAAGCCTGATAAGCATCTTGTGGTTCAGTAATGCAGTATATCAAATCTGCCACAGGCAAAAATTGATGTGGAGTGATCTGAAATTCCCCTTGGTGTAGTTTCCTATTTCTTTTGCTGTTTTTTGTAGAACTTGCACATGCCCTCATGGCACATGTGACACGTCTTTGCTCTCATTTCAAAATTCGTCATTATTTTGCTTTTCAGATGCTGGACAGATGACTTATCAGAATCCAGAAAAAATTGCTTTTTTTTTTTTTTTTGTTTTGCTATTGGTATCCCATCAAAGCTTCGGGCTGTCAAAGAAATATGTTAAAAGGATAAATTCAGAATTTGAAGTTTGGTTACTGTTATTTGTGCACATTTTTCATTTGTATTTCCCTGATAACTTCAGAAAGATCACTTCTTTAGAAAATTCTGTTGTTTTTCTTTAGAAAATATTCTGTGGACATTCATGTCAAAATTAGACTTGCTTTCTTAAGAATCAGAATATCCTTGACAGTTGTTGAAGGTGCTCACAACACCTGGTTGGTGTTTCCTTTTTCCTTCTCTCTTGTAGATAGTGTGCTACGGAAAGGAGCTATGAAAGCAAGTTGCAAGGAGCAGGATGTTTGCAGTCTATTGCCAACCTGATGGGCAGAGCTCTGCTCACAAGGCAGAGCTCAGTTTAAACCATCACGTGGCTTCTGATGTTGCATGTGAAATGTGAGGGCAATTAGTTTAACATTGTGCAGATACAAGGGATAATTATGCCTTGCAGTACTGCTGAAATCTCCAAAGAGCTTTCATACCAGGATCTTGAAAAGTTGATTGCTAACATGTAGTAAGTAACAAAAAAATTTATACATAGGAAAACAATAATTATTGAAATAAACCTTCATAAATTTTTTAAATTGTATTTACTCATCACCTCTCTGTGAAATAGCTTCCTATTGCTTGTTGGAACAGGTAATTGGGCTACATTTACTCTAAAAAGTGCTCAGCTACCCATAAAGTATATTTGCACGATTGTTATAATATCTGTAGCATGAAACATAATACTTGTGCAAGTGTACATGAAGACGTGATTGTTGAATCGCAGATTTTCAATCTTTGCTTAGTCAGTTGTGTGACCCTGTACAATGCTATTGACATCCAGATAAATAGTCTAAGCCTGCCTGGTGTTTAGCTGCGTGAGATGGAATTAGCATCCCCCAGGAATGGAGGTGCCTGCTGTAAGAGATGCCCTGATTTAAATCTAAACCCAGGAAGCAACACAGAGGAATAATCCATTAAAGAATGACTGTTCTTTAAAGAACGGTGTTTTCTCTTTCAAGAATTGCTCATATTGGCAAATTTGTACTGATGCTAAATCATACATGAATTAAAATATTTTTTCAGATGTTCATTAGAAATGGTATTAGTACTGCAAAATCCAGATTGAAATGTAGCAGCTCACACAAGCTGCCTCGTGTTGACAATCCTGTTGTTCTGAGAACATTTTGTTCATTATCTTTTTAAACATGCACATCAGGACTGATGTTTTCCAGGAGCTGGTGAATTGTCAACCAGATTATGAGAGCTAGTAGATATTGCTAAAACAACTTCATAAGATATAACATGCTTCTTGGAAGAATACTGTATATTAAGATAATGGAATGTGTTCACTAAATTAATTAAATTTGCAATAACCAAACTTCAACTTCTTGTGGCTTTCACTGATTAAAACAGCTGTATCTAAGCCATGGTGTCCTTATTAAATTCAGATAAAACAAATGTTCCTCCTAAATCACTAATTTCTCCTATATTTAGCTCTGTTACTGTTAAAATATCCATTTTATCATAATATATAGGAAATATGTCATATTGCACATTGCAGTAAAAAGGCCTGTTCTGTAAACAATTTGCTTATTACATCTTGAATTTGATGTTTACTGTAATTATCAAATTCTTAGCTTCATGCCTGCAGGTAGGTTTAAGACCTAGTATACCTTTATCACTGAAACTTCCATTAGAGAGTTAAATCCTATGTTTAGTTAAAATATAAAAATATTATGAAACTAGTCAAGACATTTTGCTCTTCTGTGACACTCTTATTAACAGTGGCAATATTAATAAAGAGTTGTGGCCTATTTTTACCAAGCTTAATTAAAATCCCTAAATTACTTATACTGAATAAATTGTAAGGAACTTACTGTAAATGCTGACAACTTTTTAGAGTAAAATAATTGTGAGTCACTCAATAGTCTCATTATCCATCCTTTTTTTACTGCCTACATCAGTATGGGAGAGTAGATACATTTCAATTGGTTGCTTTAGCTGGCTGATGCTGCTGTTGGAGAATTAAATGAGATTTATTGAAAGGTTTGAAAAGTGTCTGTTTTTTTCTGTTAGTCTCCTATATGTGTTAATACATTTTTGAAAATGTATCTTTTTCTGTCTCGATCGTGCGGCTTTCAACTTTTGAATGATCAGATGGTGCAAAGAGACAAAATACAGGAGAAGTGTTTTAGAAATAGACTATTATTCAGTAAATGGACCTGTACACTAATGAATCTTCCTGCATTTCATATTCTGAAAGATCTTAATTTCTATTCACAATGACAAAACATAAGCTGTTGTTCCAGCTAATAATTTAAATGAAAAAAAATTTACTCTACTGGTGATTGAAGAACATGTCTGTGTTGTAAATAGTATCAGAAGTCTCTGGGATGCCATTCCAGTCACCTCTTGGGAAATAGACAGGTTGTGTTGATTGTAATTAACATGAAAATATATAGAGTTTGTTGATGTTTAAACGTTGTTAATTAAATCTCTTAGAATAAGAGGCAGTGAGACTTTGAGGTAGATGACTCTAGCTTTCAGCAGTTGCAAGTCTTCTAATACAGGCTGTCTGTCATATTTCAGAGGAGATTGTGGAGCTCAGGAGATGCCCACAGATGCTCTACTAGAGGTTCTGGTTTGGCTAGAGAACACAGTGCTGGATTGTTTCCACTACTCAGAAAAATTCTGAATAAACCAGCATTATTAGGGAATGCCATATCCTTATGTACAAATACTTGAGGAACCATCCTGGTATTTGGGAGACATCACTTCAGTACACAACTGACATGGAGTGCTCTCTGACCTTGACTAGGAAGCATGCCAGGGTCAGTCTCTGTGGATTTCTGGCTTGCCTTCCCTGAAACTGCGGTGCTAAATCCAAGCTACCTTTCCAAACTTCTTATATTCTCAAATGTGAAGACAGAAATGAAGCTACTCTTCATCTAAAGGTGTCTTCACCTTTCTGTGGACAATTATGACTAGATTATCTGTTTTTCATCTGGTTGAAGATGGGTGAGATGGCTCCCACTGCTAGTCCCTTGGTACTGATCCCTTTTCTCCCCCATCTTAAAATGAAATTATTATACTGTATGTAGGATTTGCAGGATGAATGATTATTTTACTATAAAAGTATTAAATATGTATAGTATTTAGGCAACATGGTAATGAAATTCTGTAAGTACACGATAGTCAGAAAATCTTTCTTTAGTGACTGCATTTCTTCTAGATCTACAGTTTCCTGCCCATTTATCTTCTGATGTTATTCCCAGTGAATATGCTGTTACCTGACTAAAAAACATATCTGGCACATGGAATAGTCCTGGATTTTGGGGAAACTGGCCTGGATTTAAATGCATGAAGTTAAAGCTTATTATGGTAGAATAGAAAGTAAGTCTCTTTGGCTTTTCTTTCCTAGAGCAGTAGCTTGGATTTGTAAACATACTTCTGATTTATTGTTGATTACTGCTTGGGATATTTGGCTACACTCTGAGTGGCAGAACTGTCCTACATATAAGGTAATTGATTACATGCTAATATTTTTTTTCATCTAGCAATCTGATTAGGCATTTTAACTCCCTGATAAATTAAAATTTGAAAATGAACTTCTGTTGATACTCAGTGTGGATCTTCCAGTAACTAAGGAAATCTGTACAGTACCTCTAGAATCTGATGAATGCTGAAGTGAGGCTCACTAACCTCTTCACTAAACACTATAAAGGTGTTTTTAGAAAATGAAATGGGAATCTATGGAACAGAGATGTAAGAGTTCAGCAATTAACTGTTTTGGGGTGTTTATTCCTGCAAGGTTAAAAATACTGAATATCAGTTTCAGGCTATGTATGGTACAAGTACTGGTACTTTTTTTCCTTCTGTGAGTGAGAAGAGTTCTCTGGTCTCATGACTGTGCTTGTCCAGAGAGTTAATACCTTTCAGTAAACCAGTGGATCTGTCTGGAAAAAAGGAACAAGGAGTTGAACATACAGCTCCTCCTTCAGATCTGAACTGGGTCACATAAATGCAAGCTAAATGTCAGGTAAACACATATAAAGTAAAGGTGTAATACGCAGTGCTAGTTTTAGCTTTCATTGAGGAGAGAAAGCTTTTCTGTGCAGTAGAAAATTTCTCATGACACAGATTTTTATTGTTATTTAATGCTGGTTTTAAGTGTGTGGTGGCTTTTAATTTGTGTCCAGTTAAAACCTGTTGAGATCTTTGTACCTATAACCAGTTGTTCTTTTCATTGAAATCAACTCTTGCCTTTTGGAACACTGTGGTACCCTTTTAAAAATGACATATTTCATAACTGTAAGATAGTAGAAGAAAGAAGTGTTGGTTTATGTGTAAATTGATTTGTACTTTTAAAGTACTGAAAAGGTTTTGTTTTGTTTTGTTTTTTTCTTTTGAGCTTTTACATTGTAGGTTAAAAAAGCTGAAAGCATATGGTAGCAATTTTTTAACCTCTCTACATGAGGTGCTTGTCAACGGAGGTCCATACGTCCAAAGCTAGTTAATAACAGCTGCAGGCCAAAGTTCTTTTAAGAGCTATTGCCGTGTTCCAAGATTCTCAAAGACTTTGAACAAGTGAAGTTGGCCACAAGGGAAAGCAGCAGGTCTGCATTCTGCTTGTTAAGTGAACCCTGTTTGAAGGGGAAAAAATGTGGCAGAAAGTCAGAATTTTCATGCTATAAAACTTGACCATAAAATATCAGATAGGATTGGGTAGTAGGCTGCTGCAGTTTAGCCTAAACGAATAATTTACTTCAATCTAAAACTTTATTTTGCTGATTACTTCACTGAAAATCTTTTGGGGTTTTTTTGGTGAAAATTCAGAAGACTAATTATATCACCTTCTTTTTAAAAAAAATTCAGAGAATCCCAAAATACAGGAATGCAGTTACATTTGCATTTACATTTGCATTTACATTTTGTATATAAAACAGACTGTAGAAAGGAAGTATGTATGTGAAGAAGGAAAAATTGCAGTTCTCTTGACCTTGTAGTGATTTCTCAGTTTTATATTCCTGTCCATTTTTGCCATGTCCTTTTCAAACTGGTAGTGAATTATAACTAAGTGAACTCCCTCTAGACAGCTTTTAGACAGTTTGGAAGTTTCTTGGCAGTTTGGAAGAAGTCCAGCCTTAAAATCTGAAATCACTTTCTCAAAAGATATGGTCTGTATATTTTTGCCTATTGATTGAAAATCTTCATGGTATATTAAAGCCTTTATGAAAAAAAAGCTCTTTAGAAGCATTTAAAGGGAACAAGGCAGTCTGGCTGGTTATCTGCCAGAAATAAAGTATCAATAAACAATACTCATCATTGTTGTTCAAGCTGAATATAAGGCAGGATGCTTGACAGGAAATATGTTTTGTGCTCTACACCGGAATGGGGCTGGATCAAAAGCTGGGATTTGCAATGGATTTGTAGGACACTGAGTGCCCCTAGGTGGTCACAGCTAAAAGTACAGCAAGAAAAGCCTCCCTTGGCTCCTGCTGAGAGCCAGCTCACCTCTGCTGGGCACTGGGTGCACATCCTGCCCACGGTGGCACATTTTTGGGATGCGTTACAGTTAAAGAAGCACTTCTTTCCTTTTGATAGGTCTCTGCTTTACAGGAGAACGTTTGTGTGGTATTAATTTTAATCAGGCAATTGCTGACATACTGAAGTGGCAGTCTATCATTACTCCCACTTATGGCTCCAATTTAGCCCTTGTCATTGCAGTTGTCAGTATCAATTGGGGATTAGAGTGGGTTATGGCATGCAGAGTGGATGGTCAGTGGATCAGTACCACTTTTCATTCCTTTTTAGCACAATCTTTTTATTGTCAAGCTTATTGATGTAATTTTGTTACTGCTTTTCATGTTTTTTAAATATATAAAATGTTTTGGAGATAAATTGCTTCTGGAATTGTTTTTGGGTTCTTTACATTCCATTTCACTACAGGATTTGAAATATGTGAGTAATTAAATGACACAGAAATTTTACCACTTCTGAAATATGCATTTCTAAAGTCATACAGTCAGTTGTTTTGAAAATGCTTATTTATATAGCAGTGATCCTTAGAGAAGATGTGCACTGTGAGATATGTATTAAAAAAAATTGTCATTGTGAGGAAAGCAAGCATTAAAAATGGAATCGTAGAGCCAAATTCATATAGCAACATTTTAAGACTAAATAATGGAATTATAATTTTCACCAGATAAATGATGTCTTAAATCTCCAAGTATGGTATATGAGAAAAGAAACTTTGTATTTTATCCTAGGAGTTAAGTTTTCACTGACATAAACATTTCTGCAGGGAGGGAGGGTAAAAAAAAAAAAAAAAAGGTAAATCTCTTATTCTCAGAATTCTGAGAATTGGCTTCTATGGTAACCAATTAGCCAGAGCTTATTACTCATGTAAAACAGGAACTGTTTTCTTTTTTAAAACCTTCATTTGCAAAACAGCATGTCTAAATGATAAAGTTAAATTTCTTTCCCAAGACCACAAGTCTTCTTTGTAGGTGGAAACAACTAAGTGTACAGTTCAAAAAGCCAGGGAAAAGGCGCTCCTAGGCAGCAGCATCCATCCACGCTAAAAGCAAATATTTGTTTTTGGAGCAGAGAATGGCTGTCCCCGGAGCAGCCGGCTTAGCAAAAGCAGGAATGGAAGGGCAGAGCTCATCTTTTATGGAAGTCAGATAAATTTCATGCTCTTTAACATCAACTGTGACTGCAGGCTTTTCACTGAAGTCTGGCTCCTTCCCCAGTGTGAACAAAATAGGAAAAGTGATTAAAGTTCACTCAGTACTGGACGGCAGGAGGCAACTGCTCTGGTATCTTCAGTGAGGGAGAGGGCGAGAGGGCTCTTTAATAAGACTTGTGAGGCTTCTTTGAAGAAAAGAAGTAGGACTCATAGGGCCTATAGATGCCTACACTAACATTCATTCATTTCCGGTACTTCATATGGCTTCTTTGACACTTTGTAATATTGTCATCCCCTTCATTAAAATGTTCATTATGAAAGGGGAAAGAGAGAAAATGTAACTGTTAACTGGAGTCAAGGGTCAGCAAGTTCTGCTGTGAGCAAAAGACTCAGAGCTGCCTTGGATAATAGCGGCAGTTCTGGGGCAGACACGGCAGACTGACAGAAAATGAAAATATGGACCTTACAAATTGTCCTGTCTTGTGATGGACAGGACTTTTGAGCGTCCTGACAAGTCTTGAAAAGCTGAAGTGGCTAGCAGATCTTCCCAGATCCTGCCTTTTGGCTTTTTCCCTCTGCCTCTGTCTCTTTTTCTATTTCTTCCTGTTTTAAGTTGTGCAATCAGTATTCACACATTCTTATAACTAATAGGATTAGAGGCGTTGCAAAGGGATTTGAACAAGATAATTAGTTTACTGCTTAGCCCACAATATAACAGGCAAAACCCCTCTGAGAAGAGGCGGACAAAATGGCTCAGAAAATGTGTGGGAAATGAGGTAAGGCCTCTCAAACAGGGCTTCAATGAGCTACACCATTATGAAAGGATCCTGGAGTATTCATTCATTGCTTCAGACCATTGACTTTTTTGGCTTGGCCACCAGAGGTGTCAAGGAAAGAGACCGAGCTGAGCTGTAGGAAGTGTTGCTGGATATGAAGGAGCCTGTTTCAAGTGCTTAAGTGTAATTTAAGGTTCTTTGCCACCATGCCACATAGAGCAACTCTAGAAAAGTGAAGCAGCCTCAAGCAGTTTACAAAGCTGAGGCTGTAAAAGCAAAGCTTCTTGTAAATCTTGGGGTAGATCATATCTCAGAAACAGGCAACTGAAATATTGAATCAAGAAACTTACTTTAGGTTTAGTGTTATGTTTGAGCACCTATCTAGGAGTTATTTAAAACATAAATTTTCTAACAGTGCATTTAAACATTCCGTTTAAATATATTTTTTCTAATTTTAAGATGTACGAGACAGATGTACCCCCACATCCAGTCCCCCACTGCCCCTGCCCGGTGATACTAGCATGGTGCATGAATTACTAAGTGATGGTATTTGGTTTCCAAAGGCGTAGCAGGAAATGCCTCAAAGTTCCTGCCTTTTTTTTTCCCCCCGTGAAACTTGTATGAACCACCAGTGTGATCAAAGCTGCCAGAAGTTGTTAGAAGACATGTCAGCTTGGGCCTGCCTGTGTATGATAACTTAGAGGTGCCTCCTCTCCAGTGGAAGAAACAGCAGGAGCTTCTCTAATGAACTGTCCAGCAGCTCTATCTTGCAGCGTATATACAACCAGAGGTGAGAAGAGGTTAATCCATAGGGGAACTAGTTAGAAAAGCAAAGCAAAAAATACTAGGGAACTGTATAACCAAAATTCAACTTGAAGATGATTGCTGACACATTTGGTTTCTTTTAATGAAACTCTCCTTTCAATCTGTTGCTTTTTGTGTCAGCTTGTAACTTTTAACATACTTCAGCAGCGGTGCAGGAGTATGCACTGCATATGCAATACAGAACAATACAGAATGTCAAGTTGCTTGTAGCAAGTTGACCTCCTATTCATTTTAAATACCTGTATTTTATTTCTAATGGAGATTAGATTCCTAATCTTGAGATTAGTCTCAGTTTTATTTCAGTGTGGGGATTTATTACCATAATCTTTATCTGTTCATAAATGTAAGGAAGACAAAGACATTCACTATTAGACATGTACATACCTGGTAGTAATATGAAATCCTTTTACTGTAATCCTTTACCTGTTGTGATTTTCATTGTTAAGCATATTTACACTGAGATTTATCCTGATTTTATCTAGAAAAAAACAAACAAGTCAGTTTCTCTTTGTTTTTCAAATGCTTTTTCTATGTTTCTTTGTTCAACTGCAAGCTAAGATGTCATCTCTGACTCAACTGGGAATCTCTGTTTTGTGTTGCTTATTACTGTATGCATAAGGAAAAAGAAACCATGCATATTAAAAATGTGGAAAACAGACACTGTGACATGTTTTGGGATTCTTCAGGTCAGGCATTGTACCATACATATATTTGTTTTCATATGTGGAGGATAATTTCCTACTGGAAGTGATGTGTCCCTAATTAAAAAAGTAGAATCAAAACAAGAAAATCCAACAAGCAGAAAGTGATGTAGGTATGCAGAAGTCTATATAAGACTCTTGTTCCTGATCTGTATAAAAATACATGTTAATCAGTATTATAAATAATTGGTATGTATAATGAAATTTCAGCTAGCTAAAAGGAAAAGAAGAAACAAGAGCAGGAGAATAAAATATATACCCTAAAGTTCATCAGAACATTTATTTTTAAGCATAGACTTAGCACCTGAATAAAATCAGTATCACCAATGCACAGATTCCATTTTGTACAACTAGGCTGTTTTGAATTATGGCTTTGAATCTGGAAAGTCCTATTCCTTAAGGTACCTGTATTTTAAGTTCTATTTACAATGGGGTTATCTAATATATATTTTCAAGTCCATATTTCTATATGATTTTCTATGTTTATTTAAACTATTCAATTAATATACAGCTCCTGAAAACAGTTCCGGCTGTATTTTTCATTCAGATATTTGTGTAAAACATACCAGTGAGGAAACTTTGGCTTATTTTCATTATTTATAGGCGTGGATGGGAAGATGGTTAACAGAGGGCAAGAGAGATGTGGAAGAGAAACTGTAAAAAAAAAACCAAAAAAAAAAAAACCACCAAAAAAACCTGCAGATCCAGGGCTTAATTAGATATTCTGTATCCCTACTGAATGCTGAATTTGATCTTTTCATTTTCACAGATTGCAGACCTTTCATTCTCACCCACGGTCTAGTTAAAATTGATACTAAGGGAAAATATTTAAATATTTTTGTCCCTGTTTGGAGCAAATGTTTGTAGACATATCCTCATGACACCTTGGCTCCTTTGGTAGGTTTGGTGTATTTTTAGTTTGCATATGTGAAGCACTCAGTAGCAGTTCAGCTCTCAGACTTACTCAGTTACAAGTCAGTGATGAATCCTTATTTGTGTTTATTTTTCCAGCAATATGTATACTCTTCTGGTGTATGTTAACTGCTTTTGATTCCTCCTCAGAATGCTGTTCTTGATAGCACTGTTCCTGGGTTTTTCTGCAGGGATGCAGATCTGACACATAATTTTGAAGTATAGTATTATGTTGAATGGTCAGTCTTCCTGAAATACTGACCTTCCACCCCAACGCTTTCATCTACCTGGCCACTGGAAGAGATTTCCATCTCTGAGAGAAATCCCTTGAGCTCATAAGGAGTGCTAGGGAGAAGCATGTGAGGACTTTGCAGTTTCAAAATTATTTTTTTACAAGGGTAACTGAAAACTTGGCAAGATTCACCCCCATTCTTCCAAGAAAAACCAAAAAGCAGCACCAAACCCCTGAGTTTTGTTAAATATGAAAGATAATTATGTTAAGGACTTGCACATGGTCCAGTTGTCTGAAATACTAGTTTTGATGTCACAATAATTCATTATGGGGCATGGTGAAAATTTATAGATGGATTACAGAAAACAATTTCCTTATTTTTCTTGTTCTGTTTCCCCATCTGAGGAGAATTTTGTATTTGTTCATATATACTTAAATTAGAGAAGCCTATAATTTAAATGTGCTCACTGCTGTTTTTCTGTAAGTAGTTTGTGATTCAAAGGTATGTTTCATCACATGATTAACGCTAAACTTGAGTAGTTACTATGAATTTAATGGGATATAAGTACATACATTAAATTGTACATGCTTCAGGGCTCTCCTGAATTGAGATGAGATTATTTGTATATTTGTGGTTAATATGAGCTATGTTCAACTGAGTTAGTGTAATTTTCCATCCTGTGTCTTTGAAGGTGCTGTGCCATAGCCTATACAATTCATATTGTCACAGGTCACCTCACAATGTGTAGCAGCTTTACATTTAGTTGATAATTAGGATCTTTGAAGAGTAATGGTTATGTTTATTTTCAGAATTAGTGGGGATGAGAAGCATTCCCTAAGTAAACTTCATTCCTAACCTATCAAAATTAGGGTTGGTTGTTGATCGTGAAAAACAAACAAACAACAAAAAAAAACCCAACAAAAAACCAGCAAGCAAAAGAAAATTAAAACCAAAACAACAAAAAAACCCCACAACCAAAATAACCCCCAAAACAAAACAAACAAAAAACTCCCCCCAAAAAAATGGAAATAATAATTAGAGAGTTTGGAGTTGAATATTTTTGAGGTTTGGGCTTAAGTACTCCCTGTTTTTGTGAGCAGGGAATGAGAGGCAGAGGATTGGCTCAGGTATGTGTGAAGGGCAAGGGGAAGATGTGCAATAAGTGATTTTGCTCCCACTATCGGAGCACATGTTCATAGAAAATAGTTGCACTTGTAAGAAGCACAGCAAAACCTGACCTCAAACTTTTCTGCCTCTTTCCAAGACACTTTGTCTTGAAAAAGTTTCTTCAAAAGCATCTCCTAAATCATCTTAAACACATTGAATAGATAATTCAAACAAAGTTGTGACTGGCCTGAATTTACTATAAACCTGGTTTTAAATTAGGAAAATCAAGTTGTGTGTTTCTCATGCAGTGGTTAGGAATTGAAGCAGGAAATCATGCTGACAAATGAAGTGAATGGGAACAGGAGACAGAGTTACTCTGTGATTTAATACATTGTTCTAAATATGTTAGATGTATAACTCTATAGAAATTTTAGCTCTTTACTGCCATAAAGCTGTGACTTAAGTGATATATCTTCAATAATTTTACAGTATTTTGATTCATAAAAGTTGAGTAGATTGGAAGGAGCTTAAAAAATGCATTTTAGTAGGTTTTTTGACAGATGTGATTTAAAAGCTTAGAGAAAGCAATGCACCTGTCACTTTTAATTGCAGAAAGCTTTCTATCTATTAACTTTATTTTGCCAGAACCTTCTAATGAAAAAAGTTCCAGTATCTAATTTAATTTAATTTTCATTGGGTTTGCCAGAAGAGCAATTAATTTTTAGAACTTCCAACTATGAAGCTGTGCTTCAGAAAGCAGCCTCTCTATCTTACATACCATTAAGTTTCATCATATGCCTGTCATATCATAGGAACATCTTGATATCCTTGAAGAAATGTGGCAGTGAAATGTAGACATATTGTCTGTAGCAGTAGGTAGGGTTTACAAATACAAATGTTCGTATGATTGGGTTATTCCTATCCATCATTAGATTGCATCTCTCTGGAGCTATAAGTACATCTGTGCCTGGCAGGCTTATGTTATCACTGATGCATATGGGGACCATGTGTCAGTCTTCCAACAAAGATATATAGCCTTGTGCAGGAGCAGGATTGGATATGCTTGTGTTTCAGCCTCTAAATCAATTTCTAGGACCTTTGCTACAGATGTTGGAAACTGCAGGTCTGTAAAAAGAGTATACTGTAACACGAACTGAAACAGAAGAATAAGCATGAGAAGGAATTAGCCATATGGAAACAGATAGCAAGTGCAGCAGAGCCTATGAAGATGCAGATTCTCACACCTTCTCAGCTATCTGTGTAAATATTGTTTAAACTTGATCACCTCAGAGCTCAGGGCCAGTTCCGTTCTAAGAGATCTGTTCATACTCAGTTAAAAGAGTGAGTACAGATATTCCTGCAGTTGTAAGATGCATGTCCTAGGATTTTTGGGCTGGTGGAAGTCTTCCTGAATTCCCTAGAAGGACAAATGGTTTCACACTGACTGTTTTAGTAAAAAGCCTGGCTGTATAGAGCTGAGAAATTGATCTGTTTAGTGGCTGTTATTGATACAGGCACAATGCCATGTGTTCTTATATTTCATCTTATTTCTTAAATTCCTTTTTAACATTTATGCTTCAAACAAAATGCAGTCTAAGTATTTAAACATTTTACAGTATATTTCTGAATTAGTCCTTCAGCAATAGGGAAGCTTATGCATTGTTTCCTGGGGTTTTTTTAAAGTTAATTCAATAGCCTTTTTTCCCATTACCATAACTGTTCTCAGTATGTATGTGGTCACCTGGACCTCTCTTTTCTGACATTACTCTTTTACTCACTGCAGGAGTGTGTAGTATCTTGGGAATGGAGACATCAGTGTTACCCTTGCTCATCCTGAGTGTGCTGCGCTCTCATTTGATTGTGATTGCTTAACTCATATCCATCCCATCCAACTGCTTTTGTGTGCCCTCATATAGCGAGACACAACACCCATCCTCCTGAATGAAAAAACCCTCCAAAAACAGCAAGCCACCACGCCCCCCCACATAATCACTCTTTACCCTAATTATTAGGGCTTCTCATTAGGATTTTCTGGATTGTTACTTGAGGCAAAGCTCCATCAACTACTTAGGAGAGTCTGGATATTGATTGAAAGGAAAGAATTTCATAATTTGGAAAAAAGGCTTGAAAACATACAGATAGAGGAAAAATGTCTGAAAAGAGGAGGGATGGGTTTTTAAAGTGCAATTAAGAGCAGCTACTTTTTGATGATGTCAGTGGAAAAGTGCAATCCTGGAAGAGAAAATCAGCTTTGTAGACTTCAAGCTTAAAAATAAGTGTGAATGGAAATTATTTCCAGTGCAAACAGCTGAACCTTTTAGCAAGTTTGAGGGGGAAAAGGGGATAAATATGACAGAAGTAGCAATAAAATTTAAGTTTTTCTATAAAAAATACTAAATTAAATTTTGCATGGATTATTTTTTCCTAGAATATTTTAATATAATTTACATACTGGTATTGTGGTGACAGCATACAGGCAGGGCTATAAAAAGAAATAGGATTTTTCACATTCTTGAAATGTGGAGTGGGAGCACTCTGATTCAGTTTTTTATCCATGATTGTTCATTTTAGTTTGCTATTGATTAAACAATTTGTTATGATCATTCTGGAATGGCAGATTTTCTTTTTATTGCTTACATATGTTTTTTACCATTTTTATGAGGGTTTTCAATAGCCCCTGAATCTAGCTAGGATGTGGATGCACTTTTCTTGTTTTACAGACCAGTTGTACTGCATCTGCTGTATTCTCAACTCCTTTTATAAGAGGAAAGCACCTCTTCTGATTCTTTGTATGGCACTGAAAAGGAAAAAATTGTGGTGACAGAAGCTTGGGGGAAGAGACTGAACCAGTCATAGAAAGAGAGGGCAGGCTCAAGAGGAAAAAGAATCTGGAGCTCTTGAACAGAAGAAACTTGAGGCTTGACACTTCTGGGATGCCCAGCTAGAGAATTAAAGTAATTTAATCGTTGTCAGTGGGAAGTTTTACTTCCAGAGTACCTGCATATATGTATCAATAATTGCCCTGAAGTTTCATGACTATTTTTTTTTTCTCCTAAGAGGTTTTAATTGACTTGTATTAGCCAGCACATGCATAGCACACAAGAAATACAATAAACAAAAAAATCCAGTCATTCTGTTTCTCAGATAACTGAGCTTGTTATTACTGTTTTATAGTTCATTGTCAGTGAAGTGGAGGATAATATGAACATAGGTTTCTTGTCCTTTCCATTATTAGTTTTCTCATAGAAAAAGCTTCAAGTCCTAGTTCTTTGGTCCAGAAGCCCAGTGGTACTAGTCACTGTACTCAACAGTGTTGCAAAGAATAAGAAAAATACCAATGTACCAGCACCCAGTAAAAGAAAAAAGTTTCTGTGAAAGTTATTACAGTCTAAGAAGTGGTGCATGGTATAAGCAGATGGGGGAAGACCACAAAAACAATCATATAAAATTGGTCATCTTGATAAGCAGCAATAATTGTAGCTCAGATGTTGTCAGTTTTTTAAAATCATCTGTGGTAATCCTTTTAATAACGTGCTTTTGTTTCTTTCACTGTTTTAGCATAGTTTTTGGCACTGACAGGCAACAGCCTTATAGCTTGAAGCATCAGTGCTTCATATATATTATGCACCTACGCATATTGTATAAAGCTAAGACTGTGCAATAAATCTTTCTTATCAAGCAATCACCCCATCTTGAGAGACAATCCCCAAATTGCATCATTCAGCTCAAATGTAGGAAGAGTGAGCACAGTGCTATTCAACATTAATGGTCTGCAAGATCTTTCCTTAGTTTACTCTCCAAATTTTTCTCTATCCCTTGACAAATTGTTCAAGGTTGGTTTTACTGTTAGGAAACACTTGAACTACTCAGGTTATCATTAGAGTAAAAGTTTGGAGCTATACTTCATGAAAAATCTCTGTGTCTAGGGATGTAATTATTACTTGTCTGTATTAGAATTGCAGCTCTGCATAATGGGGTTGGATCAGGAGTCCGCTCTGCTCTGTTTTGAATAAACAGAAATTGCCACAACTTGCTGAGTGATATTTCAGATGACAATATACAGGGTTGTAAGCTGTGTAGTGAAACTAGACAATGTACCAGACAACCTTTCAATCAGTTCCTGAAAGTGCTTACAGTTTCAATTCCAAAGCAGGTGAAACAATATTAAATATTAAAGACATGTTGACAGCTGCAAACTTGTTCTAAAAAAGAAGTTTTGTTACAGGGAAAAGTAGTGATAGATTTTTCAGATACTGTTGAAGAGGTCTTTTGGAAAATTAAATATGCCATCTCATCTATTCTTAATGTGAGCAGATCCCCAGCCAAGCCAAATGGATGTTTCAGCCATGCATATGCTGAGTGTCTAACGTACCAGAAGAAGTGAAAGTTACCTGGCAGAATCTTATTTTATTCTTTTAAAGTTCTTAACTTATAGTGCATTTTCAAGTCTGTCAAGTGTAATAGTTGATTAAAAATTAATCACCGAATCACCTATCAGAGACTAGTAAAATGAAAATAGCAGAATCTTTACCCTTTCCCTACAAAGAAACATCTTTTGTGGCCTTGACATGTAAAGATTTAAGTTATTTTCTATTTTTCCTTCAATTCCAATCTGGTTCAAGAAAAAGGAGAGGAAAACCCATGAACAAAACCCATATCTAACCTAAACCTCCCCTAGCAAAAGTTGAGACTGCATCCTCTTGTCCTGTCACTCGTTACACAGGAGAAGAGACTGATCTCCACCTGTCTACAACCTCCTTTGAGACAGTCATAGAGAGCAATAAGGTTTTCCCTGAGCCTCTTTTTCACCAGGCTAAACACCCCCAGCTCCCTCAACTGCTTCTCATCGGACTTGTGCTCCAGACCTTTCAGCAGCTCCATTGCCCTTTGGACATACTCCAGCCCCTCAATGTCTTTCCTGTGGTCGGGGCCCAGAACTGGGCACAGCACCTGAAGTGCAGCCTCACTGTATGGATGTACATCCATATGGGTAAAAGCCATTTCCCATCCTGCAAACTTCGAGTAGGGCTGTAGGTAAGTGATACTCTCACACATCACAGCTGTGCTGCTGTCTTGGGCCCTACTAGGGAAAGATAGTGCTATTAGGGATGCAGGATAAGCAGCAGTCAGTAAAGTGTCACTTAGTGCCTTCCTTCAGCTTGACCGATTTGAGATTGTGGAGGATAAAGAATTGTCAATTTTTTTCCTTTGGTGATGAGAGGTATTCTTAAGAGCTTCAAGTTTTTCTATGAAAAGGATTATGCTGAAGCCAAATTTGAAGTAGTATTGCAGTTCTCTCTGAAACTGTGGGTGGTCCTTTCCTCTTTAGGAACTACAACATGTAATTTCCTTTCCTGTTTTGTTTTGGGGTTTTTGTAGTCTTAACAAAAGAAAATAATATACTAATTTAGTGGAGCAGACTATTAAAGAATGCTTTCCTTTTCAAAAATAATTTCTAAGACTCCAATAAACTACATGTGTGGTCCTAATTCTCCTATTTTATTGCACAATTAGCATTTGCCCTCCTAGGCCACTCTAGAACAGTAAAGAATAAATTGTGAATCTCCTTAAGCAATTAGTTTCAGTAGTATGAGAGCATACAAATTGATTAAAGTACACTTTTGGAGACATTGTAGAGTGGAATTGATTTTGCAGCCCATGGATTAACTTTTCTGCCAAGACTGAGATTGGAGTTTTTGGTTTAGTCCATACCCAAAATGTATTCCTATTAAAAAGTAAAAGGCCTAGTACTTGTACTCTGTGCTATTTAGATTCTGCAGAAATCATCAATTACTAATACTAAAAGTTATAAATAAGTTATGTATTATATTACATGGGTATGAAGAGTTGGCTGTTTCTCAAACCAAAAAAATAAAAATCAGAATTTAAATTTTGGATAACATACTAAATGTTAAGGTTGAAGGTACTGATACCCAGGCTACCAGTACTACTACTGTGTAGTGCATGACTTTTTCTCTTTTGCTGTATATGTTCTGTACTTATGCATAAATGATCTCTCTTCTTTAATAAATAAATAGATAAAGTGGATTAAAAGATCTGCTGCTTAAATAATACAGATAATACTATGCCAAAAGCTGTGATAAGAAGTGCATTTTGATTCCATAACAGATTTATAAATGGATGACATTTAAAAAAACTCAAGCATTAAGAATGAAAAGAAGCATGAACGATACCATCAAAAGTGCTATCATTAAAGAATGAGAGATGAAAGTGGGCAGGGACATTCAGTCTGAATGTTCTTAGGGAAAAAAAAAAAAAAAAAAAGCATTCCTTACCATGGGAATTGCTGTGACTGTAATAATTCAGTCCGTGTTGCAGTGATGATTGCACTGTGTTGTGAAATGTGAAATATTCACTTGGGCAATGTAGCACACCATGGCCCAGGGAGTGATCCTGCTTTAGCGTGAGAATAGGTTATGTGCCTACTATGTGCAACATCTGAATCTCTAGGGAGTCAACAGAGCAAATGGAATTTAGTGAAGCAGAGAGAACCTGAAATTCTGTCAGCTAAATCTTTCTCATCAGTTTTGTGCTCCTCAGCATGGTACTGATACATGCTACTGCTGATATGTACTGCTTGGTTTCCCCGTCTGTAAAAGGAGGTTAATAGTAGCTTTCTCATACATGAAATTTTAATCCTCCTATGGGAAGCAGCAGCAATAATGATTTACAGAACTAATGTTTGAAATTACAATTCATACTTTTAGCTTCATAAGGGGATACATATGTGCCTTAGAGACATATTAGTGCTGCTGGTAGTATTGGGCACCTTTTCTGTCTTCAATATGAGGAGAAATAGCTGCAATGATTGTTTTACTAAAGAACAAAAGAAAAAAACATTGAAATTAATAGGAAACTAAGTAGTTTGTTTCACAATCAAAGGATAATGATACAACAGAGTTGTTTCTTTGATTTTGTTTCTTTGTTTGCCTTGCTTTTTCAGAACAAAAGTTTAGACTAAATTTTCAAGTACGTATTTTAAACATTTCCGTGTTCCATCATAATTGATCTGTACATCTGCACTAAAAGGATATGACAAGTCATTTGGGTACAAGATTATCTTCATGAATAAGTGATGCCATACTGTAACTTTTAACTGTATAAAGTTAAAGCCAAGAATATGTCAGTATTCTAACAATTAACTGGGTAAGCCTCGCTTGACTGATGGGAGAGGTACTTAGTTGTTTGTATATATTAATGTATTTGCTGAACATGGGATAAACATGTTGTGTTATAGATTAAAACATTCATGTTTGTTTAGTAAGCTTGTGTTACAATATGATATATTTCTGCCATGATGGAATTCCCAATAGGTTTCAGCAGCTTCAGTTCACCTGAGCTACTAATTTTAAAGGAATTGTTTCTTCAGGATGCTCCCGCTTCATTAACACCACAATGTTCAGTAGCATCTGTATTCTTGATGACTTTGTGCTTTGCTTTGATTCTCTTTACATAGTTTTGAAAATAATTTTTGCACTTGCATACTTTATCATAATATAATAAAACTAGTGGTTGTCAAAGCATTCCTCTGTAGCTTTCAGAAAACTTCTTAGATTAAATTCCTAGTCATGCTGGAACTTCGTAATTTAGGAATATGGTTGTATTGTGATAAACGAACTTTCATGAGCAGAAAGAAAAATATCTGATCAGAACTTTTCCATGTTAACCCAAGACACCTAATACAGAGTAGAAAAATGTATTTATTCAAATTTTGAAAGTAGAAAACTGGTATTTTAGGAGTGAAATCCAAATCAGAGATGCACTGAAGCATGAAAAATCTACTTTGGCAATTCAATCTCTCCTCTTTGCATTGGAAAGCCCATGGCTATGGCAGCTTTAACAAACAGAGGCAGCTGCCAGTGTTCATGAAAACATGAAATAATCTTTTGCCATACTTCTCTGGGGACATTTCAAGATACACTTGAAACTTGGGGCTGTGGCTCCCTTGTCTTATGCTGTCATGTTGCAGCATGTTCTCACCTTCCATATCTCAGATTTTACTGCTGGTGTCTTCAGTGCCTCTCCATGAGGCAGAGTACTTTGTTTTCCCTAAGATCAAAGCTAGGGGAGTAAATAATAGCTCTTGGGTCTTGCTCTGGAATAGCTTTGAGGTTTTAGATGATGTGCTTCATTAATGTGATTGTGACTAGAGAAGTATCTCAGACCATGCAAGACTTCACAGATATCTTAATGAAGTCCAGGGTCCAGCAAGAAGCCTATGCTAGAGCATGTTTCACAAGCTCTTTCTGCAAGGAGCTTCTTAATGAATAGGCAGTGCATATCTTTTCCCTACCACCTGTATTTTTTAATGTGTACTCAGATACAGGTATATTGCAGGCACACTGAACAGTACCAAAGAAAAAACCAATCATAATCAAAACAGCTGAAATGGACAGGACCGTTCGACATTCATAAATTAATTGTTTGGTTAGTTTTACTATTTTAGGATAAATTTCTGATTGATATTTAATGTTCCTAAAAAGAAGTTGTTACTTGTTCCATCAAAAGCATCTGAGTAGCCTAGGTGATAATTGTAGGTCCCTTTCAACTGAACTATCCTATTCTAAAATATGTTTTTCATTTTTTTCACCATCTTTGTACTCCAAGAGAAATCCCCCATGTCCAAATTCATACTTTTGATTTTCAGTCAAATAATTTAAATAATTATCATTCTTTTTATTTCTTTGAATGCCTGATAGTCTCATTATCTATGAGACTTTGCCATCTTGTACAGGCATGGAGGATTTAATGTAGAATATAGTTAGCTAATGTTTCCAGTAAGAAAGAAGTACTTAGCAAGGCTTACTTCATTCATGTCACAAATATGTAAGCAATTATCAGGATGCCAATCATGGAATAGCCACTTTCTGAGATGTTTTTATAAACTGGCATAAATAAACATTCAGTATTTAATTTGGCTGAGTATTTCTGCCTTTTCCTTTAAAAATCAGGACACATTACTCATTTCCAGTACTCAGTATTTTGCAAAGTACAAAATGGCAGTATAGATTTATGATATCGCTGGTCAGACACAGAGAGAGGTTAAACCATAGAGGAAAATAAAATTACAAGTAATTAAATTTACAAGCAGGTTTGCCATCTTCAAAAGATTTAGTGTTTCAGAATAAACAATGATTTAGCCACACTACAAAACTGTGATACAGCCTTAGCAGTTTATGATATTGATATTTTATGTGATGTCTCAATTTATATAATTAAAAATTGAGCACTCCTTTTTTAAGAGTATATGTGATATTCAGCTGAGAACCATACATGGTAAGTAGTAAAATAACTGCAGTGCAGTACTGTTTGCATTTTCTAAGAGCGGAAACATTCTATCAGGATCATTAATTTCAGGTTATCTGAGGGCTTTATTTTCAGATAAGAATGCAATAGGGTAAATGAGTCTTCAAGTGTTTTTTCTAAGAACAGGTTAGTATCTTCTTGGTATGAATTTCAGATGTTCACAGGACTCTAAGCTGTGAGGTTTTTTCCCTGATACAGGTCTATCTACTAACCAGTAAATATGATAAATATAACTGTACCATTTCGATCCTCTTCTTAGGAAGGATTCAGTGACAAGGTTTTTGGCAAGGTCTTCCTGCTCATTCCACAAGCATTAATCCATTATCATTACCAATGTATTCCTGGAGGACAAAAGTCTGCATACTCAAAATGAAGCTGTTGAGGGAGGGAGGGTGGGGCAGAGGTGTTTGGGCTCTTTTTGACGTTGTTCCTAGTTCATTGGTTTGTGGAACGCAGAAATCTACATTCTTTTAGGCATAATTTCAAATTAGAAAAGTTCACTTGCTTTGTCAGACTATCCAAATTAAATCTTTAATCTTTGGAAATCAGTTTAAAAGCTGAGGCATATGTGCTTATCAGAATCCACTGCATGTAAATTGCCTTTATCCAGTTTGTTTAAAAATAAATTATATTTTACATGAGCATGGTAATTGCAGAATTATACTTGATCATGGATCTTAGAGAATCTATAATTGTTGTGTTTTTTATTGATCAGTTTGAGTACTTGGATAGACTGTGTTAATTATAAAAAGTATTTATTTAGATGCAGCATATTTAGTCTTTTATTTATAAGTGCACACCTGACCTTCTAAGAGAGAAAAAAATAGTATGCAAATTTTTCAAAACTTTGCTGTAGTTGGGCAAAAGTTCAGAAGTCTTTGTGCATTCTCCACTGTGTATCCTCATTTATTGTGGGATTCAGCTTTGTTTACTATATGGATTTGGTTTTCTGTTTTTACATTTGAGAAAATGGGGTTGCTGCCAGAATATTACCGCTCAGAAGAATGCTTGACATATATACATCTTAAATTTACCTGAAACAATCCACTGTACCCAGGCTGGTTTTTGCATCTAGACCAGCAGCAATGCTCATTTGTGCCTCCTCTAAAAAGTCTCTGTCAGCTGCTGCCAGTCTGACCCAGGTGGCTTTTGGTGCAAATATGCTATTTACTACCTTTTAACTTGAGGAAACAAACCTGAGAGTTCTGCTTAAGAACATCTCACATTCAGAGAGACTGAAGTTACACCTGGCCCTGAGCACAGGTTTGGTGATGCCAGAGCAAGGAGGAGCGGTGGAGGACAAGGAATGATGGTGCTCTGCCCACCACTGGATGACATGAATGAAGTCCACAAAGTTGCACTCAGGAATTTTCTTGAAAGGTCAATGTCTAAGGTACTCCCCTTCAGACTTAATAATTTGGAGTATACCTCTCTAGGAACTGTATAATAGAGTCAAGAACAATTAAGTTGAAAGAGGCCTCTATGACAGCTAGAATCTGCATAAAGATTAATTTGCCAAAACGTTATAGCGCTCTATTTAAAGGAAGAAATTGTCAGCCTTGGATCTTTCACTTTAGCTGTATTTTTTAATCAATTCTGCTGTTCCAGGATTTTGATGTAAGGTCCTGGGCTGTAATATTAATGGAGAATAATTTGTTCCAATGAAAATATCTTGGTCGGATTGCCACTTTCTAATGTGAAGCAGGTTCATGCTTTTATTTAAAAAATACAGATCTCTTCTTATAAAAGTAGGATGTTTTGTTATATCTTGGCTTGAATATTATTGACATGCATAGATATTCTTTCATTTTAGGGGTATCAATTGCCATCATAGAGCCTCTATTCACAGGCTGCCTATTTTTGAAATGGAAGATGATGTCCACATAGTTATTAGTGCAGCAATACAATGACCATCAGGTTGAGAAGCAGTTTTGCACCTTTATTCACTACAGAGTATAAGTTGCAAAGTCAAATCAATGTAATGTAATGGTGTGCAAAATTGTCTGGTTTTATTTACAGAATAGTTTTTTGCCCCATTTCCCTTGAAAGTCGCAATGCACCTTGTGCTGCTTGTGGCCTTTTTTTGTGAGCAGTCTAAGAATTGCGGTGGAATGACTTCAAAGATCAATAAAGAAGACCACACGCAGCTTCTGAGTTGTGAAATGTAGGTGTAATTTATGCAAGAAGAAAAAGCTGAATGTTTGTTTAAGTCCCTCAAGGTTTTTATAATGAAACCTTTTTACACTGAGCAGATGAAAGTTTGAAGCAGTCAATAAATAATTACTAAAATTTTTCCTGCTATTAAGAAAACAATATTTTTTATGAGAAATGGAATTTAGCAGTGTAGAAATGAACTTACACTTTTGTTACAGAAATAGTTCCAAGAACTTTCCCAAAGCAGCTGATGCATTGCAAAAAAATTACTTTTGGAAAACAAGTTTGCCAACCTTACTTAGCTCTCCATGTTTAAATGTATGCTTTAAACAATGCCTTGTTCAGCAAGGTTGGGAACCTTTGCAGTCAAGTAGTTTACATTTGAAATGAGCTAAAATTACCAGGGAACACTATACTTCAGTGTACTTGAGCTTGTGCTACATGGAAATGGTGTTGACTGTGCCGACCCAGCAGTAAATCTAACATGCAGTTAGTTAGTCTGCTGTCTTTTGCATTTGCATACACACAGACATACCTGTGCACAAAGACAGCCTCAGTGTATTGTCTGTTGAGGAACCTGGCACAGCAGCTGTCACTTTTAAGTCCTCATGTTTGCGCCAAAACTTCCCACAGAAACAAAGGTTTTGACCATTGAAATTTTCTGTTAGATTTTGAAAAATAATTTACATTTGGCCTCAATCTTTCACTTTGGCTCATCTTTCACGTTTTTTAATTATATGAAATGGTGAATGATGATACTCTATCAAATGCCATGAAAAGCTTAATGCACCGTTACCCATTATCTCCTGTAGTATATATTTATGAGTATGGCAGTGGCATACATAGATATATACATATATCTGTGTTATAAACTAATCATTCATCATGATACAAATCACTACTGCTAGCTTAGCCACTTCACACACAATTTTTATATAGGTAAAATGTATTAGTCAATTAAACAGAACTGTAAATATAGATATTTGTGTTTTATGCTTATAAAGGATTTTTTTTCAAGGAAGTAGGCTGTTAAATCATGTTACCATAACAAATGTTGAAGGCTGCTTTTTCATTCATTGCCACTGAATTTATTGTCAGAGCAGTGCAGTCATATCCCATTTCAAGATTACTTAGGTGGCTTGAAAATTAAATCACAGTTCACAAATTCTCTTTTTTCACACGCGATTAATAATACTAAAATTGGGTCTAGTTTTAAGTATACTTTCAAGATACTGCAGTGCAATTAGGTGCATGAACTATGAAAGATTTAGTAAATGGAAAGTGATTTTCCATAAATTAACAATGAATTGGATGTGGAATTATTTTCAATGTATGTGGAATTATTTTCAAAATAATTACATTGGTATAAATTGTGTTAAAGTTGGGCAGCATGGGGTTTTATAAAGTCCTAAAATTATTTTTAGCAAGTTCATAAACCCGAAAGGGATCTTCAGAAGTGATTGCTCAGAATTGCAAATATAAGCTCATGCTAGATTAAGTTTTAGAGAAAGACTATATCAAAAGCTTGACTTTTTATGTCTAAACTAAATTATTCTTGCTTTTTCACTTACTCTGAGCTAGACCTCTTATTTCTGTGTACAGTTTTGTAGTGGTTCTCTAAAAATTCTCTCTGAAAAGGTCCTGTAAAGATGTGTCTAAAGCTCAAGGCGGAGAAACTTTACTTCTGGATTGTATTTGGTGTGCTTTTGGAGTGAAGATCCTGGATTGGTTTTAGCAAAATGCAATCTAGATAACCACAAGAAAACTGCTGTGCAAATAGATTTAAAATCCCTCTGTAGAGACATGTGTATACATCTGATTTGTTTGTACATTTTTTATTCATATGCTTAAGAAAGCTTCTTCATGTAATTGTGTTCCCCATATTGTGTATGGATAGGTACATCTTGGAAGGCTTTCAAAAGATCTGATTTCATATTTTTAATACAGCAAGGTTGATAGGCCCCCTTGCAAGACTTCAAACATTCAGGCACCGTGTGTGACAGGTGTATTTGGTCCCGGGTAGCAAACTGTTGTCTGAGGTGAAACCTCCAAACTGCATGTGGTATAGATACAGCAATAAAGACTTTAATGTATTGGTCATCTTCTATTGCACTGCATCATTGTTAATAGTCCACAGCAGAAATGGAAAGTTCTGGATCCTAGTTTGCTTTTGTTTCTTTCTTTTTTATTTTCTCTGTCTCCTCTGCTACTGTCTTCAGTTCTCTGGATTTTATTTCCAATATTGACCTGTGAAGGACAAACATGTGTCTGGATTTCAGAAAAAAAAGTCTGTTTATTCATACTGATAGCAAAAAACCGCTACTGAATAATAATTTTGTAGGCATTTTAATATTTCCCTTTTGTAAAAGGTAATCGTTTCAGATAGCATGGTACAGCTGATCGTACAGGGATTTTGGGGAGGAATATTAGATATCTGCTGCAGAATGTATTTGAATTCCTTCTTTTAAAATATATGGTGCTTGATACTCTGAAACAGAAGTCAGAAACAAATTGATCTCAGATATTATGCAGCTTCATTGTTGTTTCTCAATAGCTCACTATTTGTTCTTTTTTCTGGATTTCAGTCTTCCTTACATAAAGCTGGACATACTATCAGACGTGGATTTGGAACGATTATAAAGTGAAAACACTTCTGCTTTTTTTTTTATTTTTTGACATATATATTGCTATTTTCTAAAGGAACTACTTAGTGTGACACAGATAAACTATTTTGACTATTATTGATCTCTTCAACTGCAAATCAGTTAATATAATAAAATAAGCTTCACTGGAAATATTGACTGAACCGTAATGGCTGAAATTTTTTTGTTATACGAAAAACTAAATATATATATATAGATAGCATTTTTACATTTAATTTTTTTTTTCTTAGTGATCTTAGTGAAAATCAGATTCAAGCAATACCAAGGAAGGCATTCCGAGGAGCAGTAGACATAAAAAATCTGTAAGTATTTTCTTTCTTCCATATATTCTGTTGATAATGCTTTGCAGTGCTCTTTCATTATATCAGAGATCTTTTTTTGAGAACTGTTATAGCTGCTTAAGAAATATCTGCATAAAACTGGTACTTATCATTTGCTTTGGCAAAATACTTTAACATATCTTAAACGTCCTAAAATTGCTTTATGGAAAAGTAAAAGAATGAAATAGAGTTGAAGACAACATGGCATTATAATTGTTAGTTTATGAAAACTGAGTTTAATATTTGAATGTCAGGCAATTTGAAACATTTTATGGTTTTATGTGGCAAAATAAATTTTGCCTTGGTTTTAATAGCGTGCCTTTTGTTTGCTTGCATAAAAGAAAGAAAAGTCATGCTATTATCTAGTTTTGCTAGCATATGTTTTTATCCTTGTTTGACTATTTTTCTTGCTCAGTTTTCTTCTTTTGTCTTTTCTGGATGAAAGATACTTTCCTGGAGATAGTGACTATTACGTTCATGGGCAGATTTCAAATTCTTATGATTTCTAAATGTGGAAATATGGGAGTTTCAAGACAAAGCAAAGCAGTGACTTTTCGACTTTCTGTTTGGAGTGGTAGGTCAGTTTAGTGGATTGAACAAGCTGAACAACCTGAAGACTGTGATGAACTTCTGTAGTAAGTCATGCTCTCAAAAGATATAACCCCTGCTGTAAGTTAAGGACTCATCACTTATAAACAACCAACAAAGACAAAGAACATAAAATGGTGGGTTTCAGAAAGGCTGTGAAACTTCCAGCATGATGCAACTGTGAAAAAATATGATTACTATCTTATGTGGCATCAGTAAATATGGAGAAATATTAAGTAATTATAGAAGCCTTTACTGTAATTCATGCTGAAATAATTTTTATTAATTGAAGTTGCCACTGTTAAAAAAGAAAGACAAACTTCCTAGTTGCACTGCCTTTACTGTAATTCATGCTGAAATAATTTTTATTAATTGAAGTTGCCACTGTTAAAAAAGAAAGACAAACTTCCTAGTTGCACTGCTTTGAAAACAGGAGTGCTCTGTGATTGTGAAAGGAGGGTTGTGATGTGTCCTAAGTAGGAGAGGATGGGACAGAAAGCCCCTCGCTTTTCTGTCTTCCTGTGATGGACTCCATTCTGCTGCCTGCAGCACTGCACACAAATTGGTGAGGAAAATGTCTTTTTGAAGATTTAGCAGAATGCCCAAGAATTTGGCCTACTACAGTTCTTTCCTGCAGTGAAATTCTGTCATACCTCAGTGGGGAAAAACATCAAGTTCAACTCCATTGTGTTCCAAAACATGCAAGTGCTTGTGCTTCTCAAAGTAGCTTTGTTACTTTGTTTAATTGACAGTTTATGAGTTTTTATTCAGAACTAGTCCCATCACTATGCATGGTCAAAAAGAAGTTTGGCTAGAAGAAGCGTGCATTTTTCTGCATGATCTTTCATATTTGAAAATTTATACAGCCACAGAAAGGAACTTAGGCAGTAAAGATAGCAGCACCATTGAAAATATTTGAGTGAAAAAGCAGTAGTTTAGAATACAAGTGTACTTATATATTGTGAGAAAATTCCAGTTAGAAACTGCATTAGGATACTAATCTTTATCTGAGATACCATTTTTATCTTAGTGTGTATTTTTAAGCTAAGGATCCTGAATTATGTCTGAAACTTGCATAAAATAGTAGGTCTGCTCTTTAAAGCGTTTGTCTTTTCAGGAGGTATCTAGAAAAAAATCATAAACAACATAGCATTGCCACAAATTCCAAATCATATCTGTGGCATATTTTTTGTTGTCATAGGATAAGTTTTACATTTATCTCCTCATTAGTTGTCCCAGGAAGAAAAAAAAAAAAGAAAAATAAGAAAAAGCCATCAAACCCCTTATCTGAAAACTTTATCATCCCTCCACAGTTGCTCTGCAGAATGACCGATGAGTTCATGGGGTGAGTTGGGTGGATTCTCCAGGTCCTTTAGCACAGCATTTATGTAACTAGATCAGGCTGTTGTGCCTTTCCAGAATCTTTGGTGAGGAGAGAAAAACCTCAGCCTTCCATCTAGCATTGGACATTACTTAGAGAAGAAAGGTATAACAAGAATTTTACAAGTTGTATTTCATTGTTCTAGAAAATTAAGGAGAAAATTGATAATTGATGGGTAGAGAAGGCATCGCTATTCAAACAGAATATTCAAACTGTCTGACAGGAAGTTGTAGCCAGGTGGGTGTCAGTCTCTTTCCCAAGTAACAAGTGAGAGGGTAAGAGGAAATGCCCTGGAGTGGCACCAGGGGAAGTTTAGATTGGATATAAGGAAAAATTTCTTCACCAAATTTTTTTTTAAGCTTTGGAACAGGTGACCGGGGGAAGAGATTGAGTCACCATAAACTGGAGGTATTCAAAAACATGTAGATGTGGAACTAAGGGACGTGATTGAGCAGTGGACTTGGCTGTGCCAGGTTTACAGTTGAACTCCATGATCTTAGAGGTGTTTTCCAATCTAAATGATTCTGTGAGTCTATGAAGATGATTAACCTAAAGTCCAGGAAACAAATATTTGTACGTCCTTACTAAGAATTGTCATAAGTAGAATTCCATATTTGTTCTAGTTTCGTACATTTTTCTAGCAATAGCCCAGTAGCTGAGCATAATGGTAAAGATCTTTTATCTCTTCCAAACTCATCTATGAGATAGGTGAAGGTACAAAGAGAAAAAAAATCTGTATTAGAGCATATTGTAATATATATATATAAAACCCACTAAATTGCGTAACAACAGTAATTGCATCAGTTCCAGTTTAAATTACTGAGCCTTTTTCTAAAGCATGGATTGATAACCATCCAGAACAGTAGCTCTATTAAGCTGTTTTAAAAGTAGTTAACAAATTTCACAGAATTTGACCTGATAAAGTATTTCATGTTCCTGAATGGAGACTCACCATTCTCTCATTTCCGCCAAATTCCTTCCTTCTGAGTCAGGAGTTGGAATATTTGGAAAACATCTGATTGTGTACTTCTAGTCTTTGCAGAGCAAAGGGAATGAGGTGTTAACTCAGATAATCTGAAGGAAACTGCTTCCTTTAAGGTTGATAATACGGCTATAACCTCCTGCAGCATGTTAGCTCCAGAGTCCTCTTGATGTTTCTCAGAAGAAGCTGTTTTGTTTCCATAAAATGCATACATGGTGTTTTCTTTCTGGACATCTCAATAATGCTCACAGTATAGATTCTGTAGAAGATAAAAGCAAAATAGGCAAGACATTATGAGAATTGCCAACATGGGCAACCTGCCACACCCTCATAGTAAAAAGAATAACAAACCCTGAGAAACCTTCAGGCCTTACAAAGGTAATTTACATCTAGTTAGAACTACCCAGTTTCCAATTTGTTACGCCTTTTGTCTTATAAGTGAGAGGAGTCTGGCTCTGTCTGTACTCTCACTTGAGGCATTTGTAGGCAGCAATAAGATCCTCCCTCTGAAGGCCAGACAAATGCAGTTTTTGCAGACCATCCCCAAATGTCACCTGCTTCAACCTCTCATCTTGGTGGCGCTGTTTGGACTCTGTCTTCTACTGGAGAGGCCAACACCAGATGCCATCTCACAAAGTCAGAAGTCATCTCACAAATGCTACACGGAGTTCCCTGGCTTCACTCTCACCAATGCAGCCCAGTTGTTTGTAAAATATTAAGTTCTTCAGTAAAAGTGATAAAAATGAGGGAAGCTTCTGTTGTATTAGTTCTCCAGACTAGCAACCCAGTATCCATTATTTTGGCAGTTCAAATGTAGAAAAACAAAATAGCTGCAGTGTATAAAAGTCTAATTTTTCTATTCAAGGAATTATTCTTCAACGACTTAAAGTGTAATACATTGTAAGTATAGCTACTGATCTGGGACTTGAGAGAAATTAGAGTGAAATTCTGGAAATATAATTCTGAATGTTACCCCTAACTTGCTAATTTTTCAGGGAGAAAAGTATTCACCAAGACAGTCAATTCTTCAGAGAACACAGTGGCACCTACTTTAAAAAAAAAAACCCAGAAATTATCATATAAATGGGAAACTAAACACAAGTTTTTTTTTAATATACATGTTAATGAACGTTTCATAACCTTCCCTGGTGATATAGAACTCACACTGGGTGTGAAAGATTCTTTAAATTTTCCCAACATCAGAAATTTCGTTTGTATTTAGGATGGTAAGAAAATGCTTTAGGTGCCCCAATTGTAAGTTTGGATGGGGTTGATTTTGAAGCTGATTGAATTAGGAAGAAAAATAACTGAGTTACAAACAAATGTAAGGCACCACTGAAAGAACAATAGTACTATGCTCTCCTTTTGAGTAAATTATGGCCTTATGACTTTTCCATTTCAAGTGTGTTAAATTTTATAAGATTCCAATTTTCTCTCTCTCTGTGTAATCAATACTTGGCAGAGGATGGAAAGGAATATACCAATGTCATGGTGGAATTGTGATGCTAAATATATGGGATCACAAATGTTACCAAAAATAGCAGGGCACATTTTCATTGTATCTTATGCAAGGATCTTGCGCCCTGTTTTTCTTGTCATGCTCTTGGCCCTTCTTTAGACTACTCTCTTCTTTGTGTTCATTTGGTTCCATTTTTTCCCAGCAAGTGACAGAGACTGTAGCTGTCATGCCAGGGATAAGGGCTGCAGGGTAATATAGTAGCTTCACACATTAAGTTGCCTGGGAAAATGAAGAATTAATGAAGAGGGAGAGAGTCACCAGCATCCAAAGTCCTTTCCATTATACTAAGCTTTGTCCAAAACCTTGATTGATATTGCTTGTTGTTGCCTTTATGACTCTTTTATGCTGATTATGAAACATTTAAAACTGCCACTAAAGACGTAAATGAATTTTGTATTAATCTTTTTTTGGAAATGATTGGACTTTTTAAAATTTCAATTATTAGCAGTTGAAAAAGAGATTCCTGCTGAAGATGTCCTGTTTACTTATTTCTTCTCAGATCGTGCATAAAATGCCACTGCAACTGGAAGTATAGCTGTCTGTATGTCTCTACAAGTGCTGTTTCAAATGCATTGCTTGCCTAAGACATGCTTAAATAATCTAGAATTCATTATTTCTCATGCTTGCTCTTTGTGGTAATCTCAATTGGACTGCTAGTCTATTCAGCCACCTGCATTTTAAGTTTACATCAAGAAGGATTTTCACAGGGTATAGTGAACTATATTCTGTGTATGCTAAAGATTTTTATTACAATAAAAAATACCTCTGAAGCCAGGAAGGAAAGAATAGGTGCACTTTTCTAGTGCCTCCTAAACCTCTTGTTGCCAAGCAGGTTGACGACCCTGTAGCCTTTGAAGAAAAAAAAAACCACAACAATTTGTTCTTACTGATAGTTAAAATAAATAGCATTTCAACTCTATTTTTGAAGTTTTGTTTTAAAAAGTTATTTCTTACTAATGTGATAATATCTTTGAATTACATAACATATAGATTTTTCATTTTGTATACATCCTCTTTTTGATGACACTCTTCTGTTTGACTTTTACTTTTTTTTTCATTTTATTTTCCTCCTATAAGATTGTTTTGGGGTTAACCAAGTAGAGTGGTAGACAAATTTTAGGGGGTTGAGCAATTGAACTATAAATCTTTTAGTTTCTAAAACTTCTAGTTTGTTCAGCAAGTATGCATTACTTAGATGTAAATAGTCATGGGAAACAAGCAGTTCTTTGAAGTTTGATAAAAACAGAATAAATTGTGGCATGATTTTGTTTACAAAATTTTAAACTAATTCCTCTGAAATTATTGATTTGTCTGGAAATTGAAATTCAGAAGTAAGAAATAGGAAACATAATTCAGTTTTGTTGAAAAAAGTAACTCTTTAGCACAGGACCACAAAGTGTCCTCACACTGTGCAGAACAGGAGAGTAAAGCAGATAATTGTTTGAATTTTTCCAATTTTTAACTTTCTGGAATGAGTAAAGGAGATTTTTCTCTGTCAAGAGTCAGATGACAGATTTTTCCTGTATGAGGGTAGTAGTTTTTAAATGTAAGCAACAGCTTCTGTTAGTCATTAAATATTCTTCCTGTGAGATAACAAAGTTTATTTTAAGATATTTATTTATCATTATCTGGCAGACAACATATGCCAGAAGGGAAGAAAACATAAGTTAGCAACATGTTTCTACAGCATAAGATATATCCACAAAAGCAATAAATAAAAAACATTTTAAAGTAGGCATATTATTAGTTAAATGCTTGTTATTCTTATTATACTAGTTCTTATTGCTGAACTCACACAAACACTGACATTTTAAGTAGCAGTAGATTGGTAAGTATATGAAATACCCAGGTAATGCTGCAGTCATGGGTGCAAAATCCAGTTAATTCTCTGTGATGATGGAAGGATTTTGAATGTGACAACTGTTGTTTGGTATCTTATGAGCTTCACAGGAATGGCACTGCTGAAGCTTTGTGAATGCGGGAGGCAGAGAGGAAAATCAACTTTTCAAAAGCATAGAGAGATCCCACATAGAAAAGACTCAAAGTGGAGATGGAGCAGGCAGGAAGATGATAAAGAGAAACCAGGAAGAGGGGAAGGATGAGAATGGGCTGGAGTTACTGGTCCATGACTGGTCAGCTTCAGTTCTCAGAGTGTTCTAAATATTTGGAAAGAAGAAAAGCAGCTCTTGGGGGAAAAAAAAAGCTTTCTAAGATGGAATTAGAGTTATTGGTATACTCAATGGCTTAGTGGTGAGAAAGGTTTCATTATAGTATTTTTATGTGTGGTTTTGAAAGTCATACTTAAACTATAAAACATAACTTAAAATTAGATAAATACGTGCTTTTTAATTTCTAGTATTCTTGCTTGTGCCTTAAGACACAGCTTAATATATACTTGCTGTTGAGAACCAGTTTTATGAAAAACCACAATCAGACTGCTTCAGTATATCTGTTAGAAGGACATCATAAGTTAATGTTACACTGCTTGTGGAATATTGCCTAACTTTCTGTAGGTATCCTTAACCTTTACTTTTACCATATATTGCTATTCAAGACAGCCACATAGTCTTCAAAGTCATGTCCCTTTCATAGGTTAAAAAAAAATAAATATAGAGATATATGTATCATGCCAATTGTTCTTCATGGTGTGTGAGTAATCCTTTTTATATCATGGTTGTAACTGATGGAAGATAATTTAAAACATAAAGATGGTGGCATTTTTCAAAGACAGCAATTTTTAAAACTAGGGAATATTTTTCCTCTCCCATCTGCAAACTTGCCTTCCTCAAACTGAAACCGGTTCGTTAGTTCAGTGCAAACAGAGTAATCTTTCTGGTAAGAAGGTTTAAATGGAAACAACTCACCCTTCACTACGGTAGTGATCATGGTGATTCATTAAAGGAAGAAGTCCAAAAGTTTTCGGGATCACCACAACTGCTGCCAGTCTAGTGGAAGAAATCTGCCTTTCAGTTTGTGTAGGACAAGATTTGCTCAAGTGCTTTCTCCGCTTTAAAAGATTCTCCTTTGTGTATAATACGGATGATTTAGAAGAAGCTGTGTCAGCACTGATTTATACATCGACAGCTAAGGATAATAAGATATGGGCAAACATACAGCTCACCCTTTTACAGATTAACCTGCAGACTGCATTAGGCAAATTTGATGGCATTAAAAGATTTTTCCAATTTGTCTGGAAACAATTTCTCTTTTGTATTGTGTCAAGGGTAACATTTCATGCCATTGTAGTAATTTAAATAGCTTTGATAAATTGTTTGAGAGGTTAGAGAATTGTACTGTGTATATATTTTACCTCTTTAAAATAAAAAGGCTATTAGCTTAATTGTTAAATGAAATTCATTAGTAAAAATTGAAGAAGCCTTAGAAAGTAGACCTACATATTGCAACAATGCAGCACTGGTGTTGTAACATTGCACCAAAATGATTAAAGATCATATTCAAATGATAGTTTGCATTTAGCTTTCAATACACAGAAACATATGCACTGTTGCAATTATGACAATATTTCATTCCCTTGTAGTAGTAATTCAGATGAAACTAGAAGAACTTTATAGAAGTTGGTACATTACATTCAGCAGTGGGTGTGATGATTTATTAATAAAGTAAAATGTTATCATAGATTCAGAAGAATCACAGAAAATGCTTTAGTAAAAGTGTCATTAGCCCTGCTAGCTAATATATAATGAAGACAGAAGGGCAGAGTTCATTTGTATTTTGTTCATATTTTCTTCCTATTGTTCACACACATTTACTCTTATATATTATTTGACACTGACAAGCTACCAGCTTGGAGAACTTTTTAAAGTGAAGTTTATCATCTTTGCTTTGCAAGTCATGCCCTGAAATGCAGAAGACATTTCAGTATTTAAAGGGAAAGCTTTTATCAGTAGAGAAAGTGTGATTTTATATTTGCATGGTTGTTAATTTAAGCAGACATTTTTAATTGGGCTATATGTGCTGTATCAATGTTTTGAATTGAAAAGGTAATAATCTTCAGAGAAACGAATCTAAATTTTTCATAACTTAATACTTAAGGATTAATAATGTATGGGATGGATTGCTGAGTCCCATGTCTAGAATTCAAGTGCTCCATTACAACATACTATCTGTATATAATTGCAGACAGCGCAAAGTCTATAGAAAACCAGATACTGTAGGTTACAGCAGAAACACTACTTTCATTTGGAGCAGAATTTAAAGAAATAAGTAAACAGGTTTGTGAGTGCCTCGGACACTGTTATTTCTGCATGTAGCCATATTCCAGGAGGTAATTACTCTAAATCCCCTGCATACCCGGGGGTAACACCTCCCACCTGCTCCAGGCATGCACACCCGCAGGGAGACCCCTAAAACTGGTGTCTGTCCCTGGTCCCTGCCGCGGCGGGTGGAATTAACATGCAGCTGGGCTGCTCTGATAAATGGATTCTGTTAGGTCACCGAGGGGATGCGTGTGACATTAAGTGATTTACCGTCCTTTACCTTAATGAAATTGTTTCAGCAAGATGACGCTGAGAGCTTTTAATGGATAGCTTTTCTTGATGTAATGAAATTGCATTCCTTTGGCATTTAATATAAGGTGCAGTTATTATTTACTGGAGCTTTCCCAGCGCCGCTGTTGTGCGCAGACAGTTGAGAACAAAAAGGGATTTCTGTGGCAGCGTGCAGGCCAGCGCCGTGCGACAGCCTCGAGCAGGCAGCAGCGATGGCCACAGCCTCTCCGTTCGCGTGGCCTGCCTCTGCCACCCCTTCGGGAGGCTTCCCTTACACCTCGCCTTGCCAGCATGCCTCTCCTTTACAAATGCCTTCCTAATCTGTTTAACAGGCAACTGGATTACAACCAGATCAGCTGTATTGAAGATGGGGCATTTAGGGCTCTGCGTGACCTGGAAGTGCTGTAAGTATTCCTTGTATCTCTTACTTGTAGCAGGAGCTCAGTATCTGGGGAGTACTAATGTGGAAGCTTATCTGCAAGCTGCAGCCTGGTGTCAGGACAGTCTAGTGAAAAGATGTCTTAAAATAATCCACTACGATGTGCTATAAAATGGTAAGAAGATATGGAGAGGCATAGATACTCCTTTACTCTCCAAGACAGCCATTAAACATAATAATAATTTTAAAAGCCATTGGCAAATACTGTAAGAAAAGAATATGTTTCATTTTAAAAACGGGGAGAGCAGCAGCATTAATGAACTCAACTAATTTTGTAAATTATCCATTACTGCTGATGTGCTGAACATTTGCAGGATTGCTTTTGTTGTATACTCAACATCAATTTGATCTTTCAGACTCAGTGTAAGGAACAATATGCTATATCTATTTGACAATCTGGATATTTTCAAAGAGGTGCTTTCTAGCAAACACTACTGCTGTATGTTAAGATATTTGGCATTGCCATGATAATAGCTTCTTTTTAAAACATTTGAAGTTTTATGTGCATAAATACATTTGTATGTGTAGGAAAATACCTTTTTTTGTGTCACAGAAGATTATTATTGCAATACTTCTTTGCATATTTTTTTTTCACTTCCTTCAAGTGGCTATCAGTAAGGTTCAAAGTAACAAAATTATCATCTGAGAATAGTTACTGTAATGAGCAAAGTGCCTTAGTTCTCAAAGAATCTGAGGCACAGGACACATTCCTGAAATATTTGCTCTGTCAGTCAAAATGACACATTTTATTCTGGGTTTTCTTCATTAAGAGAAGTGAAAGAATTTGTGTATCAGTGAGTTACTTCATGTTAATTTGAATCAAATCTGATAAATCACAACTTGAGGAGGGTGAGGATACGGGTTTTGTTGTGTTTGGGTTTTTTGGGGTTTTAAAAAATATTCTGAAAAATGGAAGCTTCTCTGGCAACAGACAGTGTCTACATGTCTAAGAAACCAGAGCATGTGAGTAGCTGGTGGTAAAAGTTTTTTTATTATTAAACACTCGTTGGTTTTACTTATGAGTGAATAAAACTGGCAGCCAAATTTGATATATTTTTTTTCCTTTGCAATCACAGAATAACAAGCCTATTGTTAACTCTCTGGTATAAAGCCATGTAAAATATAGTGTAGGTTCAATACTACATCTGATTGTTAAGTTGATGATTGGTTGTCTGTCAGTAAATGTGATGTTCTCTGATATTTTTATATTTGGAACTCTTATATGTGACAGAATATTTTTTCCAGTGATGGCTTAATCTACTTATTATGGTTTGGTTTTGGTGGTTTTTGGTGGTTTTTTTTGTTGTTAATATGAGCTTTTATTTACAAGTGCAAGGATTAAATGTTTGTTAAAAAAAAGCAATCAAACATTTTCTGCATTTTCTAATGCTTGCAGTTTTAGTGTTCTTAAAAGGTTGTCCTTGCAGTTGAGGTCAGGGGTACAATTCTTACATTGATTTCAATGAGTGGAAAAAAGAGGAAAGAGACCTCTAAAATAATGGTCTGTTGAAAAGTAGATAGTTAGAATTTTTGTGAATGAATATACATAGTCCATTAGCATTGTTCAAATACTCAGCTAAATGTTTATTGTCTTGAATTATGTTATGTAGTTTAAAATGATGTAATGATTCATGGTTTTTTTAAGAAATTGAGATAGATTTCAAACAGTACTGAAGATCTTGTATCTAATTAAGCTTCCTTTACAGTATGGCTTAAATATTGAAAGCTGTGTTGATCAGACCATACTGTATATGCACTGAGTAGCAAATAAGACTATGCATATTGTTTTTATTTGGAGTCAATTATTCTAGCTAAGCACAAAAAGTGGATGTTACTTCAAACTTCAAGTTCGAGGTAAAGCTTTTAAATAGATTGTAATCCTCTAGTGACAGTTTGAAATGCTTACCAAAGTCACAAGTCTTAAGTTTTGGTTAAATAATTGTAGAATTTTAGAGGCTGTTAGTGTTAAAGATACAAAATAGCCTGAATATTCCTCCCCATGAATTTCTGTGAAATTTTAATTTTCCTTTGTCCTTTTTTTTTTTTTTTTTTATGGGGAATCTGCCATATTTGGGAAGCAGACTATGGGGAAAATATAATGCTGACATGTTTGAGAAAAGGAAAGTATCTACAAAACAGAATAAAAAGTCATCACAGTCTTTACTATAGCATGTAACACTTAGGTAAAAGTATTGAGCCAACTCTTTTTTAATTACATCTCTGTAATCAAGCATTTTTATGATTACAGAGAAAAAGCTGTGACACTCATTTAATTCCTTATGTATCCCTTACATCTATTCCTATGTCTAATTTCCTTTACCCTTGTTAAAAGAAATTAATAGCTCATATATACAAAATAGCAAGGCAAACATCAAATAGCCAAAACTGGAAATTAAAAGACTATAACAGCTATGGATATATGGACTGATTTCTCTTCCCTTCATTGAAAAGAGATGAGTTTAAAATCTTGTAAGAAGTTATGCAGGAAGAACTGTGGGAGCCATCATTTACCATGTGGACATTGCAAGAAAACTCTGCCACAATTTACTGACATGTATCCATTAAGACACCTTCTGTGGATGTACCTAGTACATTGGCCATTTTTGGTTGTTTCATTTTTGTTATGTTATGAAAAGGGGCACAATTCCCCTATTTACTTGTTTGGGGGCTTTTTCTTGTTTTTTCTATATTGTTCTCACTGTTTATGTATCCCTAAGAACACACAGGGAAGATCCCTTATGCACAGTGAAGGAAAGATTAGTAGATGGAATGAGTAAGCACACAAAGGTAAAATGCTGCACATTGCACCAGTAATTAATTCCTTGGTTAATGTGGAGATATATAGCCTGATCCTAGTCAGGGTGCTGTGAATTAACCTTTCTGTATTTCAAGATCAGACAGTACTTAAAAATTTGTTGAAAATAGGTGCAAATTACAGTTTATGCTTTTAAAAAATGGAAGAAAAAAGGAAAATGCTTTCTCTTTCACAAGGGAGAAAAGGTTTTTTCGGTAGGAGTTATTATTTATTACTGTTTTCGTTACATATAGCTCATCATCCGTTCTGCTCAAATGAGTAATCGCTAAGTCAAATCTGTAAATTCTATTGCTTGCTTCCTTTTTTTTGAGTTAAGCTTGTTTACGTTTTATTTGCAGCCTAAAGACAATATTTAACTGCAAGTTAATTCATAAAGTTTCTGAATCTTTACAAACTACATGTACTGATTGCAATGGGCCTGTGTAGCCAAGAATTGGCTTTGTTTCTAGCTCCTATCTCAACTTCCCAACACTTTGTCTAAACTTTAAATTACTAGCTCGCTAAAGTGTTATAATTCCTGACTCCTATCATATTGGAAACTCCCCTATTGTTCATGCAGCTCTGGATCACCTATAGTAACTCATTCCATATAAAACCTAAGTGTAGCCCAGAGTTAATATTTTCCTAAAATTCTTGGAAAAAAACCATTCAGCTCTTGTATCATCTGTAAAAAATCAGACTCTCAGAAGCTAGAAAGAGAAATCGGTATCCTAGAACAAAGACATTTTCTCCAAGGACTCTCTTTTTTACTTCAGGATGTTAAGTTTGGCTTGAATGCCATGGATGTTACCAATATTGGTGGAAGTTCCTTTTGAGTGAATTATAGGCTACTGTGATCTCTTACTTAGGATTGATAAAACTATGGCATTTTCTTAGGGATTCAACAGGGAGGAAAAATATAACTAAAAGCATGGGTTTTTTCCTGATGCCCATCCCTAAAAACAGTACACCATGACTTTCATTAGCTGTGCCTTTTTTAAATGTAACAAAACTCTTAACATGTTAATATGCTTCTTCTTGGCTTTGCAGCACTCTCAACAATAACAACATCACTCGACTGTCCGTGGCAAGTTTCAACCATATGCCCAAACTCAGAACATTGTGAGTAGTCCCACTGAAACTGGCTGCCATTTCTATTAGTCCAATTTATTTTTACTTCTATGGAGTTTTTTCAGGGATCCATAAATACATACACAGGCAAAGCAAGCATAAGCTCAAATAAAAAATATTGTTGTCTCATGATGTTGATGAGTGTGAAGTCTCTGTGTGCGTCTATGGAAGCTAATTCTGAAAGGTAAACCCAACAAGTGACCCAAAAGCTATACTTGGGGCTCAGAAGATAAAGAACTTGTATCCTTTTCCATCAACGTTTTTGGGATATGAGATGAATAAGTCTATAAAAATGGTTTCATGGCCTCTTCCCAAATGGGGTTTCCATAGTGCTTTATTTAGTCACAGAAAAGCTTCACCTTCTAACTAAAAAAAGATGAGGACAGAGGGAATTCTTTTTATGTGTTACAGCTATATAGAGAAAAAAATTGATGTTTTTTGAAAGTCAAAAATTTGTTTTACTTGAGCTATTGAATGGGTCACATTTCATTTGGGAACATTGGAGATTCTTTGATTGACTGTCAGATGTGATAAATGGGAAATCTTTATGCTTTTATTACTGTACTGCTAGCAGACCTAATTAAACTAAACTGGCTTGCCAACATTCTTTGTAACATAAAATTATAGCATCATCCGGTAGTGCTATTATAATTAAAGTTGTGTCAGCATTTACAATAAGGTCCCCATTTTTAGAGGTTATGACTTTCACAGAGGAGCACTTCAGGCTTCTAAAACAAAGCAGAGTGAAAGACTGTGTATGCAAGTCATATGGGCTGGAATTATGTTTTGGTATATTTATACTGACTACAAATAAATCTAGATTGTTTTGACTGGCAAAAACAGTTTTAGTCCAGAGACTCACTTTCAAACAGATTTTCCAGTGAGGTAGGAATTAAAAATGAATGGGATGTTTCTATCAGAGCTCAAGAGTAGCTGTTAAAGAATTACTTTTACAAAAAACCGGTCTAGTTTCTTTTACCTATGTTGGGTTGCACAACTGTTCTGAAATCAGTAGGACTGTTCACCCAGGTTAATGTATGGCTTGTAACTGAAGAAAATTCACACAGGTGAGTAGTTCCATTGATTTTGTAACAGAATTGCAACTATTCTTGCTTGAACAAATACAAGAGTACCTAAATAGTGCTGACCATGGGCTTTTGGTGACCTCTAATAGATTTTGATAATAGAATTTCATTCTGTTCTTTCAGGCCTGAGTCTTGAAAATGTGCACTCTATACTTTTTTCAAACTTTCAAATACAGTTTCTGTTTTGAACCATAAAATAGAGTTTATCGAATTAGCCGTATTTACGTTTTCTTTGGTTGGGATATTTCATCTTCTGAAAATATATTTTAGAAACAAAATAAACTGGACACACAGCGTCCTGGATTGTGGCTGTAACATCCCATTTGCAGTCAGAATATGCTTGTATAACTGTATTGATTTCAGTGGCATTAGTTCTGATTTGCAATGGTGTTCTTCCCTACAGCTGGCCACAGATTGCACTGAATGAGTGTGCTGTATTGTGAGCTGTATTTGCAAAGCACCCACCCAAGAATTAGTACAGGGAAATATATTGCCTTTAATTTCTAGTCATTTATGGGCGGGAGGGGAAGTGTTTAGTTTATGTTGGTTGCATATTTCATGTTGCTTTGCAGATTTGTTTTCTAATGGATTAGTTAGACTCTTTTCATACATTCTGAATTTCCTGCACTTCCTTTCCAGTTATTTAGTTAGGATTCAGTACATCAGCTAAAAAGGACCAAAATGACATGTCCCTGTTACGGATGATTCTGTGTAATGATTTGATTTATAGCTGTGGACATCCTTTTCGGTAGTTTAAGAAAATGTAAGAGCCAGAAAAGAGAAAATTACCTAATTTAGTGAATAAATTTTTCTGATATTTTATCAATGGCAAAGTGCTTTTTGCCACTTGGCAAGGAGCCATGGTCTCATGTCAGACCATACTAACAAAGAGACAACTTTCTTAATTCCATCACTTGCTTCTATTTGGTCTTCTAATTTCAGGTGCTGCTTATAATGTAGATCCCTAGTGGCCAAAAGCAGCTAATCCCACTTTCTGCTATTAAACAACTAGAGAGGAAATCAGAAAAGAGATGTGGAAGAAGGTGCTTTATATAGAGTTATTACTCTATCTTGTTCAGCAGAAAATGAATATGACCTGTTAAAGGGATCTTTCAGGCTGTTTCTATAGAGACTAATAATGGTCAGACTTGCAGATATATCTAATTGGAAACCAAATCTTTTATTACCTTTTTTTTCTGACATTGTATTACCATTCTAGGGCAGTTTTCTTGAGACATTTTTGTCTTATTCACTATTTATGCAGATCTGGACTGAAGAGTCCCATGTCAGCTTTCAAGCTTTTGTATATTTGTTTCTTTCTTTTAGACAAGAAACAGGAAACTACAGAAAAGTTAATTTATTAGTAAGCCTTCTTTTTTCTTCCAGTTAATTAGACCACAAATAAAAAGTAATTTTTTTACACTTTCAGCGAAAGGTGTAAAAAGTTCCTGATTTACTGTTTTATTAATAAATTGGCATAGTTGCCTGCTGAAGGGAGGGCTGGGCAAACTGGCTGCCGTTCTGTTTGTTCCTCCTGACGGGAAGGTATTGCCGTGTTTTGTTCATGCAGCCGCCTGCACTCCAACAACCTGTACTGCGACTGCCACCTGGCCTGGCTGTCGGACTGGCTGCGGCAGCGGCCGCGCGTGGGGCTCTACACGCAGTGCATGGGCCCCTCGCACCTCCGCGGGCACAACGTGGCCGAGGTCCAGAAGCGCGAGTTTGTCTGCAGCGGTAAGAGAAACAGGCTCGCTCTGAGTCCTGCCTCCAGCCACACCTGCTCACACCTCAGGGCTGGCTGCTGCTGCTGCGTGGTGACTTTCCTTAGCTTTTGCATAATTCAAGCATGAATGCTTATTAAGAAAAAACCTAATTGTTTTTATTGGTGTTTGTGGGGGTGCTTGTGTCCTTGAAAATTTGGTGTAAATATTGCATTCTGATAGATTTTATAGCCTTCAAAAAGTATGGTTGTGGGGGAGAGATACAGGAAATGAAATAAAAGGTGATTGAGAAAATAAAGCCATTAGTAATAAGGAATTATTTTTTTAAACTTTACAGGTATATACTTATTGTTATTTTATGACTTTTAAATACTATTCTGAATCCCTATGTAACTTTCTGAATTTTATTGTTACACTTTAATGCATCAGGTTTTTTTTTTATATGAAATTATGAAATGACTAGCAGTTCATTACTAATCACATTTTCTCTATTCAATTTTTTCCCTTTATCTGTATCTTCTAGATGAGGAAGAAGGCAAGTTTATCTTTCTTATTTAAATATTTTACACTCAGATTGAAAATTTGCTGTAAATTTTGTATACTGTTTCACGTTTTGCCAAGAACATTAAAAACCAGCTACAGTATTGCTCTTTTCAGCAGTTCAGCAGGGTTTCTCCTACTGGTTGATTTTCTGCAAACCCTCAGAAGCCTATTGCAAAATATGCCAAAATTTGCACAGATCTAAATTTTTAAAAGAGTTTAATGGAGAGTACAGTGTTCTGTCCTTATAAAATGCCCTCTAACATCAAAGTGTAAGGCACTGCCATCTTCACACGGCAAATGCTAACAGTATTCTTGCCACTAATTCTGCCTTTATGTGCATTTAAAAGGGCTCCTAACAAGATCTTTTCATATATCTTACATGTTAATGTTATGGCTGCAGAGCCTGGGTGTCAAGAACAGTTTTATAACTTGATCATTATAATGCTGATTATTAGGAAGGGGAATAACCATGTTTTCTCCCTGAACCATTGTGGTTTTGTTCAGTAAAGGTAGGTGAAACATTTTCTTCCTGATAGTATAAAAAGAGTAGTGTGTGTTATTAGATTTGGCAGTTGTTTGTACTTTTGTAATACAAACATAAATGTGAAATCAAATTATTTTATTGCAAGATTCTGTCTCACAGAATCATAGAATGGTTTGGCTTGGAAGAGACCTTAAAGATCATCTGCTTCCAATTTCCCTGCCATGGGCAGGGACACTTTCCACCAGACTAGATTGCTCAAAGCCCCATCCAATCTGGCCTCAAAACTTTTCAGCAATTTAGAACTTGGACAGTTCTTATATGAAGTTTTAAGTGGGAACAGCACTGGTGGCAACTTAAATTATCAGTGCACCCTTGCTATATTAATATATGACATTAAATATTGTGAGAGGGATCTTAAGTTAAATTGTGGTTTCATAGTCAAGAAGTTGGGTTTTTTTGCCTTGAGAATTTCAAAACAGTCTCTAGCTTTTTCTAACTTAATAAAAAAGTAAATAAAAGGGTGTTGTGCCTTCCTCATCCCTTTATGTCTTTCTGTATTATTACAAAACAACTGTTCTGTATCATTACATTGATACAAGAATGAACGCGTTAATATATTATAAAATGTGGAATCTATTTGCAGGAAAATATAATAAGGTTTTTAATTTCTAAGGCATACCTAAATATGAAGTCATTAAGTTTAAATGCAATTGAAAATTTTAAATTTAACATACAAAAATAAGGAATCAGGGGGAACTCATGTAAATTAGTCACCTGAGTTAGTAAGAATGGTAGATTGTGGGAGGAAGAAGTCTGCTGAGCTAAAACAGAGTAAGAGATGTGAAGTCAAAACTTCTATGTATTTTTGTGTCATGAATTGAACAAAAACTCAGAAAGTGTCTATAAGGGATACATAACTGATGGACCATATTCAAATAAATATTTGCAGAACAGAACAAAACTGGCAGGTCATGTTTAGTTCTCATAGCAAAGTATTCATTTCTCTTGACATGCATTATTTTAATACTATGCAACACTCTGAAAACTAAATAAATCAGTAATTAGTTTTTAATAACATGCAATATATAAAATATATTTGAAAAATGGATCACATTTAGTCTTCTTAAATGAGATGATTTTTAATGGCTGTTGCTAAAGAGCTTGAAAACTTATGTAGTGCTGGCACAGTAGTTAAGGATTTGTCTTTCAGCTCTCTGGGTTGCATCAACATATTAGTATTAACTGTGTGCTTTAATAAATTCAGTTTATAAGTACTGATAAGCTACAATGTTTGTTTTAGAAGTTCTGCCTTAAATTTTTCAAGTAAGTGTAAAATGCTGTGCTTTGCTTTGCAGGTCACCAGTCCTTTATGGCTCCATCCTGCAGTGTCTTGCACTGCCCAACTGCGTGCACCTGTAGTAACAACATTGTGGACTGTCGTGGGAAAGGCCTTACTGAGATCCCAACAAACCTTCCAGAAACCATTACTGAAATGTGCGTAAGATGACTTTTTTTTCCATTAACTTAAAGAAAATGTTTTCTTCCTATGTATTAATTTTTGTTATTTGTATAAATTCATGCATTATATAGGGTAGGAATTTTGGTATATACCTTCAACCTCAGATATAAAAACGAATGTACAGTTGTATGAAAGCATTCACCTTTATGCTATCTTATGAGTTATTTTTGTATGTGCTACGCATATTTCATGAGTAAACTGCATTCTAAATTGGTTTAAAAAGAGTTTGGGAATCCTTGGTCTTCTACAAGTGAATGGCTTTTCTCTGCAGATTCTAAAGCCTGTTGCCTTCAGGGTCGCTTTCTGTGCTGGTTTTGGCTTAGATAGAGTTAGTTTTCTTCATAATAGCTGATATGAGGCCATGTTTTGGATTTGAAAATAGTGTTGATAAAACACAGATGTTTTTGTTACTGCTGAGTGGGGCTTACACAGAACCAAGGCCTTTTCTGCTCCTCACCCAACTCCACCAGAGGAGGCTGGAGTGCACAGTGAGCTGGGAGGGGACCCCGCTGGGACAGCTGACCCCAGCTGACCCAAAGGATATTCTATACCATCATGCTCAGCAGATACAGCTGGGGGAAGAACAAGAAGGGTGAGAGGTTCAGAGTGATGGTGTTTGTCTTCCCAAGTCACTGTTACACGTGACAGAGCCCTGAGCCCTGCTCTTCTAGAGATGGCTGAACACCTGCCTGCCCTTTGGAAGTGGCAAATGAATTCTGTGCTTTGCTTTGCTTTGCTTTGCTTTGCTTTTCTTGCATGCAGCTTTTGCTTTACCTGTTAAACTGTCTTTGTCTTAGCTCATGGGTTTTCACTGTTTTAACCTTCTGATTCTCTCCCCAATCCTTTTGTGGGGGGAGTGAGTGAGCAGCTTTGTGAGGCTTAGTTGCCAGTTGGGGTTAAACTGTGCCACTCACCTTCAGTCGCTTTATTCATCAGACTTCCTACTAGAGAGGCATATCTTTGCATGAAACATCAGCAATCCATACCACCACTAGTAAGTGTTCTGCTTAAAGCAGTATCCTCAGAGGGTAATCTGAGAAGGCAAGAGCAAAATGTAGTCGTGTTAATACCACATACCTGTGTACAGAAGAGCATGAACACTGGCAGTGTCTCAGGACATGTCATATGGAAAAAGTACTACCATGTCCTGCCTGTAGAGCAGAGTCATAGCAATGGTGCTCTAGGACCCACAGTCTCCAAAAGCAACGTGGCTGGGCGGTTGTGAGGGCACAGTAGGAAAGTTACTGCTGCATTGTCATCTGTACAGGTGAGCAGCAAAAGCAAAAGGTGAACTTGCTGACAAGATGGACAAGGGCACAGCAACATGAACATTTTTTTTTTTTCTGGGATCAGCAGGGGCAGTGTTTCGGAAAGGGAAGCTGGGAGCTCCCTTCAGGGAAGTAGTGGGAAAGTAACTGTGACAACAGCCTGGTAAGTGGGATCTGGCTAGAAGTAAATGAGTTGGAGAAAATTTTCAGAATGAAAAGCTTTCGAGTATTTTGATGATACAAGATGATCTTGAATATTTAAAACTAGGGCTCCACAATGAAATTTTAGTTGGCTCATTGATATATGACCTGTGGTTTTGAACATTGCAGGGTTGGAACTACCGTGGTTTTTTCTTAGGATGTGAATAATAATCGCATCTGTCAGTTCATTTTTACTGTTGTTAATACTGACATACATGATCCAGTACGGTCATTCAGCTGTATAATACAAACACTTCTACCTTTCACCACTCTCAGAAAAATCCCTCTGCTTGCAAATAAAGTGACTCTTTCATAAAATCCATTCACAGTAGCCAGGGAGGCTGCACATAACTTTTCTTTGTTTAATGAGCTGTATACCAATGTTTTTCATTGCATAAGTGCATCTATGTGCATAGAGGAGGAAAAATATTGCAAGAAAGAAGTAGGGAGTACGTGTCAAATATTCCTCATTATATTTCTGGTGCTAACCACTGGATTACAGACACTGGAGACTTTTTTTTGCGCTATACTTTTCTTAGATATGTAAGAAATGCTCTTGAGTTTTAAGCATAGAATGCTATGTTCTTCAGCATTTTATTGTCCTGGAGAGTAGAAGTAACCATGTCCCAACACCTTCAGTATTTGGCTAAGCATTTAACAGATTGCAAACTGATGCTCAGTGTTTCCTGCTAGGCTAGGCATCATTCAGTTTCCAGTTTTTTCACATTCTGAGATTCGTAATCCATTAAAATATAGAGACATATGTGTGCTCATATACATATGTACAATGTGTATAGTTCATCTTGATACAGTGTAAACTATCTGTTTTCTCTCTGTATTGTATCTAGTTCGTAGAGTCTGGCTAAATAAAATGCAGATCATGGTATTTTGCTCAGGAGGTGTAAGAAGAGATAGAACATCAGAAAATCAAATTTTAGTAATCATTTTGTATTAAACAGATGCACACCAGTGAATGTTGGTGTGGTGACAGTACTGAACTTCAGTGATAGATTTTGTGTAACTCAGAAAGAAGAATATGATACAAGATATTATTTGAACCAATGGTAGACTGACATTATCATAGAGAGAACAACACTTTCCTGTTGAGTGGAAGGTAAGGAGAGAAATGGAAGGAAGGAAGGCAGGAGAGAGGGAAATGCTCTGAAATTGAGGGATAAACCAAGTGGAAGAATTAGAGTAGAGGATCATGTATTTGCTGAGAATGACAGGATCATTTCTGCTTCCTTGTCAATATGTTGAAGGGGAGTTAAAGTTTTGACAAACATATTTTACTGGTTATATGGAGAAAGCTTTATGTTATACTCATTGTTTTAATGTGAAGAAAATAATTAGTGATAGTTGTCTTATGATTCTCATGGATGGGAAGTGTATTTAGCTTCACAGCATCAAAGAGAATGAGAGAGAGACAAGAGGCTGGAAAATGAGTGGTTTATGGAGTGAAAAATGTTTTACCAATAATGAGGAGAGGGGAGTCTGAGACCAGCACTCCACCCTGGTTAGTGACCCACATCAGTTGTTCCTAAAGAATATTTTGGAAACAGAAATGTACAACGTCAGAAATAAAATACCAGTACCCCGATATGTGTTGTGGTTGCTCTGAAACTTGAAAATTTGCATAGCCTTTGGGAGAAAAAGGGGTTTTCTTTTAAATATCCAATCTGCTTTAAACCTTACTATGTTTAAATCTTCATGTTAAGATAATAAATCTTGGGAGAGGGAGATGTGCTCAAACTTTTCAAGTTTAAAATACAGTTTTTTAAAGTTTCGTTAATGTTCCTTTGCGAAGGGAAAGAAAATGCAGTGACATACATAATTTTATCTGTCACCTTCTGTTTTGCATGCCATCTTCATTCATCTCTTCTCTGAACTAATGTTCCAACTCCATGCATTCTTTTTGTACACTAAAACCTTCCATGCCTTAATTAATCTCCTCCTATTTGTCTGAATTACATGTTTCATAGGTTTTTTTTATCTTCAATGACCAGAGTTGAATTCAGTATTCCAGATGACAGTAAATCATCAGGGGTTTATTAACAGAATTTTAGTTTTCTTTCATTAGCCTTTTGCAACCTAATACTCACATTATTTAACTGCCAGTGTGTGTTGGACCATGTTTTAACTTGAGCTAGCCCTGCAGAATCGTAGGCCATTTTTTTTTTTAGCTGTTATGATTTTGTCAGGAACCAGAAGTTGGTAAATGTAATCCTATTATCCCATCCACAGACATTTCTAACATTGAATCAGGTTGTATGTCACGTTTTAAAGCTGCTCTATGAAAGACTTCAGTCCTCTCTGCTTTTAACTAAATTTAACTTGCAGGAAGATTGTGACATTCCGGTATTGTTATCATACAATAAGTGTTTAAAAGCTTCATTTTTAAAGAAGTCCTCTGCAACTGTTGCTTATAGCAACCCCTTGAGATTAGACTGAAAAGAATGATTGTATCCCACAAAATAATCTGTTTTTTCACTTACTTCTTAGGCAATAATGTTGTCAGTATGCCAAGATGGTAGCTGACAGTGAACACTTGAAGAGATGAGCCCATGCTGTCACAGCAGCGTTAGGAATTCTGGGGAGCTGCTGAGCACGAGGCAGAAGGGTGCAGTGAGCACTGTGTTTCCACCACCGCCACGCAGTTCCCACACACATGGCTTTATTACCTTAATCACCATTTTAAGCACATGCTTTGGCAGGAGCTCCCCAGTTCTCAGTGAGAGGGGGAAAGAGAAATGTGCTGGCTCCCTGTTGTTTTCTGAAGGATGTACAGGCTTTAACAGCCAAATTATTATTTATTCCCTCATCTTTATAATACTACCAGATTCCTGGGTACACTGCTAGAAAATTAGCTTTGTATTTCTAATCTACCTGCACCAAATATTGTCCGATACATTCAGTACTTTTCCTTTTGTGCCAGTTTTTTTTTGCCTTTTCATCTGAACATTTCATACTTTATTGATAGGGACATTAGAAAAATCCACAATACCTTCAAATTCCCTTACTCTAAAGAAGTTTCTCTGCCCTCAGCCAACTTCATGGTACACAAACACCTCTGGTGCTTACATCTTTCCATACTTTTGTCTTTTCTTTATTGTATCTCATACAAATAATGCTTTCCTGTGAAGCTAACATTAAACTTCATTGTCAGCCCTCATTTATAGAGGTGTTTAAAATCTGACAACTTATTTTTGTGAGATTTTGTTTTTATATCTGTTTCTGCCTCCTACTTATTTGTTCTTTTATGGAGAGCAGGTTATTTTTAATAAGAATATAATCCATATTTACTTTTAAAATATGTATAATTCCATTATTTTTTTCTTGAGGTTGTTTTAAAATTTGTCTTCAACACATGCTCATGGTTTCATGATATTTGGCCAAGTTCTCTGTCCATTTCTGCTGTTCTTTGTCTCTGTGGAAACTCTGACCTCAATCAACTCTTCAGTACCCTATGAAATATTTCTTAACTTTGTTTGAAAAAAATGTTGTCCAATCTGTTTCTGCATAAGAATACTTTGAATTCATTATATTGTCAGTCTGTTTGGGACAAAATTGTATAAAACCAAGCAGTATTAATAATGTTGCTATTCTCTAGCCTTCAGATAAATATAATGAAATTGCAGGTTTAAAGTGTATATTCCATGTTGAAATTGTATGTTGTTTTTTTTTTCCCCTAGGGGGTTGATAAATTAACTTGTATCTAAATAGTGTGTTAAAAAAAGAACCCTTTAAATGGGATATTGAATTTCTTAGGTATTATACATTGGCAGTTTCAATTGAGTAAAATTGTGCATGTTGAAACTCTGAGTTAGCTCTGTGGAAAAGTACAAGGAAAGGCTTTCTGTTTAATCTAATACTGCTATTGTGACTTTAAATTGCCTTGATAGCTCTACTGTCTTGGAATGCTGTTTTAAGACATTAGGAACTCTTTTCTCAGGCTGATGGTTAATGCCCCTGTAGCAGAGCTGGCAAGGAGAGCATGTGCTTGCACTGCACTGCAGCCTCCCTGTTTCCGAGTTTGGTGTGACAGCCTAAACCACTGAGAAAAATAGTTAGCACTGGAAGCTGAAGTGGTTGAGGAACGAGCAGGCGTTCTGTGATGGTGGAAGCAGGAGGAGGCAGAGCCAGTTGCCAAAATGCGGTTTCATTCCAGTGTAGTCAGATTTACTGGTGACTGTCAGGGTGTTGCTGAGCTGATTTTGTCATCCTCTCTGTCTGACTTCTCAATTGGTACAGAAGTCAGTTGGCTGAAAGCAGCAATTCCCGCTGCGCAAAGGCAGTCAGCAGGCAGCGCGTGGTCTGCCAAGTGCCTCTTGGGAAGATGCCTTCAGAAACAGGACTGCTTATCTGCAAGTAACTGCCAGTGAAAATGGAAGGAGAAGAAAACCTGTGGTGTCCTCTATTTTTCCCTTCTGTTAGATAAAGCTTGGAGCGAAATTAAGTATTCAGCATCTCAGTAAATGTAATTCTTAATCTGTATTGATTTAGCGCAATTGTATCTGTACCAGTTACACCCTCTCTCCAAAATTAATCCCCACTTTATTATCTAAATAAACTCACACACAACCAAATAAGAATACCTAAACTTTTCTTTTCAGGATTCTTCCTATCAATGTGATAGTATTCAAGAAAGAAATAGTTCATATTCCATATGTATTTTAAAAAATATTTGGTTGAGCACCAGAACTTCTCCAGTTTTAGTGCACCTATGAATTCTACAGTAAGCACAAAAATTAGAAGGGTGCATGGATGTCTCTTTGCCTATGCTTCAAATTAATAGATTTCATACCATGAGTAACCTGCAGGAAACATTTTAGGAACCTAAAAAATTTCCCATAGATCTGTTATTTTATTGTCTGTATTGTAACATTGTGAGGCAAAAATACAGTGCCCATAAATACTATCAATAATCTTCTAACTTTTGTTATTTAGTATGCCTTACTTTAACCTTTTTTCATCTACTCAAGGAAAGCATGATACATTATTCATTAATTCATCTTAAACATCATAGGTTGAGTTGGTGTAGATTTTTTGTTTAAGCCTCTCTCCTTTTACAGAAATTTTTAGGGGTTGTCCTTTCGTTGGCAAGTTCAGTCTGTTACACTTAACCAACTTAAGTGGCCTAACACACCTAGTGCTTTCCTCCTTTGTCATGTATTAAAGGCATTAAATGTCATTAAGGTTCAAAACTATTACTTTAATTGGTGCTGGAAATTACAGCCTTTCTAATGGCAATAGCATTTAGCCTCTATGCCAGCATCCCTTCCACATTTTAGTTTTTCATCACTGATCTCTTTTTTCATCACTGTTAATCTCTTTTTGCTTGGTTTAATTTCAGAATTCACTTTCTGAAAATTCTTTGAATGATTGGCAGAAATAATTCTGGTTCCCTTTGCATAGAGACCTTTTTGGCACGTGTTCAAACAGACTATGAGAAACCCTACAAATAGCAACCCAGCAGCAATTCTATTAATTGTACTGGTACCTTATCCCAGAATGGTGTGACAGGCCCTTATTTCAAAGGAGGCCAAAAAGCCTTTAATGAGCTAGACCTATCTTCACAAAAATGCTGCTCTTATATTCTTCTGGTTTTCTTCTCTCTTCTATGGCTTGAACCTGACAAAGTGGCTCTAAAACTTCTTTCCTTACTGTAATATTATGCATGAACAAAAATAAATAGAGTTCAATAAGTGTTTCTAAGGGATGGGGGAGGGGGAAGGAGGGGAAGGAGTACCTGTGCTGATGACCATAAATTTGCACAAATTATTATTTAAGCAAAAAGAGCATGGAATTAAATTGATTATTCCTTCACTTTTTTATATTAAAAAATCATTAGTCAAAGGAAGGACTTAATTAAATTCTTTTTCTTATTCAGAAGGATAGCAGTCACTACAATGGTGTTTGGGGGAGGAGGAAGGTTTGCTGGAGGGAAGGGTGACTGGAGGGCTGCCACTATTAAATAATGAACAGTTGTATAGCTAATTATAGTCTTTGTAACAGGAAGAAAACACCCTAAACCACATAATATGTGAAATGAAAAAAAAAAATTGGGACACAGGAATTTTAACAGTTCACCTTCACAATCCAGTGTGCTGAAAAGCTCCTGACTTTTATTAATATGGCCTTCAAGATAAAGATTTTGTTTCATGTGAATGGAGCTTTATACTATTTGAATTCCAGAAGTAGAAACTGTACAGTTGTTTCATGACAACACTATCTACATTTTCCATGAGTTTCCTAATTTTTTCCCTCAGTCTTATCTTATCTTGCCATCATGATTTCTGGCTATTTTTCTTCATGTTTGCATCTTCCCATCTCATTCTTCCTTATACTTTGTTTTCATAAGTCTGTTGATTAATGATTGCGTGTTATGCCAAGCACTCAACTACACCTTTCTGAGCTGTGTTTGAAATTAAGCAGGATTAAAAGCTCCTGAGATTGCTTCTCAAAGTAACACTCAGATAAAGGAAAAGGGGGGAAAAAGGAAGTGAAAGGAGAGAAAGAAGGAAAAGAAGAGGGAAAGAGGGGAAAGGAAATGAGATCTGACAGAACTGATTTTGACAGATGGATTTAACCAAGACAAAGTGATCTGTTCACACTGCAGACACTGGGGAAGTGCTTTGCATACATGAGGAATTTTATTTGAGTACTGGGAGCTCTGTGTCTATATCTTTCCCAGTGACACTTGGCATGTGTACAGTTTCATCATTTCTGTTGTCTTTTAATATTAATCCTTAAATAAAAGGCCAAAGTACAGCTTTAAATAAGTAGCAATTGAACAGAGGGGCTTCTACATCAAGATGCAAAGATATTGGTAAGGATGACCCTTTTCAGAGAAAAGTCACCTGGAGAGGGTTTAGGCACATTTATTGAAGACAGTTTAAAGACTCTTGTATCAGGAAAGCTCTGAAATGTCAGTGATAAGGGAGCTTTCTCTATTTTCTGCAGCTCAAAGCAAGATTTGGCTGTCTATGTAGAAGGACAGAAATGAGAGCAAGTCCTACATCTTTGCAGCTTGAAAGGAATGAGGAATGCTGTGGAGAGGATGCAATAAGTTACAAGGCATTAAATTAATGACTGGCTTTCTGAGTTAGGTCCGTGTTTGCTTTTTAGTTTAAATCAAAACATCAGTCTTCTTAGGCCTTAGAATCTCAGTTCATATATGTGATTTAAACAGTTAAGCCATCAGCCAGATTCTTGCACATCCAATGAGGATCTGAAAGGGTTTTTTCCAGTTGTTTCTATATATGCATATGTTTGTATAGTCACTGGTCTTTACAATGTATTGCTTTTTAGTAGTTTGCAAGAATTCTCTATAACTGTGTCTTCTATTTTTTGAGAAAATATATGTTAACCTGATGTTACCTGAGATAGATAAATCTCTTTGGTCTCATTATAAAATGTTTCAAAATAATTTAATTACTCTAATGGCTTTTCTTGCAACTTTTCTGTTTTATCAAGATCTTTTCTTAATTGCTCTCATAAGAAATACTGACAGCTGTGCCACACTCAAAGGTGTTGTTAATCTTAGATATTATTTTCACACGTGGCTCTTCACTTGCAGGTGTCAAGTGAAAAGATGATGTCCACTTATGGATAAAAAATTAAATTAATTGTTATAGCATTCATTTGCTTATGAATGCTGATACATACTTTGGTCAGTAGGAAGCCAGAAAACTGTCAGGTTTTGAATTTTCAGAAATTGCTGGATTAAAATAAAGTGTGTTAAAAGACACATAAACAGCTAAATGCCCCCTAATAATTCATGTGGTCTGGATAATATTTTGTCAGCTCTTATTCTAACACTCCAAATTTTTGAGCAATTTCGTATAGTTGTCCTGATATTAAAATTAGCTTTTCTTAGATATGTTTCTCTTCAACTGTATTTCATGTGTCCTTTTCCTAAAAACTTTTCTTATCTTCTCCCCTTCCCAAAGGTTTCTAAGACCAATGTTTTCAAGATTGGTCCTGGCTAATGCATTGGCCTGGATAATCAGATTTGCAGCAGTGGATTATGGAGGCATAGTGATTTTTCAGTGAAATCTAGAGCTTTTGCTTCTGTTCTGACTAAAATTTAATAAATTTTTATGTCCAAAAGCTTATATCACAGAATAATAGTACATAATCTTCAGATGCAGTATTATTAGTTAGAATGTATTGCTTATATGCTTATTCATGAGAATGCATAAGAGTATGGCTTTACATATGGAGGAGGACCAGAAAGGTTCCTAATGAAACAGAAATATCTGCTGCAAAATAGCTGATCTGAAAATAAAGTTTTAGTATCAATATATACTGTGACTGAAGTTTTTCATGTTCTGCAGCACCTAATTTAAAAAATGTCCCTGGTCCTGTTTAGTTGGCTAAATATCGCAAATAAGGTCATAAACATTGAAAATCTTTGCATGAAAATAAACATAATACTATATTAAAATTTTACTAGAAAGGTTTTATGATTTGCCACTTGGTGACCTATGTTTAGACTGTTCATCTGTGTGTCAATGATACAGTTCTCTTGCTGTGCTTTTCTGTGGTCTTGGGAGGGTCATTACTTCTTTGTTAAAGCAGTGTTTATGCCCGCTGCAATATAAAACAACTGGTTTGTATGCTTACTCAAAAATTTAGAAATTTGCTAAAATCCAAGCATCTTTTATATTATATATACATATAAGCACAGAATAACTACATGTAAATAACAAAAAATGCATTATCCATTAGGCAGTTTATTGAATAAATGTGAAAAAAATTTAAATGAGGTAAAGAAATCAGTTGAGGTATTAACTTCTTCACCTTAATATATTTAATTTACTAATGCACTGAATTACCTGTAGCTTTTATTTGGCATTTCTACCTTAATATTTATTGAGCAAAACTTAAACCATATTCCATTTGACTGCTTCAAAAATAGATGATTTTGCTACTTGGATAGCTAATCCTGCCTGCTTAACACACAGAAGAGAAATGATTTGTCATGCTCTTACTCAAATATCTTCCTAATCTGAAAATTACTGTAAATAATGTGGCTTTATGCTTTTTACAAAACAAAAAAACCAGCTTTTTCATTTGAGTTGTCAGATGTTTTTGTGCATATAACATCTAGTCTGTTCTTTATTAGCGTGTGTTCTATGCTGCCATTGTTCACGTCTTTGGCTTTCTTCATACCCTGTGTCCTATCTTAAAAACTAATTAAATTCAGACAAAGGAATAATTCCAGAAGTCAAGAGAACACAGAGACATGGAACAAAACAACTGGATAAGAAACGTATGGATCAGTGCTGGTTTCCAGACGCTAGCAGTAGGTACTGGCCAGCATGAAAACCATTCCACCTCTCAGGGTTTTGTGCAATTTTCTTGTGCGTCTTAAGTAGAAGAGGCACCTTGATGGACCTCTCTGATGCTGCCAAGGGAAAGAAAATAACTCAAGCATGGAATAAATGAATATTTTATACAGCATGCAGGGAAGCTGGAGAAGGCCCATGTCACTTTTCCAGAAAAACCCTCGTAGATCTCTGACAGCTGAGCCACACTCCAAAGGTGTTGTTAATCTTAGATTTTATTTTCACACATGGCTTTTCCCTGCTGATTACTTTTCCTCGGCAATTACGGGAGTGAAGTAATTTAAAAAGAAACTATGGATAGTGGTTTTTCAGTATTTTGTGTTTTGGCCATCATTCAAATGTTTGTTCATCAATTACATTTTTAAATACATGGTAAAGTAAGCAACCACATATTCTCTGTTTAACAACTTTTTTAATTTTGTGGCAAATTTGTAGTGTAAGACCACGTATTTATTTAGCAGGTAGTGAGGATTCCTGTCACACTGTTGGTCTCACACAATGGGGGGATTTTAAGGTAGTGTTTCTGCTCTTTTAGAACAGGTGGACAGGTCCCTGCTTGTGATGATCCAAGAGTGTAGCAGGATTATATCTATTTTTTTGTGAATTTATAACACTTATCTGAAAAGCTTGACTAGGTTTGGTGCTATAAGAACTCTCATCAAAAATGGGCTAATTAGAGAGGCTGATTTGACTCTGGGTGACTCAGGCTAATTGTACTGGAGCCACACTGACAGAAGCCAAAGTACTAAGCAAATAATTCTTTAACAAGTGGTGTATTTTGCTACAACCTGAACCCATAAAAATGGAGGAATGTCAAGTCCATCATCATTAGTGATACTCTAGAGTTCAGAGCATGAGATGGCCCTTTCTGTAATGAATGCAGGTTAGACACTTGCTTTTGATAAAATGTGATGAATTGTTTAATAGCTTTAGAATTGTAATTCTTGTTACTTTCTTGATGTAATGCAGACTAAGGAGTCGTCTGTCATTTAAAATCAATCCCCTGAGGAAATATTTGATAGAACAATTAGACTGGATGTTAACAGTTTGGCAAGCTTTAGGGCAACATTGTCAGTGATTCTTTATATACAAATATTTAGGAAACTGTCAAACAGATTTATTAATACACAGAGTTAGAGCCTGAAAGTAATAAATGCAAGTAATGTAGTCATTCAAAATACATCTTTTGTTTTGTTAGATGTGGGTGATATCACAGATTTCAACAGAATTCTTCTGCTGCTAAGGCTAGAAGTGACATTTAGTGGATTTAAGCACTCTAGAGGTGCAGTTATGGAGAGAGAAAAAAGGCACTTTGTTTAATAGCCTCAAGGATTCCTCTAGCAAGGGAGATCATTACTGGTTCCTAATTTTAAAAACAAACAAAAAAACCACCCCAAAGTCTGGCAGATGTTGCATTTGATGAGAGATGTGTTGGCTGTGTATTGCAGTTCTTCATATTTGGGAGCTGTACTAAATCCCATCACTGAAATCTATTTTTTGGTTTTTTGACAGCTGTTTTTGCCATTTACTTTAAAAGCAGATGGGGAAAATGCAAAGAAGAGCTGTCAATTTTATTACCATGTATAATCAGCATCTGTGCGATACATCAGACTCATTTCACAGCTTACACTTTCTCTCTGTAGTAAAATTCTTTAGGGATTTCTTGACAACTTTCTTGAAAGACTTTTTCTAAATTAGGAGATACTGGAATTAAAAGTATAGGTTAATTAACTCCTAAAGCCACTATTCTGTCATCTAAATTTACTTAATCAAGTTGTTATGTTCTAATTGTTTAATTATAAAATATATGTCTGATTTGCTCCTCCATATTCAAATTCATGTTTTCTTAAGCAATATGTTTTGTTTTATTTTATTTTAATATTACTAAATGCTTTTTATACATCTCTGATCCCTTTACATGCGTTTAGGTGCAGCAAGTCTCTGTGTATATTTTTTTACTCTTCTCTACTGAGAGGGCTTAGTATCTTGTACCCCATCTGGCTAATTTAAAGTAAAAATGATTCTGTAGAGAACAGGGTGTTCTCCATTCTCAGTCTGCCCTCTTTGCTGGTGCAGCAGTCATTCACAGAAATGACTTTTTATAGTAGGAAAATAAGCTAGTTTAAAAGTGTCAGTATAAATAAGCATGTTGTCTGTCTCTGTAAGTGCGGAAGTAGTAATCAGTAATGGTGTGCTGAGGGCTTATTGGTACAGAACAGCATCCTCCTGGAAAGTGTCAAGTGATTTACATGTCACAGGGCTCTCTGGGGACTGTGTGGGAAGAATCTGTCTACTGGCTGGGGACCTACTTTGATTTGATTTGATTAGGTTGGAAGTCACAACTGCAGAAGCACCTTTGTTCCTTAGAATAGTAAGCAGTTGTACATTACAGTGTCTGCAGTGATAAGCAGCGGGAAAGATTTCCAAAGAGAAATGTTCACAGTACATTTCCTAGATAGGAGAGATTAGGGAATAGTCTTCAAAAAAGGTTTCAACCAGTTTGGCGGCATTAAAAGAGAGTAAAAGTACGTCTTTGAAGTGAAACACTAAAAGGAGATGGAGACTTAATATTAAAAGCATTAATTAGTGTTTGTGTGGTGATGGGCAGAGTACTTTTTTTACATGGGGCAATGAAAGCTTTGATGAAGCATGTACTGAACTGTCTTCCTCCATTAGCTTATTAAATATGCTACTAAAATTGACTGTGACTTTTGAAAAAGAAACCACCAAGGCACTGTTTATGATACATAGATGTTCATTTATAAGAATGACTTCTGGAATGGCTTTGAAAGGAGTTGTTGTGAACAAAATTTAAAACAAATTCTGAAAAATGGAAAAATACTGACTCTTTTTTTTTTGTTGTTTTTTTGTTTTTTTGTTCTTTGGTGATATAATGCTACTTCTATATAATGCTACTTCTGGCCAAGTCATTTGCAAGCACTTGATGGCTTACTATTTCAGTAATAGATAACTACAAGCCAGCCCATTCCAGAATTAAAAATATTACATTTAATATAGGGCATTAATATAAAGGGGTTTTTAATTACTATGGGTTTTATCAGTAGAATGCAAATTTCCTATAGATATTAGTCTATCTGTACTTTGTGACTCGGGAATATATCTAATTAGATTTTCTCTGGAATAGTGGATGCAAATTTGCACTCTGTGAAATTCAGCTGATTCTATGGAGATAAAGCAGAAAATTAGAGGATAACAAAGCTTGAAAATGTGGATTTGATTTACTTTCTTTACAGACAAAGCGGGGTAAAAAAGATTTTTCTTTTGTATTTATATAAGCTTATTCTTCCTTTCTTATATTAATCTCATTTTCTAAAATGTGATGTTTCAATGCTTACACTTTGGTGTAAGTTAAGAAAAGACATACTTTGATGATCCTAATATAACAAATCCTTTATCCAGAAGAGCTTGTAAATATATCCCAGCACTGCATTCTGTCTACTCAAATATAAATGTCTCACTAAAAGGAAATATTAGGTGAAGTTGACATAAAGTTCATTTTCATATCCACGAGTGAATTGGTGTTAGAACTGCTGGAAAATTAGGTCCCAGCAATATGCTGTAGCAAGACTTCTTAATGTTTTGGACCCTTGTAATTTGTAGCCAAATTGGACAGCAGTAAATGAAATCTGCTATTCCATCTTCTCATGAAGAATGACCTACATGGATCCTGTAAGGTACTTCAGTTTCTAGAATTAATATGTATTTTCAATTAAGAGAATAAACTGGAAAATACATTGTGTCCTTAATTTAATGCTATACCTTGAGTTACGTGCCTTATCCTACCTAGTTACGATCATTATATGTTTAAAGATATGTGAATATAGACTGGAGTACCTCCAGCACTAGGTTACAAATCTCTACATCATGGGCTAATAAGCAGCTTTTATAAATGAAGCATGTGATAGCCTCATGTGGGAGCATTGCTACTGAAGTATCTCTTTCCTGTATACCCAGAAGCATTTTTCCCCACAGTCTCTCTCTCTAGAGTTCCAAGACCTTCTCTGTATTATGGCCTTATCCTTCCCTGTCCTTTTTACTGCCCCTATCCTTTCCAGTCCTCTACATATGCTTTATGTGTTTCCCTGTGCAAGGTATTCTTTGGCTGGTTTTCAGAGCTCCACATCTGATTCATGTCAAGTTAGGCAATCCCTGGTGGTTAGGCAGTTGGCTGTTGCCAAATAGAGTGTGTAACAGGAATGGATGGATGGCAACCATGCTTCTAATGGCTGGGTTAATTTGGTTTCTCAACTCCTTTCAGTTACTAAAATGAGTAAGTTTTGTTATCTGGAGAGTTTACCTCTCCCTGATTTAGCCACCTGAGTAGAAAACGGTCTTAGGTGATAAGCATGCCCAATATTTATTTTCTGGGAAAACTAAGCTAAAATTTTGATGTAAGGACAGAAAATACTTGGGTGTGGCCTAACTTGGTGTTGGCCTTTAACTTCAGCAAGTTTTTACTTATTCAGATGTTTGCCTTCTGCATCTAGCCAAGTGTACAGGAGAGAAGTGACTTTGTTGCTTTGTATCCTCGTCAGCACTCCCAGTCCAATGCAAAATGTGTTTCATGGGTCCAAAAGACTCAGCCAAGGCAAAGAGCATGAATGAGCATTGTGCTTATGGAAGAAGTTTTCAGTCTTGTGTCATGGGATTCCCTTCAGTGTTTAAAATAAGCCAGAAATCTGCAGCAAGTTGACAACATATTCCTAAAAAGGACTAAAACAGTTGTGATGAAGTGAGATTTTCTTCGTCTGGAAGATTTTTCTGGAGCTTTTGGGTTTTTTTCTTGGGTTCATCATAAGCCATTCAACAACAAATTCTGCTAAATTAAAGCATGAACAGACTAAAAAGATTTTAAGTATTAAATAAATAAATATCTCTATCTGAATGAGACTTCATGAAGGCAGAAAAAAAAGCTTCAGTTCAGCTGTATCATGATCTCTTGAGAAACTACAAAGAGGAAAAAATTTCTGTTAGAATATTTTCTTGGAAAAGCTTACTCAAAATATATGAGATTATTAGTTACACTGCACATACACAGAGGTTCATATGTCTCAATCAGAACAAAAGTGAAACAGAAGACAGTTAATAGCACAAGAGTAAGAGGAAAAAAAATTGGCCAATATTTGTGCATCTAGATTTAAAATGGCTCTTTCACCTTAAATTCTGAGGCAATGTCCTTGTAAGTTAGAGTAATGCAGTAAACTTACAGATTTTTGATTAATTTTATTAAGTAGATTTTTACATTGTCTTTATGTATATAAATCATAGAGTTGATACCTGTGCATAAAAGAGGGAAATAGAAAGCTTATTAGATAAGCATGGTATGTAGTTTGAATAATCCTGCCTTTTCCTGTAATATTTTTGATAGAATAGTTTCTTACTTTATGTCCACATGGCAGAAATTTGCACTGCCATAACCATGATACACTGGGGTGTGGGAGGAATTAGCTTCTATTTTAAGTGTGCTTATTGCTGACTCTTGACTTTTTGACACCTGGGCCATAGGTCTATGTTTGCATTTATTTCCCACATGCAAACCTCCTCAAATTCAAAAACTTCTTGGAAAATGGTTTCCATCGGTAAATTCACACTTCAGAGTCTGGGAATTTTCAATTACAGTCACTATACATACAAAGCAAGCATGGCCAGTAACAAACTACAAGTTGAAATTAAAATACTTCTTTAAAGAAGTTAGAAGTATGGCTGTGAAAATTTAGTATTATATCTTAAAGAAAATATTTTCTGTACGGTATCTAAACAAATTGTGTGCTTCTTTAAAAATATGGCATTTGCCTCATTGCAGGTAGCAACACGTTATTTGGTCTGTAGGAACATTCCTTTCCCCATTCCCCTGGTTTGCTCATTTCAGTTATCTCATGGAAATCTTTAGGCATTTCTAAATAAAAATTACTATGCAAATTGCTATATGTGAATAATATATTGGGAGTAAATTAAGACTAATTCAAGATTGAAATTTTTAATGGCAATTCTATCTTAAATTTTAGAAAAATCTTATATGCACTGAAGATAAGTTTTCTTCAAATATAAAATCAAGATTGGGTTTTAATTTACACTATTACTCTCTGCAGGTTAAAAGGTTTGGCTGGTTGTTTGGTGGAGTTTTGGGGTTTTTTTTGGTTTGTTTTTTGTTTGTTCTGTTTGTTTGTTTGTTTTGGGGTGTTTGGTTTTTTGTTTGGTAATGAAAGAAATAAAAATTATACTGAAAAAGAAAGAAAAAGTTGTCTTCTTTGTTGAAGTCTTTCCCTTCTAGTTTCTTATGGCTTTAGATTCTTGTTTAGCTTGGGGATTTTATTTTTATGTTGTTTTTTTGCAGACGGTTGGAACAAAATTCAATCAAGGTCATACCTCCTGGAGCTTTCTCCCCCTATAAAAAGCTTCGAAGAATGTACGTACCAAAAAACTTATATTTATTTTCATATATATATATATATATACAATGAGATGAAAAGCTAGTCAAGATGGTACTGGGGAACTGCAGTTAAGGTGTGAGCACTTAAGAAAGTTTGAGTGCTAGAGGGTAAACTGATATGGCAGCCTGATTATTGAGACCATCTAGCATCTTTGTCATATTAATAATAATTGGGTTTTTACCACATATTGGAATTGCTTAATGTAGTTCTGCATAGAAGCAGTATGTTACTGTAGTGAAAATCCTAGTAAAGAAAGAGAATGAGGATAATTTCAGATTATTTTTTGAGGATGTATAGCTCTGTGCTCGTAGCAAGCAGGGGATTCTTTAAAAAATGTACTTAAGCAATTAGGAAAAGTAAATACTTTGTCTTTTTTTTCAAGCATTCTGAAAAGTCTATTTTTAGCTATGCATTTTGTTTCAGTGTACTGGCAATTTTAGTGGTTTTGTATTAAAATTATTTGGCAGTGTCTTGTAAATATTTCAATTTCTCTCTCCCATCCATGCTTCATTCTGATTACATATTATCTTAAAGTTCTTTATTTTGGTAATAGCTTGAACTAATTGAATTAAATTTTATTTGTTTCAGTGACCTGAGCAATAACCAGATCTCTGAAGCAGCTCCAGATGCTTTCCAGGGTTTACGTTCACTCAATTCACTGTAGGTATCTGTTTGACCTGTAAACGGAAGCAAATATCTCATATACTTATAGTGAAATTATTTCGGCCTTTTGGCTCTGTGCAAAATTTTGCCATAAATTCAGTCAATTCTGAAAGTTGTAATAATCATTTCAGAATGATAGTGGTAATTGAATATTTGTTTACAGTTGGACACTAGTAATGTATGGGGTTTTTTATAAATACGTTCATGGCAAAGAGTTGAACAAAACCAAACATGTCTTTTATTCCCCGGTTAGTTGTTCTTACAAACAGCAAATCCACTTAGCAGGGTCCCTTGGTAAGTCTGTAATCAGTGAGGTGCTGATTCTGCAAAGAACTCTTTGGGTTACACAGCTTTTGGGAAAACATGTGATCCTGCTGCCTCATGGGACCACAAGGATATTGCAAGTATCAAGTGGTTGTTATTAAATTCCTTTCAGGAAAATGGGAATTTCTCTATTTTTTAAGTAAAAATCCCATAGCATATGCCTTTCATAACGGTAGCTTTGTTTGCTTTATTTCCTGGTACAGAGTCCTCTATGGCAATAAAATCACAGAACTTCCAAAGGGCCTATTTGAAGGACTCTTTTCTCTGCAACTGCTGTGAGTATTTTTTTTTTATTTATTCTATTTTGGGATCATTCAAAAGGGTAAACATGATGAGAGATTTATGCCAGAAGAAGAGCTGGCAGGAATTCCCATATGTAAGATCAAAGTACAGTAAAACCAAATTATGCTAAAACCAGAGGAGTCAAGACTGTTGTAGGCCAGCTTGCCATTCATTCACAAATGTGATCATATCAGTTAATGTTTCAGGCTAAAAAGATTAAAATGAAATTATTCTCCTGTGTGGAATTTCTAAGGATAAAACACATAAAGATATGATACACTCTAAACAGCAAATAGGATGTATAAAGTTGTGTGGGAACCGTAGAAGGAATAATACTTGTGTGTTTTATAAAGAGAAAATATATAGTGGAAATGCTATGAATTTCAGTTCTAATTGTACCCATGAAAGAACAGTATTTCACCACAGTTTCATTGATGACTTTTAATGTTTTCTGACACCCTGCACAATTCTTTGAATCTGTGAACTTGAGCTGCTACTTTGTTTAACACTTTGGAAATTTTCACATGTAGCCTTTTAAACCATTGCTCTTTAGATTTTATACTGCAATAGAGAATGTTGTGGTGATAAGTTTATCAAATATTGTCAATATTTTGCAGAAGAGGCTGTGCAGTAGGTGTACTATGTAAAAGAAACGTGTTAAATAGACCATAAAACAACAGTGGTGGTTTTGAAAGAATTTGTCCCAGAAAAACTGACTTGTTGAATTAGATTTAGAGCTTCTTGAGTGAAGAATTGAATTAGAGCTTCTTAAAGAATTTAAAACATCTTCACATATCTTTAGAATTATCTAATGTCCAGACTTCATCATGAAGTGGTTGGCAAAATGTCTATTACTAACAACTAATTGAAGGTGGCAAAACAGTAAATATGTACAAAGAAAATGCAAGTTCTAGCACCACCTAGAGGTTTGCATTTTGATTTACTTTAGTCCCACAAATAGTATAGGAGAAGGCAGGGTATGCTTTCCTGTTTTCCTTTAAAGATGTTTTAGTTACAAAATATATTTCAGATCTGGTAAAAAAAATTAAAGTTAAAAGACCTTTCTGAACTCTCAATTCTGTATTAAAAAATGTCTACATCTTAATATGCATTGTATAGATAATGCATTTCGGTCTAAGCAAATTTTTTCTTGTGTGGCAAAACTTTTTATCAGAGCATTAGTTTTCAAATCCACCATTTCATTCAATTTCTGGCTCAAAATGGAAAGAAACAAAAAAAATATTTGGTTAGAAAAATGCATCTAATGGAATGGCTTTTTTTTTGCCTCCTCAAAAGGAGTTGGTTTAGATTGGCTTGTTTGTTTTAACACTAAAAGGCTGGGAGGTACAGGGAAGAAAGGGTTCCCTTTGAAGATGCAGAGGAAAAAGGATCCAAGACAGATTTGGATATATTCCATGCCACCAGTTTTTACTACAACTCTGTTAATGTGGCAGCATGCTGATTAGTAACATTTAATTAAAAGTGCCACTGCACATCTCTTCCAGCTAATGAACACAGTGTTCAGTTCCTTTTTTGTTTGTTTATTTATTTGGCAAAAGAAACTAGTTTTCCTTGAATATACTTGATTTTTTAGGCTGTTTTTTGCACAGAACACAAATACCACACAGACATTCTATGAGCACATACAGGAAATGCGATTTTAGCTAAATAAATGTAAATATTTCAACTCCAAGGTTCAAATATGTAGGAATATGTATAACCTAAATAAAATATTTCACTGAAATTCCTTATGTGACTGTCAATTATTATTTGTTACTACATCTCTTGTTCTGGTTGCAAAGGTGCACAAAGAATTGTCTGTGAAAATTCTGAAGCTGTGACATGGAGCGATTTCTTTCAATTCTATAATTATCTTCCATTAAACAGATTATTGAATGCCAACAAGATTAATTGTCTGCGAGTTGATGCATTTCAAGATCTCCATAACTTGAATCTTCTTTCTTTGTATGACAACAAGCTTCAGACCATTGCAAAAGGCACCTTCTCGCCCCTACGTGCAATTCAGACCTTGTACGTATGTTCTTGTTTATGTTTTTCTCAAGTATGACTTCATATTCTGCAAGGCAGTAAAAGCACTGCGTACTGCTGAGACCAAAGGGGAATAATGTGTGATATTATTGGTTTTTTTCTTCATGCAAGGCATTTGGCTCAGAACCCATTTATCTGTGACTGCCATCTGAAGTGGCTGGCGGATTACCTCCACACAAACCCCATTGAGACCAGCGGTGCCCGCTGCACCAGCCCCCGCCGTCTGGCCAACAAAAGGATCGGCCAGATCAAAAGCAAGAAATTCCGCTGCTCAGGTAATTTTCTTAGTTCAGCTGCTATTTTTCCTTTATTGGCAGAAAAAAAAAGTGGTTATAGAAGTTCTAATGAAAGCAGCTGTCTCTCTACAGAATTATTAAACATCACAGGATTTTTTTTTTAGTTCTCTGACTGAATAGAGGGAAGTCTGGGAAGTCACAGACTATTGGATCACGGAACATTACTGTAGTTAACACATTTGGCACTATATCTGAGTAGCATTAAATCTAACAAAATAAATGTAATATATAAAGCTTCAGAATAAAATGCTAAAGTTATTCACGGCAAGTATCACCACCATAAATCATTTTTTAAAATTTCCACAGGGCTCTGGAATATGTAAAAGATCTAAAAATTTCTAAGCCAAATATGGAAACATGACATATTCCTTTTATACAGGGAGCTTGCCTCATACTGAAATTTACTGTTTTCTTTTTCTAATCTTACTCCATTTCCTACTTACATTTCTTTAAATCCTAACTTTTGTCATATGGTATCCAGCTGTTCCAGGTGCATTTCACATTCTACAGTTTATTCAGTCTCAAGTGCAAATACCAGATGAAAACTGTTTTGTTTTCCGTGTTCCGGATACATTTATGACTATTCACACTTTGTTGTTTATCAGCTCTAGTTGCGAATACACTTTTTTTTCACTAAATTATCTGTAGTTAACTGCAGTCCATACTTAATCTAATTAAACTCATTCTTTGCTTGCTGACATTCAGGTGCATCTTCTATTTTTTTTTTTTCTCTTTATTTAGCTAAAGAACAGTATTTCATTCCAGGTAGGTTTGGCTCTGCAGTAAGATTGACTAACTGCAGATATTCTCTCCCTTTCACCCCAAAAGCAAAGTTTGTCATAGCTTTTAGGAAACTGATGCATGTGTATTAACATTAGTCAATATCTGTAGCTATACATAGTTTTCCTTTGTAGAATACTAGTAATTCTGTTTTCTGAATATTAGAGCTTAGCATGCAGCTCCATTTACCTTTTTCTGTCTCACAGATTTGCACACAACCTACCAAAATTATACCTATACTTAAATTATTTAGAAGGTTGCACCTGCTACTTCATATTTTAACTGACACTTTCACTTACCTTGTACCTTGCCTTTCTGCTGCTACTGTTTTTAAAATGTAGCTCCTGAGCTGCTTTTAAACACAGGAGACCATGCTGCCATCAAAGAGCTAGCACAACTTTAAAAACTAAACATTCTACAAATGAGCATTTTCTTGCCTTGCTTTCATGCTCTACGCTGGCTGCATCTACTGCTTGCTCACCCTCCTCTTGTTTAGGAAATCACAGAGGAATGCTTGGAAAAGAAAGCTGATATTCTTAATTAGAGGCATTCTGTGGTCACATGCATACAGTGAATCAGAAATGCTTTCCATGAAAGAAAATATGACTTTAGAGTTGGGGTGAAATAGCAGTTTACACACTGCTTTAAGTTACAACAAGTCTATGATATTTTTACAAAATATTTACCAATGTTGGCCCTAGCTCTTTGAAATATGGATCTTTCTTTCTTTTACCTTGCTTGTCAGTGTGTGCACTGTTTTCTTAATAAAAAACAATATTCACACACATCATATTCATAACAGATTATAAATAACAAAATAAACAAGGCGATAATGCATCTATTGATGAATTACAGTATGTGATTTACAATCAGGATTTTCTACCATGGTTTAATGTCTAGAAAAATATCTGCAATAATTGATTACGACACCAGTGCACTTCTTTCAAGTACTACAAGTATATCATCATTCTGCAGTCATCTTAGTTGTTGTCTCTTTAGCTGGTATGTTTAACAGCTCTTCTCCAGATGCTGTGTGATGTAACACTTAAATTTGCAACAGTCATGTGAAGTTCTTTATGCCCTTATATGTTGTTTTGACTACGAAGAAAACACAAAATGAAATACAAAATAAGCAATTTGTCAGCACTGGCATCCACAAAAATGTGTTTTAAGGCAGCATAAAACAGGGGGATTAAATTTCACAAACCTGTAGTACCACTCAATTCCTTAATATGTAGAACAGCTGTATTCCTGCCACAGAGTGACTTCTACGCCACCTTGCCAGCACAACTTTTGCTTGTGAGTTAGAAGTGTTTCCTTGCCAACAAATGACTTCACAGCCTGGTTATAATATGGCCACACATGCAGTTTAGGCTTGTTTACCTATTTACCATTTTAAAAAAATGCTGTTCCTGGGAGAGGGCAGGGTGGGGGGGAAGAAGAAGAAAAATAATTAAATTAAACGAAATGGGCTATATACATGCTTCTTGAAATACAGCTTCTGTGCTTTCTTTCTATCAGGTTATCAGGGAGATGCTACCCAAAATTATTTTAGTTGTTGAAGGCATTGTCCCTGAATATTTAATTGTTTAAACTGCTAACAGTGATGTACTCTGGATGCAGGAGGAAAAAAACCACATATTTGTAGACTTGTTTATTGGGTATTTAAAAGTGCTAAAACCACTTCTTTATACTTAAGTGGATACTATAAAATAATACTAGCATTTCTTAGAACACCTAAATATTTTAAATATTTGTTTTAAATATGTCATTTGGAGATGTTGTTCTGCAGACACTATGAAGTCTTAGTAAAATTTCATTATAGTAATTTGTATTAAATCACTTAGTTGAAAAAATACCATTTATCTGCTACTCTATAGTAGTTTCATCATATGTATTACTAAAACATTTGCAAGTGGTAGATAACATAGTATGTGATGACTGTTGGTGTTTTTTCCCCTCCACTGAGCAATCTGTTTCTCCTATATTTGTTTGGCTTATTAAGTCTTTAAGTGGCATAGCATGTATATTGGACTTGATGATCCTTGTGGGTCTTTTCCAACTCAGAATATTCCGTAACTCCTATATATGTTCAGGGAGCGGCTTTTAAAGAACACATTCAAAATAGTGAAGAATAATTCATGGAAGGCATGATCATCATCCTGTATGAAATCTGTAATAAACCCCAATCTTACTAAATGCCACTCAAAATGAATTATTCTTTCTTTCTGCTGAAGACAATGGCCCTAGCACCATCTTCTAATCAAACAAAAGTTAAGTAGAGAACATGAGAGCGTAGTTCATGTTTTTGTCTTAATTGGCATTACTCTGTCTTTCTTTCCTTCTTGGCTATCTTTACTTTTTCAGGAGTTCACCATTTTGGCTGTAAGTAAAGTTCAGTGTATGAACTAAATCACAGTGTACTTCCCAGCCCTGATGCACCTTCTACTAGTCTCAGTCTTTTCACCTTTGTCCAGGAAGAACCCACAGGTCCTTTTGGCTTCTCTTTGTTTTCTTTGTCACCCACCCTCAGTTCCTTACTGGATGTTTTTTCCTGATATGTTTAGGATGTTTTCTTTGACTGACTCTGGGAAATGGTGGAGGAAACTTTCAATGTGGTTCTTTCTTTCCCCCCCCTTTTTTTTTTAAATATATATATATATAATATAGTGGTTTTTTTTAATCTGTGGCAGTGATACTGTTACTGTGGCACTGGACATTCAGTAATAAGAATGCCATGTCATGTAAGCAAGTATTAAACTTCAAATACTTCTGTAATTTATACCTACTCCTTCCTCTTTTCCCTTGCTCTTATCCTTTGCCTAATGGATGCAGTTTTGATAATGTAGCGAGATTTTCTGTTGTGCTTGATCTAACCATGTGGTTGTGAGGTATGAGTAAAACATGGTTCTGTCAAGCACCATGGAACGTCACGCAGCTTTCTACAGCATGGCAAGCTGCTGAGGCTTAAGTCAGGATCACACATTTTTTAAATTAAAGCTGAAAACAGGGCTTTCAATCTTATGTGTTGAGATGATGTGGTGTATCGGGACTATAAAAAAAAATCACACAGGTTAATGAAGTCCAGTCAACAAAACAAATTTGTAACCAGAGAAAGAGAAAAGGTGGCATTCAGGATCTATTTATTCTTGATACAGAGAAAGAAAACAAATTCTAAAACAAACAGTGGCATTTGTGTGATTAGCTATAAACAAGGCTAGATTGGCTGACAACATAATCAGCAGAAAGTACAGCTGTGAAAAGCTCAAGTTAATGTTACCCTGCTATGTGAAGTTGGTCTCAGTTTCTTTTTCCAGCATATCTTAAGTCCCTATATTTAACCCTCTCTTGAAGCCCTTGTGTCTGTTCAGTATCACAAAGTTTATCATGCATTTCCCAAGTTGCCCACCCGTTATCTGCATTGCAGACGTCTTTTCAACCCTCTCACAAGAAGCAAATCTTATACTTTATTGACTTAGTATCTGTGTTTTGACTTGAATCTTCTACAGGCACCGAAGATTACAGATCCAAATTAAGTGGAGACTGCTTTGCAGATTTGGCTTGCCCTGAGAAATGTCGCTGTGAAGGGACCACAGTGGACTGCTCCAATCAGAAACTCAACAAAATTCCTGATCACATTCCCCAGTACACAGCAGAGTTGTAAGTTGAACCCATAATAAAGGATTCTTTACTTATGGAGAAACTAACTAAAATTGTCAAATATAAAACCACAGCTTTACTTTTTCTGAAGAGCAAAAATTAAAAGTAGCCTCTGTGGTGCACTTCAAAGGACTAAATATTCATAAAAATTATTTATGCATTATTTCGATATCATGTAGCCTTAAAAACCCATGATGAAAAAATAAGGTAACTATTCTGTGTTTCTAGTTCTTCAGGACCTGAGCAACCCATGTGGATTTTTTGAAAAGTAGTGGGATTTATCTTGCTTTTAACTTTTAACTACAGGAGAAAGTAGGGCATCCAGTAACTAGAAAGGTCTGTCTTAAAAATTGCTACCTAGGCGTTTAAAGAGACTGAGACAATTGTCTTTATGCAAAGCACACATTATGTTTGTCAGGCAGGAGACCAGAGGAAGATAAAGCAGACAAACTGGATGGAGTTAAGAAGATGAGGTAATAACATAATGAATAGAGATGGGCAGAGAAGAACTCAGAGATTATTACTTGCTTAATAAGTGTCATATGGGAATGATTTGTAGGTATTACAACTGAACTAGTCTTCAAGGAGGGAGTGAAAGATAAAATTAAGACAGCTTTACAAGGCTTCTACATGTGCAAAGAATAATATAAAAGGGAATGCAGAGATGGTTGAAGGATTGGCAGAAAGGTAGATGAAAGTGGCTGTCATTGCAGAGCGAAAGTGGAGGGAAATAGCTGGTTCTCCTAGGAGATTCAGTATAAAGAACAAGACAAAATGCTGAGGGACAAAAAAAAGGGGCTTTGATTTGATATAATAAAGCAGTATAGACATGTGGAGACAAGAGTATTGTGATCAAGTTGTTACCCACAGGAGTGAGATGAGCAACAGGATGGCATACCTCTTACATGAGCAGTCTACAGCTGGCATCAAAGCAACAGTATGGAAATGAGATATGAAATAATGAGACTATTGTTAAATATGTGAATATCTGGACAGGAAAAGGGATATAAATCTGAAATATTTTTAAAACACAGATGGAGACTTCTGTCTGTCTCTAAGCTGGGAGAAGGAGTTGAGCTTAGTAATTTTCTGTGCTGGTTTTGGCTGGGGTAGAGTTAATTTCTCTCACAGTGGAGAGTATGGAATATTGGAATATCTGGAATTGTGCTGAACAGAGGGTTGATAATGCAGAGATGTTTTTGTTCTTGATGAGCTGGACTTAAACAGAGCCAAGGCCTTTTCTGCTTTTTTTGTACTGCCATGCTGGCAAGGAAGTTGGGAGTACATTGGAGGTTGGGAGGAGACACAGCCAGGACAGATGACCCAAACTGACCAGAGGGATGTTCCAGACCATGTGACATTGTGTATATAAAGGGGAGGAAGAAGGAGGAAGGGGGGGGGGGCATTTGGAGTGTTCGCGTTTGTCTTCTCAAGACACTTTTACACTTGAAGAAGTCCTGCTCTCCTGCGGAGGGCTGAACACCTGCCTGCCCGTGGAGAGCAGTGAATTAATATTTTGTTTTTCTTTGCTTGTGTGCATGGCTTTTTCTTCTCCTATTAAACTGTCTGTATCTCTACCCATGAGTTTTCCAGCTTTTACCCTTCTGGTTCTCTCCCTGATCCTGATAGTGGGGGAGTGAGCGAGTGGCTGTGTTGAACGAGGTGTCTTGCTGGGTTTAAGCCACAACATGTTCTTATTACAAATCTGAAAATTACAATCAGAGAAAAAAAAAAACAAACTGATGCAATCTTGGGTGAAGGGAGATAGATTTCAGTGCAGAAATACATTTTATGTTATCCAATATGTTGAGATAAAATTGCTTTAATTTAAGAATAAAAGCTGATGGAATAGGGAACAGGTAAAAGTGTGGGAGGAGATCATAAAGTAGTGGTTGTATAAATGACAGTTAGTGACCAAGAGATGAGAAATGGAGTTGTTGAAATGATTAAGCATGCATTTCTCTGATTTTTAGGAGGAATCATGTTTAATTGTCTCTTCTCTGAAGAAATAATAATCTTAATTTAGCATTTAAATTGGTTTTTTTATATTAATTTATTTACATGTGAAAGATAAGCTATCAGGTGTTTTCTTTTTATAATTATGGTTCCTACCTGTTCAGAAGGAGCAATTAAATAATCAAGTCTCACCTACTCTATATCCTAAACACTCAAATTTCAGCCAACAAATTTTTTTTTTTACTAAATGTTTGATTACAGTATTTCTTTCAGAAAATATCCAGTCTTGTTTGAAGGTGTTAGTGGATTAAAAAATTTGCCATTCCCTTGAGACTGTTACAAAAGTTATTTCCTTTCACTTCTGTTATTTTTTTTTAATGAGAACTTTTAGTTTGAGATGGATTCTACCTCTCTTCAGTTTCCATCATTGCTTTTTTTTTATTTTTGCCATTAAAGAGCCCTTTTCTTTCCAGCACTCTATCCAGGTAAGATGGTGTTAAACTGTAACAAAGTCATTTTTCAGCCTTTTACTTGATACGCTGTACAGATTGTTCTTCAAGTCATTTGATGTAATAAAAATTTCAACAGTCTTGCATATATTCTAGAAAGGATAGAGAAATTACTTCTTCATTTTTTTTATGTCTGATAAAAATCCATTTGCTCTAGCTCAATGCATCCTTTCGGTATTTGCCTCACTGATACAAAAGTTACAGCTCTTTCTTTTGTTTCCTCCTGTTATTCCTGGCCTTTAATGCACTTTGTTGTTGGTCTTCGGACTTCCCAGTCTAATTCTAGGACCATTCTTTGATTTCCAGCTCACAATATTTACTGGCACGTATGAAAATAGCAGCTAGTTAGCCTTCTTTATTTTTTTTTTTCGATCCACAAAATGTGATCTAAAAACACTTGTTAGAGTCAAATTACGTTGATACTTCTTTAGGTGATGAGGAGAGCTAGACTAATTTCTTCAGAGTGATGTTTGGAGTTGAATCTCAGCTTGGAAATGAAGATCAAAAGAAAGGAAAAACGTTGTCCAAAGGTAGGGAATAAAGATGGTGAAGGGCCGTGAGGGGAAGGCATGTGAGGAGCAGCTGAGGTCCCTTGGTCTCCCAGCCTGGAGAAGAGGAGACTGAGGGGGAGACCTCATTGCAGTTACAACTTCCTTGTGAGAGGAAGAGGAGGGGCAGGCACTGATCTCTATGGTGACCAGTGACAGGGCCAGGAGCTGGACCCAGTAATCCTTGTGGGTCTCTTCCAACTCATCATATTCTGTGATTCTCTAAAAATAGTGTCTACTGTGTAAATTGCAACAGTAATAATATTACAGGAAAAAAAAGCATGTTTTCTCAAAGTAGTTTAAAAAAAAAAAAAAAGTGAAAATATTAATATAGTTCAAGAGAGATACTGAGTTTTTAAAGTTAAAAAAATTATAACTAAGCCAACTAACTGCTGTTCTGACTTCCCGTTTTGTCCCTTGCTCACAGTCTTCCAGAGAAACATTGAATGATCTGTCTAATCTGCCAGTAAAGTATTTGATATAAAGTAAAAGTCTATAATTGCAACCCAGAAATATAGTATTTTTCAGGTAGCTTTCTAATATATAGGAAAATATATGAAGCACTTCAGAAGTCACTCAAATTGAAGTCCCCAGGAGAAATGCTAAATAAAACTATTTCAGTAGTATAGGTTGAATTTTTATAATGATTGTACAATAGATGATCACCTAACGAGGTAGTCTTGGAAAGCATGAATATCACTGCAGTATATAGGCTTCCCGGAAAGTTCAGCAATAGCTGCATGTTCAAAACCATGCAGTATCTTAGCCATTGTGTTACTAAGACATTATGATCAAATGCTTCTGTTTACTTTTCGTTTTGAGAATGGTATTTCAGTATTTTTCTTTGAATAAACCAGATAAAAGTAATTTTAAGATAATTATCTTGATCTAGTGATTGACGGGTAACAACTGTGGTTGCTGTTTTTACCAGTGAAGAGCAGTGGGCTCAAAAAATAATATTAAGATCCAGAATGGAGATCCCATTACATCTGTAAACTTTCCAGTCTTCTGTAATAATTTTGATTCCATTGTGTGTGGACTACTTCAATAAAATAAGTACAATTTAAAGAAAATAAAAATTAAAATTCTACATATGACATTAGATAGAGCTATTTAGCACTGGAAATACAAGATTGAGGGATAAACAGCAAGTAGGTCAAGATAAAAGGAAGTGATTCTCGTACATGTTAAAGATGAAGGAGTGCTATAGGGCACTAATGCAAATTTCATTTCAGGATATATGTATAGGAATGTAAAATGTAAATTATAGGAAATAATTATTGTACTGTACATAGCCATAGTAAAGGGGCAGCTGGAATACTGTGTCAAAGGCTTCACTTTTCAGGATGGATATAATTGCTCAGAAAAAAAATTCAAGGAGAACAAGAATTGTAGAAAAGAAGACTGGAAAGGCTGAAGGAATTTGTGTGAAAGAAACTTGAGGGAGACACAAAGTAAATTATTTTAATTGGTAAAAGATTGTTGCAAAGAATAAATTATCAAATTGTTTGCCTTTTTCAATGAGGTTAGAAATGTTTGCAGTAGAACAAGTAAGTTTTATTAAAATCAGTTAATGTTTTCATGATCAAGTCATTCTAGGTGGTATAGCACTTGAAAACTATTTGAAGTTGTCAGCATTTAGAGAGTGGTCAGTGCTTCTGTGGTTGATAGGTTAAAGAAAAGGATGTTCAGAGTGAAGAAGTGACTTTGTTAATTGGCAATGCACAAGAATATTTTCTATGGTCCCACTGAAAATCACATTAAGTCATTCAGCCAACTTTTGGAGGTGGTAGCATCTTCTGAAATTCACATTTCGTGTAGTTTAGTATGGTATAGGAATGTTTTGTGTATATCCAAAAAACTTCCATCTTCTTTCAGTTTGGCTCCATGTTGAAACTGTTGTACAACCATACCTTCAGATTTACAACCTTAATTTCCCTTCTGGCTATCATTGAGAATGAACAGAAGGGAAGGATGAACAAGCAGCTTTCTTCAATTTTCTAGGGTTTTTTTTAAAACTTGTCTTGCAATAAGGCAATTCTGAAAAGCCTTCTGGGTTTAGAATTGTGCTAAATTTCATTTCCCAGTTATCTTGTCAGCCATATCTTCTTCCTATTTAAGATTTCTAAAGAAATGGTGGGCAGACTCCCTTCCTTAATAATATGGCTCCATTAGAGCATATAAAGGATCTAAAACTCATAATTTCCATTTTCTTTTCAAGAGAGGAAATAGGGAGTACTGGGTCAATGCACGTATTTTTGAAATGCAGATGGTCCTCTAACCTAACTGCTGTTACAGGTATACTGTACTGTAAGCCTTGATATCTGTGCAGGAAAGAGAAATGCCCAGCTAGTACTTGTTACTCATTGCATACCTTCTTACAGTGTTACAAGTCAACATTTAATGCTGTCTTAAGCAGTATGTGTGTGCCAGCTGTAGTGATACAAAGCTAAATCATGGTGAAGGAAGTGTTTGAAATTTGTGGGAAGACCTATGCAGTGGGTTTCATTCCCTATTCAAAAGAAGAGTAATTATTTCATTCCTGTAAATAGTGTTCTGTGAGTACCTCCAGATGTCTGGCAGACTCCACCTGATATCCTTTAAAGAACAGAAGACTAATCTTCAGTGGTTTATATGTCCTTCTTAAAGACTTATTTATAAGTTTCCATGGAATCCTTCCTCAGTCACATTTTTGTTTGAAAAATTAAAAACACCATTTTATATTCCTTTTCAGTTTTAGCTGTATAAAATTTTGTGATCAGGTTTGGAAAATGTCTCACGTATGCCTAAGTTTAACTAATGAGAATTTTCATTCGCAGGAATGAGCATGTTCATTCACAGGAATTATCAAAATTAGAAATGTCATTATATAAGGAATTGTTCTTCAGCTACCAGTTAAATATCAGATGCCCAGGGAAACCAGACTGAAAAGTTCACTTAATGTGGAACATTCTGTACCAATGCCTGAATAATTTTTTCTGAAATCGATGTAATTTCTTTTAGGCGGCTAAACAACAACGAATTTTCAGTCCTGGAAGCTACTGGAATCTTTAAGAAACTTCCTCAGCTGCGTAAAATGTAAGTGCAACTTCAATGACCTTGTCTATTCAGATAGTGTATTAGCTCCTTGCTGTGTCTCTCCACCTTTCTTAGTTCTAATCTACAAAAGATTCAGTTTATTCCAATCGAAAATCAAGAATGGGTTTAAATTAATCCCTGAGGTAGGTCAGAGTTGGCAGCTCTTCTCTCTGGGGTTTGGCACTGCCAGCAGCCACTTCTTATGGTGTGTAGCTCCAGCACCTTGGCGGCAGCATCCAGCCAGCTGGTCTATTATGCAGACACAGCAGGGAGCTCACAGTATAAGCTGCTTAGAAAAGATTCCAGTAATCTTTTGTAACTTCCTGTATTACCCTCTAACCAGACAATTTTGCCTCTTTCAGCACATTAAGGACATGCCGTTGATTCTGTGCTTCATTAAACGGTCATTAGGTGAGGGGAATATCAAAATTAAAATGACTGAGAAAAAGTGTTTTGATAGGTCATCCATGTAAGTCCGTGTTAACAGTTAATGTTCTAAGAGTAGTTTATGATCTTACCAATTGCAATTGTTGCTAAAAATGGGACTACGAAAAGCTCTTCTTTAGTTTATGTAAAAGACACGTTTGAGGGTAGATCATGTAGTTAGACTTTGTGGCTCTGTGCTCAATCGTTTCAGGATTAAATCCAAACATAAATAGGAGATGAAGAAAAATGCCAGTAAAAATAGATTGATAGTCACAAAGTGACTACTATTTGTAAGAGATCAGTCTAAATTATTAGTGATCAAAATCTTAAGGGAGCAATAGCATTGCTTCAACTGTGGTTAGCCTTAACCAGATCCTTACTGGTATGATCACAATTAGTTGAATATTTATTACTGATTTTTAGATTAAAATATTTTTAAAACCCCAACAATGTAAAATGAACTTGCCTTTAATCTCTCCACTTGAGTACACCCTATGACTTCGAATTGGGCTGCAATACTGAGAAAAAATAATGTAGGTATGTCTGGACCAACAGTGTTCAGGTGCTATACAGTAGATACCCTGTTTTCTTCAGTCTTCAAGAATCTCACATTAGCACATTTTACAGCTACAGTGTACTTTGGAAATATCAAATATCAATATGAAGCATCAGAGGACAAGGTAATATCATTTTTCAGGACTTCTGTAAAGCCTTTGACATGGGCCCCCCCAACATCCTTCTCTCTAAATTGGGGAGAGGTGGATTTGATGGGTGGACTTAGGTGGGTAAGAAATTGTTTGGACACCAGCATCCAGAGGGTAATGGTCAGTGGCTCAGAGTCCCAAAGACATCAATGACAAATGGTGCCCCTTAAGGATCTGTTCTTAATGTCCTCATCAATGACATGGACAAAGGGATCAAGTGCACCTTTAGCAAATTTGCAGATGACACCAAGCTGAGTGGTGCTGTTACCACACCTGAAGGATGGAATGCCATCCAGAGGGACCTGGACAAGATTGAGAAGTGAGTCCTGGCAATTTAATGATGTGCAATAGACCAAGTGCAAGGTGCTGCACCTGGTTCCTGGAAACCTAGAGTATCAGTATGGGCTCAGGGATGAACAAATCGAGAAGGACTTAGGGGTATTGGGTGGCAAGAAGCTCAACGTGACCAGGCAATGTGTGCTTGCAGTCCAGAAAGCCAAATGTGCCCTGGGTTGCGTCCTAAACAGTGTGGCCAGCAGATCAAGGGAGGAGATTCTATCCCTCTACTTCACTCTGGTGAGTTGTATCCAGCTCTGGGGTCTGCAGCACAGGAATAACATTGACCTGTTGGAGTGAATCCAGAGGAGGCCACCAAAATGATTAGAGAAATGGAGAGCAAATCTCCTACAAGGAAAAGCTGAGAGATGTGGTATTGTTCAGCCTGGAAAAGAGAGGACTTCAGAGTGACCTAATTGTGGCCTTCAGTACCCGAAGGGAGCATGAAAGAAAGACGGGAAGAGACTTTATGCAAGGGTGTGATAGCACAAGGAGGAATGGTTTTAAACTGAAAGAGAGTAGGTTTCGATTAGATATCTGAAAGAAATTCTTTACTGTGAGGGTGATGAGACACTGGAAAAAGTTGCCCCAGAGAACCTGTGCATGCCCCATCCCTGGAAGTGTTCGGGACCAGGTTGGATGGGTCTCTGAACAACCTGGTATATTGAAAGTTGTCCCTCCCTACAGCAGAGGGATTGGAACCAGATATTATTTATGGTCTTTTCTAACCCAAGGCATTCTATGGTTGCAGGATTCTATGAAATAAATGAAGTGCTTGATATGTCTTACATGGACTTGCATATACACACATTTATACATATATCTGATCCTCATATTTAACAATGTTTCTTTTAAGTGGATGAGGTGTTCAAGACGAAAGGAAAAAAAAGGATGAATATTAATCAGTCTCAGTGCTGCTGTCTGTTGGAACTCCCAAAGGCTTTAAAATCTGGTTAATTGAAAAGGGAAAAAAATGAAAAAAAGAGAAATTAAGAGTTAACTATTTTAATATAACTGCTCCATAACTTCCTAATATAGTTATCGGTTGTTACAACATTCTTCCATCGAGAGAATAATACAGTGACTGCTTAAGCATCACTGTAAAGCAGTGATGTTGCAGAGACACAAATATGAGTGAATTCTGTATTTTTGTGAAGCTTGTATTTCTTCTGGAGGTTCAGAATAGGTGCTAAGATCTTTCTGCACAGATGACATTGAAAAATTGAGGCCTAAATGTTTCATTGATTTGATGCTTCATCAGTAATAAAGCATGTGTATGCACTGCAACATTGATTAGCTATGCAACATTAATCTTTAAAGTATCTATGTGAATTGGGTGAAGTAGTATCTGTGTTACAGCAAGAACAAAAAATATTTTAGGAAACTGAGGGCTTGACATGGACAAGCCTTCTGAGATTAGAAATAATGAGTTTCTTGCTTCCAGTCTTCCACAGCACCTTGCAGACTGAACAGCTCCACTGTGAAACTAAATGAAAGCAGTGATTGTGGATGTTGTCTACTTAGACTTCAGTTAAGTCTTTCCCACCATTTCCGACAGCATTTTCCTGGATAAACTGGGTATTATTCATGGCTTGGATGGACATATACTCACTGGGTAAAAGAGTGACTGGATGGTTGGGCCGAGAGGGTGAGGAATGAAGTTAAATCCAGTCAGCAGTCAATCACAAGTGGTGTTCCCTAGGGCTCAGTATCAGTTGTGTTTAATACCTGTACTGATGATCTGGATGAGAGGATTAAATTAATTCTCCGCAAGTTTACAAATGACACCATGTTGGGTGGGAGTGTTGTTCTGCTGGAGGGTAATAAGGCTCTGCAGAGGGATCTGTGCTGGCTGGATAGATCAGCCAAGGCTAACGATACGAGATTCAGCAAGTCCAAGTGCCAGGTCTTGCCCTGTCACAGCATCCCCATGCAGTGCTCAGAGTTGGGGAAGCATGTCTGGAAAGCTGCCCAGCAGAAAAGGACCTGGGGATGCTGGTCAACAGCCAGGTGAACATGAACCAGTGTGTGCCCAGGTGGCCAAGAAGACAAGTGGCACCTGGCCTGTATCAGTAATAGTGTGGCCGGTGGGACCAGGGCAGTGGTTGTCCCTCAGTGCTTATCACTGGTGCGGCCATATCTTGAGTACTTTGTTCAGTTTTGAATTCCACTCTACCAAAAGGACATTGAGGTGCTGGAAAGAGTCTAGAGAAGGGTAACAAAGCTTCTGGAGGGTATGGAGCCCAAAGTGTGATGAGGAGCAGCTAAGCAAATAGGTTGTTTCACCAGCAGAAATGGAAGTTCGGAGGAGACCTTATCACTCTTTACACCTGTCTGAAAGGAAGTGTATTGAGGTGGGAGTTGTCCTTTTCTCCCAGGTGACAAGTGACAAGATGAGAGGAAATGATACCAAATTGCAGCAGAGGAGGTATGGTTTCTCCATGGAAAGGGCTGTCAGGCAGTGGAACAGGCCACCCAGGGAAGTCGTGGTGTTGCCATCCCTGGAGAAATTTAAAAGACTTAGGGATGCGTTTTTGTAATAGAATAGGCAGTGCTGGATTAGATTCTTGGACTTGATGGTATTAAAGGTCCTATCCAACATAACTGATAACATGATTGTATCCTCATAGCAAGGTGTAAGTTGCATTTCAGCAGGCCTAAAGAGAGTAGTCTGCTCTAAAGATAAAGCCACAAATTCTTGGTTTTTTTTTTTTCTAACAAATAGTATCTTTCTTGTTTTAAATTATTTAAATGCTGTTCTAGAAATTGCATCAAATAATGTTTGATTTTCTTCCCAACACCCTTAATTCTATCAAATAGTCTTTAGTTTTACTTCCATTCACTTTGTCTCAGAGACTTTTTAAGACCGTTTTAAAAGTCACTAGTGTATTATAACACTGTTTAATGTGTAGCTATGTACTTCTGTAATATGTGTAAATAACGATATGAAACAAAGAAAACAAAAGGAGACTAATATGAAAAATATTTAAGAAAATGTGTGCTGTTGCATAAGTTTGCTTTTGTGTATATAGAGTACAGATACTACCCATTTGGGATGTATTTTCCATATTTCAACTAAAATCCTAAGCACAAAGTATTTTGGCAGTGTTTTAGGTCATTTTCCCCACATTTTGTTCCATTTTGCAGGCAAATTGCAGATACATGAACTATCTTGCTTATAAACCCTCCTTTCTAACCAAAGTCATAAATTATTAACACTTCATGTACTGTTTATATTCACACATTTCCTTTACATATGTTGCAGCTTATACTGTTTTCTTATATTTGTCTATCAAGATAAAATAAATGAGAGGTTAGTTGTGCTATACTCATATAATATAATTTTGTTATTAATTCATCTAAAAATGCTACAAAGGCTGGAGATCTGAAAAAAATATAGTTACTGATAAGATTAAAAATTAGGAAAATATGTTCTTGTGTGACAGCAGCATGGATTGGACAATTGCTATGATTTAAAAACATCTTCCAAAGATAACTTTAAAAATATTTGCTTCTTTAATTAGAAGCACATTGAATTTTTTTACTGGTTTGAAGTTGAATAATATATTTATATTTTGTGCTTCTACACAATAACTTGGCCATTGCATCAAGACTGCATTTCATGTTATTGGAGGTCTTTTCCAACCTTAGTGGAAAACTAAGATTCTGTCTTGAAATTTATATAGTCTGCAACATTTAATAGTTAATTTAGTATATTTATAAAAGAAAATCTCCTCAGTTTTTCTCTGTTTCTATTAATGTGCAATAGAAACCTGAGCAATAACAAGATTACAGATATAGAGGAAGGAGCATTTGATGGAGCCTCTGGTGTGAATGAACTATTGCTCACAAGCAATCGCTTGGAAAGTGTTCAACACAAAATGTTCAAAGGACTAGAAAGTCTCAAAACACTGTAAGTATATTTATTTGGGTGCTTTTTTTTATTTTCTCACAGGTATTTTTGAGAATAATATTGTATCTGTCAATAAAAAAATTATTTTGGAGAATTAGCTATGATTATTGAAGCATAGTTTAGTTTTTGTTCCTATTTTACAAGGAGCTATACATTATATTAATTTATTTGTTATTAATTATGGGTATAATGAGTCCTTTAAAGCAATGAAGCACTTGAGAATGGGTAAACATCCAGCTTCAGAAGCGGAAATGGGAATAATCATCAAAGTAACAGAATTTTGCACGGGAATTACACATTTTATGTAATGGAGTCTGATTCATTTCAGCTCAACCATTACTGGGAATTTTGCTGGAGGAAGAAATTGTTCTGGTGTGTAAATGAAATGTGGGAAGTGATTCTCTCCTAAGTAATTTTTTTGTCATTTCAACAGTGAAGGCAAGATTAAAAGCACTATAGCTTGAACTCATTTCATTCTTTCCATGAAGCAGTTTAGTTCTTTCTACTCAGAAAAGATGTATACACAGTCTACAGCATCTTGGCGCTCTTCAGAGAGTCTGTCCTTCTGATCTGCAGACCAGAGCCAAGATTAAATGGTCTTTGGGTTTTCAGCTGTCCATAGACATTAGGTATTTTTAAATAAATCATGCCTACATTTTCTAACCTTGCAGTTAAAGCTGCTAAAATTGTTTAAAGCAGCTAGTCCTAGGCAAGAGCATGGGGGAAAATTACCATCTTTTGGTGGATAGAGAGAAGAACACCAGACTTCAAAGCTCTTAAGTTTTATAGAAATTCGAGAGATTTTAGAATAGCTTAGGATTCTGAAATTTGTACTGTCTTAGAGTCATGCTGAGGAGGAGTCAGGGTAGCCTGATTTCATTCGAATGAAATGCTTCCAAATGCAGTAGAAGTGCTTTTTAGAATTTGTCCTAAGAAAAATGAAGTGAAAGGGGCCTCAAGAGGAGGTAAGCTGGTACAAGCTCTATATAAATAGCAGTTCTGGAGTCATCAGCCTCGGAAACATGAAGAGAGGGCTACTATGTTTCTCTGATTTGGGGAATTTCAATCAGATTCATTTCTCATTAATTAAAAATTCATAATTACTGCTTCTGGTATTGAAAGAAAACAAACAAACACTTAGGGAAAACTGGAGCAGGTTGCCCAAAGCGGTGTCTCACCTGGAGATACTCAGAAGCCACCTGTACACAATCCTGAGAAACTCTCTAGGGAAAAGCTCTAGGGAACCCTTCTTGAGCAGCGTTGGACCAGATGACCTCCAGTGGTACTTTCCAACCTTAGCCATTCTGTGATTCTGTGAAACACCCCTTGCCTTTGTGAAACCTACTCACCCACCCACCTTTGTGTTCCAGCCTGCTCCACACACACTGCACTCAGTCTCTTCAGTGAGGTGACAGGCAGCACAGGGTCACTGCACTGGTGGTCCCTTCGCTGGCAGGAACCCCTGTGGAGTCATACCTCTTGTCCCTCACTCCAGCAGCCACTTCAGCCCTGGTCCCTACGCAGGCTAAGCTGAAAAATGCTGATCCTTTTTTCTCAGGATGCTGAGGAGCAACAGGGTAAGCTGTGTGGGAAATGACAGTTTCACAGGGCTGAGCTCTGTCCGCCTGCTCTCGCTGTATGACAACCAGATCACCACCGTGGCACCCGGCTCCTTCGACACGCTGCATTCACTTTCCACGCTGTAAGTCACGCTCATCCTTTATCATAACCATATTTAAATCTCTGACCTTTGGGGGGCATTTCCATTAATACTTTGATGTGTAATTTCACAGCAATAAAGTTCAGGGATAAAAAGATTTCATAGAGGCAGTTTTGAGCATTTTTATTTTCTGGACCATCTTGGACACATGAAGAATATGTTTTCCTGGCGCCCTTTGCTACAGTGTTAGACTGGTTTCCAGAAACGTCTGAGAAGGCAGGAAAAACATCCTGCTCACTCCCTTCATGGAAGCCCACTGATCTAAACCAGGGGAGAAAACCACATTTTGGGTACTCAATATACAGTTACAGCTGGTTAGATTACCATGTTGTTCGTTCTTCTGCCCTGTGCTGCCTAGTTACTAGTTTAAATTTCCTTGGCCTGCTGAGCACCTTAATTCATATGTATTTTCTAAGGAAGCTTCAGTCTCATTTTCTATAAAGTGAAGCATCCTTTTTTTCATTTAAATGTGATGTAATTTAAGGGAAGGGAAAAGAGTAAGCAAAGCTGCCACTCAGTTTCATGAAGAAGTGTTGGTTGTAGGTAGCATCATTCAGAAAAGTACTTAGATCCCCTTTTTACATGAAAAGTGACACTTTGCACCCAGTTACTAATTTTGCATATTAAGGATGACATGTTTATAAATAATGGAGTTGTCGATACGTTTGTGCTGAAATAAGGAGATGCCAAAAGTACTGAGGCTGTTAGAAGTAAATTCATTTTTGTAACTGGCATGTAATCAACTTAGCTGTCACTTCAGATAGGAAACTTATTCTCTGGAGCAAGTAAAAGATGGAAATCTTGAGATGATTAATTAAAGGAATAGCTGTTGTCAGGTTAAAGCTAATAATGTAAAGTCATCAGCCTCCATCTCTATATGAAATTATTGTATTATTGGTACAGAAAGGCTTGACATGAAGTCAGATCTTTGACAGTTGTATTTCTAAACAAGTTGTATCAAGATTCACCACACAGAGCATAAATTACACCTTTCACCTATGGTTTACACACAGTATTGTCTGAAGAACAGTGTTTAAGGTATGATTCTTTGAAAATAGAAATAGAATCCTTAGGATAGAAGGATGGTGTCATCTGAGATAAACTTTCTTGTGGTTCTCAGAAACCTCTTGGCCAATCCCTTCAACTGCAACTGCCATCTTGCATGGCTTGGAGACTGGCTAAGGAAGAAACGCATCGTGACGGGGAACCCTCGCTGCCAAAAACCCTACTTCCTCAAAGAGATTCCTATCCAGGATGTGGCAATTCAGGATTTTACATGTGATGATGGTAAGGAAATTAATATTTGAATCTTGTATAATTTCAGCTTTCATATAGATAGCAGGACTCCCATAGATCCCAAAGTATTGCACTTTAAACGCCTATATAATTTTAAAAATTTTCCACGCGTTTTTGGATGATCAGCAAGCATGGGCTGTTGTATATATGCCTTCAAAAGTGTTTCTTGCCTATGTTCAGTACTGTAATTAATAATTTAGAAAAAGTATAAAAAAAGTGATCAAATGTTGTAGTACAGATGAGAATATTTTCAAACACTGATGCTTGAATCAAGCACACTTTCAGGTTACTTGATCAAATGACATGACGTGTTGTAGCTTGTGGCTTCATTAACTCTTAATTAAAAGAAATGCTGCTATCTTGCATCTCTCATGCATACTTCCATTTACTGCATTATTGGTTTGTCAATTTTCAAGGCTGTGTCTTTTTTGAAAGAGACTGTTTTTAATACTTTGTTAATTTTATTGTCTTTCATTTCAGGATTTATTCTTTCTTTAATGATTTTTTTTCCACATAATGGCATTCTTACCTAGTAAAACAGCATTGTACTAAGTAAAGCATCTGAAATGTAAATTCTTGGAGTGATGGTTTACATAGATGATGTAATTTTTTTCCCTACCTTGAGATATTACAATGCATAAATGTGTTGGCTTAAAGAAAATCCAGGTGGGCTATAATTGCTAATATTTAAGAGGCATTTATTATCAATCTTAGCATCCTTTTGTTTTTATTAACCAGGAAATGATGACAATAGCTGCTCTCCCCTGGCCCGCTGCCCTGCAGAATGTACTTGTCTGGACACAGTAGTTCGCTGCAGCAACAAAGGTCTAAAAGCTTTGCCTAAAGGCATCCCAAAAGATGTGACTGAGCTGTAAGTGGCACACTTTTTTTTCCTTTTATGAAAATTAATGTGAGATTTGTATTGTCAGGGTCAAGAATGAGGGAAAAAGACAAATAAGAATTTAAGTAGATGAGTTGAAATTTGTTAATCCACTGCTTTATAAAGACTTTCACATTATGTTGAGAAACTGAAGGTTAAGTTTGAATTAGCAATGGTTTGTAAGTCCGAAATCACTCTTAAGAACTATCTGTTACCGAAAAGCTTTAAAAATATCTGTATATAAAATTGTAATCCCTCTCAGAATTTATATCCCGAGTACTGAACCATTGTAAACCGTGTGGATATCATGTTACAATGGGTTAAATTAAGGGCAGTGGTGAATCAGATTAATCTCTGGTCACTGGTTAGGAAGGAATGAAGTTCAATTACACAAAAAAGCAGAAAGAAAATAATAATATGAATGTGTTTTCATAATGAATATGGTTTTTATACCTCTAAATTAATACTTTTTCCTTCTAAATGAATCACCTTAATCCTCTGAATCAATGGCCTTCATCTCTATCAATGCCCAGACAATGGCTTTATAATACTAAGGGAGTGAACTAGGAAAGGTGCTCTACTGGATTTGTTGCATGTTAATAAGAGAGTCTTGTGAGTAAAGTGGCATCTGGTGTCTGTCTTGGCCACAGTGGTCATAAAGCAGTCGAGTTTAAAATCTCTGCTGACAGGAGGAAACGTGCCAGCAAAACTTCAGCTCTGGATATGAGGAGAGCAGACTTTAGTCTGCTCTGGGAACTAGTAAGATCTCCATGGGAAATGCTTTGGAAGGTACTAAGGTGCATCAGCGCTGGTCACTTTTTAAGTACTACTTGTTAAGAGCTAAAGAGTAAGCAATTTGAAAATGTTAGAAGTCAAGCAGGTGAGGCAGAAGGCCAGCTCGGCTAGGCAGGGATCTTCTGGAGCTAAGACAAAAAAAGAAAAGTGTACATCCAGTGGAAACAAGATTGGGTGACATGGGAAGAATATAAAGGTGCTGCCTATCACTGTAGGAAGAAAATTGGCCCAATTAGAGTTGAAGCTGGCCAGTACTGCTGAGGATAATAGAAAGAGCTTTTGAAAATACCTTAATAGCAAAAGGCAGCCCAGAAATAACACTGGTCCATTTTTTGATGCATATGTTCACCTCACAAACAGGGACATAGACAAAGCAGAGATGTTTAATGCTTTCTTCACTTCCGTCTTCAATACCAGTGATTGGCTCTGAAGGTCCCCATGCCCTGAGCTGAAGGAGGACAGTGACTGTGAGAATGATTAGCTCCCAGCCAACCCCAAATTTGCACAGGATTTACTGCTCCTGCTGGATTTTTCTAAGTCTATGGAGCCTGATGAAATTCATCCAAAAGTACTCAATGCGATGGCTGATGTCATTGCAAGGCCTATCTCAATGATTTCTGTATATTCTTGGTAATCAGGAGAGGTCCCAGTCAACTGGAAGCTGGCAAATGTACCAGTTTTTGAGAAGGGCAAGAGGGTTGACCCTGGTAACTATGAACCAATCACTTTCACTTTAGTGTTAAGTAAAATTCTGGTGAAGAAAGGTTCTTTTTCTGAGGGTGGTCAGACACTGCAGCAGGCTCCCCAGGGAAGTGGTCACAACACCAAGGCTACCAGAGTCCAAGACGTGTTTGCACAATGCTCTCAGGCACATGGTGTTACCCCAGGGGCTGTCCTGAGCAGGGCCAGGAGTTGGACTCAGTCCTGGGGTGCATGGGGAAAAGTGTAACCAGCAGGTAAAAGGAGGTGATCCTCCTTCCCTGTTCAACCCTTGTGAGGCCACTTCCAGAGTATTGTGTTCAAATATACTCTCCACAGTTCAAGAAAGACAAGGAGCTACTGGAGAGGGTCCAGTGGAGGCCAAAAAGATGATTAGGGGCTGAGAATCTCTCCTATGAGGAGGGACTGTGGGAGCTGGGCCTCATTACTCTGGAGAAGACTGAGAGGGGATCTCATCAATACATACAAATATCTCAAAGACTGGTGTCAATTGGATGGTGCCAGACTCTTTTCCATGGTGGCCAGAAACAGTACAAGGAATAATGGCCATAAACTTAGCCACAAGAAGCTGCACCTAAACATGAGGAAGAACTTTTTTACATTGGGGGTGGCAGAGCACTGGCACAGACTGCCCAGGGACATCGTGTAGTCTCCCTCTCTGGAGACATTCAAACCCACCTGATGTGTTCCTGTGTCACCTGCTGTAGGTGACCCTGCCTTGGCAGGGGTGTTGGACTGGATGATCTCCGGAGGTCCTTTGCAATCCTAATGATTCTGTGATTCTGTGACCCTTCCTACTCAGGATATTCTATGATGCAGAGATTATGATAGTTTTGTGATATTGCAAAAATGCTGGTTTTAATAGAATGTCTTCCTTTTCACATAGGCAGTTTTATAAAATCTGGGGTATTTTATTAATCTATTGATACTTTTTTCTATTAAAAAATTGTTAAATTGCATTTTATGAAATATATTATTTGAATATGCAGGTGGACAGTAACAGATATAAAAAAGAGCTTGCTACCTCATGTACTATTTGAAGATATTAACTGAATAAGTTACTCATAAGACTATATGAGCAAAATTAATGCATTATGAAAGGGAAAATATAAACCTAAAAATTGAGATATTAATTTGTTTTGATTCTTGATCAGATAGGTCACAATATTGAAAGAAATAGAAATTAATTACAAGAAAAAATGTTGGTTCATGTTACATATGGCAAGTATTGAATAATGTTTCATAATGCCTGGTTAATGTAGTGCTTTTCCAGAAAACATCATAACTGTGCTTCGTAAGTCACTAAAAATTTTACTGTTTTACACTTTGGTATTATATAGAAGATTCTGAAATGTCCACCATTAGTCTGGTGCTTAATAGCATCTAAAAGTCTTTAGCCATTGATAAATTGAAACTATTAACAACTCAGAGTAGCACACAGGTATATAAACCTATAACTTCATTAGGTTTTGAGTTTGGTGGTTTGGGGTTTTTTTCCTCAAAGAGAAGATGACTTTCTTGAATATAGTCCGGTACAAATACAATTTGGCGATATAAGGTTATCAAGGCAATGTAAAACAAAACAGCTAAAGACAGATACTTTTGGAATTGCAAATAGAACCCTGTGACTGAAAATTCATTTGTGTACAATTTGGTATGCTTTAATTAGTGTCTAAGTATGCAATTTAGAACATTTTTCAAAAGAATAATGGAGATGGCTCCTGTTAACAGTTGCATACTGATTGATTCTTCTTGCTCATTAGCATACATAGTTCTCCTAAGACATACTCTTCATGTGTTGTATAAAATATCTTAATAGTTGCTTCATTTGAACAAGGAGGAATTTTTATCAGGCAAGTGGATACTTGTAGTACTTCAGTTCTAATGAAGCTTAATAATAGAACCTAATTTATGTTTTGATAAAAGAATTTCCTCAGAATACTTACTTCTTCAAAAATTTTAAAAGTTGGTGTGGGTTTTTTTTTAATAATTAATTATATGAGTCCATGCTCTATTCACCACCATTAACATAGTTTAAGTATAAATCTTGTTGAGACACATTTTGGATTTGGCAAGCAGGCCTAGAAAGGCATAGTCCAAAGAAAAAAAAAAAGGAGGAAAGAAAGACAGCCTTTTGATTAGATGTAGATATTTTGTGAAGTTTGTGTTTCAGCTCATCCATTTAGTCAAGACTAAAGTTTCCAAAGATACTACAGCATACGTAAAGACATTACGCTCAAAATAAAACTAAACAAGTCTCTATCAAAGACTGCTCTTAGCTCAAGCATGTTGCAAGTATTTGGATGGCAAAAATATCTTCTTTGTATAGGGATAATGATGGTGTAGTTTTCACTTGGGTTCCAGGAAATACAAGTAATACAACCATCAGCAAAGTCATTTTCCCCAGCTGAGAAACTAAAGACCTTTAATCTTCTTGCCACTATCTGCTTCATTTCAAACCATCAGGTAAATTCAGCACTTCTTATAATCTCTAAACTACTTGCCCTGGTTACATGAAGAACCCCTCCACTTGTACTTTATTATGTCTGGCTGCACACTGGAAGCTGTTCAGGCAAGGCTTGTTACCTTCCTCTGCCTGTAACGCCGGTGCCAATACAGTTTGATAGCTCTGTACCCATTAACGCTAAGGATGAGAAGGTCTCTTATTGAGAATTATGAGCATGGAAGGTGAGTGAGCAGTATAATACAGGAGCTGTGAACCTACTGAGAGGGGGAAGAAAATCTAGCTTTTCTAGTGGAAGGTAATTGATTATTGTCTTCAGTCTCTGGCATACTTCACATGAATAGGATTGAAGCATGGTATACTGATGTATCATGAAATATACAGAGATAAATTAAGGAAGGTGACCTGAACCACAGGCATGACAAATGAATTTGCTATTAGAGCTAAAACCAGACCTTGCTATTTGTAGTGTAAAGGACTACTTCTACAATGCCAGAATCTGTTATTTACGATAGCTGAAAATCCACACTTAATGTGATTTGTGGAAGTCAGATTTACCTTTCCTCTGTAGGTATGTGGGAAATGGAGATGATAAAGACCTCATTTTGCAGAGTTGTTATGAAATAATAGAAACTATAATGCAAGAGATGGTTTTTATTGTGTTACTTTATAATATGCATTATACATGATACAGTAGCATTTGGATCTTAGGCTACAAATCCTCAGTTGTGTCTCTAAAAACCAAAATTTGTAAGCAAGTTTTCTTATAAAATGGAAATAGTATGCCTTCACTTGCTATTAACTGTTGGATTCTGAGATTAGTGGATGAAGATGCTTCTATTTTAATGAAATACATGATGATCTTTGTTTTATTTTTCTGGTCTAGTTATTTGGATGGAAATCAGTTTACTCTTGTTCCAAAAGAGCTTTCCAACTACAAGCATTTGACACTCATGTAAGTAGTTTTAAAGCAACATTCTCTACTGGAATTAAAAACAAAACAAAATACCTTACTCAGTTATACCTGAGTTTATTTATAAGAAAAAGCCTCTAAAATATATCCTATCTTTCAGAAAATACCCAACCATATTTTATGACTGAGCATATTTTATTCTACTTATCACATACACTCAGTCACATTTTATGAGCATGGGTATTTTATTCCAGTGGTTACATCAAAAAATAATGAAGCAAAAATTATAGTTGACCTCAAAAGGGACATAGGATCCTATAAAGTCAGGGTAATTGTTTCTCCCACAGTATATGATTTTCTTCACCCAAGGAGAGAGCTTGTCTTAAATGTTTTGCTGCCAACTCTATTGCTGACTCACTATGTGATTTCAGGCAAAACACTAGTTGCTCTAAAATTTGTTACCTCTGCCTCATGGATGGTTTGAATATGATTTCTGTACCTTTTAAGTGTACAGTGAGAAAAACAGGAAGACTGTAGATGTAAATGGCTGTAATTACATGGTCTTTTTTAGGACTATAAAACATTTATACCAGCTGAGGCTGAACTGTGTTACATTCTGAAAGCAGTTTGTGGTTTCATTATAATCAGAATTAAAAGTGGAGGGGAGTAACAGAATCTGTTAAATTTCATTTTTCACTAGGTTTGGAGCAATTCAAATACAAGAGCTTGATTTCCTTTATTTACCTCATGTTAGACAAAAGAAGTGACAGTCAAAAATTTCTTTAAAAACCCATACTTTCAAAACTTTTGTATTTTTCAAATAATATCAGGAAGAAAAATCCTTGCAATATTTTCAAGTCTATTCTGTGTAGAACTTTTAGGAAATCTTTGTGAATAATTTAGGGAGGTTATCAATAGATGAATGGTAAATAGAATACAAATGAGTATTAATAGTCTCCATTTATCAGACCTGCAGGGCACATTTTTTTAAACTCTTCTGTATGTTTACTCATACTGCTGTTATGTAGTTGAGAATGTTCCTCAGCTTTGGAAAAAGAAACCACTATGCATAGTCCTGTGGCCAAAGAATTACGTGTGAGTCTCCTGAGTTCCAGATTAACAAAGAAATTAGTTTATTTTTATCTTTTTCTTTCTCTTTTGAATGTATTTCTCTGTGATACTTGCCTAATATGTTTATTATGAGTCAGTCGTCTTACATGCTTTCATGAAAATTTCAAGTGAGGAAATATGTATATTGCATAACTATTCAACAGTACTATTAAATTAATATATCAAGGTTCCCTCAGAAACAAAGGCAGTATTTCGCCACAAAATACATGAAACAATACTGAAATAGTCAACATAAAATGAAAAGTAAAGCACAATATGAGAATAAAGAACAGTATTCACATTTAATGCAGCATCTTGGAAGCTACCAGCATACCACTACAGCTTCCACCATATTTATGTTTAAGATTTTATTCATTAGAATTTTGAACAAAAAAGAAATTAAGGCTTTTTCTGTAAATCTAAATTCTTTATAGTAATAGTCCTGGGCTTTGATGTTCATCATGTAAGTGTTAAGTAGAGTATTATATGATATTTACTTAGGTGTCATTAGGGACATGACTAGAATTACTTTTACTTTAAAACATCACTTTCATTTTTGTGCTTGATTTCATGAAGGATTGCATTATTAACTTGGTAGCATGATGAACATTGCTGTTTTATTAGAATGCATTGCACTGCTTTTTCATCTGTGTTGAAATGAGAATGCTTTTTATTGATCAAGCTAAACGCTGGGCTTGTATATGGCATGTGAAAATAAAAACAGGTGCTGCTTTAAATAGTTATATCAATGATGATACTACTTCTACTAATGAAAATGTGTCTGTCAGTTTAACATACAGTGTTTTGGAACTGGGGCAGTCATTTTAAGGTCTGAATTTCTGAATTTATTTTTTAGAGATTTAAGTAACAACAGAATCAGCACTCTTTCTAATCAGAGCTTCAGCAACATGACTCAGCTGCTCACCTTGTAAGTTTAAACATGTAACCGTGACTCTTTGGAAGCATTAAAGTGGGGTTTTTTGTCTTGGAAAGAAAGGGCAATTAGTTGATATTAAAACTTGCTTGGTTTGGAGGCTGTAAAATAACTTGTTTCCTAACTAGCTACGTGTGCAAAAGCTGATTTGGGTCATGCTCTGCATAGTTTACTGAATGACTGATACACTTGCTGACAGCATTTTATATATTTTCAGAATTCTTAGTTACAACCGCCTAAGATGTATCCCTGCACGGACTTTTGATGGGTTGAAATCACTTAGGTTGTTGTAAGTATTATTTTTTAATCATGACTATTTTCCATAATTTTTATTTGTGTACAGAAGATAGCAAAACCATAGGAAGTTCGCAGATTTTAAAACGTATCAGTATTTGAGAAGTGATAATTGTGTAGCCTTAAAAATCTAAGTGGTTTCATTCCAGGGAAATACAATCTCAAAACTTTGCACAAGAAGTTACCTGATCCTGGAGAACATTTTATATACAGACATTCTCTTTTTACTCTACTGATTTTTAATGTTAGCTGTATTTCTTTCTTTGTTATGTTATTCCTTATTATAAGCATTAAGGTCTAGCAAAAAAGCCATATGCATAAATTCCTTCAGTATCTTTCAGGGGGCTTTGCAGTTGAATTTTGAATATTTTTATTCCAACAGTAAATTTCTTTCTGTCTTGTTTCATTTAATGTGGGAGAATTTCCAAAACCATGACATCATGGTTAAGTATTGAAAATCAGTAACTTTACTTTTTGGTTGCAAGAAAACTTTCCATTTTACCACTAGGAAAAACATAGTTGACAGGGCACAAAAATGGACAAAGGAAAATAAAGAACAGCCAGTCTCATTTACAGCTTCAGTTTGTCATTAAGGAAAAAGCCTGCAAAAATTCCTTTTTTCAGAGTCCACAGCAGAACATGTAATTTTTGCCTCCATGTGAATCATTTATAACCATTTAAATACTTGGTTGGATTAAATACCTAAAGCACAGCATTATTTAAGTGTGCTTTCATAACTTCAGTTATTCAATATAAATATGGATAATTCCAAGAACCATAATTCTGTATATGTTAGATACTCATGTAACTGAATGAATTTTTAGAACAGGAGAGATAATTTTCACAGAATCACAGAATGAGCTGAGTTGGAAGGGACCCACAAGGATCATTGGGTCCAATTCCTGGGCCTGCACAGCACCATCCCCAAGAGTCACACCATGTGTGAGAGCATTATTCAAATGCTTCTTGGACTCTGTCATACTGGTGCTGTGACCATTTCCCTGAGGAGCCTGTTCCAGTGCCCAGCCATTCTCTGGGTGAAGAATCTTTTCCTGATATCCAACCTAAACTTCCACTAGCTCAGCTTTAGGTCTTTACCTCAGGTCTTGGCACTGGTCACCACAGAGATCAGTGCCTGCCCCTCGTCTTCCCCTCGACAAGGAAGTTGTAACTGCAATGAGGTCTCCCCTCAGTCTCCTCCAGAGTGAGCAGACCCAGTGACCTCAGCTGCTCCTCATATGGCTTCCTGGCTTCCTCTCAAGACCCTTCACCCCCATCATTAGTCTCCTTTGGACACTCTCTTAATAGTTTAATGTCTTTCTTATTTTGGCACCCAAAATTGCCCCCAGCACTCGAGGTGAGGCTGCCCCAGTGCAGAGCAGAGTGGGACAATCCCCTCCCTTGCCTGGCTGGTGATGCTGTGCTTGATGCCCCCCAGGACAGGGTTGTTCCTCCTGGCTGCCAGGGCACTGCTGACTCATGTTCAACTTGCCATCAACCAGGACCTCCAGGTCCCTTTCCTGGCACTGCTTTCCAGCATCTCATTGCCCAGTCTGAGCCTCTGTCCAGGACTGTCCCATTCCAGGTGCAGAATCCAGCACATGCCCTTGTTTAACTTCATACGGCTGATGAAACCAGAAGGCTTTCTACAAAAGAAATATCACTATTCCCAGTAGTAATGCTTAATGAAGTCTTTAATTTTCTACTTCTACTATCAAATTCGGTCAAAAATGTTAATACTTACATTAACATTCAATGCATGTATGTTCTGTGAATCCATGAAAGATTAAAAAGACCATATGACCATAATTAATGCAAATTTCAGGGAGCTGCTGAAAAAATCACAAACTCTTCTGCTATCTGCTGTCTCTAAATCCAAATGTTACTTTGCATAACTGTGCCTACTTTTATCTACTTTTATTTTTCAATTTAAAACAAAATCACAGTATTTACGTTTCCTATGAAAACTCAGGATGCAAAAAATCAAATGTCAAGTAGGCTGCCAGTTAGAGCTTACCCAAAAAAACATGGAACCACTAACAGTTGGAAACACTGAGGAACTGGAAGAAAAAGCTTGAAAAGCTGAAAACTACTGAAAGAAGATGAAATTTGCCAAGTTAACCTGCATTTTTTATGCATTGATATTATTGTGTTTATTTTCTCTTTAAGGTCTTTACATGGCAATGATATTTCTGTTGTTCCTGAAGGAGCCTTTAATGATCTTTCAGCATTATCACATCTGTGAGTATTCAGCTGGTATGCTGTAATTTTTTTTGTCATGTTTAGCAAATTTCATATAGTCAAAGACATAATGCAGAGAAGTTCTCTGGAAGATGCTCGTGCATAAGTAGAGACTAAGCACTAGCCAGAGAGCTGGCAGCAGCTCAGCAGAAAAATCCTGGGCCTGCTGCTGGGCTGCAAGTTTAGCTTGTCTGTTCAGTATCCTTGTGGCAACGAAGGCTAAAGACACTGGGCTAAATTTGAAAGTGAGCAGCCAGAGGATTGAGGATACTGATCACTCTTTTCTGCTTGGCCCTCGTAGGGCCACATCTGGAATATGTGTTGAGTTTCTCCAGTACAAAGCAGATGTTTATGAACTACAGCAAAGCCAGCATGGGGGCAAGCAGGGTTGGGAGGTGGCTGGATTGTATGAGCTGTCAGGAGAAGCTGCAGGAACTGGGCTTATCTAGCCTGAAGAAAGGGATGCCGAGGAGAGACCTAAGAGTCTTCAAACCTCTAAGGATTGCAGCAATGATGAAGAATCAGAGGTACACAGTGAAGAATCAGAGTAAACCATCAAAACCTGCAACAAAGGGAATTTGATTGAACATAATGAAAAATTCTTCACTATGAGGATGGCTCAGCTAGGTTGCCCAAAGAAGCTGGAGAATCTCTGTTCCTGGAGATTTTCAGAGCTCAGCTGGAAACAGCCCTGAGCAATCCTGACTGCCAAGGTAGCCCTGCTTTGTGCAGGCAGTGAGAATAGATGGAAATTATTCTATGATTCTGTGCTGGTGTCTGTTAAGTTGACATTAAACACATCACATCGGATTTCAGAACATAATTTGAGGCAATAGTTTTTTTTTAGGTTTTTAACTTTCATTAGAAACCTAAATTAGAACAAGTTACCTTCTGCAAACCTTGCAGTGTTTATAGGTAGTTAGGAGTTTGAGGAGTATGTTGACTAGTGCCTTTAGATATATCTGGGGGTTTAAGTTTCTGAACAGCAGCAGTTGTTAAAAACTTTATCTGCTTCTCATTCAGTATCAAGATATTTACATTTAGCTTGCCATTTCTCAGAAATTTCATACTGATTAATAATTCATTCAAATGTTACTATTAAAGTAATTTATCTGCATGAAATATCAGTAAAACTTAGATTTTATTGTTGCTGGTAGTTTTTTCTTAATGGATACCAGTTGTCCTTTTCAATACTCTGAGTTTAGCAGAACAATTGTGTCATCTCACTTCAGGCTGACATCCACTTTCACAAATATGGAATGGACAAATTCTAGGTGTTTCTCCTTGCATGGGAAATTCCCTTGTCACTAAGTCTCATTTTTTTACTGCTCTGACTTAAGCATGACTGAAAAAATATGTATATTTTCTTGAGTTCAGCTTGAATGTATTAAAAAGTTAATATGAGAGGGCTTTCTGCTCAGTGGGGCAGAAAAGAGCATTTCAGCTCTAGTAGTTTCTACTGCCTTTGCTTGCCAAAGACTTTCTTGTATCTGTAGAAGACCCACTGATTCAAAGCTGTGGAACAATCTGAAGAAAATATTGAAACATCTGGAGAAGGAGGATGTTCTAATACAGCCATTTGATAGTGTTTGTACATGTTGAGATTATCTGTTAAAAGTTCCATGATTACTGTATTTCTTAAAAGGAACATGAGTGCATCTTTACAGAATATCACAATGCTTCAATTTTCCAAATTAACTACACAATGTATCATTGTTTTCAGAGTTTTAAGAGTATTTATAGTTTCTAGCAGAGAAAATAAACACTTAAAAAGCTGTTACAGAAATTAATTCTGAAAATCTGTAGCTAAATTTTTTTAATTAAAAAAATGAGAAGGATCATAATTTAAAGAAATGGATTTGCTTTCATAATGAGGCAATTCTTACGTAACTACCACAGAGCTAGGATAATGTAGTTTTGTCCACTTATACAGCAGAGAACTCTTACAGAATTCGGCACATAGTTGTGAGTTCAGTGAGAGAGCTCCAAAGAGAAAATAAGTAAATCATATTTGGAAGCTTAGAAACAGATGGTTTGTACCAGTCTGGGAGCCATAAACTGAAAAGGAGAAATATCAGGGCAGAACTCTGTGGAATTGTCTTGACTGCTTCAGAAGAAATACTTTTTTCTTGTTAATTTCATTGCCCAGTATCAGTTTCACTCTGCTGATGCAGCTGATCTTCGCCATTACAAACCAGCAGTGAAACAGCTAGTTGGGATTAGCTCACCAAAGTTCTCACATAGTGCTGTTAAGAATATCTAGATTTCTGGACTATGTTTCTACTAAAACTATCACTTTTTGATCTAGAACCCAAAACCACACACTTAGTGCCATAACAGGAATTTTGGTGGTGGGAGAGCTGGTTTGTGTTTTGAATGTTTTTTGCCAACTGATTTTCTGGTTTTTTGGGGTTTTTTTTTTAAGCAGCCATTTAAAACTTGATTCCCTTTTTTATTTGTCTTTTTTCCACAGGGCTATTGGAGCAAATCCTCTTTATTGTGACTGTAACATGCAATGGCTATCTGACTGGGTAAAATCAGAATACAAAGAACCTGGTATTGCACGTTGTGCTGGTCCTGGAGAAATGGCAGATAAACTTCTTCTCACAACTCCTTCTAAGAAATTTACTTGCCAAGGTACTGTTGTTGGTTTTTTACTCTTTGAAGTGTCAATGTTTAATTTTTACAAATAATCGAGCTCTGAATTAAGTGTCTTTTGTACTCAAAAATACATTTATTATAGAATCTTCACTCAGCCTTGTCATTATTACTCATACTAAGGGATATAGTCATTGGTTCCATTCAGGAAATGTATTTATTTTAAGGATTTTAATTCTTATCTCTTTTAAAATAACTAGGGAAAAAAGTCTTTGGACTTGCAGTACAGTATTACTCATGATGTACATGGTACATCATAGTACAGGATGTACACAGGTACTTTGTACTGCCTTGGTCATTAATAGAGTTTAAACATCTACACTTTCCTTAGCCTTTTTCCTTCAGGCTGTTCACCATAAAAACCGTAAATACATCCATAATCCTTGCAGTCTGCAATCAAATAAATAATATGTCTCTGATATTTGAGAAGAAAGCACAAACCAAACCAAACCAAAAACAAATAACCAAGAAAAAGGTAGATAAAGGAATGTGATAACCACTATAGAGGTCTGATTCTAAAATGTAAACGGGCAGCTTTCTCAGGGTATTTAGCTCCCTGTTCATACCAGTGTTTCTAGCATTTATGTCGTGACTTAAAATATTGTCTGTTAATTCTTAGTTTGTTATTCTGCACTGTACTATTACTTTTTAGAAAAGTACCATTTTTATTTACATCAAGCAAGAACTTGGTTTGTTTACTGTTTAATCTTCCTCTATTCCACTGATTTATCCCTTCTTAAATATTTTGCAAACACAGAAAGCTACTGTAGCTTCATTTTTCATGGTCCTGATTTGAAAACATTGAAACTCCAAAAAATTATGTGTTCTTGTATTTGTAAGTCATTACTAAGCTCATTGTGATTTCTGAAGCAGCAGATAAACATGATCTCTAATCTTGGAGAAGTAACTTATTCTCAGTGTCTAGGTAATCTTCAAGCTGTTCTGACTTATTCATCATTTAATGTATCTTCAAAGGTGAGCTTTATCCCTTTGCCATTTTGTTCTTAGAAAAGCAAAACTTGGTCAGAGTTTGTCTTATCCAAAGTTGTTCTTTACTGCATATTTAATCTAGTCAGTCTTTTCTCTTTAAACTTTCTGTCAAAAAGCTTTTCTTTTTTTTTTTTTGTATATGAATACCACCGGAAGCCATCTTGTTAGTAGTGATGCCAGGGAATTTTTTTTCCCTCTGAATCCTTTTTGAAATTTTTCAGCAATCTCTGAGGTCATGCCAGTGCTCATTGCATATGACACTCATATGTTGTAAAGTCCCTTAGCCTTATTTTAGATAGGACATTTGCTGGCCAATCTGATTGTTTTCTTTACAAGCATCCAATGAACAGTATTGCAGATACGCTTTTATTGCACACTGTCATAAGGTTACGAGTGAAAGAATATTTGCGTGGACACGAGGAACCTGTTTAGTTATTTTCCAGCTTTGTCAGTTTTATGAACTCTATCACTTCTGCCTGCAGTCATCGTTATGTTTCTGTCAGACAATCCAGAAATTATATCTTGCTCCCTCTTGCCCATCAGAAAATATCCTTTATATTATTATGCGGGATAAGAACTGTGTATTTGTTTCACTTTTAAGAGTGGAGAATCTGGTATTATGGATACCTTTGAAAGAAAATAATTTTTCTGCCACTGTCCTATGAAGGTGCTCATAATTACAAATTGCAAATCAGAAGCTTTTCAATGACATGATGGCCTTGTAAGACATTTTGTATCTGTTGATCAAAGATAAGTAATTTTGTCTTCTGCTTAAAAGTGAACTGCTGAATCATAGAAATTAGGAAGATGCTGTGTTCCTAATAGAACCAAAATTTTTGCCTATGAATAAAAGGTCTGTTTTCAGAATATCTGTTGATGGTCTGCGACTGTATATGTATTTACAGGAAAGAGTAATGTGTAATTCCCACTTATAGCTATCCATGAATTCAACTGATTGTGAAATGGATGCTTGAACTTTACCTACATAATGAATAGTTCCCAGTGAAAATGGCATTTTACAATAAAGTCGCACCTCAGTTGTAAAGCTCGACAAAAACTCTTTACCTTACTCTAATTTTATGAATTCTTTTACTGCAGGAATCATCCATTAATATTTTCTTCTTCCACTTATTTTTCTGTGTTTGTGGGTGGGTTTTTTTCTTCCTTTTTTTTTTTTTTTTATGTGGGCTCTAACAGCTTCTCAATCTTTTACTTCTTTATCATCCATGCCCTGCTTCTAGAGATTCCAGGGCCTTGTGGTTTTCTGATACCAGGTAAGGTTATAAGTAGATCTGGAATGGGTGATCTGCTTAGGAACCGACCTTCTGACCTTCCTTTTGTGTACCTCAAGCAAACTTTTTTCCTAAGACACGCATGTATACTGTTTGTTTTCCCCTGTGATTAATTTACAGATGATTATTCATGATATATTATTTAGCATATTGTATGAAGAATTTTTTTATTTCAGAAGTCTGGATTTAAAATCTGAAAGTCATCTGACATCATTACTTCCATTGCATTGTACTAAAATTGGCGATTTCGTCAGCAGTGTAAATACTGCTTCAGAGGCCACTTGTGAGAGAGGAGTCATAAAATGTCAGAGCTCAAAGTTTTTCTTGCAACAGGTTTCTTTAGAAGCTGGTTTGAGATGGTTTGTGTCATGGTTTTTCTTAAAACATCTTAGCTATCTGTATATAGCTAAGTCCATAAAATACTGTTAATTTTTCTCTGTTTACAAAAGATTTTTTTTTTTCTCAGGGCTTATTCAAGAGCATAGATGTCTACAGTTTGAAAAATTAAACTACACAATAGGTTATAAACCAAATTCTTTTTCATATACAAGTCTTTTAACACATGCAAGCAGGAAGAGGGAAGGAACAGCACAGTGAAAATGAAAATAGGTTCCAAAACAGAGTTTGGATTTTTTATCTTACAACTGAAGAATGATAAATCAAAATACTCATTTATATCGGACACTGCATATATATTAGTTTGAAATAAATAAAGTACAAAATCCAATAATGTTGCTTACTCTCTTGTTGAGACTTAGGTTCCCATTTTCTGTCTCTGTTTTGGAAGTGAAATTTAGATTGCTAATCCATTTGGGAACAAAACCTTAGTTACTGAATGTTTTTTAATTTGTGCCAATTAATTAGCATTTTATTGCATGAAAAGTTGAAAAGAGGATATAAGATTCAGAATAAATAGAAGGATTCACTCCTAGACTACAGCACAGTGTTACAAATTTTATGTATGTGCCTCTTTCACTTTTTTTCACAGAACCTCAATAATCAGGAATAATCTAGAGTAGTCAGGACTTCCTAAATGTTGATTCTATGATGTTAGTTTGAACTTTTCTACCTCTCCTGTGTGCTGATCTAACACATACTTTGACCAGGTATAGATTTCTCTTTCAGAATAATGTAATGAAGAGAAAAAAAATTAATGGTCCATACAGATTATGGCTTTGGCAATAAGTTCCTTATCACATATCACCGTGTTCTGCTTGCAAGCTGTGACACCGAAGGATGCCAACAACTGCAGATTTAAAAAAAAAAAAACAAAACTTAAAAGGTCACCCACTCTTTGTCTAACACTTCCTGCTGGATCCTTACAATCATGTGGCTTCCTTCCAGGCCAGCTCCTTTACAATTAATATGAGATTAATTTGCAAAGAAAAATAAGAAAGTTAAACAACTTAAGTTTAAAAATAGAATAAAGCCCCATATCTAAGCAAAGCCCTTTTAGCTTTGAAAACTCTGTACTTTGGCTCATTTTGTGTAAAACCTGTTATAGAGCAATCAGGCATTTGCCCCAGGAGTTTGGGGGCTTTTTTAGAATAAATCACTTCCTTCAAAGGTACAGTTCATCTGTGGATAACTGAAGGATTTTTTTAGGAGAAATCTGAAATCAAACTGAAGGCAGTATAGTCATTAGGCCATAGAGCCAGAGCCAGAGAATGTATCTTCATTCTCTTAATAGACATTTGGCAAGGTCAGCTGTTTTCTCTTACAATAATCAAACTTCACAAAAATTATGAAAATTACTCATTATTTTTACACAGCTGTTTTCTAACGTTTAACAAGTAACCAGTGATTTCTTCAGTTGTTTGACAAAAAAAAAAAAAAAAGATGGATCCTAACTTGAACATTCACCATAAAATGGCTGTAGAACTGGAAAACTACAGAGAAAAAAAAACTAATAAAGATGTATATAACAGAGATAAGATTTGTGTAAGTCAAAGCTCTAAGTCTGGGTTCTGAAACTTAGGGTTTTGTCAATTTTCATTTCTGAATTTTCTCATTATAATCATTAATAGAAGAAGCTAGACTGCAAGCATGCATTGCAGTCATCATTTTCACATAGGTTCAAGGTACAGTTTACATAATTTTGTGGGCTCAGCTAACACAGTAGTGCACAGATCTGTGGCTGACTCATAAGAAGGACACAGTATAGAGCTATTTATGGTGAGATAGCTTGGGCAATGCAATTTACATTACAGTTTGCAGATGTTCAAGGAATTTACAGGTAATTTTACCATTTCATTTTGCCATCTATGGGATCCTGCAGATAAAAAATAAGTTGAAGCAAAAATGCATTTAAAGAAGTATTCTCAGTAACACCATCATGGGAAGGATTGAAAACTGTGATAGTCCGTTTTCTCATAGACAATTCCTACTCCATAACAAAGCAAAAGCTGAAATTGTATTCTTTATTTTTTTAATACAAAGGAAAGGTAATTATCATGGATCAGAACTATACAGCTTTCAGAGAATATGAATATGGGAATCACTTTGGTGTCAGCTTCTTAATGAAAACCAAAAAGTGGCACTTAAACCAATAATCCAATCGCATATTTATTTGGTCGCATCAAAAGAATGAAGGACAGTTCAGCATTTCATTAATATAGAAGCAACACAGAGTCTAAAGTCTATTTTAAAATTTAAAGCAACTTGGCAGATAGATCCTGTCCAATATAAAGTAATAGTTGCTTGTTTCTAACTGTCCAATTTGTATTTTTAAGGGCCTGTGGATGTTAATATTCTTGCAAAGTGTAATCCCTGTTTATCAAATCCATGTAAAAATGATGGAACCTGCAATAATGATCCAGTCGACTTCTACAGATGTACATGCCCATATGGTTTCAAGGTAGGTACTTCATGAGGAGGAAAAAGCTCACTGAAATATAGGCTTATCCTTAACAACCTTTAAGTATTCTTTGTCTCTGTTCCCATAGTGTCTGTATTTTTTTCTTACATTATAATTATTGTTCCCTGTGTAGGGTCAAGACTGTGATATTCCCATTCATGCTTGCATTAGTAACCCGTGCCACCATGGTGGAACTTGTCACTTGAAAGAAGGAGAAAAAGATGGTTTCTGGTAGGTTTTTTAATTTTAGTGACAAGATGGAAAACTACTGAAATTTATATGGTAAAATAATGTTGGTGTTGATCTCTAGGTTCTGTGTGTTTGCTGGGAAGTGCAGCACAAAGGCAGATTTTTAGCGCTTCGGAAGTTTTCAGAACATATTGCAATCCTTGGAAAGCTTCTAGAGCTTTGAATCTGTTAAAAACAATAACAAATGACTGTGATTAGTTGAGGCATATCAGGTCAAGACAGAGTAGTATTGACTCCATTATGTTAATTAATAGCTAGCTAGATCCCTGCTGAAAAAATCTCATAATTCATCTGTTGTTGTGTGTATTACTTCAACAGACAGCATGTAAATGATAAAATGTAAATCCCAGTGAAACAGAAAATTAATGATTCATTTGAAACTCACTATGCCAGCAGATAAACATGCTGTGAGCATTTTTAATCTTGAGTTATTTAATCACGCAGTACAATTACTCCAGATGTACTTCATGAATTATGAAATAAAGTTCTTTAGCATTCTTATGTGAGATTATGACTCATTTAATAATCTACACCTCAAGCTTGTTAGAAATGACACTTCAAAAAGATACAATTCATTATCCTGCAATTCATTATGACATTATTCTTACTTTTAATCTAAATTCTGCCCAAAGATTAAATAGTCTTCTATTAAAAATTAAGTGTATACATCTTAATTCTGTGCCTCAAGAATTTAAATTGACATAGTCATGCCTCAGAACTTGACCTTTTGCATTTATTTGTTTGAACACTACATATTTTGAAAATCAAAGCAATCTCATAGGGAAAGCTTCACAAATTATAGATAGTGTAAATTACATGAAAATGCCTGTGTAGTCATGTTTGAATGACTTTTATATTTAATATCTATTTTGATGTATTTGTTTTGCAGAAACATGATTAAAAGCAAAAAATAAATTTCTTCTTTGAAGAATTTATACAGGCTTTGGTTTTTTTATATCAATGCATGTACATTAAAGAGAGTTTTACATTGATGGATTTAACTGAATGATTGTGGAAAACTACAATTACATACTAATCACTGATTCCACAGTATTTTCCATTTATTTAACCTTAAAAAACCAAAAGGATCACTTTCAATAAGAAATATAATCTTATAATGTAAAGGAAGCATGCTTTTCAAAAGGAATGCTCCATGGTTTAATTTAGCAAGGTCCTAAAACTAAAGACTAAGGAATGACTTTAGAAGCATTTTTCTGTAATTTAAGGTACAAAAAATACTTCGGGATTGTCTATTATAAGGGCTTTTTACATTATATCAACCATGTTCTGTTATGGAATAGGGATTTTGAATTATTATACCTCTTAATTACAGAACTCCTTATCTTGTCTCCCCACCTAAAATGTCCATGTGGTTATTTGGTTTTCTGATCTACAGGTGCAGTTGTGCAGATGGATTTGAAGGGGAAAACTGTGAAGTAAATGTTGATGACTGTGAAGACAATGACTGTGAAAACAATTCTACTTGTGTAGATGGAATTAATAACTATACTTGCCTTTGTCCACCTGAATATACCGGTAAGAGTATAAGAGAAAACACAGGTTATTCAAGAATTCCTAGAACAGTAATATTTTCCAGTTTGCAGGTGAATTAGCAGTTTCTCTACAACTGACTTAATACCAAGTGTCCCTCCATATTTTTCTCCTTTATAGTTTGTAGTCAAAACTAGACTTAATATCCACTTATTAATTCCTCATTTAGTTTTAAAATTACAGCATTTTTATATATAAAAGGTATTTCAAAATGTGCCCCTCCTTACTGTTTTCCTAGACACCCAAGTGGAGGACCTCTGTAGCTGTAGAAATCTAAAAAGTATTCTGCTTTTTTCTGCAATTTTTATTTTACTGTAAAGAATTTGTCTGTGCTGTCAGGGAACTGCATTTGACACCCCTGGATGCTGTTCTGTACTCTTTTAGAAATCTTAATACCAAGTGTAATGCTTCCTGCAGAGAATAAAAAGACAAGTGTCTAATCATTTGTTTCTATCAGTTGTCAGCCAAGCCAAAGCTTAGCCTTCTCTTTGTGACAAAGGATCTCTTGCTTGCTGTCACGGTCTCTGTGGAAATGGAGGATAGTTGAAACAATAGCACAGAGGAAGTAGGATCTATTGTTTGCATTGATATGTTTTATAACTCTTCTAACTAGACAGAACTATTTTCTATCAGCTAATTGACCCCTAGAAGAACATAGAACTTAAATTCATTATGATTTGAAATGCATAAAAAAGAAATGTATGATCCACAATAATTTGGGAATTTACTCAGACATCTTATATTTTTACTTTAATTGATCAATCAAAGTTGAGCTCTGGGAAACTGTAAGGAGAGGTGAATGCATGAATTAATTTCAGTCATTGAAAACCCAGCTAACTCCTTTCTCATCAAATATGTTTCCATCACTAGTTCTTCAGACTGTTGGATTGCTCCCATGTTTTAGGGTATTTAGATTCAAAGTCAGTATTTAAATATTGGGAATGCACAGTGAGTGAAGATATAGTAACACAAGTGTAAGAAATACAACTTCATAATCTAATATAGGTATTCATCCAGTACTTATTTTGGGCAAATGTTTGGTAGAAATTTCCCCATGCAGGATAAGCTATAATATCTAAAGCAATACAAAAGCCAAAAAGCTATTTGACAATAAGTGGATGATCTGTATCTGGAAGGACAGACATAATCTCCTCCTAAGAAAAAATGCTGTTTTGCCAAGTACCAATACCTTAATATCTAAGTGCAATTGACAGTTCAAGCCTTGGAAAGAAATGAACAGCCTCAGTAAGCAGAAACAGCAGTCTCCTACAACTAATATTTCAGGTATATGTGAGTCAAGTGTCAGCTCCCCTGGTATCAGTTGCTATCTCCTTTAAAAATGGGATCAGATATCCTCTTGTGTAGGCTGGAACAACGCAAAGCAAACTCACATCAGTCCAGTATTGCTCTTCAGTGGCTTCGTGCTAAGAGGTTTCATATATCTATTACACAGGAGATAGTTCACTTGCAAGTGCATTCCTCCTCTGCATCTTTGCGGGTGTTTTTTACTTGTGTTGCTCATTTCTGTGTTTTCAGCCTTACTTTGGGTGCCTTTAACTGCTAGAGTTAAACTGCTAGAGTTAGTAGTTTGCTGGATTCAGAGTATGCCATGGGAAAGACTGCTTTTTTATTAAATATCCATAAAGTGGATACAAAGGATTGACTATATGTGCTAGCCTAGAACTTTGATTAAGTGTGCCTGTTGCATTTTTGGAGTATTGTAAATGAAATATAAATATTAAATTTTAAATTGAAATTAAAATGGAAGCCTTTCTCTATATATCTCTATGGATAGAGAAAAAAGGGGAGAATAAACACTGATAAAATTTTTGATGTTTGTATTGCAGTTGTGCTTCTTTAGTCAAAATACAAGAAAATAAATTTTTAAATTTGTTTCATATCTGTGCATATACTTTCATATAATTTTACCATAATCATACTGTGAGTTTTACAAATACAATGCCTGCTCATAATCTCTACTGAAGTCAGTAAGACATGTGAGTAGGTGAGTCTTCTCACCAGCTCTGAAAGAAATACGAACAATCTATTTCTAGTCAGTAAGTTTAGACTCCCTGTTAAAAGCTGTTGAGAATTTACACTAACTCATCAGACTTTTTTCAGCACTTTTTTAAAAAGGCACTTTCTTTAAAATGCATCACTAGAGCTTCATTTTATAGTAATGATACCAAATTTTAGGTTTTCCATTACACAGAATAAAGTACAGAATTCTACAATATTCTATCTATTACACAAAGCGTCTAAGAATAGGACACAATGTGCGAGATCTTAAGTGATTTTTGAAATTAGTTATAAGGTGACAATGTAAAACACTGAGCTAGGCAAGGGGTCCTCATATCTGTCATCCATGGTCTTGCATAATAAATAACGTTCAGTATTAAGAATTAGACTGAAAGCAGTCTGGACACATCAGGATCTAAAAAGGGTAATGTTCAGAATATAAAGTAATTTTATAATTGCCTCAAATGTGTATGAGGTACCAAATAATTTGTAGAACTTTTCTTTTTGTCTGACCTATAACCTGATTTGAAAGATAAATAACAGAATCTCTGTCACATACATATACAGTGATTTCCATGAGAAACTTTGTAAACATTTCGATTTTTATATCTGTTCTAACAGGTTAAAATCAGATATTCATATTTCTAAAATCTGTGGTTTTATGAAAGGTATTTTTCACTAAACGAATTCATGTACTAGCTGGCCAAAAGTAGGTTAACAATCAGGAAAAGAGGCTATAAATTCATATTCAGTATATACAAAGATTTTTAAATTCAGAGATATTGATCTCTAGCTCAGAAAGTCCCTGAGTCATAGGTGGCACAGTGTATATAGTAGGAAATACACTGTAGGCTTGTCCTGTCCTCTTTTAATTCTGTTGATAATACTCTGAATTGTCTTTGTTCAACATGTCACAGCATATATGTACTCAACATGGAATTGCACCAGCCCAGAATATTTTTCTGGATGAGTGGTTATCTGCAAATATGCTTTACATTTCAGCAGCACAGTATAAGGAAGAAGTCACCTGAAATCTGCTGGTATGAAATGTAAATAATTCTTCTATAAAGTGTTATTTTTATGTGGAGGGCTTTTTAGAATCCAAAATGAACTGCAAATAATGTTGCAGTGTAAAACCTAAGTCTCTTTTAGACTTTTCTAACAATCCCTTGAAAATCAACAGTTCTCAACTATATTGTGTTGATTTAAAACAAGCAAAATCAGAAAGCTTATTGTGTTGTTGCATAAGAATCAGGAATCCATTTTGCTCTTAGTTAAGTTTTACAGCACCCACCACAGTTACAGGTGGAAAGACAAAGAATGATATTTGCACTATTGTGTGAGCTTTCTTAAGATCGCAGACTGTAACTGTGAAACAACAGTAAACAAATGGAATCAACAGTCAGGGTTTCTGATGAAATCTAGAGAAATAAAACATTTAAAATACCTCACTATGTCCTGCACTCTTTAATCTTGCTATTCTCTTAACTTTACCATGTCCTTTATTTTAACCCCAGTCTAGTAAACTTCAGGTCATTTTATGTACATTCTATAGATTACAAATAATCATTTCTCTTGCTCATTGTCATCAGTCATTAGATCACAGAACTAACTGATCCAGAAGTAAAACTCTCTTACGCCACTGGTAGCATGTAATTCTTACCTTTCTGTTTGTTTTGTTCTGCTGGAGGTGAGACTTCAAAGCTTCCTTCATTTGCTATATCAACCTCTCTGCTGCTATAGTTGTGCATTAGCTTACTGTGCTATGCTGTTGTATTACAATGTAAAAAGTCTCTTGTCTCTTCTGTCTTTGTCACTGCAAGCTGCTAATCTGAATGAAGTGGAAAAAGGTCAGTTGTCTTTTAAGCCTATTTTCACTTACCTTGGTTTCTCACTTTCCTTTTCTTAAAGGTGCATGGATTTCAGTTATAACAAGTGACCAAATTAATTGTATATAGATATAATCTAGAAAGCTCACTGCAAATCCTCAAATTAGGCACTTGGCTGTTGCTGTGAATACATGTCAAAAGAATGTTGTTGAAGATGCAGATCGCTGGGCAGAAGTACTTTAATACTGCATTCATTGTCTTTATTTCAGATGTATTAAAAACTTGTGCAGACACTGATAGAAGACTAAAAAAAAATCTTACATTGTTATGTTCTGAAATTCTTATTCTTCTCACCTTAAAGCCATCCCTTGGTTCCATGCTAATGTATTCTCTGTGTTATAGCACAGTGTTTTGCTTTAATTTTTTCAAAAGATTGTGTTACTAGAAAATATGCTGGAGTATCAAATGGCAATCTTCTTGCTCATAATTTCTTTGGCTTTTTATTTGCTGTAAATATCTAAAGAAACTGAAATGACCATATTAATCTGGTACTATGGTAAGAGAAAGGTAATACTGAAGAGATTTATGACAGTAACTTCGAGTGTTTGGTTTTTAATTTTTCTTTAAGTTTCTGCTTAGCACCTATGACAGAAATAACAGAAATAAACCATCTTGTCTGCAACATGATCATATATACAATCTGAGACCTAGCATAATCAATGACAGCATCTTTATAAAGTTGCATATTTAGTTTTAAAAGCAAATGAATAATTTTGTCGTATATTTCCCATTAATTTGATAAATACATTTTCAGGTATTGAAGCAATATAATATATATAGTAATAAAAATATGTTCATTATCCATGAAATAACATGTTGAGCAAGACAGTTATATCATCTATGTTGCTTAATAACATCTATGTTGATTAATATAGACATCTGATAAATAATTCCTACAACTTAAACTTTTATAGCATAAATTTTCTCTGTAAATGAAGCAGAGTATAAGACATCTTCAGAAAATTATTCCAGCCACAGGTTTTCCATGCTTAAACTGTCTTCCATTTAGACATGTTGCTGTATTTGCCTTTTATTTATACTCATCTGGATAGCAAAAATAGCCTACTGTTTTTCTTGTTTATTGTGAAAGTATGAACTGTAACATACTAAAATTACTGATTATAGAAAGAACAAACTCCTCACAAACAAATGATCAAACATCCAGGGGATGTGAACTAAGTTTGGCTCCAAAATTAAGCAGATATGTATGTGATACATATTTATATTAGCTTGCCAGCTGAACACAAAAGTTATTGATAGTCTATAAGGCACTTGCAGGATCAGTCAGTTTTATCATGCAAGACATCTTTTGAATTGTGACAGTATTAGGGGAAAAAAGGGATCATTTCAAGCAATTATCTCAGTTTACACAAGTCTTAGACACAATCTTCTTGCCACTGCAATAAAGGAGTTGCATTACTACTTTGAATTCACTTGGTAATCAAATAAGTACCTTCCTGAAATCTAAGCATGCAAGTAATCAAATGTAAATCATGTGATATCAAACTTGATTAAAAGTTTAATAATTCCATCAAATAAAATAATAATTCTCATCCTTGTAAGAACTGCACATTACAGATTCTTAGAATAAAGAGATGCATTTGTTACTCTTTCTTTTTATCACTCATAAAATGTTCTGTTTCATCTAGCTTAATATACTTTAAATTACTATTCTATGTTAAAAGCTCAAGTATTAAAGTAATTTTACTGCATTTGCATAAAGAGGAAATATACATGATATTTGTGGCAAGCTGAGCTACCTCCTTTAGGTGTAATCACCGCCATTACTCATTCTAGTCTATGAGCCACCCATCTGTATGCCTTAATTGTCTTAAAGCTTACCTTCCTAAAAGTTACTATTTCTTTGCTGTTACCAGTGTATGTAAAAAAAATAGAAATGTTAAACTAAATAAGCCCCATCTTACACTGAGATCCACAAGCACAGGAGATAGTTGAAAATAGTTATGCAATGGTGAAAGATGGGAACAGTCCAGCAATTTGACTCCAAAATTAAATTCCAAAAAAATGTTCAGATTTATGATTATAAACTGCATCCCACTGTGACTGCACACTTTTGTTGATTCTAAGAGATTTTGTCCCTCATATAGTAGATATTTTTATTTATATTTTCTGAATAATGAGCTTTAGACCTGAAATAATTTATGTTGGATACTACACATCAAACTCAGGACTTAATAAAAATGTCCAGTTTTCTGTATGCAGTTTGTTAAATGGCACTGACGTTTTCTAACCCCTTCTTCACTCTGTTGGCTGTTTAAGTCACAGTATTAAACAGCGACTTCCAGTCACAGAGGCAGATAGTGATACCTAATTGATAAAACATAAACACTGCAGAAGCTGACCCACAGTATAGCATAATTAAGCTCAGAAGTTGGAATAGATATATAAGCCCGCACATAAAATCCATCTATTCTAGTCTGTACCAGGTATTTGGTATTTTGATTCTGGAAGAGGGGATAAGTCTTCTAGAAAAAACCTGGTTTTTGATAATTAAAACTGACTGCAGTTGCTTTTGCATTCTCTGCCTAGTTTTTGTTTGAATATCAAACTCAGCTTTGATAATAATTTAAGGGTGATTTTAAACTTGTGTCTTCATAAGATTTCCTGTAATTAGCAATGTGCCAATATATTAAGAAGCCCATGTTCATTTTTGTTAGAGCTGTCCTCTTCATTTAGAAATGTAGTGGCTGACATTGCTTTATTTTAAATTTATTGCCCAATTATTCACATAACAAAGATGTAAATACTTTTTCACCTCAGTGCCTTGTTACTCATTATTTTTTGTACTACATGTCTATATAATGGAAAATCCAGAGTTAGGATCTGTTCAACCTTGAGAAAAAAATGTTTGGGAAGACCGATTTATCACTCTGTTCCAGTATTTTAAAGGGTGGCTGCAAGGAAAATGGAAACTCCCTTTTTTACAAGAAGTCACATGGACTAGGGGAGGGGTATGGGTACAAGTTACTCCTGGGGAGATGCCAATTAGAATTCAAAAGAAGGGAAACACTTTACAATGATGACACGGAGGCATTGGAATAATCTTCCCAGGGAAGCGGTGGATTCTCCAATCCTAGATACTTTTAGGATTCAGCACAGGATGCTGGGCCATCTTGTCTGTTTTGTTTTTACCAGGAGATTATCCTTAAGGGATAAATCTGGTATTCTATGATTAAGTTCTTGATGATTTATAATCATATCAAGTCATAAGAGTGAATTAACAGCCTCACAGGAAACACAGACTGACCTCTGAATCTAGGGAGCATGCAGCTTTGGTTACCTATATCAACTATCATCAGTATATATCAGTATTTAATAATGTTGTCTGACTGTTTCATCATACTCTATTCTAAATCTCAGCAAATATTTGTCTTGAGCTTGGAGGGTCATGTTCATTTGTGCCAACCACATAATTCCACTGGTTTCAGTGCTACTCTATACCAGAATTCAGACTCCCTTTGATTAATTAAGCAAGATGTCTTTTGAAAAGAGTTATTGCCGGTTCTAATTAAACTTTGGAAGCTTTTCACAGGTTTTTTGACACTTTATCCGCTACTTATTTTTCAACAAACTAATCTGTTCCTTATTCTTCTACATACAGAAATGTTCCCATCTTTCAAAAACATAATTACTTAGTCAAGCTCTTACAGAAGCCTCAGTTACAATATTATTAGATGAATAAAAGAATGTCCTCACTCATTGATGTCAAACTTCCTTGAACTGAGACTTTTTTTTTCCACAACCTTTTCTGCTTATTTTGAAGTATGCTCTTTAAACATTGTATTATGTTTCTCAAATCAGGAAATTCTCTAAGATTTCCTTCCAGTAAAGGCAAGGAGCCTAACTTGGTAAATCTGTTTTATGCTCCAGTGGGTGTTTCACTTTCATCACTATCTTTTCACTTAAAGAAAATTAACTACTCCTTTTCACCTTGTCTCATTTAAATTCTGAATAACAAAATGGTTAATCAGTATGCTGAAGGAGAGGTTTCTTTACCAGGAAACTATATTCTTCCATGGTTCAGATTCCATGTCCTATAATTTACTTACCCTTTTTATTAACATTTTCAGAAAAAGTTTTTTTTTGGCCATGGGAATTCTCCATTCAGAATATAGCTCTATTAGCAGTTTTTAATATTAAGAGTTATTATCTGTTAGCTGTACAAGACACTGCATTTGGGTTCTCTTGACTTGTTCTTCTGGTATTTACATCTTCATTCAGAAATTGAGTATCTGATGTACATGTTTGGATTCCATCTTGATTTTTTCTTGTTACTGATCCTGTGTACAAGTCTGTCATTAATGCTACTTTTTTTAATAACTAAAGGCTGTATTATAAGTAAAGCTAACTTTTATGGTCATAGGATTTTTTACATGAGTCTTTTGCTACATGGCCACCATGTTTACTTATGTCCTTTTCCTTGAATCCTGTTTCCTATTTGCTATGGACTGTTTAACTAAAACTCCAGGGACGTGATTCACCATGCATAAGTCTTGCAAATGCAAGGAAGAAGTTTCCTTACATTTCTGCTGTCACAACACAAAAAGTCGTGCTTCTATGTGCTTTTCTACAGAGAACTCAGATTAAACCCTAACCATAATCTCAAAAATGCCTGGTGATGTTCAATGATGTTTGCAAGCCATTTGGCTGCAGTATGCCTGGTAATGTAACATTGATTTTATGATTTGAAGTGGATATTTTTCAAAACTGTAAATGTGTTTAAAACTTAAATGCCCAATCATTATATAGGATTCATAGCCAAGAGTGGGAAATGAAATTTCAAGTGCCCCTGAGCACCCCACATGAGGTGATTCAGTTTTCAGTACAGTTCTGAAGATATTATGAATACTAAAATGCAGTGTACTCCAAGAAATCCTGTATTTTATAATTACCTGGGGGAGGATTTACAAAAATGTACAGGCTTAGAAACTATTCAGTAAACCTGTTCGCTGCACAAAAGTTGTTTCAGAAGTCTATGCCAGTGATAATCTAAGCCCAATTAAAATCCTGTAGCAAAATCAGTTCAATAAATTTGACAGCAATGGAAACAATTCGTGCTTCAATTATGCCACTCCTATATTGCAATTTTCTAGGTAATTTGGTTTTCTTTTCACTGAACTATTGTTGTAAATGTATAAGAGACAGCAAACTCCAGCTTTGCTTGGGAGATAAGCTCAGTGTGTCACTTTCAGAAACTCTCTGATATGCTGTTAGATTTAGTAATCTTGGGAATATTTAGAGGTGCTTTTATCCAAGTTTCATTAGTACTATACAACCACATTTTTATTATTTGTAGTTGGGGTGTCATGTATTTTTCAGTTCTGCATGTAATTTAATATACAATATATGCCATAATAAGATATTTTTATAGGTGTGTATATATCTGCATATATATCCAAATCTATGAGGCACATATGTACATTTCTAAACCATGGGAATGTGCACAAACTAGGTTAAAACAACAATCATTTTTGCTTATTCTACTTCTATGATCCTTAAAATCTGAATTCTCTGTTCCCACACATCTCACTCTTAAACACTGCTGGTCTTTAAACAGATTTCAGCTATTACAAGTTCTGCAAATTGACTCAATGCTATGTGAAGAATAGCACTGAAGACCTCTTACATATGTATTTGTTTGAACAAAACCCTTTAAAAAGAGAAAGGGATCTGGGTTTTGTTTAATATATCGTGGGATGCGAACAATCCCTGGTATTTCAGGATTCTTTGTGCACTGACCTAGTCATAACAGTTGCACATTTCCAGACTAATAATTCTATTGAGAGCTTGAAGAGGCTTTGAGGATAGAATTATAATCCTTTGTATTAGTCATTTGATCTCCATTCAGTTTCCTACACATATTGACTAAGTCATGTTGTAACTGAATTTTTCTGAGGCTCTTAAGTGACCTGTGCATGAGGGCTATTTTCTTATGTTAACTCAAACCTTTCTTTGGTTTGTAGAGAAAACACACTACTTGCAAACTGGGAATGTGACATTTATTTATTTACTTACTTACTTATTTACCTTTTTTTTTTCTAAATCTTTATGTAGAACCAGTCTGGATCTTTTGAATGGCTGCAAAATACTTGTCTAGCTGTTTTTTGGCTTGTCCTCTCATTTTTGAAGTTGTAGAGGTCCCATGTCTTATTGCACTTAGTATATGTCTTTCAGTTGTGTTTTTAACTGGCATAACCATCTTTGCTCCTGCTTCAGTTTTGCCTTTTTCTCTATCCCTGCTTTAATATAGACCGTTCCTCATCTCTTTTTAAGTTTTTGTTCATTTGTCCACTACACTGCAAGCCACTGCCATGCTCAGTTCAGTAAAACTGAGGGATGCCAAATATCGCCTCGTTGGAGGCAGCTTCAGTTTGAGCACTGGAAGTGTCTGATCATTCACTCCTTCCTTCTGCTCTTTGTCATTGCAATGCACAGTTCTACTTCTCTTGGCTTGCCAGCTCATGTTTTATTACTGGACAAGGGACAACCATTCTCCTTCCATAGTTTTAGAGTCTGATGTACCTGTCAGTCCCTGAATTCAGCGGGCACAGGGTTTATACTTATTTATTATACACATTTTCGTGATATGGATGCTGGAATAAGTATATCTACCTTACAAACCAGTGATTACAAGCTTAGTGAGTGCACTAACCATGGTATCATATAATTAGTTAGGGAACAAGATATTGTTGATCTGTTTACAAACCTGTGTTTCCTTTTCATAAAGTTGCAAATAAAATCAATTTTAACCATATTAAAATACTTTTTAGATTATAAACCCATTTTGGAAATTAGAGCCACTGCCTCTATCAGCAGGGAAGGAGACATTTTACGTAAATTTTTTTTCTTTTCTTTTCATAGAGCAGATTATAGATAATTATGGTGCATTAACAAATGCAAAAAAATGGAGAGTCATATTTAAGGAAAAATAGAAAACAAGCTTTCATTTCTGGATAATTGAAATTGTATTGACATGCAGTGATGTTGACAGGGTTTTTTTCAGGTAATAGATTACTTACAGTGGTAGTGCAAATCTGGATATTTCTATATGTAATGTGCTCAGAAATAAGTAAGAGAAAAGCATATTGGTGACTTTTTTGTCCTAGTGAGTTCAATCACTAGTGTTGCTATATAGCAGAGCTCCATAAATATTGTATATGAAAAAAAATTACAAAATTAACATTTATATCCATGGATAGATGATTGATGTTGAACTTGACATTGTTTATAAAGGAGTTACCAGGTGTATTTTTATTATTTATTATTTCTGCATTACTTTTTATTTATTAGTATTTATTAGAGGTATGTATTACTGTGTAAGAAGTATGCATATTTCAGTGTTACCAAACGAATTTGTAGCCATTGCTTTTAAAATTGTGTTCATTGCTATTTTCAGGTCACTGTGATATTTTCACTGAATTGACAACATACATTATATTTCAGGTGAGCTCTGTGAAGAGAAATTAGATTTCTGTGCCCAAAACCTGAATCCTTGCCAGCATGATTCAAAGTGTATCTTGACACCCAAAGGATACAAGTAAGTCTGAAATACTGTTAGAGTCCAAATGAATCAAAATTTGTATTTCTCTGTCCTGCCTAGCTTCCTTTCCTTCTGTTCAAGTGGAAGCCATTTCTATTCTCAAAGTACTAATTTTGATTATTATTAAGCAATATGACAGAACAGGCCATTATTTTCATGTAAAGCCGTATTATTATCTTAAGTATGTTTTACTGAGTTTTACTGATCCTTAGCAGTTGTAATTCCAACCAGATCTTAAATAGAAACACAGGGTAGTCTTTGATGGTCTATACAAAACCCTTACAGGAGTTGGGGCAGAGGAAAATAATTGCATTTAATTGAAGTGAAATAAATGTATTGCTTTTAGAGAAGTAATTGTGAAAGAGATTATTAGGAAGGCACACTGGAAGGTATAAATTAAAGAAGTCCCTCCCCAGGAAAGCTGAACTTTAATTGCACCATATCCTTACCATGATTAATTAGTATGCACAATTTGAAGTTGTTTTAATAGGCTTTAGGTTAATAAATACAGGAAACCTGCAGCTCTAAATTGTTCTCACGAGTGCCTGTTTTATGCACAGCATGCTTTCATGCTAAAATCAGATTATTTATAGTCATTCCCACTACTTATGAAATGACATTTTATTTAAATTATTGCAAAACATATTAAGTATTCAGTTGAATTTGAAATTGAGTTGATAGTTTTCAACTGGAAAACAGAAAAATTGTTGGGTTTCTGTTGTAGTGCATTATGTTTGTTTTTTCATGTCACTTCAATAAACCTGGTTTAGTGTCTTATACTTTGCTGTCCGGTTCATTAATCTTCATGTTACTTTTAAATCAGAAAATAGCACATGAAGTATACTTCAAGATGTATCTCTCAGACTTTTAATAGGATGCTTTATGTTCTTTTTCCCTTGTCTTGTTCATACCTGTTGTTGAATAAAAAATGAGACATACTTGATTGAAGTACTAAATTAAAACTTACATGGCTATTTCAAATCACTCCTGCCAGCTTAGAGCAAATTTTAGATACTAAAAGAAATAACACCAAAGAGGGAATCACAAGATCTAATGAAATCAATTAAAGACATCTTAATTTTAAAAAATACCATATGGATGCATGATTTGTAATATTTCCATCAATTTTTCACAGAGTTCTGGGCATTCACTCCGTCTTACTTATGAGAATTCTCTGAAGAAATGCTACTAGCATTAGCAATGAGGTTGCACATGGAAAAAATGCAAACAAACCAACAAACAAAAATCATTACGTACTCTCTTGAGGATGTGCTGTTTCTAGTGCAGTGGGAGGGCAGATGATGTGTTTTGAGATTTCTATTAGTTCAGCAACCATGGAGCTATTTGTAGTAAATCAGACTGGTGGAACTCTTAAGAGCAAAAAATTATGCATAACTTCTGAACTGTATAAATGGACCATTGGTCGATTCATAGCTGTTCAGTTGACAAAGGAAATAACCATCAGTACAAGCCTTGGATTATTTGTCTTGGTTTCACCAGCCAAGCATATTGATTATGTTTAGTGTTTGCAGCCACAAACAACATCCTGTAACATTCTGTGTTACTCATAAATTCAAAAAACTGTCAGTATTATTCTTGAGGGCTCTCTAGATTTACACACAGTTCTTTAATATAATGGCAGGTGTGTAAACATTTTAACTAGCAAACCTCTATTCATTACATATGTAGATTTCCCATCTAGTAGTATGAATAAACTGTATAGTCTTTGCACACAAAGTAACAGTAATGCCTTTTTTTTCCTGATTTTTGAACAGTCCAGTAGTTCCTTAACTTTGTCATAATCACACTGGATTGTTAAAAGGCACTGTGCTATTCCTGTTTTACAGATGTGATTGCACACCTGGATATGTAGGTGAGCATTGTGATATTGACTTTGATGACTGCCAGGACAACAAATGTAAAAATGGAGCGCAGTGCACTGATGCAGTTAATGGATACACATGCATTTGCCCAGAAGGATACAGGTGAGAAGGATCTGAAGGTAGTACAAACATGTGTGTCTTCTGTCAAAGTCATTTTTTCTTGGAAATACTAATTGTTTTCTGTTTTCATTTAGTGGTTTGTTTTGTGAGTTTTCACCGCCAATGGTTCTACCTCGCACCAGCCCTTGTGATAATTATGAATGCCAAAATGGTGCCCAGTGTATCATAAAAGAAAGTGAACCAATCTGTCAGTGTTTATCAGGCTACCAGGGTGAGAAATGTGAAAAGCTGATTAGTATAAACTTCATCAACAAAGAATCCTATCTGCAAATCCCTTCAGCTAAGATACGCCCCCAAACCAATATCACTCTACAGGTGAGTTTGCTTGTATTGTAGATTCTCTTCTCTGGAAAGGAGAGTAAATGACTTTTCATGATATAATAATGACCAAAAGTTGTCATTGGCTCACTTAAAGAGCTTTTCACAGTTTGAGCTAAAAATCTAGAACTCTATATTCATATTGAAGTAGATGGGCTTATTGATAGGAAGAGAAATAGTTTTGTCAGGTTGTCCTTGAAAAAAGAATTCTATAATGAAGTAACAGACTATGGCAGTAAATTCAGTAATTCACTTAATACCCCATTTTGACTAAATAATTAATTTTAGTTGTTTCTAAATATTTCTGTCTTTTAACTAGATTGCCACAGATGAAGACAGTGGGATCCTGCTGTACAAAGGCGATAAAGATCATATAGCAGTGGAACTGTACCGGGGTAGAGTGAGGGTCAGCTATGACACAGGATCATATCCAGCCTCTGCCATTTACAGGTGAATCTATGAAACATATTTGTAACTGAAACAAAACCTATATTCATTGCTTATATCAAAATCACATTTTTTAATAGATAGTTAAAAGTAACACACGCAAATTAATGTCTTGTCAGACACTTTACACCTCTTGCAAAAAGATGTGATTTGGCTTGGCAAGTAACTCTAATGCAGATATGTCAGAAAAATAATATATTATTTGATGCATTAAAACAGTATAAGAGTCAGCTTTCAGCAGAATATTTATATATTTTTGTAAAGCTTACATGTAGCAGTGGAGTTCTTTGTTGTAATTGCCAAATAATTTCCTAGTGTGCTGAGTAAAATGAAAAACTACACTGTATAAGCAGAAACTAAATGGAAGCTTCTCTTCTCTGTTAGGCAGTCATATAATGTGGGATTTTTCCCTGGCAAGTGAAGAGAAAAAACTTGATTCTGAAAAAAAGGCACTACCTTTGAAAAGAAATGGTTTTTGCTTCCAAAGTCATTAAGAGAAAGAATCCACAGCTGCTTCTGTAGCATAATTTTTGAGGATTTTTTTTTAACCAAATTTCTCTGGTTCTCTGAAAAATTAGTGCCTGAATTTTTTGGGAGGTATTATATAACTTCACAAGAGTTTGCAGACAGCCATTGCAAGAGTGAGCAGAAAGACAACAGCCATCACTTCCTGGCCTTGACTACCCTCTTGGTGCTAAAATTGCTTTCAGAAGTAAAGGGGAAGTATTAAATCAGTTTTCCTTGAATCTTCTTTTTGCTCTATTTGCACCTTTGGTTGTAAAATTATACATAATGTATATCTGCTTTCTAGAGTTTGTAACAGTGATACTGTTCTGCATTCTACTAGGGACATTTCAGTGAAAACAAATTATTTATATAAATGATTGTACTCCTGTGGCAGTACAAAATCAAAAGCTTAAGTATATGTAGCAGTGAAACAATGTTAAACTCTGTTAAGTAATAGCACCAAGGGAACTATCATTTTAGTAGATTACTAGAAGTATTCCACAGGAAAAAAAATCTATAAAATACAATGTAAAGCTGTATAGAAAAACCATACCAAATAAGCATCTTAAGACTGTTTTTTTTTTTTCAGATATGATATGTATTTCATAAGGTTTCCTTCCTTACAATTTCATGAAATGGTTTAACATGTAGAAATAGTATATGTATTTCAATTTAGTAATTTTCCAAATTACTACAATTCAAAATAATATTATTTTTCTTTTATATCTGGATTAGGGCTAAACAAGTTTAGATTGTTTTTTCAGGAGTTGAATTATTTTTGTTGATTTTTATTTCAATCGGTACATCTGTCTGAGAATAAGAAGCAATAGGAATCAGTTCCAAGTTATTTTGGCTCCCATTTGTTTAATCTATCTAGAATATTTCTTCCCTTTCAAAACATATATTTCCTTCTCATAAATTTAATGCTTTCTCCCGCATTATTGGAATATAATAAATACTGGTAATTCACACTTGTTCATTGTAGTTCTCTAGTGAAAGATTGAAAAACAGTACTCACACAGGGAAAAAAAAAACCATAAACATGGAAGGAATTAATCACAAAGTGACCAATTAACAAACAGTTCCAATTAGGTTACTGTTACAAAATAATAAGAAGCCTCTCCCCTACACAGTTGATCGTCTCTTTTAAATTATGTGACAAATAAAGAATGCAAGTGTAGTGAAGAAAGGGATGGGAAATGTAGTGACATTACAGAGTGACACAGTTGTTTAGTTAAGGACATACACACTTTTAGTGTTATTATTTTTGTTTCTGTTATTGTTGTTACTGTCTTTAACCTCCATTTCATTTCAAATAAGCATGATGGTGAGTTTCTGAGATATTTGAAAACCTTAATGTAAAAGTCCAACTGTACTGAAGTCTTCTGCTGTTGAGGAAAGGCTGAAGTAATACCTTATCTCTTTCTACAGCTGTCTGAGAGGAGATTGTAGCCAGGTGAGGGTCAGACTCTTCTCACAAATAGCAAGCAATAGGACAAGAGGAAAATGCCTCAGGTTGCACCAGGAGAGGCTTAGATTGGATATTAGGAAAAATTTCAGGATGTAAATTGTTGTCAGGCATTGGAACAGACTGCCCAGGGAAGTTGTGTACTCACCATTCATGGAGGTATTTAAAAGATGTGGCGCTTAGGGACACTTTTTGGTGGTGCACATGGCAGGGCTGGTTTAGTTGTTGGACTTCATGATCTTAGTGGTGTTTTCCAACCTAAACGAGTCTGTGATTTCATGATTCTATTTTGGAAGCCATATATACATTTCCACACTTGTCTATAGGTATATACATGTGTCTGGTGATAGCATACTGTCTAATTTCTATTTCAGGTTCTAGAAAGGAGTTTGTTGTAGCACAGAATCTTTTACACATTTTACCCTAATTCCTTCATCATTTCCAGTTCTTACTGTTTTACCCTCCCAGGATATTTATGATATTTCCCTGCCCTTTTTAATCTTTACTTTCTTTATATCTATTCATTGCATGTTGTCTTTCTGTACCTTTGTTACCTATTAAAGGTGTCTTCTGCAATGTTTCCAGCCCTTCCTTCAGTCCCTACCTTTTGTTTCCCTCCTCCCTCCCAGTTCATGGGAACTGACTGCAGGAAGAGCCATCATCCCAAAAGCACTCATCAGTCAATGTGAGAAATGAGATGACGGCACTTCCAAGACCAACAAATAATATTCATTCATTGGAGATGGTTATTTGGAAAACTTTGATCCACTTCTGTTTTATTCTCTATGGGCATCCATTTTTAAATGTTAACTATTTTTTACACAAAAGAAAAAGAAAACATTTTCATGTTTTAAACTAGTTTTCATCATATATTTATTGGAAATATGGGACTATTTCTTCCCAGATCATTATTCTTTTACAGAGTACCAGAAGCTTTAAATCGGTTCTTCTTACAGCTTTTCATTACGATCTATGCATTCAGCTCTCATATCTCCAATGGGAAATGGGCTAGAAGTAATGTAAGTGCAGGAAATGTTGCAGATATGCCTTGAGTTTATTTCCCCTTTCATTTAAACCACCCTTACCTAGGAGGGCTTCTCTTTCTGCAGTATATTTTTACCAGTAAAAAAGTTTAAACCAGAGGCTTTTAATAATCTTATCAGGGGCACATTCCCTTTACACTTCATGGTTTCTGTATCCCTGGAATGACCCCTTGCTCTAAAAATACATTTTCTGTGTTGCTTTTATTCTTTTAAATACTATTGAGTGAAATGTTTAGAAGTTGTAAAAAAATTTCCTTGAAACAAGAACATTACATTAGGGTGTCTTGCTTCCTGAAGTCAAATGCACTTCAATTTTTTTAGCGCATTTTTTTGCCTGGATTCATTGAAATGTGTTAAGTAACTTAATCATAGCATCTTTTATATTGCTTGATCAGAGCAAACAAACCTCTTGATACTTTGAATAAATCTTGCTCTTTAGGAATGATGTTCCCTGAGCATTTCCTTTCCCGCTGTGGAAACTGGCAGTCCCCCTCCTGCCAGCTCCCAGAAAGTGTTTATTGTGCGAGTGTCTGCTGTGTCATGTGTTTGCACTCTCACATAGAGCTGGTTTTATGTAAAGCAGGCATGCTACCATGCAGATCTTTGATCCACAGTGAGCAGAGGCTGTTCACAGAGTTGGTAATAAATGGCTAAAAAGCCATTTAATGTGTCACAGCTGTGAACAACCATGTGTGCCGCTGATGTCTTCCAGGACAAAAGCATTTAGGTTAATTAAAACATCACTAAGGATGTTTTAAGGTAATTTGCTTGATTTTTGCCATGAGGTTTAGGAACTTAATCCCTTTCAGCTATCTTGCTTTCACAGTGAGAAGAGCTAATTGACTGTGTGACTGTCCATTTCAGGCCAGCATACAATTGGTTCATTTAAATAACTTTTTTCAAAGGATTAAGCTCACTTATTTGATGGTGCCCTGAAACAAATAAAGGCTTTCATGGGAATGCTTTTAATGTCTGGTCTCTGGACTACAGCTCACACCTTCCATGCACATACTCAGCTCTATTTCTCCAGTGGAAAATGGACTAAGTACAATTATATATTCAGTTCCAGAATTGAGTAATGACATTCTTCCTTCTCTGATGTACTTACACTGTGTTCAAGTGCAGAGTAGTTCCTGCACTTAAGCACTTGCTACGTGGATATTGAGGCTGATAAACACTGGCAGCCATTTCTTGTTCCTAGTAACATGAGTAGGCTTGTCCTTATGCAGGGTAAGCATCGTGCTTGAAACAAACATTTTCACCTTGACAATCTTCAGGCATTGTCCAACTAGTGAGTTTGTATCTTGTTAGCGAGCAGAAAAAAATGGTATATGTAGATGAGAAAAAAAAAAGAATATAATATTCATGTTCACTGTACTAGTCAGAAGCTGAACACACTTAAATAACCATGCCCAATAAAGATAACAAATAACTTCATTGCAAGTGTCAGTGGAGCTGTCTGGACCAATGATGTGATTTTGTCTGCCAGGACTAAAGTTAGATGCAGTTCCATATTCCATGAAATAGCAGATTTATGTATCACTGGAGTTGACTCAGGCCTTCATACTTGCAAGATATGTAAACCCAGTACTCTGCAAAATATAAGATACACACAGACTTACATGTAAATGTGATGTTGAAGTAACATTAGAATCACATAATGGTTTAGGTTTGAAGGGACCTTTTACAATCACCTAGTTCCACCTTCTTTGTTATGGACAGACACAACTTCCACTAGATGAAGTTGTACAAAGCCCCATCCAGCCTGATCCTGAGCGTTTCCACTAACAGGTCCACAAATTCTCTGGCAACCTGTCCCAGTGTTTCATAATAACCCACTCTCATATTAAAGAACTTTTTCTTTATGTCACTTCTTTTACTTAATAGATTCTATCTGATCTATATCTACCCTCTCTCAATTTAAAACAGCTAGCCTGTGTCCTGTTACTACAGGCCCTGGTAAAAAGTCTTTCTCCATCTTTCTTACAAACCCCCTTTCAATACTGAAAAGCTGCTTAAGGTCTCCCCAGAGCCTTCTCTTCTCCAGGCTGAACAACCTCAACTCCCCCAGCCTGTCTTCATAGAAAAGGTATTCCAGTCCTGTCATCATTAGTGCAGAAGAGGGGATGTTATATTGTATTGGCTTTTAAGCGTGTCTTTTCTTAAATGCATGTCTTTGCTTAAAATGTAATTTTCAGGAGAATGCACTCCTAGAGAAGTTCTGTTCTGAAACTGTATTGACTCTTAAAGGGGAAGAAGGTAAAAAACTGTTCTAACCAGACCATCAACTGTTTATCATTGTTTATTTTGCAGCGTGGAAACAATTAATGATGGCAATTTCCACATTGTGGAGCTGCTAGCTATGGATCAGATTCTGTCTTTATCTATCGATGGAGGAAGCCCCAAGATAATTACCAATTTGTCCAAGCAATCCACTCTGAATTTTGATTCTCCGCTGTATGTAGGAGGTAAGAGGATCTTACTGTTTCTTACAAGAGATATTATAGGTAATTTACTCTGGTAATGTGCTTTAAGAAACACATTCTTGTGTTTCTTAAAGAGACTCATTCATTGACATAACACCTTAAGATGAAACTTTGGCAATTATTGTCAATAGTTTCAATGTTAAATAGTCCACAAACTACACTCGTTGCATTTTTATAATTATGTTTATTTTCTATGACTGCAAAATTTTGTAATTTTCTGCTCTTATTTAGCCTTATATTATACTGGAGAAGTGTGCTTAACATTGTTTAGCTGCACGAAGATTTAGTAATACCTATTCAGAAAGTGTAGGATGGTAGCATTCTGTTTTGCCCGTTATACATTTCTATTTCCTTGTACTGGTATCTGCAGGAAATTATAGCAATGTAAAAGCCGTGAACTGTAATTTATGTCTGGAGATCTCATTGCTTAGGGTTGATACGAGTTAGGACACTAGGTAAGAATACACCCAGACTGTTGCCTCACTGTACGTGTCAGGGCTTGGTGTTTATTTGTTTTGAGAAAAAAATAATTTTTTGTTTAACTTGTGCAGCTAAAGTATTTGAAAAATTTTGATCATTTGATACAATTTATTCTGTAGAACTATGAGTTCAAACACATTGTTTTAACTAGCAGTTCCTGTTGGATTTCTGATGGGCCTATGCCATCTAGGTAAAAGTCAGAAAATTCAGCCAACGCTTAATGCCTCCTTACTTGGTAGCAACTCTAAGTTCTTAGTGATCAGAGACTCAGCATGGTTTTTAAATACTTGTTAAATTCTACAGATTTTCATGTTCTACTTAGTTTAACTTTATACTCTTACGAGAGGCATGGAAGGAGCCTCCTTCTGATCTGTTCTTTCTGTAAAAAGAATACTTACTTACTTTTTCATTTTGCCCAATTCTTTTCTGTCTGAGAATAACTTTTTAGACTTAAGCATCTTGCTTCCTTGCAAAAAATTATGCTATCAGTAGTATGTTTGTATCATGTACTGATACCTTCAAATGAGGATTACCCTGCAGAAGCACATTGCATTTTTTCCTGTGTTATCACTTCTGTTGTTTACATGGTGTCCTATGCCACATTTGGAAGAAGGTGTCCTAGACTCTGATAAGACACTGTGTGCTTGCTTACATGTATTGTCAACATCAGTTGTTTAATGACTGCTGTGGCCAATTGTGCTACTTTAAAGATGATCTTAGTGCAGAACAATAATCCTCCAGTCTGTTACAAGCACCTTTTGATGAAATGAGGCCAGATTGCCAACTGTAAACATTTATTCTGGGCACATTCTTAACATGGCGATGTAGATTTGTGACATACGGTTCTCTTCCTTGCTTCTTCACCCTGCAGATCTGTGCCTCTATTAGGAGAACCATACTAATCTGCATCGTCATCTTCAAGTACCAGAAGAATAACTTTTGGAAATAATCTTTTCTCGTAGTGGTTTGATACCTAAGAGCAGAAGTCTTTTGCATTCTAGTGCATATTCCTTAGGGAGGTCCCATGTTTATTCTATTACAATTCTTCACATTCAGGCTCTAAACAGACAATTACTTCTGCTGTCATAGAAAATGTTGTTCCAAAAAATAATGAAAACCATCATAGAAGCACATTGTAACAAAATAAAGGAAAAAACACCAGTAGGTTGATATTCAGCTCTTAAGCTTTCCTCTTCTTTATCTAATTTATCTGTTTATGCTTTTTAAAATTCTCATGACAGGTAATTTTTGCTCTTATATCTTTATATTACCCATCTTCTTGAGGTTCAATAATTTTTTTCTTATCCAACTATATCTAGATTTTTCAGAGAATTTGATCACACATTTTCATCAGTTAAGAAAAATTCTCACTAGGATTTTATGCAGTATTTTTTTCTTTGCCAAAGTCTTAGTTTGACACCTAAATCATCATGTAGCTTACACTTACCACTTCACTGCTAAAATGGCATTTCTGATAAGCATCACCTCAGTTGGCAGGATGAAATTCAGACTTGACAGCAAGCCCTTGTACAGTGTGTGCTCTCATTCCTTCTCATTCCATCTCTCCCTGCCTTCCCCCTACTTTTTTTTTTTAATGTTATTCTTGGGTCACAATATTTAGCTTGGTTTGAAAGGGGGTAATTTAACATTATTTTTAGCAAAAGTGAGCTAATCGAGTTATAGTTTTGGGGGTTTTTTTGCCTTTTCCAAATGTATGGCTCTTTTGTGTGGTCAGAATACACGTGCTTGTTATTTTTCAGTCTTTCTATAACAAGTTTCAGTAAATCATATTGAAAGTGCATGGCTTTTGTAAGAATTCTTAAGGGACAATCTGTTTCTTCTCAAAAATTCTTCAAAGGAGTCACAGACATCACTGATACATCACATTCTTCTCTCAGAAATTAGAGCATATTTTACTAGTTGAGAGTGGCACCTTCTTTCATGGATGTCCCTATTTCTGAGACACGTAGAGTATCACCTGCTTTTCATTTGTGCCTGCTATGTTCTGGCAGCTTCTAGAATAAGATACTTGTTTTGACACTTTTACTGTGTGACTGTTATTTAAGAGAGGTTCTTACCATTTGCCTCCTTGAACAGTAATTTACCTGTAGTCAGGTTCAGTGTCCAAAAGCTTAAAAGGAGATGGGAACTAATCTCTTACCTTGCCAAAAATAGATCTGAAATATTGTTTCTATGGAAGTTCTTTCCTAACTGGTAAAGAATCTTTCTATTCTATAAAAATTACCTAAGAAATATTGCTAAATAATATAAGCAGGTTTTACACATACTTTGGCCTTCAGCAAAACTGTATAGGCTGAAAGCTTGTGCACATGTTTGCATTGTGTTTCCAAATGTCTTTCTTATTGGAGAATATAGACAAAAAGTTTTCTGAATCATGTGTGATATACTGCCTGTTATCTGATATCATACATACATGCTTATATGGTTCCCAGAAACCACATCTAAGTTTCCCAACACTTTCAACTATAACATCTAGTTTAGCTTTGCATTGGAGTGCTTAGTTTTATACACCTTTTATTTTTATAAAGAGTTAAGTTCAGTGCATCTATTCTGCTGAGATATTTCAAGCATTTTCCATTAACATTAGCCAAGTGTGACTTTCAAGGGAGACAACAGGGTGGAAGGGACCTTGATGTCTCTGCCCTGTCCTTGGTTTGAGGATATGGCAAGTAGAGGTGAGGAAATGGAAACTCATGATTGTTTGCAGTCTGAGTGCTTTAATATAATAGTTCAAAGCCAATTTTACATTTTGACCCTGGCTGGGTGCCAGGTGCCCACCAAAGCCACTCTATCAGCTGGACAGAGGAGAGAAAATACAATGAAAGCTCATGAGCTGAGATGTGGACAGGGAGAGATCCCTCTTCAATTACTGATGTGGCAAAACAGACTCACCTTGAAGAAATTAATTTAATGTATTACAGTCCAAATCACAGTACAATAAGGAGAGGTAAAACATTTCTTGAAGACACCTTCCCTCCCTCCTTCCCAGGTTTAACTTTTTTCCTGTGATTCTCTATCTCCTTCCTGCAAGCAATGCAAGTAGATGAGGAATATGGGTTATGATCAGTTCATCACATTGTTTCTGCCATTGCTTCCTCCTCAGAGAAAGGAGTCCTTCCCCTCTTCCAGTGTGGGGTCCCTCCCATAGGAGACAGTTCTCCACAAACTCCTCCGGCATGGGTCCCTTTTTTCCCATGGGTTACAGTTCTTCAGGAGCCAGCTGCTCCAGCATGGGTCTCCCCCAGGATCACAACTCCAGGGAAAACCTGCTCCAGTGGAGGCTCCTCTCTCCCCAGATCCTGCCAGGAGCCTGCTGCAGCACAGGCTTCCCATGGGGTCAAGTCTTCTCTCAAACATCCACCTGCTCTGGCATGGGTCTGCTCCATGGGCTGCAGGTGGATCTCTGCTCCCCTGTGAGCATCCATGGGCTGCAGGGGCACAGCTGCCTCACCATGGGCTGCACCAGGGGCTGCAGGGGAATCCCAGCTCTGGTGCCTGGAGCACCTCCTCCCCTTCCTGCTTCACTGACCTCGGTGTCTGCAGGGCTGTTCCTCACACATTCTCACTCCTCTCTGGTCACTTCTGCTCAATTACTCTTTTGGGTTTTCTTCTTTTTAGATATGTTGTCACATAGCTGTTGCTACCATCACTGACTGGCTTGGCCTAGGCCAGACAGGTCCATCCTGGGGCCAGCTGGCATTGGCTCTCTCGGACATGGGGGACACTTCCGGCAGCTTCTCAGAGAAGCCATCCCTGTAGCCCCCCCACCACGCAAAGCTTGGCCACACAGGCCCAATACACTTACTTAACTGATAAGATCAAAGAAGATTAGGCTCTTCAACAGTATGGGTACAATATTGTTCATTTCTATAATCACTGAAGCCTAGCACAAATGACATTACAATAACCTCTAAATGAAAGGCAGGTCTACTTCATTAGATTGCACAGCATTTCTGCATGATTCTTAACTGTTCAGACTACTATAGAAAATTATTAGAAGTATCAGTTTACATGGTTAAGAAGCAACTATGCGGAACATTGCTGCTTTCTTGTCATTATCTAAGTACCAGAATGAAAATTATTGATTTTGTTTAGGAATAAACCTATGTAGCTAATAATAATATTTATTTTCAGGTAAACAGATCCTTTTTAATGCTCAGTGCACTTTCATTTCCTTTACTTGTGAGTCTCAGGACTCATTTAGGCATTTTTGTATTCATTATTAGAAAGTAATATCTTAAGGACTACCTACCACAAGCTAATATGTTGGCAATAAGTTAAAAGAAAAAAAAAAAAAACAGGGGGTAGGAGTAGAAGAAACTTGTATGCAAGAAAAAGTTTAGTAGTAATGCATCACATACACCTACTGCTCTAATTACACCTGTAACAATTATAGACTGTAATAGAGGAATTACTCTGAAAATGGTCAACACTGGGGACATTTGCATTATCTAAAAGTTTATACACATAAGTAGTTTGATGTTGAATTATTGTTATTATTGACTATTTTATACTGTAATGGCAAACTATGAATGGCTTTCAGTTTTATTTTATTAATCTGTTTTTGAGACATGCTAAACAAAAGTATTTCTTGTTTTGGAACCTCAACCTGTTAAACTGTCCTTTTCAAGAAATTTTCCATAGCAAAACTTCATATTTGAAATGCATATGCCAGCTCCCTTTTTATAAGCTGGTTCTACTAAATTCTTCTGGATTTGACTATCACTGCTTTCAAAAAAATGATGTATCAGCTGCTAAATTTCAACAACTTTTGATTTTCTGGGATTCAGAATCTATGGACTTAAATGCACTAGGTCAAAACCAGGCAAAGCTGACCTTTTCATAGCTGTCAGCTTCCTGTCTGATGAAGTCTTATATTCATCTCTTAAGTGTGACCTTGAGACTTACAGGTTTGGAGTTGGTTTGGAGCATGCTTGACAACGAGGACAGTTTCCAAAAACTAGAGTATTGTTCATGGTTCTAGTCTGAATAGCTAAGAATAATTAATTAAGAAAAAGTATTCCTTTAAAAGTGTTTTAAAAATAGAGAATATGGTATGGAAAATTGTGAGAGTATTACACTGATTATTTGCTATTATCAATTTCCTAGGCATGCCTGTGAAAAATAACATAGCAGCTTTACGCCAGTCACCAGGGCAGAACGGCACCAGCTTCCATGGCTGCATCCGTAATCTATATATCAACAGTGAACTCCAGGACTTCAGAAATGTGCCGCTGCAAGTGGGAATTCTGCCTGGTTGTGAGCCTTGTCATAAGAAAGTTTGTGTACATGGCACATGCCATGCTACCAGCCAGTCAGGCTTCTCCTGTGAGTGCGAAGGAGGATGGACCGGACCCCTCTGTGATCAACAAACTAACGACCCCTGTCTTGGAAATAAGTATGTCCTTCCTCAAGAAAGAGCAGTAGTATAATATGCATATGAGTCTTCTGTTATGTGTATTTTTTTCACAAAACTCCGCACTTGCAAGAAGTAACATAACCTGGGCATGTAAAAGTGAAAACAGGATCCAGGTTCTAGTATGTAGTCTTCCCATAAACCTAATGAGGAAAAGTCCCCAGTTTAGGGGAGCAGATTTACACATCTCACTGAAGTTCTGCCTAAAGCCTGGGAGGTGCTCTTACATACTTCTGTATGGACTCCTTTTGTAATGAGATGCACTGATGCAACTGTGGGTATGACCCTTGGCACAAAAATAATTTTGAAGAAATTGCAAATGGAACCAAAAACTATTTGCTTATTTTCAACTGTATAGAATGAGCTATTACTATTATTATTGTTATTATTATTATTAAAATTAATATTATCTACTACGTTTTTTAAAAATTATGCTATGGATATATCTAATATTTTCTATTTTCAGAGTATCCCAGGCTTTAGCAGAAAAATACATTTTGGTCTTTGTGGTGAACTTCTGTTCCAGTCTGAATGCGTTAATTCTATTTTCTGATTTGAGCAGAAAATTTAGTTTAGACATTTTATGTATGTCTATAGGGAGGTTCATGTATGTAAATGCATGGAGAGAGAAAAAGATATGTATAGTTGTGTATATGACAGTATTGATATCTAGGCATATTCATCCTTTAAATTTACTGTAGAGAGAGATTCAATTTGGGTTCATGGATTCCCAGCACGAGAAGATCAGAAACTTCAGAAGTTCAAAGTTTTTCTGTATTTATTGATCTTGGGCAACAAGATGTCATTCTGTTTTTCCTTACCACTCTGTTTGTCCTTATTACAGCTTGGCAAACATCTTCATTTTTTTTTGGTAAAGCAAGCCTGCTTGGATCTTTTGGCTGCTGCTTTTTCAGTGCAGCATTTGCCCGTGTAATTTTTGATTTTTAAGGACCTACATTTGCTAAAAGGTTCTAGTAAGATGATTTTCAACTCCCATATAAAATGATGTTTAAAACATCTTTTCACACAGTGTGTAGAGAGCCTGACCCTTTAAAGTTTTATAGAGCAGTTAGCATGCTTTACAACACAGTTTTCTTTATATTGGTTATAGACCCAGTACCATTAAGTTTTGAACTCTTCCCAGAGCTAGAGCAGTCACGTTTTGAAGGATGTCATTATAGAATTTCATTGGTTATTGGTCTTTTTCTTACCTGTCCTCTTTCACAGTAACTTTAAAGGAAGATAGTCACAGCAGGTTAAAATATACAAATGTGACTTTATACTTCAATACTCCAGGATTAAAAAATAACATCAAACTGTACTCACAAGTTCTACCATAAGAAAAACCAGAGAATTTCTTTAAGCTGTCCTTGAAATATTAGATTCTTCATAGGTTCACATTAACACCCAAACTGAGTGCTTTTTTGCAACAAATTATGAAGTTATCAGTATCAGATGTAGGCAGTATCAAAGATAGAAGTGTTAATATTTTGTTTGCTCTTGAAAGTATTGGGTTGGTTTTGGCTGTATACAGTGCTGTGAACTTTTTAGAAAGAAAGCCAAACCAAAATTTTTTATTTGGTGTGGAAGAGGGCTTTATTATTCTTTAGTTCCTGGGCGTTTTAATTCTGTATTTCTTGATTCATCTCTAAATTTTCCATTTAATAGATGCATTTTATCCATCTAATACAGTTTGACATCCTGCTTTATCTGAGCAACAAAATTGTCACTGTGATCTCTGTTTCAAAAATGTAGGTGATCTTTTAGAGATCCCTGCACATCATGAAAAGGCTTAAGCAAATTTATTTTACCTATATCTAGGTGTTTGAATTTAAAATATAGTGACCAAAGTTTGTTCTCTAGTCAGTAAAGGAATAAGCACATTTCTAAAGAATAAATTAGACCTCAAGTTGTTTAATCACCTTCTGGATAAGCTCATTCTCCCCATGACTCTGTCTGGAGCTTATGGCAATTATACATCTAACTTGAGTGCCTGACACAGGTACCTAAAATTAGATGAGATGAAACTGTGCCCAAGAGTTTGCACTTAGCTCGATGTTCCTTTCAGTACAGTCTGAAGATGAAATTTAGAGCTTCAAAGAGCAGGTGGAAACAAAAGTATGAGAGTTGGCATTAGGTAAAATTTAATCATCTTCTAAAGTCAAAGCAAAACTTTACCAAAGATCTTGACACAGATTGCTTTGATATCTAAAGCCTGTGTAGAGTATGACAGGATGTCAGTGCCACATGAGTAACCTTGTAGATCAGATGTCCTAAAAGTGGATGTTTTATAAATGGTGAAAAGATCAAATGCTGAACATAATGAAAACGAAACAAAAGCTATCTGCCCTGTCTAAGCCTTCCATTTTGAATTGCTTAATAACAGTCTTGGAATATCAGACTTCAACCGCTGGAATAATTTTTAAATTTTGTAGAGAACATAGTTGCTTCAAATTACTAGTAGAAAAGTTGGAGGTGCTTAATCTATTATTTTTATATTTGCAGGTTTTAATCCCAAAGGGGTTATGTTTTCTTAAAAAATTCAAAATGAGATTTTTCTCTTAATAGAACTCTTCTTTTATGACAACATGTAATTTTAAATAAATGCTTGCTATCTTCAAATTGAAACAAATTATTTTATTTTAGATCAAATGTTTTTGTTTTTTTTTTTTATCCAAATTTTTTTCATTTATTTCGGTGGCTACCATAACGTACTAAGGAGGTTGTGAGCTCAAGAATCTTACACTATAGAGAGGAAAAACATTACAGAGCAGAAACATCAGGAAGTTGCTGTTGCCTTGCAGTGAAACACAGACCTGTCTCAGATGTTACAAGACCCTGCTACTTGCAGTTGGCAATGTATTTGACTAACATATTTGAAGGGAAAGCACATGTTCTGCTTGAAACGACCATTGCTTGAGTCAGAATAGTTTCTCTTAGGAAGTGTCTGACCTATCTTTGTGCTGGGAGCCCCGTATTTCATGAGTGACAATATGGAGTTTCTTTTAAACGATAAACAAACCAGAATTTCGGGTGAGTTTCTTTTTTCTTTGGCTTGATTTTGCTGTGTTCTTCTCAAAAGCATGCTGAAAATTTAGGTAGACAGGAAATCTTATTTTAAATAACTGTGGCCTGTAAAATTTTTCCATAACACATCTACAGTGGCTATTTTCTGGTGAGAGAGAGTTCTGTACTGCAGCTTGTTTCATGTAAACCTGCATACCAATTATAAACCACTTCACTGCATCTCGCTGAAAAAGTCCATTAGAAACAAAAGCAATTTCTTCTGAGTACAGTCCAAAGTATTTGTAGTTAATGTTGCTTAGCCTGAACTTTGATGAATAATTTATTTTTATTCTCTTGGGCTTGTTTCCCCTGTAGATGTGTGCATGGTACCTGCTTGCCGATCAATGCGTTTTCATACAGTTGTAAATGCCTGCAGGGACATGGGGGAGTCCTCTGTGATGAAGAGGAAATGCTGTTTAACCCCTGCCAATCCATCAGGTGTAAACATGGCAAATGTAGGCTTTCAGGACTTGGGAAACCATATTGCGAATGCGGCAGCGGATACACGGGGGACAGTTGTGATAAAGGTAAAAAAAATCCATTCATGTTGTTGTGGTCTTAGAAAATAGGCTTTTTTAGTAAAACATGAACAACCAAGCACATGAACAGCCAAAAACATGACCAATTTTTTTTTCCACAACACACACATTTGTTGCTTTTTTTTCTACCATAAGAATTTATCTTGATGAGAGAAAAATCAAGCCTTTCCCATGAATTTGTTTACATTTTGAGGATTTTTTCATCAAATGTTTTGCTGTGAAAACATTTCTTTTTTTTTTTTTTTTTGCCTTTATTCAGAAACACATTTTTGCTATATTTAACTATTACCTTTTACCTGCTGTATCTTTCTGTATTTATTGTTCCTCTACCTTCTGCAACTGAGAAGCCAAATCCAATGATTCTGCTCCTAGTTTTATCACAAACTCTACTTTTGACCTCTCAGCTTCAACTGATTTATCACAGCGAATTATGCAGGTGAGATGGATGAAAACAGGATGACTTTTCCCCCCACCTTTTTCTTTTTCCTTTGTCTATCAAAGCTCTCCCTCTCCCTCTCTTTCCCTTACCCCAGATGGCATTTATTTTGTATTGTACATAGATGTGAATAGAAGAATATGGTTGTAGAACTTTTAACAGATGTCTCATTTTTAGCTGGCTTTATACCTCAGTAATTTATGAAGTTAGCGGAATGTAACTTATATTAAATAAGAGTTTGAATAATATTAAACTCTAGGTCTAATAAATTAAATTGCATGCTCTCTGAAACATTTCCCTATGGTAAACAGAACCAGCTGCAAGCAATGTAGGAACAGAAGATGTGTATTTTTATAAAAGAGGAAAAGATTTAAGCTTCCAATTTTCTTGTCATTGTAATAGCTTCGTATTTATGGTTTACATATACATAATATAAGCTTTACCGAAAATAGGAGGTATAGGGAATGAAACCCAGCATTAATCAAATTACGTTTGGTAGAACCACTAGTTTCCAATATACAGTCTCAGTCAAACTTTAAAATACCAATCCCAACTGCAAACAGTAACACAGCATCTTCCTGCGCTACACATTCCTGCGTCTCAAAATTGTATCTCTTATTTTAAATGTTGTTTCCCACAGAAATCTCTTGTCGAGGGGAACGAGTCCGAGATTACTACCAAAAGCAGCAAGGATATGCTGCGTGCCAGACGACCAAGAAGGTATCGAGACTAGAATGTAAAGGCGGGTGCTCAGCCGGGCAGTGCTGTGGGCCCCTGCGCAGCAAGAGGCGGAAATACTCCTTCGAGTGCACTGACGGGTCGTCGTTTGTGGACGAGGTGGAAAAAGTGGTGAAGTGTGGCTGTACAAATTGTCCCTCCTAAGTGTCCCTGTCACACTTGTCTTTTGAAAATGTTGTATACTTATTGACCGTGTCGGACTAATTAATGCTTCATAGTGGAAATATTTGAAATATATTGTAAAATACAGAACAGACTTATTTTTATTATGAGAATAAAGACTTTTTCTTCATTGAAAAAAAGATTCAAGTGCTTGAACTGAGACTTCTCGTACCCAAGAGGAGCTTTGAAGAAAAAAAAAAAAAAAAGACCTGGTAACATTGCAGCAGAGATGGGAAACTTTAACTGCTTTTAACATGGATTCTTCTTTATAACATGCTGAAGATACACTGACACTATACACATGTGACTTTCAACTTAACAGCTCAGAGATGAGATGCTGACCAGAACACGAGACTTGTTTTTTCACTTTCGTATCAGTCTATTTTATTGTCTTGACAGACCATACCAATCACTTACCTATGGATGAGGAAGCTTTATGAGCAAAAAGAATCAGATTATACAGAAATAACTATTGTTTGAAACACATTTTGTCTTTTGGAATTATTAAGCATCTTGAGAAGATGGGGTCTCATTTAATGAATGGGAAATGGGAGATACAAGAATATACTATAATCCTGAAATCTCCTGATGATGTGTACTTTTATGTCAGCATGTTAGCAAAAGAAGCATAAAAAAGTGTTTATCTTCCCTTTTACAGTATTAATTTTTTGTAATATAAATGTTCTGGGGATGATAAAATAGATTATTGATGGATAAATTAGTAATAATATGGATTTCTGTTTCTATGAGTTCTAAACAACTCTATACAGTATTGGGTTTCATTGAGAAATATTTATTGTATCAAAGTACATTGTACTTAACCCTTTTAGGCCATCCCTTTTACTGTTTTTCAATGCTTTAATATATATTAATTTATATTTGTCCCAGTATTTTTGTAATTTGTTTTTAAAGGACTTAAAAATCAGGATTTTTTTGCAATAGAACTAACGTAGCATGTCGTCTTGGGGTAAATGTTTTCAGTCTGTTTTTTTCCTTTTCCATTCCCTTTTCCTTAGAATCAGACCACTTGGTGTCACTGAATAGAAAGTGGTGACAATTTGTGGTTTCACATACAGCAGATATTCAGGACACCTTTCAAGAACCTGTAATATATGACAGAAAATGTCTTTACACTAGATGGCAATTGTAGAGAAGTTAATTTTCCCTATATACAGTACTTACAGAAAATAAGATGGCGTGTAGAAAATTACATTAGAAGATAGATCTTTATAAATTAATATTCCCATGGAGCTCCTTACCTTTTTTATAAAAAAGAAAAGAAGACTGTGCTATCAAAAACTGTGATTTTCCCCAAATAATAAAACTACTTTACTGCCCTAATGTTCCCCATGTTAACATGTTGCTGCTAAATTATAATGTAGAATTGGTAATCAATAGTGGGTTGTGTTCTTTCAGTAAAACCCAGGGTACCCTGTAAAAATGCAGATGTTTTTTCAATTTTATTTTATTATTTTTTTTACAAAAAAGTTAGATGTACATGTGTAATGCAGTGTGCTTTGTCATATTTGGACTGATATCAGTAATGCTACTGATGTTTGTAAATTAAACAGATATTTACTTCATTAACAGCTTTTATTTGTATTCTTCTGAGAAATTTAAATTGTCTAGCAGCCTTTAATTAAACATCTGTCACAAAGAATATTTGGTAAAAACCAGAGTGAAACCCAAGCCTAAATCTAGTGTATTCATTGCTGAAAATTTGAAGAAATAATTTATTTGGGATTATTACACCTAGAGGCAGTGACATCTGAAAATGTCTGTGCATTATGAACTCAGGTGAACTTATGCCAAAACTAAGAAAAGACTTATAAATAAAGTATACTGCAGGAAAAGGCAAATTGAGTCTAAACTAATACTTTAATGGTTATAAAAATGGCAGTTTGACAGTTGTTCTAGCAAGTAATTTGATTCTTCAGAGGGATTCATTTTCACTAATCTTTGGCTAAGTATTTTAAATTTAAGCAATTGGATGAGATGATACTTAACCAGGTTTATCTTCTCTAATATATTTTTACAAATAATTCTGTGTTCATTTTGCTTATTCTATTTTGTCTAAATATCCAATGAAACAGCCTTTGGTTTGAGGACTTCTCTGCAGTTTCTGTGACTGCTAAAAAATCTGCTGTAAATAGGGGTAGCTTTGAGGAGAAAGAGGACATTTTTGCCTAACAGTCCTTAAACAGTATTCTTGGATATGGAAAGATCTCTTGAAGATCAAAGTCTCTGTATCTAGAGCTGGATTGCTTTCTGTTTTCATATTGACAAAGAAAGATGAACTTTGCAATGGTATTCAAGCAATACTGGCAGCTACTGGTGATCTGGAGGTTATCAGGAGAGGAACTTTTTGTGATGTCCAAGCAGAACTAATAAACCTCATTGGAATTGAAGAGAAGAGAAGAGAAGAGAAGAAGAGAAAAGAGAAGAAGAGAAGAGAAGAAAAGAAGAAAAGAAGAAAAGAAGAAAAGAAGAAAAGAAGAAAAGAAAAGAAAAGAAAAGAGAAGAGAAAAGAAAAAAGAAGAGAAAAGAAAAGAAAAGAGAAAAGAAAAGAAGAAAAGAAAAAGAAAAGAAAAGAAAAGAAAAGAAAAGAAAAAAGAAAAGAAGACACCTATCCAATACCCCAAAACCAAACCCAGCTTTGTCACCTGCCCCTCTGAAGAAAGACAAGGCATCTACATCAAGGGGTGATTCAACTCTCCTTAGCCCCCTTTCTCATCTCCTCAAGCATCACATAGTGCCACTGTGCATGACAAGAGAGAACTTCCTCAGTGGGATGGGTCACTCCAACATCTTTCTAATACCTAAATCAAGTTTCTTGTAATACTGCTATAATAGGCTGCTTTGTACCTGTATTCCCCAAAGGGGAAATGAGGATCTGAGGGAGCTGTCACTTTAGGTATCACTACCACAGTGGAGAATTTAGTTCACTGCAGAACACTCCAGGCACAGGTTTTCATTCAAAAACATAACTCATGCAGCTTTTAACACAGAGCTTAGGGATTAGGTTTTCTCCTTAGGTGTCTGCTACCTCGTCTAGGAATCACTGTCATAGAGTTTGCTTTTAATGTATTGAATAAAATCCATAAAATGCATTGGATCTGATACGACTCAGTATAGTGGCAAAATTCTCACTTCAGTTTAGCACTGCATACAATTTGAATTCTTCTTTCATTAGAAACTAAGAAAAATAAAACTTGGAGATTCCATCATTTTCTGACAGTATTCTTAAAAGCTTTAAAAAAGAGAAAACACATGAATGCTGCTTAATTTGTACTGGTTCATGCACAGCTCTCACTGTCATCTCACGGATGACAAAATAGTGAAAGAGCATGAAAAAAGACCATTCTTGAATAAAGCTAACAAAGTCATTGCTCTTTTGTTAACACTGAAAGTCAATTCAGAACAGCAGCTCTCACACATGGAACCAGATTCTCCAGTCTATATTAACTTTTCTGGGGCAGATGGATATTTGAGGAATAAAAACAGTGTTCTAAGCAAACCAATGGTGGGCTATGAGCAAGCTTTGAGAGATACAGTTCATTTTATAAGATCTATTGTAGTAACAATTTTGTCTTCAGAATACTTTTTATTGCCATAGGGGAATACCATGAGACTTAGTATTACAAGAATCGTTGTAATATGCGGATGCCCTGTGTAGGTGCCACAACCAATATAACACTCATATGATGTTATGAAGGCATTCACTTGGAAAGAGGAGCATGCAGAGGTTTTGTAATGAAAAGTCTGGTGAGCTCGATAATCCACAGTGTACTTGCAGGGATGGTAGCAAGGCACTAGAATGGATGTATTGTCACTGTGTTAGTTCTGATGAGAGGGTGATAAGATGTGGTGACTAAGGTGATGACTAAGAGATGAGAAAGAGAGTTGTGTGTTATGGAAAGGAGCTCACCATTAAGAAGAAAATGCCCAGAAGTTTTGGAAAACTCAAGTCTTGGGGGCTGTTTGTATTGAAGCTCTTTGGGAGCTTTATCTGTTGCTGCTTGAAACTTATATGTTTTTAAAAAAACCCTTTACAATTCAGACAAACACACACTTGATATTTCTGTCTTGAGTTAACCCTATTATTCGAGGAAAAGTGTATCTTTTAAAGCAATTCAAAATCCCATCTTTTGGTTCCTTTCTTCTCCTTTCGAAGCAAGTGTTATTCCTGCAGTAGCTCATTAGGCATGCGAGTGTCTGTGCTTCAGCTATCCCACCTTATAGTGGAGAGCCTGGCACATCACTTCAGCTCCCATAAAGTGCAGTTCACCAGCTGAGCCATTCAGGATTCTTGGCTTTTAGAAGTATCTATACACAGAGCTGGTACCTCCAATATATTTAAGATTCCTGGAGCAGAAATCAGAAAATCATCGGTAGTTGTGACTATGTAGGGGCTGTCAGGAGTACAGTAAAACTGAAGTGTTTGCCTGCATGCCTGGAGAGCCTGCTCTTTCACTGTGTTCTTTATGTATTGTATTCTTTATGTATTGTGTTCCTGGGAGAGCGGGAAGTCATGCTCATCCTTTCTAAAATATTTTAGAATAGAGGGATTTTGTGTCCTTCTGTAAATAAGTTGTCTAGGCTGGAAATCATCGGCCTCTTTGGCCCTCAGCCAGGTTAAACTGTGTATGTATACCTTAACATCAACCATCATATTGGACACCAACAGATCCTGATGTTAAAAAAATGAATAAATCTTGCTCTCAGTTTAATAAAACACAGATGGGAAAAGCAAACTAAACAGAGAGTTAACAGCTCTATTCACTAGTCCCCTGGGCTCCATGTGATTAAATCAGAGATGGAGGGTATGTTCCTGCTGCTGCTGTTCTGGCCAGTGTCCGTAGGGGTGATGGCCAGCAAAGGAGAAGCACTCTGTCAGAGCTGCATGTCATTTGTCAAGCTGAGAAAAAACAGTCATCTCACTGAACAGCAAGACTTCTGGCTATCCACAGTCCCAGCAAATACGCTTCAGCTCTACAGCATGACACCCATGCTGCAGGAATTTTGCTCAGCCATGGGAACAGGCTTTAAAGCTGTCTCCCAGATCCACAACTTTATTTCAGAATGCTGATCTTAGTAGTGTTTTCTGGTCTTTACAACTCCATTCTTTTATTTCATTCCAGATTAGAGGTAAACTCTAGTTCTGCACATTGAGCCTCAGTACTCTCAATCACTGCCCTATACTACATACAGGAAATTAAGACTTGTTTTTTTTTGCTCCTGCTTTAGGTATTCATTAACATTTGTAGAGGGATCAGAAGACCTGCCTTAAAGAAGGTTATACATGCAGCTACAGAGATAAAACATCTTCATGGCTTTTATAATCCAGAAAATGTTAAACTAGCTCCTCTAAAACAGTCTGACAGCCATAGAGTGATATAAATTTATTTATTTTATGGATTTGTAGACTCAGACCAGGGGAATTGTTATCTGCTTTTGTCTCCTGCTACTTTTACTTTTTTAAAATTCCTTTTAGGGTACTTTCCATATCACAAGAGACAAGTAAAGATAGAATTAATGTCCCTGGGTTGCTTATTCTGACATTAAAGTTCCTTAAAATGATCCAGTAGCCTTTCTTCAGAACATTTTTCTTCTTTCTCATAGTTTTTAACATTCTAGGCTTCAGTCTGTTGTTTCTATGAAACTTTGTCAACTTTGTTTAATTTCCAGAACAGATTTAATGCTTCCCGAGAGAGGAAAAGGATACCTTTTTTTTCCTGCAGCTGTGCCTAAAATCTCTCATAGAACATCTTTAGAAGTGTGTTTTCTTTCAAAGTCCTCTGAGACTAGGTTAACTTGAACTGGTTTTACTGCAAATTTGTTGGTTTTTTTTTCTTTTGCTTCTGATTATCTTTATTTATTTAATCACATTTATGTGTTTCTACTATGGTAACAGCAATAAGAGGAGTAGCTTCTGACTTGTGCTTTAGAAGTTGCTTGCTGTTTTGAAATAGCAAGTTTAAAGAGTCTGAGGTTTGCCTGTTCTCTCTCCCCTTTCCTTTTTTTTTTTCTTTTTTTTTCTTTTTGGTTTTGTTTTGTTTTGTTTTGTTTTGTTTTGTTTTGTTTTGTTTTGTTTTGTTTTGTTTTGTTTTGTTTTTTCGCTGGATCTCCTTCCCTAACAGTTCACCCATTTTTGTGTAGTTTTATATTTATTTTGTAGAGGAAAGGTAAGAACATGGGAAAATACCAACAGTAAATAAAACTGACCACAGAAGACACATAGATCTACACAGAATATCCACAGCAAGGTCATGTGGTACAGCACATACTCATCTGCAGAAAAAGATTCACTATTTCTCTAAATTAAAAAATAAAAAAGGCAAACAAAAAAAAAATGTAATGAGAAACTTTGAAAAGCAGCTTAAATGTGAGAAGCAAAAGATTTAAGTCTCAAGTGATCAAAACAGTGCTCATCATTCATTATCACAAACCACAGACCAGCCGTTGGCATTCACGCTTTCTCTCCTGCTCCAGGCAGTGCAGACACCAGTTGCTTCTCCCTTTCCCACCCACCTGACTCCAGGCCTGACTGTGCCTGCCATTCCCACAGCCTTCCCAGATGACACTTCTCTCCCTTTTGCAGAAATTCACAGCAATCACCTTCCTGCATGTGCCTTCCCTAAGGTAACTTAAGGCATCCAGTCAGGGCAAAACACCATGCTGGTGATGGAAAGAACACTCTCCAACTAATTAACATTCAAGCATTTAAAAATCAAGTGTTACTTATTAAACTGTTATGGCAAAGTGCTAGAACCCATCAGTGGGAACTGTGGCTGTCAAAATATTTGAGTAATAAAATTCCCAGTCTATGTGGGACATGGAGAATGATGCCTCTTCATTTTCATTCTGAAAAGCAAATGTAACCAGGTTAATTGAAAGGAAGGGTAAAGAGACCTAGCACTCACTACAAATTTGCTCAGCAATACTACAAACACTACAAACAGAAAATATGCCCCAGTTTGTCTGTTTTGTTTGGGTTTTTTGCTAAGAGAAAAAAGAATAAATAAGAAAGTCAAATAAGTAAGGCATGCATGCCTAGGAAATAATGTTAAAAAGGAACCAGCTCTGGCTATATCAAACTGTCAGGCAGTGAATTCACAAGGGAGTTCACTGCTGCAATTGCTTGTGGGTAACAGACATGTATTTCCAAGTTTTTTTAGAAAAACTACCTACAGCCCAGAAAACAGTGACCAGCTACTCAAATCATCCTACTTCATACGGACATGAAAGGACTGTTTGGGAATGAGTTCTTTTAGCAAAAGTGATCAAAGTTCATTTGAATTTCATATGGTAATTAACAGACTTGTAAAATGCAGGAAAACAACAGTATTGGATGAGACAGAAGAAAATATTACAGATTTGAGACATCTAGGGCTAGATTCACTGTAGATTCAAGCTGCTTCAAGCTATTTCAGTGATGCAAAGCAGCTGTAAACCCTACTCAGCTGGCCTGGAGCCACTGCAACTCCTATCTGTTAAAAGAAAAGGAGTTTTCAGTGCACCAGACCTGGGTTTGGAACTGTGGTCTGTCCTGCAGCCTATTGGCTAAAGGAGCAACCACTTGTTTTGGGAAAACTTTGGGAAAACTTTTGGGAAAACTCTCGCTCAGCTCTACCCGCTTCTCCATTTAAGTGATGCTGAGGTTCTGTGGGAAAGGAGGTTGCTCTTCAGTGCTGCACTCCAAGCTGGCGAAGAGAATTGGCAATTCCTCCACAGCAACAGCAAACAAAAATGAAAGACAGGATGTCTGTAACCAAAAAAATAAAATTGAGTACTATTGTAGTAAAACTGCTTCTAGTGAAGTCATTTCTTGAAGTCATTTCTTTAATATTCTCTCTTAAAGACTCACTTAATTGTGGCTCCATAGGAAAGCATTATGGAAAACAGATTCTTCTTGTAAAATCTTTAGTGTGTGTGTTTATATTCACAGACATATAAGGGTAGAAAGGGCATACTTTTTTTGTTTGTTTTTCAGGATATGAACCTATTCAGGCTTTTTGGCTCCCCTGAGCAGCTCTGAACAACAACAGGTATGATTAAGAATTCAAGGTAGCTGGCAGCAAGGAGGTTTGACCTAATCTGTCTTGACTTTGCACTCTATGCATTTAAATGCATTTAAATGTTACAGTGGAACACACTGTAGTTCACTGGGGTACAGCATATCTAATTTAGTCACATGCATGTACTGAAATAGCTGTGCGCACATGGAGATCACTTCTTTTTTTTTGCAGTTTTTAGCCAAATTAGAGGATCAAAGCCATGCAAAACCTTCTATAATGAAACTTGAAGCCACATGTAATGAAACCAGATAGTTTTTCCTTTCTGATGTAAAGTCTTTCCTGTTTTCAGGCCTTATTATAAACCTACATCTTGGTCCAGTCTGTAACTTGGTCCTGCTTGGATTAGCTTTGCAAACAGTTTGATGAATCTGGGATGATTTATAGCTGGAGGTAGAAAGAAAACAAACAAAGAACTTAAAGTTTGGCCTGCTTTATACTCAAAATCAAGCGTAACCTCCCACTGACTCCTTTTGGATTTTTGTGTCTTTTCAAATCCCAGAAGGAAAGCACCCCACTAAATCCTGAATCCAGCACGGAAAAGATACTACAGTGGTAAATGTAAAAGTAATCTTCATAAATATCCTTCCCTTTTCTGGGAAATTTCCATTTAAACTTAAATGAGGGCTTCGTACAGAAGGAGATTGAGGAAAATATTTCCTTCTTAATACGAAGCGCTGAATGTACTCATCTTTGTTAAGAAGACAAGAAGTACATCTATCAAAGAGCACTTTATCCATGCTATCCACAAACTTGTTCATTCACTTTTAATTCCACTTAAAAGGAAGAAGACAAATATCAGCAGGGAGCTGTTTAGCTGAAGGAAGTGTGACATTCAGAAAAATCAATAGATTTGCAAAGAGAGCATGGCTTAAACTTAGCAGTGAAAAGAATGTGAGTTATAGAAGCTCTAAGGGTTCCTATTTCCTATCTGCTTCTAAGTCTAGTGAGTCTAAATTCAAGATATGTCTTCAGGGAACAAGGTGATATCTGTGAAGAATAACCTACACCTTTATTTCATAACATGGCTTCTTTCAAAAATGCTTCTTTACTGGGCCGTATTTTTCCTCAGAAATTGTGCTGGCTCTTGGCATTTCTATCTGTTACCACTGCAGCTGCACCAGGTGACACTCTTATCTGGGCCAGGCCATCTTTGCTTTCAACATCAGCAAGCAGAAGGGGAACAAACCAGTCCCACAAGAAACAGCTGTGCAAAATACGCCTTAAGCAAAATCTGAATAAACAGACGCTTTGCTCCTCTGGACCGCTGTGGGTGACACTCTGTCCCCCTTAAGGGAGAAGCTCAAAGAAAGAGCTGATTTAAGTTGTTTGTGTATTCCAATATTTGACCCAAAGGAATGCAATATATATTTGGACACACCTTCATTCCCATATAACTAGAAAATAAAAGTATAAACAGTCACAGATCTTTAAAAACATAGTACTGAAGAATCTCTGATTCTTGATAAAAAAGCATTTTATGATACGACCACAGAAGTGTGGCCCTACACAAGTCTAAACCCACAATTCTTTCCATTATCAAAATTTTATTCCTGAGCTAAGAGGATTTCAATCTGTATCACATTACAATACATTCAACATTTAAAACATCTTTTTATTTAAAGGTATCCTAAACAAGAGATCAATGCATATGTTACAACGGGTCATGTTTCCTATTATTATCAATAGTGGTCACTTTCAAAGGGCAGATGGACAGTTGAGGGTCAGAAATACTGCCATGAAATCTATCCACACCTTGTGTAAGGTCAATCATGCACAAACCCATTTAACCAATCTTTAAAATACACATGAATCCTTTAACTCATTCTAGATCAAAATGCTGGTTTTCATCCATTTGAGGCACGAACAAGTATATAATGGATTCTGAAAAATTCCACATAATTATCCTGGCTGGATGTGAAATTTCCTTCCATCTTTGATCTATAATGTAGTAATGTGTCAGCTCTACCAGAGTAGTTTTATGTGCAGGAAATAAGACAAGCTGAGTAGCTTCATGGTTAATTGATTAAAAGGTTCTAAAGAAGGTGCAAGATCAAAGAGCAACTTAATGGTTTTATGTTACTCTAGAGAACTGTTGGTCCACTTGTCTGACAAGACTGACCTTGGGCAATGAAGTAACAGGCAATTAAAAAAAATTGCAAAACTAAACCACCGATCATATTTATCTAGTTCAGCATCCTTATTTCCTACAGCATGTATTAGGTTGGACATCCCAGTGCTCTTAAGACAGCTTCATTTTGTTAGCCTTTTATGCTATGTGATCTAAATATTGAGTACACAACAACAATAAGAACAACAGAAAAAACACCACAAAATAAATAAAAAACAAGAAAAAACCTTTAGAAACTCAGAATCATGAAATGCCATGCCACTGGTTAAAAAGTATGAAAACAAACAAATGTGAAACTATAGCTGAAGGACAATTCCTTGTAGAGTCCTTGATCTGTGGAATCACTGAGCTCCCTTGGTGTCTTCACTGGACTGGGAACTGATGACACCTTGTAGTTTACAAGATTGGCCCATTTTAAGAAGTACATTAGGGAATGGGAGCAGCTCTGAAGTAATATAATTGCTTAAAATAAATGGGATTAAAAAAGAAATAAATAATGCATTGACTTTTAAAGAAGAATTTAAGAGGGCCATTCTCTAAATGACGCTTTAAACCACTATACTTTCTGGTTAGACTGTCATCACTAGGCCATTCAAAACTCTCATGAGCACAATTTGGTTTATGTCTCCTGAATACAAGCACGATACTTACACTGAGGTAAAAGAGAAATACTGAAAATGTCAGGGAAATAATGGCAAGACCTGATACAAAAAGGTTTCCACAAGCTGCACCGTGACCAGAATCCAAATTTTTCTGAGTTCTGATAGAGTGTGGTGTTTTCTAGTAAAAACCAGATAATATTTTGCTTTAATTGAACAATTAGGATAATCAGTTAAGACACCAATATTAATAAGACTGGAGTTAGGCTCAATCTGGCACTCTATTCTATTCCAGTCTGCAGTGCTTGGACTTCTGGAATACAGTAATGCTTGCTAGCCAGAGGCAGCCTCCCCTTCATGCAGAGATGGCTTCATAAGTCAAAGGCACATTCACACTAAAAAAAAGACCCCACATTTTCCTCTTCTGTATAAATCTCGCTCACCCCAAAACCAAGGTACTCTTACATGTTTTTCCATGCATTATTATGGTTTCTATGGGTAATCTTGTCCCTCCCCAACAAATTCTCACCTCTTTACTGTGAAGCAAGGCCAGCACTGCCACTATTTCCACCTTAACAAAAAAAGAAAACTCCTCCATGTATTTCGCTTTCCTTCAATATCATCAGGAGACCTTGCCCATGTGGCAAGAGGTATCACAAGATGCTCACCACTCAGAGCAAATGAAGGCATCATTGAATCTGAAAACAACTTCCCTTGAAGGAAAACTATTCTGTTAAGAGACGCTTAGAAAAGGACTTCGATGGTCTGAACTATTGGAAAGAGAGAGAGTCACAGGAACTATCACAAGTCACGGCATCTTGGGGAGACTCCTCTCATCTGTGGATTATAAATTAATTAATACATCTGACCAGTGTGTTAGTGACACTGTACTATGCTCTACCATTAATGTCTTCTATTTACAGAACATGACTTTCAGGTCAAAGATGTAGGAGTTCCCTGTTGTTCTATTTACTTAAAATAAACAAACAAACCCCTACTACTGCTCCTGCTGGCCTGCTTCACTTCACAAAGAAGAATATCCCACTTGAGCTGACCAGCTGACAGCTCTGCTAAGTGCCTGATAAGCTGCCTGTCCTGGGTCACCACTGAGTGGGAACTTCTGAGCTGTGTAATGGGATTAGCTTTCCCACACCATTCCCAGAGAGCGCATTGTTGAAAGAGGAATAGTTTTATTCATGGCAACAAGTCAAACACAAACCCTTGGCAAGTCAAAATAAGAAAAAATAAACAAACAAATGGAGTTTTGGCAGATTCTGGGATTTGCCCTATTTGAAATTTCTTTTTAAGCTGATGAAGAAGTTGACTGATCTGGAATGGGCCACTACATTTACAATAGAGCTAAAGAGTAACTCATTAAAGACTCCTCTTTTGTTTTGATAAAAGATCTTTCATTACCTCTAAGCCCTTTCCTCCACAAAGATCCTAAAAAAACCAATCCCAACTCAGCAGCACATCTTTGGGATGAGAAGGAAAAATACTAACCGCTAAACTTTCTGTGGAGGAGTCTTGAATTAGTAATTTTGTAGCTTTGCAAGTACAAAGGCAGGGAATTTTTGTGATTTAAGGGCATCATAATTTTCAATGCACAAATTCCCTTTATTGGAGTATAAATGGTGCCTTGAGGGCACATAACAGCATTGAATTGGGCCTGGCAGAATCGGTTTTATTGTATTCTACTGTGCAGAAACAATTCCTTCAGTAAAATTGTCACATGACATTTTTTAGCCTGCTCAAGTTCAGTCTTGTTGTTGTAAATTACTTTGTAGTTGAGAGGTATATCCAAACATCTGTACTTAATACTGTCTTGAAACTTTTCTTTTATAATCTAAAACTCTTCTCTTTTTGTTTTGCTCTAGCCACTTTTGAGGCTCATATTTCCACTATAAGCACTTTTCACAATTCTTTTCTAAATCTCAATTTCATTTTCCAAATTATTCTGCTTTACTGCTTAACAGTACTGCAAAGGGACCCATTGGGAATGGCACTTCCTTTTTTGTTTATCTAAATGTTCTGTGGATCTGATGGCTTTCCAGTGTCTTGTTACCAACAGATTGTCACTGAAGATTTGATTGTCACCTCTCCTTTTTGGTGCTTCTATTTTTCACAGTGAACCTGTTGCCACATCTGTAGTTTAAATGTGCATTTGGACCTTACACCTTTTCAGCCTGGTGAACCTCTCACAGTTTTGTTAGTGATTATGGTATCTTCAAATTTTTTGTTTATGCACCAACCAAGCACCTGGGGAAGCAGGGCATCATGTGGAGCCTTAAATCTTCACAAACTGAGAGGCTGGGTGAACATTGCTGGGGCAGAGGTAGCACTGTAGGGATTAGCAAAAAGGTTATGAAGACATACTAGCTCAGCTGGAATTAATTTGGGAAAGCCGCATACTACATAGTGTGATCTTAAGTCCAAAATATCTCTGGATCTTGCAAAAATAAGAATTTTCTCTTATTAAAATAACCATTGAACTTTCAGATTGCACAGAGAATTTCTTGTACCTGCAGCCCGCACACCAGGAACTGAAGAAATACGGTGCTGAGCTGCAGTTAATAAGCTCAGTCAGACCTTGATGAGAGCTAATGAACTCCTACAGCTTCTTGCTGACTGTGTGGCACCATGCAGCTTTCTTGTCATCCTTTTTTTAATCACTTCAGGTCCACGGGTGTGGTGTTGGGTAGTTGCTGGCATGAGTCCATAGGCCTTATTAACACCAGAGCTCCTGCTCAGGGCACTGCAGGCACACAGTGCGCCTGGACCCATGTTGGCTCTAGAAGCACTGTGACATTTTCAGTTGCTCTATACCCAATTTCACAGCGTCTCAAGCACAGCTGATGCTCAAAACACATCTCCCAGGGTTTGCTCTACTTAGTGGTCAGGAAACAGCTGTAAGAGACTTAAAGATCATAACTGCCTCAAACACTGTTAAGATAACCGAAGGACTTTGCCCACTATGGCAAACTGGATAAAAAAGCAACTGCTCATCTGTGACTACCAAAACCACCCCATCCTGAATATGTCTCAGTGAATTCCTGGATTTTTGGGCAGTACGTTGAGCCACCTGACTGGAACTTGAGACAAGATAAAGGTGATACTATTGTCTGATTATCTCAAATTAGGAAGAGGTAAACAAGCTGGGGGAGCACAGATAATGAACACAAAGAATCCACAAGGAAAGCCAACTCAGCAATTCTGCTGAAATCAGCTCTGAGTGAGTCCAGCAGGGAGAGGACATGGCCTAGCAACTCAAGAGGAAGATTGAGCACGGGACTAATTAGCATTGGAAACAAGGACATCATTTAACCAATAGAGTAAGAGAAGTCTGTACCCAATGAGAATTGAGTCCTTTGTTTGCTAAAATGTATAAGTGGGGAGAAGTTTTAAGTAACCTCATGATCCCCACCACTAAGAACAGAAGAAGAGGACCACTGGGACACTGTCTGGATCCATGGGAGATATCTTTCTACTTAATCTGTTACTCTAATCCCTCCACTTTTTGTATTTCCTTCTATCTCTCTCTACCTCACATTTACTGTTAACTAAAATCCATTCTATTGATTTCAGCCTATGGTGTAGTTTGCACCTTAATTCAGGCAGAGGCATCTCTCTGATAATAATAATCAGATCTTAACAGCAGCACTCCAGAAAATTGTATTTATACCTGTAAAACTAAAGGAAATAGTTATATAAGCAGATTTTAAAATGCACACACATCAAAACCAGAATATGTAGATATGTTTGGGTCGAACTGTCAGATTCAGATAAAGAGATTTTTCTTAGCAATAAAATATCTGGTGCTTGCTTGCCAAAAGAGTGGACTAATCTTTTTTTCATTTTCCTTGTGACAAGGTCCAGTGTCTGAGAGTACTAAGAAATGACATATTACTAGCTGACATGTTGTAAGTAAAAGACCAGTTAAACAACAGAAACTAAAGAGTAGGTTTAAATGGTCATTGCCTCTTCAATTTAAGAACAAACTATTAAATAAATTCCTGACTACTACTGTAACTATCTAAAGCCAAAACATTAAAACCAGTGAGTGCAAAATCACACTTTAGTGAAGAAGGATAGTGTAAAATACTATTATTTATTCTGAGTCAAAGACATAATGTAAGTTCTGAATAGCCACTCATGCAGCACTCATTGCCCCTGATGGATAATTAGCATTCAGCAAAAATCACAGAGCATTAAAATATTTATTCAGACTAGAATGTATCTACTTAGAATAAACAAAAAAAACCAACCAACCTCCAGTTGCTGACCTAATCTTCCACAACTCTCTGCTTTTCTCTGCTACTTGGGGAACGCAGACAATATTTGTCCTAACAGATACAGTCCTTCTGAGACTGCGCAAGGACACCAGTGTATTTGCCACTATTCATCCCTCATTGATTGTTTTGCTTACCACAATTATAACACCACTGTTTGCTGAAGTGATCTTTAGAACACTGTACTAGAGTGCAAGATTGAATTCCACACTAGAAGTGTTCATGGGATCATTTTAGAACTGCATTCATGGTTTATATGCTAAATAAAATGGATGGATGCACAGAACGGAATGATACTGCAGGACTGAGTCTGCATTGCTCCCAAGAATATGTTATACCAATATATTCAATGGGGTACTGCACTTCCTAGATTGGGCTGGTAGTGAAAAAGGTGACATTTGAGTTTTGTGGATGGAAATCAAACAACCAGTGGCTTATGTGAGCATTCGAGAGGTCAGCCTAGAACAGGGAACAGACTGAAGTGGCCTGGCCAAAACTTGCATCTCTTTTCAGAATAGCAAAAGAAGTAAATAAATAAAGGAAATAGTAAATGAAGGAGGATAACAGGACAAAACACGGCATCTTCCATGTGCAGTAAAATTTCCATGTATAGTGTGAACCAGGTGACAGTTAGAAAGTACATGCTGGCTCACTGCCAACTGAAGTGCTTTGCATCACTGGTTAGAAAAAATGCCACAGTTTAAACTAACTGCAATTCTACAGAATGTCTAGAAAACTTAAAACCTGACAAAGTTCTGGCCTTCAAGGTGGTGGTATTGAGATTCTGAGAAGTGACAGCATTTTTCATTATCCAGTAAAAAAACCTAAAATATGTGGAATGACATAAACTTGTGCTGCTCATGATACAACCTTGAAAAATCCTGAGCAGAAAAGCTATTTGACAAGAAATAAAATTAGGTGATAGCAAATACTCAACCAACATAAAAAGTTGAGGGTGAGCTTGCAAGACTCCTACTGTGAATACTAATAGTCTCCTGAGGTTCAACAGGAGAACTCCCCATGAGAGAAATCTATTGAAAACTACTGAATATGCGGCAGTCATCCCTGGCTCAGGATGTTGCTGAATGGCAAAAGGCTGAAAGCTGGGAGAATACTCATGAGAAATGTAATATATAGCTGCTTTGGTTCGTGTACTCTTCCCTGGGCACCCTCTTCAGCTCTTTCAGACGGGACACTCAATGAACAGACACTATGATGCATTAATCTTTGATCTCCCCAGTGTTCAGTTCAACAAAAGTCAGACAGAATGCACAATAGTTTTGAAATTATACTTTTTGTGAGATGGCAAGTTCACAGTATTTAAATGCACAGTTTTCTTGTGAACAGAATTACCTTTCAGACTTGAACCTGATAGGAAATGTTGTACTGGTCACCTTTCCATACCTTGTCTCATGGCAAATAACTGCCCTGGCAGCCTCTTGGGAAATTTCCTCTTTGCCTCCCATTGTGTGTATCTGTTAGTGGAATCTATCAAGTTTCCAGGCTCTTGTATTCTTAGCCTTTCTGACAACACCACTACTCTTTTCAACCTATTCTTGAGATTAGTTTAACATCCACAGGGACATCAGCTGGAGATTCTCCAGTCAACCCATGCAGGGAGCACTGCCTATGCTGGCATTCAGCAACAGCAGGGAAGTCTGTGGCTGAACAGCGAAGTGAGGTACTCATTCCCCACACCTACCCTTCCCATCCTTTCCTTTGCCTTCCTCAAAAGTACACATGCTCACATTCTACTGTTTCAAACACAGACCACAGAAGTGTACTATGTTGAGCAAAAGCTTCTCTCCCTTCCGCCTTGCCCCCCTGTTCCTCTAGTTAATCATGTAATTTCTCTAGTCTCTAGCTTGTTACCCAGTCTCTTCTCATATCAAAAAGTAGAACTGTAGAAAACCAAAATTATATCTGAATTACAGGAACTAAAATCCATGAACAGACAAAGTCTAAAAGGCATGAGTTTGAAGACATTGCTGTGCTCTGCTTGCAGCTCACCTTCAATATCATAATTTTTTACTCCCCCCTCCCCCCCCCCATATTGCATTCTTTCTCAACACAACTCCAGTGCACTGTCCCCCCCTGCCCCACCTCCCAACTCCTTTCCTGGAAAGATCTTATTTTTGTTCTTTCTTTCCTTTTTTTTCCCCCCCTATTTATTTGTTTTACATAAATGTTTCAACTCATCCTCCTCCAAAATCCAGTAGCAAGAGACAGCAGGGCAGCCTTCCTCCCCCGCTTGCTAGTCCTGTGTGGACAGGGACAGAGGGGATATTGTCGAACCACTTTCTGAAAGAAGAAAATACAAAAACTGTTGCTACTATCACTACTATATTTGATTCTATCTTTATTATTTAGTCACAACTATTACCACAGCTCATCACCGTCACTACAGCCAGTACTTCTAGGCTTCTGAGACACCAACTTGAATTGAGTCTTATGAACCTTAAGCCTGTCTTTCAAACCTTCCCTATGTCTTAAGCAAAGATATTTTCCCTACCATGCCTGGACTTGTTATCTCAAGTGCCAGCTGTGCTTGCTGCATGGGAGACATTAAATGCTTTTGTGATGCAGTGCTCCCAAGCTGTGTGTGCCTCAGAGCACAGACTGATGCCTTTGCTGCAGCTCTCTGCTACGTCTGATCCAGCAAAGGGAACCTCATGGACTCGGGCAAAAGCTGAAAGGTCTGTAAACATTTTGAAAGACCACGTTGCACCTGGCCACAGTTTCTGCAGAAATACATTTGGTTAGCCAGCACAATTAGACCTCTTCCCCAGCATAATCTCTGCAGACCAAATAGTACAAGCACATAGGTTTATTTCTGCTGTTGGGAAGAAAAGACAAAACAAAACAAAACCACCAAAAAAAACCCCTCCAAAAAACCAAACCAAAAAAGAGAAAAAAACAAACAAAAAACAAAAAAAAAAAAAAAAAAAAAAAAAAAAAAAAAAAAAAAGAGAAAATTTATTATTGTATTTATTATTATTTGCATTATTCTGTCAAAGACTATAAAGTCCAGTAAACTTGCTAAACTTGCTCGTATTTAATACCTTCTATACTGCTACTGATCTGTGCCCTAGAGTGGGATAAAACTGGTAAAAAAATTCTTATCAAAGCACACATTTCTCTGACAAGTGTACTATAAAATACATTTTATTTAAGAAACTCCTCTATTTTGCCATCTTTGATATCTGAAGTAACAGAAAACTATTATTTTTCCGTTGTTTCTTCCTCTGAACGGAGGCTGCAGAATGCAGAGCAGCAGCTGTCTGGGAGGGAGCACAGAAGTGGGAAGGAAAGAGAGGGAATCATTGCCACCGAGTGGGGAAACACAAAACTGCAGCATGTACCTCAGCTGGCTTGGTTTTTTTCCCTCTATTCAACTCTGATGGGAAAACATGTCAATCAGCCCTCACAGCAGCACCCTGAAAATTAGGTGCAAGTTTTCAACCTTGCTTAATTATTTCCCTTAGCAGTATTTAAATTCTATTTATCCTGCCTTAGAAATTTAGTAGGAAGGGGTTTTTTCAAGTAATTATAGAAAAATCATCTAGTAACTACAGTTAGAGCTCATTCATGTCTGTCTTGCATTTAAAGAACATTATTGAATGAGAACTTTTTTATTTTTCTTAAAATCAAATTCCAAGTTCACAAAAGTCAGCAGGAAGAGAATAATGGCATTCTCTGCAGGGAAAAGAGAAAGGCCACACTACTAGTTTTTTTACTTGCATGGGACGGGATGTATCATATTAGATAAAAGTACCTGCAATATAAAAAATTGGTGAACATTTCTCAGTGCACCCAAAGTTGTGATAAAGTAGTAATCTTTTAATATCCTGTCCATTTTTTAAGGATAGATTCTGATTTAGAAAGAGAACATGTCGTTTCTAGATCTTTCACTTTTTTCTGTGATGTTGGGTACTGCTTTATCTTCAGGATTACTATGCTCACAGACACATTAATTCTTTTTCTACTTACAAATACCTGCATCTGTTTAGTGAAAAAAGTAGTTAATAAAAGTTTATACTCTGGGAAAATTTAGAATATCATTGCTATGCCCTAAAGCACTTGAGAATAATACTTGGATATCTCATGATGTGTTTGTCAGGTTTGAGAGGCAGCAGAGCCTGAGTTCAAGTCTGTACAAATCAGGCAAAAGCAGGCTTTCCATAACTCAATGAGCCTTCTATCATTGCTTTCAAAACCTTTCGTTAGCTTTGAAAACTTTGACAATTGTGAAATTCAGAGAAGAATTCACAAATCTATATCCATCTCCCCCTTTTCTTTCCTCAGTTGTTTGTCAACTACCTTTCTCTGAAACCATAGCTTTTTCCTTAACATTTTCCATGAGTTAGTGGTGACCATCAGGTCATCTTTGGTACATTCTGTGAATCTTCTTCTTAGGTGTTTAACTATGGAAATGCTCTGATTAAGACTCCTGAGACAAATTAGGAATGAAGATTCCAGTGAACAGCAGGGAGGCAGGAAATCAAGTATCATAAAAATCAAATTTAGTGACTCAAAGAAATAGAGGTTCCTAATTAATTTTCTTTTAGTAGGCTTGTGGGAATGGATGTCTCTCTGTAAACAAGCAAAGTACTTTTACAGAAGTAGCTGTGATTTTGCCAGCATCTGGATGATGGAATGGAATGAATTGTTCTTCCTGAGCTTCAGGAAGCCAGCTTCAGCATCACCAGAAAGAGCAAATTCAAACTGCCATTATTGATGGTGATATGAAAAGTTAGAAGAATCGGAAAAAACCCAAAGCCTGATAGGTCTCATTTTAATCCTAATTTCATTTTTTAAAGTAGTACAGTTCACTGAAGGGAGAGTATAATTGGTCTGCTTTGGCTTCTGGTAGTGATAGCTATCTACAGTAGACAGGAGCATTGGTTCTGTGTGGCCATGTGTAAAAGATGAATACAAGTACAACTAAATCATTGTAGAGCTGTTCTAAACACTTGTATAGGTAAAGAAAAATGAAACAATGATGAGTTAGCATTATTATATCTATATGGACATAACTTTTTTCTCACTCAACTACTCATGGAAAAACCTGAATTTTCTAATAATTTCAGATCAGTAGGATATCCTTGAGAACAATCAAAAAGCCTGGTGTGGAATTTAACTGCAGTTTTCCATGCAACTACTTGATTGTGCTCAGTCTTGCATCTTCTTTCATGAATCGTACCCAAAGCACCATGTCTGCCCACCAACAATGCTCTGTGTGCTGTGTACTCTGTGATACCCATTAGGAATCTCATTAAGTTTGTAAATTTGGGAGTCATGCCTCTATAAATTTTTGTTACCCCGAAACATCAAAACCTGAAAGGGTCAGTCTGTTTCTTGGGATCTTGCCTCTGAGTTTTACACAGGACTTTGATCTGCTAATCCAATGTCCTTACAGCATCTTAGCACTTAATAATAGCAATCAAATAATTTCTGGTGTATTACAGAAAAAGGGTAAGCAATCCAGTAGAATCAATGGGCTGTTATCCAGAATTGTTCAACTGAAGTGACGCTGTTTCACACCAATTTTCACTGAAGATAAAAGGGCATATTCACAGGTCCATCAACTTGACAGGCACTGAACTAATCATCTGATGCAGCACTTGTCAATGAAAGTGCCTGGAGCATTTAATCTTTGCAGACAAAACCTGAAAACTACACTTAGGTGTCTAGAATCTGTTCTGTAGCTCACATGTATTGCCAAACACTGTAAAGTAACTCCTCTTTTATAGAGGACTACTTATAAAGCACGCAGTGTGGTTAAGTTAGGATAAAAGCTTTGTGGAATGATATTTGAAGACTATCTAAGTAATGCACTCCTAGAATTCAGTTTTAAATTTGGACTTTTTGAGAGACCAGGGAGAATTTCTAACTTTTCAGAGTTTCTGGAGAAATGAAAGGAATTACCATATACACTGAGGAAACGTGTTTTGTTATTTTACTGTTCTTACTAGATTGCAAGTTGTCAGCCCCCAACTGTCGTTAAAATTGCACTTGGTTTATTAACTTCTAAAATAATCTCAAATAAAAATATATGTTTATTTATTATTAGATTAATATTTAAGACTCTAATGAGATGTAAAATGAGTCAGTTTTCAAGTCTGTTGTAAATCTCTTTCTTGTATGTAGAAAAATACAAAAACCAAATCAGCATAAAACACTTATTGCCTAACAGAAAAGCTGCTAGAAATAGAGAGGGAAATGTTGACAATGCAAATTAATTAAATTATGAGAAAAATTAAAGTATCGACTCCCTTTCTTCCACTTTCAAAAGCCTGCACTTGTCAAGAAATATTCTCCCCACAATTTCTCAACTGGCTCTGGCAACATGCCGAGTATAAACCATGCTAAATGAATTAGCGTAACAAAGGTATAAATATGCTCAGACAAAAAGATCTAACATGTGACTGGTTTATGTGATGTTCTTTCAATTAGCCGTATTCCAGTAAGATTCAGTTTTAATTTCATAAGCCTCAGAATTCATTTGGCATTGGTGAATTCTCCTCTTCTTCAGTAATTAACTATTTGACAGTGGCTAATGAAAAAAAAGAACTCAAATTGCTTATTGGTTTTATCAGCAGTTATAGATAATTAATTAATCATTGGTTCTATTTAAATTGGTTGAGTATTACTATGAAAAAGTAAGTAATGAGTCCTGAGTTAGCTTTCATTTTCATATTCTATATGCTCAACTGAACACACTCACAAACATGTAAGTTTCTTTTCATGATAAATACTTTTTGGAAATTATTCCCATTTTTGCCTTTAGTTATTCTCAAGCATTTAGGAAGGCAGTGAAATTAAACAAACTAAAATACATAATGAAGAAACTCATAATAACTGGAGCTAATGCTACACAAATATACAGTAATAAATAGTGGGTCATGACACCATATTTAACATTACGAACCGGTATCACTGTGATGAAGCAAAATGCTAAAATTTGTCATGTTTTGTTGAGCCACATTGTGATCATACAGTATTTTTCCTTCTAAATTGTCCATCCACCAAGTATGTTTAAAATGCCACAGACTAGTTCCTATTACAGCTACAAGAACAGTAAGACATTGTATGAAAAGCATTTTATTTTAAATAAATGTTTTGTTATAAGTATTTTGACTCATATTCCCCATGTCTATATAAAATGAGAAAATACAAGGCTGGTTATAATAATGAAGAAGCTACTTAAGGAGCAGGGGATCTGCAAATGGAGAGGAAAAATGTAATAAAAACCACCTTCAGATCTGAACGTGTGTTTAAACTTAGGGCTCTTTTCCTAACTCTTATAATATCATGCCAGTTAGAAAAATACATATATCAGGATACAGTTTCGTCCTACCCTACTTCAGGAATTTAGGGCCATTTTACTCTGTATTTGTGCCTTGTGGGAGGATCAAGCCCACCCAAATCTCCGGGCTGCCTGCACTCAGGTCATACATTCAACACCCCGAGAACAGCGGGGCTCCCCGTGGTGCCACACAGACTGCACGACCGTGACACTCTCTTATTTTGCGTTTTTCAGGAGAATGATCGGACTGTGAACTAAGCTCTGCTCTTGCACAGAGTCTGGAGTCTCACTTGTCCTTTTACAGCCCGGTTGTTTCTGTGTCTCCGCTCACTCAGTGGGAGCCACGGAGCTCATCGGTGCGGTTGTGCTTCATGCTACACAGCAGTTCACACCTCCTATGGACCCAGGAACTGCACTACTGCTTTCTTCCACAGCTGTGCTCTCTTCTGAGCTCACGAAACAGCTATAGCAGGTACAGGTATAAAATGATACTAAAACGCTGAACTAAAAATAAACCTTGCTCAAAAAACCCACATTTTTTCTCATTCTGGAAATGCTGATTTGCATTTTTAAGTGTGGTTTTCAAAGATTTTCATGGTCTGCTTTACAAATATTGGATTTTTTTCTGAGATTATTTATCAGTCCATGAAATTTTTGGATAAAAAGACATCCATTTTTCTATTGCCTTCAGTATTGTGGGACAGTAAAATTATTCTGTTAAAGTATTATAATATCTCTTGAGTTTAGTTAAAATCAGGAAAAAAAAATAAGTCTTCCCTTCTCCAATATTATTTATAGATTTTTTCTTTGTTTGTTTACAAATGGTCTCTTGCACTAATGCATTTCAAGGCCACTCAGTTATGCAGCCCTATTTTAAGTCTGCAAATGTCCTCACTTTTGACTCCTCATTATTGGCAGATACAAAGTATTTTTGTTGAATAAAACCAATTATGAAATACCTGCATTGCCCGAAATCAAATGCCTGTGGCATTTTTCAAATAGTCTACAACTACTTTTCACCCGTCAGTGCAATTTTTTTCCTGTGGAAAATCAGGGGAATAGTCTCGCTTACCCACATTCAGTTCTGCAGCAGAAATGACAGAAGAGAGAAAGAATGCAGTGCTGGGAAGCTTGTATCCCAGACAATTTTAGCAAACCAAGGAGAAGTTTTGGTTGAAGATTTATTTTTGTGTGCATGAAAGAATGTACAGAGCTCTTGAAGAAATCAAGAAAGCACTCTCGTGGCCAAGTTAAAAAGTAGCCTTTTACCCAAAAGCTCATCTACCACATTCAGATGTGATGGTGTATTTCCAATGGAACTTTCAGTACTGTATGAGTGGATTGTATGCCTAGAAATGTATCAAAAAAGTGGATAAAACGGAGTGGCGATGTCACCTGACAAGTCACCGTTCTCATTTTAATCACAGCATACAAGGCACGCTGAAAAAGAGCAAAAACCCAAATCGATCTTTTACTCTCCTTTTCGCTGCGTCTGCAGCAAGCACAAGCACGGAGGAAGTTTGGGCTGCCGGCGGCCCGTAGTTTCCCTGGCAACCGGCAGGAAGCGTCGGGGGTGCCGTGGGGGCCGCGGGGATTGGGGACGGCACTGCCCCGAGCCCGGCGTGTCCGGAGCCCGGCGTGCCCAGGGAGTGGGGACGGCACTGCCCCGAGCCCGGCGTGTCCGGAGCCCGGCGTGCCCAGGGAGCGGGAGCCGCCGGACGGGACACGGGCCGGGGAGAGCGGGGCGGCCCCTCGTGCTCCCGCTGGGTCCCTGGATGTCCCACGGCGCTCGTGAGGGCCGGGCCGGGGGCTCTGTGGGAACCCGCCGGAGCTTCTCTGCCTGAGCCTCTCGGCGGTGACGGCGCTCGCAGCCCCTCATCTGTTTCTGCCTCTGCACCCCGGGAGAGTTGGCACTCAGCAGGGTAAGGGAGCAGCCTCGCCTTTCAAATCCTACTGACTTCCATCCTGCCTGCCTTAAGTGACTTCTCGAACCCGAACTCCAGGCTGCGCTTTTTCTCCTTTGAAAGATGTCTCTTACAAGTGCTTCTTCCATTTCTGTTTAAAGTGTCGCTCCTTTATTTGAAGTCTGTCATCTGCCAGTGGATGGGTCACTTCTGTATCAAACCTCTCTTGTTTGATTCACAGCTGTGCTTCAGCTCTTTGATCTCTCTACAAACACGTGTGACCCTTCCAGCTGCTCACTACACAAGAGCTTTCATCTCTGACGAGTGAGACCTCCTTATGAAAAGTACTTTTTCTGCTCAGTGCTACCTCCTTCCCTGCCAATACATTGGCATGTTGTCCCAGTTGCACTTTTGCAAAACCATCATCACTGTTCATTACTCCTATTTTACTTCGTCCCAAAAGGCTGACATTGTGCCTTCTTATTGTCACACTTCATTGTTTACTTTCTCTCATGGTACAACTACTGACTTACCTGGATTTTGTCATAGGTTAAACCCTAGTGTGCCTTAGCATGTATTTTGATTATCTGGAAAACAGAAAAAATTAAATACATCTGAATTACTTCTAAATACTTTTCCGAGAAAAATATTTGTGTAGGTATTAACAAGCTGACTGTTTGTATTATGAGCAATTGTACATTTCAAACTCTGATAGCACTAGTTTTGTGCTACATGCTGCTACTGTCAAGAACTTATCTTGTGTTTTTACAGTATGAAATAATTTTGATTCTTACTTTTCTGACAGTTAAAAATCTGTCTTCTAACTCTAATGTGATTAGAATTTTGTGATACTAAGCGGACATACAAACTCAGTAGATTTCTTTCTATATTAATGTTTTCCATTTGACTTCCATTTTGCAAACAGAATAGTTCCCATAAGTGTCATGTAAGTTTTTGTGAGTTCTGAAGAGATTTAATTGATTAATTGTGGTATAGTATTTCTTTTAAAGAGACTTTCAGTGGAGACAGGCCACATTCTGGAAATGGTAGGAAAGAGAAAAGATGTACAGTACATGAACTGATTTGAACCACTACTTCTGATTAAATCATCAGTCAACAAGTATTGATTTAAACTTCCAATTTTGGTTTTGCTTTGTGTTTTAGCTAATTTGCTAATCATTATTATATGTTATTTCACAACATTTAGTAAAACTTAAGCGCTTCATTTAATTCTTTCCGCAAGTCATAAAGACAGCATATCTACACATGTGCTGGGACCTTATCACTTACCAGAAACAGAAGCAATCCTAAAGATTTCATAATGTACTTGATGACAAAGGTACCTGACTGGAAATCCTGTTTGGAGGGAGGAATTAGAATAGCCAAGCTAAACAAGGACTGCATGTGCAAGAACCTGGCAGAGATTAGAGCAGGTGGCTGATAAAGCTGAGGGCAAGAGTGCAGCATGGCAAATCTGTCTGTCTGATTCATCCTGATCTCAGTATTTGGCATTTAATCATGTTTTTAACCAAAACAGGTATCATCAAGGGTGCTGGCTGGACAGCAGGCACGCTGCTCATCCCTGAGGCAATGTTTGTTTCTGTGTGGGGCTTCCTATTATTTTCATGTCTATATAGTGTAATTCTTTTTCACTTTAGGAATCTAATTTCTTATTTACTAAATTGTTTTTTTCCTCGCAGAATATACCACAGCAAAAATTACTGAACATTAATAATATTCAAAACTAGCGTTTTCACTCTGTATAATTTTATTAATATTTGAAATCTTGTCACCTCACAGGAATAATTTATATTATTCATCATAGTGTCATACTTGGTATGTTAAATAAGTAGAGAACTATTATTTTTATTAGGGACACTTTAACCCAATTACATACATATGTAGTGACATGTGGCTGGGGCATTGACTTATAGAAGATAAATGTACTTAAATCGGTATTTAAGGATACAAAGTTATTTTTGCACTCTTTTTAAAAGTACTTTCATTCTTCTTAGTGGAATTGGAATTCATTTTCTGTGTTGTTTTTTTCTGCCTTACATTTCTGTTCTCATCTCTTACTGATTGTGGTTTGGATTTCATGTCCTGAATGTACTTGCTCCATTCCTTCATCCTGGACATTCCTCAAATTGTTGCTTTCTTCTGATGTAGCTGCACCCAACCCTGTTTGTCTCTGCATCCAACCCTTTACTGCTGCTCAGATTTCTGTAGGCTACCCTAAAAGCAGACTGTATCTAATTCACTTTTGCTGCAGGTCTCAAAGAGCACAAGTAAAGAGGAGCAGGTTAGGAAATGAGTGCATTTGAAATATGGAGTGCCAAGACTATTACAATTGTCCCATGCACTGTGTCCGATATATAAGAATAAGCATTTGTTTCCTAGTGCTCTTACTTGACTATTTGTTCATGTCAGTCTTTGGGCTTGGGAATTCTAACCCTTGATATTCTGTCATATAGGAATGAAAATTATTTTATATTTTAATTTTTTTTTTTTTGTAGGAAGCAATGTTCTAAGAATGTCATCAGGCATCCAAATAAAAACAAAGACTGCAACACAGAAAAGCAAGACATGTTCTTCAGCATCACAGCCAAAGCCTAGTGACAAGCTGAATCCTAAAACTATTGATCCAGTATGTATAGGTGATGATGGATTTGTTTGGTTAAAATCTGTCTGTGGTTTGAAGACTTTTCCTTACTTTATGAAACAGCATGCAGGACATGCTTCTTCTGGTCCTGTTTTTTAAACTGAAATTGAACTTTTGTTATTAGTCACACATTCTTTATCCTCTAAGTTCAAATGCCTGAAGGTATAACACTGCTTATTACATTTTATAAAAATGTATTTTGGTACAGTTGTGGCTTGGATGGTAACCGTTATTTTTTATGTACTATTGCCCTAAAAAGAGACTTAGAGCTAAACATGAAAAAGAGTTGTTTTTTTTTTCCTTCTAAACTTTGGCACCTGCTGCTTTAGAGAAACATTTCAGTCATGCAGTGAAACCAATAATCAGGTGGCATACTGAAGGTATTCAAGGCTTCATAAAATCTGGCAAATTAATTGCTGGTGAGCATTATTTGAAACTCACTGTGACTGTGCAATCATTCAGGAAAAAATTGTGTTCTTGGGAGAATAGTAATGAAAGGAGTTGTTTATTTCATGAAAGTCCTGTGCCTGGAGAACTAGCATTGAATGCATGAATTATAGTTCACCATTGGGCCATATAATTTGGCAATTAGTAATGTCACAGGCTTTTTGGAAAGTGAATTAAATGCAGAAGTATTTCGCTGATAATCAGAGGCTGAATACTTTAATGTGGGCATCTTTTTTACTTGAAATCTCTTTGCAAGTAGCACAATGACTGAAATTAAGCCATGAACGCAATTCTGCTAATCTTAATGTAGGTTTAAACACTCAAAAGATAAAAATTGAGATTTCATGGTATTTCCTTCTGAATGCTTTGTGATAAGCTGTATTATCTGGGAAGCAGCATTAAATGATCATGCTAATAAATAATATAATAGTTTATATGCATAAAAAGCATGTATGTGATAAAAACCAAATTTGTACAGCTTTTCCTTGCATGAAGGTCCTAGTTTTCATTCTCCAGTGTGTCCTTCCTAGATTCTCCTAGATTCCAGTATGAACCTTCCTGTGCATTTCCAGTGCCCTCCCACCATCTTGCCCAATATTTGGTGTTTCTCCCATATCTTGCCACCATTTACTTTTGTCTATACTAAAATCAAGATGGAATTGCAGTAGAACTGCTTTCTGCATGTTACCAGTATAACAACAAGAGCTTCAGGAAGCGGGAGCTCCTTGATCTGCTTAGGAGAGAACCTGTAAGACTTTAATATTACCATTTACAGGAAAAAATACAAAATAAAGTTATTCCATCAGGAGACTACAGATTGTATATCTGTATTCATTTTAACAATTCCCCAGACAGATGAGTACAAGCAGTTTTCTCATAGGTGTATCACTTACATGTTTGCCACTCCATTGCTGCAGTTCTTTTTCCGATTTGTTTTAGAGTCATGTGATTAAGTTCATTTTTTGGTAAACTTCCATTTTAACATATTCATAATAGCTATAAAACATTACTGTTACAAATAAATAATGGGTTTTTTTCTGTCCTCGCAGTTTCGTGCTTATTCTCAACCACCATCTGCATTTGCTGCTACATATACTAGAGGTGGCATTCCGTGCAGGTGTGTTGGGTTTGTTTTTATTTTTACTAAATACATTATGAAATACATCTCTTCTTGTTTCATCTTTTGATAAGGTTGTTTGATTACATACAATACTGGAAAAAATTCTAATACGTAACTCTTTTCAGAGCTGAAAGCAACTTTCCATGCCTTGGAAATTGTCTTCTTTTGGTTCTTTTCTCTTGCTGTATTAATAACAAAGCCACATTTTTAAAGAATAGTTACGTATGTGTACACTTGGTTTCCTAAATTTCTTTCACAAACAGTTTTTTCAGGGAATTGTATTTACTTATCCCTACTAACAAAGATAATAAAATTAGTGTCATTTAAATAAGTAGACATTTCACAGCCTTTTTTATCTGAAGTTAGTAGTATGTTAACATTTTATCAAATATTCCTGTTCTGTAGTTTTCAAACGTATCAAATATTAACAAAACTACTTGTAAGTAATAGTTTCAGGTATTTTAAGTTACTTAGTTATGTATTTGTCTGGGCAATAAACATTCTGGTGTTTTGTCACATGGATGCAGAATTACTTTACAAAAATATAAGCCATCATTAATAAGATGTACATGTATATAATTGTATCAAATAATTAATACATAGTATTAATACGTTTATTTGTATCTTAGGAGTAAATAGTAAATTCCAATATGATGTTCTTTCGGTTTCAACTGTTGTCCCTTACCCATTGCTATTTGAGGAAAATGTTTCTTGATATACTTACCAAAATAAGTAACTTTGCAAAAGGACTATCTTCTATGTTGGCATGAGAGGCATCTGTAATTTTTATAACTTCTAGTTTTTATTTCTGTGTGATTAGGAGCAGAATTTTGAAAACTGCCATATTTTGGGAATTTAATATAATTGCATTGTTAACTATTAAACATATACACAGGTTGGACTTCATGATCCCAGAGATCTTTGCCAACTTAGTTGATTCTTGGTTGATTCCTATAATTTCATGAAGGAGAGCAGTATGATTGAGATTGTGGATATAATGTAGGAATACAACAAACTAACTGGTGGTACATTTAAAGCAAATAGTGTTAGCAATAAATTATGTATTATTATATATTATTTTGTTAAAATTTTATTCTTTCTATAGGTTAGTGCATGGATCAGTAAAGCACAAATTGCAGTGGGAATGCCCTCCTGAAACTATTCCCTTTGATCCTCTTCTTATAACATTGGCAGAGGTAAACTCAGTTTCTTGCTACATTAAGCATACAACCATTTCCTAATTGCAAATGTCATTTTTTAACAATCTAAGTTAGCTAATTTAGGCTCAGCTACTACCAAAATATAAAAAAAAAAACCCGCTTGTGAGGATATTGTATGAATGAAAATGGTTAAGAACACTGCTATTTGTAGTTCTTTAGTTAGAGCATTCTGGGGGAGCTGGTAGAGCTGTTTAATCTTCAAGACACTGATCAAATGCAAGACTTCATCTCAGATTCCCAGCTGTTGAATGAAATTTTTGGTTTTGCAGATTCTTTTGTAAACTAAATCGTTTTGCTTATGTTTGTAATAAAGCCTACCTTATGAATTAAGAATGCTCTCCTCAATAGACTGAACGAGTACAGTGGAAATAGGATCCTGTAAATAAGTGGATGAGAAATACCATACACTATTTTGAGGCTTCTGTTTTCCCAGAACCATCTGTGACATTTATCACCGAATATGTTTCAGGTGTCTAAATAAATGCTGAATCTAATATCACAGGTGGAATAAAATGCATATGCTGAGGTGGCTTACTTTCTTTTTTCTTTTCTTTTTTTTTTCTTTTTTCCTTTTTTTCTCCTGTTTTTCCTTTTTGTTTTCTTTGTTTCTTTTTCCCCTTTATTTTTTTCTTTCTTTTCTTTGTTTTTTTTTTAAGATAAAACAAAACTGTCAATTCCTAAAGTAACATAAAACTTCCATTATGTTAAGAAAAAGGCTTCAGGCATGGGGCTTTAAATCTTTGAGTTTTGCCAGTCAGGCCTTCACTAGAAGTACATCTTTGTACTATCTGCAAGTTTTTACTGTTGCATAGAGAGGTGTGTGGTGTCTTTCCTTCCATGGTTCATCTTCTGTTCTTTTTTTTTCCTCCAGGGTACAAAACCCCTTTACAAATATAGCCTATTCTAGTTCATGGTCTCATTTAAAAAATACCTTGGATTGTTAGATTAAAGGTAGTGAAGTATGAGTATTGATTGAATTGTCGGTATTCATAACGTGAGTTTTAATATTAAATGTTCTAAAAGAAAAATTAATTAGAATATTCTGTGAGCTGAGTTGTACCCAGTGGCTCCACATGGTGGAGTTAGTGTACTTTATGTTTTGAACTGATCTGACGAAATCTAAACATTATCTCGCTGCTATGTGGAACTTTTAAAACATGTTTTTTTTTTTAAAGATGGCTCAATTTAAGAAAATTATGTTTTACCTTTGCAACAGGGACTAAGAGAGACAAAACATCCCTATACTTTTGTTTCCAAGGAGGGTTTTAAAGAATTGCTTCTGGTTAAAGATGCCGCTGAAAAAGTTATTCCCCTGTTGCCTCGTCTAGTTCCAGTCTTAAAGGCTGCCTTGGTATGTCTTGCTCTTCATACAGAGATTTTAATGGGTTAGATTTTTTTTTTCTTCTGCTGGTGAGAACTACACTGTATTAATGTAGTAAATCTACTGCATGGGCATTTGGTCTGGGGGGTAGGAACGGTTTCTCTTTCTGTTGTTAACCCTGCCTTGGTTTATTAGCTAAATATGTCTTTAAATATAAATTCAGATAGGCAACTCCTTGTATAACTATATGACAGTAACTATGGGAAAATTTTATTAAACTATTCTCTTAAAAGTTTTAATATAAGCAGAAATAAATATATATATTGGTGGTGGACTTTTTTATATGCCCACACAATAACATGCAAAAAATAAAAATGAGGCGAAGTAAAATGGAAATGCAGGAATAAATACTCATCTATTACATGTAACAATTCAGAACAGGTTAAACAGAATCTCAGAATAAGCTGAGTTGAAAGGACCCACAAAGATCATTGGGTGCAACTCCCAGCCCTGCACTGCACCATCCCCAGAATATGTCAATGAGGAAAAGGGAAAAATACATTTAAAGTGTTTGAGGTCATGTTCTTAATTTAAAAAATGTTTTTAACTCTGCTACACCATCAGAAAATAGTGAGATATTGGCTTTGAAGGTTTTTTCTTTTGGATCCTTTCCATATCTTTGAGAGCCCTTTACTGGTTCAGTAAGTAGCTGTCCTTTAATCTAGCTGTGTTTCAGTTCTGATTTAACAGAGATGTCTTGAAGTTTGAAAATTAATTGTGATCTCAAATCAGAGATGTAATAGAAGTTCAGAATTGTATGGTATCACTATCTTTGGTTTAGCTTAAAGACAAATTAGAAAAATTATTCTTGTCTCTCCCTCCAATTGTTACTCTTCTGATAATTTTTATTGTTGCACTGTTTTGGTATTAAGTCTTGTTAAACCTTCTACTACACAAGCAGTCAATGATTTCTAGTTAAAAAGAAAATGTTCAGGGCCCAGATGCTGGAGAGGAAAAATAGCTGTTTAAATAAACTTAAAATTTAGCATGAGACTAAAATAAGTTTTTATGAGTCTATTTCTCTGCTAAAGAAATAGCAAGATTAGAGAAGTCAGGTGTATTTAGAGAAATCAGGTGTATTTATTTCTTCCCATGGGAGAAAGATGACAAAGAAGTGTAGACATAGATGAGAGCCTGATAATTGCTGGCAGGTGACAAAGGTGTAGTTGGCAGGAGACTAAATTAATTGAGGCAGAAAGTCATTGGCTCCTCTGTTTCTCCAGCAAAGAAAGCTATTGTTACGAGTTGCATAGAAATTCCCCAGAATTCATTACATTTGTAACTAAAATGGTGTCTCTCAATTTAAACATATCAGCATTTGAAAGGTTATCTCTAATATACTGTGAAATACCGAAATTATCAATGTAGCAAACAGTTCTGCATGCCAAATTTATTTCAGCAATAGTAAATTATTAGTTTAGTTGTCTCATAAGAAATGCAAGAGTTTTGTGGACATTTCATGGATGCTTTTATTTTCCACTTTAAAATATCCTCTGGCTTTAAATGTGGCCTCTAGAGACTAATATTCAGTCATATTGTATTTCTATTTCTGAACTTGTATCATTATAGCAATTAGCAATTGCACAGTAGTTTTAATGTTTAAAACTACTCCATACAATCATAATGCAGATATTGCAGTTTAGAAAAACTTGTGTCTGAATATTACTCACAGGATTTTCTTTCTTTCTTCCCCTTCTGAAGGCCCATGCGGATGATGAAGTATTTGGAAGGGGATTGGATGCTTTAGTGCAACTGAGTGCTGCTGCTGGCCCATCCCTTAATGATCATCTTAAGCTTCTACTCACAAATGTAAGTTTTTAATGCTGTAATAAATTTCATGGTACTCTTGTTGAGAGGTTACTATACTATCTGCACAGATTCAGTGGAGAACTCAGCAGTTCCACAAAAAGCACTATTTTATACAGTCCCCTGTGTAAGTTCTTCCTTCTTTTATAATATGGTGACTTGCAAAATTCTAGCAAGATCCAAAACCTGTTGTTAATGTAAACTGGAGAATAATGGAAGTCTCTCTACTGTTTATGAAAACATCCAGATGCTTTGTTTTGGAGGAAAATTTCTTGCAAAATTAGTTTTTAATTTTAAGTCTGAATATCTTAACAAAACCATGAACATTTCAATACATTAACAGAAGCAAATATTCCCACTCCTTTCAGATGGGAATTCTGCACAAGGAAGTTTTCATTAAATAAGCTCTGAGTTTGATTATGAGAAATAATTTTATAACAGGTCATTCTGAGAATATCCTTCCTCTGTTAGACAGGCTTTTCATGGTTTCTTTTAACCTGCTTGCAAAGTGCAATTTTACAGCAACATAAAAGGATCTTGACAACCAATACAGAAGAGAGAAATTACAGCAGGTTATTTTTAAGTATTTCCACTACAATAAATCTCTTTCAATGCACATGAAAATAAGTTAACTTTTCGTGTGGACAAGTCTTTAAGAATAACTTTTTTTAAGGTGGATATTTCTTTCAAATTTGTTTGATAAAAGAAAAAGAAATACTTTTGTTAGTTAACAGATCGGTTTTCCTTGAGTTTAAGTTTCTCTTGAATTAACTTTTTATTCCATTTGCTTTTCTTGAGTTCCCTGCTTTGACATCAGTTACAAGTTATAAAGTAATGTTTCTTTGTGGCTGTAATTTTGCAAAGGTAAGATGGAATAAAGTAACAAAATAGGTTATTTTTGTCTCTTTGCATATATTGTACTATTGTGCAACAAACCTTCTTATTTTACTTTTCCAATAGCTTTTAAAGAGATTAATGGACAAGACATATAGAGAAAAAGTTACTGTTGCTTTACAAAAGTTGGAGCAATATGGTGGAAAGGTGAGTTTTTGAATTTGTTCAGCAATCTGCACTTTTGAATACAATTTTGTCAAAACAGCTTTCATCTCTGGCTTTGTTGCTGTGTTCTTGCTTCAGTATGGTTGGGGTACGTGCTTGGTGTTCCATTTTCTGGGGCTAAATATGTTTCTCAAGAAGATTTACTCTCGCAGAAAGTTACTTTTTGCTGTTATTGATGATGCCTGCCTGCTCCCACTAATAGTTTATGGTTTATTCCATTTCCTGAGGGAATCTGGCACTCACATTCCAGCCCACCCTGGTTAACCCAGAGTTTGGCTCTGCAATGCTATAAATCAAAAAGCTGCTTTAAGTAATAGATGGCAGAGGTTTCTTCTGTTGAACATTCTTTTGCCAAATGTTGTGCTGTACATTGTGCACAAAGGAGAAAAGGAGAAAAAGTGAGGAGTACTGGATTAGATGTTCAACTAGAAGAGAAAATATTTGCTTTCTTGACCCTATGAACAGTTGTATGTATTATATTAAATAGCTATTTGCAAAGAACAGGAATAATGTGAGTAGGGACCATACATGCAGGCCTAGCAGTGCTGAGCTTGTGTGCCTTAGCCAGTAGGTGCCCAAATAATCAGTAGATGCCTCTTCATTTTTGTGTGTGCTCATGTTCATTTAAGAGCAGTAGCAGTGTTTGTATTACAGACTTGAAAAACATAATGAAAAATGAAGGAGGATGAGAGATTTTTTATTTATATGAAATGAGACAAGAAAAGGAAAATTATGTCTCGTCTTAATGTTCTGAAAATCTAGGTCTAGATAATGTAATAATCCAGTGAGTCATTAACCTCTAATTCTGTCTGTCAGATTTCTTATAGTCTTACCTGTTTTGTGAGTAGGTCTTTCTGTATGTCTTTTAAAAAGAAGTAATAAGATAAAGCAAAAAAAACCTGGAAACAAAGTCCTAAATTGTGGTTACAAGCAATATTATATAATCTGACCAATTAATTTATCAAATTTATTTTCTAAATTAGTTATAAAGCTTATGGTTCTTACTTTTGTTGGAAGTTCCTTCTAGAACATCACTCCTCTACTTAAAAATCCTTATTATTTCATGTCTATATTTATGCCCACTTTTAGGTATGTGTGTCCCTTTTTTTGGATGCTTACTCTCCAGCACTGGTTTATCACAATGGTGCATTTTCTCAGTTCATTATTTTCAGCCCTTTTGACAGTAAATTTTTCAGCAAATATTAACTTTTTCATTTTCTACTGTTTGATAATAGCAAAGATATCTAAGTAAAAGTTGTGAATTATGCAATTTATAGAGACTATATGAGTACTGTCATATGTAGTGCTGGTGCCCCTTATTTTGTTTAAATTTGTTTTGTTTTCTTCAACAGGCAACTGTGGCTATCATCAAATCTAAAATTCCAACCTATTGTTCCATCTACTCTTGAACAAGAAAACTGTAGTGATTTGTACTGTAAGGTGAAGTTTGGAAAGAAATTGTGAATACCATGGACACTTATTTGGAGTATGATATATTCTCTTAAAATAATAATTCTTCAGTATGATGGAGGGCAGGAGTCTTATCAGTTTGTGAATATGTAATTATGGAAGACTTCTCTTGGTATATTTGCAAATGCATTGTGCTTACAATGACACTGATTAATGTGCTGTTACTTCAAAAGCAGAAGGAATATTGATTCTTATTTAGCTTTAAATTACAGTTTCATTTAATATCTGTAGTGTTTAATATGTTTTGTATATTTGTGTAATGCAAAATAATTTGGTTGTAATTAGTTAAATAAAATCTAACTTGGTGCTAAATTGCATATGTGTAGCTGCTTTTAAAATCTTTAACTTATTTTGTGACGCAGCACAGATGGATGCATTTAAGTTCATCAGGATTAGGTTAGACATAGAACTGTGAGCCCTCACAGACTTCTTCAGAGTCAGCTTTTAAAGGTGTGAAGCTGAACCCAATAAACAGGCAGCATATGGTGCGAAGCTGAACTTAGCTCAATGCATTCTCAGTGTGTTGTTTTGAGAGCCTGGAGAGGCTCTGGAGAATACATCAGGTTGCTCCCCAAAGCCACAGCTGAGGTTTTGCTCAGCTAATTAGTTCCTGTTAACTTTGGGCCTACTGAATGGGAGCTGATGTAGGAGGCAACTTTGGAGTTCTTACACTGGGCTCCCTTTGCATTGAGTTCAGTAACGTCACAGATACGGTTCAGATTTGCTTGTGAATCCAGTTCCAGACAAGTTAGTAAACTTCTGAACATAGAAGCTATTAAAAAATATGAGTTGAAGACAACAAAAAGATTGTACAAGCCAGCTTATGTGGCTGTCAAGCTTTGTAGAGTACAGCATTTGTCCATTAATGTATTTGAATTAGATTGCAAAATAATTCCTAACTGGTTCTTGTAATAAATACTGTTCAGGGTCATGTTGTGTTTGAGTGAGGGAGAGTTAGCTGAAGTAACAGAATTCCACAGAACATTTTCCCCTGATGAATATCCAATTCTGGCAATTAAAGTTGTTGGAGAGGATGGTTTTTATCATAAGAAGATGCTGATGCATAGAGTATTAATAAAAATCTGTCATGTGAAAGCAATTTCAGAAATTTTTTTTTTAAATTACCACAGCCTGACTGAAATTCACTTCAGGACTGATCTCTGCTGAGATCAGAACTGTGCTAAGTCAACATAAATGTATTTATGCTTTAAAAAAAACCAAACTGTGTTTCTTCAATAAGCATTTTTGCTAGCAGGTATTTAAAAACTCAAACAATTGATCATGGTCCTTTTTTTTTGCATGTTTATTTTTGGTTTTTTTTTACAAAAATGTGCACATTTAGTTTACACAAACACGCTACAGCAGATTTCAGGTGTACATGTATTGTACTACTCTTATCCTACACTGGTGATAGCAGAGCAGCCTTCAACATGCCTCTAACATCCCATCTCTACACCAGAATAGATACCTGATTTTTTTTTTTTTTTTACAAAAGAATACTTTTAACCTTCTTTCTACTTCATTAATCCCCTTTCACACTTTCTGCAGCAATGTCACAATGAAGGTTGGCCTATCTCTGGTAGCATTTCACCTATTTTGAAATATTGGCGCAGACTCTGTGGACAATATATCTTAAAAATTACATGGATGGAGGGGCAGTGTTATATTTTATATGCATACTTTTTATAAGAATCTTTCTAGGTTCAGAATTAAGTAGCTCCAGTCTTAATGAAGAAACAATCTTAGAAAATATAAAGCATTTATCACATATAGATGATAGATAGCTAAAGTTTTCATTGTTTTCCTGGTTCTGTCTCATAGTTAAAGGTAGTACAAAAAGCTGAAATGGATAGTAGCCTCTCTAGCAGTCATTATTAGTAGATGTTACTATGTAGTGATGTTCATTCTCAACACTGAAGTGGGATGGCAGTTTCAAAAGTTCATGCCTTTTTCTTCATTAAAGGCAGAAAGACACATACTTAGGGAAGCAGTTATGGAGGATCCAGTTACGGTTTCTTCATGAAAAATTAGAAGTCGCAAGATCCTTAATTTTAGGCAAAGAACTTTGCAGACACATCCAAGGAGAATTAAAAATACAGTATGTAGGACTCCTGATATTCATGTCATGATAAATTAAGTGCAGATTTATTAGGTGAGATTGATAGAATTTTTTTTAGGGAATAAGAATACCTATAAGCAATGTTTTTTTTCTATAACAGTTCTTGCTCTCAAGTTATCTGTTTAGTTATATTTGGGTTTGTTGGGGTTTTTTTCTGAAGAGAAAAGCAAGTCAAAATTGGAAGGCAATTGTAGCAAGGTGTGCATCGCACACTGATTATAGCGTTTTAACTCAAAATATTATTCAAAAATGAGGAGTATACCATAGAAATATGAGAAGAAAATAAATTGTAATGCCTCTGTATAAATTAGAAGCTAGAGGTTTAAGACATACACTTCAACACCTGGAGCTTAGTCCAGTACAAATGAGTAGCAAAACTAAGAATATTTATATAATCTCTTTGTGATTGTATCTGTTATAACTAGGGGTTGGAATGATAATAAATAAAAAAGGTGCATAATGCCAGTTCTCTTTTGTTTGAGTTTGTAGTAAGAACCTGATTTTTCAGTACAGTCCAATAACTAAGTAGCCACTGCTGAAGTGCTAAATTGTATAATTTAGAAAGGGTTTTTTTGTTGGGAAGTGTTCATAATAAAAAATTTACTTGCATAATACACGTCTCAGTGTAAAGCTGAGTAACTTTATTTATGATAAAGTGGGAAATCCATTTTTTATATAATGTTGCAGAATAGCTCATATTTGTCCATTAGTTGTAGACCTAATGTCTTCATTAAATCACATTTTCAAAGAGCTGCATGGATCGCATTATATTCTCATCCTGTAAAAAAAAAAAACAAAAACAACACAAAACCAAAAATCATACACCATTGCAAGTGTAGCTGGCGGATATCTATACTGAAACGTGGTAGAACATTTTAATTAATAACAACATTTTTTTCAGCTTGTTTGGAGAAATGGTTAGCAGAAAAAGGCTGTTAATGGATCCATGCTTAAATAAGTTTTTCTATGTATTAATGAAACCAAAACTACTCTGTCAAGAACAACAGCATTTTAAGAAAATTAGACCTGTAACATTTCTGAGGTTATCAGTTTATATTCAGGATAACAGAATACACCTAGACAATAAATGCTTATGGAAATGTTTTATCAACTGTGAATCTGTACATGTAATTGCTAGTCCCATGCGTAGTACACAGAATCCTTTTTGCAGTCCTAGGGCTTCTGCTGCATAGTTAGGGATGACAAAGAAAAAGAGACTGAAGTGTGCACCTTTGCATGAGCCAAAATCAGTCAGTTTGACAAGTACCACCACAATACTCTTCAGCTCCTCAATTCAGATTTTCTGTATGTTCACACTGAAAGATGGTGACTGCTTCTAAATGCTATTTCTGCTTTTTGATTGCTTTGCATTAGGTAATTCTTTAACAAAACATTCATCTTTCAAGTTCTGTATTATACTGCTGCATCCCTCTGTACTCCAGATTTTATCAGTAGGTAACTCTCAGCACAGCAGTCAGCAAAAATTTTTCTTTTTAAGCTTTACCTTTCTGTGTATAGAAGAAAGAGTTACTTGCAGTAGGCCAGATTTGTTGGCATTTCTGGATCAACAGTTATTTGCACAAAACAATATATATACACAACACAAGGGTTTATTACATGCTCGTTTAGCATTTGCTGGTCTCCACTGTAATGATCCCTCTCTTTAGTACTTTCTTCAGAGATAACAGAGCCATCTTAATTCTAGTGAATAAAAAGACTGAATTATAGGTTATTTTCAGATGTTTCATGAAAGATGTGCATCAAAAACCCACTTCTTAGAAAGGTTATCTCAGTAGTATTCTCCACTACTGATAAGTATGTGAGATTTCTGTACATTAGTCTTCCAGTAACATGTGTTCAGTATCAATTTCCAGTTAAATTATTCACTGTTCAGTCTAGTGGGTGATTTGCTTTGTAGAAAATGACAAGTCTGAGTAATTAGCTTAATTTATGTTATGAAACATGCACAGTGGGGATTTTATCTTTGATTCTGTATGTCATCTGAAGTGATGCTGCTGTAAAGAATGATCTGTGCTACATTTTGTACAATGAAATAATTTATGGAAGCAATGATATGTAATTTTAAAAAATACACTATATAGACTAATACTTTAAAGGCTGTATAGCAAAGCTACTACATTAAATTACTGAAAGTTGAAGTAAGTCATCTTTTTCCTCACTGCATTTCTTTGAAACATCAATAAACTGGTGAATGTCACTGATGTAAAGTTAAATATTTGGTTTACCTTAAGTAATTTGTCATTTAATTCATACAAATATTTTTGTATATACCTTAGCAACTAAGCTCAGTAAATGTGCAAGCAAACAACATGCTCCGAATTGGCAAGTTGTTTTGACACTTCCTACCAATTTTATTATAAATGTATTATCATGAATGAAACTGGTAGTTTTCTAAAATCAGCTCCCTATTTCTGAGGTTGGCTGTTTCTTTACAAAAGACTTCCAGTGCTACTAGCTTAGTCAGTCAAATGGGAAGAGTCTTCACAAGAAAATACAGACTTGTCATAATATTTAGAACATGATGAGTTTTAATAGCTTTTTTCTCCATCTTTAAAAAAAAAAAAACAAAACAGAAAAAACCCAGATGCTTACATTGGAATTGTTTGGTAAGTGTATCTTTTTCATTTGCTTATTTTTTCAGTACATTTTCCTACACAAATTTTCATATTGGCCTTGTTAAACGGTTCCTAATTCAAGACAAAGGGAGGTGTTAGTGCATATGAAGCATTGTCCCTATTAAGCACAAACCTGGATGAATGAACTTTGGCAGATCTGACCTCTACCTTTAAGCCAGTTTTTCGTAGGTTTGAAATTATTTCTTTGCTGTTTTCAGGCTAGCCCAGACCATCAGCATAATGTATGGAAAGGGTTACTCCTGCAGAAGACATCTGTGCCAGAAGCCTTTCTCTCATCAGAAGGACCAATGTCACTCACCCTGACAGTCACTTATGCACCGTGCATGCCTTAGTCGTTTGTCTCTGTTCTTCGTGCTGCTGCTGTAGATATGAAGCAATGCCCAAGTCAGAGCATTTTCCACTGTCACCAAGTGAAAGGAGGCAGGTAAGGAATTGGGAAGTGCCTAGCCCTTGAGGTAGCCCCACTCCTGTTTCTCAAGACCTAGATCTGCTCTTTGGTAATTTTTCTGAAGCCAGACAAACAGCCACCGCTTTCTGGGACTCGATCCTGCATATCCAGGGCAGCATAGTCCATATCTCCTGTGGGAGCAGGGAGACTGCTGGAGTCTGGATGGCAGACTGACATTGAAACACATGTGGGGTAGGGAGGGCAGGGAAATGAGGTCATACACATTCCCTGTCTAAGACAGAGGATGAGTCGAAGCACCATTCTACTCAGATCTGGACTGCCCAGAGAAGACAGGGCTCAAAGCCTCAGTGCTTTACAATTCCCTACATAACTGTTTCAACACTTTTTGAATGGACAGGCCATTCTTTGCAATGGGACTGTGAATTAAGAGCCTTGAACCACCTGTATACCTGAGACTGTACAGTGCCACTGCACTGATAGTTGTGCCAAACAAATGCTCAGCACAACAATATAATTTTTTTAAGAGGCACACATATGTAAAATGAGTGTTTAAGAGCACACCAGGGTCTCTTGATGCTACAAAAAAAATCTCGGGAACATACCCCAGGAACCTGAAGTAGAACCTCTGTTCAAAGACGTTTTACTGTGTTCCTTCTTGCTTGTAAAGTAAGCATGCCACATTTCCTTTAGTTATTGCAAAACAGGAGTAAAAGGGATGTACTTCTGCAACTCACCAATTTGCCTTCCAACTCAAAGTAGAGAAAAGCCAGTTCTCAGAGACTGGCAAATCTTGCCTGAGATAACCTTCAAAGAGAAGGCTCCTGCAGTCTCTCCCTGGCAGAACACACTTCTGGTCTACTTAAAGATTCAGACCTTAACTTTTTAGATCTCATACCTATCAGGATGCTAAGAAAAAGTTTTCTTGCAGCTGTGTTTTAAAAGCAGCAGCCATGTTCCCTTGTAAAATATGTAATCCTGAAAAGAGTGAAGCCATATTAACTCCTGAACAGAGTTTCTTGAAGGACTTTGATTGAAACCCAGTCACTAGTGGGGTTCTGCAAGGGCTCATCCTCAACCAGTTCTCTTCATCTTCATTAATGACCTGGATGCAGGAGAAATACTAAGTAAATTTGTGGACAGCACTAAACTGGGAGGAACTGTCAATTCACTCAAGGTTAGGGAAGCCCTGCAGAGAGACCTGGACAAAATAGAGAGATGTGCAATCACCAACCATACAAAGTTTAACAAGGACCAGTCCTGGATTCTGCACCTGGGATGAGGCAATCCTGGTTGCTGGTGTATATTGACTGGGGAATGCGAGGCTGGAGAGCTGCACTGTGGAAAGGGACCTGGGGGTCCTGGCTGATGGAAAGTTGACCATGAGCCAGCAGTGCCCTGGCAGCCAGGAGGGCAAAGTGTGTCCTGGGGGGTATCAGGCACAGCATCGCCAGCTGGGCAAGGGAGGGGATTGTCCCACTCTGCTCTGCGCTGGGGCAGCCTCACCTTGAAAAGTGCAGTTTTAGGTGCCATGATATAAGAAAGACGTAAAGCTATTAGAGAACATCCAAAGGAGGCCATGAGGATGGTGAAGACTCTTGAGGAGCAGCTGAGGTCACTTGGTCTGTTCAGCCTGGAGAAAAGGAGACTGAGGGGCGACCTCATTGCATTTACAACTTCCTCATGAGGGGAAGAGAAGTAGTGGACACTGATCTCTTCTCTGTGGTGATCAGTGACAGGACCTGAGGGAATGATCTGCAGTTGTGTCAGGGAGGTTTAGGTTGGATATTAGGAAAAGGTTCTTCACCCAGATGGAGGTTGGGCACTGGAACAAGCTCCCCAGGGCAGTGGTCACAGCACCAAGCCTGAGAGAGTTCAAGAAGTATTTGGGTAATGCTCTCAGGCACATGGTGTGATTCTTGGGGTGTCCTTCACAGGGCCAGTAATGAGACTTGATCCTGATGGGTCTCTTCCAACTCAGTATATTCTATGATTCTATGAATCCTAACCCCAAACCTCATTTCTAAAACCAAATCTCGATATAAACATGAATTACACCCTTTGAAGCACAGAAGTCTTAAAAGAAGAACAGTTCTTGCTCGGCAGAGAGACAAAAATTCAGGCAGCAAGACACTTTTTGTATCAAAAAAACATAGCCACCAATGAAGTTAAAAGCAAGGGAAGGTGAGATAAGTAGCATGATGACAATTGTAGCATTCTGTAGCATCGTGTCTCAGTTTGGAGAGCATCTCCCTTATATGTATTCTGAATACTTAGAACAGGTAAATAAATCTTCTAACAGACCTGAGAGACTGAATTTCACTGGATAAGGAGAGCAGGCAATTCCTTATTCAAGGTATTAATTTTCTTTGTAAATGAATCACTCAGCCCATCATTATAATTGCTGTCATATGCAGATTATGTGTCATTTAACTTCCGGAATGCTACAGACTTCAGCTGAGAAGCAACTCTCATCTGTGTTTCTGATGATCACGCAGCGTTAGCAGAGCAAATTCCTTTCGTTGGTATTGAACAAGACTGACAAGCTGGAACCACAGTCAGTGCAACACAGCACTGCTGACAGATGAGACACTACCCAGTGCCTGTTGCTAAGGAGACATGGAATGGCCACAGTTAGCAGAGATCTTGGCTGTCTTTCATCCCCCAAAATCAGTGGATTAAAATCAAAGAATCGCTTACTTAGCTGTGCTCATAAGAGCAACCCCAATGAATAGCTACAGATGCATATAAAAATAGACTGCTTTTAGAGCATCTTTGAGCATCTAGAACTTTCCCTATTCCAAATAGTTTAAAACCTATCACTCACTAAATGCATTTATCTTGATAGTCTTGTTATCTTCTGTCTCTTTATTAATCTCTTCTTGATATACAAGATAGAATCAATAAGCACTGTATTGCTGGTCTCTATCAGCTTTGTATTAATCAGTTTGCTGGGCAAGGAATCAGTAGACCACTACTACGACTTCTTTTCTTTCTCATTGTAACAAATAATGTCAGGCTTATTTGCCACATCAATTTAGATAATGTAATCAGGCCTGTCATATTCAGTAGGTCTAATGTGATGCTTTCCTATACACAACAACCTTGATTCTTGGGGTGTCCTGTATAGAGCCAGGAGCTGGACTCTGATCCTGGTGGGTGCCTTCCAACTCAGCATATTCTATGATTCTATGAACCTCTTATCATGCCGAAGGCCAGACATTCTTATTTTATACTCTATCATGTTTCTTTTTCTTGCCATTTTTAACCGTCAAATTAACAGTATTTCCTTAAATTTATGAAAATGCAACTTATCTTTCCTCGTATCATGCACTGCTCTGAGAACAAACTGGTTTCTGAAGAGCACAGGAGTGAAAACAGCCAGTAACTCCTGCTTCAGAAATTCTCCATCCTGACTTTAGAGGCCAGGAGCTGCTTCCAGCATGTGAAAGAAATTAACAGCCACCTGGGTAGTATAAAAGCTTTTGGCTGATAATCACAATCAGTTCACACCCTTGCCTTGAGAAAACTTGTCTGATGTTAACTCCTGCCATCCAACACATTGCAAACCCCTTGCACTCTCTTTTTATAAGGCATCACTGCTTATAAGCACATCACAACTCATTGAGAAACTCACCATGGATGATAATTTTTCGGGCAATATTATTATTGCCATGATTATATGCCAGTTGTGACAGAACTGTGTGCCCTAGCGTGGGCAGAAGATAGAAATAAATATTTAGCTGAATGTGAAGAAACTTTTTTCTATCAAGTGCAAGTAATACACTACTAAAGAGAGAAAGGACATTGGCACAGTTGTCTAATAAGCAATGACAGCTTCTATATAACAGCTCTTCTGGAGATTCAGGCCACAAATTTATTTACACTGTTTAGCGTTTCTGTGTAATGGTGTGCATAGATACTCTACCTTGGGAAAATGCTCTCTGTGCTATTAAGATCACCCTCACTGACACTCCAGAAATCTGTATAGAGCTATGATAGAAATAGCCAACAAATACACATTCAGTACTTAACACTGAATACTTACTTTCTGGCAGCTCTCAATGAATTCGTCTATGGTAACTACTCCATCTTTGTTTTTGTCCATTTTCTGGAAAAAAGAAAGAAAGAAAGAAAGAATGTATGGGAACTGGGTTTGTATGGCCAAGCTTTGGTAGCAGAAGGGCTACAGGGTTGGCTTCTGTGAGAAGCTGCCAGAAGCTTCCTCCCTGTGCAGCAGAGGCAATGCCAGCCAGCTCTGGGACAGACCTGCTGCTGGCCAAGGCTGACCCCATCAGGAATGATACCCTCTTGTACCATTTGTTATATTTTCTCTCCCCTGTCCAGAAGAGAGGGAGGAGTGAGAGAGAGGCTTTGGCAAGTGTCTGGCATCCAGACAGGGTCAACCCACTAGAGTATGCTTCTCCTCCTGAATTCCTGTGTAAAACAAGTCCTTTTCATTATTCATTTCAGTTATATGTCAACCTAGGAACAACCAGTCCAAAAGTCGTAGTAAATGGACTACGCTTAAAGAGCTTGTTTTTGAGAAAACAGGGTGTAGTGAGGAGATCTGGGAAACTTGGGATGGAACCACAGAGAATAGAAAGGAAAATTGGAAGGATGTGCAAAACTGTTATAACAATGAAAATCTTTCCCTACCTGCTCACAGAGCAGTCTTTTCAGCTTCTATGTTACCTGACCTACCTGAAAAAATGTTTCCACATGTTGTCTAGGTGCATCTTCTTTGAGAACAGGATAGGTGCATTTCCCCATCATATCGTATATTGCTTTCATGATATCAAGCATTTCCTGATGAGGAAAAAAATTATGTTTCTGCAATGTAATGTGCATTTTAGACACTGCTTTAACTCAGAACACATAAATATTTTTTAGAACTTGCACTTTAGAATAAAATTTTGAAATTTGCCTATTATTTTTTGACTGAACAGCTTCAAGAAGGAACTACTTAATGTCTAGAAATTCTAGCATCTGATTTCATCTTTCATAGATATATGATTTCAATTTTAAATGAGTTATAATACGTGAAATTTCATGGATTGTGGGAAGAATCTCCCCATGTCTTAAGAATAAAAATAAAAAGGAAAAGAAGTCTTGTAACAGCAAGTGAATGGCCAAAGCACTTCAGTTTCTTACAACTTATTTTCCCTAAAGGACATATAAACACCCATGCATACACCTGCACTTATGCAGTCCTCCTTTTATACCAAAATCTTTGAATTTTATTAAGAATGGATTGTGAAAATTTAATAATTATAAAAACAAGTCATCTGTAGTATGCTAAGAAATTATTCTATAGATTACTCTTTTATAATGATCCTGAAGTGTTTTCTAAAAGTATAAAGTTATAAATGTAATTTATATAAACCCCACTTAAAAAAAAACTCCATATGTTTTGATGAAAGCACTCATTTAGTCCCACTATAATTTGTGTTTGAATCCTTGCAGAATAAAAGATGTAGGAATCTTTCTTTATAAATTCTGTTTCAAGTAAAAATTATTAGAAGTAGATTCATAAAATAAGTAAGAATTATTGCCCACATACTTAATTCATTTTTGTCCAAATATTCTACCAATCTATTCTGCGGACTGTGTGAGCAAATACATAGGCATAAGTTGAAGCCAACTATTTCTGTACCTATTATGTTCAGAAACACAATTTCTGAAGAATTTTGAACTTTTACAATTTTTGTAAAGATTTTCTCTTTTCAATGTTCACATATGACTTTAAAATGAGACAATTACTTTAATTTTTAGCCTAACTTCATGATATCTGATAACTTGTTAACACGTTCAATTTGACAATGAAACCATTTTTATCTGAATGCAGGACTTAGCTAACAAGTCCTGCATTCAGCGACTAGAGTAATAAGTAGACCTTACCTCTTTAGTTATATATCCATCCTTATTTATATCATACAAATTGAAAGCCCAGTTCAGTTTCTCCTGTACTGTCCCTCGGAGTAAAATTGAGAGACCCATAACAAAATCCTAAATAGACAAAAGGTCTTGGTCAGTTTGGAATAGATACACTCAGAACACTCAGAAATCCAGAATAATGCATTTGTCAGAAGTATGAAAAGATGTGTTGTTTCTTTTTTTTTTTTTTTTTTTTTGTTTCACTGTAAGTGCTAATGCTTGCTGGATCAACAATCTAGGCACTATTTGCTACACTCATAATTAATAAGTAAATTGAGTAATTTTCTATAAAGTAAATCATAAATTTCCGTTAGTGGTTGTATCCTCTGAAATGCCTAATGTCTCACATAAGCAGTTCCTGTTGAAGTGAATACCAGGAAAAAGCCATCTCCGTGGTTTAATAGCCCAAGAAAAGCTTAAATGGTAGTTAGATTAACCTAAGCACAGGAGACCAATTTGGGGAGAACTATGTACTAAGGAACATTAAATTCTTGTTAAATTTGTACTTTATTAAAGTGGAATATGTGGTTCCCAGATCTCTTAGGTCAATCTGCTGCAGTCAATATTTCAAACTTCATGTATGATACTGCACACCTCAATTCCTGTTACTTTTATTGGAAGTATGATAGGGAATAATAAATATACTACACGCCCGTGTACCATCTTAATGTTTTTGTGACCCACCAATTCTATATTGCTACAAAACTATTCAACAGAAATTAATAAGAAGGCTTTTGAGATTATTTATATGTAGTATTTGGTTACAGATTTTTGTTTCATAATAAATGCTCTTTTGATGGCACAAACCTCATTTACATTTAGTGAGCATCTTCCAGATTGAAGAAAATATCAACTCTCATCACCTCTCTTCTGTATTTCTTACCATGTTAATATTTTGTAAACAATAGCTTTTTTTCCCCCTAACCATCTCCTCCACCTCTTTTTATTTGATAGGCACATGAACCCATAAATATGTGAAATTGCCTTCATAGTAGGTTGAGCAGAATATGGCAAGTGCTTATATTTAAATGTGCCTTTCTACATCGCTGGCAATGACATACAGGAAGTCTTAGAGGAACATTCAGAGACAATAAAAGCCAAAATATTTCTTATTTGCACCAGCAAGGTTTTGTGTTTTGTCTAAACCAGGAACAATGGAAAAGACTACACTGAGGTTAGACATAAATTACAAAGGTCTGGTATACCACAAAGTCAAATAAATACACCTGATACAGTGAAGTATACATAGATATCACAGCATCAGATGGTCTAGTAGGTACAGACTGCTCTTCTGCCAGCTTCAGTCTTTTTAACAATTCAATTGGCATGCTCTGGGTTTTCTTAGTCTGTCACAAATTTCTGTCTTATTGGTGTATGTGCCCCTTGGGATAAATGGATATATGAATCTTGAAAGAATTTTGCTCATCTTGTCTACACATCAATGACTAATTCAGAGTCACAGGGCTAAATCTCCAAACAGCTCTTTAACAATGTACTATTAAAGATTAAAATGTTCAGGAAATTCAGAACAGATTTGATCACATTACAGCATTAGCAATTAACCTTTTTAATTCAGTACCATGTCTTCAAATCTTTTCTGCACTGCTTTATATTCCTTATGTAGCTCCTCCTGAAGTCTTTTGTGAAGGTCCCCAGTTTCATTATTTTCTTAGATTATATGTAAGAATTTTGAATTTATTTTTATTTTGGCACAGCAACATTTTAAAATTTATTTTATCTAAAATATGTCCATTTTTCTTTTCTTGTTCAATTTTCTTTGTTCCATACTGTGATGTCAGCTGGCTTCCTGGAATCATTTATATCCCCATTTCCAAGGCTACCCTTCTATCATTGGTTTTAAAAATAAAACCCTTGACTTTGTGCTGGTTTTCATGGGATTGGGTGTTCAACTCAAAAACCTTCCAGGTATGTGCTACAAACATTGCAGCAGTGAGTCATCTCCTTCCATATTGCATCAATGTGTTTTGGGATCACACAAAGTTCAGGTGCATTGCCTTTGTATGAGTGTTGTGCAGGAGTCATCTCAGAAACAGCAGGAAGGATTTATCATAATAGGAAGTTGTGATGAACTGGATAAGGACTAGGATGGGATGCCTTTTCTACATACTTATTTTCAAGCAACTGCAGAACATAGTACTAGAATCATACAGAAATAGAGTATTTGATTCAATGGATATAGGCCAAATCCACAGGGTATTTTGGGCTAGGGCCTTGAAGGGGAAAATGCTCTGTATGGTGGAAGGCAATGCGTGTGCCAGGAGCAGCGTAGCCATTCCAGCTGTTAAGCTAATAATCCAGTGCAGAAAGCCACAGTAAACCAGCAGTGCAGAGGGAAGCAGCTCAACCCAGGGAGCAGCTGCCCATCTTTATGCATGTTCCCAACAACTCAGTGATGCATGAGTCAGGCACATCATTTAGCAAAGAGCATGCATACAAGTCCCCATTACAGTATTAGTGTACCCAGATGCTGTTTACCATCCTGGTTTAGACATCTAATTTCCAGTGAGGGAGGAATTTTACTTTTAGAACCTGTTTATTTTTTAAGAAAATTTCACTGTACTCAGAAACATACATCCCCTGAGGATGCTGTCACTGCCCACTGAGAGGGACGGTCCTGCTCAGCTGAGCACCTGATGGGGAGAGGTGCATCTGATCTAGGGTGACAAAGGAGCCTAAAACAGGAGGGCTGAGACACAGCTCTAGGTTGGGCCTTTCTTCAGTCTGTGACAGTGAAGTCAGAAGCACAAAAGTCTCTTCCTTGGTAATTGCCTTTAGTCCTTTCCACAGTTTCCTGTTTGCAACTTGCCAGTTTCCTGCAGAGCATGCTAATATCTGTTAAGACCTCCTTCTGTGCCTAATTTTGATTCTTCAAGAAAGAGGGATGTCTCACTGAAGGGTTGCAAAATGCAGTGTCATTGCTTCTGTACCAGAGCCTCTGTGTACTCAGAGCCTGCTCACATGTCTGTTCTGCACTACAGCTGTAGAGAATGTCTGGTTGTGATCTGGGATGAACTTGTATTTGTGGGGGTTTTTTTCAGCAATGATTAATTATCTCCTAGCAAGTTGTTGATGACTTTCTGATTGCTTTATCTCTCAGTAAATCTTTAGGGATAATTAGTTAATTAATAAATTAATTAACAAGCTTATTAGTGTGCTGTCTCAAATCCATAGGAAACCTTAAAATTATTCCACCTGGTCATGTGTTCTTTTATGTCTTTTTCAAGGCCAGAAGTAGGTAGGCAGGAACCTTAATCCATTTTTAAATTTAGATTTTAGGATTTTGTAAAGGAATCAAGTGATGTCACAGAAGTGATGGAGCCGTGGTGTGTGTAAAACAAAGGTCACAGAGGAAGAACTGCTCCTGAAAGGAAATGTATTTCTCTGTAGCTACTTTAAACCAGACGGTGCTAAAATACTTATGAGATCACCACAGTACTAAGAAAAATTAGCTCACTTCCTACATGACATGGACAAACCTTTTTGTCTTGAACCCACGGAATCATGCTTGTGAACCTCATGAAATTCAATGAGGCCAAGTTCAAAGTCCTGCACGTGGATCAGGGCAATCCCAAGCTGAAATACAGGCTGGGCAGAGAATGGATTTAGAGCAGCCCTGAGGAAAAGGACTTGGGGATATTGGTTGATGACAAACTCAACATGAACCAGCAAAGTGTGTTTGCAGCCCAGAAAGCCAACCGTGACCTGGGTTGCATCAAAAGAAATGTGACCAGCAGGTCAAGGAAGGTGATTCTTCTCCTTTTCTCTCCTCTCATGAGACCCCACCTGGAAAACTGCATCCAGCTCAGAGGCCAAAGGACATGGCGGACCTGCTGGAACAAGTCCAGAGGACTGGAGCATCTCTGCTATGAAGACAGGGTGAGAGAGTTGGGCCTGTTCTGCCTGGAGAAGAGAAGATTCCAGGGACACCTTAGAGCACCTCCCATCCTAAAGAGGGCCTGTAAGAGAGATGGGGAGGGATTCTACACAAGGACATGTAGGGATAGGACAAGGGGGAATGGCTTTAAACTGACAGAGAGTAGGTTTAAAGTAGCTATTAGGAAGAAATTCTTCACAGTGAGGGTGGTGAGGCACTGGAACAGGCTGCCTAGAGAAGCTGTGGATGTTCTATTCCTGGAAGTGTTTAAGGTCATGTTAGATGGGGCTTCAAGCAACCTGGTCTAGTGGGAGGTGTCCCTGCCCGTGGCACAGGAGTTGGAATGAGATGATCTTCAAGGTCCCTTCCAATCCAAGGCATTCTATGATTCTATGACTCATTTAACTGCTGCCTTCATAATACTGCCTTGGACACTACTTTTATTGTTAGTGAAATCTGAAGTTGTGTTTGATCTTAAGAACTGTACTCCTCTACAGAAATGAGTTAGCACGCTTGCTAATTTATTAGCCAATACAAGTTTGGTTTTGATTAAATATGACAGAAATCTTTAAACATCTCCATTGTGTTTGGGCACAGCATTGTCCTTTAATGCACTGAGAATTTGTAGGATTACTGAATGACTTTCAACAAGGTCACATGTAGAATAGCCTTAATCTGTATCTACTGCAAAGGAAGGATACTGATTTGGACATTTGCATGTGTGTGCAATGAGATTTACCTTTGACAATATATCTAAAGTTAATTAGCCTCCATTTTTCTGACTGTGTAAATAGCTTTGAGACCAGATCTTCATTTTGGCTCAGTGACAATATACATGCAGCAAATGAAAACCTCTCTTTTATATCCCTCTCTGTCTTATGAAAAAAAGAACTTCACTAATATGCCCAAAGAGCCCTGCAATAGCTGGGTCACTGGGTCTTCAGAAACTCTGTCCTCATATTAAAGCAAAACTAGTTCACAAAACTAATGAAATAAACTAGTCTCAAAATTAACACAATCATGGGATAAGGAGAGATATGTTCAAACACCTAATTTTAAAAGTTTGTTTTTTATGCTACATCAATCCTTCACTTAAAGGTGCTGGCTCTTACCAAAGAGCATACAGATTTAGGGATGACAAAACTCCAAGGACACAGCAATCTCACCAAGGAATCTCACCAAGAAATGTCAATTGAGGTATGCATTAAAGTTGTGCTCATATCTTAGACTTCATTTTCAATGGCTGAAAATTTGAGGAAAAAAGAGTAAAAAGCTAAAGCAGATTCTCTATTTTTACCCACAACTCCAGCTACCACTGCTTCACAGGAAATTGAGAGTGCAACGCAAAAAAAAGTCATTCTTATCAACAAAAGAGCTTTGCTACCATTTCAGATTTTGATAATCTTTTTTTTCACACAGAAGATAGCCAGAGTGTTTTTATCATAGGTAATTATATTAAATTGTATTTACTCCTACACTTTGATATAGAAAGTACTTTGGAAAGAATGATTATTTTTTCTTCAAGCTTTTAAATTACTCCCTCTCTACCTTTTGAGCTGTTTACTTTTGTTTTTCTAATGGAAATTACAAAACTATAATAAAGATTGGAATAGAAAAAATGGTACAGCTGCACCTAGAATTAAAAAGAGCATGAAAAAACCGAGATGATTGTATTTTGCACATTTCACAATATCTTCTTCACATTTTGCAGCTATTTTCATGTGATTAGAAAAAAAAAAAAAAAAGAACCATACATTTTTAACTTTGGAAGGATGCTTTTAGAATGGCTATCATAAGGTTTGTAAGTACAATGTTGTTACAAGGACACAGAGGCAAGATTCTTTCAACAGCAGTAGAGTTATGCTGTATTCACAATTAGTGCAAATAATATCAAAGTCTGGATCACTCATGTCTGCCTTGATATTGAACAAAAGTTCAGCACCTCTTCTTTTATTCTTGTGATTTATTTTATTCCAAAACCCCTTTTTTATGCATAACCCTGCACTCTGAGATAATCAAAACCCTTAAAAAGGGCTCCAAATCTAGTGCATTTCTTAAGAATTTCTGTCTGAAATACAAATGTCAACAAATTGACCAGAAAAGGTACAAAAGCTTTTTCTGTTCCCATTCTTTGTAATGATAACAGCAGAAATATCTTTCAACTACTGATTCTAAAAGTAACTTTTCTCAATGCAGCTGCTGTTGCTCTGAAAGAGGGCAAGTTTAGTTTAGGTATACAAAAGAAATTCTTCTCTGTGAGGGTGGTGAGGCACTGGCACAGGTTGCCCAGAGAAGATGTGGATGCCCCATCCCTGGAAGTGTTCAGAGCCAGGCTGGATGAAGCAACCTGGTCTAGTGGGAGGTATCCCTGTCCATGGCAGGGGGTTTGGAACTGGGTGATCTTTATGATCCTTTCCAATCCAAACCATTCTATGATTCTGTGATTTGACCAGAAGAATCCTTGCATATTTAGCCCATATACAGAATACTTGAATAAAACCTTCATTCCTGCTCCTAGTTTCAAACAGATCCCACTGACTTCATCTGTGTGGGAAAAAGGTAGATAGGGCTCAGGGGTTTTTATAAATAAATGCAAATAATGATTAAAAAAAAAAATCTGATTATAATCTTAGTTTAGGGTATAGATTTCTGATCACAGTGCACCTGATGGCAAGTCTTCTTCCTATTACATCAATTAATTATTTTTATTTAAAAAACCCATATGACCTCACAACACCATTCACTAAAATAAATCATAAAAACATGTACAGAACATTTCAATAAATTAAAAGTGAGTCTATTTATCACAACCCAATCAAAAGATGTAATGAAATAATTCGGTCGTTATAACCAAAACAAAAGAAAACGTGACAAAACAAACATATTCTTTTGCAAATGAACTGACTTTTTTTTTAAATTCTATAGCTTAAAATATTATCTCCTTTGCTGTATTTTGTACACGCTGTTCTCATCTACACTATTGCAATAAGGTCCCTTTTTTCCATATTATATTGTGTGGATGAAATCAGCCTTAGCAGGGAAAGGCAGAAATGGGAAAAAAGATTGGGCAGTTAAATGGAGGAAGAATGAATTTCCAGCTCTTGTGCTTTAAAAAACATTTGCTTTAAAGCCTCTTTCTAGAACTTTCTGGAAACTAAGTATGAAAAATCCAGTTTTGGCTGCATCATCCCCATAACATTAGTTGTAGTTCAGAGACCTCATCTTGCAAAGGCAGAGGGGAGGAACTATTTTAGGTGAGTTGTGTATAAATTGGGTTACTGCTTATATAGATAGATTTTTTAAAATAGTATGTAGTAGCACAGTCGGAGATCCCATTATGAAATATACAACTGAAAAATAATGACTTTTGTTATTACATTGGAAAAACTTGAAACTTGAGTCACATAATCTAAATTTTCCCTAATGTGAACCATGTAATAAAAACTGGACTTCATTATAAGGAATGGCAAAATATTCAATTTTATAAAATAAGCAACATCATTACTTACCTCAAAACTTACAGATCCATTGTGATCAGTGTCAAATGCATTAAACAGAAAATGTGCATATGTTGTGGAATCTGAAATTTAAAACAGCAAAAAATAATTCACAGTAAGCACATCATATTTAATAACATTTAATTTAATTTAATTCTATTAAAACTGTTTGATACCAAGATATATTTTGATACCAAAATTTCATAGGAAGACTAGATTTTCAATGAAATTTAAACTTCCTTTTTAGCAGGAGAGGAGGGATAAGTTATAAGTGCAAGTACGTGGCGAGCAACAGTGCTAGAAACCAAAAATGAAAAAGTCTGTTCTAGAATAGCTCTATTCACTTTTATTCTTGTTTTTGCTAATCACTGACACCTGAGCAAATAGCAAAGATGACATATTATTTTACTCTGAAACAACCTGTTTTTACAGGAGCACTGACAGTGACCGGGATCTATCTCAAATGCTTACAATGAAGAGTGAGTTCACTTGTTCCTGTTAAAGGAGGGAAGCAGACACTGCCCTCACTGCATCGGTGTCCCGGTTTTGCTCTGGACACAGATCTGTCTCCCAGGTTGAAGCTGATCTTGTCAGAAAGCTGCTGCTGCCATCAGGTCCTATGCTCATCCAGAGGTGAGAGGAAATCCTCTCCTGAGAAGCAGATTTTTAAAGCTGGCTTGCTGCTGGATTCCCTTGATTGTGGCATTAGGGCTTGGAAAAATTGGCCATGACTCACTAAACGGTCAGTAAGACTCTGAAAGATGACCTTAAACCAATGATCCCTTCACTATTTGCATGCTTTCCCAACCTCCTTCCCAGTGCATATTGACTCATTTCAGGAACACAAGACAGCATGAATATAAATCTGTCAAGACTGTAATTTTTGTAAAGATCCATCTTTCTATTTCCACTGAATGCATTCTGAAAGGCACAGGAGTAATATATTGTGAAGAGAGCACTTATCCAGAGACTGTCCTGTGGGTGTTAGGTACAAGCTGCTGGTGTTGAGGGAAGTCAGCTATCCTATGTGTTTTCCCCTCCCTCAAAATCATGCAGATTAATGAAGATGAGGGTTTATTTACTTTTAATACACACTTTTCCCTTTCTACTTCATATGTTTACATTAATTTTAGGTTAATTAACATTAACCTCACTAATTATTAATAAAGGGCAAAGTGTTATGAAATCAGTGTCCCCTTTGCAGAAAAAACTTCTCCCTATCATGGAAATACCTGATCAGTGCTGAAATCACATTTTCTGATTTCTTGGCACTACACCATTTTACCATTTACATCAATCCTGCAAAACTTTATTTTTTACAGCCCAAAATACTGTTTTGTATTAAACTGAGCAATAGTCTTGGGACACTCACCTGAAATGCCACGTTGACTCTGAGGAACCAAATATATCAAAACTGAAAGTTTTGTGCTTCATAGATTCAGACCTTCAATATGTTAATTTTGTATGATGTGAAATAACAATAAATAACTGCAATTTTTAAAACCCGTCTGTTAACCTGTTTTCAGAGGATTAAATCCCCACAACCACTATTTGAGAGAGTCATTCATTCTTCCATGTATCCAGTCACAACTGTAATTGCTTAAGCACAGCTTGGCAGATACATTCACACTTGAACTGAAAAATGTAAATTTGTTGACTTCAGTTTATATTTAGGATTTTAATAGTAATATTTTCTATAATCTACTGAGACTTCTGTTGTGCAACATAATATACTATGCAAATCATCTTCAGGGAAAAAAACATGTTATAGAGGTATAATTACTGTAACAGGAATTTTAAATACCTTCCTATTCTCTTGGCACCCATTTCTTAAAAAAAAATCTGAAACATTCCAGGTTATTTTCTGTAGATATACAGAAAACAAAAATGTGTTTTATTTTTGTTGCCCATACATGATACAATATACTTCCCTTTTTGTATGATGGTATATGAAAAAAGTGCCTAGTTGAATAGTATTTTTTTTCTGGTAACCTCTCTGAAAAAAATAAACCAAAAGCGTTTTTCAGAGTTGTTTGTTCAAGTAATTCTGGTCTGAAATTTTGCCTTCAAAACCACAGCAGGATGAGGCATGCTAGTCTTTTAGTTATTTAGTCTAATTCCCCTCTTTCCCCCCATAATCTTGAACATTATTCATTTTAGACAAAATTTTAACTTTTTAAAATGAGTACTGTTTCTTTCCAAGGATCTGATATCATAACTAGTAGGCTAATTTGCTATTTTAACAGGTTGAGGAAGGAACAGATCTTAAATCAGAATTCCCTTGAAAAACACCATCAAAGCATTTTAAACGTCAGAGACAAAAAATGGTAGTCATTACACATGGAAGAGTATGGCTTATCAAACTTCAGATGTGATGAAGGAGTGTAATAATCATTCAGTGTGTGGATTCTTACTTATGACCCGCTTTGCTGAAGAAAAATCCCAAGTTTTATTTCAGGTGATCCACTGCATAAATGCAGGGGGTGTATTCATTCACAGTGAATCTAAAAAGAAGTTACTGCAGTGCCCTTTCTGGCATGGGAAGCTTTTTGCAAAGCCACTTTTACCTCTAAAAAGACATTTCTTTTGCTGCAATCCAGTGCCATCTCCTTTCCCATGTTACTCTTGTGGCCCCTTGTCCTATTTGTAATCCTCCTGTACCTTGTCCTGGACAGGCTTGGAAGTTGCTTGAGGAAGTGACTTGCTGGTTGACATTGAAAAATATCTTTGGTTGCCCTGAAGCTTAAAATCTTATAGACATAAATTTGTTTGTTCAGATATGAATTGTCATAGTGATATATAGTGTTGTACCTGGTTTTTCATCACACAGACAGTTGGAGCACAGATCTACATGTTTTAATTTGGGAACAATTTTCAAGATTCTTTTTTCCTCTTTAATATTGGGACATACATAAAATCATTATTTTAAGCACAACTGAAATTTAAAGGCCTCAGCTGGACACATTATTTTGACAAGATATTCAAAGATTTAAGAACCCAGTCTGGCTTCTTAACTAGGCAGTCTGCTGCAGTTCTCCCTCCTCCTCCAAAGGATGCCACTAACCTAAATGCCAGAGGAGAAGCAGAAGGATCAGCATTAACACCAGGAATAGGGGCAGAAATTAGACATTTCGTATATATCCATTTTAACTATATTAATAATTTTTCTTCTCTGTAATAACTAGATCTGGACTAATAAAGGTTAGTCTTTTAAGATTACATTTACTCTCACAATATCTTTTGAATTTACTTTTAGAACAGGTGTGTTTTCTCTGTCCATAAAAAATTCCATCCGTAAAAATAGGAAATATGATAGATTTTTTTTATTAAGTGTCGTAAAGGTGTAGTAAATCACATAGAGAGAATTATTTTCATTACCCAGGGTAACTACAAAATATAATATTTCAAACTGTAATTGTTAGCTTGGTCTAAAAGTTTAGATATAGAAACAATCAGTAAGCAGGTCAACCCTTCTAGCCTTTTGTTCATCTCTATTGAGTGTGCCTACTTAGGGATTTCAGAGATGGTAATACACACTGAATGCTGCTCTTTATCTTCTAGGTTTATTTATTCAAAATTAAAACTAATGGGGAGATATCTTTTCCTACCAATTGAGTATGGATTTTTAAATAAAAAATGAAAAGAAGTAGTTCTGAACAGTCCCAGAGAAACACACAAATCTCAAGAGCTCTGGTAGAAGTTGAAGAGGTGGGATTGAAGGATTGTAGGAGATTATGAAGGGGGGTAACTGAATAGCAAATGCAAGAGGAAGAAAAGAGAAGAAAAAAATTCAAATTGAAAGAAGGTTGAAGGGAAAAAAAACCTGTTATGCATTTTTTTGTTACCTTCATTGCACTAAAAGATAATGAAAATAAAAAATTACAAAACTCCTGGAAATTCAATTAATTGAAATCAAAATTAGCATTTAATAAGAAAAACCCCATAGTATTAAAGGAGAGTTCTGCTATTAATATGAGAGGGTAGCTGCAGTGCCTCCAATTTCTCCTACTGTGAAATAAAAGAGAATGGACAAGAATTCTTAGAAAACTTAAAGAGAAGTAACCTACTCTGAGAAACTTGTTTTTCAGTGGTACCCAATTTAAATGGCAATAACTTCATAACAGAGGACTGATTTTTTGTAGATATCATTGCATTTCATTCAGAAATATAGACTTAAAAATATGGCCAACTGTCAAGGAAGTACCCCGTGAGTTCAGACAGAGCTTGAGGCAGTAATCTTGATAATTTGAATAAGAGACTCTTTTGTCAGACTTTGGAACTAACATGCTGTAGTACTAATTATGTCTGCCAAGTACTCACCTCCCTGTGGAAAGAACTGAGAGTAAATCTCTTTGAAGGTTTCTTCATTGACAACACCACTGGGGCATTCCTGGAAAAAAAGTAAATAACAAGAAATTAATAACATCCAATCTGGTCCAGTCAGCTCATGTGTTCATGAGACTGTCCACAACATGTGTGTGACTGACAGCTTAACATGTGTGACACTGCACTTTCAACCAAATATTAATGCACATCATCTCACTGAAGCATTTTCCTAAAGAATTCCCATAAGAGAAAAATTCCTTCTGTGCCATGGATCTCAACTTCATTTGAGACCTGAGTGACACATGTGAGCAGCAACCACCGTGCTGCAGTGAGTGGAGCTGTTGTGTCACCTGTGGGCCAGGGGTGGTCGCCCTCTCAGCACCAATCAGCATTTTCATGGCATGGAAATCAAGCAGCAATGTAAACACTTGGGTACTACTGACAGAACACACAGTCATATTCTACTGGAAATGTTCTATTCAGTGAAAGCAAAAGACCCTGCCACTGAAGACCTTATTCAAACCTTGCAGATCCTTTTGCCTCTTTACATCTTTTTCATAAACTGAAATACGTAACACAGAATAAGTAGGAAGTTTCTGAACAGAGTGACTGCAAAGAAAATGAAAGGAAGTGAAGGAAAAGATTAATGACGGTTAAACCACTGACTTTACAAAAATTACTTATGCAAAGAAGTAGGAAAAGCAGAAGGAATACTGTAATTTTTACAGTACATGCAAGTACATATCATATACATACATGCATACATATACAAGACCAGAGAGCTGATTTCTAGTCCTGATTTTGCCACACTGAGCAGAAGAAGTTGGGCAATGTACTTAATTCCTCTTTTGCCTTAATTCCTTTTTTAACACAAAGAGGGGGGTGAAAAAGCCAGGTATGCTCTTTAAAAGGAAAGGATTTTTAGAAACAAAGGGAAACAAGAAAATGCAAATTAAGTTTTAAGGTTCATACATTTATTTTTGACTATTATCATGCTATTTGGACTGAGGATTCAAATATATGTGCTCCTAGTCCTAAACTCAGGAAACGAAATAGCTCGAAATGGAGATCAAGAGTAGTGTAATATCTTTTACCAGTCTAATAACAACTTTTCCCATTAGAACAAATAGTTTTTCAATTAGATCAAATAAGGACCACTGAGATATTCATAGTTCTGGCACCTTCTGCTAAGAAACAAATAGTGTAATCTTTCTAACTGAGAGACAAATGCACCATTTGAGAAATGCAGGTCTGATTTGTAGGTCAAAGATTATTATGATTTTATGTCACATATCCTTAGATAAATCAGCTTTTCATCATAACTAAGCATATGGAAACAGAGTAATAAACAATTCTGTTTGATCAAACAGACAAACAGCTGTGTCAGAGATACACATACAAAATTATTTGTCCTTGGGCACAGAGGCTGTCACTGATGCAGGGAGAGTTAAGGTCTCTTTAAGATGAAATACTGACTGCTGGGCCACACTGCCTTTGGAACCAAGGCCTTTGGGGAATGGGATGAAGAGTGAAATGAACCTCTACCCTTCATAAGGTAAGGAGCAATCCATCAGTGAGGAGGCATCTCCCTGTCTGTCATGTCTTTGGGTATGAGGGCATTCTAAAACATCTCTCTCTCTTTACCAGCTTTCCAAAAAGACTGTAAGAAGACAGAGCACTGTCTCTATGGTTTCTAGCAGGTTTACAAGTACCAAGCAACAGAACAAGAGGAAATGGCCTCAAGTTGCACCAGGGGAGGTTCAGATTGGATATGAGGGAAAATTTCTTCACTGAAAGGGTTACCAAGCATTGGAAGAGGCTGCACAGGGCAGTGGTTGAGTCACCATCCCTGAAGATATTTAAAAGCATATAGGTGTGGCACCTGGGGACAGGTTTAACTGTGGGTTTGGCAGTGCTGGGTTAATGGTTGGATTTGATAACCTCAGGTATCTTTTTCAACCTTGATGATTCTATGATGTTATGATTCTACTACACTGCTTGTCTTTGGGAAGCCTTCTGGAGTTGTATAAGTGCATGCAAAAGAGTAGTATTGGATTCAAAGTACAATAAAGAAAACATCAGTGAATTCTTCAGATACTCATTGAAATAATAATAAAATTATTCAAATTAGAAAATGTAGCAAAAGTATTTTACAAATTCCTCTTCCAAGACTACATTGGTATATGATCTATGTAAATCCCAGACCTGCAGCAGGGAGGATAAAGAGCCTTTCCCCTGAGATGTGTGTATGAAAGAACAATGCAGCATTTTGAAATTCAGAAAAAGAAGCAGTGGCTTCTTTCTGTTCTGTAGGTATTTTTTTTTCAGACAAGAAAAAAAACAAAAAAACAAAAAAACAACTAGGCAAATTTGGAAGGCATTAAAGAGAAAACCTGTATTCTTGAATTTTTTTTTTCCTGAGAAGTTTAATAAACAATGAATGACAAAATGCATATTTAAGTTCATCTAACTCTATGGCTTACTAACAAAAAATAATTTTTTCCCCTTTTCCTTGGCTGACAAAGAAATTCAAACTATACATATTTTGCAAAGAATGCTCTCCCCTTTTTTACTTGAAATGCCAGCAACTCTAACTCTCAGTGCCTAGTCTGAAGCTGTGAAGACTAAGAGTCCCATTTCCTGACTTCATTTAAATATTGTGATGCAAGAGGAGAATTAAGGATACTCTGCAAAAATCTATACGATTTATTATTTGTTAGTTCAAAATAAGCTGACAGCTTTTGTTATTAGAGAAATACATGATCTACATGCCTCTTTTAAAGGCAGTCCTTTTTTTTCTGTCACTTATTAAGCTCTGGTTTCACCACACTGAAAGAATCATTGCTTGGAAAGGCAACCTACTTTCAGGGAATTATATATCAGTAGAGCCAGGAATGACATTTTGAGTTTCTCTAGCTTGCCACTCTGTAGTTTCCCCTGTTCTTTGCCACAGCATTGCCAGTAACACTTTACCTTTTCCATCCTTGAAAATCTGTAGAAATGATGTCCTAAGGGCTTCCATTAAAAATATGAGATGCTGGCCAATTACACTTACCAGGAATATCAGCTCAAACTTTTCTTTAGCATGCATCTTTCCTCTGAGACTACATGACAGGGAACACTTCTGATCTTGAATAACTTCCTTCTAAAAATATATGTGGCCAACATGATTTACCTCCATGACTGTACTTTTCTTGACTCATAAATCTGGCTTTATTGTGTTTATCAGGAGATTTGTGCAGTTCACAGAAAGAGATTAAATATTGCAATTGTTAAGTATGTCCCACGGTTTTATGTCAAGCTACTGCTGAGTTCTTCCACTGTACAAACTATAATTAAAAAAAATCTATCTAACCTTTCATTAAACTCTTATAAAAGAGAGGAAAATAATTAAATAGTTTGAAAGAAAAATGTGAGGCTTATTTAAACAATTTCCTATATTCTTTCTTTCCTTGATCTGAATATAATTTATTTTGTTACAGCAGATTTCTGTTTGACAATCTTTTAAAATTGTATTAATGTATTAGATTTTCCTTTTGGAGAATAAAAAGGAAGGAATGTTCAACTTGAACTGAGTCCAGTTCTCTCTCTTTTAAACAGAAAATAATATAAACTGACAAACAGGAGAGACAGAGAATAATAAATATGATTCTGCTTTTTGATGATCTCTCTTGCTTGCAATTTTGCTGCTGGGAAATTACACCTCTAGCCCATGGTCTTATGAACCACTCCAAATCCTGTAAATTATTTACAAGCCTCATACTGTCTAAGACATCTTTCCTTCAGTATTTTTAAAAATACTGCAGTAGAAGATTCTTCTTTACTACCTAACCAACATCCCTTTCAGACAAGAGGGAAACCAATAAGACACAAAAAAGGAGAAATAGTGAAATGTAGAAAAGAGAATGAAGGAGAAACAAACTCAAAGCTCAGACTTTTGTCTGCATAACGGTTTTGAATGATGGATAAAGCTGGAGCTGTGGCAACTTTGAATATCTTTTAGTTATAGACTTTTGCATGACAGGATTCCCATCTCATGCATCATCTGCTGTCAGCTTCCATGCTGCTTCATTTTAGATACATGTTCCTGTTCATTGATGTAATTATCAATGACTGATAATATTTTCTCTTTTTGCATGTACTTATATGCTCTATTTGCATGTGCCTTCTGGGAATACACCTTCAGCCTCTGCTGGATGGATCCGGGGGCATGGCAGCACCTTCTTTCATGGTGTTGAATCTGACCAGATATTTCCCCCTAAGTAATGTAATTATTTCATTTATTTAATAAATTTCTATAATTCAATACATTAATTCTTCAGTATTGTAGCCATTTTACTTGGGAATACTTTTAGAAATAAAAGACGTATTTACCAAATACCAACAGGGCTAAACTGAAATATTGATCTACCTTAGAGCTGCATGCCGAGAATAAATAAATCTGTAATTTACTGTAAATTAAAAATCAAATAAATTTGTAATTTTGTAATTAATTTTTCTGTAGTAAATATAAATAAACTTTTCCACACTATATTAATCAGGAATAGCTTTCATTGCCTATTTATTTTGAAGTAAGAGCAAGTGCGATTAATTTTCTGTCCTGAAAGTACTCTTAGAATACAGGGTTCACTTTTGGTTCTGCTTTATTTCAGTAAAAACACAGAACACATATCAGAAAATATCTTTGTGAAAAGGGGCTGGATGGCATTTTTAGAGTTCTGATCACACTACTGGCCAACATAGAAGAAATACCAAGAGCAGGGTAAAAATCCTGCAGCAGCCAATAAAAGTGAACTTATTCTAGCAGGACTTCAAAGCAGATGATGCAAACAAAATGAGGTTTCTGGGGGAGAGAAGGTTTTGAAGTAGCGACAGAGAAAACGAGTGTAGTATAAAAAATATCTCAAAAGATATGCTTAAAAGAGATGCCATGCACTAGCCTGTGAAGCATCCTCAGGAAACTAATTCAGAGAAAAACCTCTCTCTTGAAATATTTTAAATGTGGCTGAACAAAGCACTAGAAATTAAGACTGGAAAAAATAAGCTGGGAATAGTCAGACAGTTCAAATGGTCTTTTCTCTTTAATACAGATTTTAAGAAATCACAGACAACCATATTTATGCTCCTTTTCTTTCTTTCTTTTCCTTTTCTGTAAATACTTCTAGAACAATAAATAACAGAAGATTATGTGGGAAGAAGAGAGCCACTGTTTTCCTGCCACAGATGTCTCCAAGAGAGCAACAAATTTACAGAGGTGGAAATACAAGCAAAATATTGTCCATTAGGTGTTGGTAAAATTTCAAGAGGCTGCTTCAGCTACGAACTAAAAGGAAAACCCCATGTCTTGCAATCTATTCTAGACAGTCATTTCTCTGATCATCTTCTTTGAACTGGCACCTTCTGGACTGCTGCATTGTCAGTATTTGGGCTCCTGCATTTAAACACCTCCTTTTGAAATTACCTGAATGACAGAAACATTTGGTTTCCTTTGTATAGATTTATCATTCAACATGTCAGGAAGTTTTTAGGAAACCAGTGCACGTATGAGATAATTGCAGTGACTACAGAAGAGATACCTGCTTTGGCTCTTTTGATCAGGCAATTATATTATTCACACAGCCTGGTGTTCTCCTTGAGCTTTGCTGTTTGCCTACTGTAATAGCCAGTTTCTCAAAGGACTGGGAGGATGATTGGTAGGACAGTGTCTCAAACTACTCACAAAGGATGACAATTTGTTTTATTCTATCTTTACACCTATCATTTTGGGGTCTGCCCAGGCCTATGCTATAATGGAACAAGTCCAGAACTTACCTGCCTTTCTTCTGAAAGGCTGTTGAAGGAGCTGCTGTTCCTTACCAAGAAACATGCTGAGACAAGAAGAGCAGAGACTGCCGTGGAACAGATGTGTAAAGGAAAATTTTGAACACATGTGCATCGGGTGCCCAGTCAACAGTCCTGGCCACCAAACAGGCTCAAAGCCTTACCTACTTCATAGGAGAGTTGAGAGTATATTAACATAGGTAAGACACATGAAGATACTCGGAGAGTAGAAACTGTAAAAGCTCAAAATGCAAGGTGGTGTGGGTGTTCTTAATTTTTATTATTACAATACTAGAAATTAGTTTTTATGAAAAATTTAACTCTGAAGCCAGAATGAATATGCTTTTAATCTGTGGGTATGTTATACATATGAATATATTTATAATGATCTATTTCTACCTTGATGGATTTTCACTCATTTTCTCTAATAAGTAACCTATGTTCAACTCAATTATGTTGAAAACCACACGTGCTTCTAACTTGAATTTTCACTTCCATATTTTGTATTATCAGGAAAGGGGCAGCTATTAATTTAACCTCCTGTCTATTGAAACTGAATTAGTTCTTGGTGTTTGTTTTTTTTTTTTAATTTGGTTTCTCATGCTAGTTTTCTCAGGAGCGGGCTATAAAAAATCACTTTCACAGCACCTCTTCTTAATTGAAAAATAATTTGGTTTTCATTTTTAGAAATAACTTCCATGTCATCATATAGAAAGACAATGTAACAAAAAAAGCAATGAATGATGAAATATGTGTAACCAAAATTGTATCTTGAATTAGATTTATTTACTTCAAGATGGCAAAAATATCTCCCTAAGACCGTTTGCTATTGTTTTCATTTACTGCAGAATCAATCCTTCTAGATAAGAACACAAAAGAAAATACTCTAGTCTTGCATCCTTGAATATATTTGTGAGCCTAGAGAGCTAATGGTGGTGGTGGGAAAAATATTTTCTCCAGTCTTTTCAGAAGCTGTATGGGATGAAAGACACAGAGTAATGGTTAGGGAAATGGTTAGGGACAGTTACCTCAGAAAGTCCTCTGTCCTTACTCTTAAGTCTTCCAATGAATTTGCCTATTTGGTTACCAGTGTAAAGCTCAAGCTGTTTTATAAGACTCAAAAGAAAGAAGACAGACCCAAACAGAGCACAATGATTACTGGGTCTAAAGGGACAAGTTTCCTTTCGATCTTTCCTCTCTGACTTAAAGTACAGTGGGATTACTTCAGTTAAAGACTCACAGGGGGAACACCTCAGGTTGTTGCATTTTCATTTCAGTCACAGGAGCTGTAAACTCATTTTATAGCTCAGTGGCAACAGTCTACGTTTCTAGGAATATTGTGGCAATTTTGATTTGACAGCATCTCCATTGACATCCATTGGTGAAATGCATGTAAAAACTCTTTTCAAGCTTTGTCTCATCAGGTAAAACAAAACTTGCTTCTATTTAGCTACCTGTAGAAGAGTTACAATGATGTTTCCCTATGGCACAGCAAAGATATACCACATTTTAAGGCTCCCACTGGAGGATACTGTAATGAACAAAAGCCTCTTTCCACCCCCTACTTGCTATGGCGTTTTCAGAAGAAAACAAGCAGAAATTAAGAAACTGGCTCACATCCAGCATGTGTGGCTTCACACAGTAAATAACAATCAACACTTTGGCTGCTTCCACAACTCAGCAGGCGAGGTGCCAGCAAATGCTTTTAATCAGAGTCATTCTTTGTTTAGCAATGCCCACTAACTAGTGAAATTTTTAGTTTCTTATTATTAGCACCGGCAGCAAAACAACTGTAAACAAAATGGCTAAAGATTTGAACTTAAAAACTCACCCAAAAGTTTCATTGATGAGTCCCTGGCATCTGAATGGTGCTTACTTGTCACTGCAGGATGGCATTTTACAATCCTGACTTGACAAATAGGCAGAAAATATAATGAAACTAAATGCAGCAGAACCCATACTTCAGCAGTGCAGCTTGTAAACAGTTTGGCAAACACAAGGTGCTCACCCTCTTGGAAAAAGCTGTGTTTAAATGAACACTGCTTTGGTGACTTGGCTTTCACACATTCCCGTGTGAGTTCTTTTGATCAAGTCCCTTCAAGTCAGCTGAAATCCTAGGTGAAAGGAGAAGGAATAGCTCCATATTAGCAAGTGCTGGTCCCTTGGGTGTACTCCATTAGACCCACTCAAGTGATTCGCTTGAGTAGAGTGGAGAACATTATCAGTCCCTAACAGCAATATTTTAAGGTAGGTCAGTTACCTACTTTGATACCATGGAGGCATTTATTTTGTTTTTCTTGCATGAGGGAGCTGGTGCTTTTGTTTATCCTAGAAGCTCCTTGTATCCTTGAAGAGTACAAGATTCACTGAGGAAGAAACTGTACTAACAACCTTCTGCTAAATGTTAGTGGACTTGCACCATCTTTATATAGCCATATCTGAAAATGAAAAAACCTGAATTTAGCACAAGGTATTTATGAAGCAGAAGCATTTTGGGGGTGAAAAAATATTCTATATCGTGTCTTAAATGCTTGTCAATCAACTGGATCTTGATACTAAGTACTGACATCAGATCAAATTTTAATTTTAATAATGAAGTTAAGAACACTGAGTTTTGCATTCCTGAGACACATCTGAATGAAAGGCAGGCTAAAAGTGTGTTCTAAGTCATGCTATTTCAGTATTTTTCAGAGTAGCTGCTCTTTGTTTCTTTCAAAGAAGTGCAGACAGGTCAATATTTGGTTAGTGCTAAATACAATGAAAAGACCAAGGAATTTCAGAGCCTACAGTCTCCTGCCAGCTTGCAGAAATGGCAAAGAACATAAAATTCAATGAGCACTGGTTTAGAAACTGAAAATCAAATACTGTGCTCATTATTTATATTTTATATGGTAATACATTTACCCTTTAACAAAGGTTTTTGCTTTCTCCACTACTAACAACACTTTGTCTCAGGAGAAGGGCCCCAGCAGTGCAAACAGAAGAACAAATGTGCTCACCTGCATAAATATTTATAAAACTGAGCCTGACATTAGCATAAGCTGGAGCTGATTCACCAATACAGTGGGGAAAATCAGACACAGTTGAGGCAATGATGTGTATGAGGCTGCTGTGGGCGAGAGAGAGATGTGGTCTGTGGAAAGAAGTGCTTCTTCCCTGTCCACACAGTGAGGGCAATATGCCCCATCCTGGAGGATCTCTGTCACTCAATGTTTGACACAGGGTCCCCTCCCTATTTATCAAAACCTCACTGTCACATCTGTGCTCGCCCAGTCCACCAGCACAGCACACTGACACTTTTATTCTGTTGCCCAAAAGTCTCCCCAGAGTGTGAGTCCATGATAAGGGGAAGACACTTGACCACAAGAGCTCCACTGTTCATGGGGATCATGGAAGGACCAGAGTGGGCTTTGTGGCCATATTTCTAAATCCTTTTGAGAAGGAGGAGTGAACAGTTCCCTAAGACAAGGGAGGATGTACCATTACTGCTTATAAAGGAGATATTATTCCTATAATTCAAAGACATGAGAAAAGCATCAGAATGGAATTTGAGGGTTACCAAGGAATATGAACTGATAAATCTTTTAGCACAGCAAAAAATCTAAATAAACTTTATAAATCTCCTTCAGACTGTTCTGGAGCTTTCCTTTCCTCATGTGGGTACTTGATACATTGCTTTTGGCAGCATATCTAAAATTTGTAGCATAAGTCAAATCATTGGAACTGAATACTTAAATAAACCTATATAAATGGTGATTGATATTTGCTGGCATGAAAACATGAACAACATAGAGAAATAAAAAAGAAGACATTTCCCAGTTAAAACAGGTAACAAGAAGAATAAAAAGAGATAATTAGAGAGTCAGATACATCGAAAAAAGAGTAATCTATCAATAAGTTCAGGCCTAAAAAAGAAATTTTGTTTCTCATAGTTGTATCATTCCTTATGGAGATACATTGAGGATGAAATTGCTGGACATAAAAACTTCTTGCACAGTCTGCTAAGTTTATGACACATTAAGTTTGTCTTTGTTCCATGACTGCGGATTTTGAGAACAGAAGAAGAAATTAAAGCTGTTATAACTTAGGCTCCATTACAGGAGATTGTACTATGCCTCTTTTCCAGTGAAGTAGACTACCGAATTGGTAGCCTGTGCATCTAAATTCAGTGCTTAATGCTGACATTTTAAATCACAAGAAAAACTGTAATAATATTGTTGTTCTGATACTGGTAATTGCTTGTAGATAGTATGTCAGATACAAATACTGCTATATTCAGTCACTGAGAGCTCACTTTTAAAAGTTGTTCTTGGCACTTCTTTTCTGTGAGACCACTGTCAAGTGTCAGAGATGCATAAATGGAGTGAGTAAATAATTGTTAGAAATACATAAAGTGCACATAAAGTGCTTCCTAGAACAGTGTTTTTTCAAGCATGAGTTTACTGTGATTTCTAGTTGACAGATATGGAGTTAGGCCAGTGAGGGGTAAAGTATCTCACTCAAATACACTGCCCACAGAACACACATTTTGCTCTTAACACTGAGGAATTCAGTGCTCGTTTTTCTCTCCTCTAGGGATGAACTTTGCTATCTCCAGCTCCTGGGAAAGTTCAGTTTCCCACAGCCACCAGCCCCCCCACTGCTACTCCCCACTTTGTTCCCAAGACGTGTTTGAGGAAGCTTTGATCAATGGCTGAGAAGCAATCTCTCAGATAGCCAGGGACCCTCTGAAAGGTTTTGGCTGTCAGACCAGAGACATTAAATTAGGCAGCTGTCAATGTGGAGCCCACGCAAGCTCTGAAGCACTGGTATAATGCTCTCAGGCAACCCAGAAGGCTTTTTAGTGTGATAGTTAAGGCCTTTAAAGGTGTGTGGCAGTTAATAAGCCAGCCAGAGAGCCAAAAGGTTGGAGTCTTTAGACTTCTGGTTTCATGCTGTGTTTACTGAATCATGCTGTCTTCTGAGTTATTTGGCTCCTATTTCTTCTCTGACACTCACCGTATCAAGATCTTTTAAGAATATTTCACTACAGAATTCATTGGGTTGAATAAATCCCATTACTTGAAAGCTAATATGAGAATCATTCACATAATTGAAGTACAACTGCACAAATCTAAAGCTGATCTAAAGAATAAGGGCTGTGTCAGCCACTTTCACTCAAAGGTAAATGCAGTTTGACCGAAGACTTGTAATAAACTTCCCTGACACTGAAAGACTTGACCTTGAGGCTTTGTCACTTGTGATCTGCTGTTTTATTTGTAGATTTACCAGTGTTTATTTTTAGCATAGATGTAGATCTAAAGACATTTGTAAGCAGAAATTAATTCTGTTGAAATAAAGAAAGGACTTTCGTTTGTTTCACTTATTTCTGACAAAATCTGTATATTGCTAATTTTGTTCACAGTGATCAGAAATTTAAAGTAGAAAAAAATATAAAGATCCAAAATAATTTGGAAATTCCTGGGATCCATGACAGATTTATAGATAAGATTTATCTACCAAGTCTATAGCCCCAAAAGGTTGAACTGCACCATCAAGAAGTAAATAATACCAGAAGGTATTATGCCCTCATTTTGCAGGCTTAGGATCCCCACCTGAAAATACGTGCGTCCACTTGCTGCATCAGAATTGCAGGGGAACAACTTAGTACAAGATTTAATGCAGAATTATAATATTTTGTACACAAATTCTTTAAAAGTAAGAAAATGGGTAGCAAGAAAGCAAGGTAGAGTGATTTTTGAATGCTGCTGTCTCAGCTGAGAAATATTCTCACTGAACCATTTTATGTTAAGCTGTGTGTTATAAAGCACAATGTTTATAGCAGCTACAGTTAAAATGCATTGCACCTCATGAAGAAAAGGGGATGGGCAGAGAAAGGAGAGCAAGAGGTGTATCCTTACTAAATTTTAAAATTACAACATCATCAGAGCTGCATTGCACCAAACATTACTTCTCTAATGTTAGTGACTACCCAGAAACCAAAATCCAAGCATTGCACGTAACTCAAATACCAGGCTCTGTAGTGCTCAGTCCAGATGCTGCAAAAAAGTAACTGCAGTGAGCTGCAGCCAAAGACGACATTTGGCCGCTCATATTCCAGTACATAAACATTTATATTCCAAACTAATGCACATAAAAGCTCATGTGGTAGAAAACAGCTCTACCAGCACATGAGTTACACTGAGCATCTGGCTGGTAGAGCAGAAGGCCTGCACTGTGCTTCAAGTGCCAGCCTGGCACTTCTGAGCCCTGGGAAGAGCACACCAGAGCACAGGACAGGGTACTGCCAACTCCAAATAGGAGGGGCTCACAAGCACACAGAACAATACAATTCCACCAAAATCTAATGTTGCCTGACTTTTTTTTTTTATTTTTTATTTTTTTTCCACAAAGAAGAACTTTAGAGGTATTTGGTGCTTTGGGCTACTATTAATACTGGGTACTTAAAATCACAGTCTTTTTGTACGTTTCTTAATTAGAGATTTGGCATCTACCTTTTTCAGAGATAACTCATGAGCAAGCAGCCAGTATTATGAAGACAGCCCTTGGTAAGCTAGATGACATTTTTTCCCTAGTGAATAGGACATGAAGTATCTCTGTGTAAGTCATGAGATGAATAGAAGTGTAGGGACTGAGTTAATTATTAACATTCAGAAAGAAGATTTCAATCTCTGCCTGTAACTGTGAGACTAATTGAAACAAATATCTCTGCTGAACACATTAACATCTGTAAATTTGTGACAATTGACAACTATACTCTAGGTCTGTCAAACTGTACTTTCAAATTATTTTACTTGAGAAATTTTTGAAATGTTTCAAGTCTCTTTACTAACAATTAAAGTAAATATATGATGAATGTAGTAATTATTTATTGCTCAGTTTGGTAAAGGACTTTCACATACTCTTAATTGAAACATGGAAGATACCCCTCTAAGTCCCTAGTAAATAAATGCCAGGGCTTTTGCAAAAGAATAACAAAATTTTTCCTTGGCAAGGGCTGGTTATTTTAAAGTTATTCTTCAGTCATCTAAAATTGAGAAAATAATTGATCTGAAGCACAACTGGAAAACAAGGACTCAATGTAAAAAAATGGAGATTTGAGCTATGTGCATTATACATGTCTACTGAAACTCCAGAGAGAAAAAGAAGATTTACAGAAATCTGTCGTTTGACAGCACATGTGGTATCTGACTTCTAGGTTTACTTGCTTGAGCTTCATTATGATGTTGTCTATTGTTTAGTCCATTAAGAAAAACAAGTCACAGGAGTTTTCTAACATGGGGAGATGTTAATTTTGTTTGAATTACTACTATCTGATTTTCTTGTAAGATTTAGCATGTCCATTTATTATCTTCTAATTTATTGGCATTTCTATGCTCTAAGTTTAGCAGGTTATATGCATGAGGCACGTGTTCAGCTGTCATCACTATGCCTATCTGAAAAGACAAGTTGTTGGTACTTCTTTGTATGTACAACCTCTGCATGTCCACAACACTGGTGCTCTTCTTTGTGCAGAGGGGTCAGCACCTCTGCCAAAGCTTTCAGCACAATAGGAATGTCTCATGCACTGATGCCCAGTAGAGCATTCCCTGCTTGAGATTCAGAATCACAAAGGGATATAGCTCAAATGGTTTTAGTATTGATTCATGTTAGCCAGGTAGGAACCTTTAACTGATCTATATTTTTCTTCTAGGCTCTCTTGTGTTGGGTCAGAAATTCTGCATCTGGAAAGATCCTACTCTTGCCAAGACTGCATGCTGTGAAGCCCTAAGACTTGTACAGACAGTCATCAAATCTTGAGGAAAAGCAACTGCACCGACTGCTGGTCAAATGAAAAATCTTCCTTGCTGTCCTAGGGCTCTACAAGGGAGGGTGGAAAGCATATTTAAGCTCTAAGCTACTTCACCTACAAGAACAAGCTTTGGAGGACTGATGTGAGGACTCTTGCACTAGTGCCATTTCCACTCATGTTCAGTTTGGAGTTTTTCCTCTCTATTCTGGTCTGTATTAATCTTAAATCTGCATTTATTCATTGCAATACAAACATACAGGTTCAGTGTAGAATTGAATGTGATCACAATGAACTGAAGACACCCTATTGTCTCTGTGAGACAGGTGACACTGCCAATTCAGAGAAAGCTGATCCAAGTTAAAATATTATTTCTTGTAGCGTGAAAGCCTCTGTTTCATAATATACAATGTTCCAGAGATAAAAACTAAGAGGATTATGTTGTCATTGTCCCTTGCCATGCTTTAGAACAGGTGGAAAAGGTTAAGTAAGAAAGCAAGGAAAACAGAATGGAATTTCAAAATCTCTGTCTTGGATCATCACAGAGGTATTTTAACTCTTTGCAATGCCCATTTTTAAGCTCTTTTATAGTCAAATATCTAAGTCCCTTGTCAGTACAAGATTTCAATTTGTACTAAATAATTTCTAATCAAGACAATGATTATCTTAGAAACTACATTTGAAAGATAGAAGTGAAATACAGAACTGTACATCTGTATTAGCCATAGATCAGAGGCTGTGTAAACAGCACAGCCATAAAGGTAAAAGCCAGCCATGTGCAGGACGCTGAGATACATTTCTCATACCTTCTTTCTTACCAAGTAGGTGCCAATTACAGTGAAAAAAACAAATGTATTTAGTGTTTCTAGAATATCACGCATACAAATATTTAAGAAAAGTTAAATCATTCTGAAAACTTTAACTTCGGTACTCAAAACTACATTGAGGTGTTTCAGCTTGTGCACAAGTCAGTGCATATCCTGCAAAATGCACAGTATTTACCCAACTTTCATCTTCATTGTTAAACAAAAAAATGCAGGAGTAAAAAATTATTTATACAGTGAAAATTGTTTGTATTCCGTATACCAACTAAATTCTGCTTTTCTAAATCTCAATTACTTTCATAAAATTTGTAATTTTTCTTTTGTTTTTTAAAATTCTAATTACATGGGAAATTGTTCAAACACAAAATTAAAATGCTTTAGAGAATCAATAAATGAGCTTTATCACCTCTAGCTTCCATTAAACTTTCTGAGACTTACAAATGCAACACATAATAATACAATGCTTCCATCAAGAAGAAAAGTGTTTCAGAAATGCTGTTTTCCCAATAAATGTCAACAGTATGGAGCTGCCTATCTAAAGCTCCACTATGTGTCCACAGACATTTTTATGCATTTATGACTTCAATTTACATTTTCTCTGATATACAGCCAGGTAAGATAAATGTTTGTAAAAAATGCTTTCATTTTTCTGGAAAAGTCCAGGAGTTCCCCAACACAGAGATCTACAAAAATTTTTACAAGAATGATCAACCAAAATGAAAAGATTACTAACATTTAAAATTAGCACAGGAGCATCATTTGTGCAGTAAAAGCATTATCTAGGTATTTTTAATGGATGTTTTTAAAATTGGGAGAGATCTATCAATGAACAAAAGAGTAAGAAAGACCACATGTTGAGCCCATGCTTGATAGTCTGTACAATTTATTGTGAAGTACCACTTGTACTAGGACTGCCACAGAGCTATTGGTTTGAAAGGTTAATGACTGCAGCAATCACAATTTCAATTTACAAGAAATGGGATGACAGGAAGCCAAATACAAATTGGAAATGTCCCACTGTGATGGCAGCTGAGCAACAATTCATCAACAACAGCAGAGGAATACTGTAAAGCCAGAGTGCTGGGGACAACCTTTTCAGCCTGAGAAGGGCTTAGGACTTACATTAAGCTCATTTTTCAAGGATAGTGCAGAAGCTTAAAAATGCCTAAATTACCTCATATAGACATAAGTTCTCCCTTGATAATTTTCCATATAGTAGTTGTTAGGTCATCTGAAGGTGCTTATCCCACCTCCTTACGTTTTCTTTAGTGTATGTCCTTTCATTTTAAATGTTGACTCTGAATTCTACCAAAACAGCCATTGTGCTAAAGTCATTTCAATCATCTTTGAGCATTCCCTGCAATTATATTCTACCTCTTGCTTGCTCAGAGCAATAGCTCTACTACAATGTGATCTGAGACTTTCTAAAGCTTTCAGGTGTTTACATGCACCAAAAGATGCTCTGTGCTGCTTCTGCCTGGATTTTGCATGTAATTTGTATATGGTGGAAAATCAAATTGATGATAATAAATCAAATTTTGTAATCATGAACACTGCAGAAGTATGGTATATTTTACTGTGTTCTCATCTGAAATGAGTCAGAACTACATGTAAGCAATTTGAAGTCAGAAATAACAAATAACTGGAGATATACTGGGAAAAGTTCTGTTCATCTCTACCTCAGAACAGGCATCCTAAAACTCGACAGTATTCAGGGAAATAAGCAAGCTGGAGTGAGATTCTACAGACAAAAGCTTTTCAATTAGTACTAATGTGCTGTAGGATGCTGCTAATTTCATCTAACGGGACCGCAGCATCAGCAGAACAACAGTAATTTAAGTTCATGCTTTCATTTATCTTGCTTTATATACCTGAATTATTGAAGAGATAGTAAGACAGGCAAATATCAGGTGAAAAGCATAAAGAACAGAGGTAGAATCTGCACAAGATTTTGATGATATCATGTTAAATACGTGTGCCTGTGTGTTTCATTAAGTCTTTTCAGTAGTTTCCTTCTTAGTGAAATGATTAAACAGAATATCACAGATTCAGAGAATGGCTGGGTTGGAAGGGATCTCTGGAGATACCAGGTTCCAAACTCCTGCATATGCAGGCCCACCTGGAGCAGGATCCCCAGGACCATTTCCAGAGAACTAATTTATGAATATCTTCAAGCAGATGATGACACAAACCCAGTGGGCAACCAGTGCTGGTGGTCAGTCACCCTCAGAGTGAAAAAGTGTTTCCAGCTGTACAGAGGGAACATCCTGTGTTTCACTTTGTGCCTATTGCCTCTGGTCCTGGCACTGGGCACTACTGAAGAGAGCCTGGCTCCATCTTCTTTAAACCCTCCCTTCAGATATCTATATATGCTGGTAAGATCCCTGCTGAAGGGCTGGTTGTAGCCTTCCAGTGCTCCCTTGACCTGCTGGAAATGCCTTACCTAAAGCAGAACAGGGTACCATTTGCTGCCTTTGCTGCACAGACACATTTGCTGGCTCATGCCAAACAAAGCAAAGCCAGTCTCCAGCTGGGTGGCACACAGGAGATATTGGTACACAAAGCGCATGCATGAAGCACACAGGAATGGAAATATTGGCAGGATAGCACTAAGCTGGATCACAAAGCAAAAAGGCAGGTGGCCTGTGGCAGGCAGAAGAGGATGATGGAGCAGTGTGAGGGGAAGATGGTCCAAGCACAGACCATGGCAAGCATTGCAATGCCATTGTGGATCAGAACACACAAAGCCACTCAAGATGTATTTGATAAAAGATAGATATGTAACAGGAAAGGTGAACTAATCAGCATAGACAAGCTGCTCATAGAGCTGAGGTAGACCTGTCCAACCAGTTCTCTGAAGTGATTAGAGAACTGTGATCTGCACCATATATTGAAGTAGAAACTGTCAATATGAGAAATAAAACAAACTCCGACTCAACTAAAAGTTTGAAATCATTAATTTCTGAAATCTAATGCTTGGGCTAAAGAATACTACTTGAAACTTATTTATCTTTATAAGAGTCACCAGCCCTGGGCATGCTTTACAGCATTTTAGACTGGAATTGATAATTTTGCAAAGGTATTATACACAAAACCACTGAAGTTCATGCTCATTAAGTCTATCTAGTCAGAGATTTGTTATACACACACGTCTTGAATTATCATGTACTGATAAGGAAATGACACATATGGATAAAGATGTATTGCCATGTCTTACCATCAACATTCCTTTGATGTAAGTAGAACTTACATCTTGGAACAGAAAAGCATATGAAGAGCTGGAATTCCTCTTTTCAGAAAATGCTAAAATAGGTATCAATTAAAATACTTCCTTATAACCTATTCTCTTTCTCCATACTTCATTTTCTGCAAAGAAATATCAAGGTTCTTCATTTCTGAGACTCTAAAAATAATTATTCTTGGAGAAACAGAAGGCTTATTTTATCCACTATACTTTGTACCTTTTTGCCTTAGATAATTAGGGACATTAGAACATGATTTGCAATGCCTGGAGAATATTATCATTAGCAGGGGAATGTTCTCTGGAACCCTGAGGAACTGAAAAGCTTTTAAGAGCAATCACTGTTAATCACTAACATGCCAACATTATATACTTTCTGGAACTGAGGATGATATAGACAGGACACATTAAGAGACTCTCTCTTGCTTGCAATGTGAGCTTTTGATAAAAATGTATGTTTAAAACATCCCTTTGCATGTGTCGCTTTCTTTACAGAATGCAGGAGAGGTAAGAACCCTGCAAGATTTACAGTTCTTGTACAAGCTATTGAAGATATCTTCTCTGATTCCATAATGGAGCTTCATTGTGTTTTTATCAACATTATACTTTGTTATTCGGTTTCATCTGAGTAGTAAATGCCATGGGTAAGAAGTCATCTCTTTTCACCCAAGAAGGGTGAAAGAAAAACTAAACTACAAGGTGATAAATGCAATTAAATTCATCTTTAGCTTTAGCTTAGCAGGAAACATAGCATAGAGACAGTTGCAATACTTACAGCTGAAATTATAGATTAACATTAAAACTGATGATTAAAATTTTGCTATTATTAATTTTTAATATATTTCTTTAGTATTTTCTATCCAATGTTAACTGCATGCAATATTCTACATATTTTTTAATGAGATGGAAGCTAGTAAAATAAATAGAGAAAAAGTATATTTTTTAAGAAAACAGAGTTCAGTACTACTCAGTAACAACCTTTTGAGTCTTAATTCTTTGCTATACTAACTATGCATGCCTCACAAGTCAAAGCCAAGCCCAGCACTACAGAGCAGCTGTACACACTGGAAAAGGAGTCAGACTACACTCATATACTGGGGTCCTCAGTTAGGACCCCTGCCAAATAAAACATTGGACCTGCCACTACATCACACATTACCAAAAAAAAAAAAAAAATCACAATTACTCCCGGTAAAGGGATCTAAGAAGTTTATAGATTTGTAGAACTACTGAGAACCAAAGAAGTTGTCTACAGCTGTTCACCAAATAAAAAAATCATCTAATGCAGTTGAAGTCAATTACTTCTTGTGACAGCTCCAGTGAATACAAAAATCAAAATCTTTCCTCTTACTGACCAAATTCTTCAGGACTCCTCCATTATTGCATCTTTAGCCAAACAACCCCAACACAACTTTCAATTTGTCTTTTAACAAAGTCCTACTGTACTAAGTTATAATTACTCTCTTCTCAATGCTTTCTATTTTGCCTGCATCTTTTGTTCATTAAATAGTTTCATGACTTTACACCAATAGTTTCAGAGTGATTGTTTCCTCATCTGATCAGACATGCAGTATTTAGCTACTGAATCTCATGAGCTGCACTGCTACTGCTTACACAGCTGAGACTGCAGTGGCATATCCTGTAAATGGATTGCAAAGTCTAAAAGGAAGTGCTTACATTCTTGAAACCTCTATATAAGATCTGAAGTTCCTTCTTTGTGAATTTACTCTGTGCTTCCAGCAGTTCAAGAGCTTCAGGTCTATGTCGTACTGTGGCCATTTCCATTTCATCTTCTACAGTGTCTGCAGAATACAAGAGACAGAGAAGGAAAGCTCAACAAGAAATATAGGAGGTAGAAATACTTAACTCTTTCAGAAAGAGGGAAGGGAAGGTTCCGGGAAGGGAAGGTTTCGGGAAGGGAAGGTTTCGGGAAGGTTTCGGGAAGGTTTCGGGAAGGTTTCCGGAAGGTTTCGGGAAGGTTTCGGGAAGGTTTCGGGAAGGGAAGGGAAGGGAAGGGAAGGGAAGGGAAGGGAAGGGAAGGGAAGGGAAGGGAAGGGAAGGGAAGGGAAGACATTCTCTTAAAGATTTGTTTTTGCAGCTTTAATGACAAATGATGAGGCCATTTTGAACTCATAGGAAAAGGGTGTCTATCGTCTCCTTCTGTGGCTGCAAAGAACTGTGAACAGCAGTGATGATCCAGTAGCCTGCATATTATCTCATGAGTAGTAATAGCAATAAACTGGAAAGCCAACATCCTGAAAGAGCATGCATGATACATTTAGTATGACTTTTCTGTTTATACAACTCTTTGACCAAAGTAAACAATTTTATAAAACTTTAGTGACTCCAGAAAACTTTCCTTCAGTTAGATAATGGATGTGAATTCACTGTATCAGGCTGGGATTTTTATTGTGAAGTTGTCCTTTGGAAAGCATGTGAAATTGATGTTGCACATCCAGCAGATCTTATGTTGAGTATCATATAACTGACTCTTTAGAAGAAATATTATTGAGGGTAAGCAGCCTAAGTGGGGAACATGATGATTTTAGTGATCTCTTCTTTAGGTGACTTAGAATGTGGATATACACATTCAAGGTTTACAGTTGAGTGTAGCCCTAAAATAATGAGAATTAGGAATGCATTTTTTCCTAGGTCAAGTTTTAAATGTGAAAGTTCAATAAAACAGCTAAAGGAACTTACCAGTGCCAGTCACTTGTGATCAAAAATATGAATGTACGTGTCCATTTCTAAGTACAGCCAGCATTAAATGTAACCTATGTAGTACTCCAGGTTAATTTAATGAAATCACTGCCTTATTTTAAGTTATATCAACAATAGAAATCTAACAATACAACATGCCTAATTGTCACTTTTACAATGCAGAAGATAGATGTTTTATTTCATTAGAATGTGGGACTCTTAATTCTTAAAATATAGTTCTATTTTGTTCAATATTCATAAGAGCACAGTATTAGAATACATGATTAAAGTGGCATTATGCCTACATTTTCACATATTTTTGTTCTGCTACACTGCAGTAATAATAACACTCAGCTTCTTGGGAAAAATTTGGCATCACAAGATACAGTTCAGCTAAAAAAAATGATCAACCTTTAAATACATATTTAATAACATCTAAACTATTTGGAAAAACCTTCACAAAAATTAGGGCTTTGTCATTTCTCCTGTGAAAGATATATTGCTATTAGCACTTATCTCAGGAAGATGATCTCAGTGTGATCCAGATGATTTTTTTTGTTAACTGCAACTCAACACTAGGTACTTAGACTAAATTGGCAAAAAAATCAACCTGAGAATAAATATTGTTGAAAGCTCACTTGTATTTTATATTCAAATGGTTACATGGGATTTAAATGGCCTTTGGTTTTAGCCAGAAAAGGTCTTAACTTGAAATGAGTTCTCGAAGCATCCATTTGTAAAACATCTGGCTATCTAGAGAGGCATCTACAAGCTTTTCTGGAAGCTAAATGAATACACATAGTAAATATGAGGCTAGAGATAAAGGCCAGACAATGTGATGCTGAGCACAGCATTTGGTATAACCTTAATAGCAAACATTTCTATTGTGTTTAAATGATTCAGTCAGAATGTAGAAGACTGCAATGGGCTGATGATGTTAATGAAAAGGTTCAGTATAAAATTCTTCACACTCGACTTCTCTAGTCTCTTACAGATATAAATAACAAAAAATGCAAGATCATCATAAACTTCCTAAAAATGTACCAACTGTGGTGATTAAAATGCTTCATGAGTCATTTGCAGGTTTTTAATTTTTTTCCTCACACTTCTAGCTATCAGGCTGGAAAAAGAATCTATACTTTAAAATATGTAGGGAAAATGTGTGAAAATATATTTTTAATATTTCTATTTTTATCTACTTCTAAACAATAATGATTTCTATGGCGTTAGCTATTTCAGTTAGATAAGTTAGGAGTACTTTATGTTGCTTCTTTCATGCTAGCAGAAAAGAAATAGCACATGATGTCAAAATGGAATAATAACAATGTGTATCTACAATGATAGTCTTATTTAACATTTTCACTCAATATAACATTCTTATTTAATACAGCTCTTCATTACTGAGGAGATTGCAGAGAAAATTATTGAATGTACCTTTTTTCCTGCTTCAGTCTCAAATAGGAAATATTAAATACTCATTTTAGTTCAATTTCTCTTCTGGTGTACAGAATACTTTCAGCAAGAAAATATAAGTTTGACAGCATCAAGGTTTCTGAGACTGCCTTTAAATATATTTGGTGATCTGTGCAGATGAAGAGCTTACATAGAAATGTGCAAGGAATAAGGACGTGTCACTCTCCCACCAATTTCAAACAAACAGATCAAACTTTCTATTAATTCTATTTCCTTATCTATTCCATGCCCCATCCATGGGAGTGTTCAGGTTGGATGGCACTTTGAGCAACCTGGTTTAGTGCAGGAGGACTGGACTAGATGATTTTAAGGGTCTCTCTTCCAACTAAAGCAAACCTGTGATTCTCTGATTCCTTTTATTGTTCAGGGCTATATTGCTCAGGTCATGCAGCTGAAAGCAACTTCTCCAGAAAGAATTAATATCAAGTGCCACAACAGTAACTGAGGTTTTTATGCTACCTTATTTTCAATTAAAACATATCAGCTGAAGACACCATGAAAAAAAATAAATCAGTGTACATCCAGAAATGTAGCCCTTTTCATCTTAGAGATCTCAAAAAGGAAAGCAGGTACCAGAGTTTTCTCTACAGAGGAGCATATGAAAGACAGCGAAGGAGGATAGCAAACAGAAACCCTAGATCTATACCTGTGAAGTCTTGACATATAGTAGGGACCTGTATTTCTAGTCAAGCTGCCTTTGGTTGTCCTGGATTCACCAGACATGGAGAACTGTTCTTGCAGGCTTTTTTTACCTGAGATTGACTGATGTGCTTTATCAGAAGAGTAGACAGGAAACACATGGACTATTCAGCTTCTGGTTTTAGGTGCTCATATTAGTGCCTAGAATTAAGTCAAATTAATATAGACTGAACTGGGTCCAGAGAGATATTTTAAAATCTGCTATAGGAGCCAATTTATACAGGAAGATATTATACTTAATCTCTGTCTAGGTATATATATGTATCTATATATTGATCTCTCTCTCACTCCTTCTGTCCCTCTGTATTTATCTGTTACGTACCCTGGAGAGATTTTATTTTCTTACATCATATCAAGACATTCAGTGTAGTATCAGTGTGCTCCTCCTGTATATCCACATTCACATACTTTCTTTCCAATCCCATTATTATTTTTCTCTCAGACACCAACTGTAAGTCCTGTTCCCTGAGTAGTTTGAAGTTATATATTCAAAACCTGCAGGGCCAATCCTTTCCTCCCAGACCAGTTCTGCTGGTACTCCCTGTGTATTGGATAGCAAGCACACACAGACACGTGCATAAAAATGCAAAGAAGTTGCCACTTTTCAAATACATGGAGAGCAAGTATTAAATTTAACCAGGGAATCACTTCTCAACTAACTTGCAGATCGTAAGTGCCAACCCAGCAGTGCCTGCGTGGCAAACTGTGGCACTGTGTGGCACTGGTGTCACCATCCTACCCCATATAGACAAATCTGCTCATCACTAGATTTTAAACCTTGACAGATCACATGATTACTTCAGCAGATATCTTGCCATCTCAAATGAGCAGTTAATGAAAGTATAACTTTTGATGCATGCAAACCTATTTAAAAAAAAAAAAAAAAAAAAGAAAATCAAATGAAAAAAATGAAAAATAAAACTTGCTTTGAGTAACAGGAGATGTCGTTTTGGCAGCCGAGCAGGGCAAGAGCTTCATAAGTCGCTCTTTAATGCTGCGTTTGGTACTGTTCTGAGCGTAGAGGAAACCTAAAAAATACATTATCAGGACTGTTAACATAAGCTTGAGAACAATTTCTGTACATGCTGCAGAGTTCATTATTATAGCAGAATCCTGATGGGAAAAGGCCAAACAGATGGCAGCCATCTTGAATCACATAGGGCAACCAGAATTTTTGAACAGGACAACAAAATTGTTTTGTCTTTGTATCTTTCCAGCATCTTTCCAATAAAGGGGATTTGTTTGTCTGTGTGCATCTCTTGTAGTATTCTTATAACCCATTAAATTTCTTATAACCCACCTTAAATTATTTAACAGAGAAGTGTCAGGTTATTTACTTGAAACAACAGAAGGTAAAAGAAGGTTTGTAAAAATTTTAATGTTAAAATATTTTAAATGCTTTTAAGTCTATTTCATTCTGAATTTTAAGATGAAAAACAAAACCAAACTCAAATTAAATCTCAAAGATATCTTTTGTTGTCCTTTCTGGCAGACTTCTAGTTCTATGGCTGAGCTTTCCCATATAATGAATTCGGCAACTGTGATAACCAATCTGGTACTTTTGCCTTTTCTGAGTATTAAAATATCAACCATGATGTGTAGCCAGTCTCCCTTTAATATTTGGCATTCTACATATATAAAATATAAATATTATTTATACTCTCATTTTAAAAACTGATTTGGCTGAATAGCTAATGTTCATGTGCCATTTGTTGTGATGGAAATTGTTGGAGTATCTTCTTGTGAGGTCTAACCAACCATTTTATACAAAATGGGTGATATGAGGAAGCATTGTCTGGGTGAATATTTGCTGCAAATGGCAGACTTAACACCTGTAAAACAGCTTAGTAACTGATTTATGTTCCTGAGAAAGGCAGAGCTTGGCTGGGACTTTACTCAACTCCTGCACTTTTCATCTCGACTGCGTGCACAGAAACACAAACACTGCTCTATGATGGCCCTTGCCACAACATGAGAGTGCAAAACAGACAGGGGAAGAGATGAAAGACACAACTGACAGGTCCTGTGCTAAGGGCACAGGCACCAGGATAATCTTTGGTTATCCCCTCTGCTGCGTTTGCACTGAATCCTGGTGTTAGAGACATGACGTAGAACTGTTCCCAAGCCATCTTAAGTATGTGCTTGTGTTTGGGAACAGCAAGCAAGAAGGTTTAAGGATATTAAACTTTGTAAATAAAAGGACAAAAAAATATCAGCTTGTACATGAATAAAAAATTGAAGGAAATTAAAAAGAAATGAGGGAAACCAGGGACAACTCAGTCACAGTCTACAAAAACCAACCACCTTTCAGCAGACAAATTCTGCCTCTGACAGAGCAGCAGCTCTGGTGAATAGACAAAACAATCCAGTTTCAGCACAAGGTCAGGTGGACCTAAATGACTACCCCAGGAAATGTCTAGACCTTTTAATACTAATAATGAATACACTTTTAGCCTGTAGCACCTAACCATCAGCTCAACTTAGAAACAGTGCGGATAAATGCATAAAATAAAATGCAGTCTGGGATCTGATGGAATCTCAGACTCCCTATTTTTAGTTTGAGTACCAAACCTGAGCCTTTAAATGGGTAGCTTTCTGCCTCAGCTGGCAGCATCTGCAGTATCACATTCTGCCTATACTGTATCTACCTGAGCATGAAAGAAATTTTTTAATCTTAAATATTTTTTCTTTATTACAAATTCTTCTAGCATAGACAGGATGCAGAAATATCTACAGCTATTTTATGTGAGTAAAGATTTGCAAAAGTTTACTATACATGTATTACGTAATTTCATAGATCCACACCTATGTAATTACTGAAGATATATAAAATGCTTTAAAAAACCTAAAGGGATGTATTATTTCCAGATGGTTTGAAGTTAAAAGCCTTGAGTAAACAGACAGTTTTGCTACTTTAAGCTTGCACAAAAGCTCACGGAATTCAATGCAAACCATATTGGCTTTGCAGTCATATGACCAAGATCAAAACTGAAATAATATATATGGGGGAAAGTAGTATCAGTAACTAAGCAAGGAGAACAGCACAGCTTCTGTACTCACTTTTGGCAGCTAATTTAAAATTCTAACACTATGGTCAGGGCAGAGGTGAAGGAACTGGTTTATCTTCTCACAGTATGAGAAAGCAACACAGAAGCTTTTCCTTCCCAGTGGCTGCCTTTAGTTTATGCTGCAGCTACTGCTCTTATGATCTCCTGATCAGTACTGCAACTTTCAAAGTGATTTTTCTTCAGCTAAAAAAATTCTTAATACAGAGAAAACATGTTGCACATTGGTCCTATGCTGTGTCAAAACAATAAAGGTGATAATTAAGATGAAATACTGTAATACTTTCTGTGAATTCTGCACTTATTTGCCTAGTTTGAAACAGGTTAAGGAAAAAGCTGTGACCATTAAGAAGCTAATTATTCTCATAGATTAAAACTATTTACACAGTAGGAAACTCTTATTACCAGTCTTTAAAGTGGCTGGTCATGAAAAGAACAGCTATGAAGCATCAACACACTGATAATGATGGACTGATGCTATTTCCTTCAAACTTCTAGAATGGAATAATAGTAATTCTTAGCCTGAAAACAAGTATCCAGGAGAAGCTGAATTTCCAGACTAATTTTGGGGTTTTTTTCAATAATATATTGACTAGAAATGTCATAGCTCCTATCCCTAACCCAGTAAGGCACAAACTGCTCTGGGCTAGGTGTGAAAGTTCTTCAAATTAAGGTTAGTTCACTGGTGCTGCTTGCTCCTGGGTTTAATAATCTGTTTTCCTGCAATGAAAATTAAACTGTGAGACACATTTTTTCCCCAGAATTCACTTTGGGAGTGTCCTAGAACTCATCTCCGCATGACACCACATGGAACTGTGGGCAATTGTCCCAAGAGGCATTTACATTTCACAAACGGTTCTTTAACTGGAGCACAGTTTATGTATTCTCATATCCTGGTACCCCTGTACTGCTTCCTGTGCTCAGACACAGGGCACACGACATCCTGTGGGAGTGCCTCCCATTTAGCATGATTTTTATCTTTAATTGCAACAGTTAAATTCACCAATGGCCTAAACCTCCCGTGTAGAGACACTTAAACCAGAGAACTGTAACTTGTTAATCACGGTTTAATATTGAGAGTACAACATGTACATATGGCCAGTGCAATTTTTTCCCAAACTACTACTTTTAAAAATTGTACTTGAGCAAAAGCATTCACGTCATTGACATGTGTGTGACCTAGTCACTTCTTCATCACAGTGTTGACACAGCCAGTTATAAAAAAATACAAAAATATATAAAGTTTTATTATCTAAAAGTTATAAGTGATTTATAAATGACTGTATCTTTCTTATCATATACATCTACACCTAGACTATCTTAACTCAATGTATTTACTTCTTTCAGACATACGTTCCCAGATTTAGAAAGACAGCACGTATTACATATTGCCCTGTTGTTACAGAGACAGGTCAGACTACCCCAGGAAAGACCATCTAGAAAGGAGTTTTCAGAGACAAAATATCTCCCTTTCTAAGTGTGATTGGTGTCTTTGAAAATTCTTTGTAGTCAGCATGAAAGCAAGGGCAGGCAGTCCACTTTTTGCCGGAGTGGCAGATAAATCAGAATGTCTATCTTAAACACCTATAAATGCAAAAGATAGACCTTGTTGAGGCTGCTCTTATCCCCAAAGTCTTGCTCACCTTTCCTGCTTTCATCAAATGCTCTCTGTTCAAAGAAGTACCCACCTGCCTCATTGCTGCCTTTTTGTAATGGGATTTTGGTGATAAATATACACAGAAGGCACAGTAATCTGAGTACCTAAAAGCTTTTGGGGCAGGCAATCATCCTATTTAGGAAGATGTTTCTAGTTCAAAAGCTAGAAATAATTCTTCCAACAATTTCCCCTTCACTGCTAGTGAAGGAGAAAAGTTACATGTAAACTGCTTCTTTTTCTTCCCCACTCTTTTTTCTCTTCATGTATTTTTATTTCTGTTTATTTTTTTTCCTTCCCAAAGTCTCCCTCCTATCTTTGTCACAGTCAGCAGGTTAGTTCCCACTGCTTAAGTCTAACTCTGTTTTTTAGTCAGCATCATTTACAATCCACTGGTCATCTCCAGTGCCTTGACAGTACAGCTAAGCTCCCAGTAATGCTAGAATTTGGATTTTGTTCACCTACAGGATTTTATGTCTTCCCATAAAAAATGGGAAAAAATTCTATGCTATATTAGTTCTGGATGTGATATTTTTGGAAGAGATTTAGCATAAGACCTGCAATCTAGGCTGGACAGATCATTTTTCTAAATATAAAATTTTGAGAAAAAAGTGACAAAGGCTCTGAAAAGTGAAAGGGAAAAGCATTAAGTGTTTTCTTGACATGATGATTTAGGCTCAGTTTCAGCTGCAGGATGGAATTTCTCTCAGGGCCTTAAGGGCTGGCAGTCCCACTAAACTGTTAATGGTTCATTGCAGATGGAGAGGCAGAGGAGACAAAATGAAGTACAGATTTCATATTCACAGTTCAGGACTGGTGGAAGAGAAACAAATCAGGGTACATGTGCCTTCTGTGTAGTAAGCTTGGGAATAGAATGAAATTATGTACAACATAAATATTTATAAGTCTCAGCCTCAGTTCTTTGGAAGCACCTGCTGAGGAACTGTGTGAGTTGTCAGTAGGCTACTTGGCAGATCATCAGCATTTTTGTCATGCCAGAAAAACATTCTTGACAATCTCATTTGTCTGCACACATGCATTTTATTTATTCTTCCTCTACTCACCCTAGCTTCCTGTTTTTCATTACAATACATACCTATCAACTTCATTGACTACTAAAACCCTATAGATCACATCAGATCACCCATGAAGGTACTGAGTTAAAAAAATGGATGGCAGCATTTTAGGGAATACCTCGGAACTCTAATTTAAAAGTCAGATTGCTCTCCTGCACTTTAAATCCTCTTGTACATACTCTCTTGTTATAAATCAGTCTCCCAATGGCAGATGCAGATTAGGAACTGACAGCTACACTTCCCTACCAATAAATTAGAGATCAGAGCGAACTGGGAAGTCTGAAGGCAACAGGATTTGATTGAAAACAAAGGGCAAAGAACCAGTGATCTAGTCAAAACCAGTAACTACAGTTTGGTTTTTGTGGGATTGTCAAGGAAAAAAATATGAAAGAAGAGAGGATTAAGTAGTACCATTGGAGAGAAGAATTAGAGTAAATAAGTATCAAAGTATAAAAATGATAAAGCAGAGAAATTGCCATACTTATCTCCTGACAGTCTTCATTAAATGTCCCAAATACAGCTTTATCATTCAGACCATGCCTTTGCATGATACACATGCAGCTTTTCAATCGGAAAAACTGCTTATGTCATGAATGGTTTCTCTGCAAATGTTCAATGTAAACATTATCTAAAACTACTATAAAAATTTCCAAGAGTATAAACACTGAAAATTGCAGAGAGTTTCTTTGGTGCAATACTTGAAAGTGAATCAGTATATGTCAAGATGACTTAATTAATTTAATACCACTTAACACATTTGCACACACACTCTCTAAGTGTGTGTAAAGCTAAGCTGGTCCCCTATGGCAGGAAACACATTTATACCAGATCACTTGCTTTCTTTAGAAAAATCTCACTTGAAGTGAAGCATGTAAGCATATGAAAAAATGCACAATGAATCAGATTTACTGCTGTGCTGAACTATGCAGTTTCCTTCTTTTTCCCCTCCTGCCTTTTGTTGTTTATTAGAAGGTCTTAACCATCTGTAATGCATACAAATGTTCACAGAACAACTTAGATCAACAGGAAGTTACTTATCGTTTAGGGATCTAGAAAGAAGACAGATTAGGAAGAGGTTTTTAAGATAGATGAGAGATCATTCTCTCTGGCTATGTCTCTTCACAAGCAATTTGGTGCCACAGAAATAGCAAGGGATGCTGAGAAAGTGGAGCTCATGCAGATGGCTTATGGATACAAAGAGGGAAGAAGGTGGAAACTTGAGTAACAGTGAAATGGGTTCTAGCACTGGGCAGACACTGCTGGACACCTCTGTGGTGGTGTCCCTGCTCAGTGAAGAGCCTCCAGGGCTGGCACCAGTGATGGCACAGTGGTGACAGTGAAAGGCCCTCCAAGCATTTCGTTTGTCACAAACAGCAGCATAACCCACAAAGAAAAGCTGCTAAAGAGACTGAATTTCTACTAATTACTAGATTGAGTTTATATAGTTTAGGGGAGATTCACTGAGTTTTGCAGTGGAGGAAAATTAATTGATGCTTCAACTGAAATGAAGGATCAGCTCTTACCTGGAGGCTAAAAACCAATGGCATACAGTGCCTGTGCTGTGAAATATGAAAGCAAAGAGGGAAAAACGCTGTTGTAAGAAGAGTAGAGAAGGCAACTAAAAACAAAAAAAACAGGCTATTGAAAGTGAGTGACAGAAATCAAATGGGTGATATGAGATGAGCTGGAATGAAAAAGAAGAGTTCAGTAGAGAAAGAAGAGAGAGAAAAAAGAGAAAAAAGTTTAAGAGGAGTTAATTTGAATGAAAAAGTAAAAGAAATTTGAATGAAAAAGAAAGAGACCTTTCAAATATTTATGACCTCTAAATTTAGCTTCTTATCTAACCTGTGCCTATGCCGTATGTGACCATGTAAAATGCTGAACTCAGGCACTCACATATGCCAAAGGGACAGCAGCTGGAGTCAGCCCAGGGGCTCAGGTGACTCTGGCCTGTGGTGTCACCCACTGGCTGAAGACAGTGGGGTCTCTGTGCCACCCACTGGAGTGGATGGGAGTCTGAGCCACTGTGCTGGGTGCATGTCCTGAAAAACACCCACAGCAGGCTCCAGTGTGAGCGAGAGGCTCAGTGCCAGTGGCTGCAGCGGGACCCCAGGTCACAGCCCATGTGTCTGGTACCAGCTGCAGGGGCGAGGAGTGTCTGTGTCTCCCCCAAATCTTGTGTGTGAAGCCTGTCATAACATCCCTTAACAAGCACACCAGTACTTTGTGGAGAGAAGCCTTTCCATACTCATTAGGAAAGTTAAAGACCAGAGAGAGATCCTTTTAATGAATAATTTGAGGAGTATACCTTCATAGTGTTCATACTATTATCTAATTAAGCTGAGTGGAAATAATTAACCTGCAGTGCTCCAGGCAGTCATTGTAATGTGCTTTTAAAATGTTTTATAGGAATTTAGAGAGAACTGCCACAAAATGATGAAATTAAACAAGCACATGCTTTTAAGTTCTGCTGAACTAGACAGTGAGTCAGCTATGACCTAGGTCAGCCAGGAATATGTCATTTCCGAGCCTGCTGTCAAAGTCAACAGCAAATTGTCCACAGAATTCTGTAGGATTTGTCTGGAGCTTAAATTTTTCACTCCATACTTAAATTACTAACATTTTTCTGCAAATTTTTGTGGTTTGGGTAAAGCTCATTTTGATTGGGGCTGATGGTGACATTAAACTATCTTTGCACTGAAGACACCACACCTTTCTGACATACTAAGAGTTTTCAGTTGCTAAGCTGCCAATCTTGAGGTAAAGTGCTCCACTTTCCACTGATAATCTGTATCCTGCTTCCATAAAAATAACCTTTTTGACTGATTTTAAGACAGAAGAGGAGCAGAACAAAGTAATGAAGATGTTACTTTTTACTTTTGCAAAAAAATTTAAAGAAACCAAAAAACTGTGTCATTCATTAAATGCTTCATTAAAAATACTATAAAGAAGAAATAGAAGAAATTTGTATCAGTCCTTCCTCTTCATCAACTAGCCTTAAAACCAAGTGTAACATTATGTTTTCATTTACATTTCCTTTGTACAGAGCTGAGTTATTATAAATTATTTGATGTAGTTAGATGCAGTACACCCTACTAAGAAAAAAACTAAGAGCGGTTTTATTTCAAAATTATTCTGGTTTCCTTAAGAGTGATGCAGCTTCTCTTGTAGCTTTTCCAACTGTGTGTACAGTTCCATCTTGAAAACCACTTCCAGGCACACAACAGATGACAGTCTAAGCTGGTTAGAGCGCGGTGCTAATGGTGCTAATTAACACCAAGGTTGTGGGTTCTGTGAATCTGTGATTAAAAACACCTGGCATGTAAGCATGATGGATTTTTAGTAAGAAAGACAGATTTGCAATCAGACTAGCTAGAAGTAACAAATATAGTCTTGTCAATCCCATCCCATATGGACCATTGTGTAACTTCCTACCAAATGCAGAACTTCTACTCAATCTTCTCATCCATCTTGACTACAGTTGCATTTGGAGACTATAATTCATCCCAGATAGGCTGAAGAATTAATGGCCTGGATAGCAATGATCATGTACTGTAATTTTTTCTCAAGTGTTCTGAAAGTATTAATTAAAAGTCCCTCTGAAGCAACAAAATCTTTTAAGTGGTGATTATAAGAACTTAACTGACAACAATTTCACGTGTAGTTTAAGGTTTAATAAGAATCAGGAGTCATGTATTTGCTAATAGATTATAGACCACGATGCATTTGCACGACTTTGAAATAATGTTTAAATAAGTTTAAAAAAATCATAATTTCTTCCTCTTAGGAAAAAAAAGGCTGTGATTCAATGGCAGACTCAATTGAGTCCCTGGCTGAGGGTCCCTTTCTAGTCCTCTCTTCCTTTACACTGTTTCCCATGACAGCATCTGACTGCTTAAGAACAGCCCTTTCCTTTGCCAAACTGGTTTTATTTCCTAATGCAGCTGAGAGTACATCTCTGAAACAAATTCTTTCTAAATGTCTGGAGTAGTGATGTATTTGGATGGAACTGAGAACAAATGCTTAACCTGGGCAAATCTGAGCCTGCCTTGCTGTCAAGTTCACATAATGCTGACAAGTGATTTTGTTTTCCTGCTAATCCTTGCAAAAGAAAGAAGATTGAGGTATTCCAAGATACTTTCTGAGATTAGAAATTGTATTTATTGTTCTTTTTATTCAAGAATGTTTTGAAAGGCATCTCTTCTATTTCAGCTGAAGGATATAATGTATAGCAAAACCATGAAAGTAACAGCCTGGAAAATGTTAGATGACTATACAGTCATAACAATGAGATTTATCTAACACATGCAATAAATATACAAAAAAAAAATCCAAGAATGTCTTTCTGTTAGCTTTTCTATGAATTATAATGTTTTCAGGGCTGATTATTTTACAGAGCATTATAAGGACAACTGGAGAAAAGGCCTTTTATTTCACCAGCCAAAAATCCTAAGAAAGTTAGTTCCTTGAAGAAGATATGAAATCTAGTTTATAAAGGAACTTTAAAGCAAAAAACATTAGGAAAAAAGTTTTCCATCCTAATGCTTTGTTAACCATAGCAAAGGACATACACTGAAGGACTAACACAGAAACATACAATAAATGTCACTTTTTGAACAAGAGTTTAAACTTTTAGATTTTGGACAGCTTTTTAAAGATGCTCTTCTCTGTGACCAAACAATTGCACACACAGGCACACATATGAACACTGACTGCAGCATGCTAATGATGATAGCAAGTCTCCCCTGTGTCAATTCAGGTCACAAGATAAAAGAAATAAAGTGCTGCAATAAATGGGGTTTGATTAGCTCCTCCTGATTTTGTAACTATTAAAACATGCAGTTTTCTGTGGTTGAAATGTTTTTAAGTTTCTAGTGCTCAGTTTCTTCTCTTTTGCCTGGAGTTTCAATTTCTCCATATAAACACCATATTTCAGTTCTCACTCGTGTATTAATTACATTCCTAGTTCTAGTATCTCCTGCACTCTGTTCAAAATCTGCTACTAAGATAAAATTCCTGCCTTGACATAAGCATCTCATTCTGACATGGAGCTGTGCTTGCTGCTCTGTAACATGGACAGACATCTTTTCTAAACTTGTCTCTCCATATTGCTCTTCCAGCAGTAATATTTTTTTCTCATCTTGAGGAAACTCTCCACATTATAGATATATATATATTCATTTAGACTAGTTACCTTAATATAAGGTTGATGTCTTCCTTTGTTCTCATAGTGATCTCAGCTTTTCATCACCCAGTTCTCTCAATTTCTACCTAAGACTTTCAGACGCTCTATTCATATATCTGCATGTACAAGGAAATGAAAACTGGAGCATGTTCTTTTTGCCATTCCTTTAAACTCTTCTATTTGTGCACAGAGCTACAACTAGATCAAATTTTCACAGAGAAAAGTGAAGAATTGTGAATGGCACGAACAGGAGAATTTACGTTATGCATTGCTTTATATTTTACTTGCATTTTATTTCTGCTTTTATCAGTGATTCCTTATCTATCTACCGGTCACTTAGGTCCTACTATGTGTGGGAGGACAAGAGCATTAATTTATATTCACACAATACTTACTGCAGTAAATTCAAGCTGACTCTGATCCTTAGGCAGTAATCTCACACAGGATGGTTATAAGTTACAATATTTTTCAAAAGCTTGAAACAATTACTAGAAAGAACCAAAGAAAGGCTTGTGGCAGTTACTGAACAGGAAGAAGTGCTTTATTTCAACTCCAGGCAAAAAGCCTTTGCAGTGCTCTGTCATGAGCTGCATGAAGAAAATTCTTACACTGAGACTGACAAAACTCAACTGTGCAGGAAGAACAAGTGCTGGGACCACAGTTCTCATGGCCCTAATTCTTGTGCTTTGAGTCAGTTATTTCTAAGCAAGTTGTACTTTGATGATCCTTATGGGTCCCTTCCAACTCAGGATATTCCATGATTCAGCTTGTTGAAGAGGATGCTGTGTCTCATTTTTCTCCTGCTTACTTGTGAATCAGAAAGAAATATATCTGACTTTTGAACATGAGAGATCCTGGTATGAGTCAGCTGTGACTTATTTGCTGTACATAAAATCCCTATGTCTTTTTCATTCCCTATTCCTAAATGCTTTTCTAATTAGCGTTCAAATTTTTCAGTGCAAACTATGTATGATAACATGTATCAACTTGTGATAAAAGCAGCAACTAAAGGAACATCAATTTATGAGTCAATAAATGTGGGAGAAAGACTAAGTAGGAAGATCATTGAGTGCTGTAATGTTACCATGCAGGAAACAAGGAGAGGCAGACTTCCAGTAGAAAAAGCATCTGCACCAAAGTTCCTATCATGGATACAAAAAAATTATTTGCAAAGTCCGTTTAGAGCAAGGGTTATTGATTTGGGAGTTCTTCCAGGGCAAACCTGTTCAGTTCAGAGAGACTCCCCAGAGATCCTGACAAACCACACTCTTGCCATACTAGAATAAATTGCCCTACTGGATACTGGTTTTTATCAGGCCTAAAAGTACACAAATCCACTTGCTACATTTTTTACAGAAGGCTCTGATAGGTGGTTGGGTTTTTTTCCATTTTCTTTTCCAAACCACGTACAATCTTGACTGCAATTAAATAAAATAAATTGGATATTTTTATTATTATAGTTTGGCAATTGTCCTCAAGCTGCTCTCTTGTCTTCCAACAGCCCATCCACACATGGATATTGGCCATCTTGGGAATCTGGAAACTGTTTCCAGGAATAAACTGAAATTCCTTTTCAGTTTCTCAAGATTTGTTCAAGTAATTTCTTTCCCAGTGGAACGCAAAGAAGCTGTGTTTTAAAGAAATAATTTCAGATAATTTCTTCAGGGTGCTTATGACATATCATTTCAGACAAATTGCCACAGTGAACTCTTTAAAGTGTGAGATATGGAGACCTCCTAGTAAGTCCCAGACAATGTAAATAGTCAAAAACAATAAAGGAGAGAAACAAATTAATTATGGATTCTTACATACGCGTGCACAAGCCCACATAGCACAGCTGTCTAATGTCAGTGGCTGGAGACAGGAGCCTTATTGTCTGAAATGGTATCTGTAAAATTTAATGGCATTTGTTGCTCAATTTAAAATCAGGTGATCAGATAGAGAAATAACCATATTCTTATATGGACAATTATATATTGCTATATAAATTCTCAGAAAAAATACTTATGTCATACTGAGAAAAATCTGGAATGACTACATATATTTTATTACTTTTTAAGTAATACACTTATTAACACATGAACAAATAAAAAAGTAGATATGCAAACCAGTAGCAATTTTTTAAAAAGAACAAAATAGAAAGACTAATCTTACAGCCCTTGGCATATAATTCTCCAATTATGTTTGAATAAAGCTCTCAATTTTTCTGGTTTAAGGTAATTTCAGCAGAAGAAGTACTCAATTTCTTATTATGTCCCTTAGATTTTCATGCAGTAAAAAGTACATTACTTCTGAGAAGGTTACCCAAGGCCTAACAGCTAGCTGGTAAAAACCCATGCAAGAAAGATATGAGTAGCAGTAAGCTATTCAATTTTCAGTCCTTTCTGCTTGTGGAATTTAACTTCAAGGAATATCTGAATATAGAAAATGGTTCATTGTAGCTCTGTTTTACACAGAATATGGTGTTATTGGTCAATGGAAAAAATCCTGAATTCTGTTGAGCAGAATCCACATTCAAAAAGATTAATACATGATTAGAAGCCATTTGCTTTGGTATTCTGTACTACCAGACAGTCATCAAACTGTGGTTAGTTAGTGTGGAGCGTGGAATACATGAATTCCTGTGTGAAAGTTCTGTAAGTAGAAAAGCCCATAAGCACTTAACAGTCCAAATACAAATCAGTAATAAAGAGGTTCTCAAGACTTTCCACTTTGTGACCCAATGCAGAAGCTGATAAAATAACAGATACTTTTGATCTATTTAAATTAAGTAAAATATATGAGAAGTGGTTTTGCGAAATGAGCTAAAATAGAAAGCAATGACTTGGCAAAGCAGAGCACAGGAAATGAGCTATCAATAGAGTAGGTAGTTTATAAAAATTTACAGAGAGCTTTGGAAGAGAAACACTAGAAATAGTATCAATTATTAAAGACTAGGAAGTAAAATTAAAACAATAACAGTGGAAAAGCATTTGCATAGAAAATATTTTTCTACTTCTAATCTTGAATGAGTATTGACAAAATTATGTTTCTGAATTTTTAATACAGTGTACTACCAATACTTACAGGAAGACCAGTAATTCTCACTTTATCTAATAGGAATTAAGAATAATGAGAGCAAAATGGTGAAAGAAGCAGTAGGAAGGGAAGGACTCAATTTTAATACCTTCTCAAAAGCCAATTAATCTAATTTTATTTACAGACGCTAAGAATTTTAAAGATAAATCCATAATTAATCAGAATTCCTTCCCAACAATTTAGAATAATATTGAGCTAGACAGCAAATTCCCAATTATGATATTTTTGCAAAAGTTTCTGTCTCTTTTGATAACAGGCTTCAAGAGACCAGTCTCTCTAGACTAGATTTATTTACTTTTAAAGAAAATTACCTTCCTAAGTATTTCTTTTGAAAAGAAATTACTGATACAATTATTTAATGATAATTTTTGTGACATGCACATTTTCTTGTTAAGAAATCAAATATCTCTACTGATTTGTGGTGTCTTCAGAAATGAGGAAAAAAAGAAAAAGAAAACAGTAACAAAAACCACAGAATAAATATAATGAAAGAGAATAAAAATATTTTGAAAAAAACAAGCTGATCTTTCTATATATAAGTGGGTTTTTTAAATTGGTGCTGTTACATTCTTTACGCCAGGAATGTTTGCATGAAAGCCTGGTCCTGTAAGTAGGACAGAAATCTCTCAGAAAATGCCTGTTTGGGTGACCTGTGCCACAAGGAGATTTATTAACCAGCTCAGAAAAGTAGAGCAGCGCTCTCATTCTCCATTTTTCTTTCAGACCACTTAGGCTTGGGGAAAAGAGATTTGGGGGAATTGTCACTCTGGACAGTCAAACCAATTTGAGTGGCTGCACTCCACTAGACAATGACACAGAAGCTTGTAGCATTCTGTCTGCAATTACCTGCAAAGAAAATCTGTGGTCTGAAACTTCAGGAAATTACTGAGGTTCAGGAAGAGGGCCATCAGGAAGATTTTTCTTTGAGATCCCTTCTCCTAATAAAAGCGCTTGGACTGACTGAGAAAAAAGATACCTAAAAAACAAATCTTTCTGGTGGCTGTTTGGAATAAATTATTAATGATGGCTATATTAGTTATAGCTAATAAAGCTTTAAAAAAATCTGTAGGTGTTTGGTATTGCTTTTCTTTTAGCGATTTAATGATTTTTTTTAAGTGTCATTTCTATTCATAATTAATCATTTTTAGAAGATCTTTAGACACATTAATACTGTCTTTGCAATCTACAGAACTGTTATTTTTGCTATCTAAACAAAAATAAATTTTAAAAAAAAGGGAACAGGACAAAGAGCATTGAGAAAGCAACCTGACGACCCATTATTCAGTACCTCAGAATCAATAATCAATTTACTACAGCACTTTGTTACAGCATAGTTGAATGTGTTCTTGAGATCAAACCTGGCTATTTTTCAGGATGCAGTATCCTGCAAATTAGCATCTACCATTTTCTTTCTCTCCTTGAATAGCCAGTGACACAACCATTATGGCAGTTAATTCAGAAATAAAAACCTCATTACTCAAAACATGTATATAGCCTTAGACATGTGAACAAAACACTATTGAAACTGTTTATACTAGTGTGATTGAGACTGAGCTAATAGATGTGAGAGGACAACAACCACCCCAGAATGAAAAATGTAAGAAAGCAGTGGATAACTATTTCTCCTGCTGGCAAACCTGTAGCCGGAAGGGATTAAGCCTTTAGAGTCCTGCTGAAACCAGGGTTGTTACACGCTCTTCTGTCAGACAGGACCACTGTCTGATAAATTTAAAATAAATATACACTAATTTCTTTACTAAAAGGGTCGTCAAATATTAAAACAGTCTGCCCAGGGAATTGGTGGAATCACCATCCCTGGAAGGATTTAGGATGTGCAAACATGGCTCTTAGGGACACAGTTTAGTGCTGGACTTGGCAGTGCTGGTTGGACTCAATGTTCTTGGAGGAGTTCTATGACTTGATTAGCAGATAGAAAATACCTGCACTGAAATAAAAAAAGTGTTTATATTTATATACAGAAAATTCATTCATTACTCCTCAGTTCTGAGTTATTTTTTGAAGTCACCCTGTTCAGAAAAATGTTTGGCTTTTAATTATTACTGCAGGGCAGGTATGTAAAAGAAAAAAAGCTTATTTTTAAATTTTTTGCTGGTGTATGTCTAAGTTACAATATAATTTTTCTATGTGTGATTTTTTAAATATATCTATATTCTTTAAAATATTTTTAAAAATATTCACCTGGTGAATTAATCAACACAGACTTTGTAAAAGCATTATTTATTGTAGCTGCTAAACAACCCTTATACAAATTTGTGTAACCAAAATATCTCATTTGGCATTTGCCTCTATGTTCGTCTCATCCCCTCAGACAATGCTGCTACTAAACAAGATGATGTATCACTTGCATCAAAACCTTTCCTAAACTGTCTTTAGGATATGATACACACTAAGGGAGTTCATAACAATAGCAAAAAAAATGCTATTTATTCCCTCAAATTACTAGTTCATAGTTTTTAGACTGAGAGCTTTTTCAGAATTGCAAAAACTTTATCATTTCACTTATATGCTGCAGGGCTCATTACAACTGAATAAATGAAATTCTTAGAACTGCTTAATTAAAATTGTCTTCGCTGCAATGTGTGTGCCTAAAAGGGCTCCACTGCATTCATTAAGAGGTGGCTCCAAACAAAAATACTGTATTTCAAAATAATGCCAGTAATCATTTCAAAATAATAAGGTGAGAGAAAATTATGCACAAGCTTATCTTAGAGATGGTGATTCCACCTCTTGGATAGCACATTTGAGACTTGTTACAGTAAAACCCAAGCCTAATACAATCCTCTGAAATATTGTTAGGGTTTATTGAAATCTCTCATAGTGTAATATCTGCAGCAATGCTTTGACATTACTGAAGAACCATTCAAGAATAAATCAAAACCTGCAAGTAGTACACATGACTCCTTTCCTAATGACGTTGTCTCAAAAACAAAAGCAGTAATTCCAGGGGCATAAAGCCAGCAGCAGCAACAGGAGGAAAATGGAAGGAATGAATGAATGAATGAATGAATGAATGAATGAATGAACGAATGAATGAACGAACTTGGCAGTTGCTTCCACTATGAAAAAGATACATCAAAGTATTACCCTTTGGCTAAAAGTTTCTCTTTAGCATTGTGGTCCTTAAGAGCACATTCACACTCTTCACAAACATAACTCAAGGTTCTTTACCAGGTTGTTGTGATTCTACTCAATCAAAGAGCTAGACGTTCCTAGGACACTCCAGGATATATTTGTTAGCAAAGTTTTGACAGGAAAGATAGAAAGTAAAGATGTCCTGTGCCTTCATGGAAATAGTTTGCATGAAAAAAATTAGTTCTGAATTAAACCTTACGAGGATAACAATAATTTTGTACATCAGAATTATGGAACTGAAGAATGTTTCAACTGATTTAATGGAACTGTCAATCTAATGATGCTTAAAAATCTCAAAGAAGATGTGTGTATATATGCTAAAAGCCATGTTGAATTATTACCCTGACCTCTCACGATAAACTCAGTGGAAATGATGTCAGGGATGGAGAGAATGAGATCATACTTTCTTCTTGAAGAAGTAAACAAATACTTGAATTTTATAACTTTAATCTCAGACAAGGCAGAAATATTATCTTGCTGGATTGGGGGCAGAATGGACATTGCCTTTCAGGATTAAGGTCTGGATTGGTAATGAGATCTCAGCTTCCTTTTGACCTTAAGAATGGAAAGACATCAGGAAATATATTCTGGAAATTTAGGCCAGTTAGTCATGTTATTCTCTAACCTCTTCCTGGTTAACCAAGCATTACTGTTTATTCTATCCATATTTCTTCAGGAAGACATTGAAATTCGCTGCCACAGATTCTGGTCTTATTAAAATGTTCTTTATGGTATTTACTGTTAGATCCTTCTGCACAGCAATTCCAGGGGCATATTTGTTGAGGTATCTGAAAGGCAAACGTGTTCCTCCTTTATTGCTGGCTATTTGGAATATACACTGTGTTTTGAGAACAGAGAAATTTCCAGTCCAAATCTCCCTTATGAAAGCTGCAGTCCAATATTCAAAACTGCCTGAAGCTGTGTTTTTTTTTTCAGTAATACCTACTGTGCAAAAAGAAACACAGCAAGAAAACATTTTACCTTTTTTTTCCTCTTTGTTAAGTGTTGCAACCAAAAGCAAGAGAAAGAAAAAACCTACATGCCATATGCATATATTAGATGTACTGGACTACTTAAAATTGAAAGGCCCATGTAATTCTGGAAGATCCTCCATGCTTATGTAAAACACAGCTTCTTTTCACAGTCAGAATATCAAATTAGTCTAAATTATTTCATTAAAAATGTCAAAATGGAACTCTGATAGACTTTGAACCCTCTATTGAAAAATTTTTGCCTTTCAGATCACTCTTGGGTGTTTTCCATTACATTTCTTTCTGTACTCCAATAAGAGTCACGCTAATAATCTGAAATGAAAATGTGCCCCAGGGAACATTTTATTAAAATGTCAAATATTGAGGAACAATGATTCATCAGCAATCATAAATTTATAATACTGATGGCAGATGAAATTGTACCATTTTCCAGCAAGCAATATAGTCTCCAAGAACAGGTGTATTTGAAGCCATTCCTAAGATTCAATTATGTAGACAGAAACTATATGGAAGAGCACATGGAAGTGACCTTTGTTCTGATTGACTAGCACATCCCATTACACATAAAAGTTCATGGAGAGTGAGTCATCTTCACTGACTTAGTAGGTTAGGATCACCTGGGTATCACTATTACATATCCTTGTCTGTGTAACACAAATTATTGAAATCACTCAAAACAATTAGAAGTTGCAAAAAAAATGTGATAGGCAGGCACTAGGCAGATATGAACTACTGCAGTTACAATGAAGTTACCAATGCTATGCTAGTTTGGATTTGGTTGCTGAAATGCAATTACACTAGAGAACTGAAACTGTATTAGATCACTTTCTTGAGCAGGGGATAAAAACGGAAGCAAAATTCCAAGATGCATAGAATAACATTTTCATAGTGGAAATTTTGCTTTAGCTGTTCAACCATGATAATCAGAAAGATAATTTTGCAAGCCATTTAGTATCACTTACAAGATAAAGTATTTACATTTTTGTCTAAATAATAATCCAGGCATTTTGTTGTAGCACTTCTGCTCAAAAATGCTGATGAAGAAAAAAACTGAAAAAAGGCCAAATATTCATAAAATGTCATTAATATTGAAAACACTTTTGATCTGAGTTTATTGATGATATAAAAAAAAGGGGGGGAAAATTATAACTTTCTATATAGCATAAATGGCTGATCTTGCCATGATTAGAAGGCTTTTCTGGCTAAAATCTACTCCTGAAAATCACATCCTAACACCAGCAAGTTACATGAAATGACCTCACAGATCGTAATACTAAAATAACTGTTCTAGGAATTGTTTGGGAAGAACTGGCAGCACACTGGAGACAGGATTAGAATTCAAAGAGATTTGGAATCAGAAAAGAAAAGAGCACAAGTCAGTTGAGACAAGAGCAAAGAGCTCCCTGAAGAAAGAATGACTTGGTAAAATTAGTAAAACTTCATGTATGGCTTTATAACAGTGTCAGGGAGCAGTTTTGCAAGGACACAGACCTGTAGAAGTGAGTTCTCAATGCGTATCAGGAGTTAAATAGACTCTCATAGAAAGAACTTGGAAAAGTGGGGGGATTTTTTTGTCTAAGGAGGATAAGACTGAAGGAAAACAATATAACAATCTTCATTCTGTGCAAAGTTGTCACAAAAAACAATATCTTCTGATGGCTGTTGGGTCACAACAGCATGTAATAATCTTCAGTTTCAGAAAAGATTTATAGTAAGGGCTGGGCTTTTTTTGTAATCATTCTAATATAATCAGCCAGATTTCTTAGGCATACTGTGGACTCAACATTGCTTTAGTTGTTTCAAAACATTTGTCAGAAATGGAAAAAGCCTTAGATTATGCAACAGAATAAGTGACCATCTGACAGCCTCACCACCTTTGTTTCTATGAGAAGTGACAATTTCCTATGGAGGGCAAATAACCCCCATAAATTATAAAGCTCTTCCTTTCTCTAAATACAGACTATGAAGGAGCTTCCATTGGCTTAAGTGTGACTTTTTTTGTAACTTTGAGGCAGGACTTGAGCCTCCCTCTGCGTCTGTGTTAGCATAGCTGCTGATTAAGATTGACTAATAAATCATATCACTAACCCTGATTCAGAAGAGGCTGGTACAGTGCCGTGACTGAGCTCCCAGCAAAGCACGTACACAAGTTCCTGAGGATGAGCCCCTTGCACCTTCACCTTCACATATTTTGATAATGGATGGTTCTGGCTGTTTAGTATTCCAGTAAGGCTTTAATTAGCAATATTTATCAAGAATGTTTTATGAAGTGCAGAAAGGAAAATAATAGCACATAGCATAAGTTTAAAGAAGATACCAAGTTTTCTAATTTTACAAAAACACAGAACTATGAATCATGCCAGTCATCACCTACATCAGTTAATTTATTACTTGAGCCTAATCTAACTTACACTTGCTTAAAGATCCTGTCATTAAGAGATGTCTTTGAAATCGAAGTATTTCTGGTTTTCCTTCTCATTTTGGGTGTATTGATATACAGCATCAGAAAAACAAAGTGTTAACGACTCAAATGAAGACAAAAAAATGCATTTTGGTAACCACATTTTAGAAGTCTGTACACTATTTTCTATAGTATGTATTTCTGTGCCTCTGTGAAGAATACCCACTGAGGAATCAGAACTGCCTTTAAGTCTAATGAAACAGAAGATCTGTGGCAAGATCCAGTGTGCAGTTTCAATTATTAAAACAACATTCCTTCTGGCTCATAGGAACATTAGTGCTGCCTCCTCCAGGGTAAAGGATGGAGAAAGCAGCTATTTACTGGTGTTTGAGTTCTGTAATGTTTCTCTTTGGCACTTAAAAAATCTAATTTCTTGTGAATGAGTCTTATGTTATCATTCATCACAAGCCTTTTGTTCTGGCTCGTCACTAATATTACCCGTAACAGCTTTGACTGATGACTGTGGTCTTTCCCAAGTACAGATGCTTGGACACAAATTAAAACAGACACTGGTCAAATAGCATGTTTTAGGGCAGAACCAGCAAAACAGCCATTTTTTCTTCTCAGTTCTCAGGCTTTAATGGAAGATCTTCTTTATGTAATTTTAGGGCACCTGGAGTGTAACTCTACTGCTGTCAGCAGACTGTACCATTAGTAATTCAAAAGCATTGAAAACTGAATGAAAGCAGCTGTCAATTGAACTTTGAAATCACTCAGTTATTTGATTATTTGAACATATTCGTTGGTACACCAGCAATTTTGCATGTATAATAGGCAGAGATACTATTTTTTCATGTGTCTTCCTGTACGTTTCTCACAACTCACAACCAGCATTTTGATAATCAGATCTGAATGGTAAGAAACACACGACCTAAAGTATGAAGAGTTTAAGTACAAAATGGATGCAAACTCAGTCAATTCTGCTTAGTTCTAAAAGATGAGCCAAGTTACACATAAAGTTAATTACATCAAAAAGGTATTAAAAAAATATTTAGTACCACTAGCACATGTTTGTAAGTCAGTAGAACAAAACAGCTTTCAGAGACAGTGGTATCTATTCTACACTAAAACAAGCCTGATCCTTAACTTTATCTGGCAGTAGAGACTGTCCCCTATAATATCTAGCTGAGAATTAGTGGAAGAAGGTAAGGCATCTGAGCAAGCACTATCAGAATTCACATGCCAAGATAAACATTTTCATGGTGGGATAATCACTGTTTCTGTTAATAAGCTATTCCTAGTCACTATATGTCTCATACAAAGCCCCAAAGTAATAAATTTCAATCAATATGTCTCTACAACTTCGAGCTTTTCTCAGCTCTGAGATAATTACAACTCTCTGTTCCTTTAGAAAGAACATTTCTTGAGAAAAAACAATTTCACTCAGAATGTGACCCTTGTGATCTAAGAAATCCTAAATCATCTGGGCAGCAAATATGTGAGTGAAAAAAAAGGAAAACAAAATACTGCGAAAGAGCTGCCATGGGAGCTTTATGATGTACATTAAAGCTTTACTGTCAAAATCACTCCTGGTGTGTAACACAAAATGGATACCCAAAGATGATGAGGCATTCAGATTTGAAAAGCACTAAAACAATTCAGCTTTATGCCTCTGCTTTTCTGCATGAAAAGAAAACTCCTATACTCATCAGCAACCGAAGCTTTAAATACACAGGGCTTGAGCTATATTCAGGCAGAGGTTACATGCATTATTGCTATCCTCATTTTACAATTTTGAGAACTAAGTGACAGAAATTATAAATCTCAAATTTAAAGGGAAACTTAATTTAGTGGCAGAAACTTATGTACTGCATGAAGTTGATATGATATACACTCCACAAACTCTCACAACTGTAAATAGGTAATAAACACATTATTCCGGCATAGTTTGGTACATTGAGATTTAGGTGGTAGCCCATGTATTTACTTCAAATACCCAATTAATTGCATGTTGGAGAGAAAATAGGAATAAGTTAAGTGTTATTAAAAAGGGTACAGGTGCCTGGATTTGTTCAACTAACAGATCTAAGAAGTTTTAGCATAAAAACACCTGTGACAACTTCATTAATTGCTGTTGCCATGGAGATGCAAAAAAAGAAAGGATAACAACTCTGGGGTATTAAAAAAGATGAAAGTAGTATATGATACACTGCAGTTATCATCTTGGTGGTTAAAAGGCAAGTTTATAACAATAACAACATGCCAGAATGTTTCTGAGATCTGTGAGGGGAAACAACCCTCTCTTTGTTCTTACAGTTCCCTTCTCGTCAGGCAGGAAAGATGAAGAGATGTTTTACTGGAGCCTATGAAGGTCATTCAAGAAAAGAACAATTCAGTATGTGAGGAAGGGTAATGTGTTGCTTTACTTTAGTTGTTTTTATTAGCAGCATTAAGACATTTAACCAGGAAAATAATAGTTCTTTACAGTATGCTTGCAAACCTTGCACTCATTTAACATTTAGATTAACCAACTATTTGAGTTTCTGAAACTTCCTTCTCACCCAGACAGTTTAACAGACAGCCTTATCAGGGATATTTATTTCTATTTATGTCTCTCCTTACTTCTCCATCACAATTTTTTGAAACAATTGTTTTAACTCTTTTAATTGGCAAATTTCTCTTCACAGCTCTTCATATCAGTACTGAGACAATACCTTGTACAAATATTAATACCAGTATAACAAGGCTTTTATAAAGTATTTTGACACAATAAGCAGTAGTAGTCTAAACAACCTAACAATAGGAAAGATGAGCTGGACAAAGGATCCCCTTATTTTGAAATGACAGACAGTAAAAATCTGCATGTATTACTTGCTCATAAAATGGCCATGAACTACTGATCTGAAGTGACCATGACAGAAGATACTTAAAATGCTTTAGAGAAAGTTTGAAACTCTGAGTCTTTGGTATCAAGCAGAAACACTCAATGATAGAATGCAAAATTCTGCTCAGTCATGTTTGTCAGAGATGAACTGAAGCTGGAGTAGAGGAAGACTGTTAAAAAATAGTTATTTTTAACTACACAAACATAAAGTATAAGCGAGTAATTTAGGTTTCATAGATAAAAGTTAAGTTTTTATTTAAAGTTATTTTTAAGACAGTTGTGAAAAAAAAAACCAGAAAAACTAAAAACAAACTACAAGTGTCCAAAAATTAACTTAACAAAAAAAACTGTTATTGTAACCTTCTAATAATAATGTAATGCTCTAATTAAAAAAAAATCCCGTATAAAACTTCTATAAATAAATAATATTTTAAACACATAAAGTAGTATAAATATGTACACTGTCTAACAATAAACGAACTTAATTTATAATTAACATTAAATCAACGTCTTACTTCTCTCACCGACAGAAGACAAAAACTCCCAGGATGACCTGAACTTGTTTAGCTCCATTAAGGCAATACCAAGAAAGAATATGGCTCTTGTCAGCACATACATCAAATATGCAAACTTGAGAACTGGAGATAATGCTCTGTTGGCCAAAGAATTATATAAGAACAAAGGCATATGAAATGACTGAAAATACTCTGGATACTAACAAGATTTTCATGTACCATGAAACTTGGACTTCTTCAACTGCCCTAGTAAGCTCAAGAATAGATCTGGTTTCAAGGTAAATGCTTGGTGACACAGCACAAAAGATTATATGACAGTTGCCTCTGAGGTTTTAGGATTCAGTGAGTGAGTATTTACCCAGGTTTTTATTTCCACTAGCACTTGGTTTAAGTGGCAAGGTTCTGGCAGCAATGGGGTGGCTGCACGACCCTATGCCTGAGCAAGAGGATATTTCCTGAAGGAAGTTTCAGCCTGTGGAGAGACCAAGCTGGAAGTGCAGATCATGGGAAGGAGACCTACAGTGGAGCACAGAGAAAGTGTGAGGAGGAAGGAGCTAGAAAGGGGAACTGTTATGGACTGACCACAACCCCTCATTCCCCTTCTCCCTGTGCTGCTGCCATGGAAGAGGAATTAATCAGTAAGCCAGCATCCTATCTTTATGCCCTCCCAAGACCTTTTCCATCACATTTTCCCCCCTTCCTGTTAAACAGATACTGCTAATTACTGATCATTGGATATTGCTAGTCATTTCCAACTACACATTCTCTTATGTAACAAAGTAACTGATCAGTTACTTATCAGTAACAGCTCTACAACTGTTTTCCCTTGGCTATTTGCTCCATCACAGACTGCTGTTGAAGTCTAAAATGTCAGTAATTATTACAGAACACCACCAGTTTAGACTGAGTAGTCCAGAGATGTACAAAAGATTAGAGAAATAAAGGAAAGGGAAGCATTTATTATAAGTCAGATAGCCTGAAATAAGATGAGAGTGATGTAAATGAAGTCATCTTCCCTTGGCATGCTCTATTTTACTATTAAGAAAGAGAAGAGCACCCCTTTTTCTAATCTTGGTGTTATCAGAGGAACCATGAAATTTGATATGCTGGGCCAGAAACACCAAGGTATAGGTTAGGAAATCAGAATGCAAACTACCATATGGTAGCTGAAAAAAACAAGCTGCAGCACTGCAGCAAAACAGAGCTTCTAAAAATCTCTGGTTAGTTCTTGTAGAAAGTGTAAAGAAACTTTGCTTAGGGAGTCCAGGAGATTTAGTCTTGCAGTTATAGAAAATAACTACTGATTCTACAGGAAAATATGCAAAGATGAGTACCATAACTTGTAAGTCAAGGGTTCATATCTCCTTCCTAAAGTTCTTCCTCCTGAGAGGAATCAACAAATAATCCTCCAGAGCCCCTTCTAAATTCCTCCATTGATTTTTAGTGTAAATTCTATCAGGTTTATATTTAAGAGAGGATAAAAGCAGCTAGCCAGAACCAAATCCTATCATAACTGCTTGAGGATTTGTTGGAGTAGCCTGAAGGCTGTTTTCTCCTAACATCCCAGAAGACCATATTGTGAACAGTAAGTTCCTTTAGAAACTGTTGATGTTATAAACACATTCTGAAATACCAAATAACTTAAAAGAATATTTCATCTTCCTATTTCATTTGGTTGACTTTTATAGATTGCTCCTTAAGCTGTTACTACGTACCAAAACATGGTTAAAATGTAAATCTGGTTTTCAGTCTCCAGATGCTGTCTCAGGATATAAAGTTTGCCAGACAGTGAGCATTAAAAGTGAGAGGTAAGATCTCCCACAGCCTAGTTTCCTAGGCCTTATGACCAATGCAAAATCTCCCAAATGCCTCAACTGCTAAAACCCCATCATTTTCCAGCACACTAGTTTGACCAACATTTTGGTTTACAACTAACCTCCTCTGGATTAAACAACAGTTACAACATGTATTACATGCCACTTGAAAAAAGCTCCAATACACTTTATCCTATCTATAAGTATCACATCAAATATTAAAAAAAAAATAATTTTTCATCAGTTTTTCCTTTCTACTTGAATCAGAGTTGTATGAGTAATGCACGGTTCTTCTTTGCGTCTCTGACATGAACTTTTACCCCTCAACAAAATCTGTCTCATCTACTCTCCTGCTTTAAAACACTGGATTTGAAAATGTCTTTTACAACTTTCATGCATGTTCATCAGATTATGTCTAATATCTTTCTCAGATATCAAAGATCAAATGTGGTAATACACAAAATCGTTTAAAATACTTTCACGTAAATAAATTGAATCAAAGCTTGACCATCCTTTGTTAGATTTTTTTCCAAATAAGGAGGTAGAAAGTGGAATACAAATGGAGTTTTCAGTCTGACATAGTTACAAGTACAGAGTTCAAATTCTCAAAGTGAGTTTCAAAATTATACATAGTTATATTCCCTAAATCACCATGGTAATTATTGTGACCCAGAACAAGGACCTTCATTTTAAAGTAATTGTAATTATGAACATTGGTGAATTGCAGACGTTTGGGAGAGAAACTGGGGCAAAGCTTTGCCATCTCCCTGGTGCAATGCAGGTGCTCCAGAAGAGTTCTGGGAAGAATATTGTGAGAATGTGTCAGGACAGGAGTCTTTCTTCAGTCTTGGTCCCTTGGGGTATATTGTCCAGTTAGCATTTGCAACACTCAGAAATTCTTTAGCACCCTTCAGTGAACTTTACTAAATTACAGTGCTAGATTATGGTTTGGCCAAAATTATGGTTTAGCAAAATAATCTATTGATTGTAAAAAACATTTAACTAAGAGCTTTTTGGGTCTAAATACTCATGCAAAGTGATGCTATTTAATCGTCTTTGTAGGTATATAGAGCTCTGGGGTAATACCAGAAAAAAGTAAATAGCAAACAACAAAAGTTGAGCTTTTTCTCTTTTTTTATTTTATTTTTTTTTTTTGTGACTATTTTTACTTATATTTAATTTTACATATCTGTTGGATTTTTCCACTGGCTGTTTTTGAAAGTTGTACATCTACTGCAGCTTCATTTCCATCAAAAATGTGTACACTATGCAGAGGCTTTAGCTTTTAAATTGCTTGTTAGCTGAACTGACGGTCTAAGAGAAGCTCTTTGGCTCTCTCTTTAGACACAAATTGGACTTTGAGGATGTAGGTTTCCTGCTAAAATTGAAAATTTTTTTATCTAAGCAGCTTTTCCTTTTAGTTAGGGAACATACCTCAAGTATCTTTTAGGAAAAAGCACATGGCATAAACCTGTTGAAAATATCGTAAAGACTCTGTCCCTTACACACATCCAGCATTATATTTAAGTAACATTGAGATTCTTTTCCCACAATTAAAATGAGCAGTTTAGTTTAATGGTCTTGTTAGCAATGAATGAACTCTTCAATAAAAGAAGTCCTCAAGAGTCACAGTTCAGTTCACACATTTTTTTAAGAGTTTAGCATCCTGTTTCTTGTCTTAGTGGTAATACAAAACATGTCTATCTACCAATGAGGGATGCACTCTCATCTGTCCACATTAGCAGAGGATTTCTGTTCAAATACTTACAGAATTAAGAAAAAAAAAAAAAAAAAAGTGATAATCATCTCATATTTCCATGAACACATAATGTAGTGAAACATGCACAGGGGCATTTACCAAAGAACCAGTGATTCACAGTAACACATTACTCCTATGTCCAGAACATCAGCTTCACATAGTAAGTGTAAGATACCGCTTAATTACACAGCTCAACAGACCAAACTCTCTTCACACTGTTTTTTATTCCAGCTTGACATGGGTTTTCTCCCAGTTTTTATTGTACCATCTACTTTGTAATTTCAGAGATTGAGTGTGTCTGAGGCCCTGACTGAAAAATCTTATATCTCAATGAACCATACTCTCAGAGTAACTCTGTTTTTTACCAGTCAGATGTAAATGGAGTGCAATATAAACTACAGGGAATCTGCTCTGCTCTGGCATGAAGATATAAGCCACAAAAACACATAAAACAGACACTGAAAAATCTCCTTCCAGCTTGTGTGAAGATAAGCATAACAGCTGTACCGGAAATTACAGTAATACAGAATATTCCTGATTGCATCTTTCACCAGCAGGAATAGGCATCCCAAGCATTGGGAAATAAAGGATAAATTCCTTACAGCATCACTGACTTTGACAGTGAACCATTGGTGAGCCATCACTCCTTGTGTTTTGTAATAGATATACACAAGAATAATAAACCACACTCCATTTGTCTGCTGTGTCTATTCTTTTACAGCAAAGAATACAGAGGTGAATATACTGGAAAATCTAATCAGTAGGCACCTGCCAGTCAGTAGAAATCCTAATAAAGCCAGTGAGGATCTTGGAATGAAAGACAGCAGGAGTGGTAAAAATTAATGCAAAGAAAAGCTCTGTAACTACACTTTACTGAGGAATGCAGTTAACTTGATAAATATATTATAAAGTCTCAAATTATTCAAAAAATCACACATACAACTTAGTAAAGAAGTCAAGAGTGATGCCTTTTTCTGGTCTTAGGAAATAAAGGCTCAGACACAGTGAAAGGGTTGGGGGTTGTTTACCTCGGTATTTTAATAAGATCCCGTTCGATGGCTTCTGCCGTCCAGGTAGAACACGCTGCAAAAGCCCCATCCCCCCCAGTCGAGTATACAATTAAAGACTCTACACATTAGCATATCTACCAGGAGGGCCCAATAAGGGGCCTGGGTGAGCTAACTTCTAGTTTACAAAATCTATCCTACTAGGAGACCTTGAGGGCTCACGAAAACAGGGTGTTTGGTCTCTAGCTTTACGTGGCTTCAGGGGTGTTTAGTCTACCGGCCTCCTAAACACCATGAAACCAGGCTAAACTATCACCTAAAGCATCACAAGTATGCATGCTAATACTTGTGAATATAGGGAACAGGGTACGACATATTCAGGAGAAAAAGCAGAAAAAATCCCTCAGGCATCAAGAGAAACAATATTTGCAAGTTTCTTCTTGGCATGAAGATGTCAGAAGAAATCTGTCTCTTATTTTAGTCCTACCATGCCGTGGAACATGGTGTACCTCTGCAGTAATTTAACAGGGCATTAGAATTTATGTGAGTCCTATATGTCTTTTCTCTTACACTGGAAGAAAAAAAATCCCCTGCAAAAAAACCCAAAAAAATCCAGTACATTGCTGATCTGAGAGCAGACAGTAATGTTGATGTGAGATGAAGAAGGGAAATTAGAAATGACAATTTCCATTAGATCAAGACAGAAAAAAATTAAATTGCTCACAGATACAAAATGAAATGATTGAGATAATTTAAAACAAGAACAGAAATTTGTAAAAAATTAGAGTAGAGCTACAGAAAGTTTCTCAGTGGCCAAAGATAAAGTCCTTATTAACAGAGCAATATCTGAGAAGGCTGTGAATCTACAAAAATCTCCTCCACAACTACCAGAGATCCAAGAAAGGACCAGTATAATGGACCACCATTTCCAGTGGATTGAGGAATGTCAAGAAGACATGACACCTTCAAGTTTAAAAGAGATGACCTGAAGGAAGAGCCTTGGAAAATGTTTTTAGATGGAAAGTGAGAGTTGGTGTTTATAGTAGAAGAGGCAAGGAATTTCTCTACTAGATTTGGAGAAACACAAAAGGGTTAACTTTAACTGAAGTTTTAACTTAGAGGTTCAGAGAGGGAGCAGATTGCTGATCTCACGTTACAGAACAGGGGGAGAAGGGAAGTTTTGCATTAATTTTTTTGTACAACGGATTGTGCAGATAAAAGTATGAATAAGCAATAAAATCATCCCAACAAGGAAAGTGACACAAACCCATGCCAGTAGAGATGATAAAGTTCATATGACTTAACTTTACACATGCTTGTACCGAAAGGTCCTGAACCCAAGAGGTATTAAGATTAATGCACTATTCTGTAAGAAAACTGTTAACAAAGCTGTTTCCAAGGAACCCAGACAAAATATTGAGATTACTTTACACTCTCAGTTATTTCACCTTGAAACAGAACAAGAGATGTAATTGTTGCCCCAAAAAATCTTAAAAGTAGGTGTAACCTGCAAATCCTTTTGGTGAACAAGCTGAAATTTTCTAAAAATATATTACTTTCTATGATATCTTTGATAGGTAGCTGAAGAGAGAGTATTGCAAAAACCCAAGGCTACTAACTAAATACTGATACCAAAGCACATTTTTATGTTCTTAAAAGTGCATATTGCCACGTAGAAGAGGATCTGTGTAAAGGATAGGAGACATATTATAAGATGTTTTAGATATGTAATCTGTTTGCTGGAGAAATGGGACACAATTTTAGCATGGTACACTGAAAGAAGCCACCTTTGGAATAAACAGTGGATAAATTAGATTGTCTGTGGTGTGTCTGGGATGGAATCAAAGGAAATTAAGTAGTTCAGAGAAGTAACCTTTTTCCCATAAAAAACCTCAAGCATATGCAAAACGCCAGCCAACCTAGCACTTAGATCAGAGCTTTGTAGGGTTCTGCTTCCATTCCAGAACGGTTATTTCTCCATGTGGAACTCAAGGCCCTTTATGGGAAGGAGAAACCTTTTCAGGGTGTTGAATGTAATTTTCTGATTTTCCAAATCTGAGAAAGTATCTTGTCATTCCCACATTGGTACTTTCTTCTAAGACACCATTTTAATAGAAGCAAATGACAATACAGTAATATAAAAATACAAAGCCCTGGGGCATGGCTAATTATAGAAAGTTCATCTTTTATTTAGGTGGGTTTTTTGCATTTACCTACAATTCTGCCTTAAAAATGTTTCATTCATATACTTCTGCCTCATAATTCCCAGGTAATTTGAATTATTACATTTTAATAATGAAATGGAGTTTTTATCTGTGATCAGTAAAATTAGGATTATAAGTACTTGATAGGATAATAATACAGAGAAGTACCAATGTGGGTGTTTTACAATTTGCAGAATTAAAGGAAAAATTGTTGGAAAGCTAAGTCTTCAAGTTGCCTATAGAAATTCTGAGGAAATTACATGGGGGGGGGAAAAAAAAAAAAAAAAGAGTGGCAAGCCAGAAGTCATTTCCTTGAAGAATTTGTAGTCAAAGATGCCAAAATTGCTAAAGGTTCTTCTGAATATAGAATTACCCACATCGGATTTCAACAATTGTCTTCAGCTCCTGAGAATCAAGAAATGATGTGCACATGCCCCTTCTCAATCCCACCAGATGGAACTGTGTTTAATTAAGTTTTGAGAAAAAAAGGGTTTTTAGTCTGCCAAGGACATGAAATGGAGGAAGGACTCATCCAGATGAAGAGTTCCTTTAAGCACAGACTGATATAACATTGTCATGAACTTCTGAGGTTGCCAAAGTGTTAGTGACAATATTGCAGGTACCAGAGTGATATTTTTGACAGATCAGAATGACAAGTATCTATTATTTTCAGTGAATTTTCATTAACCTTTAATACATATATAGTACACATTCTTTTATTCATCCCAGTATTTACGAAATCATTGTCATTAAGCCTTTAAGTGCAACCAAATGCTGTAAGTAATTTTTGGAATGAGAAATTTCTATCCATCTTCCACAAGTGACAAGTAAAGTTTAGCATCAGAAAAAAAAAAAAAATAGAGTAGAAGAAAAATTTCAGAAGTCATTACACAATAGCACTTCAAAAACACCTAGTAATTGCTCATGCCTGCTCCAGACGTGATAATACTTCTATCTAAGCACTCCTTAGTCTATGAGAGTGACTCACAAAAAAAGCCAGGAGCTATTCTGAAGGTATTCCTCACTTTTCTCCCTAGCCCCACAGAACACAGCCATACAGAGCCCAAATACTTTAATACATTCTCTAACAGGAAGAATAATCTCAGCTAGATAGCATTTTTGTACCAACAAGGACACAACCGTAACCCACAATAATACCATTTCATAACTTGATTTTTACTGTGGAAGAGCCACTCTGACTCTGCATATTAATATAGTACAATTTTAACATAGTTTGTTGGAGATCCATAAATTCCCACAGCAATCCAGCCATTACCTCATCCCTAGTACAGCCATGTGCTCAGAGTTCTGCAGGATTTATTTGTTTTTCAACTCAGAAATAGCAGGGATGGATTTGTAAAGGTTTTTTGTGTCCATTAAACAACTGCAGTACCCATGTATCACTCTGTAGTAATTGTTGGGAAAGGTTGATTTTATAATGATAACTAATGTACATTTCTGGGTACACTGGAAGCAACATCATTCCTGGTTTAAATAAGAGGTTTCTTATAGGCAACGTGTCTTGCAAACTTCCCTTACTTTTTGTGCCACAATACATGTGACACCACATGCTAATGATGAGAAGTCTCTGAGTTGATTTTCAGTCATGCTTATTCATACCTGTCATCTCCACTATTGATAATTTTCTAGGTAAACCCAAGACAACACCATAAATTAGACTGAATGGTTAATCATATATTTGACCCTACCAATTAATTTCTCTGATACTATTCTAACTTTCAGTTTTTTCTGAGTTAAAGTAAAAGTCACTCCACTGATTTTTAAGTGTTCAGAATTTAATGGAAATAATTGTTTTTTAATTTACACATTCCTATAATTGTTTTCCTGGAGAGAAGAAATGTGCCTAGCACCCTGAAGCATGAAATTCTTTGTAAATTATATCTTTACAATTGTAAGGGTCAGGAAGGTTCAAACGAAGAAGTTTTAAACCCCTAAAAAGAGTCTAAGTCACAGCTGTGGCATATTACTACCAAGCACTAGTGCCATGGGAAAGCCTATGTTATCAGTTCTTTAGGACAGACAATGTTATAGTCTCATTTGGCAATAAAAATTCAAGAAAAATATTTTATAAACACTGGCCTGAAAAGAATACGTAATTTCATGTTTGGCATACTCTGGTCCCAGCTGAAAGTCTGACATCCAGCCTTTCTCCTTGAACAAGGGTTTTTTAAGTATACAGGAAGAAGAAAACTGGAAAATCATACAATATATATCTCTAGATCAGTCTCTAACACTTTCTCAATCTTTAACACCAACCATTGCAGTCATAACAGATATGTGCACAACAGACCAATTTTGCAAAGCTGGGAGGACATAAATCATAGTCATGGTTTATTCTTGTCTAGGCTGATTCCTGTAATGTGAGGAAACATATTTAGAAATAAATAAGGTGCCAACTCCAATGCAATCAGGCAACTTGTGAGGAAAAAAAGTTAGAATTTACTGTCTTTGAAAAGCTGGACAACGATGAACATCTACTTGTTTACCTAAAGGGATCTAAACACAAGGGGATTATTATGGCTTCACATTCTCTAGCTTGACAAAAAAACCTTTCAGTAAGTTAGGCTGGAACCTTTGGCTACAAGCAAATTCCAAAGTTTAGTTGACCCTGAGTGAGGGTAACTGAGTTCTTTCTCAAACAGATGAGCTTTCTCTGGCTTGCTGACAAATATTGCTGATAAAAAGCTTCTTTTTGGAAAAGAGCTGAAAGCCTGGCAATCAAGATAGCTTCTACCTTGGCAGCTGTAGCTAGAGTAACTTCCAGGCTTAAAAAAGCAGACTGCTTTAGGAGAATAGCTCATATCCCTTTTCTTCTCACCAATTTCGTACAGCTTTTTCACCATTTATCTTGAAAAAAATGGGAATTTATTCCAAGGGAAAAGTTGGTTTCTTGCTAAATCAATCCATTTTGTCTGGCCTTTCTCAAGGAATAACTTGTAAAATATATTGCTTTTCAAATTGCCACTGTTACAAGTGTTTGTATAAAAAAGTTTATATAATATATTCAATTATCTCTGTTATTTATGGAGGTAGTCAACGTTGCACCACATATGTTATAAATTTTCTTGAATAATTTTTTCAATGAACAACACCTATAAAAAAATTAGAAAATCTATCTAATTTTAGAAAATTAGAAAATTACATCTGTCCAATTACCAGTCAATCCATCAGTGTTTAAAAGAAGGTGAATATTTTTGCCTTGGTGGGCAACTTTAATTATTCATTTTTTAAACAAAAATCCAACATTACCTTACCACAGAAGACTGTGAAGTTTCCTAATAAAAATAAAGTATTGAATAAATGAAAAGCACTACAACTCAACCAACTCATAGATAACCTTGAAAAATACATTTCTATGTGCTTTCAATCCTAGCATGTGATCAAGGAAAGTTTAAAGATTGCAGAACAAGCCTAGAGGTGATTTTACTACAAATGAATTGCCCAGAAAGGTAGATTTCTTCACAGCTATTAAAACAATCAGCCAATGTGATGCAGCAGTTTGTCTACGGGATTTTTTTAAACCACAGATGTCTTTCAATTACTATACATGTGCCAGTAAAAAAGCCTAGCGAAGAAACAAAACCAGGCAAAACAAAATGAAAAACATAATCAAAACAAAAAGGCAATATTTTGTGTCTCATTTCCATAATGCAATTTTTTGAATGGATAAATTTGTGCATCATCTGAAAAGGGAACTGAAAGCTCTTTGACATTTGATTTTTTTCTCCTAACCAGAAAGTTCTATATTATTAATAGGTCTTATTAAACTAACAGTAGCAAGCAGACAATTTCACTCTGCAAAGAACAGAGAGGTAGAAGCTGACCTTTCTACTCTTTGAAAAACAGTAATTTATTCATATTGTCTGAAGATCACTGTTTAGACATTCTGCATTTCTTATATATTCTAAACTCCTGGTAGCTTTAACAATGAAGATTATAATCAAGGGTTCTTCACAGAGAAATGGGAATTGGCAGAAAATGCAGGACAAGCCCTGAGTAGTTCTACATTATAAATGTGTACTGCAAACTATCACAACTGTGTGTTCTTATTAAAAAATGGCTTTCACATGGAACAGGTGAAAAGAAAAATAACCAGCCTATGGTTCACTGCTTTCATTTGAATGTGACAGGTAGAATGCCTCAGCGTGTATTAACCTAATTTAAAATATCGTTGAAGAAGGAATAATAAGAGAGGTTTTTTAGCCTGAGGTTCATTTTGATTACACTGAAAATATTATTCACAGTCTCTGCTGTCTGAAATTTGCTTTGCTGATGATGTGTACATAGCATTGAGTGTATTTTAAATACACTTAGGGAAAGGAGAGGAAAGAGGTTGTCTGTCTCCAGAGCAACACACTCTGCTAACATCCCAGGCACTGTCGCAGCCCCAGCTCACAGGCCAGGGGTCTGGCAGGCTGTCTGTCACATGGAGCCAGTATTAGACTAAAGGTTAAAGTGAGGTAAGATACAGCTTTAAATGAGGACAGTGCTGCTGTGTAGATCCAGCTGTGAACACAGCTATCAGGAGACAAGGCAGCACCACTGCAGTACCCAACTTAGAGAAAACAGGAAGATCTAACCCAATAAATATTGGCAGAAATTGTACCTTTTTAGTTCACTTTGAAAGTTAACATTATTTTTCAATTAATTAAACTAGTTTAGTTCTGGAGATTAATAATTAGGCATAGTTTCTTTCCTTCCTTTTTAATTAGAGTTCCCAGTGGTGTTTCAAGAATTTGTGGACAAATATTGTCTTGGTGGCTAATTTACAATACGGAGATCATTCTTGCTCCAGGAAGAGTTGCTATTCATTATTTCAATGTACAACCACAAAATAAATCACCATTAAAGAGCTCTGAAGACAAATTTCAGATAATTTTGACTCAACTTCATTTTAAATAGATTGTTGAAATATAGTCTTAAACTATGGGACTGCCACGTGATATCTTTGACATGCATTTGACAAACAGTCCTGCTTTCCTTCTTTAAGCCTATTACACTTCCACTGCATATCAGACCTTCATAATCCAGTACCTTATCATATAGTCATAATAATTTTGTAGGAGAATCAGTTTAGTTAATTCCAGCACAAGCTTCCTCATGAATCTGTCCCCTTCAGGAACAGTTATAAATCACAAAAGTTTGAATTTCTTTTTGCTATTTAATTTTTAATGTTCTACTACTTCTAGGAGGGTAAGGGAAAAAAATTAAAACATTTAGTGTCAACAAATGGTGTTATATTCATTGGTTGAAATAAAACACTATCTGCTACCACAACATCAAGAAATGCATTTTTTAAAGTTAATTTAAACTCTCATTTTAGTATAAAAACTTGGCCTTTAATGTGTTGGTTTACACAGGGGACAAGAAATAAGGTGACACTGAGCTGCTCAGAGGTTGCTCCCATCCTCCTCTCTCTCTAATTGACAAACATGGCATTTCTGAGGACAGCAGGATGACAGTTGCGGTGACTGAAGTGAAAAAATCTAAGCTTTCAATTCTAATTTAAAATAGCACTTTCAGAGATACTTTCTATCTTGCTGTTGAATGACAAATACCTGACTGGTGCCAACCATACGAACTGACAGACACTAAGTGAAATACAGTTATTGAGCATTTAGTGCTGGCTGATCTTCCACAAAACAAGCTGAGTCAGCTGAAACTATGATCACACACCAGATTTTTTGGGGGTGGGGAACTAGGGAGGTGGAATGCGTGTGTGCAGGAAAATTTGCAATTAAAATAAGAAACTATCTGCAGACAAAAATAGTTTTTTAGACAATCCCACCATCTATAGCAAGAACATAATTATAGTACTAAGGAAAGCAAATATGTAGTGTATTTGCCTTCTTCATCACACACAGAGTATGACCACCTTAATTTGTCAAATATATCATGTTACATGATTAATTTCATATACCTAATGGACATTTGCACATTTAAAGATATGATAATTCAAGAAAGATTAATGATTTCCCCAAAGCATACCCAGTCTGGAGCCCATTTTAATTATCATAACACTACCATACATACAAATTACTCAGGTTGCCCTCTGTTGTCATTGTAAAGTAATGTTTTGGAAACAGGATGTTAACTAATTGCAAACATAGATGTGCCAGAGGAAACATACGCGTATCTGACATTATGAAAAACTGCACTGCAAATCATGTCTTTATAGAAGCATGAGAAGTTCAGATATACAACTTTTATCTACTTTTAGGCCTTAAACACCTCTCTGTGTCTTAACATATGTACTAGCTCAGTACAATTATTTTTAAAGAGCTTTCCACCCTACTAATATATTAAGGCAGACAGACACGGGTGAAAATTTCCAAAGAGATGGGCTGTCACATGAATGTTTTCAGTCAGAATGTGCCCACTATTGAGTTTCTCTGGATCCCTGCTTTAAGAGAGCTTGGTACTTTTGTCTGCTTTAAAACCTTCCATGCACTCTTGAAAAGTGTAAAGTACTTAGGATAGCCAGAGGATAATTTTATATTAAAGGAATACATTTAAGGTAAGAATATAGATATTTACTCCTTTCTTTGCAAGCATTGGGAATAAACAACATGACTTAAATGTAAAATATTTATTGAATAGTAAAATGGATATTAAATAAGATAATCAGAAAGCATTAAGTCAGGTGAATGCTTACCATATTCTGTCAGTTCACATTCCTATTGACCCCATTAATTCCTGAGTTTTAGTTCCACAAAAAGTTTGCGTTTTCAGTTTCTCTACATAACCATTAAAGAAAAATAGACAAAATCTCAATTCTATCTTATTAACCTTCTTCTCCTCTCTCCTTTGCATAATGAGCCAAGGGACTTACAGCAAAAATCCTCTAAATAATTTTTCAGGAACTCAGGTTTCAACTTAGAGAAATGTTTTGCAAAAAAAAAACACAACTGAAAAGTAAGCAACAGAAAATATGAATGATATTACTTTTCCTTTAAAATTTCCAGCTAGAGAAAGCACAGGGTTCCACCAATTTTTAGAATTACATTCTCTTAACTATTCTCAAATACATTGCAAAGCAAGAATTTATGAATTCAATTATCATGGGATTAAAGCAATAAAAACTATTATTAAGTTAATTTTTCCTCAGAAATGTACAACTGTGTAGTACAGCAGTAACACACTGTGAATCACTTGGTGTTAAATAATGCTTCTTACTTCCTGCAGGGTAAGACTAGTCTTTATTGAAACACGAATGAGGGAGATTGTTCAAAAACCAAGACTATAAGAACTGTTTTCTTGGTGTGAAGTAGTTTAATGTACTTTCCAGGCAGCTTCTTGGATATCTTGGTCCACTACACTCCACACCAAATCACATGATTTAGACATGTCTGTATTCATCTCCATGAAGAGATTGATCATCCAATTTAAAAAACATCAAAAGGAAAGGATTTTATGTTGACAATAAATAGAACCACTAGTGCTTAAACTACATTTTGAGATGTAGATGTCTAAACTGGGTCACAAAGCTCAATATCTAGGAACTGAATTGATGTGGCCTAATTTGCTGAAAAGTTTTCTCTGAGATCTGCCCCAAAACTCATAGTTCAAGTCTTCTAAAACACAGAGCATCTTCATTTGTAGTCCTCCATTGTCAGGCTTCTTTGTTTGAAACCAGCTGGTTTTCAAGTGTTCACTTATCACCCAATACAGTAAATAAGAATAACTATACTTCCCTGGAAAAATGGCAAGGACAAAAAATCCTAAACAGTTTAAATTGCTGCTGTTATGTCTGCCCTCCCCCATACCCATATTTCTTGTTTCTATCCACTCTTAAAAGACATCATCAGGTCCTTAACAAACCCTGCTGTGATTAATTAATTAACCTATTCTAGTTCTAAGCCCTCCTTAAAAATGTGCATCCATTGCAATGCTTCTGGGCATGGCTGACCTATCTGTACAACATAAACTCTCATGCTAGGCCATATTGTTGCATGCAAATTTTATGTCATTTGCCACCTCCTCAAGACTCGGGAAGATTTGAGAACCCACTCTGTTCTGCTTTCTATTCACGGGGGCTTTGCACTGAATCTCCTCTCTCCCTCCCATCAGATATCCCGGATTAGGATGCCATGCAGAGTGCAGAGTATGAGCTGCCAGAAATATTGACCTGCTGCTACTTGTTCCTTCTCAGCAGCAGAGAACTCAAAATGAGATTGCTGCTCCCTGTGTTGCCAGCCTTCTCTCTGGCTGCTTCTGAAGTGGTACAAAGAGATACAGCCCTGAACTGTAAAGCCTTTAGGCAGAAAATCCAATTTTTAAAATAATAACCAATAGAACTGTTGCAACTACTGTCTCTTGTTATACAAATAACACAAAATTGCACCATTTAATAAAATTCGTAAGAGCAAGAATTTGCTACTCAGGATTTTACTTAATTATAATCATTCGGATACTTCTATTCAGGCATTCATCTATGAGATACAAGTTTAACCTGGCATGGATAAAAGAGATCTGAATAAAAGCTTTTAATAACATTATTTTCAGCAATTTTGTCTCCATTTGGAAAAAAGCCAGAGGCACAAATTCATGGTATTATATGGGTACACAGTGAAGCATTCATTCATTGGTAATACACTGAGGTTCTCTGCTTCTATAAAAACAGCCTACGCTTTTGTGTTGGTTGCTGTATTTGGAATGCTGTTTTGTGCACAGTATTCTGCTGAGAGAGTAAAGTGATGGGCATATGTAATCTCTGCTATACACTACAAGCTCTGTATTTACTACAATGCATTAGACTTCTTCAATGGAGAAAAACAAGTAGAAAAGTTACAGTTTTCTGATTTAAGATCAGGGGCTGAATCCAGTCCCCAAATAATTATTGCAAGTTCACTGATTTGGCTCTATTTAGTGACTTCAGTAATGACAATGAAAAATTTCCCAGAGGGAGAAAGAACTGAAGCAAGGTAAGGCAAATATTTATTATTGAAACATAACAAAGAAACACTGATTTGCAGTGCATCATTATTGAAATATAATAAGAAAAACACTATATACAACATTAAATGAAGAAAAAAAAATCCTTCAAATTATTTATAATTTATTTTACAATTTTAAATTAAAATTAATTATATTTCTTATGTTTGGGAAAATAGAATCTATAGGAAAAATCCACACTTCTATAAAAAAGGCACCTCATGCTGAAATTAAAAATGCATTTTTATTACAAATTTGTTGTATTAAAAAACTATTCACATGAGTAAAAGACTGAGAAATAGGCCCTGTATTTGAAATATTACAAAGGAAATACAACCACCTAAGTTTTTTTTTAATTTTCAGCCTGTGAAATATGGCAAATTCATCTACCTGCACTTACTTAGTACATCATAAATTTAAATATAAATTTTTTTCTCATACATACTTCGTTGCATATGTGTATAAATGTATTCTATGCACTATGTACCTCATAAAGGAGTATATCCTTCTCTATACATATATACATATGAGTTCAAACAAATATATTGCTCATAATAAACAAAGAAGAAACAGCAAGATTTGTATTAAGATTGGGTAATATAAGGCATTTGTAACTGCATAAACTGTAGAAGAGTATAACATAAGGTACTGACTATGCTACAGTCAAAATCTTACTGTAATTTATTCTAAAGTAGCTTTTTATTGGAATATGAGATGAGACTACCTACTTTCTCGACAAGACAATACACACTATTCCTAGTAAAAAACATGAAGTCTTGGGTATTGGCTAATGCAAACACCTTTCTGTCTAGATTCAGAGTGATTTTTTGGTTTAAAACATCTCAACAGTTTGAAGCTATTATCACTCACCATGTTCAAGTTTCAAACCTGGGTTTTGACAGCAAGATTAAGAGAAATCTCCTGATGTCTGTCTCTCAATACTCATTATATGGCCTCACCACTTCAGCATTGGATGCCACTTTTTCAACCTATTCATTCTCACAACAACCCAGTGAGTTAAACAGTATAATTTTCACCATTTTCTTGATTTCTTAAGGTCAAAAAGGAAAGGAATCATAATGATAGCTCCTGAATGCCAACCCAGCTGCCTATTTGTGATTCTTTTAATTATGTAGTTGAAGTTGCTGACAACTGGTACCTCTCTGACCAGGAAATAATAAAGAAACTTATAAACAATTCAAACAACAGAAGAAATATAGGGAGATGCTGATTGCAGATTAGCCAATAGTTTAAGGATATCAATACTACATATTCTTATAGCAGCAAGTATGTCAATATAAACAATACCACTGCTCTACCACTTGTGGAAAGTGATACCTTTCCCCAGGAGTGTTATTTCACATCAAGTGAAATATTCCTCTGTTACTGTTTCAAAGGAAGAAATTCAGATCATTTCTTCATAAATACAGCTTTGCAAGACAAATGTTAACACACACATTTTGCCATAGCTCAAATTTCATCATGATGAGTAAAACTCAGAACACTGTATTTTACTGAGAAACAAAGAAATTTAAGTATTTACAGTGCAAGAAGAATACGGCTCAAACTGCTAGTAGACAGGTTATAACATTACAGTGGCATTTTTCAGATAAATCCAGGCTGAAACCAGCCCCTCTGTACCATGACTGTCTGAAGAATCACAGCTCAGTAAGGAGCTCCCATTAGATCACTCAGAATATAAAACTCTGTCTTGAGCAGGGAATGCTACATTTCCTCTCCTTACACAGGAGTACAAGCTCAAATGTAACATGGTTGACATATGACATACAGAAATCTAATACTCTGAAACTCAAAAGCCTAATTACTTTCCTAACTTTTCTACTCTAGTAAAAAAAAAAAAAAAAAAATTAAAAAATTGAGGCCCTCCTTACTTTGCTACTTATTCATTTGGTGGTGGACCACTAAGCAAACTAAATTCTTTTTGCCCTTTCTTCTCGGCTATATTTTCTTAAATTTCTCTAATTCCACTCAGCCACTCCAAACCCAGCAGTTTTATCTGCAAGGAACAAGCCTCGTTTGGGAGCATCACAAAACAGTCAATAAACTGTTGCACTTCATTTTGGCTTGGCTTATTTCAGTGAACTTCAATCAATATCCTTCCTTCTAATTTATGAAAGCTGTGTTGTCTAAACAAGGATTTATTTCATATCACATAACTTACTCTTTCTTGAGTGATTAGTGGAAGACTGAAGATGTTCTCAAAATAAGGGTAGATATCTACCAGAAATAATCCAGGTCTCTTCATCTATATACATATTCAAAAATTGTTCAAACTCACATATGGAATCTATCAATCTACTTACAGAAAATTATAAAATAATCAATCTGAACTATATTCTACCATTTTAACATGAAAATATGTATTATTCAGCAGTAGCATAATTTACAGACCTTGATCAGTAATGGCTTTTTAAAAAAAGAAACATTAAATTGACCTATTTCTACCTGTGTCAGACCCTCCTTTATATAGTTGTTTTCTTGAGATACCATATCTGTTAAAAGTTACTTACTGTTAAAATTCGCACAAAGTCTTCATTTTAGATTATTCCTCTTTCTTCATGAAATGTACACACATGCATACACATATACAATCAATCTACTATTGGCATATATCTAAAAGTTCACCAACTACAGACTTTGAAAGGGCATATTTCATTTCTATAAACAGAATGGTCTCATTTGTGCTTCTTCATACTGCTCAAGTAACATGAAGCAGATATACAGATGAGACTGCAAAATGAACTTTATGGCTGCTTTTGAAATTTTTCCCCAAGGTAATTCTGTAAATATTTTTATTATGAGCTAAAATGCATACTAGAAAATAAAATTGGAGCATGATATCTCCACATTATGTAATTATTTTTGCATTACATGGAACAGATGCAGTTGTTTTGTAAATTTCGATGTTTCAAATAGGTCTACACATAATCAGATACATAAATCCCTACAAAATCATTGAGTATCTCCCATATCTCATTAATATTAAAAGCCAAAGAATTCTGATCAAAAAGTGCACCAAAAAATAGAACAAAAAATTTAAGATTCAAGAGACCAAAGGTGACTGCATTATTTCTAATCAGTACGTTATTGTGGATTTTTTTTCATTTAGTCATTCCATCATTGTGTATATTCAATCTTGTTCTATAAAATTTTAGGCAATGATTATTCACGTCTGCAAATATCTTACCCCAACAGCAAGGCCTTCTAGATTCTGAGTCCTAAAGTACATGAGAGATTAGGCAATGCTTTTCTCTCCACACCCTATACTCAGCTGGCCAAGTGTAGTTATTTTGTCATATAAAATTTTTGTCATCTTAAAATGAATTCTTTTATCCAGAGCTACATTTTAAAAGCATTCTGGGCATGGAGCAGTGGCAGAGTGAGTAGGGAAAATGCTTAATCAGGGCAGTCTGTAGGAAGCTCCTGGTATCCATGCTCTGAGATGCAAGGTTAGATGCAGACTTTGCTGCAGGTACCGAATACATGTCACCTACCTTTATTTTGGGTGTTTGTATCTATATTCTGAGATAAAATACCTCCTTTTCTTTCAAAACACATGTGATTTTGGCCAGAAATGACCAAGATGTATCTGGGTGAATAACCTCCTTAAGAGAAATACTCAGAATTCTTAAAGAAACTTCAAATGATGCTCAAAAGCAACTCTATCTTTGCAAAGATGAATACAAGAGGAAACTCCTCTACCTGCAAATAGTCAACCTAAAATGACTATTAGTATGAATACTTTCTTGAAACAAAAATCAAGACTACAAAGCAGAAGATCAGTGGTTGTGGGGAAGGGTTCTTTCAGAACAATGTGGCCAAAAGGAGCCCTACCCAAGTCAGAAGGCAAATATCTTTTTTGATCCTGAACCAGAGAGGATCTGTGAACTCCCACATGAAGAAATAGGACATACATTATCCTTAAAGAAATATTCCTGGTAATATTTGTAAGATCTCTTAAATATTTCTCACCATTTTTCACACAGCATCTAGATTTTTAATTCAGACTGATATAGATCTAAAATGACCTATTCCACTGTGATTTGGTTGATCTGGACGTTAAAATGCCCTGAAGAAGTCCACAGAGAGCTGCTGATGAAAAGATCTTCATAAACCAACAGGCCCTTCCTGTTGTTTCAAAACTTTTATGTAGATTGTCTCATTTTATTCCTATCTTGCTAAAAACTTGATTTCCCTAATTTTGACATGAAAGAATGATTTTTTGCTGTTCTTTCCCAAGCACATTACTTTACACTTTTATGTCATTTGTGCATCATATCATTAGGTCCAGGAAGAAAAATTGCTGAACTAAAAGGAAAGCAAAACAAAGTAAAATTTTCACTTTCAATATAATTATGTTAAGGTTAATCAAGACAGTGCTGTCCAAACATAACCATTCTCCCAAGCCTGGAGGAGGCTAGGTGAAGAGTAAATTGATGTTCTATTCATCAACTGCCCTGAGGCTGGGTATTAAGACTGTCACAAGTTTCAGTAAGTTTCAGCCTGCTTTGCATCCAACATAAGCATACAGAAATATATCTACATAAATGAGCATATTAAAATTCACACCTCAATTTTTACGTCTATTTGTATCAAGGTTGGATTTAAAGCAGCAACTTAACGCAGTTTCACATCTGGTCTTCTGACGTAATTCTTCTCTGCTGTGCAATCTATAGATACTTCTACAGACTGACTCTCCTTTAGAGACCTTGAATCCAGAAGGTCTGTCAAGGTTTACAAGGAGAGTTGAGTTACTCGGAATAAAGTAGTTCTGTAAATTGTGCATTGTCTGGAGAAGAAAGAGAGACAAGTAGGAGGTGGTCATTTCACCCCATGTAAACTGAACACCTTTCTGAGACCAGGGGTTATAAGCAACTGCTAAGAAAAGGCAAGGGGACAGGTACTGCTGCATGACATATTTTGCCTTTCTCTTTATTGTGGAATTATGCTACATTGCACCCCATTCGGCTGAGGGAAGTTATACAGGAGAGGGAGCAGCATAGGTAGGGTAGCACAAGTAGTGGATGGAGAGGACATTCAAATTAGGATCATTCATGTCAGACACATGCAGACAAGGAGAAAACTCCCATGCTTTTTGGTGTTCTTTTTCCTAGAAAATACAATGCAATAGAGAATTTCTCAGCAGCATGTCTTTCCCCATATCATTCAGTTTCTAAGGGTGAGGGTCATACTGCACTTGAGACAATATTTTAAACATTACTGGTTTTGCTAAGCCGTGAGGGTAACTAACAACATGTTAACACAGATGGTTGCAGACAGACCTAATGTCTTCTCTGTGCTTTTAAGTATCTGAACTACAAAAAGGCCACGCTTTAGCAGTTTGTGTGACAGAACACATAAATGCACTAACATGACTTTTGGACTGGAGGTGACTTCTGTCCATTCAAATTAGATTAGACAGAAAAAATAATGATCTTTCTGTACCTGCATAGAGCAGCTATATCCTAAGGCAAAAAATGACCTCTATTAAAAACTACCACTATTTACCCTCTCCACCAATTTCCAATTTCTAGCTAAAGCAACAAATTACTCACTCATGAGGCTGGCTTTGCAGCCAAATATGTTTATTGATAACTGCAAATGAACTGGTGTTTTCTTTTCATCACAGTAGAATAAACTAAGGATCAAATATTCTTACCTACCCTTGACAGCCTATTGAGTTGAAAGACACATAGACACCAGTGAGTCCTCTTGACCAAAATACATGGAGTTCATAGGACATTCACATGCCAAACATGACATTTATATCTGAATAAGCATTTGAAAGATAACAACAAGCTCTGGAGACTGTTAGACATTAGTGTAAGGAAAAGGGAAGGAACAAGGGAGTCTAAAATAGATTGCAACAATGGCTGATTCTATTCACAAGTAAAAGAAAAACATTTCTGTAAGAGATATTATATTTCAAGATACAATCACTGCATGATATAGGAAAAGGCATAAAGTTTGTTCTTTCAAAGACTTTGATTTATGCAGTTCCCTGATTTTTAAAGTTTCTCACGCGTATTTAGATAATCTCTCTGGGTAGCTACTACTTGACAGCTGTTCTGGACACAGAAATGCAAAGTGAATCCTTCATGTTGCCATCCCTCCCCTCCAACTTTCTGGTGGATCAATTCCTTCTATGCCTCACCCTGTTGCTTTACTGTTCTGATCTACTGCTTCAGTTTGACCTCCCTCCTCTCCTCTCCTTCCAGCAACAAAACAAAAGCTCTGGAGTGAAGCTGCCCAGCAGAAAAAGCTGGAGGCAAGGAAGTTGGAAGGAAGATAATGGTCAGTGTCAAACTACTTTCAAAGTAATGGAAGGAGAGGGAAAAGGGAGGCTCAATCTCTCCTAGTAAAAGTTGTATTGATTCAATTATGTTCTTTTAACTGAAATAGCTTGCTGGCTCCAGTGAAGCCAGCTTTATCTTCATTCTGGTCTGTTTTCTACTTATTGGAAAGAGGAGAATGGATGAAGCACAATAACCTAGTCCCTAGTTTGGGACACAGGACAAAATCAGGTTTCTCTCTGTCCTGCCAGTTGTTGAACACTGTAATAATATAGGTTAGACTCGATGATGTCAAAGGTCTTTTCCAACCCAGTTCACTCTGTGATTCAGTTTATTCAGTAAAACTAAGCAGACTGACTGGGTTCTCCTGTTTTCTCATGGAGATGAGGGCAAGTCACCATAAGTGCACTAAAATCAGTGGAGCTGAAGCAAGTTAGCAACTAAGGATTTGTCCTTTATCTGTCTTCTCTGCCCTGTACTAGCAAATATCAGGCACGCTGTCCTTTCTTTCAGGGATATTTTCAGTATAAGTCAATATATCAGGCATGTTGAGACAATAAGCATGTTAAGGCATCAGAAAGCCTAACTATGGGAACAGATTTGTTCCAGCATACGACCCATGACCTGCCTGCATGTGGTAGATGGGGAGGACTCCTTGCCCATTTGGCTTCCAGATCAACACTGGCAGTTTAAATGTGCTCCTCTTTGGATATGAACAGAAAACCTTTCCTTGCATTCAGTAAGTGAACAACAACTAGTTCTGAATACACTGTAAAACATTCCTTAACCATTTGGGGCAGAATTCTTGTTTGATGTAGTAGTGGTACCCGAACACAGAAGAGTTGATTAGCACAGATCAGCCTCAGGGGAACTGGAAATCCCTCAAGTCACTGGAGTTACTCACACTGCAATTATATCAACTGTACCTTACAAAGTTTAATCTTTAGAACAAAAAGGTGTACTTCAATTGATAGATCATCTTGAATTTATTATTATTAAAATCAGTGTAATTTTTACCAGCAGGACTTTTTTTTAAAAAGTGATTTAATTGAGTTGAAATCACATAAACCCCTTTTCCACAAACTTAATGGCAGTACCAGTGAGAAATCAGGAAAAGGATGTAACGCTACATGTGCTAAAAAAGCAATATTGCATTTCAATCTTTTTTTTCCTATTTGTTACCATGTGTAATAAAGTTGAAGCTAATCCATAACCATGATGATTTTTTACACAAATGTTACACATTCAGGGTATTATAAAACCCAAAAGTGAGGACTGCTATGAGAGGGTAAATTACCCATTGTTTAGAATTGAAAAAAGTAATTCCATAACCAATAAATTATACAGTAACAAAACAAATACATATTCTCACCACATACAGTTTGAAAGATGATTTATTTCAATAGTTCAGTAACTATGTAAGTGCTGTGTTAAAGATTTCAAATTTTATCAGCACTCTGAGCAATTTTATGAGGTGATTATGTGAATCTACATCCATCAAAGATCCTTTTCTATGATGAAAAGTTAATGTTTTAGAAAACTGGAGTGCTCCCCTTGGCTGTGAGATTCTGACTGAAAGCAGTTACCCAGCAAAAAGGATTGGTTTGGACTCACATGAGCAAACAATGACAAAAGCAAGTATTTTTTGAGCAAGGGCTTCAGTGACTGAAGAGACATTTTGTGAAAAACTTGTAAAGTTGACAGCAAAAAGCCTCAGTAACAACTGACCTGGAATACCTTATTTCTATAAAATGTGAAAAACCCCCTCACTTTGTATAGAAATAGAAGTCCTAATAAATTAATGCGAAGCCCTCTTTGGGAGTAGATGAAATGATATGACCCATATAATAGAGAGCAGACAAGATTCTGAGCAAGCAACAGGAATTTTAAAACATATATAAATGATATATATTTTAAATACACACCTTTAACATTGGCATCTATGCCTTTTTTTAAAAGGTGTAGAGCAGGCTTGATCCTAACGCTCATCCTGTAATAACAGTGCATTGCATTTATCTATGAAACAGATTTTTAAAACACAGATACTGATACAGAACAAAACTCTAACTGCATCATAAATCAGAAGAGCAAAGCATTTTGTAAACATGAACTGAACTAAAATCTATCAAGTTCAGTAGCACTGAACAGCTTTCAAAGGCAACTGACAGGTGTTATGTTCACTATTTTAGTTTTTTAAATGAATATTCCCTCACAGACAGCTGTAAATTCATTGTAAAATAAAAACCTTATCCTAGCATCTACTTCTGTTTTCAATAACAAAGCAAAAGCAACAGAAGCAAACCAGGGCTTTTAGTCTGTTACTTTCACTGTTTTCATTTCACAGCTTTTATAGCTGATGCTCTCTATTTTAGCAGATCAGACACCATACCTACAAACAGCACAAACTGCGAGTGACCACTTTACCTTCTGAAAAATCAATCAGTCCCAGCAAATGAAGCAGCTTCAGAGATGCAAATATAATCACAACAATACCCACTGTTTGTAGTCCCTCCGACTCCCACTCGAGAGTCAACATTCTTCCAACAGGCAAATCATTCCAGTCTTCACACCGGTTTGCAATCAGAGGGAAATTAGACGATTTTACCAAGAGTTTCTTTGAATAAATTTGCAGTGGTGTAAAGCGCCACTACTCCAAGCCGTGGCAGTTCAGCAGCCACTCTAGCTGAGATAAAATATTAGATAAAGCCCTGCATCTCATGCTTCTCTAAGCATTTGATTCCATCAGCAGCGAGTCCTCCTAGAAGGCTGAGATGGACCACGAACCCCTGGGTATAACATTGTATCCGTGGAGCAGCGTTACTGAGAGCTGCTGGAGGAACATCTGTGTCGGAGCAGGAGACTTGGCTGTGTCAGTGGCAAGAAGAAAAGCTCTCTGGAAACTTGCACTAGGGAGCACGCTGCTATCAGTGCTCAGTACTCCAGCGCTCCCAGACCCAGGCGCTGCAACTCTCCCCAGCTTCACAGCCTTCCCCCAGCTTCTCTCAGCACAGGTTTTGTTAAGTTTGAGAAATGACAGTTTGCTATAGACAGACATCTGTTTGCACGTGCTAAACGCTGCATGTCAGAAAAATACCACTCTCTGCATTAGAAAGAACAATGATCAGAGAAATGCTGCTCCTTCCTCTTCTTAAGCATCACCAGAGTCTAATTAAATCTTCACTAAAGTGAGAATAGAAATTAAAGAAATACACATCAGCATGATCAGTGCCTCCAGCTAGCAAAATATAGTGCTGCCCAGGAGACATGCACTGCCCAAGCCCCTGATCCATAGTCAGGAAGAATATATTCTTTATTGATTAAGAAACAAAACAGTGCTTTTCTGCCTCAGGACATGAACCTAGAAGTGCTGAACCCCAAACTCTGATATACATGAATGGGTATTAGCCATTTCCCACAGCTCCTGGGAAGATCTTGCCCAGGCTACACATCAGGGGAAAAAGAATCACAGCTGATTTATTAGACGATCTGTATAAAACTAATTGTCCTGTGTTTATTAATGTGATTACCAAGAGGATATCCAGTGTGAAGAATATGCTCTGAAGAATATTTATGCAGCACATGAATAACCAACACAAGGTTATGCCTAAATGCTCACACTTGTGCTCATCCTAAAAACTGAAATAAATGCTGTCCATTGCTATATACGGCATGAGAATAAAGTGAAGGGAAGCCTCAGGAAAAAATAATTTTAGACACTTTTATTAATTAAAACATATGTTCCAGCACTAAAAAGAATTACATAAATGATGTCCATCATCACCCACTCAGGTTGCTAAACTCTTTCAACTATAAAAAATTTTTGCTAACTATCAAGAAGTTCAGACATTTCTATTTTTGTTCAGAAAGTCATTGCAATTTTAAATTAGCATAATAAAAGTTGTAGCATTAACAATCTATTGTTTATGGGCTACCACGTGGAGAAAGAAAAGTGTAATCTACAATTCATTATCAGCTCTTTTTGGGTTTCTTTGAAGACTGTACACATTGAGGGACAATATAAGCAGAACTCTAGAATCTACATATTTTTATTCATTCAAAAATGCATGTGTGTACTTCAGTTAATTTTAGATTATATCTAGTCTATATAAAAGCAAGAATATGGTTTGATTTTACACTTCTGGGTATTTAATGCTAGAATGTTGTGAGTTCTCTATTATTTATATATGCTCTCAATCTGAATGTGAGTCCACTTTTCCATAAATCTGTAAAGCTAAAACAGTATCTTAAGAGGAAAGGACAGTAAAAATAAATCAAACCAAATACACAATCCAGGATTTGCACCTCCCAAATATGTCACTACTTTTACCTCATGTTCCATATTAATGATTTAATACATTTTTCTGTTAAGTTCTTCTCCTCTTAAAAGAAAAGTAACATTTTGTTTCCTCTTTACAATTTCTAGGTATTCCATATCATCTCCTCCTTTTAAGGCTCTGACATGTTCACCTTGATCTCATTCTCATCTCTGGCTCCTGTTTTTTCCTTGAGGCTTTTCTTTTTCTCATATTTGTGCTCTTTTTCTTCAGTGATGAAGCATGAACAAATGTTTACAATATTGCAGAAACAATAATCTTAATACAATGCCACACTCACACTACAGCACTGAAAAGAGGCCTTATTTAGTCTTAATAAATGGTCTCAGGGAAATTATTAAAATGGAGAAACCTGTCAGTCCACATTCTCCTTTCACGAAGTAGGTTCAGGCTACCTTGTGTTCTTGAGCTGCCCACTCTTGGGAGCAGAGGCCCTTCTACTCCACCACTGAAGTTGCCAACCCACTTGCACAAAGCCACCCAGCAAGAAGTGGTTCCAGACACAGTCAAGGTTTTGTTTTCTGCTTTCACACAAGAAGAAAGGCCTGGATCTCTTTAAAAAGATGAAAGGGAGAAAGATCATGAATTTGATGAGTTTTAGGGGCCAATTCTACCTGCACAGCAAATGAGTTACAGAAGAATTTTTATATAAAAAAATAGGCAGAGAACATCCACTTGAATTAATATAACTGATTACTGACTTCAGAGAATACCTCCTCAAAAAAAAGAAATAGACTTTTCCTGTTATTTCACATGACATTTCTCTAAGTTAGAGGAAACATACATTGAATTTGTAAATCTGCAAGACTTAACCCTAGAAAGTACAGCAGCAAGGATAAGAAACTATGTGGAAAGGAGAAGGAAGTGACACATGAATCTTTCCTGCAATATTCAATGCAACAGATTAAAACATCAATGTCACTTAGAGATGTGAATTCTTCTGGAAGAAGTTCAATTAAAAAATTCTATGCCCCAAAACATTTGAAAATTGAATCAATCTTGAATAAGGAGATAATAAAAATCTGTTATGTATATGGCAACTCTTTGTATGCTGATCCTTCTAAATTCGAAGTCCATTGCAATTTCTCTCACACACTTCTTATTTTGCTCAATAATTTAAAAACAAATATTTATGTTACACATTCTTATGGGGTGCCTGTATTGACAGCATAACCAAATTTTAAAACCTGTTCAAAGAAAAAGAAGTTTTCAATAATGTGTCCCTCCAGAATACAAAAGGAAACACCATTTTTTACATAGAATTGAAAAAAAATTAAAGCAGGGGATGACATAATACCCAAGCACAGCTCTGAATCCAGCTTACATTTTTGACTTTGCAGGGCATTCTGGTGGTGATTGAGCAATACATTTAAGTTTGCACAAACTTCCTTGTGATTCTTCACCAGGTTGCACAGAGGAAAAAAAAAAAAGTGCTAGAATTTGTTATGAAGCTATCCCATCTAAAAATTGCATCTTCCACTGGCCTTAAATTCTTCTCCACCAAGATTTGAAGCAGACAAGGAAGGAGGGGCAGTGGGGTAGGCCTGTGTGTTAGGGAGAGTTTTGATTATCTAGAGTTTAATGATGGTGACAATACAGTTGAGTGCTTATAGGTGAGAATCAGGGGAAAGGCCAAGAGGGCAGATACCATGGTAGGAGACTGCTACAGACCACTCAGACAGGATGAAGAGACACACAAAATGTTCTGTAAGCAGCTGGGAGAAGTATCATGATTGCTAGCCCTTGTTCTTATGGGGGACTTTAACTTGCCAGATGTCTTCTGGAAATACAACACAGCAGCAAGCAGCAAGTCTCGATGGTTCCTGGTGTGTGGCAGATAACTTCCTCAGCACAGCTGACGGGGAAGCTAATGAGGGGACATGTCCCACTGGACCTGCTGAGTGTGACCTGGTGGGTAAGGGGGTGCTTGCAGGACATCTTGGGGATGGAAATCGTGAAATGGGGGTTTTCAATTCTTTGGAGGGGGGGTCAGCAGAAAAGCCACCTTGGACTTCTGGACACTGACTTGATAAGGTTGAGAGAGTCCTGTTGGAGGCAGTCCTGAAGAGCAAAGGAGTCCAGGGAGGCTGGAAGTGCCCTAAGGAGGCAATACTACAGTTACAGGAGTAGGCTCTACCCTATGTGCTAAAAGATGAACCAGAGGGGAAGACAATTGGCCTGTTTGAGCAGAGAGCTTCCACTGGAACTCAGGACCTCTACATAAAAACAAGCACAAATTTTTCTCTCCTAGGTAAATAGTCAAGAGGAACCTGGGATGAAGTGCTGTAGGAGACACACCTTACCTGAAAGCACAGATCCCAAGTGAATTTTGAACTGGACAGAGTAGATAAGTCTATATTAGTTGTACCTACAAGAATGATCCAATTCTGGAGTCCTAACATTTTTCCACAAACAATACCAGCTAAGTACTGGCTGCTCTAACCATTGTAAATAGAATAATTTATGTGTGGAATGCAAATAACACCTTTAATGCAAAGGACACCTTTAATAGGAGAGTGTATTATGCACTAAGTATATTTTGTAACTGATTGCTGTATGCTTGTAGAATACCATCGATTTTCCTTAAGAAGAAAAAAACCACTCAGAAATATTATTTAGAAAGCTGGGAAATTAAATTTCATTAATTTTAAAGTTGACTAAGAGCAGAGAAATTCTGTCATTTAAAAACAAACGATTCCACCTAAATTAACACATCAAAAGAAGTAGCAAATGCTTAAGAATAACAATAGGATGCTAAGAATTGAACAACTACGGAATAAAACAATTCTAAATTCTAAAAATACTTAAGTAATACCCAAATAAGAATTCAATTACTAGAGTATTAGTATATAAAATTTCCCAGCAATTTAATATGGTTACCCAGTTCTTTCAAAATAATCTGGTATTATTACAGTTCTTTTATATTAATCCCAGTCAGCTCTTGGTTTTGGATTATATCTATCATTGTAATTAGCACAGTAAAATGACATGCATTTTCTTTTATTACCTAAATTCTTTAAAATTACTTTTATTGTAATGTTTACAAAAAATTTTTACTGGAAGTTATAAACTCTTCATCTCTTCAAATTTCTTCTGACTCTTACAGAGAACCTACCTGATCCCTAATACAGTGAAGTATTTAATGTCTTTCCACTATATTTTCTTTCTAACATCTGCTTGTAAACAGTATTAGTCTTTTCAGACTTTTCTCTTCATAATTATAATGATTTGCATTTCTGTGCAGACAATCTGGATTTGCTATTGTCTAATGTACAATGGTGCTGACCAAAACTGAACAGTTCGCAAGGCAAGGATGTATTATTATTCAAGTCAATTCACTTGAATTCCACTGCCTTCCTAGGTGTTGAAATCTACACAGTGCTGCAATTAATGTGTGTGTGTGTGTGTGTGTGTGTGTCCTCTAATTGGCTGGGAGTAACAGTTCATTACACTCTATTTGATATTTTCCCCCAATGTGTCTGAAAAGGGAAACTGCAGCTGAGTTAGAAATAGAAACAAAATTTGGAAGTATTAATTAGCTGCCCTTCTTTCTGTACTCTCTTCTTCCAGAGGGACGTGTTAGACAGCCAGAAGAGAATGAAATGGTCAAATAAACACAGAAAGGGCACCTACATACAGGTCACATAAATGGCAAATCTTCAGCTTCTTGTTCATGCCAAATCTGAGCTTATTAAGAGTTATCTGGTGGATAAGAAACTTAATCCTCCTATTAGTTAGCCACTAAGAAATCCACTCACAGGCAATAAACTGCAGTTTTCCACACAGAAAAGTTTCTATCTTTGATCTGCAGAAGAAAACTATGTGCACTAGAAAGCATTTCAGGAACCAGGAGAAGAAATTAATTTACACATATCTTTTCAAGAAATATTCTCAGGGTAAAATAATTTTGAAGTTAAAACCTCCTTTGTAGGCTGCTGCAGCTAATCACAGAACAACATGCAACTTTCATAAAATGTTTAGAAAAATGAAGCTAGTGTATGGAATCACATTATTCATCTCACCAGCACTGCAGCTACTCAAGAGCCCAATACTGCACTAGCAGATTACTTATCCAGACAGAATTGCAGGGAAAATTTTGCTAGCTAGAAGAGCAAGGTAGAGTGTAATTACCCAAGATTAAATTTGTCAGGCTTCATGTATCATCTTTAATATTTACACTAAGTGCCCTAGATCTTTAATGACTGTAAGTGAATACAGGCTGAGAAAGGAAAAATTCAGCATCTGTACAGGGAAGATAAATTTCACTGGTTTGTAATCAAGGCAGAAAATATGATATCCAAGCTTCTAAAGGTTTGGTCTCATACTTAGAAGTAAATTACACTAAAATAGTATTGTAGTTATAGCTGTATAAAGGTTCTAGGCTATGGCGTGGGATTTCATTTCTTTTTGCTTCTCTTCATTTTCACCTTATGACTCTGACTTGCTTCTAAAGCTTTTGTTCTTGCTTTGATCTATATCAAAGGACTGCTGCCACTACTGATCTGAAAACAAGAGCTGAAAGGAATCCCACAAGAAAATAATTTCCAACTCCCCTCATAACAACACTTATGGTGTGAATTTCATTTGTCAAAAAATCTAATTGATACAGCATGTTATACAAATATGTTTAAAATACATAGTGTACAAGTGGTTTGTAAATTAAATGGAATGTCCATGGGAGCAACAGTAGCATTTTAATTTATTAAGCTTTAGCAAAGCATTACAGAGCAGCTATATGTTTCCTAAACAAGGTTAAATTACATTTAGTAATAGTCAGTAATCAAATTCTGGTTTGTTTTACTGCAAATAAGCCCACTGATTTATTTGACAAATGAAATTACCTCTAAATTATGCAACTGTGTCTTCAGCCCACAGACCTGGGTTTTTTTTATATTAAATCATACTTGCTGCAGCAGGAGTGGCCACTACCAAACTTGTAAGCACAAAAGTATGTCTGCAACAGGAGAAGTGCAGTATAATGGAACTACTAAGGGCCAATGACACCCAACTACGTTTTTAGCTGTAGAGAACCATCTTCCTCTAATATTTGCTTTTCCTGCTTATAAGAAAACACAATTTTTTGCCTGTACAACCCTTGTCTTCTTCAGTCTTTTCACATTTGGAACAAACACGGTAATATCTCACTTGCTGAGTTTCTTCTTTCACTACTATTTTTGTAATTATACATTGAAGCAAGAAGATGCCATTATCAATGAATTTATTCACGCAAATGAGAAACTACTGGGCGGCCAACAGATCAAGCTGGGAGAAATGATGGAACAGAGTAGCAGCATTCACAGCTCCATATTCAGTCATTTTCTGTTAGCCAAATTATGACTATATCCACTCATGCTTGCCCATACATCTAGGAAGCCAAGTATTTACGGGCTGTACAGTTAGATGACCTCAGATGAGTTCCTAAAGAAAGGGAAGGTGTTTTCTGTTGTGATGAATGAGAAAATAAATGAACTGTGTATGCCACTAATAAAAGCTAATATTCTAGTAACAAACATGAATACTCATCATCCAAGCCTTCAAATCATCTATCAATTTAAAATCATCAACCTATCCTGTGCAACACCTCTGTTTCAAAACAGGTTTTTCTGGCTCCCTATGGTTCAATGAATGGTTAGCAACTAAACCAAAGGAAAAAATAAATGCTATTAACCACAATCATAATAACATTACTATTGTGCAGCTCTTTTGTTTTATTGCACGTTTCTCTGATATAAAATGACCCATGTACAATAAATGTTCTATTTCCCTCCTTGGCTTTTCCAAAGGTGGAACACTGTATTTTGCCATAGCAACCAGCACATATTATAAATGAAGGCTGAAGTGGCTGACATATTTCTCCATTTGATGCACTTGTTAAAAAATGAGTATCCTGTAAAGAGGAGCTACAACAAATCAATCAATCAATCCATATTACATGTTTGCAGCACATTAAAGGAACTGCTGTAATCCTGATTTGGTCCCTTAGCTCTATATAATAAGACTGGTACTATATATGAAATATACACAGGTTTGACTACAGATCTGCAACATGTGGTTACCATTCAGAACTATGCAATATTCAGAATTAGTCCAAAAAGAGCAGAGTGCTTTTCTGACCATACACAAAGTAACCACCCATGTGCAGAGGGGCGTGCACCCATCACTGGAGGATGGCCATGACAAACAGACCTTTGTTCAGCAAGGAGCTGGAGTTTGAGCCAGATATGGGAAGAGCTCAATGAGATTATCATGACGAGTTCTCCCTTTCACAAATTACTCAGATGTGAAAACCCCTTTCCAGGGAACTACCAGGACATTAACACTTAGCCCTGAGGGTATTCATCCCTTCTGATGGGGCATTGCTGGCTCAGCCTCACTGACATGAGAGTTGTCATGTCTTAGAAGGTCATAAACTATCAGCAACTCCTGAACCCTAAGCCTATATTAACCCACTGAAATTTGTGTTTTGCAGGCTCCCCCCACCCCCAATGGATCACGACTGGGACCATCACTTCGACCAATGGACATCAAAACTGCAACAATCAAATTTCATTCACAGATCCAGACATGATGATATCTGTCTACTCTTATCCTTTCTTTCTTTCTTTCCTTTTCCCATCTATATTTTCTTAGATTTTATTTTTAAGCTTTTATATTGCTAGAGATATTAACCAAAATGGCTACATAGCTGCTTTCCATTGCAGCCAATTTGTTCTAAAATAAACCCTATGTACATTTATTTATAAATAAATATATATATTCAGTTTTGCTTCACTCTAATAAGTCCCAAGAGATCTATTAACGAGAACCTGGGTTATCCTTGCCTTCTATGGTAGTTTGTAACATGGACACTGAAGACTTTTTCTTTTCTTCAGTGTAGGGTCTGAAATTCACCTACATATAGGTGACTCCTGATAAATAGGTTTACTCCTTATAAATGGTAGTAGTAGAAAGAAAAATAAATGGATGAGGATACAGGTATATAAATGCATATTATCTCCACGTTGAAAGTTAAAGGAGCTTTTATTTTCTTTTTTCCCTCTTTTTAAAAATTCTTTTTCTTTTTTTTTTTTTTTTTTTCATTCAGAGCTTTCACTCTGGCAATCCCAGAGGCTTCTTAAGCCTTTTAATTCTGCCATCAAAAGTATAAGTTAGGCAGAGTACTAATAGTTCAGGAAATTTAAAGCTTTTGTGAGCTGGACTAGCATTATTTCACAAAAGAGAGAGAGTAAAAAATACATCTAGGGAAGGGGTTGAGAGAAATGGCATAACTTGATATTTTTCAGCACCTAACACAGTTGCTCACAGCCTTATCCCAATGCAAGAACCTACAATGATATCTGAGTATCCATGGAATGCAATGAATTTTTCTGCTACAGCAATTTTGCTGTTCTGGCAAACTGGAAAGCAGCATTAGGATAAAACCAAACCCTGAAAGAAGCAATGAGCTTACAATGACTTATCACTTAAGTAAGTTAAAGGAAGCTTGCAGATTTTCTCTGAGGAATCATTATAATGCCCAACTAAGCACAGCATCATGAGCCTCCTGTAGATGCTGAAATGAGGGAAGCAACAAAATACAGAAACACACAATCTTGAACCTTCAACAACGCTTCAGACACCACCTTTGATTGTGCTATGCTGCTGCAAGGATCAAATTTTTCTTCTTTAGTAGCTTTGCAGGGTTTACCACACCTTCTATACAATCCATGCTTATAGCTTAGATAGGCAGATATTCCACTATGTACAGCAAATTTGTGGGTCACGTGCTTCTAGACATGCACATGGCAAAACCCAAATTCCATAAACGAGATGCCTTCAGGTCTTCCTCCTGATAAACCAACATGATTTGGAACTGGATGGATTTTTAAGCCATTCTCAGCCATTTTTAAGATGAAGAATATTTTTACTGTCATTAATACTTCAGGAATAACTTCCCCCCCAAATAATCATCTGCACACCAGGCTATGAATTTTAATTTCTTTAATCTCCTCAGAAGCAATTTCTGTAGCTTTCCAATCATGTTGCTCTTTTCTGAACTTGTTCTAATTAGGCAAAAGAGTTATATAGAAAACATTTAGAAACTAGTTTTTAGGTATTCAATTAGTGATGAATAACATTCTATAATGACAGGCCAACCACAGCCTTAGCATTTCATTAACAACCTCTTCTCATGAAAATAATATGAATTATTTAAAAACATTATGTCTTGTCTATCCCTCAAAAGCAAATGAACTTGAGTATCCCTTCACTTTCAGAAGCTGGAATTTCAGTTGAGGTACCCCAAGAGTGTGCCCAGACCTCAGCCCATTCTCTCACTGCAACTGGTGTTTGTTTTGGGTAATGTGTATTTTCAAACTTATTCTTTGCCAATAGGACAGTGACACATGCTGTCTTTCACTGAAGCACACTGAGAATAATTAGGCTGTTCTGAGGCTGCTTGAGCAGGTCTGACAGTTTGTTGCCCTGTCCCCAGCATGTTGTCACTTTGGCGCTTGCTTTGGTGCTTATCTGATACTGTGTGAGCTTTCAAGGATAATCTTAAATCAGACAAAATACAACTTGACAAAAAAACGCCCAAACAAACAAAAATCAGCGTTTTTGTCCTCAAAATACCTTGCAAGCAGTGTTCATTTCACTTTTGAGTACTGATCTCACAGTTGTAGCCTAAGACTGGCAATGCTGTTCAGGCTCAGGAGGACAAAAGCCAGATTCTAATGGTGAAAGACTAAGCAAACAAGGAAATGAATCTTGGGCAGGTTTTAATTGACATAATCAGCACAAAGATATTGCAAGATGTTGTCAAAACTTGCTGTCATACCAGATGTATGCAAAGAGATGCAGCAGTCAAGCAGCAACAGCATTTCTCACTGTGTGGGATTCAGCGAGATACACAGCCCCTAAGCCCACAGGCTGTGCCAAAACAACACAGTTCAGCCCAACCCTGAATGTCCAACATGGTTTATGATTAATTCTGATTTGCACTTCTTAACATATGCATACAGGATATGCTCACAGAACTAGTAACTCTGAAAGATATTCCTTAGATTTTCTGATTTGGATCCCAGCTGAAGGAATAAGTTGATTTTATATTATATGGTGTTCAGCCAACTGGTAAATTCCCTTGGTGAATTCAAGTCCAGTACACTTTTCCTTCCTAGTGAATTACACCATCTAACACACCAAAAGAGATACATGAGGTACCTGCTCTGAGTCACAAACCAACAGAAAGCAGTGGCTGCCATGCTCCCTCTCTGCCAGAAGATTGTTTTCTTTCACTTTTAATTGTTTGGGGGGAAAGGGAATGCAACTGCAATAAAGGTTAAGCAACACTTGCTGCCTTATTTGTTGAACTGAGTTTCTCTTTTAGCAGAATGAGGGAATTACTGATCCCCAAAGAAGTTTCTCAGTGGTATTAATAAGTTAAGAGCTATAAATCTTTTTATCATAGCTGGAGAAGAAAAGTTAAAATAGTTAAACAACTTGAATAAATACAGTAATTTCTCTCCATCCTAAACCCCAGTATACAACAGATTGCATAGAAAGACATTCTCTATGGATAATTAAGGTAAAAAAAAAAACATGTTTCTCAAGATTTTTCTCAAAAAATTCACTTAATAATTCAAGATACTGCCTCTTTTTTCCAAGCTACTATTCAAACAGGGTATCTCTAAAGGAGGTAAGGAATAAAAGGATGGGATGACAAAAAACTAAGGTAGTTTTACCTTTTTCAGGGACATACAGCAGCAAATGACCACTTGAAAAAAGCAAAACACAGAAGTAAAGGAACAGTCTCAACAACCTCAGCCCCTCTGCAACTGTCAATCTCCAGTGAAAACAAAATTAAAGTATTCCAGGCATGAAGGAGTGGTGTCTAGCTTACTTCTGCATCTCTAAACTTCCTGGTGGTTAAATCAGTATATTTCAGAATATGCCTTGTGCTGACAAGCAGTAAGAGTAGAAGTTCTCAGACAAAATTTGGCAGGAGGGCAAATTTTATCCCACTTGTTGAAGAGGAAAAGGGTCACAGACACCCTCAAGAGTATTAGATCCAGCTGTCAGACCCCAGCTGCATCCCTATACACAGTCTTAATGATTTGTTTGATAATCTCTGCAATACAGCTTTCCTGAAGCAAAGGAAGAATGCTTTAGGGCTATCTGTAGCATTTTACAGCAAGAGCTGTTGTGCAAAGAAAAAATATATTTCAACAAGACACGTAGTCCCATGAATAGTTGCATGTTTCTCTATGAAGCAAATCTTGGCCAGTGACCCCAGTGATTTGACGCAATATGCTCTTTTTAGTTCAAAATTTGACCACACTTTGAGAGTTTAGCTTTCACCTTACTATTTTCATTTTGTGCCCTGAGCTATCAACTGCCCAGCAGTAAAATAAATATTGAAAATAACTTTTCTGCCAGAATCATGACCTGATATATAAAATGACATAAAAACAGCTGTAAGAGAACAATTATTATTACGAAAAGCTTTTCAGCTTTGTGTGCATTTTTTAAAGGAGATTTTGTCTTAGTAATTTCTTGATTTGCATTTGGAGGTTTTTTTTGTTGTTTATCCAGTTCTCACTCTGTACAATTTAAATAAAAATTCTCTGCAAGTGTTAGAATTTTAACACACAGGGAAGTCAACCTTTTAACAGACACTGTTTCAATATGTAAATATAGCATGTAATACATTTCAGAAAACTCAAATACTGCTTATACCAACATATATCAACCCTTATCCTATGTAGTTCACTAGTAAAGTTGTTGACTTCTCTTATTAGATACAGGATTTTCATATTTTTAATACTTAATTTGTTGAAATCAGCCTATTGCCCTTGGGCAATATTACTAATGTCCTTAAATCATGACACTGCAATCTAGTATTAGAATTTAAATGTTGAATATATAAAACATTATCTCTAGGATGATTAACAAAGGAAAGGTGGTGTAGATTTGGTTTTTTTGCTTAAGAAAAACAGTGAAATAAGGTTAAAATACTGCTATGTCTGTAAGACTCAAGTCAGAAAAAACCTCAGACTACTAAGAATCATAAATATTTAGTCTGTTTAGACAGGCATGAATTACATAACCTGTGTACACCCTTTACATTTCTTAATGTACTGCTGTCCTTCAACCAAAACCCTCTAGGATATTTAGAGGCAATATTTTATTTCACCAGTGAAAGTGAACATATTATGGGTGTAGACTAATGTAGGTAAATATATACCTGGCATCTAAATCCTACCTTTAGAGACTTGGGAAGAGCATGTGTAAAAATAAAAATGCATCCAGCTATGCCAGCATATGTTTTTTTATACTTATAAAATAAACTGATAGGATCAAAATAACAGACAAACAAACAAACACTAGGAGACCAAACAGGAAAACTAGAAATAAAACACGTTTCAAGGTGGATGCTTAGAAAACATCAGGTCCTTAATGTGGTGCTTCTGATTCAAGGATGCATTTGTAAAGCATCTCCCCCAGGCCAGGAATTTAGGCTGCCTGTGGCCAAGGCCAGGTTGCTGGGGAATGAGAACCACTTGAGAAACTGTGACTATTCATGAGATGTTTAAGACCTGGAAGAAATCACATTCTTTCTCTCAGCAGTTGCACTGACACAGACACAGGTGCTCTTGCTCCCATTCAAGTCTACACCATAATTTAAAAAAAAAATCTGCAAAAAAGTTTACACATGGAGTACAAGAAAATATCTTCTACTTCATCTTCAGTCTTTAATATAGAAACAAATATGTTACGAATGTTTGAGAAGGGAGATCTAAGCCCTATTAACCAAAACCTATGCTTATAAGATGAACACAAAATACTTGCACACAACCAGCAGTCTGTTTGCACAGACTGTAACAGACAGAAGCTAATACACTTTTCATTTTTGGAATGCTGGTCAACTGCAGAATAAATACCAAAGAAGATTTATATTGCTATTGCACTGCAATATCTTGGGAACTTAGGTCCATAAAGTATTACACTGCTTTCATCAGTCTGCTATCTTTTATCTGTTGTTTTCTTTTCCTTGAGAACTAAGAACAGCCACTTCCATACAGCTGTCATATTTCTAGCTGTGTTTCCAGGACTCTATAAAATTTACTATCTACATCTGTTAAATCTCTATATTTTCCCCCAAGTTGCGAATGAATAGCAAATGCCAATGATTCTAAATTTAATGGCACAGATATCTTCTGTGTGTTTGCTGTTTCTTCCTTCTACCACCACTCTTCATCTGTTTGCAGATCACAATCCCCCCAGTTAAAGCCTTTTTATGCTAACAGTTAAAAACAGTTTGGTTTCCAGTTCTGTACATTTGTGGGCACATCAGACACCACTGCTAACACATCAATGGCTCTGCTTGTGCTTTTTTAATTCTGTCGTTCAGTTCTGCTGGTTAGCAAAATAAAATGATTATGCTTCACAATGTGGCACTGCAGGAAAGTAAAAGAAAAACAACAGAAGTGAAGTAGAAAACCAGCTTAAAGTAGTTTAGCTGAAAAACCTACATAGTATTAGCTCAAATCAATGAAGCAGACAAATTTGTAATATTTGGTGATCCTACTTTTATTTTAAAAAACATTGATCATGCTCACTATCTGGAATTGCTAAGTATCACTGAAGCATATCCCTCCCTTTTCAATAGTCACCTCCTCATATGTCAGTAGCTACAGTGATGGACAGTTGCCGAAATACTTAAAGTAAAATAACTTAAATCAAAATAGAAGTCCTTTTGTCTAAGTTACCCAAGTTACTAAGTTCTGTTTCTAGTCAATAAGTTTACAAAACCCCCAAACGTAATTCTTAGTCTAATTAAAATCTGTGTGTACATATTGGACCATGTATACATTCAACAATGAGTCAACAATGTTTACTAGCACTGCAAGGGCTAACGAGCCTTTGGTGAAACTCAGGATCCACCTTTATAAGGAGACAATCTCCATACCCCATATCCTCCCCCAGTAATGTTCAACTATTCTTCTGAATAAACTCTGACTCCAGAATGCACCATTTGCCAGTGTGGACAACTACTGACCCCTCCTATAATATAAAGTCTGTATTTTCCTTAAGGTATCTCTGCAACAAAGAAGAACCAATCTGCCTAAAAAGACAGACAAAATCCTGTTAGTTTCTCAGCCATGTTTTATCTGTCACTGCCAGCTATGGTGTCCATAGCTCTGCACAGTGATGACTGCAGTACAGAGTATAAAAATCTTACTTCAAACAGAAGTAGTTGAAGAAAGTAAGGTTTTCTCTTTACTGGGAAGGTGAAACATCTTTAATGAAGTAAACAAAATGCTAAGGGGCTTTATTCTAGTCTAGTTTGTTTCAGATTAATAAATCAAAGCAAGTGAAACTCAGGTGTGGTTTTACAGCTTACTCTGTACATATTAATCTCTACTAAGTAGATGCCATTGTGTCAAGGCATTATGCCATTTCCAATTCATATATTCTGCTAGGCAAGTACTGCAACAGCAAAGAAGTTTTGTTTGATACTGCTACCTGCTAATAAGCAAATACTTCTGTATGTAGCAAGGTGTTGTGCTGAATACCAGTTCTAAGAATGGTATTTTTGCTAATAATCACTAAAATAACTGCTAGGAAAAAGAATAGCTACTTTTTTTATTTTATCCTTGCATACAGAATATCACAATGAGGCTGAAACCAATGGATCCTTTGATGCCATGCTGTTTCAAGCATTAAATACAAATTAGGAAATGCCAGCTTGTATTGCTAATACATGGGCAGAGTGAACAGGGCAGTGAGTAATAGCTGGCTGAAGACCATTAGAAGATGTAAAAAGTAAACAAAGAAAAAAAATAAGCTCTTCTTCTAAAGATTTTTCACTTTTCCCAGGTCATTCACTATTCCACTGGGGATAGGAATTGCTTTTCTCCCTTGACAGAAACAGTGGGAAATAAGGGGTATCTGGACTTGGGCACTTCCACCCTCCCATCAGGTACATTTTTGGAGGGTCACTGATTTCTTACTGGCCCTCCCAGAAGAAAAAAATAAAAGGAAAGCTTAAATTTACCAGGCTATTTCTGATATCATTACTTGTTAATATTGATATAGTCTCTGCCTTTTACTCCAACTCAAGCAGAGTTGGATCCAACTTTATACTAATGTAAGGCCTCCAACTTCCAAGCAAGAACATTTTTGCAGAGGTCTGGGCACAGCTACTGATCTATACAAAAGCACATTCAAGAGACAATTGTCTAATCAGCTAGAATTTTTAGTCACTAATATCCAATCTCCTAGCACATTTAGTATGCATCCTGGAATGTTTAATTAGGCTATTATTTCTTTCTCTAGTTCAGTTATTTAAGTACAGAATGCAGCACGGACAACAGAGTAGGGAAGATTATTTGCTATAATGGCTTAGTGGCTTTCTTTTATACACCCCTTCATCCATTTCAGTAAGTATATTGCCAAACTGCCTTAAATTTTATGAGGCATTTAACTAAACAAATGCAGAACAGAAATTTGATCACAGTGTTGTGAAGAAAAATCCTGCCTTGACCACTCACTTTATAAATAATGAACTGACCTGGAATGCAAAGATTCAAATATTTTTCCATTTCTATATATTCTTATTACCAATATAATTACAGTCCACATTCAAACATTATTAATTCACATAAAGTGCAGTAACCCCAGCTGTTTTAGCAGCAGCATATCCATACTTATACAAATGCAGTATTTTCTGCTGCTGCATTATACTAATGATTTTCATAAATCAGCAAACACTTTTAAATACCTTTATTTCACTATCTCATGCAGTAGAAAAAATCAGCTTAAGAAAAATAAATATATTTTAAATAATGCATTAGTTCTATACATTCCCACTGTATCTTTATATCAAAACCAATTACTAACAAATGAAATATCCCTGAGACTATGCAATATATTTTATCAAGAAAAAAACCCCACCGATATTAATAAATTGCATCTGAAAGGGTTTTCCAGCTGTTTAGCTGCATTTTACAATTAAATTCCTTTTTTACAAGAGTTGATTGGTATCTCACTGTAAGCTGATACGTGAACATTCATAACCTTTTTCAGACATACCCTGCCTGTGTGGATCATCCTTGTTCTGCTAAGTTTCATGCTGGATAACAGAGGCAGAGAAGCAGGATTGTTGCTACCGGAGCTTTCTTGAAGGCAGATATTGTATGTTTGACTTGATGTTATTTAGAACAATTGAAGTTTTCAATCACTGCTTTTTGCTCAGAGCCTGTTCCAGTGTTCTCATCATGATCATGTCATTTAGAACCTCATGACTTCTCTGCTCAATTGCCTCAAAATTGGAGACAGCACTAAGATATGTTTAGGATGATAAACGAGACACGATAGAAAAGACCAAAAAGTTATTCTGATTTAAATGGTAAAAAGTGTGAGCAATCCAACTCTGAGAGCATTTATTTCCTTATTTCATTTTTCTGAATATCTCAAAAAAAATCTTCAAAGTGCATGAATTCCCAGGCACAGAGTCATCAATAATAACTTTACTATTGTTTCAACTGAATATTTTCAACTACTGCAGTTAAAGACTGTGCCATCAACACATAGCTTAACAAAAAACATGCTCATATGGGCTGTGTGAATTAGGTTTTGATTATTAATGAAAACTTGGTGCCTAATTAATTTAAATACTATGAATTTGTAATCTAGTTTATACCTCCAGATATGGACAAGCCTGAAATAAATTCTAACCATAACATCTAAATTAATACCTTCCAACCTGGTATTAATGATTTAAACGACAATGCCAAAAGATTTCACCTGCCTCTTACATGATCTTTTGGCTGTTACTCTCAATTACTTATTAATATTCTAATAAAAAAACTGTATTATTATTCATCAACTACATAATTTATGAGTCCTATTTCCTAATGAAACCTTATTTTCACCCTGAGCTTTTGCTATGCCCACTTTGGCATGCACCTTAAATTAAGATTCTCATATGAGATAAGAACAGTTTCCTCCCACTGTATTGCATAATTTATACACTTTTTAAAGACAGTTATAAATAGAAATTATCTGACTGACCAGAGAACATCTACAACAGATGTGGTGGTATATTAGCAAGAAATACAAGATTTACAATACACAGAGAATTGGTAGGGAGGACTGTCAGCTTTGTAAAGACATGGAAACTATCTTGCTACCTGCTGGAACAAGAGGAAAACATGTGCCCCTATCTCTGTTCTGGGTTTTGATTTCCTTCAGTAATCAATTCAAATACAGTATTTTCTAATGGTGCATTGTTGGTTAATATTACTCAGGAATGTAGTGATTTGAAACAGTATTTCTTACTTAGAGAAGAAGTACTTTTTTGAAAGAAAACATTAGTGAAACACTGTTAAGATTTTCTTGCAATCCAGTAGCACTCTCTCAATGTTGTCTGAGAGGAGATGCATTAAATTTCATATGAGTATTTTGCTGATGGAAGGTTGAAAAGAAAACTTGGTGTTGAAAAGGGCTGCAGGCAGAGTGCCACAGCTTGTAAACAGTGATCTGGTTGGTGTGGTGGGAACTGTCAAGAAGTTCCTCTTAGGAAAAAGCAGTATCCAAAAAGATTATATGGTTTATTAGAATTTCAATAAGTAAAATAAAGAAACTTAAAAATATCATGATTAATAATACTGAAAGTTGCAGATAAATCTGAATTTATTAGTACTTTTGAATTTTATTGCCTAAATAAACTAACTCGACTCCAAGGAAAAGCAGAGCATATCAGCCTGAAACAAGAGCAGAAATTATTTAAAGAAATTGCAATGATGTGTTTTATCACAACTGACTTGATATTGTGAGAAAAGAAAGAAGACAGTTTAGTGGCTCAATAGGGTCTTATAACTGATGTGAAGAAAACACCTAACCTTTAGTATGACAAGGTGTTAATGAAGACAACAAATCTCTCTTGATCTTTATGCCTTTCCAGAAGACTCACAAATCCATGTCAAAACCCTAGACTGTCTCATCAATGAAGTTCAGTGACAAGCCAGGTACTAAAGTAAGTATACTTCATAACTCTCTCCCTCTGATACTTACTGTGATTAAAAAAAACACAGTCAGGATCCAATTAACCCTAATATATTAGCAAAATAATTATAAAGAGTTAATTTGGGGACTTTCTGGAAGAAGTCATGCATTGTGTAAGAGCTATAATGATACAAGCAAAAGTGAAAGGATTGCTTCTATTGCTTCAAATAAATAATTGGCAGCTGCTTTGAGCGACTCCAATAATGCATAAGGCACCAGGAATATCTTTGCCTTCACAGAGGATGGAAAAAGTAAATCAATAAAATTTCCTTTAACTGGATATTGCAGTAGTCAGTCTAGCTGAAAACGATGACTACATACCTTGCTTTTATTTCTACGTTATTTTTCTTGCACCGTGATATAGAAGGGAAATCTTGCTGAAAAGCCAAGCCAAAATATCTAATGATCAAAATGTACAATTCATTTAGTCAAAGTACATTTTACTCCTAGGTGTTCAATACTCACTCATAAATAAAACAGTTACAGTTTGAGTTATTTTAATGGAGTGCATCATGACTTAATTTTTTCAAGGTAAGAGCTGTGTTTGTTACATATCTAGCTATTGAACCCTTCTGCTGGATTATGAACTAAAAGAAGTTTTCAAATCTGCCATCTGTGCTTTGACCTAATAAAGTTCCCACCATTAACCCGTTTTCCTTGTTGATACTTATCAGTTCCTTTTGAAGGTGCCACTGCAGGAGCCACAGTAGGACAGGAGCATCTCCACCTGAGGCTGCTCCTGTCAGCCACTGAAGCCTTTTGCACAGTTATGGGTGTGAAACCAGCATCCTGCAGAGTTCTGCCACATATGCTACAGCACACATACAGATTCACAATTTAGCAAAATTAAACAGTCCAAGCACAGTAACTAATTAGGGTAATTAATTAACAGCACATAGCCAGGGTCCCAAGTGCACTTTTAAGGCTTTGATGGTCTTAAACAGCATCACCTGGGATGTCCTACTCAATTCCATGGGTCCAGGGGGTCCAGTTCAGCTCAAGCTTGGGCATCTCGCCTGAAGTGCAACATGGGTGCACCCGTATCTGTCCTCATTTCCTTTGAACCTGTTAGAAGTATCCATGTCTCTCTCTCCTCTGTTCCTGACTGGACTTTCTGGACTGACCACATAAACCTGACTCATTACATCAATTTCTTTGGTGACTAGTGGATGGTTGACTTCCATCAGCACACCTGCCCTGTTCAGCCCCTGTTGGAACACGACCCATTCCAAGAGAGCACTGCCTGTGCTGGGAACAGCATCAGCTCCTGGCTTACCTCCTTTATGAAAGCAGCCTGTTCCCTTAAATCCCTGATGCTTATTTGAACTTCCTTTTCCTCTTCATACTGCCAAAAATGCTTCCTACCATCCCACTTATTTTTTTTTTTTAGGGAAAAAAAAAAAGGAAGAAAAAAGCAAGCCCATGAGCTCATGCCTGCAAAACCAGAGAATGATGAAGAATGAAAAATTTAAGAAAAGTCCGTCAATGGAAAGTAGTTAAGAAGCAACACTTCCTATAGTCACAGACCAATTAAGTGAACTTTTTCTGTAAGAAGTATGAGATATGAGGTAACATGCCCTGAAAATATGAAGGAAAATGGAGGCTTAAAAGCACACATACAGTTTCTTGCTGTTATGATACAGAGGTGAGACATCGGAGCATTAATTCTACATCAAATCTCTTTATACTGGTATTTTAGATCATAAAAAATTTATACTTGCAAAGTCATTAACACTCTCAGGAGATGCTAGCATGCTTTGAACAAAATAAATTTCCCAAGGAAACCCCAAAACACTCCATATGAAGTCCACCTCATTATGAATAGATACCTGTCAGATCTCTGCAGTTCATTTGTATTCTCTACCACCCACAGACCACTCTTTCTGCTCTCTTGATCAAGCAAAGCTGCCTCTGCCTATTCCTGCTGTCAAACACAGCTCTTCAACCCACACTCAGTCAAACCAAAGCACACTAACAGCTTCATACACTCAGCTTGCAGGAATGCATGCTGACATGCTTCAAAACATGTCCTATGTAGCCCAAGAGAAGGAAGGTTTATTGAATACAGTTCCTGAACAGTCTCTGTTCATACCAGCCCTTAGGCTATGAATGCTTTCCCAATGCCATGAGTGGTATGAAGACAGTGGGGCTGTTACTAATAGCTCTGATCTACCAGAAGAAACACCAGCAGTGAGAGCACAGGAAACACCAAGGGGTGCTGGTAATGGTTGGATTTTGGAGGTCAGCTTCCGCTACAGAATTAAGGGCAGCATCCTGTGCCATTGATCTCAAGAAGTGCTGGTTGCTAAACTAACTGCCAAACTGGTGCAAGCATGAGAGGAAACTTGACGAGAGCAAATGTTTTGCTAATTTCCTACAACCACATATGAATGCCTCTTCTAAACCGATACAAGATAATTAATTAATGATGGAATTCATTTTACCCAGTGAATTCTGGGTACCCAGAATCCTCTCTCACATATACAGTATAAACATAATTAAGTTTAAACAGAGCTTTCAAAATTAATTCTTATGAAACAAGACACTAGGAATGATGTTGGCTGTTGTGAAGAACAGAGACGTGTTTCTGCTTTGTACTAGCAAAACAAGTCTAGATTCTATCAGAAGTTTGCATGTTATGAAAATTTTAAGAAACAAATACTCCAGCTCCCCACCAGCTTAAGGGTCTCCACTGAGCTCACTTCTGTTTATCGTACCTTGTATTAGAGGACCCAACACTGGATGCAGCACTCTAGATACAGTGTAATGTAGGTAACAGTCATGTTTCCTCAATCTACTGGCTCCGACCTTTCCTGTGGATGCTCCCAGCCCAGATTTACTCAGAACAGCAGTGTACCACTCAGCACACTCAGCTTGCTGTACACCAGGACCCCCAGACGCTTTCCAGTAGAGCTCTTTCCTATATTCCTTCTGAAGTGCAGGATTTGAAATTTTTCTTTATTGCATTTCATGAGATTCCTGATGGCCCATTCCTGCAATGTGTGTAGGTCTCTCTGAAGGGTGGCTCACACAATTTTGCAATCACCTGCAATCCTGTTGACAGCACATTTCTTTGCAGGTTATTGATAAAGCTGTGAAACAGGACAGGTTTCAGGAGAGATTCTTGACTCTTCTCATCATCAGCCTCCAGGTAGAACACATCTTATTATTCACTAAGCCTAGTGATCCAAATAGGCTTTTTCATCTATCCAGCTCACTGTCCACCAAACTGTGATTTCCTTGATAAAATATTTCCAGTGCAAGCACACTTTCAGATACAGTTACCTATAGACAGAAAGGAGCAGAGGTACAGAGCTGCTGGCTGAATTCTATGCCTGGCTGCACTGTTAGATCTTTAAGTGCAACTCGGAGAGTGTGACAGAGATGTATTACTGCCTGAAGAGCTGCAGGATCAAGGGCTTATCTGAATAATTTTACAAAGTACTTCAGTAGAATATGTGGCCTTCTAAAGTTTCCAAGATCCATTCCTAAGCTGTGTTTTCTGCAGTCTGCATAATAAGATAGGTCATAGTCCAAGATGCCTTTTTCTTAGAAAAAACCTTCTAATTTTCAAACAAATTCACAATCACTCTTTAGTTTTTATTACAGCTGTCTTATGGACATGTTTTACAATGATCTTTACAGAGCAGCTAGATTGCAGGAGTATAAAAGAGCAGTGGAACCTAAGGATTCATGATATTCAAAGTACTTGTAGGTGTTCAAGATACATAGGCAGAATAATTTCCATTCCACAAAGCAGCAAGATGAAGTAATTTGCTTCTGAGTAAATTAAGTATGTGACTGAAACCCCCAAATATTAAAAAGAGTCCTGATCAAAACAGACCAAAATCAAAAGCACGTATTAATGAGGTAAGATATTTATATATTTAGAAATGGTACAAAAGATGCTAGCTATTACACTTATTCCAAAATTTTAAGTGGATTAAAAAAGCAAAGAAGTTCTTATCAATTAATGTAAAGATGACACTAATTGCCACTCCCACAAATTAACTGCAGTTGATAAAAAACAATTAAATTAATGTTAGAAAATTAAAAGTATTGAAAAGGATATATTTTTCACTTGTTAAAAGCATATTACCTAAATGTAATTTTGTTGTTCTAACTTGTTTTGAACTTTGCTTGGCCTCCAATGTGGAAAAAGTCTCTCCTATTCACTACCTTTAGAGGTTCTGCCGGTATCTCATAGCCCCTTCTTATCACTGTTCTAGTTTAAGAAAATTTAAAAATGAGTTTATTTCTTCCATAGTTATTTTCCCAAGCTTACTCCTTTCTCTGAAGTACCAAAGGAGTCTGTGTCTACCAGTTTTTAACACATCAATCTGCTTTTCTCTGACAGCATTTTTTTTTTTCTGTCTGCTTTTGCATTGAGTTTATTGACTCTTCTCAGAATCTCAAGAACAATATGTTGAAGACCGATGGTCATGGACTGGTAACTTTCTGTTCCACTTTTTTTTTTTCCCCACGAATTTCCACATTACTTCCATACAGCCTGCTTATCACTGCAATGCTTATCTATTACCTGCAGGATGTGTGAGCGTACATGCACATTTCTAACAAGCAATGCAGAAGCACCTGGTTTTGCTATTGCTGAGCAAAAAGAGTACAGAGCATGATAACTCGCTATGTGTCACATTCCTCCAAAAACACCTTCAGAGAAATAGCCAAGCTGACTTTTAGAATACACAAGGGTTTCCAACAATATTGTCCGTTCAGGGGAAAAAAAAAGTACTCCAAATACTTCAGTTGTGCTGTTCTGCTCTTTTAATTCTTAGTCCATTGCTAAAGTTACATGAATAAGAAAAATGGGCACAGATTCTGTAATACTGATTAACTCAATAAATAAAGTCAACTCATTTTATCGATTATGTAGATTCATTGATTTTCAGAGTGTTAGTCAAGAAAAGATTATGGCTCAGTCTTTTCCTCATTTTTATCTTTCCGATGAACACATAGAAAAACAGAGCATGGAGTACAGGCTCCAGTACAAAAGTATGATTTGCTTTACTAAGTAGCTCAGCTGATCATAGTTTTAGTAGACATAAATAACACCACAAAAGAATCAAATCTATAGATCCCCAAAGGCCATTTAAATGTGAGCACTACTCATAGAATGGGACACTTAAATAGAGTGTAGACTGGCTTTTCTCCCTTAAGACTGCAAGATGTAAAATGTAAGGCTGCAATTAGGACTAAAAAGAGAAACAATACCAAAACCATTTTAACATTTAAACACTACAAAATCTTAATGCAATTGATCCAAATTTTGAACTAAGAAAAAAACTGCAAAAGTTATAAGACAGAGCTATATAAAAATTCATATTACCTTGAGTTGGCTGAAGGGTTTTCAAAAAGCAGTATCAAATAACTGCATTCCCCACTTCCTTGTCTGCTTATATTGCCATTAAAACTAGCCTTTTTTCTTACTCCATAAATTATCCAAAGGACATAAAAATAGTAATATTTTGCAATCATTGTTTCAGAAAATACTCTAGTATGCTTTCAATCGCACCCACAGAAGCTATAGCATGTGTTTATTATTTGCAAAATCTTGTTCTTAGCCCTATCACAAAAAAAAAAAAAAAGAAAAAAAAAAAGAAATAAAAAGAAAAAATTGAGCTTCCCCATAATGCCAGGAAACATTAACCATTTACAAGCTTGAAAGAAGAAAGCTGTATCATTTATCTCAAGTGGTGAATTAACTGTACAGTAACTAAATTGTAAGAAACAATAATTTAGGAAAACCTGGTTTCAACTAACTGAAACCCAGCAATACATTGAAAAAAGAATTCAAGTACAATCTTAGTTTTTCAACATACAAAAAGTCTCCAATTTCTTTATCAATTTGTTTTAACTTAAGCTAAGTTTCTGCTTTAGTGTTTTGTTGGATCAGGAAAAGACATGCCTATAGACTGAAATCTGTTACTGGTTTTACATAACTTTGAACTTGAGGCTTGCAAACTATCAGAATAGCAATTTATTTTTGCAAACTAATATGTCCTAAACATCAGATTTATTTTTTCTTTTAGGACAGATAAGATTTATTAAATCATCATGCTTAGCATGAAGTTTATTAAAGTTAGAAATTTGATTGATTGAATATCACTCTTCAAGTATCATTGCTTTATTGTATCAGTGTTCAGAGAAAACAAGTTTAGAACCATAAGAGCAGTCTAGGTAGTCCCATACTATCACATGTGAGCTGCAGGAGCAGCAGTGAAGGTACTGAATATGATCTAGCTACAGATTTTTAATCTGCAAGTATCACCATCAAACCATTTAAACTCCTTCCCACAGTCTCAAGGAAGCAGCATGTGGCAGCATTAGAATAATGGCTGCCAACTTTCCCTGTGATGTAATGCTTTCTTTTCATCATTGTTAGATCAACATTTTTCCAAGTTAACAGTAAGACTTAAACAAATTGTTCAGTTGCTTGAGCCAGAATTTTTTTTCTTTTTATTTCATTATCACACTTTTACATAGGCAGACAACCACTAAAGATCAACTTTATCTAAAATAAAATCATTCAGTATTACTGTATATCCACTTCGGAAAACCAGAGAAAAGAGAAGGACATACCTGATGTAGGTGAGCTATAAAATTACATGGGAAATTTCCAAATATTTGGCAAAGCATTTCTTCTAACATAAAAGTGTTAAGAAAAAAATAAAGAGATCATCAGAATAGGATCTCCATCAGGAAGGATTGCTCATGGAGTAAAATAGAGCTTTTATATTGCTAAATCCCCCACTATCAAAAGATTAAAAGCTAGTTACAAAATGATTGACTTTAACTTTCACAGAAATGCAGCACCAAAAGTAAGCATTGTTCATTGTCACCACACACTCAACAATCCTCCTAATGAATTGAAGAAACTCCTCCTTAAAAATCTGGCGGGTTTTTTTCTGCTTCGTTTGGAAAACGGTCATGAAACTTCATCACTTCCCAGCATAAGCTCTCACAGAGAGTTTAACCTATTACTGGCACCAACTTAATCATTTACCTTAGATACTATTTTTCTCTCTCTTGATCATATCTCACTCCCACTTTCTGTTTTGCTGTGCTAGCTTCCATAAGAGAGTTCTCCATCTCCCTTGCTGTCCAAGTACATTCATTACACTTCTGCCACGTCGAATTCACCTCTCAACCTCTATCCCCACAAGTAGCATGTCATATGACAAAATGAGCTGTCACAGTTGATTCTTGTATGAAACAGGCCACTTATCCAACAGTGACAGCCCCAGACGTAACAGGGCAGGAGTTATGTCCGCAAGTCTAACAAATTCAGCAGGAACACGAATCCTTCAAAGCCTTCCTCATCCTTCACCTCAGCCACTCTCTAGCAGCAGCTACACTGGTCATGCCAGCATACACTTCAGTCAAATTCATCTCAGTTTGAGTATTAAATGCAAAACTAAAAAAACAAAACAAAACAAAACCAAAGAAACACAGAATACATGTAATTGAAATACTCAATGGTGCTTGTCAACCTGTACAAAATAACCCATCGTGGTACTACATTTTTGAAAGAAGGGTGCTGCCTATCTCTCTTCTGTCTCTATTGCTGCAGTTTACCACAATCACCTCAGGGGGAGAGACCTGCTTCCAAACCTGCCCAGTATTTAAAGCAAAGCAAGGACCACCTTCAGGGCACCTACCATACTCACATGTAAACTTTCAGGATACCTGCTTGCTGTTCATCTTGCTTTCTGCAATTAAGATACCCAAAACCAAGAAAAAACAAAACAAAACAAGGTACACAATACCCCTCAGAATTTATTAGGCCAGACAAAAAGGAGGTGTGAGCATAATTTCATAGGCACTAAGTTGTTTAAATATTGTATGATATTCCAGACTGGATGTGAAACTACCCTCCACTGGGCTGTGAACAATTCTAATTTCAAGCAAAAAGCCCCGCAAAACACACCTCCTACCCACACATCCCCCTTCCCCAAGTGAACAGAAAAGAGAATCACCCAACACATTTTGGAGATTCTTAGGGAAAAGTAAAATTATTTTGAGAGGTTTGTCAGACAAATACACAGTCTGGCAAGGACTGGAGAAAGCAGTTTAGAACTAAAATGCTTTTACCTTTTCAATACAATATTACAGTGGTTTTGAGCATGACTGTAATAGGTAGGATACATCTGCTCACTGTCATCTGTAGTATTTCCTATTCATGGCAAGAACAGATGGAGCCTCAGTAATCCTCAGCAGATCTTATTGATCTATGTTTTGGAATAACATCAAAACCAGAATACACAGTACTTCATTGATGGAAAAAAACCTCAGTTACTTACAAAAACAAAAGGCCAAAACACAAAAGAAGACAGTTTTAAAAGAAGTTCTTATTTTTCTGTATTTATCCCACTAAGGTCTAAAACTTTATTGAAAGAACTTTTACGTTTTATTTTTAGTTATTCTTTTTAACAGAGTTATTTGAGTTTGAGGCTTTGTTTCTTGGATGGTTTATGATATAGCTATTTAACAGCAGGGCAGGCAACTAACCACATTCAGAGCATATTACTATTTTTAAATAGTAATGGTTAACCAAAGCAGAGAATAATCTCCTTTGCTTGGTATTTGTAGGTTTATGCCCTTCACTTTCTGTCACTTACTGACATCAGCAAATACTTTTTTTTTTCAAGCAGCTTAAATGTAAGGTACAACACAGTTATCCCTAGGGCAGTTCAAGGAATGAAGTGCAATCCAACCCACCTGAACTCTTCTGCCTCCCTTCTGCCCTTTTTTTTTTCAGAAGCCACTTTTCCCCAGCTCAGTACTTTCATCTCCCACAAATTAACGAGCTACGTGAAGGAGAAACCACTTCTGTCCTCAAGTCCTCTATACGGGTTCACCAGGTTTCCAATTTACCATCTCCCAATGCAAATTCTACATTTCCCAAGTAAAAGAAACACACAGCCTATGTATGGCATTTAGACACAGAGCCCAGCTAAATAAATTAGCATTCTGCCAATGCATACCAGCATGCCTTCAAGCACAGCCTATTGACTGTGTCTCATAACATGCTCCTAAGAGTCTTGTGACAGACAATAAAAGGCACACAAAGAATGATGACTGTGTTAGGAGAGGAATATGTTTCTACTGAGAGAAATTTATAAATTACAATCAGTAAAATCTCAACATAGCATTTATGGTAACCTTTAAAGATAATCTAGGATACTACTTTCCTATAGAGTGACAAGTCAGAATGTAAGCACTTATCCTAGATGTAATATTTAAGCAAACCCTGCCTCAAGTTTTCTACTTTGTGAACCTATATAGGATAAACAGCATATATTCTAAAATGCATAATTGGAAGAAAAGTTGTAATTTCTGGCTGTTGTTCTGTAATTGTTCCTGTTGCAGCAGATCAAATAGCAGATATGGCTTGCCTATGGAAAACAGCTTACCAAACGTATCAAAGTCCTTAACAAAGCATAAGCTAAGTAGAGTCTTGAAAGTAGCTACCACTAGACAGAGAAACATAAAGAAGAAACCTGTACTTTAAATAACAGAGTACGTATTTAAAGGTTTTGCAAGCAGGAGTTCATGAATAGATCTTCTACTTAGAAGATAAGCTTGGGTGCCACACCACATGAATACACGAGTAAGTCCAAGATGATTCCTTAGGGCTGAAAATTTTGAAAATCCAAAGCCAGAGTGTCTGAAATAGCTGCTCATCTCTTTTTACTGAAAGCACTAAAGAGGCAAATACTGATAGAAAGTTATCTATTTGCCCAATGTTTTCTCCGGCCCCTTACTTAATTCCTAATCCAAGACTGACAGATCTAGAACTTACAATGTCTTAGTCTTTCAGTCTATCCTACGTAAGTTAGAACCCTTTCTTTAAAGTTGAGCAGGGTTTGCTACCCATAGTGTTGCATCCCCTTTCAATAAAACCTCTCCATTTTGTTCACAAGCAATCATAACTGCACATCTTCACCCAATGAACTTCCCAAGTCACCCTTCACTCCTCTATTTTGCTCATGTCTTTTTATTGGGTTTTGAGAAAACTGATTTTGCAATAGTTTAACAGCAAGAAGCTGTTAAAAGCATAGGGATCGTCAACTGCAACTCAGTTACTACTTCCTGTTTTATCACACAGTAGTTAAAATGGATTTTGCAATTTTCAGAGTTCCCTGTCTGTTTGAATGCACAGAAATCTTTTTAGTACTAGCCTTGAGATGTGCTAAAATTTTTTTATTAACTCATAAACAATGATAATTCTTTGAAAGGCTTGAGCACTATTGAGACTTTTCCCTTTGAGTCTCAAGTAACTTCAAAAATGGAAACAAGCCTAGAGAAAAAGGTGCTAGCTAACGATTTAAGAAAATATTAGGCTCTGAAGTTTAGATGCAAATTGTGTTTCAAAATGCTTTGTGGTTACTTCATGGTATGATCTGGCTTGTTTCATCTTTGAGGATGGGAACAAACACCACCACCAAATCAGCTATAAACGTGTTATCCAGAGTAATGACCATTACTAGAAAAATTCTTTCTGTACTAGGAGATGAGCTTTTTCAATAGTACAGGAGCCCTTAAAATTTAAGATCCTGGTATTTCAAGCAAACACTACTTGCAGGAATTTTACACAGACTTTGTTACTAGTGTATTAATCTAAGTAGCAACTAATAGCTACAGTCAACAACAGCTACCATTCACAGAAGCATGATAAATATAATCTTACAGAAATTTATTCAGAAAACAAGAAGTATGTTTTGCTTTGCCACTGCCTTTATTGTTATAAGAAAACACGGCTTGACAATTATTACTTTCCAAAGGCTTTTCAACAATCTTTATGAAGCTAGCTGATCTAAGTCAAATTATTAATTAACAAATCCATATATTAAAAGAAAACAGAGAGAAAAAAGTAAAAGTCACTAAGTAAATCAGAATTAATGGGTTTAGAGGCTTATTTGTCACTTCATTTTGAATCCAGTCCAGGATCTACTAAATGGACAAGTACCTCTTCTTTGTCCTCAAATTTTGGGTCATAATCTCTATCTCTGCTCTGGCCTACTCTAGCAAGGTCTGACAAATTAAGTTCAGGATGTTTTCTTCTCCTCTTTATCTTTTTACCTGACAAACAGGTGTCAGTTCAATCTAATTAATGAGGACTCCTTAGAAACAGGTAATCTGGAATATGCAAACACCCAGGGCTCTTCTTTCCATTTTAGTGGCATGTTCACTAGACCAGCACCATGTCTTTTTGTTCATCCTTCTTCTCCCGGTTGAGCAAGTCTGACAATTTGGGCTGCACCAATCAACCACTTTACTGTCAGCCCTTGAGTTTAAACATCTGTGGAATGCAGGAGATTCCATGGCATACACAGTACAACTGGGCAGTATATAATTTCTACAGATGCATCTATGGCCTGAAACAGAAAAAATGCCAGGTCTCAATTTGAACTGTCTCTCATCTCCAACTGACACTATAAAGCATCTAATGGGTAGCATTAGAGATCTAAAAATGAGATCCATGAACATTCTGTATGTCATTAAAAATATAAAACCAAAAAATATGGGGGGGGAGGTGTGTGGGGGTGTATGCTTATCCACATACATCCAGTCTCCTTGTCTAAGGTGACATGTAAAGCCCACATGCAAGGTTCAGAAGTTGAGTTTTGCACAGACTAATCTGTATGTGCCCAGGTCTCTTGTTGGATTAGAGTTGTTATTGATCTTGCTTTTTTTTTTCTCCTCTGCAGTTTCAGTTAAGTTAGACAACAGTCTAAATACTGCATTGTATAACTGCATTTTCACAAAAAACCCACAAAATACCTAAAAGGAAATTTATTATCATTAGCAAGCTCATTGGAATTTCTTGTAAGAGACTATGAAATGAGAGAAAAGAAGATTAAATATGTCTTTCTTTGAGTGACTAAGCCCCAACAAGAAATTAACCTTGTTTCTGCCAACATTAGTTGCACTTCTTTTACGTGTTGGCACTTGTTTAAAAACTGTGACTCTTGGGTACGTCAACACTGCAATCTGGTATGTTTTAGAGCTGTTTTTAAGAATATCCAGACATCTCATGGTTAGTATACGAAAGCACATAATAATTACAGTAATTTCCCACAGAAAAGGAGAGACTTCTGTCTCACTGCAATTCTACCATACACTACAGATTTGCATACTACTGCAGTTTGAAACTTCATTTCTATAAGGTATTTGGAGTTCCAATTTTTTTTTTTCTCCACATACAGACAGCATTAGGGAGTTGTTTTGCAGAAGTCCTGAAAGAAAAAGCACCTTTTTTTTTTTCTTTTTTTTTTTTTTTTTGGCTAGGCCCTCATTTACATATGTACAGAACACCTAGTATTCCTCATTAATATTAGTCACAAGTCAGGTAAGCCCATGAAAATTCAGAGCATGTAAACAACAACAAACTCATTTCAGTTATCCAAAGAGAACACTATGAGCTTAAAGCCTCAACTTTTTAAAACTATTTAAAATATACAAATATAAAATTCACATTGCAATTTCCTCACTTCTAGTACCATTTAGAACGTTGGCTTTGCCCAATAAGCATGCTTTTTTTTAAGTTAAAAAAGTGCTTTAGCAAAAAAAGATAAAACCCCAAAGATATTATTTTAATTCAAAATTATCTTCAGTGGAGCATCTGCTTGATTTAAAAGAAATACTCCCCAAATACTTATATTTGGGAAACACCACCTATAGAAACTGAGTGCAGGCTTTCAGCTTACAATAACTGAATGAAGGCAGTTGCAGTAGCTGTTTGATTCCCCCCCACTCAATACAAAGTGCCATGTTTTTTGTTCTTAATCCTAGAAAATAAAAATAATTCTTGATGGTAAACCAGTTCCTCTCCCATTTCTTTAGCTCCTTCTTATTTTGCAACCAGAAAATTTGTATTTTTCCATGTTGTTTTTGCTTCATCCTACAAATGAGAAATGAGATGTTGGAACCCTCCTGCCTCCCATTTCCCATCAGAATATTGCTCCTCTTTCCAGCTGGCTGCAGCATTCCTTGCAGTAGCCAGCATGTTCTACTGATAGCTATAAATTTTAACTGGAAATACTTTGTCCCAAACAAAGCCATATCAAATTACTTTTGCATAATTAAACTTCTTCAGGTATGCATCCAAATAAGCAAATGGGAATAAATCAAATCATTCAATTTTCCCCAAACTGAAAGATAATCAAGTTTTCATAAACTGAAGTTATTAAATCCCTCCCCAAATCATAATACAATAATATAAAATTTAATTTTAAGCATTTGTGATTATTTCACATATATATTATCTCTTTACTGCTACAAATTGAATGAGGTTCATTTAATTTTCATTGTTAAAATCCAAAGTCATTAACCTAAACTAGGAAGGTGTGAAATTAATTTGAGGCATCAGCCTCAAATTTCAGTATGCTGAGAGATTTTTTAAAAGCAGCAGAGTATAGGTTAATTGCTTCCAGAGAGTTGAAAAAAATATATTTTCTAGATTACTCAACAATCTTTTTATTTTAAAAAATAGTGTCATTTAATCCATTTATTCAACTTTTGCCAGCAATTTCAGAGTTTTGCATAACATTTGCAATTTAATTAAATGCTAATAAAATACATCACTTGTATCACCTGCAGACTAGGATGTGGGTGGCTCAATTACTTCAGTATTTACAGCTCACTGAGTTGTGAAGGGCAAACAGAAACTTTTTCACATTACTAAAAAGCAGTATTTGAGAACTAGCACTGGAGGAAGATATGAATGTTCCAAAATTGGAATGAATATATCAGTGTTCTTGTATGATAAAGGAAAAGGAAAAAATAAGCACTCCACTCTCATTAATTATTATGACATATTTTAAATTGAGAAAGTTAGCATTTTAAGGAAAAGAAAACCTGATGTTTGTTGTGCTATTAATCAGTCCGTGTCTGTACAGATCTTAATCTCCTATTTCTGCAAATTTTTACACATTTATGTAAGGCAACCTGTAGGTGGCCTGTTAGAATTATTAATGGCTTTCCCTACCCAGGTTGATTACTGCCTTTTTGTTTTGTCACTAAAATATATAATAGCTCATCAGTAGTCATATTCAGCTGTTTTTTTATTCTTACACTTTTTTATTCCTTCCCTTTTTGCTTGTTTTATAATCAAGACAAGAGCATGAACAAAATCTGAGGTGGTTACATACTTCTATTTTTGTGGAACAAAAAAAAGAAGTGTATTTTCTTCACAGGTTTTCATTTCCAAAATTGAGCTACGAGGATTAGATCTCTTTTTAATAGACACTATGGCTTCACATGGAAAATGGAAGAATCAGGAAAAAAATTTCATTATTTAAATCTGGAGCGCTCCATTTCCTCTGTCTTCTTTCTCACAGCATTTTTCAGCTTCCATGTTAAAATGCATTTGAAGTCTCTGTATTGTCAGACTGCACAAGTTTTTTCACCACACATGCACACAGTCTGTGACATCCCATGACAGAGATGTTTACCGTAGCATGCTACATGAGAATGCAGTGCACAGAATGGAAGCTAAACAGGCTGGAGGATGATGTTTTCCACTCAGGAGCAAATTCCAATAAGTAAGCACATCAATATGTAACTGCTGCAACAGTAGGAACAACGGATTGTGACAAACAAGTTGATTTCTTCCTTCTTTCACTATTACTCCAAACAACGATTCAGGCAGTTTTTGAATAAATATTTGTAAAATAAATTATTTCTAAGGTTTAATTCTGTTTGCATTATTCCAAAAAAACTTAGATAATCAATATTGCATGAGCTTGACAGTAACTCATAAGATATTCATATGTATGTTTTCATTAGTTAATTGAGCTTATCATCAGGGAGAGAATATTAAAATTTTATAGAAACTACAGTATAGGAAAGTCGAGGCAGAGTAGAAATTGTTATGGCTACATAGTCAAACCTTTTTAGAAAGATTGTTTTTATCTGAAAAAACGAATGAGTCATATGCTTAAAAAAATTAAGACAAGGAGAAATCGTTTACCTTGAGGAGTTCTTACAGTAGTAGAGTCAGTAAATCTGAAGACAAAGCATGCAAAACTTGCAAGGGGAATTTTATGGACTGAGCTGTGTAGTAGGAAGACATAATAATCTCTGAATAAGGTCAAACCAGGATATTTCTGCAACGTAGAAACTTATGCCCTGCTAATCCCTTAAGTATTTCAAATAAGTCAATAAAACAGTGGTATGGGGACAAAAACAGGCAGTTAAAATAACATCCCAGCCTTAGGGAGTATTTAATATTTCAGATTAATTAGATGAGTATCAACTATTTAAATAATTGAGAAGAATTAGTTATCAATTCCAAGATTTTTACATATAACACTGCAGAACTCCTGACTTGGTAGTATATCTGAGGTTATTATATCCATAATATTAGTTAAGTTAAAATGTCCTATTTAGAAGTGAAAAAGTCTAAAGTGAAGTTTGGTTTGTTTTCCCTTGGCAAAATCTCTAGGCAGGAAACCTTTGTGGCCAATAAGAATTTTATTAAATTTATTGTTTCAGATTTTTGGTGTTAATGATTTAACCAGTTTTTGTGTCAAGGATTTTCTGAAAATTAATACACGATCAAATATCACCATAAAAAAAAGCTACTATAAAATTTGTATAAACTAAAAATTGAATAATTAAAGTCACAATAGAAAATTTATTTTATAAATCAGTGTATTAAAAATTATTTTATTACATCCCAAATCAACACATTCTAAATCAATCCTGGGGTCAGGAGAAGAATGAATTACATAACATTAATAAGGATAAAAAAATTGAAGCATTGTCTTCCTTTAATCTAAAATCCCAGACAGTATTCTAGCCAGAACAGTAATCCTGACCTAAAGGACACAAATTGCCTTTCTATTTCTTTTGCTCAAGTGCGGTTTCCCAGAGCAAGTAGTGTAATCGATTAAGCTGGTCTTAAAGTACCCAAAATAGCTATTCCAGCTCAGCACTTTAGAACTTTGTCATCACATATCTGCTCAGGAATGAATATTCTCTTGCTCCCCCTTGTACACTGCAACACTAAGCATGTACAAGGGACCCACCTGGGGTGACAAATAAACTACTCTTGAAGTACAACATGTCAGATTGCAGTGATCTTCCTTTAACTTTTATGGTGATTAATGACCTTAAAGTGTCAGTTGTGAGGTTTCTGGGAGATATTCAAGCTGTAACATAAATTAGGTACCTGTATTTCCATAGTTGGCTGTAACATCAAAGACATCAAATGAACCTGATACCCCCGACAGACCCCTGTCCTGATACATATGAGTTACGGGAGTTGGAAGCAATCCCAAGGGTTAACCAGGTAGCAGCACTATTTACTTCTTCTCAGGAGTTTCCTGAATGCTGCAATAAAGGTATGGGGTGACTGTATGGAATATGTATGAACGCAGTGCCTTGGTTTTGCACAGAAATAATTAAAAATAATCATCTATGGAAATAGCCATAGGACCTTATCTACATGTAACTATTTTGCAACATAAAATACATTGTTTTGGGTAAAGATCCAATTTTCACTGGGGTCATTATTTCCTCATTGCTGGCAAAAGCAGTATTTCAATAAGCAGACTGTATTGTAAGATGTCATTTCCTCTGTTCACATCCTCAGGTTTTGCAATAGGGTTTTCCTGGTCTCATGAACATTTGTGGCAGGTGGACGAGGCACAGCATGGACACAGAGCTGCTAATCCAGCCACAGCAGGGCAGCTGTTCTGCTACAGCTCACAACACCAGGCACAGCTCACTTCTCAAGCAAAACAGCACAAAACCAGTCTTTCCAGCATAACAGGTTCTGTGGTAATGACTTTGTCCAGTACAGCTGTGCAGGCCAAACTCACCTACACCTAACTTTGCTGCACATAACCCTGTAAAATTCAGCCATGGTGAGAAACTTATGCAGATTAAAAAATTTGTAGAAAACAAAAGAAAACAGTGAAAGGATTATAAAAGCAGATTAATACAGCAGAAGTCACAAGTGACTTGCTAGCCAGTTACTCAAATATTATGTGGTCAAGACACAAAAGATGAAACTTCCTTCACAAAGGAGAGCTCTGAAAATGTTTTGTAGAGTATCTTCAAAGCAGGAGTTAGAATCTATTCAGTAAAATAAGAAATACATAGGAAATCAGTTCCTAGCCTCTTTTACTGCTATTTCCAGAGAGCTGCAGTACATACAGCTGTTTCAGCTATTGTGATCTTACACAGTCTGTAACGCTTCTGACTTTATAAGAAAACAAACAAAAATCATTCTAGACATTTTCCCAGAAATAAATCTAATTATTTCTGATCAAAAAAGCATCTAAGCTATGGAAAATGGTTGGAGACTCTAAAGGCTGCTATCTTCTCCCTAAAATCTTGCTTATTTTTTTTTTTTTAAACAAAAAAAAAACCCTGTGAGAACAAAGACTTCCAAGCACAACTTTAAAGGCATAGTATCTTTGCCATTTGTAATCCTGTGGTGAGCAAGTTTAGTTTTCCGACGTTAATATCATACATCCTTCAAAGGAGTAATATATGCCTAAACCTAACGTTTCATCATGGTGATTACAATATTTATCAGAGTCATGAACCATTTATAGTATTCAACACAAAGTGACAGTGGGCTTATACTCCTGGTGGTTATAGTTTTGTTTAAAAGTACTGATTAGCACAGATTTTAAGTGTGGTGCTTTCTGGAAAATATGCTGAACAACTTCAGATTCACTGGTAGTCATATATAGGTTTTTTAAAATATAAAAATAAATCAAACAACATCAAAATAGGAAAAACCAGTGCCAACAAGTTTCACATGAAGCTTTGACAAGTGAAACATCTGCAATTTTAGTTTAAAATGCTTCTACATATATTTCAGATATAAACAACTAATTTTCAGTATGAATGATCAGTACTCAATGCTTTGAAATGAAAAACTGGTTAAACAGGCAAAAAGTTAAAAAAATCACAGAAAGTTGTACTTCTTCATGCATTATACAGTTATGTTGTAGAACTTCTTGACAAAAAACAGATTGTACAGATTAAGAAGTTACAAGATGGATTAATAAAAACCCAACAACCCTCTACGCATATTAAATGCAGAGGTGGTATTTTCTGACTTTAGAATTCCCAAGATATCCAGTATTCCAGTGCCAAACAATATGTAAGTGCCAGAAAGATCATTTTTATTTCATCATTTCATTTCTTTTACACCTTCCTTAAAGACTGCCAAGGCCATTCACAGAGATGGGATTCAAAGTGACAGGAATCTTTGACATTAACTCCTACAATACCCCCTACATTCCTAAAAAAAGCCCAGGACTGAAAGATATAATGAATAGAAAACAATCATTTAATGTGTATTCACAATAGGGTGGTAAAGGTTAAAGATACTTGCAAGCTTAATGTCAAGATACAGAAAAGATATATTTAGGTAACTGAGAAAACTTGGATCCCCTTGTGGAAAAGGCAGATAACACTTGCAGTCAGGTCATATCTGTAGCCTCAGTCTGACCTTTTCAACTTAAGCTTTTCATCAAATTTTCATATTTTTAGATGATCTCTTTACCAGCTCCAACTTTTCTACAGAGAAGAACAGTGGGAAAACAGACAGCTTTTACTTGGTTTATGACTTCACCTTTCTAATCTGATCTTTTCCCTTAGTACTGTCTTTTGTGAAAGTATTCTGAAGGGTTAAGCAATTTTTAAAATACAAAAGCATCTCTCCTACTCAAGAATAGGTGTGACAAGTCAAAAGTAAGATAGAGTGAAAATACACTTGTGGACTATAGGATAGTACCAATATTGCCTAGCTTAGTTGTCATGACAAATTTGATGTGTAAATTCAAGACACTAATTAGAGTCTCTGCACTGCAAAAGAGCTGATTAGGCGGTTCACTGTTGCAAAAAAAGCTATTGCCATTCCTCCCCCTCTTCTCCCTGTTGTGACCCTACCTGCTCTCTGTCATTAGTTCTGGTAGTCACCTGATTGCATAGTAAACTTATTTAATCATTAACACAAAGGGCGTGGTGAGAAGAAAAAGAAAAATCACTTTACTGTGCTATTGCAAAGGGCCTTGCTAAAACAGAGAGGAGTCTCATCTCTGCTAGAATAAGAAAAAGATGATTATAAAAAAACCCTTGCATTTTTGAATGTACATTTTAAAATACTCCACTGAAGAGTCTAGGGGACATATTTTGGAGATGTTACAGTGGAAGACTCAGTAGAGAGGGCAAGTTCAGACCAGAGGACTCATATAAGCACATAACTGACAAAGAGACGTGTTTTGACATGTACATCAAAATGAGTCAGTAGTCACCGAGAATAACTAAATAGTCCACTAAAAACAAGTGCAATAAATCCTATAAATAAAAGTATGCTATGATAAGCTGAAACATATTCTTACTTGAATTGCTTGCAAATACATATACAAGAATGACTATCAAAAGAAATGAAAATAAAACTAACCATTACTTTATTAATCTTGTGGATTCACTATATTTATTTGGGATGATTTTCCCCTTATAATACTTACAGTATTGTCAATGCAATGCTTAATCTGTTTTCAAATCTATTTTTACATAAATACATAAAATCAAATGTTTAATAGTGTCTTAGAAAATTTCATATTTTTGGAAAAAAATCTTAAAAAATCTGTTACTTCTGAAGCCCTATTGCTCCACCAAAAGATCTTCTCCAAGAGAGTTTTGTACTTAACACAAAAAGGGCAAATTGCCATAAAACCTTCAAAAGCATACACATTTAAGGAAAAATAGACAAGAAAATAAAAGGCCAGGCAGTAGTACTGCAGAGGAGGTTCTAATAGGGAGATTGAACTATGCATTGCACAAACTGTGCATTGCTCTGTCAACTGTGATGAGCTGTGGGAGAATCCCCCACTGGATTACTCTGACAAGTTTTAGTCAAATAAAGACAGAGAGGAAATTAGGCCAAGCTGAGAGGCTGACAAGAAAATTAGCAAGCTTAGAAAATGTGATTTGTGATGAAGGCTGGGCTTAAGGAGAGAAAAATGGTGAAGATATATGGGAGCAGTATTCAAGTTGGCTTCAACATCTAAGGCTATGAGAAGTAATTGGCTTACGTTTCAGTAAAGGATACTTGGTTTAGGTACTGGGAACCCAGCTATAGTGTGAGCTATTCCATTAATCCAGGATCAGGAAAACAAATAAACCAGGGAAAGTGTTGAACTGTTGTATTGGGTCTGACTGGGGTAAAGCTCACAGGCCTTACACTGCTGCACTTTGCTTTGGTAACTGGTGTTAATAACAGAGCAGTGTTTTGGCTACTGCCAAGCTGTGCTGTCCCTGTGACATTCCTTCCCCCACTGAAGGGGATGGGGGGGGCAAGATCCTGGGAGGGGACACCAGCAGGCCAGCTGAGCCCAGTCAGCCAAAGGGATATTCCATACCATATGACATCAGCTCAGATATATAAGGGAAGGAAGAGAGGAGGAGGCACTCAGGGCTGGTCCATGTTTGCCTCTTTGAACAACCTTTACGTGTGCTGAAGCCCTGCTTCCCAGGAAGTGTCCGGACATTGCTACTGATGGGAAGTAGAGATTGATTGTTTTCCCTTCTGCTCTTGTGCGCGCAACTCTCAGCTTGCTTGTTCTATTTTCTTTTTTTTCCCGCTGTAATAAAACTGCCTTTTCTTACCCTGATAGTCTTTTTCAATATTATCCTCTCCCCTCTCCCAGTGGGAGAGGGAGTGATAGAGTGACTGAGTGGGCACCTGGCCGGGGTCAACCCACGACAACTGTGAGCAAGCAAGGTTCTGAAAAATAGGTATTATTCTTGATAGTCCTCTGCACAAGTACTGTCCACCAGCCTTGAAACTAAACAATAATCCTGTCTGCTTTTCTTGACACTGACTCCAGCCACAGACTCCTGATGTTCTAAACCCTAATAGTAGTAATAATCTAGAGTTACTTCAAGAAAGGCAAAAGAAGCGAGGCAGGGTGGGGAAATCACAACTTCTTCATAAAGAAAAACAATCATTATGACAAAGAGAGTATTAAATATGTATTATTCTCTACATTAAAAAACCTGCATTTCTAGCTGAGTATTAGAAGACAAATTTCAGATTCCTCTGGTCTCATATGTGTCTCACTTTGTGTCCAGTATATTGGAGAGAAATATATTGCAAAATATTTCAATTTCCAATACATCTTTGTTTTCTTCTAAAGAGAATCAATAAGTTATAGCCACTTTTATTAATTATTTACCATGCTTCTCTTCAGGGAATGTAATTATTTTCTTTTCAATTTCAGTGGCCAAACAGACTTCAAGTTGAATTTGACTGATGAAAAAAATCCACAAAACTTTACATGTACTTTTTCATAATATGTTCTGCGGTAGTCTTGAGAATAACCTTCAGCTAAGAACTCCAACTTAAAAATCAAGGATTAAGTTTTAATAATAGATGATAGGCATCACCCTGTTGTCTACAGAGATAAACACACTTTTCACCCTGGAAATTAAAGGAGTCATTAAATAAGTCAGTTCTTCCATCACAGCCATAGGCTGTCAACTTGGGAATGATAAATTTATGCAGGAAAATCTTTAGGTTAAATAGTGGGATAAAAAAATCATGGCAGCAATAGATTCCCAAGTCAATTGAAAGTTTGCATCAATTCTATAGAATCACAGAATGCCTTGGGTTGGAAGTGACCTTAAAGATAATCTATTTCCCTCCCCCCTGCTATGAATATGGACACCTTCCACCAGATCAGATTGCTCAAAGCCCCATCCAACCCAGCCTTGAGCACTTCTAGGGTTGAGGCAACTACAACTTCTCTGGGCAGCCTGTTCCAGTGCCTCACCACCATCATAGTGAAGAATTTATTCCACATGCCTAATCTAAATTTACTCTCTTTCAGCCATTATTCCTTGTTCTATAACCACATACCCTTGAAAAAAGTCTCTCTCCAGCTTTCAGCTCAATAAAGTCTTTGTAGGACTCCATTTGTTTCATCCTACGCCAGTTTATAGTACTTCATTGAATAGTAAAATACATTTAAGAAGTTCTCAGATCTCTGCAACTATAACACTTATTTTTACTCATCTTTTATTTCTGCATTCTCAAGTTTTAAAACACTATATTGCTTCTGTAGACAATTTTTCACTAATGATGCACATGTGTGTATTTTACAAAAAAGAGTCAAATTTAAAGAGCAAGATTATTCTTAGTCTTCTGTGTGTATCCAAGAAGACTAACAGAATTTGTTTAGAAGAAAGGCACAGCTGTAGCTCTGACACCAGTCCAGACAGGGGAAGATGGAGCCCAGAGTAAAGTGCCCCTTGCTCTCAGAAACGTCTACAGGAAGGCATATGGCCACACAATTTCCAAGACCACGGCTGTACATTTCTGTGCCGTAGGTAGCAGAAATGCTGATTTTTCTTATGGGCACTACACAGCTACAAAACTAACATTAAGTTGTGATGTTGCTCAGTATCTACCTTCAATGAGTATTAAGAGATTTTTATTCCCTTTCTGAGTGATTAACAGACAGATCATTAATAGTGAAGGATAATAAGAGTTGCGCACCTGAGCCCATGATTACAGGGCCACAATGTCTGGCACTGACACACATGATGAGAATGTTTAACTACTGATATTTCACCAACTTTAAAATAGTTTAACATTTTTCTAAGGTGATCCAAAGCCTTAGTAAATAGTTCTGGGACTTCAAAAGCAAAGCCCACAAGAATATGAAACCATACAGTTAAATGACTAAGAAAAACAGCAAATAAACTGTACTGTTTCCATTTGATGTTGAATGTGAGAGTACTGATCCTCCTTTTAAGGGATCAGACTAATTGTTTGGGTTGCAATGTATTATTCTTTGTGTATCTGAAATGTTAAAGAATTCTTTAAGAAAGAAGGTCTAATCTTGAAGTAATTTTTACAAAGAGGAAAATAAGCAGATTTTAGCCTTTTCTTACATGAAAGAAGAGTGTTAACTTGCTCCAAATAGACAATGAATTTGTAAAAATTATTATCCCAGCCTAAGTTGTCAGATCCTATGTGATTTTGCATATTCCATAACACACTATAATTTTTGTTTCTTTTTTGTATAAATGTTGCACATCTTGGAGGTTTTCAGACAGCTAGATGCATCTAGCCACTAGGCAAGACATTTTCATGGGATTCTAAAACTCTACATTGATTAAGCAGCACAGCAACACCCCTGAAGTTCAACTAGCAAATAGGTTTTTTTTCTTCTTTAAATCTGAGCTAGAAGTCTTTTCTTTGTTCTTCACAAACCACACTTTTTACTAGAGGGGAAAAAAACCCAAACCCTAGCTTTTCATACATAATTAAACAGTGAAAATCAGAAATTCTGAGGCTGCTTCTTTCCGTTAGATGGTGTCCATCTCAGAACCACTGCCAACTCTTTGCTACACTGTTGACAGTCAACCTTCCACACCTTCCTGGCAAGAACGGGGGAAATATATATTCATTTTCTTCTAGCCCTTTGATCTGATACCTCCTCTAGCAAAAGAGTTTTTAACCCTTCATTACACACAAGGTACAAGATATCTAAAAACTTGCTTGTTGTGTAAATCCAGTTTTGCACACAAGATTGAAACAATTTTAATATAAAATATGTCAAAGCTAGCATACGAGAAATTCATATTATCCTGTATATAACGACTTCTCACAGCTGACTTGCCACATATGGAACACTTAGGGAACTGATAATGTAATGAAATGTATTTAAAATGCTTCTAGAACAATGTTACTTAATCTAAGTGCGTTTTTTACTTGGCAATTACAATATAATAAAAGCATACACACTCCCAGATAAGATCTTAGCTGAAATTGCAACTTAGGAAGACATAATCTGTTTATAGCTTAAGTAACTATATGTTAACCAAAACAATATAAACAATGTAAACAGATATTGTCTGCAGAACATTTTCTCTACTCCAATTAAATCCTTTTAAAGCAGATTTTAATTTAATTAGAGCAGCCTGAGCACATAAACAAGTTTTCTGGTATTTTAACACATTGAAGTAGCACATGTAAGTTTGTACATGCCATTAAAGAGATTTAAGATTTCACCCTCAGAACTAGAAAAAAAGTAGAAAACCTTGCAAAAATCAGGTAAAGAAGTAAATTCTTGGAGTATTTCTAGTTCACACATACACAACTGCAGCACAGTAAGTTATTCTTCCTCCCTCCCACAGCTCCACGATCAATGCACTCTGCAGCCTTGCTTCTGAATTTCTAGCTTCACTTTCTTTTCACCAGCTCAAATTACTTCCCTATATTAAACTTCAGAGAATATTTCCTTTGAAGCCTGAGTACTGAAACCCAAATTTATTTTGTATTCAGGATCTGCTGCATTTTGAGACCAGGGAAATGTTTCTAAACCCAAGTTGCCTTTGTATCCAACAAGACAACTCAGACAAAGCTACAGAATCACACTGGGGGTCACTAAGCTGAGTCAAAGTTTAGCTGAACAGTCCGACACCAAGCACTGAAGAGAAAAATACTTCCAATCTTACCTTTTCTCAGGGCTCAAGGCACTAGCAAGATGCCATACAGATGACTACAGCCTAAATAGCTGAACCATGTGTGTTTATATAGACTGGTCTATGAGAAGGTAGTACAGAGATAACTTCTTTTATTTCCCATGGGAGACTTAGCCCATCCCACCCTTACCTAATGCATACTAATAAGAACTAGATTTGAGAGCTGTAGAGTCTCATCTTCTCCTCTGCAGCAAAAAGTCAAGACTATTTTACCCATTTCCCAAAAACATGACAACTTCTGATGCCACTCAGCCATCCTCTGGTTCAGCCACAGAATGAAAAATCCACCAGTTTCACTCACCTCTGGGACTGAAGGACTCTTTCCTGCCTCTGTAGAGCACTGTGCCTGGCTGGAGCCAGCCTGTGCCCTGCAGAGGGCTGGGATCCCCAAAGACACCAGAGCAAACCTGTGAGCTACAACCCCAGCCCAGGTGCAGCCCAGACAAAACCATGAATTAGGAAGCAGGTGCTCCCAATTTTCCTCTGACACACCTGTTGACTCTCAGTTGTCTGCTTCATGCAGCACATGAAATTCTCTGCTTCATGCAGCACAAAGGAAGAGACTTTTTCAGAGCAATATTTGCATTTTTTCCCCACAAATTAACACTGATAAAAGAAGTCACTAGATTGTAAGACTAACTGAGGGAAAAAGTCTTTTCTTTCTTTCATTGCATTGAAGTTTCTGGTAACATTGAGATTCTTAAATTTCACTAAAATTGCTCTCACCAATTTTGTTCCAAAAATATTCAAAATTGGTCTAATGGATTCCCACTGATGTCTGTGACTTGAAGAAATAAATAGTTAGGCCCAAAATTATTCCTAGATGTTTATAGTAGAAATATTTAACAGCTTTTCAAATCTTTCTCTGATCTTTTCTGTATTCTTTCTTTCCATATCCTACTTGTAATATAGAAATTGCTTTCAAAAATATTATTGGTAGGGTTGATTTTTCCCCCTACAGTTTTCTCATTAGAACTGTCAGTTACAATTATGTTGGGTTTTCTTAACACATAATACAATATATCCAATCCTTTTTTACTAAACTCAGAATTTCCATTCAATTTTCCTAGAAAGGAGGGAATTTTTGATTCAAAAATTTAAATATGGGAAAGCTTCCCTTTTTAAAATTTAATTACAATAAACAGTGTGTTTCTTCACATCTTCCTTTATACTGAAACATTCCCCATGCCACTAATAATTTCTATTACCCTTCACTAACTTTTTATTTTCATGCTACAATCTCATAATTTTACTATTTTCAACAAGTATCTTCTTGTAACATTCTAACAAAGCCATATTAAAACGATGCCTGTACTCTGGGGAACAAGTAAGTTCAAATTCTCATTATCCTCCCTTAAACCAATATTTACCAGATGAAGAAAGAAATTCTAAAATGAAATCCTACTACAATTTAGTTTCAATCACATTTTATTTGTAGAATTAAAGTTTATTAAAGAAACATAGGTTTGCCTCTGCTTAAATTTGACCTTCAAGTGCAAGATTTAATAGGCTAAAGATTAAAGTAAATCATGGCGGTTTGCTCATTCTTTTGCAGTATGAAGAGCTACAAGGAGGAACTAAAACATTAAACAAAAACAAATGGTAAAGTCAGTTTGTGAAGACAGATTAAGAAAAAGTATGAGCATTAGAAAGGAAGTTATAAGCTCTTCAAAAGGAAAATAATTATAGTATTATTTTTATATATTTCTCATCACATATATGTGAAATGTAATCTAAAAAGAACAGTGTTTATTTGTGGGCAACCCTATGAAGAGTACAAAAATTCCAAACAGTTTAATTACAATATTATAGCAACGTTTATTTTAAAAATATGCAACTAATAAGAAACACACAATCCACCATTAATTATAGCTAACATAATTGCATCTGTTAAAATATAGATATGAATTATAATAAGCAATGTGTTTCAGCAAGTAGATGCACAGTATTATCAAGGTTATCCTTACAGTCCTCTATTAATACATTTGTAAAAAAGTATTAACTTTTGATTATTAGAAAAACTCTGTAAAGCACTGTCCATGTAAACACATGGGCAATGGAGATTCTGATAACAAGTCACTCTGAATAAAACAAATGCAAACAAACCACTGATGTCTTTCAAAAATATCCAACTAAAAAATGACATGTTGATCCTTGACCCAAAATGACAGAATTCCTGACTTCCAGAGCAGTTACACAGATTTAATTTACCAGAATCTAGATTTAGACATGACTTTTTAAAATTGAGCTGAAGCAGAAAAAAAAAAAGGTATGAAAATCCAATTAAAGAACCCTCTGAGATGTTTCAATTGTGTTAGAGTATCTGCACAGAGAGCAAGCACACAACACCTCACTGCAGGCTGACATTCCAGTGCTGGGTAAACCTCAGAGGTGTCCAGCCAGGTGAAAATGCAGAGAAACAAGGAAAAGACAAGGGTGTCTGGGGCAGTCAGAGCCTTGACACTGGGTGTAGAGAAAGTTCATTTTAGGTGCTATATTGGTTCATTCTGAGAAAGCCACATAAAGTGCTGTGGCAAACTCTGCTTATGACCGCTGGCTTCTCTCTCCCTATTACCTCTTCAACAGCCTCATTTGGTCAAAATAATAAACAACAAAAATAATCAATGAAATTGCTCTGTCTGAAAGGTAGGGGAGATTTTCAAAGCTGCCTGAAGCTGACATGAGTGAGGTCTCCAGAAGGCAGCAATCAGATGGGGGATGTACAGGGTGGCAAGATCTGCAGACAGAGCCTGTCCAAGGCAAACATAGGAGAAGTCAACCCCAGTGCTCTGGTATCCTGGCAAGGCAGGAATTTAAATGATATAGGCAACAGCCCTATTTATTTAAATAATGCCTGAAAACCACAGAAATTAAGAAATAAGGTAAAAAAGGTGGTTTCATGTTTAATCATCCCCTCATCTGCATTGTTATTCATTTCACACTGGGAGTGTGCATAAAAATTTGCATGCAGAATCTTGCAGTAGTGGCAGACTGGAGCAAATGCTGGCATTTTAACTTATTCTTCTCTGCTAAGAGAATTTTATTTTTACACTCTGTATTAATGAATTTAAAATAAAATATTAATCAGAGCTTGAAGAATCAAGAAAGTAATTTCAAAGCCATACAGAAAGTTAAGTTTACAAAAGATGCTGAAGAATAATCTTCTCCCTGTAAACTCTCTTTGTGGTTAGGAATATCTGCTCGCATTCCCTCATTTATTCTCTGTCTGGTGGCCCACCATACTCTTCTCCCCTTGTGTGATATTTAACATCCTGTTCATCCTTTTTTTCTTCATTAAATCCTATATAGCTAAGTCTGTCTGCACAGAAATCTGCCTAGAAATACAATTAATTAAATAAAAGGAAATCCACTGTCAGAATGAACATGACATTTGCAAGCACTTCTTTTCTTTTATTAGCCTCCATTTTTAATCTCTCCTTTTCTATGGTTTGTCCTTTCTACATGTAAAGACAGTAATCTCCCCCTGTCTGGGTCTGTAGCTCATTCTATCAGTGTATTCTGCCTGGCAAAGCAAGAATGTATTATTGGTTCAGTACAAACTCTGCTGTGACAATAGTTATGAAAATGACAGGAATATTCTTATATTTCATAATACATTAAGATGAATGGACAGCTGATTAATGAAATCTTGTCCTTTTTTAAATTAAAACTCCAAATAATTAAATATAAATAAATGGCAAGAATTATAATTTTATCAAAATTAAACCTCTTCCACCCCTAATATAAATGCACTGCAGTCAAACAATATGTTTAAAGAATAATATACAGGTTGCAGTATCATGCATTCGTGTGATGAAATGTCAGAATTAAATCTCTCACAGAACTCTAAGCCAGGTGCTTTGGGCATATGAGTGCTGATACGATCTTTAATTACAAGATTTCATTATTTTCTTTCACGACCTTTTTCATTACATTTACAAAAAGGATAGTACTCATTAAATGAGGAGCTATATCATATTTTCTTTCCCCATGTTTATCTAGTCTATGGTCTCACAACTAATTTGTTGAAAGCTATTTAAGACCTGCTATGAAGGAGGAGAGCAATGTTTTCCTCATTAGTTTGTGCAGAGTTCATAATAATAGGACATCAGTGCTTCATAAACATCACCGAATTTATTTTTATAAAATCTCTATGACAAAATTGCTCTTATTTTGCAATAGAAACACTGAAGCAAAGGGAACTTCATACAATCTAACCCTCAAAAAAGAGGAGAGCTAGTGCAATTCACATTGTGTTACAGCTGTCCAGCATTGCCCAAGCCCAGTGTAACCTAAATTCAGGCCCCATTTCTAATCTAGACCTCAGTTTCCTGCACACCAGTATCCAGGCAATAACAGAGAGGGAATCAGTCTAAGCAGGGAAGTGCTGCTGCCACACAAGATTCTTTGAAACTCGTGAATGAGCATGAAGCAGCCTGGACTCCTTCATGCAGAGTGGCCTCAGCCACTGGTGCAGCATGGCTGGATCTGGGTGGCAGAACACTTGGTGCCAAGGGGATGTTGTTCCTAGGTACAACTTAATTCATATGGTTGACAGGACTTTTACTCTGAACTACAGGCAGCATTTCCCAGAACTGAATAGTAATTTGTGTCAGGAACATGTATTTTATTTATAGACCCTCTGAGAGCAATAGTGCTGTGAAAGTAAGACTGCTCCATGTGGGAGCAGGAATGGAAGATTCACTCCTGAACCACTGTCCTGATCTGAGCTAAAATGCTAATGTACACACAACATACAGACAGCACCAAGACAACCAACAGAAATCCCGGTTTCTTTCCAAAAGTGACAGCCCAGTGGCATTATTAATACTCCTTCCTACTTTGCAAATTAGTCCCACTAGGAGATGGAAGGTAAAATTGCACTTCTTCTTTTCCTGTTTTTTTTTCCTTCTAATTTTTAGGGTAAAACAAAAAGCTTGAGAAAAAAGGGTTGTTTTAATCTGTTCTGGAGTACTGCTACACAATCAAACCAGAAAGTGCCACAGAGCCAGAACAGAGAATATAAATCTCTAACAGCATTGTTAGAATACTCTAGCAGAGGAAAAAGAGGTTCTCATCACTCCTATGCAGTATAAAATTGCACAAATATTTCGTGAACAGACAGCAAAAGAAAACCAAAATACAGAGTTAGAATTTCTCACCCTATCTTACAAATCTCTTTATAAAGAATTATTAATATATATCTCAGATGCATGGTGAAACCCTTCATATAAGTCGATGGAAAAAAACTCCTATTGACATTTATGGGGCTGAAATTTTATGATTTAAGATTTAAATACAGACAGTGCTCAACCAAAAATTTGCTCTGGAGTGAAATTCCAGAGTAAATTTTCAGATCAATGTAAAAACAATCACCTACTAAGAACTAGGGTGACTTACACACAGTTCAAGTAATAAATCTTTGTAACTTTCATACAGACAAGAAATTAAACAGAAAGTATTTTAAATTAAAAGGTTCTATAAAGGAATTCAATTAAACTGGGGCATATTTTCCTATTGTTGCTTTAATTTCAACAGATGTTTTCCCATAAATCATGAAATTCATACATAATATTACCTATCACTCATGCCAGTTAATAGGATTTTGCAAGGGTTTGGTTCAGTCCTTGTAAAGTATATCATTGCTGCTCTCTGCTGGTCAAAGTACTTATTCCTTTATTTAAAACCTTGTAGAGGAAATTGAGTGAATTTTGTAGGAAGCGTACTAAGCATCACATGAATAGGAAGATCTTTCAAGGCATTGAAATAACCATCTCATTCATCACACTGATTTTTTTTTTCCATTGGTATGTCTGTCTTCCTGAGGCCACCAAAATTAGTAATAAATACTGGAATTACACAGGCAACACTCCACTTTCAAAGGCCATGGCATTTAAATGCATAGATGTACACATCCCAAGTGACTTTTGCTTGTAATACTGAAGGGTCATGAACGGAACAACACAGAGTGTTTCTGCTGCAAGATGTGAAGGAATAAAGAAAACATTTAAGAACATTGGAAGATTATGGTCATTTAACAAAATACATTACCCATCACGTAGCTAACACACAAGCAATTGTCTGATCAGCTTTATCTTCTCAAAACCCACCTTAATTCTTTGCCTCAGCTAAAGTAGGGAAGGATTTTATCAATAAATTACAAACAAATATAAGGTTCCTACAGTTTCTAGTTTCAAGCATCTTTAAGACCTTACTGGACTGCTTAATTTCTATTTGAATTATGATATAAATAGAAGTCTCACTTTTGGAGCTCTGAGCCAGGTAGTCCTTAATTAAGTGGTCCCACTGGGTACCTACTGTTCAATATGAATTGAGGTTTCAAAAGCAGCTCCAAAATAAACAACATCAATTTACCATATTGTGAAAATAATCTTATCTTTTCATAAAGAAGTATTACATGGGAGCCTAAGCTAATTTTAAAATTTGCTCAGTTATGAGATAAAAAAGTATACCAAATTGATATACCAAAAAGACTCTTTCCCCAAATCATATCAAATAAGATCTCTGTATCTAGCAAGAAATAACTCCGTTCGTTCAGTTTATCAAACAATTTATTTAGCAAAGTACAACAATATGAATAATTTATTTGTTCTGATTGAAAAGTCATGTTTTTCTCAATGAATTATTTCAGTAGGTGTACATGGAGACATTTAGCCATCATCTAGGATCAGAAAAATTGAAACAGCTTTGAGCAAAGAACATTAAAAGAAATTTCTAGCTAAAAATTTATTTTTCAAACAGCTTAGAGAGCTTTATTGAGGTCAATGCACTTCATTTTGTGACAATATAAATAAGATGCAGAAAAAAAACTGATTTCTGTGTCTCCTTTCTAAAACTGTAACTTAAGTAGCCTACAAAACCTACTGAAGCAAAAGTCCAATATATTGCTGCAGAAAGAAATCTCAGGGCTTTTTTGTACAAACAGACGTGCATAATATAAAAACCTATTTATTCCAAAAACATTAACAGCAGACAGTGAAGAAATCAAGGCTTACTAATGATGTCTCTAAAGACAGAAACAATCTGGGACCCACAACTAAAGAAATGGCATCTCTCTTTATAGCTCACAGCTGAAACCAACCAGAGATGTTAATTCAGCTGCATCGACCCATGCATACAGATACCTTAACATCCAGCTAATAAACAAGTGATATTTTATTGCCAAGCTTTATCCCTCATGACATTTACCATTCTACCTCTCACCTCAAGCTGATAAACCATTTTGTCTCACTGAAGTCTGAGCTCAGCATGAAGCAGGAAGAGGAACAAATTGCACTGTGTTCTGGGTTAGACTCAGTAGTTTTAAATGAGTACTCCAGGAGACATAATGACAAACTCAAATGCTTTTGCCATTATCACTTTCTGTAATGATTTACTTTGTGACTGATTATCTCCATCCTATCAGGAGACACGGTAACCATTTCAAACTTATGTGTGGAGAGAATGAAAGCTGAGGTGAGAAATGTAACTAAAGGGAATTGAAAGAAGAGGGAAAGCTGTTGTGCTGTTACGTGTTATTTATCATAGGTTCTCAGGGTGTGTTTGGGATAAAAGCACAAAGATCTTAGTGGAAATTCAATTCCTAGAAACATTATAAACAAAAACTTAAAACTTCCAGAATGTCTGGGGTGAAACAGTGATAAGTTGAGGCTTCAGTAGGGATCCTAGATACCTTTAAGGTCCTGTCTGCCCCTACACACTTAGAACATTGCCCAAGATGAGAACAAAGTGACAGTGAGTAAGGATAGGCTTTCCTTATTCATTTCTAAGAGCCAAGCACTTGCCTGGGGAAACGCACTCTCTGTAACTCTGCACAAAGGGGCACCCTGGCATTCCTATCCCCCCCACACCCATCGATGATGTAAGGCTCAGGTGAGCTTTTGCACAAGTTATGAAGGGCTTAGCAGACCACAGTGAGAGACTGTGAACTTATGGTCAGCTTCTCAAATGTACACTCAGCATGGGCCATGAAGGAATCCACTGCTGGCAGCCAAGGGATCACAAGCCAGTGCTTGTGACCCTCAGGCAGGGAGGCAGTTTCCTTGGGGGAAATTGGTGAGGATGCAAACAGTAATCAATCTACTTGTGTGCAGGGCAGTCCTGTGACTAAGATGGGTAATACGGATGTGAATTGTCTCTTACAACCTGCAAAATATGAACACAAACCATTCTGTACCACTTGACCTCATTGCTCAGGCAATCAAGATGGTCTAGACATAGCCTGAAATTTCTGAACTGTTATGCTGTGTACTGCTATTATTGTCAAGATGTGCCACCTGGCTAAGTTAACACCCTTACAATTTAGTAAGTTATATGTCAAGTATTCTCCTTAAAGAAACCAAAAAAGAGAACATAGCAAAGTTTGCAATACATAATGTGAGACTTATAATACTGTGGTAGAAAAAAGCATCTTGTCTCTCAATATAAGTTCTCACAGGGTAAAGTTAACTTTATCTTATGTGCTGGCACTGCACAGAAAAAAAAAAAATTAAATGCCATTTTATCCACATCTGCAATTGTTTCTGGCTTATCTGCAAGATAACAAACAGAACCGTACAACTGCTGCAGGTTTGGGCTGAAAAGCCTGGAAGTGCTCTAATTCCCTATAACTCTCAGCACATTTTCTTTAAGAAGTATTATCCAAAGTGAAGAAATAACATGCTGCAAGTTTTCCCTCCACCTCTGCCCTCACTATAATGCAGATATCAAGCTTTATTTGATATTTTCCATCTTTTAACACTAGCTGGATTTAAGATTTTTGAAAATTTTACCTTTTAGAAAAACAATGAGCTAAAAATGGGAGCTTTTCTCTAATTTATCTTTGAAGACAAACCAGCTGGGTTCTTCACTTAATATCCCAATAAACACAGACTTCTAACATTGCAGCTAAGAAAAAACATTTGGATGCATCATTTTAAGACAAGAAAGCAAATTACATATCATCCCTTCCATTAGGAAAAAAAGCTTTAACAGTGGCCTATAACAGCAGTTCTTCATTCTGCTGGTGATAAACGAACCACCAGAGAAGTCCTGAAGACTGAAGGGGAGGAAAGTGAATGCTTGCTTCCTACAAGACATAGGAAAACTATTTTCCCTTTAACTGAAACAGCACAAGAAATAAAAAGCTGACTGAGAAATTTAAGAGCTGTTGGTAAGAACATGACAGTCAGTGGATTACCTTGATATGAAAGTTGGCTGAATCTCACCAACAGAAGCAGTCCTGGATCTGGTGCTTGGAAGTTAAGTTAATGACAATATTTTGCAACAGTTATCAGAATATATTAGTGTAAAAGTCACGTAGACATGGATTATACTAAGGTTAGTAACCAGAAAGGTCTTGAATTATATGCATTTATTCCAATACACAAACAGATGTTTAAACGAATTTGCCATTGAGCTAACTATGTATTTATTTCTTCATAATGTTTTCACAGTGGGAATTTTAAGATTCAGTGATGCAAGTAAAGCATTTTTCCCTTGTCTGTTCTCTGAGATTCCTTAGCATATCACAGATAATAAGGAGGGATTTTTGGTATTGTTTCTGGCTAGTGTTACATGCACCTGTTTCCTTCCTCAATTTTAGCCTCTTTGACTGTGTAACATTAAAGCAAATATATCACAGAGTAAAGAAACAAACAGAAAAACAAAGAATTAAGGAGATATCTGGCATAACTAACTCCTAAGAAGTTATGGTACTACTGGCAAAGACTGTAGGTTATTGCAGCTCGGATGTGATAGGATGAAGCTGTGCACACACACAACATAATGTGATGTGAGCCCCAGCTGGTGCTAATGGAAGAGCTAAAGCTGCCTTATCCTTCTCTGGCTCAATAAATCAGAGCCTGAGTAAGACTAATAAAAAAAAAAAAAAAAAAAGCTATTTTCCAGGCAGGCATAGTTACATAGCAGATTTACCAAGTCTTCAAGTCTAAAAGGAATAAACAATGAGAAACTCTTCCCCAAGAGCATTTGTTTTAACCCTTTTTATCTGATTTTGTAGCAATTCAGCACTTATAACACATTTAATCCTGTCCTTCACTATCTTAGCATTCATTTCACTACACAGACTGCTAAACGGAGGAAGCTGTGTTTTAAAACATACTGATTTCTGCAGTGCCAGGTTCTCAAAATTTAATTCAAAAACTAAAATTGTATTAAAACATACATAATCACTTGTACAGTATTCACAAGCACTCCAGAGAATCAGAAATCAAAAGAAAATCTCATGCTTCATACATGTATAAAGAGGTATGCTTTCATATAATTACGCAAAAATAGCTATTATTTTGGATTGAGCATATGCTTTCAGCATTGATTGCTTTTTACCTCATTTTTTTTTTAACTTTTCAATAAATAACTTTAATAGTTTCCCTGAGCCTGGGAGCTTTAACAATAGACATTTGAAAAAAACATGAAAAATGAGAAATGCTAAAATTGTTACCTCAGAAACAGAGTCCTGAGTTTATTTCACAGGATAGAAAAAAGTTAAATTATTTCCACAGACATTAGTACACACAGAGCAAATGTCAAGTGTTCAGCTTTCCTTGTCACCCAGTTCTTGGCTTCTGTACTCAAGATGACATTTCTAGTCAGGGAACAGGTGTCCATTTAGAGTTGGACTGACAATATAACCTATTTTCACATGGGTAACTGCAAATAATTTGTGTATTCAAATGCTTCTAAAATATAAGATTGCAACTAACCCACTTAATTTGCAAGTCCTTCTGTCTTTTATTGCTGTTAGCTTGATAAGCATATGTATTTTGAAAGGCATTTAGTAGCCAACCACTGGAGACCAAGAGCTTGTTCTTGCTGTTTGTATCTGTCCCAGCCTTTGAAAAATACTGTCCTGACCTTCAGTGCCCGCACCTGTGCTGGCTCCTGGCCTCCCTCACAATTGGGATGGAAGTCAGGCTGTAGGACCGCCCAGGCATCAGCCAGAGCTCAGTCAACCTCCCCTCCCTAGTAGAGGGAATCATCCCTTTAAGTGGAAAAACTTATGTAAATCCTCTTTACTGCATTCACCTGAGTAAAGCAAGAGCTGGATCAGATCCACCTGCTCAGCTGTAAAACAATTACAGAGAGCTGCATTTCTCTCCCTTAAGCTGCATAAAGGGCTCATTTTCATTCAAATCTCTATAGCGGTGCTTTAATTGTTCCTAACTTGCTGTGAAGGTCAGTAGAAAATGTTGTACTATTGTAACTAAATATAAAATCTTTTCAAATGAGCAACTACCAAATGACATACTTTAGGGTATATACTTTCTGTAATATTTCTTGGCTCCATATGTTTAGTTTAAGGCAATATGTACATTTTCTTATGTTTCAGCTTCCTGTCTGCAAGATGGCAAACAATAACTCATTTATTTTGTTCAAGCTCCAAGCGACAGCTCTGCCAAGACCAATAAAGAGCACACAGTTTACATGTTTTTCTGTGTTATCTGTAAATGTTGTCTGTATTGCAGCCTTTGCAGTGCCATAAATAAGTGATTCTGTATTACAAATGTATTCTGCCAGATCCTGAAAGATCTTCTAATTAGAATAACAAATCTAAGAAAATACTAAAGCCTCTGACTTTGAACACATGGGTGCACAGAGAAAACAGGTCCAATACTTGCTAGCTAACTTGCTCTCCTAAAGAAAAAGAATTAAAATTACAATGTGACAAAATTGCTATGGTTACAAAGCCCTCACCCTACCGAAGAGGGATATGAATTAATATATAGCCTAAAGACTAAACCTTTTACTGCTTTAATTGCACAGAAATGAGTAGGATTCACTTTAAAATGTGCCTTAGAGTTCCTGTAAGTCATGGCCTTATAAAATCAACCCTAAGCACAAAACCGGAATATTTTGCTCTCCATCAAAATACTGGAATTGTATGAAAAGACTAAACAATTTGTTATCATTCAAGGCTTTCAAATTCAAGTCAACTTCAGGAAGTAAATACACAACAGAAAAGTTAGACTACAAAGGCACTGGAGAGCTTACAAAGAGTAATGTTCTGGAGAAATTACTCTTCTAGCTTTTTAATTTCTGAGGAAAACCTACAGTCATTCAAAGCCACTGACTTCAAGGTTCCCTTTAAGTGAATTGTGTCCTTGTCTTGTAATCAGAGATGAGCCGTGTACAGGTTCCTTGACATGAAATATTTCTTAGAACTGTTACAAAAGTGATACCTCATTCAGATCACCTGTATGAATACTTCACATATTAACTATTCTGCTGCTCAGCAGTGGGCTGAATATCAAAAGGACATCCTGCAGACAGAATGGGTACAATTTGGAATTGTACATCTTCTAGTAGATTAGAAAAATATATTGTCTTCAGTAGAAATAAATCAAATAACTTTCTTTACAATCTTTATTAAGGATAAATTTTGTATTTGATTACATGAAAAATTTTTATCTTTGAAAGATATTTTCATGTTATTTCTTAACAGTAATCCTTCCCTAGATAGAAAAAAATTAAAATTTAAATATAGGCACATAAGAGAATTATTGTTTATGATTGTAACAAAATATATAGTTATTCATTCTTCAAAGATTACCAATGTAATTTATCCCTGAATGCATTCCTTTCTTTGTCATTTGGTATACCCAGAAGCAAAGCTACTCTAAGAAGACATTACAAAACAAGTGGAAAGACTGAATATAAAGAGAAATTTATGATACAGTGTGCTGATATGGGAGTAGAACATTTATGAGTTACTTGCTCTGCAGCTCAGTTTTAGGGGCTTGTGTAACTGTGACTTCAAATCAATTCTACCTGGCTTTGAAACGCAAAGGAACAAACAATTGTTTCTTGTTGTTTTGGTTTTTCTCTTAATTAAAATTTATTTCCTTATTTAACACCCTCTATCCCCCAGCTTCAACAGGGATCATGGACAAATACATAACATGAAGAGTGGGGCCTGTTAAAGATGGAGGTGATCAGGATTAGTGCTACGAGTGACAGAAGCATTTTACATCTGAGTAAAACACAGTAAAGTCAGACTCATGGTGTGAGGAGACTTATTCCTCCATTAAATACCTTCTTTTTCTTTTCAGATGTCCTTCCAGGATAATCACTGGTAATTAAGTTGGTGTTTGATTTCAAAGATTGAAGTGAGTGAACATCAGAAAGAGTTCCTGATATAGAAAAGGTTCCAGTTAATTGCTACAGGTGACTTGTGCTTCACAAGAAACATCTGATGCTGGCGCAAGAATGGGAATGGACTGGTGCTTTAGGAATGTGGGAGGTTATGGGAAGTTCTCATAGTTACCACTTAATTCTTCTTCCTAACACAGTTCTCTGAGAAGGAAGACAGCTTATTAGATCAAGGTAGCAAATTCTTCATTATTTTTACTCCACTGATCTTTTATTTAATGTCTCTCCATACTATCAGATGAAAAAGAATTTTAATACATTTCATAATTAGAGAATGTAGACAATAAATGCTACAGTTACTGTGCGGAACTGTGGTTAATGAAAGTACAAAATATGTTCAGAGACTCATATAAATAAAACTGAAAGATAATCCAATGAGTCAAACAGCCTTTCATTTAATGAATTAAAAAATCAATTTACATTTTGGTAATTTCTGACTTTATTTCTTTAAAATCCCCTTTAAGTATGGGATGGACTGCCTATGTGTAAGGTACAATAGTTGATCCTTCTCTCAACCTATAATACAATTTTAGCTCTAATAGTAGTTCCAAGGAAGTTGTTGATAGCTTGAAGAAAGACTGGAAGACAGCAAGAAGATATAAGACTAGAAGAAGATTTAAAGACTATGAAGTTTGACCTAGCAGAAAATACTAAAATACTGGATATATTTAACCCAGAAAAGAGATTGGAAGGACACTGGGCTGGTACAAAAAAAAAATTGCCATTGGGTGGGTATGAAAAAAAATGGTCATATAAACCAAGGGCACTCTTTAAATTCATAGCACCAAAACCATAGGAAAGGAAACATTTGCATTAGAACTGTAGGTGTAAAAGCTCAGTTTTCATAATGCTGACTTTTTTTCCAAATTCAATCATAGTGAGTCGCTAGGACTGCTGAATTTTTACACAATCATCTCTCTGGAAAGAGGCAAGAGCACTGTCTTATCCTTCCCTTGATTCTCTAATTTAACTGGTTTTGTTGCACAGTATTTAGCAGTACTATTGCAACTAGGGCCACTGTTGTATTAAACCAGTTATTAAAGAAACTGCTATTTTGTAGATACCGATGAACATGTACTTGAATTTTCAGATATTGTCAACAGAAGTCTGGAAAAGAAGAATGCAAGTGAAAAACTTGTATGCCTATACTTGTCTTAAAAAATTGCTCTGACTGTCACTGTCATGTATCTTTAGATTAACAGAGATGTTTATTCTAGAATGATACACTAGCGCAACCCAATTATTTTATAAATTTGCTAACAGCTTGCTATTGGATAGTTTTAAAGGTCGTAGTTTTTTCTCCCCCTTTTTTTTTTTTTTTTTCCATAGGAAAGCTGAAATCACAAGCTGAGAAAGATGGCTGTGAAATTTCAAGACAATACAATATGAAAGATCTAATGACCTTGTCAGCAGCATGATTTGAAAGACATTTTCTCTAAGTAATATTTATATGCAGCTGGATAGAGGCTACTAAAGAAGTCAGAGAAGCCATCACAATTCATGTAGATGATTACATCTTGACAGGTGTAATCATTCAACGCTGCTTGCTCTCTTCTCAGGCTAAGCTAATTTTCACTGCAGTTTCCCTGCTACCAGAATGCAGGCAAATATCCCTGCATACACTGTCCTATGCATTGCAAGTGTGGGTATAACACCTTGTTCAAAAGTATACTGGGTATACTTAATACTTAAGACTTCCAGAAACCTGGGGGAGGAAAATGTTTAAATAGCTTCATGCTCTTCTCCACAGTTTAGATTGAGGTTGGTTTTGACAGTGGATATGTCAAGTAGAGACAGAAAGCTCCATATGCAATACCTCCTAATGACTTTATTGGTAACACAAGATAAGGATTGGTAACACAAGATAAAGTGTCAGTTTGTGAAATTTCACCTATAAGAGCTTCAGTCAATGTAAAGAATAATGAAAATTTCAGTAAGCATCTCAGTAAGCAGCAGTGCAACCTGACCTTTATATTTACTGGACATTTTTACTAATATCAATGAAATTTCATTGTTCCAAAGCATATTAGTGCAGCTTAGAGTGTGCTATTGAATAGCTGCATTACATCTAGTTTGAGTAATTATAAAAAAACTGTCCGTACAAATGTGTGATGTTCTGCTTAGTAAACATATAGCAGTGTGACTTCACACAGCAGATGCAGCTTTGTAAACACATAGTAAAGTCAGCCTTGAAAATATGTCAGTAAACTTCTTCCTACATGATACAGACACATTAGAAAGCATATTTTAACACAAGGATTAAAGTATTTTTTAAATGGTTGGAAAACGCTGTATGTTCTAGGAAGTATATCTATTAAACACAAAGATGTAGGGATTTCTTAGTTGTAAAAATCACCTCTATTCAGGATGTCTTTCTCATTCCTTCAATTATTTTTCTTTAATAATAGGAGCCTGGAATACTTAAGAGAGACCCTTAATGCTGCTGATTTAACTTTGTGAAACTTGACCAAGTAGTGACTCCTCTAATTTTGTCCCACATAAAATGTCAGTTCTCAATAACTGCATCTCTGGGGCCAGTAGCTCATACACACTGAAAACGTTTCAAAAACACAAAGAAAACAGATGCCAGGTAATGGTGGAATGCTTATCAAATAGTAGGGGATTTAGTAATCAGCACCTATCAGAAAACTATACAAGTATCCACTGAGATCATACCTGTTGCAGCTTCAGTTTTTATATGGGTTATAATATCTCTAAAAAGAATAGAGTGCAAATGAGATTAGTGTGATCTGTCAAAAAGCATCAGTGGCTAAAAAAAACCCTTTTGAAATTAAAATCCTTTTGAGTTTTGTAACAGGCACTCAGGTGGCACAAATTAATGCAGAAAGCTATGGTAAAACATAGCTAATCAATGACTTCTTGACAAAGAAGAGTTCCCACAAATATAAGTGTGTTGAAAACATGACCTTTAAGGCCAATATTGTACAGCAGAACAGCAAACAGATTTGCAAAATTCTGGTATTTGTAGGAACTCACTTCTTCTGCAGTGCAGAGCTGAGTACAAAATACCTGAAGATGATACACACAAATATATGCTAGGATTTTCACCTAAGTCAGAATTTAAAAACCTTTCATGTTAGAAATGTATTTAAATATTGATTCTTCCTCCATTATGCTGAATGGAAATTTATTGATAAACACTGCTAATAAAATAAGAAGGTGGGCTTTCTAAATATTATCTTCATTTAAAGAACTTGATTAAAAATATTTTATTTATCTGTGCTTTCTGTGTTCAGATCAAAGTCATTAATTCTGCTTCCACTTTGAGAGTGCTGTTAATAATAGTTAATATCCATAAACAAAATCAACATGATCTTTGTAATTTCTAACCATACAATTGATCCTTGTGGTAATAGTGAAAGCTTGTTAGATGAAAGCTTGAGTCACTCAATACCTTCTTTTTCTTGTCTTTCCTGATCCCATCTGTTCAATGGCCCTGGGGCCAGTGCCAAAGTGAAGTTTACAGCTCATGGCAGAAGATGCGTGGTCCAGAGGGAACCTGGGGACCACTGAATGCAAACTCCATTGCACCGGTCCATGGAACTGGGTGGGAAGTTTCCAAAGCTAAGCTAAGGAGAAGCTGAAAGCACTGCCTTTATTCAGCCTGAAGCAGAAAAGGCAAAGGTGCCTTGCATTGCCCAGTGGGTGGCTGGAGAGAAGATGAAGGGAGGCTCCTCTTGGAAGCTGAACAAGAAAGGACGAGAGCTAACAAACAAGGTGCAACAAGGAAAACTCTGATTACATGGAAGGAAAAAATTGTCCACTATGAGGCTGCTCTGACACTGAGACAGGCAGCCCAGAGGGGTTTGGACATACTCAGATCTTAACTGGACAAGGCCCTGAACAACATTGTTTTAGGAAGTTGGTCCAATTTTGAGCAGCAAGTTGGACAAGATAATCTCCAGAGGTTTTTTCCAACCAAAACTCTTCTATGATTCTCTGATTTTATGAAATTCAAGCTTAGCTACAGCCTCATTTTTCTAGCACAAAAGGTTATATAAAAATTCGTGGTTTTTTTCTATGATGTATTGGTTTCAGCTGAATAACAGTTGTCTTCTGTGTAAAAAATTCAAATGCAAATTTTCAGTTTGTGAAGCTTCTAGTTCATCTGGGAGAGAGCTTCTGTTCTAAAGCTGTAAGTCAGGAAGTTCTGCTCCTGAAGTGTTGCACATGTGGTCAACTATTTTAATATTCAAAGACGTGATCACTTTCAGCCCATGTTTTTATTATTCTCACTGCCTTTACCCAAAGTTTACGTATATAAATAAAGAGAAGAAGCCAAGGTCGGGTAGGGGCAAGCAAAGTATCTGATGAAAACAAGAAACAGACAATAAATTGAAAAAGTCTTAGAGAACAAGCTGTCACAATGTGCTTGTTCATAGTAGGATAAGGAAAATAACATCTGGTAACTGTAAAGCATCTCTAAATAAAGCCTTTGGATAGCTCAGTTGGCAGCTGATGCAAGCCCTGACATCTTAAGGACCAAGACATGATGCAGCACTGTAAATGGATTGACTGTGTGTATAACCATCTCAGAGGGCTTCAATAATGCTGCAATTCCATTATTTTAGAGACCTCAAAGTCACTGATTTTTACACCTATTGAACAGACCATGCCAGTTTGGCACCTCTGTGCTTCAGTATGGACAACCCCCATATTCTTTGCTCTGAAACCACAGTAAAAAAGTGCTATGGTGATATTCTGATTAGTGGCATAAAGAAGGCAGGAGGGCCTGGGCTATACTTCTATCTAAAATCCAAACCAACAAACCAGATATCTTTTGCTTTGACTAAGGACCAAAAGCTTTTAGTACCAGTAATAAAACCATTTTAGGAGCATAAAGTTAACTCTGTAGCTTCATGGTGGAAGACATTTCTCATTATTTTTCACATTTCCCAAAAAACATAAAACACCTTGAATTTTTTCTATTTGCCTTTTGCATGGCTTCCTTTTACAGAGTTGTATATATCTAAGTTTCTCAAGGTATTATCTTTTTTCTCTGGGAAGAATTTGTATCTATGTATATATTAAGGATAATATTCCTATGTTCTAGGAAGATAATGTCATGGGTTTGCCAATGACACACTGGTAATGAAGCTGGAGCATGAAAAGTCACTCTGACCATCCAGGACTGCTGGGCACCTTACACTCCTACATGCAGTCACTGCATGGGCTTGTGTCAGCTTGGCAGAGCACTCACAGTTACTTCAGTGTTTTGTAAAAATGTGGATGATACATTTTTACAAAATGAACATGAATTTAAGTTCTTTCTGTAAGAGCTCAGAAAGAAATACAGACTTCACTCAGTGAAGAGTTTCCTACTCACCTTTGTATGAGGTGCTCTGTCAGGTCGAAGGACTGCCAAGAGGTGGAAACACTTCAAACTGACCAATCAGTGCAATAATGAAAAGCATGAAAAACATGATAGAACTTAAATAAATAGTTAGTAGCAATAAAATTATTTGAAATGGTCTTAAAAGAAAGCTGAGCACATCTAGGATGCTATTAGAAAATTAAGTCCAGGTTTCTTAGGTCAAATAATTACATCAAAGCTTAAGCATAACAGAAGTTCCATAAAAGAGGAGATAGACTAACAGTATCTGATATAATTTAAAAATATCTGGCTTCCTCATCCATGAACAAATTTCATAAGTAACTGAATAATTTTTTCCAAGAATATTAAAATCTAATTTTCACTGATATTGTACAAACAAGTCACAAAGCAATCACTAATCAATACTTCATTTTCAGCTTTAAAGCATTAACAACTACACTGGTGTATGAAAAAGGAATTAACATTCAGAAAGTTTAAGCTTCTTGGAGCTACACCTGCAGAGTAAAAGTTCCAGAATACCACAAAATCCTATAAGGATCTGCAATTAGTATGTGCTGGACATTATGGTGCCACATTTAAATATTGTGAGGTGTTTACAATTTAGAGGGGTCTCAAAACTCTCAGATATTCACTGTGTCTACATATACTTCAGTACAGAGTACAAGTGTGGTTTTAACTTGTCAGTAGATGAATGGGAGGGATGTATCTAAACTCCACCACAACTGAATGAATTCAATACTATAAAGAAGGACAAATGAATGCTAACTTGTAACTAATATCCAGGAAACTAAAAATAAAACAAAACAGAGATCAAGGTCAGAATAAATGGAGCAATATCCTTGATTCAAACTCTATTGAAAAGTCCCCCAGCCACAAACAATTTTGATTGATTAACAATATCTAATCTACTGGAGGTCAGATACTTAGCTAGCTAATTTTATTTATCTATATTTGCCACTAGGATAAAATGTTTGTGACATCTAACATGCTTTAAGCAAAGGTCTATCTTTACCAACTGTAAGACAACCTTGACAACTGAAAGCCCAAATGAAACAAACTACTGTGGGTGGAAGGGCTGTATGAAACTAAAAACTTCCTGCAATAAGGGCACTTTTTCTAAAGGCTACAGGTGGATACTAATAATGTGAATGTAGAGAACTCAGATGAAAGGAATATCCAGTTACATATAACAAGCAGAATTTAGAAGTTTGAACATTTACTTCTTGGAAGTAAAGAAAATGTTTGGTGTGAAAATATTTGATGCAAACACCTGGGCAATTTTGAAGTTTGGAGAATAAAACAAAAGAAGTGGTGAGAAGAAAGAGCAATACCGAATGAATATAGGAAAAGATGAGACAAGTAAGGTAGGCAGTTGCAATATGAGTAGATATTAAAAAATAGAGATGACTTTGAGAGAACAAAGAATAAAAATCTGATATCTAAAAAAGTCAAGTAAACCTCTTTTCAAAAGAGCAGAAATAGTAACTTCCTTAGAGCTAATTGCAGAAAGCAATTTTCCATAGAGATGTCACAGCTAAAATTTCAAGTATGAAGCAAGAAATGAGGAAACAAGTCACATTGTTCTATTTTCTGTTGCATCCCAGAATACAGAGACATTCAGGGATCAATTCCCATACTAATGCCTTCAGGGAATGCAAGTTGTACAAATTGTTCAGATGAAGCAGTAGGAAGTCAGAGTTTCAATGTACAACTCCATGCTTCACATCAATACACACGTGAGAGGATGACACTTGACATGGCATTTAAAGAGGACAAAACCTGGCTGCATTAAGCCAATCTGTCCTGCCAAGACTACATCTTTATATAAATACAGTCAATTGATATTGACTGCCTCATCAGAAGAAGTAAGTGACACACTTGCCAGGTACGTGACTTTCCCCTGGCTCTGGGAGAGAAAGGTGAGTCTCTCCTGAGCCCTGGTACAACTGCTTCTCCAGTTTAATGATCACTGCATCTACAGATGCTCACAGAAGGAAAGCCACTGGTAAGAAAATGATTCAGTCTTACATTCCTTACCCAGACCAAACAAACCCAGGGTATTCAACAAATATATAAAGGGCCAGGAATGGGTCAAGGAAGGAAACTGTTTTCCTAACTCAAAGACTTTTGGAAGTTTTGCTATTTATGCTTAAACATTTAAAAAACTAAACTTATGGACCCTAATTCTTTGTAATATCTCCTCCTCCCTCCAAATTAATACAATTATAAATCTATAATCTATCTTTTTCAATATGCCTAAATGACATACTGAAAAACTACAGTGACCTCACAATTACCCATAAAGATTTATGATTTTGTTTCCATTTCAAAGAACATTAATCTACTTTAGTTATAGGATGTCCAAATTATATGGAATTAAGTTTAGCTTTTAAATGTCACATGGATTTCTGTCATGCATTTCAGTATTTGACTCTTAAATTTTAGTTCCTGTACACTGCAAAGAACACACTGTATACACACTAACCGCTGAGTGGTTTTTTGGTCGGTTTTTTGGTTGCTTTTTTTTAAAATACAATATTATACTGAAGCCCAGAGTCAAAATCAGAGATGTAGTGCAAGTCATGAATGCATGCGTATTTTCTCTTTCTCCTGACAGTCAATAAGCATTCTTCTAATATCTGTTTTAAGTCAGCAGTCAGATGTTCATGAAGGATTTCGCACTTTGCTTATTTTCTTGTTTTACTCATGAGCTTCTCCAGCTGCTACCCACAGAAACACACACTGCAGAGCTGGCCATTGGCCTCAGTGCAAGTACCAGATCAACAGCTGTGAAGGCAATATTATTTACAACTATATTCACCAGAAATAAAAATTATCTTAAAATTTAACTACACTAGCTTCAAAGTAAGGCTTACAACTACAACTACATTTCTAAACGCAGATGAAACCTCTGAACATCCTAATTACAATTACTAGGTAGAGAACGCCCCACTAGAGGCAACTTTTTTGAGCTTTGAGAAACTTTTGCATAAAGAAGTTTAAATGACATGATGCCTAATCAAATATTGTGCATAGAAATAAATATTTCACAGTGATTCAGATATCACCTACATATTTCTTTAGAATTTGTCCCACATACACGAAAACGTTGTTAGGTACACGGCTGCAGAGGTTAATCATTTTAGTTCCATGGATTTTCTGTAAAGAGATTTGCTGGCTAATAGATCTGGCTAATTAAGTACTGTCAAATATGCCATGGGTCAAGGACACAGCTGTAAAAAGTTCCCAGCCTAGAGCCATCTATTCATTTACTCCAACGTGCATTAGGTCAGTAACATTTTGTTAACATAGTTTAAAATTAACTGTGAAACGAGTATAACCACAGGATGTGAAAAAGATTTAAACAGACGGTCAACAATGAATTGCTGCTCACAAAATGCAACAGCTTGATAGATGACATATAGTATATATCCTGCCAATTTGGCAAGATTACCTGGATTGGTGCTGAAACTGTTCTTGGCTCAGGATATTTTATTAATTTTACTTTGCTTTCTCCTTTCTTTTCACTTGGAAGCTAACTGAAAATCTTGACTTAGACCAAAGAGAAGCACAAATAAAATAGATACACAGCATCTATTTTAGTGCAAGATCATTATACAGTCAACAGTACTCTATCATTTACAAGAAATTTTGGAATCCCAAAGTACTTTCAAGGAAAATACATGAGGAATAGTTAATGGTCAAAGATCCAGCCTGACTTTAAGGGGTAGATGAGATCAGAGTTATGAGTTAAGATACAGATTTCTGAAAATTAAAAGAATTTTCTCCTCTTTCTTTTCTGATGACTATTTTTTAATTTAGTTATTGATGTTAAGAGAAGCAGGAAGCATTATTTCAGTCTAATCTCCTTGATTTTTTTCTCTTGCACAGGTCTCAGTTTGTTATTCAACCTAGAAAAGTTTAGAATGCATTTCAAACAAATTGATGCAGTGAATGTATCAGTCTGTTGGTCTAAAGAGAAATTGGGTGAGATCCAGATTCAGTTTACAAAGGGCTAAAAAGAATTGCTATTTCTCCTATGCCTTGTGAAAAGTAATCAGTTTGTCCAGCACAGTATTGCATATTTAGTTCCATTTTCCCAAGCTATCATACTAGATACTTCATCAATTCTGTTATAAGTAAAGGTAAAAGAATAGAAAAAATTAAAACCTAGCAAAACAATGCTGTCTATAAACAGAAAAATCTCTATCTTGTACAACTAAAAATATTTTTCCAGTTCAGCTTCCCAGCAGCTCAACTCCGGAATTTTCATTCTACCATAAGGTTGATTATCTCTGAATAAAAAAATACCCCTTTTTATGTGTCATGTGATACTCAGGTTTAGGTTTATTTGAGCTGATTAATAGATAATCAACATTTGGCACAAAAATGTGATTAAGACTGACATCCAAAGTTGGATGTGCAGAGCTGAATGTTCACTCCTGTCATCAGACTCCAGATGCTACCAACCAAATGCACGATACTTATACACGGACTTGGTATTGTCTCTGTAAAGTGAGCTCAACATTGAAATAAGAGGGGCTAGTGTAGAATAATGGAAACTTGTGCATCAAAAATTGGTACACCATAGAAAAACCACACCTAATTAAACCTAAATAAGTCATGTGGAATGTGCCTATTGAAAACTTTAAAGAAAGGGAAACACATGCATGCATAATTTCATACACTTTTTAATAAGGAGGGAAAATAAAATAAAACATCCAGTTTTTAATAAACTGAATTCTAAATAATAAACTGAATAAACTAAATAAATAATAAACTAAATAAAATCCTAATAATAAACTGAATTTATTAGGATGTTCTTTTATAGCCTTAGTTATTAACCTACACAAAAATTTGAATAACTTATGTTTTCTCTTCAAGACCTTGTGGTATTTTGCTTTGTTTTGTATTACACCCATTATGCAATATTACATAAAGCTGACTTTGCCACCAAATTAAAATCTTCAATTCTACACTTAAATCTTCAAAATTAAAAAGAAAAAAAGCGAACAACTAATAGTTACGCATTCTGTTACTTCATTTTATTGCAGATCCATATTTGGATAACCAAACACAGATTTTATGAATAAAAAAACTATTAAAAAACAAAATTGACCTTAGGACAACCTTTCCCCCAAAAATAATCTAAATGAGGAAAAATTCAGGAAAACATAATAAACATAATAAAGTCTCAACTTCTGAGGTAATATTTGGTGTCCTTGAAACATTCTTGAAAAAAATAGAGTTGCATTTCTTGGGACCATCTAAGTATACATGCATTTAGAGCTCCTGGCTAAACGATCTAAAAATAGCAAAGCAGATAGCCTGTCAGCAAGGCATTATTAACTCATGTTCAATTCTTTCTAATATTTATAGCTTTTGAATTGAAAAGGGCACAACAAGCATTGTGTTCCTATAGTCACCTTTTCCTTTCTTCCTTTTCCTTGTGCAAGTTGATATTCCTTTCCAAAACAGCAACTTCATTCAAATAAAAGAAGTGCTTGCAATTTCTTTGCATGTTTCCAATTTTCAGTAAAAATTTCCTTCAGCTTTATCCAAACACAAATGGAAGATACGCTGAGTTAAGCCTTAAGCTGCACCTTCTGAATTATTGAGTAAAATATCCCACATAAAAGACCCATGGAAAACTTCATAACAGCAATTAATCATACAGATTTTTCTTTATCTGAATCAGTAGCCCCAGACTTAGTATTTCTTCTAGACTCAGTAAAACAGTTTCAGATGCAATCTCAAACTGGTTATATTGCATTTAGTTTTAAACTTGAGTCACTATTAAAGCAGAGTGGGAAAATAATCCCAGGATATACTGAGTATATCCCAGGATATACTGAGGCTAAATTTACCAAAGGATTTTGCCCGACTTTGCTTTTTACTTAGAAAATGTGGATTTAGTCACAGAAAATTAAAGACAGTGAAATGCCTGATTTTCTACCTCACAGCTTCTTACTTTCCTCTCTTCATACTGTCCACAGCTATGCAAAGTAATTCCAGGTTGATAAGAACAAATACTGAAAGAATTCCCAACTTCAGAACACTGCTATCAATGCTACTGGGAACACAGTGACATCTTCTGCAAACTAGAATAGATACACTTAAGAAAGAAGAAAAAATGCTGTGCTTGTTTTAATTATGAACAGTAAGTCCAAAATATACATTTTTATCTGAGGATGTGAAAAAATGTATTATTTAGAACAAAAATTGTGCTGCACTTTAGAAACTGCTTTTGGAAGGGGTTAGTCTGCATGATACATGCAACTGAAAAAACTGTCTAGAAAGCCAGAGATGTCTTTTCAGTTAAAATGGCCATGAAAATAAGAGACAGGATACAACTTTTGTTGTACAAGCTTGCTGAATCTTCATAAAGCTGACCACATGAGAAAAATGCTAATCATCTGTTAGACTAAACTGCTGAAAAAATCATCTGTGCTTTAAGGTAGAAAACAGCCCAAAATCAGATCATGAGAATAAGAAATATAATGGTTGTGCCAGGAGAAGACAGAAGAAAATTAGCAATCACAAACAAATGTGATTGTTGGGTAGCAGAGGAGGATTGACATATGCAGTCCAGTAATTGCATCTCAATTTCTCTAATGGATAATTACATGTTAGGCTCTAAAGGAGATTCCTTTATAAAGCAATCTCTTTATCATCCATTATGTATCCCTTGTAAGGCATACAAGGGAAAAAACTCTCCTTTTTCTTGCAAAGACTGAGCAATTACCTCTGTATAGGTATCCTGGAAATAAAACACTGCTCCACACAGTGGAGCCCTTACCAGTTTTTATTTCAGTCAGTCAAAATTTACTACAAAATCTACAAAAACTGCATTAGCTTTAAGTAACAGTCACATGTGTTGAGATTTTAATTAGAATGCTGAAGGCTGAAAACAAACTAGTAAATCCAAAGCTATAATTGTTTCCACCTAATTTTTCGTAGCCTTTTCACATTTTCATATACATTCTTTCTTCCTGAAATAGAACTGCCAGGAACAGAACCTCAGTGGAGATGTATTTGTTTGTACTTAGAGTACATTAAATTCTAGGGTAAGTCCTGGTTTAATTTCTTTTACTGATGGTAGTAAATCAGAGCCTGCTGGATATCTTCTGCTCCTAAGACCACCCTTTTCTACACCCTCTTCCAGTCTTCCCATGATCTCCAGTTTGGTTCTATTAACTTGTCTAATTCAAAGCCCTGCCTTTGAGCACCTTTGAAGAAAAAAAGCTAACTATATAAAGGGTTGTAATCAGATTGAAACGTTAAAAAGGAGGAAATTTTCCAAGGAGCTCCCATGTGTATGCCTGTTAACATGCAAACACACTGCAGATCCTGTTGTGATGCACAATTTGTTGGGAAACCAAAATGTCAGAATCTGCTGATACAAATTCTTTTGGGGACAAACTTACCATTATTTACTCCTGTCATATAGAAAATACTTCCTATGAGAAATAATTTACTATTGCAGCTGCTTTAGTCCCACTGTCCCAGGTGATCTGCTAAAGACTCCAAAAAGCCAACATGCAAACTGCACACATTTCTACATTAGAAAAGTATGGGCAGTTATAAATTCCTCTCAGATTCTTCTTTGGAGAACAGTTCCAAGCTGTTCAACAAAAGATAATTAATCCCAGTGTAAATACTGACAACAAATAACACTGTTGCTGCTGTTGTAAAATACTGTCCAAAATATAACTAAAGAAGGTCTAATCCAGAGATGAAATTAAAAAATACTTGTTGGCCAGGTGTAGTCAGCCAGCGCTGACTGTGTATTGCAGTGTTGCTGCTGGACAGCAGCAGCCATTGGTAAGGAATGGAAAGCAGAGACTTCATGGCCTGGATTACCTTGGCAGTTTCATCTCCACATTTGGTTTGTCACAGCAGCTTTCCTGGTATTACCTCACTGCTGCTTTGCATTGATGGAAAAGGACACATAGCACATTTTAAACAGAACATGATTACAAATAGCTGCAACAATTCAGAATTGAAGGAGTTAAAGAATCTCATATGCTGAACTAGCTACTCAAAAAGGATGAGTCAGAAATTACATATTCATGGAAAGCACAGTCTGAATTTACATGGTACCTCAGTAAAAAAGGCACTATAACAATAAAACAACTGAATTGTAGCAGATTATAGCAAGCAGGATTATATCCCTTTAGTTGACGATGTAGTGGGAACTCTAGTATGAAATCAGAAAATCTGTCCCATCTATAGCGTGTCTCTTATGCCAGACAAACGGAAGGCAGAAAATGTAGCACCAAGACAAGCCAGGAGAATTAGGAAGACTATCACACACAGCTTCTCTGAGCTCTGTACACCATTGTCAGAGACAGGCTCCCAGCCAAGAAGGATCTTCACAGTGACACAAATATTAGTTTTGAGTATAACTGTTTTGCTCATTGAAAGCCCAACTAAGTTCAAAGTCTCTCCTTCCTAATACTTGCTTGGCGTGGCCTGAAAGTTATGCTTTTTTCCAGTTGAGTCTGATAAGCAGACTGTGAAAAGGAAACCTGTTCTGCCTATGCGCTCCATCATCAGTGTGTGTTCTACAGACAGTTGCTCCCAGATGACAAACTGCGGGCTACATTCCTGTTAATCAGCACTTATTGCCAAATTCTTGGCAATCATTGTCCAAATAAATGTTAGAGGTAAACACAAAGTGAATCAACAGAAAAGACCATTACCTCTCTAAGACATCCAGTGATCATATTCATGTGACTGTGGCTGCAAATGTACAGCAGATAAAAGCATTTGAGGTATTAGAAAATGATTTGTGCTTGAGCCATATCCAGTGTTGCAAAAGGCTGCAGCCAATGCGAGTTCAATTGAGGACTGTGGGATTTGAAAACTGGAAAGTCATGTTACACAAGTGTTGTTTAAACCGGGCAGCCAGTACAAATGTGATATAAGGTAGAGTCTACCAAGATTTATACTATAGAGCTAGGATTTCAAAGGAAAGCATGGGGAAAATATCAATGCCCATAGATCTAAACAAAACAACTGTATAATGCAGCAGATGATAAAGCACAAAGGAGGCTCGAAGGAGACTGGAATTTGCAAAGGCATATCTCATCTCCAAGTTACTTAGTTGCTCTGAGCAGTAAGTATACAAAGCCATTACACCAAATGTAACTATTTGGGATGTAGATAAGAGTATTCCCAAATGGATTATGAATGTCATTATCTATATTCTTAATGTATTTGCCACATTAAGGAGACAGCCATAGGTTAATGGATAAATACTGGACAATAATTTAGTAAACTGTGTCCCTAAATCCATCTGCTTGTTACACCTTGGGAGATCTCTAGCTGAAGGTCAATTACAGCTTCGTAAGTTTGTGGAATAAAAACTTTACACTTTCTTACTTGTACCTTTCATTTGCAGCTGAACAACCTTCCATCATATTTGAAGTGATTGTCAGGACACAAATTCACAGCAGTGCATAGAGCACAGCCTTGGAATATGCTGCAGTACAATGCCATAAGAAAGAATGTCTTCATAGAAAGGATTGTCAAGGATTGGAACAGGCTGCCCAGAGAAGTGGTGGAGTCATCATTCCTGGAAGTGTTCAAAAAACAACTGGATGTGGCATTTAGTACTACAGTTTAGTTGATATGGCAGTATTCAGTCAAAGACTGGACTCAATGATCTTGGAGGTCTTTTCCAACCTTAATGATTCTACGATTCTATAAAACTAGCTAAGCCATTACCATCTTGATATCCCTCAATGTTTTAGGATCTTTCAGCATTTGAAAGCTGTCCCAAGAAAGATGGCATCTAGCAGTTGAAAAGTTAATGGAGCGATCTTGCTAGTAATATTATACTAATACAAATGTAGAAAATTCCTTTTGCCCTTCACCAGGAAACTGTTAACTGTTTCCATCTGAGTCACACTACCAGGACACTGGTGAGGGATGCTTGGTGACATGGAAGGCTCAAATGATCAGACACATCATAAAATGAAAATATTTCCTAAATTTATATTAAAACATATGTTGTATGTTAGAAGTTCATACATTAAAACACATTCATTCTTTTAAGAAATGACTATTTAACTTTCAGTTAGTAAAAATAAATAGTATAAATAAAATATAGGTCCTCTTTAGGCTCAAAGTGGATGCTGTTTGACACCTGAGAGTGTCTGCTGTTAAAGTCTGCTTCCCCTTGAAGTGTCCTTCCTCTTGGCTCCTATTGGGAATACTAACTCCTTCCTGGTTAAAGAATCTTCCCTGGAGAGAACTAGCACAGCGTAGAAAAATACCAAAGCATATGCTTTCATTTCTGTGGCATATTGCACACACTTTCCTTAAACTCAAAGCAAGATGAAAACTAAAAAAGAGCTATATTGCTTCCATGAGCACAAGGACTCAATAACAGTGATCTGTCCTTAGAAGTATGGCACTACAAACAGCTACAGATGAGATTGATTCACTACCTGTTGAATTGTGCCATTCACTGGGATGGCTGCTCACAGCCATGCCTGCTGCTGAAAAATATATGAGTCCAAAGCAGGTCAGGTGGTTGACTCAGAGAGAGGTAATCATTCCCTTCAGTGATTATTTGAGAAAAGGCCTGCAACTGACAAACTATCTGATGGATGAGGGGGGATGTTTTTCACCTTTTATCTTCCCAGCAAGGGCACTGCTTAAGGTCTGGAATTACTTGCCAAATACAGCTCACTTTCAAGAAACAGGCTGAGGTCAAGACTGTAATCAGCTTCAACTGGATCCAAACAGTCATGTAGTTGGTTACTGAGATCATATTTTAAACACTGGAAAACACTCCCAAATAACTAAAGAGTTTAATTATTGTTCTTCAGTTATAACAAGAAATCCCTCCACCCACAAGAAAAAAAAAATTTGCTTTCATCCAAGTAGTGATTCTGACAGTGTTGAACATGGTACTTGGAACTCCAGTCCTACACTTTCTTATTCTATGCACCCACATAACAAAGAGATGTCTAAAAGTGTTAGTGAATATAGAAAATATAACAATATTGAATTTGGTACTTTACCATTTCAAAAAATATTTGCTACAGAGATTTAAAAAAATAAAAATCTGTGAATGAAAAGTTACATTTCATCATTTTTCTTGACTGCATAATCTTTCTCTATAAATTAAGAGCTGTGATACTGCAGGTTTATAGCCAGAAGGAAAATTCCTAGATTACTTAATCTTTAAGAAGGAACCAAAAAAAAAAAAAAAAAAAAAACCAAAAAAGGGAGGAAGGGGGATCTTCCAAAGATGAAAAAATTGTACATTTTTATACTCACATAGATTCATAAAAGTAAGTAACTACAGTTAATTTTTTCTAAATGTTAGTTTGATGACCCCAAATCAAATGGAACAGTTCTGAAGCAGCACTCCTAATCCAACATGTTATTTCTTTTTTTATGGTAGGCAAATTTAAGATGAACAAAACCACAGGAGGTGGTACACTTGTATTAATCCATATCAGACCTCACAACAGAAGGTCACATCTTTAATATGGCTATTTCAAATGAAAAAATAAAACTACCAGAGATTTTCTAATGTGCTCTTTTAACAAAATAAATAAACAGAAAACCCCAAACTAACAACAAAAAATAAACCAAAAAGCCCCCACAAAACCCACAAAAAACCACCAAAATAAAAGCATTTTAAAAAGTAAACCATTTCACCTATATCTTTATTTCTGTGTAGAATCATTGATGTGAGTATCTCTATTTTGCAAAAAAGTATAATACTAGCTAATTATTGCTCAACTGTATTAATGGTAAGGTATCAAGTATGGGCAAGGCAGGGATACTATATGTCTTACCTCTGATCTGTCACAGACCAATTTTTAGTCCTCTGTCCAGTCTGAAAATCAATTCCCTATGAAGATTATTAAAAACTGAAAAAGGTTCAGACAAGAACTACAAAACTTGTTTTGAATCTAGAAAACAAATGGTACAAGTGCTGAAGTAGTTTTACCTAGTTTCCAAAAAAAAAAAGTGAAGTTCCTAAACACAGATTAAGTTAATCTACAGAGTAAAGATATCAACTGCTGCATAGTATGTCGAATTAGCAAAGAATAAGTAATGGTCTTAAATAGGTAGCTCTTAGGCTAAATAGCAACAAAAACCTGAACTAAGTACTTTTGTGGCATTGGAAATAACTAAATACTAGACCAGCTTGCCAGAGGACATTGTGATGAATCTTTAGCTTGGGTTTTTACAATGAGATTTACCTTTTAAATAGGAATGTTTTGGGTCTATCAATTTTTGGATCAGTCCAAAAATTCTAGCATTCAGAAAGTGAGCTTCTTATAATAATCCTGTAAAATAATGGTAAGGAAGCAAATAGAAAAATTAGTAGCATTTAAAGTATAACTTTTAACAGATTATGACAATTTTTACAATAAAAACTCAAAGGTGAGCCATGTTCTCATTGAATGGGTCAGCATGTGAGTTGATTGAGAATACTTTCCTGTCTTAATGACTTCTTTATTATTGCTGAACTATTATATCCATTTTGATTGTGAGCAAGTGAGCTTCATTTTGTCATATCTCAATTGTCAACTTGCAAAACAACCATTTCAGCATCCTACTCTGCCTTCCCTTATATCCCTTTACTTCTGAGCATAATTATTCCTGTTCTGGTAACCTGATTCATCCCAGACTACTTATCTAGCCATAAAATTGACCAGAATGTGAACTCTGAGCTCTGTGATGAATAAAAGGGAAACTAATGCAATTTAGATTGAGGTTGAATAAATACACCTAATAAACATAGCAATTTTTGTCTGAAAAAAATTAGAAAACTCAAACTGTGCGTAATTCCTTTTTATCACCAGCCACAGGCTACAAATGAAGTAAGGCAGACCTCTGATGGACCTCCTATCCTGGGATCTCACTAGGTGTTCAGTGGTTAACTTGATATTTGAAGGTACAGGTACTCTCACTGTCTTGCAAAGATAAATTTAAATCTCAGACTTCAAAGGAGGTAACTCAGATGGCATATTAATATAATTTCAAAATTTAACATGTATATCCTCAGGCTAAATAAATTTTGAGTCAGTATGGGAAAAAAAGTTCTTTCTAATGAAAAAATAGTCAAGGACTTTACTGAGATGATAGATTACTTTCCAAGAGGACACTCTACATCCTCCTATAGAGAAGAATATGGTCTTATTCTCCAAGGGGTATAATACTCACTGCACTTGAATATTATGGATTATCTGCAGAAACTTTGGCTTTCCAGAAATATCAGATTCACTAAACAAGATAAATCTCTGCCTGCTTTTTAACTGCAGCTGTTAAGCATGGGCTGTCACCATCAGAGAAACTTATGAAGGGAGCATCTTGGTTCTGTTCTTACTGAAAGCTCCTCAGCCACAGGCAAGAACTGGCTGTATATGGATGACTTTTTTCCACCAGCAGAAACATCTTTTCTGGTTACCTAGAGACACCTCATCACTTTGCAGAGATGCAGTTAGAAAAAAATGCTGAGTATGAGCTTCTAGTATGAAAAGAATAGATCAAATTGCAGATGTACAAGAGTCTGTTTTGATGTACCTACAGCAGCTGGTGAGTGTTACTGACATAAAATCATAATGCCTATGTCCAATAAAGGTATCTTCCTTAATGTTCTAAACAACTCACTTCTCAGGTAACCCTTTTTCTTTTCTATTTCAGATGTCGGGTTTATTTTCTGTATTAGAATTTGGTTTTAGTAATGACACTTATACTAATAATCATATTTTTTCTGTGTAAAATTAGATGATATTCCCAACAATAACTCTGCTATAACTATTGATAAATAAATATCCAGTTAATAAACACATATTTACATGATCTACTCTCCTTTTCTTTCATTATCTCATATCATCAACAATAAGAACATAGCTCTTGTAGTCCACTTTGGATGACTGAAATTTTGTCTGTTTACAGAAGAATAATTTTTGAGCCATTGATCCAATAAAGAAAATGTGCCTGGAGAACCACATACCTCTAGAGATACCACTGGGAAAAACGACTCCATAAAGGAAAAACAGAGTTGTTTTGTCAGATTAAATCATCTGCCTCATTAGATCTAGGCAGCATTCAGTCTGGCTGAACTGAACTTTCTACCAGGTGCTGAGCAATTAATCACCAGAGAAATAGGTCAGATAACTAAAGGAAGAACTCTCCTATAAAAAATAACAAACAAAATAACAACAGCTAAAACACAAGAACTTCTCTAAACCTTAAGAAGATGTACAATTATTCTAAAGCTGAGGAATATTTTGAGTGAAGGCGACTGATGGTAAAATCATCCAGAAATATATAAAAACATTTAGGAATTCTGTAGGAAGATACATTAGAGAGCCAAAATGTTACAAGCCTGTAATAAAGAGAGAAGCTTTAGTTAAAAACTGTTTTTCTTCTGTGGTACAGTAGCCACATTACATATAAATGTGAGAGTAAGAGTGAACATGTGGAAAAAAGAGAAGTAACCAAATGAATTGACATGATTTGACAAATGCATAAAAACTTGCATAGGAAACTAATTTTTTTTTTAACGTTAATTATAAAGTACTAAGTTTGCAAAAAAGCATTGTATTGATAACTCAGAGTGTAGGACTCTATCCGTCTATTTCTTTGGCATCCTTTAAATTACAATATTTGTCTACTTCGGTCTCTGTAGATGTAAAGCACTAGACATGTACATTATTATTGAGTGTGACAGTAAGTGCTGAGAAAAGACACTCTTCAGCAGACACTGACCTGGGAACACCAGGTTCTTCAGCAACAATGGTCCAGCCTTCAGAAGATGACAGAGATGTCAAAGTGCTTAAAGCAGGCATCTAATGGCTGAAGGCACCTATTACAAATTCTCATGGCTAGCAAGTTGCTTTTCTTAGCTGATTATTTCTGGTTGTTTTTTTTTTAACTGTATCCATAAGTTGGAGCTTCTAGTACGAAAAATTGAAAGAGCTTTCCTCTTATTCATTCTGCCCAGTAGTAGCTTGCTGTCCAGCCATGCAGGATGCAGGACCTGGTCAGATGTTCACATGTGCATAATTCCAGATCAACTGTAATATATGCTGTTGTCTACAAATGACTTGCTAGTGCTGTTTGAGCTAAATATTTAATCAAGAAAAAATTCACTGGAGTTCTGTGTTAAAGATTTCTATCTACTGCTCACTAACCTACATATGAGGAGTCGTTTCAACAGCTGTTTTGATTCAATTTATCTCGTAATTTATGAAGATCTAATTGAACAAATTACTTCTAAGGAATGCCTGAAATTATTACTATTAAAAATTTTATCATATTTTTGTCTTTTGCCCACTGTCCTCTCTGCCTAATCATTTCACGTATTGGTCCACATTTGCTTCCATACTTCACAATTCTGTGCATAACTCTCTTTGACATCCAGACTGGTTTAAGAAAAGAAAAATGGCATAAAAGCCCCTATGTTCATTACACGCTATTTGTAGGATGAAATGCTAGTCATTATGAATCTTCTGAAATTATTATCGAGGAAAAGCTTGACAGAGCACTGCAACACACTGCTCAGAGAGTTCATGGAGTCTCCTTCACTGGAAGTATTTGAAGCCTGCCTGGATGTGATCCCATGCAACTTGCTGTTCATGAACCTGCTTTAGCAGGGGGCTGGATTAGATGATCTCCAGGGGCCCCTTCCAACCCAACCATTCTGTGATTCAGTGGCATTACTCCTTTTCTAGCCATGAAGAACACTGTGAGGAGGGACATCACTCTAGAAATGTTGACATTCCCAGCAGATCATAGCCTGGATGGGAAAACAGCTCCAGAGGCTGCCAGTTTCAGAGCAATCACAAGTAACTTCCACTTCGTTTCCAGTCATATCCAGTCCTTGTCCAAAATTGTAATTATCACAAGCAACTACCCTAGGTGTCTGTGGTTTTGTTCTTTTTTTCCAGCTGATAGATAGGAAGTTGCTAATAGCCAAGATTACTAAAATGGGATGAGAACCTGCTTTGACATTTTGGAGGAATCAAGCGTTTCAGTAATTTAGCTCAATTATTACAATTTCAGCTGAAAAATCCTACTGCTGCCACTCTCAAGACTCCTAAACAAGGATTTTAGATAGATACCAGTAACAGAGGTATGGAACCCACATTTTATAGCAATATATATGGCTACTTCCATGTCATTTTTTTCTATTAGATGTTCTACCTGCTGCAAGAGTATTTCCTAAAAACCAAAGTCTTCCTATTTAAATATTTTTGATCAGTCATACAATTCAGATACCTTCTCTAAACCTTATTCCTAATGGCGTAGGTTTCAGTGCATACCTTGATGAAGAGCAGTCTGTTTTTCTGTTTATTTAAGTAAGAAGTGATTTAGCTTTTGAAAAGCAATCCAAGTTTCCCAAGAATCTTTAGGACAAAGATTTTAACTTAGAAATGGGCTGATCTCATGATGCTTCAACCCTCTTTCTCTAACACTTTACCCAGAAAAACTGACACACAAGGAAGATATTCACAAAGAAAACCTCTTCCCTTTCTTCTTCAAGTTCCTATGATTCTTATATATGATGATTGCAAAGTACTTTTCAGAAAAGTACTAAAAATATCCTGAAATCCTATAAATCATATCCTGACTATGGCTTAATCTTAAAATGGTAATCCTTCATACGTATAGCTATTCAGTTCTTGTATCTCATTCTACTTATGAATGACTTTAGGAAAAACTTGCCATACAAGAAGAAATAATTTTAAATTGATATCAAGGAACAAACTTTCCTGATTAGGTATCAATGCATTACTCTTTACACCTAATAAATTGCTGCTTTAAAAAAAAGTAAAGTTTATCAAGGAGGACATAACCTAATTTATGAAGAGTTAAATATTTAACCTGGAGACAAAGGCTGTGCAACCCACAACTCATGAGAATGAATAAATCTATTCTGCTACTCATCACTTTAGGATCTGTCATACAATATTAAAAACATCTCTTTGAAAATACTTTTATAACAACAATAAAACCACACAGCAGTTAAAGGCAACTGGGCAAAACCACAGAAAGCCTACTGCAATCTAAGTGAGTGCAATACATCATAAAATAATATTTAACTGAGAGATAAAGTCTCTGCAACCCACAACCTTCTAAAGTGTATGAATCTATTCTGCTACTTATCACTTTCAGAGCTGTCATACAATATTAAAAACATCTATTTGAAAATACTTCTCCTACAACAACAGAATCACTCAGCAGTTGAAGGCAATAGGACAAAACCACAGAAAGCATACTGTTTTCTGAGTGAGTGCAGCATAAGTATAAGAAAATATATAAAACATTTACTCTGAAAATACTTTATTATTTTCAAAAAGTATGAAAAGAATTGCATACTATTATTATCATACACATAATTTGCATTGAAGAGTCTGAAGGAAGCAGAATATCTCTTACAGTAGTTATGACAGTGAACAGAGTGCTCTTGATTTACATCATTGCACTTGATTCTTCTGAATTAATGTGGTGTTTCACAAAGTTCAGAATCATGACAACTCAGTGCAAGGTAAGTTATCTTCAGGCTTTTGTTACTGTAATAGGGACACAGTAGGATTCTGAAACCTCAGTCTCTACCAAAGCTTCAGAATGAGTTTTAGCATCCTGCACTGGGTGCACTGTGTTAGAGATTATTACTGACTCTGATCTCCAGGTATATATAGGATGTGTTTTATATACTGTGAACTATAAATTGTGGGAAACAAATAGAAAGGTTTTGTTGGGACATATTTCACAGAGGTTACTCTGGGAAAAAGAAAGAAGGGATATAATCTACCCAAACTCAGAAAACTACAAATGTCCTTATAAAACCCAACATTTTCAGAAAGCTGAGACCAACTTCCTCACTGATTTCTGGAAAAGCACATGGATAGTCTGACTAGTAAAATTTCCTTTTTTATAACATTCTACTTAAAAACTTCTCTAAAATTTGCACAATTTTACAATGCATGTACTTTTCATTCAAGGGTGGAAATGAATAGCCTTGATGCTGTTATGATCTAATTATTAAAGTTCTTTAGAGATACCTCTGCCCAAATTAAGGTACAAGCGGGACCATATGCCAATCAATAGTATGGGTTTTTTTGATAGTAAATATGAGAGAGAGAGAGAAGAAAAGAGAGAAAAGGGGGAGTAGGGAGAAAGATGGGGGGACAGAGAGGGACAGGGACAAAGAAGTATCACCACTCCGTGGGTCCTGCTGGTGTTCTGATGTCCTCTTCAGCTGGTTTCGGTGGTGGAAGTCTCCCCAAAAGCACAGAGTGCCATGGGTTGATATACACTCAGGCCAGGTGGAAATGTCCAGGCATGTCCCCCCGGGGGAGGGGCCAGCCTCTAGCAGCAGACTCTGCTTGCATCACGTGCAGTCCTGTGGTGCAAGGCGTATGGGGAGCACTTTGGGGGGTCTGTGATAGATTGTGACTCCCCCTCAGCTGCTTCTCACGTGAGAGTCCCGTGGATGTGGATTGTGGGGTTGGGGAGGCTTCACAGCTGGGCCAGTTTGTGTACTGGAGGATGAGTGTGTAATTGCCTCTGACCAGAGGTTACGCCATCCTCCTCCCCCCTTCAGCTGGGGGGTAGGACTGTGCAAACTTGGCTTCTGCAAGCTGTGCTTTGCCCCCATCCCAGAAATGATTCTCAGTACAGCTGGTGACTTCAGCTTCTGTGGACGCATTCCTTTCCCTCAGACTGAGATGATTGAACAATAGGCTTTTCCCTTTATCTAATCTCAGCAGTTTGGCTCAGTTCAAGGTCCCAGTCAAGTATCTTCAGGGAGGCTTCTCTGATCAAAACGTTATATCAATGTTTGAGGCATGAACTATTTGCAGTCTCTGACAGATGCTTAGTAACATATTGACAATTTTTTCAATTGTCTAGTAAAAGTGTAAAAGTATTTTTTTCCTATTTTAATCCGTTCCGATCTTTAAATCACAAGTTTAAGGAAAAAAATGGGGAGGAAATCTGCACTGCTCCTGAACTAAGAGGAAAAAGAAATTCTTCAGTCTGTGAAATTTAGCTAAGGCCCATTAACACACACCATTATTTATATCTGTTACTTGATTCTCATGTAACATGCCTTTTATGTCATTCACAGAAGCAGAACATTACAGAGGAATGGGGCATACATGTCTTCCTGTGGTTTCCTCCAGCTGTTCTTTACTAGGTAAGAAGAAACTTTAAGACTCTGTGCACACACAGACTGCCAGACTTTTGGCCAGTGAGGCAAGCAAAACAGGCAGCTGCACAAAAAACTTATCTCTTACAGAAATAATACAACCACGTACAGACATCTTCACTATATTTTGAAATGTCTTTGCATTATCAGCTTCTCCAGCCATAGCAAGAAGTACAGACAACAATCAAATGATGTATTTTACCAGGGAACCCAAACAGATGTGGCAAACAGACTTGACAGAGCACACCCAAACATGCCAAACAACTTAAAATGTAAATATAGATTTTTTTCCCAATCTGTGCAGCCTCTAATGCTGGAAATAACTTTTATGATAACATTTATAATGCTTTCTTCTTTTTAAAGCTGAACACAGCACAAAAAGAAAATCAGAAGTTCATACATTTACGGGAATCTCTCTGTTGTCATTTAAACTTAATATGATGTACTCTAACACAAACATAAAATCCTTATACAGCCCTCTGCAGGGCTTTAATATTCTGTAACAAGATTCTAGCAAGTCCACGCAAGACAGCAACACAGAGTACCAGCTGAGTAACTTCCTCATTTAAAATCACTTGAAAGGAAGATTGCCTTTCTTGAAAGGGTTACATAAACAGGACTACTTTAGACCATTTCATAGGATAAAATTTTGCTTAACTATAATTTTTGTTATGGTTAACACATGAAACCATAATTAGCCAACAAAGTTCTCCTTTTCACAGGTGTAAGTATGTACACTGTATTCAGATGCCAGCTTACAGGAAGATTTGAGAATACAATATTCAATCAATATTGGAGAAACAGACCACTTCAGACTGTAATCTAATAAAACACTAGGATGCAATGTCTATCATTACATTATCGACCATGCTGCAAGCAGTGTTATTTTAGTCTAACTCTTCATATGGTAAGAATAACAGCTCTCTTCGAAATAAGGTAAAAATAATCGATATTCCACTACTCCACATGTAAAAAGCACATTTAAAATAAAGTTAGCGTCTTGTTTGTAATTTTTACTGCTTTATAGAGAAACAATATTGCTAATAGAGGAGGGGATCAGTCTAAAAGAAACAAAGCATCAGCAATAAAATTTGCTCTTGACTGCCCTTAGTGAATGTTCAAGTTGTTTAGTTTGAATCTGAGTATTGTAGTACTTCCTCAAGCACAGTTTAAAATGGTAACAGTAAATTAAATATTCAACAGGTTTTTAAATACTATAAAAGATATATCTTGTTCCTACAACAATTCTAGTACAGATGATGTTAACGTGAATACATTACAAAACAATTTTGATTACAAGACAGTTTGAAGGCAACATGATTGACTGTAATCATCCTAAAATCTGGTTTGACCCTCCACTACTTTAAATTCACAGATTTAAAACAGGAATGCCAGATTCAGACTTCAACACCTAAGTTTATACTGTCAATGTTCTAGATACCAGTTTATTTTTCCTGCAAAATTAAACCACCACAACCAACATCCACAACAGACAGCCACGGATGTGCACGTCGCTCTCGAGGTGACTCAGGTAGTGCCTTACATGCAGTTTACAGGGGCTTCTGCCTCGCTGCAAGAGAATAACCAGAACAGAAAAGCACTCCCTTACCTTCTAAACCTGCTTCAATCAGCCCAAACTGTTCCAACACTTTTACAAAGAGCACAATCACGATCAACACCGCTATCATTTCAAGCCCTTCCAAGTTCATGGTGAGTTAGGTCATGGTCTGACCACCGCTACTCAGGAAAGTGTTCTTCTGCCCGGCTTTCTTTGCAAAGCCATTAAACTAGGCGCGGAAGGTTCCTGCGAGGGAAGGGGGCGAGTGGGAGGGGAGCGGCAGGGAGCACATCCCGGCTACTCCAGCAGAGGCCAGGAGAGGCGGGCGGATCAGCTCCGGCCTGCCGGCGCTGCCCGGCTCGGCACAGCCATGCGGGCAGGGGGGTCCGGCCGGCGGGACACACCCCGGGGTCACCCGGGGAACGGCCCCGAGCGAGGAGAGCGCTGCGAGTGGCTCATCCCGGCGGGGAGAGCCGCTCCCGGGCTGGCGGCGGAGCCGGCGGCGGGCGCGGAGCCGTTGCCGCGGCAACGCCGAGAGCGGAGCGCGCCGGGCGCGGGGACAGCCCCGCCGAGCTGCGGGAGCGGGACTCGGGCTGGCACCACTGCCTTGGGACGGTGCGGGGACAGCCCCGCCGAGCTGCGGGAGCGGGACTCGGGCTGGCACCACTGCCTTGGGACGGTGCGGGGACAGCCCCGCCGAGCTGCGGGAGCGGGACTCGGGCTGGCACCACTGCCTTGGGACGGTGCGGGGACAGCCCCGCCGAGCTGCGGGAGCGGGACTCGGGCTGGCACCACTGCCTTGGGACGGTGCGGGGACAGCCCCGCCGAGCTGCGGGAGCGGGACTCGGGCTGGCACCACTGCCTTGGGACGGTGCGGGGACAGGCATCCGGGGCACAGTCCCCTCCCCGCACCCAGCTGTGGCTGGCTCCAGCCGGACGATGTGTCGCTGGGGCACTTGCCAAGTTCTCCGTTAGTTCGTCCCCTTAAACAGCTCCTTCGGTACGACGAGATTCCACCTGATGCATGTGGCAAGTAATACACAACATTGTATATGTAACAGCAAACTAGGAATCCTTTTTTTCTTGGTTTGTTGAGGGGGGTTGTATTAAAGAAAAAAAAAAAAAAACTGTCTCAAATTCTTAAAGGCTTATTCTGTGGGCTGATTTGGAAAACAAAAATTGCAAAGACAGATAAAGAATCAGAGTCTGAACCATAGAATGGTTTGGTTTGGTTTGGTTTGGTTTGGTTTGGTTTGGTTTGGTTTGGAAGGGACCTTAAAGATCATCTAGTTCCAATCCCCTCACCACCGGTGAGAGAACACCTTCCACCAGACCAGATTGTTCAAAGCCCCATCCAACCTGGCCATGAACACTTCCAGGGATGGGGCAAGAAAAAGGAGAAGAAAGCTCATTATTTTTGATTTCTTCTCACTTCGGTAATATTTGCTAAACTAAGTATTTTCCATGGAAAACAACAGTGAAATATAGGAATAGTGATCACAGGACTGAACTGGTATCTTATACCACTAACAGCCACTGGCCTATCTGCAGCAGTGTGCAGTACTGGCATTGTTACATGCAATGTATACATGGTTAAGGATTTACTCTTTAAATCCCTTAAAAAATTTATCATCTAAGAAGAAATTTACAATAGAAAAACACTGCAGCAAAAAATGAGCAGGGGAACAATTGCAACAAATTTAATCCTGTTTGGTAGAGCACTGTCCTCCTCATGGTTGAAATCAATTACTGCCAAGGGCTCAGTTTTCTTTCTTTCCTTAGATAAGATTAAAAAAAAAATTCATTGTGTTATGTGAGAACTGGCAGCAACTTCTAAGTCCCCCAGGTACACTTGCATTATAATGGGTGTTGTCATTACTGAAAACAGAATGAACTGGGAGTAATGGCATTTACAGATATAATATAGGTGCCTTTCTTTGTACAGTGGATAGATAAAGCCTTACAGAGTAATGATCATATGTTCACTATTCTATGATTTTTGCTCAGAATTGGGCTCCCTGAAGTTGCTTAAACTTTTTCTGTCAGAAAATCTGCTTCAACACTCCATCCTAAATATTGAATTCATTTCAGTTCTGCAGGCAGCTTTTCCTTGGGAATCTCTGCTTTTATTTGCTGCAAACTTTCTCCTTACATTCTTTTTTTTTTCTCTTACTCAATCTTTGTTCCAAATAAGGCTAAATATCTTCTCCCTCTAAGCCATCTTATCAATGGCTGCAAGGAAATTAAGTCTTGCTTTCCTTCAATGTGGAACTAAAATAGACCAATTTATCAGCATCAGGAACACATAACATCTGCAATCTTGTATGCCTTTACTCAAAAGGTGGGTACAAGTTCTGTTTGGGTATGTGCAACATCATCACCTGAAAGGACATACTCCTTTTCATTAATAGCTTTCGTCTGATGAAAATTTAAAAACTAAATCACTTTTTAAAAGACTTTTTTAAAGGTGCTCTTGTGAAGGTTCCACTTACTCAGGGCTGAAAGCAGAAGAGTGAAAGGCAGAGCTTGCAGTGGCAGTGCTGCAAAGCTGGCAGCTGCCATTGCCCTGCAGGGTGGAACCCCATGGCTGGCAGTGACGAGACAAACACACGTGTCAGGGATCTGCCTCCTCCAGTATCAGCAAGGTGAATAGTTTTTCCCAGAGGTGTAGGTGTACCAAACCTATGCCTAATTATGACTCTTCTTCCAAGACACAGCAGAGAAATACAGAAGAAATGAACAATTAGTATTACTGCTATGGTTTCACTGGCAGATGCCAAAGCAGAGTAAGAATGATGATCTCCAGGGAAGGCAAGGGTTTTGCAAGAAAGCTGTGACTAAACTTTTGTTTCTCAAGTGTTGTGAACCAGCCATGATAATACCTTTTTTTCCCTCCTTTTTGATATACCTGTAGGTAATCTAATATGCAGTTTAATACACCTTCCCTCATTAAGTCATTACTTTTGAGAAAAACCTGCTTTAAAATGGACCTGACTCAATGACAGGTAGGGTTACAAACTGTTTGACATTATTTCTCTCTCCAAGTACCTTGCCAAAAGCAGTGATGTGGCATGTTGTTTTATTTTTTCCTCTCCATAAAGACAAAAAAAATGTTATCTTCATTTACCTACACAGTTCCATCAAAACATGACAGGACGAATTAATCTAACAATTGAAAGTATTGACACCCTATTTTTTTCGCTTGCCTAACTACAGAAGCCTTAATATATTGTAGAATTAAGCTTTAAAAAAGTGTACGAGTAAGAATGCAGGAAATAGGAATGGGAGGAAGGATATTAAATCATAAATTACACGCTATATAGGTGTTTTATACACAAGAGCATGAAGCCTTGTTTTTCTTATGTGTAACTGCAAATTAAAGGTTTCAGTCCTAAAGTATTATAAATGTTGTCTCCTTTTCATCAAAGCATTTTGCGGCATAATATTTTACCGTGAGAGTAAATATATTAAATTGAAGTTACTGGTTATACTTTCAGCTAGGAACATATCTAAATGGTCACTTCTCATCTTGTGATGGAGCTATAAACCACAACACAATGACTCCGTTTACTTTACTATGACTAAGATCCTTGATACCATTAATCTTAACTGCTATTGCTTAATGCTATATATCATGAAATGTTAATGTTAAAAAAAGACCCAATCCATTTAGACTGAAAAGTGATGAGTTGGTCTACAGATGGAGTCTCAGTGATGGTTATATTTCTTCCTTACACTTCATTTTCTTACACTGTTACGTTCATTTGGATGCTGGTAAGCCACTCCCAGATTTTCCTAATGGCTTCCAGGAGGACAACCACTATCCTCTGATATTCCTTACAACCTCTCAAAATAGTTTATGGGAGTCTAGCCGGCAGAAATCAAAATCCACTGGATTTTGTTTAAAACATTCAGATTAGTGATCAGAGCTAAACTTGATGGCTTTGCATAAAGCAATGGGGGCCGTACACCTGCAATAACAGATTTGGGGAAAGGCTATCATTAGTGAAAATTAATGACAGAATTAATTGGCAGAGCTGGGTGCAGAAGTCAATGCACTGCAAGAGAAACATGAAATGGAATAATACCAGTGGGAATCCCATGCCTCATATAAAGTCTGAGAACAAAACCTCTAATAGAGGATACAATTTTGATTTTGACCCAGAAAAACTTGGATAAAATTTTTTAATGGTAAAAATCATGATGTAAAGACAGAGCAATCTAATGACTGCTTTTTAAGCAATGTCCATTCAACTTATTGCGATGATCAATAATTTTTTTGCCTATTTTTAATAAGAACAGCTTTGAATAAATATTCCACCATCCAATAAAATAATTTAGTGTTCCATGTATATATTTAAAGGAAGTTCATCATATTTTAATCTTAAAAAGGGAAAACCCACTCTTTCTTTCCAAAGAAAATGAGCCAGAAAATCTTGATGCATCATAAATTCAAATATTTATTGTCTTAGCAGCTAGCAGTTATTACACTGTAGGCTCCCTTTTTCTCACTCTTAAATTTAATACTTGCAATATAAATTAAGAGAATGAACTAAGACATTTTAAAAAAATAAATAAATAAAACCTAGTAAATCTTTTAGCTCATCAAATCACTGAGAAAAACCAGGAAAAAGAGACAGACTTGTTTCTTTTAATTTAACACTTTTTCTTAGCAATTATTTAATGATTCTGAAAAAAGTGACAAAAATGCTATGATGCATTCAGCCACTATAAACGTTAAAAATCTGATAAAGGCCAACACCTTGCAACTTTCCCCATAGGCATTAAGTCAGCATGACATCCATAGTTTTCCCAGATTAAACACATGTAAAAAAAGATCACAGCAGTCTAATATCACAGGGCCTTATTTCTACCTTTTCACAACCTTTATCTAAGTTTACATTCTGAACTGTGTCCAATCTTTTTCAGCTGTCACAATGCAAGGAGTTACCACAGGTGAGTCTTGATGATGCTTATGTCGTGTCAGAGGACTACTTCCCTGTCCCACCCAGGAAGCCATAGTTACTGAATGCCCCTAAACCAGCAGTCCAGAGCCATGGCAGGAGGCAGCAGTAATTCTTTGGGCTGGCATGGAGGTTGCATCTCATGCAAATTGTCTCCCATGGTGTGAGCAGGGCAGGGCATGATGTAGTCATGAGCAGAAGTTCTGTCTCTTCACACTGGGTGCATAATTAGATGGCAATACATAAATCCCATGCTTTTACAGAACAGATTGAAATAGAAAAAATTATGTATGGCAATTACTCATAAGCAGGCTTTTCAAAGACTGACAGAAAACATCCTTACATGCCAACTGAGATGTAGTTCCAGTTGAAAAGCATACCTGAAGATCTGGATAATATCAAAACATCGCTCCAATTTTGGGTTGCTAAAAATGTCAGAAGCAGCACAAAATCTATCAATATATCACTTATTCTTTATAATCTTCTGAATATTATGTAGGTATTCTGGAGCCCTTAAAATGGAATTATATTTCAAGTTTATCCTTTTCCATGCAGTGAAAATATGGCTCTCTGAATTTCATAGTGTATACTTCTAGAAACTATAACACTAACTGTGACCATGAACTATGTCATTAGAAGACAGAAATTTTCTCATCACATGCCATTCTGATAACTCCATCTTTAATAGACGTCATTAAAACTCATCAAAAAGAAAAAAACTTCAAAAATTTTCAATGCCTTAAAAATGTCAGACGACTGTATTTTAAAGCTGTCTGTGGAAACTGAAGATGAAAGATACTTGGCTGTTGTAATTCCACAGTTGCAACTCAGCTGTTTCTTGTGATTTGTTTGTGCTACTTCTTTATTAGCAAGGAATTTTCTCCTAAAAAACGTAATGATTTTTTGAGTGTTTGCACTTGAGGGAACATACTGATCATTTTCCAAACTACAGAGAAATTCCTAGACTTTCAGTCACATAGAATTACAGGAAAGTTACCAACTGTCATTTGTAAAACTCCAATGCATCTTCCACAATGAAGAACTAATGTGGGCAGCTTAATTTTGATTTTTGAGATAGTCACAGCATGCCAAGCGATGGTGCTTTATGATACTTGATTTGATTTCCCTGAATAACACAGGGTCACAAGGAGCTCAGTGCCACACACAGCTGTGGGATGCTACAGGTGGTAGCAGGCCTCCAGCTGCTTATTTCACCATGGTTCATCAGGCCTGTTGGTACAACATGACCCACTCCTCCAGTACATTCCAGACATTGTGTTATTCTGCCAAGATATAAACATGTGAGTTAAAACTCATGACACAAGTAGTTTCATTGAAAGATTCCTCAAAATGTCAGTCCAGCAGTCTTTTAATCTGGGTATCACCTCTTACTCATTTCTCTCTTTCTACTTAAAAATCTAGTGTATATTTAATGCCTTCAGAGCAACAGCTCTAAGTTTCAGTCTTTTTTTTCTGTCCAGCAACTAAATCTTTAATGCAGACTTCCTGAGTTTGCTCCTCAGCCACTGTGACCTTCTCGTTTCTGACTTTGTCAAGTGCTGTCTTGCTCCTCTTGCTTACCACTCCAACTATTTCAGTCTTCCCTTTACATTTCTAATGGATCCACTTCATCACATGCAAAATATCTGCTGTCACCTTCAAGGTCAGTCCTAACATACTACTGCCATACCTAGTCACTGTTGACTTTTAGAGAATATTGAGCTGTTAACCCACCCAACCAATAATTTTAGCCTTACTTATTCAAAAATTAGACCTTATTCATAAGAAATGTTGTTGGCTTTAACACAGCCCCTTAATATTCTGAAATATTTTTATAACTGCATGTGGATGCTGATGTTTTTGAAGCCACAGCTATGGACAGAAGGTGAGAAATTCATGAGACAATGTGGTAAAATTTTATCAAGATAGCAAAGGGTGAAGACACATCTTAAATAATTGGAAATATCATTAATAATTAGAAATACTTTCTAGGATTGCTACCTTTTTTGCTACATATTATTGGAAAACTGTCAGGCTTTCTGCAGACTTCAGTTGTGAGCATTGTATTAAGTTGATTTTATCACAGATATGATTAGGAAATTTATCTGTAGCCCCAGAAGAAGAGACTGACAGAAGAGTTCCTCCAGTTCAGCTGATGCAGCATGTGGATGTTTGCCAGACTTTTCCTCCTAATCCCTTGTTGGTTCATTAGCAGTTCACTGCAGACAACACAAGAGATTTATGCCAATCAACAGTAAAAGTCCCAGGAAAGCCTAGCTCATATGCCCATGGAAAACAACTTGAGAGTATGGAGAAAGACAGAATTTTGCACAGTTCTTGTTTAAAAAACCGAAAGAACCACAAAACAAGACAGAACCAACAAGCTAGGGAAATGTGAAGCCAATGTCTATAGAACCCTTCAGCCTGACTTACGCCCTAAAGGGCTGTTAGTCCAAAGAGCAAGCTCCTACTTTGCCCAGAAGGTTTTTATTAAGACAAATGACAGAACAAAAGAGTGACAAGTTCTTTTTGTTCGTTTGTTTTTCAGGCTGGTTATCCAAAGCTAACCAACATATATTACATAAATAAGGCAAGCTGACAGATACACTCAGTTTCCAGTTCTATCCAATTAACCTACTTGGAGCACTATGAAGGAGCCCAACAAGTGTCTTCTAACAATCTGACAGTCTTTAAATTTCTTTCCTCAGATCTCTACCATGTATAAATCTGATAAAGAGAAATCCATATGCCTAAGCAAAGATCATTTTGGGTTCAATCTCAATTTTGCTAGGAGTTTTGGTTTGGGAGGAGGGTGATGCTAAGCCATCTTATTACAGAGATTCATGAAGGGTGAATTAAGGTGCCTGAAGAATCATGGGGGATTGCATCATTTTTCTCATGGTCAATAAAACACTTACAAATAACTATACTGACCATATATTGAATAGTATTCTTTACTCCATCGATAGTCAATGACTATTAATGATTGTTTTAAGCCATCTGACGAGGATAGATGGGTGGTCTTTTTATGTGAACAGCTATAGAGAAACACACACTTGGGTGTGCAGACTCAGCAAGAAGTCCAAACTACATCAGTTGCATGAGTGGTCTTTACAGCACAGGTTTGAAGAACATTAGTGCAACAATCCAGAAAGACATAAAGCACTGACATTTTTTAATTAAATGAACAGAAGATTTCAGTGCATTAAGCATCAAGACTTAGAGACTTTAAATATTGCTAAACTCAGCAGAAATATTCTTAAATTAATAGGCAGGGAATTCTTCTTGTTATTTAAATTGTTTCTCCCCTGCCTGTCTTTATGCAATGTAAATGCCTGTATCACCACCTCCTTCCTCATTATTGCACTATTTGGTTTCCAGTGAATATTTTTCCTTATAAAGTGGTCATTTGCATATGAAAATATGTATTATTATAGATTAATAATTCTCTTGGTTCTTTAGTTCTCATTTCTTTAGTCCTCTGTGCTGTCTGAAAACTACTTTTATTTAAATTCATATTTGCTGCACTGGAAAGATTAGCTCTTGATTTAAGCCTTCTCCACTTCAGTCTGTAAGGTGGATGTGTTTATGTGTGAGCTGGTAACCTTCCAAAATGGTGTGAAAATTTCTGGAGCAAAGACAGACCCAGAGGAGACAGAAAGAACAAACAAGACACTGAAATTTGTTTACATATTAATTTTTAAATACATCAAGAGACTGTTGCTCTTTCATTTTAATCTCTTACAAGAATTTCTATAAAAGGCCAGGTACTACTTCCTTTGTTTTTATATTCACTAGCAATATATCATGAAGAGAGCTTCGAATGTTCCAGGGAGTTCAGGAATGTAAAACAATATGAAATACGACATGTAATTCACCTCATTTGTCAAAACAAACAAAAAACAAGTGGGACACGTGCAAAGCTTCTCTAAAGTTAGGTATTTATTTCTTTTGCTTTCTCTGAAAACCTCATTGGTTATTTGATAGGTGGTCAATCCCCACTGAGTAAAAGAGCCACATTTTCTCCTCATCTGAAATTATGGAAACATAAAAGGGCTTACTCAAGCAGCAAGGTTGAGCACCTTAAGGACAGGCATCAGAGGATGCATGAGGTGCATGATGGCCCAGTAAAAATCTTCCATGCAGCTGTATTATCAGTTTACATGACAGAGAAAGGATTAATTTCCACAGGCTGTCAGGTGATTAAAATATTCTGCAGAGTAAAACAAACAAAATTGATTGCTTCCCTTCACATGGAAGATCTAAAAATGTAATTGAAGCAAGTAGACTCTGTCTGTGTTCTCTGTCTGGAAACGTACTAATGCTGAAATTGTGCTAGATAGGTTAAAGCCAAAGCCATTTTAAGACTTCTAGACCAGTATTCTGAGATCACCTGCAAAACCAGTAAAGTCGAAAACTAGACAATGCTAAAGAGCAGTATGGAAGAAGGAAAAGAGATTCTGAAACACTTTCTTTTCCTCAAGCTGGGAACCAGATAAAATTGAAGTGGCATCCTAAGACTGCAACATAGAAATTTATTTTAGAATACAGATTAGATTGACCCATGAATATAATCCTGTCAGAGGACAGGAGAACTGTGAAATGAAATATATACATACAGCATGGGAGTGGCTGGAGAGATACACATCTTATATTCCTTTTGAATTATCTGCATGCTCCTCCTTTGTAACTTCAGGCTGGGTTTTCTTCCCTCTGAGAACTATCCCTCTGAACTATTTGCAGTGTTTGCATCAGGATAGAAAACCTGAGCTCTGTATTCAAAGCAAACAGCAAGGTCTGGCAAAGGAAGCCCATGGGAGCAGAGGTGCTTGTCAGTAGAGAACTTTTCCACAGAAATGCAATGCACCAGCAACCCTGATGGCTGGAGGCAGGGTCCACCACTTCTTTTCAGTCTTGCTGCATATGAGGAAGGCAGACCATGGAAAGCTGGCAAGATGAGTTTTTTTCTGTTTCCCAGTATTTGCCTGTTCCACAATGTAGATTCCACACAACCTCCTCAGGGAAAGCAGGATTCCCCACAGTATCCAACTGTGTGCATTCCACCTCCCAGGAATAGAACCAGGCTCAGGATTTTCCCCTGGTTTTACCTCTAGAATTGTTACAAACCTAAAGCCATTACTTTTTCATGCTTGTTGTGAAATTTACCTGACATGGCCTGTGTACTTGACTAATTGCTGACAGAATTTCAGGTCTCTAGTTTTTGAGCAGTATTTTCATCTCATTGCTTGCCGAACTTTTTATTTAAGTATAATTTTTCTTTATGTTCTCTGGCTTTTTGTATCCTTGCACTATTTCCTGCTGCCATTGCCAGTCACTAACAGTGTGTGTAATTCCATGGCTTTCTCTTTTGAACAAAGTTCTCACTGCTGTCCTTTGTCCCCAGCACTAATAATTTGCAACATGAGCATCAAATTACAAGGAGAAAGTTTCCTTTTTCCAGGTTCTATTCTGAACTGTTACTACATTAGAGACTACCTTGCAGTTGAGCCACAGATATCTGTATGTTGACAATTCAGTTGTGAGTGAAATGAGTGATCTCAGACCAATTCTTTATCCATGTCACCATGTATCCATATTAACCACCTCTTTCCACCTCACATCTCAATGTGAAATATCAGTGTAATCTTTTCTATATTGCCAAGCCAATCTTCTCTATATAGCCAAGCCATGGGCAGATCAGAAATACTGGTACAGTAAAACAAAGCATCCTCTGAATTTATCCAAATACAGAAACATACATTTACTCCTCAGTGAATAATATATTGGTATAAAATGCATGTGATGCTCTACCCATTCAGTATTGGGATTCTATTCTACTGCTCTGCTAACTGTTCTACTATGCTTCACTATAGTTGTATCCACTATGTATCATTCTCAATACATGACCTGTGACACCCTAGCAAACATCTTTGCTATGCCTTTCCACCATGACTATTTTAAGAGTTCTGTCTTAAAATAGTCTGTCTTTTAATAGTTCTGTCTACATAGGGAGGTAAAATATGCTGGTTTTGACTACAGGAAAAAATTAACTTCCATCGAAGTTTTTTCACAGATCCATGTATCCTTCCAGATTGATTCTTCCCAGGTGGTCTTACAACATGCTAATTAAGACTAAAAATCACAAGATAAAACACTTCTAACAAGAAAGCCCAGGATGTAGTTTTTTTGCTTAATATTTGATTTAACCCACCTGCCAATCTCTCTAAACATAATGGAGTGACTTGTCTGGTAAATGGGGGGAAAATACCAAAGAAGTATTTGATGAAATATTCAGAAAGAACCCAGAATTAAAACTATGTCATAGTCCCTACAAATGCTAAGCCATGAATCATAGGTACAAATGTCTGTGGAGTCTTGGAGTATGAGCTAATTTATGTGTCAGTTCTAGCAATATTAAGCTTGTGATGTTACAGTAATGCTGATCCTCTGCTCAATGAGATGTTAATTAATGTACTTAATAGTTGCTTAATAATAGTGGCTTTCAAAAGTAATCAATATTAGGTATTTCACAGCTTCTCATTTTAAAAAAAATAAATGAAATGGACAGTAAAGGAACAAAATTTTGTCATATTACAACCCAATAATTAACAAAGTATGAAAACTTTTGAGATAGGCCTGCAATTAAAGATGTTCTGCAGACAGGGAAGGTATTGTGGGTAACTGAAAATGCCATTGCATTCCATATCTATCTGTGCTCAAAACTGTTATTGTCTCTTTAAGACTCCGGTAAAGGGGGCAGGGTGGTACCACAGGCGCTTTAGAGTCTGCTCAGGCAGGCAGCTCGTGCCTTTCTGCCGTGAGTGTTTTACTCACTGGGCTCTTGGTCTTTGCTTAGGCAGAGCCCTTTGGCTACATGGTTTGGCTCTTGGTTTCTTGCTATAGCGCCAAGGCAGCACAGGCAGAGGCTTTTCCTTTTTGGGTTCTTGTTTCATTGTTTTTCACTCGGAGAGACTGCAGTTCTCAGGTTTGAGGTGCTTGGGCTCCCACTCCAGGAGAAAAGACTGGAGTTGCCCCAGCCCAGCCCAGCCTTGCCTTGCCTGCTCCTGTTGTCTCCTGCCACAAGGAAAGCAAACTCCTTTTGAGGTTCCTATCCCTTGATCTGGAGAATGCCAGTCAGAGCTCCAGCTGGGGCGATGAGCAGAGCAGAGTGGGGCAGGGGGAAGGACTGACACCTTCTTTCCCTTTGTCCTTCAACCCACACGCTCAGCTGAAGAGCATCATCCCGGCGGGGGGTGCACCTGGCAGTTTTGGGTCTCTCTGTTCTGGGGAGTCTGCCAGATTCATCAGTTTTGTATCTGGTGGTTATCTCGTGACTGTTGCTGTTCCTTAAAATAGTAAACTGCTATTTTTTCACTGACATCCACTTGTATTTGTTTCTTAAAGGTGGAAAGGAGTTGGTTGAACCTATAGAGAGGCAACTCATTCCAGAGTTCTCCTTCAAATTGTCTTGAACCAAGACAGATTATCAGACTGTTCTTGGTTTGGTTTTCTTCATTCATATGGGGAGAATTTTCAATGATCCAGAATAAATTCTGAGACATTTTGAAAAACTGCACAATTTGCAGAGTCATTTCTCATTCTGATGACTTACATTGGTGAAACTTGTTCTGTTCATGAAGCTTTGAATCTGTTCTATTCCCAAATCACTACTTCATATCATTGCAGAAGTAGTGGAAGTGTCAAGCTAAAGATTTAATATAATAATTATCTGAAAATAGAGCCATGTTTTAGCAATCACTATCAGAGATGCTGCTGAGAGTGAAATTCATACAGAACTTACACTTCAAGTTCCAAAATGGGATCACTGAAGCTGAATGAACTCATAGAAAACATGGCCTATACAAAACAGTAAACCCCCTGCCCCCCATATTTACCTTTGATGTAGAAGACTTAAAATATAGCTAGCAAAAAAATGTTCTGAGGGAAGCATCAACTAAACAGAAAATTCAAAGGATTTTTTTGAAAGAATGCAGACATAGTTGTACAATGTTAAGGGATCTCAGAAATCCACCTAGTCCAGGCCTTTGCATTAAAATTTACTGAAAAATTTTATTTTTTAATTTTAAAAACAAAATAAATTTTAAAAAATTAGAGCACACCCCCCCTGAACTCTAATACTTTATCACTCTCTAGAATTTGAACTCAACCCTAACCCAGTGTTTTCCCCAATATCTTTGCTTCTATTTGATTCCACTTATTCTTGTCTATTCATACATCTCTGTAAACCAGTTCCTTACGGAAGCAAATCTGGGGTAAAAACTTTAAACTGAAGCTACTAGAATTCTTAGAAGTATTCACTTAATTTTCATATTTTCATGTAATCATACTTGTGATGCTCTGGTACATTTGTATTTTTTAACTAAAAAATAATATATAGGATGTTCTTGCTATTTTTAAAACAGTTTTACAAAAATAGAAAACAAAACAAACAAACAAAAAAAGGTTTGGGAAATGCATTTTCCTAACATACGAATATAGAATCATCCAGAATAAATTCTAAATTATTCCGCAGCTGTAGGAAACCTAACTTTCATTCAAACTGACTGCTGACTACTTTGCTTTTATAATGTACTCTTTCCTCATTTCAGTTAAGAGCTTCCCTAGGCATTGACTATGTTCTTGTAGACATTCAGAATGTCATCCCAGGTGTATGACAGCCTAACTGATAAATATTAATAGAATAAAATATCTAAGCTTTATATTTAAGTGGAACATGATTGAACTGAAAAATCTGGTGGGCATATAATTTCTATTTAATTGGTAAACCACTAAATACCTTTTTCTATAAACTTATTTGGCCCCTCAAATTCAAATCAGCTTAAGCCAGAAAAATTATCCGAGGTGTACAGTGTTTAATGGAGGTCAACATATATCCCAGACTCATATGAATACATACTATGGTCATGTTTACTGAAAAAAAACCCCCAAAAACCAGTTTCTGGAGATTTGCAGTCTGGCTGTCCATTGCACCGGGAAAGAAAGTCCTACCAGAAACCCTGCAAATACCAAGGATATCTGCACAATGGTTTTGCTTTTCAAGCACTGCACTAACTGAAAGATAAATGAAATTAGATGTAGCCATAGAGTTCCTGACTTCCTAAAACAATTATATTTTTAAAATAAATATAAATTTATATTGTTAACTCAAGCCAGTGCTTGCTGTATGAAACAAATTTAGCATCGATATGCCAGCTTTGGCTGGACAGTCAACTTATTCTGTAATATATGTTTAAGACAAGGTCCATTTCAGGGAATTTTGATCAGGAATACATATTTCTGACCTGATGAACTCTTTTGGAGAAATTAATTATCCAGCAGATAAACTGCTTTTTACAGAGGGATCTACTGCCAAATATTCAACATATAAATTATTCTGTTCTTGAATGTGTTGATCCCTTGGCAGAGATGAGCCCTAAATAACTGTCTCATTGCATGTTAACAGTTCATGTGGATGGCTTTCAATTCTGTGTAATTTACTGAACACTAGAGAGCTTTATTACAAGGTTTGGGATAAATTAAATGAAAATCAAGTACAAATGAAGCATGGGTCATCCATGAGCAGAATTCAATGATGCTAGAAAGCAGGATAGCATCTGTTACAAGATCCAAAAAGATAGATGGATTTCCAGTGCATCTGTTTGTAGAAAATAAAATGGTTTGGCTGAGGTTTGGGTGTGTTTTGTTGGAAAATAAGAAAGATGTCCTAATAAATTGGGCTAACACTCATCTGGACACACTTTTGCTTCTGCCTTAGTGTAGACACAATCTCTTTCCGAGTAGGTGAAAGAGTGAGAAACCATGAGACTGCACAGAGATCAGAGGAATAATATGTGAGATAAGGTCTCTCTTCTCTTAATTGAAGGAACCCAGCTAAAACCAACCAAACCAATCAAAAAAGCAAAAACCCCATACAATCTGTAACACAATCAGCAAGAAACAAGACCTACATAAGTCAGTGGTCCCACAGGTACTGGACCTAATTTGCTATTGATTTGTAATATACAGTCTCTTACAGAAGTACAGAATGAGTGTAAAATGTTACCAGTTTAAAATGCTACATGGCATTTATTTAGTAATGGAGTACTAAACAGCATGCTGGCACACTTGTATTTAGTATTTAACATGAGTGTGCCAGCATTAGAAAGGTGACCAAGGTCAGCTGGAGACTGCAAAGCAAGACTTCTTTTTTTTTATTTTCAAGTTGATGCTTACAGTTTTAGCCTCAAGATTTATGTTTGACACTACTAACTGAAAATGAAAGGGTAAAGACAGAATGAGGTATTCTGTACTTTTTCTCTCCAGTTGTGGTATGGCCTTGCAGCCTGTTGGCTGTGCTTTTGGAGAGCATATGGCAACATGGAAATTTTCTCTGTGGAGCACTTGTACTGCTGGAGCCTGAACATGGGGAACTGTTAGTCTTGTTACAATTACTACATATTCCTATGCAACTACTTGTTAACTCATGCAAGGGACAGCTGGGTATTAAGTTGTCTCTGCTTACTAACTAGTTAATAATTTATATCTTAACTTACACAGTGGACAGCTACACTTTTAACCTTCTCTCACAGCTTGTGCGATGAGGGGAGGGAGAGGATTCCCAGCTCCAGAATCTGCATGGGGCAGCACAGACCACAATGGGAAGTCTGCTTGCCATAATTTTTTTTCCTGCAGAAACAGCTATGCAAGGAACTTGCTTTAAAGGAAAAGCTTTTAGTCATTCTGAAAACAGACACTTTGTATTCTGGACAAGTAGTCAAATAAAAAGTTTATCTTACTAAAGTATGATGCAGTTCTTTAAAAAAATTATAAACATCCCACCCCTCCATCCCCCCAGCCTCCTCCAAAAACAACTTTTATTGAAACCCAGTGCCTTATTTAGGCTGTGCTGTTTAATGTGCCAGATAATATCAAATAAAGTACACTCACAACAAAATTGAGCTCAGTATTTCTGCCTGCTTTAACACAGACTGATGGAGAGCCTTAGATCGTCACTACTTTTTAAAAATAGAAGGTACATGAATAGGCATGCACCTCAGTTTTTTTAGAAAAATGAGTCACAGCTTTTCAATTATGTTTCATTTCTTGCATCCTTCATTTTCAATTTAAGAAAAATACCTTATTTGTACCTACTATTGCATCCTTTTCAAAATCCTGTGAACATAGTTAATCTCACCTCATGTGATTGGAATAACAGCAATAATAGCACTGTGAAAAGCAATAGGCCTCATTGTTACTGTGGCTTATTGAAGCAGATAATGAGATCTGGTAGGTTACCTTGAGAGGAATATTAACAAGTAGCACTTTACTCTGTAAATATTCTCATCTATCAGTCAGATTCTATGCAAAGAAAAATTCAGTTTCTACTATGAATTCAGCTTCACCAATGTATTAGTGTATTCTGGGAAGTGCTTAATTTCTGTATATATGTGCTCTTCCCAAGTTGTAATCAGTAGCACACAGAATTTGATGTCTTCCCCTAATGCTCTAAGTATTTGTCAAAAGTGTTTTGCAGGAATATTTGTTGCTGACATTTAGACAGAGAGACAAACTAAGAGGTAGACAGATGCTTTTCATAACACAGTTAAAGAGCCAAAAGTATAATCTGCATATCTTGTCCATCCTGGTATTCAGTCAGTCTGCTGTAATAAAGCTTTAAGTACTTACAACACTATAATTTTGTGGTTGTAATTTCTGTAATTGCTTTAAGTACACTGTGAAAGACTGAAAAAGAGATGGCAGAGTACAGCTCTGGCTGTGAAAAAAAATATAATTTGGAAAAGGGAGAAGCAGACTTTTACTTTATAAAGTAACATCTGACTATAGGGTCAAGATTAAAGAGTCTCCAAAATTCTTTGAAATTTTCATCTTAAAGGTAAAGAGTTTCTTCATAAGAAGTCTCAACTATAATGGCTTAATAAATTGTTGAAGCTCACAAATCCTTTGAAATTCAAAGTGTACAAAATGTTCTGAATGAAATGGCATAGGATGCTACATGACACAGAGGCTTCTGGCAATTCGGCAGCTAAAAATAATCAGGAATGCAAGAACTTAGCTGGACTAGTTGAATTGGTTGAGGACTAGTTGAACTGAAGGGTGAGTAAGAAATGAGATGCTTGCAGGCCACAAAGAAATGGGTTGAAGAGACTTAGGTAAGAGATTCCGTTTTTCCACCTGTCTTTAATTTTTTCCTTTTTGTTTCATCACTGAGGATCTTTTCCTTATATTCTCACTATGTAAATATATTTATACTTACACAAATGAGCATTTATTTACATTTCAAATTTGCATGCCTACTCTTTTTTTACCTCAAGACCTTGGCAGAGGTACCTCTATTCTCCCATGACAATTTATGGATTATACATAGGTCCCTAAATCATGTCTGACAACTTCAGTTAATGTGGGCAGGTAGATTTTACTTTATGTAATACGTTTCTTCCATAACAATTAAAGTGTACTGCACAAGTTATGTGAGCAAGAGGTGGAGGGTGTGTAAAGAGTTAAAGCTTCCATGGTAACCTCAGCAGTGAGGATGCAATTGGTTCGTTGGGTCCCTTCTGTCATGTCTTGATTCCATGCCAACAAATCATGAACTGTCCATCATTTACACATCTATTTTTAGAGCATCCTCAGCTGCTTCCCATAAAATGATAAATGATACATGTTCACAGAGGGTTAGTACTGGTCGTAGAAAGGGCTGTTTCTATCTGAAATGCAAGGCTGGAGCTCTGGAGCAGAACAACATGACAAAGGTACTGACCTACAGTAAAATCAGATTAGAGGTTTTGGTCAAACTGCCCTTTGTTTTTCTTAGCAGCAACCTGTTCCTAACTAAAGGCAAACAAAATCTATGCCAAAGATGATCAAATATGCTTGTAGATAATAAGGGAATTGTTTCAAAAGGCTGGTATACCTGCAGAGTCACTCTCAAGTAATTTGTAATTACCTCATCTGTACTGGAGTAGCTCTTTTGTGCTTTAAACAGGAAGGCATGCTAAACGTGTTTAAATAATGATATATGACCACTGCAAACACAGAATCATTAATGATGCATTTCTTTAGGAGACAGCTCTATTCATGCAGGATGACCAATTAATACAGCCAAGCAAAGAGCACGAACTGCTTATGTTGTACCAGCAATTCACTGATGTGTCTGCACTACAACAACAACAAAAAGGCAGAATATATATAGACAAATGGGGGAGAGATGCTTTGTGGAAGGAAAAACATGAAAATAAAGTCCTTGAGTAGTCAGAAGTGCACCAGCAGAAGTCCTGTCATACCATGGCATGGAAAACTTTCCACCTAAAGTGCCCTAACTGCCTACAGACAATAATACCTTAAAGAAATAAAGCAATTCCTTGGTGTAATAAGTTTGCTTCTCTCCTTTGCTTGACCTTTACCACATTTTTCCTTATTCTGAATGCTCTGCACTTAGTTTTCTTGCTCCATTAACACTTGCTAGACTTATAAAGTATCTCCTAGGCTTTCAAGCCAAGTTTCATGTACAAAATCAAGTTTCTGTTTTATTTCATAATATACCCTGAAGGCACACAGCTCCATTATGTCCAAGCACAGGTAAATAACTCAATATTTTGCAGGTTACAGACACTGATCAGCACCTAATTTTGAACTACTGCATATTCCCATTAACTGTATGTAATCTAAAATATGGACTAAAAGGTCTTCGTACAAGAGACTGTAGCTGTAATCAGTCACAAACTACCAAAATTCACTCTAAGTTTAAAGCTTTTTCTAAATAAAGTCAATTTGCTTTTAATGTTCAAACATTTTTACATGTATACCAATGTACTGCACGATAGCAAACTACAGTTTTCAGACGGTTTTCCTGACAGACAGGATATATTCTGGAAAATCAGAACACTAATATTATTTCAATAACTCTGCCTTTTTACGTGACAGCAGAGAGCTGTTTCATACTAACAGGTAAATTCCTATTTTAATGCACTATATTGCTTCAGAAGCAAAAAAAAAATTGCTCATTTTAAATCTTTCCTTTTCTATATATTCCTTGCCTGAAAGCAGTAAAAGAATATTGGTAATTGAGGTTTGAAATAATACTTTAAAAATTACCATTAGTTTTTCATAAAAGGACAGGTAAAATTACAGTACTGATTTTGTCAGAAGTTCCAAAGAAAACCACAAAATTGTTGCTTCATCAAAATTATTTTCTTGTTCTTCTACAAAAAAAGTCTTCCTCAGATGTGAATGGGGCTCATTTTAACATTTAAGAAAAATCCCTTTTTGTTTCCATGCTACTTGGAAGCACTGGAATTAGACATGATAAAGACATTTCAAGAGAATGGTTCAGTTGCAGCTATCTTATTCAAGACTTGTTGCATGTACTTTGTAATGAAAATCATTAACAAACTTATGATTTTTTTAAAAACAAATGAAAAAATACCGAACCAAGTCCACAAAGAAAAAGCAATCTGAAAACACCTTTCTAAAAGCCAATCAATGTTATAAAATCAGCTTATCAGCTTTGTTACAAAGCTAATTGTAAGTGTGCTCAAATGCAATATTCCCTTAGTTCAAACATGAGTAGAATTACGTCAAATTGCTTTTCTCTCAGTCATTCCACATATTGTTTTGGCACCAGTAAGAATTAATTTTCAAAGCTCACTAAAACTTTTAGGGCTTTTTCAGTCTTGCAAGCCTCTCAGGCCTTCAGTATTAAGCTGACATAAGTGCATAGCAAAACAAGCACCCAGCTCATTAGTAAAATCAGCAAGGAGAGAAGCACTTTCACCATATTCATAAACACCAAGTTTACACTTCAGAGAATCACATCCATTGGGGAAACTGCTGAGCCCAGGCAGGCATAAAAGGGCCCTCTCCTGGGAAATGCCATGGCATGAGGTGGAACAAAATGTATTCCTATAACTCCTCGTTAGAGTATATTGAATTTTGTGCAGTGAATGCTTTGATCACACGACATCTTCCTTCACAAGACTGTAGTTAATTGTTCTCACTGTCACTGCCAAAGCTCTGAAGGGAAGCAAGTGAAGAAAGGGAGAGAGGAAGAAAACAGAGACCTGTTCACTGGTCAGGGAAGAGTCAACTGGGTCTGCTCAGCACTGTCTGCTCCCACTTGCCCTCCACTCAGATATCTCCTTCTCCAGGAGAGGGGAAGGGATTCCTGACCTCTTTGTAGTCCCTCACTGATCATCAATGAACACAAACAGAACTGAAAGGAAATTAAAAGTCAGTCTTTAAAAAACACATATTTAATAGATTTATATATTTTTTCTACTATTTTCTCCTTTTTCATTCCATGCAAATAGAATAATCTGCAATTAAAAAATACATAAATACATAATTACTTAGCTGCATGCTGGCCATTTTGTCAGCATTGCTTCTTTTGTGTGTCTCTTCAAAGTATTCTTTGAAAATACTAATGTACAAATGATGGAAGTGTTCATTTATATATTATTGACACAGCACATATGTATAATTTAAATTCACAGGCAGTAATTCTTTGCTCCTGAAAATATCCACATTTATTAACAGAATAAGTTTCTGCTCCATGTAAACAAGAGTGGTTACATGAGGCTTTTAGAAAAATATTTTCTTGAAAAAAAAAAAAGATAAACATGACCCTATTGTTAATAATTTGGAATATTTGCATAAATGTGAGCAAAGATGGATGACTTTAAACAAGTCACTAATTAAGAGACTGAAAGAAACAAAGGACTAATAACACCTTATAACCCAAGATAAGCATATTAGCATACTGTATCTCATATCATTGTGGTAATGTCAGAAAGACAAATAATCCTGGTTATACCTGAAGCAATACTGTAAATAATGCAATCAGTCACAGCAAGGGACCTTTGCTTGCTGTTCATTTTTACATGAACTCTGATTTTTAAATTAGGTTTCTTGCTGAAATAGATATATATATGAAAATGAATAAAATTTTTTGCAATAATATGCAAGCTAAAGGATCTCCCTGCAACTGATTTACTAGCTGCCATTTCCTAAAAGTAGCAAATCCTTATGCACACTTCAATCTAACTCGTACTGGTGAAAGAGTATGGCAGATCATTAGTAAAGTCGATTTTTCAGATTTATTGCCAGAAAAACTACTTGCTTTTTACATGACAACAAAATCTTTTCCAACTGAATATCTGTGAGATTTTTTTGAATTAGCCAAAGGCTAAAATTTATTCACAAGGAAGTAATAAAACATCATTTAACTTCAGTTAGTGCTGGTTAGTGCTAATTGAGGTGTTGCAGCAATTTTGCATTATATGCTTTGGGACATGTGCTAAGTCCTGAAAACTAGCAGAGGGCACAGGTAATACTTAAATATTTTGATACTTTTTCCTTGATGAGGCTCCAAAAAGCAGTGGTCCCACCTTTCAAGGACTTCTCAAAACTAAGACTCTCTCATAACTTAACCTTGAACCTATAGAAAAATGCTGTCACCACATTTCCCGAACACAATTAATGATGTCACCTACTGTTAATAACAATCTGCAGTAATCTAGTCCCTTCTGAGCATAGCTCTTGTAGTACTTGAAGGATTAATTAGTTTTTCTCCCATTAAAACTTAAGCTTTAATGTTATTTCTCCAGTACATAAATGGAGGGGAGAAATGTTGGGAAAAATGAGAGCAAGATTCAAAAATGTCTTTTCTTTCTGGATCTCTCAGTTTTTTAGTGCCCTTTTAGGATACCTTTGTACATACATTGTCATTTTCTCTGTACATCCATACCTTGTCCTCAAATTTGGCTAGGCACTGGAAATCACTGCATCTAGTAAAACCAAACTAAAGTGCACACATTAATTGCTGATGTTCACTGTTTGTAGGAGAAGGTAGGGGACATCCATTTCTCAGGCTTTCTAGACTATGCTTTGACCAGGCCCCTGGACCTGTGTATTGACAGCACCTTTCTTCCTGATTGAGGAGAGGCCATGGCAGTAGTGCAGCAAGGTGGTGTTCTAACAATATCAAACTGTTTCTTTTCTAATTGTTACATGTAAGTGAAAAAGACAACTAAGGTTCTTAAGGCAAATTCTCCCTGGAAATCTGGAGAAAACACATGCCAGCAATGTGACAGCAAGACTGGAAGCATTAAAGGACACTTTTTATTGTATCTTGGGCAATCTTTACACCAAAATTTAAGGCTACTCTGATTTCTTTCTGCCTCTTCAAAACATTTTATATCAAACAAATTTGACCTGTGCTGCATGGATAAGTAGGTAGGTACATATGAGTAACAGCAGAAATCTTGTTCTTTAATTCATTGTACTATTGTATGTGGTTAGAAGGATTTATTTTAATGAGAATTTTTAGAGTAGGTTAAACACTGAAATGTGTCCATAATCAAATACAGAATAAGAAATTATTTATTTATGATTTTTTTTTATTTTTGATGACTTTTAATGACGTAATTTTATACTGTGTAGAAACAAAATATTAGTTTGATTTCAGGTCAACAACTGAGTGACAGATTCAAGTTTCAAATTCAGTTGTTCCATTTTGTAAGTCTCCTAGCCCCAAAACCATAGAGGAGGCAACACAGCGCAATTCATGGGTTTTGGAGGCAAAAAGAGCAGTATTTTGTGGGTGCTCAGTGGCAAATGTTCCCAGAATGATGCCATAAGCTTATAACCTGGATATGAGTGGAGATTTGCACTGCAGGTTCTGCCTGGAAAGTAATGAAATAAAACCCTCTGCCATTTCAGTTCTCAGTTTACCTGTCCACAGCCAGGAAATAAATTTAAAAAGAAAGAAAAAGGCAAAAAACCAAACAAACAAACAAACCACAAACAAACACAAACAAAAAAACCAACCTGAAGACAGAGACCATCAAGCGCTACTATCTGGAATCCGCAAAAATGTTGTCTTGCTCCTGAAAGCCAGACATTACCCCAGGTGTTAAAATGTTCAACAAATATCGGAAACAGGAGTTTAAATTAATATATCACTACTGTTTCTTGAACTGACTCTGGCCAGGAGAAACTGAAATGTGTATGACAGCTCCATCTTGTATTTGACAACAGTGACTAGCAGTGGCACCAAGCACATTTGCAGTGGTTCTGAGTAATGCCAGCTCTCACTGAGTATGCATATGAAAAGCAAAAACCAATTTGATTTCAAATCAAAGGAATTTTTTGCTAGCTGAGAGACTCACAAAAGAGAGTTATATCTGGATCTGCTGAAATACCAGAATTCATAGAGAGGTTGATCACAACCACGCAAACCTCCCTCTCAAGTATTTCTGCTCACTCTCTGCACTTCAGCACGAGAGTGTGCAATTACCCAAGCTGCTGGCACTCCTGGGGCTCTCCATGTGCTTGTTAGCACAAGTATTTGGAAATGCAGGGACCTGAGAGAAAAGCTGATTCCTTCCTCACTCCTAGATCAAAGAATCGAAGGAAATAAGGACTCTGCCCTGCTTCCTCTCACTTTCTCCATACATGTAGTTAGCACCATCTCTGACAGAAAAAAAAAAAAAAGACGCAGGGCTGCATCTCCTGCTGCTCCCTATTACCTTCTGAATTGAAGGAAGGAGAGCGAGCCCTTCAGCTCAGCATCCTGTTTCTTCCCATCTATGTGGCTTGTGCTGTGCCAGGCAAAGAAAGGATGATACACTGTTCTCTTCCATTACTTATTTAACGATTTCTATAGAAACAAACTCAGTAGAGAAAAAGGGTCCAGCTTCCAGTATGTCTTCTTTCTCAGAAATGTAATTATAAAACTCTTTTTCACATAAAGCAAGTGTAGTTCAAAAGATAGAAAAGCCTTGTCTCTCCTCCCCAGTACTGAAATCAGTTTAAACAAGAAAGAAGTCTGTGCCTGCTGTTTTGGGAGTAGGAAGGAAAAATCTTTTGAGTAAAGTGGTGGTAATGAATCCATCCATGCTTCAAATCACCTTTCTTCTTCAGCTCTCAATCATTTCTGCCTCTGTTTCATCTCTGGTCTTCCTTCAGTTATTAGCACGCTTTGCTTTCTTCCCTCCCAGGCCATAAAATCTCTAGAAAACTGTGAAGATAAAGGTTTATTTGTCTAATAAATACTAACTCACTAATCCTTGTAGGGGCTCTGACTAACTTGTGATATGAGAAGATGGATACGCGCTTTTTTTCTCCCTCAGTAGTGATTTGGTACTTCTGTTTGGACCCCACTCAGTTACAGAGAGATAATTTTATTTTACTATGCTAAACTGACCAACACTGTGCAGAACAAAGAGCAAAGAAGCTATTGTTAACTAAAGAGTTGTAACACTAATTTCAACCTCTTCTCCTTGCCATATGCATTTCAGCTTTTTCCACAAAACATAGAACATAAAGCAATTCTTTTTCTTGAAGGATTTGTCAGCATTTCAGCCATGACCTTCTTTTCTCTTAAGTGCTCTTTTCAACCAAAAACTGTTTTACTTTCTTTCTACAATGGCAAGGACTGTTTAAAATGAGGAAATTCATACCAAGAAGTTTTTAAACAACCTTGTAACTACACATCAGGGACCAATGAAAAGCTTGGATGGGAAAAATAATGACAAGTAAACTTATCAATTTGCATGTAGCAGTAGAAATAAACTTCTTACTCTGTCATAATTCATAGATGTAAAGAGCAGTCTCGTCATCCTTCTTCTGCATGAGTAATTTTTCACTAGAGGTAGAAAATGTTCAAGTAACACCTGAGGTAGTTCATACAGTGCTCTACCCTTGAAGACCCAATAACCTCTTGTGACCCCACCTGTGTCTGGCTCTGGGGCCCCCAATATAAGGACATGGACCTGCAGATGCATGTCCAGAGGAGGCCCACAAAGATGGTCACAGGGCTGGAGCAGCCCTCCTGTGGAGACCAACTGGGAGAGCTGGGACAGTTCTGTGGAGAAAAGGATCTGGGGAGACCTTAGAACAGCCTCCCAGTACTTAAATGGGGCCTCCAAGAAGACCAGAGAGGGACTTCTTACATGGGCAGATAGTGACAGGACAAGAGGTGTCCTTTAGTTGAAAGAGAACAGGTTTAGATCAGATACAAGGAAGAAATCCTTCACTGTGATGGTGGTGATGCACTGGAACAGGCGGACCAGAGAAGTTGTGGAAGCTCAATCCCTGGAAGTGTTCAAGGCCAGGTTGGACACGGCTCTGAGTAACCTGGGTGCCCTGCCCATGGCAGGAGGGTTGGAACAAGATGATCTTTAATGTTACTTCCAACCCAAACCATTCTATAATCCTAGGAATGAGAAGTTACCAGGTCATAATGTAAAAACAAGTACACATCTGTGTCCATGTTCAGTCCAAGAAAAATTAGCTTGAACTGTGTCAGAATAGGTGAAGAGGACTTCATTTTTCTTTGAAATCCTGTTCTTTTCCACAAAGACACAAGCATTGCAGACTTCCCCTTTGTGAGAGACCAGAAAAGGTTGGCTCGCTTGTTATAGCAAAATGATGGGTAAAGATACTAACTCTGACAATAGCTGAATGAAGATGATAAATACAGGAGAGAGAGATAAGCTGTTTAAACTGAAGGAAGAACTAGTGATTGAACTGCCCAAGAATAAATTTAGGCAGGAAATCAGAAAATTTCCTTAGAGTTGCTGGAGACTCAGTCTTAGACATACTGCTTTTCTTGGTTTTTTCTTCCTTTTTTCCCCCTTCAGTAGATTTGAGTCTAAACTGCAGTCTTTCTTGAAAGCTTTCTATCTTTGATAGCAATTAAATTAAGTTCTACATCTTTGGTTCTGTCCAGGTTAAATAAATTTAAAGCAGAGCATGACCCAATGAGATAAAGGAACCAATGGCATTTACTTTGTCTGTTTTTGTCTTCTACATGGTTATCCATCATTTAAATACTGAAAAAAAGAAAAAGTTTGAAAAAACCTAAAGCTCTGGAGAGAAACCACTTGCTCACTCTTACAATTAAACCAAAAAGAGATAGAGAGGGTCTGAAAATATAGCAGAACATACATATGCTACTTTACAGTACTATAAAAGTCAATTAGATAAATGGAAAAACTCGCTTTTCTTTGCTCAGATAGCAGAAGAATCTGTACATCTATGGACAGAAATGGTTGTCTGAGGAGACGACAGAAAATATTTAAAAAGTAAAATTGACCTATAACCTCATTTTACCTGTTGTTCTTCTGTTGGAATCTTCCCTCTTGTGAAGATATCCAAAGCCTCACTTTAAATGAGAAGCTTTTCTTAGTGTGATTTATAGCACTGATGGTAGAATTGGTGGACCTAAGTCTCTCTACTTAAACACATACACACACAAAAACTTCAACAGCCATTTGAAATGTTACCCTAATAACTGTTCTGTGTACAGTTTTAGACCTAGATTTAGTTCCACAGCAGTGCTTTTACAGATCTAGGTCTTGCTGAGAGTTAACTTTTTGACATAGACATCAAGAGGACATTTCTCTCTCACAATAAAGCTGTGATAATTTTAGGTATTTGCTGTTGACAAGTCAGAATGGTTTTATTTTCAATCCCGAAAACATTGCTTTTCATTGTGAAAAAAATCACAGGGCGAGTAAATCTTGTCATGAGTTGTTCTTGACTGTGTCACAAATACATCTCTACTCTGTAATTTTTAAGTTTGTTATTTTCCCACTAGCATCACTGGCTTTTCTAGTTACTGCTTTTTACAACTAAGGCAGCTACTGAATGTCTGGGAGCCTACAGAGGTGAGCATTAAATCACAGCAGGTGTTCAAGCAAATTGGATACATGGGTTTTTCTCTGAAAGTGGGAATCATCTTTGTAAAATATAGGTGTGATGTGCATTATTTGGAGAAGAAGTCTCATAATAATGTGTAATTCCTATCTTAGTGATCATAGGACATGATTTAATCAAAGTAAAAATGAGTGTTTCATATTTATTTGGGAGCTTTGGCAGTCTTTGTCCTGCCAGCTAAAATCACAAGGTGTGTGCTAAGGCTATTCACCAGGCAATTCCTCTCAAAAGAAAAGAGAAACATTTAAACTTATCCTGCACAGGGTTCTGCCATTGACATTGGTGCCAGGGTCCACCACCCCTGTTAGCTCCAGGTATTCAAAGGTGTGCAGAGTGGCCCAGAAACCAACCTATCCTCAGTTATGGCCATGTTACAACTCAAGTTTTTAATGGTTGAAACCCTTTGGTAAAAATCTGGGAGTCTGCATCCTCTGCAGCAGCTTTTAACCCATTCTGCAGCACTGAATCCAACCCAGATGCTACAAAAGCAGGAGCAAGGGACCGAGGTTTAGCTCCCTGAGTTTGAAGTTTAAAAGTAACATTTTCTACACGCTAGATATATATATATATATATATATATATTTTTTTTTTTTTTTTAAGACTCCTGCAGCACTGAGGACAGACCTTCTGTTGTGCCCAATAGCATTCATTACAAAAGGCATCTGGTGCAAAAAGCCAAAATAAAGACTCCTTGTCCTTTCTTAAAAGGTACTTTTGAGCTCATAATCTGACTCCTAACCAAAAAAAGAGACTTATAATGTACCACTCCCCTTATTTTAATTCCTACATTAAATGATTCCATTATGGCCGTGAATGGAAATATTTCTGATAGCTCACATTCAACAAGAAAATCCACATATCAATAAGCCAGATTTTCAGGCAATCTAAATAAGGAGTCCAGTAGATTGACTACTTTAAACAAGTCAACTTCCCCTGCAATATTCTCCTTCAAAGTGCAGTAGTTTAGAACTTGAATTTCTTCCCATTTTTCTTCAGGCATATTTAGGCAGGTATGTGAATCAATATACTAATGCTGAAACAATTTCAGAATATCAAAAGCTGCTAATTGATAGTTAAATGTGAGCTTATTTTTCATGTGAAACCTGTACTGTATTCATTGTTGAAATAATGGTAATCATTTTCTTTGAGACATTCTCTTGAAGAATTTTAAACAAAGCTTTCAGTAATTGCTTAGTTATTTCAGACCTGCCTTGTAATTTTCCATTGTATTAAAAGGCATTTGTTACTGAGAGTGATGGAAAAAATCTACATGTCTGCTGGAAGGAGCTTTTACTTATTTTCAGTCAACATAATTACCTTTTATTAACACACCTGGTATCTGAACAGAGGCATAATTTTTATTTAATTGACTAATACTTTCCTAGATTCATATATGTAGGATATCTATTCCCTTCAAATTATAATGAACAAACAAGATTGGTTATGTGGGCAATACAACATTTTCAGTGTTTTTGAAAAAAAACCAACACAATAACAAAACCCTATTCACAATAAAAGAATGCCATTTAAGAGGAAAACCTAATCCAACAATTTTGAAGCAACATTTAGAAGACAGAAACAGTACTAGAAAAACAACTTCTGTAGCACACATACTATATTCTGGTGACTTTCTAGGGTAAGAAATATTATAAAGGGTATTTATTATTCAGATACTGGAGTATTAAATGACAGAGATTATCTGCCTAAAACTCAGCTATAGCACTAACAATTACATGACTGTCATAGTTCAACCCCAGCCAGCAACTAAGCCTCACACAGCCATTAACTCACTGATTCCCTCAGGGGGACCAGGAAGAGAATCAGAAGTGTGAGAGTGAGAAAATTCGTGGGTGGAGATAAAGGCAGTTAAACAGGTAAAGCAAAATCCACAAGTGCAAGCAAGAAAACAAGGAAATTATTCACCATTCTGCATGGGAAGGCAACCATCTCCAGGAAAGGAGCGCTCCATCACACCTAACAGTGTTTTGGGAAGACAAGCACCATCACTCTGAACATCACCTCCTTCCTCCTTCTTGCCCCAGCTGTACATGCTAAGCATGGTGCCCTATGGTATGGAACATGAGGTCAGCTGTGTGACCTCACAACTCCTTGTGCACCTACAGCTTCCTTGTGGGGGGAGTGGTGTCAAGGGTAGAAAAAGCCTGGGCTTTGTGTCAGCACTGCTCAGCAAAAGCTAAAACATCCCTGTGTTACCAACACACTTTTCAGCACAAATCCAAAGCATAGCCCCCACCCCAGCCAAAACCAGCATGTTTATGTCATTTATTCAATTTATCAAACCGATTTTCCAACAGCGCAGTGAGAGCTAATACCTTTTCAATACTTTTGGTAACCTGAATCCCACATAGGAATTACAGCAAGGTCAGGTGGGAGACCTCAGAGCAGCAGTTGTGACATAGGACCACACCAGTGAGAGCCCCAACAAGCATAAGGTGTGTCCTTGTACTTTCAGCCACCTATGGCTTCACTGATGCTATGAAATAAGTCCTGTGTGTGTTCTGAGGCTTCACAATAGTGGAGAACTTTTGTACCCACTGCTATTCGTGACCAGGTTGTAAGGGCTGCTGCCATGTTTACATGGATCAAAGATGTACTGATCTCCACTCTCCTGCTCTAGCAGCCCAGCTCCAGCTGTTTCAACCTTATCACAGAATCACAGGATCACTAAGCTGGAAGAGACCTTCAAGATCATCGAGTCCAACCCATGCCCTAACACATCCACTAAACCATGGCACCAAGTGCCACATCCAATCACTGATGTCTGCATGTTACTTCAGCCTCTTGCCATGGTCTGGCCCAAACAACTTTATCTGCAACAATGCAGGGAGCAAAGAATCCATTTAATTACATTTATTAAATGCTCAGACACTGTTCCCTTTACGTATTTCTTATTTAGGAATATTACAGCACAGTTTCAAATTACAAACAGTACTACTACAGAAGGAACATTAAAAAATGGATTCAAATTAATGTCAGTAAATTCCTTTCCCTTAATAATTTAACTGAAAAAAATTCAATAATTTTATTTCTGAATTTGAATGCAACCTATATAGGCTCATTTATCATTTTCCTCTAAACTGTGGAGCTATAGATAACTTTGCTTTTTTATACTAATCTAAAAAAATAAGTAAAAAAAACAACTTAAATCAACAATGAACATTTTTTTCAGTCAGTATGTCCAGAAGCAACTATTTACCATAGGATGCATTTGTATGATAGCTGCATTACACTTCTCATATTCAACATCACGTTTGCAGTATACACATTTTACTAGGACATGCAAACTATGTCCAGAAAGGCTAATTCTTACTTCACAACATTAAGTATCTTTTCTTCTCCCCCTATGAGTTCAAATTTTAGAATTACCATGCTTTTTTTATTGTGTAGAAGAAAAATCTGAATCCTAGTCTATTGTATTCCAACTAATTTTTGGATCAGTTTCCCTTTCTTTAAAATAATTTTTTGTTTTTTCCTGCTTACTGTTTTCAGAAGCTGCAGAGAAAAGTAAGCTGTACTTTACTGTACAGCTGTTCTAAAGATACAGCATCAGACAAGTCATGATACATGAGCAGCATCAGAAGGGAAAGCAGAGATGAATTGTGTCCAAACATTAAAGTGTCAACTAAAGTTGCAAAAAGTTTAAAAATTTTTAAAAATAGTTTAAAATTTTAAAAATGATATATTTTGAGTACTAGTTTATCATAGGTGACTCTCAGTCTAATCAGCGATAGTAAATTGAAACTACTGTGTGAGTTTAAGAACAGAGTCAATGGTTTAAGAAAGATACAGCCCTAAGTTTTGAGCTACTCCAATAAGATGTCGAAACAAGAGTGTTGGCACAGAAGGAAATCAGAAGCAGAGGGAGCACTTCATTGAGCCAACTCAAGTCTGATGGCCTGCTCTCCTACAGTGCAGCATTTTACAGGATTAAGGTCACTAAAGGCTCTTTCCTAATTGTAAAAAAACCCCTTGGAGTACCTTATCTTGTTTTGAAATCTAATAACCTGTCAACCTTGGTAATAAATTTCCATTCATTTATATTCTGGGCATGGCACTGAAACTGGACAAAGAAGAAATTATGTAATTTTCACAGAAAAAAACCTGCCCTAATGATTTAAACACTGCCTCTCTCCAGAGGCAGAATTGTGTTTAAATCGTGCTTAACCACAAATACATCCATGTTTCAGGCTCATTGTTTAGGCTAAATTCAAAGTATGAAACTCTCAGTTTAGACAGGAGATGCTAATGTTTGTAAAAAGCAGTTTGATTGCCCAAGCCACGAGGCACTTCAAACCTGTTGGATTCCCCATGTGGGAGTGCAGGAAACCCAGCAAGCTCAGCTGTGGTTTGGAGGGGTGAGGGAAAAGCCTCATCCACTCATAGCTGGGGACAGAATCCAGCACAGTACTCCACCTTCACTTGACTTTCCAAACACAGAATGGAGGGAGAAGAAAAGGATCAGGTTTGTTTTGCATAGTAATTGAATAAATGAGGCAGCGATCAAGGAAAAGATGGTGCTGAAAATCATTTCCATTTGGCAGTTTGTAGCTCCTTTACGATGGGACCTTAATTGCCAGGCTAAGAATGGAACTCTGGCAGAGCATTTCTCATCTGCCTGTTGAATCAGACCCCAGTTCAGGACAGCAAGAGCCACCCTGTTAAACAGCAGAGAACAAGGTGCCAAAATAGTCTTCCTGTGACAGAGAACCTTGGCGATTGGGTCTCTCTTCAGAGTATTACACATTTTTTCCAACAGATCTTCAGTGAGGCTATAAGTGATATTGTTTTTCATGCAGCATGACTATAAGGCAAAAAGTATTACTTGACTGTATTCCAGAAATCCTGTTATTGGTAATAGGCAGCAGGAAGAGGACTCTGACTGTAGAAAAACACATTTTCAGGAATGTTCTGTCAATTAGCTTTGCAATCATTATTTCTCAGTCACTTTATAACATCAATCTTTACACTGAAAGTGGTTATTAGTTTATATTTCTTTCCTAATAAGTGTTTTTACTTCTAGGAGCTTCTTTGCTGCCCTCTTAAGCCTGTTGCTAGAACAGCAGAGCTGAATAAGAAAATGTTCAGCAACATACTTTGAACAGTTTCTGCTTTGACTACTTCAAAGAACATAAGTATTTTTCTGATTATATAAAAATATAGAATTTACTTAGGTTTTCAAATCATATTGTAAATCAGTATAATATATCAGTATTATTTTGCATTATATTATTATATATTGGTACTATAATCTTCCCAATACTAACTGTTATAAACTAGTAGTGCTAAAAATAATATGTACAAAAAAGAATAATTTTTATAGGCCTATTTTTTTATTTTAACATTCTCTTCATATATATACCAAGATAGCATGTCAATTTTAATTTGGTCTCCTTTTTAACCTCTTCCACATATTTCTTTCTTAGTATGTCTTCCTACAGTAAACCACGTTCAATTAACTTTTTAAACCTTTCTCAGGAAAGACAAAAATTATCTACTGATCTACTGATTTGACTTTTTTTAATGCTGTGAAAACCTATATATTTGCTAATAGCACAGAGGAAAAAACAGTGTAAATATTGACAAAAAAGGTGTCAAAGGGTTTATCCTAAAAGACTTCTTGTTAGCAGTGCAGTTTTATTGATGGCAGCTTTCGGTCTGGTGGCACAAGATGCTTGGTAAGTATGCTCTAAGCCTGCAAGATAATTCTGAATTCCACTTCTGTGCTTTGCTTGAATGCCTTTGAATCAAGTTAACATTGAGTTAAAAGAAATCCACTTTGCCTGAGAGAATGCGTCTTTTGAAAAATTAAGCAGCGACACACTTGAAGGTTAGAGAAACAAAGGGAAGAACTGTGTTTATACAATCAAAGCAATGGGAAAAGATAAAAGCAATGGGCCTTATTGACACATTCCAGTAGGTCTGTCATCTTGGGCAAACAGGCTTCAGCTGGCATCAAGAAACAAATGAACTGCCCTGAAAAGACATGCTAAAGCATATAGGAGCATCAGCTGTGGAGGAAAGCTTATTTCCTATAGGGAATACAAAGTAAAAACTTCACAAGTGAATCACATTAAATGTTACTGTTTCCCTTCTTTATTTCGATTATTAATATGAGAATAATTTTTATGTCTAACCTTTGTTGACAGACCTCCTTACTGGAACATGAATGATGTCTGTCACACTGATAGGGGAAAAAAATCCTTCAAGGAAAAATTGGGTGGAATTTAAAGTTTTTAAGATGAAAACCACAAGAGTAGGCATGATCCTGCCATCCTGCTGGATCTCTAGAAAAATTTGTGGAGAACCTAGTTAGAGTTTCCTGAAGAAGAGAAACTGAAAGTGGCAATCTTTAGAGCATTCCTTTAGGGCCATGTATAGTACAGTAACTATATATTTAACTCTAAATGGTAGTTGGCTGTCTTTCTCTGCCATTCTACTACCTAGTCAGTATCTGTTTATGGCTTTATGCTTTTGCCACTTAGAACAGATCACTAAGAAAGAGAGGGGATAAACCCTCTTGAAGTGATAGTTGAAATGTATTTATCTTTTATTGATCTTTATGAAATGGTGTAATTTATGAGGCTTATACTTAAAGTTTTAGATTTTTATCTGTATAAAGTTTTAGACTTTTATCTTTTTTTGTTCTGTAAGAACAAAATCATAAAGATTCAGGAAGTCATATGTTTCACAGAGCATAGTAGGTATGCTATGGCAATATAGTTTATATTATAATAATTTAAACGTTAAATTTGCAGTTCTTAATTAAAATAGAACGACTATTAAATAAACCAGAAAATAATAAATATAATTTTATCATAACTTTAATGTCATACAATGAATTAAATCCAGTGTTTTAAAATTACGTTAGAGAGGATGTGAAAATTACGTTCCCTTTTCCAGACTTTAATATCACTCATTTAAACACTTTAATTAAAATGCAAATTCATCTACAGGACAGATGTAAAGAGAAAAGCTTTGGTGAATATGGAATATCTGACAAATCATTAACCAACATCACAGAACATCATAGAACATTAGAGGCCTGCTACTGAATTGGAAATACGTTCACCGTGATGAAAAGATTATAAATTAGATCAGATGTCTGTACCACCTAGTGTTTTAATTTCCAGAAACCTCATTCTGAAACACTTTCTCACTCTGAATAATAACTTCCATCATCATCAAAGGACTATTAAATCCTTAGCTTTTCACCAAAGTAGTTTTTCCTATGTCACGTTCTGTCATCTGGCAAGCAGTGTAATGCAATGCTGCTGATGTGTCATATAAATGCTTACATAAATAAATTAATGTCAGAAAAATAAAACAGTACCTCATGCAAATGAAGGGGACAAAGTGATGGACTTGGGCATGTATTGGCTTTCAACAGATTCCATTAACTAAACAGTTTGTAGCCTTGAATAAGAGATCTACAAACCAAATACAAACATGGTATTTCTGTACAGATGTGCAGACAGACTAGCACCCATTGCTGTCCAGAGCTGCCAGAGCACCCCCAGCTGTGTTCATGCTGCTCAGACCACACTGATGATACCCAGCTGACAAAGTGCTGAGGTCCTTACAGTCACTGGTTCTTTGCTACATTGCCTTGCCTTGTTCTCTAAATAGGCATCTTAAATGTTTATAGTGAAATATGAATGTTCATGTGCTTTTATCTGTATTTGTGAAAACATAACTAGGTGAAATGACTGTGCTTCCACAGGTGACATCTAAGCAACCCCTCACACTTCTTGCCCACCCACCTGTACCCACCACTACATCTCTCTCATGTGCGAGCACAACCGCTTTTGACTTGCAGTCAACCAAACTGGGAACTGATCCAGTTTCCAAAATAAACTGCTGTTCTGGGGAAGGTGAAGGGCCAGCCCAGGCTGTAAAGCAAGCTGTGATTCCCAAGGCACCTGAGCCTGTTTAATAGTCCTCTGCATGGCAGGGCACAAGGCCTGCTCCCCCACCAGTCTGTGCAACACCCCCTGCTACTCGTTTTGACTTTGAAGCTCCATACAGTAACAAGCATAGCCAGACTTTCCAGGATATCTTCAAAGCATAGGCAGTTTACATTAATGCAATATCAAAGTTAATATTAATGCAATATCAAAGCCTGTAATAACGTTTCTATATACGTGACCATGAGCACAGGCATGAATTTTTAGTGTTTGGATCACACTGAGTGCTGAGCACATTTAGTTTCTATTATCAAACTCTGGAGTGCTCATTAATTCATGGCATCATCTGACGCTTAGAAGCACAACATAACACATGGTCTGGTGTAGGGAAACACAGCCTTGTGTTACATCCCACACACAAGATGTGAAATTTAAGTGTAAATGCCAAGATTCCCCGGGTTGTTTTGTTCGGTTTTTTTTTTCCTCATGAATGACATGCCAATCTCAATCACCCTACAAGTTTTATTTAGAAAGTTAAGATCAGCATAAGATGTGAGCTACTTTCTTCAAATACAGACAAGTGCAGTACTTTTCCAGAAATAAAAGTGGTAGATGAAATACATCTCAACAGAGTGGTTCAAGTTTTCATGGCCCACTCTGTCTGCTGACAAGGGCAGACTTTGTGACAATAAACAAGAGCATCATTTGTGATAATACTAGCTGTATATTGCAGTAAGAGTTCAAAGGGTTTTCTTTAGTCATATTTTATAGAGCTATTGCCTAATAAAATCTTTGATACACTACTGACATCAGCTGGATGTAAGGAGACTTTACACTTACAATCTATTGTAAAGTAAAAATAATTCTTTAATTCATCAGCCTAGGATATTGTGCCCACTATAATCTAATACAGCTGTCACCCCCACACAGATTTGGATTATCATAAAGCAACCAATCACAACCTCTTCACTCCTAAAGCTGTTTTGGTGTTAGCACCTTTTGATTCCCTACTTTCCTTTCCTGGGTCCCTTCTTAGCTTCTCATCCTCCTTGTCCACTCTCCCGGCACAAGAGTTCATGTAGCTGGATGGCTCAGGGATGGTCCATCTGGAAAACCATTTTTTCCCCTTCCTTATTTTTCAGAAGCACTGGTTGCCTGATTGAGACCACCATGTGGGCTGCATGACTATCACTCTGCACGTGGTAGTGCAGTGGAGTATGAGTGCAGAAAAGCTGGGCATTTGATATGGGGTAGAAATTGTAAAGTCTAGTCTGAACTTTTCATAATTTCCTGACTTTCCCTCCTTCAGATCTACAGCAACCTGGGCTGCTGAGTACCTATTCCATCCCATCTGCTGTACAGCAACACTGGCTGCCATGGCTACCTTATGAAGTGGAAAAGAGGATTCAACTGAAAAAAATAATGGCTTTGAAAAAGAGCTATAAGAAACTTTGGTATCTTTCAAGGATGCAATAAAACTGGATATCCACAACTGGATTAAAAAAAGACTCAAAAAAAGAATTGGAGGGAAGATTTTTCTTTGCCATAATCATGGGCCACAAGACTACTACTTCTAAGCCTATAATTTTCTAAAGGAGACTCTGGGAAAAACCAAACAGGAAACATTAAATACAGAAAATAAATATAAAAGAATACAATTATTAATTTAAAATGGACATTTACTTTATTTTCCCAGAAATTATTTGTACAGAAAAGATTGGATTATTTTCTTAAAAAGAGAAGGGATGTTGAAAACCATCACCTTGCTATTTTTTACCAACCACACTGAATGAACAAGTAAAAAGGAAAGAAAACCTTAGAAGTCTTAATTAATCTGAAATATTTAGTGAAATACTTAGAATTTTCTATCAGAGACTGAGCACTGAGAATTATTTTCCTGACTATCTTGGTTATTTATATATTGTTAAGTCTTGCACATTTGTTATAAAACAATTGTATGTACAAATAGAACCAAGTACTCGATACCAAAAATTGACCTAGACATGTAAAAATTCTCAGTTAAAGGTGCTCAAGTATGTTCATTTGGAATATAAATGTGTACTAATCAAGACAAACACAGCTCAATATAGTCAGAAAAATGTCAAAAAATGTGAGACTTCTGCTTGAGCTGCAATTTGCAGCTATTTGGACATTCTTAGGTGATATTTAATTGATCCTCTTTCTGGTGGCTTTTCTCTCTGTACAGATTTCTTTCCACCACCAATCCTTAATTTTCCTTAAGCAGGTGGTAATGTAACCTTTGAGAAATTCAACCTCCACCAAATGTGAATGAAATCATACTTTTTTTAAACATTATCAAGTCAAAGATATGCCACACACAATGCATGCAATTAAGAGAGGTGCAGTGTAAAAATACTAGACACTTAATTTCTAGAGGAAACAAAGTTAAGTGGTTTTCACGTAAAAGCATGACCAGAGCTGGTGAGCACCATCAGACAGGGTGTGTTCAGAACACGATAACTGAAAATTTTTAAATCATCTACCTCTCTTTTATTTTTTTGAGCTTACAAAATGAAGCCTGTTAAAAATTCTCTTTGTGGGTGTTCTGAGGATTCCACAATATGTCTCTTTCCAATTGCACAGTCCCTGCAAACTTTGCTAAATTATTTTGCCATACAAATTTACTATTTTTCTTTAAACTGACAAGCAGATGTTCTAAAACATATGATGCTCCATATGGCTTGAAAGTTTGTAAAAAATCCTGTTTCTAAAATTACCATATTTCAATGTCTTTAGAGCTGTGAAAGGCTTTTCTGTCTGCCTGTTTTCTATACCATTATTACAATCCTGCAGCAGTGTTTATCACGGGAGCATACCACCTGCTTCTCAGAAATGTGTCCTATTCTTCCTCGTTTCCCTCCATGGATCACCTGCCAATGAATCACCAAGGAAACTCATTACCAAAAGCACAAACTCCACTGAGCGGTGCAGCTGACTGCCAGCAGATAGTGTTATTTGCTGGATCACTCAAGCGTGTTATTTCTTCAAATGCTGCACTTCTGTCATGTTGAATGGCTCTGCTACACTGCTTCTCATTCTCATTCATTATTTAATTTTAATCTCATCTGACTTACTGGTGTCAGTACAACGTCTGAGCTGCTATCAGAAAGTCTGTGTGAGGCTATTTTCACTGCTATGAAAAGAAAAAACACGGTTCTCATTCATTTCATTTGTCTTTTATATTGAGGCATTTGCTACTTCATTAGCTCAGCTTAGGCATATCATGTTCTGGATGAACAAAGAAGAAAGTGAACCCTCCTTTCCCACAGTTCAGTGCTTACCTGCAGTTCCTGTCAGGCTGTGATTTTCCTATTTTCACACTGTCAGTCTCCATGAAGGTTCACGGACTACTTCACATAAAACGCAAAGATCGTGACTCATCTAGATCTCATTCAAGGGCTTAAGCTGTGACCTGAATGCCTGCCAATATCAGGTAAATATTTTCAGTGACAGCTTGAAGACTTCCAGACTAAAATCTTTGGATGTTTGGGTCAAATTTTGCCATTCCTTCTTTCATGATTTCAGCTGGAATGAAACTAATCTTTTTTTATCTGGTGCTGTGCTGTGTTTTGGACTGAGTATGAGAAAAATGTCAATAACACACAGAAGTTTTAGTTATTGCTAAGCTGAGCTTACCGTAAATCAAAGACTTTACAGTGTCTCCTGCTCTTCCAGCTAGCAGGTGCACATGTAGGCACATGAGGGATCATGGCCAGGATAGCTGACCCAAACTGGCCAGAGAGATATCCCATTCCAAAAAACACCATGCTCAGTATAGAAACTGGGGGGAGTTAGCTGGAAGGGGGCCTGATCACTGCTGAGGGATGGGCTGGGCATCAATCACTGACTTGTGACCAATAGTGCTGTGCATCACTTCTCTTGGGATTTATTCCTCTCTATCTCTCATTTTCTTTACAATTATTATCATTAATTGTTCTTATTGTTATCTCAATTATTAACATTTTATTTTATTTTTATTATTCAACTGTTCTCAATTCAACTCATAAGTTTTATTTTTCTCCCTGACTCTCCTTTGCAGAGGGGAAGGCTGAGAGGGAGGGAGTAAGCAGCTGAGTGGTACTTAGTTGCCAGCTGGGGTTAAACCATGACACTCACCGACTCTCTAGAAATTCCAGTTTTCAGTCCTTGTGTTTGGACACCCACTTGTGTGGATTTTCACAGGGACTCTACTAGTTGGGTGTCCTGGCTACTTATGTGTACTGTTCTACTGTGGCTTATTTCTCTTTATCAAACTTGAGGAATGAGGAACACTTCATCTACTCACAGATTTAAGGCAGAGGCTTCTTCTCATTAAAAGTGCTGTACCCATCAGCCAGTGTTCCCTTACTCACCAGAGCTCACAGTTCATCAGTTCAAAGTTGATCCAACCAGATATTTTAAACCACTGAATGTCACTGCTCCATAACTTTACTGTGGCCAGTCTTCCACAGACAGTCTGGTAATCTTTCATTCTGGTGAAGCCCTGAATGGCTCTATGAACTCCTTTCCTACTTAAATGGATATATCATATTAGTGCAAAAATTTAATATTGGTTAAATTCCCAAGAGTCCAAAATACAAATTAAAGAGATTTTCTTTTTTTTTTACTACAGCTACTTTTCTATTAGTCCAAAACCAACCACAACTTTTTATTTGAAAACCATAGACTTAGATATCAATGGTACTTGCTATTTTTTAGGTTTTTGCCTTTCTCCATTTCTACACTTATGTTGGGCTATTTACTACATCTTTGCTTAATGATGCCAACTTTATCTTTTTTTACAGTGCAGTTGTGGACACTAATGGAAACAATTTAAATGAGGATAAAATTGGAGTAAAAAAAAAAATAAGCTAAAATGGCTCAGGTATATTTTAACTCTTAGATATTCAGTGACCTGAAAAGCATGGCAGAGTTCCAGAGATAAAAATCTATTTAATCTATTAATGGATGAAAAATGTGGAAAATAATTATAATTGAACCAAGCACCGTAGATTTTTAATAGTTTTGAAGAAGTGAAGGGTGGATTTAGATTATGTTAACATTAGAAAAAACAGTATTCCTATTTGGAGTGTGCATTTATGCTGACTGATATCTGACAAGATACAGAGGTTCTGATGAAATTCAGGTCACCATCTTATAATTTCAAACTATCATCACTTTTATTCAGAGACTTTTCTTGGTGAATACTTAAACTTTGCATAAAATTAGGCAACTGTTTGTTATTTTTCCTATTACCCATTAAAAAAAAAGCTAGTTGAAAAGTATATTTAAATTTATGGAAAATCAGGCATCACTATCAAAATGTGCAAGGCTTAAGCTCATTCTCAGTAGATGATTTGATACTAAATTTATTGCATCCAGTTACAAAAAGAGAAAATACTTGTTCTCACTCTTTGGTCAAGCACTGAGTTTAAGAGGTTGAAAAATATGATTTCTAGGACTAAAGTCTTAAGGATTATTTAGGACAGAATGGTTGGTAAAAGATATAATACAGCCTTATTACAGCAAATGCCATAATTTCTACTGGTTTCTCTGTAGGCAGAGAGCTCATAAAATACTCCCTTCCCACACATTTAGCCCTTTCATTTCTGTAGGTCTGTTTAGATATATAAATTTTGACTCACCTATCTGGCTAACAAAAATATAGTAACAACAAATGAACAGTGTGGCAGTGTCGCTGTTGAAAGCCAGATCTGCAGCATTTATTTTGACAAAAACATCCTCCCAGGATTGCAAATTTTAAATTGCATGTGAGAGGAGTAACAATTGACACAAATTCAAGAAACAGACTGAAGACCTGGCATAAAGTGCTTGTTTGGAACAAGGAGGAAAGTTTCTATTCTGAGGTTGGAAATATTGTATGAGAGCCTTTAAGTTGGAGGAGTTTGGGAAAAATGTTGAATACTTTTGAAGTAGTACTAGTCACTTCAAAGACTATGGGTGCCAAGCTAAAGAAGCATTATACTTTAATCTTCGCAATCTCTTTTTTTTTCCCTAATGAAAAAAGGATCCTTACATTTATCTCTTTATTCAGTATTCTACTTTTTTCCTCATACATTTTTCCATGGGTTTTCATTGATTTGAGTAACAAAGTATTTTAAGACAATTAGACTGATGCAAAATGTTGACAATTCCTTGACCTTTTTCAAGACTGCCTTTTTTTTTAATCCATTTATTGAAAACAAAAAGCAAAAATCTGCCAGACTGAATTGACACTCTCATCTGCAAGGTTAGATCATATAACCCCATCACTCTTGGGTTTCGTCACAACAGATTTCATTTGGTCTCCCCGGTAGCATAAGGGTGACTGAGAAAACATAGCAGTCTAAATCCAGATTGGCTAAATTGACATAATATAATCATTAACTCAAGTCTGATCAAGGTCAATCTGGTACTGCTGACTAGCACAGGAGGGCTGATATTGCCATCATGAAGCCATGCCTGCCAGCAACTGAGCTCAGATGCCATAAAAGACTTTACAGTACAACACTCAAAATACTTTGGAAGTTATGTTTACTGTTGTAGTTACATGCAAAGCTTCATTTTTACTACAAAGATTGTATTGTTACATTTTATAAAGCAGGGAAAATCTCCTTTCTCATCTTTTCCCACCATCCTTTTGCATTCAGCCATGAATTTACAAGATGTGGTATTTACAGAGAATTGAACGTCAGCTATTTTAGGATTCATTCCTTCAGCACCCATACCACTATTTAGTGAATGTGTTTTCCTGTACTTCATTTATGCAAGTCACAATTTCCTGTATTAATTTATTATTGAGAAATCTCACTTAGATTCATATTCATTTTGAGGTGATTTATGTCACTGTCTCAGTTTTCTCCTGACAAATCATTAGTGAAACACATTTCTGAAACACCAAGTTCTAAAAGACAGCAATGTTGCTTAAACAGGAAAAGAGAACATCCTGATGGTTTTCCTTTCATTTAACCTAAATTTTCTGGAAGGGTATGATACTGAAATCTACTTTATCATAGCACAACCTTCTCATCTCTAAAGAAATTCCCCAAATGCTTTAGTAGTTTCTGATCCACTTAGTTGCACATCAGCAAAGATTATAAATGTAAAAACAACTGTTAGAAGAAAAAAAAACCAGACTAAAACTACTAAAAAGGACAGAAATCATTAAAGTCTTTGTATTTTGAAAAAACACTCTAAGAGCAGACAGAAGACAATACTTGTGCCCACATATGGGTAGAAGCCACTATAAGTACCTGAGAATCCTCTTCAAGAGAAAGAATACTGTTGAATGTGACCTTACTGCATCTGTGTTTGCACACCTTCTGAAAACTTGAGGTTTCATGGATTATTTGCTCTTTAAAACAAGTCTCTGGGAAAGCCGGGTCCTTGGGTAGTGAAGTCCTAGTACACAACAGAATCTTTCCTGTTATATACAGTAATTATTTTCTCATTCTGTGATAGCTGCTGAGTTTCTATAAATCAGAAAAATAACAAGTGCCCTACCCTATACTCTCCTCAACAGAGATCTTCCTGAATCATCCCCTCTTCAGCCATACACGTATAGGCACATGTATATAAACTTTAACCTTTATATTGATGAGACATACTTGGAAACATTTCAGTATCTGACCTGGAAAACACTTTCTAGAATGACTTCATTTTAAAGTTCCCCTTTTTCTTTGCTTTACCTTGTGCTTTTTAAATGGAAGTTTTGCCATCTTTCTGTGATATAACAGGAGTATTTACTGCTGCAGGCATGATGAATAGCCCAACCCAAACTGCTGGTCATGAAGCACAGAGTGTGACAAGGACATCTGATTGCCTGGAACCAAAGCCCTGGCAGCCGTGACTGTGTCTGTAGTTCCCTGCTAGAGTGTCCTTGCTGAAGTCAGTTTTGCTGCTATTTCCTATTAGTTATGACTTTATAAACGGCAAAGTCAAAACTAAGGAGATCTCTTTGCTCAATGAGAAGCCTTAAACACATAATCACAGCTTCCTAAAACTACAAGCAAAACCTAAGCAGCATCATGGACTCAACTTTCCCTATGCTGGACCTTGATGGAGAAGCACAAAATTATTGTGAATAATTTACTTAATACGGTGGAGTTTTTTGCTCTTAAGTCTAAGTAGTTGGCATTTCAATATCCTCTGCAGATGTCTATTTTATTTGTTTATCCTTAAAAAAATCCTACAATAAAACCATAATAATTTGAATAAAAACTATATGTCACAAAGAATTTTGAAATCTACCTTGATCACACACCACATACGTATGCATATGTACATATAAATTAAAATAATCTACAAACTTGCAGATTATATGCTTCCATACATGACATGGAAACAAGCTTATGCCTCCACTGCATCTCCCCTTTTTAATAAACCAGAAAAACTCCTAATTGTAACACTCTTCACCTGCTGTCCCACAACTGTTTCTTGATACTCACTTACTGCTTTAGGGATCATGTATCACACAGTGTATAGAAAATGAGATGGGATTACGAAAACAAACACAAAGAAGGTAGCATTTGTTGCCACCTGCCTTCTATGAGCATACATCTCTTTACAATAAAAGTATTAATATGCTGGGCTCTTCAGATTTTCTAGCTCTATAGTCAGAAATACGAGACATGTTTTAGTTGGAGAGTTTGAATACAACTCAACAAAACATCTTCAGCATCTGAATTAATAACTTCACGCACCATTACATGCACACTTCTTCAAATATGAGTTCAAGTATTTTGAAAATATAAATAGGAAAAGCTGTTTATATTGGAGTACCCTGGATAAAATGTAGCATATGCTAAAATAAAATAAAGATGAATAGATCATGATGTAACATTGGATAGAAAAATGTAGAGTCCATTTCTTCCTGATAAAAGTTCCTGGGGAAAAACAAAGTTTTAAAAAAATTAGTATTTTCCAAAACTTTTCTTCTGAATTTCAAATGGGCTCACAAAACTGAAATTTACTGATACTCAAATCCTTGTCCTTTGATGCTTCTTAAAAAGAAAATCCAGCAATTGTCAAATTCCTTTGCCCATAATTTCTGTGGAGCTGAGTTCATAACTCCTGGGAAAACCAACAAAGCTCCACCAATTCTAAGAAATAAACCCATTATAAATAATAAAACTTGATCAGTTATTTAACAAAAGAAGTCAGCAAATGTAAAATCCACAGGTCCCATCACCCTAGCAGAAACAAATCTCCAACTAGCTGAATTTGTGGTGGTTATCACTGATGCAGTATGCTTTTCTCAGGTGAGTGCAAGAATTATGACAGAGGAATTAAGAAAAAAAGTCAGAAAATTTCCTCCTCAGGACCTTGCTTTCAAACAGAGTAATTCATGGCAAGGTCTAAGCATTTCTGGCTTTTCATCTTTAACTGCTCTATAACATGCATAATTATTAGAATTAATTTGCAGTATGAAAAAAAGATACCCTCAAATCATAGACCAGAGGGGGGAAATGCTCAATGGTTTTTAACTGTCTTAGACTTCCATAGAAAGACAGATTTTTTAAAACTAAATTAATTGCACTCCAGAACTCTGAATCTGTGCCATTACCTTGCTCCTCATGATTTTAAAGCTCTTGGTTTAGACAGATTATACATTCAACATGCTTGCTCCACAGAACTGATGTACAACTAAACTTTTTATAACTCTTTTTTTCTGCTAAAGAAACTTCAGTGTGAGACTGGCCACGCATTGAAATTATATGAAATGCAAACAGAGGCAGGGAGAAACAGCTGTTTTCCCAATATAGCAAATTCTTTTGGGAAATTTGTGCAGAAGGAAGCAATAAATGCATCAGCAAGCACTGACATACTGATAATTACTGCAAAGCAAAAGAACATCTGCATGCAAGAAGGAATAAAAACAACACTACAGCTAATGAAAAGAAAAATTAAAAGCAACACTTTGATGAGGAATGGAGGGGAAAAAAAATCCTTCTTTTCCTGAAAAGATTCCATATTACGAAAGAATTTAATCCTGACACATTTTTTTGCTTGATAGCTTGTGCTTTTTCTGACTGAAATAGTTTATCCCTCATTCAGTAACAGAAGCTTCCCTACTCCTTAAAAAAAAACCAAAAACAACCCCAAAAAATAATCAGGACCTGGGCAAGTCAAATTCACCTACATTTTATTTAGATCAAATGAGCATTCTAGATTCAACCTAAGACAGGCTGTGAAAATACTGTGCAAAAAAGCAATTCAAGAGGTACTACTATGTCATACTATCTGCCTGGATAACTCTGTACAAAGCTCACAGGGGAATGTAAAACAGTAAGTTAAAGTCCATGTTGGAAGGTTTGAATAAACCAGCGAGTTTACGAGGCTTTTCTCAGAAAAATAATTAAACTTTCCACTTGTAGGCTGGTTAGTGAAAAAATACCCACCTAACCTCTCTGTTTTCTTTCTGCTTTGTCTTTCCCAAAGAAAATGGAGCCAAAGGACATGAAATTGATTATTCTGAATGTGAGCTTCTATTGTAGGAACTCCTGATTTTTCATTATTTCTGGCTGCCATTAACCACCTAACCATCCCAAAAGAGCTTTTCTTAGTTTTTCTAAGCTATTTCTGCCAATATGTTTTCAGATTGGTTTGTTGGGATTTGTGTGTTTGTTAAAGTCCATAAGAAGGAATTAAGTATTTTGGAGGAGGTTTCAAAATCATCAGTAGTTTTTCATATTCTATGTCATTGTGAACTTTACAGAATCAGACTGTGAACTCATCCTACGTTTACTTCGGACTTCTTAGGATTTTAATCTCTGCATAAGTTTTTTTCCACTTTTAAAATAGTTATAAAATCTAAAAGTGATACTGGAGATATAGGTAATGTTTCTGATCCAGAGAAATTTAAACATTACTATTAGGAATATGTGAAGGGACAAAATAAGTAATACAAAAAGAACAGAAAAAGAAGAAACAGTCATGTTCATAGCTGTAACATGAAGTCTATGTTCTGAAAATGTGATTCAGAGTGAATAGTGATGATAGTACCAATTTAACCAATGAATGAAATGCTAATACTTCATAAAGGTTTTTTGCTTTAATCAGTGGGTATTTTTCTTTCCATGAGAAAAAGGATTATGCATAATTTTCATTTTAGATTGCCTTTGGAATTCTACATTTTTAAGATAATTTGCATCTCTTTTATACAGACAACACTGTCAGTCTGGAATTTTAATTTCCATGAGCAAGAGATACGATAAAGATATCACTCCCAGAACCCTGAAAACAAAGAAAAAAAAGTGAGATTTTTTGCAAGCCAACTGACTGCTTTTCTTGTCTCTTTGTCTGTTTATATTGGTAGCTCTTTCCCTGTTTTCCCTACACCTGCAAAGACTGAATCCTGGTCTTAGCTCCCAGGAACTTCTGTAAAAAGCATGATTAGCACTCTTGCAAACATCAACTGCATTCTTTTAAGCTCTAACAGCTCAGCTACATACTCCCGGTTCAGTGAGTGCATAACTGGGGATTATGCTGATCTTCACCTCAGGACCCACAAACTTTCTGCTACAAATTCAAGGAATGATGAGGCTGTAACATTGATGGGGAATGCAGTAGGAAGGAATGCACATGTTTTATAAAACACGCAAATCCATGTTAAGAAGTTTGTCACAAATTTGCTTAAGTCCCCAGTACAACTGTAAGATTAAGTTCTATTTATGTTAAATTCCTCAAAAAAAATTTATCTACTGTTGAACTTTCAAGCACTCTCACATCCTTTCCACAGCTCTGTACTACTGTCCCAAAACTGCACCAATGTTGAATTTTAAAACAGAGCATTGAAGTGTGCATTTTTAGTACAACATGAATTTAGTCACTTGTGTTAAATGTGATTTAAATTAGTTCTTTAATCACAGTTTTTTAATGTACTCAGCACAACTTAATTTCAAGAAAGTGGAATGAGAAATTAAGTACAGTATTGATTATGTTGATTAATACAGGAGATTATAAATACCTTTCTTGCCACTCTCAAAGTCAGTCCAGATATATTTCAGATGCAAATATTCAGTCAGGCTCTTCCCTCCATGCATGTTGTTGATTGTGTTAATTTCTCTCTAGTCATCACCTCCTGTGCTTCCAAAAAACACTAGGTAATGGCAGTCTTCAGGCCAAAAAAAAGGAACACAGCAATGGCAGACAGCAATGAATACACAGAGCATGTGCCAACAGGATTTCTCCATGTCAGAGATAAATGGAACCTTCTCCAGGAAAGAAAAACACCAAATCCCTGCAATATTCTCCTCATGCCGCTGTATGTCTTGCAAGTGAGCTTCCAGTTATTCAAGCAAAATCTGAGTACAACACAATTGACACCTTTGGCAATTCATTTGGTGAGGGAGTGGGATAAATCAAGGAAGTTTAAAAAAAAAAAATCTGAACTAAGCCAAATGTACAGCTGGAATATGCAGCCATACAAACACTCACAGGTTACCTGCATTGAATACTCTAATCACACAAGCTACCCTAAACACCAAGAGCTTTAGGAAATACAAACTAATCCTGTTTTCAAAGTAATTTTCAAGCAAACTTCATGAATGTGTGTGGATTGAAGGACAAAGATTTTGCCATGTTTCTTTTATTTTTTATTTGTCCAATGTTAATTAAAGGGTCACAGGAATGCTCCATAACTACATATTCATAAACTGCTAATGAGGCCTTTGAATGGAATTACTTATAAGAGCTGAGTTTTCTTCTCTTCACTTCTTCCACCTGGTGGAAGAACAGTGAAGCAAAACACTGTCATCGTTTTCATATTGGAGATTAAGCCCAGACTGACTGACTAAAATAAGGGTTTCGAAATTACCTTGTACTTTCACATTACAGTGTACATGACTATTTCTGGAATGAGTAACTAAGACAATTAAAACAATGATTAAATATGACATGCTCTAATGACCAGGTTACAATTTGTCCAACTATATAGTTATAATTTTATGATTTATTTCAGTAATGCCAGCTAATAATTGAGCAATTGGCTTTTTTTTTTTGCCTTACATGGTATTTGAAGAAAGAATTCATGGCAGAAGATTCCTTCTTCCCAGAAAATCCCACCAGATTTCTAGGGTTTTTTTTCCAAGTAAAATCTGTCTTATTTCCAAAACTAACATTATCCATGTCTTTGCAGGTAGGACAATGTGTTTCTATATACCTTACAAGTATGATTATCATATGAACTAGTCACGAGACACAGAACCAGAAAAATTCATCAAAACAACAGCTAAGTAACTGACAAATACCTTCTGTTGCAAACCTCTTTCCATAAAAAATCTAACCTTGAGGGAAGCAAGTGAAAAGTGCACTTAGTGCATTCTAGTGTCTCCCACATGTTCACAGTAAGCAAAGATTAATGTTATTTTTACCTTTCCTAACTACAGAGAAGTGAGTTGAATCCCTTTGGTAGCTAAATTAACACCACTTCAATTTTTTTGCTTTTTGCTTTTTAATGAGCATGCATACTGAGATACACAAATTACTACTCCAAATGTTTCCCTTAGCTTTTGACTTCAAAAATCTGCATTTAAAAAAAATTCTCAAGAACTCTTTCTCTATTCTTAACACTATCACTTAATATTACACTAGATAGCAAGTAAGTTTTATGTTTAGTAATACAGTGGACAATTTTTCTGTATAATACACTTTTCTTAAGTTTATTTCCCTAAGGAGGTATTTAAACTTATTCTGTTTTTAAGTATGGACACCAAGGAGCTTTAACTAGAAAATTGTAGTTAAAAAAAAAGGAAAAAAAATGAGGCAAGATGGGTATTTTTACAAATGTCACTTTAATTAGCTATGAGTATTTTTAATTTAAGTGGTCAAATCTGGTTCCAACATTTCCAATCTCAGAAATAAAATACATTATTAGTTTAAGTGTATGAAACCTCAGTTATTTAATTGCATGTTTATCTCTTTCTACACCAGGTGTTTACAATGTGCCTAGATTTACCAGGTTTGAGAATCCAGACATTTATCTAATTATTTATAGTCCAAAACCATGTCATGGTTTTGTATTGTTCTTCTGTGTTTTCATTTATTTAATGCCTCTATTAAGAACTCCTAGGGCAGTGTAGGTACCAATGTCTTGAAAATTTTAGGAATTAATACAACTCAACTGTATCATCTTCAGCTTCACCTGTTTACTGCATCTCAGCCTATGATTAATGGAGCCAATCCTTGCTGGAAGCCTGAAAGCTATTTTTTATTAATTTCCACTTTCATGTCATGCACTGAGGAACATCATATAGCCTGAAGTGCACTCCTTCTCTTCTCTTTTGCTAAGCCAGGAAGTTCAATTTTTAAAATGACCATAAAAGAAACTACCAGACAGAAAATAGAAAGTAAAGAAATAACAACGTGTGAAATGACAGATGTGATAAGGACAACAAGAAAAATCTATTGAGAAAAATCTTTTTTTTGTAAGTTTAAAGTCTAATAGTTATTCATGGCAGGAGCTGCTGCATTGCCTAAGGTCCTGTCACATAACTTTGCTCCATCAACTTTCCATGTAAAATGAAGATAGTATTTTAAAATCAGGAAAACAGAGAGCATCCTAAGCTAGACTGATAAGCTGTTTTGGTGCTTACATCCCAGCTTCCAAGTGCAGGTGCTAAAGGGAGAACACTGCCACAGAGAAGATGATGATGATAGTGGGTGCCCTGAGCAGGGTGCAGGCTGTTCCATCCCACACACTCTGCCAGATGTTCACACTCAGGAGCCTGCAGGCAGCTCCCACCTGGCACCAGGAATTACACCACGTGCCTGTGCCTATGCTTACCTTGGTGTGAAGCAGCATGTTCTCATGTGAACATTTGCTGCCATAGAAGTGGGGCACGGAATTGCTCCCTGCTAGAAAAATTCCATCCAAGCACTTAAGGCATGAATGATGGGGTGAATTTTGCCCATCAGTCCATCTGAAGGGTTGCAAGAGTATCTGCACTATGCTGTTCTCCCTTCTAGTGTCAGCACCAATAAATGGCATTTTCATTCAATACTTTATGAGTCTTGAGTGCCTTTTGTAGTGAAATCTGTTTCAAGCACTACCCTGGTGCATTACACCAGGCCTAGCATTCTGGGCACTGAATTACAGTTTTGAAAATGAAATGACAGTCAAGAAAATTAAAAAAGAAACAAAACAAATTACAAAAAAAACCCAACACAACCCATGGTGAATTCATGCATTTCAAACATGCTTTACAATGCTCATAGAGAAATAAGTGTCTGGCTCATTAAAAGCAGAAATAAATCCAGACTGACAAAAAAATAAAAATAGAAACATGAATTCAAGTATCATATCTGAAAATTTCTTTTGGTTCTATTTTTTTTAACCTATTTTTAGCTTGCTAATATCTGCAATGACAGTGGCTTTGGATATATTGTCTTATGTATAATTGTTTTTCTAGACCTGTCATTTTTAAATAGGAGGAATCCTTTTGTTGATTTCTATCAGTGCTTTATTAAAATAATGCTTTACATGTTATTACCATTGTCTTCCTGCCTTAGAATATGTAACTAAGGTCAAAACTGAAACTGAAACTAGATTGTTACTTATCCAACCATGGTATTTTTATTTTGCAATTCTCTGACTGCCTTTTTGGAAGGGTGGGCTGTATGCTGGGGAGAGATAGGAACTCAGCTGATATATTATTTGTAACAGTAGTTTAAACAGAATAAATATTTTTTTCCACAGTGTGGCAGCAAAGCCTTTCAAGAGGAAGAATTGACTTGTCTCAAGAAGATCTTGCTAAGTCAGTTGAAAATTCTGAACAGCTGAAATCAGAGTCCATAGATTCCTTGTCCCCAGTGAATCAGATTCTGTTTGCAAGACTAATTCTCTGCTCTAGAATTCCAAATCACTGCAGAGTCCTTTTTATTTACTTTACCACAGTCACTTCTTTTTAATATTCCCTTTTTCCATAATAAAAGTTTTGAAATGCAGAACAGTTCACCAAAATGTTGAATGATGCTTTGCTGTGTATACAACCATGCTGCAGACCCACAGGAAAAAATGTGAAAGAAACTTTCTCCTGTTATGCCTGATAGGAAGAACTTTGGAATATGCAGGCAGGCAGTAAGTGTTCTGCAGCCCAGCAAATGAATCAGATACAGAAATGGCAGAGAACCCTCAAAGGCAAATTATGTTAGTTTTTTACTTCCCAATGCCTTGCATCTGTGTCTATGTGTGTGCAAATGATCAAGACAGAAGGCAGATGGAATGAAATATAATTCCTGAAGAATTATATGTGACAAAAGCATTCACAGCCCAGTCTGTAATCCTCCAGATTCAGAATCACTTCTTAAAAAAGGAAAAATCATGACCACATTTGTATTTTCTACAGTTAAACATCTCTGACTGCAGCAGTGTTCCACAGCCATTTTCCCTCACATTTAAAACAAATTAGGGAACAGAGCACTTTTCATCCCTTCCATTCTCTACCCTTTCTTACTGGGTACTGCTTGTCTTCCTAACCATGTTCAGGTTGTCTAATTTTGAACAGAGCAGGTCTACTTTCCTCATCAGTTGAGTTCGTACCTTCTCATAACGCTACTGGTTCTTTCTTGCTTGAAGACAAAGGCTGAAATTCTTTCCTATAGTTTCTTAAAGGCTTAAGAGAAAATTGTTGCTGTTTTGGAAAAGGCAAGACCTTTTTTTTCTAGGAAAATCAGTTATTCGTTTAAGTACATTTCAAAGGATTCATCAAGAAAAAGACTTTGAAAATAATCAGAGATTTAATTATGGCTATACCTCCTAAGCAAAGCTAAGTAGTATGGCTGATTTGTTTTCTGCAGTAGACAATGGAAAAATAATTACCTTTTAGGAAATTATGTCTAATGTGAAAAGGTCTGAAAATATAGTAGTGTTTGCTTTAAAATCAGTTAATTAGAACTAGTCTTGCAGATTATCCTATGTGACTGGATTTGGATGATTGAGACATCTGGCTAAATCTGTATCTATAGTGTAACTCATTAATGAAATTACTGGAGGATCTCTTAAAACATTTGTGTGCCCAATATAAACACACATGTATGTACTTTCGTAATGCATCTGTTGGGAGAACCTAAATCTTATTATGCTAAATTTGGATATACAGAATATCAGGCAAGACAAAACTGGATAAGAAGTATCCCATTAGAGAGGTTCATTTCTCCTATGGGACTTGCTGACTTATGATTTAAATATACAGTGATAAATTACTTCTGTGAAAGAGTCTAATGGTGTGTATCAAAAAGAAGAACCCATTAAATTCTAATATTTAAATCTGTGGGAGGAAATAAATATTTGTCTACATCAAAACAGTCTTGAGAAAATGTGAAGATTTTTTTTAAATTAAAAAATAGCAATTTCTTTCAACTTTCATTATCAGCAATGCCTGTAAACAGAGAATGACTCATAACATCAATCTTTTAAAAATTATTTTATTGTTATTGTCATATACTGGTAAATCAATATTGACTTCCTGGCTTGTCACCCTGCTTTATCTTTGGTAATGGAAGGAGTTGTTTTATCAGTATAAATCAAATTTATCTATGCTTTGCTATGGATGACTTTTAAGTTCATTTACTATGAAACTACTGGCACAAGATCATCCATAATCACCTCTTAACTTCAATATATTGTAAAATATTTCAAATTAATTTCAGAAATGTTTAATGAAAGCGATTAAAGGAACAGAGCATTGTAGCTGCCTGCAGCTACGACATGACCTATGGATTTTAAAGCAAGGTACTACCTATATTCAAAAGTTCATTATTAATGTCAGAAATTCACAGTCATTTAGTATAATTTGAAACAGACATTTTTAGCTAAATTTTTTTTAGGTTTAGCGTAAGTTAAATGCTGTACTCTGTTGAATCTCTGCATTTAAGAGGAACGAGGAAGAATATATGGCCAGTGTTATACAAGGATACCACTGATTGCTTCTACTGCTTACAGAACAGAGTGGCAATGACACATACAAACACACAAATAAACCTGCTACATAGTTGCCTATATTTCACAAACAGAAGCTGGATTGATTGATTGATTGATTGATTGATTATTTCCTGAGTCCACTAACTGCTGCTTCATTTTGCTGAAATAAAGGAGACTATAATCTTGCATGAATTCCTGAAAGTACAAGCAATGATCCTAAAAATACATGAAAGAAAATTTATGAGATAAAATGTAATATGACCACGCCAAAATTCTATATATAGTAGACTATTTCACTGCAAAATATATTCACAGAAATTGAAAAACCCCAACCCTAAAATCACCACTTCAGTAATTACCTAGCTTGGTCACAGAGCTGAATATCAACTACTCAACATGTATGGGCCACTGAAGTGGAAACTGCTTGAACTTAATGAGCAGTTAGAATAGGCCAGAGTCAAAATTGGATTAGATTGTTTGGATTAGAACCATGTAACAGCATCTTTTTTTGCTACTGCTTTTAGTTTCCACTCTCCAGGAAGGCAAACTTAATCTGGCATTGAGATAAAGTGAGGCAGGTATGACAGCAATGCAAGCTCATTAGGGAAGTGAACTAATTGATGTCTCAGAGCTCCATGCTCCAGCAACTGGTTTAAGTGTAGCCAGCTATTTTTACACTGTAACAGAGTCACCAGGATAAACATTTATATCTCTGCAGTCTTTAACCACACTGGCCCTTTTATGCTTTCAAAGAGTACCAGTGAACCTGTCCCTCATGACCAACTACATGCTCTGGTGAGCCCTTCCTTGTCACACAGGGGAACAGCTCCACAGTGTTCCCTTAACAGTCAACTTAGAAATACACACAAGTGTAAGAATCAGACTTTGATGTTTAGTTTATTCCTAATTTTTTCCTTTCCTTCCCACCCACTAGAAGTTTTGTGATTACTTAGGTTCAGGGAAGGGAAGTTCACTGAAAAAAAATACTTCCATTTCAAATTCATAGATTAAATTCACTTATTAAAAATGGGCTTATCTTGCATAAGAACGAATTAAAGTCTACCTAGAGAGAAGAAATTAACAGAATTACAGGGTCTTGAAAAAAATTACAATACTTCTAGAAAGGGAAGAAAGTTCCACAAAGCGGATGTGATGTCTTAATCAAGTTTAAAAGTATTTTTATATATATACACATATATATAATTTGTCTGTTTGCACACAAACACAGAATATTTTATTGTCTGACGCTGCAGCACATTTAAAGTATTTTTAAAAAACTACCCATGTATGGTTTATAGAGTTATTATGATTTTTCTAACCAATTTCACAACATGCAAAATAAAAAATGGAATGGCATAGAGATTAAAAGTAAGAAAAAATACTTTGAGAGTATTAGAGACAATTATAAAAACAAAGCTACAGTTAATGAACTAATACTGACCTGTTATCTAGGAACATTACTAGACATATATAAGTGCACTATCCATATATGCACTCTCTGTGTCTATGTATGTATTTTATTTGCAATAATATGTTTCTGTTATATGGGTTTAGGAGATACTGTGAAACCATAGTTTTCATGAAACCATAGTCTCATAGGTAATGTCACCACTTATTTGTTCCTAATTGCACAGTCAGAACATCTTCACAGAAGAAATGAGGCCATATTATTTTAGCCATATTTAGTTAGTTGTCCCTGCCTTGTTTTCTATATATCCTTCAGGGATATAATGGATCCAAAACCATCATTCCATGGGGCCTTTCTGTTTGCTTTTATAAGCTCATGGAATAAATGGTGACTTGGCCTGTCAATATAGAGTATGGAGGCTGAAAATCAGATTAGATGCAAGAAGACCAAATGTATGAGTCAAAAATGTACTTAACACATATCCAGCAAAATTAATGCCTTTGCACCTGAAAAAACAAATATCTATATACATCTGTAGTTACAGAGATGCTACTTAGTAGAAAACTAGAACACAACCTTCAAACACTCAGTTCACTCATGGCAGCGCCTTATTCCTACATGTTTAAAAACTTCGGTTTCTTACAGATGTTTAAGCTACTTCAGAGTTATTGAAGAGATAAGAAAAACTGGGATATTACAATGTTTACTGGTTTTATGGTATCTTATCTCCTAGAAAAATCTAATGACACCTTTACCTATTTATTTATTTATTTATTCATTCATTTATCTAAGAGCAAATGAACAGTAAATACTTAAAAAAATAGAGGTCTGTGTTCATCCTCAAATAATAGAACAATGAAGTTCATGAAAGCCAGGAATATGCATGGGTTTTGTGAATTTGGAGGGGAAAAGGTACTACGAGTACACTGGAAAGCAAGAGTGTGCCAAACATTAATTAGTACCTTCACGCTCAAAGAGGAAAAAAGCCATAAAAGAAATTAAGTAGTTTGCTACAGCTGTGCCAAGGCTTTTGAAGAATTCACAGAACCTCTGATGTCTGAAACACAGATCCAGTTTTGGCAGAAGATTACTTGGGGCTGCAATGTGGTCTCCAGCTGAGGTTAAGGGATGCTTATCCCTTGGAAAACAAGCTCCATGTGACCTGGATGAACCATGCAGGGCCGACACTTCAGTTTCTCCATGCCACATTAAAGACTTCCCAGGGGTTTATAATAAAGCAGGTATTCATCTCAACATGGGCTGTGATACACAAACACCCCCTGGCTCATCACCAGCCCCTCTGCAGCCCACCTGCCTCATGATTAAAGTGTCCGTGTTTTGATCCCATGGCAGGTGTGCTTCCAGTCACATGAACACTCCCATAGGAAAAAGGGCAGCTGGGAAGGACCTGCAGGTCACTGGAGTGACTCATCCAGCTTTGTCCCTTGTCACTGACTTCTCCAGTACTGAGCTAACCTGACTTGGACAACCCATCTGTCTCCTCTGAAGTGCAACAGCCAAGCTGCTTTCATGCTGTGTTAGGAAAGAATATCAGAGGGGACATATATTGATAAAGTATTTGCAGCTCAAATAACACAAGTTTGTCACCAGAAGTGGCATATTCACTTATTCCATGTTTATTCTCGTTTAAGAGAGTTCAACTCCCAAATACCTGTATTACCTTATGAATACTAGTACGTATTAGTGAAAATAACTAAAACTTCCTTCTCAGAAAACTGTGATTTCTGCAGAAATTCATAGTCAATCCTTATTTTCTTTCTCCGTCTCAGCTTCTGACACTCAGACCAGACCATTTGCCATAGACTCATGAAAGCAAAGACCCAATCACACCACCTTCATTTGAGAGAAGGAGTGCAGGGTACTGTATTGCTTTAAAGCATTTTTAGTCTAGTGCTGATCACAGTGCTGTCAAAAAAGTGCTTTATTTATAGCAGGCTGCTGATTCTGTCTGAAATTATTCCTATCTCACAAATTATGCCCTGTGACTGGCTTTGTTTTGGGAAAACACGTCTGCATAATTGATAGTGGAATGCAGGAAGGTGCTAAAAACTATCAATTTCTAGTGTCAAAAAGCATTTGAGGCTGAAACATGCTGCTTAATGTACTGGAAAGATTATCTGATACATACTGAAAATTTTCTAAAATCCTAACATGCATCAAATAAAGGATATAGTTAGAAATATGATTCCATATTATAACTGGTAGAAGAATTAAAATTATTTGTAGCTATGATCCAATTAATGTTTAAATAGGGGATATTTCAAACTCAATCTTTCACATATTGAATACTTCTTTAATAGTAGGGACCTCATCTTTTTCTGCAAAGATACAGGAAACTTCCTTTTTGAATTATTAAATGCTTTTGAATGCAGCTAAGGTTCACAAGTCTGACAGTCTGATGAATCTTGTGACTATGTTGCATTACCACAAGACTAAAGATCCTTGGCAGTCTGATAAAAAATGAACTGCTTTTTCTTCCAAGCAGAAGGATAAAATCTGGCAAAAAATTAGATAAATGAGTAATTGTTAATGTTCCCATTTTTCACATGGATTTTTATCCTGCAGCAATTAGCACCCTCTAACACCTAAGGTAAAAAAACAGCATTATCTCTGGATTTTGAATTCAAAAACTAATCGACATTAATGACTGTAAATTAACTCATATAACAGAAAGGGATATGAGGAAGGTCCCTAATTCCATAATTTTAACAACTAAAATAAAAGATACTAATTTTCTGACAATTTTTACCGGGAAAATTACTGTTCTTCCCACAACAACAATAATTTTAGTGTCAGTATTGTACATGTAGTCCCTACACTGCAGATAGACTGGCCAGTATGGCCACATACTGCTCAAAACATTCTGATGTAGAATTAGCAGTTGTTTTTATATGTGTACTTACATTGTTTTGAAATAAAATTCTGTTTATTGAGCTTAAGAAACTACTGTGTTTGTGACTGAAACCACATGTAGGTCTTTCTGTGATTTTGTAGCAATATCCAAGCCCCACTCACTATTTAATCTTGCCATCTGTGGTAGAAGAGCTTCTCTGGCAGAGGGCTCTGGCCTCACCTCTTCTGTTTAGTCAGGGTTTTATTCTACCATTAGATGGAAAAGAACTTCCAATTTCTCTGTCCTTTCATGTAGAATTGCAGCTACTTCTTTTCACTTTATTTTTCACTTGCCAGGTAGAGTCTTTTATTTACACTAAGTGTTCTTTCTTTGTTCATTTAGCTAATCCTAACAGAGTACAAAAGTCTTCTATATCAGAATTAGGTGTGCTCCAAGGGGGAAAGACAATGTTGTAGTGGAAAATAAATGGATCAGCTGCCCAGAAATACATGGGCACTTGCCAATTTTTAATTGGCTGTGAGGACACAAGTGGGGGTAGTGTGAGAGTTAATTACAATACCCCTGGGGAAAAAAAGAGAACAAAAAATAAGAGAAAAGAGTAGAATTAAACAGAGGGAAAATGAAGTCAAGAAAACTAAGTGTTTGAAATGCAGAACTAACTGCTCAGGTTTTGTTTTTATTAAGTATTGGACTTATATTTATAAGTATGGGATAGAAGTTCATGGTATTAATGTCATACTATTCCAAAGCATTTACTCACCAGGAAAGAACAAAACAGCTGAGAAAACATTTGTAGATGCCTTATACCTTTGGAAGGAGTCTATAAATACTGCAGAGCGCTGAGAGAAAGCACACAACCATTTTACAACCTAGAAATATTGCTGCCACCTGAAGGGAACATTGAAATAACTCTAAGAAGGTCAAGTGTCTACATGTTACAGACACGGAAGAAGAAAGGGAACAACAGAGAAACGAACAAACCAACCAGTGAACCGACTATTTGGCCCTGTAGAGACCCAAAAGTTTTAAAGGAGCATGTAAAAACTGAGAAATTTCTTAGCCTACAAGGGGAAGTCTTGTTGGGAGGACAGCTGAAGAACTGTGTCTGACGCATTGAGTTCTGGTAGCTTTCTTCAGACAAAAACCATGTTTATGCACTCTTGACATTCTCTTTAGGAGAGTGTTCTACTCAGTTTTCAGACTGAAAATTTGCAGGAAACTAAGTTTTTGATGGATGAAAGGGTACGAAGATCTACAAAAATGACTTTTTCATCAGCAAATTTGAAAGGCACAAGTAGAGGCTGTGATTGGAAGACAATAGCTCTTGAGTTACAGCTAAATGCACATAAACATAATAAGCATAATAATCAATATTACATTATGTCCATAAGTAAAAGATGCTTTGCAAAAAGTTCATTGTGCATGGCATGGCCAAGTAACACCTAGGTTGACACTGTAACCAACAGGAATGGCAGAACAAAGATCCTAATGTGGGCAAGTCAGATGCCTGACATAGCATTGCAGGGATGTCCTAATGGCTAGCAAACTTAATTAAGACTCTGCAAGAATGCAACTTATTGGTCAAAAGTATCAATGACTAAGTTTCTTTGGGAATGAAGAAAGAATGGCAGAGCTTTATGAGGCAAACCACGCAACTGGAATATTGGTATGGAATAGTCACTTGTTCAGCAAGCTCTCTCAGTGGAAAAAAACGGCAAATGTTGTCCTTAGCTTCAAAAACACATTTAAATGTAAAAAAATAGAGAAACAGATTTAAAAAATCAGTTTGTTGAAACTCTTGTGGAGTGGATACAAACCAAAAAAGGAAAAGACCAAATGTGCTAAACTGTGCCAGAAAGTGAGGACTACATCTCTTTCTTCTGGCAGAAAATGTTGGTTTTTGTGAATGAGAAACCTGAAAAACCTATGAAGGAGATATGATGGGACTTTTAATACTCAGATATCACATGTTAAAGCTAAGACTTGTCTGAATATCACTCTGGGAGCAAACTGTCATTTAATTCAAGGCATTTCATTCGAGACATTACTATGGACAGGTTATTTTAGTTTTGGTAATAAGAGGAAAGAATGGATTAACTGCATCTTCTGGGGAATGCAGACAAACTGATTTTTAGGAAAGTGAGATGTAACAGCTACAGAAATAAAATAGAAATACCCTCCAATCACCATCAAACTCAACAGATTTCAGAAAACTCTGTAGAGTCTTTAAAGGTTGATTAGAAAGATGACTTGAAGATCAACATGTGCAAGTACACTGGCAGTTTATGCAGGAAGGTTACATTAAATGCACAAATTGTACCAAAGAACAGAAAGAGTTGTTGCACTTGAAAATCCTCAACAATTGGCTGTCAAAAAGTAATCCTACCAAAAAAACCCCAAAACCAACCAAACAAAAAACCCAAGGTCATAAAACAAAGGAAGAATATAGAGAAAAAGGATATAAAACAGAACTGAAGTATAAAGTGAGTTTCAAATTGCAAGAGGCAAAATGAACAAAAAGAATAATTAAAAAATATCCAATAAAGAAAATAAATTTTAAAAAATAAAATAAGCAGGTCAGTGGTAGCAGAAAGGGAGAGAAAACAATGCAGAGAAAGGTAAAATGTAATTATCTAATATCTCCTTCACACCAGCCTTCAAAAAATGGCAAATCTAGACAAGCCATTCAAAAGCATTTAAGAGGAAAAAACTGGATTGCGGGCTGAAGTATAAGAAGAATATGTTAATGAATATTTAGGTAAGATGGATGTATTCAAATTGGCTGGTCTCAATTAAATTCACCTTAGAGAGACTGGACAGCAATTTCTGAATCACTAAAATTATCTTTATGAGCTTCTCGAGGACAGGGGAGGTCCCAGAGGACCAGAGAAGGGCAAATATAGCATTTGTCTCTTGACAAAAAGGGAGTGCTGATAGAATGACAGACAATCAGCCTAATTCTGAATCATGGAGAAATTCTGCAATAAACTACTCAACTACACTAGAAGTATCCACAGAATTTGCAGAATAGATCCTTCTTATTGCAAACTATAATCCTAAAAAGAAAAACAAATCCACACAAACTAAAAATACCAGAACATGTTTTTTTTGTCAATCAGGTACAAAAAATGTTATATGGTAGATGGCCTGTGGCATAGAGAAGGTATGGCAGTTCACAAAAGACAAAAGTAAAATATGTGCTTCCGGCATTTATGTGCCAGGAGAGATAAACATGGTCAACATTCTTCAACAGAGAATACATACACAAGAATATGGCAACAATTTATGGGAAGTCACTTTTAAAACTGACCAGGAGAAACTCTCTAATTGTCAAGGAGAGGCAGCAGTTAGAGAATAAAAGGTTTTTGCCCCAATAATAAACAAAGCTTTATAAATTGATTTAAATTAACAGAATAACTGCATACTCTCTGCAGGCCAAAAAGGGCCTCAGATGAGCTCACACAATTTTAATGCTTGGACAGAAACCTTTGGCAATTATCTACTCCAGTCTCCTACTGGATGAAGAACCAGCCTCAAAGATTAATCCATCTTCAAAGTTAGGTCAGTGTAGTGGGTTGAGTCTGGCCAAACACCAGTGCACTCATTAAAATTATTTATTTATTTTCTTCTGTGAGATAAGGATTAGGAGAAGGGCAAAACAGGCTCAAATCTTTAAAGGTTATAAAGAAAATTTTTATGTATATATGTATGTATAAATGTGTGTGATTAGAGTTAGAATAATAAGCCAACGATATGGGAATGTCCTAGGGTGACTTTATGATGCTGCATCCTTGCATCCCCAACAGTCTGCTCTACTTTACTGCCAGATACAGAGGAAGCTGTTAACAAGTTCCTCACAGAGAGAATTTCTTCCGTGGCTAATTTTTTCTCTTAACCAAAAACTGAGCTATTTTCAAACCACCACAGTCAGGCCACCCAGGGATTGTCCAGACAAGTTCTGAAAATCTCTCAGGATGAAGATTTCAGTCTTTTTGGGCAACCTGTTCCAGCAATGATCACCCTTAGGGCTGAGACATTTTCTTATGATGACACAGAATTTTCATTGCTGTAGCTCTGGTGGATGCACAAGTCTTGCTCCATCTCCCTTTAACCAGCCCTTAGGTTGTACAAGCTATCCATCAACTTTCTCTTGTTCAGGCAAAAAAAGGCCTCTCAGCTCTCTCAGCTGCAATTCAGACCCTTAAACACCTGGTTGTTCTCAGCTGAACTTGCTCCAGTTTGCCAACCTCTCTATTGCACTGCAAACCCCAAAGCTGGGCACAGCTATGGGCAGCACTCATCCTCTATTCTCACAGAGCAGGGGGAGCTCTGCTACAGGACAAAGAGCCCAAAACACAGGAAAAGCCAAGTCTTTCTCGCATTTTTATACCTGATTTCATGTGCTCTTGAGATGAACATGTTCCCAACCCCAAATTCAGTCAAAGGCTACAAGGTGGACAATCACTCCCAGTTTTACTTAAGTTCCCCTGAGGGGATCAACATCACAAATATTCATAAATTCAGCAAATGCATTTTTAAGTAGTGAAGAAAATCACTGAGTTTTAATCACTTTATTGTCTCCTGTGTTTCTCTAGACAAGCACAGGAGAAGCTATCTCAGATAAACTGCTGATTCAGGTTTTTTTCTTCTTTCTCATGTTAAGAAAAATAAAAATATCACACAATAAAAAGAGCCTCTCTCTTGTACTGCCTCAGACAAAGCAGGGCAGCAAACTTCTAGTAAATTCCCAGATCAGCACAAAGAAGTCAAGCAAGACAAGTTTTGCTTGCAAAGTGTGTCCCACAGTAGGTCTGTTGAGTGGCAATGAGCCTTCCTTCAGCTGCCAGAAGACTGAATTCACAGTAACCTTTCTACATATATGGTTGAAGTATTAAAGTTCATGGTGCATGACTAAAGGAAAACCAAGTACTCCCTATTTTTAGACTCTGTCTCAGAGGTTCTGCCTATATTCTTCTGCCTACATTTTAAACTTTTTTGGCTCTAAAATGCATGATTTTTGGCAGAGAAACAAGCCAAAGTGAAAACATAGCTAAATATTACCCAGTGCATCTTCACAAGTCATGATCCATGTAAGCACTCTTAATAATGCATAAACAAATTCTTTGCAGTTCCTTTGTAAAAGCCAAGGAAAGAAATCTAGAAAAGCCATATGGATTTGGAACTTTCATGGTTTGAAAACCCCACACTCTAAGACACAATCAAAGCAGTCAGCTTTGGCCCTTCTCTAAAAATTCTAAGAAGTTGGACAATTCAGCCCAATGATATTTTTATAGAGGAACAGAAAATTATTAAAATTCTTTCTGTTCATCTCCTAGCACAGACTGCAGAAGATGTAACCAGGTTTATATCCAGTTTCTAAGATGGGTATTCCTCCTCCACCCATGACTCCAGAGCCAGCACAGGTCAAGCCCATAACTTAAGAACTTTTGCACTGGGGTAGGGCAAATACACCTCCTGTATTTAGCATCCTGTAGATGCCTGGAGAAGACTAAAAATGTGGTATTTCTTTTAATATATCCTTGATGTTTTCAGCCAGGGCCTTCTGAGGTAGAGGCAAATTTCCTGCATAGTTGCCTTGTTGGATTTATCTTCCATGAATTTGTAAAATGGTGTTTTTGAATCCTTCTAAGTTTTGGCCAAAATCAGTATCGTCTGCAAGCTGATTATATGCAGTGTGATAGGTACACCTCTGGCATGTTCTGAATCTGCCACAGGATAATTTCACTCCTCATACCTTAATAATGAGAAACACTGAACCTCTTTATGTCCCTTCACGCCACTCACTTTCATAACCTCCTATCTCATCTCCTGCCTTCCTCCTCATTAGTCATTTTTTGCAAGGCTGAAGAGACCTGATCTACTTAGACATGTCCTTGTACTAAACCCCCTCCATACCTTTGATCATTCATGCTCGTTTTTTCTGTACCTTTTCTAGCTTTGTTTTGTCCTTTTTGAGACACTGGAACAGCATACAGGAATCAAGATAAAGGCAATAGTTTCATACAGAGATATAATGATATTTGTTTTTGTTCTCTTTTCCTTTCCTAATAATTCTTAATGTCATATTTGCTGTTTTGATAGGTACTCAGCACTGAAGTGACATTTTCAGAGCACAACCTATTATAATGTGCAGGTCTCTTTCTCCAGCGATAAAAGCAGGAACATGGCACACCACCGCGGGTATAATGGCAGGGCTGTGTTTTACATGTACATTACTGCACATTTATGACTACTAACACCTTATAACCCATTCATTCAACACTTTTCTGCAATTCTTCAGTGTTGCCCTTTTGCCCTATAGGGAACTTCTCCCTCGCTTACTCCCTCCTTTTGCTGGGATTGTGATAGCAGCAGTGGGGATGAGATTTAGATTTAAGGAGCTCACTGGAAAAAACCCCAGTAGTTTATAATCCTTACACATAAAAATTGGAAACCACTCTAGTTTTTCTGGTAATATGAGCTATTTTTCCACCATTTGCAATTATGAAACAAAGTATTAAAAAGCAGGTTTGAGGGTTTTTTAATTAAAGGCAAAAAGAATTATCTGAGAGATAAACAGGAGGATGAATACCTCCTTAAGTATAACTACCTCAGTAATATTTCGCAGGTATTTCCTTTTTAGAATCAGCCACATGTGAACTACTTCTGTAGAAGTATTCTGTAGAATACTTTAATCAATGTCTAAATCTTTCTGGCAGAGAAGTGCTATAAAGATCATTTGATCCACTAATTTAATTTGTATGAGTAAGGCCCCTCTGCCTGCTGCTCCTGTTAGCCCTAACATGCACCTCTCCCTCCACCAACAATTTCTACTGCTCACCATGCTTTGAACTGTGATTTGCTTTGATAATATTGCCCATTTAGTTAATTCCAGCATTTTTGACAATGTTGCCATTTCAGTTCCTTGAATATTGTGTGCAATGTAAAGAATCGAACAGATTCTCATTTAACAGGAGGCATTAAGATGGTTTTACTGCTCTTCTAGAAAGGACTACCCAACCAGTCTTTTCAGCCTTTGCTCTCTCATTCTAAATGAGACTAAGTTTAAGGAGATCTAAGACATACCAATACCATTCCTTTTCATCCTATTGTAAGCACAAAATTTTCTGATGATATAGCTTCTTTTAAAAGCAAAACAAACAAAAATTCCCAGCTCTACTTGTCCTGTAGATCCTCTGTAAGGTTTTCTGCTCCTTTTACACAGGGAACAATCCTTTTAGTGTTTCTTCTTATGCCTTTATCAAGTTATTTTTCAAGACTTGATCAGAAAGTTGTAATATATTTTACAGTTGGGCAGAGTGTTTACATTTTTCTAGTTTCCTTTCTTGGACCTTCTGAATACTGATTTCCTAGTTAGTAATACATTTGACCCTTCAATTTAATGACACCTTTCATTTCTTCATTGAAATCTGTTTTGATATTGTAGCGGGAATTTTCACTGAAACTCTAATTTGATGTTTCAAAATTAAAATTATCCCCATTACATCCAAATGTATTTTACCCTTAGGAACTGTTCTTTCAATTTCCATTCTTTGAACTCCTCATTTTAACACAGACGATTTTTTCAAGTTAGGCAGTAAAATAATGAATTCTGCTGTTCTTATCACAATACTGAATCTAATTACAGTGACCTAAAGAGTTGGAGAGTAGCTTTTTGACTAACATTTTGAACTGGATCCTGTGGACTCTTGCAAAACTAGCTTTAAAATGTCCTCTTCTCTGAGCAGCTGTTTCATTCAACAGGCACTTGTGGATTTTATAAATTTACATGTGGAATCACATTTAACCCATCTTCAAAGCGGATAATGACATTTTTCCATTTTAATTGTATTTTATAAGTGACATATTCTAGGACATACTTTGCTGAATATGTTTCTTAAATTCAGATCCTAAACTATTAAATTTATAGCTAAATACTAAATAATATAAGGAATTACTATTCAAAAATTCTTCTTAATTATGTCACATATCCTCCTAAAAATGGATGGAAGATGAATAAGGCATAATGAAATAGTAGCAATATTTTTTTCTTTAAATTCAAAAAACCTTTTAAAACTCTGACAGTACAGTTTTATGTTTTCATCTCTTTTATCGTTTCTTCCTTTGTCCCAGTCAGTTTCTGCCTTTTTCAGACACCACTCTTCTTTTAATTCTGTAGTTAGTTTGAAGTTTGATTTTCATATTCCCATTAATTAAACCAGGAGTAAAGCAAGGAAACTCACAGGAAGGCCAGAGCACTAAGCAGCCTATATCCACAGGCAGCTTGTTCCAGTATGGGCAGCTGTACTGACTGAAAAAAAGAAATTCTATAAAAATACTTAGTTTGAAAGACACATTCTTTGACAAACATTCTTGTCTGTTTAACAATGTTTTCTGAGAGACTGCCACTTTCCTATTAAAAAAAAAAAAAAAAAGCACCTAGAGGACAAAACCACATTTTTTAAGGAATATGGAAAATCTGTCTCTTCTTTTTTTCTCCTTCATTAGTGAAAGAGTCATAATTTTATCGAAGTAGGTCATACAATACATTGAGAGTCATGGCATCAGAAAAATGTCTGTACAAAATTATCACAGACCTGATTCCTATCTCTTGCTTTTAGGACACATGGAAAGGGAAGGTTTGAAAGAGTTTAATATTAGTAACTTAAGGCATTTTTCATTAAATGCTCCATGAGATAAACTCCTTGGTAAATAAAGAAAGTGTGAAGTATTGAAAATTATATAAACCTTGTTAAAATGTGGCAAACCAGAATAGAGTTTTGCTTAAAGTATGATTTGCATGCTACAAGAACACAAATCTTAAAAAAAAAAAGTTACAGAAAGGTAAAAATACTCTTAGCTGTAATTTTGTCATATTATCCTTTAAAGTTTAGTTTCATCATTTTCATAAAGAGTGGTGAATGAAGGGATAGTTTTACACATCAGTGGGACTGAGTAACATATCCAGGGATGGGAGAAGTTGAAGTTCAGATCTCCATTAACCCAAGATTTCAGCCCAAGACATTTTAAGACAAGTCATTTCCACCTCCTGTTACACAAGGGTTAAGAAACTGAAGGCAGCAATTGGCAGTTTTTTCTTTTGCACAGAAAAGTAGTGTGCACATCCCTCATTCTGGCATTTGGTTCAGGGACTTTTGGAAAATAGATGCCAACAGCAGCTCCTCATTCTTGTAAAGGCTTCTGAATTTAAGCCAGGGTTTTTTCTGAATGTATAAAAGAGAAGCCCTGCCATTTGAACACACATATTCATCCATTGAAAAGGCTAAAACCTTTCCTACTTTTGCTTGAGTTGATTCAAATGCTGCCCAAACTAAAAATACACATTTAAAAAAATTATTTACATCCCAAAATATTTTTTATCACAGCAATGAAGACTGGATATGCAGCTGTAAATGACATGGGAGATTTACGTAACCTTAGAAGCCTAGTCTGTCAGTGCTCACCTGGTATATCCATGACTGATGCTCGGAAAGAACAAAGCATTGTGGTTCACAAAACACCAAGAAGATATAGACCCATATGTCTGTATGATCCCACAGGAAAAGAAGATAAGAAGGTAAGAAGGTAAAAATTATCAAGTATCATTTTAGTCAAACAAAAATGTAAATACCCAGTTTAATAAAAATATTTAAAAGCTGTGTCTGTAGTCTTATGTGCATATCCTCAGGAAAAATGTAAGTAATCCCTATAGGAGGCAAAACCAACATAATACATTGAAGTATAGCTCACAAAGGATAATAAATCTCAAATTTTTTGCTTCAGAGAATCTTTATGTGTAATGAAAAGGTGTATTTCTGTGTCATCTCTCAACATGTCTCTGGAGTTACTGAAAATGTAAAATAGTTTGACCTCACTCAAAATAAATAAATAGATCATGTGACTTAAATGCTCTCGAGGGATGAAGCATTCAATAACGTCATTGAAGAATCAAACAGTCACTGCAAAACAGATCAAGTTGCAAGTGGGACTTACTCTTCACTCTTAATAATGACTGAGAAAAGAGGAAATATTCATGAAAATATCTGCTCTTCAGCACACTTTTCCTTGCAAAAAATACATGTACTGAACAAAAAAAAAAAACCCAAAGCAAAACAAATGGGTTTTTTAAAGTGTAGAAAGGACCTTTTGAGGTCATCTAGGCCAAGCCCCCTGCAATGAGCAGGGACATCTTCAACTTCATCAGATTGCCCAGCGCCCCATCCAACATGGCCTGATGTTTCCAGGGATGGGCATCCATCACTTCACTGGGCAACCTGTGCCAGGGTCTCATATGCTCAACAAAAAAAATTCCTTTCAAGTATCTTGTCTGACTCAGTCTTCTTTCAGGTCAAAACCACTGTGCCTTATCCTGTTGCCACAGGCACTATTGTATTTGCACTTATATATCTATATCTGAACATAGACATGGATGATTTCAAATCTAAGTAGCCATTTATCTTCTAAAAGGCAAATGAACTTGAGAAATATTTTTAAAAAGCCCAAAACCTAGAAAACAAATTTTAAAAAGGATTTTCCCAATAGATACAGAATAAATACAAAATAAAACTGAAGGCAAATAATGCCTTCAGTTTCAATTTCTAGCAGAAATATAAGGAGGATAGAGAAGGGCAAAGAACATGATTAAAGGTAAGGAATGGATTTCTGTACAAACTGTGACAAAATACAAAATTAGAGAACAGTAGCTCAGTAGCATTTCCAGCTGTAATACTAGAAGACAAGTAATGAAACTAGCAGGTGGAGAAAGAAATATCTTCCTCACACACTGCAAAGTTTTTAAGATGCAAAGTTTTTTTACATAGAATACTGCAGATTCAAAACAGATTCAGCCGAAAAAACCCTACCTTTAAAAATTCATGGATTAAAAATATATAAATACTACTAAACGCAATGTTATGATCTCCCATTTGGGAAATCCTTGAATTATAAATTGCTAGTAATCAGAGAACATTCCTAGGACATCTCAATATATGCTTTTCTTATTTATTACCTTCTCTAAATGTGTTGACCTTTGGCAAAGCCAATATAGAAGCTAAACGAACTTCACTCCAACCTACAAGAGATTTTTACATTTTGTATTGCCATTTATATGCCCATAAACCCTCATGAACTCTTCAAAGAGTACAGCAATTTTCATTGCAGATAAAATGACCAAATAAAGCTATATTGCCTAACAAAATAAATTATTCTTGACAGCAAAAGTTTGGAACCAAGTGTAACATAGTTTAGGGCAAAGTTATACATGTCTGTATTTTGCAACCTGCAGTATGTCAATATCATGCAATACTAACGTGCTAAAATTTAATCTCTCTCTATAACTTATCTATATTATTAATGATAAATAGTTCACATTTCTATGCACAATATTGACATTCTGCTAACATGACACAGGCTGACAAGAAAGTGGAAAAAATGGGTAGAGGGCCTTACTATGTCTGGAGGCATTTTTCTATCAGCAACCAAGCAGGCAGCAGAAATAAAGAATCCTCTCGCCTTCTTAGAGCTGCTGAAATGAGCTGTTTATTTGACTAGCAAATCATGGTGTAGACTGTGAAGCCCAACAAACAAACAAATTTAACACAGTCTCCCAGACAAGTAGGTCACCTCCTTTTCAAGGAAGCAATGTAAACAAAAACAGAAACCTCATAAGATACAGATAGACATCTTTGCAACCTAGGTAAGATTAGATGCCGAGAGACTGTGGATAGCTCAGCCTCTTTTTAACAGATATTGACAATATCTCATATAGTTTAAATTTGGATTGTTTTGTTTGCTTGTAAAAAGAGTTTATGCATTGCATAGTATTGAATAATAAACTGTGGTGAGATAATCAACTTTATTTTTGTATCTTCTGATTGCAGAGAATGTATTTGTTTAACACTTCTGCTTATGCTGCAGCTTAACTATGCCAACATAGAAAGAAACTGTTCCTTCATCACTGTTTGAGTTTATTCTCAAGAATCATTCCCCTGTGTTAGCTGGATTGCCCAGGAGAAACCCACTAAACACAGTAGTCCCTGGCATAGTATTACAGTTTTATAAATGCATAGTCCTTAAAAAATTCCACTAAAATAATTTGCTAAACATTAATTTTAATTTTATGTTTACAAAAGGCAGACTTTGTGCACTGTAACATGATGTTTCCTGGCTTTAGGTTTTCACCTGCACTATGTGTATCCTCTACCTGATCATAGTTGAATCTTTTTTTTGTGACTTTTCCTCTACAAGTAGAAGTAGACAAGCTTTTCATGGGTTTTAATCCTAAAAAATATACACCAACTTATTGTTACTCAGAAACCTAATGTGAGATTTGTAGAGTTATCATCATCAAGCTACTCTCACAATTAAGAAACTGAATAACAAAATTATAAAATAATAGCACAAAAAAAAAACCTGTTTGAGACATCAGAATTCTCAGCCAGGAATCCTGTAATTATGTCTCTGTTGGGTTTTGCCCAACAGTACACCCAGGAATATGAAGGCTGAAATAATAAATCCATTATTAACATACTGAGCACAAAAAGGAACAGTTATTCACAGTGACTTACTTACATCCATTCAGAAGTGATTCAGGGGTCAGATATCAGAAAATATCACCACAGTGATTAATAGTGGTAAAACCGCAAATTCAACATTAGAAATTGTTAGGAAAGGGCATGAAAATAGAAGGGCATCACTGTGCTTTCATATACTGCACTGAACTCTTGAATACTGTGCACAGTGATGGTTCTCCAATCTTCAAATATAAAGCAAAAAGAAACCTTAAGAGGAGAGGAAAGCAAAGATGGTCATGCATACAGAGTGATTTCTGGAAAAGACATACCCATGGAGAAATGGACCAAACCATAGTACACCCCATGAAAATATCCAATGGCAATTTTTGAAATAAAGGGATGGGACTTTTTCCCCTACCTACCATATAATTAACTGCGGCATTCATTGTCATGGGATGTGTGAGGTCAAATGTTTACACAGGACCAAAAAAAAAAAAACTACTTGAAAAAGAAAAGTGCTAAAAAATGGCAAAAGAATGGAATAGTCATTCTGACTACTGTTATTAACTGAGAAGTTATTGAAAGTCTTCTTGCTGCAGCCTAAAAAGCTAAGATAAGGAAAGATCATATTAGATTTACCATCAATTTCTCCTATGCTTTGCATAACTAGTCAGCACATGAATTTCACTGAATACTTAGTATATGACATGATACAACCATTATTATCTTTTCATTTCATTATTTTGTCATAATTATACTTTAAAATATTTTTTGCCCTTTTCATTGCTATATCATGATATTATTCTGAAGATTTGGCTGAGGTCTTTAGTATATTCTCTTCTTGGCTAGACAGATTTTCTTTTGCCTGATCTAAAACGCAAGAATCTCTGAAAAGCACTGAAGCACAAATCAGTATTTCTGACCTTCACCCCACTCACACTGCATGTCCTCCTTTTCTACTTAGCACATTTTTTCTTACAATTCTTCTTTCCTTAAAAATCATTCATCCACAAAATTTAAATGACAGCTATCCTCCATTAGAAGATTAACTGTTTAAAAATTATTCTTCGTTAAGAAGTACTATGTCACACTAGAATTAGATGCTTGAATTAACATTGCAAAATTTAGAAACATGATTACTGTATTATTATCATTTAATGATTTTCATTTTACAGCTTACTTTTTTATAAGAAAGCTGTTTCTCCATCTTGTGCTCACACTGTGCCTACTCACTTAGAACTATACTTCTAACTACTGCAGAACAAAAATAGCATTAAAAAGCTGCTCAGAAATAGAAATTACCATATTCATGACTTTCTAGATAAACTTTTCAGAACACAGTTGAAGACAGAATTTGAACCAGAAAAAGTTATTGTCAAGTTTCCTGATTCAACAGCCCCATAAAATAGCAGAAATTGTTAAAAAATATAAAGAAACATTTATTTTAAAGCAATGACATAAAATTACAGATTCAATAGGTCTAAAGTGCACCACAACAATCTAAAGCCAATAAGGGATAAAAAATAAATATATATACTGAAAAAGCAAAGTAGACAATGAAAAGCTACCTTTCAAGGACATAAACCTAATAATTAAAAGATAATTTAAATATAAATGTGTTGAAGTAGTAAAGGGTGTAAAGGAAGCTACAGATGAATACAGACTACTTGGTTTTTGAAGCACTACCTTACTGCCCTCCTTCAGGTTTCTCTTTGAAAGTGCCTTTATTCTGAGAGCAAAAGAAAAAAACATGTCCTACACCTATTTCACAAAAGGCTAGTATATATTTCAAACTTTGTTATGGCTTAAACATCTATCTGGAGTTTGAGCTACTCAGTTTCTGTACAATGGGGTAGTTGCAAGAACATCTTTGAGCATTCTGCTCCCATTTTCTAACATCATCTGGCCAGTATCTTCCAGAAAACAGGTAGAGTGAGAAAGTTCATTATTTTTAGGTCTGAAATATTTTTAATAATGAAAAAAATCCAAAGAATAACATCACAAAGTACACCTTTAATAAGGATTACAGCACAGACTTTAAAAGTCTTCTTCAACATTACCCTTACTTTAACAGCCTAAATTTCATTATGTAAATCTAAATCTTGTTTTACCTCATCACAGGTGAGAAACACACTAAAGAGAAAATTTGTTCTCCTTGGGACTACAAGCACTGTTACATACTTGAGACAAAACAACCTTGGTAACAAAAGAAGGGCTCTGCACTGGAGCACTGTTTGTGTGGCACGGGGTCCTGGCTGTGGGTATGAAAACCTCATTTCTTCACAACAAACATCAGATTTTGGATGCATTTACTCCTGCCAAGTTGGAAACTGTTGTTTCTTAATCTCTTAAAAATGAAAACATTTCAGTATTGCGTTTATTTTCTTAAGTTCATTAAGTGTCTTGAATTCTTTTGATTCTGAGTTTATGTTTGCAGTGCAGCAACTGGAAGAGGGGGTATTTAGATGTTTAAGATGGAACAGTACTTTTGAACAATGACAGTTACATTTCTTCTCAGTATTTAATGGACCATGACTGATTTGTTTGGCAAAGAAAGAAAAAAAAGAATATGATCATCCCATCAGACTAAGATCAACTGAAACAGGATCAGGTAGACAGATAACTATGAAATTATCACTATTTCAAGACAGCCCATGCCTATCCTTAAATCCTTTTGAAGCAGACTGATGTATGGGAAGCAGAGAGTCATTTTTTTCAGGGCAGTCGTTTTTCCAGGACACAAGTCTCAGTGAACACTGCTTTAGTTATTCATTCTAGACTAGACTTGTTCTTTTTGCCATTGAGATAAACACAGAATGAAAAGTGAACTGCAACATATCAGTGTCTCAAGTTTTGTATTTTATAAAAAGTGAAACTGATAAACCACCTCTTAAAAGGGTGCCAGTCATCTTAGAGAATGACTCAATTCACTGAACAAGGCTATTAGTTTAACAACAAAACCTAATATTCTCTCAGCTTAATTTATGTACTATGTCTACAGTATCTTTGCAATTTATTCTTTATCTAGCACATTATACTCTTACTATACTTGCAGACATAAATTATAAACCTATGGAGTGAATCAAGGTTCACAAATACCTTTTAAAAAGCCAGGATTCTAGGTGAAAACTGAAGCTCTTAAAAATTGTGGAAATGTTGAGTTTTGCAGAATCTTTCAAATTTATTACATCCAAATCTATTTTCTCAGCCAACATAGCTCCCTCAGATTTTCAGAATGTGTTATTACACACATTTTTGGGATGTTTCACTGCAATGATGCAGTAAGTGCTCTACTGGGCTTGTGGTCTCTCAAGAATTCACATGAGTAGAATGCAACTATAGATGCTGTTCTCATAGTGTCACAGTTAAGCTAAAACTTAAAATACCTTAATTACCTTCCTACTGTCACTATTTTCCTTGGCAAACTGAGTAATCAGTGAATCATACCTTAAACTAAAGACAAAGTAAACATCAGAATGTCTAAAATCAGAATAATATAAGTGATTTTAGCAACAGAGCACTGGGAAACTAAGATGCTGACAGAATCTACATCCCTATCCTTTAGGAATTTGCAGCCATCTGTCCACAGTATCTAATTCCTTCCTGTGGAGCCACTTTCACAACTGCCTAGCCTCCTGAGGTATAAAAGTACTCAGATCTCACCACAAAATCCTTGCTGTTCACCTGGAAAAAAGCTATCAAGCAATAGGGCATATAACATCAAAGACGTTCTGAGCTGAGCATGTTGGGATCCTCTGACTGATTCACTCTGGTGATTTGCCAGCCTTAAGCAGAGAGACCATGACCACTACCACAAGAGAGTGTTTTACAGAAACACAGGTACAGCACATGATGGGCTATTAATTTTCTCTTCTCAGCTGGTTCCAGAACTGTATGCATCCAAGGAACTCTCCCCAAACCTTGATACAGATACATCCTTTCAAAAGATGTCAACCAACAACAGGAAAACCCTTTTCTTCTATGCAGACATTTACTCTGAATTGTGTTTCCTATTCAGAAGAGATCTCAGATATCTCTAAATGAGCATGCTGGCATTAAAATGCAATATAACATGCTTAGAGTGGAAAATGTCAACACATTAGATAATTCTGTGCACCTTCCATGAAATAATATTTTTGGGTCTTGCATTTCCCTGGTTAAAGCCTAGGGAGGGGAGCACAGGAAACAACTCCAAGTGAAATAAGATGATGTTTACATTCCTCTGAAAGTGAACCTGTCCTCTAATTAGGAAGGGCCAGACTGTCTGCAACTACAGGGCAGATAGATGGGTTTCCATGTGAAAAACAAAACAAGCCTATAACAGCTGAAATTGGTGAGCAGTTACAAAGTACTCAACTAATAGCAAAAATAAAATTATGCAAGGTCTGAAATAGAATTATATTTTGTCTTGAGAGAAGTAGCAAGTCAGGCAAACAAGAGCAACAAACATCTTGTTAACTGTAACCATAGTGCCATTTAAGCATGGTTCTTCTGCTATAATAATTTGTAACTGTGTTATCTACTCATATTTTACTGTCACCTGAAATAGCTCTCCATGGGTTTAACAAATCTGACATGTCTGTAAGTGAGATTCTGTGTGACCTTTACAAATAACTCACTCCCAGTGAGTGTTGTGCAGTGGCTGAAATGTTATCAGAGGGAGGTTTCATGTGAACTGCAGGCCAGGCAGAAAGTTCCACAGTAGGTGCAGGGCAGGTCGGAGCATTCATGTTACTTTCTGGGGTACTGTTATGCAGTAATATTTCCAGGTATGCACACAAACACCAAGAATTCAGCAAAAATGTCAGCAGTGTTTGTTAAGAATAAAAGGTATTTAGTTGCTGTTAAACATTTTGTTAGACCATTATGCTATGAATACTGGTAAAAAACATACTTAACAACCGAGATGCAATATCAGGCAAACGTTTACATGAGCAGAATGTGAGAGACAGATAAAATCTTGCAGTTGGCTGCCTTTGCATTGTGCTAAGCTGTTAGGATATTCTTCCTTGACCTACTGAATTGGAAAGTAAAAACCAGGCTAAGTACAGTTCAAGCTCCCTCATTTAACCAACAAGTAATTAGCAATGATGACTTGTTTGCACGGTGCGACGATGGAAGTCTCTTTGGTTATAAAATAAAGTGAAATTTGCCACTAAGATTTTTATGAAATATATTTAAGTAGTTAGAGAATAGGATTTAATAAAATGGTACATGTATTCACTGATTTATCCTGCCTCGTTAATTACAGCTCCATTCAAAAGAGATCATCTCTATACCTTAATAATAGCCATCCATATAGTACAAAACATTTTGAAACACTATATAAACACTTAAGAGTGGTTCCCTTTAGAAAAGCATCAAGGAATGAGAAGGGCTTTTCTTTCTGGTGTTTTGACTATCTTTCAACACTTTCAAACCTAAATATGGTAAACAAAAAGCCATGTGCAGAACTAGAAGAGCTATGGTGGTAAATTTTTAACTGTATAAAGTTTGATTTTGTATTATGAACCATACAGTAATTGAAACTCTACTGACCTAAAGAAAAAAAAGTAGGTCTTTTCTATAGATCAGATTCAGTAGGCTTTTCCCAATACATATTACATGTTATTGCACAAATAATTAACAATAATAATAATAATAATAATTAATACCATAGAAGATAAATAATAACGGGAAAGCCTTGTACTTTGAAGCAAGTTGTTTTATTCCATTGTGTCACAGTGCCTACACATCCTGCTTGGGCTACGTCCATGCACTGAACCATGGCCTCTGGTAGGTGAGGGTCATTATCCCAGAGGAAATCACAGAATGAGCTGGGTTGGAAGGGACCCACAAGCATCACTGAGTGCAGCTCCTGACCCTGCACAGGACCATCCCCAAGAGTCACATCACATACCCAGCAGTGTTGTCTAAACACATCTTGAACTCTGTCAGACTTGGTGCTGTAATATCTAAATGCTGGAAGCCACCTGGCAATCATTTCAATGAGAGCATTAAAAAGCTGTGAAAGATGCTACAAAGACCTTCTAAAATACAACAATCACAGAACAAAATCTATTTCCACTAGAAGTCCACTGGCAACAGAGTGCCCAAGATTGTGCATACTCCTCTTTACTCCATAAAATTGTGGGAACAGTGAACACTTGTGTCTATATTAATATTTATTAAGCTAGGGGAGCAAACAATCTTGAGCTAGGATAATGTCAGCAAGGACATATAATGATTTATTATGTCAGACAGACACAAGAGACTGACTACTAAAAGTGGAAAGTGGAAAGACACTTAACAGCTGCAATTTCTTGAATACAAATCCAATAAAAGAAGCACTGTGACACTTCCATTGGTATCCCACTACTTCCAGGTGTAATTCAGTATAAGCAACAGGTAATTAAAAAATAATCTTTGTAGCAACTCAGTCACAAGCCTGGCAAGTGACATAGCACTTCAGCATAAAAGGATGCGTGCTTTTTTTATATTATTCTTACCAATATCCTTTTTGGTATTCCAAGACCTTAATTTTAGTTTATAATCTGAAAGTAAAAGTTTCTTAGTCTTCTGAAAATCAAAGCTGAGTTTTTCTTTGTCCTGTCAGTGATATATTCAAAACATTACAGACATAACTGTCCCTAATTGAATTAATGCATTTTCCTTGAATAATTATTTTTTTCCATATAACTTAAATGACCATTAGCTTCCAGTAATCATTACTACCTCAAAATTAGCTCAATTTAACAGTGAAATAAAACTGCTGTGAATTTAGAGCTGAAAGACAATCCTAATCTTGGTATCAGTCCAGTTATTAAAGAAGAGCAGAAAAATCAACACCACCTTTCTTCGGACACGTTGGACTCTTGTGTACTAGGAATTAAAAAGGTGTGACACAATTAAAACTACTTCTTAGTGTATACGGGATTTAAATAATGCTGTTATTCATTCCAGTTTTCAAATCTGTGTCCTCAGACCTGTAGGAGATCAAACCTCATCGACTGATGTGGATTTGTGTACCTGCCTTTTGTACACTGTTTTGTATGTTTCTTTCTGGCACCTTCAGTACCAGTTCATTAAGTCACTTAAATGAGATCTAGCGCTCCAATGCTAACCAATTTAGAGAATCTCTGAAGTCCTGGGGTAACCAGGAGCACTTAATCCATTTCATTGTACATACAGAAATGAAATTATTCTGCCTCTGGCTCCTTTTTGCAGCCTACATTGTTTGGCTAATCACAGGGTATCAATACCACCAAACTGCTTTCATATAAACACTTTGGGCTTGATCTAATATCACTGTATCTAGGGGAGCTGCATAAAATCTTGAGTGCAAAAACTATTTAAGCATATTTAAGCTAAAAATACCAACTTGACAAAGAAAGGGTACAAGAACATGTTCATACTGCAGTTGCTAACACCTGTTTCTTTTTTTGCATTGTAGATGAGATCCAACATTAGCCTGGGTCTTGCAAATCCTGGTGCCATTTAATATGTTTCAAAGTGCAAATAAAACAGTGCTATCTTAAAAACACAGGATCTTTCTAAAAATAGGAAAGTGCTGGAGGTCACTGTGTACTGAAGGGAACACACAGTAGAAGAATATAAGTAATTTAAAAGGCTACTTGGAGTCTGGTTTTGACAATAAATTTGCTTCAAATCAGTGATTTTCATCCACTTCTTTGCATGTATTCTTTAAACTGTGTAAAGGATATTTGAGAAACTGAGTCTGACAAATAAGCCATTAACATTTCAGAAGAAAATTTATTACTATATTAAAATAATTTTTACAAAGAAAAACTGAAAGATCTGTAAGAAAATGGAGTGAGGAAAGAGTCACGGTGTATATAGCAGAAGACAAACTGAAAATTAATTACAGAGGTTTCTTTCTTTTCTTTCTTTTCTTTCTATACATACACTTCAATAAAAGTAGTTGAGCTCCTTAAGGAGAAAAAAATAAGGCAGGATTAATTGTGTCTGGACAACTTCTGCTCAATGTACATGCAAGGTCAGACCCAAACCCATGGCTTGGTGGGTGGGTTCTTGTCTTTACCACTGATTTACAATTAAGACCTTAATTAAATTTTATTCCCTCTCTTTAGTAACTTATTATCTAAACCACTTTTCTGAATCAATAAGTTGCAGATCTCAGTGTGAATCACAGAATATTTGATGTGCTGCAAAATAAACACAAGGAACACTGAAATATGTGAAAACCGGAGAGCAGGAAGGTGGGTAAATACAAACCAAAGCAGAGTTTTATCATGACGCAGGCTTCTGCTCCTCAGAGGATGCTCCTTCTTCGAATGCAAGACACTTGATATCCCTGAAGGCCATTACTCTCCTGTTTACTGCTGTCTGTTTTTTCAGAACCAATGTGCCTCTGGGGAAACCATTCACTTGCATCTCCATTTAGGGTGGTTTGCTGTTATGATAGCAGCAGGCTTAGAAAAGCAGATAAAGACTGCAGTGGCATGAGAAAACGTGTCCTGGGCGAATAACATCCTCCAAAGAGAAGCCAAAAATGTGATCTGATTGCAAGGTTATATCACAATTGCTGTAGTTCATAATACCTTACAACAGTATTGTTGCAAGAAATTAAGTAATTTCTGTATGTTTACCTCTTTTTTCCTTGTCCTTAAAGAAGCTTATGACTCTCCCATGGAAGAACATTTTCTCTTCTTGATACTTTCAAACCATTAAGATCCTAATATGGACTTGGAAACAAAAATTGGGGAGATGAGGTATGTTGCACAGAAATGAGTCTTAGGGGAAAACAAAGCCCCACAACACGTAATTACCTCTAGTGGTAGTTAAAATCCAACATCTAGCTAGTATGAAAGGTCTTCACTCCCCAGCCACTATCAGTAAAATGCCAGGATTCTAAAGTGCCACCAGTAGGACAAATAAAAGTGCCTGAGTCCTGTGAAATACCCCGAGGGAACCAAAGTTATGCAATTGGGAAGTAAAATGTCACATTGAGATGGCGTCACGGCAAATGGGGAGTTTGAGCAACTAAACCACTTCCCCTCACTTCTGGGGCAAATACTGGAGCCCACCTGTAAGTGACCGATGATTTCACTCTCTTGACAAGCTATTTAGAGTCTCCACATTTCAACCCTGCCTTCTCCTTCAAGAAATTCAGCCAATTCCACTGACTACAGTGCCCAAACCTGCACGTTTCACTTGTTACAATAACAATGAATCAATTCCAGAATACTGCTAGGTTCACTTTCACATTTAGACAGCTTCATAAACAAATTCAAGTGGCAAGATTATACTGCATATTCTCTATTTAGTATCATTTGTCTTGTAAAATAATTACTCATTTTTATGTATATTTTTATGTAAATTTAATTGCCCTCAGAACTGTCCTCTAGGTTAAGAGTCATGCTAAGTCATTCCTCACTAGATGCAGTATTTCCTGCAATCATTTTATTTTAGATGTTCAGCTTTCATTGAAATTGTTATTTCTTATGTTAGACAGTGTTAATCTGATGGCTATTTTAATAAGCATCTTCTTATTTTCAGAGAATGCAATACGTAACTGTAATCCTGGAATCCCTGAGACAGTCAAAACAGGATTGGACGTACAAAGTGTCATGTGGACCAGGGGTGTAAAATTGCATTAAATTCAATTATGCTTGAAAAGTTACAGATAAAAGCCTAAATTTTCCCTCAATAACAAAGATATATGATTGTATTCTGTAGTCCAAGAGCTAAATACCAAAGGAAAAATAATCCAATGTTTCCACAAAGAGAGAATTTAAGGAACCCAAACATTCACTCGCCATGTACATTTCTCTACCAATAAAAATTCCAACAGAATGAACAAATTAAATCAGAATTTTCCAACAAAATGTACAGTTACTATCACTGCTCCTGAAGATACTAATGTGAAGGATCCTAAATCCATATCCATGCTTTGATACCTGCACATCACTATCTAGTCAATTTATTAAAAAATGTCATCCAACCAAAAGTGTTAACATATAAACCAAAATTACTTTGACAATCTGTAGATTGACTGTGGCTGCATACCTAGGACTGCAACATACTGAAAGTATCAAGTTTGAAGGAGTTAATGCAGTATTTTGAAAATACATCCTTCAAGGGCATTCACTATCCCTTCTTAGCCATGACAGAAGTGAAACACGTTTTTTCATCACATATAAAATATGAGATGTCTCCCACGTGATTCCTATAGTCAGAAAGAATAATTCCTCTGAAAGTAGGGCAATATATACACCGACATCTTCTATACCAATAAGAACAGCATAGTTTACCATAGTGAAAGGGCTAAACCAGATAAATTGAAAGTGAAAGGCTAGGACAATTGTAATAGGAAAACAAACTGAGAGATGAATTTTTCCTAAATCTTGGTTGTAGATGATTTTGCTGCCATAATTCTGGATGGGATTAAGACTCCACCATGAAGGAGAAAATGAACAAGTGACATTTATTTGTGGTGTATCTCCAGAATAGTATTTTCTATCTACCTACATTCACAAGGCACATGTCAGCAAGGAAACCATTCTTGAAGTGAGATTCATAGACTTGTGGAATTCTAATAGCTTGAAAATGTGCCCCAGCCGATACTGCTGTGTGATGAAACAGTTTATCAGTAGGAGATACTATTTTTATCTCTAATCAAGCAGGTATAAGTGTATGTAATCCAGTCTTTGAACTCTCCCATCCCCCCCACCCCCCCAAAAGCTCACCCAGAGTACATTACCATAATTGCAAATGTCTTTTTCAACTTTGCAGGAGGGAGAAAAAAAGGGAGTTTTTGAATGAATTCTACATCTAACTCCAAGACTTAAATGGAAAAGCTTCATATTTTTATGCCTTCAAAAAAATAAAAATGGATTAATCTCAACAGGCAGTTGTCTCCCATGGATTATTGGGTCTCTCAAGAAAGCTTATATAACCCACATAGGTCTTATGATTATCTTGAAAACCCAAGGAAACATTATCCTCTTAAAAGTAAAGGGTCATATTTGCAACAGGCATTTGAAGATAAAAGTTATTCCAAGTTTTTCCTATTTCAACACTGCTTTTTTACTTCAAAAATTCTTTTAACTCCAGTATGTGCAGAAAGTTATTAATGGGGGTGCAGAAAGCACACCCTGTAGTACCAGATTGAAGAAGCTGCTGTAACTGAGCTGGAACTTTTGAGCTGGAACTTTTGCTATGAAAAGTCTTTACATAAAAATGAAAACTTGAACATTTCAACTGATGAGCCCAGGTGAATGACCAAACTTACCTGGTCACCTGTACTGCTTATTAAAATAGAACAGTTCCAATGGAAAAGAATATTCCTTACAACGAAGGACCTCGTCCCTAAAGTATGGATTTCTGGATACAACAGAAAAAATGGTGCAAGTCAGAGAATTTTATTTATCTGAAAAGTCAGACTGAATCCCCTTTTCTACATTGTTTGCCTTTTCCACTTTTATTTCTTCCTGGGTTCTTTTCTTGTATAATTTTGTCCTTACCAGTTTTTGTATGTGGTGTTATTTTGTTGCTCTTGCTTTACCACTCTTTTTCCATCCCTAGATTCTTCAGCCTTGGAAAGCTCCCAAACCCTCTCAACCTCTTCCTCTTCTTCCATTGCTAAAAAATCAGCTCATTTAAATCAAACACAACATGTCATTCTGGTGCTGGGGAGTGTATGGGGAACTAAGTTACATGTGAAGATGGAAGGGCATTTTAAAGATCCTTAGGAAATGCCAAGACCAGGAGAAACCAGGGGAATTTGGGCTTCCTTTTTCAGTACCCTTTGAGAAGCTGTCCTGTGTCCTGCCAGATCTTCATGGGGCAGAGCAAATGCAGTCATGCTGAAATGACTAACAGCAGCAAAAAGGACATTTTTTCTGACTTAGACTGATTACTAGATGGAAAAGGAAGAAAAATATCTTCCAGTCAAGATGGTAAACAAATGCTGTTTCAGCTAAGTAAGGAAAAAAAAAGAAACACTAAGAGCAAAGCTGAAAGTCAAGTGGAAAGCAGAGAGCAGAGTGCCCTGTGTTGACATCAGGATGGAGCTGTGATAGCATAATTTCCACTCCAGAGAGGCAGAGGGAGGTCACTGGATCCTCCTCGGTGCAGAAGGGCAGGAGGGCTGATTCCTTCCCAGAAAGTCGAATTTCTCTTTTTAACTGCTCAGCAGAGACCTGTAGGTCTTGAACACTCGTTTATGTCTGAGTGTGTGTGTGTATGTGCAGGAAACAGGGATGTGTGAGCATCAAAATTTTCTGTCCAAAATTTTCAGTCCAAAGACTGCTCAAATTTATACTGGAATGAAACCTAGAGCAACCAAGCAGCCTAGAGCAACCAAGCAGCCTACGTTGTTGAATATTTCAAATGTTAACCAGACATACGCATACATCATAAAAGCTCTTAGATATCTCCAGCCTCCCAGACAGCAGGTGGAAATTTTGCCCCTTGTGCAAATCACACAAGATCAGTGAAGTGATTAAGGATAACACAGTTCTGAAATCTTGAGGGAAATATTATGCCTATAATCAAAAGACAGATGCAAAGTGACCCCTTTGTGCAACTCAACTCTCTCCTCAGAGGTGAAACTTGGCCACAGTGAAGACCGTGGAATTGCCACGTTCTGTGGACTACAGCCTTTAATATTACCCAGAAGAATGCACTGCAAGATCTATGAAATGCTAAATGTTCTGAGAAGTGACTGAAATTATCAGAGGACTTAAAATTGCAATTATTAATACTATTATTATCTTTGGCTTGCTAGACTTGGATAATCCTCAGTGACACTTGCAATTTCCATAAGCAAACAAACAAAAATCCTTATAGTCTGAAAAATAAGTCAATCCATGTGAAACTAATCTACATTTCCCAATCAAAATGGGCTCAAGGCTGTTCTGCAGCTTTCTGTTTTGCAGGCATTCATCTACCAGACGCTGTCATTTTTGCTTCTGTGAAATGATTTTATCCTAACTTGGGTATTGCACATTGCTTCTATTCCTTTTAACTGAGCTTGCTGGGAGTTCTGGTGAGGGGAAATCAGCATTGCTGCCAAACCAACTGTTAAATGCAAGAAAAGAATTTAACATCTTTTCACTGGATATATTCTGTGACAGCATCTGTGCTTGATTATCTTACCAGCAAATTGTACAGATGTTAAATGCTCAGTGTATAAAATGCTGCATATGTCTGTATGGCTACAGGGACACACACACGTATTTCCTAATGCACCATGATCAAGATTCAGAAATAATACTAATAAAGGCTAAGTAAGAAAGATATTTTTATATTAAGTGAGAAAACAATAACGTGCTTTTTGAAAACTGACTGCAGAGTAATTAATAGACCTGACCTTACAGTGCATGACAGAATTCACCTTGGACAAAGTGGCTTACAATACAGGACTATGAAGTCATGTTACCAGTCATTAATATAAAAGAAAATAAAACGTGGTTTGTAAATGTTTCTAAGTCATGTTTTCTGCTCCAAGGAACACAGTAATCTTACCACAAAGGCTCCAAGAAGGAGATGAATTCTGTTGGTCTTTATCTACTAACCAACTAAATATCAGAAAGGCTAAAATATTGTCACAGCTGACCCTCAGACTTCCTTCTCCTTATCAAATAAAACAAACTTCCTAGAGGAGAAGGTGAGAGAGATAATTCTTCATGTTTTTCTAGGAAGAGGGTAAAAAGGACAAAATTACGGCAGTGCTTCAAAAAAAAGAAAAGAAAGACAATGTAAAAAACCCAAATAAGCAAATCCTACCCCAAAACTTTCTTGGGTTAATGCAAGTTATTGTTTTTGCAATGTATGCTCTTCCAGAACTCATTCTTTAATCTCAGCAGACTAAAGGGAGTGCATTTATAAGAATTATATTGTCAGGAGTCAGCAGTTCAAGCCATAATCAATTCAAGGAAAAAACAGAAAATATGAAGGCACAGAGCAGTATTTTTCTATACTTTTCAATTTTTCATTACTTTTCAAGAAAAACCTGTTGAAATTTTTTTACCACTTTCTATAAGAATAAGAAAAAAAATTGTCAGAGATTTTTGTTAGCTTGCGTGTGCATACCCACATATATGTGTATTTTGGTCTTACATGCAATGAGAGCAAAAAGCCCACTATGACACATCTGCTAGAATGGTTACGAACCACGTAACTCCAGCCACAAAAGCAACAGCTGGCCAGAAACTGAATTTGCCATCAACATGCTCCAAGTTGCTCACCGTCTCTTCTCAAGCAGAGAAAAGTAAAGTTGCCTACAGAATGACTGCATGTAAAGATGCAAAGCCATTTCTAGTTTCCTTAAGTGGGAGGCATACACACAAGGAATTGAAAAACTTAAAATCCCAGAATTACGCCCTCTATTGTACTACTATACCTAATGCCCTTAAGCTTGAAACCACAGCAGAGTTCAAGAGGAGAGCAACATTTAAAATAACTCACTCCAAAAGAAACTGCTGGACAATACTGATATAAAGGTACTGCCTGATATTTATATCCTATTATTTTATTTAATTTCTTTAAGCATAAACAAGTGAAAACAGATACTTAGCTGTACTGTGCCATATACTAACAGAGGGCAATACAAGGTCTGAGAAAACACAAAGTTGATCTGCTACTCTCTGACATTACTTCATTTCACCAGCTGAAAGAATAAAACCAGAATCCTCTAAGGGGAAAAAAAAATAAAGAAGGACAAAATCAAAATTCATTACGAAAATGTCCTATATAGAAGCTACAACTATACAGAAACAATCTAAATACAGATAAACTAGGTCTGACTGAATCATAGCAATTTCTGTAAAACCATTCTGCTGGGTTTTGCATACCTATTATTTTAACAGTATGGATTTTTTGCTAAAAGGATATCTTCGGGTTGCTCTGACAGGTTTATCTTCATGATATATGATCCCCCTGCCCTATTTTGCATAGTACAAATGAGACTACAGAGGAAAATTTATATGAGCAAGGCCAGCATTAACCTGCATTACTGAGCCATTCGTTTGCTGGTATATATGGTATGTATTTTAAGATAAAAACTCTGCAGAGAAAAACATCGGCACAGAAGAAGTAAACTTAATTTGCCATTAAAGATTAATTAAGAGAAAACATGATGAGGATGAAAATTAAAAATTATATTTACATAACTGCGGTTAGGAAGAGCAAACCATCTTCTGTGTGTGCCTCATCAAAGCAGGGGAGTGATTAGGGGATGGAAGACTCTGCAAGCAAAGTAGCTGACTTCTTTCAAGAAGCTTCTTTCCCCAGCACCTGAGTAGCACAGGTTTTTAATCCAATTGACCTCATCACTGAGAATATTGACTAATAGCAGCAAGCATCTCCATGGAGGCTGGGTGTCTCTGAACCTGCTCTTATCTACAGTCTCCAGCAGAACTCAGCCAGATTCCTGGCTGGCAACCAGAGCCAAGCACACATGACCTAAGATCCCCTCTGGAAAGTTACTGCATAGATTCACATCCATCAGAACTGTTTCCTTTGCTGAGGGGGGAAAAGAAACAGCAGTACCTGGAGAATGCCCTAGAGTATCCAAAAATTTATTCAAAAAATTATGACTGCTCGAAAAAAGACAATGTTGAGCAGTTCTTGACTTTAAAACCTAACTTTGTTTTTAAACTATCCAGGAACTGGGACATGGAAGTAAAATAATTTTTTAGTTGTTACAGATCTGAAAACTGCCCCAGGAAAACTGGCTATTGCTTGCAATTTCTCCAAGTATTTACTGAAGTTTTCCTGTTCACATCACGGAATTAACTGTTTTCCTAGCTCAACTAGGTTGCATTAGTATTTACTACGAAGGCTTAAACGGTATAACTATTTTTAATACACATTCTTTAATATGGGAAGGACACAAAAGAATTTGCCCATGAAAATGCAAGTCAGTATTTTATTAAGGAGAAATGAAGAAAGATCATAGAATCATAGAATGATTTGGGCTGGAAGATACCCTAAAGATTATCTTGTTCCAACCCCGAGGGCCGCTTTCCACTGAAAACGGGGCATTGGAAGCAGCAGAAACAAAACAAAACACTTGAGAATCTGTTCCTACGTGGTTTTTACATACTCAGTAATCAGTTCAGAAAGTGATGGAGCTTACTGTAAATCATCTACTGCAGCAGACCAAGGTATTCTTTCCAAAAAGAATGCAATGCAGAAGTTTGGCCTTTTTTTCACTCCTACTTACTATTCCATTCTAGCCTGCAATGTAAGCATTCTAACCACAGGGTTACAATTAGCTTCACAAATGTATCAGTGGTTAGTTCTTGCTTCCCCACTCAATGTAGCAAGCCTTTGCATACACTTTGTGACTTAATACTTGAATGGCACTTTTCTTCACGTAAGATTTGACTTATATATCTTTAGGTAGGAACAAAGTTTTCTGTTTTCTTGCTCTCCTGGATGTTGTTTCAGTGCAGTCTAATGAAATTCACAGGATATCTGTTCATTCATAACTAGAACAGTTTCTATCTGGAATTTTCTTTTTGCTTATATAACAGTACAAAAAGCCCATTATATTTACAGATTCTCCCAGGGATCTACTCAATCATCCACTTGTTTGTGCTTTTTCTCTTAGACCTTATTAGCTTCATTCTTTACCATGTTTCTGAGAAACCTGTTGTCCTTTTCCTGTGTATCCACAACAAGCCATAGATTCTTCTTTAACAGTTCCCTGACATTTTTCAGTCAACATGAATAGCCATCTGTTCTTGGCTTATAGTTGCTATTCTTTCATTTTATATATAAATAGTATTTAAAGTAATGCTATTTACTTAAAAGCCTTGAGGCTCAGGACACTCTTCACATTTTTCTTCACTCACATTTTTCCTTCAGTCTTTTTTATTATGTCCCATTCATCATCTTTGACAGACTTATAAAAGATCAAAAGGTAAACCTTGTAACTTACTTGCATTAATCTTGTATTCGCAGGTTGAGGTTGAAATAATTTGTGATGCATTTTGCAACGTATAGTCAAATTGAAGGTTATTGTCTAGGATACTCAAAAGTCTACTTCTCAAAGAAAGTCATTTTTTCTTTTCATAAAATATAGAAGAAATTGTTTTTTCTGGCTAATAGCTAAAAGCTTTTGGACATTTTCCTGCAACCCTTGCTCTCTCTTTACATCTCAAATGAGAAATAAGGATATGACACTGGAATGATTTTATGGGGAAAAAAAGGGAAAAAAGAGGTACATTTTACTGTCAGAAATCATCATAAGTATTTTAAGCCCCTTTTTAAAGACATTTCTTATAGCTGAGACTGTCCTCCTTCCTGTTTCCTCAGAAATGGTGAACTACTCGTTAAAGGATATTGTGGTGTCTTTATGAAGAGGCTTAAAATAGTTATGATGATTTTTGACAGTAAAATGTCCCTTTTTATTCCCCTTTTTTTCCCCATAAAATCATTCCAGTGACATATCCTTATTTCTCATATGAGATGTAGAGAGAGAATTGTATTTTTTTCTCTACTTGCTACACATAAAGTTACACTTGAACTGAGTACCACCAGCTGTCTCAAATCTTCGTCCTATGCTTGTTTCACCATGACTGTGCTTTGATGGCTCAGAGAGCAAAGGAATACCATGCCAATCTGTTCAAAAATATGCTGTGTGTTAGTATCAAGCACAGGCTTGAAAACAGCCATGGTCAAATCTCGAGTTATTCTTAAACTACACTGTACAACCAGAACCAATGGTATCACTTCTAAATGCAATCAAATTCCTTTGCAGCACTGTTGATTAATGGATGTATCAGTTCAGAAGGCTAAGTAGGTGAATGACATAAATCCAAATGGCATAAGGGAAGCAAAGATTTATGGAGGAGGAAGTATATACGTGAAAAAAAAAAACAGGTTGTAAAAGCAACAGTAGCCTCAAAGTGAAAGGATATCCTAATTCAAGTTATCCTTAAAATGACACAGTGCCAGCATACTGAGAACAGATGTACAGTTCACCTTACAGAAATGGCCACAACATCTACCAAATTAACTGAATGCCCTCATTAACCATGACATCCTCTGTGGACTTCATGGAATGTGGAAGACACCTTGACAAATTAATTTTCTAAAACAATAAGCTTGGGTTAAAGTAAGAAGCATTAAAACCATTTAAAGTTCTAATTTGGCAGAGATTGTGAAACAATGGCAAAATATCTTAGTAATGAAATGTTAGTCAAATATTGGGGCATTTATTATTTATTATTAAATAATAACACCATTAGTCAGCAATACCCACAAGCAGGCCACAGAACTTTGGCACCTTTTCCCTGGATTTTCACTACTCTGCCTGATTAAAAAACTGCTTGGAAATATTTTGGTTTCAGTTTTAATTTTTCCCCTTAAACCACACAGTCTTACGGGGGGACTGCTATATGACTGCATATTCATAATTGAATATGAGTCCCATATTCAATTTTACATTACAAAAATTGTCTTGCTATGATGTAATAGGGTTTGCAGGTATTGTAAAAAAGGCATTTTTCCTGATAAAAATTATTGTATTAATAGTAGCAATTTCACAACAGCAAGGAGACTGGCAGTTCTCAACATAGCAGAATCAGTTTTTTAGTTGCTGAACTAAGCTACAGACACCAATTTCTTGACACAGGCAGAAATAACTCTCTTGTGTTTTATCACATCCAGGAGCCAACCTGACACTTCCCTTGAGATGCTGTTAAATGTAATAGGGTTTCTTTATTCCTAGGAGTCTGTAGAAACACCCAGTCTATAAAGCCGTAAGTGCACTTTGTTTTCCAAAAAAACGGGTAGGCAGCATTCGTGCTCTAAAATTTTCAAACAGAAGCCTGAGCCAAAAAGAAATTCCTGATTCCAATGGCACTAGGTGCAAGACTCTGTATACTCTTTTTATTATGTTCTTCCTTCACACCTTCCATGTCCATTTGCATCCACAGTTTGCATGAAAGGACAGCTACTGCCAAAGTACTTTTATCAACCTTTCTGCTTTGAAAGCTGCTAAAAGTTCTAATGTAGTCTCACTATCTTGCTTTTTACCAACAAAGCAAGTTTCTCTACCCAAAATTCAGAGGAGTAACAGGCCTCAATCAAAAACTAGCAAAAAACCCAGGCCTGCTATCTTTCAAAGTATTCACAAAAAGACCTGTTGTTTATGACAGGCTTTTCAGAAATGTAAGAATGGCTTGTTAATTAAGACACAGAATTAAAAAGAAAAAAAGCAGCACGACCAAACTGAGAAATCTGACATAACCACGTGGAAGCACCTTCTACAGAGCTTCCAATTACCCAGTGCAGGTTACCTAAAAGGCAAAATGGAAGAGGCTATTTTAAGGCTACTTGGCTCAGAATTATTTCTAAATAGCATTTAGTATCAAAAATTAAACTAATGAAGCAAACAAAAGCAATTCTCAAAAATGAAAGAATGAAATGTACTTTCTGTAGAGCCAGAAAAGAAAGCTACAGTGTTCCCAAACCTCTCTTTTTTTCTTTCCTACAAACACCCAGGGGAAACAAAGAAGTATACTGCCAACAGCTGACTCCAAAACTAGGTGGCTTCCTATAGTTACAGCTTAGCTCAGCATGAGAGGGCTATAAGACATTTCCAAAAAGAAGTACATACTATAGGAACTAAACAAGAGCATAATTAACCAACTTGTCTATCTGTGCCTCTTCTAAGTCCACAGAGTCAATTTCATACATTCGTGCAGTTAATTAAATTCTGACAACAGATGAGATTGATATTTTAGATAAAACAAAGACCAAAACACCACAAATAAACTTTTGCCAAGAAAAAAAGTGTACCTTTAGTTCACAATCCGTCAGAATGAAAGTGCTCTTTATCCTGAATATGAAAATACAGCAAATGAGTCCTGAAGCATAAGTACATGCTTATCATTAAGTCAAAAAGCCTGTAAGCCAAAATTCAACAGCAATAGGAAATAGAAAAAAAGTAGTTAGCAATTTTAGCAATCCTCTACAATTAAACACTACAATTTGAGGTAGATAATGCTTCATACACACAATCTTTCATCACTTATAGAGTCACAGAAATGTTTGAAAAAACCTCCAAGATTATCAGGTCCAACTTTTATGTCCAAATTGATTCATTCAGGATTATTTTGCAAGATTTTTACAAAAGGGCCACTCCATGACTGTCATTTCACCCTGGACTATTAATCAGTACTGCTTGTGATAGCAACCTGAAAGCAAATGAGATATTTAAGTGGTCAGAGTTGTACAAGCCTAAAGGAGCAAGAGGAAAGCAGTGAAGAGAAATTAAACTCGTGATTTGCAGGCACTAGCTATAGAATATGTGAATTCAATGTATGACTAATTACAAACTGGAAAGACAGAAAAAGCTGCTGCTGTATTACAAAGCAAAATAAACCTTTTCACTCCATCCAGTAACTGCTTGCATTGCAGGGGCAAGAGAATGGAAAGGTAAGCAATGTGGAGAGCTTGTCAGGTATAAGAGCTCTTGAATGAAGATGGCAGAGAGCTGCTGAACTTCACCCAGAAGCAAAGGCCAGAACAGTGAAGGACTCAATCCTTCATCTCTATTTAAACATAAAACCAAACAAACCAACTACAGGGAAAAGGAACAGCCTCTTTAAGAAAAGATACTTCTGGCGGGGTATCTCAGCAGAGTCCTTCAAGGACATTCTGCAAACATGCAGCTTGGATATACTTTGAAACTTTCCATAAAAAATTGTTTAGCATTTTTCTTTTTTTTTAGAATTCTTAGTTCAGTTCCATTTCTTAACTGAGTAGAAACCAGGGGCTGTGGGTCTTCTTTTGAGGGCACAGATATCACTACACAGGACCTGTGGAAATTAAATGTATACTACAAAACCACTGGAAAAGGATACAAGGAAATCTGCATCTAATTTTTCTCCTTCCATTGACTTAGAGCAGTATTACACAAGACTATACCATATATATACACACATATATATGTATATATACATATATATATGAATAAAACCTTAATTGTTTAGAAAATTAATGAGATAATTAAAGAAACCCCATGCCTGAGGTTTCCTATCAGCAAATATACAAGTACTTCCATGGCCTATAGCATGCTGGAGACATTTCTAATGCAGTATTTTAGGTATGTTTAAAACACATTCTCTGCATTTTTTCTAGGATGAACTTCACTAAACTCTTCAAATATTCTCCTAATACAGATTTACCTAATCAATACAGAAATAACTTAGCATGAAAAAGAGCTTTTAATTCAGCAAGTTGAGGAGAAAAAATGAAAAATTATTGATATCATTTTCTGTCATTGAAGCACTTTTCTCCTATAATATAAAAAAGCTGAGTTTCTGGGAGAAAACCCTTATTGTACATCACAGGAGATATCAAACGAAAAAACAGTCACCAGTTTTGACAGCTTACATATTTTGTGTATCAGTAATTGACATCCATTTGGGGCCCTATTCTTTGGGTTATGAAAATAATTCTCTTCCCTGCTGTCTGCTAATTATGTGTTTGAGAGCAAGAACAAACTGTTATTTTAACATCGAGCAAGAACAAACTGTTATTTTAACATCACTCCATACCTTGACACAGGAAAAAAAAAAAAAAAGAAGCAGAAACCAGAGCCAAAATCACATGTTCTTGAGAAGAGAAAGAAATAAACAAAATGGGGAATATACGGCCTCTGTGGGAAAAAATATTTCCTAGATTTTTTTTCTCACTGCAGTTCAGTCCTGCATTTCTATAGAAATGGAAACATCAGAACACAAATCTTGAGTTCAGGGCCATGCACTTCAACTTTTCCACTGTGTCTACAGTGAAAAAGGACTTTTGCCTTCTGGAATCCCAGTCTGCACAGTAACAGCTCTGCAGCATGAGGGACAGCTGTGACCAACTGGAAACCAAAGGGGCATGCACAGGCATCAGCGGGAGAGGTGGATGCCCTCTTGTCAGCAGCACTGTAAAATAAAAACAAGCAAACAAACAAAAACACAAACATAAAAAACAAAACCAAAAATCCACAGACATCAAAATCATCCCCTAGTTTACTGCAACTTCTACAGCTGACTACTTAAACTCTTCAGGGATGGCCAGAATTCTTCACACTTACTATTTTCTTGCAATTTATTTTTCAAATTTTGATGCATAATGAAATTTTTAAAAATACAACTTTAAAAGAAAAATACTAACCACAGTAAAAATTATCTACTAAAAACAATGACCAAAATGCAATGGGTTCTTTAAAAAAAACAAAAAACACAACACTTTTAGAACCTAGTTTTTTTTTAATTGTACAGAGTGAAACAAATTAAATTTTATAAACTTCCATCTGGGATTCAGGATGTTTGATTGCATTTTTACAACCGACTGAAATGAAAATGAGTAGTTTAGTTTAGCAGTTGGTACAGTTCTATGCCTGGAAATTTATCATAGTTTGCCATGTAATTTAAGCACTCAATTTCCAACAGCTACTGCTCTCAGTCTGGGGAGGCAGCAAGGAAAAAAATCTACAACAAATTACACATGATGAATTTTTAGTAGCCCCAGTAGGGGGTTTTCTGTGTCACTAGGAGACAGGATATGTGCAACAGACTGCCTGAGAGAAGACGTTAACAAATTGGGTAGTAAAAAGAAGCTATGTGGAAGGTGACCTTCTGAGAAAGGTATTCCAGCCTCTGGCTGGGATGAGGAAAGGGTATGACTGCTACAGAATTATATTAAAGCAGCTTATCACTCACTTCTGAAAGAGAGTTGTCCTGGCAACTTTGCTTTGTATTGAGTCATGTGCTACTGCACTTAAGCATTTGTATGCCTTTGACGTATTTTCTTGATTGGACTTTTCAGGAATCCAGTGCTGGAATGCTAAGTCTTTAATCCTACATCATAAGACAGATACCAAGCTACTTAATTGTACCAGAATGACTTCTGCCCCAGGACTGCAAAGGATCAAAGTACAGGCAGCAGTTTTATCCATCTTTTCTTGGATTTCAGCAGAATGTAGGCACCAGGGTCCCATCATACTTACCCACGAGCTGAACCAATTTGTCCTTGTCAGGGAAGTGGTGGTGAAAAAAAAAGTCTTAAATCAGTTTTGCATCCTATCTAGTCAACCATGTATTGTTTTAGAATGACAAATCTTAATGATTGCCAGTAGCATCCATGGAAGAATCTCTTCAAAGGCATTACTGAGTCTCACAAATCACTGGAGCAAGAGAGTCATTCCTCTTGTTCTGTTTAGAAGGAATTCACAGTGGCTTATATAGGTACACTCTGCACTGGTAATGTGTTTAAATACCTTGTTATTCTAGTAGAAAGCAAAGAGAAAAGGTCAAAAAATGCCAAGAGTTTTAAATTAATTTAAATGAATGAGTAGCATGCATTGAACTGGTTGTAAGGAGAACACTGATCTTTCAAGGCAGGTCTTGTGGCATCAGTTCCCTTCAGGATGTGTATGACCACTTGATTTGGATTCACTACTTTTAGGAGTCCACCAGTCTTTAATGATAGGTTAAAAAAAAAAAGGACAAAGGCAGGAAATGGAGTAGTTACAGGTAGTGACATCACATCAGAGGAAAGTTATAGTGAAGGTGTCCCTAGAAGGCAAATACCAAAGCTCCAAATGTTCAGCATACACGTAAGTGTTTAGAAAAACAGGACTAATAATGAAGCTAGAAAAATCCACTTGAGATATTCAGTGCAGGGTTAGTGGAAGAACTGCAGAAGGACCACATGGAACTGAGCGACCAGGGATGATGTGATCAAAGACAGCAGGTAGATGAAACAAAGTGGCCAACTTAATAATATAAGGCTGGTAGGAAAACCAGCTTTACCTCACACCATAGGTGATGAATCAAGACAGACTACAAGTACTGAAAAATGGAAACATAATTCATAATTTCATAATTCATAGGTCTAAGGAAACATCAGCTTAGCAGCACTTCTGTAAAAAAGCAAACAAAATATTTTGAATTATTACAGAAGTATAAAAAGAATTGAAGAGCAACCACACAGAACTGTTAAAAGTAGGGACACTGTACATTTTTCAGTACTACAAGACCTGAATTTCCTAGACTATAAAGGACTTAACAGAAAGTAGCAAAAGCAGAGCACCTAACTTTAGATATATATAGATGCATCTGTGAACTTCAAGAAAAATAATTTGAAATGTTAGTATATAGTATCAGTTTTGCAAGTTCAAACCTATCCTGTAAAGAGACAAAATAAGTGATGTTCAAATGCATAGAGATAATTTGGAAAAATCTAAGTTGAGCTCTACTCATCTCCTAACTACTGACCTTCAGCATTGCTTCCTATGCCATATTCAATCTGCAGGGAGCTGTAAATGCAGTGAGGGTCTTTCACACTGCTTCAGCATGTAAGTGGGCAGAAACATGAAGCAGGATATTTTCACCAGCCGTCACCTTCCCAGTGCCCTCTAGACACACTTATATGCATTTGAAGGTTTCTTCCTTCAAATTCTGTTCCTCTGTGGCCCAGTTTGCTAAAGCACCTGCCCTTCACAGCTCTCAGATCCACAGGCATACCATGATCTTTACTTCATTTTTTCAGTTCACTGTGGTGCAACCATTTCTGCCTCTCTTCCTTTGCCTTGTCAGATTTTAAACTCAATGCTCCTCCAGGTAAGGCATAGATGTAGTTACTGTACTCAGTCTACTTAAGTGTGGAATGCTTCATCCTCAGGTGTACACTTTGGTGGTATTTCTTTAGTAGTTGTGGTGCGATACAGATCTAGTATTTGATGCAAATTAACTAAATCTGAAAAAAAGTAGTAGTACAAAATATAAACTAAAACGTTGAATTGTTTGGAAAGAACAGTGTTGTAAAAATTTGTTGTTGTTCATACAGTCATATATACAATGCCACAGTATACATTTATCTTACAGGTAAGTTGCAGTAGAAAGAAAATCTCAAACCTAAATTTTCTGACTTTGATCAGCAGTAATACAGCTAAAAGTAAACAGTCAACATTAAAGCACTGGAAAGTGTAAACACTATTTTCTCTCATTACATGGCTCTCTTTACTGATGAGCTCCACCTGGTAATAAGATAGGAGTACTACTATTAATTTTTTTAAATGAGGGGACACACATAGCCTATTTACACTATCAAGATGGATCACAGAATGGATCAGGTTGGGAGGGACCACAGTGGGCTATCTGGTCCAACCTCCCTGCACAAGCAGGGTCATCCTAGGACCCATGGCACAGAATTGTGTGCAGACAGTTCTTGGGTATCTCCAGTGAGGGACACTCCACAACCTCTCTGGGCAATCTGTTCCATGTGCAGTCACACACACAGTAAAGAAGTTCCTTCTCATATTCAGGTGGAACATCCTGGGCACGATTTTCTGCCCATTGCCTCTTGTCCTATAGCTTGGAAACACAGAGCAGAGCCGGCTCCATCTTCCTGACACCCTCCTTTAACAGACATTGATGAGGTCCCCTCTCAGTTGTCTCTTCCTGAGGCTGCACAGGCCCAGTTGCCTCAGTCTTTCCTCATTAGAGATGCTCCACTGCCATCATCATCTTTGTCACCCTCAGCTAGACCCACTCCAGGATATTTACAAGAATTCTGCTACTTTCTGAAGGGCAGTTTCCTCCTTGATAAAAAAGAACATCTTTTTACCATATGGTACAACTTGATTGATGAAACATCTCAGCACACTAGTCATGAAAGAACTGGCCTTAGTCCTACACTGTCTCACCAGGATGACATTTCAATTACTATCGCAGTACGTTACTATACAGACAACAGGTAGGTAATTTAATAGATCAGTCCACAACTTCCTGTAAGCAATACATACAATCCAATTAGTTTCTCACAATAGACCACAGCAGTTATTTGAGGAACTTCAAGCACTTCATCTGGTAAGTCTTCACAGGGGCAGGAATGCCCTGCAGTTTCTATTCCCATCTGTCACTCAGCATTAAAGTTTCAGAGCATTGTGAACACAAACGTGGGGGATGTTGCAGCACTTAAATTCACCTGTGTGTGGCAAGAGGGAAAGTGCCTGAACAGCAATGAAACTTCTAAAACCAGCAGTCAGGGTAACAAATACATCAAACTGAAAGTGAGCAGTGACCGTCAACAACCATCATCTCTGTCTTCCCCGACATGCATTTCAGTTACTGTTGTAACTGGACTCAAAAATCAGTCCATTTTTGAAGGAATAAATATTTCTACAATGTAAAAATTTTGCCTTTAATGTTAGAAGTTCAGAGTGCTGAGAGTGAAGACATGACACCATGCTGTCCACTAAATATTTCTCTCAGACCAAACTCTTCACTGGTATAGATTTGCCTGCAGCTTTACACCAAGGATGAATCTGATACACAACAACATAGAGATATCAGAGGCTGTGCAGAAATGCACATTTTTATATACTACTGTCACTTGTGCTCTTCTTTCTCCTCCATCCTCTCTTCTCACCCTCACTCTTAATTTTCCTTAAAGTTTTGTATTTTCTGTTCTCTTGATATTAAGTTGCACCTAATTTTCTTTGTTTGGTCACATTTTTAAAAGTTATTAGCTGATTGAATAAATTTAGAATGTTCTTGTCCTCACTAAAAAGCCCTGATGCTTTTTCAGGAATCCTGAGGAGCTGTGCACATAGGCATCTCAGGGAAGTTCATTATTAATTATCAGTAAGGTGGAATAGTTAAGATTAATTCAGTCACTGTTGAGACCCACTCATTCAGAATTAAAATAGAATTTGGTTTCATTTCCTTGAGAAATGAATTATGCTAAATTAAAATGAGGTCACGTCAGTTCTGATTCTTCTGCAACGTGGCAGTTTGACTTAATTTCAATTAAATCTGCACATGAAGACAATTCCTTAGATTTCTCTTATGTTGTAACTCCTCTTCTGAAATGATAATGAAAGAAGCTTACAAAACTTGTGTTAGGCTACAGTACAGCAATTCAAAAGCAGCTTATCGTTGGTGTTTAATGTTTGTTTGTCTGGGAATAAACATATATTAATTTGGGGAAATTGACTAAATATATAGAATCATTAGCTTCACATTTACAGTAATGAAGCAATTTCAGATGCGTTTTCTACAGAAGGCTCTGCAGATTTTACTGCTGTGGATTCCACAGGCATCACTGATAGTAAATTAGATGGTAAGAGTACTGATTGTACCTAATATGAGAGATGCTGACACGAGCACATTTAAAACTCATAAGTGAAAATTAACATTTTATAGAAGAGGGATTTGTTTAAAAGTGGGTGTACTTACACATTTTAAATATATCATTTTATAAAGGTAGAAATCATAATTTTTACATAATACAAGATAATCTAAATAGTCAACGATAGTCGATTATCCTAGGTGTATGTACACGTATTATGTGTAATCCAACAGATTAGAAATTAACCCAATTTTCTTGGCCCCAAACTGGATGCATCTGTGTGTGTCAGCACCACATTTGACCAGCAACTCTGCTTTTTTAAGTGCTGCAGAAACCACAGCCCCCAACTCGCATTATGTCCTTGTCCCAAGGAACTCAGCTGAGGGGAAAATTTGACCTGGGGTTTTTAAAGAAATTCTTCAACTAATGAAATTAAATTTAGCTATTAAAATAAAGTATCTGTGGACAAACTTTTGAGAAGTAAATGACATAAAAGCATAATTCCTATTTTCAGAGTTGACTAAGGAATCTATTTTCTGCTGACCTTTACAAGTATTACTATAAATCAAATAAAAATGATCAGCTGTCACTTTTTTTCCCTGAAATTAAATGAAGTTTACAATAGCTGTCACAGAAAGGTCTGCACTGAACAAATTCTAAATGTTGTTTGATTTTATTCACATGCCTCATAAAAAGTATTTTAAAAATTACAAATCACAGAAACCAGACTAACAGACACAAAATCTAGTACCTCTTTTCAGATTTATTCAATTTCTTAAACTAATGAAGTATGGGTGTCGATGAAAACAGACTTTTTGTCTCTCCATCCCAAACACTTTAAAATTAATCACACTGTCTAGATGGGCACTCCATAAAAAGTTCAAGTGGGTATATCAAATTGTTATCAGTTTTAAAAGTTAAAGAGCCTATTTGATACACACACACACAATAATACTGTATATTCTCATTTTCAGTTTATGTGTTCTGCACAAACAGTAATAACAAACTTAGTTTATAAAATTATAGCATCCATATTACTCAGAATAGAACTTCAATTGCAGAATTAACAACAAGTTAAGAGTTCAATGCTGCAGGAATCTAATCACAATCAATATATGCTGTATGTTCGAGATGTTCAATATTAACAGAAACCCTTAGGAGCAGGGCCCCTTAGAACACCTGCAGTGAACACCCTATGTCAAAGCATACACTCATACTTGCACCATGCTACAGATTTCAGTTAGAAATAGAAAGACATAAATTTGCACTTAAAAAACAGAACATAAAGGTAGTATCTTAGTTAATGTTTAAAAAAATGAATTGATGAATTGATCTAATTTTGACAGCTTTATACAGTGAAAAGTTCCGGAGTTTAATTCCAGACAGGTTTTTTTGGGGTTTTTTTTTGTTTGTGTTTTTTGGGGTTTTGTTTTGTTTTTTTTTTGTTTTTTTGGTTGGTTGGTTGGGTTTTTTTTGTTTTTCTTTATTTTAAATTAATTCAAAAAGTCAGTATTTCAATTTTGGAAATGAAAGAAGTATTGGAGTGAATTGATTTGTCTTCTCTGACAAGCTGTCACCATGAAGAGACAGGAGTCAAGTGAAGAGTTCACATGAGTCAATATCCAAACCAATTCAGAGATACATAAAAATCTATAAGCAGAATTTAAATGAAGTGGGTTATACACGGAAACTGTAAATGTTACAAATTAATCCAGTCTGAAAACACAGTAAAGCAAGTAAAGACCACCAAACCAGGAAAGAGAACAGTGGCAGTGTGACAACTGGGGTCTCTGTGTGATTGCCCTTAAACAGGTGACTGCCAGTGTAATGGGACATCAGATTGGCTTTCACCAGCCACAAAGCAACATTAAGTTTTATCAGTTCTATTGTTCCTATCTGGCTGTATCAGAGCCAGTCACACAGAATAACCAGTTAAAGACTGAAGTTCTGTTAGCAGATAGTTCAGTGCCCACGTATTTCCAAGCCAACGCATCACTGCTATTTTCCAGATTGGCCATTAACTTCATATCCAAACCTGATATTGAATTTGCCATCATCTATCTCTAATGTTCTGACAAAATTCAAATATTAAACAAATGCAGAAAATATTTTCTGTTAATACAGGCTCACATTTGTGATAGCCCTTGCAGACTGTTAAGTATGAATACCAGCTTATCCCAGTTTGGAAGAGAGGGACATCCATGAAACTAACAGTTAAAATACACACCATTACTGCAGGGACTAAATGTACACACATATATCATCCTATTTGGGTAAATGAGATTGTCATGGTTTCTCATTTTAATTCCTAGCTTGCATCTTTCCCTTAACTACCACAAATAAAACTATGAAGTGGGTCCAAAACCACAGATGTTTTAAAACCTTCATTCAAATGATCAGCTATTGACACTGATGATAGGATGCATCTATCTTCCCTAGCTAGCCCTGCTTTAGATGTTACATACTCATTTTTTCTCACATCACTAGAGTTTCTAATCCCTTTTCAGGGTATTTAAGAGTACAGAAAAAAAATATTTATACACACGCACACTTTCTTATTGACTACTGCACAGAACTTATCCTAAGGCTACTCCATATGCGAAGCCTAACAAACTCAAGATACTAAAAAACAAGTGCGGTGATTGTTACTAGTAATCTGTAAAACACTGTCTGAAAAGAAATTCCAGTTGACTTCATATTCTAAGTCCCTGTTAACTATCTGTTTTAAACTTCTGGTGATTGCAGGAAGGTGCTCAGGTGAGATCCCTTCATTGAGAACAAAAAGAGGCAGGATTGCAGCTGCTGAACTGTGATACCCTACCATTGTTTGAAGCAGTGAAAACACCCTAACCCAGAGAAGTTTATTTTGACTTTTGGGGCTGGTTTTTTTGGTTTATTTGTTTGTTTTTAAATATCAAGATTGATTAAAATGGTGTAAAGTAGCATTTAGAAAAGACTTCATATTTTTCTTAGGTAAAAAAACCAAACCAAGTTGTAAATGCAGGTGGTACTTTTCGATGGCACATTCTTTGATAAAACAGATTACCAAAGATAATCTCTCGTCCCTCATTTTGGCTTTTTTTTTTTTTTTTTTTTTTTTTGCACAGAAATATTTTCTGGCCTACTGCCAGGAGGAATATATCATCTGAGAATAGGTGTGGGAAGCCTCACAACTGGACTCCTCTGACTGTCCTAGTCCATGTGCCTATCACTGCCAGAAGTCCAAGACTGTTTAGGACAGTAGTTTATCCTGAATTCCTTCAAGGGCTGCTCCTTAGTAAATCCAGGAGGAATCACGTGTGTTTTGAATGCAGGTTACCAATACAAAAACATAAGAACCATCGTATTGGTTCAGACTAAGGATCCGTCTAGCTCAATATCCTGTCTTCACCAACAGCTATTAGTGTATGCCCAGAGAAAACGAGAAACAGAATTTCAAACATTCTCCCATAACACTTCCATAGCTATAGACTATTTTCATCTCAGGGAAATTCTTACATGTTTAATCTAGACAGTGTCTCCCAACAGATTTGTTTTCCAACTCCTTGGTCAGCTGCTCCCTCTGGACTCATGCAGAACTTTTGCACTTACAACACCTTTTAGTAAGGAATTTCACAGGTTTATCAGCCCCAGGGTTCCATTCCTGGTCAGCAAGCTCATTACCTATCATTACCCATTCAGACATAAAGCTCATTTTGCCCACCATGTACCACTTCACTTTACCCTACATTGAATTTTATCTGTCATTTTACTGTTTTTGAGTAACGGTGCAATGTCTGTCTACAGCAGAAAGTCCCTATAACAGCAACAAAAACCTAACAACCATAAAACTGGTCTGTGCATTCCAAGATTGAATTTATTTCAGTTTGCATCCAAATTTCTTATCTAAATATATCCTGCTCCTTGCTGCTTCTGTACTAGTTACTCTGTGCAATGGTTAAATGAAAAGTACACACACAGTGAAGAACTGTATTATATTGCACAAGGTTGACAGTCCTAATGCTGCCATGTCCCAACATTTTGTCTGCACGATTTGGTAACTTTCTAAGAGTTCTTTTAAGAGTACTTTTGAACATAATATCAAGTGCTGTGTCCTACATATAGCTGAATTTTTAATGCTATCTTTATAAATGAGATCAGTATTTTGGACTCTTACAAGAGCAGCACAGAACACAGGACTTCCAAAGGGAAGACCATTAATGGCGACTACAGGATACTTTCCAATGTGTCATTTGCAAGAGAAGCAGAACTGTATCTTTCATTATAATTAAGATTTAGACTTGTTATGAGAGAGTAAAACCTCAATTTTTTCAACAGATATGGTACGCAGCACAGTAACTTTGTCCTTTTCCAATTAACACCCTATAAGAAGTCTTAAGATTTTAGTTAAGGCTCTTTTGGAAGGGTCTGGAACAAACATTCTTTAAATAGGTTATATGATGGAGTTAATGCCTGAAAAACATTGGACATTTGAGTAAAATATTTAAAAATATTCAGGAGAATATGTTTAAAGATTAGGGTATTGCCTTTAGATGCTCCACTTCAAGATATCCACTACTGCTTCATGCATCTCTGAAGTTGTCTATCTCGAATATGCAGGATTATAAAATTTGAAACATTTTGCACAACACTGAGTTGCAAATCAGGAAGAGCAAAGGCAGCCTATGTAGACTCATTTCTGAAGAGGGAAAAATTTATCATTTTTAAGCGCTTAACTGAAATTTATTATAATACATTTTCTTACAATTTATATTACTTGAAATCTGAGCAATTTTCTACAAAACTGCTGAAAGTTAGCAGTAAGTCTGCAGCATGTGAGAAGCATATAGGTAGGATTGATTTTTTGAGGGAAGAAAACAAATATTTTTAATTTTTTCCTATTTGAAGCAGAATGCATTGTAAGTACATTAAGTTAATGCATTCTCAGCTTTTCCCATAATATATTTCACCTTGCCTGCTCCTAAGCTCAATACATTTGGTATTTTGTCTCAGAGCACTGTCTGTACTACAGCCTATTCTGAACAAAATGCCTATTGGAGTGATAATATGTATAGGGGTAGCATAATATAAGTGTTTTCAAAAGCCAGGTACTCAACAATGCTATAAACAAAAAATCCTAGAAACATTACAGGAGGACTCAGGCAAAATTCAACAAATATATTTAACAAGAGTAAAAAACAACAACAACAACAAAAAAAAAAAGTTCAGGGGAGTTTTTGGTTGGTTGGTGTTTTTTCAGATATTTTTCTCTCAATGTCTAATATTTTATACTCAGGCATTTCTGACAGCTAGGATATGAAACCTACTCAAAATCCCACTGTGCTGACATTAGGTATCCACCACATCCTTCCACTGAAGGGATTTCCCTCAGAGGTAGATGAATACCAAGACAGCACCCACAAAAGTTGCCAGACCTAATCAGGAAATTGAGCAAGCATAAAGTGCAATGTAGAATTTCAAATAAGATCCAGATTGGTTTCTTTAAAATTAATGAGACTTCTTTCTCTAAACGGGACATGGGAAATATTTCACTCTTGCACATTAGAACTTGTGGAATTATCTGTAGAGAGAACTCTGCACCTCTGTCTAGGAACAGTTTATGAAACCCCAGAGGCTCAAACTACCTCATAGGCAACAGCCAAGAGATGCCGACCTTGATTCTGGAGTTCTTGCCTTTTAAAAATAAATGAAAAAAGACTAATTAGGTTCATGAATAATACTGATTTAGAAAAAAGAAAAAAGAAAAAAGAAAAAAGAAAAAAAAAAGAAAAAAGAAAAAAGAAAAAAGAGAAAAAAAAGGAAAAAGAAAAAGAAAAAGAAAAAAAATATTTCAGCAATACAAAAAAGGCATTTGGAAACACATTAAACCTATTTTCCCATGAATGTTGACGTTTTAGGTTTTCCATGACATCTTCAAGATAAAAGGTACTTTTAAAATAATTTCATGTTTTAACCTGTTTGCATAAAAAGGGGAACAGTCTTTTTATCTGCTCTCTTTGTCTCATATTTTTTAAGATTCTTTTGATATTTTGGATTATTTTTGTCTTTTAATTTATTCTACTTCTCATATTATTTACCACAGAAATATAGGGAGTATGTTAACCTGCATTCAAAAAAAGTTAATTCCTCTTGGATTTACCAAAGACCAGCCCTTGAAGGAATTCAGGATAAACTACTGTCCTAAAAACTCTTGGACTTTTGGCATTGATAGGCACATGAACCAGCATAGTCAGAGGAGTCCAGTTGTGAGGCCTCCCACACCTATTCTCAGATGATATATTCCTCCTGGCAGTAGGCCAGAAAATATTTCTGTGCAAAAAAAAAAAAAAAAAGCCAAAATGAAGGACTAGAGATTATCTTTGGTAATCTGTTTTATCAAAGAATGTGCCATCGAAAAGTACCACCTGCATTTACAACTTGGTTTGTGTTTTTTTTTACCTAAGAAAAATATGAAGACTTTGAAAAGTTCTACTTTACACCGATTTCATCAACCTTGAGATTCAAAAACAACCAACCAATCAACCAACCAACCAAACCCCCAATCTAAAAAGTCAAAAAAACCCACATCAATCCATAACTTAATCTACAAAAGCCTAGAGGAGTGAGATTACTTCAGTTTATTGGAGAGAGTACAATTTCACAGCCAGGGTTGTTTTCCAGTTCCTTCATTCCCTGTATACATATATGCTAACTGGGAATTTGAATCTGTCCTGTAAAACCCGGCCTCCTGTATGACACTTAATAGGTCATATCAGGCATTTGATAAAAACATGCCTGAAAGGGATGTAATTGTGAAAACCTACCACTGAAATCAATGGCGGTTTTGGTTCTATCATCTCTTTAATCTTCCATCAGTGACAGTAAAGAAAAATTTCGTAGCCTTTGCTCTGAGATCACTTTTTCTCCATTTTAAAATAATCTGTGACCTACTTCTTGATCTCACAATGATTTATTTTGTTATTTATAATATGCAAATCCATGTTGCATCCAAAAGCTAAAACATTCTCAAGAGCAGTGCCAAGATTTTATGACAGTGTTTCAAAGACCAGGTGCTTGCAAATCAAGAGACAGGAAGCAACAAAGTAGGAATTGGTATGATATTTGGTTTGTCATCTTCAAGCATTTGAGGGAGTATGTTTAACTTGTGAAAACACAATTTACTATGTAACAGAAATCATGGAAAATTAAAAACTTTGTTTAAAAGACTCTTTTCCTTACATTTTGCTATCAATCATAGTGACTTGCTGTAAAAAAAAAACAAAACAAAAACAAACTGAGACACATCTGGATGTATTCGTGCAGAGATTGCCACTTAAACCTATTGTAAAGATTTATGTAGCATTTACCTTCAAGCAAGGGGATAGTTTCATTAATATTGGTTCCAGCTGAGTGGACTATGAAGCACAAGTCCATGCTTATGTACTATTACAGGCAGCTATATGAGATCATTTTTATTTTAAACACTTAGATTTACCACAGAACAGGTCTGTAGTGCTACAAATGGTTATGAAACACAAGCTATAAAACCAGTAATCAACAGTGACTCCTTAGCTGGGCCCATAGCCAATGAACCCAGTCTCCCTCCTATCCCACTTTGTTTTGTTTTCTGATCAATGTAATCACATCAGCTGCAGCTTATATATACTTAATATATTAAGTATATATTCAATATGCCTATCCATACAGAAAGAAGGGATGGATTAGACTCAGCACAAGTACTTTCAAGAATGTGTAGTTCCAAATTCTAAAGTATAATTTAAGCATTAAGAAACACCTGAAAAAGAAACTAGAGGCCAAATCATATCAACAAGGAAATTAAATTATGTTCACTATTGTGCTCCTTAGTAAACATTTACACTTTTAAATTAATTGGTCACTTGAGTGAGGAGATTGCTGGCTTCTAAGAAGTTAAGTAAGTATTTTGTTTCTGATACCTACCCTAAATTTTTGAATGCTCCAGATAGAAACAGCAGTATCTTTAAGTGTAACTTTCTAACACTTTCAACAAGGCTTTCTCATTCATCTTCATTAAGTATCAACTAATTATCAAGAGAATGTATTATGCATTAGATTTTTCAGGGTGAACAGTAACTGGTTTGCAACAGTTGAGGTTATTGAGTAGGACTGGGCTATGCAAGAGCTTAACAGTGCAGCTCTACCTCCCTTGGCATTTCAGGTATTATCACATTATCTTGATCTCATTTGCTACATCATTTGAACATGACGAAGTCTATTAACTTAATAAGAGTACTAAGATACCATTACCTGTAGTAAAAAAAAAAAAAGAAACTGAAAATCTCCTAGGAAGTATGTCAGCTCTTCCTAGGAGTGGGGATTTTCTTCTTGCTTGCTTGCCTTAAAGGAAACATCTGAGGCCATTCCACTTGGCTTTTTATCATTGAATATGTGCTGCTTAATTGTAAACAAAAGAACTTCTTTAAGGGACAGCATATGAATCAGTATCCACAGCAAGTCTTGAAAATGGTTTTAAATTGTGAGCTCAGAAGGGCTGCAGCACAAATATCAGTCTGAAAAACAGCATAGTGCGTGCATCACTCGCTAGATAGGAAAGGAAAAGCTTGGATGACTTTGTGAAAAGAGTATTGCTATGAATTTCTAACACATCTTTCTTCTTGCATCATATATTATTTAACTTCCATAGCAACCCACGGGTGCAAGAAGCCAATGTTTTCAGAAAAATTTGAATTGATGCAATTCACAAAAGAGAAACTACGATAGACTAGGAATAATAGAGAAAATAAAGGCAGGGAAATTCTGTTACCAGGCACTCAAAGTGATTATAAAGCTGTGTCAGATTCCCATAAGTTACAAGCATCCTATAAAGTACGCATTGCCAGTGTTTGTGCTACGACCTTTATAGCATTGTAACCCCAAATCTGATTAATTGCATGCATCAATTCTTCCAATTATTACTGAAGAGTCAACTTTGCCCTCAAATTTTTTCATCAGTGCCAAAACAAAAAACACAAATAACCAACACACCACCACCAAACAAACAAAATAACCAGCTGAAATTTTCAGATGACTTTAAATAAATGGCTTTTCATTCTCAAAAATTGTGTTAGTATAATTGGATATTATCTGCTGATGCTGGACTTGTAGCTCTGCAAGGGGGAAAAAAAAGTAACTGAAGTCTAGAAATAAGCACAGGTATATTTTATAAATACAGAATGACATCATGTAAATTATCATATTTGTCAGCTGTTGAGAACAGCCATAGAAAATGCTGAATTGTGAGAAAGTGTATTTTCCAATAGTAATTTTTCAAAAGCGATAAGAAAACTACAGCATCTGCTCAGTCTAGCTTAGAAACCTTTCCTGGTACTGCACACTTTGTCCAAGGTTACAGAAAAAAAATTACCTAAGGAAAGTTGACAACCACTATGTTTCAAACTCCTTAAGGGCAAAGCACAAGTGTTATTTAAAATTTCCTACAAGATACTATAACATCACATTGACAGTTTGCAGCTGATTTACATCTATAGATAAGCAAAACCAAGCCTCCAAGAAAAAGGATGCAGTGTGCTTGTCAAAGAGTATCAGTCCAAGAAATAGTGAAAATAAAAAACGTAAGATTCATCCTTTATGACCAATGTGTCTTCTCTGCAGCACCTTTAACACATACAGGTGGACAGGTGGAAGCATGTACACTCACATCCCAATTTGGGTTCGTGTGTGTAAAGGCTTAGAGAATGTCAGACTGTCTAAACACTGTAATATCAGACTATGCTCTGTTTTCATTATGCTCAGCCACAAAGTAGTTCACAGATCTTCTTTTATTATTATTTATAAGATGAAAGGAATGATAATATAAAACAATGACAACTCTGTATTATCCTTAGGCAATTCGCTCGTTATCATGCTGAACAGCTCGACTACAGAGAAAAATAGTCATTACCTGTGTGAAGAGAACCTGTGATTAGCCTGAGAAGGTACTGGGCAAATTTCATTATTTCCCGCTTACACCGCTTCCTACAGCCACTCATCTTAGGCAGTGGGGTATTCCTCTGAGGAGAGCCTGAAGACTTTGCCAGTAAAGGGAACAGTTTCTGCCAGCAAACTTCTGGGGCAGTTCCGAGCCTCCCACGGCCTCGCCGCCTCCTCACGGCCGAGCAAACTCCCGCCGATCCACCTCGGGTGGCTGCGCAAGGGACGCCCGCGGCGGCCGGCGGTGCGGGGCGCGGGCGCTACCAAGGCTCAGCGCGGTGCGGTGCGGTGCGGCACGGCTGGGCACGGCAGGGCACGGCACGGCACGGCACGGCACGGCACAGCACGGCTGGGCACGGCACGGCACAGTACAGCACAGCACGGCACGGCACGGCTGGGCAGGACACGGCAGGGCACAGCACGGCACGGCTGGGCAGGACACGGCACGGCACGGCTGAGCACGGCTCGGCTCTGCGCAGGCACTGGCGCGGCCAGCGGCGCCCCCGCGGCGGCCGGACCCGCGGCAGGCGCTGGCCGCGGGCGGCTCCGCGGGCGCGCAGCCCGGCGGGCGGGGCAATGCAGGTGTCGGTGCCCGCCCCACGCAGGCAGCACAGCACCGCCCCCGGGAGCCGCTCCGCTCTGCGTGACCAGCGGGCAGGCAGGTGGGAGCCGCCGGGACATGGTATTCGTTCCTCCATCTCCGCGGTGCTGGGCGGAGGGGAGCCCAGTCGGGAGCAGAGCTCCGCCCGGGCCGGCCGCACGCACGGCGGGGCCGAGGGGACGGTCCTGCCCTTGCCCCTGCCCGGCCTGCAGGAGTGGGATCGAGGTGTGAACTGGCGGGGCTCCCCTCCACCTGCACTCTGCATGTCGGCCTCGGGCCCCGGAGCCTGCTTGAAGGTCACGGCAACGCCAGGGCACTGCACACCTGTACAGCAGAAAGAAAGAAGCAGAAACCCTGCTGGTACCTCTGTGCGGGGAGCTGCCCCTGCTTTCCAGCCCCCTGACCTGCGGCAGCTGGGAGGGAAATAGGCCCTGGCACAGCTAGCATTGTGTGGTTAGAATATCTCCAAGAAAGTCTTGTTAGGAAGCTACCTGTACTCCTTACTGTTCCGTTATAAATTCATTGTTTTCCAACTTGCTGAGAAGTGTTTCTTATTAATAAAAATGATCTGCTGTAGTCTTCATCCATGACCACAGAACCCAAAGAATATGTTTTCATTTCCCTTGGAGTACTTCCCTCATAGAGAACAGCTCTATTACATTAGAGGGTGATGCAATATGTAATGCCTAATACAGTTAAAAAAAAAAAAAAAAAAAGACAACCCATTAAGGAAAAGCTTAACAGAAGAAAATCATCGACTGATCTAATTTGAATGACAGCACTGACCATAAAACATTTTGGTGAATGCCTTTAAAAAATTACAATAAACACAAATGCACATCTTTAAGCTATTGTCTATATTACGCAGTCAGCAAAGATAAATACATTATAGACACAATACATCAAAGCATTATCAAAGTTGCAGTTAGGTGTCACAGTTTCTGTGTCTGCTATCTGAAGCACAAGCATGCTGTCTTATGCTTCCAGTGAAGCTACACAGATAATGGAAAGAACCAAAATGAAATAGCTTACAGAAGCCCCCAGGTTACTCCAACACAGGGATTAGTCTGAGAAGGATATGGACAAATTCCAGTATTTCATGTTTGCACTACTTCCTACAGCCACTCATCTTAAGCAGGAACTAATTCTCTTGGCACAGTTTTTTCTGAAAAGACGCAATACAGTTTGATCAAAGAAAACTCTCCAAAAAAAGACCCCCCCCCCCAAACCCAAAAACCTCCCACAAAAACCTACAAACAAATCAACCAAACAGCAAACAAAAACCCCCAACCCAACACCCCCCGAACAAAACTCATAAAATTCTGAGGTATTGGAGATGCCACTGTGCCTAACAAATTTCTCAACTCCTCTGGTCTCTGAAAGGAGACCTCCTTAAGTAGCTGCCAGAGGTGAAGAGATACTGAAACCGTATGTCTCTATCTCTTCTTTAGAAGAGGGCTGAAGAGACCGATGCAGATGGTTCTGAGCTGGAGTCCTTGACCTTTTTAATCCTTTGAAATCTCCAGTTGCTTTACAGAATTTCCACTAGCAGTGTTACTTCAAAATAAGGAACTGTAAATAACTGAAGCTTAAAGAACTGAAACACTGTTTTTCTAAAGCCATAAGCATGTATCACCAACACCATGTTTTGCTCTTCCTCCCACCCAAAAAAACTCCAAACAAAGCTGTACCAGTTCTGACACTGTTTCCTAAGTCTTTACATTTCAACACAACAGTAATTGTAATTGCTACCTAAGGAAGAGTTCATGAAAGATTTTGAACTAGTTTCACCCAGATTTTTTTAACAATCAGTGCAATATTTTGATAGCATTTGATCTATATCTATCTCCCAATATTTCTCTGGTCAGCAGAAAAGACTAAGGCTAAAGTTTTTTTCCCCCAAATCAAGACAGCAGATCAGAGAAAAGGGGGCAGGAAAGTCAGAATAGAAAATTGTAATAAAACCACCAGGGTACTTTTAAAAAATATAGCAAGATAATATGAAGGACAGTTGGACAACAGCAACTTCTGTATTGGTAATATGCATTTTTTATTTTTTTAATTGACAGGACACACTAAGGTCCTCAGTCAGAGCCAGTCTCTTTTCACCGAGGTATAAAAATACTTTTTATATCTACAAGCTAGGTCCATCCCTAATTATTCATAATCCATAGAAAACCCACTGAAAAAAGATCCTCCTAATGTCAGAAGGGTCTACATCAGTTCCTAAAAATTCTGACTTTGGAACCAGGTACTTAGGAAAACCACTATTTAAGTACAATCGAGGAGAAATAAAACACATGCATACAAAACAAAAGTTCTTTCCAGACATTAGGAAAAGCAAATGGAAGGAAAAAGTAAAAGCTCTTTGTAAACTGGATTTTCAAATTGTTTCACCAAGTCCAGCTCGTGGGCTCCTAGAAAAATATAAAATACAAAATTATTTTGAAGTGCTTGGCAAGAATGAAATGACTAGGGAGGAAATATATGCAGTTTTTGTAAAAGACTGTCAACAACTGCAGTCAAGCTTAAAAGACAAATGGAAACATGCCCTTGAATGTACAAAGCATACGATAGCACACTCAGGACAAATTAATTGATAGTATTAAAATATTTTCTTCCTGTGAGGATTTCTACACAAAGCTACAAGAAAAATCTTAAAAATCTTTATCACCATGGCAAGAAAGCAGTGCAAAACCAAATATGTATGGAAATAAATTCTACGCAGTCCAAAGATGAAATTCCACATGCATTTTTATAACTTCAGTTAGGGTCTCAGCATCACAGGTCTATGCTCCAGGCCTGTTGTCAACTTAAGTGCAACTTAACCATCCTTAGAGAAGAGTACACACTGATATAGCTTTAGTCTAACACCACCGAAGAAAAAAACTACACCAATATTGTAGTTCAGAGCTGGTCATTATTGGCAGGTATATATCAATATCAGAATTTCTTTACTTGTTACTGTGTAGGAATAGTATTTCACTATAAAACAAAACAAAAAAACCTGAAAGAGAAATACATTAACAGCAACATGAAAATACGTTTTAAAATAAGTAAAGAAAACCAATGATTTTTAGATTGCTTGGGTTGCTGGGACAATGCGGATGACCCTTCTTTCAAAAAAGAAACTATATAAACCCCAAAAGCATTGCATGTCTCAGGGCTGACCACTGTAATAGCCTGGCATAAAATATGGTGAATAATGCTGAATTAGCTAGCATTATAGTTCTGTTTTGAGAGAGAAAAAGTTACTAAATTGTATTGGGTCTGAATGGGGTAAAGCTCACAGCCCTTGCATGACATAAATACAGATTTCATTTAATAAAAAAACATAGCAAAAATATCTCTTAAAACATTCAAAAAGAAATTAAATGTGGCTGTTGTCATATTAAGTAACACTGGCAAAGACTCAAATGCCAAAAGCACATATAATAGTTTAGGGAGAGAAAAAAAAAGCCATCACAAATATTTGATGAGAAGAAACCCATAGAATAAGGATGACAGCATATGCCAAATATAAATTTTCTAGTCTGGAAATAAAATCCCCAGAAGAAGCTGAAGTGACATATACAGAGCACAAGTTGATTGGCTTCTTGCAGGCAATTTGCCCTGTATACTTCTTTCATTTACACACAATCCTCTCACTTCAAAAAACAAAATTTCCTCCTGAACTAGCCCTTTATATTGACTAAGAGCAAATTGAAATCTTACAACAAAAATTAAGTCAATTAAATGCTTCAGCCTCATCAGAAAGGGTAACCACAGGAAGTTACCCTGGAGCACAGAAAACCTGTACAGTTTCCTCGATGTTGACTCCAGAGGCTTGTAAGAGCTTTTATTTTCTTAATGAAAATACTGAATTCAACAACTGAATTTTTTTTATTTAATCAAAGGATTTTTAACATTTTTATTTCAAGTAACAGTGATATTTACAACCTAAGCGCATGGCAAGCAATAACAGATGGGCAGAAACAAACAGATGGGTGAGCACAAGGTAACAGCAAGATGTTTACGATAGAGCATAATAAACAGCTGCCGCAAGTAGATGACCATCATCAGACCTCTTTTCAGTTGCCCCTTGCCTGTCATAAAAGTAAGGGTCCTCCTAAATCACACTCCCTACTGTATTTATTTTAATAGCTCTTCTGTGGACTTATACTTCTTGACTTGACAGTACTGTGCACTGAAGTGTCCCAAGTTCACCATCATTATTCAAGTGGATGCAGTGGGATGAGAGTCATTCATCACAGAAGTCACTGGAAACCGCAGAAGTAATTCCAAATTATTCATTACATCCATGAAAATATCAGCTACCACTTTTAGCCACAGCCAGTGAATAGCATCAAAAATTCTCTTGCACATCATTTGCCCAAATTTAGTCTTGGATATTAACACGGACCAGAGATGGTTATATGATAGAAGATGAGCTGGGGAAGCAGAGATGCAGGCATATGTTCCCTTCCTAACTGACCAGCAGTAACATGCAGCTAAATTTACTTAGATTAAAATGGTTATTGTTCTATTTTGTCTGTCCTGAATGTTATAGAGACAACAAGGAACACAAAAATTATTTCTTGCTCCATGCATTCCATATTAAAATGGATGTTTTCATGGGATGTGGACATGATTTCGTCCTGTCTTGTGGGAACAATAACTTCAACAGAGCCCAGGACAGAGAGTAAGGGAACTGCCAATGTTCCTGGTTATAAATAAAGACTTATTTAAGACTTCTTTGATTTTTTTTATACTCTTCATAGGACAATGAAAACCTTTCTATCAGGCCAGTTGTTGCTTATCCAAACTGCATGCAATGTTTTTAAATGTGGAACACAAAATAATAAGAAATCTTCAACCTGGCCTATACTACTGAAAATTAATACAGTCTTCCTGCTTTTGTCTATAGTCTTTAATTTCTCCTGAAAGCTTGCTAAGAATAATATCTTCAAACAGCTCTGTTGCTGTGTTTAAAATAGGACTACAGAGAAATGACTGCTACTTCACACTGCTTGCATAATATCAACAAATTATACATGTGCTCTATTCTGATAGCTAATACCTGCATGAAATAAATTACTTTCATTGCTGTTATAGTCCCAGACTATAGGCTCAAACTTAATTTTCTAATACATTTATGTAAATGAATAAAACTTGTTGGCTTAGCCCACCAGAATCTTTGACCAGTGTAACAGAAATACATAAAACATTTATCTCTATTATTCCTGTCTTCCCTGAGCTAGCTGCTCTCAGAATGCCTTTTTTACCTACTCAGTGTCCTTGAAGCTTACCCCAAGGATTCATTTTCACACAACACTCTAAGATGATACTGCAGACAGTCAACCAGGAGCTACAGCTGCCTCAGCCTCCCCCACGATCCACACTTGCCTAATTAAATATTCATCACTCCCAAATGCTGCAGTGTCAAACATGAGCAACTTCCCAGCCTGACCTTCTATAGCCAGTCCGTGGTGTGTTCTGGAGAGTAAACAAGACTGGGATTTACCAGCTGAAACATAAAATGGCAAAATGCAGTTTTCATGTTGCACATTAAGTTCTGTGCATGCACTGTAAAATTCTCACTGGGGAAGCCAGAGTACTAACTTTTAATGTCCAATTTATATTGAATACCTGTATGGAAAGTTGCATGGGCAGTGTTACCAATAAATGTTCTGCAGAAAACTAAAACATTATCTTCCTCATTATACAGATCCTGGTTTTTATGTATGCTCATATCTCTCAACTTAAAAATGTATTATTGCTGAGTATTCTCAAATAAAAAAAAAGATTGAGGCATACATAAAATCAAGTATATGATTTTTTTTTTTTGGTGGCTTTGGACTCATCTTCATTCCATTTACAAGAGAGCTGGGGGTTGCCTCCAAGCCAAAAGAGAAAAGTTCTTATAACTCATTTAATTGTATCAGACTCTGCACATATCTATAGCTGTACTTAATGGAAGAGAAATATGAACAGAAAAAAACCAGAAGGAATCATCTTTCCTGTTACAGAAACAATAGCTGCAAGACTCTATAAATTCCATAAATATTTGAGATTTTATATAACTAAAACATACCCATATCATGTCCATACAAAATAAAAATAGTGTAAAGGTTGTGTTTTTCATTTAACAGGTTTAACATTAACCTGTTAAAAAGATCAGAAGTTGGTTGTAAACCAGCCAATACTGGGTATGCAGCATTCTTAAAACAACAGAATAGGCATTGCACCAAAGCAGGCATGAGAATTCTGTAAGTATAACTAGTACAGCTTAGGCCAGTAAGTAAATATATTCAGAAGAAGCTTGTTTTCACTATTTATATGTAGACAACTATGCATGTATATATACTTACCTGAAAAATATATAGTTTTAAAAAGGTTGACTTCATAGCTTCAATAATTATCTGTTGCAACTTACTGCAACTTATATGCCCCTAGGATTTCACATAAATGGTCAAAACCTAGATTTCTTCTTCCAAGTTAAGGGCTTCCCCACAGTTTTCAGGCATTTTCTTTCCCCTTTTATGCTAGCTATGGCTTGATGCTCTAATTAACCTAAAATTTAAGATTAAAAAGAGCAAATCTTCAAGTTTTCACATCCTTAATCTGGCATGAATTGCAGTGTATTTGAGTGAATACTGCAGCTACTACTCAGGGAGGAGAAAAACAGAAGAGAGATACCACAGCCCAAACATTTCCTCAAAGCCTACATCTTGGTTGAAGCAATTTTACAACAGCCCTCCTTCGTCCAAAATTTGATTGTTAATCATTAAATATGAAGCACCAGTATTGAGAGCAAGTTAAATTACCACACTGCTAGGTCTGTGGTCTGTCTTTTCCCTCCTGGCAGGGTCCTGCAGATATTGAGAAGAAAAACAGTTTATCAGCATTCCTGTGGAATCTTTCAGTAATGCCCTTTGGGGAACATGACCAGTTACCAGTCTACTGCGGATTTTCCAGAATAGTTGTGATTGTATTAAGGACCCCTAGATCTTCTTTCCACATAATACAACTGATGAGCTGTCACACGAAGTATGTAAAATTTGACTCTGACATAGTGGAAAACCATTCTAAATAGACTTAGAACTGATCTGATCATATCTCTGGTTTGATAAACCTGAGCTGAACCTTGCTCATGAGTAATAAGAAAGGTTTATATGCGCTCAAAACTCTACCACTCTAAACTAAATAATAATTTCTCTACTCTACACTCTTATTTTCATTACAAGCAAAAAAATACATTCCAAAAATCAATTTATTGTCATCTCCAGGCAACTGGAAATTCATCTAGGCTTCCTGATACAGATTGAGCCTGAAGAAGCTACCCACTGTGTGCTTCAGGCAGGACAAAGTCATCAGGGATATGAATCAGAGGGTATTACACCCAGTTAGCATTGCTGGACCCATAAAGGAAACATTTGTGTTAGGGTCTTGAAATTGCATACTACATACAGTGGGTACATTTTGATGGCCTTATTCAATATCTATTTAGTATCATTTGTTTCCCTACCTTCTACCACATATTCTTCTGCAACCATATTGCCATTTCTCTGACAAGTATGGCCACAACTACTAGCGGCTTCATGCAAACCTCCCTCATCTGCCCGTTTCATACTACTTTAAATCAGTCCCTAGGGACCAGTGATGAAAAGAGGCAAAGTAAATCTTGGAGATTAAAAGCAGGAAAATGGAGCAACCAGGAAATTCAGTCTCACATATGACTCAAAGGCATCAGTGAAAGACAATTTTTGGCTCCCAGGTGGAAGCACTTACGTAGTGGTAGGGCAGGTACTTGGGACCATGTGCATGAGACCTCAGGAAACTGTAGAAATTGAGTATGAAATCATTGCAGTCTCCTAGTGATAGCACTCTAAGATTTGAGCAAATAAAGGCCTTAAGCATAAACACAAACCACTTTTCAGCTCTACAGCCTAAGGAAGTGAAGCAGTGTGATTATGAACTCAGCTACTATGAAGTTAGAAGTCAGTGACAATGATAATAACCTGTATATGGTCAAGGTGAGTAAAGAGTAACTTCATCAGTTGCCTGTAAATAAATATCTGAATTTGACGCCTAGAACAAGAAAAAAAGTACAAGGCTGGTAATGAGCACGACTCCAAACTATACAGATCAGTACAAAGGATAATAATTTGATATAATACATTATATAATCAACACTGATACTCAGGAATATAAAGATACAGCAGAATACCACTGCTTGTATCTCTTTGTGAGGAGAAGAAATACTACTGGAAGAAAGTAACACTTGTACACTAGAAGAACTTCAAACTTCCTAGGGTCATATACGGTGAATATGAATATTACTTCTATTTAAGCTCTGCAGAAATTTCCTAGTTCATATCAGCTGGTCTGTGCCTCGATATAGACCTTCAGTCAGCAAATAGAAATCATGCTTTATATTACAGAAATTATGACATCAAACTTTTTCCCATCAGAACAGGACAGCTATCTTTACTGTAGGAAATGTATTAAAAATGGAAGAGATAAGCTCTTCAGTCAAAAAAAAAAAAAGAAAAAAAAAAGCTATTAGAGTTATCTTATGTCCACAGAACAAGACTGAGGGGATGGAGAAAAAAAACCCCACAAAAAACCCCAACAATCCTTCACAGTTTCCAATACACAGCTAACTTGTCAGGTACAAGCATCTTAATTGCAAAGATGCCCTTAGCAGTTTTGTTCAAGTATTTATGGTATGTCATACAGTTTTCATTCCTCTCTATTGGGTAACTCCACTCAGCCTCAAGTTCCTTTTGATTTAATAATCAAATTTTATCCCACATTATTTTACCTTATCATTATCTAGACTCCTTCATACGATGTCTTCCAAGATAACTTGGATAGATCACATTTTAATACTTTACCTATTTGGTTTTCCACCCAATGAAAGAACAAAAAAAAAACAAAACAAAACAAAACAAAATATATATATATGGGTAATAGACGCTTTAACATGTTTTTTTTCTTGAAGGCAAAATATTAATCTGAAACCAACCACAGGATTTCCTCACTATTTCAGCAGATATTGCTTTGGCTTCTTTGGAACATTCCATCTTTGGAGAAAAAACCACCAGGGGAAAAAAGCCATGAGTGGTTTGTGTGACTGCCTTGCAAGTGATCTTTAGAAGTAGAATAGTATCAATATGATTTCAAAACATCCTACAGTCTCAGGGAAAATTACAATACTATCTAGAGGAAGATGATATGCATGCCAATTTTTCCAGAATGCATTTAGTCATTAAGTTGTCACACTATGATATCGCATATCCATATAAGCTGTTGATATTACTGCAATTAGAATTTTTTAAATTCTGTTTACACAGAATAATAATAATTTAGTATTTTGAATACCCTAAAAATAAATTCATAGCTTTGTAAACATATGGATCAGGTATAGATGTATGGCATGTTCCCTCTCTTGTCCATAGCAAGATTTCATGCACAACACCCTCTCTTACAATAAGAATGTTTGCAGTTTGCTTTCCAGCCTGTGACTTTTCTTTAAAAGTTGGTCTCATGGTCATCATTTAGGAGCAATGCCAAATTCTGAACTTGCTCAGCAGTGTGAGAGCAATTTCCCAGAACTGCACCCATTGTGAACTTGCTGTTCACACAGGTCACCAAAATGCACATACTTGCCCATAGACAAGAAGTAAATCAATTTTTACTTTAAATCATGCAAGACGTTGCTATGACTAAAGTAGTTAAGGTACATGAATGGGGGGAAATAGACAGTTTCTATATCAGCCCTTAGTTCTTAAAGGTAAGTTATTGGGCTGGGCCCTTCCTTTGCCTCATCCTGAACCCCGTGCCCTGGTTTGTGTTTTTTCAGAACGTGAACTTTCTGAACCACCCCCATCCCCTGCAAGACAGAACAGGTTTACTTCTGTGGACAAATCCAGACTTCATTTGCTTCTCCAAAGAGGAGTTAAAAAAACCCATCTTTCTCAGGTCCTTTACTAGATCATCTAGTGCATAGTTATTGCCATCTGATATAAAAAAAAAAAAAATCTGGTTTGCCAGGAGCAATTGCTTTTCCTTTTCCAGCAGTGCTTTATTTAAAAAGAAGGTGATCAAATTTTAATGATCTTCTTTTGTTAGCTTAAACCAAGTGCAAAAATTCCTCCTGTCACTTCCCTTGGGTTTGAAGGGTATGATTTTAAATGGCACAAAGGTTTTGGTGGTGAAAATTCAGATACTGAGTTTTTAAAAAAAGATGATAGAAGTTGTAACAAAAATGTTACAGAAAACAAAAGCATAAGCAGTAACGTAATTAATGCCAAGACATCTTTCCAGCAAAAAAGTTACGGACCTTTTGGAATGCATCGTTGACCTTTGGTGATGTTTTGGTGATGATGTTTAGTGGTTTTCTGGATATTTTATTTTATTCTATATACAAAACACTTGCTCTAATCTGCACTTAAGGCTGGGGAGGAAGGTCAAAATCAAGCATGATTATTACTTCTTGTAAACATGTGCAGAATCTGAGAACTCTAATTCTAACAACAAAGACTTCTAAGAAAACACAGGATTGCAGGAATAATCCATATTGAAGAAAAGAGGACTGTATGAGTGAGGCTGGTAAAAAAACAACCTTGAAATAATTTGCCTAGAAGTATACTCACGCATCCCTGGCTATCAGAAAGTGCATATCAGGATAATGCTTTAATTTCAATTAAACTGCAGTGGATGTCACCTGCATTAAAAAAAAAAAAAAAAAAAAAAAAAAAAAAAAAAAAAAAAAAAAAAAAGGAGACAACTTTTTGCTGAATCTCAGAGATAAAACAAAAGTCACCCTATCAAATTTTGGCTTTCCAAAAATTTCTTCACTCAGACTCCTCGGCAAGACAAATTTTTATTGTCATTCTTGCAACTTGAATGGCCATCAAACCTGAAAAACTAAAAGGCATATTTCCTGCATTTATGCATAAAATAGACAGATTTTCCCTTCTATTCTGGGGTTTAAATAGCTTCCCATATTTTAAAATTGTAATTACAAGATGCATTACAAGAATTGGCTCCCTCATCATTTTGAAGAGGAGACCAAAAAGTATCTTCTGCTTTTTTCTTTTTGGTAACTCAATGGGCAAATTTAATGGTAGAGTGATGTGCAAAAAGCAATAATAATAAAAAAAAGTTGTTTCAGTAGAGCTGTGTAAAGTGGGTTATAGAATAAAAAACACTTGACAAGTTTTTGGGGGGTTTTGTGGTTTGGATTTTTTTTCTTCTTTACTTGTAGGAGAACATGCAGTAATATTAGACTGTAGTGAAATCCTACTAACCAGGAAACATGATGTGATAAGTTTCTAAATTTGAGGACAAAGTGGCAGAGATTCATGGTTCCACTGAGAACAGAAGTGTCAATGAGAAAAGCATGGCTGGAACAACCACTTAGCAGAGCTTCAGAAATGCCTGTTTTCCCTGGCAAAGGTTTTAACTGCCAACACAATGCAATTCCACTTCTGGTTGTAAACTATTAGTCTTTATTGTGCTATTAGCTGTTAAAAACACCATCAGCTCAAAATGAGCTTCTGAAGGTCTGAAGTCCTGTTTGTTTGCAGTTGTAATCTCGACCCACAACCATAAATCACTGCTGGCATGGCCACTGGCCACAGAACCAAAATGCCTGCTGATGTCGCATGCAGAAGCTTCTGGAGAAGTAAACCAAACAAAACCCCCAACCAAACGGAAGATGGCAACTGGAGACACAATGGACACATACTTCTAAGCCAAGTCTCAGAATACAATGTTAAAAGAAACAGCTGATCAAAAGAGAAGACAAGAGATAAATATTCATTTAATAATTAGCTAAATTTTCAGGTCCAAGACTTTTTTTCCAGAGCATTCTAAGTTAGAATCCTATCTGAGATTTTTTTTTAATTAATGTGTCATAGTTCACAATTTATATTAGCTCAGCTAGACCATCTATTCCCTTAGGATCCTATTCCTACTGAGAACAACAGATGCCTTCAGTATTCAACCTTGTTCTTTTATGTTTGTGTCTCTCATGGTGCAAATATTCCCTCGTTTTAGGGAAAGCATATAAAGCCAGAAAATGAAATTATGTCCCAAGAGACATTCTGAGTATTAAACTCAGAATAAAATATTAGAATAAAATATTTAACAGCTGAAGGGAAAATTCCAATTTGGTAGAGCCTCAGGGACTTGCTACCTCTCCTTGATGTTACTGTTCCTCAGAGCTGCTACATGATAGGAAAAACCTGTATGCTGATAACCTACCAAAAATATTCTTTTTTTGGTCACTGTAAATAAAAGCCAGTATCAACAGGTTCTCAAGAAACATTTGAAAAAGTACTTTATTCTGATGTAACAATCCCCTTTAAAATTTCCATATATTCTTATGTTCACATTGCATTTTTATTCATCATTCCATTTGAGTTTGATGGTACTTTCTACCTTTGTAAGATATCGCAACAGAAATTTTCTGTGAGTTACTGAAATTTACTGGCAATCTGATTCATCCTATCTACTCACCAGCTTTCCACTTACCACCAATTTAATCTCCTACTCCAGCATTTCTTCAGCATTGCAGACTTCCTGCAGTTCCTCTGAACACTCTCCAGCATACTGAACCTTGCTGATTTTCAGTTCCCATCATGTAAGCATTTTAGTGTCTCTCCAAAAGAAATATCCAAGCCTTTTCAGAATACTTTATTCACAGATAACACATATCCTGATGCATTCTATCACTCTTTGATGTATGCATGGGGCTTTTGGGTAGTGACCAAAAATTTGTTGGCAATTTGATAATCTACTTTGATCGATTTTATAAAACGCTTAAAGAATACACATTATTTGTAGAATAAAACAATGCCATGTGCTTAAGAACATGGGCACAATTAACAGATTACTCTCCCTGTGTATTCGTATATGGACAATATCTGTGTAAACCCTTCAGCATATGGATGGAGGAAGCAGAAGGGTGTGCCTTCTGGATATAAGTTTCATTAGGACAGAGAATGATCAAAACCCCTGTTCATGCAAAACTGACTTTGTGATTAGAGATCTAAACCGACTGGAAAGGGAAGCTCACAGGGAAACAGAGTTTCAGTTTCTTCATACCCATCCAGGAATTTATTAGTAAAAGGAGAAATGAAGTAACTTAAAACAAACATGACCTTGCACAAACCTATGTGCATCAGATCTCAAAGATCATTTCTTGAATCACCATAGGTATTTATGTATTATCAGTGCTCTCTGCAAGCTTCTTTCCCTCTGGGGAGTTTTCTGATAGAAATATTAAGTTTAGAGATAATGTTTACCTCCATCCTTGCTTTGACATTTACAACACTTTAGAAATGCATTTCATCTTCAAGGATATTTTCATCTGTTAAAGAATATTTATGAATGCTGTTCCAAAGAAAGCCACTGGAATGAGAATCCAAGCAAAAAAAAAGTGAAGATTTGCATTTGCAACTGTTTATACACTAACTCCTAGCAAGGCAAAAAGTGAAACCTAAAATGTAAACCTAAAAACTTAGGTTAAGAAACGTATTAGTGCACAGATTTTATTCTCTTATCTGTTCAGTGTTTCAGTGTCTCATAAAGAAGTACACCTAGAGAATACATAAAAAGCTTAAGATGGTACTACAATTTAAGCAGCGGGAGAGTAACCTACAAAGCAACTAAACTGAAGACAACTGAAGGAGGGTGGCCAGCAGGCCAAAGGAGGTGATTCTCCCCCTGTACTCCACTCTTGTGAGACTTCACTTGGAGTTCCACTTACAGTTCTGGTGCCCCCAGCCTAAGAAGGACATGGAACTGCTGGAGCAAGTCCAGAGGAGGACCATGGAGCTGGTAAGAGGACTGGAGCACCTCCCCTATGACAACAGGCTGTGAAAGTTTGGGCTGTTCAGCTTGGAGAAGAGAAGGCTGTGTGGAGACCTCATAACAACTTCCCAGTATCTGAATTGACCTACAGGGAAGCCAGAGAGGGACTTTTCATCAGGAACTGTAGGATAGGACAAGGAGTAACGTGCACAAATTGAAAGGGGGGAAATTTAGGTTTACTGTGAGACACTAGAATAGGTTGCCCAGTGAGGTTGTGGATGCCCCAACACTGGCATTGTTCAGAGCCAGGTTGGATAAGGCCTTGAGCAACCCGCTCTGGTGGGAGGTGTCCCTGCCCACGGCAGAGGGGGCTGGGACTTAATGATCTCTAAGGTTCATTCCAATCCCTTTGCATTCTAAGGTTCTATGGTTTTGTGAAGCAAAGCTACTATGGGATTTCACACAAGCCTCACAACAGACTGAGAGGCTTTATAAATGTGGCCTTTGGATCCAAATTCCTTTGGATCACTAACATACACCTCCAGAATAAAACTGTCCTTTAAAAATGTTAAATTCAGGAAAGGGTTCATACCCTGGAAGTCAGGGCAGCATCTGAAATTTTGTTTTAGAGGGGATACACAGTATACAAACTCCCAAGTCTCAGAAACCAGATGTATCATCTGATGACAGCATACAAAAATTCTGCTTCATTCATGCCAGTTCTTGTACAAAAATCCGTTATCATTGATACACTGGCTCCAGGGCTCTGAGGTGTTAGTTGTACCTCTTTGTCCCAAATAAGAGAACAGAAAGTACTAACAGGATAGGTTTAAGTTTTCAAGAGTAGGGATATTATTATTTAAAAACCAGAACCCAATCTTGACATCGTTAGCAGTACCACACTGCACTTCCTTTTTTTCCCCTCCAAAAAATAATTGCACAAAAAAACCCCTACTTTCCATGCAAGACTGCACTCATCAGAAGTTTGGGCAGAAAAATCAGGCTCCTAAAAACACCATCTGTTTGTATATGCACAAATCTGCTTCAAAAACATTCAGGAATTTCAGATGTTCAGATTTTGTTTAAAAAGGGAGGGGAAACCCAGGAAATGTTGGACTGTACACTTGTAGATATTTATGTAAGGGTTTAAGAGCTGCATAAAAAGCACTTATTTTGAAAGTTTGGATGAGAAGTTTTGTAGAGAGTAACAACACAATACATGAATTACTGAAATGGGAGTCACATTTATCTGACTATTCCTAGTGAAGCTAGAAGCCAATGGGGTCTCAAAAGAGCATATTTGGCTTACTTAGTTCACTTGAAAGATGGCAATATTTGTATCACAAAACTCAGCAGCTTTCTGAACAGTTGGTGCACAGACATTTTAATGCCAACTCCAAGAACACCATTTCCAGCAATGGCATTTCTAGGGAAATTGCAACTTCCCATATTCAGAGGCAGGTACAATCAGTTGTTTCCCAACCTGAGATTAATAACCAAAATAAAATTGAAGAAGTGGTTGATTATAAAAGCCTTTGTCACAGACCTCTACCAAATGACAATTCAGAATAGTCTTTACTACAGCTCAGAAGGTAACAGTGTTTTCAATCAAGTAAGACTGTGACATCATAAAATTAAAACAGCATCAAATATGACGCCTTCTTAATTATGACATCCTTTTATGTGACAACTACACTTCCCCCAAAGAAAGTTCAATTCTCACTATCTTTATTTAGATATCTGCTTTGCTAATATTTGAATTTAAGAAATTGCTGAAACGTCCTTAGTATTTAGAAAATGTATTGAGCTTTCATTTTGAAAAACTGCATTCTTTTGAGTTTCGCAGTCATAGATCTGTAATTGTTCCAAGTACTTTCATGCACTAGAAAGGCTTTGATTTCTCCTATCTACCACAATTATTTCCTTTGTAACGATCAGAAATCCACTAAATATTTTGCAAGTATAATGGCTTCTAATAAAAATTCACAAAAATGAAAAAACATACAGGCCTCAGACACTGAAGAAAAAGATATTGTATTTTTATTCAGGATGGAGTGGCTTACTCATATCTAAATCAATTTTCCAATACAGTCAAACTTATGTAGAGAGTCCCGCTAGTGCCAAATACAATGAGGGTTTCACCCCATTTATTGCTGGGAGAGGTGAAATGGTTTATTGGGGGTTACAGAAGGCAAGAAGATGAACAATTTCTGCCAGTTTTGAGTACAGATCTATGACCCTTATTCATTACAGTTTCCATGTATGTTCCAGGGCACTGTGTATTTTTCTGTCATAAAAACGGGAAAATTAACCAGCCTGAAGAACTTATGTTGTGGAAGAGTCAAAACAGACAAATTGGACTTAAGAAAAGGCAAATAAGCACATTAGACTAAGTAAATTTAAACATTTTGTGGCATCAAATGAGGTGTAAAATCCATGTTGTAAATCATAACACCTTTGCTGTCCCAACCAGCCAAGCAGCCAGTATTCCCAAACTGTTTTCATGCCATTGTCTGTATCAATTATTACAGGTATTTGACCTATGAACTATATTTAACAAACAATATGCTTTGTGTGGTGTCACAAAACATTTTATAGAAAACCAAATAAAGCCAAGGTAGGACACACTCACTGAAACCACAGAAACACTCCTCCATTCTAGAAAGGGGGAACTTCAGATAGAATCCTATATATATATATATATATATACACACACATATATTTATACATATATATATATATACACGTATGTATGTATATTTATACATAATTATATATAGATATATATTTATATTAATATATATCAGAGATTGATGAGTACTAAAAACAAACAATGAGTTCTCAAGGTATCAGTATTGTCTCAAATTACAAAGAGAAAGGAGTTCACATTAAAAGTATTTTTAAGAATCTTTCAGCAAATTAGTTTTATGGCTCTAAGAATTTGTCATACTAGAGTTTACAATATTCTACTCAAATACAATTTATCTTTTAGTAAGAAAAAAAACCCTCACAGTTCAAACAATATGGATGACATATTGATAGATTTGGCTTCTTTGGGGGATACCTGTCCTTTAAATGTTTTTCCTTTTCTTTTGCAAAGCACAGGTATGATTAGATGACTTTAAAGGTTAGATTTTGAATTCTCTTAGCTTTACTAGCCAGGAAAAGTAATTTCATGTAAAAAATGTTTTATCTATAGTTTAGTTTTTACTCTCCATTTTTATGTGTCTATATTACACAATACTTTGCATTTCAAAGGCCAAATCTCAAATTCTTGGACCATCAAAAATCCCAGTACTGGTAAAGGTGAGTTTGGTCGCACACAAGCTTCAGTCAACTTATACATGGCAATACGAGTTGTGTAGCTGTCGTGCAAATAATCTAGAATTAACTTCCCTCATGACAGGAAAGTTAAGTTGTTTACAAATAAATTCATTTCCCAGTATATAAATATTAGGAAGCCAAATTTCTAATGGTGACCTTAGTTTTTGAGAATATATTTTGAGAAAAATGAGTTGCCTGTAAAACATTCTATTATTAACAAAACCAAAACCCAATTTGATTTTACCACCACACAATTAACTTAAAAGAGAAAGTATATTTTTCCACACAATTTCAGCAAAGCCACAGCTTTTAAGAAAATATAACTTGAGTAATCAGTGTCACTCAGTATCAGAGGTAGAGACTGTACAAGCTCCAGAAAAGGGCACTGCTAAAGGCTTTTATTACTTTTTATGTACCATCACCCAACTGTTGTTACGGAAATTCAATTACCATTTGAAAGGTCATTTATCCAAATTATTCAGTGCTACAAAAGAAATCTAATGTGCAAACAATTTAGATAAGGAATTCTACTGATCTAGTACCCCAAGTTGTCCACAATTTGTCAATTGGATTCAACTTTTACAGGTAAGTGTTCATTGTCCTTAGAAAAAATAATTCTATTAAATGCGCACTGACAGTTACAGCAGCTGATTAAAATCAGACAAGTAAGTTTTCATGCATCTTAGTAGTTGCCAGAACTTTTCAGCATGTAAATACTATTAGAAAAAGAAAAAAATTTGAAAGGTGAATACTGTACACTGTATATATTTTGGTTGTTCCCTCATCCTTGGACAAATAATTTTTTCCACTTTAAGTACGTATGTTTATATCTTTATTTCTCTATATATATTTATGTACACAGAGAGATAAAAATACTCTGAACAAATATTATTTTAATGACTGACCTGGCTATCAAGGCATTGCTTATCTGCTGATAGCAAATATATTCTCTGCACATGCACAGAAGCAGTTTAAGAGTTCTCAAGATCTCATCCTTCACCTAATTTCTTGCTGAAAAAGCTACAGGTGTGTAACATTCTATAATACACACCATCAGTCTGGGACCAAATTCTACTGATTTTGACCAAGGTCAATGGGCCACTGATACTAAATATTTCATGCCATCACAGGGGAAAACTGGTGAGCAGGGGTTAATTGAGCTCAGCAACAATCCCTCACCAGGAAGGGTGCAGTGAACACTTTGAGCAGGTAGTTAGAGGAGATGACCACCAAAAATCCTTTCCAGCCTAAATCATGTGCAGGGTTTTGGATGCTGATGAAGTACCAAGAGGCAACAACATCAGCTAATTGCCCAAGCAGCACATGGAAATCCAAGTACAGCACGTCATCTCTTGACTTTTTCTTCCTACTAATTTCCATTTTGTCATTAATACAGAAAATAATTTACAGATAAGTTTCCTCATCTGTAAATGAAAGTGAAGTCTATTTCTATTGAGGCTCCTCATGTGTTCACATTCAAGCATATTCTTAAGTAAACAGAAGAAAAGAAAGTCCTAAATCTGTGGAACTGACCATATTTGCAGTGAGGACATCATTTACTCTGACACTCAGTGAAAATAAGCTGAATGTCTAGAAAAGGTCAAGTTTAGTTTTCAAGAAGACTTGAAATAATTTTTACAGTAAACTAAGTGTAAAGTACAGTTTTTCTTTTACAGGAATTATTTTTAAATAAAATAATTGAAAATAAAAATGTTAAAGCATAAAATTTTAAATCAAATTAGCAAACTCAAGGTACCCTGGATATGCCATCTGTTTTACTGGAGCAAATGCTGGAAAAGAAGCATTAAGTAAAATCCAAACAATTTTAACAAAGCCTCATCTTCAATCACAAGTGAAGATATTTTTCCATGGATTTTTTTTGCTGGCATTTCTCAGTATTAAAAGACAATTATGAAATTATCAGTGATCCTAAGGAGTCAGGAAAACTGTAGTAAAGTGATAATTAGTCTCAAAAAGATCTATACTTATTAGTAAATTCTGACGAGTATATTTAGGGAGTTACAAAGAAGCTGCATTTGTTTATCTGTCATTACTAGATATTCTAATTTAGTAATAAATAGATTTAGTAAGAGGAATATTGTAATGTTAAAAAGGTATTGGCAAAATATTAGACAAATAAATGACTGCTTTCAGAAACAGGCATTCAATACCACAATCTGCAATGCTAAATATGTTTGCATATCATAGCTGTATTTATACCTAAAGGTTGCTGCCAAGATTAGGAAACAACCTGGGGGACACTTCTGGATCAAAAGCTATTTTTAATTTTACCCAAAAATTCATATATGTGCAAAAAATTGCATTGATATCTACAGCAGAGTGCCTGCAATGGATTGCTAAGCTGAAGGACACACAGTTTGGCAGGAAATGTGTGCATGATTGGGTTGAAAGGGCAAGTTTGTTCAGCCAGAGAAAACACAGAGGATGAGAGACTGAGGAGTTGTATGTTATGATGACATTTGCAAAATGATGGCCAAACAAGTCTCATTGGTGCAAGTTTTTCATGTTTTGTCAGTGAACTGACAAGGCAGCTATGCCACTTTACCCACAGAGTACGCAGCAAACAAGGTGATGGGAAAAAAGCTTAGCATTCCACAGCCACTTCCTTAATATGTGAGTCAAAGTCTATTTCCTACCAAAATTTATCTTTCCATGGCATAGGTATAAACTCAATCTTGTCTCACAGGGATGTTGTGAGTGTTAATCATCCCATAATATGTCTTAAGTCCTTCCAGAGGGACCATTAGTTTGAAATTTCATGGACAGCTAGTAATCTTACACATTAACAGCACAAAACCTATTTAAAACATTTGCTTCATAATATGAGAATAATTTTTTAAAGAAGAATACAAGATCCTTCTCCATTTGAAAATGTGACAATAAGCTATGCTTTCATTATAACAAACTATAAACTTATCTTCCTGTTTTAAATTGGAAGCAAAGATCACTGAGCATCACTTTTTTTGTCAATTGGTATGTCTGCACTCACAGCTATCTCTGCTTTTGGCAAAGTGACGCAAGCATAATTTTGTCTGGTAGTAAATACATTATTTTTTAGTAGCTAAACTTACTATATGGTATTCTAGAGATAAAGATGGCAGAAGAACACAAACATTTTTTGTGCCTTTTTAAAATAGACTACATTTCTAGCCATTTGTTCCTGTTTTCTAAAGACAACAAAACATCGACTTACATGTTCATTCATTCTATTCAATACTTTAAACTCATTTTTCTTTCCTGTTTTTTCTCTTTTTAGTTACAATGTTCTTTAAAGTACACCCAAATCACACAGATGATTACACATAAGCATTCCTTACAGATTTAACTGTGGTTCCAGTTAATCTCAGAATATATCAGCATCAAATTTCTTGTCCTGCATTTAATAATATCGTAAGCATCTCTTCTGGACTGCAGAATCTGTGGCAGCTGCCTGAATCAGTAAGAAGTCTGTTGGTTCAGGGCACAACCAGTCACAGCAGTGTCAGCATCCTGCTAACCTCAGCTTCTACCAGAAAACACAGCTTTTGTCATTTCTTTAATTGCTTAATACATCACTTTAGTTCCACATTGACACCAGCACACAAACCACCCAGCAAAAATCTTGCAAAGTTATGGCCAATGCCCAAAACAGCTCTTGTCAGGGGTGTGCCTCTCAAGGGGAGGAGACAGAAGCATGTCCCCACCTGTTTATGGAAACTGGGGACCAGGTTTCTTTTAGCAACATGCCAAAGCAATTTTAGATGACAGTGATGCTTTTATAGCCTACAAATACGCTTTTAAAAAATCTGAAAAATCTTGTAGAATTTTTCTAGAAGCTGAGATACAGATGAGAGATTCACAAACAAATCTATGGAGCATAGTCCAATATAAACAAAAGTAATCAAATCAGGAAGAGAAAGCAGATAAATGCATGTGGCTTGTCAACTTTAAACAGCAGCTTCTCACAAAGCTGGGAGAAGTAAACAAAACCTACCGAATTGAGAAGGACTAAGGTAGCCAACTAAAGACAAGAAACTGAGCACCATGAAGTCTGTTTACAGGTATCTGCCACTACAACCCAACAGGACAACAAACCAATATACACAGCAGCACAAGGCTTAGATGCACCTCAGAAAACCTTCTATGAAGATATCAGTTCTTCAGTAGTGGGATGCATTTTCCCCTCAAACCAAGGATGCATCAGCTGTATATTGCTCAAACAAACCAGACCACAGAGTTAGTAACAACCTAAGAACAACAATTTCCCCATACATTTGAAAGGCATGGAGTACTGACTTTACATACCCACATTCACCAGCTTTGCTCACTGTCTTATAAAAGAACGGGGGCTGACACAGGGGAGAAGGAACTGAAATGATCTTGAAGATATCCAAGAGTGCTATTGATTTGCTTTTCTATTCCAGTGCATGCTCAATGAGAAAATTAGATTAAATCAGTCAGCTAAATATATTCTTGGAACCGATTTGATGGGTTTAGCTATTAAAGGGAAGCAAAGGGTAGCAAAACAGAAAAAAAAAGTTGCATTTTAAAATATCAGCCTTGCCTCAGACAGTTCATGAGATCTAATTTTTAATTTGGAAGCAGTGGAGATTCACTGCTTTTGCAGTGACGTTGTGTTAGTTTCATCTAATGTTATTGCAATAATAGGTAATTACCTGTTTTGACTAACAAAAATCCCCAAAAATGAACAAATGTTTTTTTATTTGGTATTTTATTTTGTATATTTTGTTACAGCAACTGATGGGATTATTTCCTGCAGAAGTTTACAGAAGGGTGTCATTGATTAAGAAAACCTCTGAAGCTACCTGTGTATAGAATTATTCTCCACTCAATTAATATGAAAATTGACAAATTCATTCCAGAAAACAAATAGAGAAAGCTATGAAGCCACCTGCTAATCAATGGTGATGTATATCACAAAGTTGAATTAACTAGCCATTATTCTACCCTCAATGTCTCTTTCAAATGAAAGAGACAACAAGCAATGAAGTAAACAAACCCCAAACCTTGCCAATCTGTAGACCACAGTGCACTTGCAAATCAGATTCTGGAAACCCATCTCACTCACCTGTACAGAATTTGGTAGATAACTTCTTCATCAACATTGAATACCTCTGATTAGGTTTCATATACCAGCTGATGTTTGCAAAAGATGTTCTCTTTATTCTTTGGAAGACCTTATAGATGGATTTCACATTGAATTCTTTCTGATTATCTAGGATATTCATTAGACTGAAACTTTTTGCATGCATCTAAAATTTATCTTCTGTGCTTTTTCAGGTCCCAAAGGATTCAATTAAAACATGGTTCTAGCATATTAGTTACAACACGTATTTTTATATGTGAAACTTTTTTCCAATCATAAAATGCCAGTACATTCAAGCTCAGCCAATTTGTGGAAAAACAGACTCCTTTAAATGGAAATCTGCATAACTAATCTGCTTGTTTCACCAGCTCTCTAGAAGTTCAACCTGCAAACTTCTGTGCCATTCTAGACCTGTGTTTCCAAGCAGTTTGCATGTTTCCCATGACCAGCTCAGCATCTCCCAGGACTTGCGAGATGCCAGAATTCACTGCATCTCCTGTTGAACCCACCATCCTATAGCCACCCAGAGCAGCCAGGGTGCGAGATTCTGGCTTTCACTGACACTCTCCACAGATAAGCAGAGCAGACCCATTGCACAGCACGTGTGAATTCCTTCACAGGACTCACAACACCGTATGTTACAACTACAATATGTTAAGATTCACTGTTGCCACACGGCTGCTTTGGACATCTGTAAATCTGGGTTTGCAGGATATTTCCACAGCAGGAGAAACACTGGGAAGCACAAGCTGGCATACTTTCAAATGCAACATAATTTCTCAGTACCTTGCCAAGGGTTTTGTCAAGTGTAATCTAAAGCCTTGCAAATAACCTGGCTTTCAGCACTTCCTTTGGGAAGCGAATCAACAGCCTTTTATATTTCACTGACAACCACCCAGCACAAGGCAGGACACTACAACACCCCAGGACTCCACTCAGAGATGAAACCCAAGGACTTTCCTGAAATTTCCCTATAGCAGATACATTATTTCCTCATCTCTCAAAGGAGCTGAAGATTTTATCAATTTTCTCACTCCTTACACACACACACCTTCCTTCTTTCTGCCTTCACCATTGAGAACTGTACTACAGCTGCTACAGATTGGACAGGGGATCTGTTTCCATATATGAGTTCCCAGGAAAATAAACCCCAATGATATTACAGGATTGTTAGAAAGTTAGCTCATTACAAGTTTTGTAGGCAGAACAGGGCATCTCATATGCTGAAGAAACTTGTACTTTCTGCTACACATTTGGGGATGCATAAGAAACCAAATGAGCAATCCAATGCCAGATTGAGTTTCTCTCTGCTACATCCCACTGGTCAGAAATGCAGTAAAAAGGTTTCTGCAGAGTTTAAAGAAAGGCCAACCCTTTTTCTGTGCACAGAGCCATAAAATAGGTCCTGTAATTGTGTCATCATAAATGAATTTAATGTTGTTTGGCACAGATTTAGGAATTGTGGTACTCAAGATTTACAAGCAATGCCATTAGGAACAGACACTTAAATTCACAAACAACAGATGAACATTAAACATGTTTACAATACTATATACAATGTCCCCTACATGACAAAGCTGGAGAAGTTGCTGTAACTCACCTCCATATTGGTATATCCTACAGAATACGTATATATCATATGCATAGATATTATTTTCCCTACTGCTACTATAATGCAACATTTTTTTGGAGAGGGGCACAGACCCTCAGGTAAGAAAATCACAGATGTCACCAAAATATAAAAGCATTTCAGTGATACTCTGAAGACAGAGGTGTATTTTTAAAGTTTTAATAGAACTTGGAACTCTACAATCAGCATTTCAAAAATTAACATTAGACCTCTTTATTATTAGATAGCAGTAATGAGCCTTTTTTGTTATTTCATGGTTGGATTATTAAACTATATTGGGCTATTGCCAGATTTTCAGTCTTCTACTTGAAGCTGCAAGGAAAAGCTTAATGACTTCAAAACCAAAACTAAATGAGATACTATCTGAGAAATATGCAGTTTGTTGAGACAGTGGAACTGAATCTCAGAGGACAGTCATGTTTTGTCATTATTTCTGCAATCTATCATCATAAGCCTTGGGCAATCTATTAGTGAGTTAAAGTATTAATTATTTTCGAAAAAAGTGAAGCATAGTTTATCACCCTGGAACCATTTCTTGAGAAATTAACATTTTTCCTTGGAAATATAAAGGAGTGGTTTTTAACCAAAACAGTAGCTAATTTTCAAAAATACCTTTTTTATATGGGAATGACTATTTTAAAGAAACAATGTCGAAATGCTTGTTGAAACAAAATGTTTGAAAAATTAAATGTTGAGTGATAAAATGTTGAAATACTGCTCTGGAAAAACACAATGACAACTTTTTACATTTATTAGTTCACAGTTTGAGAGGATCTTATTTACTGGCACAAATGAAGCCATTTCTGGTGCCTGACTGTCACTATGGCCACTTAAAAATTCAGTGAATGGTCTTTGCATTTCTGAATGATCTCTGGGACAGCAGCCAAGGCCTTTTAGACAAAGAGCTCAGCTTCTGGATCTGGTCAACAAAAGCTGGCAATATATTTCAAACAGCAAACAAAACACCACTTAATTGAATGATATTTACTTAGATAAAAATGTTCAGTGGGCAATCCCCACTTTTTCTTAGAAGACAGTGTATAACATAACCAGAAATGCACCTCAAATTCAGCTCTGTGCTTGCACTCTTTTTCCTTTAGGACAAACTCTGTTCAGGGGCATCCAAGATGTCCCAGAGCCTGGGAAGGCTATTCACCTGGGGAGTCCCTCCTGTGATACACAGTCCTTGGAGAAGTGATACAGATGTCTGTGCCAGCACTTCTCTTACACCCACTACAACAATTAGACTGCAGAAAGCTTCCACCAGTGGTACCTCCTCCTCAACATCTCTGCTGCCTTGACCCATAAGCCTGGGTATGAAAACAACTGTTTGTACACCAGACACTCATTCACAGCACTGAGTGACAGCTGTTGTTTATGCTGCAGGAGCTGGCAGAGCAGAAGGGACAGTGCTATTCTGGCACCTGAATAATAACTACTTTTTCTGAACTCTGGCATTTGACATTGAGGCACTGTGCTCAGCAATGAAATCACGATGCCAGTATGGCACATGAAACTGCACTACATTATTACTAGGGTAATTTTCTAATGCAACATTTTAAAATGCATCATTTACACTCAGCTGAGCACATTTACAATACAATTTGACATGTAAAAAAAATTAAATTGGCACCTGAACACATAAGCAGGGAGGTATGGAGTGCAAAATATTGCAAAATAGTTTCCACTGTATTCATACTAGAGCAGCTCTGGAAATTTAACTTGAATAAGATATTAGCCACAATAAGAATCAGATATTTTGGTGAAGTTATGTAAGGTGTCGAGTGTACCCTCAGCAAGTTTGCAGATGACACAAAGATGAGTGGTGCAGGTGGACTCAAGGATAGGATGCCATCCAAGGGGACCTGGACAAGTTCAAGAAGCAGACTGTGGGAACCTCCTGAAGTTCAACAAGTTCAATGTGTTGTACCTCGGTCAGGGCAATCCCAGAAATGAGCACAGACTGTGAGAAAAACCCATTGAGAGCAACACCATGGAGGAGGACCTGGGGGTTCTTGTGGATGAAAAGCTGGACCTGAGCCAACAGTGTGCACTTACAGCCCAGAAGGCCTGTGGCACCCTGGGCTCCACCCAAAGCAATGTGGCCAGCAGGGCAAGGGAGGGCATTCTCCCCTTTTACCCCACCCCCATGAGACCCCACCTGGAGTGCTGCATCCATCTCAGATCCTCAGCACAAGAAAGACCTGGACCTATTGAAACAGTTCCAGAGGCAGCCACAAAGATGAAAAATAGGCTGAGAGTTGGGATTGTTCAGCCTAGAGAGAGAAGGGTTTGGGGAGACCTCACTATGACCAGCCAGTACCTGAAGAGGGTGTATAAAAAAGTGGGAGGGCAACTTTGTACATGGGCAGATAGTGACAGGACAAGGCAGAATGGTTCTAAACTAAAAGAAATTCAGAGGAGATGTTAGTGAGAAACTCTCTGAGGGTGGTGAGGCAGTGGAACACTTGCTCCAACAACTTGTGGATGCCCCATTCCTGGAAGGATTTAAGGCCCCAAGCAACTTGATCTACCAGGTGGCATGGCTGCCAATGGCAGGGGATTTAAAACTGAATGTTCTTTAAGGTCCCAAACCTTATTCTATGACAAACAATAAAAAAAAAATAAAAATAAAAAAAAAAAGGTATTTGCAAAGACTTACAAATACAAAGGTCTAGGCTGACTCTTCCTCACAGTTCTTTTTTGCCCTGGGTGGAATTCTGTGCTCTGTATCTGTCTGCCTGTCTCTCTATCATCTTTCTATCATCCTTCTAAAATGGGGAGGGAAAGCGAGAGAGATAAAAAGGAACGATTCATTAATGAAGTTTAAGATGGAACTAAGAGGATGAGGAGAGCAATCTCCCTACACAGCATCTGTTTGAAATAGCTGCCCACTGTCTGAATTCCAGAACTGCCAATACCCTATAATAAAATGTTATTAATCAAACCCTAAAAAAAAGGTTAAAAGAAGTTTCTATATGCCTTTGTATTCTTTAATCCTTAAGAATTCGCAGCTTGGGTTTAAGGAAGTTTTAGCAATTTAAAATAGCAAAATACTATATATATATAAACAATGTAGTATTTACCAGAATTCAGTGGTTTGTTTTAAAACTACAGTCTAGTGTTGATAGCATATTCTTTTGTTTTACCTAGTAAAAGTCAGGTACCAGAAGTTGCTAACCTTAGTCTAGCAAACAAAGCATCTAGTTCATAAAGATCTAAACTGAAATTCTACACAAAGGCCAAAAAGAGTTTAAAGCAAGTTTAGGTGATGCTGAGGCAACTCATCTTTTCTGTCCACCCCGTTCTCCTTTAAGCACTTGTTTCCTATTCTCAGTGTTGTGACAGACAGCAGTTAAAGAACATTTAACAGATAATGAAAGCACTGAGTGGTTTGAATACTCAACCGTAAGAAAGTTCATAGAAATCAGTAAAATCTGACAGCTTCTGTCCTGTGCTGCATTTCTCATGGATGGGATGGAGAGAGAGAAAATGATGCATAGGTCGTGCAGTCACCAGAAAGACAAGGCAATTTTCTAAGTTGCACTTAAATGACCACCTTTGGAAACCAGCAAAGCTTTCTCAATTCCGTATCAGTTGCTCTTGTGCATTCCTCAAGGAAGTGTGGCTCTTTATTGCCCAGTCACTCAAAACATACACTTTCTTAGGCTCAAGACAGTAACTTTATGAGTGGCTGACTGTTTTTTCAAAATTCCTTTTTCTATTAACTGTTCCTGAGGAATCCAGTTTTCTTAAAGCTGTTTGAATAATGTACTTAGCATCCAAATCAACCAATAAAATTCAAAAAATATTTTGAGCAAACACTAAATAAAAATAATCAAAATCCCAGAAGACGTAAACAGAGAAAATGTTCCACAATAGTGTGCAAAATCTGTGCAACTTAAATAAGTAGGAAACTTTTTGAAAAACCTTAATCTTTACCAAAGGCTAAACAAAATAAGTCCACTATTTAAAATTGTCAACACAGAGCTCTAATATTTTCAAGAGTTGTACTTCAGCTACAGCCTGTCCAAGTCTCCAATACTCCTACAATGTGAAGGGAGTTGCTACATGCAAAAATTAAGCATAACCTTCAAACTTTAAAATTAAGCAGTCCAGTCAAGTAATTGCTAAAATAAAGTTTTTCAAATCTGTTTTATAAGTGAACAAAAAAACTACTTTTCTATGTACATCTAGTGATAGAATCCATGAAAACTGACTTTAATCAGAGCCACATAATGGGACTACAGAAACTCCACAATTTTGAGCAGCTAAAAATAAAGCTGCATGTCATCAGACATAATATTTCCAAAGACTAAAAGGGTAACATTTGCAAATGCATATTTTATTGCCAATTATACTTAATTTTAATTATAAATAGCATTAATGAGCAATATGTATATTAGTTTGTTTTAAATAATTTCACATTATATACTTATATAGGCCCACATTTTTTCTTCAGAAGCCTTGAGGTTTTCACATTATGTGCCTGCCAAACACTTCTGAAATAACCATGGATGCATTTCAGATGACTACCTCGTTTTGTTAGGTAAGTAACATGCGAATCATCTGCCTTTATTTTCTCCCAGCATTGCCACAGAACAGGCTGTCCGTAATTAAATCACCTAGGCTTCATGGTGTGTCAGTATTAGCGCTCCTCTCTGGAAATAGCATGTGTGTCATCCTGCACTCAGATCCAAACATACCAAGCAAAGGACTCTACTGTGAGACAGTACCAGTCCTGCATCTACACTTTATAGTAGATATTTTCTTATTTTCTTTTTTCTTTTTTAATTATCATTTTTAGATATATGCCTCTTTCCTTCATGTGTTCCCATAAAACTTCTAAGAACTTGGAGGTATGCGGTGGGTGAAAATCTGTGAGATGCATTGGGCTCATTCAGGGAGTACCCACAAATGAGCAAATATTCATTGCTCATTTTATGGACAGGCTGATGTTGGGCTCCGGGAGTAATCTAACTTTTTAAATGGATTTCAAGGGGACTAAAATTATGTGCCAGCTCAAGGTCAGTGAAAAGCCAGCTAGTATATTTGCATCTATAACAAAATGCATGTTCTCTTAACAGTCTTTACAATCAAGGAATGAAAATAATTTTCAAGGTTCATGCAATAAAATGTCATTATGAATAACAGTTATAAGCTGGCCTAGTTATTTTGAGAGTGGCAATAAAGACTTTCATTTTTCATATTGCATTTTTTATTTCATTTTTTGGCTGCAGAGGAGTCAAGAATCACATTAAAAAATATATTAAAAAATCCTCATGTGTCCTCTCCTGATTATCATTTGAAGACATGAGGACGTCTTGCAGATCTTATCTCTTAAACTCCTGAAGTCTTAAAATGAAAATAAGTTAATATGTGCAATTTCTTTTTCATAGAAAAATAAAGAAAAGTCATACAAAAAAGAGAAAAGTGGGATATAAAGAGGCTGGTAGATGCAGCTTCATCTTGGGGCTGCACTCCCCAGGCAAAACAGGCCTGCAGATGTTGCCAGCTGCAGGCAAGGTGCTTGGATGCATTAAAAGGATTTTAAACTCAAATATTTGAACTCATAGCCTTTCTAGCAATTTATAGTCCACCATGTTTATTTAATTGCTCTGTAAAATGATCAAAATTAACACTTTCATGCAGCAGCTAAAGTCAGTCATTTGTTCTGTATTTTCCTTCTGTTGTTTCCGGGCAAATAAATCCAGAGAAAGCAAAACACCAAGCAGGGCAGGGAGTGTCAAGAGCTTGCAGGGTATATGCTAATTCCCACATATCACTGCCAGCACAGCAGAAAGTGCTAATTGAGGCCAATGTCAGCAGAAATGTAAAATACACAATTTAAGAGCCCATAGTTGTCAGCTACTCTACATGACAGTCTTTAAAGGCCTTGGTGAATATGGCCATCGTCTGAGGAGATGCTGGTAAGATCACAACTCTTAACTCTGCAGTTAAAGCCATGGGAAGCTCGATGCTATGGTGATATTTTGGGGCTGTTATCTCCAGGCAAGAGCAGATCTCCAAACATACCAAGATACACAACACAGAGGGACCAAGGAATTGCAAGTTATTCAAGTGTATGGCTGAGACCTTCAACTGGAACTCCTCTCCTGGACCTGAACAAACTAATAAGCAAACAGAAGGTCACTCGTAAGACAGACCAAGCACATCTATGATGAAAATATTAAGAATTATATAAATTAGAGAACTTGATCAAAGATTTCCATATAAGGTTTCAAAAGACAAAACAGGACAAATAAAGAGCATTACTTCTTGTGTAGCTTTCCATCACCAGTTATCTGCCGCTAAAGGGTACGCAGAGCTTTAGTAAATCACCATTTCCAATATGACTTAATGTATTTTTCTTACTTGAACTTATCTAATGGCTTTTGAAGTTATCAGTAAAATTGTTAGCATACATGAACTCCTGTATTTAATTAAGCATTGTGTGAAAAAGTGTTTATGTCTGGCACTTAATACTTTTACTAGTTAGTCCCTGACTTGTCCATCATTGGGAATGGACTTGGACAACCTTCCCTATTTGCTTCCCTTGCTCCATTTATATGCCAGTGTCCATTAATATTTTTGATATTTGTCTTCCAAACACTTTTCTGAAGTTTTTAATTCCTCCTCACATGAAAGCCATTTCATTAAAAAAAAAAAAAAAAAGAAAACACGGTATGCCCTTTCTGAAACAAGTAAACAGAGAATTTATGAAGAGCATCAGTGATACTGTGTTATGTATTTCCTTTCCATCCAGGTTCCTATGGGTATATATGCAAACAGGACTAAGAGTGTCTAATTCTGAATACATACATTACCAATTTGCATAATCTACATTTATTAATAGTAATTTTATTGGAGTTTTTTTAACTTACTAATTAAGACTTGCAATCTTCTGCCAGTATATCCACTGAGTTTTAGATTTAAATATGATGATTAACTTGGGGAATTTCTACAAAATTGTTATTTTACCATTAAATTTTTCTCCCAGTAATTTATCATTGTGAAAAAAAAATCTCTTCCCATCTCTCGCTATTAATTCTTATGCCTTTTTTCTTTTATTTAGTCTCTTGCCAGTCTAGAAGTGCACCTTTCCTGTTATCCCATTAAAAATACTTAGTGAGAAGATTTATCTAAAATTTCATCAAGTGTTTATTACACTTCCATCAATTCTAGCAAGTTTACCTGAAAGCCTACCCTATATTCTACCCTAATTAATGCCCTAGGGTGCAATTTCTCTCTATAAAAGTAACATTTATTCTTTCCTTTTGCAACACAGTTTTATTGATCTAATCACTTCCACATTTTTGTTCTATACATCAGATTTATTAGTCTGTAATTTCTGAAATGTTTTTAAAGACCATTTTTACTTTCTCTTTACTTTTCCTTTGGCACTGGGGTCAGTTTAAGCAAGAAGTTATACACCATACTGAGCAGTTTGGCAACTTCACAACATTGCAGTTTGGAGACTTCACTTCATTGACTCCAGCAATTTGTTGCTATTCATTTGATGAACCAATTTTGTTTTTATAGAGACATGCACTGGAAGAATTAATAATTTGTAGGAACATCAAGGTGCTGTTTTGTAAGAGCCAAGCATACCAATGACTATACAGGAAGTAGACTTAAAACATCACTTCACTGCCTCCTTTGGACAATAATTTCAATCCACATTTCTTTCACACAAGCAAAAATCCCTAGCCATAAAATTATCAAGCTGGTGTGGGGACTCATTCGTTCTCTCTCATTCAAATGATTCCACTTTTCACAGTAAATATTAGATTGGGGCTGAGCACAGGAGAGATCAGACTGGTCTCCAGTATGATGATCTCTGATACCTCCTGTACAAAAAGAGAAACATGCTGATGCTTTCTTTGGAAATAATGATTAAACACATCCTACATTTTCAATATTTTACATATATTTGATGTTTTAAATGCAAGACAAGAAGTTTGATGATGCCAATTCAATGTTCTCTATTTAATATTGTCTCCCCTTTTTTCTCAGATAATAAGGTTAAAAAAAAATTTTATTATTTGTGTGCACTGTCATGTTACAAATCTACAACAAAAATAAGAATGAAATTAATGTAGCTCAACTCCACAACTTTTCCACATTTCAATTACTATTAGGCTGCAGTCTCTTGAAAGTTTTTGTTTTGCTCCAACACACCTATGAAACTCTTGTGCATTATTTATACCTTACCTATGACCTCAGTTTTCACACAATTTTTTACTCTTACTGTGCAGTTTTACATGAGGAAGAGCTGTGACTCTAGGATAAAATGAAAGAGGAGCTACACCCATTTTTCTGTACTAAGACCATTATGATGCCTGTCAGTGACTATGGAGGAACACCATTATGCATGGAGCATTAACACATTAAGGCATTAATGACTCCTTTGAAAGTATTCCTATCTGACTTTCGATTTCTACTGAAGAAGCCCATCCTGCATATTAACAAGATTACCCAAATCGTTATATCTAAAGAGATGTCATTACTCACACTCTTGACTACATGAATACATCATTTAAAAAACTCCCAAAGTAACAGTTCTGTAGCAAACTATGACTCTTCTGGAATAAAAATGTAGCAATGGGCAAAACCTCAGCCTACAAGGCTCACAGGACATATTAATGCTCAAAATCCCCTTAAAGCGAAACGAAAGGTAATGATATAGAGATTGAAGGGGCTGGGACTTAATGTTACTGCTCTCATGGGTTGAGCAGTACAAAAGACAGGAGCAGTGATTGCCTGGGACTACTCCTGCCACATATCTATTCCTCCCTTGCCCCCACCTAATCTCAGTCATCCAACTCGCAAATCAGTCTTGTCAATGTGTCAAACATGCAGCTTTCAAAATTCTCCCCAGATGCAGAAACAGAAGCCAGTTTTGCAGGAAGTGAGTGCCTCAAGGTCTGTCACCGTGATAGGAGGGGAGCCAGAGATAAAGAGGAGAAAGTCTGGGGAACTTCTTGGTGCCTGTGAATGTGATTCTGAAGTAGAACACACTTGGGAGAATAAAGAACTTCAGGATGATTTGAGGAGAAGGGAAAGGAGATGGGCTGTACCCTTAAAGGCTTTTTGGATTGACTGCAAAAGTCAAGGCTACAGAATTTTTTATTAAAGTGTACATGCAATAAACCAACAGTAAAACAATTTCAGCATGTGCTAAGTCTCTAGTCAGTGGATATACTCGGTATGTAAAAAAGAGGTGTGAGTCTGAACCCTTCACTTGAGTACATACTTGGGAAAATTGTAATAAAAATATGCAAAAGGATGTTTTTCCCACCTCACTTCCAAAGGATGAATTTCTCCATTATGGAAAAATGATGGCTGCTTAAGCAAACACACATCACCACCTAGCACCAGGTACTCACAGGAGCACAGGATTCATATTTGGATGCCTTATTGGAAGCTATCACTTGCTGTTTGGATTGTGCTGTAACATAAAATAGCTCTATGCCTAACAACTGATTTTTGGTGTCTTAAAAGGTACTAAAGTGAGGCTTTGTTCTGGAATGGGAGGAAAACAACAAAGGGTACCATTGAACCTTGTCAGTGGTTGGAGCTTTGCAGTAGTAAAACAAGCAAAACCATAAGAACTCACAAAACAGAGTAACAGTTATCTGCCAAGCCATTCCACAACCATTGAATAAATACAACTTAAAGCCAAGCAGCTGATGAGGCATATAATCTCTGTTCTTGAGGCTATTATTCAGAAATATCTGCTGCTGTGCATAGTTTAGTCTACACAGCAAAAGGCAGGCTTATTTGGTTAGTTCCTGGCTACTCCAGCTACTCCAGTGGAAAATACCATGAAAATAATAAAACTCTATATAAAAACCTGTATGTGATTCTAACCAATTATTCATGCTTCTGAATTTCAAGAGGCTAGCAATGAAAAAAAGCACCTGAAAGCTTAGGGAAAAGAAAAACAAAAAACCACAGGGAAAAATGTAAGAATAAATTTCATATCAAGTACTGAAGTCAGCTTTATTGGGGAAAAAAGCCCAAATAAAAAAAAGTGTGATTTGGGGCTCAATGGACTAGCAATCTCAAGCAATCCATCATCACTGCTTAGAAGTTCATATTAAAAGATACCTTCACAAATTAAGTCATAATTATCTTTATAAGATTAAACTGTGTTCTGAATAAAGATTTTTATTTTTAATTTTTTTTTAAGTCTACTCACAAAGGTTGGAAGGTTAATATAAAGTTATCATCATACACTACCAGAACCTCATTCTGCTTATCAGAAAATGAACAGTAGCCTTTTAATTAATGCCATTTATTTAATACTTCTGCACACACATAAACACTGTGTGTTTCTGCAGACTACCATAATTTGTGTTTACCAGAGTTTTGGTGGGTTTAAATACATGAGGGTTACATATTTATGTACCTATAAGGGCACATGCTGTTAAGTCCCAAATGTTCAAGTTATTAGTTATGTATCCCAGCTCCAGATGGAGTTTAGTCAACAGAGCCTAAAACGGGATGACCATGTACGTTCCTGGTTCAGACCTTTTCCCAACAGCAGTTGGTCCTTCAAAGGAATGTGTCACCCTAAACATTCACTGGCCCAAGACATCCCAGTAATCTCTCCAGTAAAAGCAATGTCTAAGCTGTAAAAAATCTCAGCTTTCTTTTCAGGAAAAAGTGAGACCTAACAGATATGTATTAAAATAATTAGCTCCTTGGAGAACAAAGGAAATAGAACTCCAGGGCACTGGAAGCATCAGAAGTGCCAAGATAAGCCGTGTTCATGGCCATCAATGCCAAACTTTTGGGACTTGGTAGAATACCACTTGCTTTCTTTATCCTGAAAGACTCTGTAAAGGCTTCTTTCTCACTCTTATTGCTTAACCTCTTCAGGGGATATTCCACCCTTCTACCAGTCACAAAAGGATCATCACTTTCTGATGGCCTCAGAAAACCTTGCCCCAAGCTGAAAATAGGTGCAAAAGGGGAATCGGTAATAAATTCAAATAAAATTGCAGGAATGATTTCTCATTGATAGGGTGTCAAGGTGCCAAGCATTTTTCAATATTAAGGCATTGTCTGGACAAAAATAAGACCAGGATGGGGCTCAACAGATAACATAACTGCACAAAACAACACCAGTAAACCCTGTTGCTCCAATAAGGTTGAAGGTCTTGCTTGATATAAAAAGCTATTAAAAACAAACAAAATAAAAGGTTTTAGTTGCTTTGAATTCACAATTTCAATTCAGTTTAAAAATCAAACACATCTCTCTTTAGAAAAGAAGTCAACAGATTGGGTTTTCCTCTCCATCACAACAGCTCAGAAGGAATAGAAATTAAAAGCATTGGAGTGAACATGGTGCTTTCTAGGCAAAGGTTAGATTTATTCAAGGATTTCTGCAACTTGAATCTCATCTATCACACTTTGGGTAGACAAACCACACAGCCAACATTTGTTGAGAAAACTCATAAAATCACTAAGAGGAACAAAAAATGAGCAGTAGACCAGACAGACACATTTTCACTCGAGACATGAGATGAAATTATAGCAACTTCAACTGGAGAGTTTGCTAAGGGGTGCCACCTAAAGGGCTTTCTTTTATTGTATGCTGACCTAAATTTGTGCTCTGTTTCCAGAACAAAGAATATTTACTTCGTGAGTTGTTTTGAGAAAGTATGTTCCTGTAAAAAAATTATTAAAATATTTCTGGAAATTAGAAGTTCAGTCATGGAATGCTCTTTTAGTCATTAATTCTCATCCCTTAACCTATTGTCTTTCACTGAATACTTGCAGTCTAATAGAAATAGGTCTCTTCCTCATAACATTCAGGGGCCAAGCCACCACTGGTGTCTCTAGCAGGCACAAATATGTCTTATCTTCATCTGCTCCCTGCTGACTGTGTGTATCAGCACAGCAGCCCAGTTCCCTTCGAGGGGAAATGCAGTGTGATGTAACTGGTGCCATGAGGAGCACCTCCCATGGTGAGACAAAACCATGTGCACAGTAATGTGCCAAAACAAATTTTGCTACTTCAAATTCCCACTTTGCAACATGACAGCAGATGAAATTCTCAAAAGATGGAGGGTATCCCAATTCAGTCAATATACTAAGACATTAAAGAACAATATATAATTTAAAAACATTACAATCCCTTCATATTTGTAATCAGTACTAGATAAAGAAAATGAGGAGGGCAGAGATAAAGACCACATTATACCATTTTGTCTAAACAAGCAACATACAACTGAATTTGAACTGAAAAATTTCATTAGATATTCAGAAGAAATCATTTCAGACATAGTACACACATTTTATCTTATCCTCTTTTTTTAGTTTTCCAAAACAGTACTGGATTTTATAGAACCATCACTTAGAGAAAACTGGTAATTTTAAAGTTAAAAAAAAATTGGTATTAGTCTTCCTCATCAATGTCAAGACCTAAGAGGTGTCCACCAAGCAGCCACAGGTTTATTCACATTACTGATAAGTCTAAAATTCAGAGTAAAGGGTCAGAAGAGGAGTTACCAGAGGAAATCCTTACAAAAAGTCTCAGTCTAACAACACAGAAAAACATCTTTGTGACATACGGAATAATCTCTAGTAAAAAAATTCTGAGTGGAATATAATTTTATGTTCACATCTATTAAAAAACAATGATAATTATCAATTTCCACTTCAAGAAACAAAGTTGCCCTTTAATCTGAGGTACAGCACACAACTTTTGTGGGATCAGTCTGCACACTTGGACAATAGTCCATTAGAAATACATTAAAAATCTAGCAATAAAATTGGAAGACAGACAACAGAGATGAATTTTTGTAAATCAGTTCGGTTCTAAAAACTTAATTAAGTTTAAAGCAAAAAATGACTTTCAGCAATATTTCTATTTTTCTAGAAGAACTTATTAAAAGAGATCAGAGATCACATTTCTTTCTGGTTCGCAGCAGTCATCCCAGTACTTAAGGTGCTAAAAGAAACCATATCTCATTTTCAGAAATGTACCAAAAGGGAAAATAAAGCGTTCAAGTTTTGACAGTAACTATAAAGAAGCAGAAGCCCTTCCAAGAAGACACTAGCCAGACTGTTTGGGAAGCAGTGAACACAATCAGGGTGGACAGAAACATGGAAAAATTGTAAATCAGTGCTACACTTCTAGTTTACTAGTTCACTAACAGAGTGCTCAAGAAGGGCACTTCTGGACTGTGAAGTGGACAGGATTTTATCTTGCTGCTTTTTTCAGGCATGTTGGCTTGGCTCAGTGCAGTACCTTGTGAGATGCACCCGAGGGCTCACGTATCTCGATACGGCTCAGCATAAAGCTATGCAGACATGGCGGCTTCTGGCTCAATGACATGTCAACATGCTTTGGAAGCATGTTAATTTACCCTAAACTGTGCAGACACAAATCAAAGTGAAGTCATGGAAGCTATCAGTGACATACATGATGATTCTGATATGATAATTAAGGAACCACTTATCACTTTATTAAAAAGTGAAAGTGTTCTTTAAGCAATGTATTAAATGCGTATATATCAAACAATATTTATATATATCATTAATTCAGTGCAGAGTAGGTATAAAACATAGTTAGCTGCATTTAAAAAAACACCTTTTCACCCCATATAAAATAAACCTCACCTTCCTTTAAAGATCAACAATCCATTTACAATCAATCAAAACACAGGCAAAAATAATAAAGTAGTGCACTAGCTAATTACATCAACAAGCAATACTTTTAAGAGAGTAATTATTAACTAACTACTCCTTAACAAGCTATCATACAACACAGAAAGAGGAGCCAGAAAAAATTAAACTGGTAAGGGACTACTGTCACATTTCTTAACTTGTTTTCTATCAAAAATGCATATTTCTATCATTATGCAGTCTTGCTTCTGCATATTCCATAACACCAATGAAAGCACAACAGCTAACAAAAATACTTGGAAGAATTTCCACAGGTTTGTTGCTATTACCACTTCCCTATTGCCACTAGGTGGTGATAGCTTAACACAGATCAGCTTTCATTCCGTTAAAATCAGTGTAAACTGCAACTGGGCAGTATCACTTCCAATAAAATTTAAAGGTCCTCTCTGTGTACCAGAAAGAGGAACACTTAATCCTTTTAACTGCGTAAATTGCTGTAGCAAAGACTTACCTGCTTCAGTCACATCCTTTCACCCTGTTCTTATCCATCAAAACACTTAACAGATGCTTTGAAGAAAACTCAGATCATTCACTCAAAACAGCCTTTCACCTTGTTTCTGGCTGAGTCACACAGCTCTTGTATGCTCTATAGTCTTTTTGTAGCAGATGCTTCTAAAAATCATGACAGTTCTATCTTTAAATCCTTTTTCCACAGCACTACTTGTAAAGCTGCTTCCACAAGTCTATTAAGTCCCTCAAAGGTGAGGCTGCTGCTTTTTATTTGCCTCAAACTCTCCTCTAGATTCCTGGGGCAGTTGAAACAGATTGCTTTTAGATAATACCCATGTCACCACACTTTTTATCAGAATATTTGAGTCATAACTTTTCCCCAGGTTCATTCAGCCACAAAACCTAATCACAAGTCTCCCTATCCATAAGCAGCTAAGCAGAGTTCAAGGTGAAATCACTTCTGTTGAAAGTCTCATCCACCAGGCATAGAGGAGATCTGTTACCCTCCTTGGTTGCATTTGTAAAACACTGCTTGGTTTGGATGGGGATGGGGTATCTGTGTGTAAGTTACTTGTCAACATAACATGTTTTCTAGTAAAGTTGTTTCTCTTTAAATCACTCCCAAATTCTGCCCTGTCGCATAGCTCAATGCAAATAAACAGTTTGGAATGAACTAAGCATAACTAATATCAAGGAAATGGGTAAGAAGGACATAACAAGTACATTAGTTAACAGCATGGCTTAAATAGGTTTCAAACTAAAGCTGAGAAACTTCTACTTAAACCACAAGCAGTCCAATATAAAAAATCAATAGGAAATCAGAGTTACAAAGCAGTAAAATACATGGATCATTTCCCAAAAGAGATATTCTTTCTCACTAGACTGAGAGATCCCATGCTGTTCTCAAGTCTACATCAGACTGTCTTTTAAAGAGCACATCAGAGACTGATAAACTCATGAAAACAAAGAAAACAAACCCAAATCCTTTATTAAATAACTTCATCTCCTAAAAAACTGCTCTTTCTCAAGTAACCTCTAAAATCATCTGTCAGTTCCTAACACTTTCCTGGTGTTCCACCTTGCCCCATGGTTCAAGCTGGTGTCCCTTCCATGACACAGGGCATGAATTGTACAGTACTGATGTGCCACAACATGTACGGCCTCTCAGATTTTTTAACTGGGCTCAAAAAGGGTTTAAGGTAGCAGAAGACCGAGACCTTGGCCCCAATTCTGTCATACAGCAAGGAATTCCATGGATCAGTTATGGCTTATACAAAAACAAAACCAAAATACTTTGAGAAAATTCAACCCACAAGTCAGTCTTGTATTATGAAGGGGAAAAAAAAAGGTGCTCAAAGTAAAATCTCTCTTTGTTCAGTGCTTAATCTGTTTCCTTTCAATTCATAGATTTTCTTCTTGACCTTGTGCTGATCTAAAAAACACTGCAGTTAATACTGGTAGCAAAGTTAAACTCTCTGAAGAAGAAGAAATTAGAAACATTCAATACAAGTCTGCACCACTCAGCATCTGGTCAAGTTTCCAGTATCTCTTAGTAATCCTTAGTTTTAGAAGCACAGCTCAGATTCCCAGGGAAGCTTTCCACACAGCTAACCACTTTCACTAGACATGTTTCTGCTGCATTTCTATAGGATCCTGTTTCAGGGACGAAGTTTATGTTGGTATCATCTTTGCTGCCACCTGTCATGCTCCCTTACTTCATTTGGAAAAGAGAAATGGGGACCAAGTCTCACTCCTTCAGGCTGCAAGAAATATCACGTACTTTTCTGGGTTTGGATGATACAGATTTTCTTCCACTGCATTAAACTCACAGTACTGTCACTTAGTGTAAATGAGAAAGCAAAAAGGGCATTTTCAAGCATCCCAAGCACAAAAAAAAATGCTTGAATAATATTCTCAAATGTCATTTCAAAAAAACCACCAGCAAACAAACAAACCCATGAGGCAAAATAATAATAACCTCAGGCAATGTCCACAGTGAATTCCAAAGTATAAATAGCTCAGTTGAACGCAGAACAAAAGTTGAGTTATCATGCAGCTGAGACAAAAATAAAACTTCTTTGAAAATGCCTTCGATAATCTCATCATTCTTACCAATCTTAATGCCTTAATCTTTCCCTTTAACCTTTCTCCAGTTAGATAAAAGGAATTAAAATAAAGCTTCTGATTCTGAGGAACAGAATGTTTGGTATCTATTGTTGATAAAAAAGAAGAATAATAAGCCTTTGAACATTGCGTGACCTCTCCCTTTGTATGAACCTAAAGAGAGCATTTTTGTAGGTATTACATAATTTCAGTTCTGAAGTAGAAAAATTCTCCAACAGACATTCTCCTCTGGTCATTTTTTACAGCAATTGATGCAAAAAATCCACAGGTATGAAATAAAAGATATTTTTGATTATTTTAATATTTACCTTGAATTTCAGGTGCTAAACAAGTCAAATTCAAACTACTGAAGTCTCAAGGAAGCCACAACTAAAAAAGACAATACAGTAGGTCTTTCTATTCATTAACCAGGTCTGCTTTTGTCTTTGTCCTTTCCAAACCCAGATAGCAGAAGATTCTTAATAATATGATGCCAAGATATATAGGATATTAATTATAAAGAATCTAATATCTCCATGTAAGTTTATATTAGTTCATGAAGTCCTCTGAAAAAACTCAACTTGATAGGATGTCTGATGGATTCTTAAATTAGTCACTTCATGAACAATGCAAGGTGGAATTTATTACCAAAACCAAAGAATGCTTAAATAAGAGTGTCTCCTAAAGATCTGTGTACTCATTCTTCATCCAGAAAACGCAAAATGACTCATATTCAAAAAGCTGATATTCTTGAAGGGGAATATTTCAGAAGGGACAATTTTCAGAGTTTAAAAGTCTCTCTGACAAAGAAGAAACCAGGTTTTCCTTGTTCAGAACCATCATGTGCAGTATTTCCATAAAATCTCCATTTATCATCTTAGAGCTGTTGGTAAGAAATAAGCAGATAGTTTTCTGTGGGAGATGATGACATTGGAGCCACAGAGGACATGACTTACTGACATCACTAAAGACGCGGAGCTTGAATCCAATTGCATAGAGAGCCTTTGAGATGGTGGGACCTTCTATCAAAACTTGAGAGTTGTTTTAGGACAAAAGGCCCTATCTGAATATTCTTCATGCATTTTTAGTTCACAGAGTGAGTTTTTCCCAAGTAAATAACTTTCTGTATATATTGTGTATACTACTACTTGCTGATTTCATGGCATTTTGAATGTGTGCTCTGTGGGGTGCTGGTTTAAAAAGAAAAGCAGGGTAAATAAGTTATTAATCATAATTTGTATTCATTAATTTCTTTCCAAATTCGCTGACCAGATGAAAAATGTGCCAGAGCTTTTCTCTAGATGATAAATTAACTACAACTCAGTCAAAAAAAGGTATAAAAAAAGCAGTGTGTATCTAATTCATTAAGGGAGGCATTAACATCATGATAGACCTTAGTATGAAGAAGAATTTTTAATTATCTCTTCTGAGCATTGTTTACCCTGAATAGCTGCAGGATCCTATCATCTACTCATTACAATTGCTCCAAAACAGCTTCTAAGAACATCTTCTTTCTTAGAGAAACTGACTCCCATAGCTGGAAAAAAAAATTATCCAGAATATTTTTCACCTTCAAATTATTATTCAGTTCAACTGAAAGATTTTGTGGCTCTATACCAGCATCATTTAATTTTTCTTGCTATACAGGAACAAAGCCAAGTTACTCTATTTGCAGCTCCTGTCTTTTTAACTTGTATTTTGTACCAAACACCCATTTTCCTAGCTGTTCAAAATATATTAAAAAAAAAATTTAAAAAAAAAAAATTCTAGGTTGGAAGGGACCTTAAAAAGTCTCTAGTTCCAACCCTCTCACCATCCACTAAACCAGGGTGCTCAGAGCTCCACCCAGTCAGGCCTACAACATTTCCAGGACAGGCCTTCCATAACTTCTCTGGGCACATGGCACAGGATTGTGTCCAGACACTTCTTGAATATCTCCAGTGAAGGAGACTCCACAACCTCTCTGGGCAACCTTGAATTTGGCCGTGTTGAACTTCATGACATTTACATGGGCCCATCTCTCAAGCCTGTCCTGCCCCTCAGAACGGCATCCCTTCCCTCCAGTATGACAACCACATCACACACTTGGTGTCATTGGCAGCATCTTTGGGGTGCATTACGCAGTTTTCTCAATCTCAAACCATGCTTTTCCAGTTGTTTTGAATCAACCACCAGAACTAATATCTGGCTATTTTCAGATCTCTACTCACAGGCACTAGCAAAGTTGGTACTAATGTCTCAGTAATGCTATCTGCATGACAGGAATGACATTTCCTTGGACAGCTGTTGTGGTGTCTTTCTTTTCAAATTTGTAGGGAGGTATCCAGTTTTAGAGATGCAGGAAAGAAAACAGATTGCTCACACTCACTGAGCAAGTGGCAGCCTGGCAGATCTACCATCGAGGGCAATCTCAGCAGCAGTTGACTGAGACTCTGTGTGTACCTCCAGGAGACCCAGTCCATAGGTGAAAGAAGCTCAATGCCATTTGTCTCTTTGAAGTTTTCCTGTTGTTTGAAGCAGCCTTCTTACCTCTGCACTCCAGGGGGGAGCTAGATGCATGCAGTTCACTCTGAATAAGCGGTGAGAAGTTCACAGCTCCCAAAAATAGCACTGTGTACAGGCAGTAGCTGTGTCTCAGAAGAAGTGCAGCTCTGCTTACATGGCATAATGCCTGCTATAGTTAGCATTGCTTAGTCAGCTAATTAGCTGAGGGAAGGTCCTGCATGAGCACTGGCTTATTATTTCCCACTGCAGAGTTAACTCAGCTATGATATCTCTGCATAATTTATCACTGTCCACAGAAAGAGCTGGATTCCTGGTATGCCTATATGGTGATGATCAAGCAGATAACTCACTAATATCTATACATCCATCTCTGTGGGTTGACCCACATTTCACTCCTAAGCTGATTGAGTGAAAGAAGAAATTCTGTTCTTAGTTTACATGTCCCAGGGAAACACATGTTCAGTGATATTTTTACCTTAAAAACATCAGAACATATAATTGCATATAAAAATTGCTTATTACAGCTCCATAAACTTTAATTGTCCCTTTTTAATATATTTTTATACTTCTAAACCAACTACTGTATTTTAAATAAGTCATTACAGCAGAAGCTACTGCAAAATTGAAATATTTGTATTATATGGTAAGAAAAAAATGTAAGTGGAACCACTGAACTCTTCCAAAGCATAGTGCTCTGGTATTTTTAACTTATGTAATTAATTCAAATACGACTGCTTTATTGCTTCCTTTTAATATTTAATTTACTAAAATAATATATTACAATGATCCTAAAATATTACCGGGGGAGATATTTCATTATCTTACCAATGTAAAGTGGGCATTTTTTTTTCCTCTGGCAATGACTGCTTTTTATGGAATAATTATAAGTAAAGGAATTTAGGAATTCATACAGTATTTTGATAATCAATTTTTTAATCTAGAAAATGACACCATTTATACGAAACTTCTTGTCTGGAACTTGAAATTAAGATAACAAAAAATTATTAGAAAATTCACTCCCAGGATCCCATAGAGCATTTCTTGGTGTTTAGAAAGGTGAGAGATTCAATGTCTATGAAATGCAGAAGGTTCATTTCCCCAAAGTCTTTTCCTTAGTGAAGTAATTTATTTCTGGCATAAAGAGGGGTTTCAATGTTATTTTCAATTGGCAGATTTTTACTCAGTTTCCAGAAATGCATCTTATTGCAAAAAGTGAAAGGCAACAAAGAAGTGAACTCAAGCTCTGTTGTGCAGCAGGCAGAGGCAAGAACAAAGACACCTGTACTTCTCAGAGGAAGGTTAAGAATATTTCTATATCTGACATTAAGCAAAAAGAATAAATAACTTCCTGCCCAATTCTTCAAGTGACTACTGCAATGAAAGGCAGCTGACAATCAGACTTCTGCTCTGACAATAGATGCCACATTCTGTAGTTAACATCAAATTATTTCATGAGCTACTGAAACACACTGATGTATGTCCCTGTTCTGTTAAAATTCAGTAAGTTTTCAATTTTACTTCTAGTTCAGCTTGAGTAAAGGAAAATAAACCTAAAAATTGCTCCAAAAACTTCAGATGTATCTTGTCCTTAGAAACAGGGCTATGGTACACTGGTGGTTACTGTAAATTAAAAGCTAAGCACTCAGTTTGAGATGTCATGCAGAAGGTGACTCCTCCAGAAACAGCATGACAGTCCATTGTGTGGACCAGTGGACCAGAGGACAAAGACTTGCATCAGTTTTATCTGCAATTCCCAAAGCTTCCGAATCTCCAATCCTAGTAAAGTAAACTGTGTATTATGCAATCCCAAAGTGACAGGCAGAGAAAGTATAACCATAGGACACTTTAAACAGTCAGTATAAACACTGTGGAGAAGAAGCCACACTTATGTTTACATGAAAAAAATGACCCAGAAATCAAAAATTCAATTGCTGTCTAAGAATCAGCCTCTCACTGAATTGTAGTGCCTCACATAATTGGGAAGGAGTTTCATACAAGTTGAAATTGTTTATATAATATACCAGCTGTACAAATCCATGAAGTTTATGATAATTTCTTCTGAGATATTTCATAAACTCAATATTGTTATTTTTATTTAAAAATTACAAGACTGGGATATAATACAGCTGCCATCTCAAAGATCTGATTAAAAACAGATAAATGGGCTTCATGATACTGAAAGAAGGCAAGAAAATTCTCCTTTTTCCATTTGAGTTTTGCAGACTTGTGAGAAGGCCATATTCTGGATATGTTTCCATTCATGGCCATTTGGAGGACTGTTGTGGTTCCTGATTGATCAGCAGAGTTTGCCCTGTCCTGAGGCATTGTTTTCCTTCACAAGTTTTCCCTTGGAGCTTTAAGCTATACAGTTTTTCTTCTGAATTGGTGACTGAAGGCAGCAACTCATTATCCCTTTCAAATAGTTTTGCTAGCTTTGTTTCAATCACAAGATCCAGGATCTGATGTGAAAGAGCAGCAAATATTGTCTGTCTCGGCTTCTGCATGGCTTTCAACAGTGTCTCTCACAAGACTGTCAATAGGCAAACTCAGGAAGTGGGGATTGGATGAGTAGGATGAATTGAAAGCTGTCAGAACAGCAGATCCCAGAGTCATATTTATTCATCGATGGCTTGGATGAACGTCCAGATGCCTCCTCAGCAACTTCATGGATGACACAAAGCTGGGAGAAGCTTTGGGCTGATCCCCCTGAGTGCTGTGCAGCCCTTCAGAAGGACATGGACAGGTTGGAGAGATGGGCAGAAAGGAACCATCTGAAATTCAACAAAGGCAAATGCAGGATCCTGCACCTGGGGAGGAATAACCCCAGGGACCAGCACAGAAAAGCAGCTCCTCAGAGAAGGACCTAGTGGCCCTGAGCCAGCATTGTCCTTGGGACCAAGAGGGTCAATGGCACCCTGGGGAGCATTAGGGAGAGCACTGCCAGCAGGGCAAGGGAGGTGATCCTGCCCCTCTACTCAGCCCTGGTGAGGTGCATCTGGAGTGCTGTGTCCAACTCTGGGCTCCTCAGTGCAAGAGAGACATGGAGCTCCTGGAACAGGTCCAGCAGACGGCTATGAGGATGATGAAGGGACTGGAGCATCTCTGTTATGAGGACAGGCTGAAGGAGCTGGGCCTGTTCAATGTTGAGAAGAGATGACTGAGATGGGATCTCATCAATGTCTGTCAGTGTCTGAAGGGACAGTGCCAGGAGGATGGACCCAGGCTCTGCTCAGTGGTGTCAAGCAATAGGAAAAGGTTTTTCACTGCCAATACTATTACCATCCTTCTTGCCATGTCTATACCAAAAAGGAATGCTCATGGAATAAAACCTTTATGAGTGATTCAGATCTTTCCATAAATTTCTCCATTTATCCCATCAGGTAGGCTAAATAATATCAAACTTGCTTTGCAAATCTTTCTTTCAAACAGCCATGTTTGATAAGTTGCTGCCTACTACGGCATATGAGATTTTCCAGAACAACCTAAGGTTATACTGATGTCATTGACTGCAAAGTATTAATCTTGGTATTTACCCAATTTGTGGAGTACAAATGTATCAATTGTGTATCAATTAAAATTACACTGCTTAGACAGTTCATAATGAGAAAAAAAAATCACATGTTCATATACTCAACTTTCTTTGTGCCAACACATTATCTTTGTCCCATTAAAGAGCTTTATGCCATCTGTACCATCTGTGATACCAGCTGGTACACTGGTCCAAAAATATCTTTTCAATTATAGTATACTGATTAGTTTTTATATAGATTCAATTGTAGCTTAACTGAATTATAAAAATAAATTTGTAATTTTTTCCATTTCTGTGATTTTATTTTAGTAATAAAAATTCTAAATTTCCTGTTCTTTTCTTGAGATTTGGAGATTTTATAGTTTGAATCACTTAAAAAGAAGTAAAGAAATAGTTGAAATGAGGTTATAAATTAAATAAGTTGGGTATTGACACCACGTTCAAAATGGGACACTAAATATTTCTAGCCAAAATGAAATATTATTTTGTTATTATTTATTATTCAAGAATCACAGAATCAACTAAAACAAAAGAATTTTTTTTCCCCATAATGTTCCTTCTAAACACAATACAATACAATATTCATTAAAAAGGTAATTTTACAAGGTAACAGATGGGTGATATTTTGTTTTCCTACATAAAGATTTAACTTATCAGAATAGGGTTATTTATATGAGGCAATTGAGTGGATTTCCTTTTACAATGAGACTTAACGGCAAGATTTTCATTCATTCCAGCAAGCCAAAATTTAGCATCACACAATTAAGTGAAAGGTGTACATCCTTCTGTACCCCTCACCCTTTGTAATAGGGATTGGTGCTTAGATCAATCACATTACCCCTACTTTTAAGCTGAACTACAAGCAAAGATCTGAGTTTTTCTGTTATGAATACTTCCCACGCAGAAGTTCTGGTATATATATTAATTACATAGGAAGCATACATCAAAAGAACTGCACCATGATCATAAGTCCTAACAGCATTAGTTCAGCCCATTTCTACATATGCATTATGGTGCAACTTTTTAATGACATGATGATGTGCTTTGGTTTGAACAGGAGTTTCTTTTGATAAGTTAATTTAATTCATGGATATTAGCTATTTACCAAATTCAGAGCTTAACACTTTCCTCATTTTGTGCTCCCATAACTTACTTATCAAACATTATTGAAAATCTGAACTAAAAACAGACTTCTCTCTGATGTTCATCACTGCAGTGTCTGAGTGTTTCACAAACACTACTACATATATATTCAAAATATCCTTGTGAGATGAGAGGTTATTATTATACCTACTTTACACAGAACAGAGGCACAGTGAGATTAAGATCAAAGGTGTTGACTAATTTGGGCACTTGGTAGGAAACTCATGGAAGCTCATTTTCACAATGCTTAATACACAGCCTTTCATATCTGTTCAAAGGCTAGTTAGTAATGGTGCAAGTACTCAGTATTCTGCAAGTCAAACACCAAGGATTCACTCAGAAAACAAGAAAGACATAGTGTCAATACCTAAAATCTGTCTTAACTGACTCCTTTCATGTCACATCAGGGGAGGTTTACATCAGATATCAGGATATGAGGAAAAGGTTTTCACCCAGAGGGTGTCTGGGCACTGAAGCAGGCTCCTCAGGGAAGGGGTCACAGTACAAAGCCTGACAGCATTCAAGTGTTTGAATTGTTGTGTTGGGCACACAGTGAGATTCTTGGGGTGTCCTGCATATGGCCAGGAGTTGGACTCAATGATCCTGGTGGGTCCCTTCCAACTCAGCATATTCTATGATTCTATGACACAGGGGCTCTGTGGGAGAAGAAATCTGGTTCTCCAGAATAAATTAACCATATGGACCTCTTAGCCTTTTTTATCCTGTTTTGTTCACTATTTTCTGAATTGCTTGCTCAACAACCACGGAATTTGACTGTTTTTGTATTAAAAGCAGAGGAGTTTTGGTTTCAGACAAATTTTCAGCTAGAAAAGAGATAAACAGCTGCAGTAAGTTACTATGTCCCCATGTAATTCAAAACTAGAAGGAGATGGAGTAACTTCTGTGTTTTCTCACACCAGAGAATATTGAGATTCAGAAACACAAGAATGGATTTTATGTTATTGTAGGGACATACTGTGGCAATTCCCATCACAACTCCATCTAAGTTTGATTTTTCTCACTGGTCACTTTTCATCTCAGTTTCATCAGAAGTGGTATGAATGAAAGGACTTAGTTTAAGCATTGAAACTATCACAGCCTGGAATGGGTAGCTCTTGTCAATTGAATGATCTTCACTTAAAAAAATTTACCTCTAAACCAGCAAAGACAAACACAAACATGTGCAAAGACAGAGACATTTATAACAGCTCAGCTGATAGATGCTACAGTCAAAAGCTGTAGTATTTTTATGGCTTTAAATATATATATGCATTAATTATAACAAAGTAGCCAGATGTAGTGATGCTGATTATTTTCAGAGGAACTTGTTGATGTGAGCTGACAGATGTTAAACTACAACATATTCTGGCTGTCAGTCCTCACTGTTACATTCAAGACAACTTGAACCTATGCATATGCTTAGGCCAGCAGGAGGTGATGAAACCAGCTTCACCTTACTATTGACCTAGACCTGGAGTTCTCGTACTGTCAGAAACAGGTTTTCTCTACTGCTGAGAATGAGATGCCCAACCCTTTCCAGTATCCTGCTTTTACACTCACAAGACCAAAGATAACACAAATTAAATGATGTTTTAGAAAAGGAATTTTAGTATTACAAGTAATAAATTTTTTTCAACTTTCTCACCTATTGTAATTTTCCTTTTCCCGCCCTGTATAACAAAGAAATCAGGCTGACCTCAAACATGGAAGGTGGCAGAGAACAGTACAAAAAGCACACAGGTAGCTCACTATTTCCTGCACCATTTTCTGTGACATATGTGAAGCCAAGTATGCCTTCTGCTTTCCTACACAGTATAGGCTTGCTGGTATTTGGCTGGGGTGATCTGGAAAATTCAGTTGCTCTGTTGCCACTTATGACTAATATTGTCATTGAGCCCACTAAACATTTAGATGGCTTGGTGAAAAAGTTCATCTCCTTATTGACTTTTTATTAGTTTCTTGTGCACAGAAAGGATGAGTAAGAAAGTTAAAGAGTAACTGAGAACACATCTCCTTGCCAAGAAGATAATGCTACTGGGAGGAACAGCAGGGAGGTGCCAGCAGGGCAGCATTACTGCTGCAATGAAAAGCCCCACATCCTCCCACTTACCCCTTTTGGGCTGAAAGAAGGGCAGACCTATCCTATCAGAACTGTTGTGTGCCAGAAGTACCAAGACCATTCTGCAGACTCCCATAGAAAAAAAGAATTGAATTAAAGGGGGGGAGGGATGGCAGGAGCAAACAAAGCAACATGCAATTTTGTCATTTCCTACTGTTTTTCCCTCCTTTCTTCTGCCCTAACTTTTCACTTCTGAGATATGCTGGTTTTCCTTTTATTTTGATCTTTTGTGAAAAGTTATCCAGTCATAATGATTCAGCAAGACAAACACAAAACAAAACCAAACCAAAAACCCTGGTTTTGCATACTTCTTTTAAGAAGCTGCTTCTGTCAGCTACCTTGATCTGCAATAAAAGTGCTCCTTCCAGTCACAGGATTTTTTCGAGGGGCAGATGCTTGCAAATGCAGTTGTGTTATTCTGCACTAATATCCAGTAAATTCAGTAAACAAAATGTAAACAAAATGCAGATCTTGCCAATCACCACAACAAATTCAGTTCTTTATGAGCCATACCATTTATAAGAAGATATTCAGAGCTCTCATTTAATCTGGAATACTCTCAGTATATTTAGTCATTTAAATTGCTGGAATAATGCCCAGATGGAAAGTGGCAAGATATTTAAAGATTGATTCCATTTTCTAAGTATGCCATGAATATAAAAGTCCTTCCACTTAATCTGCTTCTTTGGCCTATTAGTCTTGGATTGATAAAATGTTTTTAAATAAAAAATCAGCAGTTGGCACACATGGTAAAAATCAAAAATACTGTGAGTACAGACACTTAGTAAGAACACATATTGTTTTTTTAAAGGATATATTTAAGTTTCCAAAAGTAGTGAACCTGTACCATTTATTGTATCCAAACCTTTGACTGCTAAAACTTGATTTTTAGGTAATAGATTTTCAATATATTAGCAAAACTTCTTTTTTTTTTTCTTTTTAAAAATGGGACACTGACCTTTGTGTAAAAATGAAGGAAAATAGGGGGAAATAAAATTAGACATCAAATTCTCCAATGGAGAGGTCAGACCTTCATAGCTTGCTTTCATCTTCAGAGAAAATAATTTCTATATTGTAGTGCAATGGATAATTTTCAAATATCTGCATAATTTTGAAGCAGTAACTCCAGTTTTGCTAGACAAACAAGAAGAATTAGAGAAAATCATATTTCTGGTATAGCTAGCTGATTAAAAAGTAGTTCATCAGCTATTCCTTACACTCTTCAGCCCAATTCAAGAAGATTGTAGGATTGTGTCTTAATAGTTTAAACTGACTGAACAACAAATTGATCACTGGTAAGTAGGATTAATGATCTCCAAAAAAAATTAATTTCACTATGCAGAGTCCAGAGTGACATTCCTGGAAAGGTTCCAGTCAGCTTGATGGTTCCTCATGCTTTTATATGAAAAGAAAGCACACATTTGTAATGATTAATCAAAAACTATATGGTTTATAAAAAGTGTCTGTTCATAGCTCTTTATTAGAGCTAATTTAAAATTGTGCACTCTTAGGATGCTTATGCAAACTGCTTCGTGCTGATACTGGTCAGTAGCAAGCAAAAGGGACACAAAGAGCAAAAAAGCTCACGAGTTCAAGGTGGTGCTTTGCAAATGCAGAGTTTTAGGCAGCAATCTGCTATGAGTTAAGGCTTCATCTTCCAGCATCATGTCCGTCCTGATAACGGCATTGCTGGAATTAGAAAGGTGACAATTGCAGGAGACCGTAAAAATCCATCTGACATGAAGGAAACAAACGTCCAAGAGAAAAGGAGAGACAGACCTTGTTGTGTAATGTTTATATATCCAGGGAAGCATAAAGCAGAAACTCCATGAAGTGATACACCCACGTCTTTCTGAGCCTTATTTCTGTGCAGCACATTTTATCCTTTGAACATCAAACCCTAAGGAAATCTCATTTCCATGGAATATCATTCTCCTTACATTATAGGCACATTCAGTCTAAGGAGAACTCACTTCATAATCTGCACTTTGTAACTTGCTATCTTTGTATTAAGCATCTTTAAAAACTTAGTTATGGATAATACTTACTTTTATAGGCACTAATAACTGTTTCAAGGGCTCTAAAGATGCATGTATGAATTCTCCCCAGACTGTAAACTAGTGGCCATTGTAAGAGTTCGGCCACTTTATTTTAAAATTTGGAAATGTTTAAAAACCTTGTGAGTACAGAGTAAAGCTGCAAGATTTTTTGTAATGACTGTGGCCTCTAACTATTAATTTTAAAACTTTAAGAAAAATTAAAAGCTTCATAAGGTATATGTTCATGAGGTGTTTCTTACAAGAAATAGAGGAGAGTGATTATTGAACTTTCTCGATCCAAAAACGATGTGACGTAATTTTATACATACAAAAAAGTGTGTGTCCAACCCTCACCTTTTCATTAGCTACATGCAATACTCAGTTTAACAACTCTGTACACAAATACACAGTAAAACCCCTTTTCAAAACATTAATCACACTGGAATGATTCTAAATTGTGAGAATCGATGGTTTTCCAATTCCCATTTTAATGATCTGAAAGACAGCAAGAATTCCTACATCACACACTTTCCTGTTATTTTTTGACATTAACTATTACTGTTGCCCTGAAGAGAGTATTAGAAGTCTTATTGAGATTAGATCTCTCCATGCTACAAATTTAAAAGGAAATTACATTCACCAAGGAGAGCCTCAAATTTTATTGCCATGATTTGTCTTTAGGAGTTAGCATCTGGCAAGAAGGAAACAAACTATAAGGTGCCCCTTTTTGCCAGGTAACAATACAGACTCCTTTGTCTGAGATTATAAAGGGTGAACAGGCTTTAGTGTAAAGCAAAAGAAAAAATATTAGAAATAGATTATTACCCCTCATCTTTTTTCTTAGCATTTTTTAAACAGCTTTTTCATACTCAGTAAATATATACAACTACATCTTTATTCTAACGTGAAGAATTATTTAGCAAATAATAGAATCCTATATTGGTTTCAAGGAAAAATATTGAAATAAATAAAAATGTTCACTTAATAACATTTTTACATTTAAATGGAGTTCATCCACATTTTCCATCCAGTTCAGTGAGTTGAAAAAATACATATATACAATGTATTCAATATTTGCTCACTTTCGTAACATAAAATGGATCATTTACACAAACAGCCAGAAGGTATAAGGCAACGTGGAACTTTGATTTATTAGAACCAAATAAGAAAACAGTGCTAATTCACAGTTCATTGTAATTAAAGATATACTCAAAGCAATACTGAGCAATGTTCATTAATTCTGAAAAAATATCATTCAAAGATACAAAGTGAATAAGCTTTTCACCCTGTAAGTTTTCCTGGGTCTAAGTTCTGGGTAGTAAATTTATTTAGATTAACATGTATGCCAAGAGCAGCAGCATTGAAGTGTAAAACATTTTAATAAATATTTCAAATCTATGAGGTGGGCTAAACATTGCTTGTTTTGAATTCTCGAGCAAATTTCTTTTTGTAGTTTTCACAAAATAAAGATTTCTGTGTTGCCTAGAACCATTACAAGCTCCATTTCTAAATTAATTTCTATGTTTGTGTTGAGAGCCTAAAATCTCAGATATATTGATCACTACAGTAATTAATATATGCAGTAATAGACTGCAAAGCCTCCTTCTTCAGCATTCAAAAATATTGCAAAGGGTTATGATCTAATTATTTACATGTTGAGCACCTAGAATGGAAAGGAGAAGTGCGTTCGGCAAGGGATACGGTCCTCAGTCCCCCACAACTTCTCTCTCAATCCTCAATCCCTACTTCTTTTTCTTCCTTCTCCCTCCCCCCACCTCTTTTTTCCTCATAGAGGCTCTCAGACTCAAAATTGCAAAGCCATGTGAGCAGCGTTTCTGTAGGCACACAGGAAAAATGTTTCCTAGTGCCCATAAGAAGGTCCTCTCATGTAAATCGGCAATGTCAACAGAAACCAAATAATGCTCAAAACCATCTGTGAGAAAGCTGAGGGGAAAAAAACCACAAAAACTACAGGATCTGGTTTGAAATGACATGCAGCAAAAAATGGCATGTGACAGACCATAAAAATTCAATTACTGGACAAGTTAAGATCTGAACTGTGTATCAGCCATCCTTTAGGCGAGGACTGTTAGTAATGAGCAGCTACTGGGACAAGGGAATGAAGTCAGGAGTATATGGTATTCCTAACAATGAATATGTATTATTTATTGTTGTTTTCTGACACTTTTATCTACACCATTTATTTCATACTTTTCCTGTAGGGAAGGTTAACTAGGACCAGGCAGATTTCAGGAACTATCACTCCATGCACAAGCAAATAAAAAAACCACATTTTTGCTTCAGTAATCAAGTTAGGAAAAAAATCTTTTTTCATGAGTCATGATACTTTCTCATTAAGGCAGTTGAGGGCTTTGATAGTGGAATGCAAATCCTGTAGGTAATCCTGATGTCATCACTTTCTACCTTACTCCTTGTCTTTGCCTCATCACTTCATGCTCAAAAGAAAAGCACACAGGAAGTAATGCTCAGAGACACTGGAAAAATATTTCAGTCCAAAGGAACCCTATCCGATACAAATAAACATTTTTGCTAATTTTTAACAATTTGGGGGAAAAATTTTTCACGGTTTTTGAGAGACCATGATATGGCACTGTTTCAAAAGCAATGATCAACTTATTTACATAGGACAAGCAAAGCCAAATGGGCCACAGGAGACAAACTACTACCCTATTCACCCAAAGTTCATATTTAAAACCTGGTCCTGACAGTCTTCAGCAGGAATTTTTTGAGCTATTCAAGGTCTGAGACAGTATGAAGTACCCTAGGCAGAGCAGAATTTTAACTAGCTCTGAAAAACTTGGGCTATTTTTTCCATATATACTTTGTCAAAGGTATTGTTTGACAGGGAAAAACACACACAATGATTGACAGCTTGGGATTATTCCTAAAGCACTCATATCTCAACTGATAAATATGTGATATGAGGAAATACAAACAATGTAAAAAACATAGATAAATAGTTGATCATGTATAATATTTTTAGCAGTATAAAATGCATCGTCAGCAGTACAGCACCTCCAAATTTATCTTCATGACAGACAACTTGCTGTCCTCTTGGTGTCCCTCATTTCCATTTTACAAAATCTACAGCAAATGTATATTCATGGCATAGAATGATCATGAAACACTCATAAATGCCCTAGGTTAGCTGAGGAGGCTGTCAATTTAGTGAGGGAATACTTCAGGGCTGCTCATTTTTGAAATTGAACTTTTAAAATTGAAAGCTTTTAACACATCTTTTAAACTTGGGCTCAAGAGTTTATTGCAGCATCAAGCTCTCACTGATGCATTTCTGGCACTGTCATAGTCTGTTCCTCTGGCCTCAGTTACAAGATACCTGCCCTCTGAAACTACTGTCTGATGGAATTAGTCAAATTACTGAGCCTTGAGAATTGATTAAAGTACTGGGTTTGGTATGAAAACATTTCCCATTGATAACCATGCTATTCCATTTACTTTTCTTTGAAATATAAGAAGGTGCCTTTTTTTAAATCTCTTGATCATCCTTTTGAGGATGCACTTTGTGCATTGAATCCATGCTGTTTAAATAGTGCATCAAAAAAGGTTGAGTGTAATTATCCTTCTGGAACTTATGAAATAACATCCTTCTTATTCACAGATTTTGAAATAGGAAGAGCAGAAAAACATCCCCAGTGTGAGGATATTCTAAAATTTTATTATTAGAGTGAGGATTTTTCATTCTGAAAATAGAGTTCAATCATCCCAACATTGCAGTAAATCAAAAGTTTATTTTTCAGCTCCAAATTCATATATGGAAATTTTTTCTGAAGGAATAATTAATTTTATGATGCTAGAACATATTGACAAACTCGGTTGCAAGACTACACAAACAAACTAAAACATGAAAAATTAATTGTAGAGAAAAAATAGTATCTGTTTTAAAAGAAAGATCAAATATCCATTACATTCCAGCACTTCCAGCTGCAAACTGTTACAAGGGCAATGAATTACCAAATAATTGGGTATTTAGAGCTATCATGACTTTTTAGAAGTATGAACAAAAAAAATTCAGTTATTTTTTAAATACTAAACTGCAAGCCTCAGCTGCCTAATGACTATTTTTACACCACTTTACCAGTGTAAGTTAGCTTAAGATAACCAATGGGGAATCTGATTTGTGTAAAAGAATATCTAAGTGAGAATGAGCCACCACAATATGATTTGCAAACCCATTTTCATTCTTCCAACAGAAAATAGTAGTCATTGAGCAAGCAGCTCTGTAGCCACATGCTCTTAGTTCCTACATCACTGTCATAAGTACCAGCAATGCTTAATCACTGCAGCCCAACAAAACCTATTTGGTCAGTAAGGTCACCTTGGACAACAGCACAGTCCTGAAGAAACGACCTCAGGATGACTGTCCTCTTGATCCTGATAAATATTCAAAGCTTCTTGTAAAGGTATCCCTCTGGGAATATGCTTTCTATCATTTGGTACTACATAAAGCAAAAATAATAGCTTCATTTTGAGTTAACTATGTGTCAGATTCTGATTTTTGCCCCTGTTGAAGTAAGCCAGAATAACTTAACTGAGCCTGATTTTACACTGATTCATCTGTCTGCCAATTCACTGTGCCAAAATAAAATAAATCCTTAATTCCATCATCACCTATTGACTGTTTTAAGACAATTTTCGGAGGTGTAAATTATTAGCCAGTTTGAAGGTACAGAAGAATCGGACCTGTGAACTTCAGTGCAATTTGCTTTAGATTCACCCATCATTTCTAGAAAGGTGATTGCTTCAACCTACTGAGATTGATGATAAATAATCCAATGAAAAAAATTCCAAAAATTCGCATGAACAGAGGGATGAGTGTTCTGAAAGAGTTACAGAAAACCTATTTTGCCTCATTAGCTCCAGTAATAATAAAAAAAAAAGTGCAGCAAATTATGGGTGCAACCTGATACAATAATAGGAAATCAAACATGTATTTAGCAAACCATAACATGCATGTGATTACAGCAACCGTTTGTTGAAAAAACTAACTTAAACCTTTAAAAATGAGTGACTGAGAATAGCTAAATGTTTATGCTTAGATTAAAAGGCATTTGAAGCACTTACTTACTTGGACAATGCAGAGATCAGTGCAGTTTACAACCAGAGGCAGGTTGTATTTAACCAGAACACTTTTTCTAAAAGCTGGAACTAAGCTAAAGAGCATAGCCTTTAAAGTAAATGTGTAAATACAGCAACGTATCACACAGTCAGGTTATGGTGACTTAGCTCTTCATGACCAAGCAATGTCATGCAATTTTTTTCATTCTATTTGACACAAATTGAATATACTGAGGATGTGGTTTAGGGTTTGTTTGTTTCTGTCATAAACTGTGTACAAGGGAATGAAAAATGCTGCCAAAATGCAAAAGAATTGTTTGGAGCAGTGTTTTTTCTTCTGTTTTTACATAATGCTGCAAAGAACAAATATGATGGCAAAAAGAGGAATCTATGCTGAATAAAATTCTTAACTGTTTGTATGTTCCTGAGGGAAATAATGTGAAGTAGATTAACCAGCATTTCAGGATGGTTGCTGTTTAATTTATTATTCATAAAAGAGTTCAACTTTCAATGGTAAGATATTTCACAGCCAACTTCTAATTTAAGAAAGGAAGCTTTTCTGTCAGTATTTATTAATAAATACAGTACATAACATCATTATGTACAAATGTGACAGAATTTCTCCATTTCCTCACAGACAAAGGGATCATGTAATTTCCATGCAAATATACTCTGAAAACAATGAAAGGAGGTTTTACTCATCGAAAGAGAATTTTGAGTTGGGCCGTGATAAATTGATACATCTAATTGCTGGAATTTTACATTTACTCATTTATCTTCTGACTGAAGGATTTTTTTGTCTGCAGACCATGTATTTTTATGTGCTGCAAAATGAATACTCATGCAGTACAATTATTTTTATCACATTATGATAAAGCACCTCAATCAAAGCTGTACCATTTTTAATCTCTTTGCACAATAGACTCAAGACAGCAGAGACTTTTTGTACCTGTAACTTGATTGATGTTAAATTCAGTAATACCATTTTATCAAAAATTCAGAATTCTTGGAAGGACAACAATTTCTCCTACACTAAAATTTTCAATAGAAAAGGTACCTTTGGAGCTCAAACTTTTCCAGGCAAAAATTCGCTTTATCAAGCAGCAATTCCTAAGCATTTTCTTACAGCTTGCAGGCTTCTGAGGATACTGTTGCAAATCTTCATTCTTTTCATGTGTTTTCTTCTCAGGGGCTAACACTTCCATCCTAAACAAAAACTTAACCTTTAGTTTTCCTGCAGGATATATGCACAAATCCAAAGACTATGGGTAAGGGAGATGGGGGGAGAAGAGAGGAGATAGACTGGGGATAAAGGGAAAAGATTTAGGATTTCATTAACCATTATTCTCAGCTCATATATTCCTAGCATTAATTAGGTGGAGTTAGTGTATTAATATTCTTTTGGTTTTAATTAGTATCTGGAACATTAATGTATTTGCAAAATATACAGATGGGGTAAAATCAGATTTTATCTACTATTTTTAAAACTCTGATTTTAACTTATATTATCTAAATTACATAATATCTCTAGATGGTAAATAAATATTTACCTCTTACCTTAATCAGTTGTTTAGGTAAAGGAAATAATGTAATCCTCTATGCATGAACCTATTATCCTTCCTATCTTAGCTTGCCTGACATCAGTGTCATAGAGGAGAGCTGCATTCCTCTAGCTGTTACTGAAAGACAGCTGCTCTACCCAGAAAAGATGAATAGTTGGGATTCTGTGCTGCCTTAATGCCTCTGTCACTCAAATGCAGAAAAGCAGCTGAGCCACTCAAAGCCAGTTGTACGCTTGGGGACCATTTCTCTACACTACCTTCTCATTCACAGAGGCAGCCCAATAAATTTCTACATGGCATTATTTTCTTTGTAGACTGACACTGTGAAGAAGCCAGAGGCCGTTAGCAACAACCAACACCGACTAGGACCTAACCAAAGCTCTACTCAGTGGCTACAAACCAAAGAAAAGGAACCTACCCAGCGTTCCAGGGCTTTGGTGCTACTCCAAGGTCACACAGGAGTCCTAAGCAGCATTCCTGTCTGCTCTTCAGCGAGCTCCAGCCGGAGATGCTGAGGAGGTGACTGCTGCTGAGGACAGACCCACAGTGCCAGCCGCAGCAGCCCTTTGCCAAGCAGCCATAGACTGCACCAGGGGAGCCACTCTGATTACAAACACAAGCAGCCTGTGGCAGGACACCAAAGTGGCCCCCTTTTCACTGCCCTCTTTTTTCCGCTCACACTGTGCTCTCACACACAGTCTGCATCTCACAGTAGTAAACACAATTTCAAAAGGCAAAAGGCAGGAAAGAGTCAAAGAAAAAAAAAAAAAAAACAAATTGGCACAGTACACACCAGAGTTTGATAAAAAAAGCTGACTTTTCAATTGTAAACTCACTGCTTCCTAAAGAAAGCAAGCATAATGGAACACAGCACCTCACTGCCTTCACTTCCATCAGGAGTTCCTACTGATTATGCAAAATAATCAAAGGATGCAAAGGAACAAGTTTCCAATTTCTGCAATTTATTTTTTATAAGATAATGGAACTCAAAAGTTTTTTTAAGCTTCCCTTTGAACAGAATGAATCTTCATGCCAATTACATACATTTGCAACTTCTATGTACGTGAAGTTTCCTGCGGACTTTTGAACTACAGCTTAAGTACATTGCTTTGTGCAAGATGTTACACACAAAACACCATACCTATCTATAACAACTGGAGACATCTCAGGTCTATCCACACAGGCTAGGACACTAATTCCACCTCTGGGAACAGCTTATAAATCAGCTGTAAGGAAAAAGCTGTCAGTAAATTCTGTCCATAACAACAGAGAAGCATTGGCCTTAACAAGCGATTTTTAGGCTGCCAAAGTAAAGGGAAGCACTTCCATTCAGAGTCACATCTAAGGACATATTTCAGGCCCATTGCTGTTTAGAACTGAACAATGCTTGAATTCGCACTGTTGGAACAATACTTGCTGCTATAAGGTCCTTTGAGTCCTTAGCATGACACAGCACTCCAGACATGGCTGTATTCCCATCACAATCCACTACCAAAGTAAGCTGAATTTCAATATGATAACAGAGTTTCTGAAACTTCAGCAGAAAAAGTTCTTCCAATTTAAGCATATTTCACAGGTCTTTTCTCTCATATTTTTCAAAAATGGCATTCTGAAAATAAATATTAACTTTAAATTGGTTTTTACCGTGCTAAGAAATACATTTTCACCACACAATATTCAGTCTAGATTTCCAGATGATTGCTGGAACACAATTTTGATTTGTGAGAACAAAACCTGAGTGTCAGTTATTACACAGAAATAACAGCTATTTTTAAAAGAGAATGCTCTTAACTTTTCCTACATCCCATTTTTGAATGAAAATAATGTACTCTAGAAACTAGAGTTCATCCCTTTGAACACTGGAGGTCCTTTTCTCATCAGTCTGTGCAAGGAATCTGCAGAAAGTCACCCATCTTCTCTGGTAGGACACATCTCTATTGCTCCTGTCCAGTGCAAGGAGAAAGCCAATTCTATGGCCACGAGCACTGGAATATGGCCCCATGTAGTATAGCTGCAAACAGCTAAAACTTGAAAATGTTGTTAACATAATTCAAGTTCTATTTTTCTGGTTGTAAACCTTCAGAGAAACTGCCTGCCCTATAAAATCCCTGATGTTCCAGCTCAAAGGCCAGCTCTCACAACACATTCTGTCACACTTCTCAGAGGGCCTCATCTCAGAGACTCATTAATCCATAGGGAGTGTGAATGGGGAAGCAGTCACAGGAGAAGAGACAAGCCTCTGGGAGAATGATTCCCATGCTGGGATAATTAACAGGAACTTGTACTGCCCAGACATGGAGTAACTGTTCACATGCAATGGGAGAGGGTTATTGGATATGCTCCCACATTAGTATTTGAATGAAGTCTTCAGGAGGTACAAGAATACAGAGGAGTTTTGCCAGAGATGGGATGTATTAAAGCAAAAATTTGATAACACTGCTCAAAAGGGACTGGAGAGGTAGAATCCTTTCTGAAATCATCAGGGTTTGCTTGTATGCACCTGAAAACCATTTCTTATTTGCCATGACATGAAAAGATTCACTTGAGGTAAATCTCTAGAAGGATGTATTTTTTTCTGAAACTGGTTCAGGAGATGTCAAGATGTTCAGATTGCACTCTTATCTGTTTCATTACTTCAAACCTTAATCAAGTCCATGGGAATTTTCTTCTATAACAGAAGTACACCTGGATGAGAAGTTCTTTGTAGTACTAATCATCGTGCTATAATTTTGTAGTTGGTTTAAAATAAGCTTAAGCTATAGAACACTAAATTTCAAGGTACTACTGAATTTTTCCAAATAAATGATGCTGTACTTCACATAATCATAATAATGACTTAGAAAAGGAATTAACATCACTCTTCTGAAGCTGTGCATTTGATTTATCTCCTTCTCTTCAGATCATGTAGTCTGACTTTGAGGAAAGGAAATGGATTGACAGTGAATTCCGCATTTACAAACCCAAGGTCTGTAAAAATATATTACATACAATGTTAGAGAAAAAAATGGTCATATTTTAAGTAATATGAGAAAAGCATGTATGAAAAGTATATCAATCCAGGCTGCACAGGATCCTTCCTTTCCCAAAATACATTGAATTATTTCATAATTTAGGTGAAATGAAAAAAGGAACTTAAAGAGCACTCTACAGAACCTGAGCAACTTCAGGATCTGGGAATGGGGAGATCTTACAACTGGGAGTCAGTAGTAAAAGGTCAGAAAGAAAATAAACAGATCTATGCACTAGTGGGAGTACTAACAAGACAATTGTGGAACAACAATCTGTAAAACATCTGAAATACCTCTGGTCTGAGCCCTTACATGTTACTGCAGCAGCAACCAAGACCCTGAACTCTTCCTGAACACATGCAAGTCAGGAAAGGCAAACTGTTTACTGCAGTGCACAGAGACAGGGACTGCCTAAAGAAAGCAGCTTTTCAATATTTCATGTTATTGGATTTTATCTGTAATCAGTTACACACAAAAATAAAGCTGGGGTTTTTGTATAACATTTGTTATTTCCTATTGATGGTTAAATAACTATTTTTATGAGTGATCTAAATCATCCAAGCTAAAAACTCCACAGAGTCACAAGTTGATGAATCATATAAGGGCTGTGTGATGCCACATAGCTACAGATATTTTGAGCAATACTTATTTGAACTACAAGGAAATGTCTTCTAGCTGGGTGTAAGTGGACATAGGTGTATGAAGGTTGTCTTAATATTGCTTGATCAGATTTGATCTTTGGGAAAATGAAACTGAACTTTATATGGATTTATTGAAAACTATAGAATTCTTCCTCCAGTAATGAAATAGCAGCTGGAAAGAGCAGAGGCATCATTATGGAGTGAGAAATACTTCAGGAATATTCCAGAAAAAACAGTCAAAACTGGAATCTATATGGGATTTGGGGGGGGGAATCTTTACAGAACCGTCTGGTTGCATTAGCTCACTACTCTAGCACAAGTATTTCAAGAACTTTCGCTGATGATTGTGTTCTTGTAAGGATCTGGAAGAAAAAAGCCATTTAACTTCAACAAAGCTAGATTAAACCAGTGATGTATGCTGAAAACTTTGGGCCACTGGAGATTGCAGCTATAAATTGTGAAATTAATACTGAAAAATAGGGCAAGATTACAGAATCCAGTTCTGGATGAATGTGTGGGTGACTGCTGACATATTAAGGAATATGACAATCAGATGCTTTGGAGAAAAACCAGGCCTTGCTGTGATTCTGTTTTTCTCAGTAGAGGCAAGTTTCAATAGTATTTTATGATACCTGATTTTGGTAGATGAAGGAAAGGATTTGTGAGTGGAAAAGAAAATTCATTCTCTTTCTGTAGCATGAAAAATGGAACAGAAAAAGACAGGAAGCAAAAATATGTCAGCTATTTATTTACCTCCACTGTATAGTGCATGCTAAGGTTCTGCTGTTGCATTAACTTTAACTTCATTTACATTTTTTTATCCTTTTCCTCATCTGTTTGTCTATTTATAGGCAAAAAAAAGGCAATTGGATAAATACCAGGTAACAAAAGCTTCCTGTGTGCTTCAATATAGTCTAAAGTTTGGGGTTCTACTTTTGCCAAAAGAAAACAGGTAAATTTTAATTTGTCTAGAACGTGGTGAACAGTTGAGCAGTGCTAGTCTCTCTGGAAAGTCTGTGGGAAGCATTTGAAAATATTCCACAAGTATACGGGAAACCACTCTTTGTTTTTTTCTCATCTCATAAAGGACATCATCCTTCATATATAAAACGTCTATATATAAATTGCCTTTTCATGCATGGTGAATCTCTGTATTGTAAACAAGGAGAAAAAAAAGAAAAGAAACAGGAATAGTAAGGCAGACTGCTCCAGAATTCTTTTGGTTTTTTAACTCTGAGCATTTTGTCAGGACAACACAGGTTAATAATTGATTTCAGGCTGGATTCAGGCTGCCTGGCTTAGAAGGAAAACATCTCTGTTCACCGATGTTATCTCACAGTGCTGTGTGGGTCACAGAACACCTGGTGATACCTGCAAGAAGGAATTGACTGCATCAAGAACAATGAGCAACACAATTAAGACTAAACATTTGTGAGTGGGAATTTCGGAGAGCTCCCTCGCTGTGCCAGAGGAATTTCAGGTCATAATGAGCCCTCTTGGGGTTATAGGTATATAGGGTTGAGCTCTCATTGGATGATTCAATAGCCAAACTAAACTGACAGAAAAGGTTTCCCTCCTGTCAGACTACAGTGATCAAAGACATGAGACTGACTGTGATATGAGTAGAAAATATTTTAATGCTAATCCATTGTTAATGGTAATTAAAACACTCCTGCTTGCTATTAGCAGTTGTTTGGAGTGCATATGTCTACTCCCCTTGGTTAAAGTGGCAGGGAGTTTTAGATTTTCATTGTTAATAAATATTTCTCAGCAAAGAGAAACATAATCTATTTATTGGTGAAAAATTAGAGTTTTAAAGCTGCCAAGAAGCTTTCTTGTCAATACCTCAGACTGAATTCTTACAAGACTTGTTACAGGTACAAAGTAACATTTCATTTTCCAAAATCACAGGAGGGAGTTGGATTAATGACAGGGGATAAAAAGGATATGCAAGCCCTAAGAAGTTTTTAGTTATTTCTAGAAGTTTTTTCATAGGTAATTTAGCAAATCTGAACAATCACATGCCATTGCTATGAAAGGCAATGACCATTAGAAAATATTTTTTAAAAAACTATTCAGTGAAATCACATAGCTGAGAAGACTACCTGGGCTGGGTATTCCAAAGCTGAAAAGGTTCATCCTGTGCCAATGAGAGGAACTTGGGCAGAGGGAGGTCAGAGAGATAACTCGAGTAAGGCAAATGTGCAGGACTGATCCATTTTCTTTGTGACAATGGTGTATTCTGATACCTCAAAAGGGTAGCAACGTACCAGAAAGTGCCATCAATGTCATAGCTCTTGGACTGTTTAACTTCCTAAATACAGATTTTTTAGCTCATAGTCACAGGATGAATATACCCAAAACCCACATGACTCCATACAAATAGGTACTTTTTTTTCTACACCTGTGTATCATCATGCTTCAACAAGAAAAACTTCTATTTTAAAGTCTAAAAACTGAAACAGATGAGAATAAAGCTTCATGAGACTAATCATGGTAGCTTTGTATACAAATTATGGTGTGGTTTAGTGCATAATTTGTCAGAAATGTTGATGGATCAAATTGCTTCTTTAGAACTAACAGAATGGGAGACTGGTCCCAAATAATGTGCAAAATAATGTTTTCTGTACCAAAAGTAGTACCATGAGAGTATAACTTTGGGAAGGATGGACAAAAAGTAGAGGAAATTAATACAAGTAGATTATTGGATTAACTTCTGTAAATCTGTGGAAATGCTAATAAATTCTAAAGAAAAAGTTCCACTAGAATTTGTTGGAAATTATCTGCTCTTGGTTTAAATTGTTATTTTACAGGTTTTACACGTAACCTTATTTATCGGTAGCAGTATTAATAATATTTTGTGCTTTATAGTAGATATAAAATTGTAAACAGTGTTCTATAATATATAATGCATATGCTTTGCTTCATAACAATAAGAAGAATTTATTTTTAAACTGGTCTCAACCTTATTTTATGGACTGGATACACTCCCTCCGTGCAACTGCCATGACTTCATTTACGACTTTACATCTATTGTGCTCAAAAACATTGACATAAATAGCAGAAGACTCCCAGTTACCTCCTAATTATCGGAACTCCATTTCAGATTATCATGGCTTTGGAAACTGCTTCATTTTTCTTTTGCTCAGGCTCCTAATTAGCCCAATATTTGTCAAATTAGGCTAATATTTGTCAAAATATCCCTAGAAACAAACTGGAATTTCCTTTCTCTGTGGATATTTATAATTTGCATATCCTTTACACCTGAAGAACCACGAAACAAACTGTCCACACTTATTTTGTGGCATAGAGTTTCCAAAAAGCAACAAGAATAAATTTGTCCAGGATACATGAACAATTTTTCTTTTTTCCACAGGTATATATCACACAGTACAGGACAGAAAAATTATGTTCAATTCTCACATATCCATTTCACTGATTTTTGTAATGCCACAGAATGGAGAAAATACACAGTAAACCTCACAAGGATTGTGACTTATTTATGAACATCTAAGTAGTTTTGGAAGCAGTGAAAAACACTTATTAGCACAGCACTGGTAACACAAAAGGGCCCATTACCTTCAATTCCTATCCAAAAAAAAAAGCTGCTTATCAGAGATTGACCTGCAGATGGGGCAGCACTAACAAATGAAGCTAACTGAACAACACCAAAACATTTCCACTACTCCTTTTTATATCTCATTGTTTACAGAAACAATTACTAGAATCTGAAATTATTATTTCTAAGGTATGCCCTCCTTAATTCGAGGTATTTTCAGACATAAACAGCTTAGAATAAGAAAATGTTAAAACAAATCATCTACAAAATAAGTTCCTCACTGCTACAAAGCAATCAGTATTGCTGTCTTTTATTCACTGAAGAACAGGAACAAAATCTGAATTATTTCAGATGCTGCAATGCCATGTTGATAGATACAGACCTTTAAATGGTTGAAGAACAAAAGAAAAGGGATGCAGCTGAGCAACTGAATGACTAGCTGAAATGAGAAGCTTCTAAAAATTTATTTGACTATAAGAAGTATTCCTCCATAATATGGTCACTGAAGAAGCTTGAAAAATAGAAAAATGCTACTGCACAATATGCTTGGGAAGGGATGCCAAAGAGGTCTGATATTTTGTTTTGGTTTTGAATAAAACTGATTATAAACACAGGAAAAGTTTTATGATTTTATATTTCAGTAGAACATAACTCATGCACTTCCTCCAAAAAGACACAGAAACTTCATTTACCAGGGATATATACATTGCTTGGAGACAGTATCCATGAATCAGTATGAACATATTTGTCACTTGGATCCTTGATGAAATATCAGCTGAACTTTTAAATTATCTTCCATATTCAGAGAAAACAATGCAGACTGGATACAAACTTGCATCTTTAGGCTGCCACATAATGTTGCACTAAATAAAATCACACTGAAAATTATAATCTCATTAACTTCATGCTTGTTACCTTATCCTCAGCAAAATAATGATAAACATCTCAGAGAAAATTAAATAGAAGATAAAAGGTATTTCCAGATAGAATCTGAAGCTGTGTTTATTTCAGTATACACACAAAGAGAACAAAGTTATGAAGTAGAGGAAATAAAAGTACTGAAAATTTCTGAATTTTAATACAGGCTTTCATATGTTTTTTAAAAATTTTATTCTTATTAAATTGTTTGCAAGTACTTTGTATTTTCCTACATAGAAACAGCCTCAAAGTTTGAACAGAGGTTGAGAGAATATAAATTCAGAATATAATCAACTGTACTTTACTGAACTCACATCATTAAGGCTTGATTTTGTGATATGCTGAGCATTGCCAGCTCTTAAAGTGGATAGGAGAGTCATGTAGTGTTTTCCAAGATCAGACTGAGGTGATTGTCACACACTGAAAAATTATTATTCTAAACTATTTTATCTTTTTTTCATCTATGATTTCTTCCTCAGTGGTCCTGGAGTGAGACCAAAAATGATACCACATTGAAATTCCCATTGTGGTAAGACAAGAGGAACTCAGGAAGCAGAAAAATGTTGGCAAGCAAGGAAGTTATTTATTATTTAAAAATGTAATAGGAGGAGCCCTTTTATGCAATTTTTGAGCAACTACATTCCATATACAGTATTTCATCACTTTACCATTTAGTAAGTTCAATTACTAAGTGACATGTTTTTGCTGTCTCCTGCCAATAATTTACCTAAATTACTGTATCTGTTAACAGACAGCAAGTTAAAACTGTCTCTGCAGAAATATGCAGTAGCTTCCTCTACTTCTAGAGCTGCCCAGCAATGTTTAGCCTTCACTACATTAGACAACATGCACAATGATCAAAAATAGCTGCATGTGCCATGGCCATTAAGAAAAGCATTCCATTTGTTTCTAAATATCTACAGGCCAAGCTGACCAATACTTGCAATTTAGGTTCAAGCTGAACCAGCATCAGGTAGGCTGAGTGCCCCCACCACTAACCATTTGGGCCACCTATAAAATTTAAAATCATTACTGTATAAAGATCTAGTGTGGGTTGCGAATGTGCCTGACAGCAATGGGAGCTTCTAAATGCTTCATCTAATTGGAGAGAACAATAAGGCAGTTAATTAGAAAAACTTCTAGCTGTAGTGTCTTTTGTGGCTGCAGTTTCTCAGAGAAAATTAACAGAAAACACACAAAATTAGTTATCAAACAAATAGCAACTACAGGTTTACCATTAAAAGAGATGGCTTTCCTCAGTAGTTACCACACAGCTAAAGAGAGAATAAAAGAATAAAGAATATCATCAGCTAAAGGAAGACCCTTTAATAGCCAGGTTCTAGTTATTGATTTTCTACAAGAGCCTAATAATCCTTATGCGCACTAAATGTGTGGACAAAAGTGTGCCATAGGAGCACCTCCTCAATTTATTAAACCCTCTCTGAAACACACATAAGAATATTGTTTTCTAAATTTAAGTACAGAAACACTGTCTTACATACTTATGTAAGTGAACACTTATGCACTTACATAAATGCACTTATGCACTTGCATAAGACTGTATTTTCATACTTCTAGCCACTTCTAGCCACCTAAAATTTCCTCCAGGGCACAGGGTAACCAAATTGTACAGCAGAGACTATCCACAGTTGCCAGCATTTTCTAGAATTCCCATAACTGGAACACCTGAGAGCTTTTTCTTCCTCAAAATAATCTTGAAATATTGAAACAGAACTTTTCATTACAGAAAGAACTCTATCAGCATGCGCCTTAATCTAGTGATACATTTACATAAGATCCCATCGGGGAAAGCTGATTATTGTATTGCTTAGGGCGAAAAAACCAGCTGTTTAAAGTGGTTTAGCAGGCCAGCACTATTTAAAATTGAAAGATTGCCATTTGTGAGTATTCAAGGTATGGTGCTATCTTTGATTATGTGCTGTCAACACATTGTTTGTTAAATGCCTGTCCAGGCAGAGCAGTGACAGTGTATTTACAGTGCTACAGTGAAATCCTCAAAGGGAACAGTGATACAGGGGACTCAGAAACTACAGAAAGAGATTCATCAACAGCATGCCTTCTTCTAACACTTCCAAATGACAGAAAACACTGGAAATTTCCACCACTACCTGTCAGAAAAATCGAAGTTGTCGCTACCTAGTGAACTAGTAAACTTTCAGGAATTTCCACATTGTATTGTTACTGCAGGAAAAAAACAGAAAAGCCGTAATTTAATAGTCTCACACTTTTGCAATGGAGCAGATTACATATAAATTGGAAGACATATTCGAAAAACAATAAGTAGTCTCATTTTTATCTATATTTAGTAAATGAGAGAAAACTCAGTTATTTCTCATTGTTAATGAACAAGAACTATCATTTCTCATTTTCCTCTTTGGGCAAATACATATGTAAAACAAAATTACATCTCAAAAAGTGAGTCTGGAGTTAGAGTATGCTGCTAAAGGATGAAAAAACCATGAAATTTCCTGTATTTCTATAGTGCTTATGAAGGTAGCATAGCTGGAGACTGTTCCTCTTGGGCGAATTATAATAAACTTTATATTCAGCAACTGCACATTTTCACAGCACATTTTGACACTTAGCTTTTTATGAACCCAAGGAGCCTGAGAAGATACCAGCAAGGTATAACTGTTACCTGTCTTAGACGTGGGTATTTTTATAAGTCTTGTCAATCAAGTGACATAAAGATGTCTGACAGAGCACCTTAGCTACATGCTCTGCTGTCACTAGTGTGATCCATGGCAGGGGGCTTGGTACTAGATGATCTTTAGGATCCCTTCCAACCCAGGCCATTCAATTATTCTATGACACCCACCAGCTTTCATGTCTTTCACCTATGTCTCTGTTCTTTAAGTTTTACTGTGTCATAGGTAAGGTATTATTAAACATGAATGGTAGGGGTAACTCATTAATGAGAATACATCTATGAATGGAGAAGGGACTTGGTCCAACTTGTCAATTACTTTATCAGCAATTTAAAAGATGCTATTAATTGCTGATATGGATAAATGCAAAGATTGATGGAATAAATAACCAGAAGGACATTTTATTGTTACAGGATAAACTCAGCACTTCTTTTTTTCAGTTCAGCAAAATGCAAAAACCACACTTCTAGGAGCAAAGAATAGAGAGACTTTATCTTTGTTCAGACAAAAAAATCCCTCAACCCCTCAGATGAGCATTCTGGTTTAGAGTGCAAACTTTTAAAGAGATCAGAAAACAGAGGAGTAACTTCAAAGAATGACTGCAAAGCAAAGGGAATGAAGGGATTACTATGTCTCTCTGTGAAGACATTCATCAGTGGCAAAGAGATATGAATATGAAAAATTTTTGAGGCTGATGCACATTGAGCAATTATGATTGAAAAGTTGAAAAAGTCAAGCTAGACAAATCTGGAAAATAAGACAAAATTTTAAAGTAATTAAATCTGTGTGGATCTCTTTATTGGCTCATTTTATTAAAAATAATAATCATATTTGAAACATAAATCATGATCCAATTCCTGTGAAAAGACTCTGCCTGAAAAAGGTCAGCTTAGAAGATTACTGTGATCATCTCTGGATTTAAAAAAAAATGCTCTTTTTTGCAGATTAAAGGAAAGAGCACTATGTTTTTCTCCCCTCATTTCACAGGTTGTTTGCAAGGTAACCTTCATCATCATAAAAAGCTGGAAATGTAAGTGTAAAAACAGGAATACAGAACACAGCTCTGTAGCAATTCTATCAGATTTTCTGGCAGATTCCAGAGGATACAACAATGCTCTAACACCACCTAAACTCTAGCAGGTGAGTTCAAGATTAATCAGTTTCTTCAGGATGAAGTAATTTTTCTGTGTTTGCCTGTGTTGTCCTTCAGCATGGAAGATTGTCAAAGCTGCACACAAATCTGTATGTAATCAGATTATTATAAATTAGCACTATGTTAAATGCCCAAGTGATTAAAACACATGAATAATTGAAGGGATTCCTAATGGAATAATTACAATGATGTTATTTAGTAGATCCCTATTTTCATAGCTTTAGGCAATATCAAGTGTTTCAAATTAATAAATCATCTCATAGATCAGATGATTTTCTAGGACCTACAGTTCAGCCCTTAAAGCTACTGGTTAGGCAGGAAGCCATAAACAGTGCAAATAATAATGAGATTTTTGACCTTCCACTGTCATGTAAATTGATGTGTGCCTGGCATAGGCTGACTTTGCTGCTAAACTCAAAAGCTTTCAGCTTTGTCATTGTCCCCATCTTGTAATTGGATGTGTTAACGCTAAAATAGAAGAACAAAACGGGGGAACAGAGTTAAGGAAGAAATAAATATTCTTTTTCAAAAAATATACACATACTGAGTTCCTGTAAAAGAAAAATTATTAAATACTTTACAGGAAATTAGGATGCATACTACATGCCGACAATTAATTATATAATTAATGTATATGGAACTATAATACAGGTTATTCTTCAGTACCTGGCTTTTCAGATTGTAAAAATCAAGTCAAATTAATGAGAAATAGTCATTCATACCACTTATTTGACTCTTTTCTTCCAAGCTTTGCCTCTGATACGCTGATTTTCATTCTTTGCCATTATGACTTCTATTTATATTTCATTCATTTCTGGCAGTACTGAGTACCTGGGGTCTACCAGCTGAAATATTGTGCTGTCATATACACATATATATATATTGTGTAACAGTCAAGCAAAACTATGCTAATTTATCTTTTGCAATGATGACTGAGGAAATTTTAACTGCAGAGTTGAGCCAGCTATACAGAATTGGTCTTTCCCCATATTAAAATATTGATAAATGGGAACACTAACAGTCCATGTAAGTAATATGACAGCTGTCCCACAACACCCCAAACACTTCTTCTGTCATTGCTTATCATCCAAGAAGATAAATACTAAGGGTTCAGCACATATTTTGAGAAATTAACATTTTGCAGAAGAATGAAAGGGTGACTTAGCATCCACATACTTCTCACAGACCTAAATCTGTACCACATTAGTATTGCTAAGTATTCTATGAAGATCTGATTACTTAGGATAGTTAAGTACCATGGCATTTACAATAATAACATGGTCATCATCACAGAACAAATTCTCATTTAGGTGACTGTGTATGACTCCTATATTCCTTTGAAAATCCATGAAAACTATATTGAAGCACTTCATGAGGATCTTTTCAAATAACCATCACACATCCAAGGGGACAGGTTGTTACTTAAAATCTGTATAATGATTCCAGAAAGCAAGATTTTATGATGTCTGAACTTCCAGCACAGGATGAAAAACACTGTAACTCAGACCATCTTAATGAGACAGCACATTAATTTTCCCCTTACTGCACTAATACATACTACTTTCTACTAATTCAAAATGGCCAAATTAATCTATAAAGAAGAAACACTTGCACTACTGAATAATCTGCAACCTTGCTAAATTCCTGCCAAAATAATTCATGTTCTCATTTTCATTTTAAGTGATACATTAAAATTTGAGTACACACAGGTTTTCACACCATGACAAATTATTTCTTTCCAGATACTAATTTTGCTAAAACTCTATATAAAAAGATCATGTCAGAAGACTTTCAGAGAGTGTTTCCATGTAAAAACTGTTTAGCTGGAAACATCATTACATACCTCAGGTCATCTGTAGGTATTTATAAATTGCAGTTTTTCATAATGGTAGCCAGGTTTTTATGTCGGAAGAAGATACTCACCTGAATAAAATAAAAACCCTAAAAATTGCGGTGTATAGAGAGAAGTAAATACTGGAGAAGTCATCTGACTTTCAGCACTCAACTTCCCTCATTAAACTGAGTAGGTAAATTCCCTTGATTCAATCTACAGTCCTACAGAGAGATGCCGGAATAGAGGGCATTCCAGAATTCCTGCATGTTCTACCCCAAACTCTTCTGTTCTGGCTACATTTTCAACCTGATTAAGTGCCTGGAGTTAGGCAGTGTGAATATATTTCGTTATGTCCACTCAAGCTCTATCAAGTCCTAACACTCATAGGCACTGTGGGATCATGAAACGCAAGAGAGTCATAAAATTGAAAGTTATATTTCTAGCAGTGCAATGGAAGCCATTAAAAAGCCATTACCTGTCAATAGTTGATATACTCTGGCTACTTGTAATGCCCTACTGTAAGGGTGTTTGCGAGTGGAGAGGTTAGGCAGGATGGGGGAACTCAAACAACAACACCTCAGGGTGGTAAGTACTGACAGTACTAATTCTTTACAGGAACCACGATGTGGTAACTTAATAAAATGTATAATCTGCCAAAAAGGCAAGGAGAAAGTTCTACACTATTTCACAATTGGTCTGAAGTGGATTGCATATCCATCTCACAGAACGCATATTCCAAAAGCTCCTGCCTAGAGGCTGTCATCCCTTACTGTATTGTGGAAGTATCTAATGGCTGCAGTATATTAGGTACTATACAAACATCTATTAAGAAATATTTCTTTTTCCTCTGAACAACAATAAAAATAGGCAAAATGAAGGCCAGGCATAAGGTTGCATTGATTTTCTCCATTTGACAGATGGGGAATGGAAGCCCAGTGAGAGTGAATGATTTGCCTGAGGCAGCACATAGCAAAGACAGGCATTTGACCTAGACAGCTCAAGTTCCAGACCGGTGCCTTCTCTCATTAATATCTGCTTCTTTATGCATTTTTTGGCCATAATCTAGCAAGTGAAGGAGCACTGTTCTGGCCCAGGTTTAACAGGATCACAGTCTTAAAACGATACTCAGGAGTCAGAAACTTCAAAACTCAGATGATAAATTTTAAGCTGTATTGATTTCAGCTTCTTCCCTCATCATCCATGTTCTTTAAACCCTCCCCAGTAATTTGATTCAAGAGTGGAAGGAAGTCCTTTGAGAGCATATGAAACAGTATTTCAGTTTAACCACTAATGTAATTTTTCATCAATCAAATATTAAATACTTGAACAGAAAACAAACTTGAACTATAAGAAATGCTTCTGATGGCAGTTCAAAAGATGTACATCTGTGCAGTTCTGCAAATAGACAATAGATTCACTTTGGTGTTCCAACACTGAGTGATTATTTTTTGTGCCTCACACATCCATCTTCTGAAGTATGAGAAATGAAAACAACAGTAAACATGGATAAAACAAAAGTACTGTCTTAGTAAGATTGCTGTAGACAGCATTTGTACTGTTTGTGGCAAGGCAAATATCACATATAAAAATAGTAATGGTCAAATTTCAAATTTTCAGGGAAACATGACTTTACTAAGTTCTAAGCCTATAAAATGCAATGAATTATATATTTGTGAGCTTTGTTTAACAGAAAGAAAAAGAAAGATATTTAAAATAATAAATTAAAATACCAATGTGCCAAATATTCAGCTGGTGATAATCACTAGAACTGGGGGAGTGAGGAAACAAAAGTCCCTAAAAAACCACTAGACCAGCTGATTATAGAATGTTATGTAAATACTCACAAGACATTAACTTTATGAGATGTGCCAAAAATGTGACCTAGATGGCTTTTGTTTTAAGAATAGTATTGTTTCTCTGAGTCTTGGGAGATGCAGTCTGAAGTCCTACTTCTGGGATAAGCGCAAAATTATATCCTCATCTGAAAAAAGCAGTGATGGAAAAAGCAGGGCAAATGAGGCAGGAAAAATAAAGAGGTTAGACAATCTCCTAGGTGTCTATTGATTTCCATAAGCAAGTCCTCAAAATTTGATCCTATTTACTGCAAGTTAATTATCCGTTCCTCATGGAATATGGAGAAACAAGTCATTATCATTGCAAAAGGAGTCAAGAAACTTTGAAAATAATATACTGAATGCACATATTCTACGAATGATGAGTGAATTTATGGATTTAAAAAATTCAAGAGAAAGAAGCCTGATACTAAATCCCCCAAAATATGAGGGAAAAGTAATGATCTTCTACCTTCTAATTTTATCACTGCCAGAAGAGGCCTTGTGGCAAAAGATGTCAATCCCAAAGCCACAGCTTTGCCACTCTGACACCTCTTACAAAACCTAAAAATTAATTTTGAGGCTACTTAATGCAAGAACCTAGGCACCTCAGTGAAAGACTGAATAAAGAGAAAAGTTGGTATAATAAGAAATAGTCCTCAAAACTTTTGGACAATTTACAGAGCATAATAACCCACTAATAAAAAATACTTCCTGCCTAAGCAACTCAAAAATAGGAAAATAATTGCCATCCAAATATTATTCACTGGCTTGTTTGGGCTTTTTTCTTCTAACAATGAATACATTAAGAATCATGCAGTCTTCCAGGGGAAAGTTAAGGAACTGTCACTGGTGTGGGAGGAAATCAACAAATATAATCCTGTCTCCTAAATAACTCCCATTGCTATCATACTTTTGCCTTGCTTGCAAAGATGGTTTATTCCTGGTATATCTGAGTACTCAAAGGTAGAAACAAACCAGGTTCAGATCTAGGCTGCTTATATGGCTGGAGGGGAATCTATAAGAGTAGCTTGGGAGTAATTGATCCTTCCAGCCTATAATAAGAATAATAAGAACACTTGATTCTCTCCTCAAAGTTGTGGGGTCTGTAGTTGGAGACTTTTAAGCAGAGCACTGATGGTTCTCTGCTGAAGAGCTGGGTCTTGTGCACTGTCGTCAACAAGACTATTCAGAATCAAACCTTTTCTGCACAGCTAAAAAGTGTAGCTCAATCTAACCTTGACCTGTTTTCACTGTGAAACTCAAATATTCATAACTAAAGGGATATTTTTTCTAGACAAGTCTCAACTTTTTATCTTAATTGCATTGCAAAGTTTTCTTTTTACTAATAAGAAAAAGTCCCTCTCCATGCTTCGTGACAAAGGTTGAACATTTCTCCCCTACATAAAGACCTGTAAAGTTTCATCCCAGTGTAATCAAGATTAAGGGAGTTATAAGAAGAAATTAAACATCTGCAGATAAGCATTACAGTTCATCAGTTGCAGTAACAGATGTAGTTCATTACTGGAATTTGAAAATAGAAAACGTAATGGTAAAGCTTTAGAGTAAAGTAATTATACCACAATAATTATATGGAATTGAGTTTATTATATTCCAAGGTAGTTTTAACATCTGAGCCATTTAAAATATATGCTGGCTAGTAGTGAAGTTGAAGTCTTCCTCAGATGCAATATAGAAAGTAGATTAAACTAGCATTCTGAAAGTATATCGGTGAACAGAGAGTCTGTTTTGCAACCCAGTTAAATGCAAAGTTATTCTATTGCACTCAAATCAAAGAAATTTAAAGTAGATAGTATTAAACAAATTGAAATATATTTAGGAAACTAATTCATCACATTATGCAGCAAAATATTGCAGAATTATTACTTCAATTAATGAAATAGGTATCAGTTTTTCTCCTATTAACAAATCTGACAACCTGCAAGTTTGGTAATTATTCTGACAGAAAGATATAACTTTTATCAACTTTTTTTTATGGAGGATATTGAATTCAAGTGTTGTACTCCTGTTAAGACTTCTTAGTGTTTATTTAACTCCATCACCAGGTGTTGGTTTTGAGCTCTCTTTTGGTTTGGTTTGGTTTTGGAGGGAAGGTAAATTTTACAATAGTATGTAAAGAATGTTTAATCCTGTTCTGGAAAGTGTAAACTCATCCCAGAAACAAACCCAAATTAATCCTCTCCAGCCTCAGCATTTTGCAGCTGTTCCTCTGCTCCCAGGCTTCATGGCAAATACTTCCACACCTTCAGTGTTCAGAGGTTATAATGACTTTGAGTCAATAAAATATCTATGTAGAAAAAAAAACACGATGCCAGGACTCAGCAAATGCTTAATCCCCACAGATGACAATCTAGAAGAACCACTTTTCTAAATGTGACCTGAGGCAAAGTGAAAGGGAGACTGAACATTTTCTTCATGATTCCTCAACACATCTTTAAAAAATGGCCTAATTTGAAAGTGGATTCACTTTATATACTTGAATGCTTGAGGAACTGCAGTTTTAAGGTATCTAGAAAACCTGAAAAAATAGAAACCAAGCAGAGGGACACTTTTTGGCTTTGGGTATAAGCAGCTCTGAGCACAGAAAACTTCTGAACCATAATTAGCATTCAGTTAACTTTGTGAGAGCTGCCTGATGTTGGCACATAAAAATCTTTCCTTTTAACTAACTGATAAAGGGAGAGAGGTAGGTTTAATGCTGCAGAACATTAAAATACTTATAAAAAGAAGAAATTAAAGTTCAAAAAAAAATCATTTATATAATCTCCAGCAGTGCACATTATTAAAAGCTGTTCATATACTGTGCACTGGATGGCTACTGAATTCTCTTGCTTAATTTGCACTCAAATTACCACAGTAGTAAGCCTCAAAATATGAAGTTAGCAGAAATACAGTAAACTACTGCTTTAAAACAATCCAAGACTCTGATATGACCAGATGGCAACAGGAAATAAAAGAATCAAGCAACAAACAAAGCACAGCAGTCTCTTGATTTGTGATCTGACATGGCTTTTCTGATTTCTTGGAAACCACCTATGGCAGTTCTCCCACAGTCTTTAAATAGTTTTAGGAATTAGATCTTTGGTTCTAAGGGAGTTCTGGAAACTAAATGTCTTTTGGAGTTTAGAATAATTCTATCTTCTTTTGTTGGCATGGCGTAAGACTAGACATGTTTCCCATCTTTTCTAAGAAAATAAGTAGCTTTTGTTCTTCTTTATCTAGACCATATTTTTTCCTTTCTTTTCCCATATTTGCATCTAAAAGAGAGGGATATTTTATTCTACACACATCACAAAATGAAACAACCGTTTCTGTAGTAAAATCCAGAGAGTTTTAATTTTACTTGCACAGGAAATATCACATTTCTTTATCCTAGGTATTGATTCAAATGTATTCAACAATATTTTTTCAATTATATTGGGGAAAGAAATCAAATTATGCTGGAAAAATATCCAACATCTGCATTTTTTCTATGCCCATTTCTTACTATTTTAACAAAGTAGAGAAAATGGGATACAGTTCTGAATACAAGTACTTGCTCCATTAAAAAATATTGTATTTTGGGCTTCAAATCTTACTTACTGCTAATTTTTGATCAATACTCCACAGATTTAAAATAGAGCAACATTTGTGAAGTAACTTTGTACCCATTTATTAGCTTGTTAACTCCCTGGATTATCAAAAGTCTTTGAAGACTTTAATATTTTGTTAATAAAATTACCAAAATCTTTGGTTGTTCTAAAAATTCATTGGAAAAAAAAAAGGCATAATGCACAAGAATTGCATCTCTTGATGTCAGCAGTTCTTCTAAATTTAACAGTCACAAAATATGCAACTGCAGATTTTTTTATACATGAAAATTATGTATTACCATTTTTAACCAATCCTGAACTTCGTTCATAAATGCACTTGATATTTAAAATAATAAGCAGGATAAAAATATGCAAAAGTATTAAATAACTTTCTGAGGTCCCCCAAATCCACCAAAATCTCCATTTATAGATTTCCAAGCTGTTTGAGAAGGTATTTTCATCTACTGAAAGGAAGGTAAATCAATAACCACTGGTGTTCTTCATAAGTCAATACTAAAAGACATCGTCAGATTTGTCAGACTTTTGTAAACAATAGGCTTGCCCAGGAAGTGCCCAGATTCCCATAAGGATTTTTGTGCCTAAAGGCACATAATACAAAGAAATTACTTAAAAATCCAACATAGGGGTTATTTCAGTCTTTCTGTAAGACATCCAGTTATCACATGGCTAGAAAATTGTACAAGAAATTTCTTTTGAATTCAGCATTTTGTTTCCTTGAGGTATCCATCCAATGAAAGCCAGAGCAGGTAGGGACTAATGATTACAATGTAACCACTTTTTCTAAACGCTTCAAGACTAGGGTTGATAACGGTGCTCTCAGTGGTATGAAACTGAGCACTGTAAAATATTCTTGGTCATCTGAGATGGATCCAAGCTGAGGTACAAATGCTTTGGAACAGTCCTGTCCTCAGCTTGGCAGGAGGTTTGGTAATGTGAGAGGAGAGCAAGGAGCAGCATGAGCACAGGATGGGCGACTGCTGTGCAAGTCACCAGGGCCCTTGGGGGGCTCGGAGCCCTTGGAATTCACTGGCTGCACAATTGCTAAAGCTTTTGGTCCAATGTACTGCAGTTTATAGCATCTCCCCACAGGCTTTCAACCTTAATTTTTGTATAAATTTTAAACCATCTGCTTGACTGAAAAAAGGCTCTGATGAATTCTGCTGTGAACAGTGATCTTCTTATTAGTATAATTAGCATCACCTTCAAAAAAAACTGCGACATTGTCAGGGCTCTGTTAACACATTTATAGTCCTCCTAAACTGTGAAGTTTGTCAGTGATCTCTATGAACTGGGCACAATATTTTTGCTTTGATGTGTCCAAAAAGCATGCAAGCAAAGGAAAAACATCAGATTATTTTAGTATTCAAGCCAAAACAGTGTATTTCAGTTTAATCAGAAAATTATGTCAATTATGGCCTTCTCTTACTCCTATGAAATTTCTGATTAGTTCTTCCTTCATGTAATAAACATATTTATTATTCTTCTGAGCCTTTAAAAGAAGCAGGCCCAGGAATGACAGTAGTATAGAAATAAGAGGTTGATATTAGTGATAATTTTCTATCTCCAAAAGTTGTTAAAGAAACTCCAATTCCTTTATAAAGAAGGCTGAAACTGTCATGACTATAAAAATAATAATGGGCCCAATAAGACAAAACAATGTGTTGTGAATGGATGGTTTTCAAATTGTCACAAGCATTTCATAAGAAGCAAAATAAGAAAGTAAGTGAAAGATTTTTCTCATTAAATTAAAAATAACTAGATGACACTAGAATTAGGTAGATTTGTCATAAAGCTGTGATTTGACTAGAATAAAACAGTAATTTATTTCTTCCTTCTATTATCATTATCCAGTCTGCAAACCTTTAATATACATGGCAAAGAATATTTCACTGTATGCCACATTTGCCAAAACCCTACATATTTGCATGGAATGCTGCTGCACATCTCAGTCATAAAACAAAACGTAAAATCCCTTTTGTTGCTCTTGTCAGGGCAATCTTTATTTTATTTGAAATTCATCTTACAAAACAGCTAACGATCTCAGAATTTAGTCTCAATCTTCTTTTTATAGAGGGACAACTCACAGGAGAATTTAGGACCCTGTAGTGCACTTTGAACAGTACAACTGTATTTTAGTACAACTGCTATTCTCTGCAGAACCCTTGAAATTTGATGTCAGCAAAAAAGAGCAATTACACTTGAAGATTTCCACAGAGAGAAGCAAAGGATTCAGAATACTACTCTCCCTTCCAATGCCTACAGAATTTTTTTCCTTTTCTTTTTGCTGTTTAAGTAAATTACTGACATTAAGAACAGGAAGAAAAATGTCTCCAAAAATTGAATTAATCATCAAGGGAAGTTAATGCCATTGAACATGAGTCAACCTAACTTACTTCATTAGAGTTTGCTAAATCGCAAACAGCTTTACTAAGTCTATGTTTGCAAGTCCTTAAGGGTGTAGAATTCTTACAGGAATCCAAAAGAACTCTATGAATAGACAATCTGTAAGGGGAGGACCTAACATCAATATTTGATTGGTTTTGTCAAAGATTGACTTATAATTTGAATAGAACAGCAAAGCACCTAGGTTATTCCATCAAACATGATGCACTGCAGTCTTTATTACTTACAGAAAACAGAAGATAGACAGGATCTCTGTCTCTTTTTCTTCTCCCCTATTCATGTTTTTTTTCTATTTTCTGTTTGAATCTAATACTAATACTGTCTGAATCTAATACAGATCTAATACTGCCTAATGCAGTGTATCTTCAGACATATTTAGATGTTCAGAAAGGAAAAGCATGAAAATTATCCATTGTTTCTGAAGTTTAAAATATCTAATGTGCTTTAAGCAAATGTTTACAGCACTCAAAAGATAGAAGAGCTTTTATAAAATAATCACATAAAACCACAAGAAGTGGCTCTTCAGTAAAAACAATTTAAAATGTAAGTGCTTCCCCTATTACTAGTTATGAGAATCCTTTCCTAGATTAATCACAGGATAGCATCTAAGCCTTCTGTCATCCACATTAAAGTAATTAGGTGCTCATTAACTTCAACTTTAATAAACAGGATGTTTAAAAAAACAAGTGTGCTATCAACTTTCAGTACCATCTATGTCTCAACCTGAAAAGCTAAAATTGGTTGCAAGACAGAAGAAACAAAGTAAAAAGAATAAATTACTGCACTAAATCTAAATCTCCGGTTAAAATCACTGTCAATTTACTAATTCCAGAGCTTTATAACTGAACCTAAGTGATTTTATTTTCTAAAGGTGATGCCTACATACAGCACTTAGCACTCACTTTAATTATGGTTCCATGTATTCCCAGGTTGCCCCAAGCCATTGTTAACAGTCATCTCTCACTTAGTGAATGCAGAAGCCAAGGTCTTGAAGGGGTTCTACATTAACTTGGTAAAAGGTAGCAAACCAATATAATCAGGCTCTTCTGAATACCTTTTTCTTGCAAGACCTTTCATATCTTTGATTTTCAAGCCTAAATTCAGTCAGATTTTATGACTTATGTCCCCCATGGATGACTCTACTTCATGAGTTACAGGTTTTAATAGCAAAGGAGTTCCAAAAGTCCACACTACCACTTTGTAGAAGTCAGTAGAGTTTTCCAGAAACAAATCATTTTACTCACCTTGAGTCTCTGTAATTCCACCTACGCTGTGCTCTGAACTTATGACTTCGTGAGTTTGAAGATGACACCTGTCCCAGGCAATTGCATTATTCCCTGCAAAATACTACACTTTCTCCATCCTTGGCCATCCATTTCTTGAGACTTCACCAAGCAGCCCCACAGAGATCCCTGCTGCAAATACAGCACATTCCAAGAACCTGGGGCTCGCCAGCTTGGGGAGAAACTGTTTTCTGATAATCTGTTACCTGTAGGAGGTTTGGTCAGTAAATGAATGCCGTTTGCTTTCCTAGTGTTTAAGGGTATGAACATTCATAATATAGTTATGCAGTTCTCATGTTAAAAAAAAAATCAGTGAAAAAGTGTAAGCATTTTGAGTTTAATTTATATCTAAAAAAGTAAATCACACCACAACCAACTGGATACTTACTGTGGTTGATTTAGTCAAAAGGTAGTATCAGCTTAGCAGATCTAGTACAGGTAGGTGGCATATGCTAAAAAGCTCAAGCATAGTAGTTGAAGTATTTCCTGAAAGTTCTTTACGTGGTTTTAATTCTTATAACATTTGGTGGTTTATTTGAGGTACAGCTGTAGCCATGTTTTATTATATGGGAATTCTAGTTTTCATTTTCGAAAATTAAGGATTTGTTTTTATTTTCACTTTGAAAAATTTGGGGGACTTTAATGAGTAAATTGTACATTGAATTGACTGAATATATATCTTCTCTCTACTAAAATAACAGGCATAATATTGACAACGTGTAATAGATTATATTTTCAGTACAGAAAGTTACTTTGCCCAAATGTCCCACTGGAGTCTCTTGTATAAGACATGCAGAATGTAGACATTCATTAAAGTCTGTCTAGCCTCCAGAACTGTTAGAGAGCTGATGTGCCCATCAGAGCTATCTCAGAGTATTAAACTCCTTTTAAATTCCCATGAGTTTGTAAAATTGAATGGGTAATTTTCCTGTGTGTGCCTTCAACACAAAATATAACCTGGTAATCAAAATTTTAAACTAAAACTCTTCGCAAAGTTTTAAAAGGTTGGGGTTTTGTCAGTCTGTGTTGGGGCTTTTTTGCTTAATTTTAGCCATGTAACAAATGCTAGTAAATCAGGATAAGTTGATACTGTGTTTTAAGAATGAACTAGTACTATGTAAGACCAGTCTTTTTAACCAAAAGAGTTCTGGAAAGCACAAACATTTCAGCTCGTGCTTTTGCCTCAAACATTCTAACATGTTTTTCATTAACAAAATAGTTTTTAGTAATAAAGTTTAGTAAGTAAAGGTTCACTTTCACATCAGCAAAAAAAAAAGAAAAAAACAGAAACAAACAGAAACAAACCCATAATTGTGATATCAGTATCCTACCTGGCATTAAGGACAAAACTTCAGGTTAGGTGAAAATGTCCTGTATGTTCAAAAAAGGATGAAGAGTAAAATACTGTGGTTTATACTATTGTACAATCACCAAACATTTTTCTTTATAAAATAAAGAGCTCAGCTGACCAACTCCCTGTGTTCAACAAGTAACTGCAAAATTCTTTGACTTGACTGGAGACATCTTCTCTAAGTGAATTAATGTACAGTCTTACAGCATCTATTCTGACTGCATTTCTTAAGTGGGTCATTATGTAATTCCTAGATGATGCTGCTGTGGGCTATAACACATAAGAAACTTTCAAAATCACTTAAAATGAAAAATATGAAAGAATTACAGAACCCCTAACCTAGTTTACGTTTTCCCTGAGAAAAAATGACAGTTTAGTACACATCCCAGACTGAGGTTTGGAAAAAATCTGCAAAACCTGGCATCTTTCTTTTACTCCGCACCAGTATTTTTATTTTTCTGCTCAGTCCTTTTACAGATACTATAGATGTAAAACACTATTAAGTACCATACACACCAACACAATGAAACAGAAAATCCAATTATTTTTGATTCCTTTCATGCTCTACAGGCATATGTATCCAACATCCAACATTTTCACACTAATGGCTCAAATTTCCAGCTATTAATGCTCTCTGCAGGCTCTTCACAAAAACAGATGACCAACAAGGTTTAACAGACAGATCTAGAGCTCTAGAGAAAAGGCAAAATGATCCTATTTTAAAGCATACAAAACTAGTAGAAGTCTTAATTGAAAAGAAAATTACATTGACACAACAGTTCATTCTCAAAAATTAGTTTCAGATAGATCATGGCAATAATATGTAATGTTTGAGTGCTTACATCTTGGAGTACATGTTAAAGAAAACTGGGGAATTTGATGTGTCTGTGCAGTGCTCTAAGAACTGAATTGCTTAACTCTGAAAATCATTTCCAACCCATGAACTACTGGTTAAGTGCATCTTACACTGCAGAACCACTCTTTCAACTTCATATGCAACTACAGTCTTCTCTGCCACTTGCTTAAAAACATTCAACTTTTCCCTTCTCTTCATTGAGAACCAACCCCGAAATAACTTTTATATACAAAACTGTGGATAGAAATCTAAGCAAATATGAAAAATACAAAGAAAATCCCACAAGCATCCCAAGAAATTTATTTACAATTAATGTACTCTTAAAAAAAAAAAAGTGTTGTCCATTTCAGTCCTAGTGTCATAAAAATAGTTGAGGTGGGACGTACCTTCAGAGGTCATCTGGTTTCACCTTCCCTATTCAAGCAGGGCCACCTAAAGCAGGTTTGCCCAGGACCATATGAAGATGGCCTTGGAATGTCTCCAAGGAGGGAGACTGCACAACCTCCCTGGGTAACCTGTGCCCAGTGCTTGGTCACTCCCCCATTCCTCATGCTCAGAACAAAGCCCCTGTGTTTCAGTTTGTGCTCATTGCCTCTGCTCTTGTCACTGGGCACTGCTGAAAAGAGCTTCATCCCTCCCTTCAGGTACTGATCTACATTGATGACATTTTCCCTGAGCCTTCTTTTCTCCACGCCAAACAGTCCCAGGCCTTTCCTCATAGGACAGATGCTCCAGTCCACTCATCACCTTTGTGGACCTTTGGTGGATTCTCTCTACTATGCCCATGTGTCCTTTGAACTGGTGAACCCAGAACTATACACAGGACTCCCTCCTGGTCCCTCCTCACCAATGCCGAATAGAAACTTTCAGTCACTTTCAAATGTCAAGAAATTACCATTAGTAATTTCTATTTTTAGCTTCCATTATGGAAAGCCTTTCCATTATACAATTCTGGGAAAAATAAATCCTCGTGATTTTTTGTAAGTTAACTGAATATGAGAGATGTCTGCATGTATTCGAGATTTCAAAACATTTTTTGCAGTAGGCTGAGAAGGTACCCACATGAGCTAAGAATAAAGCTGGTAGTTGCATCATATTTGAAATAATTTTATTTAGAAGCAATTTACTAATGTTTAAAAAAGTACAATCACTCTGAATATAAATGTGATTCCTTAACATAGAAAGAAATTTGTGAGGTGTAGTTATTCAGCACGAAAATTTGACAAATAATTAAGCTAATTCGGCTTTGCGGCTATTTCTACAGCAAACTGTGCTAATATTAGACTTCAAAGCCAGGGTGTGCAAGGAAAGCCCTACCCAATGCATATGTTCAAAATCTAAAAGTACTTGAAAACAGTCTTGAAACGTTCAAAAAGCTGCACTTTGGCCTACTATTTTATAAGTTCCAACTCTAGTGCCATAACAAACTATAAATTATAAGAACAGCCAACCTTCATGCAGGGTTATACTCTTTGCAATGCTATTGACTTAATTTTCTTCCTCAGTTTTTACTGATCCTTTATATTCTCTCTGGACAAACAACTGCATCCTGAAACACAGAAATTACAAGAAGTTACCAGGGTGTGTTGCATCATGTTGCAGAAGTGTCTGCAGACAGCCAAACTAAGTGCATTTACCAAGTCCAGCACTGAAACTCTAGCACATATGTATTCTGCTTTTAAAACCTCTGATGTTTATTTTTGACACAATTTTACATTTTCCTTTTGAAGAAGGCATCTCACTGATGGCAGTTCTGTAATATGTTCTGCACATGTGCTGTTCCAGTCACAACTAAACAAGCAGCCTGGATACACACAATAAGAATTAATTGCAAATTGTCAATCAGGCAAGTGATAGCAGAAATTCTATCAGAAATCATTCACTATCAGAAAATGAGAAGCAGCTTCTGCATAATGATGCTGATGCTTGATGATGGTGATTAGATGTTAAGAAAATCTCTCCCAGAAAATTTGGTCCTAAAAAGAAACAATTTGGAGGGTATTAATATAGTAAATTCTAAAATAAGTAGGTCTAATCTTGAAAAAAAATGCCTAAAATATTAGCATGATCCCTAAGTATATCTCCATTAATTCCCTGAGATAGAAAGGACCATATTTGATTTCTGCCAAAGAGATGAAAATGTTCAAACAAGCTCACACAACTTCTGGGCCCCAGAGAGTGGGAAAGCTCCCAGAGTGCTGTCTGACAGGTGGAACTATTAGTTTTTCCATTCAGAACAGGAACATGCTTTCAGAAGTCACCTAATGGTTCACATCATGGAATGCACTTGGAATACACAGATTATTTTAGGTGAAACTAAGTGGGAAGATGTGCTCTAGAAGCTCACTTAATGCACTACAAATATTAGAAGGCATTTAGTCAATTCAACTACACAAGAATTAGTCTAAAGTGGAACTCTGTAAAAATTCTGTAAAAAAGCACTGTGATCCTATCATCCAAGAATAATTTAGTTCTCCCAATCACAGTACTATCAGAGGTATGTTATTACTGGCTTAACAGTTTCATAAAAGACTAATGAGTAGACTGATAAAACGTTATACAAAAACAGACACAACAAATAGAACTCACTGCACACTTTATTTCCAGGTAAGGTCAACTGTCAACTGTTCTGAAGGAGAAGGGTAGTGCTAGAATGATATACTTGTAGAACATTTAACATAAAATTTGGAGAGAGAATAAATGATATGAAGACAAAGACACACAATGTATAAAATAGATTAGTTGTGATAGATATTAACAAAGCAACTGTCAATCGAAACACTGTGAAATTGCCAAAGTACACAGAAAAGAAGCTGATGTTATATATTCATATAAAAATCAAGTGTAACATTTTCCCAGCAAAACCAAAGCAAGGAATGCTGATTGGTATAAAGCCAGAGCACCAGCTCCCTGCCTCCAGAGGACTGCCTGATAAAAGCCTCTGCCTGGGCTCGTTAAAACAGCTTTATCACATCTCACAACTGAAGTCAAACAGACAGTTTAATTTATTAACATCCACAGACCAACTATCACAGAACTCTCCTGGACCTACAAGCTTAAAGAACCATATCCCTAAACTATCAGACTATAAAAATGAATTTGGGAAAGACAGATAATAAATCCGCTACAGTCATTTATATGCAAGTGCCATTCTAATGGTGGTTTTAATAAGGCAGTGGACAAAAGTTAAATACTTTTGGAGTATGCACACCAAAAATTACATCTAGAAAAGCTTAAGCTGGTATAAAAGTTAAAATATATTACATCTTCTTGATTAAAGCCTCCTAGATACATCAGCCTTGAAAAATGAGAGAGGAATGAGCACACCCTATTTTATCATTATAATAGCATTTAGTAAAGACACTCATAAAAGCGGAGGCACATCTTATCAAGTGTGAGATGGTACAGCACTGATAAAAATAATCTGAATAAGAAGTGCTTGAAACTTCAAAAGCTTCGCTATTGCCTGTGACATTGACTTTTCATGTTAAAAAATTGTTTAAAGTAACTGTCTTCAGTTTTTATTTATGGAAGAGAGAACTAAGAAGTTCATGCTACATATCAAATGTTCAAGGGATAAAATATTCTTAGAAAAGACAGAGTTCATAAAAGGGTCACTGACAAAGTTTTCTTTCTGAAGATCCAAATGCAATAAATAGCTGGAAATCAGTGCAAGTTAAAGCTGTGCTTCTTTATTTGTTTGGAATGTCTGTTCAGATCATAAAAGAGACAAGTTCTGGAGGCCCTTGAGAATCCACACAGTCTTCCATCAAGCTTCCCATAGAGATGAGGGAAAGTTCATGGTTGTTATTTCTTGCAAGGCAATGATTCCTGCCTCATCCCAAATTTTTGAGAGCTGATTCATACAAAGAGTTGTGCACTGCAAGGGCATAACTTACTCTCAGCACAAACTGGGAGCAGCTGATCTCATCTCCATGGAAGCAGTAACTTCTGCAGAGCTCTTGTAGGATGGGAGAATTACCAGCAGCGGGGGCAAGCTGGAATCTCTCCTTTGTGATAGGCAGATAAGTTGAAATCTTTACCCTACTTTTAATTTTCCAATTTCAAGCACTGTAGCCAGGAAGTTTCTAACAAGTTTGAAGTTAGAAGATAAAAAGCAACACTAAAAAACTAGTTATCATTTGTAAGGGATAATTTAGAAGACATCAAGTAAATGTCCAGAGAAATTGTCTATCTTGTTAAAACAGAATGGAGAAAACCTATTTAGATGACAACTCTGTATCTGGGAAGTCTGCCACTGCTGAACATGTTAAATCATGGGCTGAGAACAGGTGAAAGTCTGCTGTGGAAGGGTCAGCAGTTCAGACTTAAAACTATAAACAAAGCAAAAATTGAAGCCATACCAAAGAAAGTTTTTTCCTATTCTGTACTATAAAATCTTGGCTATGTATTTCATTCATTTTGGGCACCAGGCTTTAAATTTAAGAAGATTTACTTCAGGACTAGGAAACCATTTGTAACTGGAAAGATAAATTCTGGAATAGATCAACCAGCAATGTCATAAAGCACCCAGCAGTCATGAATTTTAAGTACATTAAGTGAAAAGCTATTTGAACCATAATATGAATATTTGATCCTGCCTTGGGGAATTAGGAGAAATAGGAAGACTTCTCAACTTCTCTTCCAAAATATTTTTCTGTGATTCCATGGGATTTTATTGCTTTTATCTCAAAAGTACAAATTAAATCCAATGTAATAGAATTTTTGAGCTGGATTTTGTATCAGGCTTTTGCCCTGAGAAGGCTGCATGGATTACACACAGTTGTATGCAGTCAGTCTGGTTAGTCACTGTCTGCCTAGCATTCAGAGACAAATATAAACATGTAAACTTGACTGAGTATATGTCCATTTATTTTGTCCTCAGATAGAAGTCACAACTTTTGTGACTGTGGTGGGATTTTTTTTTCTTGTAATACAAGTTTCTCAAATGAAGATATTACACAAAAATCTCAGCATTCCTTGAGGAAGTTTTGTTTCCCAGAAAGCAAATCATTAACTGACTCTTAAAAGTTGCAGTTTTGATGATTTTGATTCAAAATACTCTCCATTATTTTAGAGAGTAAACAGGCTCTCTTTTGATATTTCTATTTGCTTCTCATATTCTTGTATTCTTTCACATTATATTAGCATGATAAGACTTTACTAGCATTACAAGGTGTACTGTCAATGTAGTTGGGCATCCTCTACAGCCCCAGTTTTGGCTTATGAAATCATGGACTATGCAAGAAGAGACAAAAGCTTTGTCCCTTCCCTTCTCTGTAAGAGGTTTCAGAATTTGAATCCTTTCTTAAGTATAACAGGATGATCCTCAGTTACAAACACTGCACTGAACTGCACCTGCTGCAGGATCAAGCTTTCAGCCATAATGAAACAGGCACTGATGAATCTGGAAGATCTATATTAATTGCTTAAGTGTAAGGTGCATTTAATCAATACACACCCTTCTTGGAAAACAAAACACTGTGTGTTTTTGCAACAAGAAACTACCTAATGAACTGCGTGTTCACTATTGCAAACTCATTTATTCCAACACCACGCCTGCAGAATGGAAAGTATATCATCTCCACATTCAGCATTGTGAGTTGCCACCTACCAAATAATGGTTGGATAATGCCATCAACTTTTTCTTGTTCATTTCCGTGGAAGAATTAGTCACCTAACTGACAGTATTTCTGTACGTATTCTTGGTGAACAGGCTTACATGAAAACACACTATTAGTGCTTTGGGTTCTTGAAAGGAAAAGAAAAATACACCCAAAAAAGTGCCTACTTTCTTCTGAATTCTTTAATGGAAAAAGTCCTAACAGACTGTCAGCCTAGCAGTAATTTAAGTGCTGTTGATTAAAGTGACTGCTGATAAAACACTGCTTAATAAGACATTAGAAATTTACTGACATCTTATAGATAGTTTTACTATCCAAACAGGTCAAAACTTTTGCATTTCTAAGTATAGGCAGTCAGTTTTGAACTCTTGCAGAGTAAAATATACATCTAAGTTATGAACAGAGGTTTTTTGGGTTTTTTAGTACAACATGGGATTTTAGCTGAACACCTCCCATGTCTTCAGGAACAAAAAATAGTTACTGATTCTCAAGAAGTCTGGGAGGCTCAAAGACTTTAGATACAGGAAGAGATCTTTATAAGTCTGTATTGAAACACAGAATTGGTTTATTTTATTTTAGTATCAGAAAATTAGCTGAATGCAAACAAAAGGTGTAGCTGACACAAATATTTTCATGAGTCAAAATAATGTCTAAATATTGTTCAACCCTGCAAGTTAAGCAATTAAGCAAGGTATATAAGTCTGTCAAATTTTAAGTCCTGCCAGTTCATATTTCTAGTAAAGATTTAATGTACTGGGAGAAACTTGACAGCAGGTGTGTCACGTAAGGAACTATGTCACTATACCCTCAGTCATGTCTGTTTCCTCCTCACTTTAATCTCCACTTGCTATTTTTCCTCCAGTCTATCAGAATTCTGTTTTATAAAACACACATTAGAGACCACCAGTTCCACTGGATTCATCACCTACTCTCCTCTCCTTTGACTGACAATCAACCAACCAAGAAAGAAGCGTGTAACCTAAAAATAACATCCCTCTGAGGAAAAAGATTATGCAAAAAAGGTCAGAAAGTGTTCCTTTAGCTGAGGAGTTCACATGTGCTTCCAAGTGACAAATAGGTAGAAGCAGGAACCATTGCTTGAGAGTTGGAGGTGTCAATCTCCTACAAAGAGGTTCATCATCATCATCATGTAAAAGAAGGCAGAAAGTGCAACACCTATCACCTGCCTACTAAACCCATCCTGCTCTTTGACCTCCTCTTTCCCAGGCAGAGAAGCCTGGAAGCAACAGCTTTGAAGCAAACAATGTAGTGAGTAGATAGATCCTAGACACAGAGGTACTTCTCTCATTTACCCAGTTCTGGAAGGTAGGCTGGGAAGATAATGCACAATGTGGCATATTCCAAAAAAGAAAAAACCAAAACAGGGAAACCCCACTTCATCACCACAACAAAGATCAAAGAGTGATGCAGTATATAAAGTAGACCTAGTTACTGAAACAAGAGTATGAAATTTTCTATATTTTAATCATACTGCACATCCTCACAATTTGCATATTTACTTTGTTTATTTGGTTTTTTTTTTCTTAGACATCTTGGATTTGGTACACTGGCTGTGCAGAAATCAGGGCAGCACCTAAGAGCGTGTGTATATCAATTACAGCACCTTTTTAAAAATAACAATGGATTTTAATCTATAATTGTTTCAGTTACCAGCAGGTGGATGCTGCCAGCACACAATACCCCGAACAAACAGTCTAGATTTATCTTTCTTTACTGATAGCATTACAACAGGTGATACTTTTTATGTCACATCGGAAAACACAATAACCTCCAACGTCCATAAATCAACATGGAAAATAATACACAGAATAGAAAGAGTGAATCATAGGAAATGCAGTGTACAATTCACTTACTGAGCATTGGAATGTAAGTCAACAGACAGAATGATTAAGGACATCTGGGTATCCCCTGGTTAAAACCAGCTGCACTGCCAAAACTCAGGACCTATGGTGATCTGAGGAAACACCTGTCATACTGCTGCCAGCACACAATGAAGCAAAACATGGATCTATGGCTGCATATCCTTGATATGCAGCTGTTACATTGCTTCAGTGGACTATTCTTTAGGATTTTTCTCCTACTTATTTTAAGATAAACAAGATTTAATTATCTCTGTCTGAAGGTAACAAAACATCCACTTGCTCAGACAACACTAAAGCCACAAACATAAAAGGCATTTCTTGGTCTTTGTCCTCTCCTTTCTTTTACCTGCTCAGGTAGGGACTGTAATCCCACAGGGTACCTTTCATTCTCCCACAACCCTCTGTCCTGGGAAGCCACGTTCACATAGACAGGGATGCTCCTGCCAGCAGTGGTGCTAATACTGTATGTGCACAGGCTATCCCTGATCCATCTCAGTGCCTGGACAGGGAGGGAGCACCTGCTGCTGCAAAATGCCACGGAGTGGTTGGTGCAACATGCTTTGGCACACTCTAAAACAAACAATTTCAAAAAGGGTCAATCTTTCTCAAGTGTTCTTTGAAACTGTGAGCTGCAACATTCACACTAAAAAAAGAAAAAAGAGAATTACAGTAGTACTGGTCCAGGTATTTTGCAAATGTGATTACAGACTCTTAATTTATGGTACTAAGCATGTACACAGACATCTCTACATATTATAAAATTCCAAACCTCAATGTTCAGTTGCAACAGTGCTTGTATCTGACAGATGTTGTATCATGTGACTTTCAAAAGATTATCAAGTCAAGTTGCATTACATACACATGTCAAAGTTAATTTTAAAAAAAAAAAATCCAACTTTTTTTTTCTTTTTTTTGACTTACTGCAAGTATTTTGGATAGATCTTTTCTTCATATAATGTTTATCTTTCGGCACAAAGTTCTTTTTAAATGCGTTTTTACTATAACATGCACTGTAATACCACTGAAATTTAAAGTCAAATAACTACATTTAATTTTAAAAATCCTTATTCATTGCAATTATTCCCACCGGTATCAAAGGGTTTAGGAATAGTCACAATAATCAAATTACTTACTGTGATGATATGCTGTTCTGGTTGCTCCCACTGTGAAGAACCAGGTCCATCATCACACTTTATGCCTACCATTTACCTTTCTAATAAATCCTAAATGTTTCATCTGGATTATTAACAAAATTTGATTCAAAAAATAAGAGAAAGATTTTCTCTGCTAAAGCCTAATAATTGCAGGAATATTCATAATATATCTCTCTGGAGATACGGAGAGGTAACTGAAAACTGTGAGAACAAGAAAACCTTACCAATAAAACTGGGGGGCTTTTTACCTCTCATTAAAATAGCAAAGCCTTCCTTACTGTTTGCATGAAATAGAGCAACCACCTTGAAGTCTATGTCTTAGGACATTCAAAACCTTTAAGCTGGAATAATTCTTTTTATGCTGTCACCACTTAGCAACTTTGTGGCATATGGGTATAATGTGGCTGTGCATTTAACTGTGCTTGGGGATTATGCATTATCTGGTGAAAAATACCTGGTAGACAAACAAAGATATTATCTCCTACAATAAAATCCAAACGTTTAAATGAATCGCTTTTCTGAATAGGACAAAACATTTATATTTTTAAATTCCCTATTACCACACCTTCCACCTCTAGTTCATTTCTCCAGTGGACACATAAGCATCTGTGACTTTCATATCATTGTTTGTGTTACTGCAGTGAAAATTATAAACATACAACAGGGGATCTCAGCTATAAAGTGTATCTCTAAAGAAATTTGTTTTATAGGTGAAAAAGAATATAAAAGAGAAACACTATATTTATTTTCAGACCTCTGACAGAGAGCTCCTTTTAATACCATATTAAGTCTCTGCTGGGCTGCCAGAAATAAAACACAGTATGAGCTCAGATCAACAGCTTTTATTCTGTCTTTGGGTTTATTCTTAGAGGCGAATGGATTCAATATATTTTCAACCCAACCACATATTTTAAACTGCTGCCAGTTTATAGCTGTCTACAGATCCCCCAAATTCATAGAAGTAAATCTAGAGCCCAACCTCCTCTGTTGCTGCATGCATGAAGGTGATAGCACAGAAATTATCTCTCCTGTAGAGTGTGAAAATGGAAAACTATGAGGAAAAAAAAAATCAAACCATGATCTGTATGATCCTGAGACTGCTGTAATACAATTACGAACTAAGAACAAACAAAATAATTGGATTCCATGCTTTCCATAGTTCCATAGGCTCCAAAACACATACATTCCACACACTTTTGCTTCTTTTCCACATTCTACCCGGTGTACTCAGTGGGAAATCCGGGCCAAACACTACTTAACCATAAAACCAATAAAAAGCAAAGCCCTTGCCAGAAAAACCAGGATTCTGAAAGGACAAGTACTGTCAAAAAATCTAATGCCTGTGACAAACTGTTGTCCGTTTACTTTTGATGCAGTCACACCTTATAGTTCAGGCCAAACATTATAGAGACAAACCAAACCATCAACCACCTCCACCTGCACTGCCACACTGTGCTCCAAATAATGAAGGACTTGCACTCCTTATGTCCCAGAATAGGCCCAAACCTATTCATTGAAGTGTGTGCTAATAAAGAAGGGACTCCTACTTGGTTCAGACTGTATCAACCACAACTACTGAAATATGGATTTGGCTTCTTGACTTCCAAGACCACAAATGTTTGCTAATGTTTTCTCTCTCATCTCAAACAGGAGTAATGGCCTCTGTTCATAGGAGACAATAAATGACCAGCATTTGTTTGGCAAGGAAGAGTTCAAATACAGTCTATTTTGATACCTGAAAGAAAGAGAGGACAAGCAGAATTGGGGAGGGGGATGGGGAGAAGATAGTGGGACAGCCTTGCAGGAATGCACATATCTATGAAATAGTGAAGCAATCAGGCGTTGTATTTTTAGATACTTTCTTTTTCAAGTGCCAAAGATTCCGAATAAATCACAATGGAAAACTGAGAGGCTGAGATGGGATAGATTACAGCTGAATGCTGCACAGATCAAATATTCAGCTCCAACCCAAAACCGAAGTCCTAAGTGCTTATCTGATACACTGTAAAAGCTTTCCGTGACACACACCAGATACTTCTTTGATGGCTACTCTTACTGCTAGGTACCATATCTGCCTCTATACATTTTAAAATGGCTAAAAACACCTGGAAAGCGTAAGTTCTCTAAGCAAAGTATACCTGAAACTTGTCCAGATTTTCAGTTATTTATATATCAACTCTCCAAACATAGGTAGTAACCTTGAAAGACAGAATAATGAATAAGAAAGCTGTATTTTGTGAAAATTGATATGGACATGATGTGAAATTTATATTGATGGAAAGCCAAGGTATTTTCAGCATTCATGTCAAATATGACTCTCTGTAACAGAATTTTGCATATAATTACTTCATTACACTCATTGAACAGACAAACCGGAGATGGAGGCAGAACTCAAATTTTATACAGAAGCTTATGCTGCAGTCAGTTCTCTCAAGTGCCAATTACTTCCCCCACCCTGCAGGAGTAGAATGTATATTTTACACTGAAAATATTTGTATCTCCTTGCATGTCCATTATACATATACGTCCTTTATTAGATCGTAATTCCATTTAATTTATTCCTTCCCTTGTGTATTTGCAGATTTCACAGAAAAAGTGTTGCATTTGGAAGCAGCACTTCTAGCACAGTCTAGACAAGATGGTCCAGCACCCTGTCCATCTGAATCTTAAAAGTGTCCAGTGGTGATGAGTGTTTGGAGACAACAGATCTATAGTAAAAATAGTGACGCCGGCTCTTGACTGACAGCGCTTTTTTAGATGGAGCTCCCAGACAAACCAAAGCTTTCACGCTTATATGAATATTGGTGCAAATCACTTGGAAAGTCACTGCCTGCTTTTCATCGTGTCAGATGAATGCCAACTGGGATATAAAGAAATCGGTCCAATACATAGCACTAACACATAATAAATTTCATATCTCAACATGAGAGATACAAAATCTGTTTCCTCCTTTCCCTCCTCCCACATCTTCTTTTTTTTCCTGTAACTTTTCCAGTATATTTTTTATCACTTTCTTACTTTTTCTTAGCATCCATTTTCCTAAATTCCTATTTTCAGCTTATTCAATATGTAATTTTTGTCCTTTTAGCACTATTTCCTTTGTCTTCTAAGAATGCCCCAAGCAACAAGAGCAAGTCATTCATTAAAAGCAAAAGTGAGCACTAGTGCACAAGGATCTCTCAGAGGTATGACAGAGAATATTTAACTCTAAGTAAACTTAAAGTTGGATAAACACGACTTAATAATACTACTTGGCCCATTGTGGTCCTTCTGCCCACAATGTAGAAATTACAGCCTCTTTCCTAACGTGAATAATTTGCAACTGCCTTGCCTAATAAGAGGAAATCTTCAAAACTTTTCACAAATGACAGCTTGGCTTTTGTAAATATTTCTGTTTTTTGAAAAAGCATGGTCATAATGGTCAGCACAATGCCCATTCTGAATTCATCACACCCTAAAGCAAAGCAACCAGTTGTTGTGATAATGTCTTATTCATATTAGTATTCCCAACAGTTTAAGTTTGTCCTAGATATTGAACCCACAGGACATTTTGTGATTAAACTTGCTCTTACCCACATGAACTTTTACTGATAATCGGCCTCTGCTCTTCTCATTTTGCCAAGATGCTGCATGCCTTTACCCAGCAGCAGATGAGTCTTGGCTCTCACGAGCACAAATGCAGTTTTCTGATAGATAAGCCATTGATAAAGAAAATTTCATGAGGCAGAGGTATGAAACAGTTCATCCTTACATTGGCTCAATATACCACTGAGAACACATTCTGTTACTTCAACAGCTCTCAGTGGTGCTTCAATTGACATTAATTTGAATGCCCTTGAATCAGAAGATGCCCTGCAAGGTGCAAGACTGAATGCAAGACTGAATGTAAGGAGATCAGCTTAAGGCAGTCACTACCTGTTAAAGGGCAAAATATTTTGCCTTCTTCATTAATAATTTTCATTATTCAAGCTGCCTGTGCATTATTTGGCCTTTATTTCACTTGGAAAAATAAAATTGAGGAACAGTCACACCTTTGTTGGTTTCATTTTCTGAGTCTCGTGCACTAACATCAAATTGTGGTAACAACTCTACTGCAGGCATTGCCATTTAAAAATTACTAACGTTTGAAGCTATGATTCTATTTGAAGAGAATTAATGAGAAAAAATCCACCTTCCTTGTTAAAAATGCAACAGACAGGTACATTCAGAAATGCTGATGGCACTGAAAATTAGTTCAATGTTTAAGAGCCCGGAGGTAGACAGCTAGAGAAGAGAGAAGTGTAAAGGAAAGTTTAGATGAAAAAGTGCCAAAACTGTGGGAAGATGAAAATAAATGGGGTCTCTCACATGAGAAGAAAGCCCAGAAGAGTGAAGCTAGACACTTGTTAGCTTCACTTCATATCACATCACATCACACTGGTGATGAGATATAAGTTGAGTAATGTGTGTCATTCTCCAAAAGGAAGGAGGTATTTCCTTTTAGCTCTGTCATTTTTATCTCCCTGTATTCTTCTTCTGGCATAAAAACTTGTTTTTGAGAAATGTTTTTCCTACAGTAAGGCATGTTTCAATCAGATTTTGCTTTGTATTCTAAAAGAGTGCAAAAGTGTATCTTACTTCCTCTCGCCATTACAAGCTTAAAGTGAATTAAAGCTGTCATTAATTTTTAAAAGCTACTAGGCATGCATATCAAGAGAACTAAAACAGAAAACACATCTAATATAAGGCTCAACTGAAGACAATTTCCATAAAAATATCATCTGGGTATTTCATATTACTTGCATGACATGGATTCAGATCATGTTTCCCCAGTTTTTGTATAAACACTTTGCTGTTAACTGAGAACTATACCTGTAAGAAAAAACACTAAGATTTAAACTCTCTTTATGCTTCAATACTTACAAAAGATCCATAAACTAAATAATTCCTCAACAGCAGCCGTGCAAATCCAGTGTCTAAATCATGACCTCAGTTTTGTTTATCCTGAACAGTCCTGCATGGTGGTTGCACAGGTAGCCAAGAGCCTGTTCAGTGTTTGTCACTGATGATGTATGTGTCATGGAAAAACAGTCTGACTCCCAGACCTCTAAAAGACTAGAGCTGGAAGGCTGACAATGGTAAGAGGAGGGAAAAGCCTAAATTATAACCTGGGGGGGTTGGGTCTGAGAAGTAGTGAGAAGTATCACACCACCACTTCAGTGGCCATGTCCCCTGTTGGATAATCATAAAGACTACACATTTTTTCCCAGAAATATAGTGAACTGCAGAGATGGACTTTCACTTGAGCTGATAGAACAGTCAAACACAAAAGTTCCCTATCCCCAAAAACAAATGATCTGGTATCCCACATCAAAGGCTGCACACCCTAAAACATTAAAAAGCTGGGACATTAAGGAAAGAGAAAAACCAAGTACAATCCAGCAGGCTGTGAATCTCTTCTAGCAAGCAAAAGATGCATTCTGAAGCATTAGAAATCAAGCAAATGGTGGAATTGCACTGTGTCTTTCAAACAACTTGTTGGTAGGGCTACTATTCTACACTGGCATCACAGTTTATGAGGAATCTAAGCTGCTCAGCACGAAACATCTTTTCTAAGAAAAGAAAGTTTCCTCTGTTTTTGACTGCCTGTTTTGCAAAGTTTTTCATTAGCTGTCCAAGCATCCTCTGCTTATCCAGCTGGCTTGAGCTGAACACCTTTCTCAGCAACATCCTCTTACACACACTGCACCCAAGAAGCTTCATTTTTAAATAACAGGGAAAAAACTCTTAACACTCCAGGAGTCACAATCACTGTGCTTTTCTCCTCCCTAAAATGCAAGTTATCCTGTAGCCTTTCTCAGGTGAATGTGCAACTGGAATTTGAGATACAGAGAAAAGAAACGCACCAAACGGCCTTTTGGCTTACCAGAAGAAGCTGTTCTCTATCAAAGAGTTGCCACTTAGGCATCAGAGAGGTACAATGGAGACTACAGCAGGGAGGTGTAAAGGGGGGTGACCAAAATTACCTTCTGGGAGTTGGTAACTAGTGAGGATGTGCCCTGGAGGTTCATTCCCAGCCCCAAGTCATTTCAGCAAAGGCAAAAGTACCAGTTAGGTCAGAGCAGGCATCTTAGGGCGGGATTCGCGAAGCCCTGAACGCGTCTTATCCCGAGATCCGAGGCATTAAGCGTTTGCTTACTGTCCCCACAGACATACACACATTTGCCCACGACTGCACAGGTGCGTTCGCCCCTCGCAAGCGGGCAGGCAGCTCCCCCCTCCCCGCCCCACGCCAAGTTGCCAGGCTTGCTGCCCAAAGGAGAGGGGACGAGACCCCCAAATTAACTCAGAGAAGCAGCCTCGCGTCCCCGCGCTGCCCGCGTCCTACCGCCTGTGGAGCTGGCCTCCTCCAGCTGCGCCGAGATGCTCTCCACTCTCCTCACGTCCATGCTGGGAGGCGGGAGGCGCCCGGAGCCGCGGCGGGAAAGCGCGGCAGCACCGCCGCGCCGGGGCCGCGGGAGCCGGAGAGGAGCGGGAGCGGGGCGGGAGCAGCGGAGCGGGATGGGAGCGGGAGCGGGGCTGGGAGCGGCGGAGCGGAGCGGGATGGGAGCGGGAGCGGGGCTGGGAGCGGCGGAGCGGAGAGGGAGCGGGAACGGGAGCGCGGCCCCGCCTCGGCAGCGGCGCCTCCCCCGCCACCCGCGCGGCGCGGGGCGGGCTCGGCGCGGGGCTCGGAGCGCCCGCCCGTGGGGCCGCGGCCGCGACCCCCTCCCTGCCGGGAGAGGGAGAGCTGGGGTTCCCTGCCTGCCCCGCCGGGCTCCCCGGGGCCGCTGCCGCCGCGGGGCTGAGCCGCACCTGCGCCTCGGAGCGGGGCGGCCGTGGGGACAGCCCCGAGCCAGGGTCCAGCCGGGCCGGGCCGCCCGCCCCGCTCCGCTCCGCTGTGCGGCCGAACACAGGTGGTTCCCGCATCACCTGTTAGCCGCAGGCTGCCCGGGACACGGACCGTCACTGAGCACGGGGGAGCTCCCATCGCAGCTGCGCCCCTCGAACACCTCTGTCAGGCATGCACAGGCTGGGAGCACTCCCTAAGCCCCAGAGTACATTTTGGAAGAGATTGGAAAGGGCATTTTAAGACACCTTCGTAATACCTCTAATTTATCAAAGCCTACTATGACACATGACATACCATTAGAAAATGCTTCAAAAATGATAGCTCTGCCAGTTCAATCTTACACAGTTAATTTTTCAGTCTTTACAATTTCGTCTATCCCTGCACGAATAATGACGCGTTTCAGAAATCCCAGCTCTTCTTCTCATTGTGTTCATCCTTTAAAAATTATAGTAATTTTTTTCAAGGCACAGAAGGGTTATAGGCTTAGCTACCTAGTACCTTATTTTTGACATCCTATTTCATATTATTCCTTGAACCTTGTATTATTAAGATTCTTATGAGCTGAAAGATAAAGGAGTAATTCCTATGCCCCATTGCCAACTAATGCTTTAGGAAAGGACTTTTATCTCCTTTTGTTTCATGGGGCAAATTTATGTCGGCTTCAACCCCAAAATGATGGAATGACTGAAGTCTCAAATGGACAGAGACACCACAGTGTAGTGTAACGCTTGCCAAGAACAGCACAATGTCAAGTAGCTTTTGCCAAGTGTTATTTTTTTATAAAAATACATTCACTGATGGAGGTTTAGGTAACACTGTGAGGAAACAGGATTCACAGTACTGTATTTGTCACATACCCTCAAAATGTTTCCCTTGTGTAAGGTGAATCCTCAAGTAGCCAGGATATGGCTCTTCTTATCAAAGAAATTCAAAATAGTAAGAACAGAGATCAGGATTTTATCTCATTATCAGGATTTGAGCTTACTTTGAAGTTATCCTTACAGAAAACTAATTTTTCACAATTCAGAGTGAGCTCTTGTCATTACATGTATGCAGTTTTCAGAGTGAGGCAATTCAGATTTACAATTGTCACTTCCCTTTGCTCTACACCAACATTGTACCAGAAGTCTGTGAGTTACAAAAATACCCTAAATATATGGGAGCAGCTGGTCATAACAGAGTGAACTAAGGCAGGAATGGCAGTAATGCATCAAGAATACGTATGCATTCATCTTGTGTCTTAGAATGAATTGCAGGTATACAGCACAACATGGAACAGAAATACCTATCAGGTTTTCATGGATAAGGTAGTGTGTGTCAACTCAAAGATGAATTGTGTCTGAGGCAAAGAAAAAAGAAAATGACCCAAATAAACAAAACTGTCTCCATAAATCTGCATGTTTCTCTCATTCTCATCTGCTTTATTTTTACGCTTGGTCTCCTTGTTTCCATCGACTTGCTCTTTGTCTCCTGTTCTTCTTGACGGGCCTTGCTCCAAGTAATTTCTTCTGCATACTCTTTCCTTTTTGTTGTCTTGAGCTTTGAATACTTCTCTTAGAAAAACTTGTGTCATTTTGATGTTCTACGCAAAACAAAATGTGCATGTTAGAATGTGGCGTTTTTCCAAATTTGCTTTAAAGGGCAAATTCTTGATTGTTTACCAAACCTGATTAAGTTTCCTCCAATTAGCATGTCAAGTTCATGTATCTGCTCTATATAACATCCAGTAAAAATTGACATCAACTGTGATTTCATCCCTTCTATATAATTACATTTCAACATATAATTCTATTTCTACAAATATAGAGTCTCATTGTAGTTTCTACTTTTCAAAATATATAACCACTTCCTTTCTTCCTCATTTATTTCAAGTATTTATTTTGGAGTTAAATACTAATAATACCTTGAGCATGCATTTAGTGCTACATGTATAGCTAAATATTTCTTCCAGACCCTTGTGATAAAATTTTAATTTCTTCTTCTTGAAATAGTTTATGTAGTTTCCATCTATTTTTTAAATTAGAATCTGAATCAGCATATTCCTGTTTGCCTCAAATGTAAACTAATTACAAAGACTTAATTATGATTTAGTGTGTCCAAATTAAGTTCAGATTTCCACATATGTTTAAAATATGTAATATGTAAAATTAAGTGTTAAATCATGAAGCTACAATAATGATCAAGGAGGCATTTTCTTCCGAAAGAGAAAATCAAATCATTGGTGAGTAAAAAATAACCAGCAGGATTTCTAGTGGTAGCATGTTCCTAACAGGGAGGACTTGGGTTTTTTTCTACCTATTTGTGTGGATGGGAAAAGGCTCAGACACAGAAAATGTACAGCAATACCCAAATACTCAGTCCTTTAGTCTGTTCTGCTCTCCCACTGGTCTTGGGACATCTGCAAAGGGTAACACAGTAGTTCAGCACCCAAATTGTATTAGCAGTAAGGACCTGAATAATATATAATTAAAAATTTGAATAGAACAAATATAAGCCACAAAATATCCAACATTTCTGTGTTACTTTCTAGGCCTCCAGAGAAGCCATTTATTTTGGCAGTGCTTCCTCTGCTAGAGAATGGCTCTCCAGGTGGGAGCTTTCTTGATGCCCAGAAGAATTCATCATTAGGTTATATTTTGTGACTGCATGTCACTCACAATGTTTTTCACAAGGAAAAAGAAACCCAACAGCTAAGTCAGTCTGTCACTTACTTCTAGGGAAAAATATTCTCCCCTTTCCAAAAAGTAATAAAAGTTCATTTTGCTATTTTTTATTCAGAAATGAGAAATAAACTATTCTTCACTCCATGATACATTTTAAGAGTATTTTTTTGTTCTCAGAAGTATGTTTTATTTAGTTTTGAGTCATTCAGTGTAATAACATATCCTAAAAAAATTTATGTGTATTCTGTGTTGCAAAACATGAACAATAACTTGACCATATACAAATATTTAGTGTCAGTGATAAAATGAGAAGTCTCTGACACCTGTGGGAGTCCTCTGTACCCCTGGTGTGGGGTGTGCATTGGGAGTCAGTGCCCAGCTGTTGCCAACTCAGTGGCACCTCAAGGGAAATGTGTTTAAGGAAGGACACAAACTGCTGAGCAGGGGGGAATGAGGGAGGCAGTGCCAAGGCCAGGGGAAGGGGGAGGTGCTCCATGGTGGAGCCCTCCCAAAAGAGCTGAGGCCCCCAGAGGAGCTGTGCTGGAGGATGTACACCATGAAAGATCTTGCTGCCCATGGATAAGCCCAGGCCAGAACAGAGGAAGCAAGTAAAAATGAAGGAGCAGCTCTTGAAAGGAGAGTGTTTACTATCTGCAGTATGAACAAAAAAGGGAAAGAAGTGGCTGGTGTAAATTTGAGCCTGGAAAGGGGGAGAAAGTGCTTTTCTGCTTAGATGTTTTTCTTCCTTACTTTGCAATGCCCAAATCAGTAATTAAAGTTGTCAATAAATTAAGCTAAACTGTCCAAGTCTGTTTTGGCCATGATAGTAACTGGTGAATGATTTTTCTCTATTTCTTTTGACCCACAAGTTCTTGTGATTTTCTCCCCTGTCCCACTAGGTGTGGGGGTAAGCAGGGGTATATGGGAGAATTCAAAATACAAAATGAAATTGTAGATGTAGAAAAGGTGGCACAGAGTACTAATGCTTCCCTGAAACAGTGGAGCTTCAATATTCAAGATTTCCTACTAGCACAGTCTAGTTTTAGAGAGTATTGATGCTTTCAGAAAGAGTAATCTCGAATATTCTGATTTTTCTGCCTATTAAACCTTAACAAGGACAATGTTTCAAAGGAACATTGTGCACCGTGTATCCTCATCCTTATACAGAAATAAATATCAAGCAACAATGAAGGCCAGCCCTTGAACTTGTCAAAAATTGGCTTTTAGTATTGCTAGAACTTGTTACTAAATAGGTAAGAAGAAAAGGTGAGAGCCTCCTTTCCTTGAAACTCAATTTGGTTTTTTATAATAGCATTTTGTAATAAGTTCTGCGAGGATTGGAAGCAATTTGATTTACTGTAAATGAGTAACACATCAGAACCCATATGTGGCAGCAAAAAAAAAGAAGATGAAAACATTATTTAGCAACATTATAGAAGAAGATAAAAACCTTCTTTATTCCAATTTTAATATTATCTCCATATGTCAAACAGTCAAGATATGGGTTGATTTCTTTGTTGGGGCATCTAAAAAAAGTAGGGGCTCACCCTTCATTCAGTGTCAGTGGGAAATAAGTACCTTTATGTTCCTTCAGAATTAAGATCCCAAGATCCACCTTTTTTTTTCCTCTCTGTTTTTCTGCTGTTGCATCTTTCTTTGCTGGCTTCACTTCAGTGTAGTGCAGGTGATGGGAGTGGTTTCATAGCTAAATGCCAGTATTTAGACATTTGAGATTTGATCTGTGAGACTGTTGTGGTTTCATATCTCATTTCAACTGTGATTCATGGTTTATAATAGCCACACTGCAGATATTTTAGAAGAAAATCATTATAAACTAAGGCAAGGTTATACTTAAAAAAACCACATGTAATATTCAACACAACTTTGATGTGCTGCTTGAAGATTACCTAGGCATAATCTGTATCATTTAATCTAAATTGTTGTCAAATTGTTTGTTGTCATTATTAGAGTGTCACTAAAGTTATCTCATTAGTAAACCTGAGTCAATATAAGGTTTTATGTTTCTATCAACTTTACGTTAAAAAATAGTTTTGTAGTTTTTGAGAATAGAAGAATATTGAGAGAAAATTCACCTGCTGCTGAAATGTAGCCAGCTTCAGAAGATACAGTTGAAAAAGCAATGCATTAGACAACTGTAGGTTGAAGAAAAATATTGGGTAATTACACTGCATCTAACCTGTATTCTTGTGGGGGAAATCTATAGTGTATATAATAAAATAGATCACAGGCTTTACAATCTAATGTGAAATACGGTCTTAGTGATCTGTCCTAGGCTCAGAAAAAATAGAAAAAAAGAAAAACCTAAACAAAAAATAGCAACAAAACCACCTGAGCTGACCCTGGTGTAGGAGACTGCCCAGACTGAGCCAGTTTATGGCAGAATGATTTCTCAACACTTTTTCTGGAAGTTTTACATTCAGCTGTATGTTGGCTTCCTATGGCTTTTCGTCCTCCATTCTCAACAGGTAATTCTGCACTCTGCTCCAGTAAATCCTTCTCCCCCTCCACTTCTCTGTCTCCCCTCCATTTCCTTTTCCCTTTTCTATTTACCTCATACATCATTTCTCATGAAAAACTGAGTAACAGCAGAAAGGATAATGGCTTTTATGTTCAGCTAGTGAGATCAGAGAGCAGTAGTGCTCTGTACAGCCAACAACGGGATCTAACTGAATACAGGTTTTCATATTTTCCATTTTTAAATCCACATCTGCAGAGTTTCCAGATGATAGGGTTTTAAGAACAAAAGTCTAGGGAGTCCTAGCTAACTCAAAAGCCAGTCCATAGAATATCAAACAATAATTAATAATACAAAATTTTAAAATTTCAGAATGCTTTAAGGCATTTTATTCCTGTATTGTTTCTTCTAGATTTTTGACACTAATGATTCATTTATGGATATATGGAAAGACAGTAATCTTATCTTTTGCTAGTGCATCTAAATACAGAGATAAAGACCGAATTCTCTCTTTAATGGCAATGATATTCTTTTTTGAATGAGCCCAATCTATATGGGGAGACCAAAAGAGCTCGTTCATCCTCATATAAAAAAACTCCAAGAGGGGTATGGTTGCTATATAAATACATCAGACAGGTAAAAGAAAGTGAAAGAATAAAAAAGGTCTTTCAGTTAAATGTCAATGCAGGAGGCAGAACAAATTGTGTAATCTATAAATTTAGGTTGTATATTTAATGAAAGTTGCAAGGTGATAAAGAATTCAAGTACTGGAATGCCTTTCCAAAATGAATGGAAGGAAAGGCAAAATAAATGTTTTAAGGGAAAGCTTGATAACTCTGATGGGATGCCTGTTATAACAGAGAGCTCCATAAATATAAATCACATATATATATATATATATCTATGATTTCCTTCCGTTAACAAGTAAAGCTCTTGAATAGGAGACCAAATTCATAATACAGCATGAGTCACAGGAAAAGGGCTACAATACTTATGTAGAAATTACATAACATGATATATATAATAATAAGAGCCTCTACAGTCTACATTTATCCCTGTATATAATATTAGGAAAAGTTGCAGGACATGATAGAAGTCTTACATTTAAATGGTTGCTCCAAGGAAGACAGTGATCAATTGTTCTCCATGGCCAATGGCAGTGCTACAGAAGAAAGGCATTTAGGTAGCAGCAAAGAAGTAGTCAAAATTTAGAGTAAAATTTCTGACTTCTAAGGTAGACCAATATTAGAACAGTTTTATGAAGAGGCCAGTGGAATATTCATCATTAAAGTGTTTGTTTTAACTGCTCTATGGATGACTGCTGAAGACAGTCTAAAGCTTTTGATCCTGTCACAGCACCTTACTATAAATCTTGAGGTATATTCTCTCCATTTATATCCTTATGGCTGTATGATTAAAAGAATAGTATTGATTTAAGTGAGAGGAGAACTTGGCCAGCAATGGCCCTACTTTCTCAGCTCTCTATCCCCATTTCTCCCACAGAACTAGTGCTTCTTAATTGTGCAGGTTTTATTCTATGAAACAGAGATTTATTTCCTGATTATTTTCTAAGATGCTTTGTTTCTTAATTTGCATACCTGAGTACTCTGTTGTCATGGAAATCTCTTCTCTGAAGCCCTTGAAGACCAGCTCTCTTGCTTCAATTCTGTTTCAAATTTTCTGCATCAACTAATTTTAATTCTCACTCCAAGTTTTCCATATATTGCTATCACATCTAAATGACACAATACTACAATTTCTTGGGTCAAAACCTTATCCATAAGAATATAAGCTTCACTTCAAACAAGTGTACTAAATCTAGTAAAAAGGCATTTTTAACTCTTTTTTTTGTTGGTTATTTTAAATTCTTTCACTGAAGGACTGTCCACATTGATGTTTAGCAGCTCAACAAACAAGAAAGAAATTACTAAAAAAGGATATAACTGTAATGAAATTCAAATAGACTTTTTTGAATAGTCATCGTATACATTTCTTGCTACACCTCTCTTCTTACATTGGTGGAGGGAGTCTTACAGTCTGTCCTAAAAGCTGAAATACTTGATTAACAACAAAGATTAATCGTATCAGCTTTCCTTCCAAGTAAAAACTAGCCTACCAGTCTCTCATTTTTCATCAGCCAAAGTATTTTCAGATGCCATCACTGATCACAGGTAAAAATATTGAAGACATTAATGAAGATCCGGTTAGGACATTCATGCTTAGTAATGACTTTAGTCCACTGAATATCTCTGAATACTTGAGAATAGCGTCTTTCAAAAAAAGAAGGCTTCATATGTGTATAGGAAATAGGCAGATCTATGAAGAATCTGGCCACCAAACTAACAAGCTTTAGTTTCTGGAGGGATTTTAGGAGATAATTCATGCCAAGTTCATCGTATCGTCAGTGGAAGTTCTACATCAAAAAGAAATGGTCTCTGAACACCAGAGAAAGGTACTTTTGCAGCTTAATGTTCAAGAGGCTGCCACAGTCAACCTTGCAGCCAATGACCCAAGTCAGCTAAGGGCAGATATACATCCTGGATGAAAGGTGCAGAAATAGATCTACCTTTACTGTCCAGTTGTTTCAGCAGTTAGCTCACACAATGTCATCTTGATTTTCAGCCAAATTGCATTTATTTGTGTCATGGCTCCTGCCAAAAGCGAACAATGTAATCTTCTTTCATCTGGATTTGAAGACGCAGATATAAAACTGTGTGTTATCTTCATGCTGAAGCAGAACATGTTTGCTTATTTTTTTCTACAGCCTCCCATATGTCCATATAACTTGATTAATTAATGACTGGAGTATAAAGTAGTGTCACTGATCATATTTTTATTTATTATTAAATCTATAAGGCAGGCTTTGGTCTCTCAACTGCTGTCATAATCTTTCCCATCCACCTGATTGGATCCACTAGACTAGGCTAAAAGCTAGAATTGTCTCTCTGAATTACTTTGTTCCTTTTCTGTAGAATTCTAACTGCTGCAGATGAGGTCAGTGCAATGGCAATAGATACTTAATTTTGTTTTCATAATTTAAAGAAATTCAGTATGGTGAAATTTGACTCAAGATTGTAAGTCTGTGTGTTCTGAAATTGGAGGTATTGTTATGCAGCACACTAGTAAGTCAGTGCAAATTGTTGTACTTACAAACTTGTACTTCTTAGTCTTCTCATTTTAAACACTTTACTCCTCCATTACCATCAGTTTGCTTACCCTATAGCATCAAGTTCTTACTCATATTACCCTTTCTGGTTTTCAATAATTATATATGCATCTTATTTTTCCTTGGTTTGGATCTTAAAACTAAAAAGGTAAATTCTCAAATATGCTATTCCTGCGCCAATGTGTTCATTTATAAATTCATGCTGAATGTCAAATTACTTATACGAACATTACAAATTTAGTACTAAGTACTGCCATTCTGGACATCCAAAAACATGAGGTTATTACCTCCTTTCTGTCAACAATGTGTGGCAATGTCTGAAACACTGTAAGCCCAAAACTCATTTTTGTTTCCACTTGGACATCCTTGTTGCACAAAGAAATTGTTTTTATACTTGCATACTCTTCTCAGCAACTGTAACAGATAGTAACCTTCATTTTGAATAAGTTAAAGACAAAATTGATCTGAATATAAAGATGTTGCTGTAAGAAAGAGTATCATGACCTCTGTGATATAGTTTATGAGAATATTAACTGTGGCACTGCTTTCTGCTTCTGAGATTTGAGAGATGCAGTTCATTAGCATATATGAATCTTTACATTTCCACAAGATGTGGAAAAGAAAAGCAATTACTGGGTCACAGGCTAGATTATTATGCATGGGAATCCTAGTTATTCTTCCTTCAGTGTTGAGCTGACTGAATTGTGTGTATCAGGTACAGTTATAGGTGGTGCTGAAGAAAATCAATTTATTGCCAAGAGTTAGCTTGGAAAATCCAGTAAATGTAGACTTCCCTCACTGCTTCTTGTTTTGGGAGGTCTCTACAAAGGAGGTTCATAGGTCCAATTCTCTATCAGTTACACAACTTAGATCAGCTCCCCCAACTCCAGATTCACTGCTCTTTTCGTGTAAGAGTCACACTTGATCCTGAATTGCCAGTTTTAGCACTTAGGCTTCCTTTGCTCTTGGAAGTACCAGGGTTTGATGATCTCAGATTCACACCACTCCATATGAGGTCTTTCTTTATAGCAGTCACAGAGGATAAGAACATCTTCATTTTCCTACATGAGAAAACTGGGGTTGGGAAGCAGATTATACAGCAATGTGATTGCTTTTCTGCAACACAATTCCCATTTAATTATTATAGAGGCAGATTTGTACAGTAAATTATTCATTGAGTCAGTTCAGTGACTAATTACTTTCAGCCTAGGCTAGTTCCATCAAGCTAAGGGCATACATAGACTGAAGAAATGCAAAGGATCCATGACAATAATTCTCAGAGGTGACAGAGAGCCTGGTAGGAGCAAGGGTCAGGAGACCATAGGAAAACTTAGGAAACCAGAGCTAGGAAAGGACCATAGCAATTTTCCAATACCTGAAATTGTGTTTAAAGGTTATGTGAACAATCTAATTAACTAATCAGAATTATTAGAGAAGAATTAATTCTCTGCCCTTTGAACAGGTAGTACAAAAGCAGACAGTCTTAGCTACTGACAACTTTCCAACATTTCTATGCTGTATTACTCCCAGCTTTAAGGGGAAGCTAACATGGAAAGAGAAGCCCGACTTTCAGCTTCAGTCTGGCTTTGAGGTATGTCAGCAAGGGTCAGACCACAAAAAAAGTTCACTTTTGATTAACTTTCCTCCCACTAAGGTTAAAACACTCTGGAAATCATGTCAGGCTTCATGTTCAGAGGAACCAGCAAGAAAACCCATATATTCAGGGTCAAGAGGGAGTATGGATGACCATATATATACCAAGTGGTTCTTTAGTAGGACTTGATCCATGCATCTAGGGCTACCTTAGGTTATGGTGAAAATATTAACTGGAACTTAAAAGTTAATGTTTGTTAACTTCATGGTATTCTTTTCTCATTTGAGCATGAGGGCACATGATTAGTCATCACATCTCCTTGTCACGTAAAGTACCTCAGTTCTGTCACAAAAGTAACAACCGGTCCCTAGAAAGAGCAAGTATTATTCCATAAAGCAGACTTTGGGACTTCTTCTGAGTACCAATCAACAAAGCTTGGAATGTTTTAGGAATGATAGTGATATAAAGAAAACACTGCCACTCACTTGTTAGGGATGACCTGATCTTAACTACCTACTATATATGACTTCTTTTTCTTTAAATGGAGAGTGATTTTGTCTGAACTATTGAATCAGAAAGGAAATTGCTGGTTTGTGTTCTTTAAAATTTGTTAGAACATTTTGTCTCCTCAATTTTATTTTAACAGGAGAAACAGAAGGACCAGTTACAGAATAAATAACTTTTTAAATGGCATATGCATAAATTTAATACTGTTAGGGCACAAACTTACAAAAAAAATGGAATCAGAAATGGAGATGGGAAACTGCTACCATGGCCATGGCAAGTAAGGTCAGGAAACAGGGAAGAAATTGATTCCACAAAGTCAAAGGTCTAAGCAGCAAATGCTGCCAGGCACTGTGCCAAATTCCAGAAAAGCAAAGATTAGATGGGGAGATCAGGACGAGCACCAGGCAACAGAATTGTGCAAGACATAAATTTAGCTAGTAAACAAGTCTTATAAACAAAGGCAACCTGTGTAATAGGCTTGAAAATCCGGCAAGTTGGGGGCAAACTAGCAACTAGGCTCTCAGGTCCATCTTCAGCTGCCAGGATCTATCAAGCTTCATCCTCCTGTGGTACTGACTGACTGGCACAGATAAAAAGGCTGGCTGGCCACATGGATCTTGATGTATTGATGGAGTTTATCAACAAGCCAGAAGAAGTGCAGCCCACGAGCTCAGCACCACAGCTTTTAAAGTCATAAAACTACTTGTAAGTATATTCCCACTGCAGGGCCTGCCTGATACCTCAGCTGGGGTTAGGGCTGTGTCAATCTTTCTGCACGGCATCACACTGTAACATACAGAGCTCAGACTACCATTTTTTGCATTCTCAATACTAAACCACTAGAAAACAAGTGCTATAATAATGAGAAGAAAAGTAGCAAGTCTTGGATAAGTGCAAACTTCTACTTAGACAGCTAAAAAGAGAGACAATATTTTTTGTAATTTATTCCAAAACAATAAATTTATAAGATACATAATTGGAAGACTGTATCTTATAAATTGACATTATCAAGAGTTCTTGATGTTTTATTCTTTAACTTTTGTTATGTATTACAGTATTCTAAAATTCATATATTAGGATTCTGTGTTCAATCTTCACTTGGGAGTAATAGCCTTGGTATTTTTATGATAACTGACTGATAGGTATGAAACTGCCAACAACAGTAAGGAATGAGAGAAAATGCTGGAAGGCTGTCTTTTCTTGTTTGGATTTTTCCAGGACACATTCTCAGTAGACTTTCATACTGTGATTACAACAGAGGAAACACAGAGCATCATCTGCCATAGTACTGTCATTAGACTAAAGCCACAAAACCTGAAAATCACAGGGAAAATGGTCTAGACTAAACAATGGCAAAAATACAATGGTTGAAAAGAAGTGTATTTCCTAATACCTCAAACACTAATGAGGTAGCTAGCATCAATTTCAAGCTTCTTACCTGAGTAGCAAATAATGCATGAAATTTCTCATTCAGGAAACTTCCAGTCCTTCAGGAGCTTCAACCCATCGATGACATTCATCTGCTAATTAGCCTTCATCCAATGCCCAGCTTTAACCAAATATTTCATAATTCAAACATATCTTAGGTGGCAGATGGTGGCTGTATTTCACTAACAAATACAAAACATCAGGTACCTGGATTCATGACCTCAAGAAACACTTTTTAAAAATCAGAAGCAACTCTAGCTCACAGTCATTCCATCTCCAAAAGACTGCAGCATTTCAAAAATGTATGAGACAGAAAACAAATCTTAAAAAATAGCATGAAACTTATTATTTGTTGTTTAGCAAGATTGTCAAACATAAAAGCACAGGTGTCAGAATACTGCTTGAGGGGGAAGTTTTGATGCAGCCTCCTGAAGGGAAGACCTAATAGTGTCCATCAATTACTCAGCCAGAGATCCACACTGCACTTTCCAGTCAGTTCAGAGAAGGCAGTATGAACTCTTTGAAAAATTACTTTATGCTAAGACCAGATTCAGTGTGTGTTTAAGATATTCCTCTGTGCCGCAGAAACATACAGCTAATTCCATGAAAATAAATCACTATCCAGTAAGAAAAATCTTCATTACCATCGTATCTGATTACGTTCTGAGAGTTAAAAAATAACCAGAAAATAAGCCATAAATTCACTATAAAAGATTTCCTTTTAAACAGCATTTTTCTACGTGAAAAAATTCTCTGTTAGTAGAGCTAGTAAAATCACGGATGTTATTGTTTTTATACCATGAAAGACATTCAGTGAAACTTGTTATCTTCATATCAATCTTACAGGCCCCAAGATTAACTACATCTGTTTCTTAAAAAAAGATGCATGCAGATTTTTTTTTTTGCCTCAAGTTATGTAGAGCTGTCACTGAAAAGGAAGCTAGAAAACCCCTCTTGTTTCAGTGCTCAAATGCTGTTTTAGGCATTTTACATAGTACTTAGAAAAAGCAGCATAGATATTAATCTCAATTCAGCTTCAGTCACAGGTAACGTGTTGCCATAACTGTCTGCAACACACTGATTCAAACTTGGACCATCATTATAATTGTTCATTATCATGTATTTTTGGAGAAATTGAATTCTGGAATAGGTGTAGAACTTTAACAACCTCTGAAGTCACATATACACTAACACATAGCAGAGAATGCAGTAAAATCTTCATTTATGTCAGATGTATCAGTAATGGGTATTGAAATTACAAGTAATTTTAGGTCTAAATGCATTGGGAGATTGCATCTCTGTAACAGTAATACCTAAATCACCAAAATCATTGCTTTTTTCCCTCTGAATACTACTTTTTACCTGGATCACTCACTTTCAAAATATTTTTTATTAATGCACCAAAAGTAAACGGATACCTTGCTTATATTTGCATGTCTTACTAATTAAGTCCTCTGACTTACAAAATTATAGTCTAACAGTGCTACAGTTTCAATCTGGACACATTTACTAATTTCTATAGCAAACCTTGCTGTGTTTTCTTATCTGTGAAATGAAGCTAATTTGAGTGTACGCAGAAAAATACTTATAAATTCTTATTGGAACATTCCTGTTGGGTGTTTTCGAATAGTTAGAGAGCAGCATGAGACAAAAGAAGGTTGTTAGGCTTCTGGAGTACAGCACAGAGGATATGTCACAAAATGACAGCAAGGCAAAGCCAGCAATACTGTTTCCAAATAAATTGCTTCTAACATTGTTTTGTTATTCAAATCATGCAATAAGAACCAATTATTTGTTTCATATGAGGGCAGAAGTCCTTCTGCTTCAAGTAGATGAATGGGCTTGTCTAAATTCCATGAGTTTTGACTCAGTATTGAGGAAAAAAAACCCCAAAACAGAATGAAGCCATCATTTTTACTTTTATGTACTGTTTGGTTCAGGCCAAACAAAAAGAAAATTAATGAAATCAATTTGTCATACATCTTGAATGGGAAACATGATCCAGCTGCCTATAACTATAAAGAAAATTTCAAGGCATTTCTATTAACCTGAATGTTTTTTATGTAACCAGAAGATAGTGCAAAAACTATCATAATATCTATGTATTCATTTATTCTGTCTTTGGAGAAAGAATACTGAAGTTTTGTTCTATCTAAGAAAAAATAATTTTCCAGAGGGACTTTAAGGTGTAAATGGAAAATTCCACTTCCAAGGAGTTTTGAACTGTGGTGAGGAGTGGAAATTCTGAATGGTTGCAGTGGGATTGATTGTTTTCCTGCATATCAATACACAGGAGTGAGATCAAAAAATAAACACCACAGACTGATGACTCTGTCACAGTATGGAATACTGGTCAATAAAGGAAAATTAGAATAAAAGCAGAGACATCTGTTCACACAAGGCAGCAATATCCATGTTCCTTCTCTGTAATGAGCTGTAAGTCTACCTAACTGCAGGTATGACTACCTGCTAGAGTGTGTGCACATTTCAAATGCAAATACAGGTAAATCAGTTTCATTTGCAGCTCTGCTCATGAAATAGGTAATTTGATATTATATCACTGCTTCAAGGACTCAGGCTATTTTTATTTTGTTTCAATGCAAGAATTACACTCTTTAAAGTTTACTGACTCATATAATATTTTGAGTTGGAAAGGGCCTTTTAAAGACCATCTAGTCCATTCCCTGCCCTGAACAGGAACATCTTCAACTAAATCAGCTTGCACAGAGCTGCATCCAACTCAATCTTGAATGTTTCCAGGGATGGGGAATCTACCTCCTCTCTGGGCGACTTGTTCCTGTACTTGACCACCCTTACTGTAAAAAAACTTCTTTCTCATGTATTTAAGCAAAACCACAGGAACTAAACATTCCTGTGCTGTGTATTTTTGAAAGAAAAACAAACCTGAGATGAAGCACATGCACTTCACCTTTGGCTGAGTCACAGAAGGTTAGGCTGCTGTGCTACTCAGATAAAAAGCCCAGTGTGCACACACTGCCTTAGCTGCAAGCTGGGAGAGGTGGGGGCACATCTGGGTGATTGTGTCAGGCAGTTGGAAGGATAAGCCTACAGATGTGCTTCACAATAAAAAAATATTACATCTCACTTTTTTGATGGAACATGAGACAGAACGGTTTCTAAAAGACTGGATTGAATAGTTAATGAAGAGCTATGTAAATTGAGGGGGGAAAATACTATTTTGTTGTATGTATGTAATGTTATGTTTTCCTACACCCAATGCACATATTAAAGTCAATGCTCTTGAATATTTATCATTTCATAATAGCTTACCAGTCATGGAAAAGTGGAAATAATATTGAGGAGAAAAAGAAAATGTACTAATAGAGGGTTTCTACAAGTTGCCCACCAAGATAAGAAACTCCCCTAAGCTCCTGAAGAAAATTCTGTACTTTGAGAAATTATTTGATCTGTGTAATATTGTTTCAGCTGAATGATAAGAGTGGTAAAATTTATCCCATCTAACAGTTTTGCCAAAGTCCAGGCCCTTCTGACCACATTGGGACACCTTTTCTATGAAAATCAGTGTGAATAGGTTATAGTAATGGATCTGCTCACATGTAAAAATTTGAGACGAGTATTGTCTGCTTTCAAAGTACACAAAAACTCAACATTTACTCAAATAAAAAATGTTTTCTTTACTAGTTAAAACAAAACCCAAAAGAAATCTGAAAGAATCACAGCAGCTGCTGAAATGTTACTAGACAAGGTTCCTGCACTGGTATCATAAGTGTAGATCTTTCTGCCAGATAAAAGCTTTGTTCAAGGAGGATAAGAAGAAATGGATCAAAGTAAAGTTCCTCATATTCACCATTTCCTTGTTCTAGGAAATTTGAATTCCTACTGCAGAAAGTAATAAATTACATTTTTCTGCTTTTCTTGAATACTGAATTATGTCTATACTTAGTGTGTTGAAACAGGATCTAAAAAATTTTAATTAGAGTTAAAAGCACAGTAATTTTGGTGCACATTTTTCATTCTCCTCATACATAATCCATGCAATTTGAGTTTTTAAAATTTTTTTCTAATACAATAGTGCTTCTGTACTTGTAATGTACTTCTTTACCATACAAAATTGTCCATTATCTTTAATAATGAGTTGCATTCTAAAATCTAAAGTTCTTATCCGTGTCTAGAAAACCATTCATTTGAGCACAAATTAACAAACAAAATTTGAAGCAGATTACAAGAATTATTAAATTAAAATTTGGTTAGAAAATGCTGTGAACAGATTTCTTTTAATAACTCAATACCTTCGGTCTTGGGCATGGTTCTTTAACCTACATTAAAAATATGTATTTTTCTGTCTCTATCCCATAAACCTGTGTTCTACTTATTATTATTGCTTGTTTTAAACTGAACTCATAAATGCAACTGGAGATTATTAAGGTGAATGACAAAGCAAAAATGGGTATTTTTTTGAAATGCTTGGACTGAAATGCAAATATATTCTATCCCTGCTTTCCTGGGGGTCATTGACTCTACACCTGTGTAATAAAAATAATCGTAACTTAAAAATGTTTCCACTTTAGTCTCATGGCTGCTAATATAAATGTGTAAGAAATTCCTAGACTATAGATTTAAATCCTGGCCTCTAGTTTTGTGGACAAATGTTTCATAGCAGCTGTTTAGACACATGCACTGCTTTGAATTGCATGCCTCTTGGCTTCTTGCTGCAGTGTGCCTTGACATCAGTGCTAGAAGGGGAGAGTTTCTCATTATATTAATTGTTTCATTGCTTGAGCATATGTAATGATTTCTTGTGAATCCTGCTAAGCTGTTGATGATCTGTGTTGATGATGATCAGAACATTCACAGGAAACACATGGGTTTAAGTCCTCCTGGGGAAGGAGGAAACAGAATTCAGTCCTGCTTCTTGATGCTCTACCAGGTAAGCAGTTACTGAAAAGGTCACTTTCTCTCCCAGCATGTTAAAATTAAAAGTTAGCACTGCTTAGATGCTACAAGAATAGCTGTAAATACATATGTTCATACAACTTACACCCTTACTTGACTGGAGTTATCTTTACAAGCAATATAGAAACGCAAGGATCAAATTTTACTTTGGATTCATTTATACTCAGTTACTGTAGCTTAACTTGCAAAAATCCTACAAGATTTATTAGCTGAAGGTCTTCCATGTCTACAGGAATCATGGATATTGACATATTTGTAAGAGTCAAGATGCATGATTTCAGAGGGGTCAGCCCACTGAATCAATAGGAAAATAGAGCCACAGCTCTATGCTGGTGCATAGCTCCCCCTGAAATGATTGGGGGGGATCTTCTGTGAGCCTACAGTTTTCAAATAAAGAGAACAATGACTTTAATGCATCTCAGTGTCATTACTCTAATGTGGCATATTTCTTGTCACTTTTATCCTTATGTTCCTTCTTTCCAGCTCATTACATCTTCTTTCCAGCTTGCCATCACTTCAGCTCTGTTCATGATGCTGTTTCTGCAAAGACAGCACTTCTGTCTTAGGATCTGTTGGTTTCAACACATTTCTCATTCAGAGCAAAATGTTCACTTGTACCATTAAGACTCTAGTTTGTAGTCTTTTTCTCTCCTTTATGCAGTAACTAAATTCAATAAAAGTATAGTGTCTTGTTCTTAGGTGTGTTTTCTTGATAATGCTGCAATAAATATAGCACCATTAATTACAGGTTAGTATAGTGAAAACACAAAACAAAGCTCAACTGTCATGAGAGTTGAAATATTAGATGAGAATGTGTTTCGACATTTTTCATTGCTTGTTCCCTATACATGTCCCAGAAAAAAAAAATCATAGAATCATGGAATGGGTTGAAATTAGCCTTAAATGTCATACAATTCCATCCCCCATGCTGTGGACAGGGACACTTTCCACTATACCAGGCTGCTCAGAGCCCTATCCAACCTAGCCTTGAACACTTCCAGGGATGGGGCATCCACAGTTTCTTGGGCAACCTCTTTCGGTGTCTCATCACCCTCACAGTAAAGAATTTCTTCCTAATATCTAATCTAAACCTACTCTCTTTCAATTTGAATCAATTCGTCTTGTTCTCTCACTGCATGCTCTTGCATATAATAATTCTTAAAAGGTTAAGATGATGCTTAGATATGTAAGCAAGTTAAATTCCTTTTCTGTTTATTTAATTAGCAAAAGGGCTAAATTGCTATTAAACAAGAAAGAAATACCTATATTCTTCAACCAAAATCACATTAAAATGAATGGAGACAATGCTGGCAGTTCAAGCTTTTGATGATACAGGTTAAAATTGTCAAAAACATCTCAGCATGTGATAATCCTGTGTCCTGTTACATTGTGGGATTAAGAGCTGCAGCAAGACTTTCTTCTGCCAACTTCCTGTCCCATCAGGCCACCATGAACTGCAGGCTATATTTTACACAGTCCTGGCTTAGACTGTATGCCATGCATCCCATCCCTATCAATAAGAGATTAATTCCTGAAAATGAATAGAAATAATTCCCATCTGAATGTCAGGTTATAAAAATCAAAAGCCCCTCTGGAAACCAGTTAGCTGCACTAATAAGAATTTGACTGAAAAAGCCTTACTTAATTTTACTACTATAAGAGATATTTAACGAAAAAAAAGAGTATTATTTTAACTCATCCTACTTACTGCAGCTACACTATTTTCTGGATTAATTGAATTTGCTATTTATCAAGCAATACTTGGTGCTGAAAGGCAACATGCAAGCAAAACTAATAAAACACTGTACTAAGCTTAATTTCTGTTTCACTTTGTCCTCCCCAATAGTTAGTGTTTACAGACTTCCCACTGCCTAAAACAAGGTAACAATAAAAGACATTCACATCTGAAATTTCTAGTTCTAGCTAAAAGTTAAACTAGATAGCACAAAGAAATTGATATCATTGTGACCTAACATACCTGAAGGTAATATAGGTTTACTGCTAGTGAAATACTACACATTCTATAATTAATATTCATTAATAAATATTGCGTCTCAGACATGAGTATTTTATAGGTAAATTTATTTCAATAAATATTTTTTTCAATAAAACTTGAGAAAACAGTTACTTTGTTTTAAGTGCTGCATGACTATAAGAGTCTAGACTTCTACAGTGCTTCTCACATAAGCTGTTAAATATGCACTTAGTGCTACAGAGTATGCAGAGTTATTCTGCTATGACATAAGATTTAACTGCTATTCTGTATTCTATCTGGAATTCCCAAAGTCAATAGGTAGAAAAGCCTCTTCTTCAAAGTTAGAAAGCCTGTAGCTTTTTCCATGCTCTGTTTCAGTTCTCTTCCTTCTCTCATTTAATTGCTTAAGGAGATTAGCAGAACTAACCCAAAACCCATTCTGCAGTGCTTCAGAGTGCTCTCAGTTCTTAGTCATGTAGCCAAATTGACTTTAGCAATAAGTCTACTTTCTACATGTTCTGATCCTATATAGTCTCCAAATTTATGATTCAATTTGACTTTATTTGGCTCCTGTTCTTAAAGGGATCATAAATTTGCCATTAATCTTTGATTGTATTCCATCTGTTCTCAAGGTGACTTCTCTTGCCTCAGTACATGCTACTGAGCTACCTGCCAAGCAATCTTTCTGCTGCAAGGCTACGTGTTTTCCAGGAATAGTTGTATCTGGGCATTTCATTCTTGTTCCAACAGCTGATTACCAATAGCACTTATAATGAATAACATTCAATTCATTTGAAACATTATATTTCTGCTTCAGAAAATACTTTCAACTTTCATTTTCTTACAGATTGACTTGGCCCAGTATCCAACATTACTATCACTGAAGAAACTGTACATATTCCTCAGTGTAATAGTTGAATCTTTGTTTCTGTTCTCTAGATTTTCCTGGGTTTGTGTTAGCTACTGCACAGTAACTTCCTCTGTGTGTGCTCATTCATGCACAGCAGAAGGCACACTGAGGTGTGGGTGAGACTGTCTTCCTGCAGTCGTAACCCAAACCCTAACCTTGCAACAGCTTTTCATAGCATTCCACTCAGGGAAATAACACAGCACTAACAATGGATGAAAAAAGCACTGATGCTGAGGGGTAACAGTTTCTGATTTGCTTATAGAGACTGAACTGATACTCAGCAGTTAGTAAACAGACTCTCTAGACCCTTCACATCAAAGTCTTTATGCTTCCACATGGGCTTTTGCAGCTTGCCATACAAGCAAGATACTAGTGGTTCTCTAAAGACTAAAAGTAAATTTCCACAAGTTGACAGAAGTGCTGTTTGGTTTTTTGTAAGTATGAATTTATTTCAATAAAACAATCTGGAACCCACTCCTAATGCTAACTCTATACCTACTATTTCAGGTAAGCAAGAACACTGAAAACTGAAAGGAAGTTTCTTCTGGAAACAGTTTTATAGTCATCACTGAATTTCTCTGAATATATAAGCCTAATGTCTGAAGTTTTACAGAGAAACAAAGCTTTGACTCCAGCCACAATCTGAGCTCCAGCTTCCTAGCTAGGCAAGGTTTTCAGGATTTGTGTATTGAGAAAAGAAATTACTCAGATGAACCAGCTCTTGTCCACTATGTACTTCTTTGAGTTTAACAGTTCTAAAAATTTTCACATGGACCACACTCTATGTAAACAAAACACTTGAACTCTTACTGGGCTCATCCATAGGAAAACTGAGAATTGGAGGGTTTTTATTATCCTCTAACAACTCCCTATTCACATACCTGGCCTACTTAAACTTCTATCAAAATAACAGCTCCTAGTCCTCAGGATTTTAAACCCAACTATAATCCTAAGTAATTTCTTCCAGATGGGTAGGAAACCCATGACTACTAGAAAATTAATGGGAAATGAGTCACAGCTGCAGGTAGCAGCTCCCAAATTATATCTTCCAGCCCATCTGAATTTATTAAATTCACTTTAGCAGCTACATTAACTCTACAGAAGCAATTCTCTGTAACTGCATTTCAGCCATAATCTTATTCTTCTGAAACAGAAAGTTGACTGCAAGTCCTTGAAATTCTAGAAGAAATTGTTTACAATAACTGGGAGTAATCTGTCTTTAAACTCTGTGTTGGCATGTGACTTTGCAGACCCTTTCTGAAACTTCATTATACTCCAGCAGATACCCAAAATGCTGTGGAGGTTGGGTGAGTAAGCTTGTGCCACCTACTGCTTGCTTCTGGCATTATTAACAGCTGACGTGTCTCTCTACTGTTAACCATAGATACTCAGATAAGGATGTTGATCAGAAATGGGTGAAAACATAGGAAAAATTAATTCCTAGAGACTGAGAGCAGCTGTGTTGAGGATCAGACCTGGTGAGGAGGAGAGCCAGATACAGCCCCAGGCATGGGCCATTGTCCTGGGAAGAGGAACAGGCCAGGCCATGTCACAGGGCTGTGCAGGGACTTGGCTCACTGGGGCTCTTGGCTGCGGGAGCTGGAGACCAACCCTGCTGCAAACACCACTAGGGCAGGGACTGACAGACCTGAAGAGGGGTCCAAATGGGGTCCTGGGCAATGGCCAGGGTGGGGGAGACCCAGGGAGGCTCCATGGACAGTCAGGGTGGGCAGTGCCCTGGAGGTCTGGACAGCCAGCTACCTAGACACCAAGAGGTTAATTATATTAACTCTTGTATTTGCTGTCAGGCAGCAGGATGCTCATATACATCACTGACATCCTCATTACAGAAATTTCTGACTGTAATCATACTGATCTCATCTTTATCCAGTGGTTACTTGGAATCCCTTTGCAGGCTGCTATGTTTTCTCCCTGTTCCTTCTCTCTAAATCTGTATCAATATAACTTACATAACATATTAAAATTCAGCTGTCTTCAGGTCAAATTTCATCATTTGCTCAAGTGTCTAGTCCAAAGTCCATTTTATTTAGTGGGCAATTTCCCAAAGATAGGATCTCTCCATAAAGCAAAGAGCTAATCCAAGCTGTAACTTGGCCATGCCCTCAGAGGTAACTTTGCATGATGTGTCACAGAATTTGATGACTTTGAGTGTTTGGAACAACAGTTTTAATTCCCTCCAAGAGGGCAGTGCCTCTTACCAAATGATGTTCTGCACTTCAGCTTGGGCAAGGCAGATCAAAGAGGACTAATGATGGTATTTGACTATATTTAAATCCTGGATCAGCTGGATGTTCTAACTAGAGTTTCTCATCCTTACCTCTACCCAGTCTCCATTTGTTTAACTCTGCACTGAACTCTAACTGTGACATTATCTTTTTGTACCTAAAAACACTAATTATGCATAAATCCTCCTGGAAAGGTGTATGCACTGTAAATTTTCTGTTACATTGAAATACACCAATTAAAACAGGATCACTTGCTGATTAAAAGAGAAAATTCTTTCTGAATAGAAGGTAGTTGTAATTACATTTGCCTTTTTTTTAATATATATAGTTAAGTTCTATGCAATACCCACAGATATAATAGAAGTGGTTTCCTTAGCAACCTTTAGATTCTGATGAAAAACAGAAATTCATTATTTCTAAGTAACAATAACAGAGAAAACCAATTAATTCCAGCATATTAATTTCCATCTATTTTAAAATTATTAGAAACTCTTCCAAAATGTATTGCAGTATAATTTATTATCCTTCGGAGAATGAATCTCTCCAAATTACTTTAGTGCATTTTCCAAATTAGTTCAGAAAATTAAATGAAAATCATTTGCATATAGTTGGTAGTAAACAACTTTCAACTTTATATCTACTTATTGCAGCATTTTAAATTTCAGTTAATATTTTAAACATAATTAAAACCTATTAATGATAGCCAAATCATTTGTGTATTGCTAAAGCGTTTACCAGTGTTTTTCTCACAAGGAACAGAAGCAGACAAAAAGCTGGTTTACAACCACACTTTGCTCAATCCACTAACTTGAATTTATAAAAAAAATCAAAATAACACTGCTGATTTCCATCTGTGTGAAGATAAACTTTCAAAAGGGAATTGAATGTGTCATTTATAATGAGATTTTCCTGACTGTGCAAACAAACAGGATGAAACAATAACTGTTCTAAACTTTCACAGTTCATTTTAACCCACTTTTGACTTTGAAGCTAAGAACAACAGATAGTGTTAACTCTTTATTTACTGCAAAGTTTAGTAATCTGAGGAGTTTACTGAATTTAGTAAACACTTTTTCAGTTTCATGTCAGGTAAAGGAAATTACAGTATTCTCACTTTTAAAGATTTTCCTTGTTTTCCTTTCCCCCTGCCCCCCTTTAATCAAAACCTGGTCATTTGCTACAAGAATTTGCTTCAAAATTCATAAAAATAAAATGCATAGCTATGTTATTTACGGCAGCGGCAGCTTGACATTTGCAGTTAAAATGTGGCAGTATGTTTTAGATGACTTTTTGAAGAATTAAAGGATTTCCCTCCACCTCTCCTTCAGATGACTTCATGAATCTGATATATTCTCTGAATGAAAACACAGGTTGATATCATTTTAATGACAGCTGATAAACGTTGATCCTTCCCTCTGTGTCAGATACGTGTGTGGTGGAAGGAGTGGCCGTGAAACCTGTTCCACAGCTGCTCAACCCAGGTTTTATTTATTTAATACTACAGACAAGACCATACTTTCTCCAATAAAATAAGATTTCCAGAAATTCATACTGATCTAACGTGAAACAAAATGGGTACTGTGCCATACCTGCTTTTTCCTAGAAAAACCTTTCCTACCTTTACATACAGTTGGGTATGGCCCATAAGTTCAGCTACCATCCAAACACTCATTTGAGTAAAAAGCAAGAATAATTCATATCTGCACTGAAATAATTCTGCAATGGCCTTCTCTAAATGTTATAAATCCAGTTTTCCCTGCCTGTAATCCAGCACAAGGTCACAGTCATACCTCCCAAGTGAGGGCCAATGGCTTATACAGATAAAGGTCCTTTTTGCACAAGCTCAGTAGCTGGAAAACTTGCAATCAGTCCTTGTGTGGCAGATGATATCAATAGTAATATTAGAAGCACTAGATATTAAAGGGGTCATAATTTTTGCCACTATAGAAATGTTCACTTTTTTCCCCATCATAAATTCTGAACAGCTTACACAGCAAGACAAGGATTTTTAATAAATGTAATTACCAATTTTTTCAGACTTTACAGAAGACTTCATTCTGACAATCACAGAGCACAGAGTGGGCAAAATGTAATTTATATTAGTACAAAACCTCATAATTTCTAATCTCATAACAAAAAGAAGATACCAGGAAAAAAAGACAGAACTAGGTCACTCTTCACAATGGTGCAGCAAAACGTGATGATGTGGTGTATGCTAACTGGTTTAGCATTGGGAAAATAAGGTTAGCGGCTATTTTTACTGCACCTGGTTACATATATCATTTAATACATGTGTAGTTCACAAAAACTCATTATTTCTGACAGTAATAAAGGTGTATAACATTCTGAAATACTTTGTGTAAAATAATGGATTGAGCTGTTCCCAGTCATAGCAGAAATATTTCTGTAGATCTCTACATTTTTCCCAAGGTACCAGGACTCTATGAAAGAACTAATGCAACAACTGTAATTAATTTTCCTTTGTTAGAAACCAAATTAAACAGTACTTATCAGTGGATGCCAGAATATAGACCCTCAAAGAACTTTGATATGATACAAATACTTAAAAATTGAATAGGAGCAAGAAGAAACCTTTCTTTGTAGGATAAAATTAAATCAAAAGAATTATACAAGGACTGAAATAAAATTGGCCCAATTGTTAATTCCTTCCCCCGCATATTTGCAAAAAAGTATCAACTCAAATCTCTGTTTATGCTTTCAATTGCATTAAAATACCTTTGGAGTCTCTCCTTTCTTGTGCCTTGATATTGCTTACTACAACTTTTTAGAAAAGAAGTTGTATTCAACAAAAATAATTTTACTTGCCATACTTTCTGCAGAAAATATCATTACTTTGCCTATTTTTTTAATAAAAAGGTGAAAGTTTTAATTTCTTTTTGCAAAATTTTACTGTTTTCTTGAGAAAGATGCATTTTCCAAATAAAGTTCATTTCTTTAAAATCAGCTGTGTTGTAATTATTAAAGAGGAAAAAATTTAAGTGAGATACACCTCTGTTGTTTTACAGTGTAGGTGGGCCAGTTTTCAGACCTACCAGAATATCAGAATGCTCTGCTGACTGTTTTAGACACTACCTGTGCTGAGTTTAACAGCTGCAACACTCAACATTTGTGTATCTTGCTGCATTCCAAGATGTGCTCCCATTGAATGAATTCAATCTGTTATTTCCTATGAGAACCAGCAGTAGGGGTCTCCTGGAACTGAGTAATACCTGAGAATCAGAAGCAAACATCTGTCTTTTGAGAGTTACCTAATTAACAGAAACACTGCATTGAGGTGAGAAAGGATATCCAGCACCAAGGTATAAACTGACAAGCTGGGAGGAGAGACTTGGCAACAAAAGCAACTGCATGTTCATTCACACATGAAAAAGCTAAATCTCAAGTTTCTCAGAAGGGGATAAAGGAACACATTCTGTCCTGAAAGTAAAATTCAGCAGCTGGAAGTAGCAGATGGAAATAAAAGGACTAGTAAAGTCAATATTGTACATTAACCACAACCCAGACGAACTAAACTCAACATTTTGTATCAGCCATAAGCTTCATGTTTATGACTCTTAACGGGCACCCTGAAGCAGTTTCCTGAGCAGCACAGTTAATGGAACCTGGTTTCCCATAGATCATGTCTCCTGTTTGATTGCTTCTTCCATGGATGAGATATGTATAATAGTCATTTCCCCATGAAGACTTTGTAGTGGCTGATATGATTTTGTGGCTCATCTGTAGCTTTTCCCTCACCCAAAGCCATTTGTGCATCCATTTTATGGAGCAGGAAATTTTTTATGAAATATGCATAAGTGGTTTAAGAATTTTATTCCTCTGTCATGTATGGGTGAAACTGGTCAGCAGATGAAAAGTTATTCAGTAGATGGACACAGAACTCACGTGTAAGCTTTACTTCTTTGGGAATCACTGAAAATACTTACTGATCTTTCTCTGACATAGCGACAGTTTCTCAAGAACACATAAACTCACAGAACTCTAAAAGTAGCCTTCATGATTATTTTGATGCCTTCAAGAGCTGAAAAACATGTAGAGACAAAAAGAAATTTTGTTAAAACCCCTAAAAATATTTCAGCCCTGAGTAATCTTGACTGATTATTGAAAGTAATAAATCTACTCAAGTTTCCAGCTCCAGTTTTAGCAGAAAAGATTGCATAAGCTTTTAGAGTTTCAAAGGTTTTGTTTGTTTGATTGTTTACTCAGAATGAAGAGGAAACAAATGGAGATTTTATAAATTACCAGATTTTAAAACTATTTGTATAAATCACAAGCAAATTTGCTCATTTTTCTGTAATGTGTGAAAATCTTAATTAGCAAGTGACAACAAAATAGCAAGAATTAAGATTCCTGGTGAAGTAAAACAAAAGGTCAGTGAAAAACTGTGGTGTTCACAGCCCATTCATCCACTAGAATAAGTGCACCATTTTATTTATCCACCTCTGTTCATTTTCCTGGGTTATAGAAAAAGAAAACCAGCATAGCAATGTAAAATGTAAACTTCACATCCCACAGCAGGTATGGGCTTCCAGCCAAACACTGTTCTTCAGAGTCATTAAAATTTTTGTTTATTAATATGACAAATACTGGTTAAGAGGAGCTTAGAACCTGAGAGAATTGTTATTAAGTACTTAATACCTGAAATTGCAGCTATAGTAAATGAGTTTCTCAGGTACTTACTCTGATGATGAGCATAAAAGACTGACAGGCTCCTTCACATGACTCCTGTATCTCCTTTACATAATACTTAATAATAACTGAAAGACGTTTCAACATTCTCACAAGATCACTATCATTATTTTGCTTAAAGAATGATATTTCACTCTTTAAATTTTTCTTTCTTTTTCCCTTATTTTTGCTATATCAGGGAAACTATTTCTGAAGCAGATGTTCTCTTACTCTTGGATGGGCATAGATCAAGAGAGGCCAGCTTATGAAAATACAACTTTTTTTTTTTTCTCCTGCATTTTAATCATGCATAAGTGGGCCCCATTAGGCTGACATGTTGAAATTACTTCCCACAGTGCAGGGCAGAAGTTAATAATTTGCCTTATGTTGACTCATTCACTAAGAAAAAGTTAAAAGTAATCAGAAATATACAATGCCAAAAAAGGTCTTTTTTTAAAATTTGTTTTGTTTGTCTCCTTACTGTAATAAAGAATAGGGGCAGTAATGCTATTTACTGTCAAGCCATTAATTCAGTATTGTTTTTCTACAATACTTGATAACACTTTGGGAAAGATTCATTTTGTTATGCTTCTTCCTTTTAGTGTTAAGTACTAGCAAAGTAATAATTCATCAGAAGCTAAAAGAAAGAAAGAAATCATTTTTGTGAAAGTATATAGAAAGTGAAAAGGACCTGCGAAGTTTGCTAGAGATTTAGATAGGGTTAAAAAGACTTGCACTAATACAAGATTCAAGATACTATTAAGCCATTACCTGAAAGAGTGTGTACCACTCTAATCACCTTCATACAGGAAGAGAATAAAGGATATCAACTTATCTGTTGTCTACAAACTGTTTGGGAGTTAAAACTATGAAGGAGGGACCTAAAGTTCAGGTCAGGGATAAAGTTGGCAGAGGTACCATAAGGGTGTGAATCACACATTCGTAAAACTGATGGTGAAATAAGAAGGTACCAAAATTACCAAATTTCCTGAAGAAGAAATTTGCCATAACAGAAATTTGCTTCTTAATAAGCAAAAATTGTAAGCTTTTTGAAGATGAACAGAATTATGGAATAAAGTTGCATGTGACAGTCAATTCATTTCCCTGTTTCTTGTGATCGTGTGTACATATAATATACAACTTCAGTTTAATGATGTCCATACACAAAAGCAACATTGTATATCACTGCTCCATACTTTATTTCCAAATAGATTCAGTTTATTAACTTGTATTTATAAATATTTATAAGACATATAACATGACTGGCTTGACAAGAACAAAACAGATGGAGCATATCAAGTTGTAAATATAGTGAGACAGTGAAAACATTAAACTCAACAGCACTTTGCCACTGAATTCAGGCTGAAGTGAGGACAAGGATCAGACTTCAAAGCATGGCAACAGTAGAAGAGCTGCATATAACTTTATAATAGTTCTCAACTATTTTTAAAGCCCTATCAAAGTGCAGAAATACAACAGTATTGCAATGCTTTCAAAGGTCTGGGGTTCTGCTGGCAATTGGTCCAGTGTCGTCATGGTGACAGAATTACATTGAGTGTCACCTTCTCAAGCTGATGCACAGTTGTTCCTATCTGGAAGCCTCTCCATGTCCAGTTTATTGCCAAGATTTTCTGAGAGGAATCATTGCTATCTTTTAATATGGATAGGTACACTGCCTTAGGAATGAGGTTAGCTTTCTTCATAGCAGTGTTGTGGTGCTGAGATGTGGATTTGTAGGTAAAAGTGCTGAATATATACTGGTGACTTGGCTATTCTTCAGCAGTGCTGGCACAGCCTGGGGTTTTTTTTCTTTTTCTCATTCTGCCTCTGCTCCCAGAAAGTGATCTGGGGTTGGGCAAGAACCTGGGGGTGGACACAGATGAGGCAGCTGAGCTGAACTGAACAAAGGCATGATATCAACCTCTGCCATAAAAGCTAGGGAAAGGAGAAGGAAAGGGGAACATTTATGGTCATGGCATTTGTCTTTCTGAGTTATCATTAGCCATGGTGATTGCTGGGAAGTGTCTGGACACTTGCCTGCCCATGGGAAATAGTGAATAAATTCCTTAGTCTTCTTTGCTTGTGCATGCAGCTTTTGCTTCACTTGTTAAACCTTCACATAAGTATTCTCTCCTTCCTACTAATTTCTCCCCACAGAAGAAGGACTGAGTGAGTGCCTGTGTGGGTGCTTGACGGCCAACATCAGCACAGCACAGAGGAACAGAGTCTGCAAGGCTTCTCGAGCTAGAACAAAAGTAGTTAATATCCCTGTCTGAGAATCCTTTGTAAGGTTAAATTACTCTGCTAAATCACATATAAATACTTACTTTACAGCCGTAAACTGACTTTTTATATCATTTTTATGCCAAATAATGTCGTTGTTCTCTTCAGCTCTGTGGTCCAGTTCCATACTCAGATATTTTCTACTATTTTATATTTCTGCTGCAGGAAACAGAGAACACTGTTCCAAAGATTACAAAAGGGGTTGCAAAGCGTAAGTCATGGTACGTGTCTGTTCAGGAGAGACGACAAAGTAATATTGTACACTCTCAATTACCTTTACTCAAATAGGCCTTTCAAACACATTTGCTGGGCAACACAACTATAATTTTCTTCATTTTCTTATTAGATAGCAGGAAAGTGGCAAGAGGTCATTATAAGTCAAGTTTTGGGCTTCCTCAGCTTCAATTAGGCTGTATGTTCCCCATCCCTGTGCTCAGCATTTTGCCCTGATACATAGCACAGGTTTCCCATAAGTTTCCTGTGCCGTGTGACTATCAGGTAGGATGGATACCAACAAATTGCAGAGGTATTAAGATAAAACTGTGTGATGACTGTGTCACACAGGATTCTTCTGTCTGGCCTTGAAAGCTGTAAGTTTGTGGCTATATGGCAGAAGGTCAGCAAAAGCATCTGTACATTTACTTTATAAAGTAAAGCAAATATCTGTTCAGGAAAAATTTATTAAAATATCCTGTAAGCACCCGATTCACAACAACCTTTACAGCCTTTTGATTTTAACATTCATATTGTTGATATTTTCTGGACAAACCTTGCTAAACATTTTTTTAAATCCATTAAAAGCCTTAGCTTGAAGTTTTGCATGAAATATCAATACTATTGATTAATGCTTTTTCTCTCCTCAGGACATGGTTTAATTTCACATAAGTTTGTATAATGAAAAAAATGAGTGAATCTGCCAGGAATTAATGCTGAGAGAAAATGTTAAAAATCAATTAAAACACCTTATCAGCTACAAGAATAGTCATATCCTTTTACTAATGAAGGAAGATAGATTGCAACATAGAAAATCAGAGTTAACCTGATACCTGTGTCCACTAGCTGGTTTTCTGCTTCAATTGGCTACAATGGTTTATGCTGATGTATTTGAATTTAATTTGCCCACTATCAACATTAAATTAATGGAAGATTAAGGAGACAACTCACTTTGGTGGAATGAAAATTTAATTATAAAATTAAATAATAAAAAATATTTTTATCCCTTGGTGTTTTGCTAGGTGTTTGTTTCATCAGCATAAACCATTTGTACACTATGACTTCCACTCACAGCCAGGAAAATAATATATAAATACATATAGATACCCCAGAAATCTATCTTAACCAAAGATACTTTCTTTTCCTCAGAATGAAATCTTGCTCTTGAATAAGCATTGAAGAACTTGCCATTGAATTCAGAAGTGACAGGAGTTTACCACATGAAATACTCATAAAAATATATTCATCCTGTAGAATCCTAGAGAAGTTGGCTGGAAGGAACTTGCAGCCCTTATTTCCACCTGATGTAGTATCACTTGTCTAGTCAAGTATTGAAAACTTCCAAGGCTGATATTTTTACAGTCTCCATTGGTAACTTAGAGTGCTGCTGCATCAGAATGATGCTGTTTAAACTCTGACATTCAAGACCCTTAACACTGGGATTTCACATGGAGGACATCAGGTGGTTATCCCTTCTCAATCCCAGTCCTCAGAGAGTTAAATTCTACATTGTTCAGATTCTCTGTTTCTTTAACATATGATTTACTGTTATGATTGGGACGTATTTTGTGGTCATGGAGGACAATGTTGGCCCGTAACACGGCCCAGCACAATGGAACATGGGGACACTGCCCAGCACCAGGACCCACTCTATTGCCAAATACTAACACCATAAATAAAAATTAACATTTCCTGAGGATCTAGGAAAAGAATCTCAGTGTTGGTTATTATGTCTCCACCAACCTCTGTTACCTAGAAGATGGGCAGCTGAGATCTGAAATAATTTTCTGTTAGCTGAGACCTTGAAAAATTTTGGTTAGGAATGAGTTTCCACATGGAGGTTTTCTGTATAATTCAGAAAGTTAATTTTCACCTCATATAATGTGATGTGTCTGAAGGTGTCACTGACTTATTACCCCAGTACTAGTTAAAATGTTGGAAAGGATTCCTAATTAAATGTATGTTCTGATTGTTTGTCATGTTTTTTCTATGTAAGGCAATAAACATTAATATTTCAGAATAACATGTGCTTTTATTAAATCAATAGCCAAAACTTTTGAGAACTTACATTTACTTGCTTTTAAAAATAATTGTTGAAGCTTTTATTCCCTTCTGCTGCAGCCTTTATGAACACTAACCCTCCAAACCTTTATTCTTTTAAATATAAGCTGCTAGTGTATCAAAGTGCAGGCCAGTAGTGCACAAGAAGATAAGCTTTCACAGTGGCAATTCCAGAATTCTATTAAGTAAAATTATGAAGGATTTTAAAATAAATGGACAATTTATCGTAGGCTAGGAAGGTTGTGCCAATTTCATTAAGCAAGAAATATACTTGGTAGTCCACCCTTATAGTTGCCATAAAATGCTGCATTATCAGATTTTTTAAAAACCTTTGAAGGTACAGATCATCTGCCTGTGGTATTTTCAAAATTACTGTAACGGATTTGACATACAGTGTGTATGAGAATCCCAGCAGAAACTGCCTACAACTATTGAATATCTAATCCCAACAGCTTGTCTGCCTAACATAGGGCAGCAGTGAACTATCACTGAGTAACAACAGCACATGCATGCCTTTTGTCCCTTACTATGGCTTTGTACCTTCCATTCATTCCCCCAGGTGATCTACATGCAAACGTCATCCCACTTCCAGTTTAGTAGTAAATCATGAGTACAAATATGTTTCAATGGAAGAAAGGCAATTATGGAATTAAAAGGTAGACTTCTTTCTTTTTCTTTTCCCCTTTCTTTTTGAATTGGTATAGTTTCTTAGAGTTTAACATCAGTAGAAACTTCTACGAATATTTGTAGTGATCCCTGTAGAGCAGTCCATAGAACTCTTCTGTATTATCCAGTGGTATCTTGAAGGAACAAAGTAGTTTTCTGTCAAATGGTTTTGGCTTCGTTTTCCTCTTCGCTAAAAAGGAGCCAGTTTGTGCAAATCTGTCCTGGGGGAAATATTCAGAAATATAATTAGCACGCCACGCAAACAGTAGTAAATTGGATTTATGGTCCTAAATGTTTGGCTATGAAGGCATGCAGATTGAAGCTAGAGGATATCCTAGAATAAAAAAAAAATAAATGGTAGAATTTTTTTTTTATTATGAGAGTGCTGCTTCTTATATTATGGATATTAATGATATCCTCCTTCTCTTCTGCATGTATAATTAGATAATAAAATCATCATTGCTATCTATATTCCGGATGTTTGGACTCATAACCAAGATTGAAAAATCTGTTTTGATTTCTGCATCTCTAAAGTTTGCCAGTGAGTTAGAAATTGTATGTGATTATACCTGCTTCTATCATTTCTGTGCACAAAGCTGGAATTATTCTGATGATAACCTGAGTGTATCTGATATATCTTTGGCAAAACAGTTTCAACGAGTTGACCAGGATATTTCTATGGGACAGATAATGACAAAGCTTTATTTTTTAAAGGGGCTTGTTGAACGACATATATTCTTTGATATATGTTTAGGTTTCACACTTTACAAACAGGACAACCCAAGCTAAGAAGCAGAATATATACAAAATATGATAGATCATACATTGCACTTTTTTAGATGTTTTTGTCATAAAGCCAAGATTTGCAGTTACGGGTTTTTCCAAGCTTTTTATTTAGATTTGCCTTCAAAGTTTCCACTGATGGTAGGGTAGACCTGATTTGTAAGTTATGAATCTGAGTTTGACAATTTGTCAATTTGACAACTTGAGACTACTGAAAAACAGAATAATTGAGTTTAAAAATATGTGGAAAGAAGAAATTATGAAATAAATTTCTAAAATGCCAAGGGTACATAAGTATGCAAGTGTAATTGTCATTTTTATATAAAATACTATGTTTCCAAACACCTAGAAACTGCAAATTAATGTGGGGAAGTTCAGAGATCAACTGTAAGTTTACATGGTTAAAACCAGGAACAAACAAGTAAGACTGGTAAGATGTTTCTGCTAGAAGCTATTGGTTCAGCAGGCTAAGTGTCTTTTGAAAGCAGACTAAATTTACAATAAAAAAAACAAATAAAAAAGGATTTTTGGCTGAGATTTTGCTGATGGTAACATCTCAGAAAGAAACCTTCTTGGCAGACAAAGGAATTGCTCAGAGTTTGCACACTCCTTGACATCCAATTGATGCCAAGACAGTTCTCCATGTGGGCAGATGACCTCTTTCTTAGAATTTTAGCATTTTAGGTAGAACAGAATAAGTTTTCCTGGTGCTGTTCTAAGAGTTACATGGTTAGCCAGACATAAAGTTCAGGGATTCAAGTGGAAAAATCCTCTTGCATATACTGACTGAGTCCAAGCTGATGTGAAGATTGACTGTTGCCTAAATAAATACGAAAGGCAGAAAATATTTGAAAAAAGGTGAAAGCAGTAAACACAATGCAAAAGTCAAAATGAAGCTAAATTTTTGAATGTGAACATTTTGGGATTATATTCAGTATGTTCAATTTTAGGAATAGTTATGATTGTTTTCTTATTGAAAACATTAGTGAGGCTAACAGCATGCTGAAATTAAAATTTATACTGAGCTGGCTTCATTCTAATTTTGATTTAAATGCTTGAGAAACATAATACTATTATTAATGACAGATAAAGACAAGTTATTTGTGTGATCCAAATAGCCATAATTTATGCTATTTGATGGTTTACAAGTATTTAATCTATTACACGCTTTTTTGTTAAAAGCAATGTAACTAACTAAAGATACTTTATTCGCATTATAACGTAAGTCTTACATTCAGAAATATTTAGGTTTTAAAATAAGGGGTTTAACTTTTGACAAAACCAAAAGTGAATACAGAGGCCTACTCTTAGATGCCCATAGCATACCTACATGGCCGAGAGACAGACTCAGAAAGTCGTAGGAAATGGGATTTCTTTTCAGCATACAAATTAAAAAAATAAACAAATTCAACTTGCTTAGGAGGTACTTGCTTACAGTTAGCCAAAATCTCTCTAAAATTCCACCTTCTGCATAGTATATTCAGCAGAGAAACATCAATTCAAAGTCCACATGCTGTAACCTGCAAGTGTGACAGCCTGCTACCTTTGGAAAAGCCAAGAATGAGAGTTTTTTTAAATGTAGGTTTCTACAGCAAACTAATAAACGAAGCACATATTCAAGAAGCAGGAAGCTTATGTTTCCATCCTGTGCATGAGGAGGTTGAAACCCCTGTCTACTGTTTCCTGTAAGAATACTCAGACTCTCAAACCATAGGGTTTTTCTGTGCTTTTTACTGAGATTGTGCCAAAGGCACGAAAACAAAAGACTCATTAAGCACAGATGAGAACCTTCTTGTACCATTAAGCTGTAGCATTTTTCACCTTGAAGAATAGATCCTCCTGTTCTGGTTTCTGAATAAAAAGCAGCTTGTGTAATTTAAAGCAAGAATCTCTAACCACTAAACTATTAAATAAAGGGCATTTGAGGATTAGATGGCAGGTCAATGGGTTTTTTGAGGACTTCAGTATTGAATTAAGGCAAAGTACCAAATCTTCCTACTTGTGTCTTCTAACAGGTGATAGATACCAGCAGATCATCAGCAAATTCCTTTGAGGGTCTGTCATAACACAAACCAGTAAGTGACTAATGATTCAGAGATGGTCCTTATATTTTCTCATGCCTCAATAATTTATTAGTGTATTAAAAGAGATCTATTGAGCTAGTTCCTTCACAAGTATATATTAATTTAAATCTGAATTAATGGTTGTCTTATTTCATACTTTTATAATGAAAACTGCAGTGATTTCCCCATTTATTAGCAACTTTAATGCATGCACCTAATTAAATTGCAGTCTGATTAATAGATATCTGAATATAGACGTAAGATGTTTACAAATTTTGTCTGTTTTCTGCTTCATTAAAATATGGCATGGTTTTTGCATCACTTTATTTCAATTTTAATGACCAAGGCTTAGGAAGTATTCTGCTGAAAATGATGAAAGGCAGAGGCTTGAGGCTTCTTACTGAATTAAATTAGGAGAGTTTCAGTGTCCTGTTCAGTGTCCAGATTTCACTCCAAGGTCAACTGGTCTACAATAAAACAACTTAAATACTTCTACTTCTTGTAAATATCAAAATTTTTTATTGGTTTTGTCTTTCAGTCTCAGAAAGTAAAATGTCTTTCATTAATTTTAATTCTTGCAAACCTCTTAATTAGCATTATAAATAACTAAATAATTAATCCATACTTTAAAACAAAGCATTTATTAATGCTTTAAAAGAAAGGAAAAAACAAAACAGCACAAACCAGACACAATCCCTCAAGAACAGACAAATCCTGACTGCTGAAACCCAGTTTTAACAGCAGCTGGTTTTTGGATGTCTGACAGTGCAAGTTATAAGCTAGACACCTAGAGACAGAAAAAGATTAAATTATATATACTCTCTTCCAGTAGTTGTAGGATTTAAAGTGTCACTATACTTTGATTGATTAAGATCCTTAAATTGCTGTCTTTTGGAGATTTTCTTCTCAGAACAGCGTCTAATTCCCACCTCTCTCTAATTCCTCCTACAGCTCCTTTGTATTGTCTAAGGAATTTCCATGTGCTTAGGTCCATGATTTTTACTAAGATCTTTCCAAAGCACAGGGGAAGTTTTGAATGCAAACCAAATTTACAGTGTTTGTGTTCAGCTGCATAGAGATTCACCTAATCCAGCCAGTAGGAAAAACTGGAATGGAAGATATTCACTAGATATTCATTGAAATCAATATTCCCTACTTCCAGATGGATATGCCAACGTTTTCTTTTTCCCCTCCTTCTGGTCCAATATTTGATTCTGAATAAGCACCTAGTTTGTTTATTACAACATTCTTCTGATACTTGCACTTGTATTACCACAGAAAGAAAAGAAATTTGATTATTCATAGTCCCACATCTTCTCCCTACCCTTTTGTTAAAGCATAAAAGTCAGGGCCTTGAGGACTGGGGGAAAAATAACTAGTTTTTGGAGTTAGTCATACTTTGAAAATACATGAAAAATGATGCTCTTCGTCCAAAAATGGGGGGAGTGCAAGGCAATCATAACAGAGTTGGGTGCAGGCATTATCTTTATTTTTTACGAAAATTTCCATGCTGAAGCAAATTCTTTTAATCAGTCATTTAAGTGCTGTGAAAATTAACTTAGTGGAAGTGTAAGAATCAAGAGATTGTGGCTATCTATATACTCTCATTTCACAGTATGTATGAGTTACATGCTAATATTTGGCTGTGTCTCCAGAGAGTTTCCCAATGAACAGTTAAAATGCTGTGTGAGTCATAGACATGACAGTATTAAAAAAATTTAAAATTTCTATAAGTATGAACCAAAGATGTACTGATAGCAAACATGGAGAGAACTGGTATCTGGGGTCTTGAGCACACCCTGTTCCTAAGGGAACAGCTAGAGCATGTTCAGATCAGGTCTGAGATCCCAGAACTACCATAGAACATATAATAGATAATTAAATTTCATGCCTTACCACTTACATTCTCTTTATGTAGTCCCAGCTACAGAAAGAAACAGTTACACAGGGAAATTACCAGTTACTTTGAGGCATCATAGAAATGTAAGAAGCTTCTTCACCATCCCAACATTTTCATTCTATTTGTAGGATGGATTGTTATAAAACAGTATGTGTAGGATTTAAAAGAAACATAATAAAAAATGAAAAAAAAATTAGTAAATATTTTACTTTAATCAAAATAAGAAAATAAGATTACAGTAGCTTTTATTATTTTCATCTTATTAAAAAAAATGTCAATATAGTTTCTTTATCTCTTAATGTTTTTGACAATTATGAAATATTCTGCAAGAGACTAAATGATGGTCTAGTTGCTACAAATCAACCACACACCACTGAATAATTTAATTCAGATGCATGGTCATATGCATCCACTGAGGCTCTTACTCCTGTACAGTGTTGACAGTTTTGCAGTAAGAGGGACCCAAAATGCAGAATAAATAAACATCTCAGTTGGGATTGCAGGGTTTTGTAGTGTGTAAGCTGTTTCTAGTTTGAGCTCTCAAAGAAATTTTCCTTTTTGGCTTATATCACTGATGCTAGATGGGTCAGCTGGCTGTTGAGCAGATAAAATTATGGCTTTGTCATAGTTAAAATTGATTGCAAATTTTAGCTTAATAAAGTAAACATCTCAGAAAGAAAGAACCAGTATCTGTAATCTTTTCTTTTCTATTCCATTCTATAATCAAAGCCCCAGTTCTCATTAATATAGAACATTGTCTAGGTCAACAGGATTCCCAGGAGAAGTTCTGACAAACAGTTCACTCACTCTGCTATATGGGAGATTCCCAGTATATTTGCATTGTCTGATACATGTGACAAAAGCAGACATTTCTGGTCCTTCTTCTCACAGTTCAGGACAGAAGAGGCCTTTTAATGGTCTCATCCCCCTACTCCCAGCTTTCTTTCCTAAGGGAACCTTTTGTACTTTTGTCTCTGTTTCAAGTGATGATTTACTGCTAAGCTGCAGGCAGCACTGTACAGCCCCCTAGCTCCACATGTTCCCTCGGGATGGTGGGAAAAACACTCTTCCACTCACTGCAGTTCTGCTGTTATCTGTTGTCAAGGACACTCATCATCTAACCCTGGCAACCCACAAAAGCTCCTTCTTGCATGATCTACCTCCATGTAAGGATGCAATGAAATGCCTGTTGACATGAGGTATCTGCATGAGGCGTGATGACCTGAGGAGTGGCTTACAGACAGGTATGCTCTGGGAGGAACATTTTAGCCTCCTATCCAGATATATCCTGGCTTCCCCTTTAGCAATTAAACACAGATAAACCTATTATTCTTCACATAATTTCCAAGGACTAAGGAACATTTGTGATCTCAACTCTTTTCAGATTTTATAAGAGTAGGTGCTCCTGCAAAACAAGCCATTTGTTTCTTTAGGAAGATAATTAGCTGGGAAAAAATGCTTAACGTGATAGCTAGTGCAGAAACTGTTCTATCACCCTGCTACTCAGATTTCACATTTTAAAAATCTTGACGTCTCTGTAAATCAATGAACTATTTTTGTTTATTTACCTGATCATAAGCTGGTGAAACTGAATATATTTATAAATGCTGATGTCTGCTGTATTAAGAACAGCAAGTTCAGTACAAAGCACACCTGAGCCCCCTGAATTTTGTCAGATATTTATGTCATTTCATTATCTAAGTTTCCAGATTATTTCACCTCAGTTTCAGTTTCTTAATGAAAAACAGTCATTTCTCCTGCTGTTTTGATTTAGTATTTTACTGAATTTCATCCTTATTTATTTGTAAGATAAAATCCCTGCTCTGTTACATCTCCTCTCAATTCTTTAGAGAATTTTTTTCAAAAGGTTATGCCAATTCTGCTGTCTATACAGATGAAGAATTTAACAATTGATGGACCTGAACTAGGACATCACATTGTTGATTCTTTATATTTTAAATCCATGGAGATGCAGTGTATATTTTGATCAAAATTATCCAGAATTAAACATAGATTTATGTAATGATTACATAATTTTATGTTATTCTTCCCCTTAGCTATAAAAGCAAAGTTAAAACAAAAGAAAAATTATTCCTGGGGAATCAGCATGATTCATATATTCTAAGTTTATTTTCAAGAAATAAATTGATGTTTTGGGTCAATTTTATACAAGCAGCCTGTTGTTCATTCCAGTGAAGATTTAAGCCTGGGAAAATGACTGGAACTAGACAACAGCTTCCCCTTGGCACAGCCAAACTATTTGAATTATTGAGTAGAGTAGGAAGGTGCTGGATTGCTTCAGTTTCTTGTTGCTGGTGGAAGATCACTTGGATACAAAGCAGTGTCTGTAGCTGGTGCCAAGATTCTGTGACAATTTAGAGTGAAATCCCTGTCTCAGGGAATTTCAGGACAGGGTAAAGACATTTTGAAAGAAGGGCCTGTCCACTCCTTTTAAAGGTCTGGTTTCTAGGATTAGCTTTTTTGTCTTCTTGCTGACACTTGTACACATACTCTCCTCTAACACTGACGCGTACACACGGAAACCTGCACATATGTTCATGTGGCAGAACTTCCTCAATTCAATATTGAACTGCAGCACATCTAGATACAAAGATTTCTATGAGGGCAATTTCATTTCTTGATGTGGGTTAACTCCCTGCCCAAAGCATTATTTTTATTATTTCTTTAACAGTCTGGGCTAGCTCCAAGCCCTGTGTCCCACAAGCTTTGAGGCTTTCTCTACCTTACCTTAGTATCTTTCCATAAAAAAGGGAATCTGCCAGCATCCAGCTACAGCATGTTGTTAGCAGTTCTCAATTCCTCCTTCTACAAGATTCCTGCAGCTGATAGCTTCTCTACCTCCTGCTTTGAGTTTTATTCCAGCCAGCCCACGCTGCACCCAGCATGACATAAGATGTTGCAGCAGTCCTCTTGTTTCTCTACTGTAAAAATTCTTCACCTTCTCTGCTTTCTGACAATTTGCCCTTGCTCTGACTCCTGCCTTCTCATACTACGATGTCACAGCCTGCCAAAGATGGTGTGCCAAGAAAGGGGAGCACATCTGCTTCCATATCCTGGCTAGGTCAGCAGAAAGAGAATCCATTAAATAAAACTTATTTTTGGAGATTCTACCTTTCATGATCCAATATAATCAAGTCAACTAGTGAAATAATCCCTAAACTGGCTATTTTTCCTTCAGTGTTTGAAGCCATAACACAAGTTAGTTCTCAGTTCTTCCTGATATGGATTGAAAAAACACTAACTAAAAAAATCTAAGGCACTTTAGAATTGAATTTATATTATCTCTAACTGATTAAAAAAGTACAGCTGGATTTTGAAGCACTAATAAGGTTTAACAAGTCTTATTATCAGGAGCAAGACTCAGCGTATGGAATAGAAGATTTTACCCAAGCAGCCTTTTATTTCCACCAACAGAGTTAGATCAAGTCCTAATACTCCAGAAAATGCTACCCTTTGCCTTTATACAGTAATAAAGACTTGATGGGTTTTTTCATATGGAGTTCATATCAGCTGAGTAAGAGGCAGCTGGGGTTTGTATGGTAATAAGAGTTAGAATTCATTGCCATGGGTAGGCAAATGAAAACAATAAATTATAAAGCCGAATAAAATTGTCAAGATGAATTTTTGAAAACTCAGTGATTTTTCAAAAAAGTTTTCTGTACCTTTCACAGTGATTAGATGTGACTGGTACAGAAAAAACAACTGGCAGAAAATAAAAGTACTAATTGTGAGTGCCTGGGCAGCTACACAAATTAACAATAAATTTGTGTTCACTGAACAGTAAAGAAATACAGACTGTCCTGAGGGGAGAATGAAGTCTCACTGCACAGTACAAAACTTCAGGTTAGGGAGAGTGTTCCAACACTTAGAGGAGAAAGCTTGCTGAAGCACCTGTAAAGACAAACCCTGGAAAACCATTGGCAACCTTCATGTTTGAGCTTCATATTTTAGCTAGTTTTGATTTTGATTATTTATTAGTCTGAGTGATCACATTGAATCAAAAGACACACAGCACCATACTTAATTTATTTCTCCTGCACCTCTGCTCTTACAGCTTCTCAGCAAGTCTGGTAACCCTACTTTGAGTCATGTTCCCCTGCAAAGGCCTCTAAGATGAGGTAAGCAGGGAATGTTCAAGAAACCGGTGTTCAGGTATGGGAAAACATCGATTCAAAGGAAGCATCCTCTGCTACCTGTGCTCTGCCTGCATCGCAGGATGAGGTTGTGTCTACTGAATTGCATGGCGCAGCTTTGCATGCAGCAGTGTCACAGGATTTAACTTGAAATGATACCATTTTATAGCACAGAAGTTAATCTGATACAGTACACAGATTTTTGCCTTTACTATTTTGTAACTTAATGACCACTGTAACTTAATTCACCTGACACCCCGTGCCTTGACTATTGACAGCAATGAGATTAGCATTGTCTCTCAAAATGTGGCTCCAGGATAGGGAAGAATCATGTTAAATTTCTTAGGAACTGTTTTCCACTGAGCTCTCACAGAGGGGCTGAATAAGCCAGCCACTAACTAATGAGGGTTTTGACACAGTTGTTCTTTCAGAGATTCATAATTACCTACCAAAAATCTTTCATTCCACTGACTTAAGCAGTTAGTAATTTCTGTACACGTGGTACTCAGTCATGTGGCCTTGCTGCATCTATTCCCACTGACTGTGTGACCAATCCCTCACCAAACAATTTCCAGAAGCAGAAACAATTTGGCAGTGGAACCTACTTACATGGAGTAATGTTGCTTTGGGCTTATTTTTGAGGATGAATTTAGAAGTGCATCCATTCTTTTGGATGAAAGATTTCTGCCAGTAAGGTTTAAGATGGCGTTAAGGTGGCCTCCAAGAAAGCAAGCATTTAGATAGTTGAAATGGGTGGGATGGACTGTGTATGGAAAAATAAATGAATATATAACAAAATTACCTAGGCTTAAGGTGTTTATTCTAGAGCCCATAGACACATGCACTAATAGCTCATGGGTATTTCTCTGTCGGTTTATACACATATGTGAGAAGCACTAAAATAGACCTTCATGATTAATACAGGGATAAGGATCATAGGCAAATTCATAAAATGCAGACCACAGTTTTTCTAGTTATATCTAGGAACTTAAGTATCTTCCTTAAATTCAGTGACAGAGTCTCTTTTTCTAGTCAGTGGTAAACACCTGAGAAACATTTGGCCCACAGATGGATCCAGTTATCTTCTGGAGAAACTTGATCCACTTTTCACTGAAGATTCTGTCAATTATATAAGAAGTCCAGGGTGACCATGCTCCTGGAAACCTCAATTCAATACCTAAAATTTGTCAGAGTAAAATGGCCCCAGGAAAATGGTTTCAAAAGCTTCAAATGCACCAGGCTGTGCTGTAATTCAGTTACCAGACTTCCAAATTAGTCAGGAAATGTGATCAAAGCACCACATTAAGGCACTATTAAGAGGAATACACTTTGATCATGACTAATGAGGTGCAAAAGCAAAAAAAAAAAAAAAAAGAAAAAATTTCTGTGGAATAAAAAGATAATTAAATGTAAGAACTAATCTGCCTCCATACTGTCCTATTGACAGGGCAGAGGTTAATATCAGTGCATATTTGGGCAGACATTATTATCTAATTCACTAACCAGCTCTTTTCATGAAAACTGAGGCTACTTGTGCTGAGAGTAAAAAGCATTAAACATAAAAATATTAGGTTATAAATGGGTGGCTCTAATGTATTTTTTTCCATACCATTTCAGGACTCAAGTATCAAGTCTAAATTCCAGTGTCTGGAAAAATTGGTGAGGCTGTGCTAGTGGATGAAAATACTAGAACTAACCAAATATTGAATAGATTGATTAAGCTTTGTGTCTCTCTCTGTGAGAGATTAAGTGAAAGCTCCATTTATTGACAGAAAAGCAGAAAAGCATGACTTTTTTTTTCTACTAAAAGAAAGGATACTTTTAATTTTTAGATTTATCATTCATTTGCCAGATACTACAGGGCCTTTGGTTTATTGATAAGGAATCTGATATTGGTGTTGTTTGTACTGCAAAAAAGCATAGCCATGCTACTGGGCATGAAGGAGGCCTCTGTGCTCCATGCTCTGCTGATCCAGCACAATAAATATGTGTGATAATAAAGCTAGATTTAAAGTGAATTTAAAAGCTGTGAATTTATCATCATTTATCTTCAGCTTTTATTGATCTAAAAAGGCTGTGCTACCAAAAAAAGGAAAAATAAAATGTCTTATAAGTAATGTGAATCAATACTTCTGAAGTACTGTCACAACTGTTGGTAGTATGAAAAATACTAAATGTAACAAGAACAGTGCTCAGGGTCTTAGATGAAATTTCAGCCAAGCTGCAGGAGCTGGTTGGGATACACATTTTTATAAGCAGTGCAGCAAACTTTATACTCTGTTTCTCTACCATCAGCTACATCTAGCAGCAACAAGGTAGTATAAATAATATATTACCCAATGAATAGCATATAAGTAAGTTGCATAAGTGTGCTATACTATCTTGAGTAGGTATGGTATAGTACACCTAAATATAGTGGGATATAGTATGAATATATTATTATCCTGTATCATATAATTATATAGTAGATACATTATTATATGGTATTAATAAAATTTTATTATAACACACACTATAAAATCCAGATTCACTAAGATTTATGTCACTTTTTAGTAATATGCATAAGTTAATCTAAAATACTGTGGAGTCTATAAACTTAATATGATACACTGACCACTTCTTTATTGAATTAGTACATTTATATTTTTAAAATCCAAAGATCTGGGTAAGAACTATCCTTTTTATATTGTGACCACTATAGCTAGGAAAATTGTAAAGTTTGTTGCATAGTTAGAACTCAGTTTATACCACCTATGAATGTTGTCTGCGACATTATTTTCTTCTGTCTTTTCTCATTGATGAATAATGGCCCTTATATTAAAATAAAAGATAACAAAACCAAACATGTTTGTAAGCGTGGTAAATGGAAATGCTTTTAAAGTATGAATTAGAATTACCCTGTAGAACATATGGCCAAAATGGAAGAATTGATAGCTAGATACTCCTGTAGGTAACTGTGGAATCAATAGTGCCCTTCTCAGTATTAAGAATCAGGAGAGGCACATCACATCTCCTGCTTTCCTCCTCTCCTGCACCTCAGAAAGAAAGGGTGATAAACCCAGTCTGGGGATGCTCTCTGACTTTTGTTAACAAAGAGGTTCTTCAGGCTGGAGGCATTATCCTTATATTTGTATTCACTCACTTTGAAGAGTCGCTGTGTGTACAGTTACTCTCACTCTTAATCAGAGATTGGAATCTTTCTGAAATCTGAGTTAGGCCAAAAAGTCTCTCTTCTTACCTGCATTTGTATTATTGAAGCTGTATTAGCTTCTCTTCATTGCTCAATGTTCCCTTTGGTTACCCATAGGTAGTACACTGTTCTTATCCTTTTACATGGGCTCCAGCAGCTTAAATGTACACCTTTAGTCCTGAAACTGTCTCTGTTTTAAGCTGCTGTAATTATCAAATGGAAAAGAAAGATTATTTATTGAAATGCTGGGCTTTTTGGTAAGGCAATAAATAAAACATCAAAATTACTGAATTAATTGACTAAAGCAGCAGCTGGTTCCGAGGCCAAGTTATCAATGGATTCCTCACTTCTTATTAAAATGTGTTGTGGAGCAGATTTTTTCAAAAGAAAACAAGTAAAAACCAATTAATATTTGTATATAATGCTGATCAACATGTTTAATAACTGTTGCTAGCATTTCCATGAGCAATTTTGTTTTTCAGTATTTCTAAATTAATAAATTTCTCTTTGGCCGTGTAATTTATGATTGACAGATGGTGGCTGTGCAATGTGTTTTGGAACAAATGCAGATGACAGACTGTAGGTGGGTAGTGTATTGAGCTGGCCAATCCCAGCATTCTGTCCACGTGTGAATAGTACAGTTTATTAGGTAAAATTTTGTCTCTATTCTATCATAGAAAATACAATTAAATACTCTGAGTACAGAAATTTTAAAAAAGGACCAGTTCTTCAGATGGTGTAAACTGTGTCCACTTGCCTGACCAAGCATGGAGCTAACAGAAACATGTTGATTTAGATAACTGACGATGTCAGTTATCTAAATCAGAAGTCACAGAAAGATAGAAAGAAACTCCATTGCATTTGTAAAGATTTAGCACTTTGTCTTCTCCATACAGAATGAATGTGATGTTCTATTGGTTTTATCCATCAGCTTCAGAAAAATGGTATCCTCTGACTAGGCTCTGCAAGATGCTCTCATAACATGAGTAAAAAAATCTGGATTTTTATTGCAAGAGCACCAACAGGCCATCAGAAAGTAAAAAATATGCTGTAGAGCATTTGAAACTTTGGGGGAAAAAGTTATCCTAAGTTCTGCTTCAGATCAGGAGCCAAAATGAAGATATTTTTTCACAAACCCCTACAGAAGGCTTCATTGTACTCAAAGATGAGTAAAGTTTTAGAAAAAACAGGGACAAAATTTTAAGGTATTCTAATTTATGCAAATCTGATTTCGAAGATACAAACAGCAAAAATGTGCATTTTTGCTGATAATTCTCATCCTACTCAAACTACAGTCTACCTGTCCATAACAGGGTTGTCTGCCTCATAAGATCCAAAAGCTCCATCAGTCCTGTTCAGCTGCCCCATCTGACCAATGCATGCTGTAAGGGGCAGAAGGCAGGTTCTGTAAGGATCTGGGTGAAATAAGGGCTACCAGACTATGATCTCAAGATGCAGCTGAGCCAGTTTTGTTAAACGCAATGATCTCATGGGTTCTAAGTTGCTGAAGATGGTTTTGGTCTTGATTCCTTCCGAAGGCCTTGGCTTTTCTGATATGCTGAGAGGTCAGGAAAAGGTGGCAGTTATGAATAGAATCTTTGTGAAGAGAAGGAGCAGAAAGAGAAGTGCTCTTCAAAAGCTGGGAGCAGGAAATGGCTGTGAAAAGGAATGTGGTCACCAAGGTACCATGGAAGAAATTGTGGCAAGTTGATAAGGAGACTGTCCAGGCAGGAATTGTGCTGAATGCAGAAGACATAAAGCCAGTTGTAAAATTAGTGTGTTCCTTGTTGGGAATGTGCTAAGCTGGTAGAAGGGCAAAGGGCAGGAGAAACATACATTTTCTAGCACTTAGAGCAGATTGGGAAGAAAAATGGGAAGGTGTCTGAATACTTCTAAGTCAGCAGGTGGAGAAAATTAAGCAAGCATAGAACTGAAAGGTAAGAAATTTTCCCTTCATTTAAGTTAATTTTGAAAGCAGACTGTTGTTCAGGGCACCAGAAAATGCTTAACAGCAAAGGAGGAAATATAAAAAATTTTAAGGCAGGAATTGGCAAGAAAAATGGGACCTGAATTTCTAGAGACACTTTTCTTGGGTCCCAGGTCATTTAACTATAGAAAGAACCTGGGAGATGAGTTCTGTAATTAACAGGCATAAGGTGGAATTGGCTGCTGTAGATGAAAACTGATGTGAGACCTAAAAGTAAGATGCTACCTGGAATCAGTTTTACTGTGCCAAGTGGGTCCATTGACAGATGACACTTATTAATTGATAGATGACTCTTATTAAAATCCATCCCTGTTTAGCTCATGTGTGAGATGAACTCTGGGAGACAGAGGCCAAATAAGGGAGCAGCTGAGGGGCTGAAGACCATCTGGCAAGGAATGAAGGAAAAAACGTGTTGCATTGCAGGAGTTGGCCTGTTTTTGAAAAAGACTTTTAGAAGTATGTGTTCAATAGCTAGCCAGGTTCTCTATGGGTTGTGAGGTCTCGAGCAACCTATTGTGCTACTTCCCTACTGATCCTGAGAGATGAAACCGGGTAGTAAATGGCTTGTGAGTAGTTGGAGGATGATGAAAAACTCTAGGCATTTGGAATACAGTCTATCTGGAACTCATCATATGCCATGAGGTTCTGAGGTGTACTACTGCCACATGGTGTTCTGAAAATGTGGCTGCCACACACAGTGAAAGAATTGAAAAATGTCCCCATTTGATGTTGTTTGCAGTGAACAATCTCTCAGCATGCATCTCTATAACTGGGGCACAATCTGACCATGATGAATGTCAATGTTTTAGCTTTTTTTCATTCCAAACGAAATCTTGTGATTTGCTTCTCCTCTTGTACAATTAGATCAAGGCTATCACGTAGTTTACTGAGTTCATCAAGTTCACCACATACATAAGAAATTGACATGGTTCTTCCTTCTTTCAGTCAAATACAAAATGTCCAGGAAATATGGCTGAAAGCAATTACATTAATGGCAAAATAAGTTTCATAATTGTTTAATTTTTCTGATTTTAACAATAATCTAACTTTTTCTAAAAAGCACTGAAGCTTTAATAGATTAAATAATCTGTGGCAGGCATCTCTTAACTTTGAATTTACAACCACTTGCAATGACCCCAGCATTTGAAAGAATCTTTGTGTTGCAGCTGCAAAATACCATGGTTGATCCTTTCATTTGGAGATGTATTGAATAGAAACTTATGCCTAGAGAACAAGCAGGGCACATCTTGTTTAGGTATTGATGTTATCATTGAAATTACCATGGCAATTCTCCAGGACATGATGTAGGTAGAGAGGTGTGACTTGCTATGTTTACCAATATCTGAGCTTAGTTAGCTCTTGAGATGTCTCTGTAAAGAATATCATGGATGTGTCTGTCTCAGTGAATTGATATTATGCAAATATTAAGTAATTTCAGTAATGTCTTTTTTTGTCTTTAAATATCACAATGTTAGGAAGACAAAAATATTTACTGGGGCACTGAATAAGAAAGCTTTTATTTGAACAGTGCTTGTCTGAAATTTCATAAAGCTATGAAGGGGAGAAAAAAAATCTGCGTATCACTGTCACATACATAGACAATGAAAGGGAATGAAAACCACAGGTGAGAGAAGCTAACTGCAAAAGAATGGGTGGGTAGAAACCAAAAGGATGAGATTGGGAGTAATTACAAGCTCAATGATTAAGCTTTTTAAGCACAAATGGGGAATTGACACACTTTCAGAACAGCAAACTACAATGTTGTAACTGTACTATGGGGGGAAGGAGACAGTTCTGATCAGGACACTCAGGTGTTTTTTGCCTCAAAGGAAAGTCATAATATTTTTGGATAGTTATGTAAAGAAAGACAACAATCATATTTGTTTTAAAAATGTGTTTCTAGAAATGTGTACGTTTGTGAAGAGCTTAATGGACAGCAATAGGGGAACTCAATTTTTTGTGAGATTTCATTAATAACGTGCTTCATGTTGAGAAGGAGAGAGGAAATACAAAGGTTTGGAAGCATGTGGAGAAGTTATTAAAGTTCACTTTTATGCTAAAGAAAAAAGATATTAAAATATGTATCTAAAATTAATGTCTGTTCAGACCCAAGTCTTTAGGAGAGATCTAGTGGTAGTTACACAGATAGACATTAGAGGAAAGAACTGGCATTTCCCTCAAGTGTAGAGAATGACCATTGGCATTTCAGGAGTAGTAATTATCCTGAGTTCTGCTGGATAAAATTGCTGTGGAATGAGCCTCTTCTAATGAGCTGAAGTTACCCATTTTACCTGATGACTTCTTTTATCTGATTTTATGCCTTGTTTAGAAGTCTGCCCCTTCCCTGCTGTACCTTGCTACATCTAATATTAGATTTGTAGTACTGTACCTTGGTGTCATCAATGCTGTGAGTGAATACATAGCTGGAATTTGGAGTAAGGTCAGTTGTTCATTTTGACCAAATGAGTTGTGTGAGCTCCATACTCATTGTAGTTCTTTGAATCCCAGACCACACGTAGAGGTAAGCTCTTCTGTAACTACCAATCTGCAGACTCAACCTGGGATATGGCAACTATGCCATGATTTTCTTTCCCCTCCCTCCGTCTTTATCAGCTGACACAGAGTCTGCAAGGCAAGCTGATCTTATGATCCATGCTTGTGGATAACTAGAAAAATATCTCTGAAATGTGTTTCAAGAAATTTCTCTTTATGAGAGAACTTGCACTCCACTTGCCCTTTTTTGACCATAATGGCTTCAAAAAATGGTTGTTTAAAATGTCAAAGAAAATCACTGCACAAAAATAAAAGGTTTTTTGGGTACAAAAGTGCTACTTCAGAAAGTTCCATTCAAAATCAATTTGAATACTAAGGAATTCAAGGAAGATTATATAGAATAGAAGGATTTGACACTTTAAATTGAGTACTCACTAGACAACTTCTAAAGTAAATCAACTTGACAGGCACGTTAAAAAAAGAAAAATAACTAATGCTTGCGTATTAATGAGGAGCATATTAGAATATTTTTTTCTAGAAAATAGAGTATTTCTACTAGAAAACAAATAGCTGTGAGAGAGATAACAGCTGGTATGGGAATTGGTAAGATGCTTATCTCAATTTACAGATGCTGGCTAATGGCTCCTTGTGGAATGTGTGAATGAGTATACCTAAAGGGTCATAAACCTCATGAAATTCCCCAAATACTCAATAGTGAAAGGAGAAATCATGCCTATTTTTCAAGAAAAGCTGTTTTGCTGTTCCTTAATGTTAGGAGAATTTCTATCATGTAGGCTGAACAGCTTGGGTATGATATTCCTGCTTCTGGTCCTGCCAGTTGACTGAAGTTCACCACAGTCTCTCAAAAAGACTTTGAGGTCAGGTCACTTAAATCTTTATATATGAACTTAACTGTTGGATTCAATAAAAAAATGCTAAGGATAAGATGGAGCTGATCATCAGAACAAGCCGTGATGCAAACAGTATGTAATGGTGCAACAAAACTACTTGTTTATCTAATTACAAGAAAAGGTTGCTTGTCACTCACCTGCTGTAAAGAAATTAATATCACCCGTGTGGGTGTTTTTATAGTTACTGAATGTATCCAGATGTGGAAACCTCCATTTTTCTTGACAGCCTTTGGGAAATATTACTTCAACAAGAAGTGTTGGAAGGGACTTAATGCTCTTGACAGTTACGTTACCGATCAAATGTTCACTGAAGTGAACTGTGGAAAGATTTAATTAATTTTATGATGTCTTGAACCAGCTCTGAGACTTTTCTTTTGCATATTAGACTTCTCAAACCAGGAGCCAAACAAGGCATTTGAACTACAGGTACCAACATATCATGAGTGTCTGACGGAAATGCCTCCAGCATCACACAACTAAACACAGCTTTGATAATCATCTGCTTTTCTGGCAGCTCAGCTACTTTTTATAGATGACAGAAGACACCCTGTATCTAAATCGGCATGCTTAGGAAGTGCCCAAATGTTTTCTGTGCTTTATTTCTCCCTGATCATGGATATCCTTTCCTTAGACATCTTATTCAGGTTGTGGATTGAGCTAGAAATCTTAGTTCTAAACTTGACACTGATGCATGACCCTAGACACTTCAAAAGGCTAATTACTTCTGAGAATTATCCCAAGTGCCTTGTGCAGTAATCGAACAGGAACACTGTGCTGATACTGTAAATGGAGCAAAGGTCTCCTGAGTCTGAGTCTTAACTGGAAGAACTTTTCTGTTGATAGGGGGAACTCTGCACTTGAACATATAACTGATGGCTTTATGATGACTTTCACTTAATCAAAACCAATCTGTCATTGGAGTTTTTTAATCATAAAGGTCAAAAGCTTTTCATATGCTTTCTATTATTATTTCAGTCTCTAACAGAATTTATTATTGAATATGTGTCTTTTACAGAATGAAATATGCACCACAAATTATATTTGACAATTCTTCATATATTTCTGAATAAAACAACAAATCTTAGATCTGGTATAGGAGGAGTATATGGCAGACCTAAACAAAAAGTCTGCTAGAGAAAGACAAATTAGCCAGACAGAAAGAAAGGGAGGACAGACAATATACTATGAAAATATACTCTGTCTCCATTATTTAAATGTTTTCATGTAATTACAGGATGTACTGTACATGTGTTTTTACACATCATCAGCCCAAGTGGATGGCAGGTACATAAAATATTTCAAATTAGTCATGAGGCTCTGTTCTCCCTTCCTTGTGATGTCTGAATGTGTTGACAGAATTCTAAATTACAATCTCTGTTTCGAGGTGACTACATTTGAAACATCACACCAGTTTATAAATCTCAAATTGCAGAGACCCAATTTATCCCTACCCATCTTTGCTTCTTACTCTGTTTCACCTCCTTTTTCTTCTATATTTAGGACTGGAAACAAACAAAAATTTTACCTTTTTAATCTAACTTATGTAGTTGATTTGGTATTTGTGAAAACAAGAAGGTAACCTGCTTTTTAGAAAATATGCTGGACATGGTATGTAATAGATCACATACCTGAAATGTTATTTTCATTGCTTTGTGCATCAATGTGTTTATTTTTTAAGCCAGGAAATCACAGTACAAACTTTCATATAGTGATGAAAAATTTGAAGTAGATTGAAGTAAATCAGTGGTTTGCATGTTAAAGCACAGGCACTATAACAAATCAGGAATGGTGAAGACCCATACCACTTAGCTGTGTACTTCCATGATAGGGCTGGGGGTTTGGCTACCTTAACTCAGTGGGAGATGTTTCCTTTCTCTCTGAGTCTTGAGACACTTGCATCACAGAGCAAGCTGATGGATAACCCAGAGTTTCAGAAAAGCTTGATTAGCTTTGGGAACATTGAGGAATGCTTCCCCATCCCACCCACTCTGGTTCTGCTCAGTGCTGCAGATTTCCTTTCATGTACTCACAGATAAGTTATTCACAGCAGTGTCTGTTCACTTCACCAGAGGAGAGGATAGCTACACCCCCATTTTCAGCTGATTCACCAAGGAATGAAAAACACAGAGATCATTCCGAAGTGATCCAAAGAGAGCAGATGTTTACCAATAGGATGGGAAATGCTGGATAGGTAGAGTCAGGACTACTTTGGGTACTGGAGCTGCAGAATGGAATTTGGGTGAGGAAGAACAGGTTGGAAGAGATACCACCATGCCTTGGAAATGTGTCCAGTGTTAGCTGCAGTGTCTCTGCTAAGAGTCTTTTCAATGAAGAGCAGCATGTACAGCATCCTTTCAGGTAACAACCTAACAGATGGCAAATCAAAGACCTGTATGAAGGGGCAGACACAGCACAAGAGGTGTGGGAATGAACTGGGAGAAACCAGGCAAGCAAGCAAGTGTCCTTTTTGTTAATGGAACTACAGATTTCAAAGCACAGTGGAATAGCTGATTTGGTATAATCAAATTATTTATGTGCTTGGAGATGTGATTTTTTGCAGGCATGAATAGGAAGCTGCTTTGGCAGATCTGGTTGCTTACTGAGAACTCCTTAATTCTCTTTGTGAGAACTAACATTGTTTTTGCATCTTTGTCAGTCTTTATGTACCATGTTACTGTAGATGTCTGATTCAGCAAGAGGAGGGACAGGGAGGGTGTAAAGGTTTGCTGGGGTGTTATGTGCCTTAGATCAAGCAGAACAGAACTTGCTCCTTTGGCAAGCAGTTCTTCTGCAGAAGTGCAGATAAATACCAGATGGGGACTTACTTTTTTGGCTCACATTTTTTGTTTTGAAATGTGTTGAAACATTTTATGAGAAGGACATGGTGCCATCCAGAATTTCTGTCAGTCTTGCCTCATTTTCTTGACTGGGTATGTGCCTTAGCTATAGATCTACCCAGGAAATTTTGTGGGTTTAATACCCATTTCTCAGCTTTAGTACATAAACTGGAGAATGGAGTGCTGCTTCTTGCTCTTGAGGTTATCACTTTTCTGCAGAGTGATAGATATGTCCATACAGAAAATTGATACATGATCTATTGTTTAAATCTGAAAATGTCCCTTAGGGCTGGGGACACCTGCATTAATTTAGGAAATTCTGAGTGTCCTGCTCCTTCATTACTGCAATTGTCTGAACCATTCTGTGGTGGCTTGTTACAGAAAGTTTGATCAGCTTTACTGTATTCTTCCGATATATTATCACAAATACTCAATTTGTGCCTACCTCCAACCATACAAATCCTAAATTAACACATAAAAAAACTGGGTAAAGGCACCCAAGTTGAGCCATTGTGTTGCTGATGTACAGTATTTTTCAGAAAAACTTAATGGTGCAGTTGTGAGGATTTCTGAGGTAATGAAACTCACATGAGAGTAAACTATTGAAATGCAAAATCCTTATCAGCTTTCTCAAAGCTGTAATAACTGGCTCTTCTCTTGAATATCACTTCTGACCTTCCCAACACTGACAATAGTAAGGGAATTTTGTGGCTAGGCTCACTGAAATTTCCTTAAAAAAAGGAGTAAAATAAATGGACAGCCAAGAACACTCACCTATTGCTTGCTGTATATTTTACAGTCCATCCTGATTCCTTATCCAGTGTTTGCTTGTTTGCAGATCTGTTGACCTTCTTCACCTGTTCACAAATCACTTGCATTGTTTTCTGGGTGTGGAGGAGAGAAAAATGGAGAGATATTGGAAAAAATGGGGAAGAGAGGTAGAGAACTAATGAACTTTTTGTTTCTAATTCTTCTCTGTTCACTTAGCTTTCTTGGTATTTTTTGGACTCTTGCACTGCTTTTTTTTTCCCCCATGATAAAGAGTTTGGTAACTTAAAAAAAAAAAAAAAAAAAAAAATACAGCTTTGAGAAAGGCCCACTGATGAGGACTTATTTTGGTCGCTACAGCAACAGCAGATTTCTCTGCACAGAAAATTCTTCTCAAAATCTAGAGAGCTTGCAACAAGAACAAAACAACAGATAATTGGTATACAAGTGAACAGAAGATGGCCAGAAAAGATAACTGCCTCTAAGCTTCAAGAAGCAATTCAGAACATTTGTGGCAACTTTTGAGGCATGGAACCTGAAATGTAAACATGTTTGTGGTTTTTCTCATCAGTGGTTTTGATAGAAACTTGCCTGCAAGGTTTTAGGATGTGTTTGCATGGTCCTCAGCTTTGCCACTTGTGCCTCACAGGGCTGGAGCTGGGTACTCCAGCAAGAATCAGCTGAAGCCAGAATGTGTTTGTATCTTTCCCTGTCTTCCACCTTTTAAAGTTAAGGCATTCAAGATCAGAATAGGATTTAATGTCACTTATTTTAGAGGTCACATGTTCCTGAGCTGGTGCCCTGGTGTGGTTCCTCCAGTGCTTTTCTCCTGCCTTTATCACAGGAAGCCACCATCAGATGCTTCCCGTAACTTTCTCAAACACAGATACTGATACTGCAAACAGATTAACAACTGTCCACTGTTGTCCATTAATGCATAACTCTGGGTGCTGCTGTACTCAAATTATGTTCAGTTAATTTCGTCTTGTGAAGCTTTCTTTTAGAATTTATATCTGCTGCCTCTGTTTCATTGAATATCTGTATAATATAGGAAAAAAACTGTAAAACTGTTCATTCCAAATCATGTTATGAATAATTTAATATATCTCCTACATGCCAGCCTATAAATCTTCTTTTGTCCATAAACCCACAAATTTTGGAAAAAAATAGTATTTTCGTTTCAGTTTATAATGACATATTCTGACCTTCGTAAGAGAAAGCCATTAGGATTAAATTAAAACAAATGTCAGCGTTAGAGCTAGTGAAATTGGCTTATTTTTTCCTCCTTTGGTTTGTGCTACTTAATACAAAAGGGAATTTCTGCTCTTATAAGAAGACTGACAAATCCTGTTGCAAAACTCGCTTAAATAATTTTAAGCACCATATATCCTCTTATCTACCCTCTTCAATTCTGAAAGTAGTAAGCTGGGAAATTCATAGGAAACAACTAGTGTCAAAACCAGCTAAAGTTTTGTCTCTGGCCTCTGAACATTGTGATGCTACCCTTACTGGCTCAACTTAATTACTTTTCCCAGATGATTGTCTCTATTAATGAAGATTTTCCTCATGTGCAACTTATATGCTGAGATAATTGCCTTCAAAAGAGGAAAATTCTTCTCTATTTCATGATAGCTAGAATATGCAATAGTGATCCCAGACTAAGGCATGTAGGAAGAACTCAGTGAGAATTAAACTGAGGAGAGAAAAAGGGGTCAGAAGGAAAATGGTCTGTATCTATATGGATGGCAAAAGCAAAAGGCTTATCAATATAGAGCAAAACTATATTGTAAGGCAGAGATTACTTATACAGAGTAAGCATGCATGATTTCAAACATTCATTTTGGGTATTTGGGTATTTCGGCTTGGGATATGTAATCTCCAATCCAAACATACACATGCCTCTACAAATTAAAAAGAATTTACTGTAATCAAGACTTGCATCATTATTATACATCTCACAGCATACAGCTCTCACCTGTGAACAAATTATTTACAGACAAGATTTACAACAATCAGTACGCAAAGAAAAATGCAGAACTATTATTAATGAAAATAGTAGTCACTGTTCTTACTGTTTGCTAAATGAGAAGCTGAAAGCTAGGGTAAGTTTCCACATGAAAAAACCTTAGCCATGAAAAAGGCATATTGCTCTGAAACAATGTCCTTTCTGGATGGGTGTTTTTGCTTTTATTTTTGGTTTTTGTTTTGTTTTGTTTTGGTGGGGGTTTTTGGTTTGGGTTTTTTTGTTGTTTTTTTTGTTTCTTTTTTGTTGTTTTGTTCGGTTTTTGTTTGTTTTTGTGGTTTTTTAAATTTAATTTTGCTTTTCAAAGTTCAGTACCTTCAGCAGAGGGGAGTTGAGCACATGTTAATCTAGTGTAGCAGGAAAACAGGAGTGTGTGTTTTGCCTTGCTATGGACATGAGGGAATGAATGAGCTCTGCCACATCTGTGTTTTATACAGTCACTCACTGAACAAAAGGACTCCTTTGTGACCAAGATCAGCTTTTGAAGGGAAGAAACAGAATCTTGTGGGATTTGGTCCAGTGTGATAGATTCACTTTTGGAGGTTCCTGGAGGATGAGTTAGCTAAGAATACAGGGGGAAATGTCTCGTCTGTGTGGATCACAATGAGGTGTAGGTCTGCCACTATTGAAAAATATTTGGGAGTTTTGGTTTTGTACTACATGCAGTGCTGCCATGGTTGCAAAACTGAGATTTGATTGCTCAGAGACTAAGTGGTAAATGATTAAAATAGTCACACATTATCTTCAAGGAACCAAGTTCATTTTTGGAACTGTATTATCAAATGCTGCCTCTATAGAAGTGTTAAGAGAGACACACTAAGCAGCAAGCAGGATTAGTACTTATTTATGCATGGATTTAATCCATACCTTACTTCAAATAATATTTCCTGCTCTAGTGTATTCTGCAGGCACAGCAACTATAAATTGCAAATAGCAAAGGCACAATGGTATCTTTATGGTATCTTTAATAAAGTTTAATGGTTAACAAAAGATAATGTCATAAAACAATCTTATCACTTTCCAAATGGAACTGATTTTCCCATATGTGATCTCTAAATAGTATTTGGAATCCATAGAAATGATAAAATGTTTAATCAGATTACAGTATAAATATCTATTGCCTTTCCTTAGAGATTTTTTTAAATTACAACATATGCTCTGTTAATCAAGCTCCTTGTTGCTGAGAACAGGAGTCACTGCCCTCTCAGGAATGGATTTCTGTGCCCATTTAATGCAGGAAATGACAATGTACACTAATCTTACTATATTGGTAGAGAGCATGTGACTTCATGCTTTTACTTTCTAAAACTCAAATTTTCCAAAAGAAATTAACTGTCTTATTCAGGCTTGTGGAATTCCTGTGCAAGGGATGCAACTAAATCTGCAAATGAAATCAATGGATGTTCACAGTTCTACAAGATACCAGCCATGGTGAAACTATTTCATACCCAGCTCATCACACATAATTTTGAGCACGTCTCAAAATACAGTAACAGTGAGAGACATCTAATACCCCTTGGAAGCAAGAGTTTGAAAGAGTTTCCCAATCTGGGCACAACAGAGTATTCAGTTTTCCTTCTGATAGCCCACAAAATGTATTAAACAGGAAAGACACATTTCTTGGCCAGGTTAGGACTGACTGAGAATGTCACAAACTCTAAAGCTGTCATCATTTAAATACATCAGATGAAACATCTGTAGGATGTGCCAGCTTATATGCTATTTCTTTCTACCCATTCCTCAAAATCCTATGTCTGGCCTGTCAGTTTTATGTTCAAATTGTGTTGTATATTCAGCTGGAAAAATAGTATTCAAGAATAATTGGGGAAATGCTGCTTTTAATCTTTAAATTAAACAACCAATAGAACTTAAGCTGCAACAGAAGAAACAATTACTGAATAAAGGTTTTCTAATATTCCTCTTATTAGATCAGATTATTAATAACAGTGGCTCATTCCTTTTGTAGAAAAATATAACAGCGGCAGGAAATTGATTCTTTTAAATAAACATGAAGTTCTGCCTGACAGCAAAAAAAGATGTGTTTTCTTTTCAGATGACTTTAAATTTATGAATTATATCTATGCTCCACCCTTACCACATTAGTATTAACACCTAGCTATAAACACCACACATATAAATACTTGATGCATTTCAGCCCATAGGAATACACCATCAAATTTTGAAAGCAAATCTTAAGTCATGTTGTATGTATTTAGAGCTGGGATAATAATAGCCAGCCAGCAGGAAAGAAAGATTTAATAAGTTTCGGAGTTAAAACTGAAGAATACAATATAAATTCAGCATTCTGTTCAAGAAAACATTAACATTTTATAGGTCTTTGGTCTTGTTTTCCATTTTATCAATTTAGGCTCCAGGCAGTTCAGGATGTTTGATTTATACCAATTACGTGTGATTGCCTTGTGTACTCCGTAATGCTTGGAACAATAAGGGGATGTAAACATCTCTGTTTCTGAAGCAGTAATAGGTTTCATTTCAAATATGTTCATTATGCAGCATATACTTTGAAAGATAGATAAATCTGATTACTTTTTTGTTTACATTCAACTTACAAGGTAGGACATGGCTTGCCTCTTAGCACTCTGGTTGTGGATTCTTAGCAAGGGAAAAATCAAAGAAAAATAAAGCTCCCACAGATTTTTATTTTTTTTAAATATCAGAGACATAACCCAGTCAATAAAATACTTCATTTATCTGGGAGTGAATGTGTTCGTGTAACAAAAATCCAACGTTAACAATATTGTAAGAATGGACTACGCACCAGGCTAATGCTGCTCCAATGACTTTTCTTCAATTCAATCTGTTCTTCTATTAACTACTAAAGAGGTCAATATTACTTAGATAAAATCTACCTTTATTTTTAATCTTCTTAGTATAAAAAAGGATTTGTATTTTGCTTTTTTTAACGCCAAATCCCCTCTTGACTGGGTCTCCTGAGACTGATTTTTTCTGCTCTGTGAAGAAGCAGACGGGTTTGAGCTGACTTAGGGAGATCAGACTGTTCTTGCTGGTATCTCTACTAATCTTGTTCCCGTAGGTGGTCTCAGTGCCTCCCCAGCTCAATCGTATTCCTTAAACTATTTCCACTCCTTTACACTTCGTGACCATGCACACATTCTCCCCCTCTTTGTAAAAAAATTTTTAAAATAATGCCTCCCGTTATGGTGAAGGCTGGTGCATGCCATGGAAGGGACACACCCATAGCCTGCCTCGCACCTCCTCTGCACAGCAAGGCTTCTAGAGGCAGAGCTGGTGATGGCCACACCCACTGCAGTGCTTGAACCTCAGCTCTGGCCCTTGTGAATGTTCAGGAGAAGTGAAAACCACCTTAAACATCCAAAACTTCTAGAGCTTTCAAGACAGGAAACATGAATACAGCAGTGTCTGAAATCTCTTCCTTTCTCAGGATAGAGGTGCTCAATACAGTTGTCCTCTGAGACATCTCTGTCCTTAGAAATAATTGCTCCTAGAAATAAGTGGAGACTTGCTTTTCTCAAAACCTTTCTGGGTTATGGAGGCAAGGAAAGGACAGCTAAAGGGAGTCTTCTTTTGTTATTTCTTAATGAAGTTTCTCAAGTGCTTTGCCTTGTTTAATTTTCCAGGTCTGCATGTGGGAACAGACTCTTGTCCTTCTCCTTGAGCAGTGCAGGAAATGCCAGGCTTTGAGTGTGAGCCATGATCTGCCTCTGTCAGATAATGTCACTCCGGATTCCCACCCTGGCAGTGTGTGTCACAATGTGCGAGACGAAGCATGGAGATGCTCCTCTTGCTCAGAGCATGCTCATGGAGCAGGGGTGAGCACAATAAGGACCACATTTCACCTGAGCTGTACAGAGTTTCTGGAAGCAGAGCTCACAGAACCCTGGAGGTCTCCTCCTCTGCCCAGAATTGCACTTACAAATGCTTTTAATTATATTGCACTCCCTTGTGTATCTGCTCCTCTGCTCTGGTTGATCTTGGGTTTCTTTTTCTTCAGCCACAGAGAGGGAAGGCTCCCTCTCTGAGCACAGAAGCTTTCTCCTGCCAAGTGGTGTGGATTTGAACTCCTCAGCCTGAAGCAGGGACAGCATTCCTGCTTCCTTACACTCTCTTGTTACAGAGGACATTGCTGCTTCTATCCAAAATATAACAGCCAGAACTGTTTTCTATGTTTTTAATATGTCTTCTCTGTAAATATTATGCATGCTCTGAGAACACACAGTATTTGACATGCCAGCACAATAACACCTACTAATTTGTATGAGTATGGACTGTACAACAGCAAGAACTCCAGAAACTTTTAAATACTGCAGTATTGGTATTGAAGCAGTAGCTGTAAAGAAGAGGATCAGTAAAGGAGAAGAAGGAGTGAGACCATGTATGTACCAATCTCCTCAGATATTTACAAGGGTAGACCATGGATTGAGGGGGGAGGCAAGGACTAGTGAACTTAAGAGAACAGATCAGCACATGGCAACCTCCTGACTCCCTAATAATTTGAGGACTTGCTTTTGCACAAGTCTTATCAATAAATAAAATCTTCTTTTATCATGCTTAACTTCAGGCAATTTGATTTGAAAATATTTTATTTTAACCTAGATTTTCTTTTCAGTACCAGAGGTATAAGGCCTTCGGGACACATCCCCTTGTATATGACTACCAAGTTTATTCTTTGCAGGAACAAAGAATTAACTTTAGAAATTATTAATAGTGACTCATACTATCCCATAGCCACAAAGAAAATGAAATTGATTGAGGAAATAAATACTCAGATTAAGGGTTTATAAGAGCAGCGACCAGGACACAGCCTTTGTCAGTTCGCTTCATTTCAGATAGTTACTTAGCAAAAAGTGCATTGAGACTCTAGCTTGTTTTTCAGAGATTAAGTCAAAATACTTTTATGCAATTCATCAATAGGAATTTTCAAAGGTCAGATTGCCGGCTGGAAAAAAAGTACATCTTTTCTCTGAGCAGAAAAATAGTCCTGTCTAGCTAATCCATTAGTGATTTAAATTCTTTTTGTACTCCACAGCACTTAGGCTGATTTTATTCAGCCTGTGTTTCTAAATGTCTGCAAATATGAAAACAAATGGTGTGGTTTTTTGTAAAGGGAAACTTAGTATTGTAATCATTCACGTTTACCAAAGTGTATCAGCACGGTTCATGACATTCCCCTTTCCTCTCATTCCTCTCTGTTCCACAAACCTACTCAATTACGTAATTTAAATAATCACTAGGTTCATATTAATAATGTACAAGTTTCCCAAAGACTAAATTGTTCTTGTTGAAAATAGTAGGAATAGGTGAATATCAAAATGTCAAACACTTAAAAGTCAAGTGCCCCAAGTGTTGCCTCGGGTGTTGGTGACTGTCACCAACTTCCCACAATGCAGACTGACAGCGCCTACTTCCCTCTTTGGTATCAGTTTTGGGTTTGTTTGCATTTTTTGTAACTGATTTCCATTGACCATTCTCTGTACTGACTGCATGGCAGGGATTGGCAGTGGAAGGATATCTTCACACTTCCTGCAGGGTTCATGTAGGGTGAGATCAGTAGTGCTCTGTTACTGCTGTGTTACTGTTTCTCAACAATTAATTGTGGCTAGTGAAGCTGGTCTGGTCCTCTCTGATTCCTCTGGACCTGGCAGTTTCTGTTAATCCCATCATAAGTCAGGCTGTTGGACAGTTTACTGTGTTAAAATACATGGCATTAGCTTTCAGTTCAACATTTCCTGATTATCAGGCAACTCTTAAAGGCTACTGAATGACATATGCTAAAGATGACTTCTTCACACGTACCAAGAATTTATTGTGTAGGAGTCTTGTGAAAGTAATGAGCAGAACAAGTACTCATTCTGGATCTTTTTCTGTATTTTTGACATAGTTTCTACTTCTTTTTTTCTGAAAATAACATCTGGAGACTGTAGATTTAACTGTTACTCAGTGGTTCATCATCATGACAAGTGTCTGAATTAAATAAAATTAACTTAAGAAGCATTGAAGTGAGTTGCATGACTGAATTTGGCTTAGAAGCCTGACTGTCTAATGTTTAAATTGTGAGAAAGAGATTTTGGTACTGAAAAGTCTTTTGTGTCTAGAAGTGTATCCTGAAAGCTTAAACCTGGAGAACTCTGCATACTGAAATGAGGTCTAGAAAAAGACAAAGGAAAAATGCACTGAATATGAGAACAGAATATTTTACTTTACTGTATCTGTGAGAATGAGGCTGAAATAATTGGAGAGAATAATTTAATGCCAATGTCCTCTGAGACAAACCGGGAAAATGTGACCTGGTTTAGAGACTCAGTTGAAGAGCGAGAGCAGCCACTTGGTTCCGTGACTGCTCTCTGCAGCTCTGCAGTTCCACATCTGACAGCCCAGTGGCACATCTGCTTTGGTGGGCCTCCACCCAACTGCTTTGACCAAAGTGACGAATTTGTGACTCCTTTCCCTCTCTCCATTTCTTGCCAATACCTTAGCTGTGATCATATTTTCTTCCTTGTGATTTCATATTAATTTAAATTAGACAAAGGTGAGTGGTTCAAATCCCACAGGACTACGCAGAAGCATTTGCTGGCACTGTTGGTAAACTGGGAATTTTTAAGGGTGCTTTTGGGAGGCAATGATTTTGGGTTTTGTTTAAATTTGCTTGAACAGAATTTTTTCTCTCAGCTCATGTGACTTGTTGTGTCTGCAATGTCTTCAGCACTACTGCCCCTCAACCAGCCTCAGAGGTCTCAAAGAATGTTTGCCAGTTCATAGAAAACAAGTGTATGATACTGCAGAGGTTTTGCTGTAATCTTGATAAACAAATGGTTCTCTCAACAGCAAAGCTTAAACATGCTTCAGAGGTTTTGAGTCTCATTGGAAAGTATTGGTCCAATAACAATAGGGAAGTTCTGAACAGGTATTCAGATTGTTGGGATATCTCTGGGTTTATCTAGAAGGACAGTCTGTCCTCAGTATCTGCATTAAGTTGTTTGATTTCACCTGTACTCACACAATGCAAAAACCTCCTGAGATATTCATCCCTTTTTAAGTAGATTAAGTCAGAATACTCTCTACAAACTGATACAGGTTAAGGTAGATACCTACCTGAAAGTAATGTGTCCCGAATGGATCTTTTTACTTTCTGCTTTTCTCAAAAAGAAGGGAGGTTTATGATACAGAAAATTGTAAGAGGACTTTAATAGGCTGAGAGTATGAAGACTGAATTTCTTTATCTCTCTCAAGCAAAAAATTGCTTTGGATGTTAGCATGCAATTTTCCTGATATGAAGGCCTGCAGAATATGCACAGGTCATCTCCTTCAAACACCTTCTACACCTCCAGAAAGGGAAAGTGCTTTCCCTGATGCTACCTAACAGCTGATCCTTTGTCACCCATTTGGAAGTGCTGCATTAATTTGAGATAGCTTAGTAAATCATCTAGAAATCTTTAAGTTAGTTTCAAAACTTATTAACTCACTCTTTAGTAAGAGTCAGCCTTGAAAATTGTCTGCCAAAGTGGAAGAGTGTGGCATTGCATGGAGCATTGCTGCAGGGCAGAGCACTGCAATCATGGTAAAACAGCGCTGAGCTGGCACTCCTTAGGCTGGCTCAGAGTCAGGACTTGCCAACTCAAGCCTAGCATCATGCTGATGTAGTCCTGCTGTGTTGGTGTCCCAGACAGCCTCTCTGAACAGTCCTGCCCAGAACATATTACGTGTGTATACCATTGGAGCTAAAACGAACTCAGAAGTCTGAGCACCACATCCCATATACCTCATTTTGTGATGTGGATGTGCCCCATAAGAGTAACTCCCTGTGCTGCATCTTCAAAATGCTGCTCCTTAAAGCAGCTGTCTTCTGAGTCAAATTCTAGTGGACAGAACCCATTTGATCTACTTTTCTCCTTCACAGGTTATCATTTACAGTTTGCCCCTTTCATAAAAGTATCTTTTGATTTTTGGTGTTGAAAAAAGTCTATAAAATAATTTGGTATTGCCATTTTTATTACCCTGTCAAGTTTTATGAGAACAGTGCTATTTCGTGTGTTTCCATTTATCATCCAGACTTCTTCATGTCCCAGTACTTAAGAGATTATATGCCCAGCTGACTTTATAAAGCAAACCAAATTTTTTATAGCAATGTAGCTAAAATAATGTTTGAGATACACTCAAAAATATTCAGTTTAGAGAATTAGTAAGTGTTCATTCTGTGCATTTAGTCACATGATTCATTGTTACCTCTACAGTGTTTTGAAAGAGTCATGAAGATGACTTTCAGCAATACAAACCACATACCTAACTCTTATCTTCATATTTTAATTAATATACAATTCACATTCTTTCTAAGAACACTTTTAGCTAACATTCCAGAGACTGGATTTGAAATTAATCTGACCTTTATGAGTTTTGAAACAAGGAAAACAATGAAATTGCCTGCAATGCAACTATTTTCTTTAATAGTACTCAGAAACAGAAGTATTAATAACCCAGGTTGCAAAAATAAAGCAAAGGGACAGAATGTTTTTAAGGATCAGTGAGGATAATATTAAATTCTCTGTTCTGCTGCTGCCTCCAGGGTGCTATAGGGTCATTACATCTAGTGCAGAGTACCAAGTGCTGTGCTATAGAAGCCATCAGCAAGATCTTGAGGTATCCTGAAGCAGACATGAACTGCCCTGGAAGAGGCACCCCTATAACATGCCCATTGCAATGACAGGAGGGAAAATATCTGGAGGCATGTCTGGTTCTATGTCAGTCTGTTGAGCCTTCTCAGGCAACCAATAATCCATTGCCATGTGACTTACAGATCACAAAGGGGCTTTAGAGTTGTTACTTGTTGGTCAGCTTGTTTATGGTGAGTTCTAAGAGCTCCTTTTTTAAACAAAATGAGCAGGATATTAATTTCCTTGGAGAATAAGCATCATCATTTGCCTCGGTGAAAAATTACTTCTTCTTCTTCTTCTTCTTCTTCTTCTTCTTCTTCTTCTTCTTCTTCTTCTTCTTCTTCTTCTTCTTCTTTCTCTTCTTCTTGTTATTATTATTATTATTATTATTATTATTATTATTATTATTATTATTATTACTACATGTAAGGTAAAAATTCATATATAGATCTATAATTCAAACCATTTCCACCCTGACTTCCACAACACAAAATAAACCTGTAGCAATTCTAATGAATTTATTCACCACACACTTTCTTACAAAACAATATTTGTAATGACAATAAATCCTAGAATTGCCATTGTAGTTCCTAGGAAAATTAAAATGAGAACCTGACCCATAAAGTAACTAACAAATTTGAGGAAAAGTTTTAACTGTTGCTGTTTTATTTTAATTCATGTCTTTTCTGACCTATTATTGTGGTTCAGCTTGCCTAGTGCCAGCTCTTTTCTTGAGGCAATTCAATTTGAGACAACAGAGCAGGATCTTATTTTTGTCTTCTTGGGCATGGGCTGGAGGTAGAGAAAATTCAGTTTTGCCAAAGTACATTGTTCCTCTCCTCATTGCTGCTTTTGCTTAGCCAAGTAATAGGATTTACATTTTGGTAATTGCTTATGGGTGAGAGGTATAAAAACATTTTAATTTAACAACAAATCAAAGTTTGGCTGGCACCATTTCTCTCATCAAGATTAATGTGAGGCTTTTCAGTGTTTTCAAGTATTAGTGCTGACTTGGGAGAGAGAACTCCTCTTCACACCACGTTATAGAGGGGGGGAAGACAAGCTCAGCAGTGATTGTGGGGAGAGCAGAGCTTCCCTTGCCACAGGTTACCCACACATTATGCAAAGATTCACTGGCTGTGGTTTTTGCGGTCAGGCTACTGGGACAAAACAAAGAACTGTGATCGAGGAAATATTTGCATATTGGCTGCATATTCCTCTAGTTCAGCTGCCTGCAATATATCACACATGAAAGGATTTTTTGCTGCAGTATAGAAAAACTACACCTTGCAATATAGCCTTCAGAGCCATCTTCTGGGGAAAAAATGGACATCTGCCAATGTATTAAGTTATATTTTATAAACAAAGAAAAAAAGCAGCATCTGCAAATAATACTTTGATGACTTCTTAAAAATATCAAAGTACAAGAATGCAAGATGGGCTTTTACAATGTGCATTTTGATTCAGAAGCAAAGATCTCTATGATCATTGTGGAAGTAATTTATTAGCTCATAAATCATCTGGGATCTTCTGAAAATATCCATAGGAAATTTTACATTCTTTAATTAACTACCAGGGGATATTTGAAAGAGGGTGAAGCTGATACATTTTGTACACACACCCACACACGTACTTGCATGCACACAACCCCTCTTTTAACTTGCAACGAATCCTAAGAAATTAGCAAAAACTACAGAATGAGTAGAATTACCCAGAGAATGTTCTGAAATCAACAAACACAGGCTTTGTTAGCCTGGACCCAAATTTCTGTTCTTTATTCATAGCCCAAATAAAGTTTCTGTTTGGCTAAAAACAAAACCAGCAACATTTCCTTGATATAGGTGGCTGGTTTATTTTTCTTCTCAGCTCTGTGCTTCACTGCTTATTATTTATTTTAAGTTTCAGAGGCTTTTAAGAACACCTGAATATGTTTTCACCACTACTGTCAGATCTGGAGAACCACTGGAGTCCATCACACATACAGCTTCGTCATTACTTACCTGAGAAAGGTATGGCAAACACATATATAATTTTGGCATTAATGAGTAATTGTTGCAAAACTGTTGTTAGATATTCATGCAATGTATACTTAAAATGTCTGGTTTCATGCTTTAGGCGGTTTAACATCAGTTGATAGTGTATTTCTTGTATCTTGAAAGAAGTTTATGTGGCAAAAATTGCAGTAATTGTCTGACTGCATTGGCTTCAAGATGGCATTACTTGGCTCAGCTGGTGCCTTCACCAGCAAATAATCATATGAAATAGCAGGACAACTCAAGACATAGGACACTCCTAAACAGAACTTAAACTTTACTCTTCTAGTTCAAACAAGATGTGTGTATATAGGTTAAATTCCATTCTTACCTGGGATTGTATAAGTTTTGATTTCCTGGTGTTTCTTGATAACTTTCTGATCATTTCACCATTTTAGACAGTGTTAAAGAATGCTATACTTGTGTAAAAATGACCAGGAAAAGCCATTGTTCAAAGAAGAAGAAATTTGTTGTGGCATGGATTTTATGGTAAGAGTTTTGTTATGGTTGCATCTCTTCTGAGATTGAAAGGTGAATATTTCAGTACTGTACTCCTTCAGGGGTGCTGGGTTCCACTGAGATGAGAATATTCCTGTCCCTAGCTTTGAAATTATTTCAGTGTCATTATGTTACAGTTAATAATATAAAAGAATGCCTTTCATCTCCAGAAGCAATTTACAGCTTACAATAAACTGGCACATAAACTCTTCAGAAAGATCACTTTGGGCATTAACTTGTGCCACAACTTAGAAATCTATTTAATCATGAGAGTCAAAATGTTTTTCTGAGCAGACATTAGAGCGTGCAGTTCTTTGATTAAACTTACTACATGCTAGAGTGAATGTTAGAATAGCTCCTTAATACAGGTGCAGCATACCAAAAATGCAGGTTATGCACACTGATTTTGAGGGAAAGCTTTGATTTTTGTTAATCTGATAATACAAGAATAGCATGTGAGGGGTTATTCTGCTTTTTGCTGGTATTAACATCAGAACCAAAGTTAAGCTTTAATACCAAGGCCAGCTGTTATCTTTTTTCCTACAGCTTAACTGCAGTGTTTTCATACGTTTTAGGGAATTGATTATGGATTGCTTTAATTTATTTAATTCTCTGGCTCAGTTCTTAACAGAGAAGATGCACATGCAAGATACAGATGCCACTTACCATAAATCAAATTCCTTAATGCAATTATTATCTTGGGCAGGGCTGGATGATGCCTTTTTCCTGGTCTTAGGAAATAAAGGCTCAGACACAGTTAGAGGGTTGGGGGTTGTTTACCTCGGTATTTTAATAGGATCCCGTTCGATGGCTTCTGCCGTCCAGGTAGAACGCGTCGCAAAAGCCCCATCCCCCCAGTCGAGTATACAATTAAAGACTCTACACATTAGCATATCTAACAAGAAGGCCCAATAAGGGGCTGGTGTGGGCTAACTTCTAGTTTACAGAATCTGTCCTGCTAGGAGACCTTGAGTGCTTACGACAATAGAATGTTTGGTCTTCTAACTCTACAGTTTCAGGGGTGTTTAGTCTCCCAGCCTACTGGACACCAAGAAACCAGGCTAAATTATCACCTAAAGCATCACAAGTATGCATGATAATACTTGTGGATATAGGGAACTGTGTAAAAGGTATTTAGGAGAAAAAGCAAAAAATCCTTCTGGCATTGGGCATTCATAACTAGACCTTTTAAGTATTTGGGTTTACTGTTCACTTGCTTCATAGGAGATCAGTGAAGGCATCAAAGTAATTGAACAGGTTACGTAAAACATAATGCAATTATTGATTTGGAAATGTGTGTACATTGTTCTAAGAGGATTTCTGTAAGAACCCAAAAGATAAGACTTAGGGAGTTTGGGTGAGGGTCACTGAGGTTTTTTTTTTGATTTTCATTTTCTTCTATTGCATCAGGTTCAGAATAGGTTTTCAGGGGTTGGTAGTGCAGGATTTTGCAGAGCTAGTAACAATATAAGGACCGGGAAACAATTGCTTTGAATGCACACTATTAGAAGTGAAAATAGTAAAAGGCTTTATTTAGGAATGCAGTATTACTTGCCAATTTTCTGCCTTTTCTGTTTCTAATCACAACTGCACTCTGCTCTTTGTTTTCTCTGCCACCTCTATTATTGAAGTAGGCTTTCATTTCTAGAGATGATCATTAGTGTACTCACATTTGGGAACTTTTTCTGTTTTAATGTGACTGCAGGCAACTTCAAAAGCCTGCTCCCTGTTGAAATCTATGGCAATACTCTCTCCATGACTGAAACTGTCTGACAGGCTTGCGTTGCCTCCCTACCATTCTGTTATTATTCACATTGTTACATCGTATCTTTTATTATGTCCTGTCCATATGTTTGTGATGAGTTTCCAATCATTTATTTTGCCCATGACTGGTACAAGTGGCATGTCACTAGCAATATAACTATATTTTTATAACTTTGGCTTAATAAATTTTTTTCTCTATTCTTTCTTCTCATATCTTCCTGGGATCATTCAGGCCCCTGAAGTTATTCCTGCAGCCATGGCCCGTAGGAGATGTGGGAGAACTGGGAGGCAGAAGCAGCAGCAAGCAGTGGAGTCTGGTCCTACTAATCTTAGAGCCCTATCATAAATATAAAATCATTCTATAAACCACATTTTCTTTCATACATTCTTCTTCTATTCCCACTTCATCTGTCCTTTTACGTTTCTTTGCTTCCCACTTGTTTTTGCATTATTAAGTGAAGCACAGTTCTAGGAAATTTTTCACTCCCGCCTGTCAAATACATTTGGCTGTAATGCTGCTGTAAAGCATACACATTAAGCCTGAACAAAGGAAATGTCACACACCTTGTAACTTGAAGCATACAAGCTTTAATTTTGTCCTTGAAATGAAGAAGGGAATCTTTGCTTTATTAAAGACTGGATTTTTTTTTTTAGTAGGAAGTTTCCTTAAAACAAAGGCTGTACATAGAGAACTAAACATTTTCCCAGTACTCTTGCTTCAACTCTTTATTCTTTGAAGCACTCAGTACCATAGTTTAGTGGAGGTGTTAGGGCATAGGTTGGACTCGATGATCTTGAAGGTCTCTTCCTACCTAATGATTCTGTGATTTTGTGAAAGTACAAAGCCACTGGAGCTTATACGTCTGGAAGAACATAGGAGAGCTGAGACAGGTGGAATACTGTACTCTGCAGCTTATGCTCTTTGTATGGAAAGGAGCATGTTTTCTTTCTCCTGAATTTTTAGCATGCTATTCTGAGTGAGCAATACCTTACAGTTAGCAGGCAACTCTGACTGCCAAGGCTGAGTTTTGATCATGAGTAGCACGAGGCATCGGATCACTCAGATTCCACATCTGTGAAACAAGGAGTTGGGGCCTCGTTATCACAAGGCACATGGTCCCAGCAGCTCCCCTTCAAAATGCCTGCCTGACAGCAACCTAACTTTGACATAATCTGTATAGAGCATGCAATGGAAATAGCAGAGCACAGGAGACAAGATGGGAGCATTAAAAATCATCCTCTATAGCTTTGTAGTTCTGGATATCTATTCTCTAATAAATTTAAAATTTTGCCCTTATGCAAAAATACACCTTAACAGTAACTTGTATCTTTTCAGCAGGCAGAGATTGAAAAGATGAACCACTTTCCTTAAGAAGGTTTGTGTCCTCTTTGTTTTAAATAGAGCTATATAAACTGCCCATTTTAAGTTATATTGACAAGTAGGCATATATTTAAAATTTCTGTCATGTGCTTTCAGAAATAAGAGTTGGGCTTTTTATTTTCTCTAGGCATTCTTCTGTGCATTAAGAATGATGATTTAGTATTCACTCAAGACAAGGCTAAGGTGATACTTGCAAAAAAGCAGAAACACCTAAGAAAATTTACAGAAATAATACAGCAGGTCTTAGAATCACCTTCATACAATCGCTCACACTTCTAGTGCAGACTCAGAATGATACCATGCTACCATAGAGCCATCACCTTTACACAGGTAAACAGTTGTCTCACAGAAGAAATACTGTGGCCTTGCAGAAATTTATTATCTATGCTTTAATTTCAATAGTATTGAATAAAGCTTTATAAAATGCTTCCCACTTACACAGAGCCACCTTGCAGCGGAAGCCAGTATTCCAGGGGGAAAGGGGAAGGGTGTGCAGGGGACTTGGGGTTGGATTCTTGGGTTTTGCTCATTAGAATACACATCTTTAGGAAAAAAGATGTACATTGGGAAATCAGAATTTCCTATTAGGAAAGACACTTGACATATGTGTTTGATAAGTTGAGCTACCAACTTGCTGAGTTAACAGCTGTTACCTGTTTAACGTCATGGGGGTGGGGAAGGAAAGAAAACCTCCATATGGGCAAATTTAAGTTGCGCATAAGCTGTTCAACAACAGGGAAGGAATAATTTTACTGTAGTCCTAGGATTGTGTTGTTCTAAAACACAGTGTTTTGGGAACACAGATTGCCCCTTGGATGGCTTTGGCCATTAAGTGCTGTGGTATTTCTGGCTCATAACCTTATTCCAAGTAATTTTTTCACGACACTCCTGGGTCTGCCTGCATGTTTCCAGACAAAAGCTTCAAAAAGAGGCTCATAGGGGCTGAATTAGAACAGTCAGATGTCAGCAATTAAACTCCAGCATTATCACCATGTCTAGACACTAGGCACTCCTAGGGCATCTCAGAGCAGCTTCATCTCTTCATCTTTACCACAGTAAAGACATTTTTACCTATTAAGCAGTATTAAGATTTTGCTCTTGTTCCCCAAGCTGTCCTTTATGCATGAGGATACTTTGGAGTTCTTCACAAGACTAATGAACAAGACTTAAGCTGGCTTTCTTTCCTATTCTTGAATACAGGAACACTAAATAAAAGGTGGAAAATGTAACAGGCAAGAGGAATCACACCACAGCTGAGCTGGTATCTTTAAAGAATTAAACTTGCCAGGTAGCTAACTTACACAAAAGAAAGAGGAGCAAAATCTCTAAGTATAAACCAGTTTTGTCAAAAAGATGGCTGTTGAAGGTGACAGGAAAGCTGAGAGAAAAACTGAGCCATGGACTGGAGGGAACAGCTGACACTATGCTCCATGCTGTTATCATTGTGCAGCTGCCTGCATTTTGCACAGAATATTCTTAGTTGGAAGGGAGTCACAAGGATCATCAAGTCCCAGTCTTAAGCGAATGCCCCATACATGGTTTGAACCCACAGCCTCAGTGATACTAGCACCATGCTCTAAGCATTTTACATGGAAAGATGCATTTCTTGGAAACCAGTAACATACAACTGATCTAACTCTAGATGAGGCTTTTTTTTCAAACCTCATTTGAGTTGTTCACAAGGTTCAGATAAAACTTCAGCTATGGGATAACCAGATGATATTACTTTACAGGATAGGACAATGTAAGTCATCATCAGGGGATGTGGCCATATACTGGTGACAGCTCCCACCAGAATCCAGGTCATCTTTCAGCTGAGAGGCACTGGGCAACTGCATATGTCACTCCAAAATGGCAACATTTTAGGGCAATCTTCTGCAGTTCATCACAGATGTGGAAGGAGCGAAGTACTAGTGATTGCACTGATTTTTGTCTATCAAATCTTGAGACGATACCGGCCTGGGAAGGTATTTTTACATCTGCAATTGTATTTAATAAAGGTCTTCTTTCAACTATCCTCTTCAACTTCATATCTAAATCTTTCCTGCAAACACTATGTACATTGTAGTTACCAAGCCATGATTAAACTCAAGTACAGTCTTGAAATTTGTAATAGTACAGCTTCAGCCCGTAAGAGCTGAAGATTAGTGTGGCCTGATCCAGTTAAGTGCTATGTGTCAACAGAATTGACAAGTTTGTGTATTACAGCTCCTGCAAGAGCCTGTCAAAGTTAGAGATAAGCCTCTTAATGATTAGATGCACACTACATCTAAGTATTTATTTTAAATATCTTGCTCAGCAGCTCCAGATGTTACCAAGGATGCCTCCTTCCCTAGGAAGGAAACTGTCCTTCCTACATGTTTCTATTTCACCAGTTGCATCCAGTACAAACATCATCAGCTAACAGATGAAATGAGTCCCTGCATACTGCAGATTTTTGCTGCTCAGATTTGGATTCTGCCTTACAGGAACAACTTACTCACTTGTGAATTAAAGAGAAATCGCTGCAAACAATTCAGAAAGATGCTCCCCAGTGTCACAATGTAGAAGGCTGCTGGGGAGGGCAGAAGATTATATGTGTTAATTTGTAGCTGGCAACAGATTAGGAGAAAGGCTGAAGGAGGAATATTTCATGCTGAGAGAAACAGAATGATCATAGACAGCAGATAAAACTTTAGGTGGATGAAGTGAAAATGTCAGGTATGTATTATAAGAAATGGTTCATCCTAGAATTACATGGTGATTCATACAGAAAGTTCTTTAGGCTTTGCAAGTGAGCTGAAGTCCTCCTCCTCTAGGTGAAAGCTGAAATTTACACTTAGAAGATAAAACATTTATATGAAAGAAAAAACCAATACTGTGTTTTTAGTAATTTTATGAAAAGTATGTCTCTGAAACAATCTCTAAAATCAAGTTCTAAAAATTAATATATGCTAACATTAAGCATTGTCTTTCATTCACACCATTACTGGGTTTGAGGCTATTCAGTGATGTCCCACTTCAAGAGGTATATGAAACTCTTACTATTTGCAGCACTTAAGTATCAAGTGCAAAATTTCAAGGATCTTCATCTAACAGAAACTAAAAATTTCCCCTCAGTTTTATCTCACTAATATCTTTAGTCTTGCCTCATCTATTTCATTACAAAGCTTAAAGAATATAAGATTTATAAGTACTATTCTACTGCATAAATGCTGTCTTCAGAGAAAATGCCATGTTCAGCTAAGTACTTAATTTGTATACTCAAATGGTATACTTTGGGATTAAAGGTGATTAAAGGTTGTTTGGCTTTTTAAGATAAAGTCACATCAGACATGTAATCAGCTGGCTGCGAGTCATGCTTTGAGAATGTCAGCAAGCCCATTTCTGCACTAACCTTTTAGTTTCTGTCTTTCAGCTCTATAGAGCCACCCTCCATGATTCAAGGTTTCATCTACAATGCATGGGGGAGCCACAAGCTCAGCCAGCAGAGAAGCCTGGTCAGCAGCACCAGCTCTGTGAGAGCTTTTCATACGTGGCTAGCTGAGTGGAGCAGGCAGATTGCTGCTTTCCTCACCTCCAATCAAGGACTGCCATTACCTGCCTGCTCACGTGGAGTCAAGTTTCAGCTGTGAAGTGATGTCGATGGGCTTGTCATACTTACAATCTTACTAATTTAACTGTTTTCAAAACTTAACTCTTCAAAATAAAATAACCTGTACATCTGCATTCATAGATACCACTACGTAATTAATCCTGTATCATCCCAAACGTCCATATTCAACCAAAGGCATATAAACCTAATTTTAACTAAAACCAAACTCCTACAACACAAGTTCCCCCTTTTTTGAAAGCAAGGATAAAAAATTCAGTGTTCATTTAAATTAGATGCTTTTTTCATGTTTTATATGTTAATCTTGAACTCCAAGGAGAATAGTACTTCCCACAAATGCCTATGCTATTAATCTCTCTAAGACCTGGATAGTGTGACCCAATAAAACCAATGCAAACTGATCCTTCACTTTGCTCAGGGGTGTGAAAAGGCAGCAACACAATACATCAACAGCTTCAGCACGCAGCACAGTGCTAACACAGAAGTGATCAAAATGTAATGAACCAAAAATGAAAAACTTAATAAAAAGTCATTGCTTCTTCCAACATCTGAAATATTTCTTAACCTACACATTTTAAATTCATTACCATTTAAGGTGTTCTGATAATGAGTGATATCCAATTAAAAAGAGATGCCTCTGCCCCAATTAAGGTGCAAAGGAGACCATTTGCCAAATCAATAGCATTCATTTAACAATGAACACGAGGCAGAGAGATAGAAGATTCTATGGAGACTTCACTGCACCCTCCAGTATCCGAAGGGGCTTACAGGAAAGTCAGAGAGGGACCCTTTATGAGGAATTGTAGTGGTAAGACGAGTAAGGGGCAGAAACTGCAAGAGGGGAAATCCAGGTTACATATTAGGAAAAAATTCTTTACTCCAAGGGTGGTTGAGATACTGAAACAGGTTGTGGACGCTCCATCCCTGTCAGCTTTTAAGGCCAGGTTGGACATGGCCTTGAGTAACCTTCTCTAGTGGGAGGTGTCCCTGCCCATGGCAGGGGCTGTTGAAACTAGACTGTCTTCAAAGTCCCTTCCCACCGTTAACATTCTATGATAAAACCACGGTGTGCTTATACCCTTCTCCTCTATACCCATGACACTTGTTTTTCAAAGTCTGCTTCTGCCACTAGTATGACTGCACAAATATACTCACTTTTATCATGGAGACAACCAGCCCTAACTACTGCTGTTTCTAGTCTCTTTTTATTTTTGTAGATAACACAAACTGCCCCCACTTTGTGTTATCTACTTTCCTTTATGTATCTGATTAATGATTGTATCTACTCTCTCACTGATCCACAAAAGGCCAAAATAAGCTTTTTGTGGTTTTGGGGGTTGTTTTCATTGGAGTGGGGGTTTGGGGGGTTTTGGGGGTTGTTTGTTTGGGGGTTTGGGGTTTTTTTTTTCATTGGAGTGATTTAGGTGGTTTTTTCATGTGAAGTTTAATTACAATTCTGAAATTAAGCTTGCTTCACACTATTAAGAAAAAAGGTATGAAAAACCCTGAAGATTTTCTGTTTCTAACTTCCTTAATAAGATACTATATTGAATATCCCTCCCTTTTACAGAGTCTAATAACCTGCCTTCCATGTTTCAGTTGCATAAATTCTTTCAATTTAAGATTCTTCATGAAAAATACAGCAGATGAGAGTATCATTGTGTTTGACTAGACTGCGTCAGAGAACGTCTTAATTTATCATCTGAGCCAAAGCACTTGTTAGATGAAAAGCAAATTTAGCTATGTATATAGCAGTGAGTGAACTAAGCATGTTTATTAGAGTGATGATTTAAGAAATATTTTACATTAATGACCTTGTCTGCACCAAGGCTAGTCAGAGTTTATTAGGTACTATGAGAAAAGCTTATTTTTTATCTCATCAAAACAGGGCGAACTATCAAGCTATGCAGAAGTATTACACACACAGAATTAATTTTAAAGGTGGGTTTCAAGAAATACTAAACTGATGTTTGAATCCAAGCAAACCTATGAAAAAGGGGCAAATGCTAAAAGCAATGGGCAAGTGGATTCTAAAGGATAACCAAGTCCCTATCGTACCTTGTTCAGATAATAAATAATCTAAGGACTGTTTGGACATTTTTCCATATTATATATGGATTACATTTTTCTAGTACTATAATTTTAAAGAAAAAAGTAGGCTTAAATTATTTGCATGAGTACATACATTTTGTTACTATAAAAAAGCACAGTATAGATACACGATTAAATATAATGTAAGAGTATCTCAGTATAATGCAAGAGTATCTCAGCTACAGACTAGGTATGAATTGCTCTTAGGCATGTAATATACAAACTTGTCTCAGAGATGATTGTTTCTCCTGGCACGTGCCCTTACACTCACCTACTGTCTGCAATTCAGTTTTCATGACTCGCAGCATTTGGAATGGAATAGGATCAAGTTGCTGATTTTGACTTCTAAGTCCAAAACTGCGTTTCTGCCACCAAAAGGAACCCTCCTACACCAAATAACAACCCGCAAACAGCAATTGGATATGTAGATACCTTATCCAATAGATTTAAAACAGACACTTGATATATACTTGTATATTTAGGTAAAATTCTTTTTTTTTGTAATACTCATAAGCTCCTTTTTTTGAGTGTCTATCCTTATGGTAGCTGTAAGGTTGGATACAAGCTAAAAGCTACCTCTCTTGAAACCAGAAGACAGACTAGCAATCAAAACTGAGTCATACACTTGTCACAGTGTTCCTGAAGGAATTCTTAAATGGTAGCTACCCACAAGCAAAAATAGAACCCCAACTCTAGCAACATTGTCCTATTACAGAGGTTTGTACAATGCATCCAAGATTAGTTCAGACTATCAAACAGACTACTAGAGGCTGCAGTAAATCTGGCGAGCAGTAATGAAACATACCTGAACGAGTTTATAAATTATTTAACACAATATCTGAGTGTGGACAATGTTAGATCTGTATCGTAACTCAGATACACTTAACTAAAACACCCAGAAGTGACAAGTCTGAAGTGGGTAACCAACTAACCAGGCATATACAATCCAATTCCATTTGTTGTTTAAAGGCTGAGTTGTGATATCAGTACTAGATTATACAGAAGCATTTCTTGCTATTTAATACACATAGCTTGAGGAAAATCGGTATAAGTGCTGGAAACAGGTACAACATCAAGCACCACTCTGCAACTACAACTTCAAATTGGTCACAGCAGCAGAATGATACAAAATATGATCTTGTTTACACTGAGGTGTCAACAATTTAGTGTAGAGAACTATAACTTCAGTATTTTCTTTGGCAATGGAAGCTCATAAGTTTCACAATGAAACAGTAAAATCAATACAACATTCAGTGCAATACTATTTTAAAAACCCAACAAATAAGTGCAACTTTGGGCTGCTGGGGAAAATACTATTTATTATACATTTAAATACAAATTTGAAATGTGTTGTGGACACATCTGCAGGGTTACAGGTAAAAAAATGTACAAAGTTGTGTTCTCCATCTCTCAAGACTGATACGTCAAAAAAAATTCACAAAATGCCAAGCAAGAGTTCATCTTTGTAAAAACAGCAAAGGTAATAATGCATACGTTTTTTCGCTTGGCGTATTATCTTTGTTCCCTCCCTGCATAAAGTACCTACAGTTTGTAAACAGCCTTTAGAAGTGTTAATAGCTTTAAGGAATGTGTAATCACAGTTTATATGGATTCATCCCACGAAGAATTATAACGCTACACAGTAGTTTCGTGTTTCCATAACCCAGTTCTAATATTACCAGTACTGTCTGCAGTGAGCAAAGGTCCATCCTGTCCACTGCTTTTAAGTGGTCCATTCTGGATGGCTAAATTTAATCCATAAGATTTTTGTTGGTTTTCAAGTTCGGTCGCTATTGGTTTCCTTAGAATATCTTTTTTGTTGTTGGTTGCTATTGTTTTCTCTGTATTTCTGCTACTTTTGGGAAGCGTACTGCAAGCATCACTGCTGTCCTGTTGGGACTGGTTATACTGACGTTCTCTGTATGCCAGATAGGCTCTTCGGCTCCTTGAGTGCCCTTCACTGTTGCTCTGGCGAGTTTTGGGTAAGCCATTTTGCACACTTCCTTCCACACTGGTGGGAACGTCGTAGGCATATTCCCTCAGCACTGCAAGCCTGCTGGCACGATGGCCCTTGCTCCTGTTCTTATGGTGCCGGCTTGGGTGTCCATTTGTCCGAAACTGTACCTCTAATGGAGCTACATGCATTTTGATATCATTATCTACTGAATGTTCAGTGAGGCTGTTATCAAGTTGAGGACCTGTGTTCAACGGCAGAGAAGTGGGGTGGCACTGAGCTGCTGCAGCTTGTAAGTTAGTTAGTTTACAACCTTGAGATGAATTTTTTAGGCTTGAGGCACTTTTATTTGTGCATGAGGATTCTGCGCTACTGTTGGTGCATTTCGGGGCCTCTCCGTTGGTTCCACTGGAACTGGAGGGCGGCACATTTACTTGCACTGAGTATGTACTCCTTCCTGGGCAGCAGGTTGTTATCCAAGCGTGCCTGACATCTTCCCTGTTAACGCAATGGTGCACCATAAGAAAGGCACTGAGGCTTAAACATGTCACCCCAAAAAAGCAACTGAAGACCAGGTCCATAGGATAATACAGGGAGATGGACAGAGCTCCAAAGATCCACAGCGTAACATACAAAACCAAAGTTAGGCCCACTCCCAGAAGCTGTGCTTGAAAACTGTGCTCGTTTTCCAGAGCAGCCGTGGACACCAAGGACACTGACAATGAATCCTGATGGGCCAGTTCCCCGTGTTCGTTGGTGGCCAAACGCTGCTGCTCCTCAACAGGTTCCTTCAGCTCATATTTGCGTTCAGGGTGACGTTTTAGTTGTATGAATATGCTGAGAAAATACATACAGTTTATGAAAATTATAAAACTAGCAGGTCCATAAAATGCTCCTAAGCTAGGTTCCCAAGCCATCCAGCAACTGCAAAAGAATCAAGCCAAAGAATGAATTAACATCTTCACACAAATCACTTATGCTTTTTCAGTTCATTGAAATTATCTTGTTTGTGCTACATTTTCTGGAAAAAACAGAATTAATTGCAACAAGTATTCAGAAATAAGAAAGCCTAAGAAATCTTACGACAGAGCTCTCACTTATAGGGTACTTACTAAGGTGCACTAGGTCTGCTGCCATAATTTCTGATGTTTGCTGCAGCTGTTATTCCACAAACTATGATAGGAATCCCTCCACCAATAAGGTAGAACCTAAAAAATAAAACCAATTTATCAGGAGCTGTTTAAGTGCAGTGGATTTTTTTCAGTCACCATGAAGGAAATTAGAACTTTCCAGGATTCAGGAAACAAACAAGCTCTTTATGAAACTAAATAGGGTGAATCAGGTTTGGGCTTTGGCAGTAGCAATTGTTTTCTAAGTCTTCCTCCCTACAATTTTTCTCCTCCTGCTGTAAGCTGCCTCTCTCTCACACCTGCTCACTCCCACCTCCCACTCGCAGACACTGAACAAAGGTATACAGTGTCAGAAGGAAGAAGCAAAAGCTCTCAGTCAGAAGTTAAAAACTGCTGGAAAAGAATAAGGAAACTTAGAATGAAAATACTAAATGGTATGTCCCGTGTACCAGAGATGAACTTGCCTAATATTATATGTACTGTTACTTGAAATTTTTTTTGCATGGAGAGATTTGGCAGATGGCAGTATTTTTTTTAATTTTTAATGGACTCTGTAATTTTATAGTATATACTTCCCGCTTCCTTGTGGTGGTATTAATGAAAACCGTACACTTTCAAGAAAAAAAAGGGCCTGTGTTGTTGGAGCATCTCACTTTTCATTCTGATTTCTACAAATTCACATTAAATTCATTAGTGGCAGATCAATAATAACTGATAATCATTCCAATTAAGGGCACTCAGTCCTGCAGCTTTTACTAATCCAGTCCAGTGACATGCAGATGAGCGTTTGTTTTTTATCAACAGGAGACACCTATTATAGTGGTCCTGGATTTTTCCACTGCATTTCTGATATTCACCAGAAATTACTTGTCTCACTTGAGGCACAAAACAACAGTCTAAACCAAATTGTGACTGTCTTGGAAATCAAGATACACTGCATTTATTATTTAGTTGCTGAATCCTATGAAGATCAGATTCTGACATTGGTTTATTCTGTATCTTGATGCAGCAATCAGGACCTGGCCAGACAAAACAAATCTTTGTACAGGTACTACATTACAGGTAGTTTTATTTTGAACCTTTAAATATAAAGCAGGTTTGCTCCATTCTTGTCTTGGATACTTGTCTCCAGAGTTACTGCCAGTGTCAGAGATGAGGTGTTCAGACCTGAAATGGCTTGTTCATGTACATGTCTGTGCAGAGCTGAGCCTGTGAAGCTGGTTATTTTACTGTAACGTTTTCCAAAACAGAAACTTCATAACAGATAATAACAGATAAAAAATGCTTCTATGTAGTACTGAAAATGTTACTTGAAGATAACCAGAAAAGAACTTCTGTTTTTCTGCAGTCTCTATATTTTCAAAATCGAGCTCTTTAAATATTTGCCTGTAACTAATCAAAGTTAATCAAGTTCTGCCACCTTGTGGAGAATTTCAGTGTAGCACTTTTTAATTAATATGCAGTGGCTCAGGACGCAATATGAACAAGGTATGTTCTAGTAAGAACATTTCACATATGTGAATTCAATAGATAATTAGTTTGTCTCATTTCTGTGATTTCAGAAATTAAAATTCTAGGAGAAACACCTCACAAAGTACACTATTTTCATTTGATAATGAGTTACACCCCTACTTTCAAGTAATTTGTAAACCATCTTTGGAAAACATATTAAACTTTATTTAATTAAATTGCAGTGTTTGTTAATGTGTTAACAGTTCTCCACATTCTTTTTTCTGACAATTTAATGGGTTGTGTTGCTATCTAAAGTCCTAATCAAACTTTCAGTGGTGATGTTGAAACACTGTCAATTTTTTAATTTACAAATCAGCAACCCATCATTGCATCTGTAATACACTAAGACCAATAGTCTTTCAGCTCATCCTCCTTAAATAACACTAAGGAACAGCAAAATCTAAAAGGAACTTTACAGACCTGGAGAGAACACAAGAGTGACTTGTTATGTTTTCTGGTCAGAATATAAATGTAGCAACCTGGGAAATAAGGAGCCACAGTAACAAACAACTCACCTCAGCATTGGCCTGGGTGGAGGAGGTGGCTCATCAGGATCTTGACACCTTTTTGCTTTTTTGGTTACCTGCTTGTAAATATTACGAGACGTCACTCCCAGCCACAGTACTGTTGCAAGAGTGGAATAATGAAGAATTATCCCAACCTTAAAACAAAAACAGACAACAAAAAAATAATTAACCCCCATATATTTCCTTTCTACTAAGTTATTACAGTAATCATTAAACTAGCAACTCACCATAAAGCTGAAATTGTCAAAAGCTCAATTCAGGAGAAAAAAAGCCCTCTTATTTTATATGACCACTCTAAATGCAAAGTTAATATATTTTTTAAAAATTTGTAATGTAAACCCATGCATGGAAAACTTAGTAACAGGGGAAAAACATTTTCAGATTACATAACAATCGTACACTTTAGGGAACTGTATGTTATGAAAGACTTAATTTAAAGTATCCTGTGTTACAGATATTATTCAAATTGAAACAAGTCAGGGAATAGCAAACTCATGATACTGTGACAAATAGCAAAATACAGACAGCCAACACTCATCAGCAATTTAACACAATGCAAAGATAAAGAAAGTGTATTAGATGTTTAACCTGCCCAAACATTAATGCAAAGTCTGCTTCACAGTGGAATCTCCTTGTCCTGTACTGCCTTATTCACAGGCCAACACTGCCATGACAGCATACGCACGTAGAAGGGGCAACAGTTTAGCTCCTATTAAGCTGACTACAAGTGGTTTTTTGCCAGTTTCAGTCACCTGTAAAACACACAACTCTCAAAAAGCCCCTCTGTAATCACAAGGTTTCTTCTGGAGGATTTCTGACTCCAGGAAGGCAAGAAAAAAGGTGCGTGTATGTTTGCAGACACAGGAGAAAGATCAGGGATACATTTTATTGCAACACTTTGGACCATCAACCTAGTAACTCCTGTAAATTCAAACGAAAAGCACTATGGAATATTATGGTGAGGGACTTGAAAGTTTTTTTAATCACTGGATAAAAAAAAAAATCTAAATATTTCACTGGCATTTTTTGAAAGGAGCAATTGTTGTTATACTGGAACACTGCAACTGAATTGAGATGGCCAAATCTTGGAAGGGAAAATCATTAAAAAATAGTCTCAATAAATCATAGGGGTGTGGCAGCCGTTGAGGCTACCACTGAGGCCCAGGAAGATCCAGAAGGTCCCAAGGGATCTAAGAGGCCATGGTGGAGGGTTGCTCAGGTTTGAAAATCCTCCCCTTCCCTCTGGAGGGTAACAGTTTCTTCCACGTGATTGATGGGTTCTTCCTATGCTAATTGTACCCCCATGATTGGACTATGGGCTCTCCATCCCTTATGCGTATGTATCTATATCTAGAAGGTTCTGTGCTACTCGATACCCCATTGGTTATGGTTCTCTCTCTCCTCCCCTTCCCTCTCCTCATTGGACTGTGTAAGCTTATCCCACCTTCCCCCCCGCCCCTGGACCCTCTCCTGACTGGTTAGTTACTGCTCTATAAAAGTCTGTGCTCTCCTTTGTTCTGGATCTTTTGTTCCTGGACCCATTCGAGCGAGGAACTGTAAATAAACTCTTCAGATACCCATACAGAAGATTCCTCCTCCTTATTCTTTACCCCTGGACCTGCTAGGACTTGTCTCTGCGCCCACCGGCAGGGTAGCAGAGTCGGCAGCGGGAGCTAAAGCAGCCCCACCAGAGCGGCTCCCCGAGGGACGCTTCTGGGACACACTGCCGGACTCTGTCCCCCAGGACAGTCCCCATGCAGGTGAAGAAGGGGCTTGAAACATTTCTCTCCCCTCCCCTTCAGTTATACTGAGTAAATAGAAATAGGTATTTTAATACCTGTGAAAATCAGATTTTACATGGCCTGTAACAGCCACATACAGGTCTATAAAATAATTTCATAATAAGTCAGTCCCAAAACCAGAAATAACTAATAAAACTTAAGTTTTTGTGGTAGCATTTTGGGAAAAAAAATGTTGTACATTACAGGGGCATGTATTGATAAGAGGAATGACTTTAAAATGAAAGACTGTTGATTTATATTTGATGTAAGAAAGTTGGTTTTTTACAATGAGGGTGGCAAAACACAGGCACAGGCACAGAGAGGTGGTAGATGCCCCAGCTCTGGAAATATTGCAGGTCAGGTTGGATGGGACTCTGAGCAATCTGATCTAGTTGAAGATCTCTGTCTTCATTGCAGGAGTGTTGGATTAGACACTTAAAAGCAAAACATTAATTTTTTATCTAAATTTTGTATTTTGATGAATGCCTATACAGCATCACAGTTCTGTGGGAAGCAAGGGGGGCATATTCATATATAGGACTACAAAACCAGTAACTAATTTTTACTTACCGCTTGGCAAATGCTGGCATTCCTGGTTTGAGTTACACCTCCAATAAACACCACACATGTCAGGAAAATATGAAAGCTCAAGTTAACTAACATATGCCAGCTTTTAACACTGATCCTGATCACACTGTTAAAAGAAACAAATTAGTAACAAATTAAGACTACTCAAAACACAGCTACATTACTATTTTCAGAAACTAGCAAGATATTCTTGTGATAAATGACATATAATTCCTGTTAATGATTGTTTGACTACCACATACTTTGCAATCAAATACGATCTCTGGATTTTATCACAAGAAATTAAAATACCTGCCTGTTACCAGCTTTATACATCTACTTGGGGCCTGATTAAAAAATTTTAGGATTCAGGTTTTCCCATCAACAGAAATGTAAAAGGCTGAACAGTTTGCTAAATTCTACCATTATTCTAGAATGGCCTTTTATTTCATTATAAAGCAAAATGAAGAATTAAAGGAGAGACACTGTTATGAAAGCTAAATTATCATACTCAAGAAAGATGAAATACCTACTTGTGTAACTGTTAGTTTGCATCAACGAATTTTATAGAGAAAAAACACTGAAAGCGTATTACTATATCATGCTCTAATAAAACAGAAAAGGTAGCCCTAAGCATGACAAAACTAGTTTTCTTAATCTGGTAATTTGAATTCCTACCTGTGATGGTATATGTAACTGACCATGATCATCAACAGGCACATCAGCAAAACCATGGCAGTGGCATAAATTACTGGATGCAGAAGATCAGCTTGCTGTGTATATAAGTCAGCTCCAGTCAAGTCCTGACAACAAAAACAAAAATAACATTAGTCCACTGTATCTATTTTTTGAGGGTGGGGGAATGACAATGGGAACAAGAAGTAACAGACACCTTCTAGATGAAATGTTTTCCTTCCCACCTGTACCAAAACAACTCTCCAGTTATTTATTTGTTATACGTGGGTTTCTTCTGCAATTATCTGCTATTCTGGCTGACCTTTATAAATGCAGTCACAATTCTTATAAAACAGTACAACCTCTCATATTCTTGAAGATACAAAGAGGTCAGGAGCTTATAGAAACACACCATTTTCTTAGTCTTAAAATATCTGTATGTAAAGATGTGGAATAACTGTGTGTTTCAGTTGTGATTATCTTCTTTAAAAACCCAAAGAACATCACAGAAAGTGCCCTCAGCAAGTCTGTAAATGATGTTATAGACTGGGGGGGACCAATCAACAGATTGGAGGATAATCAGAGGGATGTTGGTGAGACAGAGAAATGGGTTGATAAGACATCGTGAAATTTAGGAAAGGAAAATGTTAAAAGATCTGCATCTGGGATGGAATAACCCCATGCACATAAAATAGAGGCTGGACATTGGACTGATTAGAAAACAACCTGAGTTAGCGGTAGATAAAAGCTGATCACAAGTCAGCAGTGTCACCTGTAGCCCAAGGTCATGCTTTGCTGCGTGAGCACTGACACAGCAAGTGGGTGAGCTGATCCTTCCCTTCTGCTGAGCACTGAGAGACTGCCTGAAGAACTCACAATTTGAGGCTCCCCGGCACAAGAAAGACACAGACATACTGGATGGAGCAAGTCTAACAGATCACCAGAATGATTAGCAGGCTGAAGCATACAGTGTCTGAGGCTGAATAAAGTGTCTTTTATGTTTAAGAAGAAAAGGAAGAGGGGACAAATCTCATTATTACATTGGACTACTTACTGGGATAGTATAAAGAAGACCAAGTCAAACCCTTTCAAACTCTCCTTGGAGCTGAACCATCCACTAATGAAAGGAAACTAACAGTATCAGCAACAGGGAAAATTCTGATTAGATACAGGAGAAAAATTCTGAAGTTGTCACATACTGCCCAGAGAGACTGTGTCCCTGGAGATACTCAAAGCTGGACTGAATATGATCTGAAGCATTAAGCTTTGACTTTGAAGACAGTCAAACTTTGAGCAGGTTAACTGGACCAACTGGCACCAGATGTTCCTAACAGACTGATATTCTATGACTACTGTTTGACCAGAATAGGTAGCTGATAACTCTAAGAGAAGTCCACAGCTCTACACCATCAATTAAATTTTCTGAATCCACCCCAGAATGACATTTTCATTTACTCAGAAGAAATAATTCTGTTTGGAAGCAGTTACAATTTCCTAGAGTTCCAGAAATGGGGAGGGGACACAGACACAACAACTCAGAAGAAACTGTAGTTCCCAGCACAAAATACTGTAAATTTACTTGACTATGATTAGTGAAAAAAATCTATTAAAAGTAATTTTTTTGAATGGAGACGCTACAGAAGAGTCTCTCCCCTGTAATTCTGATTGAGTCACTCTTAAACTCCTGGAGTTGGCAAAATTCAAAAGAGTCCTGAGGAAAAGGAGAAAAAATTTGGTATTAAGAAAGAACAGTAAAAGATTAGGAGGAAGTTTCAGTTTGTTTTGAGAAAAAGCAGTGATATTTTTAAGCTTAAGATGGATAATCTGATTTCAGGGACAGGAAAAGAGTTTTTGAATTGAGGCTTACAATTAAATTAGAGTCAATAATCTCTTCACCATACCTTCAATTGTTCTTTCATCAGAATATAAATTTGTTACTCCTAACTAACTCAACAACCTCATTTCAAACTAATTTAATCAGGTTGTCAGTTTGATTCTTATCTATTTGGTTTTCTTTGGCACCTGAAAAAGGATCATAAGAATTTATGCCTCAGGCAGCCAGTGTCATTTGATTTCAACACTACCCATGGCCTGGTTGTTATGCAGCTGGGGATTCCTGGGAACTCACTGCTGTTAGAAGCATGAGCAAATGTTTTGTCACACCTGGCCCATGAGTACCAGGCAACAGGAACTGTAGGACAGTTCTGGTTGCTGCTTCCAGACTGATGCCAGGTAACAAGATCTCATGTGCGTACCCATGTGAATATCAAGAACAAGAGCTATAAAATCGCAAGATTTACAATAATCTTCTAAAACATCTAAACTGAGAAAACTCAGTATATGCCTTGCCTAGGTAGCCAAAGCCTTAACCCAATAACCAGTGTAATAAATCAATGGAATTCTTTATCCCTTGCACTGACATTTTCCATCAGATCTAGCAGAAGGAGTGACAGGAGCTAGTAATGTTATTTCTGAGCTAAACTGATCCTAAATAAGTATTAACTAAAAAAGAATGACAGTATCATAATAGTAGAGATGGCATTAAGAATACTGGGGGGTTCATTACAGTCAATTAGTAGAATTCTTGTTTCTTCTCAACCACTATTACTGGGTATTTTTCCTCTGTTCAGTCTGTAATAATGAGTTTTCAGCTGAGCCTCCTGCTTATCTCTTCTATTATTAAACAGTGGTGAAAATAATCTCCAAATAAATACAAAGTTTTACAACTGCATCTGCCTAAATCTCTAGATCAGAAAACCAGGCATTCAGTTATGTGTTTCCTTATCAGAGGACTTTATGTTCTAAAATGTATGAAGAGGGTCAGTACACTACAATTTGCTTTCTTCTACACATATACATAGTAAAGTAAAATAGATTAAAATAGAGTGAAGTAGCTCTGGTTAAGTCATTCACCATCCAGCCAGGATGATGAACCACCATGTTCAGGTCCCCCCTGCCACTGCTGTTTCAAGTATTTGATGTTAATGACAATTGCCGATTAAAGAGCCAACTTCTAAAACTGAACCCAAAAGAACTTCCTCTGAGCCTGAGACCAGAGCCCAGACTTTCACAACATGATGAGAGTCCAGAAATGAAATAGACTATTATGGCTGTTTTGGTTAATACACGGATAGGCATTATGAAAACCTTTTTGAGCAGCACTTAGACATCCAGAGTTTCTGCAGAGGATCTGTGTGCAAAGAACATCTGTCAGATGAGTGTTATTCTGTGCACCTCCCATCTACCCCCTCCTCTCCAGTCTCTACAGCCTAATATTTTGGAAAGTAACTAAATATTTAAGGAATACCAGTTTTGAGCAAGTATACAACAAGAGCTACTGACAGAAAAGGAAGAAAGCTGCCCCTTTCTCTGATTTGATTTCTGATTGTCAACAGTTCCCTTTATAATTCACCAGAGGATATTCATAGAATCTTTCTAAGCATTAATTCAGAAATAGTCTTTATAGAAGCAGATTGAACATGCTTTTCATTTTTCTTCCTCCAGGTGATAGAAATGCGACCAATTTAAAGTATAATCTCTCTTTACTTGCATATTACACATACAAATGAAGTTAAATTCTGTTTTAAAAAATGCTGTTAAAAATAAGGATAATTTAAAAAATATCAAAGAAAGGAACACTTCTTGTAAAAATTTACTTGACTGTAAAAGTTTAAAGTAATTTAAAACAGTACTCTCAAAGGTGAAGTGAAAAGTTGCTCTCTTTGAGCTCTTTCAAAAAGCTTGACATGTAAATCAATTTTATTTAAGTCTATTTTGGTAATCACCATTTAATTATCTTCAAAAGGAGATTTTTGAAATCTCAGTTGCTACAGAAAAATATCTTCTAATCCAGTGATCATCATAAAGGAGACCTCTTTCTTCCATGTAGGATTACATAAAAATATACATTCATTTCCACACAAAACACATCAACTGCCACAAAACCCATACCAAATTTACATTTATTTCCTAAACCTTGTAATATTTTGCTCAGTTTCCTACCAGCCCATCTTACTTATGTATCACATTTTATCATTTAGTATTCGTGGTGATTACTGACAAGCAGGGTAGCAGTCACCATCTATAAAAAGGGAAGCTTCCCAGGCCAGATTCTGAAATTAGGAGTTCTGGGAACAGATAAAGAAGAAATTCAGCTTCACAACTGAGAAGCACTAAAAGAGTCTCTTCTATCACCATATTTCAGAACTGGTTAACTGTTTTATTGACACCAATATGATTAGACTAGGTTTCTGATACTATTTTCAGCAGTATTACAAAAATATTTTGCATAGTTACTAAGTGTTTTGATCTTTTTTCCATTTCCACTGATGTCTTCTGGTAACAGACCTACATACTAGTGAATTAACAGTTAATTTGGAATGAAATAGCTGTCTTTGGCTATTGATCACAGAAAAAAATACGTGGGAAAACACTCCTGATCAACTGACAAAGTCAACAATTCTAATCTAACACAGAGACGACAGTTTAAAATAAAGAGCAGTAACAGCTGAAGATAATCTGTCATTATTAGACTAAAGTTCATAAAAACTGATTAGATTAAGTAACTCATTAAAATGTCCTCCTATAATATAGTACTTTGCATATGAAAATTCTTTTGTTTCTAGTATATCCAGTTGATTTTTAATTATTATCCAATTAATTACACTTTGACAGATTTCCACTTAAACCTCATCTTACCTCAACATTTACATCAACAAAAGCAAAAGCTAAAGATGTATTTATTACATCTAGTTTTATGTGAAATGGAGTGTGGCAATTGCTTGTTTTCCTTGACACAAGAAAAAAACCAAACTGAATTGCATCTTGAAACATTTTTAAGGTCCAGAAAGAAATTAAATTTGTAAGTGTCATACCATTAAAACAGCATAGTTGCTGAGGGAGTAGCACTGAATGGTGGTAATATTTTCATCAGACAGAAGGATGCGACAACCATCGGATTTCCATCCCCCTTGTCCGTTCAGGAGATCAAAGTCCCACTGAGCTGCAACAGCATCTGCTCCGTGTGCAATCCGCCGCAGTGTCACATTGATGGGAACGTGGTGGCTGGCTATGTTTAATCCATCTGTTACAAAGGAAATATATTTGCACGTGAATTTCTCATCATGTACCACATTAGATGCTAAAACCTTCTACTGGATACACACTAATCAAAACAAGGGAGTCAAAAATGTTTACTAAAGATCATAAAGTATTAATAAAACAAACCTATCTTGGTAAGAATAACTGGAGTTACAACTGTACGACGTTTCCCATCATCAGCCAGATTTGTTGAATTTCCTGTTGCTGGGAAAAGCTTTCCATTGCGAAATGCAATAAGCTGAAGCTTGTAGACAGAATCATCTGCTGGTCTGATTTCTCTTTTTTGTTTTTGGGTGAAAAGGGAAGCTGGCAACTGGATAGAGGCCTCTACAATTGTGTTCTAGAAATAAACAGATTTTTAAAGTTTCAAAGAGAAAATTATGTTCTTTACATTTAATCTTGAGATTAAATCAGCAACTCCTCTATATGTACAAAGACGAATGCATTTAGCAGACTGTATTGTGACCAACCTATTTGACAGTGTTTCCAAATAACGGAGGATAAAATAGCATAATCAGGTTATTAAAGTCTTAAAACATTTTTTTAAAGAAAAAAAAGTTAAGATTCTGTAGTTACCTTACTTGTTACAGAGTGTAAAGTTCAAGCTGGTACCAGTAGAGTATTACAAGAATTTTTCCAGATCAGACTATTAGCAACTAGAAGCAGCAACCAACACAAGCAGACAGAGAGAAATGCTGTAGTTGTGTACAAGTACCATTCAAAACAAAATGCTGTGTACAGAGAGGGTGGTTTTACTTGTATATAAATAATACTTGAGTGAGAAGCATGCATATAATTTCACACAATTATGTAAGTATAAATTGTAATATATGTCCTGCAATATAAGTGCCAAGAACAAACTGCTAAGTTGGGAAATATAATTGAAAAAATATTTCTATGGAATATGAGGAAGGGTTTCCATTTTATACACACCCATGTACAGATGTAATGTATATGTGTGTGTGCATGTCTGAGCAGAATATTTCACACTTTTAAGGAGGCTGCTAATGTCTGCTTTAACAGGTAATGAAGGTGAAAATGCAAAAAAACAAAGATGCACTACTAGAAACTAGGAAGCGTCTCAATTTCCATACTTACAAAAAGGTCTGAAAGGATCTTTCAACTTAAGAAGTTATAATGAAGAAAACCACACCTACTCATTAAAAGTTGTGTCCATTAAAACAACTACTTTATAATCAAGCTTTATTATCCTTTATTCCTTTAATTCTTCTCACAGTCATTTTTGATTACACAAAAATGCTAATTTAATCTTAGAAATTAATAACAATAAACTTACTTGCCAAATTCTTCATATATATTATTATCAAGTCAGTAGGGAAACAAAGAGCATCCCACCTTTAAAGCCAGGCTTGACAGTGTATTTGAAACGTTGCACTTAAAGCTTAATTGTTTATCTAGATTTCCATCTGGGTCTCTTCTCCCATAATCACTGAGTCCTGTACGGTCTGTTGTAGCCACTTTCTGAAATACGGTGCAAGTCATTCCAGTGAAACCAGCAGCCTTTATTACATAGGCCTCAAGAGCGATATTTGGAGAATACTGTGACAACAAAAATCAAACATGAAATTATTTTACACACCACAGACAGGATAATAAATAATCTTAAAAGGATTCTCTGCCTTCACAGAAAAACACATCCAGAAAACCGTTTCGGTTTATTTGGCAGGTATAAATCTTTTCAGAGTATTGCTCTTCTCCCTACAGAAATAGTAGGCATTTCAAATAATGCCAGCATCTATTAAGAAAAACAAAAAGCTATTTGAACTGAAGAGTGAGCAAAACCTCTTCTAAATAAATAAATAAATAAATAAATTCATACTTACGGTAGAATAAACTTGAGCTCCATTTGCTAGCCGATACATGGCAATTTTCTGTAGACACTGTACAATTCTAGTGCAAGCCTTGGCTTCCCTTTGTGCCATCCACAGAACACGTTCATCAGCCAGCATAATATTGCTTGCTATGTCCACCATGACATCACCAAGCTAATATGGAAGAAAAGTAAGATTCCTTTATAGGTATGAAAGCATTCAGCAGGTAGGGTCATTATAAGAAAATACAAAGTGACTTGGCAGCACAAAAAGCTCAAGGAGATTGGTTGCTCCTATTTCAATCACCTCAACACGTTGACATGTTGAAATACTTTGACTCGGACATTTACCCCCAATGAAAAAAAAGTTATTCCAAAATAATGTGTCTGTCTACATTATACTTAGGAAAAAAACCATGATAAATATTTTATTAAAAGGAAGGCCGCAATACTCCACTTTCTACTGTACTAATTGCTTAAGAGGACTATTTACAATCAACTTGAAAACTAAAATAAACTATAAATCAACAATAATAAAGTTTGCATGTATGATAAAAGATAAGAAAAGAGTAAAACAGACAAAAATTAAAGTACAGCCCTTCTGTTTTGCTTCCTTTTAGCAAGTCAGAGTTTTTTTATTGCTTTTTTGTTTGCCTTCAAATTTGCTTGATATGTTTTAGGTCACAGGTTTACATGAGAGAGAAGGCAAATACTCATAGGTACCAGTGCTGCTTTCAGACCATCAATTACATTGTTTTAAGTTCACAGTCCTCACCCTGCTTTTTGTATGAAAAACAAATGCAAACTATAAAGGGAACTTTTAGGCCAAAATTACTCTACCAAAATTAATGAGCACCTATGGTGACAACATTGACCTACACCAGAGTTTCATAACATTTAAGGAACAGCAACAAATACTGGACCAAAAGGAAAGGAGAGTATAATTTTTAGTTGAATTGACTGAAATGCAATTCACAGTGCCTAAATTCAGCAAGTGAAATTTTCTGCTTGAAGAGAGACAGGGTAAGGTAAGGTATCTCCTTTATTATCCAGGCTTCCCAATTTTTTCAGAATATTACTAATAAGGAGAGAACACAATAATTTGCTCTTCTTTTTAAAAATCTTTAAATATAAGGACAAGAATTGGAATATAAAAAATATTTATTTTTTTGAGAACTGGCTTTCTTAGGAACAGAAGTTACAATCAGTAAAAATTCTTAACTCACATAGAGCCTTAAGTAGCATTTGCAGGCTATAGTACTTTCATTAAATTTTCAACAACAAAGTTAAATCAATTGAAAGTGCTTATCATGACTTATTACTTCTTGAGAAATGGTAACAAGTTTCACACATCAACATACAGTGATTTTAGAATAAACCAGCAGTGTTAATATCTGCAACTCACAGAATCCAAGTTGCTTCATACTTTTAAAATATATTACACATTATTCCTTCTTCTGCTTATTGAGGTATGAACAAGTTTTTCCAGCTGTATTCTAACTTAAGACAATCCGCTAAGAACTTTCTGAACATTCGTCTTGTTTCTTCTGATATAAAAGAGCTATTAAATGAACCTGTTTATTATTTATTGTACTAATCTTTCAGAACAGCCACTTTAGCACAAACTAGGGAACGAATAAGAAAATGGTGTAAGTGAATGAATATGAATAATAGTGTCAAGAACAAATTCGTAGAGTAATAACCTGATAAGAAATCAGCCCTATTAACAGCTACTAAATTTTTCATGAAATGCTACTCATATTCCTTAAATATAGTGGCAAATCACAGACTGGCTTCAAATCAAATCCATTGAGAAAAAAAACCCATTTTCTAAGACAAAAATTCTCCAAGGAGTTCTGCAAAGGATGTAGAACCAGCATTTATGGTTTGCTGGGGAATATTTGGCTTTTTTTTTTTTCACGAGTTCAAACTCGAGGCATTGCGGTCTCCAACTTCCCAACATGCACTGTACAGTGAGATCAACATAACCTCTGTTCAGCAGTGAAACAGAGAGTTTCTACCCACTGGTGGGACTATTCAACTACTTGCATTTTTCTCCCCAACAATGAGCGTTCTCTAAGATTTTGTTTCAATGTCTTATGTTATATCCTGCAGGACAGAGGAATACTGAAAACCTTAGAGATATGGCTCAATATTGAATAAACACAGTCTATCATGGTGGAAGGGGAGAAGGTAAGTCTTGTTTTATTCATTATTGAGAGGATCTCTGAGGCTTTCATTATTTGTGTTTTTAGATAAGAACATACCAATGAAAACCTGTGTGACCCACTCCATATTAAATAAAAACAGACTTACTGTACCTATCTCCCTGCTCCAGTGCTGACCAGAGGTGTTACTCACATTACAGGTCCAGTGAATGCTGGATCATCTCAGCGCGAATGCAAAGTCTGTGACCATGGGTCAGCAACTTCAGGGACCTACTAAACAAACAAAAACATGGAATAGAATCTGACAATCCACTAACTCAGTGCCTGCAGCTAATGTTGGGAAGATTTCACTGCTCTGAATACTTAAGGACAAACACTTTGATTATCTTTAAAGTGATGGCAAATTATCCAGTTACCTCTTTATATTTTTCCGCAAATCTTCCAAATTTCTCTATCATTTCAGCCACAAATATAACATCCATTTTATCAGAAAAATTTGCTGCTTCAACTGTGTAAGCCAAGAGCTGTCTTGCTGTTGCCACTGCATTAGTAAGGTTCAGCGGCATCTACATAGAGAACAAACATGAGCATTTGAAAAAGTACAAGATAGAGAAAACACTTCACCAATTAACAAATAAGCATTCATCCAAAGAGGAGAGCAACTCCCACAGGGATCACAGTGTTTTGAGTAGCTAAGGACCACCGCATTATCTGTAAGCAAAAACATTTCCTACAAGCCAGAGAACTACTGTTTGTACTGGCAATAAGCAACTGGGTTTTGTGCTGTTGTCCTAGAAGGGAGAGAGGTATTGCACAAAAAAAAAAAACCAAAAAAAAAAACAAAAAAAAAGGAGAAAACCCCCCCAAAACAGTACTGTCAAATGCTTATTTTCATTTTCACCAAAGCCAAGACACGACAACACAAAGCTCTTTAAATATAACATTTTATAGCAAGAGCGGCCAAAATCAATTCAAACACAGCACTGCCACTGCATTCACTCTCAATTCTGTAATTATGGGAAGCATTTGAAATGGCATACACAAACCAAAAACCAAGACAGATCTCTCTATGACAAAGGTCATGATTTCACTCCTGAAACAAATTCCATGCTGGAAAATTCTTCACTAAATAATACACATCAACATGCCTGAGCTAGCAGGGACCAAAAATGGGAAATTTTACATAGTACAGTGGAAAGCTGTGCAAATGTTATCTGCTCCCGTTCAGATGCTGTTTATCGATGATAATCCAAACTAGAGAGGTTCTCTCTCTCTGGTTTTTGGTGTGGAGATACCTAGTCTGCCCTTCTGAATTTGGAAAGTGTAACATAAGCACAACTATATATCTGTCCTTGCCAGTCTTAGCACTTGTACATAAAGTTCAATGTGATTAATGGAAGTTAATTTTTTGTCAATATGCTAAAAGTCATGCATTTAAAGTGCAAATAAAGTTCAAAGTCATAACACATACTGAACAAAGTCAACTTTCAAATTCAGACACTGTATAATTTTATAATTTCTTTGAACTTTTTCTTTAATCATTAAATTTCTTTTCACCTAAAACTGTACCTGTTCAATACACAAACAAGAACAGCGGAATATGAATGCTCTTGTAGAATGTTAAAAAGGGTTCACTTTATTTTACATGTGAACCTTTATTTAAAATGTTTGGCGAAGTTCTGATGTTCAAAACAGCTCAACTAGCTTTGTTCAAAGGCTATAAACATACTTATAATATGAATACATTTAATATTAGTCTCAGAGACAAGAAACTTGTGCAGAATAATTCTATGATTTCAGACCTACTACATATAAAAAGAAGGTAACTTTCATCAGTAAAAACTACTCCCACACCCAAAACATTCCCTGAGAATATTTGTGTAAATGTATTTTTGACTAGATAATAGGAAGTTATCTACTTCACACATAAAAATTATTCTTTTGCTTTTCTGAAGATACCCATCTGCTGCTTACATTCTAAACTTCCTGACACATATTTGACAACATTTTTCCACAACCTGAAAATGTTGGCTGACCAAAAGCAGTAGTCACAAGTTTAAGTTATCTAGGCTCTTGAGCAGCTGGGCTACAGTACACAGGCAGGAATGGCATTGAGTTGTCACAGGCTTTGCAGAAAAATGTGAATTCCCAAGTGAGAAAAAAGCAAACCAGCAGCAATGAAGCTAACACTCAATTTAAGCTAACACTCAACCTTTCTGTGTTCCAGAAAAGGACTAAGTGATCCCCAGCATCATCTCTCTCCTGTTAACCAGTCATTCAGAAAGAATACTCTTCATCTGAGCCCTGAAACCAGTTTCACATCACCAAGCCATGGCATGCACCTCTAGTGCTATGAATATAAAGCAGTAAAGCAGAATAGTTATGTCAACCTCTCAGTCTATCTTGGGCCAGAACAGGCATTCCCTTTCTTTCCTTCTCACCCCTGCCATCTTTGTTGGCCAGTGCTCAGGGGTCCTCAGGGAACCAGAGCAGGAAAACAAAAAGCTATGTCAGCATCAGGAAGTACCTGAATGCAGAGGGAGCAAGTCAGCAACAACCCATTTACACAATATGCAGTACAAGTCTTTTGCCTCAACCTGGAGTCAGCCCAAGCAACTGGACATCAAGATTTCCTTGTGTGTATAAATCTAAGACATTGCAAGGGGAAAATACCGGTTTAGATCCGATTGTCCCAGTTGAGGGCTGAAGTGCTTCAGATAGGTAGTGTGAAGTTTTCCCTAAAAGAATGTGACATGAACTGAAACACTCCAAACCCACACAACACATAGAAATCCTACCCTGGGCTCAGACAAGCACCACGGCTCCACGTTAAACATAAGTGGTGCTACCAACATCATCAACTCCAGTGACCCAGCACTATTACCAAAAAACAAAAAACCAACCACCAAACAAACTCCGAAACACCACACCAAAAACAATCTCGTATTTCCATGGTTTCACTTGTTGCATCCATAGTAGTGATCTGACTGCATGCATTGGAAAACAAGCTTAAACCAGATGTTCAAAACTTTATGGAATAATTTCTAACACAGCACCTATACAGACAAGGTTGGGAATATCACTGCAGAATAGCATTGGTGGAAGTGTGCATTAACTACATAAACCTCAAAAGGAACTTAGGGCTGAAAAATTTTGTTTCATAGCTACAATTTAAATTCTAGAATGCTCTCTTGGATCCTGGTAAGTACTACCAGATAAAGAAGCTTAGTTAATACTCATTAATTTCACTAGTTAACTCTTATCAATCACAGTGAATCTATTGAAGGTTAACAGCAACAAAGTCTGAGCAGACTTTGACTACATTCTACTATGATAATGAAAAGAGCAGCTCTCCATTACAGATCAAGCCTGCCTTGTTTCTTTATAGCATGTGGGCAGAACAGGGCATCCAATTGACAAAAAAAACCATGACAAGCCATTCTCTTATGCTTTAGGTAAGTACAAAGAATAAAATTTTCCATGCACTTTCAATCTAGGGGCACTCAAAACAGATACTAAACCAAGCTTTTAACCTAAACCTACAAGTTCCAGTATTGTACTCAGAAGCTTGTGTCTATCATAACCTATCTAGGCCACCAGTATTTCCAGCTTAAAGATGAAGGGTCTTTTGAGTTTTTCTTTTCCTTAATTAGATTTTCATAATTTGGTTTTACAGAAATGCACAAATTACCTGATTGAACATATAAAGAACTCGAGTCACATCATTTGCATACTGGCACCTGGAGTAGTCCTCATCTGCCCAGAACCCTCCCCTGTCGCATCTGCGCCAGGCTCTTCTCTCATCTTGTGAGTTGCCAGGATATATCCCACTGCCAGCAGAATAACGTGTACACAGCAGGTATGCTGTGATGCCTGCCAATGTTCTGGGCCACCTGGGGAGTCAAAAGGAGAAAAAAAACCCTCACATTTAGACAAATTTACATGACAAGTAAATAAAAGGATTAAGCACTACAACATGAAATAAAGAGACACTCAAAACTAAGCATCTCTAAAGTATTTAAAGGGCCACCTTGGCTCACCTTCAGTATTTTCAAGCTGTTCATACTTGTGTCTATTAACAAAATGAGTTCTAATGCTAGCATGCTTTTTTTGAATTCTTTCATGAGGTTTCAGGTGGAGAGATGGTGCTTATAAAATAACTAAAAATAGTTTACAATGTTTTGATAAAAAACCTTGCCTGCTTCATGAAAAAATCCCTGTTAACACTATAAAAACAAGTTGATACTCACTTTCTACTTGTCCCCTTCACATGCATCAATACAACTTTCAAACAATTGCATTCATATTCATACCGAACTGCAGATATGAACAGATATGAGCAGTATTCAAGAAACAACCACTGACCGCTTTGGCAAACAAAATACCAAATGGAAATTAATGGGAAAAATTTGTTCATAATGTCAAGAAAGGAGAAAATCATTCCTTTCACTCAAGGTACATGAAACTATGCCCATCTTAAGAAAACTCCTAACATTCTCTCTTCTTTCTCCTCTAATTTTACTGTATATTTTATCTGTACAAACACAGATAACAACACAAAACCCCCAGAAAATAAATTGCAATGTATCTTTAATGCATTTATCATTTAGGAGAGCAGACCTGATCCAAGGGAAAAAATAAGAATAGAATGAAACCATGCCTGAATTAAGGTACAGCACTGAGCAGACAAAAGGGACAAGGACAAGGAACAGCAGTCTGCCTGCCCCTGCTTCTGGCACTCCACCCTGTTATATGCATAAGCACTATTTTATCATTCAGAGCACTAATTCATAAATTTTAGAAGTAAAGAGCACACATACCTAAACTGCAGAATGCTAAGTATCTCAAATTTAACAATCCAAACATATAAGGTTTAACTAAAAGTGAGAGCAAGTGAGCTTCACTGGATCATCCCAGGCTTTCTGTAGCATCATTATATCAAGGTCCTTTAAGACTCTTAAGAGCTAACATAGTTTTTCTAAATTTTAAGTATTTCTAAGGGCCTTCTATAAAGCAGTTTAGTCCAAGAGTTGGAACTGGTAGAACAAAAAATTTTAGTGGATTACACTGTGAATTAAAGTTTGCTTTTATATCTGAACTGCATTTTAATAAATGGCCATTCATTCACTACTATCACTAAATTAAGAAATGCTAAGAATATACTGATATTTGAAAAAAAATTCCCTGTTTGCAGGAGGATGACGTAAACACCTTGAAGGTTGTTGCATTTCCAGGAAATTAAAATTTTAAGTAATATTGCCAACACAAAGAAACTGAAGAAGTCAGCACCATTTTCCCTCCTTATTCGTCAGTTAAGTAGCTCCTCTTACTGAAAATGCTAGAATTTATCACAGTTCTTCCTTAGAGAAGAGAATTAACTCCAGGGATGGACTAAGGCAAAAGGCTATACTTCTCAATTAAATTAAGTGATAGAAGATATCAGCCTTTTAGGGAATACTGAAAGTCTTCTCTATCTTAAATTCCCATTTATTCTAAATTAGTTGCAACAGAACAATTGTAACACGTCCAGTAATGGAAGAGACACATTTAGCTCAGGCCATTTTGACCATTACATAAGTTTGGGCAAGAAGCAACGAAGAGACAGTTACTGGTGGCATCCCAAAATTACACAGGTCATTGCAACAACCATAAAAGTCGGTAAGAGAACTAAAAGACTAGATGATAAATACAACAAAGTAAACTAGGAAACAAGGACTTAAATTTAACTACCTTTCAGAACAACTTTGGCATTACAGATCAGTTCTCCATATTGTAGTGATATAATTCCATTAAGAAATGGAGACTTGTTATTATGACCATCACCAGAGTTTTTGAATACTAGAAAAGGCAGAAGATCATTTGGGTATCCAGCAGAGCTCCATCCAGCCCAGCAAATGTTCATTAACACGCACTCAGAGCCTCAGCAGCCACTTCAAGTAATTAAGAGAAGTGTTACCATCAACCAGTACCAGAAAGGAAAACTTATACCACATTTGGTGACAATACAAGTAGTTAAAAGAAAGAAAAAAAATTTAAAATAATTAGCAAAGATTTTAAATGTTTGGAATAATATTAGAGGTATTTTAGAGAATGTAAATTAATTAAAAGAACAGGTATAGATTCTGCAATAGTACCATAAGTTTTTTATCATCTTTTTAACTGTAAAGAAGAAGGCAAAACAAAAGACAAAAATATTCCTCAGAAAAAATTACTACAGTATTGTTGTGAATTGCTACAATTCTAGTAGTAACCTTAGTGCAAAGTCACCTGTACGTCAGCAAGCTAACAAAACAGACTGGATCATGTCTGGCCAACTCTGATCATGGAGAGAGCAAGTTATACATCTGCTGGGAAGGGAGGGAGGGAGGGAGAGCAGGGTACAATACATGTACACTTATCCAAGACTCTGAAATGTCAGTAGGGACAAATTGAAATAAACTCTGATTCAACACAGGCTGGAAAAACAAGTACAAAGATTAAGTACTTCTGTGCTCCCGATTTTTATGTATTTATAATAAGCCTTCAGAGAATGAAGCCAAAAAGAAAACAGGCATATGAGGACAACTAATAAATCAGCTGGCACAGCTGTTAGAAGACATGCAGGCCCACAAATACCTTGCATAATACACTCAAACCTCCTCTTCTAGAATGCAGAGTCAGATTTGCAGAAACACTGCCACTGGAGTACCAAAACATAATTTTCAAAACCATTTGTCAATGCTGAAATTTTATATTAAGTTTCCACATCAAAGATGCCACTTTGAAAGGGGTATTTGTCTCTGTCTTTACAGATAGTTTTCTAAAAGTTGTATTTTTCCAAAGCATTTTCGGTAAAAGCATGGTCAGCTCAGTTTTCACTGAATATATCACCTTACAGACTGAGTGCCACATGGCCTTGGAATAATTTAAATTCTGTGGTCCTGACAGAGGTTGTATGACACAACTTCCAAGACAAATATTTTTACTGAAATATGGCACATGCTGCTCCTTTTCTCACTATTCACATCTAGTGCTAAAGAAGCAGAAAAAGAGAAAACAGTTTCTCTCTGGTTTCTCAGGCTAGGACTCAAATGTAAAGCAAGTTTTTCAGGAGAGCTTTAATTACTATGCTTTTAAACAAGTATTATTTCTTAGCTATACATATCTGTTAGAACTTCTGCAGCCATCAAAGAGAAAAAGAGTGAGAGGTGCAGTGTTTAACACTACTTCAGAGGTTATTAGATTATCACAAGGTTATTTGTCTTTTCTTATCTCCACTTCCCCTATTTTTATTACCCCTCTCTCTTTTATTATTGTCCTTTTATTCTCCCCGAGTTTACTTTGCATTCATCTCTCTACACAGCATTTTATCATCTTTTGTCATGATCTTCTCAAAAAAATACAAGCAATGCCAGGTAGTCTTTTAGTCTATGCTATCTTTAGAAGAAATTTAGGTATGTACAGAAACATTTTAGTGTTAAAACTCATGTATTGTTTATATAATGATTTAGAAATCTTTCTACTAAACCAGACATAAAAGGTGGGCAATTTAAAACTCAACAGCTTTGTGCCATAATCTCACATCACAAAAACAATACAAATGCATAGCACCAAGAAGAGAAAAACGCTTTTGAGCAAATGTCCCTTATCCTCTTTCCTCTCCCGTGCACAAAACCCCCTGTATAGGAACAAATTTCTTTGCAGCCTAGTGGCGAATGAGATGGGGAACTGATTTTAGCTTTAACTACATTTTCTTTATTCCCTAGTTCTGCTAAATCAATATTAAGCTGTACCATTCTCACTCATGAACTGTTTCCTCCCAATACTCCTATGACATGAGCTAAAGAGGCATTCTCCAGTTTCTATGAAGCGAGAGAGGACATCCTTCCAGCAGGGCTCAAAAGGTGATTAATGGCATGAAATTCTTACCATGCTAACAAAGACTATGTAAGTTTGACTGTATTCTTGTGAGTCTAAGCTTGAATATCTTTCACAGTTTATCCAACTGCTAGCAGAAGTGCAAATTTGGGCTGTATTAACACTTATTTTGTTACTCTGTATAATTAGGTGCTCAAAATTTATCACATATACATGAGTGTAGACAGCTGTGGGGGAAAAGATGGTTCATTTACGTTTAAGCACTTTAATTTCATTTCAGTGGAAAAAGGCAGGCCATGTGATTACAGAAGAATCCTTCTTTTCATACATATTAATTCTGTTTTAAAAGCACTCATTTCTTTATAAACGAACAGTAACTTTCAGTTACAATGAGTTTTTATATCATAATTTCATTAGCTTACAGATAGTCCAGGCGTTTTTTATTACATCTTAGTAAATCTCTAAATTTAGCATGATAATTACAGTTTTAAATTATATTACACCCAATGAGTAACAGTTTTCAAAAAGGTAATTCTTATATTTGAAATATAATTCTATCAAATACTAGCATAAAATTATGTTAAACACAACAGTTAAAGGATTTACTGAAGTGGAAGTATTTTAACATGCTAACTGTGTTTTCAGTTTAATCACTGATTGTAAAATACTCAGGGATATTATCTGAGTATGACTTAGAATATTTTAATTAAAGAAAATAGATTCCATGATGAAGTTTTTGTCTAACCTTTACAAACTATGCTGAACTAATACTGAACACTGAAGACAAACACCTTCCCCTTTGTTATTCCTTGCTATCCTATCTCTGCAGGGATAAAAATCTAGATGCCAGTTTTGAAACACCATCCAAGCTAAAATGACTAACCAGTTCCAACTAAAAAACTGTAAAATCAAATTCACCTAGGATCATTTACAGCCATCTGCTCAGAACCATTTTCTCACTAGTCAAAGCCTTATTTCCATATGCTCTCAAAGGTGAAAAATTACTCTTTATTATTACTCTACCCAAGCTACAAGTGAAAGTCTTTTATAGTAAACCCAGACACAATGAACTTTTTGATAAGCTGAACATTTCCTGAAATCTTATTTCTTTCTACTGAATTCCAGAGGGGGTAAATCCTATTACACTGAATAGTCACTGAACAACACAGGTTAATTTAATGGAAAACACTTTGAAATAAGCCTTTACCATCTGTTTTCACCTCTAATGGCAAATCAAAGAAGAACAATTCACACTTGTATAATAAAAAAAATGCATAAGTGATTTAAATAGATGTGTTCTTTGATGAATACAACCTGCATCTGTTTGACTTTCTTCACCTTTTATCTAAAGCAGGAAGTTCTCCTTTTCTAATTTAATGCTTATCCCAGCAGTTGAAACCCCCACAGTGCAAAAAGGGGACATGCACCAAGTTAGTTATACAAATAATTTCCTATAATAAGGAAGTGAATTTCTTCAGTAATTCTAAATTGCAGCAAGTGATCTTAATACTAATTCCCTTACTAATAGTTGCTCATACTCACCCTCCTCAAACTCTCCAAGTGATGAACATTAAGGAGATCAGCTTGGAAATAATGCTCTCAGCCAGAATTTTGAGTGAATTTTTGCAACAACTGGAGGTCTGCTGCAATTGAAAGCTTGTTTTTCCATCCCCCCAAAACTATGGCCCTGCAACATGGTAACTTACTTTTCGTTTCTTAATATAAAAGATACATGGTCTTAGATTAGCTGCATACAAAGAAGATGACTTTAAAAACTAATGCACACAGGGAAAGGAAAAGTTTCTAACTGTAAACAAAAGACCAAACAGAAGATCAACACAGCCAAGCAGCGTAAGAAAAGTGAAATGAGTGGATAAAAGCAGTTCATACAACATTAAGAAACCCTATGCACCATAGTGAACACAATGCTCTTGCAGACATTAATTCTCAGTAGGAACTACTGCAGGGAGGTAAAACACAGAGTAGTTGTAAAGGGAATTACCTTACATTTAGAGAATCTATACAGAAGCTATCTGTTACAGCTGGCACCTCCAGGAGTAACGTGTTGTTAGAGTGACCAGCAGCAGAAAGATCAGAAAAGGGAAAACAGGTGAAGAGATAAGAACAAAAGATAAAATACTCTGCAATACCCAATACAGTGGAATATCACAGCTACCACTACAGTCCCAACAATCATTAAAAGGAAGCAGCACCATTCTTACTGTTTACTCTAATACTCATGGGGGAGGAAAAGATACAAACTATACTGCGTATTTCTTATATAGTGATTTTGTCATATAGGAGCAGAAGGCTATTAAAAAGAGAATGATAACCTGGCAGAAATCCCCCTGTCAGTATGTGGTCTAACTTTATGTTAGAGGTATTCTACAGAAATTTAACTATTCCAATAATTTCGTTTATATATTTCAAATACCATAGCTTAGTTTCCATATCTTTCCAGAATGTGTTACCAGGCTCAAAGTTTAACACTTCATAGTATAATTTCATGCCCTTCTGTCAACACATAGTAATTTAGAACAGTTAAAAATCTTCCACATAGGCACCTCTAAAGCATAAAATCTTAGTTAGAAGCAATTTTTTCTTTACTCTGAAAAAATCCTTAGGTTACTAACCTGAAATCCCCTTTATTGTTCACAACTCTCTCTGGAGGGCAGTACTGAGCAGAACTTTCTAACACCACAATGTCTACTGTTCTTGTGTTATTCCCACGTCTGGTTTGTACATGACAACCCCAATTTCCTGTGGAGCCAGCCTGAATGTTTGAGATTGTCAGTGCACTGGAAAGATAAAACAAGCAAATAAAACCCAACCATCTTGCAATTAAAATTTATATAAGCTTTTACCAAAAGATGAATTAAGTACAGAAAGACAATGGAAGAAACATCAAATTGCATACGGCTGTGAGTGATCTTATGAAACTGGAACTATTTACATCTCAATGTACTGTAATTAACACAGAAGTATTTACTGTTCTTTGGGCTCTCAATTTTGCCAAGGTAGGAAACAAAAAGAACAGCCATAAGAAAAAGTCCCTAGTCTTCAGAAAGAAGAGACAAGTCCAAATTCACCAAGTGTTATCATTGCTATTCAGGACAAAATTTGTAGTTGCTTAGAGAGGCCAAACTGAAATAAATTCCCAAATGTATAATTTGTTATAAACATTGAAACTCTAATTTACTAATACAATTACAGGATATACAACCACTCTGTAGATGCTGAATAAGTCAACAGTCTGCTGCAGGCAGAATAAATTACACTTACAGATCTCTGCTGGAGAACAATATTAACTGTGGTGTGCGCAAAAGGAAGAGTAAAGAATCCATGAGCAATTCAGTTAAATGTCTTGTTTTCAACATTTTCATCATTTTAATATTCCATGAAAACAAATGTGTCCTACCACAAACATATTTTAAATTAATGCATTGGGTAAAACTTGCAGGAATTTAAAACCCACCTGCAACTTCCTCTAGCTAATCCTATTTTAAGCACATAGCAAATCTCTAGACCTAGCAAATCTCTTTTCTCCAACTTTATCGTTGATAGGATATGTGTGAAGACTACTTTCCGACTAGGGAACCTTCTGTGTACATGTTCACTCAGTGAAGATATGAGGGGGCCTTACTGGTTATGGAAATATTCACTAAATCAGAGCAGAAAGTAAGAAGCAGGAAATACATTTTCTCACTATGGATTCACCTTGCAATCAGTGAGCAGTTATGAATCATGTTTTTTTCAACAAAAATACCCTGGGACTCATCAGTTTCCACTATCTTCCCATCCTGATACCACAAGACTTGCATATCTTGATCAATGTATGAAGCCATACATTGGAAGGGTAGACTGTCTCCTTCAAAGACCACCTGACGATGAGATGGAGTCATATAGAAGGAAGGTAATTCAAGTGGTGGTTCTGGAATTCAAGACATAAACCACAGTTAATAGCAAGAATCTGTTACATACCTAATTTTCAGAAGAGGAGAAAAATACATTAAACAAGTATCAATTATTTATATATTGATATAAAGTTGCATCTGGCAAGATGCATATAAAAACTACATTTAATGCACTGGATATTGAAAAATACAAATTATCATCATATATCTTTTTCAAAATGTGTATTCCTTTAATGTAATATACTTCAAGACTCTTTTGCCAGCCCACATCTAAAAGAGTGGAAAATACAAATGTGAAGGAAAAATGTAATTATGCATTTTAGCTCTTCCCATTTTTTCACTAGGACTTCAAAATCACAGTAACATATGAGCTTTTATTTTTACAGCTGAAATAAATCCAACAAAAAAAGAAGTCAGGCAAGTTGATAATGGTTTTGTCACAAAAAGAAGGCTAATCAAGAACAGAACCACTATGCAGGAAATTAACTCATAAAATGAAGATCTTTTAACTTCAAAAATTTGGGGTTAGAATAATTCACATATCTGAAGCCAGATAGCTAGACCTAGGAAAGAAATTATCAGTTTCTAATTCCTACTGTGACATCTAGGGAGCAATCTCTGAAAAATGCAGATTAGCAGGAAAAAGGAATTTATTGAGAGAGTTACTTATCCTTTGTTTCTACAAACTAACATCCACCATCATCAATTTATTTATTATTTCTTTCCAAAAGCAAGCAATACTGAATCACAACTAAAGATTACCATTTGAAAAGGAGGCACTATTACCACTGTCATCTAAGTGCTGAATTTTAGGGAATGAAACAAAGCAAAAAAGTCAGTTTACTAATATTAACAGAACATAGAATGCATTAGGAAACAAGTATCAGTTGTCTGGAGTGCTTACCACAGGTGAGAAGCTCCTGTTTAACACCAGTCACTGTTTGTGACTGAAGTGACTTGGGATAGGCACATTTAGTCTCACGTACAGTTATATTTCTTTCCTTTAACCACTGATGCATCCACAGTATGTTGCAATCACAAAGAAGATAATCAGTCTGAAATTCTCTGCAACAAAACACAGTTACTTACAGTGACAAACTGCGTAACTCCAAGGTTTGAAAGCTTGACATCAACAGTTGTGCAATGCCTCTCATTGTCACAAAGACAAGAGGCAGTCAAAATCTAGACTACAGTGGAGTTGCCTACCTCTACCTACTGGAAATTATTCTTATCCTCTGCAAGCTGTACTCAGGGAGTATGTCCTTTTGCTCTCAAAGAAAAGGAATCCTCTCCATAAATATGAGGAATATCTAATACCAGTACATGAGAAAAATTCTAGTAATTTCTTTCATGGAGAATGCTCACACTACTTCAGGTGAGCAATAACAAAGAATTGCTTGAATGTGCACCATCACAACGTAAGAAGACACTTCATTGCTTTAGCAATCAAATATTTTAGAAGTAAAATCAACAGAAATAAAAATAGCTCCTCAACTATTTCTCTTTTCAGAGGCACTAGTCACACAATTTTATTCTGCTTTACATGAAAATCATAAGACTTTTAATTGACTCACAGTCTTCTCTATATAATTCAGTACTTTCTAGTAAAAAAGCATACCAAATCACCCATGTTTGCTGAAATGAGCTAAATTAAGGGATTCATTAATTAATTTTATCTGTTCAGAAATTAATATTTTATCTGTTTAGAAACAGATAAAAACTTACCAAAACATATGGCTATGTCTACACGGGTTTTTACCTCCAGTGAAAACATCTTTTTCTTTTTGCAGATGTCTACAGGATAGCACAACACCACAGGCAGAACACTACAAACACTTATCAACATTCCTATGAAAACCCCATTTGATATTTGTTCACATGAATTCTTCCAGATAGCCATTATTCTAATGGCAACAGTTATATCCAGGTTCTCTTGTCATAGCTGTGGTGTTCTTGCACAGCAACTTTTATGCAGAAAATTAAAATATCAGGAATAACAATTTATGAACAATTAAAGAGACAGAAGAGGGAAGGAAACATTCTCCTTCATAAACAAGAAATTATCTCAGAGTCAAATCCAGAAACCAAAGCTTTTGATAAAGTCCCAGTACAATGAGCCAACTGTCATGACTACTAGGGAAAAGCAAAAGTTAATCATCAACACTTATTTTTTTTCATTTACTTTATTTCTTACACATGATTACGACTCATGAAATCAAGAGACAGCAAAGTAACATGAGGTTGAGGTGTACCCACTGTTATGTGCAACAAAACTATACCATTCATGAAGGACTAAGATCTTGCTTAAAAGTATTTGTTCCCTTTACTATAAAGATGTAAAATGCTATTTATTGACCATAAATTAATAAATGATACATACAGAATAAAACTTTTGGAGGCCCAGATGAGAAAAGAGCTTTGATTTTTCAGAATAATTTAACAAATAGTGAGCAAGTTTTGAAGGGGGTTGTATAAACACCCAAATATCCATACATACACTTGCCATCTGCTTATTCAGATAATACTGTTACGAGGATTAAAAGTAAAAATACAAAAGTGTAATACAAGCAAGTGTATGTAAAATGTTTTTTGTTAAGAACACAAATCATTATGCAAATTAAGACAAAATGCAGCAGGTACTTACAGAGACTTTAGGGAACCAAGATGATCAAATGTTCCCTGTGTAAGAGTAGAAAACAGATTTCCAGAAAGATTCCTGAGAAATAAAAGTATCATGATTTGAACTCATGCTCAGACAACTGACATTTGAAATTGAAAAAACCAACTTCCTTCAAGATAACTTTATGTTTAAAAGTTACAAGATACTGTTATGACACTGTCATAGTTCACAAGACTGTAAGAATAATAATAATCAGGTCTCAGTAGCCTAGCAAAAATCTCCAAATAAACTGTTCTCTAATACTCCTGGCATAGGTGAAGAATTTTAAGATCGGGAAAAAAAAGGAAATGCAAAGACTTTATCTTTATTTAAAGCAACAACAAGCACATGTTGAGCATAGATTTCAAGAAGTGTTAAATTGATTTTGTTGTTCACAGTGAACTGATGTCTCCCTATTAACATGCTCTAAGAAGCATGTTCAGTCTATCAGAATGTTTCTTTAAAATATCCATACCACTTTATATATATATATATATATGAGTGAAAGCACTGTGTGTAAGAAACTAACAACCAGGGCAAAGAAATGTTCCATAACCTCAAATGTTATCCTCTTAAAGTAAATGAAGGACTTCAAAACATGCAAGGCAGCCAGCAAAACGTATCGACACCAATGCCACAGTAGAAGGCATGGATATTGAAAAAGTCTATAATTCTGAAATATTTTTTTAAAGAAAGTATTTTGTACAGTCTGCTAGTCCCCCGCCCAGGTACACATTCTAAGAAACTGGAAAACTGTCGCAAAGCCAACAGGGCACTGAATAGAGTGGTTTGGGTTGGCCTCACCACTTGTTTTTAAGCCTGCTACTGAGTAACAAACCACAACCATAGGCACTGGCTGTCTTTCAAGAGCACACTTACATAAACTACTCCCCTTGAAACAAAGAATGTTAACTAACACAAGTCTAAAACCTAAGTATATTTATATAGGACAAATTATACTTACAATCTAATAAGGTTTACAAGTCCTCTAAATATATCTGCATTCAGGCAGCCTATTCGGTTATTAGTTAAGTCTCTATAAATAGAAAAAAGGAAAAATTGGAACAAACTGGTTTATTTCCAAATGAAATACAGTCTGCTAACAGAAGTATTTGAACAAAAATTCATGCGTAACAGATTGTACCACATGCATATTTGGTCTTTTTCAGGAAAACCCACAAGGTACTGCTATATGGGTGTATACACATGCACACAGACTCCTTAATCCATCTCTTAACTAATTATAGTTTGTCCATATACAATTCAATAAGTCTAGACTTAGTAATAAATTCCCTTAAACAGGCTTGGCTTACATCCCTACCAAGTAAATTTTCATATTTGTGCAGTATTTATATATGTGTGTGTATAAATATATACACACACAGAGTACATCACTTAATTTTTTAACATGTCAGAGACTTACACTAGTGCATTTATTATACATAAGGAAGACAACTTCTGTAATTATACTTCAACAAATACTTAAACGTTATATATTTTTCAATATAGGTCTTGAATCAAATTGCGAAAAATTCTTAATAAAAATTAAGCTTGCAAGAAATAATGATTCAGAATTGGTCCTTCAGTTTTATTTTTAAGATTTTCAGAAGTGCAATTACTAACATACTTTCCTTTGAAATAAGCCAGATCATCTGATCAGTTACAAATGAATATATATACTCTAAAAATTTAAGAAGAAAACAGGGACGGGGAGATAGTGGCAACAAGCAATCACTAAGACTTCAAAATTGTAACAATATTCCAAAAAGCTGAAGTGTTAAAAAAAAAAAAAAAAAAAAGAAAAGCAATAATGCAGACTTTTTGCTTTTCAAGTTTCATCTGGTACAGAACTTTTACAGCCAAGGCATAAATCCCCCAAAAATATGTTAATGGGAATGTTGGCCAAACCTTCAATAAAGTAGCATTAACAGTGCTGTAACTACAGTACAGTATTAATAGCAAGGGACTCTATGTTCCACTGCAACCTTTGGAAAATAAATATCCTGAGTTTAACCTTCAACAAAACAAGACTTCATGGAATCAAAGCTCTGAACAAATGTCCACCCAGTGATGTTTCAAGCCTCTCAAATACAAAAAGAAAGGAATAACACAAGAGACTGACAGAACAAGTGAGCCTGCCAAGCCACAAGCAGCAGATGTTCTTCAGTCATAAGACTGAAAGCAGACTTTGTTTTATACATGCATGTGTGTATATATTTAGATAGCATATATATAGTCAACTTTTAATATGTAATAACTTTGCTGTCTAAACTTCCAGAAGCTAAGACTTACTCTCTCTGAGGAGTTTTTTGTTTGTTTTGTTTAAACGGACTAGCTAGACATACTACTTACAGTCTTTTCAAAGATGAAAGGCCCAGAAAAGCTCCTGGATCTATGGTACTAATAAGATTGTTCTTAAGATCCCTGTGGAGAAAAATTAACACACAGTGTTTACCATAAATTACACTTTAAAACAGAAATATTCATAAAGATACATGTAACTTATCTAATTTGCTTGAGAACTTCAAACAAACAAACAAACTCAACCCCCCAAGCAATGTGAAAACAACCAACCCCCCTCCCCAAAAACACAAATCAAAACATCAAACAAAAAACCCAACAACTTTTTACTTTCTCTAACAAAGCATCTTTCAAAATTGGAAAGATCTGTATTTTAACTATAAGAAAGAACAGAAACAGCATGTATATTCACTTAAACAATCTATCAGTTCTTATCGTGTGAAATGGCATAGAAGCATTTGCCACAGTATGAATAGGTTACAGCTATGCAGGGTGAGACACACGTTTATTACACAGTATGATACTGTCTAGCACAATGCTGTCTTCTGTAGCCCATCCAATTTTCAATACCTCAGTAGTGCCCAACATCTACCAAAAAAAGCAAAACATGATCTTAAAAATACACCAAAGTCCCAACACTGAAAATTTCCACTTATGTTGCTGGCACAAAAGCAAAGCCCTAGCTGAAAAATACCAAATACAGTTGGTGAAAAAACTTCAGAGCAAATTTCTAAATCTTATCTTTCCAGAGACTATAAGAAGAAATGTAAAATAACCATTAAATTAAACTGCTTTACTAATTGTACAAGTGATATAGGAGTTTTAACTCTTAACTTGAGATTTTCTGCAGATACAGCTTAATTTCAAAGGTCACAGAAAGCAGCTGACAGCACCTCTACAGTTTTGAATGAACTTTATCACTGCACAAATGTCAAAATTACTTCCACCTCCCTAGTCACCCTAGATTTTTACTTCACTATTATCTGAAGTTTCACAAGCACTTATTACTTCATGTAAAGTTTCTTGTTACTTGGTAATATCCAAAAATTCTACATTTGAAAAGAAAAATAGTACTCTCATTCAAAAGCAGTGTTTGAATTTGCAAGAGTGAAAGAAGATCTCCTACATCTACAGCAACATTAATAATTCTGCTTAAAAGAGAACTGTACAAGAGGATTACATCTACCATCACATAGATGTACATGAGCAAAAATGTAATTCATCCCAAGATTTCACAACAGCATTTCCTGCAGACAGATTAACAAATCATGCTACAGCAGACACCGTCATGGCACATGGATCATGCTTGAATGCTCTACCTAAACATTTTAAATACTTCAAATACATTAAATTCACCTTGCAGTAAATCAATTTTCATATACACACTTCTCTTATCTCAACTTTTTCTTCCCTTGCTACGGTGGCAGGAACTGCCAAGTACTTCCAGTGCAGTAGCATCAGGAGCCTGAAGAACTGGTTCTTTCAGCAGGCATTATGAACACCATGGTATACCAGACCATGACAAATCTGAAACTAATAAAAGGTATTCATCACTCATTTACCATAAGTTTTTGAAGGAGGGAAGAAAAATTACACTTACTGTTCATATTCCAGATTTTGATTTAAAATCATGTAACTCCCACTTAAAATCTCACTGTTGAAATCACTGAGGGAGAAAAACCTTGATAACATGCCTTGGAAATCCACTAGTCTAGATTATCAGAGATCTTTAATTTCACTCCATAAATCCAAAGAGTTCTCCCTGATACAGCTCTTTCATAAATCCACTGCAGTGGATTCATATCAATGAATGTCCAAAGTCTAAAGACTTTTCTCAACCTGCAACTACAACAGCTGTAGAGTCTCTGTTTGGTTGGGGTTTTTTACCCATCCTACTGGTAGTCCTTGGGTAGGCACTAGCTGTATATCAATCTACCAAAAGATACTTGCAGAGGAAAACTGTGAAATAAAAGAGATACCAAAATATCTCAAAATCAACAGTGCTGACATGTCTAGCAGCCCTTCAGAAACAGTAAAAGATGCTCATACAACATAGGCTGGTACAACTACCAGGACTGCAGAATGTAGGACAGCCTTTAAATGAAGAAATTATAGTAGTGGTTAAACCAACAGACTTCTATTTCTCACATAAAAGGGAGGTGGGGAGACAACCTCACTAGAAAGTTGTGTTTGGCCTTTAAGTTTTTGTTGTTTTTAACATCTATGAATACATTTATATAAACTGTATTTCAGTTTTAGCAACAGCAAATTAATCATTTCAGATGTTGATTTTAATTTTTCTTTGGCAAAGCTCAACCAACAAGATGTAAATACAGATATTTATTTGTCCAAACGGAAGAAAATCTGTCCAAAAGAAATGCAAAAGAGGATTTGAATTAGGGCAACATCTTTTATATTATAGTAACTGTATTTTCCACCTATCAAGAATCCTCCTAAAAAACAAGGGAAAGAAACAAAAAACCCCCAAAAAAATCCCGAACAAAAAAATCACGCCCAAAAAACCTCCAAACAAACAAACAAAAAACCCCCAAAAATCCAAACAAAAAACCCCACCTCCACAACAAAACAAATCACAAGCCAGGCAGTAGAGCAAGCTTACACTGAGAATCTATTAAGAGATTCTTAATTTTCTCCTAAATCTAAATAACATTGTAAATAAGGGTACCTCACATCCATCAGTGAAGGCCACTAACAGATGTTAGGATAGTAGAAGAACTTTGGTTTCAATAGATGAGTTGAAGTCAGTTGTACTCCAAATTCTGGCTCAAGGTACAACTACATCAGATCAAGTGCCCCATTGTTAAATCAAATAAAGGCCTGAAAACATCACAGGATGCAGATTTCACCATCACACAACTCTCTGTTTTACCATTCTCATGGCAGAATACACTGTCGTGTCAAATTAGAACAGCCCTTTATCAAAGCCATAATTAAGTGGACAAATAGCAATTTACCAACAAAAATTTTTTTGTGCCTAATGTTCTTGTTAAGATGTGAAAAGTATCTTAATGAAAGACTACTTTTATTTAAATATTGTTTGCTATGTAAAAAACACCCTTTAATTTTATTACACTTAGTCATGAAACATTTCAGTAGTCAGTTATCTATGACAACTATGCACTATGAAGTGCACGTATACATACTTAAAAATTTACTGCTTTCTGTCTCAGCACAATGAAGACTGTCTTAATTATTAATGAAGCATCCTGCAGGCACAAACAAACTATGCCTATATATACATACTGACATGTATGCATTATTAAGTTTTCTTAACTACCACTGGATAAATTATGTTTTCTTCCTTAACACTACTTGAAAATAAATGTCAGGTGGGAAACATATTAGCTACTTTTTCATTAAAAATTTCAAGAACAGGAGAAAAAAGTTCAGTATGTTAACAGATTAATTATAAAGTTGTCAGTATTGATTAAAATTCACTCAATTATAATGTAGAGATCTGTTCCTGACATATTCCTCTGATTTACTGTTCTAAAGGCTTTACTTAAATATATCAATACATATATAAACTCTACCTGAAAACCACTAAGGTGAAATAGCAAATGTTTTTCTTATCTAGTATAACATCACAAGGAATGAAAAAATGCATACAGAATCTCTCCGCTAGTAAGCAGTAAAGTGACAATGATACTGTCTGAATTAACTATTTAAATACTGACAATTTATTTCTGTTATTGCCACTTAAACTCTTAAATTAAATGTTGGGAAAGGAACTTATCTACAAAGCAAAAAACACTCATAAGGAAACAAGGGGAAGCAAGAGTAGTAAGACAAAATAAAAATTAAGCAAAAAATGTCAAATAAGTGCAATTTTCAAGGCATGCTAGTTATCACAATGAATATCAGGAAGATAATTTGAAACTACTTAACATGAATGTTTAAAATAGTTACTGTGACTTTCAACTGTTTTTCCTTTTACTATTGATTATCTATTTAAGTTTGAAAGACTATTTTCATTACAATAGTAGTTTCTGTCCAAGATGACAAAAGCATTTAAGGAGGAAAAATTTACTTTTACTATGGTTAAATATCTATGGCTTTTAAACAAGTCTTGCATGTACAAAAGGAAAACAAAAAGAAAATACTATCATTAATAATTAGTGTAGCACACTAGTTATCCCTCCATTTATAATGAAAACACCTGGTCATTATTAATCTGTTGATGCATTAACTCCTACAACAGTGCACAATAAAGAGTGTTCTCATTCCAATGAGACTACCATATCCTCTCAAATACTGGTATCCCAGTTCGCTTTAAATGCTCAGAAGATGATGCCAGCCCTGCTGCTTTCTTTTCCTTTTCATGAAAGAAGATATTAAAATAACCTAAAAACCCCTTAAAAATGACAGGAGTTAAATGGAAGAAAGCTGCATTCTTACGATTTCCAAGAAAATTAGGATTTGGATTCATGAAGAAAACTTAATTCACTATCTCAAAGTAACTCCACTTTCAAGTATTTCCTGTCTGAAAATTATAATGAGTTTCAACAAATAATAACCATCAGCAGATGCCTTTATTACCTAAGCAAATGCCATCACTGCTGATAACCTTGCTTCTTTGGCACAGCAACTTACTTCTACAATAAAGCTCATTTGCCAGTGAAAAGACACTTTCTTCTGGTATGTGGGAGAGGGAACGGTAGAAGTGTTTGAATTTATTTAGGTCAGGTGACTGGGATGGGAGCCTTTGAGTTTTAGAGGAAGAATAAAATACTTTTAATCCCCTGAAGCCAAAAGTCATTTGGAACTCTTCCTAGATGCTGTGAGATGATTATGAAACTGGCTACTTTCCCAGTCAAATGGCCTAGAAAAATCCTTATCTCTAAAGTTTATGCTTGCTCCCAGGTAGATCAACCTGCCAATCCTGACCTTCTACCGGCTGGAAAAAAAGCTGACTGTAAGACAAGCTACAATGCTGCTTCTTATCTCATAGGCAAGTTATCATCTGTAAGGCAAAGTGAAAACAGGAAGCAAAAGATATCCAAAAGTTACTCCCATCAGTCACTCCTACCCCCTGTACATTCGGCATATACAAAAGCTGTGAAGTAAGCAGCAAAACTCTTTAAAAAAATGTCAACAACAAATCTATAATAAATCCACTCTCTTAGGGGCTCTAATACATCTGCTTCCCCTGCAAATATACTTTGCAACTGTTCAACAAAGGGTTTGACACTTAAGAAATTAAAGAAGTAATTTTCTTTACAATGTAGTGCTTGCATAATGAAACAACCAACAAAGCAAATCCAGCCATTATAGCATTCTAGTAAACTTCCCACTGAAACTGCCCTCTCACCCACAGGTGAGATATCTCTTTCTTGCTGTTACCTGCCATTCATATTAATGAATAATTCATTCATTCATAAGAAGAGAATATTTAGCTATGTTAACTCTTCAAGCATAAAAAAATACATCAAAATAAAGAACACATCCCTTATTTAAGACATTCTGTTCTCAGACTTATAAATTGAATGTAAACGGTACATTACTTAATTTTTAAAGTGAAAATAGCTTTTTAAGAAGTACTTACAATCTTTCAAGGAGGTGTAATCCAGAGAAGGAACCATTCTTCAACTCCGTTATTTTATTGTTACTCAAAATCCTGTAAACAAAACCAATGAAGAGCAATGTATTTTAAGTTTGATAACAAATTTTTTTGCTACAGCTTACACTTCTTATATAAGTCTTTTTGTTTAAAAGCCTGTGTATCAAACTAAAATATCTAGCTCATTGCCTTGAGGTATATGCTTAAATATTATGAAGGAAAAAAATATTTTCTATGTCATCTGTTTTAAGTACCATCATCTGAGAGGAAGTACACCCATCTAAGATTATCCTAAGACCCCAGAAATGGTGTAGTAGAAATGAAGTATTAAAGAACCAATCAGTGCATTCAACATTCTTGTCTTCTGTAGCCATTTTTGTTTTCCAAACCAAGCAGCATATTGCCTGCTTCCCATTTCCTCTGCTCCCATTTCCTTGGAGAACCCAGGCTGTACTACCTTTCCCAGCCATCCTTCACACATTCATTCATTCTACTCCTCAATGCAGTCTTTTTAAAACATCTCCAAATAAGTTCAGGAAGCACTTGTCCATCCTTTCTTCTCTTAAAGGACAACACAACCACAAATTCCTTCTTTCACTGAAATAACTGGATCAGGCCTATCTTGCCAAGCACCCTGTCCTCCAATCACAGCCATCTGCACAGACCACAGCAGATGCTAACTATCCTCAAGGTAGAAAATTCTTTGTATAGCTGGATATTTCCTTACTTAGAAGGACCTGCTTTCTATACAACTATATAGTTCTCTCTTGGACAAAAAAAAAAAGGCCTATTTTCCTTTAGAATTACGTCAAATTTTGGCATCTGCAATACTCCTTACGAAAGGGTTCGCAGTACTAACGCTCTATTTCATAAAAAATGCTTCATTTCACTCATTTTGAAAACACCTCCTGCCAGCTTTATTTAATGTTCTCCATTTCTAAGCAGTGAAACACACAGTAATCAATCCACTTACCTCTTTTTACCATGTGCAATTACGTACAAAACTAGATGTCTTTTTCCACATGTAAAATTCATGTTTTACTTAATTATTCTTTACACAAAAGCCACTTGTGCCACCTTAATAATTTCTGAGTTCTTTTCAGCCTTATTACACTAAAAAAATTGTGAGCTAAGACCACCAGAACTGGAATAGTACTCAACACACAGAAAAGGCTGAAGTCTAAATACTGGAATAATGATGTTCTATTTCCTACAATTTCCCTAGCAATTCCTAACATATGATCTGCCTTTATTACTTGTGCTAAGAATCTAAAATCTCTGATCAGTTCAATGCCCATCATCTTATGTAAGACAGGAGTGGTTTTGTCCCCAGTACATTTTTCGTTTTTTTTTTACAATGTGCTGCTGCCATTTTATTGCCCAATTACTTCTACAAACTTCTTCCAAAATTCTTCACTTTATTCTCATCCTTATTACATCAATCAACTCACCCAACTATGTCAACCCCTTATTCACACTCTTTTACAGGTCATTAAGAAATAAGTTGTGCATTACAGGTTTCCATGACTCTATGCCACTGAGAAGGATAACCATTTACTTCCACACCCTCTTCTTATCCTTTAGGAAGTCAGCTGCTGATCTGATGATCCTTCATTTAAGACTGATGTACTCTTTTCATCAAATGCCTTTGGCAAGGGACAGACACACCTTTTAGAAAAGCACGTTTCATTATAACAGCTGGATCAAGCTTGTAAATATTTTGCTGATTCTGAAGAACTCCAAAGGACTGTGGGGAAGAGCTTCTCATTACAGAAGATGTAGATTTTCTGCGGTACCTTTATCTTTCTCAAGGTATCCATTATTTTTATTAATTCTACTTATATGTCCAACACAAACACCAGACTTGGAACCATGCAGATGATGATGCACTTATAAAAATGAGCATTTGCTACCCTCCAGTCCTCAAAAATCAAGTTCATTCTAAGCAAGACTTCAGAAATTTCATCCCCAAGTTCTTTTAAAAGCTCTTCAGTCACACCATCTTGTCCTGGAAATTTATTCACTCTATCACATTGTTCCACCACTTCTGCTACAGTCACTTCAATTTCAGACAGATCCTCTATCAAATGCAACCTTCATATCCAACATGTCCCCACACTTCTTCACTTATGCCAATTATATCTTCAGGCTGGATAACTCCTCCTGCACTTAAAGGTGCCACTATGAGATTTCTTTCCAGTCCACTACATCCTGTTGTACTTTACAACAGTGATAAACCAAACACACACACACATTCCCACTCTTTCCTCCAGTGCATAAAATTTACTATGTAATGATAAGGATTAATACTTCAAAACACACAATGAATACAATAAAACTAAAATACAGACATTGCAATCTATGAAAACAGCATCATTTTGACACAACTATATATTACCCTAAGTAGTTTTCTTCTCCAGGTTTCTCAAAGATTACCTCAAGCCTCTGTAGTTTAGACAAACACAGAACAGGCATTTTTTGTCTAAAAGTTCTGGCTTTGACTCAATCTCTCTCCCACCTCACATACACAAAGTCAAAGCAGCTGAACAAACTGAAATCCTTCCACTTCCAGCCTGATGGTAGGAAGGCTTGAAAATTCTTGAAATTAACCTTAAATCATTCAACAAAGGTAACAAGTTCTGATGATAAAATGAGGAGATTCCATTCCTTCCTCTCACCTTCCAACCATACCATGTATTTCTGCAGCTCATATCAAGTCATCTCTGGTGCCCACTGCTCCACAAGCAGCAAATGTTAAACGACATGTTTACCCAGGGCATCTCCATGGAGATTTATTTATATGCCAACTATGCAAGTGTGATCAGCCTAGTTTCCTACCCAGTCAGATAATACCAGATGAAGACTGATTACAGGAATGGTGGAAAGGAAGAAGGGGAAAAAAATATGTGAAAGTATACTGAAATTGTTATTGTATTGCTACAATGCCTATAACATCTACTAGAGTGTCAGCTAAGAACATTTGCTCTTGTGAAAATATAGTTCTGTAGTACAATACATTAAGCTACCTTACAGGAAGAAAATAAGGAAAATTATCCCTTGGCTGCAGCTGTGATAATCTAGATGAACAAATGAAACAGTGCTGTTTTTTAAAACACATGTAGAAACCAAGGAAGCCCAGGTACTCTTAAAAAATGTACATGTATTTCAAGGAACCTTTCCATCAAGAATGGCACAGCATTTATCAGAAGACCAGTATACACATTTGCAAGAGTGCAAGTTTGGTAGTGGCAATAATAATAATAATAATCATCTACAAATTGGAAATTTTGCCCACAAAACTAGTAAAATTTACCCTGAAGCATTAAAATGACACATCCAAAAGTCTCTGAAACAACTTCCCCTTCTACTCAAAGAGAAAAAGTTTTCAAGCTAAATAGTAAGTATTATTTGTAAAAATGGTACGTACTGGATACATTCAGTAAACTAAATAAAGTACACCTTTATTTCAACATCCTTTCTGGTTTCAGAAACGAATGCATGAATAAAAATAGTAATAATATATAAAGAAGTAAATGAAGGAGCTTATACAAAAATCATTCATAGTTAAAGCAAACTGAACATAAGGCGTAACAGCAGCAACAAGAAAACAATTTCATACCAGTTCCACACTTCTGGAGAAATTAAGGAAAAAAAAACCCATGGCATTCACAAGCAAACATTGATCCAAATCAACACAAGCAAGCAAGCAAATTATAATCCTTGGTAGCACAGAAATTAACTTGTATCTTAGTTACAATTTACTTCATTTTAAGATTTATTGATTTACCTGTATTTTTCCAGAAAAAGAACTTATTCAAAATGGGGCCAGAACTACTTCAAAAGTAGCTATAACTGATTGAACTAAATTTAAACTAAATAAAAATAACAGTTCTGTAAGAAAAAAAAATAATTTCTGACACTGTCTATAAAATAAGAGGCCTAATGTAGATGCCTTTTAATGTCTGGGTACAAGGTAAATTTCTCTCTTGAGTGTGATTTACAAATTACAGTCAGACTGATTTAGTATTTTCTCTGCAGAGGCTGTTAGTTGCTCAACCATAAAGGTTTAGTACAATAAATGATAGATTTTACAACACTCCATATAACTTAAAACACTTCATCACCCAAAAATGTTGTGTAATCTTAAAAAATGCAGTTTAAAACTTGCTATTAATATATAGTCTATACATTATGTGAAGTATTAAGAGATGTGGCACAAGAAGACAAAACACAATAAAGCATTCACCTCGAAGTAGATGTTTTATAGTCACTTTCACAGTTTCTATGCATTAATGTATAATGAAATGATGGACTATTATGTACCACTTAGGCAGAGGATATTATTTGTGATCAATAATAATTCTAAGTTACTAGTTTAAGACCATAATTTTTCCAAGGAGGCAAGTAATTCCGAAAATATGCTAACTTTTCCATCATTAAGAAGTCTAAAGAGAACAGAGCTACGATTGAGATGAGAGCTGCACTCATCCCCATCTTGTTAAACTCTTTAAAACAAAAATTATGTCACTGAAGATTTCATGAAGGGGTTTCCACAGCCCAATGTCACTGTTGCTCCATATTTCTTATGAGCTCCATATGAGATTTTTACTTTCTTTTCTTTTAAATAACCAACAACGCCTGCTTGGAACAAACGCATTTTGCTTGTCCAACATGTCTATAATAAAATGTGGAACTACTGCAGGCAATGTTAGTTCCTGTGTTAAAAAAAATGGCCATGGGAATTAACACAAAAAAACTTCAAAGAATAAGTAGCTGAAAAGTAGGTTCTAGAAAGAATTATGGATGTCTCAAGTCATCTTACAACAAAGCATTTCCCTCTTCCTCTGAGCAGAAGAGCTGTAGAGAGACCAAGAGGTGATCTGAAACAATGTACCTCAAGGAAAAAGATGTACCAACCCCCTCAAACTCTCCCCAGCTTTTCACCTATTCCAGAAACATTGCTGAAATGTTTCTTTGTTGAATATATCTTGGATCAGAAAGCCCGTTTTCCATTTTGCTTCATAAACTGGCAGAAGACTTTGGCAAAGCTGCAAAGAAACTCAACTATGACTCTTAACTTACTGGCGAGATCTTTAGCAGTAGATACCCAGCGTGCAAAACATAAATGTAGTCAAACCCAAAGACTGTCCTTTGTACTACGAAGAACTTTAGCAATAGATACTAAAGATGATGTACTAACTTTTCCCTTTGAGAGGGGGGAAAAATATCATGGCTGGATTCACTTTTACCATTAGACAGAGGTAAGAAGAACTAAGTAGAGAAAGTTTTGTTCTGTGAAACAATTTTGGCTGGTCAGCTATTGCTAAGACAGCAGTCAACTAGACAGTAATTTAGAATGCACCTCCTAACACCACAAATGAATCCTAATCTAGAGGATATTATTAAAATACATACACATCCATTAACACTATTACTGAATAGTCAAAATGGCCACCAAGAAGCCAGTATGAAGCCTCGGCGACAGTTCAGTTAGCTGAATGCTGAAGTAGCTTCCAAAACACATTTTAAAAGACTCAAATGGAGAGCCAGGGAAGAGATAATAAATCAGATCAATTCATGGTGACTGCATACTCCAAGGACTGGGAAAGTGACCACCAGCAAAAGTCAGATTAAAATAACCATCTGCGAAAAAACAAGAAAAATGCTTTCTGCTGAAAGTCGTGAACATGCAAAAAGAACACATTTCTCGAAGTTTATCTTGATTTAACAAGGATATAAAGCCAGTATTTTTCAACAGTTAGTATTACGCCTTCTAGTGAAAGGGAAAGAAACCTAGTAATAGACTGAACAGAACACAAACAGTACTTGCTTAAAAGTAAATCCATAGGCTTTATACAGAGAAAGAACTATGAATCGTTCCAAAATTCTAATGAAAGGAGACAGTATTTTCCAATTTAACGAAAACATTATAATTGAGGAAGCTTAGCAATTAAACATTTGCAAAATAGAAGTTTGCAACAGATAAAAGATTTCCTGCAATATTTCATTATTATGCATACTAAACAATATTAAAATTGTAAACTAAACCTCTCAGAAGTAATGAAATTACAGAATTAAAACTGTGTCTATTTATACTGCTCCATTTTTAACTGGTAATGTGCTAAATTTATATAATCTAATGAGGAATCTTTATTTCTCCTACATGATCCCTGGATCATTCAAGCAGCGATGCTCGCTATGCAGTGCCATTAAAGAATTCTTTTCTTGATATTCATTATGTGGCAACATGCTTTATTTATTGCTTTTCATTAAAAACAAACTGTTCTTAAGGACAGAAATTATTTCTAGTGAAATACAGTGCCAATCACTGGAGCAACACAGAAAGCTTTCTATGTAAAAGTACAAAATAAAAATCACCTTAGAAAAGGACAGAACTGAGAAGCAAAATGGAATGCAAGAATGAGTAGCAATGTTGCTGAAAATCATACTACTTCGGAAAGAAATTCTTGTGAAATTACAAAATTACCAACCAAACCTTTCTTTCTTTCTTGTACTTATCCCAGGCTCAAAAGCCTACCATAAAGAAAATTCAGAGGACACAGCTACACCCGATTTTGTCCAGTGCTAACACTGTGTTGCCATTTCTAAAGCATATAAAAAGCACTGGAAGTCTAACCCTTGTGACCACTGTGTTCTAGGAAGCTTCCTCCAAGTTCTCTCTCCCCGGTTTTATCTGTAGCACCTGCATTACTTTAAAATACTATGATCAACTTTTTCTGTAATAACTGCCCTGTTTTACTACCTTTTGCTCCCTCCTGAGTTTTCCACTTAGCCACCAGATACACACTTTTTAGGATTCCCACTGGTTTGCACTTCCGTGCAAGTTTACCTGACCCCAAAAAACTCCATACCAACATGCAAGAGGGTAACTTGCTTCACATAAAAGACTGCACATGGATGCCCTGCCAGCCACTCATAACTTAAGCTGCTATGGCCAAAAAATTAACAAATTCTCTGTGTCATATCACAGTAGTACTAACTAGAGCATAGACTGTCACACCCAGTCTGTCTTGTATTCACATTTCCTATCAGGTGTACCTGTTCTCTAGAAAGTGCTTTGTCTAGACACGTTAACAAGCACTTCCTGTCAGCTGCTGGCACACAAAGATACATTTACAAAAATGTATATTCTAATCCTACAGAAGTAAACAGTTTTTGGATAGCTTAGCTCCCTGAACTGACTAGGCATGGAGCCAGATAAATGCCAGTACTGCAGCCAGGGAGGGGAGGGAAAAAACCCACAAGCATCCAGACAGCGAGACTGGGAGGTGAAGGTATGAACACACCAGCTCCAGTTCAGGCTACAGTTTTACTGAGAGCTGGATGCTGATGCAACGTTTCCCACTCAGAGGGTGAGATCTCTCCTCAGCCCTTGCGTTTCATCATCCCTGAGTCACAAGCACGAAGAGAGGGTTGAAGGGGACACAGCACACAGCTGTAAGTCCAGTCACTTCAGCCTACAGAAACATCAATGAGCCCATCAACACACAAATTTGAGAATTGTTTTTAATTCCTGATTACACCAGAGGCTGCTATCCCAAAACAACAGTTCGAGTACTGGAATAAAATGTCTAAAATGTCTGACAAGACACTTTTAGAGGCCTAAGCATAACTTGCAAAAACTCTGCCTGATACTAAGTTTCAAGGTAAAACATACTCTGTAACAACATGGGCACACTAATAAGGAGTTACTGTATCTGACAGAAATAGTTCAGCTGGAAACAGCACATCACGTGGACAGCACCAGAACAACTTTCCTGGACTGTGCTACACTACCACTCCTTATATGACCAATCTTTTCTTACTGGCACAGAGATGTTAATCCTCTCTTTAGTGATTTTGGGGGTAGTTGCTGAATTTCCAGAATCTTGCTCATCTCACATCAAGCCAGTTTACACTCAGTCTTCAGTATATAATTTGCTCTGCCTTCATTCCCTCGGTTTCCCACCTCCATAACTGACATTTCCATTCAAAGAAAACCACACTTTCATCCCAACTCCCAGCACCAGCTCCTGCTTCTTAATCCAATCTTCCTGCATTTATTCACTCTGTATCTAGACTCTAACCTCCCTCCCTCTACCTCAAAGCACCTTCTTTCCCTAGACTGAACTGATGTAGAAGGGGATACAGACTGTACTCTGAGATCAAACACCTGAAGACAGCACAGCCTTCAGCCACCTGGAGTCCAGATGAATCCAAGTGCAGACAGAACTGTGGAATTAAGCTGCCTATTTCTTAAACGTCTTTAATCAGTCTGCATTTATTATGTTTGGGTTCCACCCGCCCCCCCACCAAAAAAAGCTTCTGGTCTGTCTTACCAAAAACTAGCAAGTTCCTACTCCAGAAGTGACAACTCTGCAGCCCAGCCAAAACTGGGTGAGCAGCTTGGACCACACACCCAACCAAAGCAGGTGGCCTGCTCCCTAGGGACCTAAAAGCTCTGCACTGCAGTGCACTGGCATCTGACTTGCTCCAGATCTGTAGGACAGCACTGCACTACTGGACATGCCCTGCAGCAGTGCACAAGGAGAAGCCACACCACAGTGATCCACATAAACAGTAATTAATATGGGATATGATCTCTAGCACTCAAAGAGCAACAAGGCATTGTAGTTTTCACTGTTAAATACCCAAACACTGCATACAAGGTGAAAATAAAATTCTCAGCTATTTACTATATAAAGACTAGAGATATTTAATAGATTATCTATTTTTTTTAAATCAAAGCTTAAAATTCATTATTTATCTCACTACAGAAAGCAAAATTCACAAAAACATAATTTATGTGATGTCCTTAAATTCTGAAACAGTTCATTATCACTGAGAAAAAGAAATGCTTAACTGTTTTTAATCTTTGTGGATTAATCACTAGTACAAAAAATGCACTTAAACTGAATAGATTCAAAAATTATAGACTGTTATGGTGAAGATAGACTATATAAGGCAGTAATGACTAATCCATGAACCTGAAACATATCTGCAAAGTACATATGGGAACTATTAAATTCTGAAAAAATCTAAACTTCCAGCTCCATAGTTGTTTTAAATTACAAAAATAACCTCTGAAACATGAGCAAACTGCAGGCAGTAAGACATAAGAAGTTATTCATTCTTCATCACTGCAGCACAAATTCTAGTTCAATTCTTTTACTCTTGGCATTAAATAAAGATAAAAATTTTAGTATTTTGCTGTTCTGAAGCAAACCCAGGAATACTACTGATCAATAAAACACAGCAGTAAAATAAAAAAGTATTAATTGTGAAGATTAAAATCTGTCTTCCTGAGGCTAGAAACATCATAGTACATTCAACATTTAATAGTCACTTTAGGGCTAATTGAAAGGCTAATGAACACAAGAAGAACATTGCTTATATGGGTGTCTTCTTAGGAACAAAGGTATTGGGCAATTTTACATTAATATAGTAGCTCTGAGACTTAAAAAAAAAAAAAATTCCACTACAAAAATTTAAATTTGCTCTCTGGAATTTTGCAGCACCTAACTCTGTCCTTCTCCCTTATTTCCAACTCACCAGTAACTGGTCCATAGCTCTGATGCAAAACCTAAGCCCCAGGCTTGTAACAACTGCTACAGCTGTGTCTATGGTACAGAAGCCATATTTCTAATTTTCTCATGTATTTAATCAAAAGTATAATGATCTCATTGTGAAAGGCACATAAAAGAATTTTTAAATGCTTATACAGAAGAGTAATTTCTTTTTATTAAAAAGTATGAATCAATACAATAACTGAATCCAAGATTACATGAAGACTACTGCCAGTTATAAAACCATGTATGGTAAAGTCATTACTGCAGCACTTCATGAAATAGGAAAACACTGTTCAATCTTGACAGTGTATCCCAGTAGACATATATAAACCATGTAACATGTCGTCCAAAGCTGAATAATTTTTCAGAGAGAACTACATATTGCAATTTAGAAGAAAATACTGTTTATATTGTGACGTCAGAATTTTCTTGCAATACAAAAGTGTACACAGTAAGAGAATACTGCACATACTCAATATCCTATAACAAGCTCACAGCAATGCTCATTTCTCCATGTTGGAGAAGTACATACAGAAAAGCATGAAAATGTGTTTTTTTTTTTCTCAACAAGGTAAAAGACAAACAAAATCTGGTAGAAGTATAGAACACAAGCCTGTCAGTAAATGACACACTAATGATTTTTAGGAGTCACATGACACTGATAAAAAGGCATGTACATGTACTTGTGAATTACTACACTGTGGCTACAGCTCTCAGGTTCTATCTCTGTAGTGCCTTGTGTTCATAAGATGCATTTCGCATAGCCTGCGTATCCACTGGTCAAAGAAAATTTTAAATTTTAATGGGGATTATTAGCACCTTGTACCTTCAAAAATGTCATCACTGCCAAAATTATTAGCATTGAGCACTTTAACAGTCTAAAAATGACTATTCCAACAAAAAAAAAAAACCCCAAACCCATAGCTATCAAGAGTACCATCAAGTTAGTAAGTAGAAACGTACTTTAAAAGATGCAAACTTCCACAGAGGACATTTACATTACACGACTCAGATAATTACCATGTAATCACACACTGCAATACAAGTGGCTTCTTGCAATCTAAGTTACCTTTAGCTTTGAAACGTTTGAAATTTAAATTTAAATTTGTGTCATAAATGGAAAAATTGCAGATATTTGGAAGTCCAAGTAAGTATGCCTTTGAGCTGCTTAATGGATGTAGTTTGATGTGATTTTATTTAGGAGTTTGACAAAAACTGTAACATTTTAAGATGTTTCCTAACAGCAACCCAGTTAAACATATCTTTGAAAAGCTCTGAACATAAACCCAGGCAAATGCTCTGGCTTGTAAATCCTAACCCTTTTTAAAGTGCAAACACTGATACTCCTATGAGGATATGTGCTTAAGCAAAGTTGTTTGCAGAGCAGTAAGCCTCCTGATTCAGAAATGCAATTCTTTACTGAATACATATGCTTTTCCTCTGTTTATTTAGATTCCTGTTCTAATAACATATGTAACAGGTAAATAATATTCTCAACAAATAATAAGCTTCATAGGCTTGTCTCCAGCAGACTTATACATTCTCTTCCAAAAAACAAAGTTATGGCTAATACCAAAAAGTTCAAACAAGTACCCACCATCATCATTTGAGTTTGCACCAAGAAACACAACAGCACCAGATATTTTACCTCAGACTTCTATTACAAGAGTACAGTGCATTCCTCACTTAAATGTGCAACCTGGAAATGGCTTTAATACCTACTGAAATTAAGAGCATGGCAGACAAACCACAGTTACATTCACCCTGTTTTGGTATCTTCAAACCAAAGGCAGCTCATCATCTGCTTAACCTACAAGGGTCAAAGCCATTGACAGTGTTCATGTAGATACACCCTTCATTTGCATCCAAATCAGTTATTATATAATGTTAGGAAAAAAGTCCCTTCCTTAGCTATAAATGAACTTGAATTCACCTTGGAATTTGACCTACATGCCCCATAAAGCAACAGCTAGTTCTACCTGGATCATAAAGGAAAACCAATTTACAGTAGTGCCAGAAATCCTACACATTACTTACACTCCCATAAACATGTTTCCATACTTTAATACTCCTCTTCCCATGTCTGGTTTTTTTCCTCTATCATGAAACACCATGTCTGCTTTTCTTCCTCTATCATGAAACAAACTTTCTTTATCTCTTATCAGTCAAACCAAATTACAGTTTCTTTTTCTGAACTGTAACTGAAGATTCTCATCCAACTGACCTAAATTACTGGAACAATAACATGTTTTGTGGCAAACACAGCCAAAGGCATTTCGTAAATTAAGTGACCTTGCCCAACTTGTATCATCATTAACCACTAACTACAATGGTGTACAAGAATGAAGGAACCTGGCCAGCTTCCTCAGATGCTACTTGCTTATCCGAATTTCTACTTTTTAGAGACTACTGTCCTCAAAAATATTTCACCGGGAAAAAAGAAATGGTAAATGCTAAAGGCACAGTAGCTAATCTGCTGAAAATCTAAGAGCTTGACCAGTGATAAGGATGAAATCAGTATTTCCAAAATTTATATAAACACTTCATTTGCATCATTCCTAGCTCATTTAAAAACCAGACGTTACATAGAACTATATAGGTCATGGTATTTAAAACTGGTTTGTGCAAAATAGAGTCAATATAAAAGAAAATTAATTGAATTAAAACGCAGCTGATTTACACAACAGTGGTGTATTTTCAGATACCTATCTCTGCAGTGATCCAATAATCCAAAAAGATCTAACAGAACTTATCTTAATAGATGAGTCCCACAAGATTCAAGATCCCACAGGATTCAATATAACTCAGGGTAGTTTGAGTCTAATCCGAACTATTCACCAAGTGCTGCAATTTTAAATATCAGCTAGGGGAAAAAAAAACTTCATTTTTGGCAAAAGATTAGGTAACAATTAATCCAGGCACTACTAATCAACATGTTAGTGAAGTGGCATTGGGCAACAAACCCCACAGATCACCAACTCTTTCTACCCAGATTAACATGGATTTGGTAATAATAATTTGAAAAAAAACCACAACAAAACAAAACCTCAGAGAATGGAAAGCCATGCCTCAAGAGTCAACAAACATGCAATATTCTGAACCTGAACACAACAGTTAGTGTCCACTCTCTTGGAAAAAAGAGGTCATTATTTTAATAATCCCTGTCCTATGTTTAAGTGGAATTTTGATGTGTTTATTCATTAAATTGTATCAACACAGTTATATTTCCTACAAATAAGAATGAAAAAATGACATTGTTTCCTGCTATGTCTATTAAAAAGTTCAAACCAGAAAAATAAATGTTTCAGAAGTTGTTATGAACTTCAAAGTCTAGTTAATTGAAAGCTACTAATTAGTGTAGATATGCTCTAGATATTGAAGGAGTATGAAAATCAAGATGAAAGATGAACCATTCTTCCAAATTCTTCTGTCACGGCAATGATGAACAAAGATCCACTCACAGCAAGGCTGCTGTGTTTGGTGTCTGCTTGTTTTTCACAGCAATCATAGCTGTGATTCAAGTTTTTTGAACCAAAAGAACCCCACAGTGAACTTCAGCGTATCAACCATACTAACATCTACTTATATCAAAATTTTTATGGATAATACCAGACTTGTATCATTTCATCAGCTGCAAAGCATTTGAGGCTAACAAAGACTACAACAGATTTGCTGATCAAACTACTGTCACCTCTACTTTTTGCTTTGTTTTCTACTTCAGAAACTTCACATAGGAACATCTATAATCACTTCGTACAAGTAATTTAGAAATATTGTCTGAACCCCTGCAGCAAGAACAACTATTTTAGCCTTAATCAGCTCACATTTTTTTTTGCTTTCAGTTTTATCATGGGTCCAGATTCATGCATCTGCTGGGTTCATACCTCACTAAGACTTCTGTAAGGAAGCCCTTTCTTGGTGTTTCAGTGCTGTCAATGTTCACAAAAGCAGCAGATGGTTGTTCTCATGACAGCACATTCTGTACTTTTTAAATGACTGATTACTGGTAGATCTTTCAAACCTGTGATTTACAGTTAAATAGATTAATATCTTAAACTAGACCCCATATTTCAGTTCCTTTTCATTGACTTTCTTGTACACTACTTGGTTGCACTTGAGTCTTCCCATGGTAGCACAGGTACAGTAACTCTCTCTAAAGAAGGGGCAAGGGCTCCACTTTTGGGACCATCCACCAACGAGATCCAGTGCTGAGGAATTTCTTGCCCATGCCAGAGGGATTGGACCAGCTGATCTTGAGAACTCCCTTCCAGTCCAAACCATTCTATGAACTTCTTTGCTAGAGTGATCCGATAATGTCTCAGGAAGGCAAACAACTTGCAAAGCCTCTCTTTACATGCGCACACTTATGTCTAAGTGGCAACATATTTTTTTACTTTAGATTAAGTTGCATATCCTGTTTGAAACTTGTTATTCAAATGGACAAGCAGGGATTGCCTCCACACAAAAACAGCCCGCCTACCGAGGGATGAAGGAGGGAGAGCTGGGGATGCTGTTCCACGGGGTGGGCGAAGGCGCGGGGGGAGCTCCCTGGGATGGTGCCTCCCCACCGGTGAGTTACGGGACACTTCGCCTCCTTCTAAAACCACCATCCCGGGAAACCGCCGGAAAACATGAAAAGTACATCCGCTCCCGGGGCTTTCTCCGGTAGTAAAGGGGAGTCACCCACGCTTCCACTCCCCCTCACCTCACCCCATTTTACCTCAGACCGACGATCCCACTCCCCCTCCGCCCCGTCCACGTCGCACCGAGGCAGCCCCCCCACCCTCCACGCGGGGACGGTACTCACAGTGTGACGGTCCTGTTGGGCAGCGCCTCGGGAGGCAGGACCTGAGCGAGCTCTAGGTTGCTACAAACTACCTTCACCTCCGCCGGGCCGCCGGCCGCCGCTTTGCCGGCGCTCTTGGGACGCCCGTCGTACTTACAGCCCGGGGGCAGCGCGGCACCGCCGCCGCCCAGCACCGCCAGCAGCAGCAGCGCGGGCAGGAGCCGCGCCGGGCGGCGGCGGCGGCGGCGCGACGGGCGGCAGAGAGCGCGGCGGCCCGGGGGCAGCATGGCGGGGCCGCGCAGGACCCTTCTCCGCTCCTCCCGGCGACAGACGGGCCGGGCGGGAGAGGCCGGAGGGAGGGGGCTGCGGTCCGCCCTGGCCTAGCCCCGCGGGGGCGGTGCCGCCGCCATGTGGTGCCGCGGGAGCCGTGGCGGCCGCGCCGCCTTTGTGTGGCGCGGGTCGGGCCGAGGGCGGCGGCAGCAGCGCCGCCTCCCGCCGGGGCCGGACCCGCGGCAGCGAGCGCGCCCGCCGGGCCGCGGCCCCACTGCGCAGGCGCTGCGGCGGCGGCCGTGTCCCAGCGCATGCGCGGCACTGGGCGGGGGCCGCGGCCGGGGGCGCGGGGCCGGGGGCGCGGGGCCGGGGCAGCGTCGGTGCTGCGCGTTCCCTCATGGACAGAGCCGCGGGGTCCTGTCAGTGTCCATGGGCCTTGTCATGCTAGGTGCTGAGTGCCTTCAAAACACATAACGCCAAGTAAATGGTACTTACAAAACATTTTTCCTCAAATTGTCCCCGTAAAATGAGGTAACCAGTTATTCCCACCTAATAGCCAAAAGTTGAGTGTCATTCATCTCAACTATAAAAAAAACCAAACACACACACACACACACATACACACACACACACACACACACACACACACACACACACACACACACACACAAAACCCCACCTACTTACAATGATTGTTTTCATGGCACACTTGAAACTACTTTTCTAGGTGTAATTAGGTCATGTTCTCACATTTCTCTGCAGCCCGGACAGCCAGGCACAAACATTTTTGTGCCAATGACAGCTGAAATTCTCTATATGTTCTTTACCTCTGGTAGGTGTGAGGATAATAAAATAACTGTGACCTAACTCGCAATCAAATTACAAGAAGTGGCAGGACCAACTTTAAAAATTTTAAGACAGATTTTGCAGAACCCAAAGGAAGTTCTGGTAACCAAGAACTCACAGTGCCCCATCCTTTGAGAAGAGAACTGGCAAATGACACCCTGCAAACTACCATCCATTACACAGAAATGCCTTTTTAGATAACGGCAGTAACAACTGCCAAAATGAGTCTTACAAAATTTTTAACCCAAGATGTCCTTGAATAATGGTAAACGTTAATGCTGTGACTTAGTTTTAAATGTAACCTAAGATACTGGCAAACCAGTGGAATTGTGGATTGGAGCAAAAGGATCAAGATTACAGTAACAACTTCACAATCACTCTTTACTCCTAGACTCGGTGTCCTCTTACAAATGAAGATGAAACCTGTTCCAAGTACTTTGTTGACCAGAGTGCAAAGAAGACACTGGTCCCTGAACTTTAATATGATGTTTGTGTGCCACTGAGTCACTCAACAGGACCAACCTGATCTGGGTGAGATGCGAGGCCACTGTTACACTTGAACTAAATTAGGTCAGACACGAAATGCAAAGCTGACAATGCCTTTTTGCTCTTATGCTGAAGTTATACTAACTGTAAGAGAAGAGGGATCTAATGAGCATAAAATTCACCAGTGTATAGGTAATTCTTCCATTTTGGGCTTTGTTTTAAACAAATTCAAACTGCATTGTTAATTTGCTTTGGACAAGTGCTTTGTATCATAGAAGCTTATCATTTTTGATCTGGCACCAGAAGTTGTACAACTGGATTGACTATGTCAAAACCATGGCCCAAGATATGTTTTCTGTCAGAAGCAGTGATGGGTTAAACAGTTCTTCCCTTTTGCTACCTTCTTCCCAGTACCTTCACCTACATCAATAACATGACCTAATCCTCTGCATAGCCACATAAAAGTTTGTGCTGGGTGATGGATCAGCATGGAGATAGGGCACAAAGCTGCCTCTTCTGGCAGTGGGGGCAGTGTATGCCAGTTTAGACTATTGATCCAACCAGAATTTTGGTTTGGCAGCACCACAGTTTCAGCATAGCTAATCAAGATTGCACTTCTGTGCTACTGCAAGAAGCACAGAAGTGCTTTTCTCAAGCTACTTGCTTCTCTACCTTGTCGTGTGTTTATGGCAATGCATGTTTTGATCAGTTGTATCAGTGAGATGATCCACATGGTCACATAATCTAAAGATGATGATGATGGAAATGGTGAACTTTTGCTTCTGGTGTCTGTGATCACAACCCACTGTAATTCTCCATTTTCCTAAAGTCCTGGAGAGACAAATTTCTTGCTACTGCTTTTCATCTTAATGTCATGTCCAATTCCTTTCCTTCTAATGTATAGATTTGTGTGTTACTTCCCTTGATGTTTCTGAACTATTTGTTCTGTTCTTTCATCTCTGTTGAAACCACTCCTACTAAGATATCTAACTGTAGATGCCGGTTGCAAAACTACAATTTTAAATTATGCCTTCTGTTTAAACTACTACTATGGAAATCTACAAGTCTTGCTCTCTTGATTTTTCTTCTTAGTTTTACTGCTTCTGCGGTGAATCTAATTCCACTGTTCTTCACCTGTTTTCAAAAAGCTTGAAGGCTTCAAGCACAAGTCTCTTCTTGAAGGCTTATGCTTCTCCCCTCATCTTTCCTCTTTCATGCAAATTACTGCAACTTCTATTCTGTGCCAAATATTTGAAAATGTATTTTCTTACATTGGCTCAGGAAAGCCCTTAATCCAAAACACATGCCCCACAGGAGTCACTTAACAAATTTCATGTGTGGGTTTTGGGTTTTTTTGAACTGCAGTATACCTTTGTCAAGTTTATTAGGTCACTACTTTTTTTGTAGCTGTAGTGGTCTAAGGATATAAGAACAAAGCTACAAAGTATAGCTGCTTCAAAAACCAGAAAGTCCTGTTGCTCCTACCTTCCCAACAGCCCCTTTACCTTTAGGTTATATGCCCTCACTCTTGCTCCACCTGCTGTAATTACCTGATTGTTCAACAAACCGATTGAACTTAACAACAAAGGTAATGTGGTTTTTTGTGTTTTGTTTTCTGCCAGGTTATTGAGTTGCGTCAATGCAGGAAAGGGTTAAAAGAATGTCAGCACTGAAGAGGGGAGGTGGGCACAAGGGAAGAGAGTGAAACCTCCCACCTGGGCAGTAAAGTAAGTCATCCTATGTAACTTCAAGGGAGACAAGGTTTGTAGGGGAAGGAAATATCTTTTATTATAATAGCTGATATAGATGCAAAAAAGGAAGTAAGTTGTTCCCAAAACTTACTGGCTGTAGCTGAGCTAGCAGCTACTTTAAAATGTAATTTCTTTCTGCAATTCTTGCTTCTTTTTGTGCACTGGAAAATCTCCAAACTTTCTTTTCTTTAATCCCCTTATTCTCCACCAGTGTTGGTAATGTTGTTGGTGCTGCTGATGCTTTCTTTGCAGTGAGCCATGTAACTTGAACTTTTTTGAATGCGCTTTGCTTCTGGATTGCCAACAAGCATATTTTGTCCTTTTCTGTGGTCTCCCTTCGCTTCGTAAAATTTGCCACTAGTACATATACTTTAAATTACTTTTCAAAATTGAATGGACTAATGGCAGATTTTATGAAGGGAAGGGAAACCACAGCAATGGACAATTTTTGTCCTTTCTTTCTATTCTACTAATTACTAACTTTTTGTATCCAGTGTGTATAGGAAGAACGGTGTGGGAAAGAGCGGAAGGCAACTACATTCTTACCATTGTTTATGTGTAAACAAAGGTAGTTTTGGCAGCATTTCAAGTTCTTCATTTGTCCTCAGGTCAGAGAGACAAATATGAACTTTTACATTATGTCTGCCTTTCATTCTGATTCTTTTCTTTGCTTACTCCTATTGTTTTATCATCCGTTATTTTACATCCCTGCACATTTTCCTGGGCTATCATCAGCTTAACTGAAATGGTTGCTCCCTAATTCTCCTCTCAAGGAACTCTTAGGCTACCTCTACCGTCATATCTTATAGGGTTTTTTTCTCACTGCCACAGAGTTCTTTTATCAACCACATTTCATGGATTGGGACATCATCAGTTTTGTTTTGTATGCTACAGCAATTGTCAAGAAAGAGAAAGCATTTGGTTGCCCTCAGCTATCTCTGCAATAGTGCGGTTATTTGATATTCGAAGTACAGGGAGGTGATGATAACTGCTGACACATGCTGGTTTGCTGTTAGTAATCACTAAATCTAAGCAGGCACAGAGTCACCTTTGTGCAACTACTTCTTACACAGCTGCAGGTTGTAGTACTGCACCCCTGCCTTTGTCAGCCAGTTCACTGAGCTACCCCAAACTCTGCTCTGTGGAATACACAGATATCCCCAGATGCTTGGCTAATGTTTTTCATGCTGGACATTCTCCATTTGTTCTCAGACACAGAGCTATTCTCTACAAGCCCCTCTCCCCAGTTTACAGCAGTCAAGGGTCAGAGACCTTCAGTTTTAGTAGTATCATGGGGAAAATGGAGTTTTTATCCTCCGTTGGGAGTCTAAGGAGAAACATTATTTCCAGGTAAAGACCTGGTTGCTCTTTAAGCAGACATATTTCACAAATACTTTGGCAGAATTCCAAACATTCATTGACTTAGTTTGTGTACTTCTTATGGAAAACTTTTTGGAAATGCTTGAAAGGAGAATGCTCTCCAAGCTGTTTATTTAGAGATCTCTGGGTTTGGTTATCAAAAAATCCCAAATTAAGCTAGAATTAGACACTGAAATTTTGTGTATTAAAACTTGAAATACCACCAGCTTCACTTCTGTGGAAAGGACAGTCAGTCCTTGAATAGTTTCATGCTTGATTTTCGTTTTCTTTGCCATGACTGAAGGAAAAAACCCCGTTCTGTGTATATTCAGCAGACTCATACAGGGATCTCACTCCTCTTCTGCTGTTTTAGCCTATAATTGTAGATGGAACACTGACTTTGAAATACAGCTCCTACACTAAATTTTAGAAAACAACATGAACAGTTTAAAAATATGTAAAATATGTTGTACAAGGTTTCTTTTTAACAGACAAATTCCATTACCACTTTTTGTGTATTTAGCCTTCAAATATTTGTTTCATATAACTTTGAAACATTTTGTCTCTCTGTATATCTTACATGATTTCTCACAAAAAATAAAGATAAAGCTATAAAATATGTATTTGCATGGCAGAGGAAGAGATAAATTTAGTTTTCATGCAGCCTAGCATTAAAAATTTTCTAAAATGTGTAACTGTCATTCCAGCCCCTTTTGAAAATATTTTCATCTATTAAGTATATTACTCAGCATTAATGTACTTACAGGCTTCCAAGCAATAATCTACTAATAGAAATAAAACAGTTTTTCTTCTATGCCTTGTCATACTTCCTTATATACTTCAATAGATGTTATAATGTAAGTAGGTTTCAAACACTCAGAATTGTGGGGAAAATTATAATGGAAAACAAAACTTGGACTACTTCATTACTAATATAGCACGCTAATGGCTTAAGAGAAGGTGATGTTGTTCTAAGGTGGTGGTGGTAGTTATGTCTAGGTAGATAGATGGGGATTTGCACTGTTGTGTGAACAATGCATATGAAAGAAAAGCTGTCTGATGCTTAAGCAATTCAAACGGTTCAGAAGTTAAACTTCCTTAAGAGGAATATCTTGAAGTATTTCCTGCATTCCCAAGTCTTTTCACCTTAGATTTTACAGAACGTTAACTCTAGAAAAGTCCCAAATTTTTTGGCTGTATAATGTTGCCTGAAGCAAGAGATTCTCTTTTCCTTCCCTGCACGGTATCTCGAACTCAGGCAGAAAATTTAGAAGGAAAAACAGGAGGGAAAAGGCTAATGTGATAACAAAAATAAAAAAAAAGACTACACTGGCCGGAGGCAAGTGACAGCTGAATCCCACACTGATGCAGGACTGTAGCTCATACAATATCCTGCCAGACTGAGCCAGGCCTGGACAATAGTCAGAAAAGCAGAAAAGGAGGATGATAACAAGCTCCCCTGGACACAGATGTACCCACAGCAGTGGAGCAGGAGTTGGGGCACATTGATGACAATAAGTAAGATATTGCCTTTGAAACAGAGGTTGGGATCCTTGCTGTGGAGTACCCAAGATGCACGGACACTGTGTATGGCACACAGACACCTGGCACAGCTGTACCATGCAGATATGCAAAAAAAGCAGTCAGTGGATGGGAGAAGCACCGTGCCTTAATGTGGCACTCCTTCGGAACTCCAACCCATACCTTTCAGCAGGTGGAGCCACAGCAGTAGGTTATAGCTGCCTGTCTGCTTGCAGAGCTGTATCATTAAAGAACTGATCTCTCTGCCACCCTCAATTTCTAAATAAAACCACAGTCTAAACAATCTGCAAGGAGACTTGTACTGATCTTTTCTCCCAGTACATTTTATCCACAGGATTATTTATAGCTCTGGTAAACAATCACAATGCATAAAAAATGGAACAATAGGAAGCATAATAATAAATAGCAATTAATACATCATTAAAGGTTTTCTTCCCAAGACAGAAGGAAATGGAGAAAACGATGCATTTTGATGTCAACATCAGCAAAATTTCTGGATCCTGCTCTTTGAGTACTTAATCATCCTGACATCTAGGCACTTCCATGGGAGTTTTGGCAGTGAAGCTATCCAGGGAAAACTTTTTGTTCAAGCAGGCCCCTCAGACTGTTAGCCTTTTTTGTTTTTTTCAAAACAATGTGATTTTATCATGATAACACAGCATAGTAAACATGCTTCAAATTGTCTTTTGTACTTCCCAGGCAATTGAGATTCAAGTGTTTAATTTAGCCTTCATTAAACAGTTATTATATATTAAACAAATAGCAGCTACATACTAAAACATATTTGCAGAGTATTATGGCGATGCAATAGGTCCATATCAATTTCACTGTTATGAATCTATTACATAACTTTTAATCCTTGGTGAGTATTTAATAATCAGTATTCATATAACATACACTAACTGTCCTATTAAATCTAAATTAATTGTGGCTCAGGGAACATTAATTTAAATGGCTGCCTATTTTCCCAGCAGATCTGATCTTTGTTTCATATTTTTCCATTAAAATTAGTGTTAAAGACTGAGTTTGTTTCATTTAAAATCTAGTTACTAGGTGCTCTGAATACCTGTGAATCACATTCTGCCAAGCTTCTCTGCTAACAACAACATTAAAGATTCTCTCCCATTTTCTTCCAGTGTAATTAGTATTATCTGGAGATAATGAGGTTAATAAAATATCACATATTTGTGTAGGAAAAGCAATCCCTATTGGCGGAAGGAACTGACATTCAGCAGTTCATTAAAACCAGTGAGTCAAAATTTGTCTGTGGAATTTGCATATTTCTAGTTTGCAAAATGACCAACTCTCAGGAATGGATGTCACATTGAAAATTTTGAAATACTTTTCTTGTTTAAATGAATCATGATCCCCACAGTGATGATCTAAAAGTGACTCTGTCCCTTGTCGTCCTCTGCAACAAACGTGAGAAGCTGCAATAACACTGCATGTAGACCTTGATGAAGACTGCATAGCTATGAGCGATAATTGACATCAGAGTGTTTTGGTAAGAGAACTGAGATATTTCATTGGAGAAAGGGTCAAGAAACCTCAAAATTAATGTCAGAAGAAACTGTTCAGTCATATAGTCTAACATATAAGAAGCCATCACAAGTCCATATTGAACTCAGCAGATTGTAACTGACTCTAGAAAGCTCTCTAGAAAGATATTTCTGAGAACATCCGGAGCTACAGAATTAGTTGCTTCTTTTAGTAATCTGTTTTCAGTGACTGTTCACCTTTAGTTTTAAAAATGTGTTATGCTATTTTTAAAAACTTGTACAAAGGCATTATTCAGCACTCTTTATCTAACGCACAGGAATTGTATCAATACACCAAAATCATATCACCTCTCAGTCTTTTTAAAGCCAAATCATCTGTCATACAAAGGTCTTCCCTTCTGTGGATCTCTTCTTTACTCCCTCCCATTCCTCAATCCTCAAAAAACAGTTGCCAAAACTGTATGCAATATTCCAATACTAGCCTCATCAATGGCATATAACTTTTGTTCCTATTCCATTCTTTCCAAATACTGTGTTCTGTTTTTCTGCACCTGCACATTGAGAACCAGGAGCCCACTGAACTGTTCGTTAGTTTGTAGATCTACCTTCAGTTCTTTGTGTGATCTAGATACCTTGCCCAGATATACCTGTATTGAAAACACAGCGGTGTTTTAGCAATTGCTGAGTTATCCTTACACAGCATCAAGGCCTTTTCTTCTCACTCCACCCCATTAGTGAGGAGGCTGGAGGTGCACAAGGATTTGGGAGGGGACAGGACAGCTGACCCCATCTGACCCAAGGGATATTCCACACCCTGTGGCATCATGCTCAGCATATACAGCTGAGGGGAGAAGGAGGAAGCAGGGCACATTTGGAGTGATAGCCGGTGTTTGATGGTGCCCTGCTGTCCTGCAGATGTCTAAACACCTGCCTACCCATAGGAAGTGGTGAATGAATTCCTTGGGAAGTGGTGAATGAATTCCTTGCACTTTTTTGGGTGGGCAGCTTTTCCATTAACCGTCTTTATCTCAACCCATGAATTTTTCTTTTACCTTTACAGTTTTCTCCCTGTCTTCCGCCAGAGCAGTGATCAAGCAGCTGTGTGGGCCTTAAGTGGTGAGCAGGGTTAAACCATGACACTCACATGAAGCCGAAAATTACATAACTTTTGGCTCTTGCCATCTATTACTTGCTATACAGCCTTAGCACTGATGTTGTAGTCCTAGCTCTAGTTTGGCAGAAGCAGTGAACTTTAATCTCAGATGATTCATATCTGAAAATACTAAACAAATAACTGACAACCTTTTCCTTCACTGTCCCTCACACTCTGAAGAAATAGACACTCACAGAAAACAAGAAGTGCAGGAATTGAGAGAGAATACGGTCTTGTGAGCCAAGGGTGGAAGGCACCTAGTCCTGCTTAAGGAGAACTTTCTCCTTTTCCCATTAAGTCATTAGTTAATCAAACTAGATTTTATTAGTCATGTTATTGCTTACTGCTCAGCTTAATACTCATCTATGTTTTTTTTGCCTCTGGTAACCAAGAGAAGGCTAAAATTACATTACAATTTAAAAGAAGAGAATAAGTGAGGGTTGAGGAAAAATGAAGAAGAATTATAGGCCGCTAAATTTAACTTCAATATCTGACAAATAACTAGAACAATTAGTAAAGCAAGAGCAATCAGTATGTAAACAGGTTGAAGAAAATGCAGTGATGAATCGGTAACACATTTGTAAAAAGCATAAATCAAGTGAAACCAAACTAATTGGTTTCTTCAATGAAATAATGAATGCACTAAGCAAAAGTGGTAGACAGAATTTTATACTATTAGTAAAACACTGATTCTGGTTGCACATGGCATTCTCAAAAAGAAGTTTAGTTTGATTAAATAGAAACAGCATGAAATGAACACACAGGTAAATAAATCAAACACTGAAAAACTTTTCCAGTTGAGCTGATAGCTGGGAGTAGATCAAAAACACTTTGCATGATCAAACATCTTACACAGCTCAATTTAGACATGAAGGGATTTTTTTCTTTTTTTTTTTTAATAAGTAAAAAAAAAAACCTATAAAGCAGCATGTCATGTAAGAAACACCTAAATAAAGAAACTGAGCAGACCAGCAAAAATGACAGCCATTTGGGTTCTACGCCAGCACCAGAATAGCTTACATCAGCATCAGTTTTCTGCTACACAGCTGAGTTGCTTTATTTAGATATATTAAATATTCCAAAGCATATCTAAATAGAGCTTTGGTTGCTGCAGGATTATCTCAAATTTATTTATTGACGTTGCTTCTGTTGACTGGTATTTTTGTCCATTCATCTAAAATCACAGGATTCACAAAATGTTTATGTCTTTTTGTTTTGACTGAGTAAAAAAAGATGTCTACTGGCACTACATGTCTTTGGGATCTTTGGCTTTGTTTTCTTTATAAAAGCTAATAAAGATTTATATGATTATTTATTTGTTTTTACCAAAGCAAATAGTCATGCTGTTGGTATAGGTTTGGCCACCTATGTTTTTTGACAACTAAGAGAAAGTTTGGACTTTTAAGAATATAGAAACTTGTTCTTGTCCCTAAAGCTAATGTGCTAAGAGGCAATAGTTGATAGAGATATAAGATCCCAAGATATCAATGAGAAGCACTTTGTAAGACGTACAGACAGCAATTGTAACAGGAACATCAACTGCCTCATCATTGTCAAGACTTTTCATTGCAATTAGAGGAAAGGAACATTTTTATAAGTTTTAAAGGACGATTATCAAGTTAGTTTTGCAGATTCTTATGAGACAACCTTTCCAAGTTAAGAAGGGTTGCATACACCAGAACAGCAGGTGAGCTAATCAAATCTGACAATAAAACACAACAAATGTATTTTAGTGTTAGAATAAAAATATAATGTTGAAAGGAGACATCAGTTGTAAAAAAAAAAACAAAACAAAAGACTGAAGTGCAGAGCACTTCATGCAATGAACAAAGATTTTTATACAATCAGATGCGATGAATGAAGTGTTTTATACAAGAAAAAGCAAATACTATTAATTATTAAAGTGTAGATTTTGTCTGCATATTGACTTCAGTAGTGTTTATTTTAAAGTATAATGAATATATATATATATATATATATATATCACAAATAAAATCCTAGTCAGTAAAACTTCTGCCATGGTCATTTCTACACCCTTAATGTAATCCAGATTGCATTAAAGTTGAAATAAATGCAAAATTGCTTCTGACTTCCCCAGGAATGGCTTTGCACTCATAAGCAGTGAGCCTTCTCATTTCAGTCAAGTACCACACGACTTGAATAGTTAATTTTAAAAAGGGCAAGGATATAATATCATTAGATAGATTGGGGTTAAAAAGTTACGAGCTTATATTTTAAATAGTAGAAAATTACTTCACTGGGTTTTTTTCAGGGGAAGTATCACATGTAAGATGCAAAGATGAAGGTAGCTTTGTTCTCCCTCACAATGAATGCTACCTCAGATGTGGACTAGTATGATCACAATATTATCTTAGGATAAATTTTAGAGTTTAAAATACATAATTAAAAAGGATGGATTTAGGGTTTTTTCCTCTTGTAACTCAATTTCTGTGTAGACATGTTCACTTCATGGAAAAGAATGACAGCAACCTTTAACACCTTACAAATACATATTAGATTGTGAGTACTGCTTGCTGAGAACAAAATAAAGGGTTCATGCAATATACAGAGGAGAAATTTTGCTCATGATGGGTGGAATAGACAGTAAACAAGAGTAACTGGGGAGCTGCTGCTGTTGGAGGCCCACTTGGCTGGAGTTGATGCAGTGTGAAAATAGAAGACATGAGATCCTTTAAGTTATTCTAAGTGGGCCATAAGGGCATTTTAAGAAGCCCACACACCACTACCTCTTCTTTCAGAGGAAGTAATGTGCCAGGCATGTTTTCCAAAGTTGCTGGGAGTAGTACACCCTACCTAATGTCCCAATTTTTACGTCAGGTAACTGTCAACCTTTTTTCAGACATTAGAGTTTTGAGGCAGCACAGTGAAGAGTAAAGAGATTTACATAGCCTCAAAAATTTGCAATTCTTTGTTGTGAATTATAATGGATATAGATACTTCTAGTCTAAAACTAAAACCATTTCTTATAGCCTACCTAAACAAATTTATTCATAAGTAACAATACTTTCACTTAAAAAAACCTAACAGCCTCTGATGTAGGTAGATCAGAGCTTATAGCTCAAAATACATTTTTAGGAATGTTTCCTAGAAGATATGGAAGGGTAATTTTTTCCTTTTTTAATTGAGAAGCTGTAATATAAACATCTATGTGGATTCACATACAGATAAGAAGTTCTCAAAATTATAAAGTGTTTTTCACATCTACCCCACAGAAAGCATTTGGTCACATGAATGTCAGTAAGAATGCAAAACAAGATAACAAACGTTAAGGTGTTAAGATATATATGCTCTATCTGAATGCCTTCAGAAAAAAAAAAACAAGCAACTGTATAAGGAAACAGGGGCTGTGATTCTCTGAAGGTGAAGGAATTTGAATTACAGCTGTATAGGAAATTTCAGGCTCATATTCTTATTGCTTATAGTTACTCTTCTCCAATTGCTAGTCTACAATGAAAAACAGAAAAGTTAAAACTTTGAAGATTCTTAACCGAACTATTAGCATCATTCATTTTCAAAGACATGCCTCCTAAAAATCTCTACCAGCAATTTTTTTCCAATCACAGAGGTACAGTTTCTTCTGAGGTGTAGCAAAGAGCACCATGCAGTGGTCTACCATGCAATTATCTAAACCAAGAATCAAAGACAATATCTGAATAAGACTAGATGATGGGAACAGGAAGATTTTAAAAAGGCAGAATTGTATTACTGAATAACATTTAGCCAAGGGAGCTAGTACAGTATGTATTATCTCAGTTTCATTGAATCTAGGCAATCATTGAATCTAGTCAATCTAATTGCCATTTGCAGTCTGGAAGACAGCTTTTCTAACATGGCCAAGGGGGAACATATGGCTTCTTGTGAGACATACATCCAAGACATGCACTGCAAAAAACCCTGTAACACTGGCCCTTCCAGATACTGCCTGTAGGATGGGCAGTCTGTAACACAGCTGTGGCTAGTGATGTGGCCATGGCAGCACCAAGATCAGCACAAGCTTTCCACCCAAATATTTATGTGAGTCTTTAGTCAATTGCACAATTGCTATCAAAATAACAGTGCTAACAGCACATCAACTAGTTTGCTGAAACGCAACACAGAGCTAATCACAACTTTCATTACAGAATAAATTTTCTACTGGAAGGAAAAGCCTCACTTCTGACGGGTTGAAATTCTGTGTTTCCCCAAAGTGCCTTTTATTCAGTTACTTACTTTGCTTAATTTTAGATAGAGTGAACTGACTTTTTTACATGCAGTTGTCAGCTTTGGTACAAAGTACCTAGGCCTTCTCCAGCCCTTAGCATAGGGTGAGAGAAAGTTCATTTGCTCACTGGGAGTTTGTGTGCTTTCTTCAGAAAATACTGATCATTGCCACAGACAGAATGCTCACATAGTTAGGTGCACTGAATGTATTCCAGTATGTCATGCCCTATGATCCTAGGTGATAAACAGGTTCCACTGAAAAAGTACCATGAAAATCCTAAGAGAAAGGGGAACCTTCTCAGACCATGACAGCAGGTATAGGGAAGAAAAGCCACATTAATTTCAGTTAATTAATTCATTCATGACATAAAAAAACAAGTAGTATTGGAAGTACCTAAAGAGACTTCAATTTAGGATAAATTAAATTATTCTATACTAGTATGCTGGGATCTTGCCATATGTTTTAACATAACATTACCTTGTTTGTGTGAATAATTGCAGTGTGCTAACATAGGTACACTTATCCAAATTTCACATAATTGTTCCACTAGATAAGGCCTTTTACCATGGAACTATGACCATGGCTCTTCATTTTTGTAATAGAAAGGGTAGTTCCTTCCACAAGATTTTGACAGCCTTCTGAACTTGAGTTCACCAAATGCCCAGCCCTTGCTTTTTCAACACCTTACCTGACCAGTTTAAGATGCCGTCAGATTTTATCTGACTCACACAGGACAGGAAGCATAGAGTTTGTATTCATATAGTTTGGTTTAAGCTAAGATCATACCCACATTTAATCCACTTCATGTTGAGTGATCTAATCCTTTGTGATTTTGGAGCCAGGTAAAAGCACTGTAAGTCTTAGCAAGTTTATATTTCTGGTTTTAAATGGCTGGGCTACTTGAGCTGGCACTGTACATCTGCCTTGCTTAGGTAGCATTTGTCAATGAGACCCTCATTCTCAGCATTTGTGCCCTAGACAGTTTGGCAAGTCATTGTACTCATCTTTCAGAGTATGCGCCAGTTTTCCTAGGCTTTTTTCTGAATAGAGTATGTACTACCAGGAGAACTATTATTTCTTCATAAACAATGCCCATGTTGATGACTGCATTGTTTATAAAATTCACCTGTTTTATAGTCAAGCAGTATATTTTATAAATGTGAAAATGAAGTGCTTATTTTAGGGTCCTAAAGATGCACAGCTAAAGATCTTTTTCCTCTCCTAAATGCAAATGCTATTAAAATCACTTTTTCAGCAATTAAAGAGCATTAGGTAGACTTTCAGTTAAGATAAATTTACCTCAAAAATGTATTCATCACTCTCTTCAAAAGTAAAGCCCCAAAGCAAAATACACATAGTTGCCAGCAGCTTTAGTCAAAGCTAAAATTAGCCATGCTGATTAAGTGGATTTTGCATAACCTTAACTATTAATCCCTCATATTGGTCTTCTTTTCTTTGAAAAATCTTTAAGTACCAATAACCTAAAGGTTTATAGAGTCACTTTTTAATACTACTTAGTTAAGATTTAATCCTTTGTATAATAGTTAACATTGGCACCATCTTTTAATAGCGCAAGATTTCTAACATGCACTTGCTGAACAAAACAGACATTTTCAATTCCAGGGAAATAATGGCAATACACATAGAGCAGAAGAACTTCAATTTAAAGAATTAAAAAATGTACTTACAAGAGATAAAATGGAACTACCAGTAAATTAATCTCTCAGTTTTCACCCTTTCCTTAAATAGTATTCTTTTCATGCTTAATTCTTTCCCCTTCCATTTTCTTTAACTCAGCTCCTTATTTTCTAACAGCTAGATTGCCTCCCATCTTACCTGGCTAAGCAATACATAAATTACATTTTCCAGGAGACCAATAATGAATTTGACTCCAAGTCTCTTTTTGAAAGCAACCTCTGTTTTATAGACACTTCTTCTGAAAAGGCAAGATAGCACTGAGTCCTGGATCATTCTGTTGCTGTCAGAAGGAAATTAAATTATCACCTTTAAAAGTTGAAATTGTTCCTATTTTCAGAGTAGGTCAAGGAGAAGTGAAGTAAGTTGTTCTTAATAAAGTGGTGAGCCTTTGCTAACTTTGACTCTTGTTTAGGGCTAGTCTTGCTAACAGAGGGTGATTTTTTTATCCAACACCTCTTGCTTCTGATTTGCTCCAGGCTAAGAGTGCAAATATTACCAGCTACCCAAGCTCAGCCGACACCTGGAAGCTCATTAGTTTATCATAACTCCTTTGTGTGCCCCAGCCCTGCCTCAGCATTTCATAGCATTTGCTCATCTGCCTGTTTTCTTACAAAAAGTAATCAACCTTCACATTTTGTAATAATTTGCATTTTCTGATATTTATTTTTTTAACATCAATAATTTGAAAAGGGTTTGGCAGCACCAGCAATCCTGCTTCCTTCACGTTAGAAATAATTAATGGAAATCCAGAAAAAAAAAGCTATTATAGGTGGCTGGTAATTATAGCTCACACTTCTGTTTTGCCAGTCAAACAATTAAAAAAATCAATTATAAGGCAAATTAATTGAGTAGTAAACATTTTTGCTCTTTTATATCAGCTAAGGGTTTTTTCATCTGTGTTTGAGCATTAATTCATTAATTGTTTTAAACATCACTTCATCAGCAGTAAACTCAAAGCAGCTGACAGTTGTGTTTTGTTTATATATTTGATCAATACAACCAGCTGAAAACTTTCAGATCATTGATCATGTCATGTTCTGCTGAGTAATTGGCCAGTAAAACTGGATGTTTGGAAACTGATGACTTAGTGGTTCAAAGGTCAGTCCAGCAAGAAACTGAAGCTGGCTAAAACAGACTTTCTTTTCTTCTTTGTCTTACTCATCTGCAGGGGGTCTTCTGGGTGATCTATGGTTTCATCTCTAATTTTCATGATACTTTTCCTCTTTTTTAAGACAGATTTTAAGACAGATTGTTGTTTCATTGATCACCTTAGTCTGTTGTCTGTACTGCATTGTAAAAGTACTAGTAATGGTATTCTAGATGGAGAGCATGGTGACATTTATAGAGTTTTTCAATGTTTCTTTTCTGTCCTTTTCAGCTATTTATGACTTTGTCAAACTTTCACCTTCACAGCTGAAATTTCTCAGATGTGATCATTGACCAAAGGTCAGTTTTATCCTAGTTCACTTTTTAAGTTTGAGGGGAAAAAAATCATCCAGTTTTGTGATCTTAAGTCATATAACAGTTTGCTTTTCCTTACATGAAGGGTTGTGGTTTTTTTCTTACGGAGCTTTAATCAAGACTCATACCTGAAGGCTTTGAAATTTATCTCAGAGAACACTTAGTATAGACATGTTCTTTCCAGTGCTTTTTTACTAGTCTATTCCTATTTGGTAGACTTATACAGATTATCCAAACTGTCTTTCTTTTTAAATGGTACAGACCTTTTGTGTAGAAAGAAACAGAGCTTTGAGAAACAAATGAAACTATGAAACTGCCAATGTTTGGAAACTTGAATTATTTCCTTCCCTCTTGATGAGGTTCCTGTCTCAGAATAAATGCATGCAAGCATTTATCCCACTAAATGATGCAGTGACATCACTTGGGAGAAAAACACCCAGGAGAGATTGCACCATGGTCAAGGTATCATGAAGAGACACAGTGCCCGCAGAAGTGAGCAGAATGAATGAACTCATGGGAGGTTACAAGTATCAAATGCTGTGAGTGGGACAATGGTATTACTCCATGGAATTCCCTGAATTACGGTCAAATTACCAAACAATTTTTTTTTGCTTTTTCCAGCCTTAAACAAAAGTTTCCTGAATTTATCTTAGTGATGAACAGCTGTGCAAACATATTATTCAAGCTTTAATGATTGTTAAGAGGATAAATTTTAAAGTGCTATAGGTGGGCAGTAACAGAGATAAGCCACAATGGAAAAGCATGACAGTTTTTTGATGATGTCCAATGAAAAAGCTATTGTTTTCAGATAGGTTTGTCATTTCTGCTAAAATTCTAGTCCCATAGTCAAAAATACTTATCCATCCTCTTAGTAGATTGTGATCACAACTCTCTTCAAAAGCAGCTATAATTATGTCTTTTATAAAATCACCTCTTTCCCTTACAGTTTCACAGGAAAAATTTGAATGATAAAAAGGTAATCTCTAATGTCATTACAGTGTTCATATTTGAGTTAGTTGTGTACTGAACACGTGCCTTTAATATTTCATTCTCCACAGAAGTTGAGATTCTATAGTATTGACTTTAATAGGCAATCATTCAACCTCTAAACTTCTAAGATACGAAGTAAATTTAGTACAGGAAACTTGCTATTGCAAAGTTATGGATGAAAAGATACATTTCAGCATCTAGTCAGCAGTACATGCAGGTTACTTTAGAGAAGGGCAGAGATGAGATACATGGTTTTGGGTTTCAGGTCTTCTTTCTGACATTTTAACATTTCTGTTACAAATCTCTTCTAATGTCAGTTTTTGAAAGAATATACAATTTTCAAATTCTGTTGTGCATTCCAGCAGACATGCAGACAGAACAAAGCAGAACTGTATATTTGCTTTCAGTGTATACCTAAATATGAGAGAAACTGAAGCAAACAAAAAACTTCTGGCTCTCCATTTTTATGGTTGTATATTGTAAGGTAGGCATCCATTTGCATGTTTCCTTAGGTTTTCAGAAATGTGCTTGGTGCCAGGTTATTCTGCAGTAGATGTGAGAAGGTACAGATAGGTATTTTCCTCTGGAAAGGACATGTGCCTGATGAAAGTTCTAAATGTTTTCCTAATCCTGATATTGATCTTTTGTGTGGCTTTTGAGAAATCATTTCTCTTTTCATTGGGGATTCTTTTCTCCTGCATAGTGTCTTTCCAGGGACAGAGAAAGATTTGAGCATAACAGCATTATAATATTTTTGCACTGAATGCTTCCAGTATTGTGACAGGAAATAACTGACATGAGTGTATATATATATATATGTATGTATTAAGGATTTTTTGTCTTTTGGCAGTGTTATTCCCTATGTATTGTGTCCTCCTCCCATTGTTTCATCTGGGAACACCTCTCATTTGAAAACTCAGCACATCCAAGGGAAAAAATATACTGGAAAACGTTTCAAATTAGTATCACCTTATTTTTAAATAGAGAACAAATCAGTGCCTAGAGAAATTAATTGCTATAAAGTATTCCAGGATAATAAACAGGTATAATGATAAACAGAAGTTACAGTAATCACAAGATCTTCTCTTAAGAAAGTGTTCCTAGCTTGCTCTGTCATGCTGATGTTCTCACTGAACTATTGTAGGAGAACAAATATTTTGTTCATTTAAAACCTTCTCTTTTAATAGCAAAGGTATGGTTAAGGCAGTAATCCAGCTGGAAAACAATTGCAAGCTCTATAACCAATAGCACATGACACAAAGCATGATGAAAGATACATATCTTGGATCTGTTCTAGGCATCAATCCAGGACTGTGTTCTGTAACTGCAGGAAAAATACTGAACCTGCAGCCTTTAGAAAATCCTTAGAAATCTTATACGTAGCATGAGGAGTTGGCTAATCTTAAATAGGGGAAGGAGAGTGAAATAAAACATCTAAATCCCTTTTGCAATACCAATTAACATCCCATGACATAGTGGAAGTTCAGCTATGTTTAAAAGCATCAGTTACACTAATATAAAAAGAATATTTTATGGACAAAAAACTTTGATAACAGTCATATGTTATTTTCTCCTCTTTTTATTTTATTCCAGTTTATTAAATATTTTGTTTTGGTGAAAGTCAAGACTTGGTCCAACTGTCAATGACTAATGGAAAGCTTTTGTTGGTTTTGTTTGTAGAACCTGTGTCCATATAGAGTCCAAAATGGAAACCTTTAGGTATTCTGCTTGTGGAAGTGTGATAGAATTAGCATTTTTTTCCACTTACTCTCAGGGAATTCCAGACTAAGATGTTTAAAAGGAGGAAAACAGTGAGCATGAAAAGATGAGGTCTAAAAAAAAAATCCTATGACTTCTTCATTTTTTTCCTTACTGTTGAAAACTGAGATTTAGAACCAAGATATTTTGTCAGAATGCAGCATTATGGTACACTTTTTATCAAAAAGATACCCAGGATGCCATGAAAAGAAAAGAAAAAAAAAAAAAGAGGAATGTTTAAGTTCAGCACAGGATAACCAATATGTGCTGCTTAAGACACTCATTTGGTTATTGAGAAATTCATATTCTAACCTGACTCAGGATAAGCAAGAACTAGACCCTTTCAAATATTTCATTTAAAACATCTAATAACCATTGCATCTATTCTTCATTGTTTCAGGCCACAACTCTCACTGCCTTTTTCTTTTCAGTCTCAAATTTATATGGGTGGTATGGATCAGAGGCGTCTGAAGTATGAGATTTTTGCAGAAAGGAAACCAACGTAGTTTTGGCACCTCTAGACACTGACTGAGAAGTGAATCAAAATTGGGACAGCAATGACACATGCTTGTCAGCTTACCACTCTTGCCCTATCTATTAAGCCTCCATAAATTTGGACCCAATGCAGGCCTTGGAGAAGAAATGCACATTGCGTAAACTCAGTGGAGAACTTGTTAATGTTTGGTTGTGTAATCTGCCAAAGATTCTGTCTGCTTTGAGAATGCTTCAGCCCCCATCATCTTCTTTGCATTAACTGGATTGGACTGATCCTGCACAGCTGGAGCAGGCTCCATGCGAGAATTTGGAGGCCCAACAAAAGTTCCCCTGCCGTTCTCCTGCTACTGCCAAAGGCTGTGTTTAAAAAAAGTGCCAAAAACAAACCAAAACGAAACTTAGGCTAAGATCATGAATACAGGCCAGAAACAGAGTAAAAAGTAATTGGTAATCAGTAGAGCAGAGTCTGCTGGAGAACTTGGAACTCAACATAAAGTTGCTCATTCTTTGGCAAGGAAGCAAAAAACTGCAACCAATGGCAAGGTTCACACAAAAGGTAACAGCTTTTTCTTGCTACAACTTCTTGCCTTGGCTCAGACTGAGAGGAGAGTTATGTGGGTAGTAGCACCACCATTGGCCAGATTTTAAATACATTTAATAAGCTGCTATGTGTATTCTGCTAAATAGTTGTAATTCACAAAACCTGCTTTTGAAAGGCTAGAAAATAAAAGGTTGCCTTTGTTCCCCTACACCAATGTATGCCATAGATCATGATGTAGCCTTTAATTACATAAACACAATTTTTTTTCTACAGACCTCCATGGGAATATGAGGAAGCAGAAACATTTCTAAGGACTCAGTGTGGATGTGTGCCCAATATCCACATTCTCAGAGCTCTGACTATTGCCTCCTATGGGATGTTGATCACTCATCAGCCAAAAGCTTTCATACAACAACCACTACTAGATCTATTCACCAGTTTAGTCTGAAGGGCAATTAAGAGAGAATCAAAGGAGTTCATTCTAAAAATAGACTTGCTTTCCCATAAACTCTACTTTGTTTTGTTGTGTGATTATAAAATTCTGCAGTATTTCATCAGAAGAGGAAAAATGTGTATGATTTCATCTACACTATGTCATAGTTCAGTTTACTCTGTGCCAAGCTAAAATATGAGGGAAGGTATAAAGAGCTTAAATTGAATGAGACATAGTATTTATTCATGTGACTTCTTTATTCTTTTATCTTCCTCTCTGATGGTAAAAAGGTCAGTGCTGCCCAATTATGCCTACTGCATCTTTTAATCTGTTTTTTATTTATGTGTTGAAATCAAGAAATAGAAAGCTGTGTCAAACAGTTGTCTTGATTTTATTTATTTTTTCATTTTATTTTATTAGTTTATCTTCAGGGTCACATCTTGTGATATTTCCAGGATAACATAGTCCTGAGACATCACTGCACATCTGCAATACTGTATGGAAAACTATATATATGTGTGTGTGTGTGTGTATATATGTGCATATGTATGTATAAAACTCAAGTTGTTTGAAAAATAACCTGTATTTACTGAATTTCAAATAGGTATTTGAATTACTTTGTCAAATTAAAGTACTGTTGTACATCTTCTTTTCTAGGTGCAAACAATAGTGCTACTGTTTTCTTGGATAAAAAGGAGGAGTACAGTGGATACTATTTATTGCAAAAGGAAAAATATTTACAGGATAATGGTGTAGCACAAATCTTTTGAAAAGTAATATCAACTACTGTCTCTCATAGTGTGCTGCCATTTAATAGTAGATGGTTCTATATTGCTGATACAGGGAAGTGAATTTTATGTAAATGCACTAATATAATGGGATTTCTTAATCCTGACTGGTGGAAGAAGCTTTTCAAGCATATTTGCTAAAGTCATAGTCAATGTCATTAGTCATAGTCAGTGACATGAGAAACTGCATTTCTGGAAGAAAAAGAAAATGAAAGAGACCGTTTCAGTGCTATATAAACTAGTTGCACTATTTCAAGCTAATTCTGAAAACAAATAGTGGGACTCTACAGGACTTTATATGTACTATAAATGTTGAAATAATTTTATTTTGTCAATATATCCCAAATATAAAATTGGCCTGGGCATTCTATTATTGCGTTAAAATAAATAAAAATTATTTTTAAACCCCAAAAAGCAAGCAAACAAACAAAAAACCCCACCAAAACCCAAACCTTGAAAGAAAAAACCAAAAAGGCAGTAAAAATTGTTAAGAAATTTTAGGTTATTAGTGGTTTGGTGAGAAAACCTGCATGTAAATGAAAAAGAAAAAGGTATTTCTGTGATAATTCAGTTTTAAAAACAGATTTATCTGATGGTGTTGATTTTTGCTTTTTTGTGGTCTTATGGATGTTGCTTGAAGCGTTTCTCTTAATGCCAACATCTGTAATGTCTCCTTCAAGTGTATTCTCTGGTGTCTAATATGGTATTTGCACCAGCTTTTCAGGCTTTCCATCACGTTGCAGCACCAATACTTATTCAGCCATGTATTCTCACAAATGTCAGTTTTCTTTCAAATTTGGCTGGCTCTGGTTAGTGATTTCCACAGATATTGTGCCTGTAAGCATTCAAACATCTCAGCAATATTTTAACCACCCCCCACCCCCCACGCCATGTGATTTGATGTCAGCACACATCTTATTGATGGCACATGGGGTCAGAAGAAAGAAAAAACTTTCCTGTGCTAGGAAATACGTAAGTTGTGAATGTTAGAATGGGGGAATAATATAGACATCATGTATATAATCTTCTAGCAATAAAAACCAAGTAATATGACACGTTTCTGAGGGTAAATATGATTTGCCTATTAGGAAGGAAGAAATTTCAGAAACAGCAAAACAGATATTGGGCCTACATTTTTAAATGAGCCAAATTTGACTTCTAGTTATGGGCACTTAAATTATTCCAGAGGATAAGTTGCTGGGATTTCGAAGTGTAACTAGTGTAAAAAATGAGGCATACTGATTTTAAAGTAGAACTAGGTAGGTGCAGTGAAGATTCTGTGTACATGATTTTAAAGATTTAACTGTGTAGCAAAATAGCCTACAGATTCATGGCATAAATATGGAAATTGTGCCACTTGCAAAAGTGTAGGACTTTGCCTTCTATTTAAAAAATGTTAACAAATTAGCTAAATCATTCAGATGTGTCTTTCTAACCAGTAGCAGCCAATCTGATAAGTCGCAGCAGGAAACCTGGCAAAATCATATTAAGCAGGTTTGCCAGTAGGTAGCTCTGCAAAAACCCTCAGTTTCTGGAAAATACAGACAGCTCTCCCTGAAACACCAGTGAAGGGTGCTGTCTCAGCAAACAGTGCATTCACAAGGGACCAGAGGGCCTGCCTATATTTCTGGTATTTTTGGTATTGTTTTTCATATATATATATCTTCCTTTTTTTATCCTGATATTTTTGCATGATGGCTCATTGTTTTTAAGCTTGTTCACCTAAAAGATGAGTGATTCAGAAGTATGGAACAGCAGGACATGCCAAGATATAAATGAATAGAACATGGTTTTACATGAAAGGGCTTTTGCCAGGTTTTCTACTGAAGTGTGCAAATTTAAAGCTGTGGATCAACGCCCTGCTCTGTGCACTCAGTGTTGTGTCACAATGTAGTGACAGTGACAAACTCCTGAGCAGACAAGCCCACTTAAAAATACTGTATGGAGGCACTCAGCAATAAAGGACAATTGCCTTCAACATCCAAGAACTATCAAGGACTTCTGAAGACTGATGACCAATATGGAATATCACTTTACAAACATCCTATACATCCTAATGCTGTTGCTGTGCTGAATTGCAGAGACATTTTCTGGTTCAGGGAGTGATGTAACACTAGTTGGCCCTCCACTATAGATTGTGTAGAGTTATTCCCAGCAAGATTAATTTGTGTGAATTCCCCAAATGCGACTAACTTGCTCACAACTAGCTTTAGGTCTCCAAGATATTGTACACATGTATCTGGTATTGGAAAGCTCCTAGCATCTGGCAATCCATTGGCAGTTTCCTCAGGAATATGAAAAAATTCAAGCTGCATGATGCAATTACCAAAAGCAGTCTCAGGCTCTTCAGTCTCAGGCTTTTTTATGTTTTTTTAGCCAGTGGCTCACTGTTATGTCATTCACTTTATGAAGGACTACACTGTTATATGAATGGCTTACTTTTAAGTTTTCTTCCAGGAAAAAATTCCATAGCTGTAAAATCTCTAACCATCTGACTGATAGTCTGTTTTTCCAGTGCCCATGTTATACACAGACGAGAACTGATGGTTGTAGAGCTGCTTTAAGATGAGTCATTACTTGTTTACTTATTCTTTAATAGTTTTGCCCAAATTTCACAGTTTATATCTACTGCTCAGTTGCAGATTCCTACCTAGTTTTCCTGATGTTTTTAATTTTAAATCTCTTCCAGCATTACAACTCTCCAGATTTTTACCTGTTAACATCTGTTGATTTTTTACCAAAATATTATTCATCTGTTTTCTAAATGGAATCTCATTGCAATATTCTGCCTGTGTTTCTAATCTTCCCAAGAACCCTTGAATTATTTCTCCATTTTCAGCAGTGTGCTCAGCTCCTCCTAGTTTAATAGATCTGCAGATTTCATTAATGTACCATTTACTCCCTCTTCTAGCTCATTATTGAAGCTATTAAATGAGATCAGAAGTAATACTAATCTTTGTGTACTGCACTAAATGCCTCCCTTCAAAGTTATTGTTTATCATTACCCTTCATTGTTTGTCATCAGCCTTCATTTCAGTCAACATGATAGTTCATTTCCAATTTGATTTAAGTTTGGGAACAGAATTTTGACACATTGGTGATGGGAGAAGAAAGGCTAATCAACAATCCAGGAGAGGCTTCTAATTAAGGCTGAATTTAGAGAATCAAAGTTATGAGTTCTCTACTGCAACCGTAGTATAAGGTGGAAACTATCTCCATAACTTAATTGACAACACCTTAAGACCAATGCTAAAATACCTTAAAGAAAACAGTATATGGCTAGACATATGACAGTATATCTCCCGCTCTCTATTCATTAATTTTGTATTACTGTTACAAAAATGAAGTTTTTCTGACAGACTTCGAAGTGTTTTAGTAAATTTTTTTCTCAATAGTTGCTCTATTATGTTGCCAGAGAGGGAAGCTAAATTTATGAGTAGCAATTACAAAGAGAACTCATGGAAGATATGAACTTCTGTCTTTGGCTGTTTCAGAGACATACAGTCTTGCTTCCAAAGGAGGTATATCTTTCTACTGGTCCATACATGGTGTAAAATTTAAGGAACAAGATTTTAATTTTCACCACCCCTTCAAAATTTAATTTCTAAACTCCATAGTAAATACTATTAAATATATTTATAACAGGAAACATCTATTCAGTCAGGAAAATCTCCTTTTGACTAGATACAGTTCCTCTGATAATAATTAAACCCACATGACCTAAAGTCCAACACCAAAACCGATTCATCTTTCACCTTAATAAAATATCTCACATTTTATAAAGTTAGTTGCTATCCTGTATTATCAGGGCCAATTACTCCCACTTTTTATTCATTTGACAAAAAAAAATTCTTTGTCCAACTACATTTGGACACTGCTTGTTTTTTCTTACGGATGCTTGGCTCAAGCTCATTCGGTTACATATGTGCCAGTGCAAATGTAAAAACCTTAAATGTAGTGTGGAAAAACAATGCCTCTAGATAGAGCTTAATAGTTCTCCTAAAGTTTTATACCTATATGGTGTTGAACAAAACAATGGGACAGTGAAATACTGAAATTCACATTGGGGCCAGGTTATTTGTTAGATGTAGGGAAAATTATCAGAGTAAGAAGGTGGGTGCATCCTAGAAGCCACGCAGTGGGTCTAATAAAGATGTAATTTCAAATCACACCATTTCAATAAGGAGTGGCTTATGAATCCAGAAATACAACCCAAAGTGGGATTAAAAATGTAGAAACTGGGTTGCCAGAAAAGTTTGAGCTTAGTTGTTATAAACACAGCTTCTCTGAAGTTTGAAACCCTGCATCTTGCAGTATCTGCCTACTTATCTGACATAACCTGGTATCTCATTACTGTGAATCTGTCTTAACCTCTGAGGCAAATTTTGTTTACTCTCCTCCAGACTGCTTATAGAATATTTTCCTCCTACTCAATCTCTCCCAAAACCCATCTCTGTTGATTCCTGATAGGGAATCAGCAGTGACACTTTTTAGCCTCGTTTTTATGCTCAAGCGTTTTTATAAACTTTTTATTGGATTTTTATTGTTACTATCTCCTGTCTGCCCCTCTTTCCCTATTATTGAGTTTCGTATTTATTATATCTCCTGTGAAATTGAATTGTATTATTCTCAGGGAAAAGATTTAATGTTACTTAAATTTTCAAAGATGCCTACCAGTAACATTTAATGATGTAAAACATAAGCATTATTACTCTGGTTCATTAATACTTATTAATCATGATTTAAGATGGCCCTGGTAAGTTTCACTGTTAAGTGTCCTTAACTTGCAGATGAAAGCCTGAGGATGCTGTTTCAGCAAGAGAGCATTGACTAGTTCATTTTACCGATTTTTGGTCATCTGTGCCATACACATGAAGGATATGTATGTTTGCCTAGACAATGTGTCAGCATGTGTTTTGTGAACAAATTAGTATGTTGTGCCTCATTTCCCCCTTTTTTCCTTTGTATTCAAGGGGCTTTTACCTTTCCTCTGAAAGACACTTGAGGAAATATATGCCTGCTGTGAAAGCCTGATTTATTTTGCATTGCATCTGCACTGTCTGGTTCTGCAATATTCGTTTTGGAATTAAATCAGCTTCCCTGTGTCTCTACAAAGGAATTTTTTTCTAAGAAGTTGATTCTTTTATTGTGTGCATTCTTGGCGAAAGTATGTGCATTGACTGTATTAGTGGCTTTCCTATGTATATTAAGGTTTCTTATTTTCATTAACAAAGAAAATATCAGTTACATGTATAATACTTTGCAGAAGTAGGTCCCCACCCAGAAAGATTTCAAAATCAAGAGAGTGTAAGTGGAGTAAAGAAGAATAGTGGTCATAGATTACAGCAGTCCAATATGTGCAGATACTGACCTTGGCAAAAGCAGTGTGGATGTAGTATTATAAAAAAAAATGGGGGAAAAGCACCAGTAAGTTAAAAAAAAAAATTGCAGTAGTGCCATCTAGTGTGCAGGTGTTGCAGTTTTCTGGAAAGGGACAGTAAACTACTTTCAACCCACCCACTTGTTACCTGACTCTCCTCCTGCTGCTGCTCCCTTTTCAGTCTGCTGACAGGAGAGCAGTAACAAAATTGACAGAAGGTAGAGGAAGAGACCTGAGGGCTGTTTTGCAGATGCTGATTCTGGCACACATACCATAAGGTTGTCATTGCTGCTCTAAAAAAATGAGCATCCATGGGGTTTTAAAGGAGGAGAAAGATAGCTGTTCTGTCTGTACTCCCATACAAATCTTGCTCATCTACTCATTGGTTTCCACTGCAAAACATGTAATGGCTAAAATATCCTTTTTCAGCTACTTCAGGCAAATTTTTTTGGTGTTGGAAAAGAAAAATTAATTTTGATGCCAGAAAAGAAGAAGGGCTGCTAGTTTTGAAGCCTATTGGAAGAGGTGGAAATTAATTTGTGCCTGGTGGCTAAAGGAATTAGGTTGAATAAAAGGTCCGCAAAGTTCTCTGTATGGGAGATGGGAGGTGAGAGGCAAGTGAAGGGAAAGAGGGATCTGTTTTGTATATTAATTCTTTGTACTAGGAGGATCCCTTTTACTGTGACCACCCTAGTCTTTTCCTCTACTGCCTTTTCCACTTTCACTGGTAGCTGCCTGAACCTCTCCACTTTAATCCTGAGATATGCAAAGTGCATGGCTCACCCTTCAGTGTGTGAAGCTGCAAGGGTTTATTTTTGTCTTCCATATAGAATCTGCTTGTAACACAGTGGAAGAGTGATCAAGCCAGGAAGTGTTGTCTGCAAATGAAACCAACAACTCCACAGCACATATAATGCTGTGTATTCACCTGTCCTCTGCAGCTGGTGCTGGAGGATATTGCTTTTCCAGTTGGATTTACTTGGGGTGCAGCTACAACAGCATAACAAATTAAAAGTGTCAAGTTTTAGCTATCAAAGTGTTAAAGAAGTTTTAAATGAATGAAAAGTCTGGATCCAGGAAGGAGAGTTTTGATCTTTGCCTTGTTATGCAGACACTACTTCTGATGCATATCCATGTAGCACTTCTGTTTAAACACTTCTGACTTTAGGAGTAAGAAGAGGGTAAAAGATGTTCCAAATCTCAGAAATATGGCTGGTTAATGGAAATTAAGATAGTTATTGGGAGGGAGGAGGGAGGGAGAAAGCAGTTATAAGTAGTTTTTTCATCTGCTTCTTGTGTATATCATTTCTGTAGAGCTAGTTCAAGTAGATTGCTATTGGCTATTTTGAAACTGGATGGGAGATCTACCTCATCAGACATTGGTACTCATAAGAAGTCTTCAGTTAGGAGCTCATCTCCAAAGATGATGAAAAACAATGAACTGAGAGGTTAACAGTTGGACTTGTGGAGGCTGTCCCCCAGGGATATGTGTCATGTTCCCAACTGAATAGAGGGACTGATGAAAGGATTTGTCCAGCACAATATAAAAATATATTGCAGATTAGGGAATGTAAACACATAAGCACAGGGACACCTACAGCCACAACCCCTCCAAACTTTATTCTTTCATAAATGTGTCTTTATAAACCTTCAAAATACTTATAGACCTGATTTTCTCATATTATACCCTGCAGCATACAGGCACTTAACTCCCATTGATTTCAGTACCTAAATGGGAGTTGTAGATCCTAAATTGTCTTTGAGGATGTAGCCTTTAGTTCTTGGTTATTGCTGAAATTGAGAGTACTTGCCCATGCTCGGTACCTTTTAACGAGCTCAGTTCACTTCACCTAATAGACTGCACAGCTCACAGTTCCCAGGGAATCAATATTCTGGGCCAGATTCTAACTTGAGTCCTGCAATGCACATAGCTCTGCTGACTAATTTTTAAAATGTGAATTGTGTGTGCATTATAATTTCCTGCCTTTTGAGTGGCTAGATGTGCAACTTTAATGTTCTCTTAATGTATTTTTAATGAACTTTCTTAAGGCTTCTGAGTGGAGAAAACATAAAAAAAAAATCTATAATATGGTCTAGACACTACTCAAATGACCCTTTTCCTGCAGAAGTAAGAAACTCAATAGGGAATTCCTTCTCCTGAAAGCTTCAGAGGCTGTGCAGCTTCCGACTTAGAGGCAGCATGATTGAAGCAATAGTTCTTGTGGAGTCCAAACTCAGTTGCTGTGCATATCACAAGATACACAGTGGAAGAGGCACGAGCTGACAGGCTACTTTATTTTTCACTGTCAGCTATGTATTTATGCACAGCACAACCTTCTCCACTCTGTATATTTCAAAGTGCTAAAAAATCATACCAATTGTACTCTGCATGCTCAAAGTGCAGATTTCAAAGGTTCATGACTCAGTCAAATCAAAATCAATTTGCACCAGAACATTCAAAAGCACTTCTTCTTACTGAGGGCCATTTCTATGCTAAATTTCAACTCTCTGCTTGACTTTTTTTTTTTTTTTTTTTGGGGAGGGGAGGAGGGAAGTTACAAAAAAAAAATCTTGTAATGGTAAAAGTGGTTTTCTTCATTTCTTTCATATACCAAGTAATGGAACTGCATTAATTCAAACAAAATTGCACTTTTTGGTCAGAGACCAGGTCGAGAGAATTTCATTCCCGAAGGAGAAAGGACAGCTAAATTAGAGGAAAAGTGTGCCTGGAAAAGTACATGAAAAGTTAAATACTCTGATCAGTAATATTCCTGCTTTAGTAGCTTCACTAGTTGCAAAAGCATTACATTTCTCTCTTTTGTTATAATTGCAGAGTATGGGAAACATGTATCATAATAATTTATATTATTCATTTGGTGTCATGTGCTGATTTGGTATCCAATTCACACCTCAGTATTTTAAATGTAAAATCAGTTCCTCATCACTGTTCTTTCCTGGCCCCAAAGCCGACTAAAACTCCAGCTATGCCTACACTATGGAGTGCTGTGTAGCATGGAAGTTTCTGAGCAAGCTTGGAGGTGCAAGCTTGGCTCACTGAAGCAGAGCAGAGCTCTTTGCAGACTAATTGTGGCTCAGCAGGGTGTGTTAGTGTATCTCGAGCTTTCTGTTGCCTTGGCTGGGTTCCTTCCTAGACTTTATCAGGTGGCTCAGATGCTCGATGCCGTATAGAGAAGTCTCTTTGAACAGTGTCAGGAGTGCTTCAAAGTTGGTCTGTTTGCTACAGCCCTGCTCAGGGCTTTGCAGTGGCTAATGACCACTGGAGTAGTACTGTTATACTCTGCTGAAAATCAAATGCTTCTCCTCTTCCCTCTCACTTCCTTTGCTGGAGGAAGGCAGACAGAAAAGAGGGATCATTCAGCCTCTGCTCTAGATGATGGTTCTTAACTGAAGGTGTGTTAACTGCCTGTGATGGCAGCTTTTTCTTCCCTTCACTCCAATTCTACTGAAAAAAGAGCTGTAGCAAATCAATATGATGCAGGAAGCCTGCTCTTAAAGGCTTCAAAATTCTAGGTACCATCAAAGAATTACTGTTATTTGTTATTTCCTGAACTTCTCTCAGATGACTATTTATTTCAGCAGCCATGTTTGGAATTTGAATCAGGATATAGAAAACTTGTAGTGTTGTATTTTTCTGAGTACAGGCAGAGCACCAAGTGTATGATAAAATCTGAGATTAAGAAAAACTCAGACTGTGTGGATCTAAAATTTGACCTACTTTGAAGGTTGTCCAATGTAAAATTTAATTTACTGACCAACCAAATGTAGATGTATGGGTGTTCATGTGCTGCAATAAAATTCTGTAAAGATCATGAAATGTGACAATGATCTCTGAAAAGCTAGGTTATAGAAGTGATATTACAGATTTTAGTAATGCTTTAAATTAAGTGTCTTCAATATGCTTAACCTTGCATTAAACTTAGATTTAATAAGACAGATGTATATTAAGTACTGAATATACTTAAGGGAGCAATCTTGCGTTGGCAGGGGATGGACTCAATGACCTCCTAATAGTTCTCCTCCATCTCTAATTTCAATGATACTAATTGATTATTAAAACACTTTTATTGAGGATTGATATGTACCTATTATATAGTTATTAATCTTATAACCCAACTGATATTTAATTTATACATAATTTTAACACACAATGTCATTTTAGTTTTTAAAGAATAACCCTGGAACAGTGCATTCACTGGGACTCTGAAAAATCTTGGTGGTAAATGAGGTTGGCCATTTTGAGGTTAATTGCAATTTTATGATTAAATCACCCTTTACAGGGGTTTACAGAGGGAAGTAAGTTTACAGAGCTCTCCACATAAAAAATGTAATGTTTGCCTCAGCTATAGCATGGCTTAGGAAAGACAAAGAAACTTGTAATGAAGAAGAGTGCATTTATTTGAATCAAATATTATATGTTATTAGATCTCAGACAACAGCTAAATTTTGAATATTTTAATGGTAATCTGTGTATCTCAATTTTAGAATTGTGAAGAAATATCCCAAAACTCTGAAAGCTTGGGGAAAATGGTGCAGTGCTTTTGAACATTCAAAATTAATTTCTGTGACTGTCTGGCTAAACAAAAAGCAGAAGTTTTGTAGAGCTGTGTTATTAATTCAGCTTGTATATGCCTAGGGCCATGGCTCATAATGGCATTCCTTTCTTTTTAACAAACTGTCAAGATTTTCAAAGGACATCCTGAAAGCCATAAGTGCCTATTTGCTGGATGTATTTCTCATACCCTAAAGGCTTTCTTTGATATGGACTGATCTTTTACATTTATGGATGGAAGTTGCATTAAAAAAATGCCCTTTGTGAAAACCTGTAGTATCTCAAGAGTGGCAAACATCTGATTTTTGGCTAAGGAAGTAAGAAAAGTGTTAGAAGTCTGAATGTCTTTTTTTAAACAGAATTTTCAAATAATTAGCAGCAAGTAAAAATATGAATAAAATTATGAAAATAAATGCAAAACCTAATGCAACTGTATATTAATGCTTGAAAGTTCCTAGTTACTTTAAATAGTATAAGGAGTGGGTAGAGAATACTTCTCAATATGCCCATGGGATTTTCAGGGATTTGCACCTACTTTGTGAAAAATATTTACTTGCAACATATGTCTTTTGATGTCAAAAGTGTAATGACCAAGTTTTGTTTTTCAAGCAGAAGGCTGGAATGCAGATGGAAAGGGCCCTAATGTCTGGGACATATTCACCCATCAGGGAGGAGATCGAGTTTTCAAGAACCAGACTGGTGATGTAGCTTGTGGCAGCTACACTCTGTGGGAGGAAGATTTGAAATGTATCAAACAGCTTGGATTGACTCATTATGGCTTTTCTCTTTCCTGGTCACGTCTGTTACCTGATGGGACGACAGGTTTCATCAACCAGAAAGGCAATTGTTTCTTAAAAATAGAAGGTTGCAGCTTTAATTCAAGGTTATTGCTGCAGTCTGGCATAATTAATCCAGTATGCTATTCTGCAGTAGCTTTGAAATTGCAACTTTTTTTCAGAGTAATTATGGGATGATTTTTTATAGGTTTGCAACAACTTACTAATTAATATTCTAGATCCCCTCGGATAGCACAATCTTTTGGGATAGGATTATTATTATGTTTCCTATGTATCTTTTTGCTTACTCCAGTTTTTTTAATTGTAACTCTAAATCACTTTGCTTCATCAGAATGTTTATACTTACAGGGATCCTAGCCACGAGAATATTTTTGGATGGCTTACAATAGACAAGTTATCTCATTTGGCAAGTGCATTTAGATAGCTTATCAGTATACTCCAATGTGCTGAACTTCACAATGACTATTTTGCACTAAGGGACATACTTTTCCCAGACATTTTTCTTTAGCAAATTAGAGAGGATTCTTCAGACTGATAGGAGCTATGAGTTCTCTGGCAAACAGAAGCTCTGAAAAGAAGAGTTTTCACAGTCTCAGCAAGCAGTGTATATGTGTAAAGGGATACAGCACATAAATAAACCAGTCCGATTGCTAGAAGTCAGATATAAAATTTGTTTCACTTTGATTAGTTTATTTTAGTTCCATCAGTATGGACTGGAGGAGAGCTTAAGGTCACTCACTAGGAAAAGACAGTTGTGCCTACAGAAAAGAGGGAATGGAAGAAAGAAGAAATAGAGAATTGTGAAGAATAGAAGCAACTGTAGCTGAACCAGAAACCATGGGACAATCAGAGAAGCTGACTGAGATCTCTTGTAAGCTGGGAGGATAATGTTCCAAGGAGAAAAAAAAAAAGTATATTTGAATGAACTTCTGAATCTCACTTCTGCCTCCTACTCTTCTGCATCTCAGAAGATATGTATCTTTATATTTCTAGGGCAGTATTTGCCTTGGCAATTCCTTTCTTCTTCTGGTTTGAAGACTGCAAAGATGGAAGGCTACAAAGGATAGGACTTTTTAGAAAATGCTCTTCAGGTAATCGTTATCTGTACTCGGATGGTACCAGCAGAAGTAATCTTTTTCTGCAGAATTTTGGTCATGTAGAGCTTGGCTGTTCAGTAGACAGCAGCCTATTCTCTGCATCCTACAGATTAAAGTTTTCACCGGAGAGTGGAGGAGCCTTTGTTGCAAGATTTCAGAAAAGAGAGGCTGGTAAATCTGCTGCAAACAGACCAACCAGTCATTTTTCCCTGCAGAGCATACCAAATACATGTGCCAGTATCCCAGAGAGGCTTGAATAGAAGCTTTTTCTTTGCCACCAAAATTTACAATACATGGCCCACTTTCACTGGCAGAGCTTGTCTTTCCCTCAGAATGCTTTTTGTGGTGTGTTGAATTTAAATTTGGCTGAGTTGTTGTGGTTTCTTTCCTGTACTGATATTCCTTCAGCTGGGGCTGCAGGCGCTGTAAAACCCCAGCGAGCTGCCTACTGAATGGGCTTTGTTATTTAGTTGTCAGAGTGGGAGATAGCAAGCAGACATTCTGAATGCATTTGGTGAGGAAAGCTAACATTTTGACAAAACTCAGCTGTAATTCCAGAAAATGTTCACTTGATCCCCAGTATAAGCAGTTGCCTGATTAATATTATGAACTTTACATTTAACGAAAGGGCATTGGCAGAACTCCAAGTAGGCCAGCTTTCATTAGGCAGGAGTTCACTTCTCCTGTGCAGTGATCTGTTGAAGCAATTGTAACTGCATAGCATGGAAAGGCCATCATCTTCTATATAAACATTTTTGCAAAGAGCATGTGAAGAATTAGAAAGCTTAAAGCAATGTCCTTTCAAATAAAATCATTCACACCAACTGAATCACTACCAATTTCACACCTAAGATGTAGGACATTTGAAAACCTTTAAAACCATTCTGTTTCTAACTTGGTGCAGGCAGGGTCTTTTAAAGCCATGATGTTGTAGATGTATTGTTCCTAAGATGTGTCAGGTTTTAGCTTAAAGCTTACACCAAGTTTTTAAAGTATCTTTGTACAATTATTTTTACCCTAGAAGGTGCCCTGAACATGTGAGCTGCTAAACAGTAGGTGTCAGTGCAGAAGAAGACAGAAGTTGTAGACAAGGGGATATTGAGTCTGTGAGAATTTGATATTATGCCTCACTTCAGCATAAAGGTAGGGAATCAGAATGGGGAGAGAAGATGATAGAAAGGAGAAAAGAACAATCCTTCACTTTCTAGTGACAAACAGCTCCTTAATATCTGTAATCTCAAAATTTTGGGTTATCTCCACGAAATCCTTATATACACACTTCCTCAGAAGACCGTTTTCTTCTGTATTTCTGCTTCCACCTGACTCACAGACACATCCAGAGAAACTAAGTCAGCCTACTCTGGAAGGTATTAGACAATGTGGGAATTTGACTTGACATCCACATTTTCCAGAATGCAGTTCTATTTCTCTTCATTTTCTAACAAAAGGCATAAATCTTTTCCAAAATAGGTGTTTGATTGAGATGTAAAAAATAAATGATAGCTGGTTGCACTTAAATGCTATAAATTGTACTATATCATTTATAATCTGAAAATTAGAATGAGAAAAGCTAGTGTATTCGAGGAGGAGGTAGAATATAAGAGGACAGGATCCCATAGCAGCAAAGGATCTTGTTTTTCCCAGTTTAATCTTATGTAGTCTCATCAGCAAAGAGCTAACACACTCCCTATCCCACTGATGAGAAACAGAATTCCATTCAAAAGAGTAACAAGATGTATTTGCTGCTAATTGCAGTTGCAAATTGTAAGAATTTGCTTTTCAAATTTAAGTTCTAGTATATTCCTTTCTCTTTTGCATGGGTGCATTCGCACATATCTCCTCAGAATTTAATGTGTTTTTCTGGTGCTGCATTCGGAAGGAAAAGCAAACTACATGTGAGATTTATTGTGAATTACTTTGTAAACAATCTTATTGAGTCTTGCTGTGCTAAGGGATGTGTATGCACCTGTTTGTATAGGAGAAGGCACTGTCTAAATCCGGGGTTCATAATTGATTGCTGCAGTAAATGTTGTCTTAAAAAAGCTATTTGGCAGAAATCCCTAAGATCAGTCATTTGAAGTTGGGTTAAGTTGAAGTCTAATACTGTCCTTTTAAGAAGAAGATAGTATGGAGTTCTGTGTTGGCATTTTCAAACATCAATACACAGTAAGCTGAACCTGAAAATACCAAGGAATATATAATAGAAGTATAGAACAAATTTCCCTCTTTGGATTAAACAAAATCTCTGGTTCAGAAACTGTTAAGAATAATGATCTAAACCATACATAACCTACTAAGCATACATTTTATTAACCTTTGCAATTTAGTCTTCCTCCTCCTACTTTCTGCTGTGTTTTCTACTTCTGTAGACATTCTCAGTTCTGTGGTTCAATACAGCAAGGCCTTGGGGTAGATATTTCACAAGCACCTACGTCTTATAAAAATATTTTGTAGTCTAAGACCCACAAAACTTTTATGAAATTTAGGTTTCTGAGGTTATTAAGCACTTTAGTGTATTTAGCCCAAGTCTCTGAAGCAAAAGCTGACTGATTTCTACATTCCACCAGCATGAGAGAGACCTATTCCCATCTGGAGCCTCTTAGCTTAACAAATAATAATTCAAGGCCACTGTTGGCCTTTTCCAATTACTGCACTAAACCAGATAGTTCAAGTAAAAGAGCAAGCTAATTGATACTCTTTGAACCAGAGCTTATGATGTGTATTTCAATATCTAGTGTTTTCAGAAGGTTTAAAAGCAATACAGTTGTGTTTGGATGTAAGCAAAATTAAAAATGCCTATTTGAGAGCTTAAAGTATCCTGATATTTAAACTTACAGTGACCTCTCCACCGCATAAAAATAGTCCTTTAGGAAACATATTCATGTCAGCCACTGCTAAATCTGTACAGAAGGTGAATTCCTTTTAAGCCTCTAGAAATACATCCCCAGTACTGGCCAGCTTTAACAACACATCCAGGAAATTAAAGTTGATCTCTGTCTTAGCAAGAGGGGACAAGAAAGGTTAGAAGTCATGAGCTTTTAGAGAGGTGAGCTAATTCCTTCTTGCAGTTAGAAGGACTGAGCAGTCTGCAGCAGTGGCAGTGTGAAAGGGTAAGAGATGGTTTCTTGGATAAACTATTGCCAAGCCATTCAGGTTGGTGGCTAAAGAGACCAGTGCCTCAAATTTAATCTAAAATCTAGTAGAATCCAATGAAAAGCCTTAAATATCATACAGATCTAATGAGAGAAACGTTGAATTCACACCATTGCAAAATGTTGAGTGCACTGACAGTGTCTTTGTCCTGATGCTGGCACAGTGATGGAGAATGGAACATTCTAGAAGAAACAGCTAATCCACCTAACCAAGTTCAAAACATAAAAGATCAGCTTAGTTTCCTTGCTGAGTGCGGCACCGAAATTTTTAAAAGACACAGTTCTCAAGGAGAAAAATGCTTTCATTAGAACAAATCTACCTTAAGGCTCTCAAGCGTCAGGCTTTTTCCGACACATTTGTATCTTGCACATGCAGTCAGGCTGCCATTCAGGCATTTAAATGAAAGGATTATATTTTCATGTGACCAGCACCCATCAGAATTATATTTTTCCTGGGGAGTTGCTGTCCACTGATCTATTTTGAAAATTTGCATCCTCATTTCATTTTATGTGCCTGGTTGGAAGATTTTGTGTGCTGAGCATTTTTGCCAACTCTGGGGTCCTGTAACAGTAGTCAGCATGCACTTGAGAGAAGATATTTGCATCTCATAACAAACAAAATGTGCAGTGAGGTTGCTTCAAGTGTTAAAATGTAACAAAATTATTATTAACCCTTTTTTATTGCCTTTAATATTTTCAGGGGTCAATTCTTACTGCAAAACCATTAATATCCCAGGAAATGGCATCTTGCTCCCTGTGTCAGTTTGGTTTGCTTTAATCCTTAAAAAATGGAAGAAGTGACTAGAGATCTGAAAATGTCATTGAGACCATTGATATTCATGTAAATTATTGCTTCAGAACAATTCAGAGACTGATTGATCATTATTAATGGGCCTTATGTTGTTGCTTTAGGTGGTTGTTAAATAGGTATAGCCCCAGTATCGGTACCAGAGCTTACAAGGCAGCTTTAATGCATAAAAACTCCTGCTAAACCCTGATGGAGTTGTGGTAACATTTGGAGAAAACACTATGGACTTGTGTCTATAGCTCAGATTTAGAGAACCTCTATGAATTCTGCAGAAGATTTTTGAGGAGCCCATCTGGATGGCGTAAGATATTGTACAAGATATAAATAAACAAGTCACCTTGGGATTTGTAATTTAAATTTTTCATGCTGGCTATAAAGAGTAGGAGCCTTAGTGTTTTCCTATTACCTTTGTACTTGATATCTGTTTTACAATTTGAAATGGCCCACCAGTGTTATATCATCTTTTGAACTCCAGAAATTATCTTTCTGATGCCAGCAGTAAGGTTTTCCTGGCGTACATCTACTCCTGGCAAGGAGATGTGTTGTGACTGCCAGTACCAAGGGGTTAAGGAGCAGTGACAATAAGCAGATGCTAATGCAGGAAAGATATTTTAGTCTTCTCATTAAAATAAGTAATTTCACTGTCTTCATGGATATTTGCACAGTTTTGCTTTTCCATTGTTAGTTATAAAAGGTCACTTCATGGAAAATTAAGTTAATAGGGTCAGTGCAATTTGATGAAAACTAGTTTTAGTTTGTAGCTTAGAAAAGATAGAGGGTAATGCATCTGATTTTATGGGCTTTCTTACATCTGTTCTGAATAAAACTTCTGCTTTCTCTTGTTCTAGGATACATATAATAACCCTATAATTTACATCACCGAGAATGGGTTTTCCCAAAGTGACTCTGCTCTACTTGATGCCGGTCATCTATGGGAGTATTTCAGACTGATTTTAGAGGAAATTTTAAAATTCAACATTTAAAATTATGAAAGATCAATTGTGCAAACCTAATAGAATTTTACTTTGTGCTTATTTGCGTTCAGCAGTGACCAATGATTCTTGAAGCTAAAACTTACGTAATCAGAGTAAAGTGATGTGATTAGAAAAAAAATGTTTGGCTGAAAGGAAAACAAGTAGTTTTAATCTCGGTGTGTAAACAAAAGAAAAGGTGCTCCATACATACATTATTTCTAAACTTGTTTTGTAAGGTCAAAGTTCTTCATTGAGCAGAGCAATCACATTAAAAAGTGCTTATCATTCATCTAATTTTGCAGGATGTAAAGTTGAGTGCATCTAAAAATCTGACCATTGCATCTCATAATATTCTTACAGAATACAACCTCCCACACACAGTGAGGTCTGTGTAACAACTAATTCCTGTACACAGCCATTAAGTCATTATAACTCAGCTTCTGCCTTTTTGTCAAGGTGGTCAAAACTGTTCAGCGCTGACAAAGCTCTATTTTTATGCTTTAGCTATAGCTTTTGTATTGGTCCAGTTTCCAGTCTTCTGGAAATTCCTTCCTTACCTTCCTTCTGTTGGTAGTATTCTCTAAAGTAATTTACTGGAAGTAGATCTTCTCACTATGTAGCAAGTGAAATGTATTTTAAGATGTCAGTTCATTTAGATGACAGCTAATATCCCTGTTGTATTTGTCCGGAGTGATCGCAGTCATGAAAGTCATATCATAGTTCAATAATATTTTTGTAGCCATTTTTTCATTGTCATGCTTATTTATTACTTTTGTTGTTTATATTCTTTTTTTTTTCTTTTATTCTTACTATTGTTAAAATGTTCACTTAAAAGCTGTCTTTCTATCTTCTTCCTTTTTGTTTAGAGTTGCAATTATGCACAGGACCTTTTTCTGGCACTGAAACCAATTGATAGGTCCTCTTTCCATCTGAAGCAGGCAGGCCATCTACCAGCTGTCTTTGGAGAGCACTGCCTGGGCTATTCCATATCTGGCACCAAACCATGTCTGGAAACTAATAGTTGGCATTGGACAGAAGTTTTATCAAGGAGTTTTGTTTACATTTTCTGAAGATGCAAAGAAATTAATAAACACTGGATTCTCACTGTTTGAAGAAATAGAATTCATTTACCAAATCTAGTTGTTTGACAATATTTTAGAATGTGCAACAGCTTATCCTAAAGTAAATATTTAGGGTAAGTCTGATGAATCCCACGTTAATGCATTTGTTGACACAGTTCTCTTTATGCATAGTAACAGATGATTGGGACTAGCTTAGAGGTAGATGCTTATTGGAAGACATCAGGAGTTGAGTAAAATTTGCCTTTACCATTTGTTCAGTCCAAAAATACTTTTAAATGTGTATGTGGTCTGAGTGCAATTACTGTAGCCTTACACAGGCTTAGTTATATATAGAGCTCGACATTAAGTTTATCATTTTATCCAGTAAAATAGCATGGTGGAATGCTGGCTGAAATGTGTCCCTCTATACTAAGATAATATAGCTAATAAATCCATCAGCTATGGGCACTCTATGTCAGTAACATTATCCCCGTGTGACTTTGTACCTGCTACTCTGAGTAAACAGTTTGCCAAGGCCACTCCACATGTAATGACCCACAAATGAGCAACTCATTTCTAGTTTTCAGCTCAGATTGATGCAAAGCAGGATACTCAATGATGTTCACTTTATTCAGTGCTTAAATGCTTAACCATTTATTGTTACATGAAGCATAATGGTTTAATTGCTTTGCATACAGTGTCTACTCTATGATAATTCCTTATCTTTTGAGCTAACTTTTGAAATTATTAGTACAGACTCATTCATGCAAGAGGCTCTCAGTCATGACAGGAGGCTGCAGACTCTGCTGTGGGATTTAACCATCTACTTACTTTTTTGACTAACCAAGACATAAACATGCTTGACTACAAAGGAGAGTATATCTACAGTTTGTTACTGCATGTGTTATTAGAAATATTTTAGTATGTTGTAATTAGATTGATAGTATCAACCTTTTATCTTTTTTTTAATTTAAAATCTTCCTAGCTTTTAAGATACATGTTTACACTAGTTATCTTAATTTTGTCATCCAAAATTTTCAAAATAAGGATCTTCCATTTTCAACATCTTGTGTTTTAGAAAGAGTTACACACTAGTACTCTGAAAATCAGAGTACTTCAGTGCCTCTCAAGCTACATGTCCAAAATTCCTAAAATTTTTACTTTCATCAGGACTATTTAAATTACAAGATTTTGGAGGGCAGGAGCAGTCCTGAATTGGTACATCAACACTGTCAGAGAAAATTGAGATTTTTATTTTTTAGTTAGTTTAAAAGACCAGAAAGAGCAATGTAAATATGAACTTGGAAACAGAGAGCAGCATGCAGCTACTATAAATCATATCATTGCTATTATAAATGTGTAGAACTGCTGCCATGTTGCTTCTGCAATATATGAATAGATAAAAACATCAATATTTTAAGAAATGTGGATATACATATTTAGCACCTCGATAGAGCCATAAGCATGCATGGTGCTTTACAGATAAATGAAAGTGATGTCTCCTTACCCTAAGGAACTGAAAATCTAATTTAGATACAATGCATGAAGAGATGATGAACAAAAAGCTTGATGAGAGGTAAAAAGAGAGAATATGGATCAGAGCAGTCAAATGTTTTTTACTACAGTTTTTACTACAGGTCTTTCTTAATTTTATGTAATGTATGTTAAGGATGACATCTAGGCCAAAGATCAAGGCTGCCAAAAAGAAAAAAAAGGTATTTGAAAGTACTTAGTTTTGAAAAGTGGAGCCTTCTAAAAAAGATAATGTAGTTCTCTAAAGTCTGTGGAGGAGAGCAGTGCAAATATGCGTAAACTATTGCCAGCTGATGAAGGTTTTCCACAGTCTGGCTGGTAGAAGATTATTAATAATGCTGATGGGGAAGAAAAAATAAATTAAATTAATTTTAGGTTGCAGAATGCTGCAAGAAGTAGGTTCTGGAAGTTAGTAGAAATAGAAAGTAAAGAAGTTGAGGATGATGTGAAGTGATATGAGCAGAGGCAAATAAGAGGGAGATGAGCAAGAATAAATGTGAACAAGCAGGACTAGATTTGGAAGTAAATAGGAAACATATGAACATTTAATTTGGAGTCAGCTAGAAGATCAGCAGTAAAAGATGCAGGGCAAACAGGAGAAATGGTTGTGAGGAGAAAAGGATGGGTAAAGCTTAAGATTCAGATGGTGTTAATTTTCTCCTTAAATATGCTTGAATGAAGCAGAAGAGAAAATGAGATACAGAGAATGCTGACTGCAATGGGAAGTGCAGAGAAGAACTAGAACTGACAGTAAAGAAGGTGGTGCAGTTAAGATTTTAAAATTGAACTTTAAGTTAAATGCAGCCCTTTCTGAATAGTTTTTTGTGTCCTTTCCCCCTCAGACTTCTAAGAATAGCTCTAAAACCTTTTATTTATTGTTGTCACTGTACACTCCAACCTTGCTCTCATGAGCTAACCATTTAGTCTGTGCTGTAGATACGTACAAGCCTGCTTTTGCTGCATTCCTATGCACATAAAACAGTGAGGTTATAATGCAATACTCTAGTCCATGAAAATATGATTTATTGTTAAATTAAATATGGATGTCATAATGTGAGCCCCTTGGGTCAACTATAAGCTTGAATGTTATTGAAAGAGCTGCAGCAGCAGCTCTGTTTCTTCATTGCCACGGACAAAAATGCCTCCACAAATAGAATACAACAATGCAGACATATTAAGGAGTCTCTGAGATGTGCTGTCCCTGGCATAACATTGCCATGTGACATTTTCAAGAACTATAAATACATTGACTGCATTATAGTGTAAAAGTTAAGAAGCTTTGCAGTAGTCACTGCAGAAGCATTCAAATCAAGCTGAATTTGTTGTGAATATTATGAGGGATTCAAAGCTTTTAAAAACCCAAACCAACCCAAACGAAATAAACAACAAAGAAACTCTTAAAATCATAAAGATATAGCTGGGATAGTATAATATTTTTATCAGTTTCTAGTGTAATTTTAAAAGGTCCAGAAGATACAAGTACTATTCCATAAAGTTCCAGTTAAATGCCAGTATTATAAGTCCTCATTGTGACAAAAACAGACACATATAATTTCTTAAAAAAAAATCTGAGACAATTTAGACAATAGAAGTTACAGTTACCACTTTGTAGCACTATTTTATTTGCTTGTTAGTTAGTTTATACATAATTTTTTCACAATAATTCTTTAATCCGAATTGCAAAAAGGAGCATTTTTTTTAACTCTTAACCAGCAGTTTTGCAGTGCAAAATTATGAAAGAATATTTTATTTCTCCAAAATGTCCTGTAATCTGCCTTCAAAATTATCTTCAGCGAAAAAAAAATACAGTTGTGAGTTTATGAGCTCGTGTTGAGAAAATTTCTACTGGAATTAGAGTAATAGGAGCCTGGCCAGTACAAGAGAAGATCTCTGACACAAAGATATGTGAGTGAATTTCTTCATTGCCACTGTCTTGATTTTGATTTTAAAAAAGTGAAATTAAAAGACAGATTTATGCATTAGGTGCTAGCTGTCTCTGGATTGATCAGATGGCCCCAGGGGAAAGGACTGTATAAGACACAGGAGCTTTGTGTGCAGTGTTAGAAAGAGGATTGCTAGGCTGAGTGGTGCAGCAGTTTATTCAAGTTTTTGGGAACAGGGATGTAGCCAGTATTTCACATCCTCACACAGGACCTGGCATGTGCTTTGATTTGGAAGTAACCAGCCCCAGTGAACTGTTTGTTTTCAAAAGCTTTAGCAACTGCAGCACAAGAATAGCTCCTGCTCTGTAGAGGAGAGACACAGTGTGGGAAGCTTTAGTTACCTCAGCGAGGATAACCTAAGTAATTAGGCATTGTGGATGTTGTAAAACTGCTAGATAGCTCATAATTAAGTCCCTACTAGAAACCTCTTTGAAGTATCAGTTTTGTTACAGACATACTATTTGCTTTCCTTAGCACTACTACTGGATTGTTGAAGCAAAATTCAGAGGAGTGTTCAGTTTTGCTGCTGTTTGCCTTAGTTGTGCAAGCAAAAACTGGGGATCTCAATCAGTTCCTAATCTCCAAAGCACACCTATGTAGCCAGAAAGTTAGAGGCAATTATTGCTCGCTTGCACTTTAGAGAGTTCCTGTAGGAAATGATTTGTACATGTACAATGTAATCCCCACATCTGAAGTAGCTACTGTAGTTTTTTTGATTCTGGTTTTTTTATTGTACAAGATGAAAGACAATGACAACTCTGCTGGAAAAAAAAAAACCTTCACAAATAAAAAGAAGGGATTTTGGCCTTTATGATGAATAAACAGTCTTTTATGAAAATTGTGAATTTAAATTCATCAGATGTAGATAGCACATAACATCATTGGGTTTGATATCAGTTCTAAGCCACATGTTTCATATGGAGTTACCTTTCAGGAGTAAATGTACTGAATCCACAGAGGCACATCATTAAAAAAATACTGTGGTAGTATTGTGTCTTTGAGACAGCTTTTGATTTGTATCTCCCCTTTTAAAGATAATACAGTTTTAAATAACTCAGGCCCATTAAGTACATTCTAAACACTTTCTTAGGATTATGTACAAGATCAATATTAGCAAAAACTAAGTTAATATGTAATACAGTTTGGCTAAGCTTTTCCATAAACGCATTTATCTTTCCTGTAATTGAGAGATAAGTTCAATTTATTAGAATAAACATCTGTATTTAGATATCTATCACTTCTTAGTCATGGATTTATATATGAGAAAAAGAGATCTTACCTTTTAGTATACAACAGAAAGCATTTCTTCTTTGGGCAGAGCATATTACCAAAAATATTATGAAAATTTGTTCAAAGAGTATTAAACAATTTGAGAGAAAGCTATTAAATGTTGTAGTGATGGTGCAACTTTTATCCCAAGATGTTCATATATTCCTGAGTACTTTCCATGGAATGTATTAATGCTCTGCTTGTCATCTGGCTAAGTGTCTGCTGTTGACCATTTAAGTAGATGGACCTGTGATATGATCATCCTTATGTTCATTTGACAATTACTAATGAATGGATCTCTTCCAAGACACATTTTTAGAACTGCAAATAGAAGAATAAATGAGAAGATAAACTTAGTTAAGGTCTACTGTATTAAAAAAAACCCTGTGTTTTGAAGTGCTTGGGTGGGTAGCTAATATATTACTATCCAGCTTCCAAGCTAGTTATTTTTCATTATGTTTCTGTGATAATAATAGCTCATCATTTGATGGGAGTTATTGTCATTCTAAAGGGCTGCAAATGATATAAATGCAGCTGTACAGGGAATATTACAATGTCAAACAAAGTACTGTCATTGCAGATCTACGTATATGCTGCCACAATGTCAATATAAAAGGAAAGAAAACATTGATCAATAGAGCATAGTATCAGAAGTGATTGGATATAATGCAAACAATGCATTATCTCTTATTCACTCTTGTTAAATGAAAATACAACTTTCAGGCTATAACAAAAGTGCATTGGATCTGAACTCATGTATGGTTGTTGAAAGCCACTGCAATTTTTACTGAGCAAGTATATGCCCCTTCATGCATTAACACATACGTTCAATATGACCTACTTTATAATTGCTGTGGGAGTTTGTCTTTGCATTTTTTGAGAGTTCTCTGTTCAGATTCTGAACCATAGCATTGCATTAGCTTATTTGCATTGAATCAATTTTACTAAGGGTTCACCCATTTTTATATAAAGAAGTACTTAGGTTTGTTGCATAGGGAATGAAATGTCTTGGTATCAGTGTTAAACTGGGGAAATTGAGATAGCACAAGTTCAGTGTAATTTAGCTAAGGTCAAAAAGTAGATGGGATAATAATAGGAATAGTGCTTGGATTTTTCTGCTGTCCTGTTCTCACTCTGTATGTGCAATGTCACATTCCTGCTGCTAACAAAGACATTTTGAAATAAACATCCATATCAGAGAATATGAAGATGTACCTGAATGCATGGTGAGCATCATTCAAAAACTCTAATGGGAAAGTCATCTTCTGAACTTGTATAGTAGCTGTAAATTAAACGCAAAATGTTACTGTTTCAAACATATTAAGGATGCTTATCCCTATTGAAGCAAATCTGATGTTTGAACAGAAGATTTTTGAGGAGTTAATAATTCTATTACACGGTGGAATAATTTGCCCAGAAAAAAGATGGATGATTATATTTCTAGGAAATAAAAAATCAAATGATCAAATAGTAAAATAAGTTCAAAACATTATACCTCTATAAGAATGCTGCATCTTTCTGGATATAACACAATTTAGAATCTATAAATTGGAAAAAAACCCACCGCTTTTACTTCTTCATGCTAGAGTAACAGAAGATCAGCTACATGAAGTTTTTTAGAGTTCCCTACCAATTTATTTTAAGAAAGAAGAAAATATAAGAAAATGAAATTCTTGAAAGGAGAATCAATTTTATCGTGTTCATGATAAATGCTTAAAAATTTACTTTTGCATTTCTTTTAATTACAATAACGTAACAGTTAAGTGTATTTTCCTTGTTATTCCCTGGTAGAAGGAACCCTCTGTTGGTGTCACTATTTACTTTGTAAAAGTAACACCTGAAAATAAAGACTTTCCTAATACTCAAAGCAATTCTGTGTTCTATTTTCAAAATGTGCATCCTAGAACATTTGCACAGTGTAAAAGTGACATAGAAGCATCAGAACTTAGGGCTTTTATAGCAATCTTGCATTAGAGATAAAATCTGGAGTGGATTGGATTTGTACTTGCAAGTGTTAGGCTCAAGGGATTAATTGTCAGTTAAAGAGGAAAAAAATTCCTCTGCAGTGGCTGTTTGCAAAAAAAGGAAAGAATGTCTGCAAAGGTTCCTTTTCTTGCATCTCACACTATGTCTCCTCTGTTTCAGTATTCACTTCCATGTTAGTCTTTCTTTTTATTCCCTCAGTAACACCATTGGGTTAGGGACTTTTGAATTTCTAGAAACCCTCACTGTCTTCCCAGCTAAAGTGTCATTTTTTTATTGAAGTTCTTTGTGTTGCCTAATTTGTTGGTATGGAATAATAAAATTTATATGGACAGCTGCTATGGGAATTTTAGTAAAGGGCTTAAGCAACAAAGAAAAGCTTTGATTTTTCAGAAGGAAACAACTATATGTGCATTAGATGTTTGAATGTTTCTGTAAATAAGTCAGAAACCAACAAAATTATTACAGTAGCTTGCACTCTTCTTTCTTGGAAGTATAAGAAATTACATGAAGCATAATTTTACAAAGAGAGTTCAAAATCACATTTTTATGTACTGCGTATCCTTTATAATGGATTCTTACTGATTACTTGGATGATTTAAAAACGTGACAAATCAATGCTTGTGTTACTGCAGATACAGGGTCAGTGAAGAGCTCAGGCAGTGCATTTTTGCCTGGACTAATACCTTCACAGTAGTATGCAGGACCATGCCGTAACAACTGGAGCTGTCATGCACTTTTCAAGTTTACTCCTCAGTCACCATGCATGGTAAAAATCAAATCTACAGATCTTAAAGGAATGAATAAACATGGCTGAATGTAGAACCAGAGACAAGTGCTTTAGTCCTTGCAGAAGAGAAGAGAGTGCTTTTGGCTTCTGCAGCTTCTGAAAGTCATTCAAAAGCTCACTCTTGGACTTGCATGTTTTTTATATCTGCAAACTCAGACTGTTGCCTCTGATGTCCCCAACCAGCTTTATGCTTGTCTGGCAGTCTTTTTCTCATGAGCTACCCCAGCAGTTAGGAGCAGCTGGGGGCATTAGTAAACAGTCTCCAGGTTCTATATCCTGTTCTTTACTCATCATCGTTATAAGTTTCTAAAAGAGGATCTTTCACTAAGAAATGCAATCTGCAGAGCTGAGTGGGGGCAAAATCATCAGTTTCCCCTCTCAGGTGTTGGCTTTGCAGGGTGGGCATTAGCTTCAATACTGGACCTGCATTCTGAGACTTCAGTAATGCAATGCCTTTTTTACTATGGATTACATCGATTAGAGCCATTGAATCCCATTCCCATTTATATTCTTTTGAGTGTTGTGGATTTTTTTTCTGTTCCTATTTCACTTCTTTTTTTCACCTGCTTGCCTTATTCCCATTAGTCCTGTGTTTTCCAGCAGGTAGATGCTGATTTTTCTCATCCATGTGTAATCCCAATGAAATTTTCATTTTCCATATTTTATAGTCTGCTGCTATTCACCTTTTTAAACACAGGCAATAGCAGTCCAAGGGAGAAGAATTCACTAACCTCCTGGGGAAACTAAAAATGATCATAGTCTAGCAAGTCAGTCTTTAAATGTCCTTTGCCCATTCCACCCTCCCCTCTGCTACTCTTTAAGTATTTAAATCTGCCCCCTACCAGTCAGACTTCCTCACCAGATGGTGCCTTCTGACTAGCTCTGCCTTTCTTCAGAGGATGAATAAGTACAGCAAGGAGCATAAGGAACTGGTGAGACAGCTACTGGAATATTTCATCAGTGCTAGTGTCCACTTTTTTAAAAGGACAGTGAAAAATGGGAGAGAGTTCAGGAAGGAGCCGCAAAAATGATTTGAGGGCTGGAGAAAATGCCTTACTGGGGGACTCTAAAAGAGCTCAATCTGTCTGCCTTATCAACAAGAAGATTGAGAGGTGACTTGATTACAGTGTACAGGTACCTTCATGGGAAAAATATACTAGGTACTAAAGGGCTCTTTAATCTGGTGAAGAAAAGCATAAAAAGAGCCAATGGCTGGATGCCAGACAAATTCAAATGAGAAATCAGACACATTTTTTAACAGTGCAAGCAATTAAATATTGGCACAGATTACCAGGAGGACTGGATTCTGCACCTCTTGCCTTCACATCTGGGCTCAGTGTGGTTTGGAAGATACATCTTAGTCAAATATGAGTTTTGGATATATACCAGGGAAACTAGTGAAATTTAAGAGCCTGTGATTCACTGAAGATAAACCTAGATGACCTTATGATCTCTTGGTTTTTAATTCTATAAATACAAGAGTGCTGTCTGCAACGACTGTTCATAAATCATTAAAAGAAATCTAGTATAAGACATACCCTGGCAGTATTAGACACTGGTTTTGTGGAAGTAGATTTGCATAAATGATTATTTTATTAGCCTAAAGACAAAGCTAAAACAAACAAACAAACAAAAAAGGAGTGAAGTGATCCAGAGTATATGATTTCAATATTTAGATGATTTTAAATTATTACAATTTTTGAAGTCAGGGCAATTTGAAAATATGTACCTCATTTTGTAAAGAAAAGTCAAACTGTTTCATTGGGGCGATTTTAAATTTGAAACTTTATATTTTCCCAAAATCTATCCAAATTTTTTTCTGGCTGAAAGAATTCTGCACTCCTTCCACCATAAGTGCATTTACAGTATGCTTATATGCAATGAGAAAACCACCTAAGGTTTTTCCAGAGATACAGGGAAATACATTCCATACTATTAGCTCATTGGTTGTTCTTACTTGTTCTCCTCTCTGAGAATAATTCTCATTTATGCAGGCAGTGATGGGGTTTTGAATGATGTAATCATATATTGGTGTGAAATGGTAATGGCTTTATCTTTAAAGATAAAGATTTTTTAAAAGGTTAATTATATTCCACAAATTGTTTTAAAAGTAGAATGTTAATATTATTGTAAGACTCCACCTTGGAAGGCAATTTCCCTGTCTAATATATATCATTTAATCTCAATATGCTTCCTTTGTTTCTTCCCTATTGCTACTGTTTCCAAGTGCTTTGCTAGGTATTTTTTTTTCTTTTGTGTTTATTCGTACATCTGTGGGGATCAATTTCCTCTCCTCCAGCCAGATATCACTTAGTCCATACATATTTATCTTTCCTCTTTGTCTTAACTAACAATTTATTTTTTTCCATCTCTTCATACCTTTTACTTTTCTTTCAGCTTAATTCAATTTCTCACTTTCTCTCCAAACAAATCATACCCAGAACATGAGACTGTACTAATAACAAGTGTTACGGCTTGGTGGCTGATCTGAGAGGTAATACATGTTTCAAGTAAACTCTGATGCAATTGCAGCCAAGAAAAAGGCAAGGAGTAGTTTCAGATCTAAGACTGGAAAAGTGACAGAGGAAAGAATATCAATCCAATGTAGAAGGCAGAGGTGTATGTACCATGGCTAAGTGGCTGAAGCAGGAAGACAAAAGGTCTGAAGAGTGTGGCCAAGGCAGGTGAGATGGAAAGGAGAGATAAGGAGGACAGTGTAAAACAACCCCTTGTTTTAGCCTCCTACCAGGAGGCTCCTCCTACTGGAACCTAAGTTAGAAAATCTGCTCTAGCTATCATGAGTTATTAGGTACAGAAACTTTATGACCTTTTTTTCACCTGGCTCTCAGGACATATATTCTCACACTTCATGTTTTATGAACATTATCTCATGTCTTTTCACCCCCTGTATAGTGATAAGCAGCAGCCTTTATATAATCATCCTCTCTACCTAATCAGCTCTCCTTGTTTTACAGTATTTAGATGACACTTATTTCTTCATATTGGCCAAAAAAAGCATCCCACATTAGTGTACTCTTTCAATCTAAACCTCCACCTCTGTCAGGTCATGGGTACTCATGATTCAGCCTGGATGTTCCCTCCCTCTGCACATTTTCACATATCATAGGCTATCCCACAGAATTTTAGAACTATTCGAGAAGTTCATCCTAGACAAGTAGAAAGCAGGATGTAGTAAAACATGAAGGAAGATTCCCTTTCCTTACACTCAATGTAAGCTGAGTGGGGAAAGCCCTGAAGTTAGAGATCAGAGTCCTTCATTGGATGTCCCTAGTAATAAGCATTTTTCTGATGAGGCAACTTGATCATAATAGTATGTGGGGAGTGATGGTTTATTTGTTTCTGTGATATTGGTGGTTTTTTTATAAATCAGCTGTAATCACAGACTCAAATGTGTGCGTGCCTCTGCACTGGCAGTCAGCCTGAACCTTTTGCCAGAGCTCATGCCTGTTTGCCATTTTTTCTGAGTAAGTGACAGAATAATACACTTGGTATATTCTGTGCATGGTCTGTAACTGGAGGTGGCAGTGTTCTGCTACATCCTTTCCATAGTCAGTTTTAGTCATGTAAAGTCCATTTTAATTCTTTAGTCTTAATCTATTGCTTTTAAATAAGCCAAGTGTGTGCACCTGTATGAAAGTTGTAATAGAGAAGATTAATATGATATGAAAAATGTCTTTACTTAAACAAAAAGGTTTTTCAGAACCTAAGTTTTATTAATTTATAAGCAATGTTTATAAATTACATAAAAAACATACTGTGGGATATCATCAGTTCTGTGTGCAACAAAAGCAAATCAGGTAACAGCACAGACTTCTTGTCACAGATAGCTGGAAGTGTGAATATACTGCATGGTTGCTACAGTTATGCAAAAGACTGTAGATTAAAAAAAAAGCAAGCTGGACACTGTGAAACCAACCCCTTGTTTTAGCCTCCTACCGGTAATAACCATAGCCTTGCTGCAGAGTTGATATTTTTTACTTTCCAAGGTTGAGAAGCAGTTCACTCTGTGGAGCAGTGAACACTTTCCTTGTCCTGCAGAACTTAATGAAATTTGGGAGATTTTAGGGAAGCAGTGGAGTGGCTGGAGCTGAGCTGAAGAAGACACTTTGCTATAGCATCCTGCTCCCTTGCACTGGTCCCAGCTGCAAAAATGGCACTATATTTGTATTGATTTTTTTAACAGCCAAACCACTGTATGTACCTGAATCTGTAAAACAACAGAGTATTGATCTATTACAGAAAATGATCTATTTAAAGTATCTATTCTCTGCTAGTCTGGGGTGCAGAGAGACATCTATTTGCTTGTGTAGCCTGGCATATCTGCACTGCAGCCACCAGTTTTCACCATCTGGGTGTAAATTTAATCCACACTCCTCCTTAAAATAACCTAATATTGCTTAAATCTTCCACCATCCGTTCCCATATATATATGTATATCTGTGTGTGTGTCTGTGTGTGTGTGTGTAGGCATTTGAAACAGAAGAGCTGCCAACAGACTTGGATTTTTTTTTTCCCAACTAGCAATTTACAGGTTTGCACTGCAACTCCAAAATGATTTCACTTAAAAGGACACTGTGGATGTTAATTAAAAAGATTCATTAGGATTTTAATAATTCCTTAGAGGCTTTAACCACAAATCTGTTTCTATACCAAAAATGTTTTTCTTCTTGTCTTAATCCATCTATTTTGGGGAAGCCAGTGCGTGTGCTGCTGGACTGTTAATAGTGCTTCTCCTTCTCCTGTACCTACCTTGCTTTAAGAAAAAAAAGTGTTTGATTGGTTATGAGGAAAAATTACACTCAAATTCAAATATTTCTTTCACAATGAAAATCAGAAATTTGAACTGAAATTGAGCCTTTTTGTTAATTCAGACATACCTGACTATAGCGTGGTTTGTATAGTGTCGGTTTGGGTTTCTAAGTGTGATATGGTAAATCTACCCTTCTGTTACACAAGTGCAACCTGGAAGTCTCCATAAGATGGAATCCATATAGCTGGGACAAAGTTTTCTAGTTTATCTAATTGTGTATTTGACATTTTTGTGAGTGGTATTGTTAGACAGGGATTACAGATTATGCTGAGTTGGAAGGGACCCACAAGGATCATTGAGTCCCAACTCTCAGCCCTGCACAGCATCACCCCAGGAGTCACACCAAGAGCATTGTCCAGAAGCTTCTTGAATTCTGTCAGCCTGGTACTGTAACCACTTCCCTGGGGAGCCTGTTCCAGTGCCCAGCCACCCTCTGGGGGAAGAATATTTTCCTAATATCCAACCTAAACCTCCCCTGACACAACTTCAGGCCATTCCCTCAGGTCCTGTCACTGGTCACCAGAGGGAAGAGATCAGTGTCTGTCCCTCCTCTTCCCCTTATGAGGAAGTGGTAGACTGCAATGAGGCCTCCCCTCAGTCACTTCTTCTCCAGGCTGAAAAAACAAAGGGACCTCAGCTGCTCCTCATATTCTCCCTCACCATCTTTGTTGCCCTCTTCTGGACGCTCTCTAACAGCTTAATGTCTTTCTTATGTTGCAGTGACCAGAACTGCACACAGGAATTTTTGTCTGAAGATGGCTGAACATACCACATAGGTAAAATTCCATATTCCAAAATCAGTAGGAGATTCGCTTTTAATGTCAATGTGACCAAAACCTAATTATATACAAAAATACATTCCATTGAGTAGGAGGTTCTGAGTCCCATCATCCTTCACAAAGAGGAATTAATAACTTTTGAATCTCAGTGGATGTAAAAATTTTGAAAACCTCTTTAGATGTTTTTCAATAGTATTTCCTAATCCTTTCTGCATATTTCCATACAGAGAATCTGTATTCAAATATTATAATTCAAATATTTAGACTTTCATAAAGTGTAAAAATTGTGATGCTGTATGGCATCTTTATGTCATGCATCACTGTTAGCAACCTAGATTGTCCCTTATATTACTAGAATTTTGATTACCTTTCTTTGGTCTTTCTCTTGAGCTTTTTTTGTTTATGTTGTTGAAATCTAAGCCTCAGTCTAATCTAAATCCATTGTTCAGTTTTTTCCCCTTTGTGTTTCTGTCAGATTTGCTAACAGTCCAGGTATGAGACACAGTCATACACATGATATTAAATTAATGTTCTTTTTTATTCTCTGTATTATTAAACATCTATTTAAATCCATATATATCATTTTCCTGTACATGCCATTTGCATGATTGAATGTTTTTTGGTAGTGAGACAGATTCTGTATATTGTAATATGTCAATTCCAGAACTTTTCAGAAAAGTGTATTTCACAGTTTTCATTTTGTGGTCTATAAGGAATCTTATTTTTTTAACAAGAATTGATTGCATAGTACAAATGTACAAGCCTGCCTTTTATTCGGAAAGAATGAACGTGGTTGATGATGAACAAGAGCATGAATGGAAAACCAGTAGGAAAAAGGTACCCCAAGACCTGCAACTTAGCAATTGGCCTCACTCAAAAATTAGGTTAGTGCAAATGTTGATGTGCAATGACTTCTGTAAAGTCAGTACAAAAACCAAGATTTGACATTTTCATTTTAAGTATGGGACACTTTGTATGGGTTTCTTATCCTCACAAATTTCTGTGAAATAATTCATTATTGCCATCTCTATTGGTAAGGAATAGCCAATATCTCCCTAAAAGGACCCCAAACGGACAAGAAGAGATCAGCACTAAACAACTATTTTCAGCAAATACCATATGCTACCATTTTGATTATTACACTAAATTCACACTGGGCTTGGGTGATGGGCTCTCAGATTAAATAGTTAACGCAGATGAGCTCAGGTTGGACTTGGTCCAATGTTTGTTGATAGTAACATCTTATAAGCTGGGAGATTTTCTATAGACCCTCTCAGGCAGGGAGAGCAGAAGACCTTTTTTATAGAATAATGACAATCAGGTTGTCATGGTGGGACACAGTTCAGCTGTGAGCATTCCTACCCCTTCTCTCATAAATTAACCCTCCACACTGCTACTCATTAAGGGAAATGTCAAGGGTTTTGGTTTGGGTTTGGGGTTTTTTTCACAGCCGTAAGCTCTACTATAGATTTCTGCACAGTCAGAGCTTGAGGTCAATCTCTTTATCCATGCTGGATAAAGGGCAGCTACATACCTGTTCTGAATATTCATCATCCTGGCCATCAGTGGCCATATCTGGAGCACTTTCCAGTTAAGACTCGGAGAAGATAAAACCTGCAGAGTTATCCTAAACAGGTTTATTAAATTACATCCAGGGATTCCCTCCATTATTTTCATTATTAATATGCCAAGTAGTTAGTTGATAATGTTTGCTTTGATACTTGCAAATCTTCTTGCTCTGCAGATTTTAGGTGCTATAAAGTTGTCACTTTCAGAACAACACTTTTAAAATGCTGTTCTTGGGAAATTTTCACGATTTCACTACACATCTTGACTGATCTTCAGTGTTTAACTTCACAGTGCAACTTTAATATGAAACGAAAAATAGAGGGAAGTGGAAAATACTCAGCAGCACTTTTTGAAATCTCTGAGCAATCACCAGTAGACTTCCAGTATTTCATATCTGCAAAGGAAAGCAGCTGGTTGCTGAATGAACTTCTAACACGATGATTCAAATCTGACTCAATGTGCTTAAAATGGCCTAACATTTACTCAGTATCACCAATTACAAAACTCCTTCTTACCTGCCTAGGTGTGCTGCTTGTCTGTCAGATAAGTAATTTATTAAACTGTTTTCATTCCTATGAAGCTATATAACTGCTTAAAATGGAATTAAAAAGAGATTTTTTTTCTGCCTCTCTTATGCTGTGACTGTTATAATTTGTAAAATAAAACATTCCCTGTATCTACCTTCACAGAAGCTGGAAGAGTGGTCAGATGTAGCCTCTGAGAATACATGCCTACTAAATGTGATAATCAGGTTCAAAATTCATCTCTATTCTTTCATCAGTTTGGGCTGAGTAGAAAGAGATACCAGCTTTGATTCAGTCTGGAAAGCAGCATTCCCATGCTACAACTGTGCATTTTTGAATGAAAAGAATTAGAAACTGCTGTATACTACATTGCAATAGAAAATCTTATATCATGTTCATGAAGATATAAACAGTACTGCCACAGAGACACAGGTTACCACCATGGTATAAAGTAAATATTTTTGATAGTGTTACAAATATTCATGGTGTCAAAGTTTTTTACCATAATGGCTTAACAATATACTATATTTTGAACAAATAAACTCTTCTACATTTTTCAGATTTAGTCTCTAAGTACTTTAGCATACACATATGCCAAATTTGCTGATTTAGAAAGGATGTGGGGAGTTGCCTTAAGGAACAAGTTTTAGAACAAATAGAACAGGAGCTAGTACTGAAAGAGAATAAAGGTCAGAGCAAGTTCAATTCAGTCCATTGCAAAAGAACTTTGGTAAAATTAGGCAGAGGAATTGGAACAACAATGATGGAGGTAACAGTGTTTTAGAAGGAAATGCTTGCAAAGAGACAGAACTGAAGGAATAGTCAGAATAATCATGAGGCACATGCAAACTGGTGATAAAGAGCACAGCTGCCATGAAGAAAGTTGTACATTCATCCTTAAGCATGCAGCATCTAGGGAAGCCATGAGGAGTCCAGCACAGGACATCACAGAACCACAGCTGCAGGCAGAAGATCAGATTTAAGAGCCATTAACACTGGGAAATAAGTGGGTCCAGGACAGCTGGCAAAGACATCCAGACAGTGACTGGGAAGAGGGAAAAGGGAATAATGACAGAGCCTTGAGAGATGCCAGCAGAGACAGGGAAGAAATAAAGGATCCATCAGCACTAACTCTCCAATGCTGTCAGCCAGATGAAGAAACCACAAGTTGGTGCCACATAAATCGAAGGGTGGGAGTTTCTTATGGAGTAGTAGGTGGCCTGTGGTGTCAAAGGTAACAGAGCTATCAAGGAAGAATGAGCACAGAGAAATGACCCTACAAGAAACAGGCACTTAATGTGAAGGATGACAAGACAAATTAGATATTTGGCAGTCTACCTAAAGCAACTCCTTCAACTACTGTGACCACCTACATTGGCAGAGTAATTAGAAGATTTTCCAAACAAAGTGATAAATGGCCTGATAGAGGCAGGGAGATCTATGCCTATTTATAATGTACTTGTCATTATAGTATCCAGATATCACAGCAGCCAGTCAAAGGAAGATAGGCACTATTCAGCAGTGAAATATTTCTTCTGTTATGGTTAGATGTGTTTGGTATAAAAACATCCCAAATAAGCAAATTTTTATCAAGGGTGACAAAGCAGAGAAGGCTTGTCTACAGTGATGTACTGTGCACATCTTCAGGTTAGGAAGTATTCATTCTTTGTAGCTGAAATTATGTCTTTTAAAGAAATTTTTAATGGTGATCCACTTCCTGAAGAAATAAAAAAAACAGGATTACTTGACTAGCCAATGCAGACAAGAGCTAGTGGACACTGTAACAAGCAGTGTTAGAAAATTCCGCTTAGGGCTTAGAAATAATGAACTCCTAATGTGTTTTTCTAATCAAAGTGTCAGCAGGAAATTCACTGTATTTGGAGACCATTCTATTACCAAGGCAGCAGTGTATCAAAAGTTCACTGTGGATATGATTTTTGTGTCTCATCTTTGAATTAGATTTGCTTTTGCCCCTCCTTTTTAATAGATTTAGTTCAGAAGCAGTACAAACAAGAGAGGAGAAATGCTTATCACATCTGTTCCAACTTCCTTGGACCAACAGACATTCCTGTCAATCTCACTTATGTTTCCATGCAACACTATTTTGAACAGAGGTTTGATATGTAAAAGTTTTTCCCCTCAAGATTTAGGCACACCATAAATCAAACAGACCAGTTGTTTCCCTATTTAGTCTATTGAACACAGACAGGAGTGTACTGCAGGCTTCGCAATGGCTTATTTTCTAACAAAAGCATATTGTTGTGCAGTTCACATATTACAGCAGGATTTTTGTCAGTTTTACCCCAGCAATATTCTCCTGTCACAAAACCAGAGCCATATTTCCACTACTGAAGTCACATAAATGTAGCAGCCGTGGCTCAGTCGTGTTTCTAGGGACTAATCGTTTCGGTTTCTCCGTTTGCCTTTTGGTAGCAACAGCCTTTATTCTTCAGAGATGGGTTTTGGTGTTACATTTCTTTAAAAAAATTTAGTCTATGTGTAATAAGTGACATGCAGAATTATATTTCTAGTAATATGGAAGAAATAAGCAGTTTAGATTTGGTTTATCTGCTTAGTTAAACCAGTCAAAAGAATCCAGGCTCTCTTCTTTTAATTTTTACCTGGTTTTGATTATCCAGGTTATGAGCATTGTAAAGTTTCTTGCAATTTCTCTTGATACTTTTTTCAACAAAATCTTCAAACAGCTATGCAGGCAATTGTTCCTTGATCATTTTTGTTACTCTTGTCTCACATCCACCATCATATTTATGTAGACAGACAAATGCAGGTATGGCCAAGCCTCTGACATGATACAGGGAAGTGCAATACAGTCTGGTATTAATGAAAGAACAAAGACCTGAAGGGTTGCCTTACTTATCTAACAAAATCTGCACCATATTTGTAACATAGAGAAGTCAAACAATTAATGTGGTTATACTAATTTATTTAATGGCATATGCATATTACTTAAAAAACAATTTGATGTTAGATCTTGTGTGGGGACTAAATCATGCATGCTGCTTGTCTACTGTGCTGCAGAATATAACTGGGAATTGGTGTGTAGCCTTGTACTTAATATACACACAGTGCACTTCAGATAGGGATATAAAAAATCTGTCATGTTGAGAGGAAATTGTAAAAAGTTCCACTTAAAAAATCCTAAATTATCTACTTAACTCAGCTTGAATTTCACAACACTAAGCCATCACCCAAATTAGGCTCCCAAATGTATTGAAAAAATTATAGCTGGGAAGAGAAAGAAATACTGTCTTGTACTCATTAGCTTACAGGACAGAGGTAGAAGGATGCTGCACAAATTGGTTTTCATAGATAAAGCTGAAGGAAAGGAGGAGAAGCTGTGTGGAGTTTGTGTGGCCAGGTTTTGGTAGCGAGGAGGCTATAGGGCTCTGTGCTAAGTTATCCCCTGTGTCTCACAGAGCCAATGCCAGCCAGCTCCAGAATGGATCTGCCAGTGGGCAAGGCTGAGCTCATCAGAAATTATAGTAATGCCTCTGTGGCAACATATTTAAGGAGGAAAAATGTTATTGTGCAGATGTAATTGCAGCCAGAGAAGAGTGGGTTGAGAACATGTTGAAGAACAACTCTGCAGACATCAGGGTCAGTGCAGAAGGAGGGGCAGGAGGTGCTCAGGGCACCAGAGCTGGGATTCCCCTGCAGCCCATGGTGCAGCCCATGGTGAAGTAGCTGAGCCCCTGCAGCCCATGGAGGAACACAAGGGTGCAGAGGTGTGGAGGAGCTCCATGCCAGAGCAGCCTGAGGGAGGGCTGTGAATCCCTGAGAAACCCATGCTGGAGCAGGCTCCTGGCCAGGACCCACAGACCCATGGAGAGAGGAGCCCACACTGGAACAGGTTTCCTGGTAGGACTTGAGACCCTGTGGGGGACCCACATTGGAGCAGGCTGTGCCTGAAGGACTGCACCCCGTGAAACAGTGACCTGCTACAACAATTTGTGGAGATCTGTTGCCTGTGAGATGGACTCATGCTGCAGGAGTTTGCAGAGAACTGTCTCCCGTAGGAGGGACCCCATGCTGGAGCAGGGGAACCTCTCCCTGAGCAGCAGCAGGAACAAGCTGTGATGAGCTGACTGTAAGCCCCAGTTCCCATCTCCCTGCCCTTCTGTGAGGAGGAAGTAGAGCTTGGGAAGGAGGGATAGATGAGAGGAAAGTGTTTTTAAGATTTATTTTACTTCTCATTATCCTGTTCTGACTTTGTTAGTAATAAATTCAATTAATATCCTGAAGTTGAGTGTGTTTTACCCATAATGGTAATTGGTGAGTGATCTCTCCCTGTCCTTATCTCAGCCCATGACTCCTTCATTATATTTTCTCTCCCCTGTCCAGCTGCAGAGGAGAGTGATAGAGCAGCTTTGGCAGGTGCCTGGAATCCAGCCAGGGTCAACCCACTACAGAAGCTTAATGTCCTACTGTGGTCCTCCAACCCACACTACACCAGAACTTTTGTAAGTATAGAGAAGGGGAGTTGAATAACCTCCATGACTAAAACAATATTGTAATCAGGTCTGCCGACCTTACTGCCAGTTCTTTATGAGCAGCAGAGAAAGACTTCTCCCCTGATTTACATAGAAAGACAGGTTAAAAAGAGTAAGTGTTGCATTCTGGAGCATTGACTCGTTGAAAACTGGAATACAAAAATGTGAGCCCATACACATTTTACATTGTATTTTAATTTTAACCATTTCTTGTAATGTTGCCCAACTTGAGGTATGTTTTATGTGATCCCTCTGATAAATTTGATTAAATGCTCACCCATCCCCAGAGAAATCCTGTGAGACAGAGCAGCAGAAGATTGGAACAAAACCCCACCTCTTTGAAATGCCAGAGTGGTACTGATGTGGAGCCTTGTAGCACCAGCAGCAAGTCACTGCCTTGACTCTTCACTTTATTCAAAGAAGAAGAAGAAACAAAAGAAGTCTCTCTCTTAGCTGAGTATCTCAGAGGTATTTAATGTCATGGAGCACCAGTCTACCCTAGGTGCAGTCCAAATTAACCTTGGCTTAGAAGTTTGACCTTGAGTAGGTAAAAAAGTTTTCAGATAAAAGTAATGTAGAAAGTTGACATTCTGTTCCTGTAAGATCATGGAATCACAGAAGCATCTTGGTTGGAAAAGATCTCTAAGATCATTGAGTCCAGCTATTAATTTATAACTCCCAATGTCCCATGTCCCTTAGCAGTACATTTACACTCCTTTTCAATATCTCCAGGGATGGTGGACTCAACCATTTCTCTGGGCAGCCTGTCCCAATGCTAGGCAACCCTTTCAGTGAAGATATTTTTCCTAATATCCGATCTAAACCTCCCCTGGAGCAACTTGAGGCCATTTCCTCTCATCCTAAGTATAACATAAATTCAAATTTTCTGTTAGAGATCCCTTGCTTTATCACATTCTAATTGTAAGAGGTTCATTGACAATAGAGAGGAAAAGTTTTCCTTTTTTTTTAATGAAAAGGATATACAATAAGAAAAAGTCACATGTAAAGTCTGTAACTTGCTAGAGGGAAAAAAAATAACATAGCTCTGATGCTTAGATTAAAAACAAGTTGTTTTACTTTTATATACGATGCTTACAATCTGCAGCTGTTCACAAAAGACAGGAAGACTTAATATATAAACAAGTAAGGTTGTTGGCTTTGTACTTTTCTATTCTTACAAAGGACATATGTACTTTACCACTTGCAGTGTTACATCAAGGTGTTGTCCTTGAATCAAGACTTTCTCATTTTGGCATTTCAGAGGGAGGAAAAGAGGAAAAAGTAATAATATTTTGCTTTTACTTTGAGGAGAATCTTTCATGCTTCTTCTTTAATGTGATTTTCTAAGACCCAGGATGCTAAGTATTGTCTCACATTTTACAGATGGGGAAGGAACTAGATGAAAAAAAAGTGCTTTACATTCAGATTTTACACTGATGGTTAATCATAAAATTGCTCTTTCTTTTTCAGTAGCTGGCACACGTCACCTCTATGCCATTCAGTTTCTCAGGGTCTAGGAATTAACTGAGATACGAGCTGCAACAGTATTTGTCCAGCCTAATGTTAGCTTCCTGATCTTTTATACAATGGGTGGCAGACTTAATTTTCCCACCTACAGCTTGAGGCTGTGTGGCAACAACTATTTTAGAATGGTTCTGGAACAGAAGTTAGAATACAAAACTGTGGATGCTCCATCCCTGAAAGTGTTCAAGGCCAGGCTGGAGGGGGCTTTCAGCAACCTGATCTAGTGGGAGAGATCCCATCCTACTCAACCACTCTTTGATCCTGTGTTTGTTTAAGTTTGGTTCTTTTGCCACTTTCAGCATTAGAGACCTACAGTGGCCCATGAAGCCCTGTTGCCACTGCATACAGGAATCTGAGTGTGTTCTAACAGCACAGTCCGTGTTAATGTGGATATACCCAGTACTACAACTGTGAAAGGATCTCTTAAGGCTGTCATCATCCTGCATCTCAGAGAAGTTCCAATACATTATTTTTGAGTACTTCAGCTTCAGCCAAGGAACAAGAGCATAAACTTGCAGCCAGTATCAGATTTCCATTGTGGTTATTTACATACAAGTTTGTCTGGAACAAAGCTGACAGGAAAGGATCCTAAGAAATACTCATCTTCAGGAACAGGATAGAATCAATTCAAATAAAAGTTACTTAGTTCAACATTTATTGCTAACTAATCTTTACCTTAACTGTCTTTACAATCTTGTTTACCTACTGCTTAAACAGTGACATACCAGTAAAGTCTAAAATCTATTTTCATACTCTTTTTCTGAGACTGCCTGCTTTATTGGTAGTTTCAAATCCATAGCCCTAAGAGTTCTAGGTTTTAAAAGGGGATCTCCCTATATGTATGCCATCTGCTTGTGAGGGATGACATTGGTAAAGTCAAACATACCAATCATTCTCCTGGTGGCAATTAGGACCTGCCATGGCTTCCATTGGTCTAAGATGAATATTTGCATTTCTGGAAGGTTGGAGTTTCAATAGCAACCCCTATATAACATACATAAACTCTCAGGTGTTGACCTGACTTATGACACCTTTCTGTATTTATCTGTGTTCATCTCACCTCTCACATTACTCTTTCAAACAATACCTTTCCTTACCTGCCCATTGCTGTAGCCCAGTGAGCATAATAGCAGGTATTCTGCATGGCACAGATGATGTCTGCCATGGAGAATTAAATATGATGTACTTCCTTTCAGCTGTTACTAAAAAGTGAGACACACTTATCAGATTTCCAAAATCCACAATAGCAATACATGAAAATAACAAGAAAAATTAGCCTGCAGGACTAAAGAGGGGCCTAAGTGTACTTCCATGTTTATGTGTTAGAATGATGCTATAATGGTACTTCCAAGGAGAATCAGTATTCTTATTTCCATAGATTATAATGTGATCACTAAAAACTCCCAACCTTGTTCCTAAATCAAGGAACCACCTGAACCTTTGGAAATTTTCTGGCAAAGAAACTATTCTAACTGCCTTGGTTTAGAGAATAAAACTGGCCATGATAACAAATTAAACTGAATCTTCTGGAAAAGATTCATTAAGGTAAATAGTAATAATCTTTTAACTATTACTTTATAAGTTTTAATTTTACTTTTTGTTCTTTTGAATTTTTAATTGTTCAGCAAGAAGTTTTAAATTATGTTTGTTTACAACAATATGTTATATATTTTTATCCATATTTCATAGGTTGTCTTGTTCCCTTTTATAACACATTGCCCATTTACCTTTCTCTCCTGTGTTTCATATGAGGCAGTTATACTCTTTCTTCTAATTAGGACAACTGGATAGAATATACTCGATTCTATAAAGGATATGTGCATGTTTTACAGCAGGACGAATGGGCACTGCATTTTCCTTTGCAGAAATTAATATTCTTCATTGTAAACAATGTAATCCATCATGTTTTGCTTATGTGGTGAAATGAATATCCTGATAGTTAGCATGAAAGCTTACTGAAAGTGCAGTGACCATCTGCATCTCTCTGTTGGGCTTTAAAGGCCAGTTCTCCCTTCTAAAGATTTATAATACAAAGGGCAATTCACTAATTAGTACTGTAAATTAGTGCTGCCACGAGGTTAAGAAAGAAACTAACAGCCCCTGCAGTATTTCAATTAATGTTATTTTTAATTGCTTGTATTAGCATTTGAGAACAAGATTGATTAGCTTTTGACTGTCAAAGAAACAGAACTTGAAGCTCTTAAATAGTGCAATGGAAGTTGTTAATTATGCTTAAAAATCCATAGATACTGTACATGGAAATCTGGAAGGTCATCTGAATATTAAAGAGGGTCTGTTTCTATTCTGTTTAAATAAAAATTTAAAATGTTAGCATATAGCCACATGTATTTCTCATGCTCTCTACTAATTGATCATGCAAATTAACATCTCCAAAATCACTCTAAAAACAAAACAGCTTTAATAGTGCATCTGTTTATAGAAAGTAATTTTAGAAGTTGTTTAACTTTAAAGTGATTAGTTAATACTCAATTTGTGATTAAAGTGGCAAGGCCTGAAATTTCTCCTAAAGCTGTTGTGAGTTTTCCTCTATAGACCCCAATTCAGGAAATAAGAGCTGTTTCCTATGTTCCAAAGGCTAGCTCTGAGACAGGACTTGTGCTACCTCATTCCCAAGTTCAAGGTCCTGCCTAAGGCAGATTTAGAGACCTCAGAAGAGGACACAGAAAATCCACCAAGCACAGCAGACATCTTCCAGTAGCAAGCTAAAAAAGGTCCTGAGGTGAGGTGAGCTGTGCTGTGTAGCATTTTATAGAGATGCTTGTGTCCAACAGGGTAGTCACAGGTTGCTAATCTTTCCAGAATATATATGTAGTCGTTTAAAAGATTAAATAATGAAGAATTAAGTAATTCTTATTATTTAATAAGTCTTGTTAGATGAGCAATCTGGGAAGAAGAACACCTGGATCCATGTCCTTCTTCAGTTTGAAAGAATTTGAATACATCACCCATCTCCCAGGGATATATATTAACAACTAGACCATTAAGGAGTGGGGTGGATGGAGCAACAAAAGTTTTTGCTTTTAACCAGGCCACTGAAACTGTGCTGTTTTAGTTAATGGTTGGGCTTGATGATCTTAGAGGTCTTTTCCAAATCTAATGAATCTATGATTCTATTCTATGAAAACATGAGTGATTGAGTAAACCTAACTAGTTAGCCTCATTTAATTCTGTAGTTCCTGAGTCCTGACTATCTGAGAAGAAGGGAGGAATATTTTCCAACTATGTAAGTTTTGGCTGTAGGCCTTAAGCACTTGCTCAAGTGCTGCATAGTTAATGGGCCAGAATCAGTTGATGTACAGTGTTAGCTCTTCATGAGATGCATGCAGATGTCTGCTTCCTTAGTGACACTTGGATGCATATTTTAGAGTTTTGCTGAACTGGAACCAGATCACAAATGGAGAGGAGCATGTAGTTCCACATTTGTTTTGTCAGCAGCTGGGCTGGTCTGAGAAAGTGCTCTGTCCTCAGTGCCTTGTCCCCACTGCTCACCTGGCTTATCAGCCACATACTTTGTTGAATAGGATTATCTTAACCACTGATGTGGCTAAGAATACTCCTTTTCCTCCCAGGCTAATTATTTTTCAACTGGATTATCATGGGTGGAGGACTATCATCATCAACCTATGGATATAGCAGGCATACCATGTCAGCTCCTGCTTTGAAAGCCAGTGGAATTTGCTACTTTTGGTACTTAGGTCCCTTTGCTGCATTGAGGCTCTGAAAAAGGTTTCCTGAGAGATCATCTAATGGGAGATTGTTGGCCTTAAGCATAAGACAGGTACCAGAGAGAGCTGGTGCACCTGAATGTGCAACAAAGTACAGCTATGAATGCATGAAGAACTTCAGTAGCTATCAAAATTTGTGGTACTTAGGAAATTCATGTCTGTAACTTAGGCAGCAGCTAAGTGGCATACTTGAAGTCTGGCTGGAGCTTCAGATCTTTCTAAGTCCCCATTTTTATATGTCTTGAATATAACATAAGGAGGACCTGGCTCCTGCCACTACAGTAACAATGACTCACAAAGACCAAGATACTAACTGACAACATTGTCCTGTCTTCCATGTGCTCCTTCTTTCTCTTGCCATTTGATTCACATCTCCTTAACAACCTCATTATTCAACTCATACGCTTACAGGAAATAATTATTGCAGGTTGTATTAATTATATACTAGGTATTCTAGAATAAGTGTAATATGAGGGAGCTGCTGCCTAGTTTCTTACTGCTTTACATCTTATGACTAGATAATAGTACAAAGTGAACGATAAAAACAAAGGGAGATTAAGATAAAGAAAATGAAATTTTAAAATGAGATTAGATAAATAAAAATGGAATTTTATATTTTTCACTGTTGGGAAAGCAAAATGAAACCACATTTTAATTGAAAATTTTCATTATGGAAAAGGATTTTTCAGCTGAAAAGGCTTTCACACAGAAAAAAATCAGCTACATGTGTCAAAACAGAGTGTCAACTCATCAGAGGACCAGGATTTTTTTTAGAGGCAATTAGAAGGTATATTTTAGAGCTAATTTGACTATCTAATGAGAATATCGCAAATGAAGTGATTCAAGATAGCTCAAGTACTAGTGATCACAGTTTGTCAAGGTCAAAAGTTTCAGTTATTAATATTTATATATATATATTTATATATATATAAGCAGGCAAATAGTTTATTCACAGTTAATGCTGTAAAGAAAGCTGCAATGTAGTGACCAACAAGGCACTATCATACCAATCTCTTCTAACATGCTTTTGAATTTCTAACTGCAGTACACATGTCAGAGAGAACACTATATTTAATTCCTGGAGAAACAGATGATAAATCAACCTAAATGGAATTAATAATGCCTGATTACTAGTTATATACTTCACCTGGAGTATCATATTCAGCAGTGATCACCATACTTCAGGATATAATTGCTCTTCATGGCTTATAATACAGAGTCTCAAGTACAATAAACCTTAGAGAAAACCATTAAAAAGATAGAGAGTAAAAACAGTACTTATTTTTAATATTTGAATAAAAAATTCAAACCACTTTGCATGGCATTTTTAGGAATATTCAGACAACTGTGTGACTGGTGTAAACACATTCTGCTGAGCTATGAAAAGGAAAAGTAGCCTTAAAATGTTTTAATTTCTTTTTCCCTTCAGGGTTGTGACTTTATGAGAATGTGGTACTAGGTCTGCCTGAAAAATTAGTTTATTTGTTAAAAAAATGCTTCACACTATGGCATCTTTAACTTGACTTATTTGTGTTGTAATATAGTTTTTGGATGAAAAGGAAGAAATATAAGAATCTTTCCATTCATTTAAAACTGCTCTACGTATACACAATCTGTTTCTTCTTCACCTGTCATATAAATCAGCTTAGAAAATCTGATGTTGAGGAATGCTACAAGCTTACAAATGGATATTGCCAAATGCTGGATAATTGGTACATCATACTTGAAGTCTTAAAAGACAGTTAGAGACACTGGGTTTCCGAACACTTTACAAAATGTACATTGCTTATTTTTAAATATTTTTCACTCAAACAGTGCCTCTAACAAATCCTCAAACAGGATTGATAAGTTAATTCTTAATTTATTATGTCAGTGAGGAGATTCAGTTAACAACTGTGTCTTATTTTATCTATTTGTATGGTGAGGAAATGTCTACCTATTTATATATGTAATCAAAATCAATTTTTCTATGGCCTTCACTTAATGTCTAAGTACCAACTGACTGTTTTATAAGTGTAAAAAATCAGAGAGAGAGGACATTAGTTGTAATGCTAAACATTTCTTTCAGCTTGCTCTTCATTAAAACTAAGGATATAAAAACACTTCCTCAGGCTAGACTTACAGATTAATTTCTGAAGAGCTTTCTGAACTCATTGCTCTGTTAGGAGAGATGGTCCAGCAGTTAGGGATGTCATTGGCTATCTGATCACTGAAATTTTTTTATATATAGCCCTAATCTTTGCAAACAGTTACTTCTTTTTGGCTAATAAGTAAGAGGTGATCTCCTCTGTGCTAGTTGCTCCACTAAGTGCAGGGATCGCCCCATGGCTATGTGGGTTCTTTTAGCTTCAGAAAGAATGACACCTTTCCAAAGAAGGGGAAGAAGCTTAACTGACTGTCTGCAAAATGAGAGCAGGAAGGTGACACAGAAAGATGACACTCTTACGTCTTTTACAAATGAAACAATAGTCACACCTTTCATGCAGGATAATTTTGCTGCTTTTTCTGTCCAACAGTGTTTGAACAGCATGGTTTCCTCTGCTGAGAAGCTGTTTTCTCCCAGGTTTTGCCTTGACAACTGGAAGAATGCTGTTCTAAAGAATGAGCACCTCATAAGTTCTGCTATACATATAGAGCATATAGAGAGTCAGACACCAGGAAGATCTCTGTTGAGTATTCCTGCGAGGAAAATAGGAGCTAGGAACTCACTCTAGGAATCCTATCTCAGGTCTTTTCATGCAGCAGGATTTACATAACTTTGTAAGCTAGTGTCAGACAAAACTGAAAACACAGGGAGTTTTACTATTACACCAGAAACAAATGGGTCTGTGGTGGGAACTCTATATTAGATTTCCAGTTTTCTTGTAAGTGTATTTTTATGACATACAGTTCTTATTATTTTAATGGAATGTGAATTGATTTGCTTGCACTATGGAAATAGTGAGATAATCAGGTCTGAGAATGAGATTTATTGCAATTTCATTTTTTACAATACAATAGGTTACTGAAACACTTTAAAATCAAGCAAATTCTGATAAATCATTCTCATATAGTCTTTCCTACTGTCAATCTTTACCTTATTGTCCATAAATTTCATTTAGCCCTCTCAGGACTGTCTTTACTAAAAGACAAAGATGGTCTTGTCTGAAGACACTGAAAGCCTTCATGCATCATGATATCACACTCAGAAAAACATGGATCCATTTTTAAACTTTTTCACACAAAAAGTTTGCTAGAGTTTCCTGCTGTGCAGGCCCTGGTTAGCAATACTGGTTTGTTCTGTATAAGTAATTCCTGTTGCACTGTAAGCATGTTAATTACCATGTAAGACAAGAAGAATTTGGTAATTCCAATGAGTACCCATCCCTGAGCCATTCTTCCAGAAATGGTGTGATTCTGTCAGAAAGGATACCTCATGGAGGGGAAAAGACTGTTAGATCCAATGCACACATCAAAATAACATGGCCACAGGAAAGATTTCTAGATAGAAGATTTTTATGGCTAGAATGTCCTCTTTAGGCAATAAAGGGTATAGGAGTCCGTTACTGAAATTTACAGGGCTTCTTTAGTAAATTTGTGTGTTATCAGTAAATTCTGGGTTGGATACTAATTTGATGCATTAGAAAACTATGCCAAAAGCACACTTTTGTTCTTGTCATGAAAATATGGAGAATAAGGTCTACGTATCTCTGATGTAGCAAGTTGACATCCAAATGGATTTATGGGGTTTGAAAACCCTATTCTTGCTGAATGCATTGCATATGTAAGTTCACTGTAATTTACTTGGAACTTTGCTGCTACAAATAATGATAATATCTCTGTTTTGATATGACATGAAATTTATTTAATCTGGTACCTCATTTTTAAATACATTCATTAAAAGTGTTGAATGGTGAAAAATCTGTCAGCATAAATGGTGTTCATTTTCAATGTGACAGTATTCACAAGTCCCAAGAAATAGAACAGTTGAATAGATAATGTCACATATCATAGCATTATTCAGATGGTGTGATCTTTTTATTGATTAGACAGCAGTTGAAGATTCAGAGCTTATGCTACATTTCACTAGTATCATGACAATGAAGAACATGAGCAATGATCTGTCAAATGTGTGAAAATTGTGCCATGAAAGTAAATAAAGACACAGTTTATAATTTTCCAAAAGGAAAAGGATAACATTTGTTCTGGCATTAAGCAATAATGAAACAGAGGTTCTGCTTTGTGCTTTAAACATCAAATCGGGTTATAATGGAAGAGCAATTCTTCCATTACTGATATTATGAAACAGGTGAAATGTTTAGCTTCCCTATAGTGTAAAAAAGCCACTTCTCAAGCAGACAAACAGAGACAACTGTATTGAAACTGCAGTTTGCAATCTCTGTACTTCCATTAGCCTTTAAGACAGGAGGCCTTTTATCCCAGATTTTTTGGTTGGAAATGCTGAAAACTTTTTAAATAGAATTCTTTCCTAGCAAAAAAATAAACTTGAACTTGGATCATATGTGAGACACTCATTGTAGCTTGAGTCCAAAGAGCCAGACTAACAATTTAACTAGAATTCTAAAAGCATCTGGGAAGTCCATAAACATGGAACAATTACATGAGTAATATCTCTTTTCATAGGATTGTTTGGATGGTGTGAATTGTGATACATCAAGGAATGTAAGTAGAATTTTTTCTGTATATTTATATTCTATCCCTCTCAACCAGAAGGGGCAGAAGGGGAAGCTGTTCAGGTGTATGAATATAGATGCTTAATGTCATTTTAAATGCTACAGGGTATCCACGAAGCCCCCAAATGTCATAGAAAGTCACAAGTCTGTCAAGGATCATCTTTAATTTTTGCCAGCTCCATAGAGATGTCTAGAACACTCTAGATCATTACAGTGTTAAGGCACTGTGTTAAGGCTGGTGAATTTCCCTGGGAGTGTTTCTGGGATTTAAACAGTAAGGGGGAAGAAGAAATGAAGAAAGCAAAAAGATGTAGTCAGACCTTGACACAGAGGGTCAGGGACTTGGCATTGGCTTATACTGTGCCCTGTTACTAAAGGAACGTCTGTATTTCCTGAGTGAGACAGATCCTTGAACCTCATGTTTGGGGCACACAAAATCCAGAACAGTCCTTGCTTCAGCTTTCAGTTTCATATGAAAAGGTAAAGCTTGGAAGAGGAGACAGAGATGAAGGGGTCTACATCTCTTGGTGTACACCTCAGGAGCAGAGGAAGAGGCATGTCCTTGCCCATCTCAAGGTTGTATTTTGAGAGCAGTTTTACAGTAACAATTTCCCCTCTGGCGGGCACTCAGGATCAAAACTAGGGCAAAACAACAGACTGTAGAAAACTTCAAGAAAGCAAGAGTTGCCTTAAGGTGTTTCTTCAGTTTAGGCTGTGTAACTGCAGGCTCACTGCACAAGCTTGGCACTCCACTTGTATTTCTTTCTCCTTGTGATGATACTGGCAATGGTTATATAGAAGGGCCTAGTGGCAATGTGCTCTGAAAGTGTTTAGAGGTTACAGAAACAAATATTTACAGATTATAGATAGCGTGTGAGGATAGTTTTTGCAAGAATAATGAAAGTTCAGAAGAACCAGCACACTCAGGTATGTAATAGGCTTAATTACTCTCCTAGTCTAGTCTGGATCTCCATTGTTTGGACCATATATTTGTTTATTTTGACTTGTTGAATTATCTTCTGAGCTGATTTTTTCACAGCAAGCAGACAGAAATATTCATATGCAACTTTTCTAAGAAGAACTGTGCACAAGAACCTGTTGTTCGGTCAGGTTTTGTGCATGTGACTGCCACCATCGACACAGCATCTTCTTGGAGCTGGCAGGGCAAGGGAAATTTTTCATGCTTTTCTGTTGGGGTTTCTTTCTCATGAACATTGCTACATTTTCATTTATTTGGACAACTCTTCTGAAAATCACTTATCATCCAGATTTGCATTTCTGTTGGGCTAGACTTTTACCCATATTGTTCCTTATTGCACTTTGGAAAGGTAGGAGTGGAGGTGCCAAACTGGACTGGTTTCCTCAAAAGGGAAGCTGAGGGAAAATGGTTGGGAGGGATCTTTGGAGGTCACCTGGTCCAACCGTCCTTCAAGAAGGGATACCTGGGGTCAGTACCCTAGGACGATGTCGAGATGGCTTTTGAGTATTGCCAAACATGGACAGTCCACAAACTCCCTGGCAAACTGTGCCAGTACTCAGTCACCCCCACAAAGAAAAAATTTTTTCTTATGTTTAGATGGAATTTCTTGTGTTTGATTTTTTTTCTCCATTGTCTTTTGCCCTGCACAACTGAAAACAGCTGGCTCTGTTGCCTTTGCATTCTTTCTTCAGGTTTTTACACACATCGATAAGATCCCATACCTCAAGCCTTCCCCAGGCAGAACAGTCCAGCTCTCTCAGCCATTCCTCCTAGGAGAAATGCTCCAGTGCTTTCATTATCTTCACTGGACTGTCTCCAGTATGCTCTTTTTGGTACTATACTGAGAAAAGAGCAATGTCCCCTGCTCTCACCTCTCTAAATTCAGGAGCAATGGTGGATGGAATGCTCCTTAACAAATTTCTATTAATGCCAGACAATCTGTCTGCCCACAACACAGAGTTGCCTACAAGAGAGAGGAGCACTGGGGATGGACTTTGGAAAAATTACACTGCCTTGGGAGAAAAAATGTGGTCTATGAAACCTAGTTGCAGTAATTAACAATACCAAGTTAGTGGACAGGCAGAATCAAGTTTCACCAGAAACAGTCCTTTATTCTCCCTAAACCTTTAGCAGAATATCTCAGTCACTCCAACACAAGAAATAAGGCTGAAAGTGGATGTTATTTTTATAAACAATTTCAGTGCCTGTGCTTCCTTCTGGAGTGACACACTGCTGTATAAGGAAAACAGACTAAAATTATATGACATATATATTTGTAGATTACAGAGAACCAAAATAATCAATTAGTCAGTTAGGTACATGCTACAAGTCCTTCTACTGAGTGCTTTAAAAGTGAAATTTTCAGTCTCCTGACACAGTCAATATATTCTGCTACAACTGTTCAAGTGGGTTAGGACTCTCTTTTCCAGAGCAGTGAAATAGGAATTCCCCACTGAGTGCCAGCAGCCCTGTGTTTCTGCTGCTGCCACCCCACGTGGTCTGTCCTTAGTGCTAGCAGTGCACCAGTGATGCTGAGCAGCAGCTTCATGGGAGTAAGAGGACTCCAAACCTCAGCAAAACCATTCAGCTGTGTGTACCCAGGAGTCACAGCCATGGAACATGTCAGGAAAGCAGCAAAACATTGCAATTCCTCTACAGGATATCAAGGGATCCTTTATCTTGCTGCAGTCATTCATAGGCCCCTATCACTTTCAGATGATGGCAGAAAATCATTGGCACTAAAGTCCCTACTGTCCAGCAATGACAAAGAAAACGTCACCGTGTATCAATTGTCTTGTAGCAATTGTCACTGAGTACTGACAGCATGCAAAGTGCACTGCCATTCCAATTATTAGAAGGTCTCTTAGTCCAACCTGGTTTTCCCAAAGGTAATTGATATCAATTTATTTATCTAGTTTTTCCTAATTACAAGAAGAAGAAAAAATGGCCTGGTGAGATGCATTGGCATTTCATAGTGTTTTCAGGCGAAAAAATCCCCAGTAAAGTAGACAAAATATATTTCTGTAGGAGAATGTGGTAAGTCATTCTCTATTGATTTTAAAACTTCGTATGAGGAAAGTTTTGCAGTATTTAAAATGAGATTGAAGAATGAATGCATTGGATTTTTTTTATCTGTATTATCAAAGTCTGGGGTTGGTTTTGATTCAGTCTTTTTTTTCCTGATGAAATGTTTCATGTTGTAATGTAATAGAATTAATAAGATCTGATACACTGACTTTTAATGAAATTTCATTTTTCAGAAATAGGCACATAAAAATGTCTCCATAATAAACTTAATTAGAGAAAATAGAAGATTGTATTATTTCATCATTAATACAAAGAGATGGATAATTAGGAGGATGCAATATGCATATTGAGTGAAATCAACCCTCCTGCAGGAGGCTGAAGCATACGGGCCCCAAGTGAGAAGTTATTCAGCCAAGGAATGGGACTCCAAGCTCCATCACTAGAAGGCTTTCTAAGGCTATAGTGCTCAATACTCTTCAATAGTACCTTTCCAACTCAATGCTCTACAGTCTCTCTCCATTGCTTTTCTTGTTTTTTTCTCTTAGGTGATCTGGTACCATTTCTCTGTAGTCTAAATGTCTTTGTGTTAGCCACTTTGTTTCAGTTGCTACCCCAAAAACTCCGAGAATGCTGCATTTTCTATGTTTATTCATTCTCCTTTTACTGTTCCTTATCCCTTTAGCTCTACTTTTACTGGTCCTTAGCCCTTTTGGCTCTGCTCTGCTTTCTTGGTTTCAGTAATTTTCATATTTTTCTTCATTTTCTTCTCTACTGGGATGTCTTCATGTGTCTCAAAAAAGTTATTGTCAAAGTCTTATTTCATTATATAACTCCCACTTACATCAGTTAATGCACTGTACATGTCAATATTTTTATTAACCAGATTTTACAAAGGCAATTGTAAAAATCCTCTACTTAGCCTGAAAGCAGATTATTTGTGAATGTACTACAAACTGTGTTATTCAAACAACTGTATTGATGACAGAGCCAGTTTCAGTTTTGCTGGAGAATGAAGCAAATTAATTTTCTGATGCAATCAGAATGAAAGGTAGTTTTTCAACTGTTGAGGATGAAATTCACTCCTGTTCACAGGGTCTGTACAAGGACCCTGTTTAAGTTTGGCTGATGCATGAGACCTTGTATGGGTAATCTACATTGACAGAAATTTATAGACATGATTTGTTCAGTCTATTATATTGGTACAGTTCTGAATAGGCTAAAACTCTCACTGGTGGATTTCCTCCTGTAATTCCATTCTTTTTACTCTGTCACCAATTTTATTATAGTTATTAAATTAGTCTTGTCAAGGATGGTAGCTTCCCAACCTGCTCTAAAATATCACTAACTTGTTTAAAAAAAATAGCCAATATATTTTAAAATAAATGTACTAAATGATACTTATATTGACAATTAAGATTCTCAGTCACCAAATTTTATAAGAAGCTATATAATAATGAAATAGTGTAACAGGATTTGCAGGAAAAGTAGCTAGTAAAGCATTTACATTTCAGGCCTAGAAACAACAATGATATTTGGAGAAGTATTACTTGCTGTTCTTCCAAATTAAGGTGCCTTAGGTGACTTCTAAATTCCTTGACTGATGGATACAGAATGGTTTGGTTTTCCACTCTGAAAGAAGTCTATAATGTTGTGTGACTTTTTGTGTGTTATGGAACCATCATCTAAACCACTCCAGCCACTCTCCTGGACGGAGCCGCAGCCAGCATGGGTGAGCTGCTGGTGGGGGGCCTGAACTGCACCTGCCTCTTAATTTCAAATCATGTCAGTCATTTCTTAAACATGGTTCTGGGCTCCTCCACTGATGTGCTGCTTGTTTGCTACCTCAATATTAACAGCAGCCTGAAGACTGAAACCATCTCAAGACAGAAATGAAAGGCAGAAAGTCTAAACCATGCTTTAAAAGTGTCCTCAGATCTCTCCTTTAACCTTAGAGGGTACCTGGCTGAATAGCTTTGATTAGGTGTCTGATTTTAGATTATGAGGTTTAGATGAGTCACATGCTAAGGCAACATTTTCTCTCTCTTTGAGAAATGTGCAGTAGTTTTCTCCACAGCTTTTTAAGTGGGTCTCGTATGATTTCCCACTCTTAACTTGGTCTATCTACCCATCTTTTTAAGGACCCATTTGTACCTTCCTTGCATCCAAAGTGGAATAAGCAAGCCCCAATGGCCACCAGTAAAACAGCTGTTAGCAATCAGTTTTATACCATTTTAAAACTCTTGGGGAAAGACCTGGGACAATGGAGGCTGCCACTCCAGGCTGAGATGCCTCAGCTCTCTTTTTAGCATTTAGAAGCATCAGTCTACTATACCTGGCTACAGTGCATAATGCAATTAGCATTATCCCTTAAATGCTTGTCTGCTGTTATACAAACTATTCTCTGTTTACTCCTGTGATCCCCTTATAGATGCATTTCCTATTGCCATCAGTCAGTATCTTTTATGTCATTTTACTTCTCTGCTAGAAGCCATATAACTCTTATCAGCTCCCATAGTATATCATCCAATCCTCCTTTACTTTATATTATATGTTGCTATCAATATTCCATTCTTACATATTTTAATCTCAGTTGAGAATATTGTATCATCTTTACTTTTCTCTGATAAAAGAAATGTAATATTTTGGTATAAAAACTACTCTGTAATCCACATGAATATACAAGAGATTTGTTTTCTGTATTGAAAAGAGGCCTTTTTTTACAGTATCTTTAAATCAGAAAAGATATTACATTTTTTTAACATATTTTTCCTTTAAAGGATTAATTTAGTACTCATGAAAGCTGCCACATTGACAGTTCTGAGAAAAGAAGCCTATTTAATTGGCCATGGAAGAGATAAGTAGCAGCAGTGTAAGATTCGTAGACTACTTACGCATTCACCTGAAAAAATCTATGATCCTGCTTCCATTCAAGTCAATAGTAAAATTCCCTTAAACCTCATACTTCATTTGGCTTCTAAGTCTGCCCATGAAAATAATCCTTATGACAATGGTAGATGTGCTGTATTCTTAAAACTCTTCTCCAACTGGAGGTCCTGTGAGTTTGCTCAGAGAACTGAGCGCCTTTCATGGCCACTTCCACGTCTGCTTTCCATCTGTGCCAGGTTCACTTCAGTGACATAAAGAAGAGAGGGAATATAGTTCCTCACTGCTCTCTTAAGTCCCCTTGATGATATTAAGATTGTGATAGTATTAACTGTGCGTGATACATTACAAATCTCCTTCAAAGTCACATTTTAGCTCTAAAAGGAGTGAGAGACTTTATAAATAAATAGATGGTATGGTGTCTACCATTGTGGTTTGTAAATGTTATGCCCAGAAGAAATCTTATTTTATAAACAGATGGATCCTTTTTACTTGATTCACTAATGCTTTACAATTAACTAATTAACAGGTTTATTGCCAAAATTAGCAATAAAAAGTGTTAAGGAGTTTTGACCAATTACAGAGATACAAAACAATCTGCATGATAGTTTGAGGCTAAACGTTACTCAGATCAGAATTTAACCTGCTGTTTTCAAATAAAAGTTGACAAACAGGAAACCAAACCCTGCAGATTTTCTCAACCATTTCATATTTGAGAGCCTCAGCCTTAATTAGTATTAATTACAGGTAACACAACAAAAGTTTGAAGGGCTGATTATGCATTTTCTAGACAAACAAAGCTGTTTAATATCCTGTACTTTGATGGACTAGCTTCTTTCAGTCTCCTCTAATGATATAGTTCTGGGTCAGGAATCTTTGTGCTTTTTGTGCTATAAATAATGTTTGGTTTTAAAGGGTACCGTATGATCTAGAAAAATTTATCATAAAGGACGTTTAAAATCTAATTATTTAATATTACTGCAGGTCAGGAAGAGAAGGGGGAATTGTAAAAATAGACTACTGACTTTTGAGTAATCAGCTGCATAATTCCTATGTAAAAATCCATCCCTTTCAACTTGACACCACAAAAATGTAAATGAACAAACCGTATATAATCAAAGTTTTAAAATATCTTACTCATTCATTTTCTAGATTTATCTCTAGTATTATTTAATAGATGAGGACCAGTGATTCACTCCATGAAGGTATAAGAAAAAATTTATACAAAAATACAAAAGTCAGTCACAGTCAGCTCAGGAGCAGTTCACAAGTATATCTAGCTGGTGGGTTCTTCCATCCATTCATATCTGCACCAATTAAATAATCACTGAATCACAGAATGGGCCAAGCTGGAAGGGACTACAGTGGGCTGGTTATGCGGTCCAGCCTACCTGCTCAAGCAGTGTCATCCTAGAGCACATGGAACAGAATTGTGTCTAGGTGACTCTTGAAAATCTCCAGTGTGAGAGACTCCACAACCTCTCTGGACACCTTGTTCCATGCACAGTCACCCTCACAGTGAAGAAGTTCTTCCTCATGTTCAGGTGGAACTTCCTGGGCATCAGCTTCTGCCCATTGCCTCTTGTCCTGTTTCTTGGTACCACTGGGCTCCATCCTCCTGACACCCTCCCTTCTTATAGACATTGAGATCTCCTCTAAGTCATCTCTTCTGAAGGCTGAACAGGCCCAGCTCCTTCAGCCTGTTGTGTAACAGAGATGTTCCTGTTCCTTAACCATGTTCGTAGCCTTCCCTTGCACCTGTTCCAGGAGCTCCATGTCTCTCTTGCACTGAGGAGCCCAGAACTGGGCAGAGTGCTCCAGATGTACCTCACCATGGCAGGATCACCTCCCTTGATCTGCCAGCAATGCTTACCCTAATGCACCCCAGGGTATCATTGGCCCTCCTGGCCACAAGGGCACTGCTGGCTCACGGGCAGCTTCTTGTCCACCAGGACCCTCAGGTCTTTTTCCACAGCGCTGGGCTTTCCAGCAGGTCAGCCCACAGCCTGTGCTGATCCCTGGGGTTATTCTTCCATAGATGCAGGATCCTGCATTTGCCTTTGTTGAATTTCAGATGGTTTCTTTCTGCCCATCTCTCCAACCTGTCCGTGCCCTTCTGAAGGGCTGCACAGCACTCAGGGGGATCAGCCCAAAGCTCCTCCCAGCTTTGTGTCATCCATGAACTTGCTGAGGAGGCATGTGGACCTTCATCCAAGCCATTGATAAATACGTTACACAATGATTTATTTTCCTATCCATTGTGACCCATTGTTCTTACTGACATTGCATCTTGCACACTGTTTATATTTTTCTTTTTGGATTAGATCTACCTTCTAAAGGTAACACTTAAACTGACATTGCATTCAATTTCTCGTAGAATGGAAAAAGAAGTATGTAACTCTGTTACCAAGAAAGGAAATTATAAAATTCCATTTTCTAGTGTACAAGAATATATGTTATTATTTCCTCCCAGCACCTAACTAAAAATTACAGACACATTTAAATTTCTGATGAGGAAAACTGTCCTTTAAGTGACCAGAAGAATAAAATAGTAATTTTTCTTTTTTGAATAATGGAATCAAGCCTGTATAAGATGGTTTTCATAAGACATTACTTATTACTTGTTTGAATACTGGAAAGTTTGTTGGGATTGGGAAGGTTGTTATACTTTAGCTATTGTTTTAAACGAAAGTTAAGGTTGTTTTTTTCCAATGGCTGCATTTTATTTCATTGTTATGCTAATTTTTATTCATTTCAAAGGGACAGTTCCTTTTCTGACTCATCATTACAAGAATGAAATATAGACATACATTCAGTTTGGTTTTAAAGATAGCCCTTAATTTTATATTTAACAGAGTCAATATATTTGTTTATCTTACTGTGTATTGTAGCTTGCACTTTTTAAGAAGTTCATTTTATTATGGATTCAATTAATGAACTGAAGCATATTTGCAGTAATTTATTCACAATGGGTCTCTGTGACTGTTTGAGGACACTGCAAGAGAGGTTATAAAGATTGGGGAAGTTTGGAATTGCTTCAGATCGTAGAAGTTATCTTCATTGAAGTTCCTAGCATACACACTAGTCAGAATATTTCAAAAGGAGCATATGTACTTAAAAGAAAAATATCAGTTTATATCACTTTTTTTTAACTGGTGGATGCTATCTTTCCCTTAGAAAAGGGTGTTATAGTAATAGAAATATTGAAAGATTTAAATATAGCAGAGCTAGTGGACAGTGCTATAGTATACAATTTATCCTATTTGACACTTGTTAAGAAGTGCAGTGATCCATGAAGAAGATTTTGAGGTTTTGTGTCTGAGTTTAAATTAATGGTTTGGGAGTAGTCTATTAGTGTGTGCCCCATATCCAGCAATTCTTTAAATTCAACACAAACCATACACTGGCTGGGGTTCCCAAGGTGCCCAGTTATGGGTGCGATCAGAACCAATTATTTCTTCCCCATTTTCATTACAATATGTCATTGAAACACAAGTTTGTAACATGCTTCTTCTGTTCACCATGTTTGATATTCATGTCCCCAGGCACAGGAGAAGGCAGAGGGGAAGAGAAAGGGTACCTTAATAATATTATTACCTTTCTAAAAGATTAAATAAGAACATACATAAGTCTTCAATCTATCTAACCTTTGAGGATTAGCAAAGGATGCTCAGCACATCAGCATCTGAACCTTTAGGGGCAGTTGATGAAGTCAAATGCCAGTGTGGCCCATGGGGCTATACAGTGATGCCCAAGAACAGTAGAGATACTATGTGAGTGAAACAGAAATCATAGGATGATGATCTGAGGATCAGAAAGAAGTAAGGGTTTGACCTTGAAGAAGTTTAAGAGTACATTCTGAACAACTGTCTGGGACATAATTAAAGGTATTTTAACATGATAAGCCCTGAAGAATGCAAACCATCGTCTGTGCCCATGGAACAGCAAAAGATATTGCATTTATAGCTGTGGAGCTTATGGTCAGAAGTGATATGAAATATTAGAAATGTGACAGTTTTATAATAATTTTATACTCATTGTAATAATTTTCATTTGCAGTTTTTTGCCAGTGAATCTCTGGAATGGCATTAAGCATTTCTCACTTCAGCTTACCCTGCAATATTGGAGTGTCTCTGTGGGCTTTCTTTTTTCACATATCTGTGTGCTTCCAAGTTGCAAGCAAACAGGCATTAATATGATGTCTGCTATTCAAGCTAAGAAAAGAATGAGGAACAAGAGTTCACAATGACGTTCTGTTAAGTTTCTATGTGAAGAATACACTCCCAGATCTCCTGAAGTCTCTTATAAAATCACAAGTGTGGTATTTCAAGCAAGAAAATAAGTCTTGTTGACTTCTGCAAAGTAACTATTGCCAAAAAATGGAAAGATGAGAAGTAAATATGTAGATGAGGAAAATCAGTACATTACTTTTTTTCTTCTTCTTCAAACTCTGAAGTAGTTTAATCAATATTCTCTGGACCACATAGAGGGCACATTGTAATTTAGATTTTCTGTAAAACACAGGATGGACTATGTAATTCACCCTGTGGGTTCATCACAATGAAATTGAAAACCAGTGATACATTACACATGAATTTATCTTCTCCTGAGAAGTATGTATAGGTCCAGAGCAAAGAGAACTCCATGTAGTTGAAACAGAAATGCTTTTATTAGTACTGGGGAAGTGCCACAGTATATGACTGATAGCTTTGGCTCTCTGAATGCCTCTCTTCCTTTAGTTAGGACATTATTTCTCACAAGCTATAGTAGTATCTGGTTCCTGTGTTTAAAATTCACTAATCAGTCTGATATATGACTGTAGAGCTAAACAACAGGCAAAACACCATGCACTGTGCAATTAAAGTATTTGCTTTGTCTCCTTAGATAGTTACTTCTACATTAATTTGACAGAAAATTCATCCTCCACATACTTGAACCAACTCTCCATTTTATAATCATTCTGATTATTTATCTTAATAATCATCATAACACATTTAGTCTAGATCTGTCTGTTGGGAGAGATTTCATTTACAAATGTCACATACCTTTCCTTTTGGAATACATATGGCAAATCTGTGTCCAAAACTCTGCATGCAGCACAAAAAATCAATTATTTTCACCATTCCTGATCTCCCACCTGATCAATGGACTTTATTTAAACTTTTAGGGACATCAAGTCTTGGGATAAGAGCAAATATGGTGAAGTTAATATAAAAGATTTCTTAGGGAGAGGTATAAACAGCTGGACATCCATGCCTTAGCTGAACTGTGGAGTTTTGCAAGCCACTCAAAACAGCACATGATTCCTTAAAAGCACTTATTCTGAGTCGGATAGTGGAAGCAATGGCAGCCATGTGTAAGATGGAACTCATTGGATTATGTTCAGAAATTTGCCAAGGGCCCTGATACAGAGGGGCCGAATTCTGTTTGGAGCAGGACAGCCTTGCTTTTCTCTCAGGAGCTGCTGCCTCACCCTGATGTGATACAATCAGTACAACTTGAGACACTGGACTTCAAAGGCAAGGGCACAGAACCCCATCTGAGGTGCAAAGTGGGTTCCCTGTGCCTGACTCTGTGGCAATAGGAGCCATGTAAACAGCCTGCAGCAGAGAGAGATTCTCAATCCTTCACTTCCCCAAATATGAAATTCAACCTTTTTATGTTATTGATTTTTTGTATCAAGATCATATGGGAGATTTATATAACTGTTGCTGTTGAATATTTGTAAAAAACTCACAACAGCATCACATCATTCAAATGTTTATGACATGCAGGCTGTACTGAGATGAAAGCTACTGCCTTCATTTACACCCACTAGGAATCTCCAGATTGAATCATTCCCCCAAAAGGTATAATGGATTCCTAAGATGCTAAATTAATCTGAAAGATACTGTAGAGTCTTGCATATAGATAATCAGCAACAAGCATAATATTGCAACTGTAGTAGTCCTCTTAGATGAGAAAGATTACTTCTCTCCATCAGTTTTTTATTGTTCTCTGCTGATAAGGACCTTTACTACTGTTAGGGTGCTTCCCTTCTGTTTAACCAAGAATGAAGAAAGCTATTTTTATCACTGAACAATACTTAGTTCTGTATAAAAATCTTTCATTTTTTGTCATGTTTGTAATGCTTTGAGCTTAATGCCTCAGTGAAAGTGTAGCTGTTCTCAGTGCAGCTGTTTGTGGCACTCAACAGAAACTTTTTGATTTCCTTTAGTTTATTAATCTTTACATCTATGCTCTGCTTTATACTGAATGTGTACTAGCATTCATAGCTTTTATTTATGTCTGCATTAGACTCAACACTGATAGACATTGCTAATTAAAGATGTACAGCATTTATTTGATGCCATGAAAAATGCACTTACAATTTTCTGCCTTATAAACTGGAAGGGTAGAAAACATTTAACTACATTAAGGGCAACAGTAAGAGTTTGTCTCCTTCACATAGGTTTCTCACAGCAGCAGAGAAATAAGGGTAAAGTGCAATATTTTTTCCCTGCATAAATGTTCTTCAGCATTTAAACTCCATTCAGAGTGAGGAATTTTCTGAGGAAAACAATCTTCAATTAATTGTGTTGTTTTATGATTTCAATTCACTCACCTCCTTCAAGAAAAAGGCTAACAGTTTCTGACTGCCTGACACTATTAAACAAAATTAAATAAATATTAGTTCAAACACTGTGCAAGTAAAGAACAGTAGATTTTGTGCCTGTATAGTGCTGCTTACATAAGCACAATGCTAACTACCTCGCAGGCATTGATTAGCATGGTATCTGTGTAAGACACTCCAGACACAGACAGATTAATGAGCTCCTCTACATTTAACTGCCTTTGCCATTAATTCTGAGGTTCAGAGGAAAGGAGAGGAGAGGTATGCTGTGATACAAATCTATTTATTCTGTCAAATCTCACAAAACTTCAGTCTTTTACAGTAAGATCATTATGTACCAAAGGCAAGCAAACTACAATGGTCTTGCTTTACTGTATTTTACTCTGCATTCCATGTATTTTTGTGGTTCTAAATCTCTACTGAAGTTTTTAGTAAAATGGAGTCTGAAGTTTGCTAGATTCTGGCTACATCTGTGAAAGGAGGGCAGACAGTATTACAGGTTACCATAATTTTGCTCCCTTTTACCCATTTCCAAGGTCTTATGGATTTGTGGTTTTCTGGTTTAGTTTTGCTGAGCTAAGAAAACAGTGCTAAAACTCAAATATATGCTTTGCATAATCTGTTTTATTTAGCCCTATGCACATCTCATCTGTTCTTCAAGAATAGAGAGAAACCACAAGCAGTTTGCTTGATCCTTGAAGCTTCACCATCACTTTGTATCAAATAGCCTCAGACTCTTTTCTTCTATCTCACAACCATTTTTCCTTAGGTTTTTTCTTCCAGAAGGCTAAGCTTAGATTCCAGGTCACTTCCTCTGCTTCCAGGATAGAACCTTGTACCTTAATTTGAACTACTTGGATGCCCACTTCTCTCAGTTGCTAATCCAATGACTTTATACATAAAGCAGGTTAATTGCTTTCACTGTGGGTAAGAGGAGAGCCATTGATGAAGTCACAATTAAAAATAGCAAAGATGAACTATCTTGGGAAAAAGTGTTTTGATTTATTGTTACTTAGTGACAAAGTAGCATCCTTTTTGGTATTCATTGAAGCTCAAAAATTCACCTTAAAACAAAATTTTAAAAGAATCCCAGTAACTTACTTTCAGAAGAAAATCCCGTCTGTCAGGAAAAAAAAAAAAGAAATCACATGCAAACTTTCAGTCATATTCAGTAGATGATCCCACCTGATCAGGTGTACCCAGGTCCTTCAGACAGAAACACTATCTGAATACCTGAAACGATTAGCTTGTCTTTTAGTGCTGCTATAGTAAGCTATAAACATGGTAGCAGGCAACATTCACTTTTGAACACTAAAGAAACAGCTCACAAATCTCAACACTGAAAATTAAAGCGAGATTCAGGAAATGTGGGAAACTAAGTACAGGAAAGTTTTCTGTATTTCTAGATCAAAATGCTTTGGGAGATGCAGAAAATGATATTCAATTAATGCCTGCCTAAATCTCACTGACAAAGAAAACGATCAGTTTTTTGGAAAGAATATTTCTCTTTGATATTGACTGTCTTTCTGGTGTGACTTCATGGCTGAAGCTTTTGTAAAGATGAAATGAAGAAACCACACAGTTGTTATGCTCCTTGTAACACTTTACACAGAGTTAGACTCGTCACAGACCTGTCTAGGAAAATGATGCACTCTAATGAAAGAGTTTGACTGTCACTTTGTTATCCAAGTACCTATTCACTTGTATATGGGAATAATAGCTTCTCCATGCTTGAGTTAACATTCATCACTAATTTGGAAAAATTTGGGCAGTCCAGAACCAAAGAAAGAAATTTATAAAATGTAACTTTTTAATAATAAAATCAAAACATTGAGGGGTTATTGATTTTTTTTCTTTATATTAACATCCAACTTTATTAGGAGTAACAATACCACCTCAAACATTTCAAGAGCAGAATCCATGAAAGGATTTGGTAGAATCAGTAAGATAATGCCTTAAAACTAGTATAAAAGGGAGTTGCTCAGAATAATAATCAAGGTTTTAAGAAGCATCTCAGATAAAGGGTGGAAAGGACTTCCTTCTTCTGAAATTAAATGGGAAAGGAGTTGGCCTTCTGTTTCACAGAGGAGATGAAAGTTAAAATAAAATATCATTCTTTATTCTTAAATTGTGGTACAAGACTGAGATAATGTTTGTGATGTTCTGCCCTGGTCAATAACCCTCCTGGGGAGCATTTGTTATGTTTAATATTGTAAAGCAAAAAGGAAATTTTAGCTATATTAACCATAATAATGTCTTATGTTCCGTCAAGAATAGTCTTTTGGCTTTAGGTTTGCAATCCCCCTGCTGTCTGCATCTGCTTGATCTGAACTTTTTGGGCCAAATTATCGTAAATAAAGCTTTTTGACAAATGGAATGGACTTGATATTCCTGCTGTCATGGATAAATGAGGGAAATGGGAAGGCTGCAGGACTGCAGCTATCATACAGTCTCTAAAGGAGAAGATAGTAGGAATTGAGTTAAACAAATTTGGTAGCTGAATTTGAATTATGCAAGCTGCAGATCAGTACTAAACCAGACTGGCATTATTCAATTGTCTTTTAACTCATCCCCTTGATTATTAGCTGCTAAACTGATGGCTTGGAGAGAGTGAAAGGGAAGTTTGTAAATATTTCAAATGTCCTCCTAAATGTGCAAGTCTGCCAAAGAGTGACAGCAGCTACAAAAGTCAAGTGCATCACATTTAGCTGCAAGAAAATAACAGGCCTCTCTCCTCCCCACTTTACATGTCATGTTCTTACTTAAGATTTATCAAAGCAAAATAACTGCCCAAAAATAATGGCTCTTAAGTCTGTTTTGAGAATAAGCAGACAATAGATTTTTCTTTCAATGAGGGGATTGTAAGGGGCAAAGAAGAAAGAAAGACATAAAAGGTAATCAGGGGCAGATCAGAATAAGTATAACTGCGACGTTGCCAAATCTGCTGAAAAGGGAGTAGTTTTCTCCCTCCTCTCCACTAGAAGTTGCGTTAAGTATGTGTGCACCTTGTTCATGACAAGGTCTGAGAGTCTTCTGCTGTGTCCAAATTAGGACAGAGACATTCATAAACCCAGCTGAGAGAGGGAAGAAAGCTGGTGCTTCCTAGCCCAGTGCAGTGTCTATCCCTGGGTTTTCCTCTGCTTTTCCAAAATGGTGAAATGGGACAACTAATGCTGCAGATGGCTTATCCTAATTTGCTTATCTTCACACAGGAAGTGAGGAGGAGAATCTCAGTTTCATGTCTGGCAGTGGCTGGTGTTACAGGGTTACTTTCCCCAACTCCTGTCCAGTCATTCAAGCATCTCAGGGAGATGCCCTCTGTTCATGTTCAGTGGTGTGAGTTGGCTGAAGGTTTGGGAGGGGAGGGTTCATGTGCTTTATTTCTCCCCAGAACTCATCATAAGAGAACTACATGTGCAGACAAGACTATCTCACTTGGGATGTGGTGTGTTTTAGATACATCCCATAGAGAGTTGTTCACCAATAAAGACCTGAGCTTCTGGGCTCTCCAGAAAGATGGATTTTTTTTTTAACCTGTAAGCCAGAGGGGTCTAATTAGACAATACATATGTTGAAACATAATTTAGGCTTATGACTTCCCTTGTGTGAAGAAGCGACAATTTCAAGCACAAGTTCAGCCCCAGAATATGCATCACAGATTTCTCTGCTGACCAGAGCAACTCTGCCAGGTCACCTATCTCTCCTCTCTTCTGAGTCTGTTGTCCAAACCTGATTAGGAAAGAACCCAAAATTGGAAACATGCAATGCCTCTTATTTCAGAAAAGTTCATTCCATTATTAAGAAACAGGCATCCTTATGTTTTGGATAAAACAGTACTTGTCAGGTTCCTGCTTTCCTTTGTCAATGCTAGCCTAGTGTAGTCCTGGCAGTTCTTGAAGGAACTGCTCTGGATTCAATTCCCACAGATGCCAGTGCAGATATTGAAAATGAGCCACTTATCAGATTCATGTCCAAGAGAGACATACTTGCCTCATTCCTCTTGCTGTGTCCAAGCTCTGTTAGCTACCAATAACACCCATCCTCCTCCAGAGATCTGTTTGCCCGGCAGAAATGTACTGTTTTCCTTATGCTTATTTCCCAGCAGAACTACAGTATTTTTTTCACCATCACCATTCGCTTATAATTTAATAAAACCCAAAAATATGTAAATTATACTGACCCAGCTGTTTTTGCCAGAACTCTGTACCTGAGCCTCTGTAACAGAGGGTGCAGTGGAATCAGTTCTTCTCAGTCCTCTGATCCTTTGGCAGTAGGGTGCACTAGCATAATGATGTGGAGACTTCAAAACAGAGGGAAGTGGAGAGAGAATACAGGAGAGAGAATACAAAAACTGTGGGAAAGAAGTGAAAGCTGACAAATTAGGTTGTGAGGCCATTGAGCTTGCTATGTTTGTGAAGGGTATAATGTTATTGGGGCAGTCAGGATATGAACAATAACGAGAGTTTAGCTGATGAGATGCACAGTGGTTAGCTGAAGTAGTACCTTTTATTGATTCTTCAAACTATTTAATTCTTTCTTTTTAGCTTACTCAGATATCTATTTAGTTGGCATCTGTCTTAACTTCATATATCATTGTAACTGTTTTCTTCCCAGACTGACTGCTACTTAAGGGATAATAGGAGGGATGCTCTGTTTTACTAGACAATAATATGGTTCCTGCTTGAATCAATTACAAGGCTGAAGGGAACCTGATTATTGCCAGAGAAAATGGGGCATCCCTCCTATTGTGCTTAATATACTAGAAGTGAACCAATAAAGTTGATTTTTGGATACAAAGTTAATTACATTGAAAAATCAGCTGTAATCCATCTGATGAATACTGCTTTTAAACATGCAGAAGTATACTCATTTAGGCCTATTATTTCCTATTTGTAGGAATTAGGGTCTCTATAAAGTTAGCTGATCAATTTCATTTTAATTGTTCCCTTATTATGAAAAGAAGTATGGAATGAAGATAATACTCATATGCCCATCTCTTAAAGGTGTCCTGAGAATTAACCAGTTAATGCTTTTACAGCATTTTTAACACTTACAAGGAAATGCAAATGCTTCGCATTATTAAGTAATAATTAGTATTAAGCAGGAATAGCTAAAGAGAGGTTACAGATTGCTTTCTCATGCCCTTTCCAAACCCTACTGCTTATTAAGAGGAATCCCACCCAGGGTGTAGAGAATGTCCTGCCTTAGGAAGACAATTTACATCTGCCTGCATTTGTTTCAGTAAATCAAGCCTTCTGGTTCTCCCTTTTTCTACTCACAAGTGAAAGTGATGAGTTTACAGGCAATGCAAGATTGCACCTTTAAGCAAGGCTGTGTGTAGGCAAGACATATGCCAACAAGCCACTAGAGGAGATGAAACATGTTGGAAAATAGGTCAGCTGGCTGCCCATTTACTCTTTATGGACTTTCTCCCTTCCATGGTTGGGCCCTTGGTAATGCTGAGGTTTTCTGTGTTAGCACAAACCAATAAAAGAGGAAAGGATGACATTTGTGATAAAAATCTACCAGTGACAGGAAGGACAAACTACAATACCTAACTTCCTCAGCTGTCAGGTCCTTCATCTAATGTGGAAAAAAAATCTAAGAAAAAAGAACTGAGTGTGCTGTAGGTACTTACATGTTCATAAACCTGTACCTCTGACGTTGAAGTTCCTGAGCTCCACCAAGGGAACAACGAGTATCCCTTGGTACGAATGTGGTAATGTGGAAATGTATGTCAGTCCTGATTAACAATCACCCACATGGGTTTGCACAAAAGAATAACGATGGACTCATAGGAATTTCATTGCCCACAAAAACATGAAATAGGGAGGGTGTAGTGTGGTGAAGATTTACAAGGAGGAAGACACGATGGTATGATAACATCCTTTTACCCACAGAAGTCCTAACTTTGAGTGAGACTGTGTAACAATAACTCCATATTAATTTCTCTGGCTCAGAGTCTGCATTTTTGGCATAATGTTATATAATCTTTCCAGCAATTCAAAGAGAAATACAACAATCTCATGTGTTCCTCCCTGTTTATTTATATCACAGGAAGCAGTCACTTAAGCTTACAACTTGAAGTTAATAAATTCTGTAAGCAGTTTCACAATGCTAAAATTGGTGGATAAGGCCATTTCACCCACAGAAAGCACCCACTGTCCCCTTCCAGGGAAGAGCTGTCCTGTTTCAAGGCCTCATGTAAAATAACATGGAGGTTAACATTATTCTGCACGCTAAAGGCAAAACTCCATCTCTAATGAAAAGTGAGAACAGAGCTCCTGCTGCAGCTAGGGAGGAAGGATGGTCCTTCCCAGGTTGTGAAGCCATGCATGCTTTGCTCACTGATGGAAGCATCCTGTTACCAGGACAGACCTTATCTGACTCGTTCTGCACAGAGGTGGAAGGGTTCAAGGTTGCTGTGCTGCATGGCCAAACCTGACCTGGCTGTTTGACTGGCAGAGAAATTAGATACTTCCATGCAGGTTATTTTTAATGTGATCTGCTTTCCTTGGAAAAATAGAAACAGTCTAGTATGTTTTACTGTGGGTTAATTATATCTCCATTTTCAACCAGGGTTTATCCCATCCCCATTATATTTCTGTAACATATTTTGAATGAGCTTTCAATCCTGCCACATCAAGTGCTTTTTTAATACAATTCTTCTGCTAGTCAGAAATATTAGTAATTAAATTCTCTCAAATACGCTGGTGTAAAGCAGAGGGAGAACATCCCAATTCTATCAGCACTGGTGTTAATTATTTTAGGCAAGCTGTCATTTATGTTTTCTAAAGTGGATTTTGTTCTTGCAGTCAGGAACATTGCTTAGTGCAGAATTAATTAATCATTATAAATATAAAACCTGCAGTATCAGCTTCTGCGTTCAGTAAGGTTTCAAGAGGCAAGGTTGAAGGAGTCAATAGGCTGCTGTGGGGAATCATGGTTTTTTTCATCTGATACAAGGACAATTAAATTATATGCCTAATCTTTACAGGAATATGTATTTAAAGCATCATCGCAAAATAATAAAAAAAGAAAAATTTGTAATTTATTGTGACTGGCAGCTTTTACTAATGCAATATTGTTTTAAAAAATGCTGAATAAAACAAGATTAGTGAGGAAGAAACTGAAAAGCTAAGTTTACTTAGCTTACTTATTTGAAGAGTTCTTTTTAAAGGTGTCTTTCTCATTTTACCTCTTTGGAAAATGGTTGAGTCATTAATATCCTTGTCATAGTACAAACACCAGCACAAAGATCTACAAGACCACAAAAATAAATGGATAATAATCCAACTTTGCCCAGAGCACACTGTGTAAGAACTGAATGCCAGCACTTTAAACAGTGGGGGTGGTTTTACCAGGAGAAGCCAAACAAGTGTGATAGCTCAGAAAAAATGTAATTGATGATGAAATAAACTAAAGAATTTAATTTTGCTATTTGGTGTAAGAGATGTTGGCTTTTTCTTTTCTTTACCTGCTCCCTTATTTTCCCCTCAGAAAGCAATTAAAGCACGTTCTCAATAAAAAAGGATATGATTTCATTTTCTAAGCTATGCACTGACTGAACCAGCAGAAAATTGGCTGATTATTTTCTCATACAGGGATCAAAATTGTGAGGTATGGCCACTAGCTGCTTTACTGAGTTGCTGACCATCATGTTGCATGTCTCATTGTTTTACAATATAGATATGCTGGCACTTAATCGCCAAAAGCAATGGATAATATGGGACTTTGAGGAGGTGAGGGAAATCAAATCTACCTAGAGATGCCCACTCAGAATCCAATGAAATACATGTTGACCTCCTGTTGAAAATTTACTCTCTACTTTCCAAAGGCATTCTTTTGACATGTAGGTTGTACGTGATTGAAAGGTATGGGTCTATCTGTGCAATAGGTAGTATTAATTATGTAAGCTTCCTCAGTTTTATAGTTTATTGTAAAAGATATTATTTCATTATTTGTATCACTACAATTATGTTTGTAATGGGATTTTAATTGATTTTGAATCCAATTTTAAAAATCCCTATTTTTAAAGCACACCTCAGCTGCTGCCACTTTGAATCTGTGCCAAGCTGGCAGACTGTAACTCATTGTGTCATCATTTAAATGTCTTGCTGCAGTGCTGGAGTTAGGGATTCGGAAATGATCTGCATTTAATACAGTCTCTTAACTTGCAGCCATTTCAGAACTTAGGAATGCTGAAATCTTCAATAAGCATGCTATTGACAGGCAGTAGGCAGTAGGTAGGATTGTGTTGTTTTACTTATTCTTGACACTGGTTGAGCTGATAATCTTTTAAAGATAATTTTATTCAAGAGTGCAATTATTTTCCCAATACATGCTTGGAGTTTGGTTTTACCCCAAAACCTTATTTACCTAGATAAACCTAGGATTTGGAAGGCATGCAATTGATCAAATACAACTCACAAACATCTTTCCTTGTCTTGGACATAGCATACATCCACATCCAAACATCCATAAGATTTGAGGTGGGTAGAAATATGGATGATCGTTCCTTCATTTGGGCTTCTTGTATCCACTCTATGTATGTCTCATGAAGCTATTTCCTGACCCTCTAATACCTATGTTGATTAAAAACATGTAGAATTTGAGCTGACATGTTTTAGATAATTATCTGTTATAAGATAAACAGTGGTTATTTTATACATGCAAAACCTTTCTTATCATTTGAGATAATGTCACATAAGCTCATTTGACTACAAACAAGGAGTATTACTGCCCTCAGGCTGAAGCCTAACAAGCATTGAAAACTGTGGCTCGTCTTTCAAGATCATGTATATTCTGGTATTGAGGATGCTGATCTTGGTTCATGTTTCAGTCTGTGGAGCTTTCCAGAGCAAACTTTCCATTAACCCAGAAGATTCTAAAAGGTTAATTAATCACTGACTGGGTCTGAGGGAAATTGCAGCAAACTATTGCTCAAAGGTATTAAAGCGCTCTTTACAATTGGCTTCAGGCAATATTACCTAATCCCAGGAATGGCTTTAACCCTCAGGCAGTAGTTCATTGTGGTTGGCCTCAAGTGCAGTCAATAATCTGTATTTGCTATTAGGGCTGTGCTAGTAATTGAATTTTAGTTTAGTGGAAGAACCAAGCATTTCAAACAACAAAAAAAACCCCAAACCCCCCATAACTCCCTTTGTCTTAGGTTCTATGAGTCTGTATCTTTTGAGAGCGTTTTTGATAATCATGAAAAAATGAACTCAGAAGGGTGTTACCTACACCTGCTTCTGAAAACACGAATTTGATCTGCTTTTCTCCCTCCTTATAGGTGAGTGCTCTAACCACTAAGCTTTGAGACATTGATTTTTTTCCTCTTGAAATTGTTCCACATTTCATAAAATGTTCAGATGCTAATTAGTGCAGAAGCTGATACCTAACTACCAGGGCACACTTTTCTTCAGAGCTGTGCAAGTATTCACATAAATGAATGAAGAGGATATCAAGCCAGATAATGAGTCAGCTCCAGGACTGGTACAGTTATGTCGGTGCAGGGCTGTGCCCAGGCTAATTAGCTTATTTGAAGAGAGGAGCTAATTAACTCTGGAAGAACAGCAAGTGACTGCTTCATATAAGCAGCTACTATTTCTGCCGTTCACATTTGCAGTCACTGTGTAGCTCTGAGTCTACTGTGTAGACATCTGGATGCAGCATTCCTCAGTGCAGACCATCCCTATGCTCTGAAAATGTACTATATAGATGTGTTTAACTCCAGTAAAGTTACGGTTGGTCTGTTTTTTGGTTCATCCCTTTCATCATTTTATCTCTGCCTCTGTTCATCATACATACAATACTGAAACCTGCTTAGCAGCACAGGTTCTTCCTCTAAAATAAATGAAAAATACTTAGGGTATGGGAAATGTGACAGAAGCCATAAAATCTCACAGACAAGAACAATTTCTAATGGCCCTTCTGTTTTGAAGTAATGTTACTTGTAACTGCTTAGCTGACATACCTCAACTGAGTGGAAAGGCAGACAGGCACATGGCAATTGCACATGTGACTTTTCTAGCAGATACTGATTAGAATTTCCCATTTAAAGCTTGTCCTTCTGTTTTCAAACAGCAGCACTAGTATAAAAGATGCAATTCTATTATTCTGCAGTTTCATTTTTTTATATAACTCTGAATACAGGCTAATACATCTTCTTTCCCCATGATACCCTGCAGTGTAACCCACTGAATAAAGAATAGCTCCCTATGCAACTGAGCATTATGTTATAATGAAGAGACTCAGTTATCAGATTATTAATATTTTAAATGAAACAATCATTCTGAAACAAGAAAAATAAGAAATATTTCTATCTATTTTATATTTGAATTACGGTGTTTTCAATCCCATCATTGTAAATTAGTTCAATAGAGCTTGCACAAAACAGATCCAGATAATAAAAAACTGTTGAATTGTTATATACGTTAAGTTTCTTGGTACTATTGTTTGCCATAACTCAACAAAACAGGCAAGTGAGACATTTAGACACCTGATGGCATTCTTTCATTAAATTTGGTTAAGTATGATTTGTGCCTCTTCCTGTATGACAATGTCTCAGACATAACAATACAATTTAGTTTTGTATAGGACTTCAGTCAAAAAAAAACCCACAAAGAAATCTTATGATGAGATGCATAAGGGAGAGATAACACCTCTTGGATGTGGGTTCAGTGGTTCCCAGAAAGGCAGTATACAAAAAAATTATATTAGTTGAAAAAGTTAGAAGGGAAAACCCAGGAATTTTAAAGCAGCAAAGACAGTTACACATTATTGCAGCTAGTTGGAATGAGAATAAACTGGAAGAAAGTGGCAAAGGGAGGAAAAGGTAAGTGAGGTTTATGTTGTGTTAAATGATGCAACATAACCTAATGCCATGCATGAATTGTGTTACTTCAGAGACTTAAACAGATGCTGTTCACTATTTCTTAGGGCTGACTGGCCAGCTAGCCTAGCTTTCTTATTGCTATGCCAAGTACAATAAACTTATTTTTGCAAAACGAATGTGAGCATCTGTGATAAATTCTACCTTTCCTCACTATCTCTAGTCATCTTAAATGTACTGAACTTTGCAGCAGCTCCATATTTGAGGTCAGGAGGAAGACATGCTGAAGGAAATGTGCATTCAAACCCATTTGGTAGCTGATGTAATAAATAACAGTCCTAGTGTTTGTCAGTCTGTCAGCACCAAAGACTCTGAAATAGAGTTCTACAGTGCTTGACAAAAACTCGTAAGAGGGTCTCTAGTTGTCAGATCCTTTTGGCTTCTGATACAGTTTTCTGGGAGCCAAGGAGGGACACAGAGTTTGGACTCTCTAATTTCCTCTGGATACGAGGATCGTCTCTGCTCTTTCCATGTTCTTTCCCTGCTCTTTCCCTCTTGATGAGGGTTAGTTTAATAGCGCATCTGTCTTCCTTCTCTGCCTCCTAGAGAACCCCAACAAAATTATCTACACTGGTCGCACTGAAGAGATACTTTATGTGCATCCAATTCTTCTGTCCCTGCCTGAAGGGCTCAAGCACAGCTGGTGAGTGGAGACAGATGGAGAAGGGCAGGTAAATTGTGAGACAGCCACGGTTCGCTCACCAGACAGTGGTTTTGTCTCAACAACTGCCCAACTGTGGAAGCATATTGTGAGTGCCAGGGGCTGTGGCAACAGAGAAAGAGACTTTGATTAGTTTTCAGGAGGTAGAACAAGAACCTGGCACTCTTTTCTTCCTGAAAATATTGTGCTGTCTCAGAAACACCTTAAAGAAGGGATCCATTTAGTATTATAAATAAGGGCAATCACAAATTGATGCTTGGTCCTGGACAAACCTTAAAGTGATCCATTTGTGTGGAGGATTTACTGTAGTGTGTTATTGATGTGAGAGACAAATTCAGTCAAAATCATCACTTTCTGAAACACCTTTTGTTTTTAGGGGAAAATGGTGCCTTGGATTGGGCTACAATTTGTAATTCTGAAAACTTTAAAAATAAACTTCCCTGACAGAGAGAGGCAAAGGCATAACCCACTAGCCTTTACTTTGGAGTACAGGAGTCCCTGTAGGAAGGAACGAAGGATCTCTCTCATTATTTTTCTACATAACCCTGAAGGAAAACAATGACACTCAAAACCAAAGGGGCAAATTTTACCCTTTCTTCACAGTTCACCCAGCGACAGAGCATTACTGAGCCGTTCAGCCATAAGGCAATACCTGGTTACTTGGGAAGTGTGGAGAGGATGCAAAGTGCCACCTCCTCTTCAGTGGTAGAAGTGAATATTCTTCATTCATGACAGCTGGTGGGCAGTCAGGATGCAGTCAGACAGCCTTGTGTTTGAATCCTCTTTGAGTGTTTATCTCTCAGATATAACATACATCAATCTTACCTTTCCAAGATTTCTTTTTTATCAGCGTACTACTTCTTCATGAAATAGTTATTTTATTTTATACAAGATGAATGAACTGTGTTGAAGAGACAAGCAAACAAATCAGATACTGATTTTTGCTTTGACCCATTGCCTCAGAAAAAAGGCTTCCTATTGTCATGATGTAAAAATGTGCTAATGTCAAATTCATGTCTCTACATTCAATTTTTATTTAGCACTAGAAAAATCAAAAGGACACCTTAAAATTCCTAGAACTGTGTTAATAATTGAAAGAAAACATTCAGCTTCTGCTCCAAGAAGTGTTCCTTGAGCAGTGCACTGGTCTGAGGATATGGGCTGGAATATATAAATTTAACCCTTAAAAGAACAGAGTTTAAAATGCTAGAGATAATTGTTTTACAAACATTGTCTTGAGCTGTTCTTTTAATCCCCATACAACTGAAATAAAACTGTGTGTATCCATGCAAATAATATTCCTTGTCCCCTCCCCACCCACTTGCCCTCCAAAAGGTTATAATCTGCCCTTACCCCAAAAAAATCAGGATGGATGTCAAAGGAGATAATACAGGTTATACTCAGGAAAGAAAGAATGAGTGAGTAATCACCTCATGGACATATATTAGTCTACCAACCCTGGTGTGTTTTGGAAGTAGATTTCCAACAAACTTTTACTACATAGGCCACTTCCCACTCACCTTCTAGTGACATTTACTGGCTTCCAATCAACCCCTTTTCCTGTAAACATGTCAGCTGCAGTTGCTTTTTATTGGTGTCATAGTTTAACCCCAGCCAGAAGTCCCACACAGCCGCTGGCTCACTCCCTGTGAGAGCGTGAAATGTTAAAGATTAATGACTCAAACAATCGCCCATTTGCAAAAGCAGCAGGTGCTTTGCTGAGGCTGAGTTTGCACACACACCCCCCCAGCTGAAGGGGAGCAGGAGGGTTTCTGGACATGGTGAAACCTCTGATCTGCATGAGAACAACCCTGGTGCAGAGGGGGCGCACACCCACCACCGGAGGTTGACTACAACAAATTTTTAACAAAGCTTGTTGCTTTGTTAGCAACAAGCTGAGTTTTGAGACAGATAAGGGAAGAGGCCAATAAGAAGATCTTGCAAGGTGGGATAATGCATTTTGTTATGCCAGTGGCTTCCTTAACACCACTGGTTCAGGTGTAAAAGTCCCCTCAGAGAAGGTACTGGGATACTTGCACATTGGCCTAAAGTTATTCATCCTTTCTGATGGGGCATAACTGGCTCAGTTACACTGACATGAGAGACAGCTGTCATGTGTTAGATCTCATAAACCATCAAAGACCCCTGAAGCATCCCCAGACTCATTTCTGGGCCTCCCACCAGAGGATTGCACATGATCCACAGTGTTATATCAATGTAAAATTACTCCCCAACAAGGGGAGGTGCCTCAGCCTTCCCACCTGGCCCTGGGTTTCATTGACCCACTGAAATTTGTGTTGTGCAGGCTTCTCCCACTCCCAGTGGATCAAGACTGGACAACATTTCAAACAACAGACACCAAAATTGCAACAATCCAGTCTCATCGCAGGATTGATCCATGGGTGGTGATATCTTTCTACTCTTATCCTTTCTTTCTCTTTCTTTCTTTTCCTTGCACAATTTTTAAGTGTTATTTTTATGTTTTTATATGGCTATATTTCTACAGATAATAACCAAGCTGACTACATATTTCCTTTCCATTGCAACCAAATTGTTCTGAAATAAATCTGCCATATATATTTACAAACACTGGTCATTTAGTGTTGTTTCACTCTAATCTGCCTCAAAGGATCTACTATTAACAGGAACCTCAGTAAATGCACCTTCAGGGGCAGGTCGTAATACTCCCCAGCCAGCAGGACCAGGAAGTGAACTGGAAGGGTAAAAGTTTAAAAACTCATGGGTTGAGATAAAGACAATTTAATAGGGAAAGCAAAAGCCACACATGCAAACAAAGCAAAACAAGGAACTCATTCACTGCTTCCATGGGCAGGCAGGTGTTCAGCCATCCCTGGGAGAGCAGGGCCCCTCCATGAGTAACAGTGACCTGGGAAGACAAATGCCATCACTCCAAAAGTCCCCTCCTTCCTCCTTCTTCCTCTCACTTTGCATGCTGAACATGTTGTCACATGGTCTGTGCCAAGACTGGAAAGGTTGATGCCTCAAGACATTTTGGGATGACTGTGGGGTGTGGCAGGGGTCCAGGTCAGGCCTTACTCTGCCAAGGTAGTGAACTTCCCCCCTGCCAACACCCCTGGAGCTTGTACCCCAGCCTGTAAGAGCTGTCAGTCATTGGCACACCAGAGGCAGTGCTAACCCCATTCCTGCATGGCCGAGTGACCAGAAGTCCCACCTAGGGGGTGGGCCCACAGAGGCACAGATAGCTATATGTGTGTGTTTCTGTGTCTTTTCTGTCTCTCTCCTTCTTTCTTTCTTCATCTAATTCTCTTTTCTTGGAACATTTTGGTTAACTTAATATCAAACAGGTTTAAAGTTTGCTAAGTTGAATGGGCCAAATTAATAATGTGAGAAGTGTTTTGTGTTGATTGGATGTTGTACTAAATCTTTTGCCAAAGTTCCTTGATTTTCTATATTTTGCCAGTAAATTAATTTTGACCTCTTGAGAATATGTGGTCAGTATTTCTTTTGTCCATTTCACCACGAATACAAGGACGTTGGTAAACCCCTTACATTTAAATGCTGGGGCCTTACAGTCTGGAATATCCCTTTGGTTAGTTGAGGTGCCTGTCCTGGCTGTGTCACTCCCAGCTGCCTTTGCCAACAGGGCAGTACAAAAAGCAGAAAAGTCATTAGCTCTGTAAACACTACTCAGCAATAGCAAAAATATCTCTATGCTATCGACCCTGTGCTCAGCACAGATCCAAAACATAGCCCCAGACCAGCCACTGTGAACAAAATTAACTCTACCCCAGCCAGAACTAACACACCTGGCAAAAGAGACAACAGTTATGTAACTACAAGCTAAACTTTTAATGGGATGGAAATTTTTTCAAACATTAGAAATGCAAACAAGACCCGGCCAATTTGGTCTTTCCTTGTTAATTAATCCCCTTTAATGTGATCCCATGTTTGGTTTTGGTACTGCCAGAAATTTTCCTCACCTTTGCTTATCTGGAGTTTCAAAACAGCTCTGGACCAGTCAACTCCAGATGTCGATAGGGAACACCTTCTTTTCACCATCACAATCTCCAGGGATTAGGTAAGTAACAAACAGAGTCATTAGAAGCATTATGTAATTCCATATACCAGCTACAGGTCTATGGATTAATGAATATTATATTAAAACACTCTTGGCAGACTGTGTGAGCGGAACTGCATTGGAGGCTGTAACAGAGATCTAATTTGCTTTTTTAAACTTACTTTTGTATTTTTGTATTGTTGTTGTTTTTATCCCAAAAGATTTAATTTATAAGAAGCTGAAAACCTGTTATAAATGTTGGAAACCCAAACCAGCTGCTTTCAGGAAAATTTCTTTCAGATTTTCCTTGCAGAGTTGCCATTACTTTGATGTTAGACAGGGACTTGAAACCTGGGATAGAGTGACCCATATAGGAAGAAAGAAAATAGGGACACGACACTACATTTTTGCTAGAAAAACTGGGACATATGGTCACCTCATTTGTTACCAAAAAGAATATCTTCAGAGAATGCAATCTCTAGGTACAGGGATTTGATGATTTCTTAACAGTAAGAGGAAAACAGAGAGTCTGTTAGTTAAAAGTTAATCAAAATTCCTTTTGTAGGTTGGAATCTTGAATTTTTAAACAAGAAATAGTTTTTACTTATTAAATTTACACTAAAGAGATTCCTAGGTCTAAAACTGAAAGCCCATTCGTGTAATTAATATCATAATAAATCCAGATATACTGAGCCCCATCCAACATTAACATGATGTGCATCCCAGCTACATACCTTCTTCAAACCTGTTAAAAAACCTCCATAAGAGGTTTGTTTTATAGTCTGCTGAAATGGAGTGTTTTATAGGCAGAGAGAAAATCCTTTGCATGAGCCATACATAGTAAGGCAGAGATACATTAATGATGAGAACAGGAAACATAACCATGTAAACTCTGAAGGAGAATGTCGTTATAATCAAATATATAAGCGAACAAGGTTCTCAAGTACTGCAAAAGCTTGAAAGATAAAGCTGGAATCTGAACTCTTTCTAGTCATTGAGGTACAGAAAGAGGGAATTCTTTTACATTCTTAAAACTGGAAGATTTTGAAATGAGTATTTAGAGAAAGCAATTTGTCATTTAAACCATGTTGTTTCGAACCGGTTTTATTACCTGTGGGAAAGATTCCATGTTTAGATAATTTAAAGCATTTTCACTGTAACATCGGAAGAAATGTAATCTCTGATCCTTGCATCATCAAACACTTTACTCCCAGGGGATGGTTCTCAAAGTATTGTTTCACAGGTTCATCACTACATAGCACAACTGGGTAATGAGCTCCATTGTGTTTGGTCTGAGGCTCAAACTTTATTCCTTCCAAGGTTCTGTCTTAGTATGGTCACCTCAGATTCAGTCAACAATAAATGTTACTGAACTTCTTGAATGGCCCCGCCTTACTGTTTCTTGACAGGTTTGTAGCTCCAGGGACACCAACACCAGTTTGCAGCTTGTCAATGAAACATGATGCCTTGATACCTTGCCATGATATCTTGCCTCCATTGTCAATGTCCACGTTCCCTGTTGTACTGCAGCAAATACACCCAGAGGATCTCCCTTTGTCATCTTAGCAGTTCCTAGCATTAATTTCCCCTTTCCTTCATCCTGTTTGTAGTACTCAAACCAACATCCAACTCATCCTTTGCAGTCTCCAGCCATTTCTGTATTTCCTTTGCATGTGTAAGGTACATCAGTGAACCGTGCCTACAGAAGGCACTGAAGAACATTTTCAGCAGCATGCTGTCTCCAAGTCTTGAGTTCTCAGCAAGGATTTGCATTTTGTTAGTGTACAATTAGATACAGTCAAGACAGCATTGGTTTCAGGTGATAGCTTCATTCTTTGATTAAGTGTGATAGATCACATAGTTTTGCTAACTGGCTTCAAAGCCTCTTTTTTGTTTTGTTTCCAGATGTTTCTTCAGGGCTCTGCTAGTGCATGGCGTATGCTGTTCATGGTTTGGCTGCTCTGTCTTCTCCTGCTGATGCTAAATCAGTTTGTGATCAGTTTGTTATATATGTTCTTTTTTCATATTTGTACTCGTTGTGTTACTAATGTTCTGGGCCATGGGAATGAAAGTCAATAACCAAGCTTACCAAAATGGCCCTTTGAAGGAACCTTAATTTTATTAGCTCAGGAGGAGTATGGAATTTGAGCCATGCTGAGATAACATCACAGTAGGTCACACCCAAGGGCTGACATTATCTCTCAGGAACACATACTCCTGGGGTGTCTTATTAATTATAGTTAATTGCATGGAAATTAATGAGCTTTTTCAGTGACTACTGGGCTACTCTACAGCTGCAAGACAGACTATATTAACTTTGATTTTTTATGTTTCTTGGTCTTTGAACAGTTAAATGCTTTCACTTTATCTTAATTCACTCTCTGCTCTTCTAGTGTATAACTAATTTAATATTTTTTATTGTTTCCCAACACCATTACTATGTGCTTTCAGTGAGAAATTTTCTCTACTTTTTTTATCGTGTTTATCATCTATGCCTAAGAAAGGAAATTTGCCTCATTTTCCTTAAAATTCCCCTTGATTGGAGAAAGGTTTAAAAGTAATTTGCAAAAATAAATGTCTAAGGGACATAATGCATGGATCTGTTAGTCTCCAGTTCTTATTTAGACGACATCTAGAGAGCCAAGCTGTCCATAATAAAAAACTGAAACAGGTTGATGATGTTGCTGAAAACTAATTTCAAAATTCTGCTTAAACAGCTGTATTAAAAACCTAATACCTTCCCAAAACTAAAGCACTAATGTTAGAGAACATGAGCTATTTCAATACCAGAAGTGAAAAACCCAAACAGGAACCTGTATTTCTGAAGGAATTTGTTAGCTTGGGGACACATATTTTGGGTTTCCATTTGACTTGACAGATCTCGGTCCCTTTTGGATATTTCCCTACTCTGTATGATAAACTCATGTACTCCATATTCATAGACCTGTAATACTTACTAAACAAATTTAACATTCAAGGCATTTCTATTTTTGATAACCTTTTTGTCAAATATAGAGTGTGGCTGATTTTATGGAGTAACTGTAAGAAGCTGAAAGACATGATGAATGAATTGAGAAAAACTTGCACTGAAGGAATAAGGATGATGCTGTGCTATCACTGCTGAGTGTTATTCATTATACACTATAAGCACTGCTGCAGAATATTTAGTGGTGAACACTTACAAAGCTCAGTATATCTTAAAAGCCCAGAAGAATTAATTAGGCCTTAAATAACCCCTGTTAATTTTTAGCACATACTAGTCATCTTTCCACTGACAAGATTTTACAAAAATACCCTTTTCTCAAGCCTTCCAAATATTTCCAACATCATAATGAACCCTATTTCTAAAATCAGTATCTTTTCATGGAAAACACAATGTTGAACACTTGAAGGATATCATGCAGCCTATATTCCTGTAAAATTTATTCTTTGTAATAATATGGTCTTAAAGTTATGACTCATAAAAACATCATTTTATTGAAAATATAAAAAGTAAAAAGTTTTAAATGAGCGTACAAAAACAAACTTAAGACATTAAGTACTTATTCATTACTATATAAAATTAGATTTTTTTTCCAAAACAATTACAGGCTTGATGTAGAAGAAGGAAAGAAAAGAACATATTAAATAGAAAAAGTTATAACAAAGTTCATTTTACTTTTGAATTAATGTTGGTGATTCCAAGTACAGCTGTATTTGATGACATGTTTAACTTTTTCAGTTTAAACAACATAAAAATATCAAAAGCAAAAATTTGCATAAAACTTTCAGTTTATCACTCATTCACTTCAAAATGGCTGTTTCAAACTCATCTCTGCAGTTGTTTAAGACATAAAGTAAGGAAGTACCTACAGGAAGTAGACCTTTTGACAGCACTAACCTAGGAGACAAAGGCCCTAAAACAGTCCAACAGCTGCAAGATGAATTTTGACAAAAACAAGTCTGGCACGCTTTCTTAGGAGTGAAAACATTTAGCTGCTGCAGAAAGTTACTAAAAGATAGAGCAGATTCTCTGGTCTGTAGGCCTGTAAATCAGTATAAATTATCTCTTTAAAGGACTCCTGTAGTCAAAACAGTTGCTGAATACATGGACAAATTTTAAAGCTCTACCCCATGTTAACTACAAAGGTAACATAACAGTCCCTTCTGGGCTTAGAAACTATTAATTTGTGCATCTTGACCTACTGCAGAGGAAATTTTTATTAAATAAAACTTTTCTTTGTTAATTTTTAATATTTCATTAGAACTTCATCATTCTAGGCCACTAGTTACTGGTGAGCTGGTGACTGATAAATTACTTCCTGCAGACTAAATTAGCTGTGGCACACACTTTTGGAAGTCAATAAATTTACCATGGGTCTAAAACTTCTCATCAAAGACTTCTTTCACAGACCAGCACCATGTCTAACTTTGTCGTGCTGGTCTAGAACAGATGAACTTGACTTCTCTTATCCAAGAACCTAAATGATGTGTAAGAATGTATTTCTGTAGCCATTGAAGTTGGAACTAGAGGATCTTGAAGGTCCCTTACAACCCAGTCCTGGGGGGTGCGTGGGGGACAGAGCTACCTCAGCAGAGCAAGGCCTGACCCACCCCCTAGCACACATGCCAAGATCCCAAGATGTCTCAAAACAGACTCCCTTTTCTGGCACTGTTTGCATCATTACAGGACTTTTAGAATAAAAGATACAATTGGAAAAATATTTTTAGATACTCAAAGAATTGCAGAATGGTTTGGGCTGGAAGGGACCTTGGAGATCATCTACTTCTAAATCCCATGTCATGGGCGGGAGCACCTATTGCTAGAGAAGTTTGCTCAGGGCCCCATCCAGCCTGGCCTTGAACACTCCCAAGAATGGAGCATCCACAGCTTCTCTGGGCAGCCTGTTGGAGTGCCTCACAACCCAAGAAGTCCACACCTTTGTTACGTTGAAGACCCCAAAACTGAATGCAGCGCTGCAGGTGGGTCTCTAGAGCAGAGCAGAGGGGCAGAATCCCCTCCCTCATCCTGCTGCCCACTCTGCTTTTGGTGCAGCCCAGAACACACTTGGCTTTTTGGGCTGCTAGTGCACATTGCTGGCTCATGTCCAGCCTTCCATCCACCAGCACCCCAAGTAATATGAAAGAGAAATCCTTTCTTCACAAGTAATTTTCATGTATTACTGATCCCATTGGTACGTGATAGAAAGACCTCTTTATGGACAAGTAGCTCTTACAGGAGATGGTATTTACAACTGCCTATTGACAACATACAGTGTTCTATAATGACAATGCTAGAATTGGCTTTTCCTTCCTTAAACCATCATTGTATTGAACCATGTAACCAGAAAATCACAATGCAGTGATCTTTCTGTATGCTAATCCTTCTGTGGGAGCTTAATGACTTGTCTGCTCATCTTGGAGATAATAAACTCCACAATAGAAGCAATAGCTGTCTTGGAGACTTTGCATAAATCATTATTGGTAAAAGTGAAAGAAAACCTATATACAGAAAGTAAGCAGTGAGATTGCTCACATTTTTAGTATTAAATCTAATTGGCTTTAAAGCATCTGTAATCCACTGAATAAACAGACAAAAAGCAAAAATTGCAAATATTATCCCAAGGTACAATCAATAAGATCCCCTACATAGTCAGTAAAATCATTGAATATCTCAGAATGATTGACCTTCATAAGCAAAACCATACTATGTACTTGTAAATACCAGCATGTTGTTCAAGGACCAGAGATAATACAACGCATGGTAGAAAGATACAGAGTTTAACAGTTCAATAACTGAAAACTGAGGTACCTTTTTAACTTTATCTAATAGAAAAACATGGGAAATCTGAGCCTTTTTAAGTAGGAGACTTGAACACCATGGGTTATAGGTTTGTGATTCACAAACTGTCTGCAGAAAAAGTGCTGAGGGTATTTCCCAGAGAAAACATTTCTGTAATTAATAGAGCAAATGCAGCAGAAAGAGCACTGTATTCTCTCTGTTAGTAGGAACTCACAGCCTGTAGAGACATTTACTCTGGTTTGTATGATTTGTGAGTTCTTGAGCACTGATTCACCCTGAATTTGAACAGCAGGAAAAATAAAATTTGCCTGAAACTTTATTTTCAAGCACAAGAATGAGAAAAACAGAGTGAAGAGTGAAGGGGTCTACTGTTTTTCTTGTTCTACTGGCTGATTTAATTTTGCATTCCCCAAACTTAAAGAAGATATCCCAATTTTGGTCTTACGTACCTTTATTCTTTAAAAGGGGAGAGGAAAGTGTCCATCAAACTGTGCAGAGGGATAGTAATACACATGTGTTTAGATAGGGTCTTCCTTTAGCCTTTGCTTCCCTTGTGCTCTCTGTTATTATCTTGTTGGAATTTATTTTAAATTTGAATACAAGCCCTTCAGGATCTGGTCTGTATCTTTAGTAGTGGTTACACAGAGCTAAGGCTTTAAACAGAAGAGGAACAAAGAGAAAAAGCGAGCAGGAATAGAAAGAGCCAGGGCTGAAAAAAACCTAAAATGGGCTCTTTTGGTACTCTTCTAGTTAGTGCTTTGGGGAACTAAACAGCAAGTTTGATTTGTATTGGCATATTTGCAACACTTACATCCTTTATCAAGGACATCAAGATGTCAAAGAAGATAGATGGAAGAAATATTAATACAATTCTAAATTATGCAGTGAATTTACTTTGGATTCCTTTGCAAAACAGCCTCTTTTCCTAACAATTCCCATTCTTCTCTTGTGTGAAAATAATTAGGAAATAATTTTTTTGCAGGTGCTGTAGGTGATTTGCTTCACTTCATATAAATGTGTAACTTATATGTTGTTTCTTTTTAATAGCTTGAGTAAAATTACTTTTTATTAGAAATGGTGATCTAATCTTAAACAGTCACTTCACAAATGATGTAAAAAGAGCTGCTGAAGCTGAAGCATGGATGGCTGACTGCTTTAGGCTATGTGAGAGGGCAGCAGGGAGAGCCAGACCTGGGTTAGCCCTTCAGGTGGGCAGATAATCCTCTCCACATCTTTAAGCACCTACTCTGCTTTGAGCCACTAGTGGGCCATAAGCAAGCCATTCTTCCCAGCTGAAGTTTCCCCAAGTAGTCAGGGGTTTAGTATGTTATACATAGTGCACTAACACAGTGTACTTCCTTATTCTGAGGAGTACTAAATATGCTGCAGGAAACAAAAATGCATCTATCTCCAAATGCATAATGTGTATCCTGACATCAACACCAGAAGTTTTCTCTTTCCTAACAGCTGTGCATGAAGCTCAATAGGTTCAGTGTCAGAAGAGAAATCCTTTAGTGATGGGTATTTCTAAAAGGTAATTTTTTAATTGGAATTCAATTTTGATATAATTAATTAATCAACTTTTTTTTGTCCTCACAATATATCTGCAAAGTTATGTTACACATAGACTGAACAAATTCCTAAGTGTACAAAGCACTTAGTTTTCTCTTGAGTGAGTTGTAATGAGTTGTAATGCACTCACTGACTATTTCTGGAGAGCATGCCTAAGAAGTTATACATCACACTGGACAATCTGTACTTCCTTTGAGTTTATTAAAGGCTATTTTACGCTGTGAGTAATGGCTACAAATGTTTGTTGCCTAACTAATTGCAGTGTGCAATGAGTAATTTAAAGGCTGAATACTTCCTGTGGATACTCACTCCACACTTCTTTTTGGCATCCATTTTACATTCATGTGTTCGTAATATCCAAAGGCAAAATTTATATCCAAAGAATTTGGTTTCCCAAAATGCCTTTGATTTATTTTCCTCATTTATATTGCCATTTCGTTTGAAGTGTGCCAGGCCGTTATGGAAGTGCTGTGGAGGAAATAAGGTCTCTATAAAATGCACAATCAAAAGCATCTATCCTGCAAGCTGCTCCTCATAGAGGACCTTTGTCCCTGACTGGAACTCTCTTGAAACACATCCCAGGAATAAGGAACCATATCTGTAGGGTCTTTCTTTTTCATTTCTTTTTCTTTTTTAATGAAGAAGGCTGAGGAAACAGGGAATATAAATAGGAAAGATTTTGTAATTCAGTTATCCTCTGCAGTTCATTCCTAAATCATGAAATGTGAGACAGATGATAAATACCTTAAAAGATCTGATAAATGCATAAAAATGCAACTACCTAATTCCAATTATTACAATTACCAGAGAAAGTGTGTATTTAAAAATAAGTTATCTGTGGTGCAAAATGAAGCAGCCAGACGTAATCAATCACACAGTCTTGAGTCTGCTCCACCTCTGGGCACTCACAGGGCTGAGAGTCAGTTCTCTGCATAAAGCTTTGCATGTCATAGCATGTGGGTAAGGTCTCCATCAAGGACACTTTGCAACCATAAATTTGGCATTCTTAAACACTACTAGGACTTGACTTCTATTTAAAAATGGCAGCTTTTTAACTTTAAAAGACTTTTTAAAATTCTCATTAGGTACAATTTCAATGTTTTTCCCACAGCTCCTTAACCATTGCGACACAGGTGTAAAGCATGGGGACATTATACTGCTGTTAAGTCAATCAGCTGCCATGGAAAGTGACTTGTAGCACATGGTGTCACTTAGCAAAATTTCCTGTGCATTCTGCTCATTCTTCAGCATTTTAAGTAGCACACTCATTATTTTACCTACTGTTATATTGGTAATAGATTGGGTTTAAACCTTTAAAATATTGACGATCAAAAAGCGCCTTCGCAAAATGCTAAATTTTGCCTTAAAGAAGTAGTGATGAAAAAAATGGATGTTGATACTTGGGCTAAAAACGAATGGAATTTTAAGAGACAAGGAAAAGGTGATTCCACAGCTTGACAGCTGTTTATTGCTGTATTCCAAGTACTTCCTACAAACAACACAGGGGATGGCTTTTTTAGGAAAGCTTCTTTTTGTTAGAAAAAATATTTTATAATAAAAATGTTGAAAGATATAGGTATGAGTTACTACTGCCTTTAAAATGTACTGGACCTTATAACCCAAGGAACACTCTTCTCAATATAGAAGGTTTGTGATAACCTTAATAAGAAGTCACATAAGGATTTTTAAAAATCTAGGCAATAAATGTTCCTTAGCTATCTGAAAATACTTAACCTTTAGTTTTGTGTTTTACAACAAATTCACAGCATCTGTCTACCAACACATGAATTCTAGGAACTTACTGATTTATACAATAATAGAAAACCTGTTGGGTATATTTGCAGCTACATAATTCAGGGTTTTCTCTAGCTGCTTTTCTCTAAGCCTCATTTTTTTCCAAAATGTAAAGTTATATAACCTTCCTCTACAGATCCCTTTAATGGGGACCTGTCTGGGTGACAATGTTCTACTTTCCCCATGCAAATTTTAGTTTCCTACTTTTTAGTGCACATCATCCTCTCCTTTACTCAGCTGCACCAAATAGTCCTCTCACCACACTGCTGGAGGAAGAAGACCACAGCCATGTTTCAGCTTCCATTTTTGTTTTACGTTAAAATAAGATGATAAATATTTCTTTTGAGAAGTGCCTTGGCCTTTTTTCTCCTGGAAAATTTTGATTACTACAAGACCTCAGATGGGAGTTACTCAAGATTTTCAAGTTAATGGCTAAAAAGAAAAAGGTGAATTCACTCTGACTATTGGTCACAAAGGGCTGCTCCACCATTGCACTCAGTAATTCAGGGGCACCTTGCAACAGGTAATATACAGAGCAACTGTTGTTTCATAAATTCAGAGTAGACACATTTTCAGCACTATAAACTGCATTTATCTGCATTTATTTTTGTACTAATAATTACTGAGAAGGATTATGGAAATGTGTGTAAGTGGAATGTTTTATTGTCTTGGGCCGTATTAGATCAATTTCAGAAACAATCTGTGAAAGATTTAGCATCTAAACTTACAGAGCCTTCTTGTTTCCAAGATGTAATCAGTGTCTCTTCAAGACCTTTTGAGAGAGCCAAAACGCATTGCTGAATCTGGACCAGAGAGGCCTGGGGGCTAAGATGTTTTATGGCATTGTTCAGAGTCCTTCAGCCAGGACAGGAAAGTGGTGGTGGCAGCTAAGGCTATATTCATTACCAGTCTAGGTAGTTATATTTTCAAGGACTTCAGGTTGCAGTGCTTAGCAATTATTCTCTAAAACTTTACGAATTACAGTAAAGGAAGAGTAAGTTGTTCTCTTCCAAAAATAAGCTGAAAAGAGGTCTTAAAATGTACACTGGATGCTCTTTTCCACTCAGTTCTACTAAAAAGGTTTGCATTTAAGTTTCACACATTCAATTTAACATCCAAAATGCCAACATACCAGCCTGAAAGCTTCAGCTCAAACCAATTAATTTTGGTTTTTTGATTACTGAATTTAATTTTTTTCTAATGCCAAAGAATATCTATGTATGATTATTCAGAAATCTAAAAGAAAGCGTAAGTTACAGCAAGACTGAATTAGGTACACATTTTCAAAGATGAGCTTAAAACATAAGATTAATGGCTGTAAAAATCTCTTAAATTGTCCTTTGCATTTCTATATAGATCCCATTATTCCTAGAAAATTTTTCAGGACATTTCAGTTTTTGTCAGAACTAACACAACCTCTCTTATCTATGAAGCTGGGATTCCCAGCTGTTGGATAGAGGATGTGCTTTTCTTATAACTCTCATCTGGTACTAAATGATAAGAAGAACAACAACACTCCATTTTAAAACTAGCTGTTGCAAAGAAAAGCTCCTATTGTTACAAAGGATGCTGCCAGTTTTTAATATTAATCTCTAAGAATCTAATAATCTAATGAAATCTTTTGCATCATGGTTTATTTTGTACGCTGTCGCTTGCAGTACATTGCCAGTAACATGAAAAAAGGGTTTATTTTTCACAATTTAGGCATCTTGTAGCATGGGAATATTCAGCCCATGCAAATGAATTACTTTAAACAATGAGAAATACTGCACCTTCTGCAAATGAATTGGTTCAAACAATAAGAAATACATTGATTCTTGAATGAATCAATTTGCAGAGTACTGCAAATTCTCAAGCACTTGTATTTTTAATGAGTCTCACGCTGTTTTTATAGGAATCTCTACAAGATGAAGCAAACCAATCCTCATGGCATTCTTTACCTTTTTTCTCACCTTTTAATAGATACCCAGTACTCATTGTCAACTAAAATCACAGATGACAGAAATCCAGTCTGTCATCTCTAAAGATGTCTGAGAAATGTGCTGGGTTTGGTAAATGCAGGCACTCACAGAAATCTGTTGAATCTAATGCTGACTTGCTGCCTGTAGCTCTGTCTTCTCTGCATAAACAGTCCATAGTTCTCACAATTCGAACTTCCACCTCCGTTTTAAAATATTTCTTCCTCATATCTAATCTGAATCTACCCTCTTAGTTTAAAACCATTATGCCTTGTCCTATCACTACTGGTCCTTATTAAAGAGCCTGACTCCATCTTTCATACAGGCCACATTTCCTTGGGTTTATTCCAAAAAGGCAGTTCCTGGATCCTGTTATTCAGCAGTTAATGATGTCTGACTGAGGATCACATACTCATAGTTTTGCTGCTTCTTTTATAGACCAAGACCCTTAAAAATGTTATTGCTTCTCTCCATTGGATCTCAGTGCTGCTCAGTGCAAAGCTAGCTTCTATTTGTATTCATCAACTAGCAAGTCATCACCAGCCACTTCAAGTACAGGCCTTGATTTTGGAAAAAATTAAGTCCTATCTTAATCTTATCTGATGGAGTAAAATTTTACACATAAGTCATGTATATTGCCAGAAAAAAAAATTCCCTGTACCTCAAAATATATAAATATCTTAAGGATTTCTATAGAAATGAATGTGTGTATGTGTTTGAATACAATATGTAAGTGAACATGGTAAGATGGATGTGCATTTAAAACTTTTCAAAGCCTGTAGTTTCATTTCTAATAAAGAAAGATGAGATTTTAAATGTTCCCAAGGATGAAGAGTCTGGACAACCTATTTCAGTGTCTGATAGCCATCACAGTAATTTTTTTTTTAAGTATTTGGTGGCTGTTGGCCACCTTTGCCACAAGAACACCTTGCTGGCTCAAGTTTATGGAGCTTTGTTTCGTTGGGTGGTTTTGTTGGTTTTTGTTTGTTTTTTGTTTTTGTCCTTTTCTTTAATATATCCATGAGAATACTTGCAAAATCTGGAAAAAGTTTATCTGTAAAAACCATTCACTAGCATCAGCTTCTCTACAAAAGAAGCTGCAAGGTCTCAGGTTGTGTTTTTCTTTAGATAGTGATAAACTGTCCTACTGACAAACTGACGCACTTGAACATTCATGCTCAGTATTTGCACAGGGAACATTCCTCATCCTTGGTGAAGTGTTTGGGTCACAGTGCTCATGCTTGGGTCCCAGTAGTAGTTTTCTAAGACTATCCTCATAGGTTGTTTAGGAGGTTACCATCCTGGCTTAAGCTCTTCACTTGGGTCTGCTCTCCTTGACATCAGGATCAGGTGCTACGCTTCAGTTGATGTTGATAGATAATTTGCAAATTGTGTTGTCAACGCAACATTTTATCTGCTCCAAATAGCTCATAAACAAACCTTTGATTAATTCTTCCAGTCTGTGTCTTCTGGACAGGATTTACAGCATTCTACTTATTTGGATGAAAAATAGAGAGAGACAAGTTGTCACCACTGAGATAGAGAGTATTTTTTCCGTTCACTTTGTAGCTTAAGGATCATTTTATCATGACTTTACTGTATGAAAATGGCAGAAAATTTAAATTTGTGACTGATGATACAGAAGCTGTAAAACTTGATGAAATCAGGAGTGTTCATACCAAATTACCACAAGCTATTACACATTTTAGGCCAGGAGCATCCAGTTCACAATGCAATAGAAACTTGGAAGCATGATCAATGCATAGGATGATGTTAGCCAATGACATTTGAAAGAGCTGTTTATTTATAGCCTCAGCTGAACATTGCAACACAGCTGGACAAAAAAATGAGTAATTTCAAAGACAAATAATTCAGAAGGAGATCTGTTGGGGGTGGGGGCACTTAGTTTACAGTGTCCAGACATTTAATAGCATTAAAACAAAGAATCTGAAGGAATAAGGCTTACTTTACTGACCTTGTCTTTTGTTATAACATTAAATTTAACTCACAGCTCGGAAGATCGCATTAGTTTGGCTTTGAAACATTTTTCATTTATGTGTGCCTTTGAATCAGCACACTCTCTCTGTTGATTTAGTCCAGTCAAGATGTATGTATAGTTCTGAAGCACTGTTTATGTAAGGCTCTTATATCACCCTGAAGCACAGCTACCATCCAACAACTTGGGCTTAAAAATTAGAAACTGAATGTCACTGGAATAAAATTGAATTCCTTTCAAAATTGTTATGATAAAATGTATACGAGCAGTTTGTGGCTGATACGAAAAGATTAAAGCAAATAGCTATCTATTAATTTCAGGAGTATCAGAAATGTAAATAAGAACCTGAAACACCAATTCCTTCTTGAATGCTAGCTAGTTTCTGCCACCCAAAACTCTGTTGGATAAAATACCCTTTTGCAATCTGCATTTCTGAGTTTGCATATTTGCAACTTTAAAGCCAACTTTGCTCTGCTTTTTTTCTTTTTGTTTATTTTTTTTATACTGAACCTTCTGTGTTTAACAAAAAAATATTTTTTTAATTCTTATTTTGGCACATGCATTAAAGCTCATAATGTAAAGTGAAAAGTCTGTTCCTGAGGAAGGACAACGATAGATTGATGTTTGTAGATAGTTTGTATATAACACCCAGGGTAATACTAATCCAAATATAGAAAGTAATTACCCTGACCTTGGTATCTGTCATCATTATCTTGCTTATAGCACAAATGTTTTGCTAAGAATGTCATCAAAACCATAGTTTTAGATCTATTTCCAGTAGGAAACTCCTTCTAATCATTTCTCTCCAAATATTGTGGTTCTAAAGATACGAAAGTATCAGTGTATCTAATTGCCATAATTGTTCCAAGAAAGAATTATGATAAACCTCCTTCATAGACTTCATTCCAATGGCTTTTATGTACTACTTGCAGTGCCAAAGCATTTCAAAACACTGTTCTGTAGGAGATTATCTTGTACCTGGGGAAAAAGAAAGGGGAACAAAAAGAATGATTTTAGGGAGTTAAAATACCTGAAGTGCACTTGATTCTTTCATAGAAAAATATGTCAGAAATTGACAAAACACCCTAATGTTTCTCATCTTGTAGGAACCATTTCTGGTATACAGGGTACATACCAGCAGCATGGCTAAATGTAACACTAGCCCCTGAGAAGCAAGAGGATCGTACACCCTCACAGAGAGAGCAATACACAGTGATTCTCAGTCTTCTGAGAACAGCAGTGGACTATTGGGCTTATTTCAAGATTATGAAAGCCTCATAATCTATGATTGTTGCAAGCAGAAGTGATTTATTGGAGTGCTCTCACATATGTGAGATAAAACTATAACTTGCTGGCAGCTATTATTTTTAAAGGAGGGTATTAAGGGAAGGGCCAACAGCTTGCTTGCTTTGTAGCCTCAGAAAGCAATGTTTGCTGCTCCAAAATATCAGTTTTGATGAATGGTTGTGGTGAAATTATAACTGCTGTTTTACAATGAGATAAACTTTCACCTCTATGAGGAAAATATAGACTACAAGATCTGATTGTAAACAATCAATGCTTTATATTCTTCTTCCCTAACTGAGCAATTTTTGAATTTATGCCAGTCCGACAAATGCATTAATAATCTTTAGCCACTAGGTATTTGTGAAAGAAATTGGAAATTATTTTTAATTTGCTAGTGTGGTGAAGCGATAAGACACTGATTCAAGAATGAGGAAGAAGTGGTAGTATGTGTTTGCTATTTTCATAAGAAAATACAGAAACACACATACAAGTGTGTGTTCTTCTACATATATTCACATTCTCCCATACAAAGCAAGTATAGTGAATAGAGAGAAGAAACCAGTATCAGTTGCTAAATAATAAGGCAGGAAAGTAACTCAAAAGCAGAAGAGTCTCAAATGAGTTATGAAATCCATTTCCTAAGAATCAAAGACATTTTAAGGATTAAATTTATACTTGATATAAAAATTAGTATTATTTTATGTTCTTATTGAGTTTTCTTCAGTTTTTTCATCTGTAAAATATAGTGTAAACCAGACAGCCTATTTGCTCTGTATAATCCATAGGAAGAGATCTGGGAGAGAAATTCATTAAGAAATTAAAGATGATGGTGAGCTGTGTTTTAAAAGCTTTGTCCTGTTCCCCTTCATTTCAATATCAGTGAAAGAATCCCATGCAACAGTATCAAGGAAGTCAGCAATAAAGAAAAGAAAATCAAAATATCTACAGACAACTGCTTGAAGAGGACTCTTGGTTTTGCCAAGAACACGAGAAGCAATGTGTAACACTACTCATCTGAGAGCCACAAAAATTCTTCATGCAGAAAATTTAAAGTGCTTTGAGACGCTTTATTTTAGTGTAAATAAGTCTATAACCTCACATGCATGAGTACTTATTGCCAATTTAAATCCCTCCTATTAAAAAGGCAGGATACCATGTAGTTGTGGAGTATAGGTAATCTGGGGACTGAAGTTAAACAAGGAGGCATATTTGAGCGGTAGGTCCCCAAAGACAGTCTCTTTGAAAGAAAGAGTGGTGAGTAGTGAAACAAATAAAAAAACAAGCAAGAGCCATGAGTGAGGTTTATGCATTGAGTTGTAGTATTTAAATGATCATATATATGAGGCAGGAGAGCTATATAAATGGAAAAATTAATCTGCATTAAAGTAGAATGTGAATGGGCACAAACTCTGTGTGGACACACTCATTGCTTCTTAGGTGTGTGACTGATTTTATCAGTGCCAAGGCTGAGCAGGCTTTCCTATCTTGCTAGTATGAAAACGGGGAAAAATTGTCTCTCCTTTTCCTTTCAGAGTCCTTCAAACTTTTGGTACCTTACAGAGCATATGTTCATTTGATATAAGATCTGTCACAGTTCTCCCACACACAAATATAATGCAGAGTACCTATTTGTTCTTTGATGCTGTGTTCCAAGCATATAGCATATGGAAGTGATTCAGCTGCCTTAACAGAGATATCTAGTATTATCCTGGATTACTGACAATGTCTTTGTGGAGGTGGAAGATATGACCCTGGACTCACAGCAGACTTTTCTAGACTGACAGAAACCACCTGAAATGTCATTGTATGCCTTTGTATACCTTTTTTATCAAGGGTGTTCAAGTTGATCTGGATTCACTGTGGGGTTTTTTGTTTGTTTGTTTGTTTGTTTTTAGTTTGATTGTTTGTTTTTTCAGTAATTGAACAAGATTTTGAACCATCTTTTATGTAGATTGATTCTTTTCAGCATTTACCAATGAAATCTGAAAGCTCAATGGCCCCGGCCACATGATAGATATTGAATTAATCTCATTTTTCACAGAGGACACCTTCTTAGATGCAGACAATTAGATATTTAGGATAGCAAAACTCACAAGGCTTCCTCCTCTACTGCACACAGAAGCTTTGAGATTCAGTTTTATGTTATGAGAGAGTAGAGAGGGGGTGGTTGAGGGTCCCAGGCTGCAGGGGCAGGTGGAATTTTTCCTGCCAGTTCAAAAACTGTGTCACCATAAAATACAGAAATGGTCCCAGAAGTAGGATCCTCATCCATACATCAACTCGTCTCAGCAGATCTGCTTCCCCCAGACACAGCTCTCAACCTCAACTTTAGCTCACACAGTGGCTGTGACCCAAGGTGGAGAAAGCAGAACGGGAGAAGCAATTTTGAACAGTGCCTTTATCACATTTTTGTGAATATTCTGATTAATATTTTGTGTCAGAAAAGTCTAGTTCAGCTTTCACATGAATGTGTTGGTTCCAGTGAAGTGTTTTTTGTGAAGTATTTCCTCAGACACTGTTGCTGGTGTGAAGCAATGTGTCCTAGAATAGGCTATTACTTACTAAAGACATCGTTAACTCTTCATCTGTATTAATTACAGGATGAGTTGGAACCTCTGCATTACTATATCTAGGAGAATACCTTACCATGAAGCTAGCAATTCTTCTGATATTGGCCTTTTTAGCTTTTCCCACCTGATGCTGTTCTACTTGATATGATTGATTTAGTTTTCACTGTGAAAAAAGAAATAACTCTAGGCTTGAGTGTACAACACCCAGACAATGGTAAATTACATCAGGAGTACTGGAGAATCACCTCAAACTGAGAAGCTGTATGTATGATTCAGTAGGTTATTCCAGGGCATCTTGATCTTAGACGTTTTGAAAGGTATTTGAAATGTCTTTATTCTATCTGAATGCAGAATTTGACCGTTCTTTTAATTCCCTGGTACATCTCAAATTATTGGTATAAATGAAAATTACTATTTTTCGCACATGTATTAAACCCTTTGGTTTACACCATAGAAGAATTTAGAGTTCTGCATAAAACAAAATAACTATAAGGAAAACAGAAGTTTGAAATCATGCATAATTTGATTAAAAGGTGAAAGCTAACAATTTCTAAAAATTGAAGGTTGACATTGTACATAAACCAAAAGAAAAGAACCCATTTCACTATTAGGTCTAATCAAGCAAATCATTAAACTGTAAAACAAGGTGAAAATTAAATGAAAACTGGAGAGTGACTGAATTACATGTTTTCTAAAGATGCCATCAAATTTTATCTTCAGCCTGATTTGCTATCTGATGTAATTTGATTTTTGTTGTTACTTAGTCTCTTACTGTAAATCTGACTATTCTGTCATTTAATTTCAAAGCTTTTATGACTTCCTAATAAATTATTTTGAAATAATTTAAATCATAGGCAAATTAAATAAAACATTTGCTAGTTCATTCTTTTTTTTTGTGCTGAGATGCTTTGGCTTAATTTTTATCAAAGCACAGGATCATATAGTATGAATAGAGAATCCCTCACAGCCATCAATTGCCCTTTCTTTTGGTCAGAAACCCAAAATAAGATTAATTATGTAAGCTTTCAAAGCGAGATTTCCAGTAACACTTTAAATGAAATGCTCCCCCCTTAAAAGGATTTAAATCAGACTTAATGAGAAAGTTATTGTATGTTAATTAAATACACACTGATTACTATGAATATTTATCGAAGTGTAACAATAATTTGCATGAAGATAGATGTAGAACAACTGAATTTCAGTAAATATGTTCCTAATAATTATTTAACATTCACTAAATTATGCAACTAAATGATTTTTTGGCAAAGATATTGAGTATTTATTGTATATTATAGGCCCAATTTTATCATTACCTACACAGGTGCAGTCCCCTTTAATTAAAGGGGAAGTTGTTGTCACATAACTGAGGGCAAGATGCAATCATATGTACCAACTGATTGCTGAGCATATTTAATGACACTGAATGGCAGTTCTGAGATCTAGAGAAGCCATTCTATTCACTTTTTCCAAAAACTTGTTGAAAAGTAAGCTGTATGATCCAGCTAGAGTCTTTCCTTTCTAATACACTACATACCCTTCAACCAGTTGCAGTTTTAGGATCCTTGCAGTCTGTGGAGTTTCTTGCCTGCTCACTTTTGTATCCTGTTTTTTGAAGCTTTTACAGCCTGTTTGGCTGTACATGTATCCTACATGTACTGCAGCACCAAGTCCCTATAAAAAGTGTGAGGGAAAATCACTGTAACTCTGTTCTTTTCTACTGCTGCTCCTCTGTGGAAGACTCTCTCTGTCCAAATCTAATCTAATTTTCCTATGGAAATATTCAAATCTTGTTTTGTAAACTACTAGTCTTCCCCCTTCTAGATGCAGCACATATGTTTTATGTGGCATCCTCAATTTCATAGTCTAGCATTTGGTATCCTGCTCAGCTGGAGGAATCTTGAGATAATTTCTACAGTTTCTTAGGAGAAAAGAACAATCTGCAGGCTACTGTCAGTACTGCCACTTTCTGTGCCTCTTGTTCAAGCCAGTTTAATCAATGATTCAGGAACTAAGATTAAGCATGTGAGACAACCTGTTCATGTAGATCAGTGATGACAATATTCTATTGAGACAGGAGAGATTCCCGCCCCCAATATAATTTTGAAATTCTCTCTAGTGTCCCTTAAATGCATATCCAGTCCTTGAATCATTTATCAGGAGAGAGATTCTCCATCCTTGGGCTTGCTTATAAACAAGAGAGAGACGAAATGACACCGATTTTTTTATAGGAATGGCTTAATTCAGAGCAATTTGGGAGCTTGCTGCATACCACTAATACTAAAAGTTTCAAAGTAAATCAAACAGGACAGGGACAATAAAGCCTGCAGTTACACCTTTTGCACTTATTTGTCAGTCCACTTCTGTATTTACTTCTCATGCCACATCTTTTGAATCAGCACAATGTCATAAATTCTCTCCCTTACATGTGACAGTGAAGCATTGTGATGGGTTTTGGGATTTGCATGCTCACTGCACATCCAGTGCACTTCAGCCAGAGGTGGGAAGGATATGGCAAGGGAAGACAGACTTCTAAAGGAAAATCTGTCAGTCATGGTGCAATGGTCGTCCATCTCTTTCCCTGCTGTCTGTCAGTACTACAAGATACGTGGAAATAGATTGTGTCTTTGAAACCTCAAGGTCTTTCTAAGAGCTGTTGAAACACAAAAGGCTCATATTCTTAGCTGGAAAGTCCATCTGGAATTTTCTTCTCCATCCAGTGCCAAATTCTTCAAATGGCTTAGGCTTATTCTCTTAAGAGTAAGAAATTAATACCATCAATCAATCCTGTTTTAGTGTTTATAGAGCTCAAGAAATTGCCTTGCTTTCTGGCCTTAGTCTGATTCTTAAAGAGCTAAAGATGGAAAATATAGGTGTAAGTTTCTTTAGTACATGACTGAATTATGGACATGTACAGGAATGACCCTGATATTTAAAAAAGCTAATGGCATTATACACTGGATGGAAAAGAAAATAGAATTATGGAAAGGGTTGCATAAGAATATTACCTGTGTTTAAGAAGTCTTCTACAAGGTTAGGATTTAATTTTACTACCATCAATGTAGATGTCAAATGATGATATAGCTGATGTATATTTAATGAGTGGTTTTTGTAAGCAATAAAAGTCAGAAATTCTAAATTTAACCAAATCTGAGTTAGGACTGCTTGAGAAAAAAAAAAATTAGTGTCTAAAGCAAATAAGATAGAACAAAAAGGTAAACTTTAAAGAGTATTTATTTGGAATAGTCTTACTTTTTGTTACCAGCACTAGGCCACTTTATTCTTCTTGGTAGGAATAGAAGCATAAACAGACTTTTAAGTATAAACACAGATAAAAAGCTCTAGTAGGCCTTGTCTCCCAGGATGCTTTCATGAAACATTTCAATAATAAATAATAGTAACAGTAAGCTAATGTCAGTGGCTGGCTGCTTTTAATGTTTTTTAATCAAATGTTTAGTGATAATCCTAGAAAAAGTAACCAGTTTTAGTTACTAGAAACTAGTTAGATGCTGTTACCTGATTTGGCAGCCAGCAGCTTTCATCAGAGCTATGGAATAAATAAGAGGAGGGCACAAGAAACTACAAGCTCTGTCAGATTTTGTGCTGTTACCATCTCAACTGTACTTTACACACACCATATCCTAACTACAGGCATTACAGACAGCCTCTCACTACTCAGATTTTTGACTTTCCTCTTGGCACAAAAGAAAATCTTTCAAGCAAAACCATTGATTGTTTGCTTCCCAGCCCAGGAGATGAAAGGTGTCATAGTTTCCATCCAAGAGTTCCTAGAAGGGTTATTAGCTAATGTCCATTTCTATTATAACCTCCAACACTCCAAACCCTCCAAGTGGGAGGAAGCCTCTTTCTGACTGATATCATGAAGCCTCTTGAGTCCTCATAAGAATACCCTTGTTATTGAGATATTCTATAGGAATGTGTTTTCAGCCATACTTTTTCTAACCAGCTGAACAAGACAGGCTTCTATTGTGGGTATTTTTGCATGAGGGAAGTGTTACTGTCCATGCTCCTGCAAGGATCCTCCTGCACTCTCCAAGCTGGGATGCAGAAAGAAACATAAAAGAGGAAAGACAGGTATCAGTCAAGAACTGAAGTGGTTTTAGCTGTGCTACCATCCTGCACATCCTACCCTCTTTTTCTTTTTGGTAAGGATTTATAGCCATAGTAGTAATTTTGTACAGCATGATGACTGGCAAAACATTCCTTGGATAAAGATATCCTTTTTCTTGAATACAGGTACTCTCAGAGATACGCCAAGCCACAGTGTAAGCAGTATAGCCATGTGTGTAGAAACTCCTGGTGTGGGGTTTAGGCTGAGGTTAGGCCTTCAAACAGAACTGCAGCAAATGGCAGACACATGCTCCTAATTTTGCTAGTTTTGAGAGACACAGAACTTTACAAGTACTGATAGGTGTATTGGCTAGGGACTAAACTGATGTAAATGCAATGGTCTTAAAGGGCATTGTATCATATTGTACTCATTAGAGGGACTAAGGACTTCTTAGAACACCTTAGCAACAATTTTGCAGTGGAACAGAAACAAAGAAAAAATTACTGAGCTGGTGACTACAAGAGAGATTTAAATCTGTAGATCCCATTTCCTTCTTTCCACCCTCATCCCCACTCCTCACCCCCCTTTATTTTGATCTACTTGATATTTTATAAATATGGAGAGGTGTTTTATAAGTGGAGAGGTAATAGAAGAATCTTTCTCTGTCAACACCAATTCTTCCCTGTGTTTTTGTTCAGGAAAGAGCACCAGGTTTTGACTCCCAGTTGGGGAATGTGATTCTCTGGGGCTGTAAGCAAGGTTTTTGTGTCAAGAGCTGATTCTCTCCCCCATGTACTGGAGTCTTCTAAAGAGGATCCAGACACATAAATCCTTTTATGGATTTGACCTTAACCTTGTCAAGTTCTGCATCTTAGTTTTTGTCAGCTCCCAGACAAAGAGGACATGCTTAGATATGTTTATTCTCTTAATATCTGTTTTCTATGTAAGGTTTCTGTTCTAAATCAGACCATTTTGGAGGTGATTACTTTATGCTGTCATTTCCTGGAAGAAAGAGGCTAGGTGCTTACCTGATACTGGGCTTGCTGAGTTGTCAAACTGAATAGAAAGATCCCAAGTACTTAGCTTTTTTTGCCACTAGTCTGCAGAGAGGAGACCAGAGATGTCTAGGGCAAGAGTGCTGGTCCCAGAAGGTTGATGGCCAGGTGTCTGAGGCTGATTGGAAAAACCTTACTGCAGTCAAAAATAAGGCCAAAGGTGCAATTAACTCAGAAACTGCTGTAATTTGTATTTCATTATAAGTTGTAAATCAATACAAATAGTCTTGCCAGACACAGTCAATTGCATTTTTAATAAAATAAAATCAGTAATGAAAGGGAATGCAGAATGTGCATATATGTGAATATATGTTAGGAAAATTTTTCATAGCGTCTCATGAAACCTTAGCCTGACAGGATTTACAAAAAAAAAAAAAAAAAAAAAAAAAAAGGCTTTCCTTACCTTTTCCATACTTAGATAAAGTGGAGCTTCCATACCAATAACTGATGTGTGTAGTGACTAGTATAGTTTAATTTTAACAAGATATTCCTAGTGTGCATTGGAGTTCATGAACATCTGGAGCAAAAAAGAGTCTGTACTGAGAAGAGCAATTAATAAAGATCCCAGTAGAGTCAGATCATTGCAGGATCTCCCAAACTCATAAACTACACACTGAGTAAGAAGAAAGAAAAGGCAAGCAGCTGGAGGGACCATCCATTCAGACTCTGTTGGATTTCCTGGATCAGAACCTCAATGCACTGGAATGAGAGAGCACTTTTTCTTATGCCCTGTGATCAATCATTTTAGCCAAAAAATCTGCTGGTATTCAACCAAGAACATACTCATAACATTAGATTTTAAATGTCCTTTATATGAAGTAGTGTTAGACAAAGTATTTCTTCTCATAAAACCCACTGGAGTTTTATGATTTTAAAATAACCTTTTAAAAATTAAATAAAATAGCCAAACATTTTAATCACTTTTAAAGTCTGTTTAACTTCAATCTCCATCACTACAGTAGAGCATTATTTCAGGATGCTGCCATGGCTGTAGCATAGCCCAAGGCAGGATGAAGGTGAGAATGAAGCATCTGCAGCTGGGATTTGTGACACAGAGGGAGAACAATCCCATTGACTGGGAGGAGCCTTGATGCCCACCCTGTGTAAGCTGTCCAATGTAAGTACTAGAAACACCCAGGACAAGGAACATATACATACTGTAGATGACAAAAACAAGTTTAGAGATAAAATAGTAGAACAGCCTGAGCAACAAAGCAGCCGTGGATGCTCTGGAAAGAGCCCAGACAGTGCTAAAGCAATTTAGAAGCACCCCTTTGTCTTCCAAAATTACAGAAGATATTTTGCTCTTTTATCCCTTGAGGTCTGCATGCATAAAAGTAATTAAAAATCACATTTACCTTTCTTTATCCTGCTCTACCTTAGTCATTCCAAGGGATTTTTTTTCTCTTTTAGTGCAGAAGTGTAAATTTCTGCAAGGTTGAAATAAGTTTATGAATGCAGTGTTGATGTTCATAAACATTGAAAAACCACCCAGAGTTTGTTACTGCCATTGTGAAAGATGTCTCACGCTACTATTATCTTAGCTTTATGATATCATGTTTTGTGTGGGATGAGACTTTGCGCATATATTAAAGAAACAAAGACAATAATTATTGAATCGGCACACCAAGAGCAAGAGTGGTTCTTTAATCACACTCTATTCCATGAATACTGAGTGGAATACTACAGTAAAAAATCCCTGATATTTTGACTGAGACATAGCAGAGCTTTAGTGCTCATAATACTCTACTTTTATGGGGTCATATTTCTGTCTCAGATATATTAGTAGATTGTGCCAAGATTTAGGCTGTGCAGCTGCAGGAACTTGAAAAGTTGCCTCTAGTGTATCAGATACAAAACACGCAACATTAAATTTTGTGAACTATAGCAGTTAGCTAAGTGCATGATGTCTCTTTAAGGAAAGAGATTCAAATCAGGTTTCATCTAGGGCCCACTGAAAAACATGCGGATTTTGGTTGCTTGTAAAATGACCAGAGTTTCAGGTCTTTTCCAGAAAAATGACAACAAGAACAAGATAAATCATTTGATATTAATTCCCAGATGCTCCATGGAAGAAGACATTGCCACGGAAAAGATTACCTTTGTCCAAAAGAAATTAACAAGATAGAAACCTATTAAGGTTGTAGATATCAGCTGTTGATATCAATTCTATGCCATATAGTAAAAGGGATTATTAAGGAAAGAAAGGAAGTAAAGGATTATTTGGTGTTTTAATGGGGTGCTCTAAAAAGTTGATTTAACTTCATATTTGTAGTTTTATCCTGGCTCCTGTTGATAGCTAATAGGAGACCCAACAGGCAGAGTTGTGCTATGACGCAGAATTTAAAATGCCCATGTACTCACTGTGCTTGTTTTTTTATAAATTGAGGTCAGAGAGTTTAGAAATTATCTGGGGGTGCTGTAGGTAGTCATATAATAATAGAGTCATTTAGGTTGGGAAAAAACTTCGAGATCATCAAGTCCAGTTGTAAACCTAATATTTCCAAATCCACCATTAAGCTGTGTCCCTATGCACATAATCGACACATCTTTTAAATACCTCCAAGGATGGTCACTCAGCCACTTCCCTGGGCAACTTGTTCCAATGCTTGACAACTCTCTCAATTAAGAAATTTTTCCTAATATCCAGTCTGAACCTCCCCTGCTGCAACTTGAAGCTATTCCCTCTCAAGCTATCACTTGCTACATGGGAAAAGAGTAATTCCATAATTTAAGGTTTTGCTAATAGAATGCGTTACTACTTTTTGTAACGATGGCAGCTACATGTTTGGATAGCAGCACATAGGAAAGGAATTTTCATTTGCAAAAAAAGTGTACAGAGGGTAAGTAACTATGTTCCAGTGATAATTTAAGGCCACGTCTCCTTAAACTGTTTTAAAATAGACACCTAGAATCCTGTAGAAAATTGGATATCATTACTGACACCATGTGTTCTGATACCCAGGGCCAAATATGTTCAGTCCATTTTGCTTTCCCTATACAGTTTGTAGAATGCATTAATTCCTTTTGCCTAGATCACTTAGATGAAGCCTTCCACTTGCATCCGTAGTGTGCAGGGGATATGAGCACATAGCATTTCATTATTCATGGTTTTGCTGAGTGTGATTTCCAGGAAATTACTGGAGCCAAAAAATCCTGGGAAGAGGAGTAAAAACCTAAGAAAAAGGACAAGATACAAAATGTTCGATCAGTTAATAGGAAGGTGCACTTGGGGAAATAATAAATCATTTGATCTAAACGCAACTCGGTTCTCTGAAAAGAGATGCTAAAGTACTCAGCAAAATACATTATCTGGAGAACAGACCATAGGTGAAGATTGCCTTCTTGTGCTGTTTGTTGGGTAGATTCTACCAACCTTTACATTGTAGACAGTATCAGTCATGCAGGATAAATTCAAAGAGCTGTCAGTATCATTTGTAAAGAGGCAAACATCCAACATCAGATGGAACACACATTGATTTTAAGTAAAGGATCAATATGTTAAAGTTCTGATTCTTCAACTCAGTTTCATTTCTTATACAAGAAACAGTTCATATACCTTCACATTTTGGCTAACTCTTCTTGGCATAAGCAGACAGAATGGTTGAGAACATACAAGACAATCACGATATGCTCCAGAGAGCAATGGTACCTCTGAATGTGATAAATAATGCAGAAAGGACGCAAGATGCAGAGAGAAGGTAAATATTTAGTTTGAGATTGTCAAAGCATGAGGGAATTAGAGCCCTAAATCCTTATAAAATTTAACAGGAGTTAGAGACCTTAATTCCCTTAGGCTACTTTGAAAATCTCATTTCTATTTTCATTTTAAGTTAGAACACTGAGTCGATGTAATAACAATTTCACTAAGAAGACATCAGCCTATTTTCCACACTTTTCATTTCAAAAAGTATGATTTTCAGCATTGTAAACATACCAAATCCAACTGGTCAGTGAGTCAAAATTTGACTCGAAGGGTTGGGTTACTTTCTGTACTGATTTATCCAGTGAATAGCCACTCTGGTTTTTACTTTGCTTTCATTAACTAGCCGTATTTAGACTATTCCCCTGATGTTTCCTACTCAATCACTTTAATTATGAGATAAGGACTTACTATTTCCTGCTTTGATAGGAATTGCTCACCTCTGAACTAAGCTGGAGTTAACCATGTTTTCCTCTATTTTCACATGAATAGTCTTCCTTTATTAATTCCTTGGTATAGTGTATTACAGTGCATTGAGAAAAAATTAAATTAGGTTAAAAGAGATATACTGTACTAAACCAAAACCAAAAAACCTCAGTGTTATATAGCAAGCCCAAAATTATTTCTATCCCTGAAACCTATTTATTCATTTAGTGTAGCATTTGCTGAACTTTTCTGTTCAAATCCTTTACTTTTCTGATTTATAAAGTAGAAATTGTTGCATTAGTTAAAATTTTTAAGAAGTATCAGTTCTTGCATAAAGGAGAACTAGCTCTTCCCTCTTCTGCCTCCCATGTTTGCTTTCATTTTAGTTTCGTGGGTTGTTTCACTCAACAATGTGTTGGTTTTTCCCCCAAACTGGAAAAGCTGCAGTTTAAACTTATTTGGCCCTGGTGGATAATCCATCCCTCTGGCTCTTAGCTTCTTTCTGTATGTTTTCACACATGGCTACAGGAGAAGCCCACTTCTATTAGACAATACTTTTGGGGATGCAGCTGTGTACTAATTACCTTTCCAGCTTACCAGCAGAAAAATGAAAGCAATATAGTGTAGCCCATTAATTTCACAAACATTGGGGCAGATCTTCAACTGATGTAAGTGGATGTATCTGATGGATTTACTCCTGCTGGGGATAAGGTTTCCTTTATTGACTTTTCAAAGCATTGCCAGATTTCAGGCCAAGCATTGCAGTACAGTTTGATTAATTTCTCTTAGCCTGTATAGATCTTGCCCATCTTGTCTGTTGTGGAGATTATACTCATCCTGTATCTGAAGTGTAAGGTTCCTATTGTATTTTATTTGCTGTGTTCTGTAAAGCTCCACACTGATTTTTAATCCATGGATCATTCTTATTTAGCATTACAAGTAGATTTGCAGGATCTTAACACAATAACTCCAAAAAAATGAACTGCTGTCAGCTGCAAGCTTTTCAGTTTAATGGTAAAATAATTCTGCATTATTTTTATTTCAAACAACACTGAATAACCTTAGATTTTGTTATGATGGAAAGCATGCTATTCTTTTTAATGTCATTTCGATGACTGCTGAGAATATTGAACAGTTCTTGGATACATTCAAACCTTTTCTTTTTCCTTTTCTCTTTCCCTTGGCTGTAATGAGCTAATCTCTGTACACTGTGGGCTGAATGCAAAGTATGAGGAGGAAGGTTTGCAGAAAGAAAAGGAATAATATTCATTGTTGATGTTTGCTAATTTGCATGAAATCTGTAACTTGAAAGTACTTTTAAAATAGTGTTAAACTGAATATTTTTCTCAGAAAGTGAAATTAAAAGGAACCTGGACCAGCAGGGGTACGACCTTGTGAAGAAGTATTTGATAAGCCCATCCTGAAAAAGCTCTGTAGTGAAACCTAAGGAATGTTTCTCATCCACATGGTGCCACAAAACCTCCAGAATCCAGTCTGGGTTCAGAAAAGAGGAATGGGGTGTTAACAAGCCACATGAAGGATAATCTAGAAAGGTCTTGTCACCAGACGAGGCGGTGGCAAACTGAAGCACGGTGGCAGCCAGTACCCATGGCTGTCCACAAACATTCTCTGCTCTGAAATGGAGGTGATCCACAAGGAAGAGGATTCACTTGAAAGAGACCCAGAAAAATCACATGAATCCTTTCAAAACTGGCCCCAAAGGCACATCTTTACATGAGCAGTGCAGACAATTATCTCACCTGGCCTAAAGAGCAGCTGGAAAAAAAGGTAGTAGAAACACTTTGGTGAAGGAAGATAGGAGGCAGCAAAAGAAGCATAAAATAAGTGCTTAATTAGAAAAAAAAAACCTCTTATTTCATGTTCCAAAAGGGAAGAACAGGAGAATTTTTTTGTACCTGTAAATGTCATAGAAATGGCAAAACTTATTTCTTAGACTGTCCTTTAAAAGTGAAAAAAAAGAGATTCATTCAAACAGATAACATATATTAAATACCCATGGAAATCCAAAACAAATGTACTGCCTAACCAAGATGAAAGAGCAAGAATACTTCTGATGTTTTAATCTGAAAAATAAACAGTTCAGTATATTGATAGGGCTTAATTATGTCCTTTCTCACTTAAATTAATTTCTATATTAAAACTGTAGATATTAAATTATGCTAAAGTAAAATATTCTTTATCTTAATTTAAATTTATTTTTATACTTGTGAAACTTTTGTGAGGTTAGTTCATAAATCCACATCAAGCATTTTAATACAAAGAATGTTGACTTAAACTCATCATCTGCTTAATCAACAGTTTTAGTTTATTATCAGAAAGCATCAGTAACCTTGATGCACTTTATCTTAATTTATGCTTTCATCAAATAGAGAGAGAACTAAATAATAAGTGATAGCATTAGAAATGCATTGGAAAATGTACATTAGGAAAAGAATTCAAGAACGTTTGGCAGCAAATACTATCTTCATGCAACTAAACACTGGCAATATAGTAACACATTCCTTATCAGAGCCTTCTTCTGTTGCAGGTCTTGAAACATGTATTCCATCTCAAATTATGACTGTAATTCAAATATACTGGCAGTACCACTAGATTATATTTGACTACCAAAGGCAGTACTATCATTCTGAGTCATCTTTTCTTGAAGATACCCTTCCCAGCTTCTTCCCTGAGTCCTTGTATGTAGTCACCACGAAGAAGTTTTTGAAGTGTTCCACAGCACATCAATCAGATGATCTTGAAGGCAAATTCAAATTTATATTGGCATGTCTGAAGAAACACCCCTGTGCTAGCTGTGTGCAAGTGCTGAAGGCAAAATGTAAGGGCTACCCTACTAGCACACCGATAGAATAAAGAATTATTAAGTGAGGTTTGTTTGTGGTTTTGCTTTTTCTTTTCTAGATGCACTCTTCCCAAAAACTTCTGGAAGGTTTGGAAGAGAAAACTGCAACAGATATTCACATAATGTCTTCTTAAAGATGCCTTTTTTATAGTGAAAAACATCCAAAACACTGAATTAACTGTGAGAAGCATGGGCTGTTTTTTCCCCATGAAACTACATGCAACAGAAACACAGGGGACCATTAGCTTACATGGTAACTTGTTTGTCTACTTTAAACCCACAATTCATCCTTATAAAATATTGAACATACCAAAACCCAGGGGATGTTATAACAAGCATCACACTGGTTTTGTGCTCTCTCTCCGACACAGTTCTGACAGGAGCAAATCCTGGGGGCATGGGTTGTATTTGAGGTCTCTCAGCCACTTTGCATGTTTTAAAACCAGTTCTCATAAATGTGGTTCAAAATCTCATTGTACTTCAAACAAAACATTAAGAATGTACATAATCACTGCATTCTCCATTGACAAGAATGCATCAAGGAATGAGGTGGCAATTATTTCCAAGGAAATTATTTAAATAAATATATGGAAAAAAGGTCTATTTTTCCAAAAACATCAGACATCAAAGAATTCTTTCAAGGCTGTACATTTTCTAGAACTCACAACTTTTTTTCTGGCATTCTTTAGTTGGCTAGAATTCTACATCACTGATATCGTCCTTAGTTTTGTCTTTCTGCTTTCATTGTCCTGTCTCTATTGGTATTTTCCTTTATCAGTTTCCCTAATGAAAAACAAAGAGTCATTTACTACAAATAAAATTTTAAAAACCATTAAAATATTACAAAAAAGAAATGGTTTAAATTAATGGAAGGATTAAACTAGAAGTAGTTGTACCAAAACTCAAAGTAGGAAGAAAGTTCAAATGACATTCTGGACTCAAGGAAGACTGAGAGTCAGATCTAATATTTACTTTGATTAAAACCAATTTCCTGGCAGAGAAATGTCTCACAGCCCAAATGTTTTCAGCCAGATTTGGGTTTCTCAGGACTCATTTGGTAAAACTGCTTATTGGGGACCTTAGGAGCTCTTACTCATGTAAGTGAAAATGGTTTGTATGTAATATTAATTCATACTATCATTTCATTGAGATAAATAATTAGATGTTTTCATGATCCTTCCACAAAGGCTTTTATAGAATATGCTTTTTATAGAATAAAAGCCAGATGAAGAATTCAGCCAAAAATAAGCAGTAGATTGGAATATACCCATGTTCAAGCCTTACGAAATCTCAGCCAAGGGCTGGAAGAAACAAATGCAAACATGTAGGCTGAACATTGGATGTCCAGCTCTTTTCGAAGTCAGATGCTTCTGTTTTGAAATTAAACTCAAACCAAAAAACTGATTATCTTCTGCTATGAAGTGGTCTCTTCATGCTTGTGATATTTGCTAAATGTAGTCTTTGCCTTTACACTCTTGGATTGTGAACTCTGTGGCTTTGAACAGATTATTAACTTTTTTGTGCCATTCCCAAAAGAATAAAGTATTGGTCTTGGGTTTTGTGTGTTGTACTTGATGAATGTGTTTTTCTCCATGTTATTATCTTTTGCACTGAGAACATTTTCAGTAAAAATCTTGTTTAGGAACCACATGAAACTGACACAAAGCATATGCATCCCCAGATTTATTTGTCTTTTTGCAAAGTGAGTTTCTATTGCCATGTGTACCCTTTTAAAAGCTGCTGAAGTATAAAAGCTTTTACCATTTGGTGAGTAGCTATATTGCATTACTACTTTATGGAGTCACATCATAATCCGTCAAACTCCCCTTTATAATTATTAGTGAATTCTAAATGACAGAATTCATTCCTCGACACCTTGTATGACAGTGAAAAATAAGGTTTTTCATGTAAGTTCCTTGCAATATAGACTAATTGACATACTAATTGACTTTTACTATAATTTAAGTTTATTGTTTATTGCTTTTAGATTGTTAGCTGACATTCATTTTTCTACTAGAACACAGTAGATATTGTTTTTGTAAAGGCAAATATGTTTTAATTGTACTATACCAGTGAGATGTCTGGGTTTTCATTTTGAGCAACCTGTATGCCTAGGACAATTTTCTTCTATGGGTTTTGTCTCCAGTAAAGAATTAATTGTATTTTATCCTGGTATGTGATCAACAGAGTATATTGTCATTATACAGGTAAAGAAAGTAGTACAGACCATATTTTACACTTTCTGTTGAATGTCCAGTCTAACCTGAGCTAGCATTATTCAACTATCAGGATCTTTTACCTTCCAAGTATTATAAGTCATCATCATTAGTATGTGTGCCAATGTGTGTGTATGGTTACAGTCCTTCAAGTCATGTTTACCAGGTTGTTTAGATTCAGTAAATACAAAAACTAGTTTAAGTAACTTTAAGGTTCTGTTCTAGGCCAAGAAACAGGAAAAAAGTATTAATCAAGCTTGGAGCAGTCCTTTGTAGACATATGCAGATGAGAAAGAGGCTTGATAGCATGACTTAGAAACAGCCTTAGGTTTACATCTATATTTCTAGATTTTACAATGCTGACATAGATCTCTGGTGTTGCGTTCCCTGCTTCAGTCCCACCCTGGTACCGGCAGCGGAGTCCTAGCGCTACCCTAGGAAGTCGTTCGCGATCTGGAAGACTTCCTCGGAGTGCTGACTATGAGCACAGCTGGCCCGCGTTCGGTCCGGGGAGATGTTGCCCCCGGAGCGTGGTGAAACAGCAAAGAACTACCAGAGAAGGAGGTCTCTTGGTATGTGATTTCGGTAGGTTTATTGCCTCCAAAGGGAGCACATGGACCAAGAGCCAAGAGCAGCTTATTACATCGGTATTTAAGGGAGGAGCAACACCCAATAGGATGAGGGCAGGGGACAATACAGGGGAGGGGCTGGGGTACATGATCAAATGGGGTTTAGGGAGGGGAGGGGAACAGAGAGAACAACGAATGAACTATGGAGTGACAGGGAATTTCCCAGAGCGGGGAAACATAACAGACAAGTCCAGTAACCAATAGCAGGAGCTTGGGTCCGTGGATTGGTGGTCCAACTGCTGCCCCTGGGAGCTCCGGGGGGAAACCCTCTGTCCGTGGAACCTGTCCGGAAGTCCTCTGGTTCCGAACCACCGCAACATCTCCCCCTATCTTTTTACTTAAAGAAAGTGATTTGTTAGTACAATGAAGATAATAACTAAAATCCAAAGCAAAGTCTTGAAAATCTGCAAATAAACAAACAAACATTGTTAAATCATTGTCTCTCTACAGGACTGGGAATGATTGGGGTATGGGAGGTACATGGGGTAGGTTTCAGGAGAGTCTAAGGGGAAGATATCAAGAAGAAGGGTCTCAGTGATTTTTCTTGATGACTGTCGAAGTTTGGAGTTTTCTTTTTCCTTCTCTTCCACGCTGATCTCTGTGGAGCAGCGTCTGTTGGTGGATGCGACTGGATCTGCTCTGGTGGATGTGTTGGGTGGAGAGTTGTGATGCCTACTAACTTCAGCCATCGTGGTTCAAGTGACTGGTCATCTGGGATCGCCTCTGATGGGGTCTCCAGTGGCATGGGTGGTGATGGAGAGCAGGACACAGTGGATTCAGCTTTTGGAGCATGTGGTGTCCAGGAGGCTGTGGAAGACTTAGGTGGAGGGTGATTAGAACTGTTCAGCAGGCTTTGAAGCTGCTGCTTCCATATCTTTTCCCACACCCAATACTGAACCTTAACTAAAATGCCTGTCAGGATTGTTTTTATGTCAGATGGGACCAGCACACCTTTAAGTGAGGAGAATCTCTCCCAAGCTCTCTCTCCACTTTGCTAGGCTCTCGCAAGGCTGCAGGTGACTGTGATTCCCATCGTGGGTTGTTACCCTGAGGGCTGTGCACACCTGATGCCACTGTAAGGCTTGGCTGACCGGCTGTATCGCAGGCTTCAGCCTCTCCACTTTTCGGCCCCCAATCCCGGGGTGTGAACGAGGGAGCGTGGGGATCTGGAAGTGGGCGGTGGTCAGGGGTGGGACTGCAGTTGATATGAGCAGTCCAGGCGCGGGGTGGGGCGGGGATCTCCCTCGGGCTGGGGCAGGGACCTCCGGCGCGAGGGGAGGGACCCGACGCGAAGACATCATCGGCCGTGGGGGGGGAGCCCGACGTGGGGCTAATCAACGCGAAGGGGAAGGAGCCGTGGGAGGGGTTGGGAGGATTCGCGGGCTTTCGGCGTGAGGCTGCGCAGTGGGCGCAGGGGTGTAGGCACGGCGCCACGAGGCCGCCGCCATCTTTAAACTTGGAACAATGGGGGAGCGCAGCCGGCGCGAGTTTGACTGAGGGCTCGGAGAAAGGGTTTGGGGTGAAGCTCGCTATGAGGGAATCAGTCTCATAGCGGGGAGAACTGAGGGGCGCACTTCCCTGTAGCGGGGAAGAGGGATTGGGAAAAGGGGAATTAGGAACGTGGGGTGGGTGAGTCGGGGATTTCGAACTTTCAGGACAATTACGCAAAGTATAACAAATTACAATCAACAACGGGAAAAATTTTCGGACAGAAACATCACCCCCTCTCTCCACTGCCTCTAAACGTTTTTCTACTAACTCCCCAAAACTCAGAGTTTTAACAGAAGAAGCAGAAGCAAGAGGGACATAGGCAAAGATCCATTTAACAAAACGTTTCCAAGCCTTCTTATTAGCATTCCCGTTTTTTAACTTTAGGGTCTCTTTAACTTGGACATAAAACTCCTGCTCTATTCGGGACAGCTTAATACCCATTGTCTCCGAATAAAAGCCTCCTTGCTCTTTTTATATGGTACAAAACTCCCTCGAGCCTGATTCCCGCTGCCTATCGCGGATTAGACCTCACCGTCTGCGCTCGGTTCTCGGTGGCTTTCCCGCCGCTATCACGGGCACCGAGCTTCGCCGCCGCGCGCGGATCCTGGTCCTTTCCCCCCGCGCCTCGCAGCCGCCAAACCTCACCGCTCCGTGCGGGTCTTGGTTCCTCGATCCCGGCTTCAGTTGCCGTCACCGGCTCCGGAGGGAGAAACATCCAAAAAAGCAAGGGTCTCTGGTCTCGTCAGTTCGCTCAGCTAGCGTACACACTTCAGACGCTCCAGAACGGTTGCTGACGACCCCTGCCAGCCCCCCGCTAAAACGCGGAAGTTCTCGCTAGGGGAGCGGCGTCCCGAAGGCGCAGTCCGGACCGCTGCTGCGTATCCAGGTCGCTCGCAGGGAACCCCGAGAGGTCGGAGTCCCTGTTCGGGCGCCACTTTGTTGCGTTCCCTGCTTCAGTCCCACCCTGGTACCGGCAGCGGAGTCCTAGCGCTACCCTAGGAAGTCGTTCGCGATCTGGAAGACTTCCTCGGAGTGCTGACTATGAGCACAGCTGGCCCGCATTCGGTCCGGGGAGATGTTGCCCCCGGAGCGTGGTGAAACAGCAAAGAACTACCAGAGAAGGAGGTCTCTTGGTATGTGATTTCGGTAGGTTTATTGCCTCCAAAGGGAGCACATGGACCAAGAGCCAAGAGCAGCTTATTACATCGGTATTTAAGGGAGGAACAACACCCAATAGGATGAGGGCAGGGGACAATACAGGGGAGGGGCTGGGGTACATGATCAAATGGGGTTTAGGGAGGGGAGGGGAACAGAGAGAACAACGAATGAACTATGGAGTGACAGGGAATTTCCCAGAGCGGGGAATACATAACAGACAAGTCCAGTAACCAATAGCAGGAGCTTGGGTCCGTGGATTGGTGGTCCAACTGCTGCCCCTGGGAGCTCCGGGGGGAAACCCTCTGTCCGTGGAACCTGTCCGGAAGTCCTCTGGTTCCGAACCACCGCAACACTCTGGCTGCATTTTAATAAAAGCAACTTAATAGTTGTGATTTATACATATACTGTGTCAAGGGATCTAGTTGATGCATTCAAATTCCTATAAAGAGTAGCACAGATTTTTGTATGACATACTAAATTTCAGGATGTACTGCTGACCATTGCCTGGGCTCTATTTAGATTTTTCATCATGAAAGACTTATGTTTCTTTGACACCATCAATAAAATTAGCCTATTTCATTTAAAGCATGTTTTATTCTGTGGTGTACACAAATATTACATCATCTTTATTTTTAAAGATCTATTTTACAATAATGTTATTACCCACAATAAGTTTCATACTGATAGCACTGACAGCACTGAAAATTGTCCTTTCTTCATGTACACAGGCAAGCAAAGTTAATTTTCTCATACTTCAGTCTAGTTTTAGTGTCATGCAGATAGCACAGATAGCAACCATTATCTGAACCACATTTATACACATATGTCTAGGTATCAAACACCGTAAATTACAGTGATTACTATTATATAGTAATAGGGAGTAAGATTCTTGATTGTTCCAGGAACAAAGATTTCATCATTTCTTGTGAACAACATGTAGTTTTCACAAATGTTTTGACAACCTGTGGAGGATTTAAGTTTGATGAAAGAAAATGTGGATGTAACTTCAGAACATGACAAATAAAAAACAGGGTAACTTCCCTGTTTAGATTTTGAATATTTAATCAAGAAACATTCATTCCAACTTGGGGACGTATATTTTGCTATTCTTTTTTTTAAGCCTTAACATTCAAAGTTTTTAAAGTAGAAAAAGAGTCAAGGAATAGATGGACAGAGTACTTTTAGAAATGTTAAATGGAGCCTCACTTCAAGAAATTATTGACATTGACAGAGAAATTTGATGCTCAGAAGCAGACATTTTATCTTCTAGTTAAACCTGGGAAAGCAGCAGGCAAAGACAGAGTTGCCAAGGAAATGCTGAAAACTGGTTATGATAAGACTCACAGTAAAATTCCCCAGATTTTCTGTGGAAGGAGGAACCACAAGAAAACTCAGAACAAGGTGCAAGTCTTACCTCATGGCTGCTGAGGTATTACATGTCTTTAGAGGGCAAAGTCCCCTGTATTGTCACATTAAGCAGGATAAAAGCCATGACTGGAGAAACTACGAGAGAATTCAGATATGAACAGTTCATTCAATAAAAGAAATCCTTAACAAATGCTAAGATTTGAAAAAAGTCTGTGCAAAACAGAAGACAGAAATATGTCTGACAAGTGTCAAATGTCTGCTACAGCAAGCATTCCATCATGCCTAGGCAGCTGATAAAACAGGGAGCACCTTACTAAAAGAGATGAACCGTCTGAACTGTTTTGAGAGGGAAATTTAGTTTCCTAAGTACTTCAGTTGGGAAGAGACATACACAGAAATCATTGCTCTAACAGGGCTGGAGACCTCCCACTGTGGCTGGGTTCAGTGGACTGTCTTTCAAAAAAACATTTTACATTTAACTGATTAATCCATGACTTGGGGTTACTTTTAAAACTGCACAGAGCAGAAACAAATCTTTTGCTCAATGCTAGTACAAATCAGAAAAAAATGTTCCATCTTGTAATCAAAGATATGTAGACCTTCAAATATTCTAAAGACAATGAGGCATTATTATCAATAATTTTTCTGTTCATTCAAAGAGAAAGAACAGCTTAATAAAACATGTATTTTTTACTATCTGCATATCTGAGTCACTCTTTTGATATTTTACTGTGAAATCCTTAATTCTTACCCCAGAATAAATAGTTTTCCCACCACAGTGTAGAATGGGAGCAGCCTGGCCTAGGAGGTGGGGTATGGAGTTGTTGAGGAGCAGAAAGATGCCAGCAAGCAGAAACAGCTCCTAGTTCTCCATGGTACATGACAGCTCCTGTGAGTCCCAGTGAGGATGAGAAGCAGCAATAAACTGTGCAGGTGAAGCACCTGCTGGCAGTGATGAAACTGAAGAAAGCAGAGGGGCAGCTGATGTACCTTGTCAGATGTCAATGAGTCACACTTGATGTGGAGGACAACTGCAAGCAGGAGGTTACAGGCAAGGAAGTCCCACTGAGGGAGAAGCAGTGGAACCAGGAACCTGAAAAGAGAGAAAGACTTCCCAAAGAGGAGAGAGGAAGAACTTCAGAGCCCTGGCAGACAGAGTTACAGAAGTGGGTGGATGGTGATCGAGTGGGAGGGCACAGGGAGAGTTGAGAGTTGACTTCATGGGACTTTAGGGACATGGCACATAGAGGCATCAGAAGGATTAAAATGAAAGCCAAAAATGCTGAATAGCAGGGAGAGAGTATAATATGAGTGAAGCTGGGATTCACGATGGCTTTTTAGGACCAAGCAAAAATATTTGAACAGAAGAAAAGATTGTCTCCCTTTCAGGAAGAAGGATGAGTTAAAAGCTTTGGAGGTCAGAGGGGACACAAGGAGATAAAGAAAATTCTAAGGCAGGAAAGAATGTTGAATGCACAGAAAAGAAAGAGTGATGCATGAGGGACTTCTGAGAGTGGAATTCTTCAGGGCGAACGGGTAAGGTATGAGTGAGTAAAGAAAGATGTTGATAGGGAAGATATATCTTGTCTCTCTTCAGATATCACAGGCTACTTAAATGTCTCTCTGCTGTTCAAATAAATAGAAAATTACCCTTTTGGCTTCAGTGAGTAAATCAGTTCAGCTGTAAGGATGTGGATTCTGAGTAAAATGTCAACCTAGGGAACATGAAGAGGGATAAGTATTTTTCCAACAATTATGTTCTATGTGGACATATTCTAAGTTTATTAAGGTAATTTGCTTAGGGAAAATGGTGTAAGTGTGTCTGTGTGTGTGTGTGAAATTCACCAGTTTTCTGTGGCCCTAAAAAATTGAGAGCTGAAACCTCATGGGAACTCATACCTACCAAATTTAACATCTTAATTACTCACTTAAACTGATTATTCCTTACAATCCTAGTTTTTCCCATTGTGGAAGTCTGTGTTAGGATTTAAAATTCACTTCTTAAAACTTCATTTTGGTCTAACAAAATACATCTTTTTAATATTAATTGAAGTTTGCTATCTGAATCTTTGGGAAACCACTTCAGATTTTATTCTCAGTTTTTAGCCCTAATTCTTAAACTCACTGTGAGAGGTACGACTGGTTGTCAGGCAAATACTCTTTCTAATTAATTAAATCTTACAACTTCTCTTTTTGTTATATAACCAGAGGAATATTTATTTAACAAAATGCTCCACTTTGTCTATAGGATGTATGAATCATTGAATATCAGCTACAGAATAGTTCCACTCTGAGATACCATTCACAAGTGATTTATGTGCCTACTTGCCTTTATTAAACCTTCATTAACCTTTTACCATTCATCTTCTAATTTCTAGTAGCACATCAGCTTTCTGGACTAATTAATAGTTCCTCCTGCCCTGGAACACTTAATAAAAAACCAGAAGACATGGTATTTTTTTCCTTCTGTTTAGATCACACCCATTTGCTTATGACAACAACTGATCCTTTGAGAACTGCTGTGTATTTTTTGAAATAATTCTTTCTCCAAACATAACACTTGAATACTTTGTTGAGGTTTTTGGTGTGAATTCTAGTTCCCTCAATGCCTATAACTTCTGCGCACTTGCAGCGTGGAATATTTAAAAATTCTTGTGACTTTGGATAATTTTTTCCTATAACTTTTCATCTAGTTCGTACAATTTTCCTCATATTAATCTCTTTAATCCTACTTTTGCTATCTCTAATTTTAGATTTTTTCAGTCCTTTTTACCCTCCATGCCCTTGGCATTGAATGAACTTCTTACGGGCTTTATGGAGGACTTTATTGTCAGCTGAAAGACTTCTCTGAATTACCAGGTACTGACAATTTCAAAAATTGGTTTTAAATTTATTTTTGCTGCCTTTATGTTTGCCCTCATTAGTCATAGCTCAGGATTTTCATGTTCTCTCTTTTGAGCTGCAATCTCTTCCCTGACATGCTCTGTCTCTGACTTCTGAATCATCTCCGTTGTTCTTAAATTTTTTTGCACTTTTGTCCTAATCATGCTTCTTAAAAAGACAATTACTTAGCTGGGACAAGTTCTGCTGTAGAGGTAACACACTTTTATAATATACTAAATTGATTGCCTTTTGGATGTCATATTTTAGTATCATACTCTGCGTGGTTTACATCACCTGCATAAATGGTGTGCTTGCTCTCAAAAATTTCACTTCACAGCCAGGTTAGTGATGGCAGCATTTTATTCATATCAGAGTGTTCTAACAGTGTCTCTAATTTTACTAAAAATACCTACAAAATTGAATCTGTACGAATGGCTTCAGATTTTCACTGACTAGAAGTGGTGAGCCATATGTCACAAATGTCTATCCAGGCATTCCGTAATCTGCTCACATAACGTGGTGTGTAAAACAAACATTCCAAATACTTGGTGTACATAGTCCAAAAACATAAGGCTAAAGAAAACAATAATACTATATAGAGTATAAAATAACTTTCTCATTGATTCCATCATGTTATTAATCCTTCTAGCTGATATTAGCATATTTTCTCTTTATTTCCCTCTACGCATTTCTTTATTGTCCACCTCAATGATATCCAGCTTTTATAACAAAAGTCTTGAATACACCAGGTTCAAAATGTCTGCTCTTAGCTTTCAGGGTAGTGCCAACGAAATAATTTAACCTACACATTCATTTCACACTGCTGAGTCTAGGTTTGCAGCTTCATTTGCAGTCACTCTTCTGTCTGAATACATATCCTCAGTTCCACCATTTCATCAATTTCTTCTCCCTGTCCCACTTCATTTGTGCTCATTTCATGAGGCATAGCATATCTTGTAATGCAGTATATGTTCTCTGCCCTGACTTGTTTTGTGGTAAGCATGCAAATGCACTGGTTTTGGTAAGGTTTCTTGGTATCTTTTCTAAAGTTATCATTGCAGTTGTGATCTGGTCAATCTATATTTGCAGAAATTAAAAAGTTAAGGAATACAAAACATCTGGGTATTATGTAATTTAATTGAAACCAGTAATATTACAGAAACAGGCAAGCGATATGTTTCCATGCTAACATAAACTCCTTTTGCTTCCTTAACACAGGCAGTATTTTCTTACTAGAACATATTCTGCAGTCATGATTATTTTGGTATATGAAGACTTCTATGTCACAGAGAATATTTGTAGTAACCTTTTTGTAAACATCTATCAAATTATATGTACTTAGCACATTTGGATAAAATTGCCTAATAAGCTTTTTCATTTGTGGTAGGGAGAGGTGTGCATTTTCTTAGTCTTGAGAATGAGTCCTTTGAAATAATGCTGGTGTGATTTAGGCTTATGGAGGGGCAGTTATTACCAGTGCGCTGCCATTTGACCTGGGTGTGGGGTTATGTACAGAAAAAAATACTTTTCATTCTCTCTTCCTTCGGTTTATATACGAATTCTTCCATGTTATTTTTCCTCTTGTTTTGATAGCCCTTTTTTGATTTTTTCTAGATTCAGTTGCCAGATACCAACCATCTTTCTTTGTACCCAGATTCTGTTTCATTTCCTTGTCCCCTCTAAGTTACAAAATTCCAAACCAAGTTTTGAACAAACCTGGTACAAATTTTTCTAAGGGTTTACTTGTCCCACAGGAATTTAGCTTTCATTTTGCTTTCTCTAATACACATTTCATACCTTGTCTTTCAGTTCTATTAGGGCCTGTCATTTATATTATAATAAGTCATTCCTGAGTTAATCAACATTCCTACCTATAATGCTTATTAATGTGACACATTGTGGTGTTCCTTCTTCTGTGACCACTAAATTTTAAACTCCTCTCACACCTCTCCCTCTTTGAAAGCAATTTTTTGCATTTTACTTTTTGTTTTTTCTTTTTCCCACCCTCAATGCCATTCTAATTTTTTTATCTTGCATATCCTTGTCAAATAATCTTAATATCATGGTACTTGTTTTCTGTTCTTCTTTCTTTATTTGGAAATAATTTTCTCAGATGCCTAAAAGTTCATTTATCCTAATGGCACCAATAATTATTTGTATGAAGGTAAAGCCTGGGGGACCCAATCAGGTGAACTCCTATTATACTGAGTGCTGTGCAAATAAGTCTTTGCCAGAGGTCAGCAGGACACAAAGTTATGATTTCAGTTGCACATTTAATTTAAGAAAATATGCAACAAAGGATAACAACAAACGGGCAGGATAAAGAGAGTGAAGGACACGCCACACCAGGGCAGTAGATACACTTTGTCCTGAACTCATTAATTTTCAGCTCCTATCTGGGACATTCACTTGGACCCAGTTACCCTGAGTGCCTGCAGAATCTGTAGAAAAACCAGCTGGAATAAGCACCATGGGAGCTATCAGCCTCCTCAGTACACTCCTATTGGCAACATGACTTGACTTACTTCTACCCCCCAGAAGACCCAGAAATCCTGGAAATTCACACTCAGACTTGACATCACCTGGTGTCTCAGTATAGGCAAATACATGCATCAAACCCATATCAAAATTCCTTTCCTGTGGCTAGCACCCATTGCCATTTGTAAAGCCTCCTTGTCAGTATAGATTGAACAAATCTGACATGAAGGTAGGAAACATCAGTTACTCAGTGCTTCCATATTCTTGACTGAGATATGCGATGGGAAAAGTGGTGTTTGTTATGTCTTCCTTATCCTTGCAATACACAATTGTGTTTGAGTATCACTTTAGGCTTAGTTCTAAAGGCAAACTGTGGAGTTTTTTTTGTCATTTCTTGTGGAGGGTCCTTGTCAGGATTGTTGCCCAATACTGAGATGAAGCATTTGCCTGAATTATCTTGTGAACATGCACAACTATGGAGTCTACCCCTAAAATAAATCTTCTATTCTTTTCTTCTACCAGTGTTCTTCAAACATTGGCAGAATGTCAGCACATCTTTTCTACACTTTACTTCTGTATCTCAGTATGCAAAAGACACTTACTTTGTGGTTATAACACTGCATGCCTTTTTACCTTCTTCCTGGAGGAGTGACAAGAAGAAATTTCAATTTTAATTCCCACTCAAACTACATCTTTAAACCACATCAGTACCCTATTTGCAAACCCTATTAGCTAGGGAGTAAAATACCATGACCATACCCACTTAGTTCTTTCTTCACAGGTCAGTCCATCCACGTTACTTGTTACTTGTTTCTGAAATGCTAGCAACTTAGTGACAAAATTTTTTAATACAGTACTTACAAATAAATATATTTGGGGAGTTTAAAAAATTCACAAAAGCCACAGTTGCATTTGCCTTTTTACTGACATACCCTGTAGATTTCTCTACTTGACTTGTATCTATAAATTAACAATAGTCTATACTTGAAAGTTATATTGCTGCAATTGGACAGTCTGGTGATTTAAAAATAGTGTGCACTACATTCATTAATTTATTTACTATTAATGTGAAGAAAAATGTGTAGATGCACTTTACATAGAGATTGTTTAACTCCAATGTGTATGTAGTATTTATACATTATATAGCACCTCTGTATCTGTGTGATCATGAATGCTCAAAGAAAATTGAACATCTTTAAATATATATCTTATAGTTATTGTGGGAGAACTTGCTGTTTAAGACGAACTTCTTTGGTTCTTGTAGTCACTCAGACTTTTTCAACTCTAAAACCATCCAAGTTTTCCCCTCTAGCTAAATATTTGTGCTGCAGATATATTTTTTTCTTCCTGAGGTATATTTTCCCATATTAAATCTTGTGGGCAGTTAGCCAGCTTCCTTATTACTCCTCCTATAGCCCTTTAACCCTTCATTTGTTACCTGCTTTCTGAACTCTTCCTGCTAGAACCAAAGTGAAGTCTGGAACAAAAAGACACACAGATATGTACATTTTAAACTCCTAAATGTGCTTTTTTTCCACCCTGAAAACTGAGAATAGGTTTGCTTTCTTCACAGTTTTACACTGATGTAGTATTTCTATAAAATTGCTTAATATGAGTGAAGAGTCAGGCAACAAGATCCTGATTTGAAGTCTGTTGTTGAAAAGACCCTTATTGACTTCGGTAGGCTTGAGATTCAGGCATAAATCTGTAAGATCAAGTGATAGGGTCAATGGTTTAGTACCCTATAAAATTTCACTTAATAAATGAATGCAAAATTTCATCCAAAATGTCCCTGTAAATTTATACCTCTCTTTTCTCATTCTTTAAATCAATATAGATGCAACACAAAGAATGTATCAGTGTCAAGATATCAATAGCTCTGCCACTGTTGTCTGTTGGTTTATATGCTTTTCCCTTTAAAACTAGGAATACAAATATCTCTGTATTGTTCATTTTTTGTAACTATAAATTCAAGTTCAGAATAATCTTTCTGGTTTCATTTCAAATATAGCTTTAAAAAAAAAAACACAAAACAAAGTAAAAATCGCTCACTGAGAGCTAAATTTTAACCCAATGTGATGTGACTTAATGAAACAACTGTGTTAGAAATTCAGAGAAAGGAAACTCTGTAGCAGCAGCAGTGACAGTGTTAATGGTGCTACTTTGTCATACAGAGCCTGCAGAGGGCATTTAGGCCTTCTTCAGAAAGATACAGAAAGATGTTGATGGATCTCATAAAGCTGACAGGTCGTTGCTATCCATTGTCTTGCAGAATAGATTAATAGATTCATTGGTTCTTACTAGACAAAACTGCTCACAGAAGATAGAATTTATCCTGAAAAGTTGCTGCATTCTGCTTGCTGCTACAAAATGCTCTTTGGCTTTCCATCTTTCAATTGTTGGCAGGTGCTTAAATAAGAAACACAGAGAACCCATTTACAGTTATGGGTCTCTGTCCTCACTCATAATTATAGTTATTAAATAGATTTTAAAAGCTCTTTTTGTCAAGAATAGAATTCTACATAGACTCCAGTGGCACAATTAATCACCCTCTAGATATGTCAGCAGCATGATACAAGAGTTGGTAAATTTAATACTATTTTTTGTGTTGGATGGAAATCAAAAAGGAACTATTTGGCATTATGCCTCAGATCATTAAAAAGTTGTCACTGTGGCACTCCAACCTTGACAGCCACAGATCAGCTCTGGATGGAATTAACAGAGCCAAAGGGAACCTGTAAAACCAAATGATCTGCATTCTGTTATCCTGAATATTTTCACCTGATGCGCTCTGATGCATTTGCTATAAAAATAAAGGGGAAAGGGAGGAAAAAAAATCTGAAGTCTTTTACATCAAAAGCAAATAGAGCAGTAATTTGATGCTTACAGCTACTGGTGAAAAGTTAGCATTTGTGTGAGTATTCCCTTTGATGGGTGTGAGTGATGGCTCATCAAGAGCATGTGCAGGGGTTATAGCCTGGTTCTACATCATCTTGGAACTGCTCTAACAACTGTTTCATCATCATCTATGTGTCCACTACCTTTCAAACTTCACACAGAGAAACTGCAAAGTCCAAAATTATGATAACAAACATTCCTAGTTTATACTTTGCTGTTATAACACAAATGTCAGAAGAATGTATGTGGGCTCAAAAGTTAATACTTTTTACAACTGTGATTTTGTATATGACTCATTCCAGAATACTGGGAAATGGTCTGTGCTAACTCTCACACGGTATTACCAGTCTTGCAGTGTTATTCAAGAGAATGCCTGAAGTAGGCTTGATTTTTATGATTGCTTCTCATTCTTATTTGAGCTGTGTTTCTATCTTCTTTCGTTTAATGGAAGTGTGTTTGCAAGCTAGAGTCTGAAACTGTTTCACCGCATAATTTTTTTGATCCTTGACTAGCAGGGACACTACTGTTGGCTTAAACCTCCTCTTTCCAAGTCCAACCGAGTCACGAAAAGAGATGCTCCTTGGTTAAAAAGAAGCCAAAACAGTGCCAGCCATATTTCGTTGTCTTTCCCAAACTAAAGGAGAAACAAGCACATATTTACAAAAACAAAATAGTAATCTGTTTGCTGGACTTTATTGCCTACACAAATGACATCCATGGACATCATATGGGAAAGCTAGGTCTTGTATTGATTACAGCAAATGGAAAGATTTTGTGACAAAACTACTACATCAAAAACTGTTGAGTCTATGGATTTTCTGGAAAAAAAAAGAACATTCATCTTAAATTCTCCTAAGGCTATTGGCAGGTGACTGGCTAAGTGGTTGTAAACCAGGGTGAAAAATGGATTCTGTGGAGGCAGAAGGTACTTTTGATGTACTTTGTCTCTCTTGAACAGTTCTGTTTTGATGCTTTTTGATTGCTTTGAGCAATTTTTGAATGCTGTTTCTGTTTTGGTTAGAGATCATGGTCAAACTATGGCTATGCATCAATGAATTGGAATACACTGTACAAAATTTATGAAGACAGAAGATTTTGAGACTGCCTTTTGCTATTATTCTTGTGGGTGGTGGATGTGAAGAAAATAAGACACCCTCATTCATGAGGGGTTGGGATAGAGTTAAGAATGTCATAGTTGTGTACCTGCATGTCTTCTATATTGAGATATACTTGCCTACATACCCAATACAAAAATTGGGATGGGAGTATGCCTCTGATACATAGCTGTATTTCAATACTAAATTATGTTAGTCTGCACTGAAGTGCCATGGATAGGGGATAAATTAATAGAAATAAGGTATGTGGGTGGGGTAGAATTTTTAACTGAGGTATTTGGTGCCAATTTAAGTTTTAGGTCCAGCAGGCTCCAATATATACACACTGACTCTCCAATCTGCCAGTTCTGACCAGTGTGCATTCTCCTTATCAAAATACACAATTCCATGGCTAGTCAGAGTTCTAGGATTACTTTAGGCTAACCTTAGGTTTTAGTGATATTTTTTTTTTACTCCCTGTACTGCATCTTATTCTCTGCCTTTAGAAAAAGTGAATATATGATAATCAGTTTGTTGTGTCAGAATCAGAGGAAAAAAAGGGAAAGGGTGACTATACCTTGGGGCTTCTCTAGTTCTTTCTCCTTCCCAGAAACACTACTCCTTTAAACAAATACAAAAAATGAGTTTCTAATAATGGAGGTAGCACCTCTCAAAAGGTCTTATACTGTCCAAAAAGTATTCTTCAACCAAATGTTTAAATTAAAAAGAAATGGAAAATCTCCCTCTTCCTCCACTCTGGCCTTCAAATTGCTGTAAAATAGCTCAAATTCATATAAGTGTTTCAGGCAGTTTATAGGGATCTAAGTGCTCTTTGGCATAGCTTGTCCATCAGCAGGCTGCATACTTCGCCTCTCTAATTCAGGTTCAGGGAATACAGAATATTCTTCCCATTTGTTCTGTTTCTTGCTTTTCAGTCTGTACCTGATATCTGTATAAGGTGTCAGCAGAGCTGTACTTTGTTAAATATCTGTTAGGGGAAGACTTTTAGTGATCCCAGCTTGTCCATTACAACTCTTCTACCAGAAAATATTCCCCTTGGATGTCCTTTTTATGGCATTCTCCCTCACCCATTTTTGTTAAGGCAAGTCAGATAAGCGAGCCTTGCTATTTGAATAGTGTGATCCAATCTGGCTCATCTTCACAGAAACACGTTAGGGAGTGATTAAATGAGCAACAGAGTCAGGGGATGGGGGCCTGAGTGGAGGGGCAGGGAGGAGGTGGAGGAATGATCTCTAGGTCAGTAGTGAGCTGCTGTGGACACAGTGGTTGCACTGGCAGAGAAGGGGCTGTCCAGTCCTCTGAGGCCACTGTGCTGAGGGCTGAGACAAAAGATGTAGAATAGGTACAGGGGGATACCAAAACGATTAACAGCACCCCAAGTTTTGATGCCAGGTAATTCAGGAAAGAATTACTTCAGATTGCTTCAACTCAGCTGGCAGGAACATGCTGTGAGGGCTGGTGGTGCCTGCTGTGGAGCCAGGCAGGGAGGCTTTAGCTTGCTGCCTGCAGTGCCACCTTGCCTCAGCTGCCTGCTCCTGGCTCTGGCAGAGAGGCTGCTGCTCACAGCACAGCAGAGGGAAGGGCCTTTGTGTGTGTTACTGATGCACTTTGCAAAAAAAGGACATTTAAGCCCAACTGGTTGACTTTGCACTGAAACATGTAAGAAATGCCTGCTGTTGCTGCTAGGAGGTTTGTATTCTCCACTCGATGTAAGACAACAGGAGGTGGGTGACTTTAAATGTCCTGCTGGTTTTTGTTGGAGTTTTTTCACTGAGCAGCTGACTAAAACTTGACCCATTTATTTCTGAACTGCTTCCCTGCTACCCGTGCCATGGTGCAGCTCTTTGGTACAGACAAAACCCAAACTGATCTTTTAAGGCATTTACAGCTGCACTTTAGAGAAGACTTTCTAGAAAGAACTGGAAGGCAGCTAGGATGCTGGCAGATTTGCTGATGTAATGCAAAATATGCTTTTGCAGAGGGTGATGTGAAATGAAAACACTTGCTCAGAGAAGTTGTATTTCAGTCCTCTGTGTTTGCTAGTGCCAAAAGGTGAGCAAACATATTGCAAGCCTTTGCCTGGGTCTAATCCCAGGCAGGTGGAGCCTCAGATGATTCTCTGGATGAGCCACAACATTCTTGCATCACGAACAAGGTATTGCAATGCCAGGAGTCTGGCTACAGTATGCCAGTGTTTGAGATTTCATTTTCTTTAAAGAGTGAATAAAAGGAAATATAAGCTCTTTCATTCTCTCTATGTCTCTCCCCTTTCCAATATTTTTAAGAATAGAAAAAAAAAATCAAAGCATGTCAATGTCATTTCAATGTATTAAAACATGTGGCATTGAAAATATGTGACCTTTTGTCTCATTTTCTTCAAACTTTCCCTTTGCCATATCTGTGCCCTTTTACTAGTGTCCCCTTTGCTTCCTAATTTCTGAAGTCCATCTTTCTCTTTTCTCCCTTGCTTCTTTGCTTGTCTTTGACACATAACCATTCTATCTTCCTTTTCCTTGCAATATATGAAATTCTAGTTTTCTGCAAAATTTCTCATGTTACAGGAGTACTGTCTAAATGCAAATATTTAAGGAAAAACAAGAAAAATTTCTTTCTCATCAGAGTGTGTATTCATCTGGCTTCTACATTAAGACAGTAGCAGCTAGCAAAACACCTAATAGTAAATCTTACTAGAAATTTTTTTAATTACTGAATTTTGATCAAAAAGAAAGTTTTCCTTTGTATATCCCTTATGAATTGTCTTTTTCTTATTGCTTAAGGGAATATATTTTAATATTATATGTATTCAAAAAGTGTCCAGTGAGACCACAGTAAAATACAAATCATGCATCTGTGAAGCCTCACGCGATCAGTACTCTTGGAGTGCCAAAGCTGCCATTGTCTACTCCTCTACAGAGCCCTCTGTTTAGGAGTTTATTTATATCACCTGCTTATGAAATGCATTCAAACCAAAAACATCATAATTAGGCCTTTATGTGAGAATTATGGCCTATGTAAAGATAATTAAAATTTAACTCTTCTCTATAATTTTAATCTGGCTAAAATCAGGGGTAATTGCAGAGCTGAAAGAGGTGGTTTGTTTTTTCTTTTTTCGCTTTTGTTAAACCCTTTGATAATATCATGTGAGATGAATTGATATAAAGAGATTTCCAGTACAGGACTGGTAGTGACAGTGATAGGCACCTGGAATTACCTATGATAGATGGACAGAGAGGTAGGATAAGCATTTTTAAATCAGTTTTTGTAGGAAATGAAACCTTTCACTCCTACCATCTACAGGGTAGTTTAATTTAGTTTCCACTGGGCAACTCATCTATAACAGTAGCCTTTACTTCATGGGCTGGGATTTAGGCAGCAAGCATTTTCACAGAAAGGAGGGACACCCTTACCACTTGCATTTGCAGAACTCCTCTGGCACCCCAGCCTGGCTGCCCTTAGCTCTCACCCCATGCCCAGCTCAGGCAATCACAACCCCCAGGGTTCAGAAGAGCACTTCTCCTGTGGCACCCTCCTGCCTTGCTGCCACACCTTGTCCCTAACTGTATGTTGTTCCTCTTTGGGCAGGTGCTTCTGAACAGCTTTCCAGGCTGCAGCAGTGCCACAGAAGCATCTGTGCCAGCACAAGTATCACACCTGCTAGGAAACACAACCTGACCCAAGGGCCTTGTGCACTCTAACAATATATCCAGGCTCCAAAAGTTCAGAGGGTAAACTGGAGATGATTGTCTCTAAAGGGACAAATCTTTCATATTTCACTCCACCTTTGACTAATGGACTTACTTGCTTTCACAAAAGTACTTCACAGTGTTTCCGTTCTCACATTCCTGTGAGTTTGGAAGTGTGATTGTCCCGTTTCAAATATCATGATCCAAGGCAAAGTTGTACCATCTCAAAACCTACACCTTCCTTGGTAAAGTGGTCCTTGGCCACAGGCGAAGTGGCAGACAGTACATTTCACTTTGCTCTGATTTAGCTCCCTATAGAACAGGGACACAGGGATTACTCAATTATCCCTTGTATCCTTTTGGTTGCAAGTGGTGGCCTTAATGCAAACATCTTTTTTTATCTCTGTTTTTCACTCAAAAGTGCCTAAGCTGAGAAATCTCACAGCTCACTAGAGTGATGTTTCTGACATGCCTCCAATGTTTCTGTTCTCAGGCATTAGATTTATTGCCTTGGATATTCTACATGGATAAATTTGTAAGATTTTCTAAAAAGGTATGAAGCAAACCCAGTGCTAGTCTACATGGCCTGCAGTGAACTGCAATGTGAGGGAAGCTCTCTTATGTTTCACCCAAATTCGGTCTTGAAGAAAAAATATTGAATTAATCCCAAGGAGTAATGCAAGGGCAAAATAACACACACAAGCAGTGTTTGTTGATGATCAGTGGCTTAGGACCTGTGAGTGAACTGGAAAGCCAAGTTATTTGAAAGTGTAGCTGCAACGCAGGTATCAAGACACTTTATTTCTATGATTCTCAATGGGAACCTTAATCCACATAAAGATATTGGGCTAACTTGTCTAAAGCAGTGGGCAAGTTAACCTACTCTTCGTGTGCAAAATACGACTTAGAGTCACTACCTAGCTAGGGTTTATGCCAGTAGTCTATTTCATTGGAAATACTTGGTCAAAGATCAGGTTCAGAGTCCTGGTGTTTTACATGATGATTTGCAATACTAAAGTTGGCAAGAACTTGAGGGCTGTTCCAAAATGTCATCTGAGCACACTGCACCCACATTAATGACGGAAAATATCAATCTCACTTATATTTCTGATGGACAACAAGCACTTGCTTCCTCTTTTTCTCATTATGTCTATTTGAAATGGAGGTAGACCAGGACAAAGAAAGCAGCGTAACACTGGAGTGCTGCCTGGCGTCTTCCCAGACTGACATACCATGAGGAAGATCTCCTGGACTGCCAGCTTGTGATGCTTAGAACCTCACTGAGATTGAACTTTGAGACCTTTTCTAAAACAAGTGTTCTCATAAAAAAAGAAATCTTCAGTTGAAACAGGGAGACTCTGGAGTTAAGCAAATGCTTAAGGCAGTGGAGGGGAAAACAAACTAAGCCTAGTCCTACTTTGCCAGTTAGTTACCCTCAGAATCTATCATCAACACATGTACTTGAGTTATGGTCACAAAGTGCTGCAGCATTTTACCCACTTATGGGCAGGGTAGAAGCTAACAAATCTGTATTTTAAGCATATCCTAAATCAATAAAAAGTAGCTGAAAAAGTACATGCATAAGTGAAAAACCAAACATAAGTGGGCTGGCCTCAGGATATCATTATTTATTGAAACATATTTTTCTTTTCCTTATGGTTTTAGGAACAAATGGCAGGTGCAAACAAAGAATTAAATTAGTCATCATTAGTTCTGCAGAGTATTTTGGATCATGCAGCTGAGATCTGAATAAATAATTCAGATTTTACTCTGTAAATCTAAACCCAAAATCCATTTATAAACAGAGAATGCTTATAATCTGTAGCTCTCAGGTTAACAGTTTGTGTCAATTACCCAAGTAGTCTTGCATAGCTGGTAACCACAATCCATATTCCAGTTCCTCAGTACAACAGCAAAGACAGGAATATACAATTTGTCTGTTTCATGCCGATCAACTTCTTTATTAGAATATTTGAGAAAATGACAAGCTGGGGGCTGAGTTGAGACAACTTTCCTTTTAAGGTCAGCAAATTTTCAGAATTTAATATGTCTTTCCTGATACCTGGGCTGCTGTTGAGACTGACCAACACTTTTCCAAATGCTGCCTCATAATTCAGAACCCAGTTTTCGACTTCTATTTTAATTTTTGGCACATTCTCAGATTTTAGATCCACATAACACTTAGGGGTGAGGGGACTTAATTGTACTGTACAGTCTCAGCTGAGTCAACCTGAAAGTCCTTTGAGACCACTGTGAGTGTCTAATTCAGATATTCTTGACTGGGGAGGCATACCTTAATAGTGAAATGACATATTGGGGGTGGGACATGCTGTGCTGAGCTCAGCAGATCTTTCCTCCTCTTTGTCATATATTCCTTCTTGAAAGGTTATGAGGGGATGGCATGGGGATATCCACAGGTCAGGCAGAATAGACAAAGGGAGTGGGTGCACAGCCACACCCAAAGCTACTCACGATCTTCTCCACTTAGGTTTGGTGAGGACCTCACCTTCAAAACAGGATGCTTGGTTCCACTATCTCCTCCCAGCACTTGAAAGCCTCTCCTCTTTCCAGCTGCATACCCAGGAGCTTCCTCCAAGTACTGATGCCTTGACACAGATCAAGTTAAGCCTCATAGACAGGCTCCATTTGCTGATTTGCTGAGCTGCTAAGAAAAAGCAAGCCAGTGAGAATGTAGCCCACTGACAGAACAGATCAGCTGTGCCATATACAATAAGTAGTAACTAATAATATTTGTGATAACGAAGAGATTTACATGCAAACAATTTTTCTTGGTAACTTCTGTATAACCTTTAACTTCTTTCTCAACATATCTTTTACCAGGAAATTTGCTCTTGGCTTTAATACTTAAGTGAGTGAAATGCCACCAATTGGCAAAGTGTTTCACAGCTCAATAAGTCTTGTGGTTAAAAAAAAACCTGCACTAATTCTTCTTTGTATCCTTTTTGCTGCCAGTCATAATCAGCACCTTTGAATGACATTTTGTGCTCCATTTCTAAAGATCAGAAATAACACTTCTCCTTTTACATATTTGTTGAATTCAGTTAAATCAACCATTCATCCGAATATAGAAGATGGACTAAACTTCCTTAATGCCCTGCTAAGTATTTTGTATTTCAGCTCTTTAAGTTCTTTTTGTTTCAAACCTTATTTAATGTATGAGTCTCTGTCTCAGCCTCTTTGTTCTCTCTGAAGTTTGGGCCTGGTTACCAAAGCACTTACAGTAACAAGGTGAGTAAGGAATTATACATTCATTAACCATAGCACTTCCTATTACAAGCTGCTTTTACCCTGCTTGTCTACCCAAAAGCCACATTCTTAGGTGCTTACAACTTGCCTCATCAGTTTTAGTTTTACCATCAAACCATTACTTGGAAATTCCACCATTAAAGATACAGTACTACCTGCAGGTAATTGATAAATACACAGAAGAACACCAGAACGAAGATGGAAATGGTCTTTAAATATGTGAGTCTTTAATACTTAGATATTCAAAGAGGTTCTGGGTGTTTTGGGGAATGATAGACCAGGAAGCCTTATGGGTGAACACTATGAATTAGCAGAAATAATAATTTAAAACAAAGTAGCAAAACACTTGGGAGACCGTGGCCAAATAGGGGCAAATCAGCACAGTTCCTGCAGAGGGAAATATTGTTGTGCTAATCTCCTAGAACTCCTTGAATATGTTAATAAAGAAGAGCAGCTGGCATAATTTATTCTAACCTCTCTGGGCCACTGACAAAATTCCTTGCAAGAAGCTATGAAGGAAGCTAAGTAGTGATGGATCAAGAAGTGGTGCAGGAAAAGGAGGTGAAGGGCAGGATTAAATGGTCAATTTCATCATGTCAAAGGATAACAGCAGTAGGCCCCAAGGTTCCTGCTCATCCACTTATTTATTAATCATCTAGGAAGTGGGAATTGCTGTGAGGCAGCAAAATTTGCAAGGGATAAAAAATAGTTCAACATAAGTTCAGAAATGTTTGTGTGCAAGTTCTGAAACAAACAAAACTGTGTGACCTACTCACTCTGACAAATGAATTATCAACAAAAGCAAAGTAAGGTATACCAGGTGGAAAAAATATGAATTACTCAACACCTCACAGAGCTCTAAATTAGCGTACCAACTTTAGAAAGGGACCTAGTTATCCTTGTAAATTACTTCAGTAAAGACTTCTGCTTAATGTGCAGCTGTACAAGATAAGCAAACATATTAAGATGCATAAAGAATGAGAACTAATAGAGAAAGGATTAAACTGCCAATGCTATAGTCTGATCTGAAATACTGTGTGCAGTACCAGTGACTCCATCTTATAAACAATAATGCTGATTTAGAGAGGGTTCAGTGAAGGACAATGGAAATGATCAAGAGCATTAAAGTGCTCTTATGAAAAAAGATGGAAGTCACTGGGGCTGTTGACCATGAAAAAATGGATGTCAAATTTACAAACTGTAATGAAGGCTAAAGTGAATGTATGTCTTATAAAACATGCACACAAAGGAAGAAGCAAAGCAATTAGAAAGAGGAAAATACTGTTTTATATAATTTGCAGTAAGAATCTGAAAATGAGGAAATCTTTAGGGCCAAGAATTGAAGTAGATTCATAAAGAGAGTGCTTGACAGGCATAGTGGTATCCAGAATTTTCAGGGGTAGCAACTGTTAGAAACAGCCTTTGTTTCAACTGGACTCGGTTAGGGAGGACTAATGTGTCACAAATTTTCAGATATCCCTACCCCTGAGTTTCCCTGAGCACCTCCCTCCTAGTTATCCTAGAGTCCTGGAGAATACAAAGTGTCACATAAGACTAATACCAGGTAATTCCTAAAGTTCTATGTGATAGTTACAAATGCCTTCATTTTATATTCGATCCCACTTGCAATTCCTAACTCTGCTTTATGCATTAGGAGATTTTTAACCTATTTCATTAGTTTCTTACACTGATCTGCACTGAGTCTATACAGAGCTACTTTTAAAATTTGTAATATCACATAGATGTGGTGAAATTAATCACAGAAATCTAAATATATTAGGTCAACACTTTATCACCCAGACTTAGCTGATCTTATGAAAAAATGTTAGCAAGTTTTCTTGAAAAGATCTATTTTCTATAAAACCACATTAACTGGCTTTATTTATGCTAAAATCAGAACATTTTTACTGATTGTGTCTCATACAAGACCTTCTATGGTTTTAAGAGAAGCTGATATTATACTAAGTAGCCTTTAGCTCCCCATATTATCTCACTTCAGTCTTTTTAAAACAGCAGCACTCTTTACTAGTCCTGTGGAACCTTTTCCCCAGAAATCAAGATTTGTTCAAAATCAACATTAATATTCAGAGAGCTCCTAAACCAATTCTTTAATACTACTGGGTGCAAGTTATTGGGCACAGTAGATTCTAAAATGCTTAATGGTTTTTGTTTCACATCCTCCCCAGTTACTAATAGAATAGAAAGTACTTAATTAATCACTGTAAGAGATGAATACATCATGCTAATGATGAATACTTCTGTTTTTCCTGCATAGTGATTGACAATTTTGCAATCCTGGTCCAGTTCTGGATCTGTGCCATTTGAAGGATTTCATTTGTTTCTGATTTAGTTAAAATATTCCTTCTCCATCCCATCAGTAATAAATTCTTTTTATATGCCTTTTAACTTTCCTTGTTAATTGCCTGCTTTTTCTGACTGCTAACTTGGGCCCACGGTGAGGAGCTTCCCTGTGTTCTCCATCTTCCTCATGTGCTACTGGTCTTGTGGCAGCTGCTTTCATCTTTCACAAAGAATTCTGTAGTCTTCTGGCTATGTCAAGCGAAACAAGTAGAGTGATACAACTAGAGCAGACCTATGAGAAGAAGCAGCAGGCACTGAGTACCTGGCATTCACATTGCATTTCTCAAGTGTCCTTCCTCAGGACTAGTTCCAGCCAGGACTCCTGGACAGAACAGGACACAGGTTTGGTGAATGAGGATGATCAAAAGATTCCTTCCAGGAGTACATTACTGGCATAGGTTGATATACTAACGCAGAGAACCTGGTAATAAATAAAATCCTTACTGATTTTTACAGGATCTGCCTGGCTCTGTGTGCTGGGTCTGGCTGAGGTGGAGCTCATTTTCCAGTAGTAGCCTTCACAATGCTGTGCTGTGCATTGGTAGCTGGAAAGGTGTTGATAACACAGCAGTGTTTTGGGTACTGCTGAGCAGGCACAGCATCAGCACTGTCTCTCAGCGTTCTCCTCATTGGTAGGTTAGTGGTGGGTGAGATCCTGGGAGGGCACACAACCAAGCCAGCTACCCAAATTAACCAAATGGATATTCCCTAGGGTATGACATCAGCTCATATATAAAAGCTAAGGGAGGGAGGAGGAAAGGGGTGGGGGGGGAGACATTAATTGTTTACAATATTTGCCTTCCGGAGCAACCTCTACACGTGCTGAAGCCCTGCTTCCCAGGAGTGGCTCAACGTCGCTTGCTGATGGGAAGGAGAAAAAACTTTGGTTTTTTCTCTTTGCTTGTGTGCACTCAACTTTTGCTTTTGCTTTAGCAAATTGCCTCATCTCAACCTATGAGTCATTTTCCATCTTATTTTCTCTCTCCTGTCCAGCTGGAAATGGGTCGGGGGCCATGTGGCTTTCAATGAAGGTCAACCCACCACACTCTCCTTTATCAAATAACCATAAACAAATTAGACAATTTATCTTTTTTTTTTTTCTAGTTGCACATATGATGAAGATGCCTTACTATTTCTTATCAAGAAACACATTTTTTCTTGCAGAATGGACCAATGAACCAACACTTTTTTTTCTACTGGATCCAACAGAAAACAAAGTATCTGTTGAAATAAAGGCACAAGAATATGGCCAAAGGTAATCTGCAGGAAAAATATACGACACTCCCAAAATTGCAGTTTGGGGGTTTTATTTTTAATTAAGAAGCCTGAGAGTTATCAAAAGGATCTAAGTGTAGGAAAAGTTTTAAGAGGTTATAATAAGCAGCTTTTGAGTTAGAGGTAGCAAAATATTAAATAAGTAAATTTTCAACCAGGGTAATTTTTAATTGACCTCTAAATTAAAAACAGTTTGATTATACACTGTTTGAAGAAAATTAATTATCCTTCTTTTCCTTCAAAGTATGGAAATTTTAAGGCCAAACCAATTTCTAAGTCAAAGTTAAAGAAGGGCAAATATAGGACTTTAAAATCTAGGTGCAACCTTAACAATCGGGAGAATACTGCTGTTCCATAATAAAGAGAAGGTAGACATGACAAAACTTCCTGAGACAGCTACAGATTTGATAATGAGAGGGGCAAAACTTCAAAAAATCCAGCACTTATAGAATTTAGTTGAAACTCCCCTGATGTGTGGTATTGAGTAATCTGAAATGGGGCTAGTACAGGGAGCTGCTCCAGGGATGTGCTGCATCTCCAGAGGAAACTGCAGTGTGCTGGTGTTAGCTAGGAAAACATGCTCCAAAATGGGGCACTGCATTTCCTCCTCTCTGAGACATTACTCTGTAAGTAGCACAGGAAACTGAATGTTTTCTGTTACTATAAAATCAGCAATGCAAAGCTTGTTTCACACATGGAACCACTGCTTCTCAGTCCAGCATCTTAACTTTTTCTGCCAGTTGGTGGGGGACCTGTTAGATAAAGATAAGATGATGAAGATTCAGTCAAGGTGAAATAGCACGTTACAGCTTAACTCAGACTTCCCTGATACCATCAGGGCTGAACTTAACTGTTGGTTGCACTTTACTTTCTGGATGTAGTGATGAAATAGTCATTGAATTACCTTGAGTCACCCAGTTGCTGGGCAGTTCAGGTTTCTATAAAATGTGATTATACAGCTGAAATAATAAAGTCATATAGCAGCACAGAACTGGGTACATAATAATTCATTTGTGATGAGGGGCCTTTTGCTTCATTTTCTATTTGTATTTTTCACATGCAATTATCTGGATTTTTTGTTAAATAATTTCTATAAATATGTTTCATATGCAGGTTATTGGATGGCAGTTTAATCAAAATATCTGATATTAGAAATTCAGAAGGGACTTTTGCTATTGGATGTATCAGTCATGCGGTTTTTTCCTAATTGGTTGAGAATGTCTCTCAGAATCTGCCTGCTAGTAAAAATAATAATAATTACAAATGCAAAGTCATCACTGCATTGATCATTCATGCCAATAAACCAATATGCTGGAATATTTGTGGAAAGCAAACACAAAAAGGATGTGAATAGTTAATTACAGCTCATTCATTTGAGCAACTATTTGCAAAAAAATGCTTGGGAATGTTCCACAAACAGTAGTCACTGTTATCTTCTTCCCTCTCCTGTCTTTGAGCCTCTTTGTCTGTTGAAGGGCAGATGCTGGCATTCAGTTGTCTTTTTAGGACCCCTCAAAAACCCAAACACAATGTGAAAACTCGGGTAATATTGCTTAAACAGAAATATAAAATAATGAAATAGAAATCCAGTGTAGAGTACAGAATGATGGTTTGCACTGCCCAGTATATACTATCTCCTTGTAACAAAGATATTTTAAATGAATGTAACATATATATTAGCTAATTTTACAAGATACAGATATTCAACTCTGGATAGATTTTTCCCAAATCCCTGGTGACTCCTTAGATGAATCATACAAATTAAAGCATGATTTATAGCAATTGTCTCATAGTTTGGAATTCCTAGCAGAAGATATATATCCCTTTATTCCAATGCGTGGATACATGGCTTCTCTGATCCTTTTACAGATGATTTCCAGTTAGCACATGGCCTAATTCAGAGAGTTATCCACTTTGCTTCAGTCATTAAAGTAGAATTGGAAGAAAAACTACTTGATCTCCATCCATACCCAAACGCTTCTGCCTCGCCAGCAAGAATTCACTGATTCCTCTGGATAACTATATTATAGACCTGACTACACTGGGCATCAAAAAAGCTGAAGATACAATCTGCATCATATTTACATATATTTGCATACATTTGCCTGGCCAGAATATATAGCTATTCCGATTTTCACATTATAAGAGAGCTAATGGAAATATTCTCTGTTCCTTTGGTGTGCCTTTAGCTTTTTTCCCCCTTTTTCAGGCATCTGTTTTATGCACAAACTTTCTAAGTTGGCCGTGTGTCCCAGCTTTGTTTTTGCTCAACCACCTTCAGAGATTATGTTTTTACAATTTTTGTCCTTACCCTGACTTTACCCACTTTACACAACTTTTTCATCACAGCAGGATGCTTTAAAAATATCCCACTTCACCATTATTTATCTATTTAGAGAACTTGCACTGTTGACTTGTGGACTCACTCAACTTTGTCCTTCACAATCCTAGATCTGCTCTCCAGTTCTTCCTCCACAGCTTCTTATGTGTTTTACTACAACTGTGAAAGCAGAACAGAGGAGCAGAATAAAGCAGGAAAACAAGGTTGATGCTGCACTCCCTGGGCTTATTTATGGTTCCATTTAGATAATTTCAGTAGATTTTCCATCTTCTGTCTCACCAACACAGCCATCACAAACGATGTGTTCAATGACATTCAGCTACCATCCCAGGTTTCTTGAACTGAGCACAAAAGCTACCGAACTTACCAGAGAATTGTTGGAGAATGGAGATAAAGTTTCCAAGTCTATCTGTGTAGTCAAATTCATTTTGTGCAGTTTTCACCTCTTAAATTTCATAGGTACGGTCTGGTAGATGAAGAGACTGCTACAAGAGAACCAACCATGAAGACTAGCACATTAGAGGGGAAAAAACAGGGAAAGGTTTCTTCTTAATAACTAGGGAAACCCCCCTCAGGAAGTCTGAAGATCTGAAGTCTATGCTAAAATAAGGAGAAAGTTGTTAATAGGTAACTGTGATTACTGTAGCCCTCATAGGAACAGAAAGGCAAAAATCAACCTCTAAGCCCTTTTCCTTGGACTCGAAACAAGACTGGATAAGATTCATTATTTCTTTAGGGATGTCCATACCAGAGTTAGAGGTGTACTCTGAGTTAGGCCAAGAGCAGCAGTATTCTTTAAGGGAATCTGTTTTCTTAGTCAGAATTTCAGCTGAGTCTAACTGCCAAAGCTAATCATGTTGTTTTTCCCCTAGAGCCCTGATTCAGTCAATTCAGGGGCAAAGATTTTGTATAGAATTTCTTCCCCAATTAGAGATTTCCAGAGACTGGTTTCAAGTGGCTAATAAGAACGTACAGGGATTATAAACATACTTTCTTCTGGGTATTTTGGGTATGATTAATCCTGTTTCCTGACTTCAGAGCACTAATATGTATATAATGAATTCTTTCTACTGTTGTCCTCATTTTCTTTAGATTTCAGGTATGAAAAAGGGGGTAAAAAATTGAGTTGATTAGAACTACATTTGGCATTAAACAATTGGGCTGGAGTTGAGAAAATGGTTTTGGAAGGATTTTTCTGCCACTGTTCACAAACTACTCAAACTTACAAAATAGCCAGTGAAGGCTTAAGAACCTTGTGGCAAATTTTCTGCTGAAAGCAGGTATATATATTCCATTTCTCATACTGTCACCAAAAGCAAATGTATGTATTCTTGCATTAACAGTTTAAAGGCAGACTGAAGCACAGCTGCAGGAGAAGCAGTTATCAAAGTTATGGTTAAATAGCTCATTGCTGCTAGCTCTGCAAAAAGATCGTGCCTACTGTTTGTTCTGTTCTTATTTCAAAAGTATTTCTTAATGAATTTAGGTGAAATCTAACCAAAGAATCCCACATAACCCCTATCTAAAGAAATCAAATTCTATAAGCTTGTTATTACTTGTAGACCAGAACCTCTGAGGGAAAAAAAAAATTATTGTGCAATAACTGAACAGTGTGTAATGATGGGTTAGCCAGGTCAACAGAAGTACTGGAGAAGTGCCATTTATTCTGCTACTAGTGGATGTATCACTCAGGCATATATCTGTCTAGGAAATGATTTAAAAATAGATTTTACATGCCTGAATACAGGCACTTCCTCCTTTTGGATGATAGGCTTTCTTAAAGATAATGTAGGAAGAAGTCTGTAGGATTTTAAAAAGATGTTTTTCTCTGAGGAAATGCCTTGGAATCCTTCCCTGTATTACTGTTGCTTTGGGGAAAAAAAACCAAAAACCAACCAACCAAACAAAAAAATCAATTTTTTATTTGTATGGGTATGCTCTGTCCTGAGACAAAATCGGAGGAGGTTTTTTGTTATTTATTCTACCTGATGTTTTCTTCCACCAAGCTATAAGTTGGTATTTTTTCCCAGTCTCTAGTCAGGATTAAGTGAAGGAGGAGGAGGCTGTAAAGTGCCTTACTAGCTATAGCTGTTAACTTTTGTTCAAGGTAATGCTTTAGCAGATCTAAGACTTCAAGAACAACTGCTCTGTTTGTATGCACATATGCTTCTGTTTTCCCCTGTATACTCAATACTGCAATTATGAGCCTAGATGACTGCTACTTTAAAAACTTAAACTGGATTTACTTCAATTTTTCTAAGTCTAAAACTGTCAGCCAGTACTTAAATTGCAAACTCTATCAGACAACTGCCCAGTTATGAGATACATTACAGTGTGGTTCACATCCACCTTCAGAGAAACACAGTGAGAGAATCTAACTGATCGCAGAGGTAAATTTGGTCCATATACTTTGTCAATAGCGGGTCTGAGGAAAATTAGCACCAATAATTTCAATACTGGTGTAAGTCATGAACCTTATTAGAGTGATTTTTAGCAATTTAAGGACTGAAGAATCATGCATGTCAGGACTTCAGTAATATCCTTGGCTTTTAATAAATGTCAAAAATAGAATGTAGAATGTTTTTGCTTGCAAGCTTAATCACTATCCAAGAGCATAGAATATGCAGTGATCATTTTCAAGACACTCCTACAAAATTTGGATTCCAGCCAAATTGGGAGTGGATACTATTAGACTGTATTTTTTATAAAAGGCAAATATGGTCTGATTTTCTCTACTACATCAATCAGAAGTAATTTTCTTTTCATTTTGGATGTCTGTATATGTGTACTAGTTCTGTCTGAGATGGAGTTAACTTTCTCCACAGCAGCCCTCATAGCTCTGTGCTGTGCATTATTCTCTAGAAAGGTGTTGGTAACACACTGTATTGGGTCTGACTGGGGTAAAGCTCACAGGTCTTACACTGCTGTACTTTGCTTTGGTAGCTGGTGTTGATAACAGAGCAGTGTTTTGGCTACTGCCAAGCTGTGCTGTCCCTGTGACATTCCTTCCCCCCACCGAAGGGGATGGGGGTGGGCAAGATCCTGGGAGGGGACACCAGCAGGCCAGCTGAGCCCAGTCAGCCAAAGGGATATTCCATACCATATGACATCAGCTCAGATATATAAGGGAAGGAAGAGAGGAGGAGGAGGAGGCACTCAGGGCTGGTCCATGTTTGCCTCCTTGAACAACCACCACGCGTGCTGAAGCCCTGCTTCCCAGAAAGTGTCCGGACATCGCTGCTGATGGGAAGTAGAGATTGGTTGTTTTCCCCTCTGCTCTTGTGCGTGCAACTTTCAACTTGCTTGTTCTATTTTCTTGCCGCTGTAATAAAACTGCCTTATCTTACCCTGGTAGTTTTTCCATATTATTCTCTTCCCTCTCCCAGTGGGAGAGGAAGTGACAGAGTGACTGAGTGGGCACCTGGCACCTAGCCAGGGTCAACCCACAACACACACCAATGTTTTGGGCACTGCTGCGCAGTGCTCCCACAGCATCAGTGCTGTCTCTCCAACATTCCCTCCTCACCAGAAGGCTGGAGGGGAGCAAGATCTTGGGAGGGGACATATCCAGGACAGCTGACCCACAGGGGCCAAAGGGGTATTCCATAACATATGGTATCTGGTCAGACAGAAAATCTAAGAGTGGGGAGGAGAAAGAGGGGCATTGTTATTATGACATTTATCTTCCAGAAGTAGTCTGCCATTAAATGTACTGAAGCCCTGCTTCCCTGGAAGTAGCTGGACATCTCTCGCTGATGAGAAGCAGAGAATAAATCCTTTGCTTTGCTTTGCTCCTGCACACAGACTTAGCTTTTGTTGTATTAAACTGCCTTTATTTCCACCCATGAGGTGGAGTGGTTTTCTCCTCCCCCACCCTGCTGAGGAGGGGAGTGATAGAGTGTCTTGGTGGGCACCCAGCATCCAGCCAAGATCAGTCCATTACACTATGCTACCAAGGCCTGGGATTGCTATTTCTCATACAGGCCCAAAGACATCTATTGCAAAATTGGTATGTCAGATCACAAGCTGTCCAGCAAGTCCATGAGTGCATTTGTGAGACAGTTTTCTACATGGAAAAATATAAAAGTAATAGGAGGGATGGACTTCATGAAAATGCTTCAGCCAACAGAGAGCTATGATAAGCATTAGCATGGAATGGTAGAGTTTAAAATGCTTGGGATGAGATAGCATAGATAAAACCAATAGATTTCAAAAAAGACATTAGTGTGAAACTACTGATACAGAGAATGAAGCTCAAGGAAAACCAGTAGGTGCTTCAGACATAAGATTACAGCAAAAGAACAGAGGGAAGCTAGAAAAGGCACTAGAACATAAATTCAACTGGAATATAAATTTGAACGTGAGATTTCAAATCAAATATACAGAAGAAGAATTGACTTAGAAAGTAAGTGAAAGTGTAGAAATGCAGCTGAAATTTTGGGCCAAAAATGAGAAAATAATGGAAACAAGCTGAAATGCATATAATAAGGAACATTCTACTCCCAAGCAGCAAGCAATAGGAGAAGAGGAAACAGCTTCAAATTGCACCATGAGAAGTTTAGATTGGATATTAGGAAAAACTTCTTCACTAAAAGGGCTCTCAAGCACTGGAATAGGCTGCACAGGGAAGTGGTAGAGTGACTATCCCTAAAGGTATTTAAAAGATATGTAGATGTAGCACTTAGGGATATGATGTGGTGGTGGATTTGGTAGTGCTGAGTTAATGCTTTGACTAGATGACCTTAGAGGTCTTTTCCAACCTAAACAATTCTATGATTCTATGGTATAAGAATATAGAATTTATTAAAGATGTGAGTATTCAAAGGCAAACCAGGTAAAAAAAGTAGTCTTCAACTGAATGTAATAGAAAAGCTTCTTATTGGACATACCAAGAAGACTGAACACAGTTTTTCATCTTCTTAGGTGGTCCTTCTACTTATTTCCAGGAATTAGGGTATTCAGAGGATCTAGATAAGATGGGTATTTTTGAGGAAATGTCAATTGCTTATTGCCATATTAGTGTTACATTTCCACAAGATTTGTTCTCGGTCCAACATCACTCAACATTTCTATTACTAATGTCTAGAAGTACAGAAAAATTATTATATTGGTACGGCACCAATTGGGGAAGGACTTCCAGCATAGTGATGTCTTGGTTAGAATCCAAAACAGATTAGACCTGAGTTGAATAGTATAGAAATGTTCTAAAATAAATTGTTTTAATAAATGAAATGGTCTAGATAAATGTGAAATTTTTATGAACCCAGGTTTCATAAAATTAGTGTGTTGCAGCTGCCAACACTGTAAGTTCTCATGAACAGATTAAACAAAACAACAGACAGGTGCCACTGATCCTCCCATCCAGTTGCAAAAAACGCTCGTCTTTTTCAGATATGTAATTGGTTTTAGTCTCAACAGTGGATTTATGAAGACATGAATGGCATAAAGATGCTGAGATCCTCTACTCCATGTCAGCAGAATGCTTACAGGCTTTATAGAGTTCTGCTAAATATTATAAACTAAACTGTTCCAAAATCAGTCCTTCAGGCACAAATGGTTCATTAGTATATTTACCCTCATTTACCTTCATCAGATATCTATGGAGCCTGCCTCATACTCACAGCAGGACCCTTGCCTTTCTTCTACCATTCCAGGATTTCTATTTGCTAGAGGATGACAAAACTGATATATTTTATTCTGAGTTTCAGGCTTCCATCTTCCTGGCTTCTCTAGTTTACTGCTCCAATTTATATAGATGAATTTGTTGCTTCTAAACACACAGACAACACTATTGTAGACACATAGGACTAAAATTTACATGTGTACCTGTCACGGTATGTCTGATGTCTAGCATTGGCTTTGATTTGTCCACAAAAGACAGAATTCCTAGTTTCATTTTCACATACAAGATTCACAGTAGTACTTTGCCCTACCCATAACTTCCTACAATTGCAAGTTTGATTTAGTGTTACACTTTAATTTCTTCTTGTTTTTGTTTTTTAAATACATCAGCTCTTTGACTACACACTGAAGTCAAATCTTCCCAACTAAAGTTGTCTCACATGTGGTTATGATACTTTTCTGGTATACAAACCCTAAATTTTGGCTCTTGACTTTGAATCTCTCTTGCTTTCTCTAAGTCTTACAGGATTTGGGCTTATCCAATTTACACCTGCCCTTCAAGGATTTGTATTTCTTTTATTTCCCAATACAGATATGATGTTATCTCTAATTTGATCTTGGACTGATGTCGGATCTTTTCTCAACAGCTGTAGAATATATCTACAGTTGCTACAGTTCAGAGCTATCTCTTCTAGATAAGACATTGAATTCTTTTGCTCTGTGATTTAACTGGACTCAGAAGTGTTTCAATAACTACTAATATTAAGCTTTAGTGTGATTTATTGAAACAAAAAGGGTTCCTTAGAGAGACAATTCCTTTTATGTGTATAAAACCAGAATGAAGTGGTTTTCAAATATTTGGTGCAGTTGTGGGAATTACAGAAGCAGAAATGGAGACAATGAATCATCTGGCTGGAACCCATGATGCAACCAGAGTCAGACAAACATATTTTAAACCTGCTCTTTTTCTATTTATTTCTATTTTTCTTCCAAATAATACGGTTTGCCTCAGACTTGCAGATCTTCATTTAAAGGGTTCCCTATAAGAAACCTCTGTACTGTGAAGTCACTCTGCACTAAAATTCTGTGGAAGTATTAATGCTCTGGTTTGGAAGGTGCTACCACAGGAACAAAAGTTAATATGGAAGTACCTGCAGCAAGAAGAAAAGGAAGGTAGGAAGGAAGGAAGGAAGGAAGGAAGGAAGGAAGAAGGAAGGAAGGAAGGAAGGAAGGAAGGAAGGAAGGAAGGAAGGAAGGAAGGAAGGAAGGAAGGAAGGAAGGAAGCAAGGAAGGAAGGAAGGAAGGAAGGAAGGAAGGAAGGAAGGAAGGAAGGAAGGAAGGAAGGAAGGAAGGAAGGAAGGAAGGAAGGAAGGCATAATCCTTTGACAGTATAAGGTTGCTGTTATGAAGTATCCTGCCAATGACACTGCCATTTAGATTTGCCAAGATACTTGTTAACATATCATACCATGACATCTTAAAAAGCATCATTACCGTTTATCATGTCGAGGTTTGTAGAAAAATATTATGTGACAGTCATTTCAGTGAAGACCGTCATGACCTCAGTGTCAATGGGAAAATCACAGACCATTCGTGTGTATATTCTCTGGCATTAAAAAAACTTTAGGATAAAATCAAATGGGGAAACATAAATGATTAAGTGGACTAATACATAAACCTGCACTCAGATTTGAATTTTTTTGTAATACACTTCTTCTTAGAAGACACTTTCACATGTGTGTGTGTTCTCAAACATTTGGGATAGACATAGCAAAATGGATCTCTGAAGTCTGGGTTTAACCAGACCTATTAGATCACTAAATTTATTCCATTCCCCTGTTAAGATATTTATTCATCTGTTTGTTAAACCACATCCCTTTATGTATTCATGTCACTTGGGAATTCTCATTGTTTTTACTTCATAATCATTGTCTACCAACCCCAAAGTTTTCTACAGCTAATTTTACAAATAACTGGCTTTAGTATTGCGTTATTCCACTTTTTCCTCCTTCAGAAGGCCCCTGTGTATAGAAGGAGCTATGACCTGTGCTGTTACTCCTGAAGAATTGCTCCAGTAACATACATTTACTGGATGCATTAGGGAGCAAATTCATTATTAACAGATCATTTTGAGTTTACAATAGTTTATAAAAAATAAGCATTCTACAGGCTTCAGATGCCTCCAGTTTCAGTGTGCCCTGCTCTGAGTTCAGTGGAGGGGAAATAAAATTTTGTTCACAAACTGCATGTTACAAGGCTGAAGCAGACACTTTAATGAGCACTGAATGGCTTTATTTTGTGTTTTCTGGAGCACTAAGCTGGCTTTAGTACCAGCTTTTAGGGGATAATTTGTTACACATAAGTTTTGTCGTAAGAGTAGATTCACTGCCTTTTTTCATCGTATCTCATAATCTTTGAAAAATGTTACGTCTTACGGAGCCACAATAGGACCTAAACCCCATAAGTGTCTGATCGAGATATGCTCTTTAGCCAGTCAACAAAACTGATGTGAAAGCCTATGGGCTATTTTACTGGTCAGCTAAAACAAGGCTTTTTATTTTGGAGAAGCATATGTACTACCTGTTTTGATGCAAGTTTCTGGGGTGTCAGCAAAGTTATCTCCTATTTTTTTAGCTTTTTACCTAGTGATGTTAGTGTCTCTAGCTTTAGTTAATGCTAAGGAAATTGTTGCAAGAACACAGAATGAAAAGCATGTGTTCAAATGCTGAAGAATGTGGGCAAAGCCAGTGGTGACAAACAGAAAAAGAAGGAGTTCCAGAAAGAAAAAGAATGAAAGAGCTTTTTGAAAAAAAGGCAAGGGGTGTGTTCATTCTGTGCATTATTTTCACTTCCTTACTTTACTCATTTCTGTATTTTCCATTTCTTCTACAGAAAAGTACCCTGAACCCATTTCCTCAGACAATAACCTTTATAAAAACTTTCATGCAAAATTATCCTTTATTATTGCTGAATTCCATTAAATACTTTTCAATTATTTCCCAGCCATTAACTGTCTGAATCCAAACAATCTATGTGGTAAAATGTAAATAGGGATTTTCAGCCCATAGACTGATTCCAAGGGGCCCACAAAACTAAGAAAAGACAAGCTTGTTGCCAAAGGGTTCAAATTTGTCATCCGGCATCCTTCACTTGAAAATATGCAGAATAACATAAAATATAAAAAATATCATGATAAAAAGAATTTAAAAAAAAATAAAAAGAGAGAGAGAGATTAAAATCGTTGATGTAAATTGTACCAGAAGCAGCAATTGTCTTTTTGCATGGCTAGGGGCATATTCTTTATACTTATTATTCCAGGTTCTTTGTGAAGTGCCAATAGCTGTACTTGGCATTGTACAATACTCCTACAGCCTCTAGAGAAAAGAGCAGGCATTGACAAGGAGATGGGGGCAAAATAGACACTGCGCCTTGAGAAGCACAAAGGGAGCGAAAAGTAAGAGGGTTGACGTTTCTTTCTCTTATCTTTTCTGGCCATCATCAAAAAAGAAGGCGTTCATTTTGAAGCTTTACAATAGGGCGTTTTAGAAAAGGTCGCTTCTCGCTGTGGCTGCTCACGGAGTGCCCCCGTGGTGGCTGCGCGGAGCCCGGGGCGGATCCGCGCTGCGCCGCGATCGCGGAGCCGGCGGTGCGCGGGCAGGGGCGGCTGCAGTGCGCGGACAGCCCCGCTAGAGGGGCCAGTTGCTCCTGCCTGGCAGATCCCACCACTGCCTCTGGTGAGTGCATCGCCTCCTCACACCGGTACCACTTTACTTCCTTTCTCTAGCAAGCAAACAAGCAAACAAATGATTTGCTCTGTAACAAACGAACAGACGGCTACCGGACTTGCATGAACTGCCTGTTCTACAAAACCCGCGAGAAGGCTCCAAGTTTGGTGCCTTGTGCTGCCATTCCACGGTGGTAAATACAGCTTGACTTCAGGATATGCTCAAAGCTTAGAGTCTCTTCTGCCTTTGGCTCTGAATTGCTCATTTGGGGGTAAATTGGAAGATCTGCTGCAAGAATTGTGATATTAAAGGCAAGATTTGGAGGATGCCACTTAAAGGGACTTTACCTGGCCCTAGAAGCATCCCTGCAGAAACCAAGGTGATGGAAGTGAGCACAGCCAGCCTGAACATCTGCACATGCAATAGCTACCCAGGATACCACAGTCAGAGAGCACTTCTGAACACTTTTAACTTACAGGATTTTAAATGCTGCTATTTGCTTTTAGAAAGCTGTCAAACAACTCTGAGTTTATAATTATAGCTTTGCTTTGAGAAGCAGTCAGTTATAAAGCAGCCTGCCAGACAGAGACATGCTAACACTCTCTTTGTTTTTTGGGGAAGACTTGGGATATGGGCCCTGACTTCCTATGTTTATTCCCTTTGCTTTTCCTAATCTGTTCTTAACTGGGCACCTGCTGCAGCAAATGAGAATGCATCAGAGGAAATGGGAATGTTGCAGTGCAAAGTATGGTTAATAATATTTTTAATGCATGCAGAGAAATATTAAATTAAAAAAAATTAATAGAGGTCAAAAGCCAGCTTCTAATTCTCTTTAGGCAAAAGAAAGAATTTATTAAAAAGCAGAAAAGGTATCCACAGAGAAAATTTCCCCATTCACTTTATGTACATGAAATATAGACATCATCTTGACATTCAGCTGATGAAAGAGAAAAAAAGAAACTGAAATTACCACTCCGGCAGTTAACAGTAGCCATATCTTGGGAGGGAGGACAAAATCTCAGCACACTGTGTTTGACACAGGATGTTCTAGAGATCTGTTAAAAGTTTGCAGAGTGCCATTTCCTAAGAAATCTTTTTACAGAACGAGCTTTCATCATACCATATCTTCAGTACAGATAATCTTGGCATGGCATTATTTTACACACTGCAGCTAGCTGAAAATCTGAAGAAAGGATATCCAGATCTTCTGACTGTATGGATTTGACAAAAAAAAATGGAACATAGAGGAAAAGAAATATGCATCAAAGGTGCCTTTTGTTACTAAAGGCATTTTCTCTGCTGAGAAAAATATTTGTTTAAGTTTTTGCATCAAGACAAGATCCAGGTGTAATTGATCAAATAACCTAAAGCTACCTGATGACTAAAAAAATTCCCAGAAAGCACCCCAAGTATTTTTTTTTTAATTTTCTGTGTTCTGTTTGCTGAAAACATCATTCTCAGTATGGTTCCCCTTCACAACCTGTGAGAGGACAGAAAAAGGAAGATGATTTGAACCATTTGCTACATTTTACAGAGAGAGTTTGCAGGGGAAAAAGTAATAAATGTTTTTAAAATGTCAGTGTTCTGCTGCTACAAAAGGCAATTGCAAACCTCTACAGTTTTCTCCCAGAGAAATGCATAAAGGCTGGGCACTGCTTGGATGTTGCATAAGCTTTGGAAGGAAGAGATTCTGTAGAGGCTTTGGACAGGCACCTCTGCACGTAGGTGAATTTCAGGCAACAAATCAGGACACTTGTCTCAAACACAGGATTTTAGGTTTTGTTGTTGTTTATTTTTTTTTACATGTAGCCTTCCTGTATTAAATTCCTTGTGCTTCACCAGTCTTGTTAAAATCTGACATTATTTCCCCTGGTATTAACCCCCAATTTATCATTTACTCAAGACTGCACAAGGTTTCATCCTGGGAATAAGTTTTTTCCTTTATCCATTTTCTTAAAAACATAATTATCTTTTTGTAGGAGTTTTCTATGATCAGAGGTGTTCCTGGCTTCATGAACACACAGGAAGATGAGGATCTTACATTCTAATTATAATTACAAACAATTAAATCTGAGACCTGAGACTAGGAGCAGACCTCTAAGAGTCAAGAAACAACTGCCAGGATATAGAAGGAATTGCAAGTAGTGCTCCAAGTTCAGTCATGTATAAAATTTACAACACGACTGAAGGGCAAGTCTATCATTTTCACTTTCTTCTTTGGCTTGTATTATTTAAGAAGTTATGTTTTAAATCTAAAAGGATAAGGTCTGCATTCATTACCTTACAATATCTTTAGCAGGACCCTTTGTCTTGAGCTCGGTACTGTGCCAGCACATTTACACAGCTCCTGCCCTGGAGCTGCCTTCTGCTTTGGCACTCCTGAGTGCAGAGGGAATATTCCACTATGTAGGCATCTCATGTAGGTGTATGCATTCTCCACCACCTTTTCAGTCTCTAGAGAACCTCACCCCAAAATACTGAACTGAAGGCTATTATCTAGCTAATCAGCAAACAAAAGTTTTTCCACAAAAATTATCTGAAGAGGTATTCATAACAGGCTCCCTGCAAATATTCTAATCCAATCTGCTGTGTAAATATTACAACTGGGGCTGAGCGGGAATGCGCGTGCATTGTAAGCAATGATAAAGCCAGAGCATCAGCCTGGATGTGTGCAGCTGTATGTGCAATGGAAGCCTTGGACAAGGATAGTGGGAAACTGTAGTGTCACCAGTGATGTCATGGGCATTTTAGGGCACAAGGAAGTGATCTGAAATCACACCTCTATGGCATTTGCCAGAAAAAAACAGTAGCTCTTGCATTTTTTCTGTTTCTGCAGCATTGTACATCACAAAAACTTTAGATTATACCTAATTTTTATGTACCAAGTGCTTTTTCACAAATAAGGCATTTTAGCACTCTCATGTTTTATCAGTGTCTGAAAGTGTAACATCAGATTAATGACCACAACCAAGCTGATTTTATTTTATATCTGTTTGCCAACCTCTGTGGAAATGTGTCAGTCAGTGAGATAAATACCATATATGCCAACAATACAATTCATTAATATTTTGTTTGGCTTTTGTGTAGTTTCAGAAAGCAACGGCAAAATCCTGCTACCTGCTTTCCATATAGACCGTCTGTCAAGCAACTGTAGGTTGCAGGGAAAAATGGTCCAGGAACAAAAAGGTAGCAAAAACAATATAGTAGAGAAATGTATTTTGTAAAGGAGCTACTTTTGTCCTACGTCCCACTTAAGGGATACTCTTCCTGGCTGCAGTCCAGAGACAGAATCCACCCGCTCCAAGACCCAAAATATTTAGCGTATCTGACTTTTTGCACATGGCATTGAGAGCAAGAGGGACAGTTGTGTTCTACTGTCAGTGATACAGAAAAATATCCAGAGAAAGGAGAGATTGAATGGGTCACCCCAGGGCCTGATGGTGCTGTTGACCTCAGGAGTCATGGTTATTTCAATGGGCCCTATGCACAGAGGTAGTGCCACAATCAAAATGCATGTTCCAGCTTTGGAACCTGTAAGAATATGAAACCTGAGTTTCATTTCTGAAAGAGGTAAGGATGTCCTGAGTTTGGGCAATGTGCAGAAAAAAGAAAGATAGAGTAAATCATAGTTACAAACTAATTGTCTGCATGTGCATTGATTTTGTATGTGTATGAGTGTGTGTACAAGCTTTCCTGTTAAACTGCAGGCTATGAAACTGTCCAATTTCATTACCCTGGGATATTATTTTAAAACACTGTCTTGTTCCAGTTTTGAATTGTATAACTCTTATCAATCAAATAAAGGCAAGGAAGTAATTAACTTTCAAAATCACAAATATGAAGAGGAAAACTTAGCCATCTAACCCAAGATCTGCAAATACAGTATTGGTGGGGCGGTTATTGTTACTCGCCCTTTTCCTACTATTGGGGTGCTTATTTGCCATTACTCCAGAGAAGTAGACACGGGATGCTCTGGCCTCAGCTATTACCACAGTTCATTGCCTTCTGCATCAGCTTTTCACCCTCTCAGCTGGGGGGTTTGTTTCTTTGACAGACTCCCAACAAGGTCACAAAACTGATGAGTATGGGAAGAGCCCTAGAGATCAGTGCTGAATCTGAACAGGGATGGATTACTCTGGTGCAAATTAACTTGTGATAAAACACTAGACCGGTTACAAACCTTTTCACGTACAAAGACCACCAAAAAACCCCCAAACCAAAACTATAGTTTTGGATATTTGCTCTGTATTTCAGTTTTACCAAAGATTAAAATACTGTAGGCTAGCTGCAGAGTGGAAGGTTTTATTGCCGTTTGCTTTGGGTTGGTTTTAATACAGACTGCTTTAGATCTTTGTCATTTCCCCCCATGCTAAACCTGTCTTCTCAATAAGAAAAAATGTAAAGCACATAATTTTAAAAATAATTTTCACCACAATGTTGTCATGATTTAATCCTAGCTGGCAACTAAAGCCCCATACATCCTCTTACTCATTGTCCCTCAGTGGGAAGGGGGAGAGAATTGAAAGAGCACCAGCAAGAGAACTCACAGGCTGAGGTAAAGACAATTTAACAGGTAAAGCAAAAGCCACACACCGAGCAGAGCAAAACAAGGAATTCACTTACCACTCCCTATTGACAAGCAGATGTTCAGGCATCTCCAGGAGAGCAGGGCTCCATCTCATGCGATGGTGGCTTGGAAAGACAAATGCCACCCCTCTGAATGTTCCACCCTTCTTGCTTCTTCCTCCAGCTTTATATGCTGAGCATGATGCCACCGGGTATGGAACATCCCTTGGGCCAGGTGGGGACAGCTGTCCCAGCTTTGCCCCCTCACAACTTCTTGTGTATCCCCAGCCTTCTCACTGGTGGAGTGGAGTGGGAAGCAGAAATAGCTTTGGCTGTGTTAGCCCTGCTCAGCAATTGCTAAAACATCCCTTTGTTATCAACACTGCTTTCAGCACAAATCCAAAACATAGCCCAACACTAGCTACTATGAAAAAAAGTGCAGAATTCTTGATGAAAAATCACTCAAACTTCTAAGTATTTCAAATAATATTAAAGTTTTTCCTCTGCTAAACTATGTAAACAAAAATTTATTCCAAACTTAATGTAGGGTGTCAAAATTATTTTCTATTTTAGAAATACTTTCCTTTTGTTTTGAGGTTACAAAATATTCTGAGGTACCTCAGAAAAAAAAAAAATTCACTATTTTCCTTCCAAAGCCCCCAGACTGTAGCTTAATCCTGTTCTAGGCTGAAGCAGTTGCCCATGACATTTCCTTGGCAGTTTCTTCCATGCCAGAGGGAAGGTTCCTCCTGGGAGCACATCCCAGCAGCCCTTGGTCTTGGGAGATGTCACATCAACTGCCCTCCTCAAGGTTTTAGTTAAACACCTCTAACAAACCTATGTACACTCCAGTCTGTCCCTGATAGCCTTTTCTTTAAGCCTGTCTAGCCCTGGCCATACTAGAAAGAGTTTCCCACTCAGAGTAAAAAGACCTTATATTTTGTCTTTAATTCCCTACCTCCCCAATAGCTTCTCATTTTATGTTATTTGTCTATAAGGTTTTGTAATCTTACATTCTATAAAATTCTGTTATCATCTACTGACTAGATAATAGACTGTCCAAATAAGGTCAATGAACCTGATAAAGGATCTGGGGCACAAGTCTTTTAAGGAACGACAGAGCTGGGGTTGTTTCAGCCTAGAGAAAAGAAGGCTCATGGGGGACCTTATCACTCCCTACAACTGCCTGAAAAGAAGTAGTGAGGTGGGGGTCTCTTCTCCCAGGTAACAAGCAACAAGACAAGGTGAAATGGTCTCAACCATTCATTGCACCAGGGGAGGTTTAAATAGGATGTTATTAAAATTTTCATCACTGAAAAGGTTATTAAACATTAGAACAGGCTGCCTAGGGAAGTTGTGGAGTCTCTGTCCCCGGGATATTTAAAATACGTCCAAATATGAAGTGCAGGGACACAGGTTAGTGGTGGACTTGGCAGTGCTGAGTTAAGGTAGGACTCGATCTCAAAGCTCATCCCCAACCTAAATTATTCTAGTAGTGTATGATTCTAATATCTACAAGGAATTCCAGCACTTTTTCAATACTTCCAAGTTAAGTATTCTTTTGTGGCTTTCTTTGGTATAGACCTTTATGTAGCCTTCTAAGCCATACTCACTTTTTGACTGTGTGTCTTCCTTCATAATTAACTCCCCCCCTCCCTGAACAAACTGCCCACACACATGAACATAAATACTTACCTTCAGTCATTTCTTCATGTCTCGAGTTCATAGATTGTTTTACTTTGGGGCTTTTTCCCCCATCAGCTACTGGTAATTGAATGTTATTAATGTCAGGTCAAATACCTTCCTCTCTCTTTCTAAATTGGATTGCCCATGACAATAGGCTCGTGGAACTTTCATCTGTTTCATTTCTTTTTCATGGTAGAGCCCTTTATCACATTAGCACGTATATACATGCAGGGAAGGAGTTACAGGTTAATTAGATATTTTTGTTCTGACAGTTTAGTTGTCTGGATTTTGGCATTGCCTAGTGAGTTGTATGAATTTCCTTCTTTCGTTCTCCAGGATTTTTATGATCTCGGCAGGTAGGCAGCACCAGAGAAAGGACAGAAAGTGATTTGGAGATATTCTTTATACCACTTTGCAAAAATGTCTGCCTAGCATTAATTGCCAGCTCTGCAACCTACTACTTACATAAATGGCCTAATTTTAAGATAGTAATTATTATTGTTGAATATCTAGCATCTTCCACTAAGTGGAATGAACTTAAATTCTCAGATCAAACAGAATTACATAAAAACTCCAAGGTGAATGCTAGAATGTATAACTGAATCTAAGCAGAAGTCTCAGATACATGTAAAAATTAGCATCACTATATTGAGTTCTCTTATTTTCACTTCATGTGAAATCCTAATTAGTGAACAGATTTAAATACTTACACCTACAACAGCAGTGTGTTAATATAAACCATTTCTAAATAAGAGTCACCAAAATATCCATGTCCATCCCAAGTGAATTATAAGATGATATAGCTTCAACCTTTGTCTGCATCCTTTTGCAATGACTTGTAATTGCATTTGGGACATTAAGACTTGTTAAACACAGTCAAATGTTTTCCATTTATAAGAAACAGCTAGAGTGTTTCAATTTGACTAATTTTTATTTATTGGGACAGTCTTTAATGGGTAACTTTTCAGTTGTATCCACAGTTCAGCTTCAGATTTGAAAAAATACTCCTGATCAGGAACACAACTTGCCTGATACAGCACAGCAAAAGAGACAGACACAATATGAGGTTACAGGTGACGGCAAAAAATAAACTGTAGGATGTTTTCCCTGTATACCTGTTTGATGAAACATTTGTTGAATTATGTTATTTAGCCTGTTGGATTTGTTTATACTTTGGTTTTTTGGTGTTTGTTTTTTTTGTTTTTATTTTTTTAGAAACAGGCTAAAATTTCAACAGGAAAAATAAGAACAGGGATTTTAATAAATTGCATTGTTCATATGTAATCTTACAGGCAAAGTCCTCTAAGGTATTTAATAAAGTAGGCCAGAGAACTCTCCTTTGTGGATAAAACTGTGTTGCAAGTTCCAAGATGTTGGTGAGATAGATCTATTACATTATTAGCTCTGGGGTAAGGTTTCCCAGTGCTGCTAAAATATGCTCAATTTAAATTCTATATTATATCACCCAGCCTGAATAATTTTATATCTATATTTTACTTTTAAATGCTTAGCTGACTCATGTATTTTAAAGAATTATAAACATCTTTTTTTGAAAAAGAGTATACATCTTTATGTTACCTTTGTTGTTTATTGTATTTAACTAGAATAAAAGTGGATTGAGGCCAAGGTTAAAACCAGAGGTTGCACTATATTTACATTTTGTTCAATACCAGCACTTAAGAATAGCAGCCAAGCATTTAAAAATAGGCTGAAGGGGATGAAGAGATTTAGAGGGGAATGCCTGGCTGTCTCAGAAACTACCAGGTGAGTCATGGTTCTGCCACTGTGATGAGCTCTGGGCAGGGAAATTGGTACGATTTAGCTCAGGGAAGGGAGACAGCAAAATACAGAGGCAGAGGAAGGCTGTATTTCGATTGTATTAAGAAATCCTCCCCACTCTGAGCTGCACCTACAGAGCCTCCCAGGACCTCTGCAGATCAATACAGGACTCTGGCACTAGCCTGCAGATTTCCCTGGCAGCACTAGGACTGTCAAGGGCAGAATTGGTCAGTAGCTCAGACACTGCCTCCAAATCATTCACCTGCACCTCTCCTGTCCCAGAGGGCAGGGACAAAGCAAACTCTTCTGTATGGCCATGTTCCAATACTCTTGCAGACCACTGAACGTTGCAGTACTCAGGGAAACCACACAGTAAGCAATTTATGTTACTTGTCCCCAGAAGGGCAACAGGGGACAACACACTGTAGTTGTGCCAAATAACCCTGAAATGAAGGCAATCTCATAAATTCATAGCATTTCATTTAGGTGCAATATTTTTCTTTGCTTTTCAATACAGATGGATTTGGTGCTTATGGAAGTAGCATTGGTTCTGACAGTGGAAGCTTTTTTCCTTCAATACTTTCCATTTGAGTTATTCCCACAGAGACTGTTTTCTTCAGGTAAAACTCCAATCTCTGTATAGTAAACTAAGCAAAACATGGTACGTCTGGTAAGAAAAAGACTATGTATAGATTTAGCATCCTAGATAAACTTGAATTCAGGTAAGAATACTGCTTTCTTACCCAAGCTAACTCTCACTCTCAAAAAATACAATTAATCTCTTTTTTCTGTACAAAATTATTTCAGATTACTGCCCAAACATGGTTATGCTTTTTCTGAAAACAGACAAACAAACAAGCAAAAGCCTAACAGCTAAAATACATGTTCAGATTGGCCCAGGTAAAATGGCATCTGTGAGAAAATCCCAACCAAAAACAACCCCCCCAACCTCCCACCTAAACCTCAGAAGAGGGTTCTGAATCAATCTGCCTACATCCAGGATCTTGAATAATGATAAATGTGATTTCCTTCAGGGTAGACACTAACTTTCAAGTCCAAAATGACCCCTGCTTTCTAAGTCTATATCAAATGGAATAAAGGGCATCTTATACTTGAGTACAAATTATACAAGTTCTCTCTTGTCTTATATTTCATGTTGTTATCACATAATAATTTTTCACTTCCTGTGGGTGCTAGTGGTTAATTCAAATTTTTTTTTCATCTCTGTCTTTTTCCCCCTTTGTTCCAAGGGGCTCTTTCCCCACAGGCAATGCCTGTATTGAGTCAAAGTGTCATTCAAGCTTACAAAGTCACACATTTTCAGCTGGGAGGTGGGTGTGATTATCCAATTACCTTTTGACATTTCCATCATCTCCTTTGGCACCTAGGTACAATAAGTTGGGCATTTCAATATCTGCCCATCCTCAATTTAAACCTGTTTTGAAAATACAAAAGAACCTTAAGTGATCTGTCCACAGCATTGAAATACCAACTTTAGTGGATACTTTGAAAGCTCAAAGGCTTTATAAGATGAATAGCAAACTGGGGATGACAGCTCCTGTGGAGCCATTATTGAATTGCAGCAGTGATGACTGCGTTGCTTTGGATTTAGATAAAAGACTCCATGCAAGACAAATGGTAGGAGGACATCAAACAAGACTGTGTCCATGCAGTGACAGAAGCAATCCAATTGAAGAAGCTGTTGATTTCCACAAGGTAACTGACTACTTATTCTTAATTAATCTATATTAAGGAACTAAAGGTTGTATATTCATCTTCCATTTACACTTTTCTGTAAAAATACTGCTCCTAACTGTCAAATATAAGTTTTGCTTAAACTATTTTCCAGAAAGGAAACACCAGTATCAGACCTTGTTAATTATTTTGCATCTGTGTTTTATTTAACCATAATATCACTGCATCTAAAGGTTATAGATTGAGAGTTACAATCAATACTGATCAGGTAAGGAGATTAGTCAGCAAATGAATAACATGGATACCAGCAGGAAGCACTGTGCACTCAAGACAACAATGAATACAAAGGGTACAGATAAACATCATCACCTTCATTTAGATGAAAGCTGATCCCAGAGCATTTCCACTATCTCATTAATAATACACGAACCTTTTGAAACCTGTGCTACACAAGCATAATGTAGATCTTGAGTAAGTGTCAAGATGTGACATGAAGTAGCTTTGTACAAAACCATAGAATTTGGGGTTTACTGACAGCTATACAAGCTGCACCCTGGAAAGGATACAGATGTTTATTTAACTTCTTGTAGAAAGTCTACATTGGCATGTGGGCCTTGTCATTCCCACTTAGAGTGCCTCACTGGTTTACAACATTCAGTGGACCTGGATCTCTCAAGCCAGCTTGATTCCCAAGAAGCTAAAGAGGGAGATACAGCCTGTAAGAACACACTGTGCTCTCCAACTGGGAATGGCCATTCCGGCCACAGAGCTGGACTACAACTTTTCCAGGCAGATCTGACAGAAATGTGTATAATGCTGTCAACAGGTCTTTAATGCACACTGGTTCGCTCCACAGATCCGCTTTCATTTGTCTGTCATAACAATTAACAGGAACAATGAATTATTCTCTTAGAGCACAACCACAAATGAAGGTTAGCATTTAGTGTACCATAGCTTCTTAAAAGTGCATTTTTGCAAAATGTGGGCATTTTATGGATGCCAAGAGATTAAATACATTTACACACATAGAATGGCATAGAAGCATATAACATGTCTGGCAATTCAGGTTTTTTCTATCTTCCTTTCTTCTATCTTATTTTGTATCACTTTGCAACTTGCTATGCTTGCTTTATATTTTGGATCAGGTCAACTTGTCATCTTCCTATTTTCCACTGTTCTCCATATGTCTCAGCACATTTTTCTCTGTGTCTTTCTCTTCTCCCTTTCTAATACCTTTTCTTTCCCAACCTCTTCTTATTAAACCTACAGTAGGTTAAACTGAGATTAAAACAAATGACCTTCAAAGTATATGTTCCTCTTTTCCTGATCTTCTACTTCTCCCTCCCACACAAACTGCCTGACAGACAGACCATGGCCAGCTGTCATAAGAAATTTTACCTGGGTTGCCGCCTTGTCAGGAGGCATGGTCCAAAATCCCTCCTCACCCTGATACAGCATTTTCTGGATGAAAATTTAATCTAAATGCCCAGGCATGTAATTTCCTAAAACTATACCCAGATTCAAATGACATCAGACCAAAAGGAGTCATCGGCCTGTCATCCCCTCACAATGGTGAAAAGGACTCCCAAATCCAAAGAGTTTTGGGAAAAAACCCTGAGCAGCAAATTTTTTGCATAATCAAGAAATAGATCCTCTCCACCCCACCATCAAATTCTTGACTAATTTAATGTGTACATGTGAGTCTCTGAACTCCTTGCAATGATCTTGGTCCCGAGAGGAATTATCTGCATCTGCTCCTTTCCTTTCCTTTCAGGGTACTGTGAGCAATATAACAGAGAATCTAAAAGCTAAGTTTGTTCTGAGCAGATTCATTGAAAAGAACAGGTTTCAATAAGCTAAACTTAAAAATAGCTTCAATAGTGTCTAATCTGTGATTCCTGCTTGGCACTGATAATTAGGACAAAAAAAAAAAAGACAGAAACTAACATGATTGATCTCAGTGAAAACAGTTTTGTTTTGTTCTCTTGAAGCTACCCGCAGAATTCTACTTTGCATGATTACTTGCAGTATTTTTCCATCTCCGTTTTTACTTTCCAGAATTGGCTAGCTTGTCTGAGACCCAAGTAACTACTGAATTCACTTGCCAGCCTAGGGATAAGCTTCAAACTAAACTTTTCTCACTTACACTTTTTCACGAATGCCCTGATTGGAGCAAAGCTGCCAGGCTCATTATAGAGTCGTTACTTTTAATTACCCTCTTCCTCTGTCTGACACAGGCAGCACTTTACCCCTGGTTGGGACGGTGGAACACTTGGCACCTCTGTGGCGCTTCCCTTGGCGAGCCAGTTGGAGAACAAAGAACCAAACCTCTGTCTCTGAAAACAGGATTGGTATGTATGGCTCCCCTGACTTCACCTGAATGTATGGCTGCTCAGCATCTCAAGAAAGCACGCCACAACAGCTGCCTTTATGTCTTGTAGCCAAAAAACAGAGACCTACAGGCTCAAGCTGTTTTCTCCTTTATAGGAAATTATACATGCAGAACATCATCTGTGGGGAACCACATGGTTTTCCTTAATATCCATATGTGCACTGCTCCTTGAACACGAGGAACTGTAAAGAGAATAAAGTCAGGTCCCCTCCAAATCCTTTTCCAAATAATCACTTGGAAAGCAAAAATTTGTTTTATTTCCTTCTGCAGAGGAAACCACCTCTTTGCCCTCCCCCTTTTATTGCTCATTTTATTGGCAGCATTCCTCTTCCTCCTAAAGTAAATTTCTGATATGGTTTTTGAATTTTGGATTCATCCTTCCTGCAGATTCTTACCTGATTGAGTAATTCTGATCCAAAGAACTGAACAGAAACTCCCTGATGGTGATAGGCTGAAATTCCTCTGCAGTTTTCTTTCTGAGAAACTATATAAAAAAAAAAAAAAAAAAAAAAAAAAAAAGAAAAGAAAAAGAAAAAATAAAAAGAAAATTCAAACCAACATCACTCCACCATCCCCAACTCCAAAAATAAAATAAAAAAATAAAATTAAAATAAAAATAAAACAAAATAAAATTAAATGGAACAAACCACCTCAAAACCAGTGTCAAATGCATGTCTTGAAAGCATGTCTTGATTTCACAGTACAAAGTGACTTTAAATCTCCTACTCCCTTGTTTCCACTCCCCAAGAGGAATCAAACCAAACAGAGAACAGCTTACATTGCCAAGACCTGGGAGCTTGTTGTAAGAATAACTAGTTCTTGACATTTGAAATTACTCTGGTTCAAACATTTTTTGATCTTTCTTATTAGCCCTATGTCTTGAGAAATAAAAATATGATAATCAGAAAGTACATAATTGGGTTCAGGGTATTCTGTGGTCACCCTTTCTGGCTCTGGAGATAAAGGCACTTTGAAAGATTATGTGTGGATATCTGGAATTTATTCCGCACAGTCTGTGAAATGACAGATCTTTTTTCTTAATTACACCAGCTATCAGTCTAACACCTGTAGTTAACCATTCAGTCCTGGAATCTCTTCTGATACCTTTTATTCTTCCACCAGGAATACAGCAGCAAAATGGCACGTGGCTGCTGAGGCGTTCATTGGCACAGAGGAGGCTGCCCCGCATCCCCGCGATCGTTCTTTGACACCACCGCGATCCCAGCGCTCCCCCGCTCCGAGGGGCGGCCTGCAGAAGATGCCGACACACTTCAGAAGCACTATAGACTGACAGCTACAGTGTTACAAAGCGTTTGGAGAGAAATAATTGTGTCATAGCCAACCCTCACAACGCCTAATTAGCTGGTTTTGGGAGAGCACTTGGTGGCCGGAGCAGGTCTTTGCATCCCCGGAGCTGCCAGAGCCGTGGGGCGCCACGTCCCCAGCCCAACCACTGCTCTTAAACCTCCAGCCGGACCCTTGCTGCAGCAATGAATCACATGCTGAGGGTTTTCCACAAGCTGGGTTTATTGAGCTGTATTACAGGAAAATACAGCACAGACAGCCCCACTGCAGCCAAAACAATCTGTCATTTTTAATTCTTCCTGTCACCTCATTAGGTATATAGCTAGAGTGACAGTAAAAAACCTAAACAACAAAAAACCACTGACAGCAAAACCCAGAGTACAGTATTTCCACAACTCCTGCTTAGAGTTTAACATAAATATCAAGGCAGCAAAAGATTCATTGACCAAACATATGTGACTTGGTGCTATATATAACAAAGTGACATGCAGAATGGTCTCAATAGGCACATAAAGCAATTAAAATAACTGTGCTCCAAAGCATTGTACTGTAACATAAAAGGTCATCCCTATAAACATGAAAAATATGACTCTGTTTTTTTCCTACATACAGATATACTAATACCTAGCTAGAGGTTCCATTCTAAAAGGTGATGTTTAAAAATCTCTGAAAACACACCATGTCCTGTATCATTCTCCCTTAGACCGTGTCTTTTCATCAATGGTTAATATTTTAAGTGAATGCAATAGGAAACATTATTGAGGCCAACTATATGTCAGAAGAAAATACTGTACTAAGTACAAAATATTTATCCTGTGCATACACATGATAGTGAAGGAAACCCTGGCTAACCTTCTGTGAAAATTAAAAGCCTTTTTTTTTTTTCCTCCAAGAGCTTGCTTGTTCTCACATTAACACATTAAAGTCATATTCCAATGGAGACTGCAGAGAGTACATTTTGAGGACTCTGATAATTTTTGCAGTAACACTCTGAGTTTGTGATAATAATGTTTATGCACAGATGTAAAGAATGTGCTGACAGATTAAAAAGGAGTCAGCTGGTGTTTGCACAGCGTTCATTTTTATTTAAGGGGAGGGAAAAAAAGAAAGGGAAAAAAAAAGGTACTACACCTGTCTGTGAACAAACAGCTTTTACAGAAGTGGAAGTAGTTTGGTGTATTGCAACTCCCTAAACCCTTCCTGCATTAATTCAAAAATTCAAGTTATGGGCACATCAGAGAATCACAAGGTTTTATTTTTACTGCAATTAGAGAATTCACTTTGCCTGGTTTTCCTACCAATATTAAAAGGAATCTTAGACCAGAAAGCAGTATTAACTAAGGAAGTGTTAAAAAAAATGTTAATTTGTTGCAGACAGAGTCCTCACTATGGAGACCCTTCTTCCTTACATATTTAGGCTATACACACATTCCAACTGTACTTTAAATGCTGTAATGCCCCCAGAGGTGTCTTGAAGGGTAGTGAAGGTACAAATGTAGCATATGGCAATAGGTATCTGCTGTTTTTTAATATGCAGTTACAGTATTTTGAAGTTAATTGATGTACTGAAACCTTGTATTTTACAATTTTGTAGCATGGGAAAAGATGACAGCTAATGTCATTTTCTCTCCAGCCGATCAGAGAGACTGCCTGATCAATACCTGCAGAAGTATGCAGCAGCTACCTCTGAAGGAAGCATACTGATTCAGGTAGAAAAAAAAGAAAACACAGAGAGAAAAGGAGAAGCAGCAAAAATATTCAGTTGGAAGAAATATTAATTTGGAAAGCTGAATAGTGCAGAAACCTTCAACTTCATAACAGACTCCACAATTGCAATGGGTAACCTCAAGCCATGCTCCCCTTTTCTGAAGGATTTGCCTTTCAACCTAATTAGAGCAGGAGCTGAGCGATCAGATGTCCCTTGCTCTTTTTGAAAAATGACTGGGAAAACTCCATGTAATCAGGAGGTATTTAGGATTTCCATTGACTTTCAATTTTCTTGGTTCATCTGTTCCCTTTCAGAGCATTTGATGCTAGTCTGTTCTAAACTGTATGTTGAATTTGCTTTAATCAGATGTCTTTGTAACAGGCATTAGGTCATTTACTGTTTGATTTTTTTCTGTGAAAATACAGGTTTTCTTGGTTTCAAAAGTGCCCTTTGAAGAAACCTGTCATATTCCAGATAGAGGAAAAGAAAAAGAGGGAAAGATAAGAGAGTGAGGGAGGAAAGTGGGGAGTAGTCTGTTAATTCTATTCTTGCCCCACAGCACTGGGGGGGAATTGTGGAATTGTGCAGTTGCGAGTGGCACCCTTTGTACCCAGCACTGCCCCCCTACAGGCTCCTTTCTCTGGTGATCTGGGCTCATGCACTGAAGCTGATTAGCATAAGCAGAGCTTAATATTCGTGTAGACAATTACGTACACTGGTAAGTGCTGGCTCAAACAAATGCTCTTTCTAAGCCTCCCATAACTTTGCTGCCCTGGAACTCTCAAGCCCCCTTCGTCCTGTTCCATACCTGTTCCTGCATTTAGAGACCCAATCTTAATGTCACCTTACTCCCATTCCCAAATTTTAGCTCTTCATCCAAACCCATCTTTCTGCTGGCCATTGCAGCCACCTGAAACTCCAGCCTCTTGAACTGTCTCTAGAAAACCAAAATTCCTGCTTCTCACAAGGATATTCTAAGTGACACATTTACGGAAAAGACACTTAACTAAGGTTTTTCGGTGAGGCCCAGAGTCTCACACAAGTCAGTGAGTATAGTTTAGCTCAGGTAGCCTAAATTTCTATTCAGAAGGGCAAGTCTGTCTCCAGTGCCTGCAGAAAGAGCCCAGGGTAAATACGCTCCTTAGATCCTGGCCTAGCAAGCCTCGATGAGGTGACTAAAGTCAAGTCTCTGTTTATTTACCTTTAAAATTTATCTTGAAAGAGTAAGTTAAACTAGAAAAGTTTGCTGCTATGCTTGGCAGTGAGAACTTCTATGGAAAGTCTGTCACAGAAAAATATGATCCCCTCTAAAAGACATATGTCTGCTTTTTAGAGGGAATTCTCTCTTATATTTAAAATTCAAAAATAGTTGTAGGTGCTGAACACCATGAAAAAACAAGCCATGAACCATCTTGAAAATCTATTTTAATTGTTCTAATACACATTTCTAAGATTAATATCTCCTTACTTGCATTATGAAGCAGTAGGGGCTGTGGTACTGTTTGGGACATGGAAAGAATAAATTGTGTAGTGCCAACAGAAAAGGTGCTGAGGTAGCTGGTAATTGACAGAGTTAATGAAGTATGTTAAGCAGGTACAATATAGATGAAGTTGTCCCCTGCAGGGTGATTGGCCACTGGGGAAATAATGTGACATTTGTCTTTGTGTTAAAATAATGTGGTACTCCTTCTTTGCCAGATCCTATCTGCAATGAGAGATGAAAGAGGTCTTGCAAGGATACCCAGGTCCTCCTATAGCACATGCTGTGCTTGAATCTGGCAAGTAAAGAACAAGATAAAGAGGGGGTAAAGAGTGTAATGGCTGTCTGTGAAGCAATTAGGCTATTTCCTACAACCCACACATGAACTATCCACTATTGAAAGGTAATAATTTGACACTGTTTTCAATAATCCTCCCTCATACACTACAGTGCACTGCTGCTGTCTGGGGATGAATGGGAACTGAATTCAGCCTGCCAATTTTTCTGGAAGTTGATTATTTTTAGATATTGTTTTAATAATTAGCTAACTAGCTCCCAAAGAGTACAATGAATTTAGACAGCAAAAGATAGTTTTGAAAGTAATATAGATTTTGTAGTGTTATCTCCTCCTATTGTATGTGAATATTATCATTGAAACAGCAGGGAAAATATCAAATGGAAATAGAGCTCAGCCTCTCAATTATACTAAGCTGTGTGGTCAGCACTGGTTCCAAAAGAGGCGTGTAGAGCATAGAGTAATGAAAAATCATTGATAGCATCAGTTTGGTGTCTAAATAACCTATTGTGCTACTCCAGTTCTTACTAAAACCATCTCAGAAGATGAGCTACCCTTCCTTGGCCATCAGATCTCAAAATACCTGAAGTTTCTTGATTCCTTCAGGTGCTGGCAGCATGCTCTGTCATGGACACATGAAAATTAAAAAATATTTTATTTTCTGAAGTTGTAGCGGTTGACATTTTAATAGTTGATATTTATCTGCTTATAGTGGAAGTTAGATATTATTGGACCTTTGAGCTTTTCAATGTGGTTTTATTCTTGTCAACATATTCTAAATCCAGGAGTCCTCCTCAGGGTTCCTAAAGAGAGTGATATTTGGAAAGAGAAGTGATTTTTAGCAAATCTCTGATTGAGAACATAACCTAAGAAAATATTTCTCAGCATCACATGGCAAAGTATTTTCTAATTTTCAAAATATAGTAAAGAAAGATTAAATGGAAACATTTGTTAATTGTAGGAGTTAAGTTTATAATAATCATCATCTCTTTCCCCAGTCTTTCTTATGGCTCTAAGATTTGTATAGCCATTTGTAAGTATGTTATCCAAAACAACAACCTGGACATAAGAACATTTTCAACAGAGCTTCTTGCTATGGGAATTTGAAAAGCATTTCCTGAAAACTTATCAAAGATCACAGTTTAAAAGATTTTTGTGCCCAAAGAATTTCAGGTGATGCCATTAAGACACAAAATACCAGGAGAGCAAACCAACTAGCAATTATCTAATGCATTTTTCTGGTATCCAGATCTGCCTTTTGGGAGTGCTAACTCAATAAATAATCACGATACATAAACAAAGTATGGGCTATAACTCTCAAAAAGCTTAGTATTGTCTTCAAGGTGTTTTGCTTTGGGGATGTATTAATGGACAAAGCTAAAGATCCAAAGAAAGGGAACTTGATCCATTTGAAAGAGAATAGAAGGCTGAAGCAAATGCAAAAATATGCTGGTGCTAACTCAAAAAGTGCTGCCTTCCTGCTGTAGGTCACCTCACCGGCCCTCCTTGTACCACAAAATAGGGTGATTAAAAAGTGCTGATTCTCTGTGCTAGCAAGACTTCTCTCTTTTCAGCTCTTGTTTAGGACTAACCAACAAGACAGAATACATTATGTGTGGGGTAGAGAGTTTATATATTACAGACTGCCTTAAAGAGATACTACAAAACCCCACAAAATCAGATCAACCAAAGCACTCCTAATCTATTAGTAATAATTAACAATCTCTGAACGTATATTTTCTATCTCAAGGCTTTTCACATATATCCAGCTACACAATACCACTGTAGTTAACTACAACTGACATGGGTGCAAACTGCATGTGCCTGAATGAGATACTCAGATGCTCAGGCTGACAGTGTATCCTATACAATGCAATGCATAAAATTGTCAAGTATAATGACCATTTTACAAACACCAGCCCAGGCAAGAGACTAGTCACCTCTCCTTCCCTTTCATCTCCTCACTAAGTATGCTACCTTTTCTAAATCTCTGTGCAAGTATTTGAAGGGCAGAAGTCTGAGCCAGTTGTAAGGGATTAATTAAATTTACTAGGGGATTGCACTGTGTGCAACATCTCAATTAACTTACTTGTTAAATAGGTAATGGCACTTGACTGTTAAGTTGTGAAGGAACTTGTTAAATGGATATTGCTACTTATTTAAAGGATATGGTCTATGGTCTGGCTAAATAATTAGGACTCCAAAGTGTGTAGGAACTAAACAGTATAACAGATGAGGCTAGATGACAAAATGAGCCCTGCCTCCTCATTCAGATACTTTCATCTATTTCACAGTATTTTAATGAGAAGACATTTTTCTCAGATTTTAAATACTGTTGGCCCTTATATGCAGAGAAGGAACAAACCACGTTCAGATGAGAATTGTCAGCTGTGATGTCCTATGAAATCTGTAGATGTTTGCTTTTGGTTTGAGACCAGTATGTTTAGCTTTGGGGTGTGACTTTTGGGATGGGTTTTTTGTGGGTTTTTTATTTTCTCTCTCCAGTTAATAACTTTTCAGATCCCTGCTGAACCAAGCAGGAGCAGAGATAAGGTATCGGATATATTTCTTGAAAGAATCAACAGCTTCATGCTCCTCCTAAATAGTACTTTTTTTTATTTGTCCTTTCATTCCAAAAGTTTCCCTTAGATCAGTAGCTTCCTTAACAACAGGGATAACTGAGCTTGAAAGGGTTTTACTCTGAAATGTCAATGTTGTTTACTTCCTCTGCTCTTCATTTCAGCATTTTGGCCTGACTTTTCAGATCTTGGTCTGTGGGAATCATAAATCATGGGGAATAGATACATAGAAAATGAAATAGTATGGTCTATCTACTTAGTTTTCAAGGAACTTTGAGTCTATAGCTCCCCAGTTGTCAGCACCAAGTTTTTGTGCAATCAATTCTTTTATTTTTAAAGGAAGCTAGACAAAAAGAAAAGAAAAAAGTACTACTCCATTATCTGTTTTCCCCAAAGTTTAAAGAGTATGTTTTGATCTGGAGTTCTGCTTAGGAACTTGTCTAATTTTAATTAAAGCAAACTGTTGCAGAATGTACAGGCTGCAAATTTCAGTTTGATTCTCCCTTGGTACAGACCATCTTATAAATACAGTGGCATCTCTCTGAAAGTGAGACAGATTCTCTACCCTCTTGTAGAATGCATAAAATCCTGCACATATGTCATGTGGCTGCCACCTTACCTTCTCGTGGGACAGAAATTCCTTCAGAACTTCAAAGAATATGGGGGTTTTATGAAGGTTTATCAAGTGAAAACAAAGCTTTACATTGTTTAAAGCATCATCCAAGATTCTTCTTAAAGGATAAGTCCTTCCCTTAGTACTTAGCTTGTGCTTCTCAGCTGGATACAGGAAATTAAATGGAAGAAAAGGAAGAAGTATTTTCCCTGTAGATTGTAAGAAAGACAATGCTGCTGCTTAAGAAATGGCACTGCTTTAGTGGCTTCCACTCACTCCACATGAAAAAGACCAGGGAAGAGTTTTGCAAAGTTATTGGGGCAGTTGCAGAAATTTCTGCATCTGGAACTGGAAAATATCTTTGCTGATGGCGGCTGCTTTTTCGAAGGCCATTTTCAACAGGTAATACCTTGAGTAGCAGGAGCTCTTCATCCCCCAGCATGATTCTGTAAGCAAGGGTGGCCCTTGACATGCACAGGTTTCTCTGAAGCCAACAAAGCTGCACCTGAGGCCAGGAACTCCCAGATGTGATTGCACAACTGATGGCTACAGTTTGGCTGCTATTTTTGCAAGGGTCTGACATAGTTGCCTGCGTGGGTTATGGTCATCTTTTACATTTCTGCATGTGCAATCAACACAAGGGGAGTGGAAGAAGAAAATTTCACTCTCACATGGAAACAGAGGCAAGCATTGAAAACACAGTGCATTTCAATAAGCTGTAATTACAAATACAAATTCATTGACTAAACTTGGGCATGCAATTAGTAGACTAATTATGCTGTAATTGTAACTGAACACCAAAACAGATGACCGCATGCCAGCCTCCATCCCACCCAGTTGTCTTTGTGTCATTGCTCCTAATCACAGTAGTGTCTATGCTCTTGTGTATCTCCTGCTGAAAATAGGAATCCAGCAGATGGGTAAATGCTATCAGTTTCTCACTTAAGTCACCAATTCTTCCAGTTCTATATTTACAACCAGCTTGCTGTCATAATAACTGTGACTGAGATCCTGCTGTGATGTGTTGTCTCAGCAGAAAGTCAGAGATGGTCCCCAGCCCAAAAGCTTAGAGTCAAAGAAGGCACACTTTGGAGAAGGGCTGCTGTCCTTGTTCTGTGTACAGGAAACTTTGTGGATAGGTAAGAGGTCTGCTAATCTCCACAGGTATCAAGGTGCCTAATTCTCTCTTTCATTGACAAATTTTGCAATATCAGCCACTAATGACAGATTTCTCCAAACTTTAGCTACTTGGTTGAAATGGCCACATTGGTTGGACGCTCCCAGAATAATCAATGTCCTGAGTCTCCTCCACCAGGTGAGTGCACATGGAGCACAGCTGAGCAGGGAGAAGCCTGGCTTCCTGTGCTGGTGTCAGCTGGGAAAGTCCAGGCCTAAATTAATCCTCTAAGGACCTCACCCAAGATCAGACAAACAATTTATAGCAAAGAGAAGGAATCAACCCCGAGCCTTTTATTCTTCACTTTCAGCAAGTTAACTCCTTGTTTTGTATGGCTTTGTGTAAGTTTGCGGAGAGTTTGCTGAATGTACTGATGCCATGAGCAGTGTCTGAATATCAGTGTTTTGATTATTGTTCATATGCATATGTTTCAATAAAATTAATTTAGCTAAGAATAAAAATACCTTTTATACAAGATCTCACAGATTTTGGCAATGTATTGATTTAATGTACTTAGTTCAGTGAAAAATCTGTTGGTTTAAGCTATCTGCCATTAGTTTCAATTAAAATATATTGATCTGAGTAAATGTTGGTTAGTAAGTGTTGCCTGACTGTGAAAAAATATTTGCTTAAGCAAAAATTCTATGAGTATTTAGACATGCGTTTTAGGTTGGGGACTCTCCTAGCATCAGTAGAGCTGTTCAAGTATCAATAAATTTCCCTAAATATAAATGAAAATATTTTTTCTGAAATCAAAAAAGCTGATTACAGTAGTATTGGGACTGGTATGCATATTAATTCAAGTAAACTTAGTTTTGAAAGAGTAAGCATTCAGTCAGGAATATTGTAACATGAAAACACTGAAAACTCAAGCTCTCTATGAGGAAACCAAGCTTTCACATGGAAAGCCAGGCTTTCTTCTTTAACTACAAAGCCAAATAACCACAAACCAATAATAAAATCATTTTGGTAGCCATAGGTAGTAGGAAAACATGGGTGCAGGCTAGGAAATGCAGCTGTTTTAAAGTACTATATGCACATTATTCGTGGGATTAATTTTAATCCAAAGCATAAAAAAATATACCTAGAAATAAAGAGTATGCAAGCAATAAGGCTGATGCACCAGTCCTTTATTAGTTCTATAAAGACTGGAAGCCCTTGGGACTCTGGTCTGCAAGCAGAAGAGTACCCTCACCTTGGGATAAAAGATGTCATGTCTGCTTGACTCTGTCCTCAGCTACCTGCACTCACACCTAGATGATAACTACCCAGCTCTGCCAGCCAGAGAGCAGGTTAAATCTATCCCACAGTGGTTTGCAGCCATGCAGCAATTCAGCTTTAGGGTTCAGATTAAAAAGCTCAGGAGATCTTGAATGGTTGTTGTACATTATTCTTCAGATAATACATGCATGCTGCCCATTTGTGCTGCTTACACTAGAGCTGTTTATTTCAGAGATGTTCTTTGTTGTAATCTCACCTATTTGAGCTTTTAAAAAAATTAATTCCTGGATAGAAAGTAGCAGTTTTCTATCTTTGTAGGTTTGTCTGGGGGAATGGTACTTCCAAGTTTCCCTCTCTTTTCCATGTGTGGGTGTGTGCAGAGAAGAAATAATATATACATACATTTTTATACCTGCCACCTGTCCTGTATTTCAATGGCACACTTTGTCTGGTAGAACCGCCTTACCTGGGACAGTGTATCTGTGTATGTACTCCTTTCACAAGCACCAGGAGACTGACAAAAACACCAGCACCACTCTGGATGGCAAAGGCAGTAGCCACTGCCACAACAGCTCAAAGTTATGGCCCAGTCTTCTGGGGTATCCCATTTCAGGCAGGCACACACTCACATTTCTTATTTTACCACTCTCATTTCCTCAACCTTTTTGATCATTAATTGGAGGCTTGAAAGTAAAAATCTCTTTAGCTGTGTGGTCACAGTTGTTGGCCAGAGGTTCCTATAGTTTCAGCTAGCTGTTTCCATAAAGTTGTGGTTTTAAATGAAGAACCCCTTCTCATTGCCTTTTACAAGTTGTTCTCTTTTTTAAAGTCCTATAGTAACAATAGTTAAAGCCCACTACTATATTCTTGCATAATGGAAATAGAAACTCATACCTGAAAATGTGATGTATATAAGTTTAACACTGGGATAGACTTCTCCGGCTGTGTGCCACATTGCAATTATAACAGCCATTACCCTGCAAAAGAAAAAAACTATGCAAGTGTGAAAATGAGAGATGAAATCCAGGTGCATTCCTACAATGGAATGTATGGATCAGTAGGCAAGTCTTGGGGCAAGACAGGGTGGGAAAATCAGCCACGGCACTGAGCAGTCAGCATCATACACAACACTTGATTACCAGCTGTTAAACAAAAGTAAATTGAGAGCTTCCTAAACAAAGAAAAACACAGATTAAAAGCTGAATGAAGGCATCCTATGATCTGATACCTTTTCCGGGGCTGGGACACTAACAAAACCCTTTGTTGATTTACTTAAACTCTAATTTTAATTTGTCATCACAGAGTGGAAAAGAAGGAAGAATCATTCTCTTCATTGATGTTCATGTTTGCTTTTATTTATTAACGTTCTTAGGCATTGCCAGTATTGCTGAACTGGCAGAGGGATTTGCATCAGAACAAATCTCTGCTGGCTTTTTAACCCAATAATATTAAGAGATTGTTTCTTTCCCATTTAAGTGTGTATTTACCCAGAGAGAGTTAACACTGCAAAACCAGAAATCTTTCAAACAGGCATTTCTGATTTAAAATATACAGGGACCTTCCCTCTCCCTCCTCCATTCACCTCAGTGGGAGTTTCTGACTGAATAATTAAAGACAAAGTTATCTTCAGAAGTTGAAGAATTAAGTCTGCTTTTGAAGCAATGAGATAATGGGTACCCAAGAACGCAGAGAACAAAGTTGCTTACAGCACGATCCCAGTCACTTAGGGGGTAAGTCTCAGAGACACAGAAGCTCTCTCAACCAAAGCCAGCCCCAATATCCAAAATCCCAGCAAAACACAGATGACAGAGCAGAATACAGAAAAGCAAGAATCCTTACATTATAGGATTTGCTTTAATCCATATCATAAAACTAGGTCAGATGACTATCTGAGCAGGTAAGAATGAAATGAAGAACAATAAATGCAACAAATAAGAAAGAAGGAAAAGATAAGGTGAAAGAGCAAGGCAAAGAAAATACTGTACTAGGCCTAAGCAGCAAAACACATGTCCATTGCTGCTGGAAGTTTAGTATGCAGTACTACATGTATGAGCATAAAACTCAAGGAAGGTATTCCATAAGGGAATAGAGGTGACGTTTATGCGACAGATTTATTGTATTTATTTTTTTCATATTCACAGTAAAAATACTTCGATGGCATCTATACTAGTTTCAGACCAGGAAAAGTATACTTCCTGACATTATTCCAAGTAATTTATGGATTATGTTTTGCCCAACAAGCTGAGATGATGTGGAGCAGTCTAATATCCTATTTGCTGAGCCAAGTTTTGGGCACAGAAGTTCTGCAAGGTCAATCAGTTGTGGAATCATCCTGCCTGCGTCCATGAAAGGCATATATTTTACTAGAACTCCAGATTTCATTAATTTGCACACATTATTATATTTTTCCTAAAATTTCAAATTCTAGGAAAGTTTTTCCAAAAATGGAGACAGCAGAGTGGGCAAACATTCATGAGAAAGGGGAAAAGTTATTTACAGAGAAGCTGAACTCTGTCAGATAAGTGAGTATTCTAATAAATGTTTGACTTTTCTCACCCACTTTCTGGAGAGAGATTCAGGCTTAAGAAATAAAGTCTCTAAATTAAGAAGCTTAATAATTTCTGCATTTAAGATGACTTGGTGGCTTGTGGGAGTGCGTAAGGTTTATGCTAGAAATTCCCTGGCATCCCAGGGATCAAGAGCAGAAGCTGATAAGATAACTTGAGGCACGGGAGCAGCATGTCTCACTCCACTGGCTCTGTCTTCAGAGAACATTAGTAGCTGGCATGAGGATGAGTCTAGCTCTCTTTGAGAATCATAAAAGAAAGCAGACAGCTACACTACACTGCCTTTAGTTACTACCACACACTCCCCTAAGCACAGAAACTTATTTCCATTGCCCCAGTGGCCATTTTCAGGTTTCTTCATCATGGTAGATTCATTGTCAGAAAAAGGAAAAGGAAAAAAACTTTGTCCTAATTAGTATCACTCATCAAACAGCAGCATACCTGAGATGGAATCACAGATGCCACAGTAAGAACTGGTAAAGCCCTGAAGGCTTTCTAGAGGGGGTATATTTGATCTTCCTGGCCTTCTATGCTCATTCCTGACAAGCAGTGGCAAGTGACCAGGAGGCAGTAATTGGCTTCAAGGCAGCTTCACTGTAACTGAGTAAGGAAGTGGGATCATATTTTTTCTGTGTAAACTCAACCTAAGAACCAGTCCAACTGAAAAGACATTTTCTGGGGCAAAATTCACCTGCTCTATGATGATATCTTGGTATGATACTCTAATAATATAACTACATTGACTTGTATTATTCTTTTCATCAATTTTAACCCCTAAATCCTGGGCAAATGAGATACTTCCAAAGCACTGTCCCTTCTGTTTTAGGATTTTTTTGTGAAGATGGGGAGAAGAAGAGGGACAGGAGATTTCAAAGGCTTCTCGCACCTGTTAGACCACCCTGCATTGCACCTGTGAAGCTGCTTTTCACACAGCCTCTCTGCTCACATGTGGAAGCAATATGCTAAGTGCAACACAGCAATGTGTATTATACAGCTCAGTTACTTAGATAGTGCATTTAACTAGAGACACTTATTCCCATCAATTAATGGTTAGCCAGTGTGACTGAACACCGGAAAATACTCTCTGTGAACGTTTATTTCAGTTCCTAGTGAAATTTGCCTGCAATCACATTCCTTCTGCCTACACTTCCCATAAATGAGCTATTCATTAGTTTTATGCTAGGCCAGGAATATTCACTGAAAGTGGAGCTACTCAAAACAATTTTCAGTTCAACATTTAGAAAAAAAAAAAGGGAAAGGGTGGGTGGAAATTTAGTCTGTGTCCTCAGATATGAAAAGAAAAGGAATGAGAAATAAAAATTGAAAGTGATTTTCAAATTTTTAACAATGGCAATGGCAAGTTTCTAAATGGCAGAGATTGTGAGTGTGTAGCACTGTCTTTTTTGCTCCACTGAAGTAGGGGCATCATTGCAGGTATTTAACAAACTAGTCCCAAAAGGTGTCAGAGGTCAACCAGGATGTTACAGGTTCAAGGCAAAGGCTTGAAGTTCTGAGGTGAACCACAGGCATGCCAAAAAGGAAGTACAGAAGTTATGTTCCCTATTGTCTTCCAACCTCTTCTGTCTTCAGACTATAAGTGCTTCAGGACATAACTGTACATATGCATGTTTTGAGATAAAAGCAGCAGAGGCAGGCAAAAATCATACTGTGGATGAAAATAGTTGATCAAAATGGTTGAACAAATACACTTACAAGCATATCTTTATCTCCAAATTATTCATAAAATGTCTGGGAAGAAGCTCCAAGTTCCTTTCAGGAGGTTTTGTAACAAAAATTTACCTTGAGAGCTGGGAATGTGTGTCAAGAGGAAGAGATGTAGGAGGAGCATGGCAGCAGCCCAAGGGTTAAGACAGCTGCAGAAAAACATCCAGGAAGATGGTAACACAGCAAACACCTACTCAGCAGAGTGTTTAATGCCAAAGATCAAGTTATGGCATGTAGCTGGCATATTGCTGAGGTCAAGAGGCTGCAAACTCTTTTATGATGGTTATCTCTATCTTTCAGCTTCCTATATTTTGACTTTACACTCCATTTTTCTTTCACCAAGCCCCATGGTAAGTGCCTAGTTGATGGCTATTCTGCTTAGCCTTTAAGAAATAAGGGTAAGCCCCAGCCAGCATTTCTGTGGTTTCTGTTTCCTGTGTCAGCAAATAACTCTGAGTAACAAATGCACTCCGGAAAATCAAGGTCTGTTCATGGACAATTTGCAAATATAAGAAGACTCAAAAATTCAATTAATAGCTGACTTGTTATGAGTTATTATCTCCACCTCTTCTGTTTGCTGCTCAGCAGCTGTGTGTGGCCAGCTAGGCCAGCACACACCCCCAAAAACGAGACACATCACTTCTGACCTTGTTCTTCCTATGACCTTATAGCACGGGCTTGCAGAAAGAATACGTGTATACAAATACCCTGGCATACCTTCAAGAGCTGTTCAGTAAGTAGTTCACAACTGCTGACCATCTGGCTGTTAGATCTTAGAGGGATCTATTAATGCTAGAGCTAGAACAGTGCCAAGCTGCAGCAGAAACTGCATGATCAAAGTGCATGCAGGTTGCCCTTAAAACCCTGACAGAAATCATTGCAATTCTTTTACCCGCCCATTTACTCAAGTAATGTCACATTATTGCTCGTGCCGTCACATCCAGAAGTGCTTCACAGGAAGGAGCTACATTACTTGATTGTACAATAATAGGCAGCCTCCAACAGTTTTAAATATGAGTTTATGTCTTCATGATATACTGGAAAAGACAAATTTTTGTGCATTCTCTTGCTCCTTCCTGCCCCTTGGGATGATCAAAAGCAATGGAATAGATAGACATAGGTGCTGTTAACACAGTGACAAGCCTCAGGTAGCGGGAACATAAATTAAATGGAGCTCTGCATTGTAGGATGGTTTTACCGTGCCCTTGCTCAGCTTGAAGCCTGGTAGAATAAGTTTGTGTCATCCAGCAGTTTTACTGCATTGGCAAAATATACAATAAGCAAAGAACAAAGAGCGGGGAGGGGGAGATACATGAATATATACAGTTTATGGGTCGATTTATGTATCATGGAAGTTGATGTACAAAATCTATACTCAGACATCTCTCCACACTTCTATTTTGTTGGTGTCACAAAAGAAATGATCCTAAGGGATTTTTCAGTATCATCATGCGTGTCGCTTTACGGAGGTCTTTTCATTTACTGAAAGCAAAAAGAAGTAAAAGCTGTGAGAAGAATAAAAAAAAAATATTGTATTGACATTGTTATCAATTTTGCAAAACACTAAGTAGTAATTTTAAAAACAATAAAATTTATAATAAATTTTGCATTTTCCACTGAAGAATATTTGGAAAACTGTCCAAACACCCATTCCTTCTCTCACAGATACATTTAAATGTGTTTGGAATATGTATTGAGTCACAGGCACAAGACTAAAATTCGTTTTCTAAATATTTTTTCTTTTTTTATTACTGACCTGATTGATCTAACTTAAAATATTGTCTCTAAGTATTTTTCCCTCTTATGTATGCTTCCAATGAGCAGATCAGTCTATGAAATTTAGGAAGTTGATCTGAACTGAAGCCAGTGCAAAAACCTTCTGAGGTTTGCCCATCACTGCTTACAATGCTGTTTTGAAAAATAACCTCAAGGCTATTTAATTAATCGTTCATTCTTTTAGTCTCCCAGCCCAGGTAGATTAATACCTATGCTGCCCATGGATCAATGAGTTCTGGAGTTTCCTACAGATTAGCACATCTGTGGTTTAAAGCCATTTTGCCTTAGAAGGAAAGAAGGAAGCAAAGAAAGAAAGAAAAAACATATTCCCATGAGGAACCTTTCAGGGATCAATTCATAAGGAAAGGAAAACATGCTATTCTCAGCAAGGAAACAATGTATTTTTTGTCTGCTACAGTGATTAATAACGTGCTACAGCTAGAGCCTATTTAAAGGACTCCATCAATCCATATAGGCCAAAAGCTGACCCACTTTAAATTCTTAAAATACAATGAGAATTGCCCTCAACATTTTTTTTAAAATTATAGGAGTAAGTGGAAGCCATAGAATTGCCACCAACAATTTCCTTCACCAAGAAAACTTAGTATCACTCTTGAAAGCATTCAGAAATAGTGGTAAAAATCCTAGAGCTCTAGGGGAAGCAACTTAAAAATCTCCAAATCTCAGGGTAGATGGGGACCACAAAATATCATGCTGTTGGGTTTTTTATGCATACAAAAATTCAGAAGAAGGATTTTTTTCACAGCCTTAATTTCAAAATCCCCAACAAGGTTCTGCCTGTCTTCTGGCTTCAAGGTTCATAATCAGATGAAAAAGGCAAAATTTTGTCAGCCTGTTTCTATGTAACTGTGGTGGTAATGTTTTTCTGGAACTGATGAAATAAATTCGATATCTGTAAGCATTTAGCAGCTCAGAGATGACATTTTAGGTTATTTTAGGTTATTGAGTTAGTAGATTCAATCCTCACCCATGAACCTTTCCTCTTCCACATTAGCTGGTGATGAATATTTGCTGGTCTTTGTGGGTCATGACTCTGAAAAGGACCAAATCCTTGCAGGTGATGTTTAGTCAGTAGCCCAGAGAGAGTGCTTGATCATCACAGATCTGTCCCTTGAGCTCTCCTTCAGCAAAGTACACATATAGCCTCTCAGATGGTGAGCAATCTTGAGGATATTAGTAGAACTACTCAGATATGCAAAGTCACATTGGGATTTTAGTGGGTAGGGGACTTCTGAATAAATAAATTCATAAATCCTCAAAGCACAAGAAGGCTGAAAAAAAAATTTTAAAAATCATCAAAATCTTCAGTCAAAATAGATAAGAATCTAATTTTTTGTATCTAGTGAAAAAGTGCATTTTACTGAAGACAAAAACAGAATTATTAATATACAGCCAATAGCCAAACATAAGATAGAGTGTATGCTAATTTCAGAGTTCAAATAGGCATTTATGATCCTAAATTTAGCCTCCCTCCCACAAAAAAATACCTTGGCCAAGCTGTTTTAAAACACATCAAACCCTTTAAGAGTGAAGCAGAAAAAACTAGGGTAGTATCTTCAGTCTCAGAAAACCAGGCAGCAAAAGGGCAAGCAAGCAATGCCTCCACCCTCAGCATTAGGTGGAGAGCACACAGTAGGAACAGGGAACCACCCATCCCACCTGATGGGATGACTGACAAATAAAGGTAGCAGGGCTGATGACTAAACAAAATCCCTGATACAACATGGAATAGATGAATAATAAGACAAATTCTTAGGATTCAAAATCAGGCCAAAATATACCGCCATGAAAAAATAAGTGAACTAATGGGTGGGGAAGTGCAGCCCACTTCTGCAGCCTGGGTGTGCATCTGGGCTGTACCTCTTGCTGTCAGGCAGGGACTGAAGGAGGGCAGCAAGCGAGGCAGCAAACAAGCACTGTTTGTTTCCATGCTCCAACATGCATCGGTCTGGTCCCTTTGATCCATGAGTGCCTCAGATTTGTCTTTTCCACCCTCTTGGGAACAAAGACTTCATGCTTCCTTTGCTCTCTTTTTCATGTGAAACTCATGTGGTGCTGTAGGACTCTGTCTTCAAAGGATTTAGGGCAGTTTACAGCATCTATATATCAGGCCCACAGCACTTTGAAAATTGGGGAGCTTAAGCTTATGTGACTTTAATGTTCTCCCTAGATATGGTCCTACACTGGCAAAATGCACTGAGGTTGACATCACCTGCCTGTACTACATAATGAAATTCATACTTGAATGGCAAGTACTTTAAGTGCTTTTTTTGTAGTACATCACCAATGATTTTCTCACTCTAGTTATTACTTATTTCTAAAACCTTCATTACAGAAGCAGTTAAAAAATAACTTTCTCCTTTTAAAATGTTGATTTGTTTTTCTTGTAGAGAATGTGTTGTGAAATGTCAAGGTAAGCATTAGTTAAAGGGCTACTACACCACACCAGCAGGAGCAATTTGCTTCTTATGCATATATTCCTGAACATTATTTTGTTCCCTTTCTTGTTGTGAATGGGAACCACTTCCTTACAGCAGCCGAGGGCTTTCCTCCCCCCTCTCCTGCCCTTTCTTCACCAGCTCAACAGCAGGGGCACATTGAGGGCATGGGCAGTGGAGGCACTTACAGCAGATCTGTGCATTAAGATACAGTTGCCCTGAATAAATGCAGTCAGCAGGCATCATTTTGGTCTGAAAACTCAACATTTTCTGTGTGTTAAAACTATATTAAGCCATTTAATTGTTTTGTGATTACCAGAACACTTACCTTGTGAGGATATTAATTATCCTACCATAAAAAGACCAAGTTTTTCTGTAAGGAGAGAGCCATTCTTTTTTTTTTTTTTTTTTTTTTAAGTTATTCAAGTTTATTTTACTCATTCCAGCTAAATAGATCTTGCCTGGGAAAGAGGAAAAAAATGGGTCTAAATGCAAATTAACATTACTGTTTAAATATCACAGACCATTTTCTCTGAGCCCAGTTACAATAACTAGTAATTATAAAAATTGCTTGCCTTGGGCTTCTGGCTAAGCCAATGCTAAACTTGTCCTTTTATTAGATCTGTCAGACTGAGTTAATTATCTTTATGATAATAGATGTGCCTTACCTCAAACAAAACAAATACCCTTATAATTAGCTTTTTAGTTAGAATTTTAATTTATTTATAAAGACTGTTTGTTTTGTTTCCTTTTTTTTTTTTTTTTTTTGCTTTTACAAAGAAGTTTTGAGTTTTAACAGGTTACTAGTCAGCTTAGTAATGTTTAAGAAAAAACAGACTCATTAGGGAGACCCAAATGTATTGTGGTTAACATTGTTCCCACCTAGTCACTGTAAAATCTATTGGGTTATGTGAACATGCAGGTGTATATTTGTGGAAAAGACAAGGGAGAGGGAGAGAGGAAGAAACAAGGCATGTTCTTTTATTCCAGAAAGTTTTCCCTGAGCTTTTTGAAACAGCACATTAACCAAATTTAATAGTGAGGCATGCTAGCAAACACTAATCCTGGCTGCATGTTTTCTTTTGAATCCTTTTTCTGAAGTCAGAGATGAACTTTTGTTAGAAAACTGAAAATAGAAAGCACAGTCTGGTTTAATATATCTCTGTCTCCACAAAATCCCTTTCAATCTTTCTCTCTTTCTCTCTTCTTTTTTTGCTTCTTATCTTCCTCATATGTTCTCTGAACTGATCCTGCAAGCCCTCCAAGCAGAGCTTCTGGTAAGAATTGAGGGCTTGCAGAATGGGGTCTGTATTTTATTCAGCATTTCAGATGCATTTATTCCACTAAATAAAAAATGTGCCTTGTGCATCAGGGCTATCTATTATTTTCAAAAAAAAGAAAAAGTTTCGAATTTGGGGTTGGTGGAAAATGCAATCTAGAGATTAATGAATTAAAGAACATGGTCAGGAAACAAGTGCCTTGTGTATTATTTTAGCCCTGTCGCACTGATAGGATCCAGATTAGATTTGTCAGTTGAAGCCTGTTTAAATCAGAGTCATAGTGTAACTTCTCTTGATCTGATTGTCCTCTTGGGAGTAAGACAGTCCTGTCTGACAATATTGTCAAGGTCTCAGGTCATTAATATTTCTGTCAGAATTTGAGATCCAAGGATTAGTTGAGGCTAACTAATACTGTTTTATCATCTTAGTGCCTATCATATCTTGTTCCCTCTCTACTGAAGTAGTAGAACAGGCTTGATATGCATCAAATGTAAGGGGAATGTGGATAAAAATGTGGTGGCAATTACAGTAGGAGGAGACATTACCAATATTTACTAGTTTTTCAATTAACAAAGTAATTTGAAAAGTAAACAGCTTTGCAACCAAATGAACGCAAATGCAGCTGTTTGGTAATGAAAAAACCCAACTCATTACTATGCACCTTGAGTAAGCATGCAAAAGGAAAAAAGGACCCACTTGAAATCAACAGACCTGTATCTTTCTTCTCTCTATAACTTCTATATGATATATCATTTCTATATAACTAAACTTATAAGCTTCTCAAAATTACAGGAAATACTACTGAACAATGAAAACATGCTATTAAATAAAAATAATAGCGATAACTAACATTAAATGCAATCCAATATTGATGTATTTCTGTTTGTGATTAAAAAAAACTTGATTTATTTTTGTAAGTAAAATTTTTTGCTGAAAACAAATATTTCTGTGGCTAATAATTAAAACTATTGTGACAGAGGGTTATATTTTCCTAACTTTGTACAGTCTATTTGACTCTTCTAAATCACCATTAGACTGTATGTTTATTCTGTATTTTTGAAAGATGGCAGGAGAAATAGGAAAAAGAGAAAAAAGGAGACAGGAAATCAAAATAGAAATGGCAATGTTTTAAATGTAAGAGTGAGTGAAATATAACCTCCCTCCAGCAAACACTCTCAGAAGAAAGGTCTTGTTGCCAGCCATATTTGCTTGCACTTCTATAAGTGATGTTAAATTTAGGAAGATGGAGCTTATAACTTTTTGAGTCCTTCTGTAGTCTTTCATTAGGCCCCTTGCAATTAACAGGGCTATGTGGGCACTTCTTTTTCTGGCCAAGGAGAGAGGCAAGGAGACACCCATGTCAGCTTTCTGGAGAAGCCAGAGCCCGTGGAGCCAGGTCTGTGCTGATTTCCCACGCTAGCTGACAGCCCCATGGGCCAGGCTGCTGCACACACAAAGTCCTTGTGATCCTCCTCAAAACCGAACGTAATTTGTTTGCCAGCACTTGTACTGCAGCTAGGAAAAGGTACTAGAGCTATAGATAACCTCTCCTCCCAACCCCCAATCATACCCAAACGTGGCACTGTCTTCTTGCTGATACTAAATAAGGACTCTGATTCGGTGCTTCTTCCGGAGTCGCAGAAAACCCTTTGCTGCTGGAAATAAAAAGCTGATCTCTGTTTTTTTCTTAGCAAGTCAAAGTGCAATACCACACCAACATTAGCTCGAGTAAGTTGGTGCTTCTTCAGTCACTCCTCATTCCCAGCTCGGTTTCCTGGTCCTTTGCACCAGCCCTGGTGCCTGTCTGATCCTTCACCGAGGTGGTTCACAGAGCTGAACTAGCAGTAACTTATTTTCTGATTTAGTCTTATTTTCTGATTTTCAGCAGTAGCTTGTTTTTCTGATTTTCAGTGGCTCTCTGACCCACCTCCCTGTGGCATCAGATGAGTGCTGGTTGCAGGACAGGTGGGACTATGAGGCTAGAGGTGAACTTTCAATCGCTGCTGCTCACAGCTCTGTGACACCAGGCATTGCTGCCACACAGCTATGCACCAACTGGGCCTTTTCAGTGATTGCTGGGATTCTTTTTACCCAAGCCAGTATTTTATCTTTCCTGAGTAATTTCTTAAACAAAACATTTTGATCTGTTTCTTTGTCAAGCAGTATAACAGAAAAAAATACCCCATGTAACACAAAACACTCTTGATAGATTCCAGCTTTCTGTACACTTTGGTGGGGTTTTTTTTCTTTCATTTCTTTTAGATGTCCTGGTTAGATGGGGACAATACATTGTATAAAGATAAAGAAGCTGGGGCTAAATGACATTGTTGACATTATTGTTTATGCTGGTACTAGAGTAAAATTCTGAATTTTCTGTGGCCATGTTTGTGCTTTCTTGTACAAAAACATGCCATAACAGCTTCTGTTCAAGGAATTGGTATTTTTCAAGAAGATGCTGTAATTCAGTACTAGAGAAACAACCTAATAGATATTCTATACATAATCCATAGTACTAGTAGATATTATAATATGCAGTCTGTTTTTGTAAGTCCTAGGGGACTCCAAATGAACAGAAAAATATGATATGAACTCTCTCTATCAACATAACCAAAATCTGTTTCATCTCCAAAGTTTTCCAAAATTCTCATTAGTCATCATCACATTTGAAATATAAAGATTCTGATTGAAAAAGAAAGAATTTAATTTCCCTACAAACTAATGCACAATACCCCAGAATGATCTACTCTTACAATTACATGATCAGTTATGTAAAAACAGAAAGCTTCTTACCATTGAGCAGACATCTTCAGGAAAGGTCATAGCTGTACTTATCTCTGTTCTGTTCTTTTACAGGTCTGATGCTCTGTCACCATCCTGCAAGGGCAAATACAGCACAACGTGGGCATGGCAGGGTTAGCTCTTAAAAAAATTTTAGAGTGGCACTTTAATATTTTAGTATTTTAAAGTGAACTTCAAAATGGAATGCAGACATTTGTTGCATATTTGCCTTATAACTCATGAATTAATCCCTCCAGAATATGGATGTTCACTAAAGCAACAGGAAAAGAACATTATTAAGTTTGCAAATTCAGGTCTTCCAAAGTTAGGAAACGTCACAGTTAAGGCTGCAACTTTAACTCCATTGCCTTGGACAAATGCATCATTGTACAAGTTTTAATTAATTTCCATTCTCTACTTTTCCACAGTACTACTGCTTTACTGGATGGAAGCACAATATGCATCCCTTCTGGCTGCCCATAAAATCTAAAATGATGAAAAATATTGTTACACCAGCCAAATATTATTACTAAAACATCTCAGTGAAAGGTAACTGGTGTATATAAATTCTTTGCATTTGTATGTACTGTACATTATTGTGAAAGTTACTCTTCTCATGAGAATAATAGTGTCAATTAGGCTGTCAAGGATGAGCGAGCCCATCATGTGAGCTTTGACAGAATGCTTGGGTTGATTAGCTTCATGCAGTTATCATAGCTTACTATTTACATTTGAGTAGCTAACATTTTACAAAGTCTCTCTGAATCTTTTCTGCTTACAGAACTGCATTCATAAATATTGTCTTGAAAAAGAAACATCATCATATGCTGTACATCACTTAAATATGTTCATTTAAATAGGTTGCAGGCATAGTTATCAAATCACGATTAAAGCGCCATTTTTCCTTACTATATGAACAGGCAAAAAATGAAGCAAGTCACACTGCTTAGGATTGCTGAAGATAAGGCTGGGTTTCTCATTTCTTTATGTAGTTTCTAGGACTTGTCAAAAATGAGTGATGTTCACTGTGTACACCACTGGAAAAAGTAAAATCTTCTACCTGTGGAAGAAAAAAAGGCAGACAGGGTCCTGTAGGCTAGAGGGCATATCAGGCTCAGCACTTGGCTTAACCCTTACAAGAAAAGGAAGGATTGGTTAATCGTCTCTTGGACACCATCTCACTTTTCTTGGGGTACCCTTTTCTCCAAGCAGACTTCTTTCAGCTTGGGAATTGCACAGGAACTGATCTTCCCCTTCATGTAGCAATAATGGAATGAGGTGGTCATACAAGAAGGTGTGTTATATACAGGAGCTGGCAGCACAGTTCCTGCTTTGCTCTGCAGTCCAAAGGTAGAGCAGGGACCAGCAGGATCTGGAGTGTGCTTTTTCCTAATTCATAAAAGAGATCTTAATTTTTTTAAATGATAATAAAAGGTGTCAAAGACAGATTTCCTTCAGAATGTCGTATATCGCTCTCAGCAGGGCTTGCAGTTTTCAATGATTTCTGTTATATATGCCATCTGCTTTCGGTTGCAACCTGACCAAATCTCCTCCTGGATGCTATTTTAGGGCTGCATATCTTGGACATTGCAAGGTCAGAATTCTAGGCAAGGTACTATCACTGTACCAAAAGACAAACACCTTCTCAATTTTCATTTAGTCTCTAGTCAAATTAACCTCTCATTGACTTCAACTCAGGACTCTGGAATTTTGCCCAAAATAATAGTTCTAATAAAATGAATGAATATCCAGTATGAAAGAGCATTCACAGATAGAAGCACTATGGTATTGAATGTTTTAAAACATTTAAGAAAACATATTCCAAGTGCCTTCTCCACATGGTGGCAAACACACAGATGAGGTTTTCTATTTTGTAGAAAACGTTTTGTGAATTTTTTTTTCTGTTTGGGTCTTGTGTGTTCTCCAATGAGACTGTAGAGAAACTGGATGGATGCTGAGCACCTAAGTGCCAGGCTGTTATAATCTCAGTGCAAACTTTAGTTTTCCTTTTCTGCATCTGTCCATAGCATGAATGCTATGGGCTAATCTAAAGCAAAGTAGTAAGTCATTCTCCCTCATACTGTGACATTGAAGGAGATGTCATGGGCTCACTCAGTGAAGAATAGAGAAGGCTAGTGGCTCCTATGTTGAGTTTTCACCACATCAAATCCTGCTGTGTCAGGGATACTAGATCACTGTTATGGGAATTAGTAACTATGTGGGAAAAGCAGGAAGGAGAAGTGTATTTTAAAAGAAGATTGAAAGAAACACCAAGAAAGCAAATGAATAAAACATGACAGAAGCAATCAGAGAGGTAAAGGAGACAAAGGAAGCATTAAGGTGAAAATATTAAGTGAATAGTAGGGAGGAAAAGATGCATGGAAAGTAAAAATAGAGATCTGGGATAAGGTAAGATTATTAGGGACTTGGCCTGTTCAAATCAATAGCTTGAATTTTCTCATTATGCATTTGCATACAGCCATGTCAGGAGCCCAGACAGTGAGGAGGAAGGTGGTATGTGACGAAACACAGCATTTGGAAGTGAAAGAAAGGATAGACTTGTCTGGCACTTTAGAAAAAAACAGTCAGGAGAATACGTCTCTGATAAACTGTTCTTGAATATACTGCCAGAAATGTAAACATAGCAGAGATTGATCTGAACTCCTCATTTTTCACACAAAACCTCTTTCCACTTCTCAGCGATTAGGGTCACTAGAGAAATGGTGGAGGAGAGAAAGAAAGGTTTACATTAATTACAGATTTACTATGTCAACTTCATTATAATATGAAAGAACAAAAGCCAGTGCTGTGAGACAAGTAGGGAGAGCACATATAAAAACAGTAAAGGTCTGAGAAAGCACCTCTCAAACTCCACATCCCTTACTGCTCCCTTCACCAAACAGTAACCAGGGAAAAGCTCCAGTGAACTGGAGGCTGTAGCTGGGAATAAAAAATTAGGAAATAGAGTTCTCTCTTCTCTTATTCGATATTGTGGACCATACTCAAGTAGAAGATAACCAGAAGGGGATCATGGTAAAGAACCATAACTGCATTAAACTCACCCATACCTTCCCAGGTCTGGGAATGTGTGCAACCTGATATGGGTACAAGGGACATATCAGTGGAAAGTATGTAAAGATATTATAATTCAAGATCTCCTTGTTCAATTCCCAAGATGAAGAATTACCTACAATTCACAAATTACTTGAGCCCATCTTTACAGATCAAGGACATTTTCCAGGGAAAAAGAAAAAAAATGGAAGTCGCTGGATTATAGTTATCACAAAGCCAGAGGGGAAAATTGCACAGTAAAGCAGTGTATTTATATCTACAGAACCATAGAGAGCAAGCAAAACAAAATAAAAATAAAATACCCCTAAGCAGCCTAAATTGCATTGCAAATAAAACTTTATATTAAGAGATACATTTGCATACCAGAAAAATTAGATATGAAACTTACAGTAACCAGAGATCAAACCATTAAAAGTAAAAAGGGGTCTGCAGAAATCTTGATAGGGTGATGACTTAGAAAATACTTACTAAGGACTTCAAAATTTGACCTAATAATAGGATTTGCATGTCCAGTTTTAAATGAAACCCCATGGAAGTAATTTTTTCTTGGTTCATACACATACTTCAGTCTAACAGCAAAGGAAGAAATGTGAACACATTAAGGATGGAATATACCATGTAGGAATTCCTGAAGGACTTAACTGAGTTTAACTTAGATTAATAGGATACTATATAAATACGTCTTGCTTGTTAAGCACTTTTTATTAAGATATAACCACTGTCTAATACTTTTCCATCATTCACACTCCAAAAGCATAAAAAGAATAACAATTTCAAAAGTAATGATATTCCATTTTCAGAAAACCAAGACATTCAAAGCTCGGTTTGTTTTTAAGAGTGTAGAAATGTCATTCACCTCCTAATTTTAGTTCTTGAAAGGACAGTTTAATCTTGTCATTTAATCTAGCCTTAACTAGCTCTCTGTGTTTCCTCTACAGTCAGTGAAGAGCAACAAATACCTCCAACAAACAGTTCATCCATTGTAGAAGAGGAGACTGGAGTAAGTGGATTGTCACTCTCTGATGATGTTTATGTCTCCTCATTAACACCTATGTCATGCAGACGACAGTATGAAACCAGACTTGAACATTTACACAGCTGAAAGGAAGTTAGATGATCCTCAGCTCCCAGTGAAGTTTTCAAAATCTCAAATCTCACATTACCAATTATTTCAAAATTGTAGGCACATATGCCCTCAAGCACCTTTGGATGGGACATTGGTGCTCTTAAATCGTCTAATTGGTTTAGATTGTGTATTTCCTACTGTTTAGAAAAACTATTAAATCAGCATGAGGACTGGAAGATGTTTGGGAAAGAAAAACAGATCCTAACTTGTCACTGCTTTATGTTACAGGAAAAGTATTAGCATACTCAGTTTCACCAATTATTGTGACAAGATACATGTGATTATTACTCTACAGAAAGGGTACACTCTGCTTCCTTTACCCTGAGCTGTGAGTAGTACTGATCACTACCCTTTGAAAATAGTGAAAGCTATACATTGTGGGATCCAAGTTTCAAATTTGTTTTTCAGAATATTTGGCAAATAGTGACTATGAACTGGAGCAGACAGATGATAAAAGATAGATGGCAAAACACAAATATTTAAGCACAGAGTGAAATGTAAAGGAACAGTGATTACTACTGGCAGAGAGTACTATTTGCATGTACATTTTTCCCTTCCAGAACTGTTGTATCTGAACAGGTTTTTCAAAATTAAATGGTAAATCTTATGCAGTATTCTGAGAGGAGAACTGTTATTTGCATGGTGAAAAGTGAGGTTCAGAGAGGTTAGAGACTACAACCAGGAAAACATTAATTAGTGTGCTAGAGTTTACTGTCAATGGGAACTGTAAGCTTGACATATGCCTGGAGTTTTGCTCAATCCAGACCATAAATCTCTTCTCAATTCTTCAAGGTAGATAGTAACTAAGATGGATAAAAATTGTTATTTAACTGTGCACAAATTATAGCATTTCCATAGGAATTAATTTATTATGTATATAATCCTATTGATTGCATCTTTATTTAACTCCATTAGAATGCTACTGAGAAATAAAGAATTCAAACCCAGTTTATTCTTACATTTAAAATTCACACTGAAACAGATTATTTTTGACACTTGTGAAATGTGAGATAGAGACTTAAAAACACACTTTCTAATAGCTCCATAGTTAATGTTGTCACCTTGAACAGAGAGAACAGAAGACAATCATCACAAGATTTCTGACACAGCAAAAAATCAGGGAACTTTCATTATTGTCTTCTGCTCCCAAGACATAACTTAGAAACTGCTAAAATATCTTTCAGATGATAGATGTTTCTTAGGCAGCTGTGAGAAAAATCTGGTTATGTAACCTAATTGGAAATATATGATGTTTATTTTTTCTGTTGTTACTGATCCATAAGCAAAGTATCCAATAAACCAGTTTGAGGAAAACATGGTCAAACTGCTTACAACCACTGAGTCTCAGTAGCTAGCAAGCTCCAGTCTTGCCAAGTTTAAACATTGTCAGAAGAGGATCCACACATCTGGATGATTAAATAATTTCAAACCTCAGGCTTTATGATACTCGCCTATTATTCATTTCTTTTCTTTGTATTTCTTCTTAGTTTTCTTGTTGGGGACTTTTTTTGAAACAATGAAAATTCTCAAGGCAAAAGAGGATCTTCCTAATTAGGCTAACAGTAAGCATTTCATTAAAAATTATACTTTATCTGAAATATGGAAATATAGGGTAAAATTCTGATTTCAGAAAGGAAAGTAGTGTCCGTGAAACCACCCATGAGCCCAGAGTAATCAATGTGAACAGAATAAAATCTTCATTGTTTTGTACTGTTCCAAACACCATGGCTCCCCTTTTTACATATATCCACCTATATTTAGGCACAGACCTCTTGCTTAATGTTAAGGACTGCTTTCATCTGATGAATTTTGGTGATCTCCTTCCAGTTGAACAAATGTCACTGATTATGGTAAACAGAATATGATGAAAGCTTTTTGCATCTTTTGCAATCTTCAATATCAAATTATTGTAATCACCATTTTTCCTAAGGCTTAATCTCCTGCTCAATATCTTAATGGCATGTGTTTTAATCCTAGCATTTTCAGTTTGTGACAGGGTTCAGCTAACCACAGTATCCTCAATTCAACACCACCCACGGTTTCTATCCATTTTGTACTGTCAGAAGCACATCAAGCAGCCTCTGAGGGTAATCACATCAAAATCGATTTTCATGGCTGAGAGAAAAATAATGGAAATTTCTCTAATGTAGAAAATGTATGTGTTCCTTTTGGTTAACCAAAATAGACTATATATCAGGACTGTCAAAATTAAATTTTCTTAATTCAGCGCTCTTTTCCAGACTTGTGTACAAATTACAAGCCCTCACTACAGAATGCCTTTAACATGATATTCTCTTGGACCGCCTCAACGTGGTTCCCACAAAATGAACAGTCTACCCAAATGATGGACTACAGATCATTCCTTGTAGCAGATCTACAAGCAAATTAATCAAGGGGTTACAAAAAGGATCCCTGAACCTATACTGAAATGGCCAGCCAGGACTTCATGCTTGCATGGAGCCTCATGATGTTACCAACTGCTGCACAAAGCCAGCAGCAGGGTATAGAGCCCAGATGTGAAATCATGGGTCAGTTCTGTGCATATATAACCCCTCAAGAAATGTGAGATTCTATGCAATATTATGCAAGCAAAGCTCAATAAAATTTTCAAGAATACTTCAACAAGGATATTCTCTAAAGGAACAAGAGCCTCTTAAATATAACAATTGTTTTTAATTGATTGACAGCATTGTTGGAGAACCATGTTCAAATGTTAGTTTGCTGTTCTGAATATGCTGCTCATCTGTGACTGCTCTAATCAATTGTGCAATATTGTGTTCCAGAGTTAGCTTTGCATACCTCCTTTAAATGGATTTGAAATATTGAAGAGAATGTTTATGACCTTATTTGTAGAGATTCTGGTAGGATCTATAAAGAGAGAAAAGGCTAAGATAGCTCACATTGTTTCCTGGGGTTATCTTAGAACTAGGTACTAGAGAAGAGACTGGCAGCAGTAATAGCCAGCCACATATATTTGGGATGCAGCAAAGGTATTTTCTGTGGAAATACATAGAAATCAGAAGATAATTACAGATGGCCATAAATATTTATTAAAATTTGAAAATGGATAAGGTGGTGGCCTACATTCTTAAAACAGGATTAGCTCATTAATCTGAAAAGTGCTTTTTGTGGTGCATATGGAAAAAAATAGGAGTGGCAAGTTTTGATTTAGAAAAGCTTTTGTTGTTGCTTTGCTAAAGAGGCATTGTCTAAATGAAACTATGACATCATGAGTGAAAATTTGGGTTAGAGAACTTTAACCAGAAAGTAGTTCTTGGATGTTGTTCTGCAACAGTCTATTCTGGATTTTGCCCATTGTCACTAAAAATTCTGACAATGGAATAGAAAATATGTTTATTAAATCTTTGGCTGATGCAAAGCTGGGAAGGATCACACACACATTTAAGGACAGAATTAGAAATCAAGATGGTTTCCATTAATTGAAGAAATAGTCTGAAAAATATATGGTGTAGTTTGGTAAGTGGGAAGCATTAATGACAAGTTGGAATGAACAGCTGCATTATACAAGAATCACAGCAGCTGATCAGTTCAGGAACTGAGGACACAAAGGGTTATAAGGTGAACATGGATAGCAATACCAAGCTGGTATGACAAAGGTTAATGCCACATTAGGACACGTAAACCAAAGTTTAACAGTATGGGATATGGAATGGTTCTTCCTGCATGCCTCATCCTAGTTAGGCTTAGTTAAAATAACACATCCAGATTTAGGTGATGTGCTTCAGCAAGAGAGACTTGGAGAGATGTCCAGAGCAGAGCATTCAGAATGAGCAGAGCCCTAGGAAACACGATCTAAGAGAAAAGATTGAAAGCCTGAGTTATTAAACTTAAGAAAAACTGTCAGGAGACCTGACAAGGCTGTTGCACAGTGGAATGGAACAATAAATTCTCCATGATATCTCACAGGCTAAGAAGAGATGATCGTAAATTACAACACTGAAGACTCAAGTTACAATTTAGGAATGATTTTCTAAATATAAGGCAGAGAGGAGATGACTGAGCTCCACTGTCGGGGACCTTTAAGAACAGGCTGAGAGAGAATGGCACAGATTTAACAGATCTCACCTATAACCAAAGGGGAGGACCAGAGGAAGCTTTTTCCAGCTCTATTTTTATATGAGGTGATGACTGTGCACTTAAGCGTCTGTGCACAAGTACTTGGACAGGTCTAACCAATTAACTTGGTCATGATGGTATGCAGCATCTCTTAGTGACAGAAACACCTGAAAAAAACATCAGGTGGTGTTGTCAGCTCCTGCAGTTTTACATTGGCTCAGCTCCTGAACTCATACAATAACAAGAAAACCTTTCTTCTCACAGAGAGGGGAAAAGAAATAAATTTCTAATCTTGCCTTTGTGAAGAAGAACTTGAAAACTTGTCTCCATATAGCTTAGAAAATCAGATGACAAAGAAAAAGGGACAATGTTTCTACACCATTAAATTCTCATGGTTTTGGGGGGGCCTGACTCACAGTTTTTCAAAGGAGTTGGCATTAATGGTAATGGGCTAATTTGAATAGACAAATTTAGAAATTGATATTCCTGAACTTCCTATTACAGAGAAGGCAATACTGCCTGAACAGCAGGTCTATTTCAGGAAATTAAAACCTCCCCATATCCTTTCAGATGACTTGATCGTTTCTACATTTCAGTCAATGTTACACAGGGGACACTGCACAATGCTTAACATGGTGGTAGAAAATTCACCTATCAGAGAATCGTGAAGGCACAGTGTGTCTGCTGAAAGACTCCCCAGCTGGGAACAGACATAACAGGGGCACAAGGAATTAATTTTTGGACGATCTCTGTTTGGAATTTGTGGCCTCATTAACAGTACTTCTTCCACAGGGTGGATCTAGGTAGAAACTGCATGCAGAAGAGCAGTTTCTGGCAGGCCCAGACGTCTGCCTTCTCAAAAGACACACAGGTTAAAACATATTATAGATGTCAAATGCAAGATATGTTTAAGAGAGCTTCTGTCTGCAGAAACACAGAGAGCTGAGGACAGTGTTTTAAAAATCCTAAATCGACCAACATAGTTGTGATCTTCGTTATAGATTTTATTTTCCTTCCTCCACCATATGTCCTTGCTGAATGTTTCTACTTTCCTGGAAAACGGGCATTTTCTGTCATCCCTTCCCTCCTCACAGATAGAGAGAGGTGGGAAAACCAGTGCTGTGACAGATCCCTTTCACAGGATGAAAAGAAAAATAGCAGAAAAGACCTTTCTGATTAAGTAGTCAATCTCTTGCAGCACTTCCTTCATTAAGACCTGGAATAAATGTCATGTATGTTTTACAAAGTTCTGATTATATTATCATGATTGGGTCATTTTAAAATGCTGCTTAGGCTTCATTGGACTTGGTCAGCCTTTACATTATCAAAGCCCTTCTATGGGATTTGCTCTTTCCACTTTCACAAACTTCCATGAGACTCAAAATGCAGACACACCACAGAGATGTCTTGACTACTGCCAGCTTCTACCTCCTGAGACTTGATTTTTTTCTGTACCTTTATCTCTACATTTAAAAGATCTTCCTGTATCACATATCTTCCCCAGGCATTGCTAATCAACTTGTCCTTTGGCTTCTTCTCTGCTAAGAAGAAAAAATGAGTGCTGCAATTCTCTCTAAGTGAGCAGTATTTTTCACACTCTGAAGCATTTTCTGTAGCTCTTTTTCTGAATTCTCACCCAATTTTTATCATCCTTCTGAAAACTCAAACTTCTCAGGAGACTCCAGCTGAGACAGCCATTCCATTTTTCTCCTCTTGCTCCAACTACCATCAATAAGGACAGAAGCCACTGAAACTCTCCTGACAAGCAATAGCTGTCCTGCTGATTCCACTGAAATTGCTTGTTTCTTGAACTTTTCAGTTCACCAAAGAAAAGCAAGAGGATCTCTGGAGCATTCAGAAACGCAAAGAAAGGGAAAGAGATATGTTCTTCCCTTGGTGGGGCAAAGAAGCTGTGTACACCCACACCATCTCTAAGCTTCGTATCTTTTTAGAAACAGCTGTGATCTGAAACCCTGACAGAGAAAGTACAACAGTGGGAGTTTGGGTTCCACGACTGCAGGAGGGGGGAATTCTTCCTGGAAATCCTTGGAGCACAGCATTTTGCTCCCAGAGCTGGGTTTCACCCACTGAATACAAATATGCCGTTAAGTTACATCTAAAAATGAGGATTCTCCTTGCAAATGTTAAGCACAGTTATAATGATTCGTACATAAAGACTAGAGACCACAGAGTAACATCTATTATTGTTGCTGCAAAACACAGTAGCAACTCATGAGAGTTTTACTTTTATTATTCATGTTGCTATTAGGAGTTGCATTATTACTAGATCCTAGCTGGCACAGATGGCTGCTGTGCTTTGAGGTCTGCTTTAGTCATGTTTTTAGCTGCTTTTTTCTGCAGATTTTATAGGGTTTGGGCTGATTTTAGCTTCCTTCATTTGCTTGATAATTGTTTTGGGTTTTGTTTTAGTTTTTTCTTAATTAGCAGGAATATGTTCATGTTTATAGTGTGCTTTATTCACTCTTTCTGAACTTGTGGTAACCAGAATCAGCAATGCAATTACACCTTCTGTTGTTTGTGTGGGACTGGCTCAGGTCAGATGCTTTGATGGGGGCAGCAGTTTCCCTGGAAGGTCAGTATCAATTTGCTGGCACTGCTGAACTGGTATTTCTCACCTGTTAATAAATCTCCACCTTGTAAATCATCTTTCCCAGCATTGCTTCTCTTTACTACTAGAGCAAGGGGGACCCTCTCACCCGAGTGTTTCCATTCCCCTGAGACCCTCTGTCAAATCATTACCTGAGCACTGGTGAGGGTTTCTCTTTCCTGGGCTCCTCCACTCACTTGCCTCAACCATCACCTCCACTGCTGCTGTATTTTGCTTGCCTAACAGGTCATCTGCATGCATATCTTCTGGTTCCATTTCTGATTCCTTCCAGTGACTGCCTTAGGAAAAATGGGAAACATCAGGAGCGGGTTACTTGCACTGCTCTACATGGTCAGCTCTTGTTGTGGGTATGAGTGAGCAGAACCTACTGGTAAATGTTTATGATCTGTTAGGCAGAAATTCAGGTTCAGTTTTAACCAGCTGTGCCTGCCCTGCAGTTTGCTTTGGCTACATCATCACAGCTCAGTGGTAGTAGATCCAGGTTCAACTCCTCCTTTCCTCTGCAATGGAGCATGTGAACCAGGAATTGAGGTGTGGTGTGCTCCCATATGCCTTCTGCTCTGGAGGATCGGTATGTGGCCCTCAAAGTCAGACACAGACTGACTCCTAGACCTGAAATACATTGTTTAGTCATCATGCAACATTTCCACACACTTAGATGCCATATTATAGTCTTCAGTTACTTCCCGTAGTCCTCCTCTTTAACTGCTAAATGTGTAAGGAGGAGTCACAAAACGCTTCAAGTACTGCCCATGGTTACACTACTTCTTCTCCTGGTTCCTCTGAAGGTCACTACTCCTTTTTGATAGGTAAAGAAAGGGTTTAAAATGCAAAATTGGGGATGGAAATGTTCCATTTTTTTGGAAAAATGAGAGTTTCTCAGGAGTTCGTGGTAAAAATTAGTTTTGAAAATCTGTGTGTCTCAACTCTCCAACTGCAGGAGGCAAGAAATTAATTAATAGTGTCATAGGATAGTTTTCAGTGTTATGACCAAAGGGAAAATATCTTACTTAGGATGCGCTAACTTACAGTAATTGTCTCCTAATCTTTTTCCATAGGATTTGAGCAACTTATCTTTAAAGTTCATGGCAGTGGTTTGTATGCTGTGGCAGGGAGTTGCATCCCTTAGCTTTTACCTGCTCTTCACACTAGCCTGACTAGAGTCTATGAGCCAAAACTATAATCCCAGTTCCAGATGCCCCCATAATTTGGATCTGGATAAGAATTTAGCAGATCAGGCCATCTCTAATTACATCCGACAAATTATTGGATAATTTCTTCTGCTTTATCTTTGCAATTCACTGGAGCAGTTAATTTCTCCAAAAGCAGGCACATCCTTTCTCATTAGGAATCCCTTTTTGGCCTTTTTCATGTGAGTTTCTTATATTAAAAACAAGCACATGCACGCGCGCGCACACACACACGCAGAGTTGCTTTTACTCTATTAATGCTACCTAAAAGAATATGAGATGCTTAACAGAAATTTTGCTTTAGCCATTAGGTAATCTGCGACTTCATGGAAGCAAAGGAATTACATCAGTCCATATGTTTCCATAGGACAGAGCTGGTGGGCAACAAGGAAGAGCTGGAAGAGAAAAGGACTGATGGCAACTGATTTGAGTATTCATTTTGTGGTGTCATGGAACACAAATTTCTGGCTTCAGTTTCTGAAGTTTCTGTTTCTCTCTTGCCTGTGATGGAATTGAGGAATTCATGGGTTTCTAACTCTGATATTTACATTACTTTCTCTTTCAGATATTTTTGTTCACTACAGGTATACCCCAAGTCATTATTTTGAAGGACTTAGCTGAAACATATTTCAGCCATCCCTAAGGGTACCAAGAGATGCTAAAGATACAGGTTACAGTCTGGTACAAACTAAACAGAAACAGGAGCAGGATGTTTGTACCAGGTGAAAGTGCCTGGCTGTGATTCTATGGTCACCCAGAGGTATGGTCAGACATAAAGCTCTGGATCCTTGCATCTCTTCAGTGCCCTCTTGCTCTCTTTCCTCCCATCTATATTTAAAAAATCTGCTGAAAAAGAAGTCATGTTTTCACAAAATATCCCAGAAAAAGAAACCTTAAATATCATTCAGTTTTGCTTTCTATTGACTGAGCATTGCATTTTTCATTTTGAAATAGGGAACCCCAGGGGTTTAGTTTGAGACTTCCGGGGCACCTATACATAATAATGACACCTATACAATTTGAAGCTGTTGATTGTGATTTTCTAGTTTCAAGTGTTAAATCAGCATTATTACTTAGGAAGTTCTGGCCTCTTGACTGAGCTGCAGAAATGTATGCCTCTCCATTGCATAATATTTTGGAAATGCATGCTTCATTGAAGTGTCATTGATTTTCAACTAAAGTGAAAATGCCCTCATTTAATGCTTTCTTAAGGGAATTACAAAGGAGGCTGGAGAGGGTTTGGACAAAGTTATTATTAATTGCACATCACAAAACTTGGATTTATATATTTTTAATGCAGAAATTCTTCACAGCTCCTAAATCAAAATGCTGTTCTAAAATTATGTCTAATTTTATAAATGGAAAGACCCTATTTTGTTCAAGACTTTCAAATTCCTTTGCTTTGTTCAACAAACCCCTATACTTGCTGTGAGGGGACTGCTGATTGCTTTGTCAGCAAGACCAGTGATATTCAATCTTTGATTTCTGATTCATTTGCTTCTTCCTTCCCTTTGATGATGAGAATAAATGTCTAGCTTTTCCTCTCCTTTCAAAAAAATTTCTCTCGCCTCTCACTTCCTTAGTAGTGAGAGCGTTTTATGTGAAGCATTCTGCCTGCCTTTTGGACTATCTCCTCCTCTTCACTGAGCTCAGAGCTGGGTAAGTACTTTACAGTCTTTCATTATAGAAAACAATTTTTTTTCTTTTTCTATCATTTGCTCTGATGTTAGGGTGTCAGCTTTGCCCACCACAATGCTCCCTGGCTTTCCTTTGCCTGCTTCCTCAAGCTTTTGCCTTGGCATTTGTCTCTGAGGTGTCTCAGTCTACTGCTGTTCTGGTAGACAATGGGTAAGAAGTTCTGAAACGGGTTGAACATGAAGGAGACTGTGAGATTATGGCGGGAATCTTGAAGCAGGGCCTAACAGTTGCTGTAAATTAGGCCTGTTGACCTTGATGTTGACATATAAGTTTTTGCTAGTCCCACAGGGAAAGGCCACAGCTAAGTTACAGGCACAGAGGAGCACCTTAAGTGTAAAAATCACCAAACACTGCAGAAGTGGTGACAGCACCCTCAAGAGGGGTATGTGGTAAGCAAAAGCAGCAGCAGCAGTCCATTGTTAGGTGTGGCAGCAACTTGACAAAAGCCAACCAAAACAGGCTGTTTTCTACCTCCTCCAATGTCTGTCAGCAGTCAGAGAGCCTGGGAATGCCCCAGCTTGGCTGTGGGAGCACCCACCATGTGGTCCCAGCCTCTACACTGCCCTCCATGGCTTTCCTGCCAGAGAAAGATGGTCAAAGGGCTGGAGAACCTGCCCCATGAGAAAGCACTGAAGGACTTGGGTCCTTTCTCACTGTAAAAGAGAGGGCTCATCTCAATATTCATGCAGGTCAAGGCCAGGTAAAAGGAGAACAGAGGCTCTCTTTTCACAAGGAACCAAATGGAGAAGACAAGAGGTAAAGAGTACAAATTACACCAGGAGAGGTTTCTTCTTGGCATAAGAAAAGAATTTTTCATGGTAAGAACAGTCATTCATTAGAATGGCACCCCCAGGGTTCTTGAAGGCTTCAAGATGTAATTGGGCAGGCTGTTAGATGAAATCATCAATCTAGGCTGCCCTTCCCACAGAAGGACGATCTTTCAAGCTCCTTTCCAACCTCTGCTATTCAATGGTTCTCTGTCATGTAAAGGTCATGAGGTACTGGCACAGATTGCCCAGAGAAGCTGTAGCACATTCTTCTTCATTCCTGGAAGAGTTCAAGACCAGCTTTAAGGGGTCTTGGAGCAACCTTGTCTAATGGGAGGTGTCCCTGTCCATGGCAGAGGAGTGGAACAAGATGATCTTTAAGATCCCTTTCCACCAAGCTATTCCATTAGTCTATGAATCTATGATAAGTGATTGATGGTCTGTCATTGAAGTTTTTTGGTGTCTGAGTCCATGTAGTCTCCACTCGGTTGTTTGGTCTTAACTGTGACCCAGGCTCCTGAAGTTATGTCTTATTAACATTTGAGAAAGACCTAGAAACACCATCAAACTCAGTGCCCAACAAACATGTCAAAAGGCAGTTCTTGTCCCCCTGGGTAAGATTCAAAAAAAGGTGGATATCAAATGGGAGAAATGCGCTACCAGAATCTGTGTTTAAGGGTGTAGAAGGGGGACGCTGTGACATCACGGAATCATTTAGCTTGGAAAAGACTGCTGAGATCATCAAATCGAACCTTTGAGTGATCACCACATTGCCAACTAGACCATGGCTCTAGAGTGTCAAGTCCAGTTGTTTCGTGAACACCTCCAGGGATGATGACTTCACCACCTCCAGGGATAGTGACTTCACCAATGTTTAACAACCCTTTCCATGAAGAAATTCCTTCTGATGTCCAGCTTGAACTTCCCCTAGTGTAGCATGAGGCTATGTCCTCTCATCCTGTCACTAATTACCTCAGAAAAGGGGCCAACCACAATCTTGCTATAATGTCCTTTCATGTAGCTGTAGAGAGTGACATGGTCCCCCCCAAGCCTCCTTTTCTCCAGGATCCACAATTCCAGCTCCTTCAGTCTCTTCTCAACTTAGTCTTTAGTACCTTCTCCAGCTTCATTGCTCCTCTCTGGACATGCTCCAGCACCTCAGTGCCTTTCTTGAAGTGAAGGGCCCAAAACTGAACACGAGATTTGAGGTGCAACCTTTCCAGTTTGGGGAACAGAGTGAACAGAGCAATCTTTTCAAGGACTGGGCAGCATTTCTCAGCACTTTGAGAAAACAAGAGTTAAAGTACGACGATGGGATTACAACCATCTTACTATGTTAGAATTGTTAAAGCGTGCCATATTTGGCTAAAAGGTTAAAAACAGAGTTCATATGATCTGTAAAAGTTACATTATATTGTAGCTAATATGAATTATCAAATACTAATAGTTTAGCTAATAAGATCTTTGACCTGTGAAGTCTTGCCCACTATGCTTAATTGCTTTGAAAATGCATGAATGCTTCCTCTGAAGCACTGAGTACAGCTATGTTCTACCCACCTTAGTAACTAACTGCTGGTCTCAACAGAAAGAAAACCATGTCTCATTTCAGAGAGAGCACCTTGCCAGATTTGGGTTTGCACCATCTCTGGACAATGAAGAGGAGTGAAGGCCTCCTTTTTGACATGCATCTCACTGGACAACACAAATAACAATCTTTAGGCACAATTCTTGCACCAGGATTCATTAGCTGTGCTCCAAGAAGACCTGCTGGTTTCATTCACTCTGTAGAAGTGTGAAGGAATGTGTACTCAGAGGTCTGCAGGTTAGGCCAAAATCGAGGATGTATCATAACTGGTATGTTTTATAAAAATCTCTGCAGTGTGAGGAACAAAAATCTAAATATTGATTGCAAGGTTTGATCAGTTGAGCTTTTCAGAGGAAACTTCAATCAGATTTGTCATAATATTGATTTTTTTTTTCTTGTTTTTTGAGTAATTATTTTCAGTTATTCTTAGCTGATTGCCTCACTTTGAACTACTATCAGATATCAGATTTAGGGATTTTTATTTAAATATGAGAAAATATTCAATTTAAGAAGGATTATGAACTCAGATCTGAAAGAGAAAGCTTGTATGTGTCCTTCCAGGAAAAAGAGAAAAGTAAAACAGAAGCACTTTCTGATTCCCCGTGGCAAGTAAGGCTATTCAAAAGTGTGAGAAAAGTTGAACGTTTTATTATTTTCAAAGGTGCAAGATAGCTTATCACGTCTGTAATTCATCACACACTTTAAGTGCCATTTACCTAGATATCATTTCCAAATACAGCCAGAACATTTGTAAATATGTAATGACATATCTTTATTGCAATAGGTATTCTGCATGATTCAGCAGGATATTCAGTAGCATATTCAAAGTTTGTAGCTATATCAGTAACGGCTGGTAGATCTGGACAGATGACCTACTGCTCCTTACTATCTTCATATCCTGTTCCTAGTTTTTTTTCTTTCTTCAAAAAGAGTGCATAAATTAGCTTAAATGCCTCCTGAATATTATCCTCTTAAAAAGGACTTGTTCTGAAATCTGTGTCTATTTCCTCTTGTGCAATAGCACACCTATAAGAGCCTGGCTCTATCTTCTCTATAAGGTGTCTAAGGCCAACAGTAAGACCTCTCCTTGTCTTCCCTTCTTACAGCTGAACAGCCTAAGTTCCCAGTGTTTGTATCAAAACCCTCAGCTCCCTGAATAATTTGACTTTAGAACTTCTCAGGGTTATGAGGACAAAATGTGATAAAGTTATTTTTCATGATGACATAACTAGGATTTCTTAAATGATGCTACAGAAACTTATAAACATGATTGTGTTAAGAGAATTGAAAAAAATCTTATATTATGCTCCTCTGATTAATTACAGAACTGAGAAAAATAGCAGTTTAAAAAAGATTTAAGGCATTTGCTTGCACAAGCATTACTCAGTGCCAGCTTTATTTTTTAAGTATGCAATTTTTCTGTCAGTCTATAATGTGGTACTGTGACTGGGTAATATATCTTGAGGCTTTACAGACTCTTGGCATGGCATACAGTAGACAGTAGATCTTAATAGATCCTTCTGCATTAATCCTGTCTAATGAGCAGATGAATAGTTAATTAAAAATGCTTCGCACAGACTTTGACACAGTAGACCAATGCAGCTTCACTGTGTTTTTTGCCTTGTCATAGATGAGCACACGTTAACTTTCATTTTTTCCATTAACTCACTATGGTTGAAAAAGTTCCATTACAGTTTACCAGACCATTGATCTATGGACTAAACAGTATTTAAATATTTCCAGATTTGATTTACTATGGTATATGATCTCCTGTGCCTTCACTGAAACCATATAGTAAAAGAGCCATTATGTGATATCTCCAGTCACTGATCTAGCAGATCATTAAGAAGTTTTTTCCTTCTGTATGCATTAGGCTTTATGGGCTTGGTTTCTTTCTAGCGTTCTGATGGTGCTCTGCATGAGGGGAAGCACTTTGACATGGGTGGGTCTTCAAGTGCAATATGTACAGCACGAAACTATATGCAGCAGCCCATAACAAGTTAAAATAGGGTCCTTTCTGTCTAAAGAGAATCCTGTTTTTATCTCCTGAATAATACATTCACTAGCTTCTGATGACATTGCACATTTAAAAAGTGCTGGCAGTATAAAAGAATGCAAAATGACAAGAGTTTTGAGTCATACCAGAGAGGAACGTAGCCCTCCACTCCTTACTGAACTCTTACTGAACTTGTGGGGCAAACTTCTGCTAACGACCCATAGGAAACCAGGAAAGAACTCTAAATAGCAAGGGTAATGCTATCTCAGACATCTACAGAATTTGGATTCAATCCCATCAAGAACTCAGTCATTGTAAGACTCATTTTTTGCAACTTAGTATTTAAGACATTTGGTCTTCAGTAGCAAAGGAATGGTCAAGTCTTTACAGAGGAATAGACAAGACTCTATTTTCCTTTAGAGAAATCCACTGTGTTTAGGGAATAATTATTGCTCTGATCAGCAATGATTCCATCTTGTTTCATTTAGCCAAAAGCACATTGCCCTTTCTCCATCTATGCAATTTTAGGCTACTTCTTTAAAAGGCAATATATTTTACAAGAGGTTTTTGTCTAATTTTTTGAATTTCTGTGCACAAATTCTGAACACAAACTATACATTTAATCAAACATTATTATTATTTTTGAACTATCAATATTGTATTACAAAAAATGCATCAAGCCAGTATCCTTAGTCAAGCTAGTCATTTGGGATAAGATCATTTGCCATGAAAACACAAAATGCCAGTTACCAAAAGTAGTGACCAATTTCAGCGTTCACAGTTTTGAACAAAAATTCAACCAAACATTCTCCCTTCAAAATTTTGTATGGCTAGAAACAAATACCATGTGCTCAAAGGAAACTTCAGGAAATCACAAAGAGGATGACTGAGGAAAAACATACCCATACTAGACAATTCTTTCTATAAAACATTGCTTAGATCAAATATGTATGTTAAGGGCCAAAATTTACTTCCTTTTTGGTTTAAAAATGAGTTCTATCTAGTATAACAGTGCTAAGTAAAATATCTTTCTACAGTTCAGATGTTTGTCAGTGGAATCAAGGTGAGAGTTTCTTGAGAGATATTTGATCAACTGTAACAACATTCTAGACAGAATTACAAAACTGGTAGAAATTACAAAGAAATAGTCATGGTAATTGACTTCCTCAGGACTCTCATGTGTCAGAACCTAAATGTTACTCCTTCATAGATTTACCTCAGGTATAATATTCTACCTACAGTTGATAGAAACAAATGTTCTATTAGTAAAACAGAACATTTATAAATATGGTAAAGTTGATGCTCAAGAGAGCTGAACACCCACTAGGACTGATTGTTGTAATGCTTTGATGTCCAAGTTTAAGGCTGCCTATACAGCTATGTTCCACTTCATTTTGAAACCCATTAAGAAAAAAAAAGTGTCTTAACAGCAAGACGTATTACTTTCCTTCCAGTAATAAACAAATGCTACACTGGAAAAATACAAGGGCACTGACCAAAGGGCAATAAAGAAAGATCATGAGAACTTCTGAAACATTAATGATGTCCTTCTGCCAAAGCTTGTAAAAATGTGCTAAAACTTTGAGTATTCATGAACATGGCAGCTTGAGATTTACCTCATCTCATCAACTCCCTGGGCTAAGTTTTCACTTACCCAATATTTTTCCCAGACGGGATCTCGGTAGGATTATGAGAGATAAGAGGGAAAGACATGCATTCCTTAGCCAAGAGATAATTAAACAGAGTCATCAAGGCCAGACCTCTGACTGGGCTGTGAAATCTACTGCCAGATGTTGCAGATACATCTGTCTAAGTACTAACAGGATCCCTTTTATCACAATATCTAAGCATTTCACAAATATTAATGGATTTTCTCTCTGGGAAAGGATTGGTTTTCCAATAGGACATAGTATAGCATAGTACAGGATAGAGCTGAACAAATAACAGTCACAAAATGGGTATTTTGAGTTTTTAATTTTGCTTTCTAACTTTTTCTATTTGAATTTTTTTTGTAGGAAGTGAAAAAAAACACCTCAAACTCTATGAAGCTTGAAAATCTAGAGACAGCTAGTTGCTTCCACATAGCAGACTATTTCCTCCATTATTCTTAGCTATTAAAAAATAGAGCATTGGCAAATGGTGAACCATTTATTGGTCATTCACTTCGATATATTTGTAGGACTACAAGTCTTACATAGTGTAGTGGTAGGCAGCTGTGGCCTAAAGACTGAAAAACTGAAAGAAAAATATGAAGAATCTTCTGTAAACACATACATACATGCATACATATTTACGAGAATAAACCCAGAAAAGTAACTATAATTAAAGTAACTATAATTAAATTGTGTGTTAAAAATTAAATGCATATGCAAGTTTATGTTTTTATTTAACTTAAAATGTGGCTGTATGTACTTTACGATTACACACATAGGTACCTTTTATGCCATCTATTTCATAACACATGGGAGTTGTCTCACATATTTTGAATAGCTTGTGTTTTCCATCCTGAACTTCCTGCACTAAACTAAATATGATGTATAAGAGAGAGAAACTTCTGCTTCTTACATTACTTCTGCTTTTATATATTGCTGTGGGTTATCATCTGCACTGTGCACAGGGATAGAGATAACGGGAAAGTAAAGGTGGGGAAATAGCATCATATCTTATACATTGTGTCAGAAAATTGCATTCTTCTCCACAAAGATCCAAGCAGGCTTTCCTTAGACTTCCCACACCAGTGCAGAAGAACTTGTATGCACATATGAGAGCAAAAATGGGACACTTCCATCAGGTTTGGCATTAAATACCCAATAACTGAAATACCACCTGTAAGACATCATGGTGTTGCAACAAATGCAAAATCGTTTGTTTAAATGTCCGCAACACTGCATTTCAGTAAATTAGTACTTCATAATTAGAGATTTTCACTGAGATTGTACCAAGCAATGTGCTAGTAAGTGGGCTGTGAAGTTCTTTCTTGCTGATAGTGAAAGATGTCCAGGTTGCAATTGTTGCTACTGTGAATAAAAAGTGTGTGTTTTCTGTCAGCTTCTGGTGTCCAAAGAAGAGGTACATTTTCATGCATTTACAGAGTAAAATGAACATGATCAGACTTCACCTCAGACATGCCAGCTTTCTCCAACAGCTAAAAGGAGAACCCAAATGGTCACATAGACAGGGCACAAGTTGTTTTTAAAAGTTAAAGAGGAGGGGTAGGCAAACTTCCCTAATTCAGTAAAATCTAAATTAAAAGCCCTTTGGGGAGAAGTCAGAGCAACCTTCTGCTCTCCTTGGGAGGTGGGAGTCTCTCTGTCCTGGGGTCTCCCGTGGATGTCTTGAGGATGTTCTGTGTGGTGGATGTGCTGACCTGGGATGTCTCCCCGCTGACAGCCAAGGAAGTTGTCAATCTCTGCCAGGTCTCACCCTCCACACTGAGCAGGGAAGGTCAGTCTGCAGTAGATGAAGACTCAACTGAAGTATAGTAATCCATTATGTGTTTTCCTAAGTATTGCTTGCCACATTCAATGATAGCATCACATATATCACATACAGGCAACTGCTACGGACTGAGCTGGCATTTTACTGACAGCTGAAGGTGGAAGTTCACAAGTTAATTAATGATGCAACCCTTGCTACACAAATATTTTTTGTTCAATAAAATTATTACAGCTGCATACAGAGTTAGGATGAATTTTTGAAAAATATTCTAGATAAATTAGAGGGGTTTATTGGTAATTTGTTGGTATACACTGTATATAACTGTACACATAGTCATCATATTCCAGAAGAGCTCTAGATTTTGCCACACTGTTCTTATTGATAAAATAATCCAATTGCTTTTTTGGTCTTGTACTAAGAGTTTGGTTAGACTGTGTGGAACTTAAGAGATTATTGAAAATAAGGGATGTCTTTTCACATTTGAGCACAAGTTATACCTTACATTATATTTTTAAGTGCATTTTTATAAATTCACTTTAGAATATGAATTAGCTTCTGGCCAGTAAATACATTTACAATTGCTAAGCATTTTGCTAATAACTGGAGAAAAAAGCCCTCTTTTGGGTCCATTTAGCTGTCAGTAAACTCTGATGCTGACACCAGAATAATAATGATATACTTGTGATATTGATACATTTGAAAAGTATATGTACTTTGGACCTTGTGGCTTTTGAAAATATGCTTCCCAAGATTAGCTAAGTGTTTCCTGTGATGATGAATAATACAATCTATGTCGTAAAGTACTATACCAGGTCCTTTGGGCACTGCAAGGACTTTTAGCACCATAATTTTCTGACTCTGTGCTGCCTCTGTGCTCTCTAGTCTTTTCAAATCAGAAGAGGGAAAAGAGCCCATGAAGGGCTGCATATGCTGGGAATGACTTAAAAGCTATGTTTATTGTACTCTTGGAGGCAGAAGTAGAATCTTGTTTAGTGTGTGCAGACTAAGTTGCCAATTATTTATTTAAAACTTCTAATTTGTGCCAATGAGATTGTAGGCCTTGGCTACATTCCTCAGCAAAGCAAACACATAAAACAAAATAAGTGTGGTTTGAAGTATATTCAGTGCTTTGGATAGAAATATGCCCTAGTTTAGTCCTCATCTTTGATTCCTAAAGCTGTCCAATTCCAAGAGGAGCAGAAGATTGCCCACATATCAGGCTGTTCTTTAGTTATTTATCCTGTTTGGTTATGTATCATTCAAGTTATTTACTGATGAAAGAATTCATACGTTCCTCAATAATACAAATATTTTAGGACCTGAATTATATCTAACCCTCCACTGTGATCCAATGGCTTTGACCTGTTAGAAGCCAAATCACATCAATTTGCTGGAGCAATGCACTGGAAGATTTGGATTGCTGGAAATATTTCTTTATCCAGATGTAGTTCTCCAAACTGAACAGTATAGATTAGTTTAAAAAAAAATGCGTGCAGTACTTGCTCATTTCTTAACATCCTCTTCATTTTTGTGCAGAGAGAATGCAGACAAATCAGAGGTTTCACTAATATTTTCTTCATTCAAAAAAATTCAAAATGGGATTCAAAAAGCATTTTGTTAGCTAAATTAGACTTTACCAGGGACACATTACTTATAGATTCTTCTTCTGCACAGGCAATAATGGGGTTTTCATTATGATCCTTGGGAAACTTTATAACAATTTGTCTAGATTACTTTTTTCTCTGCACAACTTCGCTCTTACACTTACTTATATCTTCCTACATTTTACTAAACAATTTTTCTACCCTTTATAAATATTTCTAAAAATCACTTAAAAATCTTTTTCAAAATAGTTTAAACATATTTTAAATAAAACAGATGGGTCTCAACTCATCTTTCACATCTCTTAGCCATGTGTTTTCATAAAATTTTCTGTATTAAATAGATCTGCTACTCACCAAATATGTTCTATTCTCCTTTTTAAATTGCTTCATCGTTGCAGACAGAAGATGCATTAATTTCAGCTCAGAGCAGTCATCAATAAAAAGTCATTATTCTTATGAAGGTCCTTTTATCTGTATATCCCAGAGTTTATGATAGATATGATACAATCAATTCTTCCTATGCCTCACTGGCAAAGGTGTGTAAGGCCCCACTGGTAAAGCTGGAAAACAAAGCACGCCTTAGGACTACAGAGTGCTATTCTGACTTGATTTTGCTCAGTTTGAATATCCTTGAAAATCAGGCCACATTGTTTTCAAGCAGGATATCAGAAATGAAGGTCAAGGAAAAGAAATTTACAGCTGGGCTGCATTCATTTGTTGTACTGCCAGATTTAAAATCAAGCAGGCACATGCTTACATGCAAAAAAGTGTTCATAACCCATTGACTTAAACAGGACACAAACACATAAACACATTTCTGAAGTGAAAGTACATTAGAACCACAGAGTGATTAGTTTGAAAAACACCTCTGAGATCATGGAGTCCAACCACTAATCCAGCACTGCCTGGCTTATGACAAAACCAGGTCCATAAGTGCCACATCTACGTGTCTTTTAAATACCTCCAGAAATGGTGACAACCAATTCCTGACTGCACAGATACCTGGTATACTCACTGAGTACTTACTATACCAATTCACACATTACTGCCACATGAATAAAATTATAATATTGCTTGTTCACAGAAATAAAAGTGTCCCTTCTTTTCAAGTTTTGGAGAGGAATTGAAAGGGATCAAAAACAATGGCTAGAAGACTCATTATGAATGTTTTTTCATAGTTTAAGTGAGCCAGAAGTCTGAAAGCAAGCATTCAGAACAAAGTGGTCAGGGTTTCAAGGCTAACTACATTAATCCTTGGTGAATGACAAGCATAAATTCTCATCACTTCTAGCTGACAAACAAGAGAAATTAGGGTGATCCATCTCTTTTTTTAAGCAAGCATTCCTCGCCACCATAATTGATGTCCTGTGGTTATTATCTCACGTATTTTAAGAGATACCCCTTAATTAATTAAATTTTGCAGATGTTGCTTACTTTCACTGCAATAATTCATTCTCAAAAAAGCTATGGATTTTTGACAATATAAATCAAAAACCTAAAAATGACAATTCTCTTTCGTAACTGTGCTGAAGAATTAAACAAGCAAAACACAAAATCCTGCTCTGAGCTCACAATTCCTGCAATTGCTTCCCCATTTAAGCAGAGGTCTGTTTGCAGGGGAGCAGGCTAGAAAGTCACAGCCACTTCCTACCTGTTCATTCATTAGGTCACAGACTTATATGTCTCATGGTTCTGGACTATGGGCCATCCTTGAAGAGCCTTAGCTACAGTGTGATGATGATTTGTTCTGAGGGACTAAGGCATTTGTGAAAGAGGTAGGGCTTTTCAAATGAGCTCATGTAGCAGCAGTTATGCACTACATTTAAAACCAGAAGACACTAAAAGATGTGTTTGCAGAAATTGTATAGATATGCTATCAGCTGCTCTAGAATTAGAAGAAGACATTTTTGAGACACATTTCCAGAGCTACAGCTAGCATCCTGCACATTCAACTATTCATTATCTAAAGATTATATTGTCCCATGGATTTATCACAGGCTGAATACTGTCTATAAATAGGCAATATAAATAGCCAATATAAATATATATGTTCCATATACACACAGAGCAGTCAGTGAGCATGTTCTTATGCAGCATTTAAATATTATTTATATGTTTTTAATTGACTGAATTATAGCCCTGTTCATGGCTTTCAACCATGACAGTGAACATTCCTTCAACAAATCAAGATACAGCCTGCTAGCTGTCTCATAAAGATAGGGCTACCTGCTCCTTTATTCATTAAATGCTTCTGCAGACATTATTAGAAAAACATCATTCTTCCTTTTTCATAGATGTGCACAGCAGAAGTCAAAAAAGACCTAAGCTAGCTTTTCCATTCTTAAACCAACTGAAACACAGGAACCAGCAAAACCTCTTCCAAGCTGGTATCACAAAACCTTTAACATGGCAGAACAAGATGAATAACAGGAGCCAACGATACCATCTTGAGAAGGCAGAGTAAAAAGACTGTCTTTGAAATATATATGCCTTTATACTTCAGTCAATTCATTTTTTTAACTAAATCATACCTACCATTTGTCTCTCCTCTTATTTGTTTACTTCATTTCTGTATTAGCGTCATTAAAATGATTCATTATTTTAACAGCCTGACCTTGCAGTATCTTAACACATATAACAGATAACCTTATTTTTATGGTGTAATTAATAGAAAGTAAAATTTCTGCCTGTTCTGGGTAAAAATCTACATGTACAGTCTTGCCCACAATTCATTCACTTCTGCCATGCAGCAAAAGTTCTAATTAACCAGGCCTCTCAGGGGCCTGGTTAACTTCTACTTGCACAGCTATATTGCTGAAAACTGTAATATGGTCAACAACTCCCTAAAAAGAAGAGGCTTTGCACTTTCTGGAATGAGAGAAGAAATGGTTTTGCATGGATCAGTAAAGATAGCAATAATTGCCATAAGGCTTACTGCAATTTATGCAGAAGAAGTCTCTCAATTGCTCATAGTGGACTGTCAGATGTGAGACAGCATGCAAATGGAGCAGATCATAAAAATAATTTCTAGCTTGGATTCTTAGAACAAAACTCTTGAAACCTTCCTTTATTGCTAAGAAAAGTAGGAATAGAGAAAACAGTGTGATTGCTGGAAATGCAACAGAAGTGCATATTTTATTATTCATACTTTTTTTTACAGAGCTGCATCAAGCTAAATAATACAGTTTCCCAAGATTTATGCACAGCTACATCTTGGTAGAACAAAAAGTTCATAATTTTCCAGCACTGTATTAGTCTTCTTTCAGTTTAGAAACAATTAAAATCTTCGTTGAAAGGTTATATCTTTTTCTGTGGCCACTGGTGCCTTAAGACTTGGAAATACAGAAAATTTCTGGTTGTTTTTGGACACCATATAGTTGAGTATCTTAATGTCTTATTAGGCATTGTCTGATTAATTTCAAGACAGCAATGAAAATGCATTAGGAATATTTGTAAAAGTAAAAATTATACTGAAATAACAGAGTCTGAACTTTGGCAGTTATGGTAGGTGCTATCACAACTTTTGCAAAGCAGGGAATACTTGCTGACAGCTAATTGTACAGCTCTTTCACTGGGCACCTCAGCAGAGTATGGTACATATAATATAGAATATAGTGTTTCAAACACTCTCAGTCATTTTGTGTCACCTTCCCAGTGGTATTCAGTTTCCCAAGACATAGTTCACTTAGGTAATTTTGAACATGTAGAAATACTGAAGCACATCCTCCCAAGATGGCTACCTCCTACCTGGCACTTGAAAATATCTTAAAGTATTTTTAACTACCAGTGTTTATCTATATGCATTAGATGTAGGACTCATCTCACCTAAGTTTAATGGTATGAAACCATATGATTTCTAGTCTAAACCAGTTGTCTAATGCAAACATCTTAGAAAATCATCATCTTTCATCTGCCAGAGAACAGTTCATCCCTCATGCTTAGAGAGTACCTAATATGGGTTTGAAATTGAAAGAAAAGTGTGAAGAAATGAAGATTGTGTTACTGTAAAGTTCTAACACTTCCTGACATTGATAGTTTTACAGCATCTCTGAACCTTTTCCTCAGCCATTTATAGGCTTCTCAGAATCTTACTTCACTCAAAGCAAAATCCTATTTTCTTTGTGCATGCAGTATAGACATAGACAAGTCTCTAATCTCAGCATTTTGCTTAGGGACTTGGTATGTCCAAAATAGAAAGACAGACACCTGTGGATGGACTGACTGCAGGGATTGTAGACCTTTATCATGAGTACCTCACTGAGATACCTAAACATGATGATAAAAGGCTGGTGTCTTCTATTCCCCAGGTTCTTATAACTGTCTGCTATTGAGGGTGCATGAGAAGGCACTGCCTGTCTAAAAAGGGGAGCTCCAAAATGTACACCTGCCACTGACCTATCTTTTTTCAACCTACAATATGGAGCAATAGTAGACATCCCTCTTTCTTTTTCTTTTAGGAAAATACATTGCTGCTTCACCTGTTCCTCATCTTGTTTCACTTCACTTATCTTTGGGAATTATGCCTTGGAGGGATTTTCTATGCTATTGAGTTCTTGACTGCTGAAGATCAGCAGCTTTAACATTTGCCTGTCAATGGCAGTTTTTGTAATCTCATGTTCCATACTCGGAGTGCTGGACGCTACAGCCTTGACATTTGGCCTAAGATTGAGGACTTGCTATTAGTATTTCCCCAGGAAACTGACACTTGATGGACAGGTTACATAATCCGTGCTTGGATACATTTCTTAGTGAATTGATCTCCATTTCAAATTGACATGGGCAAAGACACAAATGTAGTACATCACCATCTATTCCTCACCCATAGTGTATTTTAATAAAATGCAACATGCATCACAGCATAAGCTATGAAGCATATAAATCTGCAACATGCAGTTTGAAACTTGCTTACAAAATACCACAAATGCCTTCTACATTTCCCTTGTGTTTGTTTACTTATGCAGGAAGTCTAGAAAAATATTTTGATGTATTGCATGCCATAATTTTTAACATTACTCAAAATGTTCCAAAAGACTTTTAGTGAAAGTTAACCCACATCAATCACGACCTTGACATGAAAAATTACTGCCAACCTTTAAATAAAAGAAGGAACAAGCACTCTAGTACTCCTGGCTGATGCTGAATTGTTGAAAACATTTAAAGTGTTATGCACATATTCTGTCTACAGTGGAACAATATAAAAGGGAGCCAATCATTTATTACCTTGGCAAACATAATTAAAGATCTTTTATCTTCTCAACGTATATGATCCTAGAATGTGCACTTTATATAGTAAGAATTATATTTAGTAACTATTGTATTAGTAACTATAGTAACTCTTTCTACTTTAGATTAACATAGATTCCAATGAATTCCCTGGGAGCTTTTCAAAGTTAGTAAAAATGTGCATTCAGGCCATGACTTTGTTTCATACGTTGCACCTTCTCTATTGTATTTCCTCAGCTGAAAGTTATCCAAACAAAAGGTGATACTAGACTAAGCAGGCTGACCTGATTTTCTGGTATTCCTCTTCTGAGGGAACAACAAGGAATACAAGCCAAGATCTGGTTGTCTCACTGGATCTGAATACAGAGATCTTTTTACTCACGGAAAGCACAAACAGCATGGTCTCCAGCTCTGTGCCAAAGATTCAATAATGTGCCTACCAAGGTGGCATATGTCCTGTAGTTCCTCCAAAAAAAGTAAGCTTTATCAGAAGTCTGAGACTTACGTCATTGTGTCAAATTCCCTGTATCTCTGGAGAGTTTTGGCCAATCTGATAGCTTTGGACACAGAATTAAATATGATTCGAATGTGGAAATGTTTCTTTTCTCTGTTGTTATGGAAAACTTCAGCCTTGAAATATTTTAGCTGTACATTCCTCTAGACTGTGTGCTTTATAAAACCTTGTTATTACAAATCCAGCTTATTTCAAAGCCTTGATCCGCAAAGCCTCTTTATATACAGATTCTGATGGTTTTTTGCAACACATCTAAATCATATCATCTAATTTATTCAAAGTTCTGACTGTGGTTTTCAGTCTCTTGCAGCATTTCAACAAGCTGTGCAAACGATGAAATTTTATGAAAATATGGCATTTACCTGAGGACATGAAAACTGCTCTTCTGCTTCATCTGACTTGTTATTCTACTCTTGCAGTGGTCAGATTCACCTATAAATGTTCTATCACACTTCTAAATCATGCAGTTCTCTATCTCTTAGGGAAATAGATGAAGGCAATTTCCTTCTGCTCACAGTTGTAGCTTTACAGGCTTAACTTGAACTCTTACTGTCGATGAACGAAAGGCATTTTAACTGAGCTAGTAAATAAAAAACATACTGGAAATTCCTAGGATTTTTGAAATAGCTACCCCACAGCAGGAATCAATTGCATCGTTAATTTGAGAAAATCAGTTTCCAGAAAATATGAACAATGGTCACAAGTAAGAAAATGAATGTAACCAAAAGGAGATGAAATTAATCAAGGAGTTCTTTTCTGTGATGTCTTCTTACTGCCTGAAACATAAATGTAAATTTAGTGTATGTCAGCTGTTTTAATGAAAAGCACAAGACTGAGTTTATAACTATGAAATTTCAATGCAACTAGTAAATTGAAAATGTTAAAGGAAAAATTTTATGAAGGAGAAGATGAGATCTGTGCAAACATGTTTGTCTTATTTCTCACCAGCAGTTGCTGTTTCAACCAGATAACTACTGCTTCCCAGCATCTTACAGAACTGGTCAGCCTTACAGCTCTATTTTTCAAAGGAAAAGATTGGTAGCACAGACACCAACCATTTTCAAACACTCTTAGAGTTGATCACCTTTGGTTTAAAGAACTCCAAAACCTCTCAAGAGTTTTAGTTTTTTCATTTGTCTACTTTTGTGGAAGATGCTTGTGCTGGTTTTGACTGGGATAGGTATTTTTCCTCATAGTAGCTGGTATGAGGATATATTTTGGATTTGGGCTGAAAACAGAGTTGAGAGTATAGAGGTGTTTTTATTACTGCTCAGCAGTGCTGACACAGAGCTAAGGCCTTTTCTGACCCACACCAGCCCCACCACCAGAGAGGAAGCTGCGGGTGCGCAAGGAGCTAAGAGGGGACACAGCCTGGACAGCTGACCCCAGCTGACCCAAGGGATATTCCATATTATATTGCATCATGCAGCATGTACAACTGGGGGAAGAAGGAAGAACGGGGAAATGTTTCAAGTGGTGACATTTCTCTTCCCAAACCGCTGTTACATGTGACAGGGCCCTGCTCTCCTGGAGATGGCTGAAGCCCTGCCTGCCCATGGGAAAGGGTGAATGACTACCTTGTTTTGCTTTTCTTGTGTGAGCAGCTTTTGCATTACCTGTTAAACTGTCTTTATCTCAACCACATGTTCTCAAGCTTTTACTCTTCCAATTCTTTCCCCCATCCCATTGCAGGGGGACTGAGAGTGGGACTTGGCTGCTGGCTGGGATTTAACTACGACAGTGCTGAAAGAATCTCTTCTCTCTTCTTCTGCTTGTTTTCAGTAATTGCTTTCTAATGGCAAGGAGCACTTCAGGAGAATCTATTGGCCATGTTAGATTATGTCTGACCACTAGACTGATGCTCTGAAGGCTGTAACTCATGGGATTCTGTGCCATAATTTTTCTTCCACTTCATTTACAATATTCCTATTTTTAGTATCAATGTGAGACAGACCCAATTATACTTGAAGTTCAGCAGCATATAATAGGTGTCTGAATTTGACTCTTGAATTATTCTAATCATCATTTTCACAATTTAACATAATTTACACAATGCAATTTGGTTTTAAACATCCTGGACTCAAAGCCACATGGTTAAAATCATGTATTTTCAATAAGAACCCAAACATAAATTACTAAGAAATGTATTATAGTCAAGTACCTGTGATATGCTATGTTTAGCAAACATAGAGTAGCATGTGAGATTATATTTTTAGCAGCTGTATTCTCCATTAATATTTTTTTCTGGATGCTGAGAACAATCATCCAGAGTGGAATTGCACTCTTTATGGTTGTGGAAATTTGAAAAAGCTGCTGTAAATTTGAGTTTTCCTTTCCTAGCTGTATTTTAACCTAAATTCTACCTGTGCTTCATCTCATTTCTGTTGGCTCCTGTCCTTCAACAGCAATTTCCAGTCTCCTTGCAGCAGAGCTCCTCAACATTCCAACTGCAAACAGGTGGGGACCTGGAACCCTGTGTTTTTTCTGACAAGTTCTTTCATGTGAACTAGTCGCAATGAGTTTGCATTGTTACAGAATCATTTTGGAGACCCTAAGTATCTGTCTGAAACTCAGTCTCCTAAGTATGGGTCTACCCATCTTTGTCTGGGATTTACTGCAGAGAAACACCTTCATACATGAAGTGAAGTTAGTCAGGTGCCATTATAAGATAACTTTGTCTGTTTGGGGACTGGTTGGATTTATTTTATTACATATGCATAAAACAGCTCTGCAGTGAAAATACAGAAATATGGTCTCTCAGAAATCTCTGTGAAATTTGCAGATACCTGGTAACCCTATAGAGCTGAATGCTGCTATTTATATGGAGCTAGCCAGGCTGGAAGATGTCAACAAATTGCAGGCATTCACTGCAGATATGCGCCTGGAATTGCAGGCATTCAACAGCCAGACTCACGCTACTAAATATGCTCAGTAGCAAACAAACTCACAGCAATGTGATAGCATAATGAGTAAAAATTATTCTACATAAGAAAACAGTAACTTCTCAGATAGGTTTTCACCTGTTTAAATAAATAATAAATAAATGATAACACAAAACACACCAAAAAAAGCCTCACCAAAATACTGATACATTCAATCAACTTTAGTTAGGCAAGGTACTGGGAGTGGGGACAACCCAGAGGAGTGGAGATGGCCCCACTGAGTCATGCTTAGCATAAGGTAGCACATTTTACAAGAATCTCCATTCTAAAAATATTTTTAGCTTAGAGCCTTCTGGACCCCTTTGGAGTGTAACTTTGAAGGTCTTAACTGAGTCATAACTAGAATTGTATCTAAAACATACTCCAAGAGACTAAAATGTCACTGCTTCTTTCAAGTACAGATATGGAAAACATCACAAGTATTATCCTCACAGAACCTCATGGTAAATTTTGACTTGCATATGTGCATATAAGTACTGTATACACATATCCCATTGATGCCAGTAGCATATCACAGCTGAGACCTGCTGTGCATATCTGAGAAGAAATTTTTGTAACTGAAAAGATTTCTTAGTGTCTAAAAGATAAAAAATTGTGATGAGATTCGGTCATTGTTCCCAGAGCTGTATAATTAGGCTTAAATGTTCTAGTTACAGTCTTGCTGTGGATTTGCATGTGTAACTCCTGGTGATTAAAGCGAAACATGAAGAGCAGAACTAAGCTTTTGCTCTTTGGGAAGCAATATATGAAACTGTGCCCACTGAAATCACTAGGAGTATTTTCTTTTCTTTGCTGGGTCAGGATTTTCTCCCATGTCTGGCTAAGTGTTCAATAGATTCATTTTCAGAGACTCTATTCCCTCTCCCTTTTCTCCTGGTTAGATAAGATAAAGTATTTTCAAGAAAAAAGTGAAAAGAGAACTAACCCAAATAAATGCATAACCTCGATATCCTACTTCTCCCTGGTATAAAAGGAGAAAAAGAAGGTTTATGTTCCTAATGTAGTTTTCATTCTAAATCCAATGTAAATATAGAATGAAATGTAAATCCATTGGGTTTTTGTGTGGTGAATTTTACAACATTTTTAATATTGATTCAACTATATGCTAGAAAGTGTCTTTCATTTAAAAATCCATAAGCATTTGAGGAAGGAGTTGAGGTGATGTCTTTGTGTCTGCTAAAGTTTAAGCCCCTCTTGTACATAGCCAGGTGAAATCCAGAAGTGGGCAAAATGATGTAAACCATGTCCTTCTCTGATCTCTAAGATTTTATTACATACTTGCCTTTACACTTGTAACTCCTTGGTTATAGTTCAATTGAGTTCTGCCTCACTGTGTCACTGTCTTAAGCATTTTTCACTTTTCTAATGTCAATAGCTCTTCTGTTGAGAGGACTCAACAGGAAGTGGATGCAGGGAGTTTGAGCTCTGATGAGATCCTTTAATCCACCCCTAATCCCCCTCAATTAAAACTCCATTGATGACAGAAAAATCATTAAGTGCTGAAGAACAGGAAAATGAGTGAAAACAACCTTGCATGAGAAATTAGATACACAGCTTTTAACAGGGATATCCTGCTCTTTCCCCATCACACCTCCTTTCTGTGCCATCCCCGGCAAGTCAAGCTCTTAACTCTTACAGCTGAGCAGGTAAAAACGTGTAGTCTGGTTGGCAGCTAAAGTAATGCAGCTCTCACTGCTCAGGGAGAGTTATGCACAGAATACCTAACCACACATCCCACTGCTGGGGAAGTCAAGGGGATCTAGAGGCTTAAGAGAACGGTCCATTCAGTGACTGTTCTCTTTTATAAACACATGGCTCTAGTAAACTGGGCATGCCCGTTCTACTGATGCCCTTCTGCTTACCTATGTATTTCTGTAAATAATTTCTTGCGATGAAATTTGCAGAGATAGAAGGAAAACTACAAGCAAAAATAATTTTAAAAAAAATCACTTTGTCTAGAAATAAGTTTTAATAGTATTCTTTCCTATTTTCTACTGTAAACTGTAAAATAAAAAAGGGTATTTATTGTTTGATATTTTTACAATTAGTGTCCATTTTTCTACTTTACATATTTTCTAATGAAGTGGGGGGGAAGTTAAGCCAAGAAAGCAATATTTAGTGTTACGTCTCCCCTTTGCACAACCCTCTCCTCCAAAACCTTCAGGTGGTTTGTAGGTCACAGTGAAAGAGGAAGCACAGTATAGGGTGTACAAAGAACTAACGAGCAGCACGTCTGAATGATATTTTCCACTGGGAAAGCTGGGAACCATATGCTGTAAATGTTGAGTACAGTTAATGTGGCTTGAAGCAGCATTAAATCCATTTACCCTGCGTGAGCCCCCTCTCCCCAGAGTGCACACATGGGTCATGGAGCCAAAATCAGTACAGAAACCAGCTGGACTTTGTTAGAGATTCTGGTGGTAGCCAAAGGAAAGCTCTTGATAAAGATTTTTTGCAAGTCTGTGCTAAGAATCTATTGCATCACAGTCTTGATTTCTCATGGATTCCCAGCCTTCACTTTCTTTCTTTCTTGGTAGGAAATAACCCTATTAGGAATCTCAGATAGTCTCGCAGACAGCAGAAGGGTATGAGGTAATTCATAGAAACTTAAGACCCAAACAACTGTAGTCTTCTTGGACTTATTTTGTTCCCCTGTGTGATTTTATACTGTAAGGGAATATGTAAACTTCCGTCTTTCTTCATCACTGCTTAAAAATGGAATGGCCTGGTACTTTTCCAGGCAATCTGTGTGTACCTATAAACTGAAATGCAGCTCATAAACATTAACCATGTTGAAACAATACATTCGCTGTTTGAAATCACATTATAAACAACTTTAGATGTAAGACACAATTTGTAGGCATCTGTAATGTCCCAGCACATGGAAACCCATCCTCCACGCCTAAACCACAGTGTAATTATCAGCACATATATATTTTGCCCTGCACATAAGCTTTCAACTAATATGTATATCATCCCTATGACATTGTTTTTTAAGTACTTCTTCATAAAATAGTGGTGGTATTAAACCTCTGACCACTTTTACACTCATTTAATACCTCTTCTCTCTATTTCCTTGGGACACACTTACTGCTGTCTACTTCCATTTCCAGAACTTCTTTGCTACATGCTTAAGTGCCTTGTTCAACGCCTTGTATTCTAATTCCCATGTAATGCCCCTAGGGGTTGCAGTAAAAACAATAATTCACAGGTCCTGACCCTTCAGATACTTTCTAGTACAAGTAATACCCTCTGAGGCTGGTAAACATGTCCAAGAACAGGCTGATGAGTTGTGCACTTGGCAAACAGCTCAAGAGATTCTTTAGAGGTTTCACTTGATAAACAGGAGAATGTTGCCACACATGTATTCCCTGATATTTCTTTGTTACAACAAAAAGCTTCTGAAAGATAGGCAATTTCCAAGTATTGCAGTACTTTGCAAGTTGCCTGTAAATCTCCCTTGGACAGCTGGGAGTCATCCCGCTTGCTCCTCAACCACCAGAGCCACAGTCAGCTGCCAGTCATCAGCTTCAGCTTGAAAATCATGGGATCTGCAAATCTTCCACAACTCCTCCAAGTTCTATTTATAGAAATTTACTAGGATCTACACTCAGTGGGGCTGGTGCCACTGATACTTTTAGAGGGGACTTGGCTGGTTTCTTCCACCTCTTTTTTTGAAGGATTTTGATACAAGTAAACATAAGGTCAGAGTCAAGACCTTGCAGAAAAATTCTCTATTTTATGACACTGCAAACTTGTAGGTTTTAGCACTTAGTGCTGTTGCAGAGTAGTTCACTAGCAGACACTCTCTGTCAGTTTATTTTTGTATAGTGAAATGAATAAAGAAGGTACCACTGCTGGTTTTACACAGGAGAAAAGGCTACATACCTTGATTAATCTTATGAATAATATTCTAGACTTTTCTTTAAGTCAGACAGAGAATTTAGTTACACAATCCTCCTCAGGAGTCAATAAACACATGGGGGGAGCATGACACTCGAGTGTTTGAGGTGTCAGTTCCTTTATCAGCTCTATTACAGATATCCTGCTTCCCCTGCTCTCAGTTTTCCAATCTCTTACATATGGCTGAAGTTCCTGATCAGTTGTATGAAGGCACTGAGGTCTATAGTTAGTCAGGCTACTTTGCCCAGACAAATGATGGTCAGACTTCACCCTGCAAAGGATCTATTTGCCTGGTGGCAAGAGGATATTAGTGTTGATGTGTAGAATATCGACTAGGTGTACCTTTTCAAAAAAACAAACATAAATAGTCTTATAGGGTAAGCCTAGATCTCTAAAATGAGATGTGTTAATCTATCCAGCATCTGCTGTTCCTAGATACCACATTCTGTTCACTGATTACAGGTAATCAAGCAGACCAGGAGTGTCTGCAGCCCAGGAGAGACCCAGCCTGTGCCTTCCTGGCACCTAAGGGATGCCACCACTGCTGCCAGGCCCCTGTCTCAGCAAGGCAAAAACAAGTCTCTGCAGCTTTTCTACCCTCACTTCCTCACTCAATTAGCCTGCACAGAGAAAGTTTTGGCTCTAATCAGGCGTCATTTCCCACCACCTATTGCAGTTGATGAAAAAGGATTTCAAAGCACTTGATTAGGTATGCAGCATGAGCCTTTATGTAGCCTTGTGTAAGACAGGACAACAGGTTGGTGTCTTTCTTCCGAATGATTATTTTAAGCACAATTTTGCTAAAGTCAGCATTTCTAGTATCAGGCATTTGTGGCCAGCCCAAACTAGAAAAGCATCTACACAATAACTTGACTGTGAAAAGCATTAGTCAAGGGAGAATGAAGAGGTGGGTATTTGTGAGATGGGTACTATGTCAAACGAGTAGGCTGTAGGAAAGCCAGAACAGCAGGCACAAAAATAAAGCATTAACCAGAAAGTCAAAATTCAGGTCCTGCCTAGTGTATCCATGGAAGAAAACAGCACCTTTTCCAGAAACAGTTGATCAGGCACATTTGACTCTCTTTGCTGAGCTAAGAAAGGCAACCCAGCACTCGTTGCTGGTGGGCAGCACAGTGGCAGGCTACCAAAGTCCCTGTAGATATAAGATTGGAACTGATCTGGACAAAATTTTGAGATACTACCATTCATACTCAATGAAATTAAAATGGTTTAAACTGTTCCTAAAATACATCCACTTGCTGAGAATAGAAATACTGGGTTGCTTTTGCCTATGTTTTGTTCTCATTTCATGCAAAGTTAGCACAGTAGCCTCCCAGACACTGTACTCACCGAGCAGCGAGAAAGTGAGACTGTAGCCTTGATCTAGCACTAACATCATAAGTAAGATGTATTCCTTTACATCTACCTTGGTTTCAAAACCTTGTTTAACTCAGGTGAAATACAGAACTGTAACACTGCTCTACTTGCATTCACTGATTTTCAGCAAATTGGTCTTGTGAAATTTAGCTTGAGCAGAAAGCAGAAGCCTTGGAGAAAGAAGATCTTTCCCAGTACTTGGAGTTGAACCTTTCTTCAGGTCTACTTGATGAAAAATAAATTCCACTGAAAATGTGAATGTTGCTAAGAACTTCTTACATGGACAAAAATTTAATTGCTGTAATTCAAAAGGTTACTGCCAACTGTGACTAGTTAATGCAGAAACATCCAGAACAGTTTCTTAGAGACTGCCAGTGAGTTTTCATGCAAATTCCCAGCTCAAAGTTTTATAGAAAAAAAATCACTAAAAACAATTCTGCATTTTTGTATAGTATCATTATTTTGAAAATATTCATTTTGCTTGGACTTGAAATATCAGGGTTGAGTGACGTAAAAACAAAATACATCAAAGGGCTTTGGATACTCTCTTTGTATACTAATTTGGAAAAGTAATTTTCATATTTCTTTTTTTCTTCTGGAACTCACATTCTTCTGAGAAAACTAATAGCAATCAAAACTTTCTTGCCAAAAGAAATGTGGGGTTTTTTTAAAGCACAGTTTTAGAAAATATTCACAATATTTTTCTGGAAAAATGTATTTACTATCAATAGCATTTAAGCGGTATCAAGCTATCAGGAAAAAAATTATAAGCATCTTTCCAATATACAGTCAGATACAAAGAATAAAGGGAAAAAATATCACAAAACCATACATATTAACGACAGCATTAAAAAAAATGGCTACATTATTTGTTCTTATGGATTGTGCAACTTGGCTCTTTATGAGCTGTTGAATGACAACTTAATTTGCAAGTGGGAGAGCAAAGAGAATAATGTGATAATTTATCTCTAAATGAAGATAGAGCAGTAGCATACACAAAATGTATCAACCCCCTTCGCGGACAGATTTTTTAAAGTCTTCCAGTAAAAAGTATTTTAGCATTTTTTTAAAAACAGTTGTATCCAGCTGAAATTAATTTCACTTGTGCTTTTAATAGCCTTCTTACATGGGAAACTAATGCACAACTTGCTACTTGATAGGGCAGAGTATGGGTGCATTTAAGTTCAAGAGGAGAAGGGGGTGTTTTAATATGCAAGTCTAATAGTGCTATTGGGTTTTAAAGAATCAGAATGATCTAATTGCCTCCTAAAGCACATCTAAATATCATGGTATTCAGAGACATGTTGTGTATTGTTAAATTTTTTCAGTAATATATAACAAGAACACAATAGCTCCAGTAAATCAAACCAAAATGAGTGATTAAGTACCTGATTTAATACTGTGCATTAATTTTAGTTCAGATGGTCCTTGCTTTGTTTTATAATACAATTGCATTCAAGTCTACATCATTTGCATGCTACTGGAAGGTACATTATAAAATAATCTTAAATTATCAAGACTGAAAGGGAACAATTGTTAGGATCCTATGTGCATATATCAAAGACAAGTCTTCAGTGAGGGTGCTTCTGAATTCTTATTTAAGAACATGCACTTCATTGCTTTAGAATTCTTGGGTTTTTTCCTAAAATCCAGCCACAGTTGCTTCCCTTCAGGTTTCCAGACTCTCAGCCATTACTGCTACCCCGGCAAATTGTCTGTAACCTCTTACCTAGCAAGTTTTAAATTTTCCTGCATCTATCTCAAAACTACAGGTGTACTGTATCACATCTTTCCAAAGAATTCAGAGCCAAAAGGAGAATTTCATTCTAAATTACTCCTTTAAAGTTCTGTAGATCCACTCATCTATCTGCAGAGTCTTCTATCTCCATTCAAGAGATTATTCCACCTCTCAGGCTTTTATCTTGGCTCCTAGTTGTTCATTGCTCCATCTGAAACCCACAACTGGCTTTGGAAGAAAGGCAAAGAGTTCAGAGGTAAACAGACAGTGTACTAGCTATCCTGGGTATAAATAAAGCAAAAATGGCCTATTAGAAAGACAGCTGATGTAATCTTTATGAGTGGTATGGCCATCCCACCACATGGAGCCTATCCTGTGTCGATGATCCTGCCTCCCTGTGACCCTGCTGCTGGTGCTGCTGCTGCACATGGCTGACATGAACACAGCATGCCAGCAAGTACAGCATCCATCAAGAAGAGTTTCAGCATTATTGGAAAGAACCTGACATGTGTTTTTTCTAAGCCATCTAAGACCCTTTCACTGTGGATTTGTTAAGCTGCCTCTTGGATTTTCCCAGTGCTGAAAAAGGTGATAAAAAGCCCGTTTCCATTGAGACAGTGGAAGGGCTCCTTCTGAAGCCTGGGGTCCCTTCAGTGCCTCAAGGAATAACCATTCAGCTCGGTAGGAACTGCTGCCCTTCACCTGCCACCTCAGCACGAACTCTGAAATGCAATAGAAAGGCAAATGCATTGGGCTGCTAAGCTGAGAAAAAGAAGGGCCTCGTTGACCCAATCTGAGCATATGGGCTAATAAGTCAGTACATATGTTCCTGTCTCCATGTGGAGGAGAAAAGTCTCAGTGAGTGCCAGTGTCAGCTATGGGGACCAGCTGATTGCAGGGCAATCCATATTATGGTATAAGATGGAAACAATGGGCAGTCATGGGGGGGTAGATAAACCCTTAAATATTTTGCAGAGAAAGATAAATAGGGATATATTGTTTGATGCTTATTAGGCTATGTAAATGTTTAATTATTAACAGTTTTACTTAGAGTAGAACTGAGCAAACTAACAGATTAGGAAAATATTCATATTCATCACAACTCATCATCCCCTGTGTATGGTCATCCCATTCTCTATCCTCTAGGCAAAAAATATTCCTAGAGCAATGCAGAAAAGAGAACAATCCAACATTCACAGAAACATGCCTTATCACACTGGGGGAGAACATAGCTCCACGCTCTTTATGGATCTGTTTAATATAAACACAAGAATATTAACACAAAAACACTGATGACCTAGCTCAGCTGTTGACTGTATTATAATAGAGACAACAATCTATACTGACACACACAGATCAACAACTTCAGCTCTAAAACATGAGACTTCTTTACCCTTTGGTAGTAAGGCTGCAAAACTTTAGAAGTTGTTCCTGTACATATGGATACCTAATGCCTTTTCAGTCCTCCCAAAGGGTTTATTTCAGCCATGTCCATAGTGGTGTTTCCACCACTGGCTGGTTACACACTACATGCATACATCCTCATCTGCCTGAGTTTGACAGCATTAGTGGTCACTTGGTACTCACCAGTTTCCAAATTGGAGGAGGAAGGTCTCTGATTTGTGGAGATCTCCAGGTCTTACTGTGTTCAATTGGAGCTATGGGGTGCTGAGCCTATCTGTAAATCAGCCTCTAAGTGGAATGCCCATTGATTGATAAAATATTAAAAGCCTGTAATTAGTGCATAAATTTTAGGTAGTGCCACAGTTCCTCCAGTCACACAACATAAACTTTTGAAATGTATCCATAACTATGCATGTATAGACATCCTTAGATATTTCTTACATTTTATGTATCTATATTTATGTGATGACAATTATTAAAGAAATAATATCTAGCAGTGAATACTACTGAGTCTGTTTCATAGAAGCAGCTACATCCCTGTAAAGAAGCTGCCAATTTGGCTAATAGAAAGCTCTCTCATTAGCTTGTTTTCAGTACTTCTTGCTTGAGAAACTTCCTTTGTTCTCATCAATGTGACTTTGAAATGAGACTAAAGGGAAAGAAGCTGGCTGGAACAGAAACTTCTCTTACACACTACTCCAAGCCTTCATAGAAGAATTTTTAAAGAAGACTGCTGTCTTATAAGTCAACACTGTAGTTGAGTGTTTTCCCATAGATATCAGATGTCCAAAGTAACATAAATTTAAAGATCATATCTTAAAAGCATACAAGCCTCTAACCTCCCTAAAACTGTGATGGATTTTACCTTAAATTAAGGATTTTACTTTTTTTTTAAATCTGTCCCACATGACTTTTGCCAAGTTGAATCTTATTTTGCCACTTTTCAGCCTCTTGAGATTCCAATTCTCCTAATTTAATAAAACCTGTGAATGCAATCAGCAGGCTACCCTTCTTCTCCCACATCTCTAATAAAATATGTTGTATGAGTCTATATCCAGCCAAGATCCTCGTATCACACTTCTTGTAACTTCCTATACTGTTATCTTTCATAAGGAGTCAGCAAAAAAGGATTCATACTTCCCTCTACTGCATATGGAAAACCAAACTGGAGATGCATATGTGTAAATTCCTTATCTGACCATATTAGGGAAGGAAGTAACAAAAGAGCTGGAACTGGTTTCCCTCTTTTTCTAGCTGTTATAAATAATCCTGTTCTTATTTATGTGTGTTTTCCAGCACTCATTTTCCTGTACCCAGTTTTTAGTAAACACACAAGAGATCCTCTAGCATCCGTCTTTGTTTCTCTCATGTTTATATATTAATCATTTCAGATGACAATGCAAAATATTTCAGCAACAATAAAAGCTGACTGGAAAGAAGCTATAGCAAGCATAAAGGGCCAAACTGTAATCCAGTTACAGTAATGAGCTGCATGCTCCTGTCCAGCAGGACTCTCTTTTATCTTGGTGTACTGCCTTATGGACCCTAGCAACAGAATAAATGGTGTGAAGTTTCCTCTTTGTTTATGTGAGCCTCTCTTAGTGTAAGTTTATGACATCTAGCAGGAGAGAAATACACCAGAGAGAACTCATAGCACTTCAAAATCTCATATGAAAAGTGCCTGCTGAAGGAGGGAACAGGCTCCATATCCTATGGCAAAAGTCCTGGGAACTGAATGGCCCAGGCTAAAGCTGGTCCCTTTCTCCAACCAAATCTCTAAGAAAAGCTGAAGGTAACATGATCTTCCTCTCCAAGGACATATCAGGTCCTCTGGGGAGCCACAGGTTTGTGTGGTGGAAGAAAGTCACAAACCAGCGAGGGGCCTGCGTCCTCTCTCCTAAAATGTAAGTTAAAATCCATCAGTCATTTTAAATATGTCATACACATAATTTTACCCTACAGCATTAAAATAAACAGCATGATACCAGTTTTGTGTTATTTTTCTTTCATCTACTAAATAGGCACTCTTAGGCACTCCAATATTACAGTAATGGGCTCTGGATAATAACTTAAACTCAGAGCTATTCTTTAACCATATTGCAGTGTTTGTCCTTACAATACCACAGCATCGTGGCATTTTACAGCAAAACACAAGGGAAAAAAGTGAGAATGAAAAAATATGGTTGCATCATATTAGGAAACAATAGGCTAAATGCCAATCTTCAGGCATTTCTAAGTGATATCCTTCTGTTTATACTATTAGTTCAACCAACATTACTCTGCTTCAAACTAAAATAATAACAAGAACAGAACCGTTTGTTCAGCCTGACTGCTGGAAAAGGAAAATGACGTTGTGTGTAGAACTGCAGGAAATTATGTTGACTGATAACAAATATAATTATTTCCCAATTATTATGATTGTGTCACAATCATTCTATGAATGCAAAAGATTTTTTTTCTTCACTCCTCCTTTTCCCCCTATAGCACAACTCCTTATCTTACCTCTTTGTTCCTACCTTCTGCAGCAGTTGCAACACTGGCACTGTGCCCCAGCCCATGAAAGCTATAGTATTGTGGATTATCAGACTTTTTGCCTGGAATAAGATGGATGCAGAAACACTCTGTTTAACAAAGGTCCCACTTTATCTTTGCCCAGGCTTCTTTCCCCTGCTCTTTGAAGTTCTACTAGAATATATTGTGTCTCAGGGCAGCATAAAGGGTAGCTACTTCCTAACAAGGTTTACAAGCTGCAGAATTAGTTTGGTTTTAAGAAAACCAACCTTAAAACAATAATTCATGACAGTGTCACTGTAAAAAGGCTAGTGATTCAGGGCTGAGGTATTAGTTGGTTGGATGAAAAGGTTCATGAAATGGATTCTAACAGGAAAAGAGTAGAATAAGCAACAATGATTGGAGAAAGCCCCCAAATTGGTATGCTATTGTAGAAGATTATAGCTGATGATGCACGCTATAGCAGCTGAAGAGAAAGGAGATGGATTGTTAAAATTAGACCTCGATGAGGAGAAAAGTACTGAAAAAAATAGTAAATTATAACTGATTTACAACAGCCTGTTAAATAATATTGGAAAAGGTTACCCAAAATGGAGAAATAGTTCAGATGCTGAATTCTAGTTTTGCATGAACTAAACCATGGGAAAATTTTTTGGATGAGAAGTTATGACCTGAGACCTGTTCCAACTATGCTGGTGGGATAAAAAAGGTGACAGCTTCAGTTTTTAAAATCCACAGACTATAGCAGAGAAAGCCTTCAGCCCACTACACAACAAGCTTTTAGCAGCGCCTGGACAAAATACCAAAATCAAGGAAATACCCAAAAGAGAAGAAATATCCACACTGCTCAGCTTTTGATACCTTCATCTGCAGTGACTAAGCAACAACAAATAGGACAGGTTTACAGTGAAAAATTGCAGTGTGTGTCAGAGTACCAGCTTTGATGTGGAAAAGACCATTAGTTGGTAGCAGAGGCCAATGTCCCACGACATGACACGTTCTAGTAGTCCCCAGCCACCCTTTTGTTGTGCTACGAGCCATAGGAGCTGGAAGATAGGAGGCAGATTTGTTTATTGGATTGTTGAGCTGCAGAAGGCTGGCAGTGAGCTGCTGGCACCAGGGGGTGGTCACTCAGAGCCGTGAAAAGTCTTTCTGAAAAAGGCAGTCACAACTGTCTGCCTCACACAATGTAAGCAGTCACATCTCATCAGAGATGTCTGATGTCCTAATGATGTCTGCACTTCTTATTGACTGTGCACAAGAGAAAAGACTGTCTTAGACAAGGAGACTTTGTCCCAAGCACTAGCTCTGGACTGAGTCTGCTTAAACAGGGTTTAAATGAACCCTTGCTATTTGTAGCAGAAGACTGCTGTTTTGAAGAGGGCTGTGTTTATCCTGGATACTTGAGTGTCACATATGTGTCTTTTCTTGGCTGCCAGGATCTGGAAGCTCAGGATCAGGCTTTCCAACATGATGAATCTCTTTTTGAACTAATGATGTTAAAAGGAGGGTTTCAGACAAAGTGTGAGGCACACGTCCAGCCACCAGCTCTTTAAGACCCTATTTTTTGGGGAAAAATAAAACATTTTTATATTTGCCTGGAATATAGGTTTGCTTTGTAATAACTAGCTCAGAAGGGGATGTGTTACAAAACTCCTATGTTTGACTTCTCAGGGTGTCACACAGAAGGGAAGTAAGCACTGCCTGATCGTCCCTTTCATACAACGCACAGACAAGTGGAATAACACAGACATCTCTATTTTATATTAATCCATTTGGTCTGTGACCAGGCTTCACATCCATTCCTCCATTTATAATGCTTCAGCTACAGATATCCTGGCAACTTTCTCTTGCTATCTTCATAAAGATACATGGCAAATCTGCTTTTCTCTCCCTTGCCTCGGTAACAGAGTGAAGCCTGCAGTATTGTCCCCAAATTGCCTTGCTGCTTTGATTCCTTAGGCTACATTTTAGAGTATAAATATCTTGCAGCACACAGGATGAACACGGGATTTCCAGTATGTATAAGCTATTAGAAGTGAAACAATATGAAACATTCTGAAACAAGTATAGACTCTTGCTACAGAAAGCGATGTATTAAAACTATCTTAGCTGCAACTTGACAGTGTAGAAATTATCACAGGGTCTTATATAGGGAAACTGCTTGTAAGCAACATTAAAGGAGATGGGTCACTAACTCCTCAAATAACAATGTCTTAAAATAATGAAAGTGGAACAGACGAAATTTGAGACATCCAAAACCTGCAAGCTTATCTTGGTAGATAAACTACTGTTACCAGCTACCTATTGAGCCAGCTAATGTTTAATTTCACTAACCTTGAGTGAAGGCCTGTGTAAGAGGCACAATCAGACAATAGGCACAAAGGAAGAGATAAGGAAAAATGTAGAAAGATTAGCAAGGAGAAAGGCTAGTAGGGGATTTTGTCTGCTACAGAAAGAATTATGTTCTTAATGGGGAGAATCAGACATAAAATAAAGGACACTAGAACACACTAAAGACAAGAGATCTGGGCTTTACAGAGTGTGTACTATGCAAAAGAACTCATTAATATATATTTAAATATAAATATATATACACATATATGCATTTTGCAGAGATATGAAAAGCTTTATGCCTCGAATCATGTTCTAATCATACTTTCTGAAATATGCATGCTTTGATGTTGGCAATGGGATAACACTATTCCTGTTCTATTTATCTATACTGCATAAAACCGTGTTAGATATATATTATGCTACAGCCAAGGCTTTGATACACAGGAATATTTCCTCTTTTAAGATATTACCATTCCTTTTTACTCATCAGGAGCTTCATCACAGTTACCTGCCTCGAAGAGACCAGATTTATTCAAAACGTCCTTATGCTTTATATTGATGTTCCAGGCAATTCAAAAGGGCTAAAGTGGGACATCTGTCTGTGAGCACCTGGCAATAGTTTGCTGACAAGAGCAAAGAACATAAAGAAACATTGTTCTAGACCCCATCAGAGGAGCCAAGTACAGGAGTGGAAAAAGACTGGTTCAGGCTTCCTTTCTCAGCTGTAAAACACACAGAGTAGGCAGTCACAGCTGCATTGCTGGCTAGTAATGAAAGCTTTGGGCTGCTGCAGCAAGTTTTGATGTATCAGCCATCTCTGAAGCAGATCACTAGCTCAGGCAATTTCTGGGCTCTTTGAAGGAAGTCTAAAGTTAGTATTTCCTGCTGCCTGGATATTTCTTAATACCTAAGGCTTTCACTGGTGAGTGGAAAAAACGAGGTATATGGAATTTACTGGAATTTTCAGTATCTGAATATGGTCCTATCTGATAAATCCTCAAAGCACTGAAAGCATACAGAAGGAAAGACTTAAAACAGTGGACTTCTTTCTGTTTAAATTCCATCAGCCATTGCTGAGACCAGAGAGCAAAAGGAACTACAGAGCCTAAGGAACACTTCATTATGTTTCTACTTGTGCACTCTGATATTTTGTGCTACATGTAACAACCACAAGGAATAATTCTGAACCTAGTACATATGTGTGTGTTTATATACTTCTATATGTATGTATGTAGGATATTATATACGTTTTATATAATGTTTTTAGTAAGCATACAATGTATATTGCATAACAATTCTGCTGCTGGTGGGTTTGTGCACACTAAAATAGAGATATAAGATGATGTTAGTGTGCATTATGACCAAGGATGGTAGTAGTAGCACTAGAGGAAGTAGAGCTAGGGATTTTTTTGGTAAGTTTTAGTCTGAGGGAGTATGTGAAGAAAAGACAACAATGAAGTTTCCTAAAGGAGCACACTGTATGTGGGACACTCAGGTCAAGCATCATGAGCGTAACAATTTAAGCATTTAAACTTGTTGGGTTGTTTGGGGATTTTGCAGTTCAAGTGAGTTTCATTCTGGACTGATTCCTTGATCTGTTTGAAAATCTAGCATAAACACCTGTGCTGACAGAGAAGGAAGAGAGGGCATGGAGTGGGAATGAGCAGTCTAGGGAGGAACTCCTACCAGGTTTGCTGGTTCAAACTGCATGTGAAATTCCAGCCCTGGCAGCAGCTGGGAGTGCTGTGCAGACAGACTATAAGAAACCACTTCTGTTATTACATTGCTGCGTACAACCAGGGCCATATGTGCATATCAGAGCATTATAAATAATGCATTCTTTGAATCTTGTTACCAAAACAAACAGACCATTGTTAAAACACCCTGCCAGCATCTATCTCTTGTTTCCACTAAAAACATTCCTTGAACTTTCAAGTTGTAACTGTCAGCCTCATAAAGCAAAAGGCAAAGGTCTCTGACAACTTGTTAAGGCAAAGACTTTAGTGGAAACTTCAGGGTAAAACATGTTTTAAAACTTCACCTGTTCAAATCATCCTTTCCTTGTATTTCAGGGTGTTTTACTATTAGCCCACTGGCTAATAATAACTTCCTGTGTGTTTATTGGAAGATGGATGTGTTTTATTTGCCTGTTTAAGTTCCAGAAATCTGCCCTATTTCAACCACATATGAAGATAAAATATATTGTTTGGTGAGGTATGAGCAGGCATCAGCAAGGGCATAGTCTGCTGGGATGAGACATTCATTCTTCCCATAAGGGGATATATCCAGTACGTTCCAAGTTTCCACAGGTGCTTATGTTGTAATGAAGACAGATATTTCAATTTCTCCATGTTTTAAGGAGGGGAAAATAGAAGTATTATGGTTAAAGATCCTTTCTGGAATTTGTATATTAGTTTTGGGCAAAACTTTTAAGTCTGTGCCTAAGGTTAAATCATCATAAATGGATATGCTCAGGGAGGGAAAAAAAATAAAAGCTTATTTAAATAGCACACTGGTCATAGAAGACACAAAGAAAAAAGGCAGGAAGGTAAGAAGACTCATCACCCCTCTTTCCCTTGAAGCAGAGGTCGTGAAGCCTTGGGGGCAGCCATCCTGACATGCTGACAGTATCCACTCTTCCATAGAGAAGATCTGGGGGTGGCAGAGGAGGAGTCTCCCCCTTTCTCATTGCCAGCTCTGCAGGTGTACAAGGTTTTCTGCTCTGGGATGCATTGCTAGCCACAATTTGAATATGGTCCTATGTTACTCCTAGGGCCAGATAAGATTCCCCAAACCAGTCATAGCTGCTTTGTTACTGTTTGTTTATACTGCAGTATAAATAGTAGTGCCTCTCTGCTCCAAGTATTTATATAGTCCCTATCATTGCTGTGCCCAAGTCCCTCCGAGTCTTAAATGTGTTTATTCTTACAACAGCACTGTGAAGGCAGTGCTGTTATCCCATCCAGGAGTAGGAAGCCAGGACACAGGACAATTAAAGTCTGTTGAAAACATGCAAATACCTGACTTCACTGGTTCCAGTAGCTTTTATACATCTAACCAGAACTTCGTGTCCATGCCTAAACAGTCAGCACACCATCCCCTGACAAGTTATGGAGCAGGGAATTCAAGTCAGCTCCCACCACCTAGCAGATGTCTCTCTTTTCCACGAGGAATGTGTCTGGTGAAACATGGAAATAACACTGCATAACAAGGACACCGCCTGCCCTGAGGGGTAAATACTGTGGTCCCTTATTGCTGTGTAGATGATTTTCAGAGATGAAAGTGGAAGAACACTAAGGTAATGTGAAAAAAAGAAGGAATTGTGGAGTGAAAAGTTAATCACTTCTTCCCACAGTCTCAGAAATATCTTTCTAAAGTTACACCTCCTAGAGGCAACTTTTCCCCTGGTAGGGATCCTGGTAGAAGAGTCACATATGAGTGATGGAGTTTTCCTGCTGTGCTGTGGGTTTTCTTGCTCAGGACAGTCTGTGGTTCTGAATTTTTCCTACCTAATGACTACAGGATTTGGTCTTTTAATTGCTTTCTGTGTATTAATTGCATATAAAAAGCTAAGGTATTTATCTTTGTAAAGCAGTTCTGAATGCTGAATAACCAACTATTTTTCATAAGGAGTTTTACTATACAGCCTGAAAAGGAATGCAGATTTATACAAAAAAAACCACAACTGCTCCAAAACAGATGAGATTTATCTTAGGAACTGCCTAAGTCTCTCTAGGATTCATCCCCAGTCCTAGTCTATCAGTCAGTGTATCTTCCTTCTAAGGCTTCAATGCAGTAAGCCATACTCTTTTATAAATTATAAAAGTTTTATTTTGTCAGAGACATGAGGAATTCCTTCATGTGAGCTTTTATCCCTTAATGAATCACATTAATAGCAGTAATATTAATAATTTACTTTATATCCTAATCAGGATTATATCCAAGTTATTAGGCACAGCCTTGAGCATAAATGAACAAGGGCAGGGGCAGTTTAGGGTTACAAGGCTAATACAGTCTCTAGACACAAATAAATAAATAAATAAATAAATAAAAATCTTACCAAGAAACAGCAGAATCTTAACAATTGCCAAGCCAGCAGGACGCTGGAATCCTTGCGAGTTCACCCTTTATGGCCCAGGAAAAATACATTGTTAAGCAATTTTGTTGTTCCTACCAGCAGACCTTGAAGTGGAAATTAACGAGTGGTGGTATTCTCTCACACCCAATCCCCTGTACATTTGCATTCATTTGCATATGAATGCCCAGCTAATTGTTTTGAAGTAACAATTAAGAGAACAATAGAGGAAAGAAAAGGGACTCCAGGCAGCAACTGACACCTGGGACTCAGTATTAAGAAAAGCTTTTACATATTTGAATTAAAAATAGACAAAGGAACAGAAACAGGCAGGCATAAAATTCATTACTGTAAGAAAAGTAGCACATCACATCCGTGCACGCTACCATGTTCCAGAATATGTTTCACACTCATCCAGCCAAGAGATGTACAATATACTGGATGGTAGAGGAGGTTTTTCCTTCTGGTGTGCATTTTAGAAAAAAGTTGTTTTCTCACATTCCCCATATGCCTAAACCAAAGAGTTTGAGTTCAGAAGGAAAGGATTATTTTGCCAATTTGGCATCAATTTCAATGTGGATTAACCTTTCCTGAGAAGTTCAGATGTGCCTGGATTCAGCAGTACCTTTAAACCATTTGCCTGTGGTTAGAACTGGATCCATTGGAATATGATAATAGAGGTTTAATTTCTGTATAACACCATCAGTGCCATCTGAAATTATTACTCAGGCTGCATTTCCAGTAGGGATCCAATTACCCGATTGTTGGTGCAATGTGATTTGTTAGACTCAGTCCTCCCTCCTGGTAATGATGATGTAGCTCTTTTTATCTGGAGCAATTGCTGTTGTTAACTGCATCATTGGCAAATGCTTAGGCTCTACTGTCCCCTCCTGCAAAGAGAAGCATGGGGTTGGGAAGTAGGCTAGGAATAGAGCTAGACACAGTTTCGTTCAGTAATAACCCCTGCTACTAAAGAGGTTTATTGACTCCAAATTACTGATCACTAAAAGCACTTTTGTACCCAATAGGATCATCTGAGCGCTCCTGTAGAGAAAAATGCCAGCACACAGCAGAAGGGATGGAAGTTTGAGGCCACAAGGAAGGGCCACATCAGCCAAAGAAGTGGGGAGCAGTGGGGCTGGAGAACAAAATAAAGCTCTGGGTGAAGAATCTGCAGCAGTGGGTTCTCTGGGGGAGACAGACATGAACAGAATCCTGATAAGAGCTGCAGCCCAGGAACTGTTCACACAGGACGGTATTTTTAACCTAAAGCTCCTTTTGAAAGATTTTCTTTTACAGGGCAAAGAGAAGGTAAGCTGTATACTATGTACATTTCAAGAAATTAAAAAAAAAAAAATCCAACAAACTCCCCAAGCCCCATATAGATTAACTAGGAAAACCCAGGCTCATGACCAACTATTTCTGATCCAGGTGAGACCACAGTCTGCAAAGGATGTCTGGAAGATACTCTTAATGCAAAGGTGAAAATGTAATCTGACCTTAAATTACATTTCCGGAAATGCCAAATTACTTAGCTTCAAAAGGTTGTGAGCTATGCTGCAGGTAATAGCTTCTTGGTACTCTAGTGGTCATGGGTAGCAAAACTCCCTGAATGCACCAGGCCTTTTTAAGTGAGAGATCTTATTATTCAGAGCAATAAAAACTTCCTATTTTGCAATTATATAGATCATTTTAAATAGATGAGATATGCAATCACAGGAGCAGGTTATCTAGGTTTTTTATTGTCCTTTCTTAAATATCCATAATTTCTTGGGTTTTTGGTAAAAATGACTGTGAGGTAACATACATTATACATTTGTATATATCACACTACAGCTAAGGCATGTGAATGTAGAGCGTCATGTTTGAAGATGATCCTAATCATGAAATGAAATATTTAAAACACATTCTTCAGTATTGTCATGTTAGAGTTGCCTGAATTGCTGGAAAATAAACATCATATCTGTATAGGACTGCAATGGCTTTTCTCTTACTTGATCACAAAAATAAGTAAGATAGACCCATTGAAAGGCAGATAAAACTTCCACTATAAAGGATTTGAAAAATATGGAATAATCCATCTCTACATTATTTTTAAAATGCTCTATGGGAGGCATTTCTTTCTTTTCCTCTTTTGACTTTTCCAGTTTTCACTTTTCCTGTTTTCCCATTCTTTTCATGTACTTCTAATACATTAAATAGAATGTTATGGATTGAAAAATAAAGGTCTCTGTTATGGATGAATTATTTTTTTCCATCAAGTTGTCTGAAGGTTAGACAGTCAACACCTACAAATTACACAGATGTGTCATATTCCTAAATGAATTGTATTACGCTGGCACACCTATGAATACTAAAAGAGATCTGCCACAAATCTCAGTATAAAATGCACCCCTCTAATTCATCTGGGAGTATACTGAATACAAGAACATTGTGCCACTCTAAAGAGCATGCTGTGGGTGATGTTCTTTAGCAATTAGTTATCTCTTTGTTCAAATAACAGCTCTCTTTCCAAATTTGCAAATAAGGGAGTCACTATGAATTGGTGATACTATTACACTGCTTTCATATTAGAAACCATCCTCATGTGTGGCATATGGAGCTAGAAGTGAGGAAGGAAGATGCCAGCAAGAACAGGGACAACTCTGCTGCCCATTTTGAAGGCAACTGTTGCCTCAAAATGTAATGCTAGATGTATATTTTTAAGAAATTCTCCTCAAAATATAATCAAAACCCCTATTGTTTTCTGTGATTGATGAGGTAGGAAGGAGAGAAAGAGTTGCCATTTTATAGCAGCAACAAACACATTGTGCAAGGAAACCCAATGTAGAACAGTTGATTGAGGAGCCAAGATAAGTGGCAGTGTGTTGATCAGCCAAAACTAAAATGGGGACAAAGGGAAGAGAGTAGCTTAGCAACCTCAAAATTTTCCTACAGGCCTGGTGAGAGCAGCAGTGGAGAATGCTCCACCAAAATCAAGGACATTGGCTGTTGGGATCAATTTAGTGGAAGAAACAGAAAGGAATGCTGAGATGTGTGAGCTAGCAGGCACAGGACAAGGACGCTTCTTTTGACATTATCAGAAGATAAGATGAAGAACAGATTGAAAATAAGATTTTAGGAGTATTTACTAGGACAGGTGGGTAGTGGAACACCTGGAAGTGGTAGAGTTTACCGGTGATTAGAAGAAGGATTTTGGAAATTGATCAAGACTGGTGCTTAGGCAGGGCAGGAGGAATGTAAATACACATAAAATTGTTATTCAGTGTCTAGAACAGCTGGGCCCAAACTTTTAGGTGCTACCCTAATGCAAACAATAAGTAGTAATAATAGCTTGCCATAGAATTCATCATACCATAAAATGTTAGTTTTAAACACATGATGCCATTATGACTGGAGTTTCTTCTAAAACAGTTATTTCAGAAGAGGATAGCTTAATTTCCTCATTTTATGTCATTTTAACTTGTTCATTTAGCATTCAACCCACTATGAAGTGTCCTCTTATTTCATATTTATTAGTGAAAGCTAACCTAAAGTGTCACAAGTTGTAATTTTGTGGTGGACCTGGTGAAAAGTAGGTTCTATTTTAAACATTCAGCTCCAATGGCAGTTCAGTAGTAAGATAATTGGAATGTATACATGAAAGCTGAAATAAAATGATACCCAGTGGGCCAGTGCTAATGCATATGGTACTATAGTAGAAATACATAAAGAAAGATTATACACTAGGTAGTCCAAAGAGATTCTAGTCAATCTACCATGAACAAGAATCATAATTGCCATAAACCATGGTAAAAAGTGCACCTAGTCAGAGGTCACTTTGTAGCATGAGGAGGACAAAGATAATGAAATGTGGTCAAATTGTAGAACCCATCCAGCAGGGCTTCGATTAGGGCACTTGCTAATTCTTTAATCTTTAATTGTGCATGTGTAAGGTGTATGCTCTGCCAAGACAATTCAAAGTTGCATTTTCTTCTGTGTGAATGTGTGAATCAATATTAGTGATTGAGTAAGACAAGCTCATCTGTTCACTCTGTCTTGAAACATGACTTATGCGGTGAGACTACATCTAGTGGGAGGGCAACTGAAATGCTTGTAGCCAAATGAGTGAGAGCTTGCCAAACAGGTTTTCTGATCTGTAACAAAAGCATCTGGACAAGTGCTAGTGCTAAAATTGTCATTTAGTTTGGGATCAAAGAGGTCTGCATTTACCACAGCTTCTGCTATTTTGTTTGCCTCAACTGAGTTGTTAAGTGAAAATCAGCTATCACCATATGTCTTCTTGTTGTGGAGCAATGGAAGCACAAGTTTCATGTTTTAAGAGAAATGTTTCTAGACACCTGTGGATTGTTACACATTTCAAAGAGAAAAGAGGGTATAATACAAGACTTCAAGAGAGTAGTTTTGTGCCCAAAGTTTATGAAGTTGGTATTTTCTGATCTTACTCAAACTGATTTCCAGCACTACATATTCCACAGACAAATATGTAACTGTGCAGAGCAAAGGTTTAGCCAGCCTGTGGACTGATCTTGCAACTATTTCAGGTTCTCAGATTTTGAAAAAGAATACTTGTTTTCTATTAGCAGATGGATGCCGCTTTACTAAATTATGCCCTGATTTACAGAGAGAGAGCATTGAGGCAATCCCCCAAAACCAAAGATAAAGAAAAGTCAAACTCAGAGGGTGTATGAGTAAGAGAAGAGCTACAAAAAGTCATTAAGTATGGTAGATTAAATGTTAACACAGTATATGAAGCTCTCAGTCACTTTATATTCATTGATAGTCATTTGTCCATTCTATTTACGCCTGTAAGGCCATCCACTTGAATCATGGCACATGGAAAATCTGTCCTCTGAAGGCATGCTTTCCACTACTGATGCTGGTGTGGTTTCTTTTTTTGCTTAGAAGAGAATACATGACTGATGATTGTGAATTAAATGTAACTCAGTGAGTTGTCAGTGACAGATATGCATTACGTGCACTAGTACTAGTCCAGATGTCATTGCTACACTCTACTATTTTTCCTTTAGCAGCTTACAGCCCATAATTAAGGCTTAACTTTCTTTTTAACACTTTCAGATCCCAAGGAGCCATATAATAGAGTTATTTGTATATTAAAGTTAGTTATTTGAGAAGAAAGATGGTGTAGAGACACATGCTTATAAGTATGCAATAATTTTGAAAAAGAAAAACATTTCTTAATAAATGGAAACAGTAATTTTGGTAGGTATAACAAAAACAGAAAAGAATGCCACCTCCTAAGACATGATAAATTGTAATTGGTTTTCTTTTTGAAATGTTTATAGGTTGAAAATCTAAGAGCAATCTATAGCCACAAGCACTACTCTCTGGATGCATCCACTTCTGCCCTAGCAGCTTCTTTTTCACCGTTTTTTCTAAACCTAGTTTCTTGAATCTATAGTATTAACCCCTATGTTTCCCAAATTGCACACAGCATTCTAACAACATGACTCCCACTGACTTTAATGAATCTTGATGCCGAGGATTATGTAGTTGACTGATGGCTGTAACCTACATGTACGCTATGCAGTCACAGATCATTACACTGCCTTGTCTCTCTTGCGAGCTATGAGCAGCAGCTATAGTCTCTAGGCAATCAGCTAAATTTGCAATGAGTTTAATACAAAATATCATGAAACTGGAAGGAAACATTATGCTTCCCCATCCCATGCTGAAAGGAGAAGACTTGATTTTATACTATCTATCAGAGTAAAGCTACCTTCCCTCAAGAAAAATAGCAGTTCTTGTTTGCTTTCAACTGAGAAAAAGCTGAAATTTTAGCCAGCCCAGCTCCCTAGGTCCCAGCAAATTCCTCTTTCTGTGATTGTGTGTTTACATTTTTCAAGTTAAAAGTTCTCAATTCCAGTCCAATCCACTATTGAAGGATAATGTATTAAGAGTAAAAGTATCAGAATTATACAGGTCCTGAGACTCTCCTGTCAAAAATGGGTAGGAGAGTGGTGCTTTGTCTGCCTGCCCCCACTGTCACCTTGGAGGAGAATGGGGAAACAGTGAGTACATCTGGGAAACAACCCCACATTCTCAGACAGAAAGCCTGACACATGGCTCTCCTGGGACTCCGGGAGAGCACCAAACTAAAATGATGGTCCTTCTCTTTCTCTTTTCTTTTTATGTCCTAGGTTTTATTCTGCTGTGTCTTCAAAAGAAGGTCTGGCTGGCAGCAACACTCTTCTCTTGTCTTCTTTGTTCTCCAAGGTAACAACTCCTGACAGGAGAGGCAAAGTTGCAAGTAATGAATGAGGGCTGCAGTCATTTGGAGTTGGTGCATTAAATGCATAAGATGAAGCCAGAACAAGCATCCTGCTTGATTCTGGCACTTTTTCCTTGACATGGCTTAGTTACTTCAGTAAAAGCACCTGAAGATTTGTATCTTCAGCGCTAGCCCTTGTTCTCATAGGGGACTTTAATTTACCAATTGTCTCCTGGAAATACAATACAGCAGAGGAGACAGTCTAGGAGGTTCTCATGTGGAGGAGAAATTTCTGACAGAGCTGGAAGGAGACCCAACAAAGGGAGATGTCCCACTGGAACTGCTGTTTGTGAACATAGAAGGACTGGTGGGTAATGTGATGGCTGGAGGCCATCTGGGGCCCAGCAGTCATGAAATTATACAAGTTTTTGACTCTGAAAGAAGGAAGGGGTTCAGTAGAATACTTTGGCCTGTTTAGGAGGCTGATTGAGACAGTCCCTTTGGGAGGAAATCCTAAGCGGCAAAGGAGTCCAGGAAGGCTGGACATTCTTCAAGAAGGAAATCTTGAAGGCTCAGGAGCAGGCTATCCCAATGTGCTCTAAGATGAGCCGGAGGGGAAGAAGATTTGTCTGGCTAAACAGAGATATTTGACTGGAATCTGGAATAAAAAATAGAGTTTATGACCTTTGGAAGAAGAGGCAGGCAACTCAGGAGGATGAAAAGGATGTCGTGAGGTTGTACAAAGAAAAACAGAAGGACCAGAGTCCAACTAGAACTTTGTTTGGCTACTGTCACGAAAGAAAATACAAATTCCTTCTATTAATACATCAGCAACACAAGGAGGGGTAAGGAGAATCTCCAGCCTTTAATGGATGGGGGGGAAATGTGGTGATAAAGGATGAGGAAAAGACTGAGGTACTTCATGCCTTCTTTGCCTCTACTAGAAAGACCACTTGTTCTCTAGGTCCCCAATGCCCTGAGCTGGGAGACAGGGATGGGGAGAAGAATGAATGATTTGAAAAGAGAATCAAAGGTTTTTATTTCCCTTCCTTTTGTTCAACTCTTCTCAAATAATTAAGCATCTTTCTTTAGATTGTAGTTTAAATCCCTTGCATTCTGGTCTCACATATATGTTCATCAGCAGGAATGAAACAGGAAGTGTAATAAGGAGCAGCAATATCCTTCTGCAGCAATATTAACAATTTCTTTAATTTTTAAATCAAAGTTGTAAAGAAATAGGCAAGTCAATGTTATTATTGCTTCTAATGAATGATATGTGAGAAGGATATGTTTCTGTTGTACAAAACAGAATGATCATTAATTTGGACACCTTATGAAAGCCTTGCAAGACTTTGTTCTCTGGCAATGAAATAGCACCAAAGTGATCCAAAATACATTTAACATGAGTGTATGAGTTATTATTAGACATTATATAAAAATTAGCAGAAAAGGACTCATAAATTAATAAAATTCTAAGCTGTTTGTTATTTAAAAGGGCACACACGTAGTAGATACATATATGGTCATATCCCTAATGCACATAAAATGCTAATTAATGTGGTTTGTATATAAATAATGAGTAATGATTATAATAAGCTGCTAATGAGAATATGATTAAACTTTGTTCCTGTAAATAATATTATGTAGCTAATTGGACGTTATTTAAGCGCTAACGTCTAGACATATTCACACGAAAAAGTAAATATCTGCAAGCATGTGTAGGCTTGGTGTATATGTGTCCAACCTTATCACATTTCAGAGCACTCTTATAATTATTGTGCATCAGATAGCACTGGGATAGGTAAGTGCAATTACACACACACAAAGACATGCTTTGGAGTTGGATATTATGCACAGTGTAAGGAACTGAAATTCACACAGAAAGTTTGTGGAGGAACAGTGAATTACAGGCATCTCTCCTGGAGCTCTGGCTGGAGCTCTAGTCTTTTTAAGATCCTTTCAGACCAGGAAATGCCTAGAAATATTTATAAAATTGTAGTAGTTATAAATCAATGAATTTGTTTTAGATTGGGCACAGTGTAATTTTTCCAGCTGTTATAAATATTGCTTTGTTTATAATGATTGAAGAAACATAAGAAGAAAATTTTTACCTATAAGGGTAAAGCTGTTAAGATTGTTCATGAGCTTATAAGAAATGGATTAGAAAATGAGCAAGACTCTTTTATCCAATACTCTGTACAACATAGAGCTTCCCAGGATTGCATTTAGGAAAATGATAATGATGACGACGATGATTAGGAAGACAAAAACCTTGGCACTAGATTGTCTGGAAAATCTTTCTGTTAAGTTGGTTTAAATGTGTGCTTGGGTCAACTCATCTGCCTCCTGGAGTCACTTTTCTGGACATCACACCTTCTTCACTTTTTGCTTATGAAGTCTTAGAGGTGTGCTCCTGTCATTTGGCTGCTTTCAGCATTGCCTTTCTATGGTGTTCTGTTGCATTTAGGCAGAAGTCTCCCTTGTGCTCAAAAAAAACTGTGTCAATGCAGGAAGTAAGGCCAGCACTTCCTTTTAAATCTGATGTATCACTTCCCTGGGTCTGTCAGGGCTCTGTTACAGTGGGCTTTACAAAAGGCCCCTTTGGCTTCTCCTGAGGGATCATGTACCTCCATAAATAGCTTAGCACCCTAAAGTACCTTTCAAGTCCTCACTCAGATTCTCCTGCAAGTCCCATGCTGTGTCACTAAGGTCTGTCTTAAGGCTTCAGAATTATCTCAAGGGCATGTGCAGAATGCAAAAAATCACTGGAAGTTTTGCAATTTTTCCTTCATTTCTGCCAGCCTGGGCAGTAAGTGTCAATAGATACTGACAAAACCATAGAGCAAGTGCTCTGCTCAATGGTTTTGGCCCAGAGCAGATCCTAGGTTTACCTGAAGACTCTCTGACTGCTTTTCAGCTGCTGATTTACTCTGACCTAGTTTCAATGAGCATAATAACACCTCTTATTTGCAGCCTTGTCAGCTTTTTCTTCACCAGCCTCATCACAGCTAATGGTACTCTGCATTTCAGTAGTTCTACCTTGACTTGTCCTCAGAGTGTTCTGAAATACATCCTTAGGTTTCAATTCTTCACAGACCCTGAGATGAATGATTTTCTTTATATGTTTAAGTACAGTGTCCTTTGATGAGGCTACTATCTATTTCCCAGAGGGGTGATAGATGTGCCACCCCAGAAACATTCCAGATCAGGTTGGATGGGGCTCTGAGAAACCTGATACAGTTGAAGATGTCTCTGTTCATTGCAGAGGGTTGAACTGGATGATCTTTAAAGGTCCTTTCCAATCCAAACTATTCTGTGATTCTATGATATTACGACTCTATGAGATGCTCTACCTTGTTGCTCAAGCAGCCACTGATATCCTTTTGTGTCACCAGCTATACACTCCAAGTAATAGCATGGCCTGCTTCAGGATTTTCTTTATGGACAGCCTGCATGTATCCAGTGCTGTAGGAAGCTTTCACTAAATATAATCAGTCCTTTGTCACATTTCTAAAGTCTGATATTAGCACTCAGATGCAGTGCTGGAGCTCTGTTGCACTTGGCACCACAATTCATCTGGACTATTGAACAGCGATAGGCTGTTGATTATTCAGTAACCCAACCAATATGGCAGCTTTCAGCTGGCAGCCTTCTTCTGCTGTGTGTTTATGTATTTGAATCAGCACATAACTTTGAATTTGCCAAAGTCACTTTGCAGATGGTCTTCTCTGTATTGGAAATCATTGTTCTCAGTCCCTGTATGCACTGCCATTTTCATTTTCTCTGGTAACAGTGAAATTAGGACTTTTTTTTTTTCACTTCTCTTGAGTGATTTCTTATAAGTCTGAGCATTTTTATTTGTGGATTTGTATCTGCTTTACAGAAAAATTTATGCTTCTTCTAGACCATTGCACTCTAAATCCTTTCTCTTTTTTCTTTTAAGGTTATTCAAACCTATATGCTTGTTCTGTGCAACCAGCTGTCACTGTTTTGATGCTGGGCATTTCAGCAGTCCATGTTTTTTGCAGAAAATCCTCTAGGATTCAGAACTTACTCCCTCACTGTCTCCCAAGGTATCAGCCTGCTGCAGGAGAACCTGTTTTTTCCTACAGAGACAAGAGTAACTCAGCCACAGAATGAGAGTTCTCAGCTCTGCTATTTAAATGTTTGTCTCCCTTGAGATTTCTCAGATTCAGGTAAAGAACTTACTCTGACACTCCATACAGGAAACTTATTATCTACCAAAACTTGCCACTGGTTCATGTTTTATGTATTTTTCCATTGTGGCAGTGTTATTCCAACATGCTGACATCTGGGTAGAGACTCAATTCCTATTTCCAGTATTTTCACTCTTGTGTAAGGATATTGTAGAAAGCAGCAATTTTATGGGAGGACGTTTCTGGTGTTACTGTTGTGCTGCCTCTTTGGTGTTGTTTATCCCATGTTTGCCTGCACACCAGGCAGTTTGTGGCTGTGAGACTCTGCAGCCTGACTGTTGCCAGCACGTCTCACACACTGCCTGCTGAGTCAAATCATGGAAGCGTCCAAGTTTCCTACCTCACCATGACAAGTCACATCCACAGAGAGCCTACAAACACAACCAGAGCTTCAGGCTGGGCTTTCCTGAGACACTCCTAAAATTCCTCACACCAGCTGCCTGAAGTATTTCCTCCCAGGACCATGACATTTACCACAGTCAGATGCTGACAAGTAGATTTGCCTGTAATGCTACTCCAAATATAATTATGAGTAATACAGAGCTATTTGGTCAAAAAGATCTAGCAGTTCCAAACACAAGTACTGGAGTGGAAAGAGTAGAAATTTCTTTTACAACTCTAGCTTCTATAAACTGAGATGAAAAGAGTCTTCTTTTACTCAGACTCCCAAGGAGGTCAGAGAATGTGGATATTTGTGTCTATCAGTTTGTATCTCTCTGCTAATAACTTGTGACCTCATTAGTTGATTTCAGTCAAATTTGACTGAAGGGTACCTTTACCCTTCATTATTGAAAATAATTAAATCTGCATTTTTAAATAATTAATTAATATAATTAGGTGATAATAAATGAAACAATAAATCTATACATGTTAAGAAATTGTGCAACCACAAAGGGAAAAAAGCTTTCCAGAATTCCCCACGTGGGAAAGAAAAATTGCCATATGAGCATGAGTATCTTTTGAATGCTGTAGACTGACAAATCTGCAAATGAGAGGTACAGTTTATAAATTATAAGCATTTTTTAAAATACATATATTTCTATAATTAAGGCAAGATAAAAACTGGTGGAAAAACATGTTTCTTGAGTTCCAGGACTCACAGTAATATTTTTATATATTGTCCTCTTCCTTTCAGCACTCTTTCCGGGTTTGTCTGCATGAGGAACTTGTGGACTGCTTGGACAAGTTAGCATTAGTGATAAAACTCAGCTGCAAATTATGTAGAAATGACAAGTGTAGCCATTAGAGTATGAAATTGCAGGTACAGCTGGAGGACTTCTGTATTATGTCCTCCGTCTTCTATCCACCTTAGAGCATCGGAAAAAGGATTCATTCTGTCTGGTTGCCTAACAGAGAGCAGATGCAGTGACAGGAGATATCTTTTTCACTGCTCTTATACTTCTATTCCCAGTGACTGTGACTAACTGACACAAAATCAAATGGCCTTTGTTTATGCCAAAGACTTTTTGTCTATTCAGGCTGTTAAACCATGCTTAATGTCAGTGTAACTTCACTAATCTTTTAACATGATGTCATACTCTAGAAAAGGCTGCTTTTCTAATAGTATTTACATTGGATAATAATCCTCAGTAATTCATATCATATAAAACTGGACAGTGAATGGAACATGTTTAATACAATAAAAACCCCAAAACATCCTTGCACCTCAAAGAATATTTGGTGATGAGATTCACACTGTTTTGAAGAATGACACTCAGTCAAAACAGCTACAAACATAGACCACCTATTTCATGTCTGCCGAGCTGCCAAATCTGCTTTGATTTTCCATTCCTTGCCTCAGAATAACATACTGGAGTTTAACCTTCATTATATGATTATGTCTGTACTTCTCATGGTAATTAAGTGACCTTCCAAAACAGTGAACAAAACTTTCAGGCTGAGAGATTAATTCTGAGAGGTGTGAACTTTTCTGTTCATCCCAATCGATGTTAACTCTGAAGCCTTACAGATAGCTTACATTTCAGTCTCATTAACTATTTCACTGCTGATCACTTTGCATGAAGGGCTCACCAACAAAATTGAGCCACAAAAGTAGCTTCTCCCAAATGACTGAGAATTCCAGACCCACCAGATCCTCTTATCAGCAGCATTTATAATAGAGTAGTTTAGTACCAGAACCGGAATTTGTAGCATACTGACGACCAAGACCAAAAGGGTGGTCTTCACCAAAAATGAGGAAACCACAATAAAAAAAAATTCATTTTAAAATAAATAAAAAAGGAGTCTCTGTCCTGAAATTATTATTCATGCTCATATTTAATTCAAGAATTACCTTTCTTAAACGTAAAGGAAGCTGTTGCAGAATTTCTAGGCTTACTCTATGGGAATGCAAGAGAAGCCAGAAACACTGCAGCACAGCATGGGTCCAGCTGGAAAAAGCACACATTGAACCCTGATCTTAGCTAAGCAGATTAGCACCAAGATAGAGCCAAATCACTTTTCCACGTTATTCCGATTAGAAGCTATTCAGAAAAGTAAGAAGGTGACTTTGTTCCCCATATTAATAGCGCTGAGCATGTTTAACTCTTGGAAATACTCAGCACTTCATAGCAGAAGTCCCTCTGTTACTTTTTGTGCTTCAAATATGAGGGCTTGTCTCTGCTTTTAAGTTATGCCAGGGTGAAGCTGAAGAGGAATGTGAAGCATCTGAAATAGCTGATCTGTAACCCCTCTGGCTCAGTTGCACTCTGGCACTGCAGATTAAACCACCACCAAAGCTCTTCCTCAGCGGTGCTGCCATGTCCCTGCTCACCCCTGCTATGCCGGAGTGCTGAGCACTGCAGGGCAGAGGTTTGGGACCCTGCCTGAAGTGTTTGGAGGTGCTCAGCCCACCACCACCCCAGCCAGGATGCTGGTGGGTCTAACCACCCAAACATTCCTTCCAGCTTGAGCAGAGCACGGGGTGCTCATGGCTGGGACAAGGTCAGATCAAACAGGTCTCAGGTGGACAGAAAGGGGCAGAAAGGACTTGCTGAAATCTAAGCACGGGCTTATGAAATTTCTGTTGGCACTGCTGGAGCTAGTCAGTGTTATATAGTCCCTGGATCATCAGGGACTTTATGATCTGTCTTAGTCTATTTGTGAACTAACAATAACTTTAGCTGCTAGTTTCATGAGCTCTGCTCTTCGCAGGAAACAGTAAACTGTGCCTGAAAATCAGTATGTAAAATACATTGTAAGGGAAGGGAATAAAACAGGGCCACACAAAAAAAATGAAGTGACAAAAGGCTGTAGGAGATTAATAAAACTTAACTGGCTTACAAATAGAAAGAAATAGAATTATTAAAATAAAACTTAACTGAAATGAGTTTTTAAAAAATTTTCATATCTCAGATCTGCAAAGTTGTATTCGCTGACAAGTCTGTAGCTTGTTATTTTTATACTTTTGGGTTTCCATCTCTTTATATCAATCTGGTGAAAGCTTATTAAACTCTTATTTGAATTTTTGTATCTCTTTCTGCCTAAACCTTTACAGTGACTCACATAAAAAGCAATATTTTAAAAATCCATATATAAAAGCTAGAATAGTAGCCCAAGTTTTTGCAATATATTTTGATTTTATCAGGCCTTACTAAGTGAATGACTGGGAAATAAAGTGCTATTTCTCCTTGAATATTCAGATGAAGTGAGTATATTTTGTGGCTTCTGTGGAGAAAACAGGACTCTACTGACACTCCAGCCTGAGATGTCTGCTTTGCACTTGGGTTCTTTTTGGAAATAAGTTGTTCTAATTAACTGTTCCTGCATAACTCAGCTGCTTGTCAAATGTTGTTCTTTTCCAGTCTTCTTCATCAAATCTCAATGGACCAGATAGTTCATCAGCCTGTATGTCCATATTTGTTGTTTTGCACTCACAGTGAGTAAATGTATTCAAAGGTTTTGTGAAATATGAGTCTATTCATTCTGTATTATCTGAATGAGGCACATCAGCACAGGTAACTGGTTTTCATGTGCAGATTTTATAATGAGAAAGTGTTTGAGGAAATTTGGCTTTTTTGTGGAAGTAAGTTTGGCTTAGGCAAAGCTGTCTTCTTTTTTTGGTCCATTTTTTTTCTTCAACTGTTGCATGATTTAGTACTTTACCTGCTGATAATTGCTAAAATATTTGAGTGCTATTGAGAATAAGATTAAGATTCCATGGAACTATTTCTCCATTAAAGAATGATTTCTTTGTATCTTAATTTTCTTTACTAAAATCTTAGCAATGTCAACAGTGACTCACTCAGATTTTGTCACTTTTCTAGCAGCACTGGAATGATGTTGCAGTATGGAAAAATTCACATTCTTTGGCATCTTCTACCAGTTCATAAAAAGTCATGTGAATTCCATTATCTTAAAGCAAATTAGTTGGGATGGTAAAATGGGAGAAATGCCAATTATTTGGGGTGGTCACTGAAAAGTTTTCAGTGCTTATAAGATTCATGCTTCATGGCCAAAAGGCCTATCTCTGCTTTTCTTCACAGTCCTTCAGAAATTCTGCAGATTTACATTAAATTTTTCTTTGACATTTAGGCTGCCATTCAAACAGGTTTACCTGTTTACAGGTTTATTATTTGTGGTGTTTGACCACTATTTGAAACAGCCTTTTCTTGTTCAATATTAGCTTCATAGCATTTCAGCTCTGGACAGTCTGAAACATGACATGGCTGCATTTATGTGTGACATTATCTGATGTCTTCTACAAATTAGTTACAGTGTGCTTCAAAGGCAAATGAACTGTCCTTCCAAAAGGACATACATGAGCATCTGGTTTTGTGAATTTCTTACAAGTTGTCTAATATTTCATCACAAGGTTCTTTTTAGCCCCTGCTCTTAAACTGACATAGAGGTAACTTAGTTGATGCTGGCTGTCATTTCTAAATTGCTGTGAGGTCAAGATTCTCATGTTCTCTGTCCTGTCAGGCTGTTCTGCATAGAAAATTTACTAAGTACATATTGATCATTTTCTTGTAGTATTCATCTAAAATATAACACTGAAGCTTCAACAGAAAGCACCAGATATTTTAAAAAACTCTTAACAGAATTGTGTAGAATGCTGTGCAGTGGACATTTTCCATATTGAGTTTCCTAGCTTTGAAAAACAGATTAAAATTTTCCCCATTTAAGAGCAATTGGAAATAATTCCTTTTCCTATCAAACACATTTGCATGGGTCTGCTATTTGGTGTGACTGTCACAAATTTAGATGATGACAATTTTTACCAGAATGCTTTGATTTTTAAAACATCCTGTGTGCACTTAAATTACCAGATGATATTGCTTCTTCAGGTTTATTTAAGACAGATTATTTTTTAAAAAGTGAAAATGAAATTTTTAAATTACATTGCTACATTTTTCCAGAAGTACTCAATATTGAACATGATTTTAAAAAATCACAGTTGACTGACAGGGTTTTATTGGTAAACCATCTTTTTGGATAAACGTATTTCTCTGTAGTAGTGTCACTTGTATTTGAAGTGTTATATTCCTAAATATGTATTAATAATAATAATAATAATAATAATAATAATAGGTATTACTACAATAGTAATTATTACAGTAGTAATGCCTGTAGCAATGAAGGAATTCAAGTACTTTTTAAATCACAGCTATTTCTTTCTCTCACCCTCATATGGACTCACACAGAATCACAGAATGGTAGAGGTGGGAAGGCACCTCTAGAGATCATCTAGTCCAACTCCTTGCTCAAACCAAGGTCAGGTAGAGCAGGCTTATCAGGGCTGTGCCCAGTTGAGTTTTTAATATCTCCAGGAATGTAGACTCCAAAGCCTCTCTGTACAACTTCATTTGGTGTTTGAGTATTCTTGTAGTAAAAAGATTTTTCTTATGTTTCTGTGGACCCAACAGGGCCCATGGATGTGTATATGTACAGTTTGTTTGAATGTTCCCTAAACTAAGTGCCCTACAGTAAGGGTAAGTGTTCCTTGCTCCAGATGCTCTCCCTGGTGTCACGGACTTGGCATTGCTGAAAGTCAGTCTTTCAGTAAAGACAGAGGGAAAGAGACACTGAGTGTCTAATCCTCCTCCCTGTCCCCAGGTACCCTACCCTACTCAGCCATGAGCCTCCATATTCCTCTATTCCTCCTTTTGCAGCTGGTAGAAACCCTTCTTGTTACCCTTTGTACCCCTTGCCAGATTCAGCTTTGAGTGTGCTTTTGTTTTTCTAACCCCATCCCTGTACACAGAGCCTCTCCAGACAACTCCCTCAAGGGAGCTGCAGTACATGGGTTGCATATCTGTCCTCCTTTGTGAGACTTAACCAGCCTTTTTAAGTCTGGTTTTCTTGATACACTCACCCTTTGAGACTCCCATGATTCGTCACTTCCAATTATAGAGGAGGAATACCATGATTTCTTTTCAAAGGATGAAAAAGTACGTCTGACATATTTGAGGGAACTGGCCACTAGAGAAGTTAAGACATTCTGTGGAGAACAATGTGCCTTCCAGCAGGGTTCAGGGGATTTCACAGTTTCTGCTAAAAATGATGAGTGCATGGAGAGGTTTGTTTTCTTGGAAAATATAATCACCTCATTCATCAATGGAAAATGAGGGGTTTTGAAAAACTGACTTTATTGTGAATGCAATGCCCTGAAATTAAGAACACTAACTGCAAGCTTCAAGGGACTGGCAGCAAAGTGTGCTCCTTTCACAATGTAAAGTATAGCCCTTGAACGAGCTGCATTTCTACAGAATGTAAAATGAGCCTTGTACAGCACCTTGCTTCTGAGGTCACTTGTTCTTTTCATATGAAGATGCCACCCTTTAAGCTTGGGAAATCCTGTGTCACAAAATAGCTGTGGGTTGGCCAGACTCTATAAATCATGTTTTGGAATTTGGGGTGTTATCCAATATGAATGAGACCATTCCTTTAATATAAACAACTTTCTATTTTTTTCCTGTCCATTATGCTGATGCTAAAGATAACATCCTAATGGGCTCTGTAGGCTTGCAGTGGATTTCCTCTTGTGACTCAATATTTTTTCTATTAATTTATTTTTTATGTGTTTCCTCTCCTATTCTTACCATCACAGCACATATCCTCACTATAAGGAAAAGGAAAAGGAAAAGGAAAAGGAAAAGGAAAAGGAAAAGGAAAAGGAAAAGGAAAAGGAAAAGGAAAAGGAAAAAAGAAAAAGAAAAAGAAAAAGAAAAAGAAAAAGAAAAAGAAAAAGAAAAAGAAAAAGAAAAAGAAAAAGAAAAGAAAAAGAAAAAGAAAAAGAAAAAGAAAAAGAAAAAGAAAAAGAAAAAGAAAAAAAGAAAAAGGAAAAGGAAAAAAGAAAAAGAAAAAGAAAAAGAAAAAGAAAAAGAAAAAGAAAAAGAAAAAGAGAAAAAGAGAAAAAGAAAAAGAAAAAGAAAAAGAAAAAGAAAAAGAAAAAGAAAAAGAAAAAGAAAAAGAAAAGAAAAAACAAAAAGTAAGATTGAAAACCATGATTTATCTTCTATTTGAAAAAAACATCTGCAGAACAAAATGAGCCTCTTGATGCCGGAATTGTCATCAATGATGACTTTGACAAAATGAGCAATACATAATTTGCTAGCTCCCTTGCGAAGCTGAAACAGATTGTCGAATAAAACACTGGAGGAGATGCATATGGGGTGAGTAGACCAGCTTTGAATATGAACACATGCAGGTGGTCATTTAGTAGTGGTTCTAAGAGGCAGGACATCCCTAATATGGAGGGTCATTTGCATTTGGAAATGCTCACTGATAAATAGTGATGTATTCCCTATAGTAAAGCAGGACTGATACTGCCAAAACTACAGCTATTTCTGTTCCAGGGTAACTTGAACAAACCAGACAGCCCAAGGCAACGTACAGAGTGGTTTACACTCCAGCAAACCTGCCATTAGTGGTGGGTTTGCAGAATACAGATTAGTAAGATTTGAAAAAGTGTTTTCTAAAAAATAGAAAAATAGAACTTCTTCACTCTCTGGTGAAAGAAATGATGGTTTTCTTGTAAGGCAAACCTGTATTGACTTAAATGCTGCGTAAAATAGTCAACCTTCAAAAATGTTTTATCACAACTTCCAATTTTGAGTAAAGCCACTACTCTGAATTCTCAAATTGCACTCTCCACTGTCAGTCACTTGACAGAAGCTGCAATACTCAAATATGTATGTTCCTGTTTCTCTCTTACTCCTTTTCTTGACTGTGTGCCTGTGTATACTGTTAGATCATGAAAGATACTATTTTAAGAAAATCTTTAGGAAATATTGTGCTTACCATGTATAAATTTATGCTTGTTTGAAGAATGGTGGCATATGATCATTTTAACTAACATTTCATAGCATTCTTAGTACTTTCCTGTGTCAGCCAAATTAATTAAAATGTTGCATTAAGGAATTATTAATCTACTGATCAAGAAAGGTTTCTCTGAGATGCTGTTCCTGCAAAAACCTTTTCTTTGTTTGAAGCCCCCACAAGATGTTCTGATTGCCTTCAACCCCAAGGAGATTAAATGACATTGCAAGCTTTTCACAGCTCAAATGACTGAGGACATTCTTCCAGTTTCGACAGAGGATGATATCCGAAGGCCTTACTTCTGACTAGGACCTTCAGATATTAGTATGCTATAAATAACTAATGATGATGTCAGCTTGGGGGCACTTAGCAATGTGTGAGAGCATGCTGCTCCTTCGGAAATAGTTCTGTAATCTCAGCCTTTTAGCATATTACCTCTAAAAGAACATAACTTCCTCTGGAACCTTCATTTCCATTTAACCAGCCTTGTCCTTTTTTCAGATATACTCCCCTTGACATGTGTAAAAGAAATACCCCAATGAAAACTTGTTCAGAACCGTTAATTACTTTTGACCAGACTCCTTCCTCCATACCTTGGTTAATAGTGTAGACTGGAAAAAATAACAGCCAGATCTGTTATCCCAGCAATTATTGAGAAACAAAAGTGACAATTTGCTTACTTGCCTGAAAGATCAAACAGTAAAACCCTAATTTCAGTCACTTGGCACTGGATTTTATATATTGAAACTGGCAGGCACACTTTATGCAATGTCCAAGCAGAAATGACCTCAGGCTTTTATGGACTTCAGCACAACGTTCTCAGAATCACTGTGCCTGCTGACTGCCTGGCTTTTAGGGGACTCCTTTCTTTTTTTATTTTTTTTTGTTTGTTTGTTTGGGGTTTTTTGTTTTGTTGTGTTTTCTGGGAGTTTTGGAGGGGTTTTGAGTGCATGTTAACCATACATACATATAATCAGAAATAAAATTTGAAAAAAATAAAAGAAAAAGTGACCTAATGAATCATACATCATACAAATACAGTGCAGTGTGCCTTGACACTGAGTGTTTAATAACCCATCCTTAGAGGCAGTGGAAAACTGCAGTAATTGAAGAAGGAAGAATATTTGACTCTTGAGTATGACTTTATGAACACTATATAGTTCATAGTACGCTAGGGATATTTTAAGTGCAGACCATTGGTGTACAGTAAGTTTACCTCTTTGACAAATGATTATTTTACCACATACTCAGATAGGAATCTTTTACTACTGCAGATGAATAAAGATAAAAAGCTGCAGGGCATTCTCATTCCCATTTTTTTATTTCCCTCTTTCTTAAATCTATTCTCCATACTGTCCTTCAGGCCAGGGGAAAAAAAGCTTCAGGACTAGTGTGAATCAATTCAGTTTGCTAAAATAAGCATGATCAGATTTTCTTTGGTATAACAAGGTGGTTGCTTTACAGACACCTTTCTTCTACTGATCTGCACTCTGAAGTTGAAGCACAGGCCACTCACTAGTAAATTACCTAAAGAGCTCACTAACCGTATCCTGAAACTCCTGCCTATGGGAGAGATTCTTAGTTCATTGAACCAACATGAATATTGAATAATTTTTGGCTACAAATGTCTATGTACAGCTCTATATGGCTAGCTAAATGCTAAAAATTAGAAATCTTCACCTCAGTAAGAAATGGAAATCTGAATGCATTAAAGAGGTCTTCTGCAGAAAAATGGGTCACTACTGCCTGAGCTTCGCACAATGCAGTTTCTTTTACAGCCAAGTGATTCACAAGGCTACATATACACAACAAAAAAAGTTCTCTACAGATTATATCATATGGAAATCATAGTACAGTCCATTAATTACCCTCTCTGATGAAAGGAAGGGTGAAATTTGTTATAGAATCAGACCACAAGATAGAAAGTCCCAGGCATCCACTATATAATTTGGTCCTGACATAGCATATTAAATTCTGAGAAAGGAAGACCATTTACTATAAAGTCAGCAAAATGCCACCGAATTAAAACCCTGCTGCCTGCATGCCACTAACCATATCTACAGTGAATAACTACTCCAATGATCACATCGGTATTATTGTTATACAAATTTTACAGTGGTTTGTGCTTTCACTTCAGCCCCACACAGGCATTTCTGTTGCTCCAGCAGACATTTTAAGCTTTGACATTTTGGTGAAATATTAAACCTCCTATTTACACCATCACGCCTTTTCTATCTGCAACCTGGTACACCAAAGGCACACCTGTTGAATTAACATGCCCTCCTGCTACCCCTTTCCGAATCTGTTTACCAACCAGGGGAGCAAACACACTAGGCCAGAATTTCCAGGAGCTGGCTGGTGGTGAGGCTGTGGCTTTGGGCTCAGCCCAGAGCTAACAGCACTGCCTGACCTGGTGTGCCACCAGTGGCCTGGAACACAGTGTGACTCACAGGTTTTGGAAGAGAGCAATTTCTAAAGCTCAGCACTGAGCACATGCCTTCAGCCAGTAAACAGAGGGACAAAATCAAAGTCCTGTCTTTTCCTTGCTTCCAGACAGGAAAGAAAGGTGAAGTTGAGTTGTCCCTAAATGCATGGCAGAGCAGCATCAAATTCCATATTTTTTACTGATTTCAGTGAGAAATTCGATATCTTTTTGGTTATAGCCCCTGGTGTTTAAGTCCTAGTGCTCAAAGATGGGATAACGAGAGATGAAGACCTGCCCTGTCTCCTTTCACAGTCCAAATCAAGGTGTAGCCCAGTGTCAGAAACGGGAACACTATGTGGTTTATTGTGTGCAATTAATTCATTTCTGCAGTGACGTCTAGTGGAAGGGATTTAATGATTTTTGCCATGTTTATAAACTGCCTGAAAGCGTGCTGGGTGCTTTGGTCACCCCTTGAGCTTTTGGACTCACAGCCTTTGCTGTCCTAAGGCTGCATTTTCTCCCTCACAGCTGGCTGCACAGTGTGGAGCAGCTCAAACAGACTGCATTCAGCTGGGTATTTACTTCATTTACTTTTTCATACAACCTCCGATTTAAGTAAAATTGTGAATAAATTAGAAAGCTACCACATGGCTTTCCCACCAGGACAGCACACATTCTGCTGCTATTTCAAATCCAGTGATCTGTTTCTATGCTAAGGTTCACAGTGAGGCATCAGTATCTGACAACCGGTCAGCTCAAAGTTCAAAGATCAAAATGAGACCGTGTGTGGGTCGGTTTTGAGAACAAATGCAGTACAGTAATGGGGACAGTATATCCTAAGACAACAAAGAGAATATTTGTTTTCAGCATGCTATTTGCTGAGCAAGGTTTTATCCAAATCCATTAAAGAGCACAGCTAACAGCACTGCTGCTATGAACACCCTTATGCGATTCTACTTCATTACACGTTAGCCCTAAGAGGCCTCAGTAGACTAAACAAGTACAGCTATACCGGGGGATGAAAGGATCAGAGATCAATTTATAGGAAAAACAAACTCTCCCCGTGCCTCCTTCTTCTCAGCAGCCGGTGATTAGGCACTGTGAAAGGCACTTCAGCAGCAATGCCAGCCAGCATCAGCATCCTGCTCTACACCCCCCTCAGTGCAATCCATGCATCGGAATCGCAGCAACTGGAATCCAACATTTCCCAGCAGCAGATAAGGCTCCCCTTGTTTACAACTAGTAGACTGGGGGTAGAAAGATGCTTCGTAACAGTATTATTTGTTCTGTATCACAAAAATTTGCATGATTTGCATGAACAAAACCCTCCTTAGCTCAAGCATCTACCCTGATAGCCTCCACATTATACACCTTTCTTTCACTTTAGTAGGAAGAAAAGTCCGTAAGTTCGAAGTAATAGAGAAGCAGGATGTCTCAGAACAGACCTTTTTGTTCCTGTACAAAAGCACACACCTTAAACTTTTGTCATGTGTTAGGAGAGTTTCCTGCTTTTTAAAGTATTCAGTTTCTCAATGTGTTTTTTCAACAGACAGTGTTTCTTTGTAGAGGTATTCCTTGTTGTCTATCTAAAAAAGTTGATCTTTTCTGCTTCTACTAGATAATTTTTTTAAATTAAAGCATCAACCTTGGCAAAAAAAGAAAAGGAAAGAGTCAGAAAACAGACGCCAAATGCTACTGAGCATCTAACTGCAGCACTCTCTGCCAATAATATAGGTATATTTTCCTTAACAGTTCTAGGAGAAAGTTATTTTTGAAATATCTTTTAAAGCACACACAACCTGCAGTGAAAGCCTTCTGAATTTATCACCCTAAATTTTTTTTACAGAGCTGTGTCTAACCAAAATTCTTAAAAACAGCTGAGTAACAAGCTATCGAGGTTGTTCATGTTAACAACATACATAAAAATTCTTGACTGGATACTTGCAAGAGATGTATTCAATTTAGTAGCTTATGTTCAGCACGGAAAAGGTAAAGCCTATGTTACGGACCAGAATGTTGCTTGTGTCCTCTCCCCTCATCTGCTACCTTGAAAAGAATACCCTACGAAAGTGTAAGGAAGGCATTTGTTATGCTCAGAATAAATTAGTTTTTCCCTTGGTAATAATCAAGGCTGGTCAGAAGAATACGTCCTATCGTCCTTTGATTTCTGGAACTTGCCCAAGAAAATAACCCCATATATTGTCTTCAAATGCATTACACAAAATTCAGGAAAGTCTTATAAAAACCAGTTGAAGATGTTCTCATGAGGCTTAAAATCTTAGTGCAAGTCCTATCCATTCAAAATCTTGTGACAGAGTTGTCATTGCTTCATACTGGAAACTGAAGTGAGCTTTGGGCCATCTCCCTTAGTCAGTGAATGTGGACAGATTCACAATAGCTGAGAGGCTGAAAAATCAGTGTTACTGGTGTATTCCATAAGCACCACACATAGTGGTGATTGACCTACTTCAGTGCTTCTGTGAATATGAATGAAGCATTCTCAAATCCTTAAAATGCTGCCAAACATATCTGTGACAGGGTATATCCCTTTCATTCTGTGCCAGGATAGCAACCTTGATCCACAGGACTTAAAAAATAACCTCCAAGACTTTTATGTGCATCCCTACGAGTCAATTTAATCTCATCTCAACCATTGTGTTTTTATCAATATTAATATTAATAATTTTTATTTAAAAATATTTACACAACAGTAATTATTTAGGGCTACAAGAAATGGGGGAATATTAGACAGGTTTTAGTGTTTACTGCTAAGTAAATATCCTTTTATAAATGAGTGTTAATACTCTAAAACATGGCTACTCTCAAACATGCTATGAAAACATGTTAAAATCAGCAGCTCTTCTTCCACCTCTGTCTCGGAGCTGCCCTTTGAAACCATTCCTCATGGGAAGCTATTATGCTGCAGAAACCTTCCTGAAAGCTGCTCCCACACAAGAGCAAAAGCTAAATACATTGTGTAACACAACGGTGCAATTACATGAAAAGCAAATAGAGACTTCGGCACTCTCCCGCGTGCTGCAGCCCCTGTGTGCTCTGTTCTGTGACGTGGGCTGGCACGTCTTGACCCCTTCCTGTTTTCAAGAGAAATACAGTTGCTGAACCAACAAACAACTCTATGTGGAACAGCCCTGAGGGCAGGGTTCACCACAGCCATAGCCAACACGTCAGTCATGTGGGCTACCCAGAGAACAGTGCTTTGCCTCTGTCTTTGAACATCCAACTTGATCCCAGAAGCAAAGTTATCTTTATGAAACCACTGTCTTTGCCAGTTTTGTTGGAAAACCTTAGCGTGTAGCTTGTCAGACAGTGGGAAAAGGGTCTTGATGTGGGGGGTGTTTTTCCCATCAGAATTCCTGCACTAAAATACATTAAAATATTTTTCTAATCAATGACTTCTACCAAGATTCAGTTTGGTTTGTTGTCTGCTGAAACACAAAAAGCAGAAATATATATTTTTAGTCAAAAAAGGAACTAATTGGCTGCTTTAATGCAAAATCAAACACCTTTTATAATTGCTTTATGTACACATAAAAGTTCCCTGCTAGCTGTGCCAGTGAAGCTTGTATTTTATCTGCATCATCTGCTTCTTTTGAGATCAGAGGATTTCTGGCTCAAACCACATACCCTCTTTCTCAGTATCTCTCTGTACGTATATTACTATTTCCTCTTTCATATAATCTAACAATCTTCTGAAGATGTTATAATTGTACCTTAAGCATCTACATTATCTGAATGGAAAAACCCTGTAAAAATGGGGGAGGGTGGAAACATTATATTTCAAAATCATGTTCCACAAAATTAATTTATCAGTTAATTTATGTCTCTGATGGTTTCTTCTTTCTCGCCTTCACATACGGGCATCTTGGTCCATTTATCCCTTCTGAAATAACACAGTGGGTTTCCATTATTGTAGCTTGCAAACACTTTAGATTCTTTATTTATACTTGAACACCATTAGGAGGAAAGAAAGCCTCACTCTGTCTGATGCATTACGATGACTAACATCTGGAACGTGAATGCTGCATGTTTTGCAAGTCTCATTTGGTATAATACTAATTGTAAATGTGCTAGATGTGCACCTTTATATTTCCTGTCATGGAAACACCAGCTTATCCTTGCTACAACTGAAGAACTAGGCATCATTTGACCCAAACATCTGTGAAGAGCTGGTCACATAATAGATTCACAACAGTCATTCAGTATAGTGGTACTACTAATCAACTGTTTTCCAACTAGTCATTTTCTATTTATCATAAGGAAAACAACTTATGCTCTATCTCCTAGTTTCCAGGCTACCATAAGAGGTTAAAATCACAGGGTGGCAGTGATCACAAGATGACAGCCATTAAACTGATGTATGGAGTGGCCTGAGATGACTGGTGGTGATACTAGCAAATGGTACTAGGAGGAAAAGAAGTGCAGTGCACAGCATTAAGTTTTATTAGCTTTACAAGTCCTAGGATCTATGTCACATGGAAGAAGGAGCGAGCAAGCCAGGTGGAGTACCAAGGCATTGTCCAAGCCTGCAGGGAAGCAATTAGGAAGGCCAAAGCTCAGCTGAAGTTGAAAGTAGCAAGTGATCTGAAAGACAAGAAGGAAAGGTTCTGCAGCACATTATCAGAAAAAGTAAAGCAAAGCTTTACAGGAGCATGCTGTGGGGCTGAGGCCCTAGTGACAGCAAAAAAAATATGAGATACTCAGTGCTTTCTCTGCCTCAGCTTTTACTAATAAATGTGCACATACACAGCTTCTTAAGCCTTGTGAAAGACCTCAGGAGGGAGGCATGACATGAAATAGAGAAAGGTAGTGACCATTTTAAAAAATGGAACATTGATGGGATGGGATACTGTGGGCGTCAGTGGTGCTGTGGGAACTGGCCAATGTCATTGCAAGGTTACTCTCTACCATCTTCAGAAGGTTGTGGCACTCAGAGGAAGTTCCTCATATCTGGAATTAGGCCAACACTACGCATCTATTTCACAAGGGCAAGGAGGAGAAAGCAGTGGGAGCAAAGTCTCCTGGAAGCTATATCCAAACACACAGAGGACAACAAAGTGAGTAGGAACAGCCAGCATGGGTTTACCAGGGGCAGCTTGTGCCTGACCAGCCCCAGAAGGACTAAATGCCCAGTATGCAGTATCGTGCAGATATGGTCATACTGCTGTGTACTGAGGGCTGAAGCAGTTGACACCATTTCAGGTAAATGGACAGTGCTCCAGGGTACAGAGTCTATAAAACAGTGAGTGCCTTAGACTTCCTTGACTTGTAGTCCACTGGAACTGTGAAGGACAGTGATTCTGATCTGTATCTGTGGCTACTTGTCTGGCAAACCCTATAAAACATGGTTTAGAAAATTGTTCAAAATGGGGCTGGTACTTGGTTGTGCTTGGTTTAACTTCTTTTTTTTTATTTTGAATCAATAGAAGTTGTAAATCAGTTCTGCATCTTTGGTAAATTTATTCCAGTTTTTGTAAGGTGCTATGTCCAGGCAAAGCAGCAACATTAAGCAGCAACATTAACATCCCTCTATATTCAATATGGTTTCCATTTGTGATCCCCATACATTTTCATATGTGTGTAATAGGCTTCATATCCACACCTGGATTAATTGTTCTGCAATGAAGTTGAAGAGACTAACCCCAGCCTTGACATCTGCTGGTGGTATCCAAAAAAAAAAAAAAAAGAAAAAAAGAGGGAATTTTATGCTTTTAAGCAAAATAAAAGGGAAAGGCTGAACTGCCTGTTCCTTCCCCTGCAGAGACTTCCTTTGTAGGTCTTTTCAGCCCAGTGTCTCCAGATGGTTCATACACCTTAGCAGGTACTCACAGGTCCTCATTCATACCCTATTGGTGTACCTGTGCCCCTCCAGTCCTGGTCTTATGATTAAATGCTCTGGGAAGGTGTACAGCTGGAAAGCTGCTGGAAAGCCTGGAAACACATGGCTGTTTTCCACTTGCCTTTGGAAATTTTTTCTTTATTTAGCAAAAGTTAATTACTTTGGCATTTTCAGATTTTATTCAATGTTTTGCAACTCTTTTCTTATCAACAGTCACTTTCCAAATCTGTTATTACAAATTTGTAGACACTGGTTAATGTAAAATGCAGTTAGAATAATCTTCAGACAGATCTTAAACAATTCCCAACTTATGAAATGGATTAACTCTATTACACATTATGAAATCTAACCCCTTTCTGGCTCTCCAAATGATGAAACAAGACTGTTATATTTAGTATATTCATATGACTGTGCCCAAAATATTTCTGTAGAAATTAGAGAACGATTTGCAATAATATCAATACTGTAAATGCAATGATACATTATAATCTTCCGTTTCTAGATCTTCTTCCCTGCCCAGCATGCCACAGCAAATTGCAATCGATACAAAGCTAAACTTAGCACTGTTATGTCTGCCAAGTGATGGCCAGATGCAGGGGCAGACCTATCTAATTTAGGGACTCTCCATTCTAGAGATACAACTCCGTGTGTGTTCATCCTTTGCGTTCCTGCAGGAGCAGCTCAAAACAGAGCTGTCAGCTGACTCAGCCCTGCTCTTCCTTGACGCCAAGGAGAGTTTTGTCACTGATTTCAAAGGGGACATACTTGAAGCTTGAAATATGAGTGGGGAAAAAAATTCAAAGCTGAATTTTCTGAGAAACAGCAAAGAAAATTCTATTTTTAAAACACAAAGTCATTACGTATGTAACAACAAATTCCTAAGGGATTGAAAAATAGGAGGGATTGGGCCTTTTCTGAAGAAATTCCTGTACCAGAATCCAGTATGACTAGTTTTTCTAGTGTCAAGATCTCAGAGATGTATTTTTCAGGGTGACTTAGAAAAACTGCCAGTTCATGACCCAAACGAATAAAACCCACAGAAATTTGCTGTTTCCTAATAGCTATGCCCTGGGGGCCTTGTCTGTACACTTAACTAGTGCAAATCAGTATAAGTTTTGAAGCCAATAATGTCTATAGTGATTTATACTAACAAAAGATTAGGGTTATGATCAGTAGTACCTAAAAGGAATTAATTTTAAAAATGCCAAAAAAAGATTTGATATTTTGAGTGACTGAAGAGGCTTTTCCATTCTTATGTAAGAAACTTTAGAATAGGGAGAGAGTAACTGAAACCTCCATTGTCATATCCCTTACATGAGATTACAGTGTCTTCGCCCATCAGAGGTGTCACTGCTACTCCACCAAAGAAATTCAGGATTCATTCACCTTCAAAAACAAGTCTTATCCAGCAGGATGCTTATACTACACAAAATGATAGTGTCTTTTACTAATTGAGTCACTATAGAGAAGAAACCAATAAAATTACTATAAAAAGGGATCTTTTGTATACTGAGCAGAGCTAGCAAAGGTAAGAGACATGACAGCAGCATTCATAAATGTCTAAAGGCACTGAAGACCTTTATCAGTGAAATCAGTTAACAAATGACATAGTACATAACTCCTGAAGACATAAAGCATGCAGTTCCTTCTCTAAGTCAGGCTCATAAAACATGGAACTGCTGAGTGATATTTCTCCACTGGTTAAAGGACAACAGCATGGACCTCTGCTATCCTTAGAAGCGAAATAAGAATACATGTGTGTGTAGAAAAGGAACAAATCAGGTCTCCTGTGTGGTGAACCATGCCCTAAGGCTATTGACACTACTAGAGGACTACTGAGCACCTGAGCTTCTGCAGGAAGCACAGAGAGAGGAAAGCTCTTTTTTTTTTTTTTTTTTTTTTTTTTTTTTTTTTTTTTTTTTTTTTTTTTTTTTTTTTTAATTCTGTAGAAAAAAAAGGATTTGGGACTTATCTTTCTCAGGTCCATTTATATGCAATGAGAGGAAAGAATGAGGACAAAGTGCCTAAATTCATTTAGCAGTACTTTGAACCATTTTTTACAATTAGAAGTAATTTTACAAAGTTTTATGCAATAGCAGCAAACCTCTAGAGTAGGATCATGATTTCTTTGTTGGAAAGGGTTGGTTGCCTCCCCATTAACATATTCAGCACCTTGCAATGTTTGGGTCCAGTGTTAACATGAATTGTGAATGAAAATATTGACCTAGCTCCAAAACATTTCCAGTTGCATTGGAGAAGGATGTCTTATAGCCGCCAGAAGAAATCCTGTGAGAGCCAGGAAGCAGTTTTGATAAATTAGCAAAGTCAGTTTTTAGCTTTTCTGTTTTAACTTGAAAAAGGTTTGCTGCCATATGCATTTGTACTTTGGCAATGCTTACTGACAGAACAGAGGCTGTCTTGGCATATAAGTTGTCAGAGCAAAATAGATTTGGCTGTCATTTCCATAATAAGTATAATTCATATTGCAGTGTCCATAAAACATATGGAAAGGGGGGATGTAAATATGAAATGAATTTGCCTTAAAAGAGCTTTTAGAGGACTCACAATTAAACAGGTACAGGGCCAGATGAAGTTATAGTACGAAAAACTCCTCCTCCCACCATAATTATATTTTTTCATGTTCAATTAATGAATGGGTTAACTAAGTATGCTACTTCATATATGTAGGGCCCAGTTTACCCATTCTTGCAAAGCTCATACCCATGTAATGCAATTAACCTAAGAAATTCATATCAAAGACAAAGCTATAAAAAATGAATAGCAGAGGCTTCTGTGCAGATAAGACATGACTTTTATTTATTCCTTGTGTGAGCATGCAGTATTTTGCTAGTGGTTTCAGCCAGTCTGTCCAGTAGCTATTGTTAGGAAAACATCAAAGCCAACCTTATACAGTCTGCTTCTGACTAGAGGTGGGAAGCTTATCCTTCATACTATGCAGCTCAAGTTTGTTTGGCTTCCACATAAAATTGAAGAATAAAGTGACCAATGTATGAAAGAGTCCTTACCTGCCTACAAAGTACCATGTAGACAAACTTTTGATATAAGAAAGTATATGGTCCCTTTGTATATTTTATAGGGAGTTACACATCTAAATCCCTTTTATATTTCCATCAGCAACTGGTGTTAATTGTTATACTGATACAAATAATTGCACTGATACACAGAGCCTAAGACCATAATCCCACAGCTGGCAGCAGCATGGAGCCAGGCTCGTACAAGTTTTCAGTGACGCAGAACTTACTGCAAAATGTTTTTGCATGTAGTTGAGAACCATGTCTTTCTGCCACTATAAACAAAATAGGGTACAAATGAGAATCAGGCCCATACATATAGATACAAATTTACAATTTCTTCATTGTCTTTTACTGTTTCTGTTCTTTAATCTAACTGGTTTTGCAATGTACAAGGATTTATAATACAAAGAAATGGGGACAGATGACATTCCATACACTGATGTCTGGCATACTAAGATTATGTATTTCAATAAAATGGAACAGCTGGTTTTCAAAAGGCACGGGTAGATAAATAAAATGTGATCCCTAATGTTAGAAATGTTATTCAGCTTTTACACGAGAAATCAAACAAGTTGGATTTGTGCTATAACTGTGCTATAAATTCTTTCATTTTTAAGTTTATACATAGACCATGATAAGTACAACGGACAGTTGAAGGGAAGAAAATAAATCACATTTCAAAAGTGTGTGAATTAGAAAACTTGGGTCCACCTTCAGAAGTGAATGAATCTCTTGAACACACATGACCTACCTGCTGTGCAAGCTAATTATGGCTTTAAGGGTCTTCATGATAGTGTCTCCATTGCTAAAGATACAGAGGAGTACTTGAAAGAATTTTTAAAATGCCTTTGTATGAAAATCCCTTAACATTGTCAACATTTAAATCCCTTTAAAGATCAGATTCATGCTGCCCAAGTCACTTCGGAAGTAGCAACCAACTCCCAAATTATGTAGGGTTTTTTTTTATAACAGGTTTTGTAACCCTTAGTTTTCAGATGTTACTTCTAAGTTCCCTGTAAAACATAAAGGAATAAATGTTACACCAGCCTGCTCAGTTCCATCAAGCTGTCCAAGCCATAGTTCAGGTCAAGGAAAAAGTAGAAGTTAAGGTCTAGCTGCCTGAGTACTTTGGCATATGATCTCCACTCAATCCTCAGATATAGGCCCTTTCTTTGGATTAAGGATCTAATTCCTCTCTGCACACTCAGAGCAACCATTTCACAATTCCACTACTAGTGCATAGAGGAAACCTCACTGTTCCCTCACTTTCTTTCTCTCTCTCAGTTAGCACACTGCAGCTGAATAAAAGAATAATTAGAACAGTTACAAATAAAAATTAAGAATGTCAAGGTAGTCTAACCGGATAGAGATGAATATCCTGAAAAGTTTTTCAAGAGAGCATCATATTACAAAAAGCAACTTTGTGAAACTCAAATTTTCATTCTAATGTGGAACATAAATGCTGTTCAAATTGTTGATATTTCTATGCAGCAGAAACTCCAAGTTTTGATCAGGCTATTAAGACCTCACTTCTAAGGTCTGTCCTCTAAAAGAACTCTTATATTTTGCAAAAGTATCACGTAGAAAGTGAATAAGAACCACTCATTGATTATAAAAAGCCACATTCGTCCTGCAACATCTTGATGGTGTTTGAAGGCTTCCATGCAAGCTCTGAAACAATCTAATCCTCGTTAATATGTAAAAACTTTTCTTTCCAGAGATAAATTATTTTAGGTCAGAAAAAATATTAAAATTCTACCAAATAGGAAAAATAGGTATCTAAACATGGATATCTAAAAATACTTGAAATCTGAAATATTTCTTAAAAACAGAAGTAAAGAACTACAAGTATTGAGGAAAATGCTTTGCAGCATGTTAGAGCAGATCGGCTTTCACTTTGCATAAATACACAACACATAAGTTTTATATTTGATTTTACAACATTCAGCAAAGGGACTACTCATAATTTTGATGTTCTATAGAATAACAATGGCAAGAAGAAATAATAAAAACTATCTGAAGGTTGCTGCAAGTGGATATTCACTTCTTAAATGCCACAAATATTAGAAACAGAAGTGCTTGCAGAACTTTCACACAGCCCTGAATCAAGAGCCACTGCAATGACAATTGATGCTCTGCTTACTCTTCTGCTTTTGTTTATCTACATGGTAAAGCAGTGTTAACCACCATCCTCGGAGTGCACACTCCTTACTGAGTGGAAAAGGAGTATTAATTTGTGCTAGTGATACTACCAGTAGGAAGTTTGAAATTCACTGCTGTCAAAATTTCAGCTTCATAAAAAAATTTAATTCTTGTGCCTGTGTGTGAAATTAGCATATATGTCCAATTTTAGTAATTTAAAAACCTTAGTTTACTTTGATGAATGCAAAATAAATCAATAAGATTTGCACAATGATGGGTGCAAGAAAAAGCAGTCTTCATAGTCAATATATCTGACAAAACATGATCTCCTCTACAAATATCATTATTCTACATCTAATGACTCTCAGTCCTAGGACTTGTTCAAAACCTGCAAAAGCCAGTTATCTGCAATGACTTCTCCAGTTCCCAGTGACCAGCAAGGGACTAAGGTGCAAAGTCAGCTCTTCGTCAACTTGCTGTACCTCAGATACTTCAAAGTGTTTGGCAGATATCTGTCAGCTCCTCTGCCAAAATTCCCTGCTTCCAACACCAGGCCATTTTGCTCTTTCCTTCCCCTCCTTTTTAGTGCAAGAAGGAGGAACAAACCCAGAAGAGATGAGTTATCTGCAGACCAGCTCCTGTTAGACCTCTGCATTGCAAATTAATTGTTTTGGTGCAGCCATGCACTGTTAAATAGAACAGGACAGCAGCCTGAGGTCAATCTTCAAATTGAGGTCAATTGCACTACTGTGGGGAAACCTGAGGTCAGACTCAAAAGTGACTTTAAAATATCCATACTGGCTTACTCATGGTACAAGAAAAATTCTTTTTTTGCCTCCCAGACATTCAGTTTCTTTTACTTGAAAGAAAATCAGATCTTTGATATTTCTTGGAATCAGTAATATTGTTTCACTGTCATGACCAACATTAATGCTGAGAAAATAACTTAGATTAGACACAAGTCAATTACAGAAGAGTAAGTTTTAATATTGTCAGTCACAGCAGCCTTCTGGGGTTTTTCCTTAGTAAATTAAAAGGCTTTTCTTTTCATCTAGAACCATCTTATCACTCATTTCACTATCAGAAAAACACTCTGAAGATAATAGTGAGAGATTCTTTTAAAGGAAAATATGTCTAGTTTAATTTCATCTCCATTTTAAGATGGAGGATTGTTCTATATTATTAGTTATTTGGGTTCATGTTTTTCCATGCATAAACAAGTGATAATAGCAGAATTTATATAAGGTGAATTTCCTGAGAACTGTGATTTCACTTACTGTGCTCAACTAAGACTGTCCCAAAATAAAGACTGTTCTTTACAGCTGTGCCTCTTACATAGCTTGTATTTTGTATGATGTTTGCTTGTAAACTGACAATTCACTCCTGTCCTAACCCTTTATTCCCAGGCTCCACACTTTCTTCAGGATTTGGCAACGTTCATCATTTTGATTATGTCACCCATTTGCTCAGCAAGTAATTTACTATCTTCCCTTAAGAATCAGGATACTATTTCAGGGGTAACTTCTAACATTTAAGGCACTTAAGGTGCCAGGTCCAATTTACTTACTGCTAATGATTGATGTCTACTTTCTCTCTTGACTTAAAACTCAAGTCTGGATTCCTCTGTGTCTGTTCCCACTGTGCCTTTTGTGCAGTGTGGATGTGAGTATTTCTCAAATGCAGTAGTACCCCTAAACAGATCCCCAACTTTCACTGAATTTCATTCAAATGGAGAAATTCAAAATGCTTTCATCAGCCTTATCATCTCTGAATGTGTGGTTTTCATTTCTCAGCTTCAGTTCATTTTCAAAATATAACGAGGCATTGATTTTACTAGCCTGTTTTGTAACAGTCCCGAGATGCTGTAATCAGATGTTCTTCTATCTTATAATCAGAAGAGAGGATATGACCTAATTCAGCTTCTTTGCATTATGCATTATAATACCTGACCTCTTGCCTTCTTCACAGCAAGATAAGGCACCAGAGCAGTGGTGCAGTTGTGGAGCAGGGTCCTGCCAGCCTGCTTCCCTGCTTCCAGCCAAGAGTGCATAGGGTGAGGAAACCCCAGGCAGGGTAAGCGCAGGGTGAGCACATCCTGCCCCTCCCACAGCACTCACTCACCTCTGTGACTCTCAGCAAGGGTCAACCCTACACCCCATGTAGCTTTTCTCTCACCCACAGCACAAATCTCTTCCAAGTGCTTCCCCAATCTTCTCTTGAGGCTTCTGAGGCACACAGCATTGTACAGTGAGGAGCTTTACAGGTCTGTTACTTACAAGTGACAACATGTAACCCCTTGATTCCTGTACAGGAAGAGACACTGAGCACTCAATTCCCAGTCATACCTTTCCTACAGCATTCAAGAACTTCAAAGATGCCTCTTCCCCCACATGCAGCTCCTCTCTTTTCCAGTAGGAAGATCACTCTCTTTCACCTTTCCTGATACAGACACTGGCACAGAATACTTGTCACTCATAATTCCCTTCTTCAGCTTTTTCTCTGTCTTACTGTACACTTCTGGAACAAGAGGACAAGAATGGTACAAAGTACTGAGGGTGCAGCTGGACCATAGCTACAGAACTATAGTGTTGTTTCCTGTGCTTTTCATTCCTTTTCTAATTTCACTTTAAAATCCATTCTTTTTCTCTGACAATTGCTGACCAGTGAGCTGACGTTTTTCTGGAGTTCTCTGTGACAAGACCCAAGTTCTCACTCTTGAGTAGTAATAGGCATGTCAGAGGACATTATTTAGTAAGCAAATTTAGGATTATTATTTCCCATCTGCACCACTTTATCTATATAGAATTTTAACTTCCATCTTGCTTTCTATTCTCATAAGGCAATTTTTTAGAGTCAGCCTGGAGCCTGACTCCCCCAGCTCAGCTATTTTTGTCACCTCACTGCTGTGCTTTCCAGGTCACCTACAGAATGTTGTATAGTACAGTTCTTAGAAGAGCCCTCTTTTCATTCTTGAAAACCAAATATTTAGTTCTGCCTTCTGTTTATGTTTCTGTATCCAACCAAGCTAGGATCTTGTCTCTTACGCCATGGCAACTTCATTATTTAAAATCCTGTGGTGAGGGACTTTGTCAAGAATCACCTGGAAATTCAGGGTCATCCTTAATGATTTGCTCATTGTCCCCTCAAGAACCTTCCATTGCACTTAAAGGCCAGAACTAGCCTTTATAAAAACTATGTTTTATCTTTCCAGTAAGTCACATTTATCCAGATTTACACTAATGCCATCTATTATCATGTCTTCTGTTAACTTACCAAGTGCAGGTATCAGGCTCACAGGATTGGAGATCTTCCCTAGAAACCTCTTTAAAATTTTGTGCCATGTTATTCTGGTTAGGCCCAAGGGGTGTCAATGTTGGAAGTGACCCACACTGCAGGAAGTAATACAACTTCCTTCCTGGGAGAGAGAACCAATAACTAGCCAGTTTTGAGTATTGATATGTATGCCAACCAATTAAAAGTTGATCCACCTTTGAGGAAAAAAAGACCCTTATGAGCAGAAGACCCTTTGGCGTCCTCCTCTTTCCTTCCTGTTTTTCAGAGAGAAGCAGGTGCCTGCTTTCTCTCTCTGGTAAGATTGGGCCTTTGCCCCCCTACCCCGGGACAGAGGGAAGGGGGGTTGGAGTTGTAGCTGAACCCTTTGGGGTTAAGACACAGCTGGGTCATAAATTCCAGCTATGGCCATGCAGGACCGAGCCCTTGCTTTCCCTCTGGAATGCTGCACTCGCACTCGCTCTCGCACTTGGACAGCGGAGGCAGAGACCGTGTGACCATTGCAAGGCCCGAGAGAGAGATTAACCCTCTCCATGCCTGGATGGAACTTCCAGACACCCATCCTTCCCTGCACAGAGAGAGGAAAGAGTGAGGACGTCTACAGAAGTACAGCATAGAGACTCTAAGTCAGTGAAGGAAACAGAGCTGACACCTAGAGGGAGAAGCGTGAGAAGTGCTTCAATAGTGTAGCTAAAAATTCTTTGTGAAACCATGGTTGGGACTAAGCTAAAATATTCCCTGTAATACATGAGAAAGTAGTTCAAAAGGGAGATGTGTAACTGCAGCCAGTGAGCCAAGGCATCTGTGTAGAGATAAGTAGATGCTGAAGTAATTGCAGTCTGATGAGAAGCTTGAGCAGAGACAGAGAAGATGCTGTAACCCAGAACCCTCGCCCCAGGGACAGTAGAGAACTCGTGTTGCCAGGAGAACTTGTGTTGCCAATAACAGAAGAAGGGGATTTTCTTTGCTGCTGTAATAGAACTGCTCATCCTTAAAAGGGTACCCCATGGACTGTTATCACCCATCGTAGTAGCTGTGGGAAGACTACTGGTGTGGGAGGAATCTTCCACAACAAGCAGATTTTCCTTCCGGGCGGCTGTTGGTTGTGAGGCTGAAAACCATAAAAACTGTATTTTCTTACAGAGATCCATGGTATAAACAAGAGAAACTTCTCTCCCTAAATGAACTGAGAAAAGACTATTTTAGAGGTGGTAAACTGACTGAAGGTTCAAAGTGTTGTGCTTTTGTGTTGTCCGTGGGAAAGAAATGGAGAAGTAGAGGGAGGAGAGGTGTTCTGAAGGTTTTGTTCTGGTTTTCCTTGGTTTTTTCCCTTTATTTTTAGGTTTATTAATGAACTTTCTTTATAGTCTTCAAAGTTTGAGCCTGCTTTGCCTACTCCTAATCCTTATCTCACAGCAGAATTAAGTAAATTTTGGTAAGTGTCCTGGTGTTTAGCCAGAAACTCGAATAAGCAAACTCAAACCACTACACGTTTACCACTCTCCCCTCCTCAGAAATGAGTGAAACCTTAAGGGAAAGGTTACACACAACCATCAATAATTCAACTATTTCATCCTTTAATTCTCTTAAGACTCTTGGGTGAATATCATACAGTCTCAGTGATTTCTTAGTGTTTATCTCTTCATTGAATTACTTCTTCCACAGTTTCTTCTGTTTCAGGCAATCTCTTGCTGAGTTGTCTCAAAGGATTTGGGACTCCCCTCAGTATTCTTACAGTGAGCATCTGAGCAAAACACTTATTTACCATCTCTGCCACAGCCTTGTCCTTGCTGAGCCCTCCTCAAATAACCCCATCACCAGCTGACCTGCAGAGCTGTCAGTGTTTCCTTCTGCTCTGCTGGGAGAAGGATTCAGACCTGCCTTGATGTAGAGTGAAGTGTATTACCTAGAGGACCTATGCATATTTGCTATAAAAAGTGGTTACTTGGGCAAGGATTTCAGGGACAGAAAGGTGGTCTCAAATTAAGACAATGGAACAATAGTCTAGAAAGCTGGATTTATGTCACTGTCATGTGAACTGGGCAAGTGATTTATTTAAGTCTTCTGTTTGTGTTATGTGTTCACTCCTGATTTCTCGAGTGACTGATTCAGTAACTCTGGTATACAAGCAGTGCGGTGCAATTTAGAATATATAAAGTAGCACACCAAAAACTCAGAACTCATAACCTCAAATCTTAGAGGACTGGAGGGATTATTTTCAACTCTCTGTATCTCAGTTCAGCACTTTCAAAATGGAATAATGCTACTTCTCACCTCAGAGGGGTTTTGTGCCTATAAATTCATTAAAGTTTGTAAAATGTGCAGGTACTATAGCAACAGGCACCATAGAAAAACCTGGAAGGGACATAGTAATTATCTTTATAGCAAGGTTTGGATACTGTGTAGTAAATAAGGCATGGGGGACATATTGAGCAATGGGAAGAGAACTAAAATTGAATATTTGCTTTTCAGTTAAGCTCCTTCTGTCCTATGCACAGACTGAAGCACAAATAGTTTAGACCAAAATTCAAATGTGACTGTGTAATTAGACAATGTCATAATGCTCACACCCACTGGGACTCATTTAAAGCCATACAAGGCAATTCTTAGGGTTTGGCAGAGATTCCAGCCATTAAAAATAGGGTTTTACATTAGATAAAAGGTCAGGAAACTGTAATGAAAGGCAGTCCAATTCTCTTCTGCTACTCCACTGAATTGCAATTTGGAGGGGTAATAAATATTGCATACAATTTTCAAAAGTACTTTAGAGATTTGAGAGCCTAAACTCTACGAGTGTCATCATAAACCTAAGCTGCTATTACTCCAGCTAGAGGAAACTCTGCTCGTTCCAGAAATGGATGCATTAGGATGATATGTCAGCATGGTACTCCATGCAGAGAGAAACACCATGAGAGGAAGCACACAATAAATTGTCCTTAGCCAATGTGTTTGGGCCAGTATCCTTGCATGCTGAGCAACTGAATGTGGATGAGTAAGATATTGACACAAATTTGATTAATACAATTGAATTTGACAGAATTCGGTGCTGGTTTACAGCCAGCTTTAGCTAACTTTACTCAAATTGATTCTCAGACTACTCCAACAGGTTTCCTGCTGATACTGGTGGGGTTGCTAACAGTGAATAACATTCAGTGTAAGGGGTTCACACTCTCTGCATTACAGAGAGAAAGGAATAGAGAGGAGGGAGCATACAGAGGAATTACAAGAATTACATTCTTTAATTGTTTTATTTAACTAAATTGAGCAAATTCTTTCTCAAAAACTGAGAAACTGTTAGAACAATAAATTGCATAAGAAAAGTAAAATTTCTTTATTTTAAAGTTTTATATTTATATGTATGATGCTGTGGTTGACAGTAAAGATTCCATCGATTACCACAAGGCCTAACTTCCACCCATAAACAACTTAATCTACCTTGAAATTATGAACTCAGCTGACCCTGCCAAAATTGCATTATGGAGTCCAAGGAAGAGAGGTACTTTGAGACTGTAGGATGCAGCAACTTTTGCTAGCAGTCTGAGCAGCAAACATAATTTGTATTTTTAAGAATATTTGCTATAAATTATAGTTTTTGTCAGGATTACCCTTATGATTTAGTTATTTTTGTTATTCTGTTGTTAATTTTTTAATGTTTAAGACTTTAAAAACCTACAGGAAGTAGAAAATAACTGATCTTCATAGTAAAAATCATTAGAGTTCTGGAATCCACCTTTTTTTTCTATAGGTCTGCATTTGTTCTACTAGCATGCACACATAGTTGATTTTTATGGCAGAATCTGGTTTGGGCATTCATTATTGACACACACACTATCATTTTAAGTGCAGTTAAGTACACCATCTGCCTTTTCTTTCTGCCTATGTCTGTGTAGCCATACACAGTGATCTGTTATTCCAGGAGTGTCTGGTGCCTGTTATAGCTGCACCAGTTGCACTACAATCAGCTGAGTAGGCATTTCCCTTATGAACCCTGATTTTCAATGTTTAACAACTAATTTGAAATTGCATAAAGCTCAAACATGGCATGCACATTTGCAAACCAGATGTGTTTCTGTTTATTCTTTTACTTTTAAATGCCAAAAATAGCCGGGTTTAAAGAGTCCATCCAAAGAATATAACATTTACAATCAGCAAAGCAGATCTGCTCTCAGTTTGGGGATGTGCTTGAAAGATGTTTGGAAGTGGGTCTTACTTAGCCTTTTGGTCATTATTTATACGTCTCTTCCCTTAGCTAACTGCTACCAGTACACAGCATGAACTGCAAGCCACGTTTAATGAAGGGGCTTGAGCACGTCTATGACAAACCACCGGCTCTTGGCATAGAGGGAAATTGTTCTGATTTACCCAGCAGCTAGACAGGCTAGATTCTATTAATCCCAGGGTGGAAGTTAAAACAGTCTTTATGTTTCTCTCTGAATCTAAGAAACCTAAGGAGAGAGATAGAGGAGCCCTCCAGAGACAAATTCTGTGAAAGAGTTCAAATTCATAAGAAGATGTAAAAGGAAAGATGGAGAAGAGGAGGGAATGAATTAAAAACATTTTCATTTAAACACAGTTTGCCAGTTTTTCTAACTATCTGAGCTTTATGTTGAGAAGATCCAATGCAGTAACATCTCTAAATTAGGGGCTCTAAACCTACCAAAGGTCTACTGAAGTATTATCAATAATATCCCGACTTCATCTGCAAGTTCCCAAGGCATTTATTTCCCAGGTACTCTTGTAAGTGCTTGTCCTGGGGCAATGAATGCTTATGCCATCAAATACTCCACTGCAATCCAAGGCACCGGCTACACCCCACCTCTCCTTAGGAAGTCCTATTTGCAAACCAGTCTGCTGGCTAAAGCATTCAGCACTCAGCCAGGTTTCTGTGTACAGCACCCGTGGGGAACACAGCCTACACCACCTTTTGGTAAGTGTGATACAGAGTTTTCAGCCAAACCCTGAAGTTCTGAAAGAATTTCAAGAGGCTTCTTTGCACATTCCCCACTAATTAGAGAGACGTGTGCTTGAACCATTTCGTACTGAGGAAGGTATTGAGCCTGGGTGTCTCGCTTCCTCAGCAAGTGCTCTGATCTCTAACAGGAATTGAGGAAACCGCCTCTCCCTGCCTGAACATTAAAAGAGAAGAGAGAGCTGGGTCAATTCTTTGAAGAAATAGTTACTGAACACTGCTGTCAGGAGAGGACTCCAGGTTTATGATGCCCACTGCAAGAAGGCACTTGCCCGTTACCTGGAGTGAAGCAGTGGGTACCAGAGCAGGGAAGGGATCACACTCTCAGGTGTCACCTCCTACCTGCTTCAGCTTGACATGTTCAAGAACTACAAGAAATCTACATCAGTATGAGGGGCAGTTAGGTTCTACTCAGAAGTCAGGCACTGTCATCTATAGATATTTTTATTGCTGAAAATAGTCAGATTTTCAATCTTGTGCTATTTTCCCCTTCACCCTCTGCTATTCCCTTGCTCCAGTGTGATGTTGCTGCATATTCAGTCAACAGCTGCAGACCCAATTGTTGGCCTGTTTCCCATAAAGACAGGCTCAATGCTGGGTGATTTGATGTGTGATTTGTGGGTCACTAGTGTTTACATTGGTAAGCAATAGTATAGGTCTCACATCTGAGGCAGTACCTTAATGTAAGGTGAAAAGTGTTCTAAGAACAATTTTCCTGAAAATGTATCTTCAACAGGGGGGAATATAAGCATGTGATTAATCTTAAACACATTAGTAGTTCTAATGAAGTCAGTAGGGCTGCTCATTGACATGAAATTAATACATAAAGTCTTCATAGGATGATAGTACATATATGAAGAAAATTGCTTTCTCATCTCATTTCACAGGCATCCAGGACTAGTTCTTGCTCTTGTGATGGCTTCTTCTCACATCAGCTGTTCAGTCAACCTCTTAGTTTCCAGCTGGTCTGCTTAGACCACACTATAATCTCTTGTGCTTTCCCTCCACGCATGCCCAAAGTGCCAAACGGGTCCTTTTTCATTTTTACATTGGTCACATATTTCTTCTAAAAGAAGATTTTTAATACTTCTAGTCATTGATATAAAAACTGATGAAGGAAAAGCAGCAACCTAGTTCGTGTTAACCGAGGTCAGAAGTAAGAAAGGGGCAGGTGAGTTCAAACTCCAGTGGGCCACTCTCTAGGCTCTTTGCTTTATGAGTGTTGATTCTTTTTGGTTTCTTTATGGACTAATCTTTATCAATATAATCATTATTGGCTCCTCAAGGATATAGTCATTACTCACATGAGACTCAACTACTGTATAATACAGTGTGTGGTGCTTGGGGAGCGTGGGAGAGGTACAGGAATGTCTCCTCATTGTGTTACTCAGCACTGAGTATATAAAGCAGAGGCTTAAGGAAAACAAAGAATGTGGAAATCAGGAGAAATGAAGAAAGAGTGGACAAAAGCAGCTGAGATGCAGGAAATCTGCAAAAAGGCACAGTATCACAAAAGATGGATGGAAAAATGACATAATATTGTTGCCCATCTTAAATCTTCTACCACCATGGTGATTGCTATAAAGCCCATCCTTGGAGCCTAACTGCATTGTTTAGTCTATAAGGAACATCGATGCCTATTACCATGAATTCTGCTCCTTCATGCTGGAATTCTGGCTGTTGCACAACTAAGCTTTGCACTTTGTCAAGGAGCCAAAGACTTTCCTAATACAGAGAAAAAACTGTGCTACAAATCATACAAACATTGAAAAATTATCAGCATTGTTAGAAATCTTAGGACACTTCCTGCAATGAAAAATAAAATCTATATTTATATCCCAATCATGTAAGTGAGCAGTTTCTGCCATTTTTGACTGATTTTGCAGAGAGAATTTAATTCTGATATATATTTTTTCATTGGCAAATTAATAAACTTTGAAGTTGTTACATAGTCTACTTAGAAACAATTTTAAAAAATATTTTGGAAAAGCAGTGCAAAAATTTACCAGCAGTGTGAAAACTATGTCTGGAAATGGTACATGTGGGCTTTTAGTCACAATCTGGTAAGTTAAGATACATCCCAATTCCTTCTACAGCTGTCAACCGTTCCTTAGCTAATTTTCAAAAGTCATTGTAGTACACAAAATTGTGTTTTAAAAGTTCACATTTCTGGGCTGCAGCAACATGTGTCCTTCAAAATTGTATTATTTATTCATGTCTATCTTTTCACAACAAAGAAGGAAAAAAATAGATGGCCATAACAATATACTTTAGAGAGAGGAATTATTTGTTCCTGTTATGGAAACACTGTTTTCTTTTGAATTGATTTGAGCAAAAGGCAGCAACAAGACTACTTAGCATGGTAAAAAGTTGCCTACCTATGTTTATTTTTTTTTTTCAAAACCCTTTATTTTTCAATTTTATGAACAGTTTAAAATTATTTTAGATGCACAAGTTAACGATATTGGCAAATAAAATATTATTGTGATGTATTCACTTATGAATCTCTCTTTATCAGTTCCTATAATGCCCCACATTCCAACCACTTCTTTGTAGGATTAGGCTGCAAAATGGATATCATTCAAATATGTGAAGAGCAGAAATGTTCTCAAGGAAAATACAGTTCTCGCTGTGGCAAAGACTGCAATGTTTATATACTCCATCTATTAATGTCAATCATTTGGGCCCATTAAGTCATACCTCTACAATTACCTCACGATTAGTACCTCACAATTAATAGAACAATACAAAAAACTAGAACTAAAGAGGACTCAAGCTGATAATGAAATAAACCCCAGGATTTTGGGGAGGTAGCAAATAGAGCCAAACGCGCTGTTAGTGTTCCATACTATTCCTTGTACAATGTTTCCTAAGACACTGTCCAAACTGAGGAGTGATAGCAATTGCTGAAACTTGTTGTATCACTGTCTCCAGATTTTAGCTGTCTCCAGATTTCAGCACTGTTACCCTGAAAAGGTTATTGGGTCCGAAAGGGCATAAGTGGACTAAAAAGAAGGAATTCAGTGTTTTTAAAAATAAATTGGAAAGCTTTATCATTGTGATATGTAATAAATAAATAAGAACAAGATCCAGTTGTCACAGGTTCTACACCCATGTATAACAAGACTCCAAACTTTATTTACCTGAAGCTGGACCTCATATCTAATTCTCCACCAAAAAGGTTGTTTTCATTTTCAATTTAGTTTCAATCAGGTGAGAACACACACATTTTCTCTGAACATCAACTTGGATTTCAACACGTTGGTTTCACACATGTACACAAGTTTTCAGCTGAGTTAACACAGATACAGTAGCAGATAAGCTTAACCCTGAGATCAACGAGAGAAAATTCATGTCAAGTATTACAGGATGGCCAAAGGAAGCAGCTCTCAAATTTGTTAATATAACACTATGTATCAGAAATGGGATTCAAAGGATGCTGTGTGTCCAGTCACCTCGGGAGCAGAATGGAGCACTCTGCTCTTTGCAGAGTATTCCATTCTGCTCATTTGTCCAATGAATTGCTTTTCCACAGTATACTTGAGGACTGAGATAGAGGCAATGAAATATTCACAGAAATGCAGACAACTCGTGAAAAGTCTTTTTTTTTAGGATCCTGCAGTCCATTTTGAAAAGGAGCAAGAAATGTAAACCATGCTATTGTGTGGTTCCTGTGTAAATTAGCTCTATGAGAATCCAAAATAGAGCAGATTTATGCTAACAACAGGCTGAAGGAGATTACTTACAAACAACAAAGGCAGCCTGGCCAGCAGTTTATGCCTTCTCTTGTTAAGAAAATTTTCCCATCTGTAACTAAATCAATTAGTTATACCAGTGCAAACCCCTGATAGAGACATGCTGCACCAGCATGAATTGGGGCTTAAAGCCATTTAGGTTAATTCAATAAACCCTTGTCAGCATTGCTTTGAAGCAAAGGATACCATAGAAGCAAAAGTTTATTTGGGGTAAAGAGACTGACTGACATGTAGGTAGGTATCAAGCTGTCATTCTTCTGGCTACAAGCATGTGCAGCTGAGTGAATATATGTGGCAGGCTGGATTTGGATCTCATCTCAAGCCTATGTAATGAAGAATGACACTTTTTCCCTTGCAGCCTTTTCTATTCAATAACCGGTCTTTAACTAATTTTCAAATGCTTTAATCATGTGATGCAACAAGACAATTACACATGCTGATCCTCATCACCCCACACCTCCTGACACCAGACTGTAATCTTCCTCTCCAGCTCTCTCCTCCCAGCCCTCCCCATTTCCATGTGCCATGGTGGCCAAGTCTGCCACTTTCCTTCTCCTCTGCAGGAGCACAGTGTCTGAGGAAATTGTCTGGGACTGCAATCCCCAGAAATGCTACGTGAGCTAATAGCTTGCACATTCAGAGGTGTGCTCTGGGGAGGTCATCAGCTCTGCTATAAGAAGAAAGAGCAGCTACAACAAGGCGTGCTGCTCTCTACCCCTCATTAGTGCTGACACTGGTCACTAGCTGGGGCTGGGAGAGAGGCAGCAGGGCATCAGAATCAGATCAAGAGATCTCATTTTCTCCAAGCTCTATTGTTCTTCCTTCCCAGCTGTAGAAGAGCGTTTGTTTAAATTGACTGCTTGTCCAGTTTTCCTAAACACCTGATGCTGTAGGGAAAAAATAATTTAGATGTTAACAGATTATAGAAAATTATTGCATTAGTATTTACCTGTGTCATCTATAAACCATATATAAACATTTCATCTGGTTCTCACAAAGTCAGTTCTTGTTCCCTGAACTTCATAAAACAATCTCTGCAGAAAAATGTATGTATTTGAAAGCAAAAAAACTGTTCTAAATTTTTAAAGCATAAATGCTCTGGTTAGGTACTTGTTACAGATCAGTCCCCTACAAATTGCCTACATCAAATACTTGCTACTGCCCAGGAGCATAGGACTGAAAGCCTCCTGCTCATTTTCATGTCTCTGCTGTTATAGGCTTCATATTAAACAATTTTTGATAGCAAATCAATCTCCAGTCTGAAAATAAGAGGTTTTTTTTTTCTCATCAGACAGATGGTTCTAGAATAGAGCTCTCCAATTTACTGACCTGGTGGTTAGAAACTCAATCCTGATTCACATGGCAAAATATATGGGTGTTAAATAATTTCTACTTTGAATCTATCTAATGTCCCAACAACATTTTCCAATAGATTAAATAGTTTCCCTCTTCATTTTAGCTATTCTTTCTCCTCTGCCCCATACATTTATGGCAGTGGAGGCTTTCTGGAGCTCCATTTTGCTAAGTAAAACTGGACAGGAAGGTTTTCTGCCTTCTAGTAAGACAGGAGCTCTGTGCCCCAAAACAGCCTCGTAGTCTTCCTGTATGTCTCTTCCACTTCGTATTAATCTTTCTTGAGTATGTTTTACCAGGGCTGTGCACACCACACCCCATGACATGGCCTCCATATATGCACTGACATTTTGCAGTTACTTCACCTCACACTGCTCCGAACCTCTTTTCCTCACGTACTTTACAGAGTGTTCCTGTTGAGTGATCCTGCTGTATCTCTACCAGAGAGAAGGCAGTAATCTGTGGTGTGGAGACAGGAATGCGTGCCTTGTGAGACATGGGAAAAGAGGGACAGAAAGAGGAAGTAATGACAAATAAAACAGAAGAAATTTCATTTTCCTACTCACCGATAGCCTGACAGTAGCCCCAAGTATTTTCCTTCTCTTCAGCTGTTTTCAAAATATAGGCTGCCAGTCCTTGGCAGAAGTTCTTGTTGGGCTATGACTGCATGACCTTGAACTTTGTGCTATTAAATTTCATCCACTTCTTTTTACTTCAATCCTTAGTTATCAATCTCATTCACATGATATTTTGATCCTCCTCTGCATAGGCAGTGCCACCCAGCATTGTGTCACCAGCATAATTTCTAGTTCACTGCCACTTTTGATCCTCCGTTTAGAAATAAAAATACTAAACAAATACAGAGCCTTGGTTTTTTAGCCACATAACACTCAAGAAGTAACATCACTCCTGCCTGCCACTACCTTTTCAATGCTCAGCAGGGACATGTTCACTTCATTCAATTTTTACCCCTCTTTTGTAAATTCGGCTCCTTCCCCTAGTTTGACTGATCATTAGTCAGTGAGAATGCAGAAAAAAAATTAGTTGGATGGCTACCAGCTGTTAGATTGGTCTTAATAATATACAGTTTTTGAAAAACTTTTAAAGTAAAAATAGTTGAAGGTGAGGAAACAAATATATTTATAAAGAGGTAAAATGCAACTTCAGCCAAGGGAGATTATTCCAAAATCATTTGACACTGCTTTTCAGTGGAAATTATTTTTTTCCAAGAAAAGAACTCCAAACAATCAATGTCATTGGCCTGGACTTTAGTAAAAGAACAGCTAGTGAAGACTTATTAGCCACTGCAGTTTAGGCTGCGAAAGGGCAGAGAGAGTTAGCATAACTTCATACCAGTTAAAAATAACTGTTAGGACTGAGAGTGATTGCTTGGTTGAGTGATGCCATTTACCACAGCTTTAAATTACTGTGGAATTGTTTAAGCATTAGTTAACTGTCTGCCATGAATCCCATGATGGATCTCTTAAGTCAGGCTTAAGGAATGGTTTACCATAGCCCAGTTAATGGTTATACAAGCTGTTCTTCATGTCTGATTAGTTTTTATCTTTCCATTATTGTAATTGTGTGATAATTAACTTCATTCCTTTACTTTCCTTGTTAACATATCTTTTTTAATTTATGTATTTTGTGATTCTAGGACTAGCAGGTTTTTCCTGGGAAAAACTCCTCTATTACAGAGCATTCCACCATGTCAATCAATTGGCTGCTTCTGTAGAGCTTATATTCTCAATTTTTCAACCCCAAAATAATGTATACTTAAACTTTTCCAGTGGAATAAAGTACAATGACAGAATAGAGACAGTGCTTGATTGATTGGATTTACCAAGCAGCACTGAACAGCTAGAACAATATACCACTGAATGTGAACTTAAAAGAGAGCACCATAACTCCTTGAAAGATAATCGTATTTACTGACACATTAAGCATTGAAGAAGATTGTATGAGACAACTGGAAATATTGATAAATATAAAATAAACAACCAGTGTAAAAGGTAAGGCGTTAAAGATACTACAGATTCTGGTTTGTATTTTGTAATGTTTTGCACTGTCAGGCCCGTAAGGAACCACAAGAACCTTCCATCATGCTGAAGTATTGCACTCTGCACTTTTAATCACTTTCTTAGGAAGGGGCAGAACACAACACCTCCACTGAGAAATATGAACACAGAAATCACAGACCAGCAGAAATCACAAACTACTACAAATCTGTGCTTTACTGCATGAACCCATGTACACACTCAGAGTCTGTTGCTTGGAAAAAGAAGGAACAAAAAAAAATGGAGGGAAAAAGGATTATGCCCATGTTTTTGAATATATATCTTCATGAACTGAGATGTATTTCAGAACTGATGTCTAAAAATGAGTTCCTGTGACATAAACAAAGACATAAAGTCAGAAACAGGAAAGTTTTCGTTTTTTAAAGTGGTTTCCTAATTTTATGCAAACTGTAATTCTGGGAAATTGTCATCCAGAAAGTGAGGTACACTTCAAGACATCCACAGCCAAGAAAATAAGGTCATGTAGCAACAGGTGCAGAAAAGGGTCATTGGCATCATCAGGGGACTGGGGTAAGACTGGTATAATTAATTCTCATCAGTGTAACAAAGCACGGACTTGATTTATTTATTTGTGGTAAAGCAACAGCATGTAGTAAAAAATCACATGGTATTATGAATTAAAAATGCGAATGAAACTTCCACCATGCATATACACAAATGGCTGCAACAATCCATCAAACAAGGAGTTAAAAGATTTTAAGCCATCTCTTATTCCATGCAAAGCAGTTTCACCTTCTGTTAGTAGGCGTTAGATTTACTATCATGGGAAAGCAGAAAGAGCAACACTGTGAACACGAGCTGACACTCTTATTCATTTGGGGATTTTTAGTGCAAAATTCAGATTAAAAAAAAATAAATACAAATTTCACCTGGTGTGCATTTATCCAGAGGTAAAATTTCATTCATAAGCCCCTTCCTTTTCTGCCCACTGAAAAAAACTCCAACAGTGAATCTTTAGCCTGGCAGGTCTAATGTGCTCCTTCAGCTCAAGGATTTGAGCAGCCATTTAAGTGTTTTATAACAAGTTGCCTATAAGTGTTCCTAGCATGTGATGCTAAGCTATGTGGGTCCAGGAGCAGCACCAGCTGTATCATCCAGCTTGCACGGCATGGTGATAATCCGACTGCCCCAGTGCTCCCCTGGGAAGCAATACCAACAGCCACTTCCACAAGCAGGCTATGAACTTGAACTATGATGTTGGGTAAGGAAATATTTCAAGTAATTGTCACAGAAAATCACTGAACCTCAATTCTGGTGCAGCATGTAGGGTAAATTGCAGGAGCTATGCTTTTCTTATATTGCAAATTACACAGGGTACAGCTCGTTGGAATAGTTTTAGACAGACTCACAATGTACGACCACCAGAAAGGGGAGATTCTCTCTAGACACACACTCACACACTCACTTCTTCTGTCTTGATGCTCCTGGCTGTGTGTGGCCACCATGTACCACCAGAGCTTGTCTGAACAGACTCAGCTCACTCGCTTGAGAAAAAGACTAAGCCAGCAGAAATTGAGTTATCTGCCTCTTTGGTTAGTGGATGAATCTGCCCACAGGAAAGGTCAAAAACCACCTGACCTAGTGGAAGGGAGAGGTCAGGATGGATGCAGCTGGGTGCAGAAGAGGGACAAGGAGACAGAAGACAGAGCTAGTGAGAGCTCTTCTGTAGCCCTACACAGTTAGGCTAACATCTGTAGGCACCACTGTAAGCTAAAATCATAATAATAATTTACCTCAGACTACTGGTATAAGTATTAAAAGAAATGCCTGGTTATATGAAAATCTACCATGGTATTAGGTAGAATTCAAGCAATCTTTTGGTCATTGGTTGAACTCTCAAGACTATTTTAGGAGAGCCTGTGAGGTCTGTAAATGTCAAGAGCTCTGGACTTCAAAACTCGGCAGATCTGAAAGCTGGACATCTGTGGTACAGTTTGTTGCCTTATACTACCAAGGGAGAAACAAGTTCTATTTTTAGTTCACCTTGTGCAAGAAGTGAAGTCATTACAAAGATGAAAGAATTGGTCTGTACTAAAAATAGTATGCAAATGAGGCATTGCTTTCTACAAGCTTATCTTTTCCCTTCACACTCGTAGCTATGGTCAGTAGCAAACACTTTTCCTGAAAATAACACAACTATTGTTAGTGTTCTCTGCATTCACGAGGAGAAAGAAGGGGAAAAACCCCAAAACCACAAAGTAGTGTGCAATGGAAAATACAGATTTCATACATTTATTTAAATTACAGATAAAATACATCTGCAGCTACAAATAGTCTCTTACTTTGTAGACCAAGGTGAAAATGAACATTCTGAACAAAAATCATTCTTCCAGCCATGAGAAGGAGTTCCCTGGTTTCTAGCATGTTGTATCAAAACATGAGTTAAATACTTACATGGTCTCTTATGCTCTTTCTTGTCTCTTTCTACCTGAGGAGGAAAAACCAGCAATATGAAATTTTCAACCTCAGCGCTTTTTTACCTATTGATTGTCCATCTTTTAAAAGTGATTGAGAAAATAAAGCATGTTTTTAGAGAAAATTAATGTCAGGATGGAGAATAATTGTATTTAGCTTCATCTTGATTATACAAATTAAAATGGTCTTGTTACAAACATCTACTAATAAAACAGTGTTTGGCATAGAAATATTGACACACGCTTGTCTATAGTTCTGCTGGCAGCGCCATTATAATAAGAGACTGGGGTACAATGCAAAAATGGAAAAGAACATTCAGCATAGATGATTTCTGTTGTGTTGGTTGGCTGCTGAATAGCTGCTTTAGAGATTGACAGAACAAGATGGGGCTTTTAAATGGGACAAAGACTTAATTCAATAGAGAAGCAATACAATACAAAACAAAAAATGGAATTCTGTTCATTTACATGCAGGCTAGTAAGTGGGTGAAAAATTGTTCTTTTTTCCTTTAATTTACAGCTCTACAGAGAAATTTTGGTTTTGCAATGTTTTTCCAAGTTACTACCATATTCTATTTTTTCTTTGAGATTCAGAATTTTGCCTGCTTCATTTAGAGACCAAATAAACTGCCTGAAATGGTGGGCTGTTTTGTGCCCAAACTTTATCAGTCCTCTTCCATTATTCTTTCTGAACTCAGCTGAGTCAAGAAATGAGTCATGGTTGTGTCATATGGCTGAGGACATCTCAGTTCCAGAAAGAAATACAAACTGCCCTTGACATTCACAAGCCAAAGAGAATATTGAAATATGGAGAAACTTTTCATCCCAGTAGTGTTTCATTGGGAACGCTTCCTGGGAAATCAGGATATACCTACACTGCAGAACTTCAGTTTTCTTCATAGTTATCTATTCCTCTGGCATCTTAAATTATTTCTTCTGAAAGTTTGGCCATTCCTGTTCTCTGTATTCTGACTTTAGTTATTTAGCTAATTCTGTGTACTAATGAAATAATTGAATTTTTTCTCTGATAGCAACAGTGAAGGAGTCAGGCCTTCAGTGAAGTGAATCACTCTAAATTCACTTCCTTGAGTTGTCACCAGTGCTGATACGTGTAATGTTGAGTTCAATCAAAAGAAGAGATTGAAATAAGTAAGGGGAAGAAATATACAGAAAATTATGTATTTCTAGGACTAGGAAGCAGGCAATTTTCATTTTCAGTGAGAGCATCAGGAAAGAAATGGGTGTTGTCACTGGAATAAATGTAGCGCATAGCCCCTCACAAGGTTTCAGGTCTTTGTGAGACAGATCTGCATGATCAAATAGAGTACCTCAGTGATTTTCCAGGTATAAACCTATGCCCTTCACACTTGCATTCAAGCTTACATCATTATCAAAAGAGATAAGGCAGCAGCAAAGGAAACAGGATTAACCATGAAAGTCATTAGGTTTTAAATTACTGAAGTAAATAAACTTCCCGCACTGTGACCCAGAATATCTAACTTTTCCTTAAAAACTGTTAACACAGAATACTTATCAGTCGTTTTAATACTTTCTTCCATCAGGCCTAGAGTAAATACAAAGTGCAACAGCCTGGTGCCTACAGCTCTGATTCAAAGACTCATTCACATGTATATATATATTTATATTTATACATATATAAGTCTGCACAGTTGTCACTGTGTCATTGCATTCAGACTGGAGGAGAAGAGCAGCAGCCCATTCCACAGGAAAAAGGAGGAATAGCATGCTGCAGTTAGTGACCAGAATGATCAAGGATGAATCTGCACCCTGGCACTCATGCATTTCCCCCCACGCTCTACCCTCCACCAGTCCCTCATTGTGTGACAACACACACAGGGACTCACATCCAATATACAACTGACACACATGGCCCCCCTACCCCCCTCATGCCAAAGAGCCTGCTACATCCATGTTGATGCTTTGCATTATCAAATAGCCTCATGTCCTGGGATTCTAGTTCAGAGATAAAAGAAGGCATAGTGAGTGTGTCCAGCCTTTTCCTTCATGTCCAGCTAGTACTTGCAGGTGCTCTCTGGTTTCTGATTTCAGATGAGTCAATCTTTTACTGCATGAGCATTCCTTGAGCTCAAGAGCATAACATTCATTCTCTCACAGCCACTGCTATATTAGTACAATGCTGCTATATTTCCGTTTTTATTTCTATCCCCTGCAGACTTTCAGTTCCCTGCAAGCATATGAAAACATTAAGAATGATAAAGCTTAGTTCTTATATATCATTTTCCATGTTTAAGCATAGAAACTAATGGTGCTGTAAGTCCCTACAACAGTGCTTTTTAGAGAGTAGTAAGAGAAGAACACCTTATTGGAGAACCAAGAAGGTGTGAAATGACATTTAGTTAAGAGACAGTAGTGTAGATTAAAGAGACATTAAAGTGCTGGTTTTCAGCTAAGAGCAGAATCTAAATTAAAATCCCAAGTTTTCAGGGGAGAAAACAGCACTAATTTGATATATGTAAGTGTAACTGTAAAACCAATCTACTAGGTACTTTTAGCAACACTGCAGTCAAGCCAGTAGTTAGAATATGGCAGAGGCATAAAAGACCTTGCATTTATATTGTGAACTTGGTTAAGAAATAAACTCAAACTTTTTTCATGAAGCTCATCCTGCCACTTCATTGGATTCTATCAGTCTGCTGTGATGCACCAACAAATTGGGTCCCTGGACTCGTAAGATTTCCTTTGTGCCTGGATTGCCTCCAGCCATGACTTCTGGGTCTAATTCATACTGCTAAATAGAAAATTATGGGTTTCTTGCTTTACTTGTAAACAGGAGACAGTCTTACAAAAGAGAGCTCCTAAACTGATTAAAAACATCCTTTCCCATACCTTTGTTCTTGAGGCCTATTTCACTTTTAGTCTAATGATTTCAAGCTACTGGAAGCAAATAGACGGTACTCACCACATGATTTTTATGTATTTCACATAGACCAACAGATATACAGTATTATGCAGAACATGCAACATCTCCATCTCCACCCTCTTCCGCAAAATCCCAAAAGTCTGACTGACCTTTTGAGTTCCAGTTTCCTCCTGCTGGAATGCATTACCCAGCTCCAGTCCTTTAAATGCTGTGTTTATTTATGTCACTTTCTCTAGTATTTCTGTTATCTAGGAAGTCCTTAAATAAATCTTGTCCTGTGTGACTCCCTGCTTCTCAAGCCTTTTTTAAACTTAGCCCTGCCTTCTTATCTTCTCTTTGTTTGTTTCAAGGGATTCCTACTCCTTAAAACTCTAGATTTTCATCTGCAGACAACTAGAGAAAACCTGTTTTTCTGTAAGGAACTCATTGCATGGTTTTGGTTGGAGAAGAGTAAATTTTAATTACAGTTTTAATGCTCACATTCAAATCTACCATCCTGCCTCCTTGATCCCAAGGAGGAAGTAGAAAAGGTATCTTCAACAATGGTGTAAATATGTAGCAAGACCATAATCCAGAACTGGATTTATAAATGCATAGACAAATTCCCAAATGAAAGTAACATTATTAATCAGTGAGGTCATTCTGAAACATAAGCTGCTTTGTAGTACTAGGTATTCAATTGTTTTCTTTCACTGGATTTTTTTTTATTGACAACAGTGATGATTAATAGCAGTATGGCCAATAGTGTACTTACACTCCAGAAGATAAAGTGCTACAACATCTAGCAAAAGGGAACAAAACAAAAACACAGACATATGGGTTGTTAAAATGGTATTTTATTCAACAGTTCTGATACTTTAACAAGAAGTACATCCTCTGATTGTAATGGATAGTCAGATGGTTGAAACAATTAATCTGGGTTCCCTGTATAAAAATGAAAGGGCCTGATGCACCAGAAATCATTAGGATTTAAAGTAAGTAGAACCTTCTCTGTTTCAGAATTCAAAGGACAAAGGTGTTTTTCAAGCTGCTAAAATAGCATGGGTTGTTAATACTGCAAAAGACAGTCATCAGCCTTCTTGTTCCCTCTCAGCTAAAACACACATTTCCCACTTAGTTTCAGACAAAGTTTCATGAGTTTCTATTTTTCTGGGAACTTAAGATAACTCTTCTGGAACTCAATTTAATTTTGACATCCTATTCATCTTCTTGCTTATTTCCCATCACTGACCCTGATCTTATTAAAAAACCTCAGAGAATGTCAGCAGCTGCAGGGGGGGTTTTTTTGACAAGTTACTCTGGAATGTGTTTAATGCCTTAAAATTGTCATTGATTGAAACTAGCAATTCTAAATGAGCAAGTGAAAACTAATTTCCCTCTATTATTTATTTCTGTTTCTCCCCAGCCATATCTTTGGTGCTCCTGGGATGATTTCAAGACGGACAGCCCAATGCCCATTAGGGACACATCTTTGTTTATCCTAGTGCCGGATTCAGCCTCTTTCAGGTTATGAGATCAGGGGATGCTTCTATGGCACAATGTACCAACTAAGCAATGCTCCTGTTCCATGGAATAAGGGCATCACACACAAACACAGAGCTGATTATATCCTCTGCATATGTGTGTGCCCTGGACTTAATATCTGATATAAAACCTAGTGAGGAGTGTCAGAATAGGATTAGCTAAATGCAAATATCTAGACAGTGGTGTTTCCCTGTGGTGAAGTCATCCACCTTGTAGTGACCTGCAGCTTGGACTTTTCAAGACTACTCTTGAGTTAATAATCCTGGATGATTTGCTTCCATGAGTTTGTCAGGCGCTTTCTGAACATATGCAAAATTTGGCAGCAACCACGCAGACCTCTTATGACAATAAAGTCCACAGTTTGACTGTTCACAGCATCCTAAAATTTCCTCTTTCTGTATCTGAGACACCCTAGACAGTTAGATGTTATGTCTTTTATTTTGGCATTATATTACTTAGTGAATAATAATTTTCTACCTGTCTCCTCTTTCCATTTATTTTTTCTTCATATCCATCACGTCTGTCCTCATTAGGTCTCCAGGCTGAACTGTTATTGCCCATTTTTGTAACTTTTCATAGAGAAATTGGTTGTCTCATAATCTTTCCTCTTTCCATCCTTTTTAATGCTGCTATCTACTTTTTAAAACTGAGGACAGAGAACTGTGTGTAATATTAAAGTTGTGGTCACAATTGCTTAAACAATGATATAAAGAAGTTTGCTGCTACTGGCTTCCTTTTAGTGCTTCCTGCCATCCATCTTGCTTGTTCAGCCAGCACAGAGAATTGAGCTAACATTATGAATATATTGTCTAGATATTTTTTTGAAACACATGTCAAATTGCATTTATAAACTTCAAATATATCTGCAATTTTATTGCTGAGTAGAATTGACTCTGTAGAATCCCTTGACAACAGTCTGCCGTTATTCTGGTCTTCCTTAAACTGAATAGCCTAAAATCCACAGCAAATTTAAGTTAATTTCTGGACCTTTTTAGGCATATGTGATGAATTGTGGGCAATTTTCCCTTTTTGCCACAGATTCACTTGTGAACTCTGCTTGATGATTATTTCTCTTTGTTTCTCAGTCTATGGAAGGACTATGAAATGCCTGTGAATGCAAGGATGGTGTTAGGAAAGTCAAAGCTTACCTGGAGTGGATGCTTACAAGGAACATCAAGGGCAAGAAGAGTTCCTAGTGCTGCATTCATAGTTAAAATAGTAGAAGGCTAAATGAGAAAAATGTGAGGTTTCCATCTTTTAAATATCCACTTTTAATTTTCACTTTCGGTTGGATTTTGCTGTTCAAACGAGGCTTTTGAAAATAGGTACATCGTAGGCATCTGTGCTGGCTTATTGGTAGCAAAATTTTGAACCAGATCTTCTGGTAGTACAGAGCTGCTTTTCTCCTCTGGGACTTCTGGCTGTCTCTCCACTAAACAATCATTCATTACATCAAAAAACTTAACCTTGGCATCATATTTTGTCTGTGACATCTTAATTTACATCCTAATTTACTACTGAAGTATCCTATAGCCTCTTGGATCTTGCTGTTTGTCACAATAAGGTATTATCACTAACCTGAACAGGTGGCTGATGTCAACAGGCAGTGGAGGCATTTTTCTGTGTAGGTGCAGAGTAAATATCTGTACAGAATCCATACTATCTGTTGATATGCTTAAATCCATCAGAAAATTTAACTCTTTGAATGCTGTCACATGTTGTACCACTACTTGCTCTCCAGGAAATGCTTTATCTTTCCTGCAGACTCTGCCCCCTGGCAATACATAGCTAGAGCACAAGTCTTAGAAGGAGCAGCTCATTTGGGTTTGTTTAGGCTGAAGAAAAGGAGGCTCAGGGGAGACCTTATCAGTCTCTACAAGTACCTGAAAGGAGGTTTTGGCCAGGTGGGGGTTGGCCTCTGCTCCCAGGTAACAGGATGAGAGGAAATGGCCTCAGATTGCACTGGGGGAGGTTTAGATTGGACATCAGACAAAATTGCTTCATGGAAAGGGTTGTCAAGCACTGGAACAGGCTGCCCAGAGAAGTGGTTGAGTCACCATTGCTGGAGGTATTTAAAAAACAAGTAGGCATGGCAACTGGGGAAAAGTTTAGCAGTGGGCTTGCCAGTGTTGGGTTTACAGTTGGACTCAATGATGCTAAAGGTATTTTTCAATCTACATGAGTCAATGATGCTAGAATTCTAATTATTTTTCTTCCATAAAGTTTATGATATGCCAAATTCATATTTGAAGCTACAAACTCCTATTTTTTAGGCTTCTAGCCTTTGTAAAGCAGTAACAGTTCGTAGTTCAGTTGCCACTTTTCTGGGATCTATTCAAATGGGAAATTATTTGGTCACTTGACCTTACTAATAGCTGGTTTAATTTTTTTCAGCTTTTAATACATTCTAGCTTTGAGATAACAGCATCTCTATGATTTTAGCTGGAAGAAAATATCCAGAAAACTATGATTATTAACTTCTATAATTTTTTTGTCTTCATTTTAAAAATTCCCCAGTCATCTTTCTAATTTTAAATGCCATTTGACTGTTTCCACTTTGTTTTTAATGAAGTAATTATTGCTTCCAAAATCTTAGTTATTCAGTGGATATGTGCAGAATGATAATATTTTTTACCAAAGGTGAGCCCATATGCTAGCATGGTTCCCAATTAGAAAATAAAAAGCGACTAACTTAGAAACACAGCTGCAGATGAGTAGCCGTGTAGTATCTGTTTTTCCTTATTCAAAGTATGACATGCTGCCAAAAGGAGACTGAGGATAATAAACATTCAAAATAATGGAGAGACAAATAAAAAAATAGCAAATAGGCAATACTTACCTGTAAGTTTCATACTGATTCCATAGGGCTTTTATACAGTCAACATCCTCAAAAAGACTTTTCTCTTTAGATAGTTTATTGAGTGTTTTGGCAGGGCAGGAGTGTTTTATCTGAAGTGCTGGTAGAAATGTGAGCTCTACTATTACCGCTTTATGGTTCTTTTGCCTTACAGAAACCCAACCGAAATCAAGAAATGTATCTAAATAATTCCTGAACTTCAATAAAGGTTTGTTTCCATTTTCCTTCCTACAATGTTCAAGAAATGCTTTTGTCTGGTCTGCTTTTTCTACCCTGTATTTTCACTATATCTACCTTTGAACGGAATATTTTGGATCTGCATGAATTCCTACATTCTCTTCATAATTTGTACAGACTTTTCTCATGGTATTACGTAGCAAATGCAAAAGCATCAGAGAGAACATCTTATTAGGAGCTAAACTTTAATCCTTTGTAAATAGTTAACTGCAGAGCTGTGTGTATTATTTCGACATATACATACGCTATGCCTCAAAGCCACCATTACTTGAAGAATAGCAACATAAATCCATCCCTCTGAATACTTCCCATATTATTTACAGCTTAATACAATACCCAAATGCATTCTGTGAAGTAGGTCCATTCTGTAGCTAAGGTTTATTTTTACAGATATACCACACAGGCTTACCCCAGCTATCTTTCAGCTAGGGAAGCTTCAGCAGAAAATATGTGTGCAGGGGTTCAAGGAAACAAGTATCTGAGGATGTATTTTGGTAGTAAAATGGCATTGATGCAGTCAGACTGCTAGGCAGACTCTGCAGTTAAAGGTAGACTGGATAGGTCATATCTTAATGTCAGTGCAGATAAACACTAAGAAATGAAAAAAAAAAAAAGGGGAGGAGAAAGAAGGATTAACTAGTGTGGTAGCTCTTAATCTTTTTTTTTTTCCCTCACTAGTGATGCATTGATTTTCAGAAATACCTAAGGACTGGCTTGCAGGCTGCTAATGGCACCAGCCAACAAGCAATGACAAGAATTGCTTATATGGACCACCAAGAGCTTACAGACCAGTAGCTAAATAGTAGTGCACACATGCTGAATCAGGAATTAGTCCAAGGTCTGGAGCTTCATCTTTAGCCAATGCTTTCTGTTCTTCATGTTTATATCTCATTCAAAGCTGTTAAAGGCAGCTTTTCCAACTCTTTTATTTCCTTTTACTTTTTCCCCTTGCAATGAAAATATTGGTCCTTTCATCATGGGCAGCAGATTCCGTGTCCTTAAAGTGACTCATTGCATCAGAAGCTCCCTCAGTAATGCCACGGGATGCCAAAAAGAAATCATTCTCAGAGACAAACATAGCATATCACTAAATGAGGAAAGGAGAGGCTGTGAAGGGACAGAACCTGAAATACATTAAAGAATGTGTGCATATAGGTGTTAAGAGGAGGATACATTTAAACATTTAGTGTATTAACAGCTGAGTCCTTTGGCTGTTTTCCTGGGTTTTTTGGATAGTTTTGTGTGGGCAAACCCTAAATGTTGCAGCTAAAAAAGTTGCATCATACAAAGACAGCTGAGAGCAAGCTAGAACAAAGCTAAAAGTATGGAGAAGCTCAAAGGAAGTAAAAAAATGGAATATTTGTCTTTTTTTTATATTCACTTGGGGCCAAATAGAATGATATTCCACACACATAAATGCTTTGTTGAGTCAATGCCTTGACAAAACTAAACCCTCTAATGCTTGTATCTCTGCACAAGCTTGGTATATACCATACTGTCACTTGAAATGCTGACATCAAGGGCATTAAAGGTGGGTTGATAGTCAAGGCAGGGACTTCTCTAAAGATTAGTGACCTTTCCTCCAAACCCTCCCTTTCCCAATATGACCTGGAGCACTCATAAGAGCAGAACTCTGCTTTGTGGATGAAAATCTTATGAATCAGATCTAAAACAATTCCTACATTCATTTCGAAGTAGCTACATAGCCAGTGCAATATGGCTAACTCCAAGACTGAAATCCATGGATGGGAAAGGGTGCTGGTCAACAGCAAAATTCCTTAAAGGTCAGCTGAAATGTTATTATGTGATGCAGACTTGTGACAGAAGTTAGCTGCTCTGATTTTGCAAGATTTTTCCAAATATGAATATTTATCAATAAAGGTTCTATTCTAAGCCCGTAAGGTCTCTTAGGTCATAAGCTGTGGCTTTCCCTTTGGCAGGAGGGAAGAGAAAGGAGAAAAGAAATGCATGAAATGCATTATAGGAACATTAAAAGATGTATTTATGAGTTATCATTAATAATTATTATTTTGAGTGTTGGGAGTAAATTCTCTTTTAAATGCCACTAAGCCCACATTTGCAGGATGTAATTTTGGTCTGATTTACACTATTCAACTCTCATTTAACCGAACAAAGTTACTGTCATGTATAGAAGAGCAAAAGTGCAACTACCTCTTTATTCCCTAAAAAATCCTCCCTACAGGGAGGTACATTCCTATGAAAGCAAATGGGTATGTCCATTTGCGTATGTATCACAGGTGATCTGTTTATCAAGAAATGAAAGAACATTTCCTTCCAATTTCTGTTTTCCTTGTGATTGATATTAATTAGGTTTTCTGCAAAGCATGGCTTATCTTGAACTGAACCCAAAGCACATGAATATGTTTCTGTGCGGTAAGATTTTCTTTTCTTGAAATGAAGAATGGGATGAAGATGCTTATCTGAGATCAAACAGGCTTCAGGTAGAGTTTACATCAGCAGCACTTTGAAATTCATTGTTAGAGTATAGCTGGTATCAATAAGGAATGAGAATGGTATCCTGGATTGTGACTGTATTTATTAACTTATTTCCAACAACTAAAAAGAGAAAGCTGTCACGTACCTCCAGTCATAGTCTTTTCTTCCTGAGATGAAAGAGGCAAGTATAGTTCATAATGAAAATTAATGGAATCCCTGAGAACAGCCAAAAAAAATTTAAAAATTAAAAAAAAAAGAAAAAAAAGAATAAAAAAAAAAAAAAAAAAAGAAGATATCAGTGTGAAAAATCAAAGCTTGTGAATTTGAAGTCTAATGTTAGTACACAGAGTTGAACAGAAGCTTGCAGTGTAAGGGCTGAGAGCTTACTCCACTGCCCTCTTTGCCTCCTGTCTGTATGCCATGGAGAAGTGTTCTATAGGAATGCTCTGACCAGCCAGGGCTCAGGACATCACCCTGGTTTCACCAGCTCAGGTGGTGAATGCCATGCCTGTGCATCCACTGCCACGCTACCATGTCCCATTTTTCAAAGTGGAGCACCACACTAAGAATTACCTAGTATTTGATAGAGCCTGCTTATACCTAATAATATAGTAGAGTTTTATTCTTAGCCTTATGTTTTAGGAAGGTTCTAGGTACAGATACTAAATCTCTCTTTTCCGTAGTACTAGCCAATATCCTCTGATGGAGTATTATGAAATAGATCCAGTGACTTAATTTAATTCTCTCTTTACACCACACTGATGCAGGCTCTTTTTCCCCTTCAGCTTCCCTCTAATCCCCTGCTTAGTGGTTCTGCAGCTCCCTTCACCCCTCACTGAGCTTGCTGTGCTCACATAGCCCATCCAGCTATCTCCCTGTCCTTCCTGTGCTCCTGTGCAAGCCTTGGTATTCTCAAATCACCTCTCTGCTAGAGCTTCACCACTCCACCACTGGCAAAATAGTTTACACTACCCTGTTGTGTACAAGTGCAGCTTATCCCAGTAGTGACATGTTTAAATCCCAGGACAGTTAAACCCTTCAATAGTGTGACCATGTATGACATGTAACTAGATAGATGTATTACCCAGCAAGCATTTCTCTTGCTCCAGAATTCAGAGAGGAAAGCTTTTGCCAGCTTCCAACATCATTGCTTTTATTCTTCAGCATCTTTTCTCCCCCTTCTCTTTTTAGCAGCATCCATTTGTTCCATGTACCAGTATTCTCACCATCACTCTGCCAGTTATGGTAGTTACTAATTTCTTAATAAAAGAGAATAGCTGCAAATTAGGGCTGCCATATGGCTTTTATTACTAGAGAATGAGCCTTTTCCTATCCCTTATTTTTATTGTTCTGAAGAAATGCTGAAAAAAAGAAACAATATGGTTTGTGTATTCTTTTTGCTCACAGAGTCCCAGAAAGGGCCACTCCACTTTACAGCTGAAAGAAGTGATTTAGTCTCCATGCTAAATCACTCTTCAATTTCTCCTAAGCATAGACAGCCAATTGTGCCTAATCGTGTGTGGTAGTTCGGTGATATGGACTGCTGTTCATTGGGGATTGAGCTGCTCATTTTAGTTAGGACCAGAAATTGAACTCAAACCAAGGTCCCAAAGAATAAAGCATGTGTTTTATACATTAAGTCATTCCTCCTTTCTTACTTGGCCCGTGAAATGAATCAGGGAAAGATTATTTTCTGGGTAAATTGGTAGTAAAACCCTGATGCAGACAGTTCCACAATTTGATTGCAGCCTGACTTCCACTTATTGAATATCACATCAGGCAGTGGTTCAAGGGTTTCATATGACAGCTTTAAAATCCGCAAAGTTTTCAGAGGTACTTACTACATTGTGATCAGGTCACAGATCTAAATGTCAGTATTGTATGCCTGATTTGCACATTTCAAAACGATTTAGTAATTTTTTCATTTTATCTGCATGCATGAAGTGATTTGGAATACAGAAACAATTTGGAATCATATTTAGTTTGTAACAGTTCAATTAACTTAAGTGCTGAAACATGCTTCTTTCTTAGTAACTAGTTTAATTGGTTACTATTGCAAGAATAGTTTTTGAAAGAATGCCTAAAAGGCCAGGGGCAAAGTAAAGCCCACTCTAGAGAATCCATGTTCCTGCATAGGCATGTGTGAAAAAGAAATAGCAAACAGTCTTTGGGGTCACAGTGTAGTAGTGTATGATTGCCAGTGGGAAAAGGACATGAAGCCTGAGCAAGAAATGGACCTCACAGCAACTGCCTTTCTTTGACACAGTTACTAGCATAACCTCAGTTCCCTTTGGCTAATTTTATTACTGTTTAATAAGCAAGAATGGTAGACCACAACAAGGTTACAAAATCTTAATGGTTCATTATATAAATCATATATTTAAACCTTGATCTGAGCAATAAGTACAAAGATAAGGTAAAATAATATAGTAGTGTGATTTATAGGACATTATCATGTGCCAATGTCAGGAAGTGTTTGTCTAATTAATTTAAGGAGACATCTGCTTTTCTTTTGAAAGTCTGACTTTTATTTTGCTAGAGCCAGAGACCTATTTTTTTTCAGGATTTGCACTTTGAAGTTTTTTTTGCTTAGGTTTAAAAATAAAGAGGACATGACTCTTCAGAGATAGTAAATCACCACGAACATTAATTCTCTTCTGTTACAGATGAATAAGGGAAAAAACTGCATGGATTTTGGCACCTCTATGTGACTGCAAAGGAGTGTCTGGGATTTTGGTGAAATTTTAAAACTTTCTTTCTCTCACAAATCTGCATCATAGCTCAATGCAAAAAAATAATGAATGTCTATGCTGGATTCTGGGCAGAAGGGAGGACTTGGGGCTGCATTTCTGTATTTCAAACCCTTTCGGCCACAAGCTTTTTGCTGCAGTAATCCAGCTGCAGTTTGCTCAGAGCACTGACTGTGCCCACATTGCTACAAGGAAGAAGTGATGTCATTCCTCTCTGAGGCGCTGGGAAGGAGGAAAAGGAGTAATGTCCTTCTCTATGGGATGGAGACTCTACTTATCAAAGCTTCCTTTGCTTCTTCAAGAATGGGCAAGTTATTGAGTGTTATTTATTCAGCACAGAGAGGACTCATAATATGTTTATTAAATAAATAATGAGCATGTGTTCTCCACTTTAGGTAATGACAAACACAGCTACTGCCAGGGGCTGAGGTAAGGTACACCACGAGAGCAAGTGTCATTATATCTGATTGTATCTATCCAAATTTTAAGTCTCTAAATATGTCACTGTCTTTCCTACATAATTAATGAAGAGAAATCAGTATCTCAAGTGACAACCATTTCCTCCTAACCATTGTAAAAACTGAATGGGCTATGAGAGTTGGGAAATGGCACAAGAAGCCCCATGACTGGGGGCAAGTCTTGGAACCCAACAAGATTAGTTCTTGTACAGCTAAGACTAGGTGAACTACAGGCAGTGTACAGGGTATACATTCTGGAAGTGTGTAGGCTATACACTCTGCAAGTATATAGCCAGTCATTCCTTTAAATGAGATTATATTTTGACAAAAAAAAGGAACCAATATTGTTACCATAATCAAAAGTTAGGTATACCCCAGGCTTTCAGATAGTATGTTAATAGATGACAATGATGTGATGCTGTAAAGATACGGTATAATAAATGATGCAGGACAAACTCAAATTTCTAGAAAATAAGCTTGGAAAATGAGTATTATGTAGTATGTATCCTTAATTCACTACCAAGACTGATAAATTCAATATATGGGAAAAACAGTTTCTTAATTCAAGAAAATTAATTAAGAAACTTTATTGTGAATAGGTATTAGCTGTAGGTTGCACCTTGATGAATTTAACTAAAATAGCAGTAACATAATTTTGGATATTGTTTTAAAGATTATGTCTATTTTCATTCATTAAAGAAAAAGTTGAGCTGACACTCAAGGGAAAAAAAGCTTATAAAAAAATGAAATTTTCCCTTTTTTAAAGTTTTTCTTCTGTGGTAAGAGGCAGTTTCAAGAAATCTGTTGATGGTTTGCCTTTAGGTGATTGTTTTGACCATGGGACTGAGATAAGTGGGGCTTCTGGTAACTGGAGCTCTGGGGCTGGGGAGGAGAAGAGATGGGCCCATGGGTCCATCAGCAATGGTGGGAGCTTCTCTTGGGGAGACTTTGCATAGCTGTCAGCACAGATACACCCAAATGCACAAGTGTGTATCTTCACAATGTTCACACTGAAAACTTTTATCTATCAATGGTATCAATTCAGTTCCCCACTCAAGGTGCAAAATGAATCCAGAAGTTACCTGATCCAGGAGCAGTGATCTAAATTCGACCAGACTGAAAAATCTGCCCATTCTTCAAAAGAAATAACCCCACCTGTTCCATCAGTGGCTGCATTATGAGATGGGTCAAAAGAGAAGTACAAGAGAGCAACAAAGTGCCTGTAGATAAATCTAGGCAAATACCTGATGAATAAGAAGCTTTTGTGTCCCCAAAGATGGAGATGGATGTTATACTGGAAAAAAAAGACAAGGAGAAAATGAGGAAGAAATAAGCAGAGAGAGCACTGCAGGTTTTCTAAGTCTGTGGTCCAGGAGCCTCTCAAGTTACTTTCACCAGACCTCTGGAGGATAATTAAGGAAAGTAAGTGTCCATAGAGTGGGTTACATTTAGTGACGGAGGTGCCCACACCCTCACTGGAAAATTCTTAGGGACTGAAAGCTAGCAAAAGCTAAAAAAAAAATGGTTTTAGTGAATTATGTTCCAGCAGCCTGCTTTCTCTCATACTTGAACCCAAGTTTTGATTTTGCTCCTTGGCCTAATATTTGGCCTTTGTTTTCTTATGTAAATCAGGATGTTTAGTACAAATTAGCATTATTGAAAAACAATTGCCATTCAAATTAAAATTCTGCCTTTCATTTTACACCAAACCTGCTGGGCTTTTCTAGACAAACCCTGCATCAACTTAGCTATAGCGTTTATGACTAAATTGATTCATTTTTTGGCACAGTAGCCCTGTTTCTCCAATTGCATAATGCCAGTACCAGTTCATATCTATCAGACCATCCTCAAGGGTCATCTGGAGTTGTTCCTGTGAAAGGTATTAAGCAGCTCCTTTCAGAATCTGTTCTCCTTATTCAAGCTGGGAATACTTCCAGTGTACAGATATATGTACACATATGCATGTGTTTATATAGACATACATGCGTGTATATATATATTTACATACTGCTAGTATGTGCCACTAGACACTACTAGTTTTATTTTTATTTACTTTGTTAATTGCCTCCATTTATATATCTGCAGTTTATCTACACATTGTTGGAAGGGAGCACCGCATAATAAGGAAAGTACAAAGAGAGGGAAAGGAAAACAATATATGACTGCAAAAGGATGCCAAAAATAAATCCAGAAGAGGTTTTTAATTTCAGATATTCAGCCAAATGGGCTGGCTGGAGAGTTTGCTTTGCCCCAGTACATAATTGCTATGAAGTTCAATGAGGGGGCAGGAAAAGTCCTTTGTTACGTATGCCCTAGGAAAGTATGTTTAAAAAAATTATATAAATTATGTCTTTTCAAAGTAATATGATGAAAATGATGATATTGTAATTCTGAAGGCTTCTGATGAACATTTTATCCTCAAAGAGCACTTAATTCACAAAGGAATGTCTCTCTAGCAAAGGAACCCAAAGCCTTGAAAAACAATATGAGCATTTGCTAAGATTTTGTAGTATCACAGAAAGGTCTAAATATGTAGACTGCAAAGCATGAACATCTTTGGAACAAACTTGTCTTTGGGATCTCAGATAAAGCACTTTCCCAGAGCCTATTTTTTCAGCGATTTCATCAAGGAGGTGATTTCATCAAAAGCTGAAGGAAAGCTAGTGCAATGCTGAAGTGATAAAAACACAAGGAAGAAATTGTAAAGCCATTGAAGAGTGCAGCAGGGGTATCTTCAAATCTTTAAATACTTTTTTCCTTAATAATAGTCAACCAGTAGAACTGAACAATTATCTCCCTTTACAGATCTGAATAAAAAGATTTCTTAAATGGAAGTCGATAGATCTTATTAAATAAATAGTATAGTGTGACATATGGTAAATGCAAAGTCAAACATCAACAGAAATGACATATGCTACTTATCCCTGAAGAGCCATGGTACTAATACCCAAAAATAGACTGGGACTTTTCAGTGCTGAGCCCTGTATAGGACACAGTACAAAACCCAGTGTTAGCGTGGGTGTCCTGGGCACTCCTGCAGGCTCCCACCATTTTCTTCAAAGCTGTAGTGATTTAAGGTGACCTAGGAAGGCTGTGCTGAGAAGCCACCTGGTGTTGTTGCATGTAACATGAACTATTTCAGTTTAGAGATGCTATTGAAAAGCACCAAAGTGTGCTGTAATAAATAAACAATTAAACAAATAAATATATTCTTAAATACAAGAGCTGACACAAATTCTTAAGTGTCATCACTGTTAACTGAATGGGTTGAAGGAGACCATTCACTGGTTTGTCACCAGGGATTGGAAATGGCATTTAAAATACTGCAGCCAGCCATAAATTTAATCACAAAGTGAACATATGAAAATGAGGGGAAAAAATCAACCCCTTTTTCAGTTGTCAGGTCTGGCCCTGTATAAATGGAGAAAGGGGTTCATAGCAGTTTGTCAGTTAAAAGTACCTAATACCAGTTCACATATCTTGGACTAGCTGATACACCATCCCACATTTAAGGAAATGACAATTTCCTTCATGTTGAAGTAGTCCCTGATTATACCGGCATCCTGCCAAGCCTGGATCCCCAGGCCAGTTTCCATTCCCTAGAAGAAGCCAAGATGGTGTGGAAGTGCTTTAAACCCTACAGTCTTGGGGACTAAGGATACCTGCAGAGCGACTTCAGTGGATGTTATTTCAGTGTGAGTGAAAAACAGACACTGCTGCTTTCCATCTTTTATCTGGTCAGGGGTTATTGGGTTAAACTCTGAGGGTCTCAGTCTGCCCATTACTAACAGCTCATAGAGCACACAAATCTGTTTCTAAATAACATCTTAAGGAACAAGTATTTATTTTTCAGTCAGCCCTGAATTCAGTTACTGTAATTGCAAAGCTATAGAAAACTGGTTTGAGACAAATTATTAGAAATGCTCAAATTACCATGAGTTAATCCGGTACTGTGCATTTCGTACCAGTTTATGAACAATGGTGTGGACACCAGCAATCTGCCATGACCACAGAGCCCAAGGCATTCCCTTTGACTCCACTTGTGATGGTTACCCAGTGAGGAAGGTTTTTTGCAATACTCTCAGGCAGAGAGCAAGTGAAATCAGAACTTCTTGCTGGCCTGCAGGACAATTTTTCTGCAACATAAGGATGTAGATATAGCCTACAGCCTTGTTTGGAAAGAAAACTATTATTGCACTCTATGCAGTCTATGTTTTATTGTTTGTAGGTGACAAATCCAAGATGAGGGGTCTATATGTATATACAAATATCAGGGTAATGATATATATATGTGCATATGTATAATCCTGCTTATCTGGTATGTATGCAGGCATGTGCCTATGTTGGCTGAAGAGCAGGCACGACAGAAGGTTTCTGAAGATTAAACACACCTTAAAAGATTAAATGTTAAACAAGTCTTACAGCCCTGGTAAAGGAACCAAAGACCCGCATGACTTTCAGTTTGACCAAAGGAATATTTTCCTTGGCATTACCCGAACCTGTGTGAGCAAAATGGAGCAATGAAAATATTGCTCAATGTTTCTCTCTGCACACAAGAATTAAATAGTTCCAAGGACCAGATACCGCCCTTGGCAGTATAATATAATAAAGACAGATATAGCCAGGAGAGAGAGAGAAAACATTTTCTGTTCCTCCAAGAAGAGCCACTTTAACAAGACTTGACAATCCACTCTCCCACATTCAGAGGTGCTTGAATTGACAATATTACCTTTCTGTGGCAAAGGACATAAACTCTGGCACTGACCATACTCCTGCTTCACTATGTCCTCATTATCATCAAAAGGTATGACTGATTGCTCTAGCTACTCCCCTAACCCAGCATAATAACAAATGCATTTCCACTACTCTGCATCTTTCAAAGAACATCGAATTATTGCCTTGACCAGTTAAACCCAACTTTCTTTTTCTCTATCTTAAGTATTTTGGAGTGCTGAACATATTAATTTCCTATCTTGTAGAACTGTCCCATACACTGTGTCAGAGAAAAACAACCAACCCTAAATCTAAATAAGAATAATGAAATCCCTTAATTAACATTAGAGAATATTCTATTAGAGAATAAGAATAGCATCTCTGTGTTAGATACAATAAACACAAGTAAGTCAGAACAATCTCCAGTCTCGTATTAAGATGTGGATCATCTATTTATTACTTTGTGTATAAATGTTCCATTGCTATTTGCACAATGATTAAGAGTAGTTTTCAGAAAATAAATCTTTTTCTTAATAGTGCAAAGAATGAGAAGGATGGAGAATAAATGAGAGTTTAAGGGGATGCTAAAGTTCTCCCATGAGCTTGGATGAGATTTATGTGCAATGTGAATAAAAAATTGTATATGACAGTGCAGGATTCACTTTGTTGTTGGTTCCTATTCCATTTGTCTAGTCTAACTGTATTCTTTGCCTCCCAGACATACAGTGAGTCTGGCATTGTTGAGCAAGTGAGGGAATAAACTGCCAGTCAGCAGCTATTTGAGGCAGCTTAACCTCATCCAGTCTCATCAGACCCAACATTGTGTAGCAAGACCAGTGCCATGAGACTTGGAGTAAAAGCAAAAATGCTACCTGAAAAAATGCTTCTGCTAGGAAGAGGCATTCTAGGAGTCTCATTACAGAGCAATCTTTTTATTCCTATGCCTTTTCCATTTTTAAATGAGTATGTAATTTCTTCAATTATATATCAGCTTCTGTAAAATGTCAACAGCTTAGTAACAGGACAAGCAAGAGCCGGTGGGATTGTGGTATGTGTCTGACATGGCTCTCTATGCAGCTCCAGAGCTGTGAGGCTTCATGGTTGATGCTTGATGTCCATTCTCTGTCTACTCTCATTAAGGTTTCCACATAAATCTCTCTACAGTTGCCCAGTTGCAAAGGTCCAAATCTGAAACTACTGACACTGTGTTTGTTAGATGAACACCATCTGGGGGCTAGGAAATAATGCCACTACTGTTGAGGATCATAGTGGAGGATTCCATTGGGTTTGTTCCCCTTGTTTCCTGATTGAGACTCAAGTGCTTTGGCTTCCTGCCTGTGTTGTTTCCTTGTAGAACAGCCATTACATGGTGTCCACCATGGTTGTATGGCCATCCTCTCATCAGAGTGCCAGCACACTCCACCAGGCCCCTGGAAACCCACAAGAGCCTCATGGTTGCCTTGTGCTCCCTGAAAGATGTCACGGGCTGCTGCAGTCAGCTTTGCCATGTTGTGGGACAGAGATGCACATCCAGGGCTTCCCATCCTCTCCAGAGCAGGAAAAGGCCTATTGCCTACCAAACCCCATGTCACCCTAACCCTCTAGCACCTCATATTTCTGCAGCTTAGTTGATGAGCTTGATCAGCAGGGCCTTAGGATTACACAGACAAAAATGGTAGAGATCCTGCCTGGACAGTCAAATTACTCTGGCTGAGACCAGGAAGGACAAGATATCACTGCTCTGTCAGTGGTGCTGCCAGCAGTGACCCCAAGAACCCCAGAACAGCTGTGGTCAAGCACTTCATGATTTCCAGACGGCAGGAGCTGAGAGCAACTAGATCTTTTTCCTCCTAGGGCTCAGAAGAGATGTGATGTGGCTCTAGGATTTAAAACAGTACTTCTGAATGCCCTTCTTTCTTTGACCACATGAAGTACAATATATGGCAAAACTTTGATTCCCTTCTCACCCTTCCTAAGTCAGACAGGTATAAACACAGGCAGGGATGTTCACCCCATACAGCAAGTGAGTTCCTAACCTTGCAGGGAGGCACTGTATCCCAGCTTCCCACCAAGAGGTTGGACAGGTGTCAGCAAACAATCCCACTCATGCAGTCCACACACAGTGGGAGCTAAGTTCCTCCCAAAGTTTGCCAGCAGGTTGTCACAGGACAACTCTTAAGTTGAAGCTGGAGATTCCTGAAGAAGCCATCACACAGTTTTCATCCAAAATGTCAGCACTGCAGAAGAGCAATGGCAGCACTTCAGCAATGCAGTGACGTTTTGTACCCTCTGACACACAAGGTATGTAAATAAATGGGTTTCTGTCTAAATTCTATTGTGTGCAGATTTGTACCAAAGAATTGTTGTGATGTGCATCATTATGTCTCATTATGTGATTGCAAGTAACCTTTCGTATAGCAGACACAATTCACGTAACATGCTGTGTGACCAGTTTACAAAGCACGGCTCCTTCAGAAGGACGAGTAATTAATCATTATTCAGCAACAGCACTCACCACTCCGTACTTGCTGGCAGGAGTGTATAACCCAGGGCATGCTTAGCTATGACAATAAATTATTCATGCAATAGAAAACTAGTTAGCTGTGGTGCTGTTCCAGTAAATGGTTAAAACAGAAAGCACTCTGTTAGTCTTCAAGTGTGGGGCTGATGTTTTTTTAAAATAAATTTACTGCCAACACACTGCATAAACAATCATAGGCCTGAGTTGCAAATGCAGTAGGAAAGAATTAGTACGAGGGACCAATGTGTGTTTTTCATAATGCCAAAGTCAATAATCCTAGGATGAGAAGATCTCTTGAAGGTATAGTGCATAACTTTATGGCTGCAATAATTTTATTACTTTATCAAGTACTAATTTAATAGAGAATGAAACACAGATTTTCAAAAACAAACTGCAGCAATTTTATTTGATGAAGAGTCCTAAGAGAAATTTGCATATTCTGCTCTTTAGGACATGTTTTACTTCATACTTAGCTTTGGCTTTAATTTCCATTACACCTGGTAGACAATCCATCATGACGCAAATAAGGCGCATGAGATTATTTACATTTGATCACTGCCCTCTATTTACACAAGCCAGGGTTAATGCAAAAGGCTGATGAGGGTTGGAGTTTAATCACTGATTTTGGAGAGGCTGGAATAGTACCTGTTTTCTCCTCAGTTGCCTTTTCACAGGGCAGCTCAGTTCCTCTCTATTAGCAAATAGCAGAAGAAAACTCAGTATGCCAGCACAAATCCTTCTATCATCTTGTACTTCACCATGCATGCCTACCAAAGGCACATTTCATCTCAGATCTCACTGTTTACCAAACCTGTGAGTATAATTTTTCAACTGAGCCCATTAGTAATTTTTTAAAAAATTATTTCCCTTCATATGAGAGTATTTTTCTCCCCATTAATTCCATTTGAATTAGGAAGAGCTTAATTCACCAGGTTCAGTCACATCATTAAGATTATAGATTTTTTTTATAAAAGAGAATCAAAAATGCCTTTGCAAAACTATTATTCCAGAAGACTGTTGAAAGGAAGCTGCAATAATTCAAAGGAACCTCAAAAGCTAAACATATTTCGAGGAATATGTTTCCAGCTACAGAATAAATATCTGTAACTCCACCAAAATTTGTCACTGAAAAAAACAACCTTTCACTTTGCTTTGGGTTCACAGACTGCTAAGATTTTGAGTTGAAGTTGTTTGACAATAAAAGCATCACTTGAGGAATGAACACCGACCAAGTGCAACATTTAAGATTTATATAGGTATTCCATCCAGCTGGTTTCCATAATTGCATTGCACAGACACCAGCCGTTCAGCAGGGCACATCGTGGAGCAAAGGATGAGTTGGCTTTCTCTTTCTCCCAGCAGAGCAGTGTAAGGAGAGCACAGCGACGGGAAGCAGAGGACATACTCACTTCCTCTCATGGAGGATTTCATTTTCTTCTTTGCTGAGAAGACTAGTCTCCTTTGCCCTGAAGTATTAACAAATATACCAGCTCCCAATGAAGACAGGCTGCCCTATATCTATCAATAGAATCTATATAGAATCTTTTCCCTTAGGGATTAATTCAACTTTTGATTCAATCTTTCTGAGCTTTAAATTATGATGTTACAAACCTCCAAGGAACTGCTGTACTATTTGTGACCTTCTTTATTACTTTCTGCTGTTTGATAAAGTAGAGAAAATTGATTTATAGATTAGTTTGCTTGTGAACATTGAATATCAATGGTGAGAATGTGATTCGCGGAAAAGCAGAAGTTGGCATTGGTTAAAGTTTAATATAGCAGTTTATTAATTAACAGTGAAGGACAATACAATAACTGCACATTAATCTTCAATGAGATTCTGGAAGTGCAATGTGAAATAACAGCGATGAATTAAGGCACCTTGCAAGAGTTGGATTTAAAGTTTTCAAAACATTTTCCACAAAGAATTTTGTCCATTGCTTCCACTTCTGTCCCCTAAACCCCTCTCTCTTCCCCGTAAGATCCGATGGCCATTTTTGTGTTTTATGTAGGCATTAAAGGTTAAAGGTGGTAGGAGAGGCAGAAGTTTTCCAAATGGAGCCTAAAATTAGGTGTTGGTTTCTGTATTTGGAATCTTAGGCCCCAATCCAGGAGTCTATTTTTATTCAAAGCAGCCGAGCACTTGACTTCAATGGATCTAAAAACACTCATGCTTAAGTGCTTTGCTGAATCAGGACAGACTTAAGCACAAATGTAAATGCTGTGCTGAATTGGGGCTCTAAATATGTGGCTTGATTTTTAAAAGTGCTGAGAGACAGCAGGTCTAATTGAAGTCGATGGGAGCTGCGAGATGCTCAGCGTTTCTGAAAATCAGGCCACTCATTGAGGTGCCTGAATCTGATTTCAGGTGCTCAGCTTGCAGTATTCACCGTGGGGAAAAATGGTGACCCAGGATAACAGGCAATGGAAAGCCCTGATTTTACGCAATAAACCTTAATAATGTAAAAGGAGGAGATGGGAGGCAACAGTTTCCTGGAAATGGAATGTGGAGTGCTTTTCTTGGCAAGCATAAAAGTGCTATGCAAAAATATGAAATGAATAAACAAATGAAGTTAGAAAGCCTAGTAACTGGAGAAATATTGGGCTAAATTCATGCCTTGTGGAACAGCAGCAAGACTGATGAAATACATCAGGAATGATTTGGCCTACTACGCTTTGAGCATTAATTTGATCAGGAGCAGTGAGTCAACAATGCAAATCTCGCAGAGTGAGGAACTTTGCTCTACCACCCTTGCAAGAGCCAAGCAGAGCTGTTTGGATTAGTAAATGGTAAAAATGCAAAAGCTAAACAGTTTTGCAAGTTACGGAGCATAAATTAAACAGAAATGTTAGGAACAGAGATGAACTAGAGGTTGGTTGTTTTGGGAAAAGCAATTTTTTCAAGTGAATTCAGTAGTCCTTTCCTTAAAAAGCACAACCAGGCTGTTCACTAGCTACCCTGTGCTGCTCCTCCCATTGCAGCGGGGTCCCAGCCGAGGGGACATCTGACAAGAAGATTCAGTCACATGGTGGTGTGCTGTAAACCCCCAGAAAAGGCTGCTCCCACAGCAGGACAGGCCTGCAGCCCTAAATTGGCTACCTGTGAATGAACCCTGGGCAGACCAAACGAAAAAAATTCTTCCCTTATTTCTGTGCATGTAAAGGAGAGAGGTGTGAACACCTTCTGCCATCCCCAGGCCTACCTGTTGCCTGCCCAGTAGCAATGCTGGTATGGAAGCCCATATGCTGCACATGTATCATCCACAAAGGAGTCAGGAAAGCCATCCCTGTCCAGCCACCTACCTGTCTGGTCCTCCTGATGTGTCTGCTGAGACAGAGACAGAGGCTGGTAAAGGACTCTCATGACAGGAATTCTCCCAGTACAGGTGTTTATCATCTCAGGACAGAAGATACCAACCTTTTTGCACTTCTCAGTCCTTACTACCTGCACTGGGATCCAGTGTGGCTGGATAGAAAAGTCTTTACATTCCCCACCCTTTTCTAACTCAAACCAGCAACTCTTAAAATCCACCGAGGATTTTTTTAGTTTTCTTACATGGTTTATGGCACTGCTCTTCAATAGACTTGGTACTCATGGCCGAAAGGCATATAGCACCTTTCTACCATTAAATATATTAAAACTGGTGATGCTGTCCCCTGTCCAAAATGCAGTAATGCAGGCATGCTCAGGTCGATAATCTGAAATTAATTACAACCACTAGAAAGAATAGAAAACCCAGTACACAACCAGTTATGGGGGAAAAAAACCTGTCACTTGTAATAAAAATGAGAAACAGAAATGGATTTGAAACATTCGTTTCCCTTTATTTTCTCAGTGAGGCTGATGTGTACTGCACATTAAAAAAAAGAAAAAAATCACAGGAATTTTCATACAATGAATCAAACCACAAAAGTACATGTAGAATCGGCAGGTGGAAAATAGCCCAGCTTGGGCTTAACTAGTATCTCACCTTCCCTGTTCAGCATAGTCCAACCTACAACTTCACATGTTCACCTACTGTACAAATCTTACAGTAGCTCCATCAGGTCAGTGGTTAACATTATTGAAAATGTCTGTCACATAGGTACAGATTTAGAATCATCACGTTATATTACATGGCTATTCTAGGTCATTTATAGATCAGATCTTATACTACAGTGATTGAAGTTCTCATTACAGCCATATAAAAGGACACATAATCATTACCTACGGTAGGCTTACATCTAAAGGGATGAGAAGGAGGTGTGGTTGTTTTGTATTTGTTGGTTTTTTTTTTTCAACTGACCCAAGTATTATTACCCCAGAGGCATAAACTTCCCTCTCAATGCTGCTCTTGGTGATGGCAGCCCAACTGCTTTTCAGAGTAGTTTAGCACAGATATTTTTCTTCAACTTCAGGCTCCCTCAGTTTGTATTAGTATTTAGATAATTTCCCATTCTGTAGGAATTACCCAGTTACAGCTCTAGGAAAGCCCACAGTTCCTAAGTACCGGTTCTGTTACCTGTATTGCGGATGTGGTACTTACCACAGCATGAAAGCAACAGTACAGTCTTCATATAAAAGACACACAGAGCTATGCTGCAATTTGCCTCTGGTGACAATGTGGTACATGTGCTAATTTGAAATGTTCTTGGGGATGAAAAAAAGAAAAGTAAACACTGAATTTATATTTTGATAGATTTCCTACTACAGTGTCTATGAAGGATCCAAATAGCTTTATTCAGCAATCCTAGCTCTATTAATTTCATATGTAATTTGCAAATCCACAGAGGAAAGCCATCTTCAAGATGAGAATGTTTGCCAGGCCAGTGAAAAAAAGAAAAATTGACTCACATCATTATGCCTGCTTGGTGAAAAATAAATAATGCCCCCACACAAGCCCCACACCAATTTATTAATGTCAGCAATCTAGGGCAAAAGAGAACGTTTTAAAATTTAATCACAGAAATGTAAAGGCAAAATAGGTAATGCATCTGGTCCTTCAACACATAATATGATATACTAAATATTGATTTCTTAAAAATAATTTATTGCTTTTAATATTTTTCTTTACAACAGAAGATACTCAAAATTCAGAAAGGAAAATTGTAAACTTTTAGTTTGGCATTCACACAAAGTTAAAATACCTGCATTTTTAACCTACAGAGCAACAACAAGAATTATGCAGAGTAAAGAATGTTACAATTGTAACACAGAACCTCCAGAAAAGTTCTTTTCTTTTTTTTGTTTTATTGCTATCTACCTACTGAGAAATAAGAAGCCAAAAAATCAAGCAAGCATCCGACAGGACAGACAGTGGAATCTCTCAGAACACAATATGCTGGTGATAAAATGAATGCAGCCATCAAAATCAACTGCACTGGTATGGGGGTAGAATCATTTTTCTAAGATTTGGAGTGGGAAGGTAGATTAAATAGTTAGGTGTGCCATACCTTTAAGAGGAGTCATGAATGCCAAAGAGTAATAGAATAACAAATCTATACATTCACAAGCAAATTCCAAACTTTGCTGATTCAGTAGAGACTCTGAGTTCAGATGAAATTCTGATGCTCAGAATAGTAGTAGTTTATACTCTTGTGGTTTTTTTTCCTTTCCTGAAATTTCTATTTAATTTAATAGAAGCAATGTCATCAGCAACAATGTCATGGGCACATCTGAGGCCATGCTAGTGCATAGTAAAAAAAAGGAAAAAACCCAAAACCAACCCACTGCTTCTGCAACAGTGGAATTTCCAAACAAAGCACTTGCTTACTCCAAACTGACAACCATCATGCATCCTAGGTATAAAATTTCCACTGGCCTTTTTATTCTTTTCATCATCTCATAATTTATAATAAATAGGATAATTATAACTGATAAATATGTCTCTTCAGTAAACAAAGGAATGAAGGATTGGTATTTATACAGGATGCATAACTGTAAAAAATATAGATAAATACCATCATTAAACTCTGCCAATGAAAAGATTACTGGCTTCAAGAACAGTGTTTAGACACAGAATTACTGTAAAAATCATACTGTACTTAGTACCTCAGCATATTTTTATCAAATTAAAATCACAAAAATTAAAACAAAATAGCATTTTAAAAAGATTTTTGACCTCTAGTTCCAAAACTACTGTTGATACGTAAAATAAAAACATTTCTTAATGATTACCCATTTGAGAGACTTTACATAAAATTATGATATTTTCTAGAAAAATTTAGATGAGAAAATTTCATTCCCCTAACAAATTCAGTGTATAAAACTGCAAAAGAAAATCAAGCAATGAGAAAAATGTGGAAAAATACTGCAGAAGGTGGTTAATATCTTTTGGGCTAGGATAATTCTTGACAAAATTCTTACATAAGCTCACCAAAGAAGGGATGAATGTGTATAATGCATTTTTGCACTCAGACACGCGCACACACACATATGCACACTCACACCCTCACCCGCACGCTTTTCTCTTTTTTTTTTTACAATCAAATATATATAAGCGTAAGTTCAGCTTTCTACATTATGTTAGTGTACAATAATTGTTTCACCTCATATAATTACATTTGAGTATTCTTGATTAAGAAAAATTCAGCAGTTTTTGAAAAGAAGGCTGCATTTACAGTGCATAGCTGTAACAAAAAAAGAACATCGTCATACAGTATGTACATAAATAAAAATACTCCATTTAACATTTGTAAATACTCAACTACTTTAGAGAATGTAGCAAATAAACTATCTGTGCACACACCCAGATAGTTATATCCAACTCTCATTAATAATGTAACACCACGTCCGCTCATTAGAATAAATCGCTGAACAAGCTGCACATTTGACCATTAACAAGGCTTTGAAAATTTTGCTGTGGAAGATCAATGTTGTAGACATTTACATGGGTGTCAGAATTAAAAGATGAAACTTCAAAATGTTAGGGAAGCTTGAGCCTTTTAATTCTCTTTTCTGCAAAAAAACCCCACAAAAAAACCCAAAAACCAAACCAACCAAAAAAAAAAAAAAAAAAACCCAATCCAAAAACAAAGCTAAGACCGACTGCAGGCTTCTGGAACCTGTGGTTTCTTCTGGATTGTCATATTATCACTGTGTTGTGAGAAGAAGCTTCTTTAAAAAAAAAAAAAAAATGCAGTGTCTGATCCCCAGACATCAGCAGCCATAGTTCTCACACTGGGGTTCTTTTTTCTGTTTGTTTTTGTTCCATTTTTGTTAAAATGCAATATGTACAGGTTTTGCAGTTCATCATTGTACGTGTATCTCTGTGGAACTGCTGCCATGTCTCGTGATTTGCATTGAACTGGCAAGGAACGCCCGGCTCCCCTGCCACCGCTCACCCGCGAAAGCGAAGCTGACACCCATGGACATGCGTGTGCTTACTGGGCAGCATCCTGCCCCTCCACTCCTCGAGCAGCTGTGTTCATGTAAACCATGGTTTTGAACAGAGAGTGTAAAGTAGGAGAAATTCCTAAGTACGACTTTTCAGTTGTCCATTATTAAAGGACGTGATGTCCGTGAGGTATTCGCCATCCCTTTGTTTTCCTCGGATGACATGCTTGTTACCTACGCAGGCTCCGCTGTGCCTCTTTAAGTAAACTATCAAAATCCATGGAGTCATACTTGCTTTTAGTGGAAGCAGGATCAAAATCATCTGAGTTTGAATCTGAAACCCAAAGGATGCAAGTTTAGGAAAGAGGCAAGAACTACTTACTTTCTCTGTACATTGCTACGAACAAGGCACTGAAGAAACAATCCACTTACAGCCACAACTTTATGGGATGATAAAAGCTTAGAAATAACCATCACAGAAGCTTTAGGCATTCCTGGTAAGGAGCAGCACTTAACAAAAGTAGTACATGTCATCAGCAGTGGGGAAGAACCATTAAATGCATGTACATCTAGAGCAGGTTAACAGAAAACAGTTTCCTCAAGGACTTGAGCACTGAGACACTCATGTATAAGTCTCGAAGTAATCCAGATAATCTTGACAGATGCCTTAACCAAAACTCCACCTTTGTCTTGCAACTGCTGTTTCACAACATGTAATATCCAAGATTTAATTCTCCTGAGAAAGGTTCTGAAGAAAGGGCAGCCTGTGAGCAGCACACAGAGGACACAGCTGCTTCTGCCTGCCTTGCCCTGGGGTCTTGTGGAAGTCTACACCTGCCAGAATCTCTGGTTTTGCTTCAATTCATCTTTTTGGGTTTGCTTGTTTAGAGTGTGAGCAATTCTGGGCAGGGCCTCTGCATGGCTGTACAAACAGTCTCAGGTGGGCTCCTTAGCTTTCTGCATCACATGTGATAAGCCACAGCAGCAGCAATAGCCCAGCTCCTGTGGTCTGGGATACCTGCTCCTGCTTTGTCAGTTGCTCAGACACGGACATCAGTCTGTTTGAGCACAGAGGAGGGATTGTACGTTTGTGGCCACACAGCTCCAGTACAATTATTGACATGGCTGCAAGCAATGAATTTCCTTTTGGAGTCAACCCTGCTTAACACTGACTCTCACCAGTTCCTGTGTCGCAGCTCCTTTATGAGAATGCCCTTTTCTTGCCATTTCTTGTGTTGAATTAATCAGAACTCCCCATCTACCACTATAAGACACACTGTGCATTAAATGTTCATTACAAGTTCTGTTAAGACAATATCTTCTCACAGAGGAGAGGTGTTAAACTTCTGACTACTATTTTCAAGTGTTTTCTTTCTTCTGTACTCAACCCAAAGCTGATTAATTCTCTCTGTCCTGGTATCAGCTCATGAATTTTAAAGTTCATCCTGCCATTTCCTTATGTTGCTCTATCAGATACTCTGCAAAATACAGGGAATACAGTCTGAAGTACAGAAGCTCAAGCTGTCAGCAGGACAAAGTGAAAACAGTCTGCTCACAGATACTCTGGGAATCCCACTCACAATGGAGAGAGCTGACAGGGAATACTCCCAGTGATGAATAATGTTCAAGAGGGTTCCCTTCAGACAACTTATTTTAAACCCCAGATTTTCTGAGATACAGAGATGACCTTGGCTTCCATTGCTGAAGATAAGTCAAATCAAGGCAAGACTTCAATCTGGTTTTACTGTTTTTTATCAGCCTACATTTCAACAACTGCCTTGCTACCTTTTATATTTTCTACATCAACCCTATATCTCTTCAGCAGTCAATTGCCTTTTCTTAGCTTTACATTATCTGTTTAGCCACTGAAGTGAATGATAGCATATTCATTGTGAACAATGCGTATCATCTTTATAATTTATTTTGAAAAGACATCAATTGGTTAGAAAAAATATATCTGTATTCACTTCCTGCATTGTACAAAGCCGGGGGCAGCACATACAAGATTTCATTAGCACTGTGTTACAGGGTTATGAGAGATTTTAATGACTGTGGTCATTTATTCATAAAAAAATCCACAATATCTGATTAATAAAGATTCAACAGCAAAATGTGCCTTGCTATGTTATTCAGAAAAGAGTATTTTCCATGCCTTTAGTCTATTTATACAGGTATTAGGAAAGGTTTAACATTTAATGAATACTTTACATTTTAAAAGGTAATTAAATAAGAGGTGAGTTTATAATATATTGTAATATTACAAAGGCTGTTTTGGTAGTCTGTATAGTCTTTTCATACATATACTTAACATCACTATTCCTGCTGTAAGACTGTGAACATCTCTGAAAACCCTTGCAAGGGAAAGGACCACACCCTGACTCAGAGCATAGGACAGAACCACACATTTTTGCCCAGGCAAGACTCAGACAGACCCAGGTGTGTTGGTCACAGCCAGCATGCACACTTGGGATTGGAGTTATCACAGCACACTGGGGGCTGGAGACTGGTATGCATAAAGCCCCACATCACTGTAACTGTAAACACCAAGAGATTTGCTAAGCTTTCCACAGGCTGGAGGCTCCTACATCATGACTGGAAGGCCCTGCAAGGAAACACCTTCATAGACAGATGCTTATGCATGATTTTAGAACCACCAGTTGAGGTCAGTAGCTTTTGCCACACTAAGGGTCAGATTTGGCCACAAGTTCTTCCAGCTTTCAAACCTGAGCAACTATGAATTGCGTTTAATGAGTGCCCCAGGCAAATTCTGCCCATCTACAACAGAACTCATGGCAAAATAAGAATCATAATGAAGTTTTTGGGTTGTCCTCTGTTTATTCCTCATATACATAAATGAGGTATTGTAATCAAACAGTTATAGCAATAAACATCAGAGCATGTGTGAGGTTTCTGTGGTGCTATTTTTTCAACTTAGAAATGTATTATCGAATACTGGGCACTTATTTTTTATAATGATGGAAATGGGCTTTAAAAGAATGTTCACATTGGAATATCTGAAAGAAGCCAGCTCAGATTATTAGACTTTTAAACTTCTTACAGCAAGTGAAAACCACTTTCTTCAACACCCCTCCAATCATTTAAACAGTATCAGCAGTAAACAAAAAAGAAGCAAACCCTAAATTCTCATCAGTTACAAGATTCAAGTTACATACTTTAATTCACATAGAGCAAAATACCTACCTAGGTCTGCATAGTTAGACTTGCAAAACTGCTTGCGTCCACAGAAGTACAGCTCAAAATCAGGTTCATTTGACCTGCGTAAAGTGTATCCATTTTCAAGAGCAGCGAAGGCGTCACAAGTATAGCGGTAGGTGATGAAACCATAGCTGTCTCTGCCATTGAAAAACACAGTTGTGAACAAAAGCTGAGAAGAGTTAACACACATTAGTGTAACCCCTTCCTGAAAGCAAGAACTTGCTGGAGACCCAGCAGTGGAAATGCCAGAAGTACTGCATCCATTTATCAGCATGATTGTCCTGTCATGCAGCTAAATACTTATTTCTGGGACAGGAAATCTCAACTAGCAAGATTAATAAATAAGGATGAAAGAAAATAAGTAAGGTTTTGAACTCAGCATGTCATCTGTCACAGGACTTACACTGGTAACTCCCATACCAGTAATCTTTCTGCCTTAATTTTTTACATATGGCAGCTCTCAAACAAGAAGTAATCTCAAAAGTTCCTACCCATCATCCTGCAAATTTACTGTGCACTCCTCAATTTCACCAAAAACTTCAAACCGGTCCCTCAGTTCTGTGCGGGTTGTGTCAGGTCTGATTTTACTCAGATAAATCACACGACGTTCTTCCTGTTGATAAAGAGCAAATGGGAAGGCACATTTAAAACAGATGTGTAATAGAGATGAACCTATGCATACATGCATGCAAATACACACACAAATATGCACAGGATGCATAATTATAGAAACAGTCTTTTGTGGAAGACCTACTGCATCTTGCAAATACATGAAATAGTTCTCTCCTGGAAAGCATCTAAGGTATTTAAGTGGCACTACATCCTGGAAGGGTTCACCGATTGCTGTTATTCTTCCACTGTGCACTGACAGATGCCTCCCTTTGTATCCTACTGCACCTTCTTCCCTCTCACCCTTTCTACCACTTCCCCTCCAGGATTCCAAATTCTTCTAAAGTAGGAGCTCCCTTTCTCTTGCCATGTATACAATGCTGAGCATCTTAGTTGCAGAGTAGCATAAAGTAACACAATAATTGCATAAGAGTACCACTGACATAACAAAATGTATTACAAGTGTAACATTATAAGCTCATATTACTTAATAGCTGATTCATCCTGCAATCCTGTTCCACCATAATCCATATCTTAAAATAGAGGAAAAACTGTTTAAGGTTGTCATACTTTAACCCCAGCCAACAATTAAGTACCATGAAGCCCTTAGCTCATTCCCTGCTCCCCGGTGGGATGGGGAGGAAAATCAGAAAAAGGTAAAATGCATGTATTAAGATCAGCTTAATAATTGAAATAAATTAAGATATAGTAGCAGTAATAATTATAATGATAGTAATTGTAATGAACAGGGGAGAGAGAGGAATAAAACCCAAGAGAAACAAGTGCTGCACAGTACAACTGCTCAGCACCCGCTGACCAACACCCAGCCTGTCTCTGAGCAGTGACCTGCCTCTCCCAGCCAGCTCCCTCTGGTTTATATACTGGGCATGATGCCATTTGGTATGGAATATCCCTTTGGCCAGCTCAGGTCAGCTGTCCTGGCCATGCTCCCTCCAAGCATCTTGTGCACCTGCTCCCTGGTAGAGCATGGGAAACTGGAAAGTCCTTCATTTAGAGTAAGCAGTACTTAACAACAATTAAAACATCAATGTCTTATCAACATTGATACTAAATCCAAAACACAAGCTACTAAGAAGAAAATTAACTCTATGCCATCAGAAACCAGGACTGAGTCCAAAAGATGTCTTTTATTAAAATAAATATTTCAGGGGGAATGACAGGAAGTAAAATATATCCCACAGTCACCACTGCCTTTTAGTTTATTCAGAATAAAAACTGACTGAAGTCCCTAGGCAGGATCTCTTCTGCATGTTCTTTCAATACTTGGAACAAAACACCAGACAGTTTTATAACAGACAAATCACAGTCAAATTATTCTTTCCTTAGTGCAAATGCTCAGCAGAACGAGGGAAGGACTAGGGAACCCTTTAAGAGTCACTTCATGAATTTTCAGATAAACACTTTTCTGAGGGTAGAGCCGTTTAGTGAGCTGCAAGAAAAGAAAATGGAAAAAGGAGATCTTTAAAACACTGACCTTAAGGTAATCAGGGCAAAGAAGCACCAGCTATACATGGGTTGGGTGCTCAGCCTTGCTGTCTCCAATTGCTTCTGGCCTGGCACTACTGGTCCTACTGCTCATCCCTTACACACCCACACAGTAGTCCCATAAATCGAACCACCACCACATTCTCAGCTGGTGTAAATCTGTCAGTCAGTGCAGCAATGTCAGTTTAAACCATCAACTTTGGCACCTGAGACTTGCGCAGAATTTAGGTGCCGAATGCCAAAGGAGCTACACTGACTGCTGAGAATTCATGACTATCGTAACCTGGAGGTGCCTAAAGGCTAATGGCACCTCAACTGTGCAATGCAAAAGGTACTAGGGACCTAAATATAGACTTGCATTCCTGCTCAGAAACATTCTAGCCTGAAGAGACAGGTAGTTCATAGTGTTACAATTCAGATATAGCATGAAATGTATCTTTTCCATGAGCCCCCACAGAGGCATAAAGCACTAGTCGTTCTTGGACCACGGACAGTACAATTCAGATCAGACCAAAACACATGTAAAACCAGAAATTGTATTGATGTCACTTCTTTACTTGTTTGAGTATTCATTTGAGATGAAAAGACCATCAGAACTATTAGTTAGGGGTGCTGAAAATCTTGTCTGCTGTTCCCAGGAGAGCACTTTGCTCTCGGGAACTATTTAATGCAAAATAAATAAATGATTCCTGCAGCAGGAAGCTGACACCAAAATATCTGTCTCCCAACAGAAGCTCCCTCTTACTAGCACATTCAGTAAACTATTTTCACTGACTCCTTTCCTGGCCTCACAAATCTCAGGGATTCAGATCCAGTTAATCTAAGCTCCTGAGAAATGAAAGTTCAAAGCTGCAGAAAACAGAGATACAAAAATCAAACATTCCTACCCAAAAGCCCTACCCACTTAGGAATGGCACAAGAATTACCTCTGTCCTTTATAGGTGCTAGTCAGCCCAGTGGAGTCCTTGGTTGCTCTACCAAAGTATGTATTAGCTCCCCTTAACCAGTGGGATCAGGTAAGGATCTCATTTAGATACTTGAAACTACTGCTATTACCTCTTTTGATTATGTAAGGAACCAAGGTGAGTGCCTTGATAGTCCTCTGTAACCATGCCGGGACAGACACATCCATTTCTAAATGTTACACCTTCCAAAATGCAGGGTCCAAAAGCTGCCCTTGTTCTCTGCCATAGCAGTGCAGTTTGGAGAAGCTGGCGTGGCTAAAAGAAGGACTTGTGCTCATGGGTAGCTGTACATTTAGGGCACAAGGCTACTTTCCAGACAGCTGCTGCTTTTTATCTCTGTCTCTACTGTCCCTCAGTCCACAGCCCTGACCTTCCTGACAGAGGAGTTTGGGTAGAGCTTCTGTGAACCAGGGACTGTAGAGTGCAAGCTACAGAAATCTGCATTTCTTCCATTTTCCCCATTCTAATTCTGCTTACTTTCACTATGGTTGGGTGCCATAAACTTCAAAACTGAGAAAATCTGCATATGCACAGTAATTACTTTTTCAGACTGTTTTACCAAATCAAGGATTTAACCGCACTGAAACACTTGATAAGAAACAATTCCATTGATACTTGCTATTGAACCTAAATGACTGACCAGATGGAGCAGAACATAACACAGCAGACTGTCTAATATACTTTAGCTGAGATAATACATCTCAACTGAAAAAAACATAATGTTTCACTCACTGACATGGAGATTGTTATATTACAGTGGGATGGAAATATCTATTGCACATTCTTCCAGAAGTCTGTCTGCATGCCTGTGCAATTTTTCCTTCTTCTATCCCTCTAATAACCTTTATATCTCTAATATCCCTTTAAGACAACTGTAATAAACCAAAACGGAACAATTTTAAAAAAAAGCCTGTTAAAGTACCGTTAAGGGAATAAGTTAAACCTGCAAAATTAAGGAAATTCAAATTTAAAGCTGAAATGCACCATATGTCCTCCAGTGTGCACATATGAGGAGATAGGTTCAAGCATTTTTTTAAGCAGAGTGCCATGATGGAATAAGACACCAGAGAACACAGGATTCATACAGCATTGCCTTTGCATTGGTTTAACTTTGGCTATTTAAAGCAACTTTGAAGCATGTATTAATATTCACAGAGATGCCTTGTTTTTATTCCCATTAATAATAAGAGCTATAGAAGCCTAACAAGGTTGCAATACACTTCTAAATGTCAAAGACCTTTTTTTGATAATAAGTTACATGTGTAAGTCTATATAGGCGTATTAAGTAAGATGTTTACTGCAGTTGTTAAAGGATATGATAGATGACTTGGAAACCTAGAGAACAGCAGAGAAAAGCTTTTGTTTTCAATTTCATATGGGCAGAGGGAACCTGCAGGAAACTCCAGAAGCTACTTGTTCATATTTCCCTCCCAAAATTGCCCATGATTTATTTTGCATCATAAGCATTTAGTGTGGCTCCTTGCTCTGCCAGCTTAAAAAGAAATAGTTCAGTCAGCTCCCTCAGGCCTAACATGTCTGTCTTCTTTCATAATCTTGCTCATTCTTCATCACAGTAAAAACATTTGAATAGGAAGATGTGGCAGAAAATCTCAGACTGACAAGCAGTACTTTAAGTCTCAAATGAAAATACAAAAGCATTGGAAAACCAAAATATGAGAAAACAAGACTGGGATATACCTTACACATCTAAGGGTCAATAAAGAGACTGCTCATCCTCTAAAATACTGACTGAGGCTAAGGATCTTTTTGTCTTGCAAAGGATTCCTCCACAACTTTATTTTCTTTGTGCTTCCTTATTCCTAAGTCTTTACTTCATAAGGAACTAAACACAGACCATTGGATGCATTAGTTTTCACTCAGGTTTTTTTGCTTCTTCCCCCAGCAGTTGTTTGCTTTGCCTGCCCACGGTGCTGCTAAGCAGGGCCCATGGGAACTGAAGGCAGCCACTGCAGAGGTAACACCACACGGTGCTGCTGTTCCCATTTACCCTACCACTTTGCCTGCATGTCTGGGGTGCATACCTAGTTCTCCAAGAGCCAGCTTATGTTTTATGTGAAGCTGAGAGAAGAAATACAGGAGCATTTTAAAGCTGGGTTCTGCCATGGGCTTCTAAAGGCTCTGCTGCTCACTGCAGCACAGGTGTCTGGCTGGGTGCACACCCCATGCCTGTGTTGCCTTCCATGCCAAATGCCTTCTCTTTCAGTAGAAATCCATGAAGACTTTTATCTTTAGAGATGAAGGCCAAGTACCATTTTGAAAATTCAATGGGATTAGTTGGACAGAGCTGTAAAAATAGATATGGTATGGGTGGAAAAAAGTCTTTAAAGCTTAAACTTCTGATGTAATAGAAATGAGAAAAAAATATTTTAGATAGAGTAAAGAAAAATTAGTATGGCCTGTAACTATGAATGGTAAAAGTAAAAATCACAAAAACTGGGGAAAAAAAGAAAGAACAAGAATAACACATGCTGCTGTGTGGGTAACCAAGGACTAAACAGTTCAGACACACTCCATGGTGACTGCTAGAAAAATAATGATGGACCAGTAAAACTCAAAATTTAGGTAATCCATTTGATACATTTTCAGAAACAAGTAAAGCAAAATTAGAGTACCTGGGACTTAGGTGATCAAGATGAGCAACAACAAAAAAATCCAAACTAAATATACAACATACATTGAATCCTTCATAAGTGGAAATGAACTCCATTCTAGGCTGACTCTGGTTTTAGACTTCAAAGAAGGCAAGCACTCATTTATGAAACCACCTTTCTCCTGCCTTCCTGTTTTAGAGCAATTTATTTTCTTTGAAACCATGTGTTTCTTTCCACTGCAGTGGCCTCACAGTGCATTTATCTTCTTCTGTTTGTAAGCTCTCTGGGACTGGGACTCTTGATACTTGTCTCATAGAGGCTGTCAGCATTCAGGAATGAAAAGCAGTAATGTTAACTGTAATTTTCTACTTGAGTATAATCTGATTTTCCTATACCTCTTAGCAGTAGCCAGTGCACACAGTAAATGAGCTGCGTGAAGGATGTGACTCTAAGTCAGTATCATGGCCGGAGCAGCAGAGTAGCAGAGAGCCAACACCAAACTGCTCATCAGACACCTTAACCTCCCAGACAGCTTTGGTGCACCATATCAGTGAGGAACCACCAACCAGTGACTCCAGAATTGGAATGTGCTAACTATTTCTGGTGGCATGCTTTGGAAAACGTTTGCCACACGGTCTTATGAACTGCTGGAGTAAAAGCCCACACAACTCAGAAATTTCCTGGAGTCATCAGGAGAAAAAAGTGGTCCTCAGGCCTCTTGGCAAATCACTGGTCTAACTTGGTTGGGGGTTGGATCCCAGTTTCTACAAAGCACTAAGTAGATTGCCCTGTTCTGCAGTGCTCCTCAAGTTTCATAGTCCATGTGTCTCCACCTGCCTTACATGGTTAAGCAAGTCTTGGTGGCAGACCATTCTCATGTTCAGAGAGGATCCATTCTAAAAGAAATTGTGACCTGGTGAAATAAAACAAATCAAGATCAAACTAAACTATGCTAACATTTGGTCAGTTAGGAAAGGAATCACAATCAAAAGTATAAATGAATGAATATATAAATGACTGGCAAATTTTTTTTTTACTCTCTAAGTACCTTGTAGGCTCAGCCTGTATTTTTCAATCATGCCTCCTCAAAATTAAGACCTCAGTCCACAAAAAAAGGTACTGAATCTCCAGTAACTGGAGAGGGGGAAAGAAGAAAAGGAAGACGAGAAGAATATCACAGTACCTTTGGAAGTCAAATCACCTGTATACAGCTGTAAGTCTAGATAGGAACTCGGGAGTCTATACAGGAAAATACTATCCCAGGCTTCTAGCTCTGAATCTTCTACAGCAGAGGTGGTGTGTGCAAGTCTGAAGGGGCAAACATGCCTGTACCGCACAGCATGAGCACAGGCTTCTAAAACAAGCCTCCTCAGCATTCTGTCAATATACCTTCACATCTGCCAAAATACAAGCTGCCTGCACAATCAGAGGGCATTGCTTTACATATGGTTTTGAGAGATTAAAGTATGTTAAAATATTATTTTTTTATAATTTCTTTTTTCCTAGGTTTCCCATGCCTGTTGTCCTACAGAAACTTATTTTAGATACTGCTTCCACAATACCTAATGACTTCTGGCTCTGTCATAACTTCTGTTCCCTTTTTCCTGTGCACCCTTTCTACAACTAACTCTTGCGATCTTAGCACAGTACTTCTCATGAAGAAAGTCACCTGCCCTGTGTAATAACTGAGGCATTAGTACTGCCCAATCTTTGGGCTACTCTTCTAACAGTATCTGGAAGTATGTGGTCATAAATCAGTTCTGGCAGCACAAGAATGGGCTAGAAAGAAAATAAAAACTTCCCCAATACATAGAACAAAGAAATCTAAATTTATGGGACTGTAGAAAGAGCTCAAGGAAAGAGAGAGAGGACATTCTTGTGGCCGAACGACAAATGAGTTGAGTCCTTCAAGAATGAAGAGAGTAACACAAAAAAGACCCATAAACCAAAAGGCATAAGGAAAAGAGCAGAGAATGATAGAAATTATATAGATTTTATCACTGAATTCATGAGATTCCCTTTCTCTGCTGTCTCCTAATCCTAACCTGTTTTCACAGAGTATAAAATAGCACAACTCAATACAGATTTTTAAAGTAAAAGTGCTGGTAGACTTTGGATAAAGGAATTAATAGGATTTAATCTACATTTCCTGCAGAACTCACAGATGACTGGATTTTAGATTTTTTGCCATGTTCTGTTTATTGATATTTATTTTTAGTTTTGATTTATTTATGTCTATTAATAAGTAATTCCATTAATTAATTTCATTATAATCAAAATGCTCATTTTAGAAAGAAAATAAATTCAACCTTGGTTTTCAATTGTCTAGAATTTTAAATGCAGTATGATGCAGCATATTTGGAGCTTTTAAAGTTTCTTTTCTTTCCTTTTTCCTTTTCTCTTGATTAGCAACTTGCCAAATATTTGTTTGTTTTAAACTAAATCAAATTTTCTACCTCCTCAGCAGGACTCATGTTTATTTATATGGGTAAGGTACAGTAATGGAGAAGTAGCAAGATACACCCATGACAGAGGTCTACTTGAATCTCTAATTTGTGGTAGCTCTAAGAGAGAACAGCCAGTGTAAGTAATGATTGCTGGAAGGTAGTGTTCATCTCTAAGCAGCTGGAAGCCAGATATTTTAAAACTAACTGCAACAATTGACTTAAATATGGCCCTGTCTGAAGCAAACAAAATTATTCCATTGCCTTCACTACGTTTCAGAGCAGCACAGCAGAGCATGCCACAGCTCTAAATCTTGTGCTTTACAAAATACACCTATCACCCACACTTAGTAGATAGGACACCTGAGATGGAGAAAAGTGAAATGACTTGCTGAAGCTCACTAAGAACACCAGTAGCAGAGACAAAAAAACAGACCATAAAGTTGTCTGTTCACTCCCAGAACTCATCACTGCTGTAGACTATGCCAGTCTCTGTCAATCTCTGCACACTCCCAGCTCTGTAGGTGCATTAGGAGAAATGCTGCCAAGTGTGTGAAAAATCACCTTTTGCTACAAAGTCCACTAAGGGCACCGGGAAAAAGACCTATTAATTTTGGTGACCTCTGGACAGAGCACTAATGGAAAACCTGGGAACAAAGATGAAGTATCCTGGTCTGTACCAGTTCATGCAAGAGCCAGAGCACAGCCAGAACAGCCATGTAGGTACAACTGAATGGAAAGAGTAGGACACAGAAAATCAAAACGTTAAGGTGAACCACCAAATGGGCTTAGCAACTTTTACAGCAACAGATTTACAGCAGTTCCCAGTTTAATATATCAAAAGGCAGTTGCCAATGGGGAGCTCAAAAGGGGCAAAAGCCATCTCTCCATTTAATAGCCATTCTTCCTTCTGTCCTACTGCTACAACAAGCAAGAGAGTTGTTATCCCCACGTGGGTTATTTCCTTTGCTTCAGGTATTTCAGTTGTTTCATAGAGAACACTGATGAACAAAATAATTAAATAATACATATTCATTACGAGAGGGCCAGTGTTAAGTGACATTTTAAAATTGCATCGTGTCTTCAGACTATTTTGCTAAAAATAACTTAAAAATGAACCAACTCTCAGACACTGAAAAAATTATAATTCAAGTCAAGCCTTTGGATCTCAGTTTTGAGTTCTGTTGTCTGCACTCTCTGTATAGACAATTACAGCCACTCTGAGAGTTCAGCAATTGGTATATCACTCGACTCCTTATTTTGCATATGTCTGGTAGGTGAAATGCAGTATAAAAGGCAGGTTCCCTCATAGATCTGTATAAGAAATAGACCAGTTCTCTTCTACTAGTGTATTGTCTGGTATAACCCCTTCTTCTAGTAAGTTCTCTGTATCTGTTCATTGTGAAAAACTCAGAGAGTTGCAATTTATAAAACCTGAAAAAATCAGTAGTGCAACACCAAAACAGAAATTATAAAAACACATATTTGCTTAAAATGAAAAATACTAAGAAATACACGAAAGAAAATTTTTGTCTTTTTATAAAAAAGAAAGAAAATAAAGTCTGAATTCTAGCATTAGAATCTATAAAGAGAAACACAGATCTATTTCAATATGAAAGTTATCTTTACAGTGCTTACAATTGCTTTCTGCCTCTGTCTCTCCCTTTGCCTGGCCCTTTCAGATTCCCGTTTTTCATACTCTTGGCGGTATTCTTCCCTCTTCAGCCTTTCATGCTGATATTCCTCATAGCTGTCATATCTAGGAAACACAACTTAGTCATTAAATCAAGCACCTGTATTTGTAAACGTAAAATTAGAAATACAATTTCTGGAATGCTTTATTATCCCAGGCAATTAGAGACAGGACAAGAGGAAATGGCCTCAAACTCCACCAGAGGAGGTTCAGGTTGGACACCAGGAAGAATTTCTTTGCTGGAAGGGGGGTTAGACATTGGAATGGGCTGCCCATGGAAGTGCTGGAGTCACCATTTCTGGAAGTGTCCAAGAAATGAGTGGATGTGCTCTGGTTTAGGTGACATGGTGATGTTTAGCCAAAGGTAGGACTCAATGATCTCAGAGGTCTTTTCCAGCCCTAATGATTCTATGATTCTACAATTATCTCCTGAGAAGAGCTGCAAAGAAAAACCAAATGCAGGCCAAAGGCACTACCTGGGTCTGCGACTGTACGGTGATCTGGACCGCGATCTTCCACGTAAGGGAGAACTTCTGTATGCTCGGTGTCTACAGTGGCTGGACTCACAATAGCAACAAGATCTGCAGGAAGAAACACATTCACCTCTGTCATTCCATTTGAGTCTATTGACACCATTTTCTACCTCTTCCCTGAACCTACAATTTCTACTAAGCTACCGGTGGGATTTTCCAGTGACACTTTGTGATCTCCTAGTCAACTAAGGGGCCTCAAGTGATTTCCCCCTTCCTGGCCCTTCAGTAATGCTCCTTATTGAGGCTAACACAGAGCAGACTGTCAGACACTGTCAACTCCATCTGATAGAGGTTGCAGCAAGATTGGCACCAGGCAGCTCATAGATAATGGGGAAGGTTAGTTGTGTACATCTCTCACCAATTGCTCTGCCTCTGACCTGACTGCCTCTACTCAGAAAGTGTAGACCTGGCAAATTTAAAGGATATTGGAAACAAGTGTTTCTGTAGCAAACCCGTAACCTTCAGAGTTAATCAGCTCAGGAGCAATAGAATGGATTAAGTTATTTCTTCCTTTTTCTTCTTTCCTTCCTGTAAGTTTCCCTACGTTTTTGCTGTTCGTCTTATTAACTACAATGATCATACATGAATTTACTGTACTATACCTTGAAGAGGATCTACTACAGGGCGACCTTGATCTCGATCGGGAATATGGAGAACGGGAACAAGACCTGCGTTGAGGAAAGGACCTTGATCTAGAGCGTGTCCTTTGGGATCTTTGAGAAAATAAGGATTTGGGTGGAGACACTGAATCTCTGCATGGAGAGTTAAAAGAAGAGCAAGAAGGTGATACATCAAATAATGAATAGGCTTGTGTCCCATCCCAAGGGTAGCATAGTTTATCACTTTCATCTTCACTGTCATCAAACAGACCATCCATTGCTAGTCCTGAATTTATAAACATAGGTAGTTTGGAGAATTGTTCATTACTGTAATCACTGTCCCTTAGTTCTCTGGTCTTATCTGCTTCTTCATCAAAAACAGCTTGGCTGGGGTGACCAAAATGCTTATTCAGTTCAGCCCGAATTTCCTGGTCTTGGAGCTGTTTTCTGTTATTACCATGGGATCTCTGCTTATTTGTCTGTAAAGTCTCTTTCTTGAAATACTGGTCTTGTTCTAAAGAAGAACAAATCTGACACTGCCACCCAGGTGAAGAATCCTTAAATTCTGGTTGTCTGGAGTCCTGAAGTTCCTGGGATATTTTAATGTGTATTTCCGATTTTGAATTCACAGATTGACAGTAGTCATGGTCACCAAACAGCCGCAAACTGGGCCGTTTTGTCTTTCTCTCCTCATGTCCACTGGACAGTACTGTAGTCTTGCTAAGCTGTACGTACAGCTCAGACTGTTCTGAACCCTTCTTGATTGGGTTATTTCCTTGAGAACTGGAAGACTCACTATAGCGGGGCTTTTTTGAAGGTGGTACAACAGTCTTGCATGATGACTTCAGTTTAGGTGAAGTCCTAAAAGGATTATCTTGGTTGGCTTTATGAGGAGGGGTCGTAGGTGGAGTTAGGCCTACAGGGAGTAAAAGGAGGAACAGAATGCTTTTAAGCATACATACAATGTTTATAAAGGTGGCTCATATGCTTCTTAAAATAGATACAAAGCAAGACCCATTCTATGTCACTTCAACACTGCTAATACTAAGAATGAAACTACCAAAGGTCTGGTAACAACAATAGCAACAATACTAACACATCGCCATTAATCTCCAGTATAATTTCTGTCCCTCCCCTTCCTCCATGACATCCGCCCCTCTCTCTGTAGATTTTGATAGAAAAGATCAAGAGATAAAACCCAAAAGACATTTTTGTTAAATATAAAATAGATTTTGATGTAAAAACGAAAATTCAAAAGACTGGCACCATCAAAAACATAAAGAACCTAGCAAAGAAGAACCTGGATAAAAGCAAGGCCAAGAGAAATAAATGAGTGCTACCAAAGGACACAGAACTTAAATGCAATGAAATACAGCCACCCTACAATGGCAGTGACTCTTTGTTTCCAGAGTTGGTTAACTTAGAAAATAATTGAGAATGAGAATGTATATCTAATACATTCTTCGAGCATAACTAATATATTTTGTCTGAAATGTGGTTCTGAAACTGAAACCCAAATGAAAAATAGGACCACAACTGTAATGAACCATTTCATTTAGAACTAAATCTTGGTGAGAATCATGCAGTAGGGAGTGAAAATGAAACAGGTGAGTGTTCAATGACTCAACATACTGTTAACTAACAGGATTCTTTATATAAGTGCAATAAATTGTATCACTGTGATAAGACAAAATTGCAGGATGGACTAAAGCACGTTCCAGTAAAGCCTGGGAATTGAAGCAGCATCTTTCCATTATTTTTATAAGGGTAGAATATAATTTTCAATATTTTCTATAGAAATCATAGAATTTCCTCAGACTTTACAGAAGGATAACCCCAGACATCAGGGCAGAGTAACAGCAAACAGCAGACACTGTTCAGCAAATAATTTCTCTTCAGGAAGGTACTTACTACGTTATGTTTGAAAAATTTGCTTCTGTCCAATTGACACTAATATAATTTAGTAACATATGCTTAAAATTTAACAAAATAGACAGAGATCAAGGAGATCTCCAAGATAATCCAGACCATCCCTAAGCATTCCAGAGGCTCATGCTACCCAAGAATACTTCTAGCCCAAGCAATGAGTCTTCCTCAGCAAGAATGAAAAGAGAGGGCAGACAGAGTTACAGGAAATGTGTGTTTCAAACACGGCTATAGAGTTCTGGTTTGTACTTTTAAACATGCAACACAGCCCGGCAGATCAATGCAAATGGAACATGTTTTATAGTGTTTTGCTGTAAAGAAGGAAAAGGGTCCATCAATGCACAGTGCTCCCTAAGGAGCATAAATGGAGACTGGGAGTCCCACTGCATTATCTGCAATGAATTTCTTTCAGAAAATAAGAAAATAGAAGTACCAAGGCATGAATACGTGATGTGAGAGACATGCTTGATTTTGTCTGAATATTTGGAAAAAATGGTTATGTGCTACCCATGGCTATGTGAAGACTTTGTCTAATGCCACAAAATTCAAGGAAACTGAGGCAAACATTATGGGACCTAAAACTCAGCTCTAAGTATTTCATACCTTATGCACCTTCTCACTGACAAATATTTTTGACTACCAAATGAATTTTTACTAAAATGAAGAGAATAGTCCTATTCAAAAATCTGCAGTAATACTTTCAAAGTTAAAACTTCAGACTCAGATTGATCAAATACTTCAGTAAGCAACTTTCTAGAAAAAAATTTAGAAATTACATTTTTACTTGTGAAATTATACAATCCATGAGAAATTCTGGGGTTAGTTACTGGGGTTTTGGATATAGTTTTAAAGAAAAAATGAACCAAAAATACAACCACTCCACAATGAACATGTATATTTATGAATTTCAGTCACAGAAGCCCCAGAGATAACCCAATATTCAGAATTAAATCTTGTTTGAAATTCCAGTTCTTTAAAGCTTGTCCTGGAAGGAAGCAAGTAAAACATACAGGACAACATTTCCAGAAACCTGACAAGGAGTCAATCTTCAGAAAAGGAGGGGGGGAAAGTACAAAAAAAACCTCTCACGAAAGTACAGACTGAGCTAAATTTACTGGCACTTCCCTTGCTGGCAGAACAGGGCTGGGACAGCCTAAGAAAGGGCTTCCTCGTGGCATTCTGGCTTTTTTCCTGGTTTTCAGCAGAAGCAGGAAGTGCACAGGCAAGTAGAAACAGATAAAAGTTGGAAAATGTTCACTTAACTTTTGAACAAACCTACACTGGGGGAGGGAGGGAATTTTTGAATTCAAGTCACCTCTATGGAGTCCACCTCCAGAGTGTCCCATGACCAATCTCCAAACTTTGAATTCTGAGAAAATCAGTTGGCTGCACACTTGTTCACCTTCACTCTAATCCCTGGTAATCTTCACCCAGGGCCATGATCCTACATCAACAGCATTACAATATTCTATAACCATTGGATTATTTCACACACACCAAGTTCTCCCCAATGTGTACATTTAGGCGTTGACAGTACAAGGTATATTCTGTACTCTCTCTTGAACTTAGCAGGTTTTGACAGATTTATGGAAGGACAGATGGCCATTACAGGCTGAAGGCTGACAAGAGGCAGTTCAGAGCATTGTTAACACACTTGCACAAACTCTCAGCAGTGCAGCGCTGTGCAGAATGTAATTCAGACTATAGCTTTTTTATTGCTGCCTATTTTCTTTTGTCAAAAGAGCCTGCTGTGCACAGCAACAAATGGCTGCCATTACCCAGAATGTAATGGGTGTCAGACAAATCACGTAACACAAACAATCAAGAGTATGTAGGTCATATTTCAACAGAGCACAACCTTAGCAATATTTATGATTACTGCATTGAAATGTGCTCTATAATAAACAAGTACCTCTACATCACTCACACTTATGTACTTCTGCACAGCAAATCTGTTAAAAGTGGTACATACTCTACAATCATCCCCTTAAACAGTCTTTTTTCTTTTTAAAGTAAAAGGCAAGTATTTTTTCATGACATGCTATAAAACCATTTTCTTTGGAGGGACTTTTCCTTAATTGAATAGCTTTGGTAAATGGTACATTTGCACTTTGCCTTGCTCTGTCTATATACTACGAACTCACTCAGTGATCTTGTGCTAGAAAACACCATACATCAAATTGCCAGCACTGCTGCCAAAGCAGCACCATCCTCCCCGTGTCTGCGCAACAAAAGGTGTTTGCATATGTTCCGACTCTGCCACCTTGGCCAAGCAACTTCTTTCCATAAAGTCTCTGGGAGGGTGAAACTACTTTCAATACATTCCAAAACTCCACCTTAAAAAAAAACCCTGTAGTGTAACTCATTTAGCTCAGCTATGGTGATAAGCAGAAATTAGGGGAGTGCCTTTGCATTAAAAGTGACATCTGGACTTCTTCGGACTGATCTTCAATGCTGTTTTCTACAGATACAGATATTTCTAAATCGCTAAAGTAACTTAGCATTCAAATGTTTGATGATGTTTGCTGTGTTTTAAGAGGGCTGATAATTAGTGTCTTTTGGGGAATGCAGCCCTGGAATCTTTCTACATGTGCACTGGGCTTTTGAGAAGTATTGAAAATGAATTCTTTCATACTTTTTGAGTTTGAAAATGGATTGTCAAGGGAAACATTATTTAAGGCTACTTTAAACACTGATCACAAGATAACAGCTCAATTCAGTACATTCCCTGTGGACAACTCTCTGTATCTCACATCTCATTTTATCAGAAATCATTCTGAGGTCAAAGAAGTTCTTAGATGAGAGATTTTAAGTATTTGTTCTGACAAGTAAGAGATGTCACAAATCTAGAGGTGGGCAAATAGCAGGGTATCAGTATCCTCAAGGATGGTCCCAAATTCCAAATCACTCTTCAAGCTGACTATATATATACAGCTTTTTCTCCTATCTTGTCACAGAAATCAAATTTTGCCCCCAAGACCAGTGAGGAGTTTTACACAACAATAATTTACAGGGATCTGAATCAAATGAGAGACTTTTTACCAAGAGGGTGGAAATAGTCTTCTAGTTACTGATTGAGCCTTAAGCATGTAAACTGACTTCACGTACTTAAATGGTGGCAAAGAGTATTTAGGTATGAAGGTTTAAGAAGACACAGAGAATAGAGAGAGATTAATTAGAAGCCATGTTATCTAACATCTGGCATTCAGAAGTTTGTCTAAGACAATGAAAAGTCTTAAACAATCACTGAGGAGCCCTTGAGTGCCAAGAGAAACACTGCCATCTCCAGAAGGTGAGTCATCCTCCTAGTCCCTATGCTTGCACAGGCCACCCCCTCCCCTCCCTCCCCAGTCTGACTGGTAACAAAGAGGAAAGAGGTGACACAGAACCATCCCCGACTTCTGGAATCGGGAGAGGTTCAAGTCCACGGCCTCTTAGCAAGGCACTGGCAATGCAGCTGGCTGTGGAAACAAAGAGAGATGGATCTCTTCCAAGCCTCTGACTCAGAATGAGACTCATCCGACACAGGAATTTCATTCACTACATTATCATCACCTAGGACTCCCTCCATATCATGATGTTCTGGTCCAGCTTCCTTAGAATAACACTAGAATAATCAGCTTCAAGAGATAGGACTTTAGATAGCAATGGACTTAGGACACTTATTTAAAGCATATTGAAAGAATTTTTATGTGTGGCATGAAAACCCTTTAAAGAATATTTGTTCCTTGTAATTTGACAAATTGATGTTTTGACAGTTTTAGGGAGGACAATGCTACATTCATGACTACTAACAAATCTGTTGTAAAGCAAGATATAGCACTGGCAAGAGAATGGTTTCAGTTTGACTTTAGATACATGAATCCAAAATGTGTGTGTGACGAAGATTGATGGCTCATGTGGGAAATGTTTTTATTTATTTATTTTTCTAGTCTATAGTTAATTCATCAGTGAGGGAAGCAATGTTGTTTTCAGCAGAGAGATCAAGGGAGTTGCTATTTATATTAAAATACTTTGTGCTTCGATAGTGCAAGCAGCACTGCTAATGGTCTTTTCAATTCGGTAGTGAGATCAAGGTAACTCCTATTTAAATTATAATAAATAGCGCTTGTATAGTGCAAGCTGCCCTATATAAGGACAATGAGCAATGCGGTTATCTGGATATAATTTGGAGTTGCCAGGGTCTCACTAAAGAACTTCAAGGTATTATAAATCACTACTGCCACTATTTTTTTTCCTTATTTTATTTTTGGTTGTTTTGTAAACTGAAGTGGGTCCCAATTCTGCTATGATTTAAACACATATGCTCCAAGTTCTTCAGTACTCCAGGCTGTTTCTGTCATGTGCTTTGCTCCCAGCACAAGCAGACTCAGGACACAACACTACTGCAATACAAATGACTTAAGAAGTAAGACATGCATATCCTTAAAGATTTACATATATACATGAATATAAAAATAAAAATTATGAGTATATGTGGGCAGAGATGAATAGCTACTGCATGATCTCCTGAAACCTCCTCACCAGACATTGTGAAGACCAGAGCAAGAGCAACATGAAGTCCAAGAGTACTGCATGGTAACACTGCCCCAGCTCCCTGGCCACATACACTCCACCTCTTATTCTTCCTGAATATCATCAGTTTATTTCCTAGCTAACTTCTATTTACTTTCAGAGGGTGAAAGAAATCACAGAATCATAGTACAGCATTCCTGTATACATATGTGCCTAGTTGTGCTGTTTCACAGCGTCAGTTGCTTTTTTTTAATGCACCAGTTCTCCTGGTAATGTTGTCCAAGCATTACAGAGCTGTTTTGTTTCCTCCTCTGTGCACAGCTGATGGAGCGGAATGAATTTGGTAATACCAAGACCATTCCCGTTGCCACTATGGACGCAATGCTAGAGGACTATCCAGGGGTCAGACTGACTTCCAATTTCTGTCTAGTCAGCTGATGGGAAAAGCAGGCTGCTGACTTTTTGGCTGGGAGAAAACACTGCTTCCTTCAGTGATTTCAACGGCTGCTTGTGCCACTCTGCTGTAGTCACCTCATCTGCCCCTTTCTGCTGGCAGCACTAAGCACTGACTTATCCATGTGCTTACAAATGGGCACCCTTGTGCAGACTTGCTCTCCAGTAGTGATGAAGAGGCTTCTCCATGCTTCACGCCTATTGGCACTGAACAGGATTATCCTCCTGCATACAGTGAATTTTGCCATGTTTACATTGGTCTTGCAAAATGGAGACGTATAGGAAGAATGCTTCTTTTTGCCATGAGAGGAATGATTGAAACTGCAGGCTTCCAAGAGATGGCAGGGAAAAGTACTCATGTTTTAATGCTGAACTAATGAAAAAGTTTCTGAAAAAGTAAAATGATGGTTGTAGGAAGGTGAAAGCCCAACGTACCTGCCCAAACCCAGCTTAATTAGATTAATTAGAATCTAATTCTGCCACAGAATTTAGGAGCACCAAACTGATCTGTGGTACCCGAAGACATATTGTGCAATACATCCCTCCCCCTCAATGCTAGAGATCACGTATTTTAGAATCTATTGCTTTCCTGAGAGAAACACACGCCAAGTACATCTCTTATTTTTCAATATTACACAACTGAGAAAGAAAATGGTCTTGGCAATAGCTCAGGTGGAGCTCAATGTGTTCTTTTGTGCTCAGCTCTGGACACTTCAAGAAAACAGAGGCAAAACAGAATTCAGAGGAAAGCCATAAAACAGATCTGAGTCTGAAGGAATTGTCTTCAGCAGAAAGAAGAGCAAATGAATTAAATGAATGATTAAATGGATGATGCGTGAACTAAACCACTACATGATAAAAAATCCTACAAATCTTCAAAAGGTACAAATCCAGGGATCAGAAAGAAGGAGAAAGATAAAGGGAGGTTGTGTGAAGTGTGTTAATGGAAGAAAAAGAAAAAGCAGGAATACAAAATGAATACCACTTTCAAAAATTACCTCTAAGCTATGGAACAGTTGTTCAGTGGTAGAGGAGAAAGCTGTTATTTGTGACATATTAATCTAGAATTGACAAAGCACTGAAACATGCAGTCATGTACAGCCTAGACCAGCCTGGAGACAGACTGAATGACATAACTTTTACATCTGTGACATCTATTACACAGTGCTATGGGGTTTGTCTTTGAAAGATGGTGTTCAGCAGTACACATATCTATGGGGAAATGGAGAAATATAACAGATAAATGGTTTCATTCATATTTTCTCAGAAATTATGCTCTCCTGTGTAGGGTTGGTGCTGTATTTTCAAACACATTTCGTCTCAGGTAGCTGGATAAAAAGTAATGCTAAACTGCACTGAAGTGAATCAACTGGAGCCTTCTGTGAGATCTCAGCATACCTGTGTTATATTACAGTGAACAAACACACACAAGCCATGCTTTAAAGAAGAGCTATCACTCTGCATTTCTCACCTGCAGTTCCAGAGAGTTCCACACTTAAGGTTTGTTCAATAGTCTTGTTCTCAAATGGGGAACCCTTGGGATCACTGGAAGACAGAGCACATTTATAAAAACAAGCTGAAATGGAGTTGCTGTAGCCAAAATCTACTGAACCCCCCTCCCTTTTATAAATGTTTGCACTTTTTAGTACTTACTTTGGTGACTCGGGTGTCAATGGAAGTGATAAACTTGTTGGTTTGGCTAAAGGAAAAAAGAAAACAATTATGCAATATTTAAACACTCTGTAATGTATACTGTAAACATTTCTTTATACTTCGGCACTGGAATCGTGTGGTAGTCAGTAAGGGCTGAGCTTTGATAGTTCAACTGCCATTTGAGTGTATCTCAGATAAATAAAGAGACTCTTCCTGATTCCTTATTACTAGTACCAAAAGGGCACCTAAATTTCAACAATTATTTACATCAATTACTGTACCTCTGAAATACAGCACACAATCCAAATGACAAGAACCTTTCAGAAGAAGAGTGGTACATGTTAAAAATCAATGAAGAACTCTACAGGATACACTGTGAAAATGATTTTTTTCTCAGTGTTAATTTAGACTACAGTTCACGTTTTATTTGGAAATAGAAGCAGCAGAATAACTACAAAGTAACAGAACGTTATGAATATTCAGTTAATTTTACTTCTACAAGATACAATTTTATATATAGCACTGAGAATAGGTTGTTTCTATGAGGCCAGAGTCCAACCAGTTATAGTCCAAATTTTTGCAAATTATCCTACAAACTATGACAAACCACGGACATAGTCACAGATGGTTAAAAATGGGGTTGAAGCTCTCAGAACTACAATCCTGACATACGCAAAAAACAAAGCTCTGGCTATAAAAATACAAGTCTTTGCAGCTTTTACTCATGTGAAATTGTATTTTCCCAGAGCAAGCCAAGAACCAGGATACTGTAATACAATTAAGATTCCTTTAAAATTAAAAATTATAGTACTTGCAAATTTTACTTTTCAGAAGTTAGATTGATGCTTTAAACACAGAGAGCATTGTAGCAAGAACAACAGCAGGGGATCTCTTCTGCAGATTAATTACTTAAGACAAAATGTTCCCCTTGAACACTCCTGCACTGCAGATCTTTTGTCCAGAGTGTCACCACTGCATATTTCATATTCATTACAGGCTTGGAGCTCCCATCAACATTAAGGGATTTTATATGCAAATTGATTACTTTTATATGCTCTGGAGCATTCCTGAAGTAATATTACGTTTTTAAAAAATTAACTCAATTCTCAAGAGCTGCATATTGTTTCTTCTCCTCCCCATATGAAAGTTAGAAATGGAAGCTCAGGTGTTCACCTCGGGTTCACCTTCCTCAGAAGTCACTGCTGGAGTGAGGAGATGCACCTCAACGAGTTATTTGTCTGGTCCAGCATGGCTACTAATTTGTATATTACACCAGGTGCAGTAAAACTGAATATAATCTGACACATCTTTGTGTGTAATTTATATACATCTGGGAATACTAATGTCTGCCTGTCGCTACCTAAAGGTAAAACTGGTGTAAAAAAACCAGATCTTGCAGTAAGGCTCTGGAATAAAGTTTTATACAAAGGCTTCCTTTTTTTTTTTCTTTTAATAAAAATCTGTGTACTCTTAACCAATTTAGGCTATGGAAGCTGAATGTGCAAGAGCTAGTTATGTCTCTAAAAAGTCTCATTCTAGCTCTTATTAGTCCCACAGAATAGTCCCACATCAAAATATATGCATATTAAATTCTGAAGCACTGAGGCACAGTGCAAATCTGCCAGAGATGGGCACAGAACCAAGGCATTATCTCACACTCCCATGTATTAATTTTAGGCAGATATCACTGAGCTCTCCCACTGAGAAGTTCGCATACCAAAACACCCATCAGTTTTCTTATTGCTAGGCAAGAGCTTGACCAAACACTCTTCCTGCAAAGGATTCCTCCTCACATACAGCTATTGATAGTGTAAATATTTAGCCAAGACACTATCATTTTCCATGGTGCCTGTTTATTAGAGTTTCAAGGTCTACTGTGGTGTGGGTTTTTTCTTATTAAAAAGAGTTCACATCAAGTTGCTGTAAATTGGAAACATTCAGGTTCAAAAGAACTATGTTTCCTCATGGGCAAATTTCAGTGCAAAACCACAGATGATCTTTGGCATGAATGCGTTTGTGGACATTCCCGTGGGTTTGCAATATGTTTGCAACAGTAACCCTAAAGGAAAATAACATTCAACTTATCCTTTGTGAGCTTTCCCTAACTTTGAAAAAAATCTCAGACTGGGATTGTTTTTTAAAACAGAAGGAGCCAATTTTCTTGTATTTTTGATTAAATGTATGAACCAATGACTGCAGGTCTGCAAATATCAGTTAAATTTGCGAAGTTGATTCTGCATGAATTGACTGTCTAAGCTGAAAGCATTATATTCTTGTATTTGTATTATATGCAAATCCATTGATATTGAAGTTATATATTGGTGTATGAGGCAAATTTGCTGAAAAAACAACATTTCAGAAGCCTGCAAATTAAAGTGCAGGAAAATTAAAGAATAAGGTAATTTCTCTCTGCCTGCAAATTCACCTGCAAGACCACTAAAATCACAGTCACCTGCTAAGCACTGTTGTTAGCTATACGTCCCTTTGGACTTCCCTAACCTCTCCTCCGTGCTGTTTCCACAACCCAGTGTGCCCTGACTCTGAACTGAATCTACACAACTGCTCAGCTGGGGAAAAAAAAGCAGCTCTGATGTGAATAGAAAGACTTTATAATCTGTATGTAAGTTTGTGTGCACATACATCTATGTATAACATACATGCGCATACAGGATGTTATACACAACACACCTTATCACCTACCACCTTAACATCCAACAGTGTTAATAAAGCCCCCTGTAACTTCTGGCAGTTCTGTTTTTCAGTACCATTGCAGAAACAGACCCAGGTTTCACATGCAGAGTTCAGTCTGGATTCTGCTGTGAAGCAGACTGCCGAAGCCATCCAGAAGGAGTGGCAGTTGGCATAACGAAGCTTTAGGGGCAGTTGGATTTCCTTCTTATGAGAAATATTGTCCAGATAATTTGAGACATGATAGAGAAAACCCATACTTAGGATGTCAGAACATACAGCTGCAAGAACAATATTAAGTGACAGGAAGGGAAGATTATTTTTATTAAGTTTATACTTCCTAGTGCAGAATGAGAAAACAGATTTGATGGAGGCTGAAATACAAGAGAGAGGGGAAAAGAAGAAAGAACACACAACAGTTTACAACTGTTGCTTTGAAAATACCAAACAACACATTTAGGGTCACATCCTGATCTCTGTTGCAAACAGGTAACTTCCAATGACTTTAGTGGAGTCATCCAGGATTTGCACTGATGTGTCTGAGATAGGCACGTGGCCTTCCAGATGCCAGGTCAATATAAACATAGAGATGTATTTTACAGTAACAAAAACTTCAAAAATCTCCCTTTGGGGGTTCATAAGCTTTTACAGCTTTCCTTTATCTTGGGAAAACAGACAGGGGAAGAGAGGGAGAGAAAGTGAGACAGGAGGCTTTAAGTTCTTGCATCTCTGTCACAGAAACTACTTGTAATATAGACCAGTTTTTTACACATCAGGGGATACTAAAAGTCAACACAAGTGTTTAATTTTGACCATAAAGAATCCAAAAATGAGAAAGATCAGGATGGCATCTAAACTTTCAACTATTTACAAAATAAAATTACAAACCAGCATTCCAGCTTTAACAAAAATGACACATTTATTTATTGCTTTCTCTGTAGCAGTGAGAGCACTATTTATCGTCTCTTAAGGGCTATGTGGCAGGTTAACAATGCCTTCAGTTTTACTCCAGCAAAAGAGAAAGAAGCTCACTAATGAACTGGCCTGCCCAGCTTGTTCAGGGGTATAATGATTTCTTAGTTCTCCATGAATAAGTATCTCCAGCTAGCTTGGTGTATTACCATGTGGCATTTGTTAAACTTTTCCTGAGATCCTTTTCTGAGGCTTGGGGCAATAAATAAAAGGATTAAATATGTCTAAAAGCTAAACCTAGCTAACTAATTCTAACTTCTAAATTAACTAATTCTAAATTCTAAATTACACTGTTTTAAAATTCTCTTTACACAGAAGAGATGCTGGATTTACAACACTAATCCAAAGAACAGAAGAAGTATTGAGGGTATTCCCAACCATGGTACTTCAGCTTCCCAGCATTACTGCTGGTACCAAAGCTGTATTCTGCGGTCCCACACCTACCCTGCAGATGATTTGTCTGAGACTGCAGATGGGGCTTCCTTTTGGAGGTGCATTTCTCTTTGCTGCTGTTCCTGTTCTCTGCTGGTTTGGTCTGAGGAGGATCATCATTTGTAGTCAGATATTTGAGAAGTTCAGAGCAGGGACGTCTTTGAGGCTTTTGCTGTTGACAAATGCTCTTCGCTTTATTGCTCCATGAATTCTCAGTCTTAAAAACAGGGTAAAATAAAATAAAATAAAATAAAATAATAAAATAAAATAAAGCTAAAATTAGTGAGCTGAACCTTATCAGAATGGATATAGGTTTTCTGAAGAGATGAGATTTTCAATGAAGTGTTCAGTCTAAGTGTACTAGATCTATGAGCTGTGAATAACTGTTTGCAGAACAAGGAAAGAAAATTACATTTAAAATTCCTAAATGACATTTATGCAGCTTTTTATTTCATTTCTCCTACACTGCAATGTTCCTACTCAGCAACATGTAACTAACAAGACCCTACAGCGCCTTTACTGTGAACAAAAAAATAAGCTGGTTTAAACCTTAATTTGCTGCTGATTGCCTGGGCCCAGTATTCACAACTCTCTTAAGTACCCCTAAATGGTCTGTTTTCAGTTACACTGAATGGCAAGACAAACATTGTTTAATACTGCCTGCTAACAAAATTATGTCTAAGCCCCCCCATTCTATCCAATCAATGTCTAATGTACACCTTTTGCCAAGAATCCAGTGTCATTTGTCTTAGCTCACACAGCTGGGAAAATGGCAGTCCCACATCCTGGAGTCATTCATAAACAACACCAGACCATCAGCAAATTTTATCACACCCTGTCCTACTCTGTGTACCAGTAAACAGGTAACAGACAGTGTGACTACAACTGAACTCTGCCAAGAGAAGAGGCATAAATGAAATATTCAGAGCATAAAGGAGCTCAGATTGTTTTTTGGAACCCAGTCTATAACTCACATTTATTTAAAATTAGTTACAAGATAGTAAGCATATTAATAAAATACATTCAGATCTACTGCTTGCTTGATTGCTAAATGCATAAAGAACCTTGTTACACTTTCTTTTTTCCTTATTATAAAGATTAAGTTTGTACCTTAACAACCACAGGGCTTGTTCTGATCCTGTGATTAGTGTTTGCATGGTTTTGTGTGCTGAGACCACTGCATTCATTGTAATTTAGCTGAGTGTTGGCTGGAGCCAGCAAGAGCTTCTTAAGCTACAAACACATCAGGGAAAGGGGAGTGGAAGGAAAAGAGTAAAGTTATACATCTTTATGGATTAAAATGACTTATCTACATTTTTGCATAGTTACTTAAAGTCAGTTATATCAATTTCAGCAAGTAAAGCACAATAAAACAAAAAGCAGGACTTGATATTCCTCAGAATAAACAGGTTTCATTTTCTTCTGGCTTGGCAGCACATTTCTGCTCCCTTTACTGCAGTATACTGGAGGGCAAGCAGAAATGACAGGGGTCTTGGATTTCTGAATCCATGGCAAAATGAAATTCTCAGTGATCTGTTTGACTGATTTGTCTGATCTAGACAGAGACATTAACTTTAACTGACTAATGGATACAGTGTCAAGATTCAGGTATCTGGCTCTGTTCCCACTGAAGCCAGTGATAAAAGGCTTTCAGCAGAAACAGAATCACATCACAAACTAGATTTACTGAGCAAAATGCATATAATGTTTCACCCACATCCTCATCCAAGATTCAGTTTTGCTCTGGTTAGCACTAAGCTGGCGCTTACTGGTAAAATCAATGTTAAAGAAACCAAATCAGCCCCGCATCCCAACAGACTCACTGGGCCTTTCTTCACAGATCACCAAAAATAATGTCTAAACATACACAACAAAAAGAGCCCCGAGAAATGAAATATGAGTTAAGAACCATTACCCTGACTTATCTGAACAGAATGATAAGCAAAGTGTCAGCCCCATTAGCGTAAGAGTTTCAAAAACAACCTTTTCAACAACTTTCTAATAGACTGCCATATTAATCATCCTATGGCTATTTGGTGGGGGGTATTCCCCTGCTTAATTTTCAGTCCTTTACTTGATTTTCCTCTCCAGTCTAAATGAAAAGTCCAGACCTTACTGTGACTACATCATACCCATGCAGCGGGTAGCCAGAGGCACATCCAATTCCTGTTAAACAGTAGGAAGGGTTCTTACTAGAGACGGCTCTTCTGCCTCCTGAGTTGGAGGGGTGCCGTCGGGCATGGGGAGGGGCTAGCGGCATTTTCGTTGGTCACATCTCCATCTGTCAGTGCATCAAATGAAGGCAATCCATCCTCATCCACAGGGATGCTGTCCAGTGTTTCAGTCAGAACAGCTAGCAAGTTTGCCTCGCTCTCTTCATCTATCTTCTGTGGGAGAGGACAAAACAAAAATAGGAACCAGGTGAGAAAAGGAAAAAAGCAATGCCTCTATACGTGAACAAGCAGACAACACGTAGTTAAACTGGCCCTTGAAACAGTAACCTGCAACAGAATCTCAGATGATGTAATTTGGTACAATAAAATGACCCATCTCTGTTCAAAATAAATCTCTTTGCACTCATGGTGTATTGCTTGTTTACGTTCACAATTCTTTTTTTTTTAATCAGGTGTTAACAACGATAAGTAATCACCCAGGGATTGTATTACAGGATGAGCCTAAGATGCTGACACCTAATGATGGTGTCAGCCCAGGCTGTCTCTTTCTTTTGCTCTTCAACAGTGAACACCAGCTAATTGCCCTGACAAAATTACAAGAAACAGACAGCTAATCAGGACACCAACATGAATCACCAGTAAAATACGGAAAACCTCATTCAGATATATGGTCCAGTGTGTAAGCCACAAAGGGTTCATTTCCCTTCCACACCTCTGCAAATCCTTGCTCCAAACCCAAACAAACAGCTTCTCATTCCTGAGTATTCTGGTGTAAGAATAGCCAGCAGCACTCATATGGTAAATGACAGGTTGTTTGGATTTCTTTTAAAGAAATGTATTAGGCAGGTTGTCTTTGAAGTTGTCCTTTCGAGTTATGTCATTTGAGTGCTCAATGCACTATTGTATGCATTTATCTAGTTCTAACCGCAATTATAAAAAGTAGATTAATTTCTAATCAGATGTGGCTGTAATGTTAATTTATATCTTATTTCAGCAACAAGAGTTCTTTTTGTCAAATTGAGTAAACTTAAGTGCCTCCTGATTTTTAAATGAAATATAGTCCCTACTATATATTAAGGTACAGAATTTTTGAGCGCTGAAAGTTAGAACTGAGAAACAGAACTGTGTAAAAATCATTATATTTATTTTTCAGAAAGATTGGAAATTGATCTTGACAGATCAATTATCTAGGACTCCTAGGCTGATCCTAGTGCTATTAAAGTCAATGAAAAGCCTTTCACTGATTCAAGTGATATCAAATTGGGAGTTTTTCCACCAGCTTCAGAGTAGCTCATCATGTTCCAGGTTCCCACTGTGAAAAAATTTCAGCTAAGTTCAAATCTCAAAGTTTAAAAGTGAGCTAGCAAGACAAATAATACCAGCAAGACAAACAAACAAGCAAAAAAAAGGAGTTAAAAAGGCAACAGCAAAACATTGCCAAGTTACACTTCGGGAAAAAAATAATCAAGTGAATCTGGGTATCCCCTTAGCATGACTTTTTTTCAGTAATACTTTTATCTAGCAGACTCTGAACAGAGATGATCATAAACCACACAGATAATTGCTCCTGCTAGGCTTCTCTGCCAAATCACACCTCACGGCTTCTAACATAAAAGCTGTCTTTGAGCTAGAAAGCTAAGGCAGAGCACAAACTGTTCTGGTGCTTACAGCATCATCTCCAAGAAACAAATAAATACTCAGGCAAGCTAATGCTTAGGAGAAGCATTCACTTAAAAGGCCAAAAGGCACTTGGCCACTGAGAAAAAGTATCCAAGTTTTGGTATCAGGTGATTTCCACCATACTAAGCAGACATATGCACACAGCTGTGATAATTCAGAGAGTAGAGGATGGAAACGGCAGAGGGGAGCCAAATAAAACCATGCTCTGAATCCAGCTTTTCACAGTCACTTTCTGGGAGGAAAAGTGGAAAATTATGGTATCACTTCTAGAATAGTAAGAAAAGGCAATATTGGGCAAGAAAGTGTGTACCACTGTTTTTTCCCAATGGCATTTCAAGTCCCTCACAGGTGATGGGATGAATGGTGTGAGAGCCAGCCCTCGAGCCTAGGGTGTCCATGAGCTGGATTGGCTGCCTGACCCCCAGCCCTACACCAGAAACTTTTTCAGCAAGTCCAGTTGGTGGGGCACACTGCTGAGCCTTGCCGCTTATAAAGCTGACAACAAAGCTGGAAGTGTTGCTATTTCTAACAGGGAATGCCTTCTTTAATAATAGCATGCCAGAAGAAAACCTGATATTTGCTGTTAGCTGCTCAACTCTCATACTTTAAACAGACATTCAAGTGCGCTGACATTCAAGAACAGAAAGTTGAGCGGACACCGGTCCTCATCACAGCAATTTCAATTAGTTTTGTACAAGTTTCAACATTCAAACACCCCAGAGAAAGCAGAGGATGTGACAAAGAGGACTCTTTTAAACAATTAATGTCACTTTCCATTATTGCTTCAGTCCCAATTTACAGAGCAAATAAATCAAAGTCACCACAGATGAAGCACACTAGCTGGCTAACACATGTCTATTCACAAACGACATGGCAGCAGGAACACATTAGTCAAGAAAATGACATTGCTAGATAACCTTTTAAAGGTTTAACTATGCTATTGCTCCTAATTGTCCTAAATTACTGTTTATAAAGAAACACAATTATTAGATACAGCAGGAATGGTGCTGAGGAGAGATGCAGAGGGAGACATGGTTGGTTACATCAACATCTGAGCAATAATCACTGAAGCAGCAGCTTTCTCCTTTGCTATTGCAGCTTGAGTCTTGGTGTTGACAGCACTGGGGAGAAGTAATGCCATGGCCAAATGCAGGCTCTTTCACGATTTCAGCACTGTCACTGCAGAAGTTCCCATTTCAGACTGGCATCCAATCTGCTCATCACACAGGCTCAGTGTAACAGGAGGAGATGAGCACCTTCCACCTCTGCTGAGGCCAGAGGATGCCACGTGTGCTCTCTGGAACTGACTCTACCATGTCCCTAACTTCAAGCAGGATCTTACAAGAAGGATTTGCTTCTCTTTAAAGGAGCAGATCCCAGGTATTTAGACCCTAAATGAACTACAGTGTGTAAGAAAAAGGACCAGAGGATTATCGCAAATGTAAAGCTGCATGGAGAATATATGCAATTATTAAACCTTTATGAAAACAATTCATAATGACTGCATGTTGCTAACTTGCCTTTTAAACGCAGAAGCAGTTGTACATCACTTCCAAATCACACTGTTATGTTAGCATAAAGACACTGGGGCCAGAGATGCTTTGATCCCTGTAAATTTTCACCCAGATATATGAAGGAGGCAAGGAACACAAGCATGCCAATGAATGCACATGCTTTTGTATTTCTGAGAACAGAAATTTCCAAGATATCCAGAAAGCCATTAGCTCTGACAGGAAATAATATTTGGCATTTGTGTTACCCTTTATAGGTGAATGCAACAGAGGTAAACTGACAGAACATTAACCAATCCTTAAACATGAGTGATCTAGGAGTCCAAAGACCATGGAAAGTTTCTAACTGTGCTCTTCTCTGCTTTTACACACTTTGCTCTAGTACTTTAATATTTCTAGAGCACTAAAAATAATTCTCAGTCTGAAAACACTTTAATAGTTGTGTAACAATCTAATTGTATTTCTGCTTTCAACAAAATGTCTCCAGAGATATTCTCTCTTTGGCCAGTGAAATGAGTTGATAATTTACCCACACAAAGGTATTTAAATCCTCTACCCCTGATGATTCCTTCTCTTTTGCTTATTCTGACTATTGATGGAGCTGGGTTCACCCTGTGGTTAGCATTTTATGTCTGTAAAACCATGTCAGCAATCCATAGAGGCCACAGAGGCCAAAGACTGAGCTGTAACAGAGGCTTGTCCACGTTGTCATTCATAGGCATCCCTTTAGGGTGCATATAGGGAGCAATGTTGTAATTTATCCTTAAGTTTTCTTCCTTTAAAAAAAAACATGCAACATTTAAAAATCCCTGTCATTACCATCAGATTGGGTTAGAGAACACCTAGGAAAACTTGACATCCACAAGTCCACAGGCCCTGACACAACGCATCCATGAACGCTGTAGCAAGTTGGCAGACACCATGATGCTGCTTCATGGTCATCTTTTAAAAGTTGTGGAGATCAGGAGAGATGTCTGGGGACTGCAGAAAAGCAAATGCCACCCCAGTCTTTAAAAATGGCTAGGAGTCATGAGTGGTGTCCCACAAGGTTCAATACTGGGCCCAGTATTGGTCCACTCATGGAATGATTGGCCAGTCAGCCTCGCCTCAATCCCGGAAAAGGTGATGGAGCACCTCATTCTGGAAGCCGTCTCTATCCACACGAATGACACAAAGGCAAACAGAAGTAGTCCAGCATGGTTTCACTAAAGGTAAGTAAATCATGCTTCACCAATCTGATTGCCTTCTGTGATTAAACTGCCTGGATGGATGAGGGTGGAGCAGTGGATATTGTCTACCTTGACTTCAGCAAGGCTTTTGACACTGTCTCTCACAACATCCTCATAGGCAAACTCAGGAAGTATGGGTTGGATGAGTGGACAACGAGGTGGATTGAGAACCGGCTGAACAGCAGATTCCAGAGGGTCATAATCAGTGGCATGGGGTCTAGTTGGAGGCCTGTCATGAGCAGTGTTCCCCAAGGTTCAATACTGAGCTCAGTATTGTTTAACTTGCTCATCAATGACTTGGATGAAGGTCCAGATGCCTCCTCAGCAAGTTCATGGATGACACAAAGCTGGGAGAAGCTTTGGGCTGATCCTCCTGAGTGCTGTGCAGCCCTTCAGAAGGGCATGGACAGGTTGGAGAGATGGGCAGAAAGGAACCATCTGAAAGTCAACAAAAGCAAATGCAGAATCCTGCATCTGGAGAAGAATAACCCCAGGCATCAGCACAGGCTTGGGGCCAAACTGCTGGAAAGCAGCTCTGCAAAGAAGGACCTGGTGGACACCCAAGTGTCCACGAGCCAGCAGTGCCCTTGTGACCAAGAGAGCCAATGGTACCCTACGGTGCATTAGGGAGAGCATTGCCAGCAGGGCAAGGGAGGTGATCCTGCCCCTCTACTCAGCCCTGGTGAGGTGCATCTGGAGTGCTGTGTCCAACTCTGGGCTCCTCAGTACAAGAGAGACATGGAGCTCCTGGAACAGGTCCAGAGGAGGGTGACAGAGATGATGAAGGGACTGGAACATCTCTGTTATGAGGACAGGCTGAGGGAGCTGGGCCTGTTCAGCCTGGAGAAGACACAACTGAGAGGGGACCTCATCAATGTCTGTCAGTGTCTGAAGGGAGGGTGTCAGGAGGATGGAGCCAGGCTCAGTGGTGCCAAGCAATAGGACAAGAGGCAGTGGGCAGAAATTTTTGCCCAGAAAGTTCTGTCTGAACATGAGAAGAACTTCTTTACTCTGTGAATGATAAAGCACTGGAACAGATTGCCCAGAGAGGCTGTGGAGTTCTTGTCACTGGAGATAATCAAGAACTGTCTGGATGCAATCCTATGCCACATGCTCCAGGGTGGCCCTGCTTGATCAGGGAGGTTGGTCCAGCTGACCCACTGTGGTGCCTTCCAGCCTTACCCATCTCTGTTTCTGTGATCCCTTCCTGAAAACCTTGAAGCCAGTGTGCAGATGTCCTGACTCAGGATTAGCCTACAACCCCTGTTATCAGCACAGGTATGCTGATCCATTCCAGAAGAGGATCAAACCCATCTTTTAGAAAATCTTTTCAAAATATTAATAGTTATCTTCAACATCTTCCCTTTGGGTGACTACTCCTCTGCCTTTCAATTGTGATTAGTACATGTGCAACTTTTGCTGACTACATCTCAAGGAGTGAAATCAGCTAATGATTGATGATGCTCTGAAGTTTCTTTACTGACAATTTGAATAGTGCACAGGCCCATTGTGATTCATGCTGAAAGAACAGGGTCTAAACTGCATTATTAATCCACAGCCCCAAGGAGCTGGGAGCAATGGCAGCTTGCCACATCTTCGTAAAAAGCCCAGGAAACTTTGGGACAGTTCCACAGCTGGTAGAAGCTGTCACCACTCCAGCAGCCCAGCTTGGTAAGCAATTCAGAGCAGCCAGGTGTACACCAGAACTCACAAGGGATCATCATTTCAACATATCGACTCATTTCTCCTCAGCAGCCTAAGATCTATTCATAGCACAATTAACAAAGAAAAGAAAAGATTTTCCTCAGCTGAAAATATCTGAGTGGTCTAAAAATAATAATGCATTATGGCACTACTTTCAAACAAACAAAATTGACTTGGGAGCACATCAGGGACTTCCAACAGGAGTTAATTCCTTAATGACAATTTTGGAGTAAGGAAGCCCTTAAGATTGTCTTTTCCTTAAGAAACAAGGGATACAGATTCACCCCTTTTTGTACATAAGGATGCAGAGGTGCTGAAAAGCACCACTCAGGCCCTGAGCACCTCCTGTCAACAAACATGCAGGAGTAGGGGCAGATGGTGTCTCAGCCTGGCCCCACAAACCAAGATTTGCCACAAGAGGATAAGGAGCCACAGGCTGGACAGAAGCATGGGGAGGGTAGGAGGTGTACAGACATTAGGATGCAGGCTGGTATTCCTACTCCTAACAGAAAAATGAGACTGAAGTCAAGGACAATGAAAGGGAAGAACTGCAGCCCAAGTTTTCCCTCTTGTGATGCAGAAGGAGCCAACCTGCCATGGCATAGCACAGACAGAGCTCTCATGTTGATTTTGCTGCTTTTTCCATCCACTGTCCAAGGCAAGCACCTCCTTCTCAACTTAGAGCTGGCTGTACCCAGGGCCAAAGATGAATTAGTGGTCCAAGTGGAGAATCACCTTTTCCACCTGGCCTGCTCACAATCAGTCCCATGCCCTTATATATTTGGAGAAGTTTCTCAGCTTTTATTTTACTGTTAAACTGCTTTGCAAATCCTTAGGCGTCCTGCATTGTCTTACAGTAAAAATTCACATGATGCATTTGCATTAGAAGTTTTTCCAAGGTCTGTTAGTCTGGTCCCCAAGAGACACTCCCATAATTGAAATGCTTAAGTCCAGAGCTATCAATTATCTTTAAAAACAAAATGGAGTCCCACTAGGAGAAAATTACAGCCAGATTTCTTTATATGAAGTAGAAATATGGGGATTAATTATCACCACCCCTGTGCAAATGCCTTTAGGGTATGGAAAGGAAACAAGATATTTTCTTTTCTTGAAGGAGACAGCTATACTCCTCATATGCACCTGCAAGCAAAGATCGCTTGAATCCAGAGCCTGCCTTCTGATTTTGGAAGCCCCACTGCCCTTCATATGGAATGTGGATGTATCTCAATTGTAGGACCAACCACTTGTCCATATTTGTGTAAAAGCTTCAATCCAGTTGGATTTCTCCACATACAGACTTGAAGCAATGTGCTCTACCATCCCAATATGCCCTCTCCCAAAAATGATGTTAAACAAATACTGTGTTTCTACACAATGCAGGTCCTGCAATGCCTAATTTCCAGAGCTAGGTCCCAGAGGGGCACCAACTCCCAAGCACTGCTCCCAGGGACATTATGGTACCACTGGAAGGACCTGCTAAACATCTGCAGGCTGAAGGAGATGGAAGCACCTGCAGCATCCATTTTCCCCCTCCCCTCTTCAGGGTATAAAAACATAAAATAAAACAAAAGAAAATAATTAAAAGAAAATAATTAAATTAAATTAAAATAAAATAATTGTTTTCATCATCATCATGTTGCTTATTTCTCAGGAAGTTCTTATGCGTAATCTTGGTAACTGAACTTGGATTGCTTTCTGTCTGTGAGATGCTCTCCTGACACTGTAAAACTTCTGTCAAGTACTTGGTATTAAAGCATCACAACATAAAACCACAGCACAGACCACTTGCAAATAGGCTTTCCTTTCAGATCATGCCCTTGATCACTGAAGTAATGCTGCCATAGCTCCTGTGAGATGGACTACCTTTTCAAGTGAAAAATCTAACCTTTCTGCTCTAACCTAAATGTGTCAGTTTAAAAAAGCCTACTGAATATTCTTCTACCAAAAAGTCAGGTTTTTTTATTACTTCTAACAAGTTGTTGCAGTTCAGAAGTTTCTATTACAGCCTGGCAATTAAATTTGCAATAAACTGAAGAGCTACCAATTGACTTACTCATCTCACAAACTTGAGGATCTAGCTAGGCACCCATGCTTTACATCTTTTGACCAAAATTCATCCACATTTTGCAAGCCATTGCCATTTATTTGTGTAAACTGCCTCCTTCCCCTCTATCATAGTAATCTTTGATTCTGGAGAAAAGATAAAAGAAAAAAACAATCTGCAAGCAAGCTATTGTGCTATCGACTGTATTAACGGGACCAATGATAAGATATTGTGCTAGATTCATTTCACTGGTGGTAGACCAAATATCAAAAATTTATAGTAAGTGAAACCACAGAATCTTTGCAAATGCAGTCAATTTGACTCAGTATCAAAAGGTCACTCTATTCAATTTATACTTGATCCTGAGCACAAAATTGAGAAAACACTTGAAAGCAAATCATCTTACCATCAGTTTGTGCCTCAACATTTGCTGACTATATAGACTAATTTGCTGATTTCTAAATAAATGATCTACCCATGTTTCTTACTGGGTTAGCTCACCAGGGGGGCTTTTTAACTTATATAGGACTTGACACTGTACAGGCACCATGTGTCTGTAATACTGAGGCACACCATGGACTTATTATTGTGCTGCCTTGTCCAGTGCTAGCGAAGGCCACTTGGTCTTCATGGGTGGGGAACTGCAGCAAGGGAAGATCTGGCATGTCCTGTCCAGCCCACAATGGGCTAGATTTGGGCTGGGTCCACAATGAAGCACAAAACTCTCTCTGTGTTTCTGGTGGGTAAAAACAAGAGCAGAGAAAGTGCAGAACTACAAAGGGAAGAAAGCACCTGATGATGAGCCACAATAAAAAGAAAGGCTGTGAGTTTTTCTTCACTGTGCAAGACAGCTGGAGAAGCTAGGGTGGAGGTGAAGTTTCTCGTCTGCCAGAACTGCTGGGGAAGCATGAGTGAGCAGAGGAGCAAGTGAGCTGGGGAAGGAGACTCAGGACAGGTAGCCCGACCTGAATGAGTAGCTCAGTGCCCAGGGTGTGAGAGGTTAAGCAGGCTGCCTCTGAGCTCACCACACAGAGGCTTGGCCACTTGGAGCAGCGAACAGCACCTCTCACCCATCCTCCCTGCCCCACACACACACAGTCACTCATGCGTGCAACAAGGTCCTGAGCAACTACTCAGACAGTGATTTTAAGATATTATTATGCACCTAAATAATATACAGGAGGGTAGAGAGTTAAAGTTCCTGGGGTCCCAGTCTGGACAAGCTCCAATACAGAGTGGGTGTTGTAGAAAGAAGGAAGAAGGGGAAGGCAGAGTACAGCATAAGGTAGCGAAGATATTTTGGACTCTCCTGTTGCAGAGCTTTCAATGACAGTGTCAGCAGTATTTCAGACCAAACAGTCAAGCACTGCTTGCTCAGATTTATTTATTTATTTACTTGATTTATAGTCCATGCCCACACTAATATCTCTATGTAGTGACGTAAGATTTTTCAACATTCATATACCTTTATAAGGCAGCATAGCATATCCTGAAAGAAAAAAAAGCTACATATATTTTGTAGTGATCATTTCACACATGTAAAAAACTTGCTTGTCCTCTTTATCATGACAAATACCTCTAAAAACTGAACCTGAGTGACAGTATGGATTCTTCCTTTGCCAATGAGAAGCATTATCTTGTCGCTTTTGTTCATTCTCTATTTCAGTGTTGCATTTGCTCTAGTTTTAATTATATTGGATATGTCAGGATGCCTATAATCATCCCTACTTCTATCTTGAGATTTATGACTCTAAAGAAATACAAATTTAAAGGTAAAATTACACACAATATAGCAAAGAAGAGTTTACATAGATTTTTAAATTTCATTCATTTATGGGGAGACTGTTTTTGTGCAAATGAAACACACACTCAAAAATTCCTTTTTAAACTATGAAATAAGACACTTCTATCTGGTACTTTTACTGCTAGAAAATTGGAATTTAATTTGACCAGGAAATTAGCATTTGTAAAGTATCAACTTAATTAAATGCTTTTTGTGATGTTTTAATTTCTCAGTGTGTTCAGCTTCATCAAGCCTAACACCGGCCCATTGAACAGGTATGACAAACACAAGTCATGTGTTTCACAGGAAGAAAAGCACTGGTTTTCCTTACAGTTGAAGCATGAATGGATCAGTACATCATTAAGGCATCTGGACTTCCCATAATTTTTTATTGTAATTGAAATGGATGGCAGCTATGTGGTTTGAGTTGGTTAAAAGAGTTTACTTAGATACAACACCAAAACTTGTTTAAAAGCCTAATGATGCATTTCCTCTGTATATTTTACCTTTGTAGCAGTACATTATTTTTAGGTGGCACAGCAATGTCCTTCAATGTCCTCCTTGTTTGTATGTACTGGCAGATGTGTTGACTGACACATGTACCATTTAGAGAGGTGGTTTAGATAGATAAAATAAACCTCAGGTACTCTGAGTGTCCAAGGCTGAAAGCAATAAAGGCTCCTTTATAATGAAGCACCAAACGAGAATGTGGAAATGTCACAGTAAGGAATGTCCTAGCAGGTACAGGGTTTAACAGCACAGATCACAGGTGAGTTTTGCTAGGTTTTTCAGAGTGCCTTCACAGTCCCATGAAAATAAAAAGAAAGCCTCTCCCAGCAAGTAAATAAGTCCTCACCTCAAAAGGCAGTGATTGAACAGTGCGACCTGCTAAACCCCTACAACCACCAAGAATACTCTTCAGGATGAGGAGATGAATCTGAATTTTCCACTGGTTAAGCACTTGGATATGTACATGTCTGATAATATCCTCAGTTACATATCTCCTTGATTTGTCATTCAGTGGTAAGACTTTAATGTTCTTTTAATCCAATTTTGTGTATGCAAATAGAATTGTAAAGTAGAGATGGTGATTTTAAAACAGAAAACATTTAAAAAAAATATCGCAGAAGAGCTATCTGTTACAGTCTCCTCTAGGGCAGTCTCCTCTATTGGCTTATTTCTAAGCTCCCTGGAACTCACTAGTCTTCACGGATAATATTAATAAAATGGGGCTGACAATAAAATGCAAAACTAATTTGCAAGTTCACAATACCATGTCCATTTACCCTCAACCAGTCTAGCAGAGTTAGGTACTGCATGCATTCTGTGGTGAACACTACAGTTCACCACTGCAGTTCCCTCTCCTCTATTTACTGCTTAGTAAAGACTGAATTTATTGCTTATTCTCTGCTAGTCTTTTAAAAGTCTGCATGTTCCTGATCATGAGCCCTCCACCTGTGTGATGTAAAAGACTGCAATTTTTTAGTGAGGCACTCATGTTAACCAGTCCCGTTTTTATCAGAAATTGTGAAAATCAAACTGGGCATATTTTTTTATCCTCTTAAAAAATGACACAGAACAGGCAGTCAAGTCCAGATGTACTTACCAATACACTAAATAACATTATTAATTAGGCCGTAAGTTCCTTTAGACAGGGACTGTCTTTTTGTTATGTGTTCACACAACCCCTTTCACAACGGTGTCCTGTTTTACCATTGGGCTTTGAGATGCTGCCACAGCACCTACAATAAATAATTTGGGGTATTTCTATTTAATCCTGCTGGTAACCAAAAGAAAAAGAACTTAGACCCAGATGTTCAGCTGCAGTAAATTAGGGCCTCACCACAGGTTTTAACAGAGCTATGCAGATTTACACTAGCTAGGGATCTGGTCCTCTGCTCTTTGTGCCTGTTGATGCTTAAGCTGAGAACAGCAGCTCCTACATAGGGTGTCTGTACCACCCTTTCCCAGGACTTAAGAGCAGTCCAGCCACAAGCCACCAAGGGCTAATTCTTCCTCCTTACCAAGTGAGTTTTGCAGCTGAGCACTACATTGCTATGACTAAGACAATGAATTTAAAAGTGGCTTGGGCTCATTTTGCCTACAATGTGGTACATGCTGTGCTTGCATTCCCTACTGGAAATACATTGACATTATTTGTTCACGTCAATTGCATCTTCAGTTTAAAAGTTATCCCCACTGAAGTTAACACAAATTATAATTTGAGCCTGTGTAGCTGCTAGATGCACAGTCAAAACCCCATGGGATGTACCTAACCCCAGGAATAATAAGTAAATTTAAACCATTTGAATACTAAACCAGAGATGAGACCCTGCAGGTCACTGTGTTCAACACAGCTTACATTTTCCTGCCTAGGATAGCCTCCCTTTGTATTGTGATATTTTTCTCTGCTCTATCAGCACCCAAATTAAGGGGGAAGAAAGAGGGGAAGGGAACTATAGATTGGAGAGCCCAAGTTGAAAGTGTCCAAGCCTTGCTCAGCTGGCTGAGAGGAGGGGGTGGGGCTACTCATGTTTAGGAAGCAATAAAATCCTGTTTTGTAAATGTACATGAGGATTACATACACTACCAGAGGGGAAGGAGGGAAAAGGAGACAAGAGAGGAAGAGAAAGCAGGGAGACAAGAAAGTAAACATGCTTGCACTTCATTCTACACATGAGGGAGTAGGGGAAAGAACGTCCCACCACAGAATATTTCAAGTAAAAAAGAGCTAGCTACCTCTAAGTGAGCAATATTGCAAAATCTTATCCACCTGAAGCACCAAAATACTAAGGTGCAATGAGTACCTCAGCGTTTTACAACTGCATCTGGCCCCATTTTGATGGCAAAGAGTGCCATAAATCCGAGTGCTGGTGGCACAGGGAGCACAATGCCTGCTCCAGCTTGGCTTCCCTTGGATTAGAGCAGCACAGACCAAGCATCACCTGGCAAAGCCGATGGAGTTAAACAAGGACAGATTAAGTGTAAGTGAGAAGGAAATCAGGCCCTTTATGTCTGCCCTTCCTTCCCTGAGAAAAACTAAATACATTCCTTTTTCCTCTGAAGCATCAACAGCAATAGCTTAAACTGCCCTGATCGGGTTTCACCATTGGCAATGAGGAAATGTTTATTTCCATTAGGCTGAGTCTATAAAATCTTCCTTTCATTCCTGTGCTTCTACCATGTCCAAACAGCAAAGCCTGACAATTTAGTCTCTGACAAGGAAGCTTAATACTGAGATTTTGAGGAAAAAAAAATCCATACAAAGAAAGCTCCTAAGACAAGATAGGCTGAGTGTTTGCACCGCAAATGGTTTGTTTCAGCTATCTCTTTGCCTCCTGTAAGACGGAAATCAGACAGCTTACTGGCTTAGCTTGTTAGGCCAGGTTAAAGGGATGCAACGCTGAAAGGCTCTTACAGAAGCTTACCCTTGGACTAAAAATAGCAGGCACTAGAGAATTATCTTAAATACTACCAAACTTGTTCTGCACTGTGAATGCAGATAACTGTAATATGTTTCCATTTTTGGTAGTTTTAGAGCTTTTTAAAGTTCTGCTCGCTTTAGCTGACTATTTAATTAGTTTCTGATTCTATTTGCCACTTTTTCTCTCAGAGATATAGCCTGAGGGGTACTTTGCCTATGAATCCTTTGTATTTAGCAGTGTTGCTATTGTTAACATCTAATGAGCTGCTGGATTTGCCAAACACTCAGTATAGGTACAAACGCTTCTTTGAAATATAAATGTTTAACACATAGCAAATAGCAAATCAAAAGATACTCTAATGCAGCATCCTCACTCTCTCATTGCATGTCTCATCAAAAGAGAATAAAAATAAAAATCTCCTTTATTACATTTAATTCTGAAATTCAAAAATGTGTATCTGAGTGAGACAAATTTAGCTCCCTGTCCATGACTTTAGAAGAAAACTAAATAATTTTTAGTACCATAAGAAGACTTGTGCATATGACTAAAGCTCCACAGTCTGACACAGATCCCTGCCAGCTGAACTGTGGAGCTAGCAGTGCTTTCTTTGGAGTAAAACTGCAAGACCCTACAATCTTTAATGAAGCCACCTCATCTTTAAAACACATAAATTGAGAATTTTGGTGGGTTTTTTAGGCTACAAGCAGTTTCTCTTTAAGCTCTGTTAAGCAGGATACCTGTTCATCTGCTCCTCACTGAAAACCATGACAAGATATATATAAAAAAGAAACCCCAAAGTAAAGCACAAATGTTCTCTGCCCTTACATACATTTCACTCATGCTACAGCCAGTCTGAAAGACATCACCACAGAAACCAGTCATGCGGTGTAACACCCCTGCTGCTGTTGTTGCCTCAACTTTGCACTTCTGCAGATAACACCACTGTGGGTACTCGCTGTACAAGCTCAAATCAGAACATCACAGGATTCAAACAGCAAGGGCCTTTGCACACTGATTCCTGCCTTCCACATGATGTCCCCAGTACTACGCCAGTCTTGGCATCCAGATGATTGCCATAACAAGAGCACCAAATAGAAACTGATTCAGATACACATTTTAGTATGTTTTCCAGTACTTCCTCCTTCCCTGGTTTTACTGCAACTCTTTAGTATGTGTAATTTTTAACATAATTTAAAAATCTCACCTTGAGTGAGGCTGACAGACAGAAATGCTGGGCAACGTCAAGCTAAAAGCCATCCATGAAGCTGAACAGAAGTGTCTTCCCTTACTGGGCAGACATCACATACAACTGCCTTGGAGCTGGTAGAGACTGTCCTCTCAGATACAATTTTTCTTTGACTTTCTTTTCAGGGTAAGGAATGTTTTTTCTCTTAAATAGTAGTGGAATTCACAGATTCCCTCAACAGATATGCACCCCGTGCCTTTATAAGCTCACACATAGTGGCATAACCCAGCCACATGTCTTGCAACTGCCATTAAAACCCTCCATATGTCTTCATTTGGGAAGCAAGTTTTCTTTTTGAGTCAGGAGTTAAGTTCACAGCCTCTCTGTCAAATAAACAACATGTCTGTTGTCACCTGGCTGCTGAGCAAGTCCTGACTTTGAAAGTATGCACTCAGTGATTTTAGATACCTATCTCTCAGCCTTTCCTTCCATTGTCATGCAGCAAAAATGATGCTCTATCTTCCTTACGATGATTAACATTACTATCCATCTCCTGCAGTTTGAATTTTTAAGTAGTATTCTAGCACTACCAAGGAAACACCCCTATTGCACTGAATGATCTTCAGTCACATCTCAAGGGAAAGTATCTGCAGAAAGGACTCACAGTTCAAACAGACAAGATCAAGAAAGGAGGATTATAATCCTTGCTTTACAGAAGGGGATTTGATGCTCACAGATCAACTTCTCCAGGCCAGAGTGCCCATAGGCCGTGGTCAGGGTGGAGGGCAGGGCTCCAATGAGCAACACCACCATCCCCATTCCAGCAGGGGACATGTCACCAATACCAATAGTGTGCACATTCCCCATCCCTAAATACTTTCAGATGAACTTCTAGGTGTCAGAAGACTGAAAAAATGATTGTCAAGAGTGTTGGAGTCACAGCCCATAGCTAAGAAGAAGCTCATTTTGTGCATTCATGGAACTTCGTGATTTTGCCATTTTTTGTACGGAAAAAGTCACCATAATATTTGGTCACTTAATACTGACATTCCAGAAAGGAATTTTCCAGAGAAAGTTAACACACAGACATTAGTGAACAGACACACAAAACAAGGCTGGTAAGACAGAACTCTGTATCAGAAAGACAAAGGTACCTCTATGATGTCATGGATGTTAAGAAGAACATCAGGGCTACAGCAAAAGAGACAAGTTTGGACCACTGGAAAGGAACACAGTCATGACTGAGTTCAAAAGTGAGCATGGAGACCATCCATTTTAACATAAAAAGCAGGGTCAATCCTCCAAAACGCAGGAGGAAGACGCTATAATAGAACAGCAACTCAGTAAGTGTCTTGGAAAAACAAAGGGCCCACAAAACATATTGCTTGAGTAGGGCCTTCTCTTTGCATAACTTACTTTGGGACTATAAAAACCAGAAAACATACAAAGCCTGTAAGGTAAGTCTTTACTTCTACAGATAATCACACAGACTTGTTTAGCCCAAGGAAAGATAAGAAGGAGAAAGTGAACTGAGGGTTCAGCAGAGCTTTCATCTTGGAAGATTCCCAAATTACTATGAAGCTGTAGGAAAATACTTTAGACTTTGGATGGCCCTTGGAATAAAAAATGATCACAAAAGCAATCCTTGTTGACAACCATCAGGCTGCCACGATGGCAGCTGTACTGAATAAGGGTCCCAAGGAGCAGAGCCTATGGGAGGGCAGAGCATGGGCTGTCTGCAATGTGTGACTACCTGCCAGACAGAAAAAGAAAAAAAAAGCTATTGTGTTACTGCCTTGTTTTTTACTGCATATTCTTTCCATTCTTTTGTTTGCTAGTGAAGAGACTACACTTTCTTGCTATAGCAGTAGCTCAAGATCAGGGATCTGCTGCCAGGGACCTTCAGAGCTGAAGCGACAGCCTGGGATGTGGCACTCATTTGTGGACTTTCATATGTAAGACTGTCATCTACCACAGCCTGCAAAGGTCGTTATGAAGTCCGTAGAAAGTCAAACAGCAGTGACGAAGGAAGAAAGTGTCTTTGGCACAGTATCAGGGATAAAATGCCTTTCTCAAAGGCATTTGTGGGATATCAGGCAGAGTGAATTGGAATTAGGATGAGGAATTGTGCCATTAACACCAGCAACAGATTAAGCGCTGATGATTTTCCTTGTGTATAAGGTAGAAGAAGACAAGTTAGATATTGTGTGTTTATTGAAGCAAGAAGGTTAGAGATAAGATATAATCTAACCAAATCATGGAATGCAGTATGGGAAGATAGTCAAGAGTTACCGAGTCTGAATCAGTAGGTTTGTCTAATATCCCTAGGTACAATTGCCCCTGATGAAAAGCAATTACTGGATTTCAGAGAAGGAGAACACCAGGTGAAGTGGCCTTGATCCTTCATTCATTGAGTACCTTTAAAAACCAGAAAGGACACCTGCACACATCCAAAGCATTCAAGCAGCAGGAGGAAGGCATCTCCAGGAATTCTGGAGTGTACAAACTGGGCACCAGGAGTTACATTTCTTTGCACAGAAACAATTCAGATGGATTCAAACATTTAAATATTTTCTAGGTTTCCATTCCAAGTCTATGAACATTTTCACTCTTTTGCTATTGAAAACAAGCATGTTATTATACTACAGTACTGTCCGTGTGAAATGCAGAAGTTTGTAATGAAATCTGTTTTTCTTTTTTGAGGTCATCCACACTCAGCTCTTAAAAGTTGACTCTCTAGGGACAACAGTGATGAAGACTAACGTGGACTATCTCCAAATCCATACAACTTTGATTTTTACATGGATTTTAATTTTTTTATTTATTTACCTTTTTTATTTGGAATACAGCAGCATTGTTGACGGAGATTCTAAAGAAATAACAGCACATTATGAGCCTGAATCAGAAATGACTAGAGAATATAATGGAGTTCTGAACAATACATTTGAGGGATGTCTTTATAAGACTTCTTTTAAAGATGGATTTTGGGAGGAACTGGGAAAACCTAGCTACTCCATTGAAAGGGATAGAAGGGCAATGAATTCTGCTGTAGGATCTCTTCTTTTGCTGACTCAGTAAAGACACATTTGTCATTCAAAGACAAATTAGAAAAGGGCATGGATCGTGCTACATAGATGCTTCGTCTCAGTTATCAGCCAGGTACAGGCAGCTTCCAACACATCTACCTCCAAGTGCATCTGAAAAAAAAGCAATCTCTTCTGGTGGATGTGGACAGAACGCCTTTGTCAAAATTTGAGTTTGAGCAAATACGGCCAAGCGGTTTAGCACAGGGAGGATTTGTCCCTGCAGAAATTGACACAAATTCCTTTAGGAGAGGGGCAGCCACCCCAACCACATAGCTGGGATTGCCAGCAGATAGAATTAGGGAAACTGGAAGATAACACTGTGGCCTAATGTAAACTCTTAAATCTGCTGTAAACAGAGCAGTAACACTGGCACACAATAAAACTGGTATCTGTCATTGCACTCCCAGAAGCAGATGTAGGGAAGGACAAGACACATGAGTGGATTTTTGTCATCTCTGTGAATTTGGTTTGAGGAAAACCAAACACAGACAGAAACTGTGGCATATAAGCAGCATTTTAGTGATGGAGGGTAGCTGGAGTGATCATGTAGGAGAGAATAATGGGAGAGCAACTGGAAGGGTCCAATTTGAAGTTCCTGCTATGCGCATAGTGCAACTTGGAGTAGCAGCCCTGAGAAGGCTGCATTCCTGGATGTTTCAAGCTGGAAAGACCAATACCCACAAAAGGAATTTATTAGAAAGTTTCTGACATGCATATCTTTAAGAACACAGGTCTATCATTTTCAAAGACATGGTTTAGAAAATAGGAACTATTACAGGCTTCCGTTTAGGGGTATGTCGCTTTCCTTCTTTAGCTTTGGGTTTAAAAATCAAAGTTTCACAAGTCTAATCTTGTGAGAGATCCTGAAAGAGAAAAATCTCCATCATAGGGCTGCCCATAACAAGCCCCCTTGGGTCCAGATGGAGTCCACAGAGAGACAGCTCAAGTACATCTGGACAGCGTTCACAGAGCTGCACATGGCAGGAGCAGTTCTGTAAAGTGATGCTGATGGTCCAGCAGAGAATTAGCCCCCTGTGGTCTATTACCTCTGACCATACTAGACTTGAACTAACCAATGTGGAGACCCTGACATGATTCCAACCTGCAGTGGAGTGCAGATGCCTGGATATCATTTATGCCTGTACAGGACATAGCCAAATAGTCCTTCCCAGCACAGTTCTGAAAACACAATACAGAGACACTAAATAACTCTGCAGAAATCTCTTCAGTACATTATGGTCATCTTTAGCCAGAGCTCATAGCCCAGCAGGATCCCAGCTCACTCTTCCAGATCTACTCCAGTGTCCCTTTATGACTTTCTCTGTGTCCCTGTGTTCCTCTGAGAGAGAGGTTTGCTCTCTCTCAGAACAGAGCCTAGGAGGAACATCAATATTGAGTGAAAGCTAATAAATGCCCCTACAGTAGCCACCAGCACTATGCAGAGGCATACGTATGGCCTTGCAAGAGCTCACTCTGATCTGGCTGAAGAGCACTATACACACTCTCTGACTAGTTACAAAGGGACCAGAGCATCTTCCAAATGACAGCATTTCTTAGCTTCCTAGTCTTCTGTGGGTTTTTTTCCAGTTGAGTTTTTAAATTTTTTTAAATTTAATTTTCTTCTTCATCTCAGGTTTGGAGATACGTAAGTCTCCATGTTGGGATATACTACTTAAGGCAGCTTGTCCTTGGGTTTGGTAGTCCCACATCACATTGACACAGCTGCAGCTGTGACCTGTGCTGTTTCCTGGACTGGGCAAGCTCAGCAGGCTGTAACTGCCTCCAGCTGCCTGGGAGAAAGAGGAGTCTGGTTAAAGAGCAGTGCTCACAGGCTTCTGAAGGAAAAATAAGTTTATCTTCACTCACAAACCCCAAGGAACAGCTCTTTTCCTCTTTCACTACCTTTGCTCCTTCCAAGGACTTCAAAGTGCACACCATAAAAATGGGATGGGCAGGTCACTAGTACATACAGACTCTACTCCTACTACAGGGGTTTTAGGCATTATCACAAAACAAGTAAATAAAGACAGTGTTTAATAACTGAAGGGAAAAAAAAAGAGAGTATGGCCCAGCATCACAGCCAAGGAACCTGGCATGCCAACTACTAAAATGCCACATGGAAGTACTGAAATTAACCTTAATTCATGGGATGAGATTTTCAGGGGGTTAGGTATCCAGTGAAAATGTTTAAAAAGTAAATGCACAAAGAAGTAATATGCCTCCAGAACTGTAACAAAAAGATTGCATAGAAAGTTATGCATTATGGATGATTTAGCAATATCATAGATAGCAAAGGCTCCAGTAAAAAGAGTGAAATCATCCCTATCTTTCCATTTGTCGGCAGAATTTTAACAAGGTGCTCCTGGGAGCTCTTGGGGGCTCCTCCATGGCTCAACAGACAAATTAACTCATCAAAGGGAAGGTAGGGATGATTAACTAACAAGAGCCCCCTCCAGCCCATCACTGGTACATGGTTATTTCACCCAGATGGTGTTCACCTACCTGAAACTGGTAATGACAGTCTCAGATAGGATTTACAGAAAAACATAGATAATAAGGTGCCGCAAGAGTGACATGATAGGAGTTATTGGTCTCTGATGCTCCAGACTGCGCCAGAGGCAGCAGAGCTGTTTTGTAATGTTAGCCTCTGTTTTGTAACATTATCCTCTCCACACGAGAGATTTCCTGCTGCAAATGGGAGACTTGGTCTTCAGAGAAGCATTTGACCTGACCCTTCCTATAGGAGAGTGGGATCAACAGCAAAGAAAATGACAAGACGTGGCAAACTCCCATCACACACAAGCAGAAGCACTTTGACACCCTTTCACTGGAAATGGATAAATGTTTCTGCAGTGTTAAGGAAAAAAAATCCTCAAGTTTTTTGGCTTCTTCCCAGATGCAATTGACGTGACAATTGCCAATGTTTTGCCTGGTGTCTTCATACTTATGTGAAGAGTGATTGCTGGGCTTTTGAGGACAGTCAATACAGCCAAGAAAATCTACACCAGTCCTGGTGAGAGAAAAAACAGTAAAGCAAACACAAAACCAGAAAAAGAATTTCAAAAATGCATAAGTTTCCCCCAGAAAAGTAGAAATAAAAGCCTATTGCTCCTTTGTGTATGCCTGGAGGGTCAAATGCCTAACAGAGCACATCCAACCAGAGGTCAGAAAGCATGTACTTAGGTTTTGTTTATGAAAATAACTGCATACGCATCCATTTCAACCTGACAACTTTACAGTTTCACTAGTCCAACAACAAGCCTGTGAAAATGGACAAGCTCGGTACCTGTGGAAAGTAAGATCAGCCCAAGAAGTAGGCTTCCTTATATGAAAATTTGTTATGAAAACCAAGGCCAGACTAAGAAAACTAGACTGCCACCAATCTTCCTCTGAAAACTAGGATTTGGCAATAATAGGCTTCCAGCTATATTACAGGCATGTCTTAAGGAAATTCCATAGTTGCTTAGGACTATGGGCTAAGATTTTCAAAATGGGATCAGAAACTCCTTACCAGTACTAATAAAGTAATTTTAAGGAGGGAAGAAGCAGCAGCAGAGGAACACAGAAATGTTTCCTCAACTTCTTGTTCTATGTAGTCTTTCTTGAACAGGCTGGGTTGGGCCAAATGGCCTCCTGAGATCCTTCCCACTTCAATGACTTTGCAGGGAATCTGCAAAACCCTCCCCTGCTCCAAGTTCATTCTTCATCCTTTACCACCACACTGTCACCTGCACTACCCGGCTGCCTATGTCTCATCAAGAAACCTTCTTAATGCAGATACCAACAGCCCAAAGATCTTCTTCACTCCGCCTCAACACACAGGGCCTGGTAGAGTGGAGAACATTACTGCTAGATCTACCTAGCCAAGTGATACATATTTACAAGCAAAAAATAAACCAAAACAAACAACCCTAATACTAGAAGAGTTCTAAAACTCTCGTAAGACCTCTTTGGTCACTGACTACTTTGCTGTGGAAATAAGCAAGCCCGCAGTATTTCTCACCAAAGTTAAAATTCCAGTGAGATGTCTCACTTCCACAACATATATTACCTAAGGTCTCTGATGTACTTCCTGAGTCATTATGTCACTGCTTATGCAACAACATGGGAGAAGAAAAACTGGATTTTTTGCAAAGGTTTTGGAGTACTTTCAGAAAGAATTTTTGTCCTCCAGGAGGAAGTACCATTCCAGGAGAAAACTCCCATTGTTTCTTCTAACAGGTTATGTGGAAACTCCTCTGACCAAACCAATCCTCCAGATAACCATTATCAGACCTCCTTGACAAGAGGCGAGAAACTTTTCTACCCAATTCCTCTATTTTTATTTAAGTATCTGCGGTCCCTCACACCATTTGATGACCTGCCCCTCCAAATCCTGATAAAGATTTAATATCACTGAGCCTTCAAGGAGCTGCTATGGCAGCAGCCAGAAGTTCTCCCTGCCCATTTGACACCTCTAGACCCATAATATGCTTGGAAGGGATGATCCTCCTAAACTTTATGGGATAAGCTGGATGGCTGTAAGCAGTTCAGGCAACCCAAACCTGTCATAAATCAACAAGGCAACAACTCTTGCCTGAAGCTGCCACTGTGGCTCCTCACAGAAAATACTCTGTTCTTCTGATTATCGTCTTAGTGATTAGAAGTACCCATTATGGACCAGCACCCCATTGTGTTACTCACAGTAAAGCACAAAAGCACAGATGTGTGTGAGGAAATGGAAGTATTATTCTAGTGCATCACACAGCTCACGCTTCATGACAACACCAAAATCTCAATAGGTTTTGGGTTTGTGCTTCCATAAACAAAACCCAGTGATTACTGCATGTGGTAAAAAGCAAACTCCAATCATGGCCCTTCAGACTCATCACCGTCACAAAGTGCTAATTAATTTCTCAATCATTACGAAGCAAGACTGTTGCTCCGTTGTGTTAGAATGGAAAATTCAGCCAAAGCAACCAGCTACGCGTTGCAAAGGGGATGATTTCCACCGAGACCTGAACCCAGCCTCCACGGCTGAGTGTGCCGGCACACAGAGTCAGAGCTCCATGCCTGCCAAGGCTGCAGCCCATCACTTGCAAAGGCTTCATGATCCTGTATGCACCTGCACAAAGCTACCAAAATAAAAATTAGACACTGGAGAAAAAGAGGCCTATAAAGCTGGCAGGGGGCACTCCTCCAAAAAGGCTGCAAATTTCCAGTGCATCTGAGGATTAACCACAGTAGTACAACAACAGCTACACGTAGGGAAGTTTTCACAGACACATATACACTCTTTGTATTTTTTCTCTGTTCATAGGGGAAAAAGAGTTCATCATGATTCAATAGCAAAACTTTCTCCCTGCAACAAATATGCAATTTCCTCCTCCTGACCTACACATGCACAATAGGTTAGTGGCACTAAGGAAAAAGAATTCCTAAATGAAGCCTTGTGATAATTTTATCCTTTTGTAATGGCATGGGCCAGAGTTAATGTTAAGTGGGATAGGGCAGCAGGGAAGGAGCATGCCAGGGTTAAGATGGACCGTTTAGTAGCAATTAGCAATGATGCATTGAGCAAAAATAGCAACAATGAAAAAAAAAGAAAAGAGGTTACACTAGAAACAAAACCGTTAACGGAAATAAATTTAATTTAACCAATTAGCATTTGTCTAAGAAAGGCAAACTTTCTGTTGCTGTTGGTAAGCCAATTGGGAATTAAAAAACCAGAAGAATCTTACCAGAAATATTTACTTCCTACTGGTAATGAGTCTGGGATTGTTTTTCTAACACAACACAGAGCTACTGTCCCACATTTTCATGACCCTCTCTGCAGTTCCAGGGAGAAAATATTTAGTTCAACATTATCGTAAGCTAGAATATGGCTCTATTTATGTGACAAGTTGACAACATACAATTTCATGCTTGTTGAACTGATCTGTGTTATATATTCACTGAGAATATTATGAAGCCTCACCATTATAAATATGAAACAGTATACACTTATTCAAAATAACTCCAGCAGTAGCAATTTATAGCTCAGTTGTTTGTGAGCTTATGAAGACCAAATGCCACCTTAAGAAGCTGCATCTCACTAAAACAGATGTGGAGTGTGACTGTGACCAAAGTGGATTTAAGATGACCTCTGTGAAAGGAGGCTGTTACATTTTTGTTTGTATGGCAGCTGACACCAGTTCGTATTTAGCTACGTAGCCAGTGGGAACACAGTGTAACGCAGTGTCCTCAAGGGCTGGTTTTAACACAGGCCAAGACATCCGTCTAATGACCGAATTAGCTTACTACTGTTCTGCTGAGTGCTAGTCTTCCCTCTTGGAAAAAGGACAGGTGCTCCACAGAGCAGCAGCACAGTGAGCATCTAAAGCCATGGCTGCTCTTGGTGAAATGTCTCCCTAACAGGATCAGTTGCATTTTCTTGATTGTGCGCTTGGGGAATGGTCTTGGTGGTCGCATACATCAAACAATAAACTCTCAAAACAATTGGTTTTTGCTCATTTGGAACTTCTTTCCTGCCTGAATGTTTCAACCAACATGCCAGGTGGTTCTTGCATTAAAGCAGAGATGTTTGCAGTTTGTCCAAACGGGAAAGAAAAAGAAGCAGTAGCACCTTGGTAACACTAGATACAGAACATTTGCATAAACTCTTCCCAATTACACAGCAGCTGGTTCGAGTAAAATAAATTCCACTTACTGCTTGAGCCTTTTAAAATGTCAGCATAGCTAATCATAGATTATCGTTTACATACATCATCCCACGTAGACATGATGTTATTGTGCTGGTTTCCTTTTTAGCAGATGTAGAGCCCTGAGTCAGGCCACAGACACAGGTAAAGGTAATGCATTCAAACACACAAGAAATGTGACATTGCTCCATTAGGGATATAAAAAGTCTGGCACTTTTGTCAAGTGTCTGCTATTTTCTTTCCGTGGAAATGAGGGTCTTCTCCTAGTTTCACAAGTGGGTTTTATGATATAATGTTACCTTTTATAATTCTTATAAAGTTCCTATCCCAAATCTGCATCTTTTGCCTTTTATGTTTATTGTTGTATTAAACCTACAACGTTGTCTCTTTCACTACTAAATCTATCCCATAACCACATACTGTACATTCATTTCTTTAGGACCTCAGTAGCTCTTATATGTTTGCTTTTATGATCTCGTATGAACTGTTAGGAATAACAATTTGCAGGAATGTTTGTAAAGTCATCTCAGACTGAACTCAGCCTTCCCCTTTTTTGCCATACAGTGATACTCTCTGTAATGAAATCCCATTTGTCATAGAAGCAGTTCATTACAGGATGCATTTTAGAGGGACACAAGTTCCCAAATACCCAAATACATGTGCTTATCATGTTAAACATTCAATCTGTATTAATCTGAATTTCAAAAAAGCCTACTTATTAGAGCAGGAAAGTACATGTTGATATGGCTTGGTCCTGTGTTCCTTCCAGATTCACCAGTATGTGCTATGCTACTGCCCAGACTATTTTGTTCATGCCCTCCAGGGCCTCAGACAGGCTGCTATGTGGTGCACACAATCACAGTCCTTTCAAGCACTTTGATAAGCTTTATTCTGCCATAATGCCATCTAGAACATTAAACACAATGTTTAAGTTCTATGTTAAATCATGATCAGCTCCTATTAACTGTTCCAAGCTCCTCATTTTTATCAACAGTTACTTTATTAAACCCTTAATAATATAGATGGAATAGTTAGTTAATTTGTGTGTTGAGCCATGGATGTTAATTTGTAAACATAATAACATACTGCAATCATTTGCATAATAGCATTTTAATCTTTTTAGTAAAAGCTGTAATTCCCTACAAAGTACGCTGCAGTAGAAACTAAGTGACTATTGGTAATAATAAAAAAGGCCTTAAAATTCTGATCCTATTATAGTGTTGGAACATACCCAAACTGCTACCATAATCTCTGAAATGTTACTGTTCTCTGATTTAGGTGTCTGTGTCAAGAATAAAAATGAAGTATAACTGGTAGCAGTAGACTATTTCCTAAATGTAATTTAGTATTCACTAAGCACCAGCACTTTGCAAATAGCTCTGAGGCTTTCCTTCAAAGTTCAGAGCTCTAGTTATGCATATTGTGTGAGGTACACCATGCAGCTCACCTCCAGCCTCTGTTGTGCTGAATAGATGGCTATGATAAATCATGCTGATTTGGCACTGAAGGGCATCAGCCATCAAGGATTTGACTACTACGTCTTTTTTTTCCCCCGAGATTGTATCTCCTTGAACTGCCTGCCCTGGGCTACTAGTTTTGGAGAAAATTAAGAGGCGGAAAAAATGCTAGGGAAGGCCACTACAGAAAGTCTGTATAGGCTCAGGTCTCTGGAACCCATTAACACCAGTCACAAGACTGGCAAAGAAAACATTGGTGGTTGTTTAAAAGTCAGGCCAAGTCATTTTACGCAAGATCTGGTAATTCATTAATCAATCTGGCTGCAAACCTTGAATGAATAACCTGCAATGGTGAAAGAAACTGGCAGCACCACAGAACATGAGGGATTTTATAATTTGAACCAATGCAAATTACCCTGGTGATGTTTAAGGCTTCCCTCAACACTCATCATCTTCCTGATACAACCCCTTCCAAATAAATAAGAAATCATTTATCTCGATGAATTCCCCTGCTGCCTGGGGAAAGACAGTCTGCATTTCATTGTGCAATTCTTTCTCTCCTCACATTCTCATTGCTTGTAATACAGCCCTTTTTGGCAGTCTACAATAAAACATAGTTATCTTTTTAGGCTTTCCAAATACATGGAACATAGAATGGCCTCGAGAAGTAACCTGGGATACACCTATACAAAACAATTAAAAACAAAGTCATCAAATATTGTGAGCATCTCTTTGGAACAGAGAATTATGTAAATTAAATCTGCAGAAGGGCAAGCAATGTGGGTTTTCTGAAGTCTTTTTAAAGGCTAAAAAAAGTGTTTTGCCAAGTACAAGATTTATGATTTCACACAGGTTCATTGTAGTTTAACGGGCTATTGCCTATCTACAGGCTGAATTTTCTCTTACCACCAGCTGAGTTATTTGCAAAAAATGCCAACAAACAGAAACACCCACTGTAGATATCTTCCCTCTCCATAATGCTAGGCATGGATATAAATAATTTTAAATATGACTAATCTTACATGATATGGTACAGTAAATCTCAAGAAGCCTCAAGGGACAACAGTTTTCATGAACAAAAAGCCTTCTCACTCATTGACACATCAAGTTGTATGTTTGTTCAGTTTCACATAGCATTGGCTTTGAGAATGAAATTTTAACCATTTTAATTTTCTGAAAGTAGCCAAATTAATTTTTTTTGCAAATACAATTCTTTAAAGTCTAGTTCTTCACAAAAACAAATCATAAAAGTGAATGGTGCAGCGAACCACCTAAATAACTGGTCTTGGGTGACTTGTTAACTATTTACTTGCACGAACTTGTGTCAATACATAGTGCCCTGAGGGGCAACAACTCCTTCATTTTATCTTTTCAAACAACAAGCAAAGGAAATTAGGTGAAAACCAGAAGTGGTCAAGCTGTGAATAGAAAGAATTCATAATGTACATAAGTACAAACATTGGTAAGAAGAGCCTCTGTGCTGGGGCAGTACAGGCTGAATTTGGGACTCATATCGGTGGCATTGGCATGTGAGCAGAATGATGCAGTGATGAATTAGGTGTGTCTGCAAAATACTAGTGTGTTTTAATCCCAGAGTGAAGGCCACTATCTCATCACACCTAAGTGGATGAGAGCAGGGATTTATACACAACACTTACATACTATCTAGACTAATTGGACCTTTATCTCACTTGGCTCCTGGTTGCTACCATAACTATTAATAATTTCTAATGTGCAAGATTCCCAGTGCCGCTGGGAGTGCCTAAGCTTGTGGGTGTTCAACTCAAGTGAGCTTTCAGGAACATGATTTGCAGAAAGACTTAAAATTCATTTTATGAAATACAAGCCTTTCTTAAAAAAAAAGTGCACCAGAGACACTCAGGAACTTTGTAAAGGGCTTTTGCACACTGTCCCTCACGTAAGACAATGCCACATGTACTGCATTAGTACCTCAAAAGAGAGTGTGTTTCATTCAAGGCTAGGTTTGGCAATTAACACTGTAAAGCTTGTGCAAGTAATGCTGCTCGTGTACTTCCCAACATTTGCTTGTCATTCTGGTTCCTTCCTTTCCACCCCAAATAGGCTGTATTTCTATTTTTGTATGACAACGCCTCATCTGGAAGCTTAAGTTAGATAAGACATACTACTCCCACAATGATGAGAGAAGGGGAAAAAAGTAAAAAAAGGTATAAAAAGATGTTATTTTCTTTTTTAAGAAAGCCATTGAGGATCAATATGGAAAAATCTAGTGATTACCAAATGAGAAACTGCACAAAGCTTCCATTGTCTCAGCTAAAACAAATAGTTCCTCACAGAGTATGTGAGGTAGTCTCTGGAGGAAGAAGACATCTTCTTCTGATCTTGAGCACCCCCAGTCGTCACATTACTGAGCGGCAGAGGCAAGAAATAGTGCAAAGTATCCAGCTGCACAGTGGAGAATGGGGACAGGGTTAATGTACAGGAGGAGAAAATAACTGTTTCCTTCCCATCTTCCAAGGCCAAGCAACCAAGAAATGTAAATGCAACACTCTAAGAAGCTGAAAATAGTCTGATTTTGCACTGCAGTATTGTAAAATACCGTTAGGGCACAATTTGTCCGTACAGGTAAGTACGGGCCAAGCTGTGATGAGACAGCAATGCAGCCTGCAGCTGAAGTCAATGAGTGTGAGGGAAGAAAACAACAGAATTTGTGTATCAGGAAAAAAGCAGCATATTTCATTTCCAAACTATTATTTCTGACCTATTACTTGCTGTGTAGATTCATTCCCCCAGCTGCACTGCCCCTGTTTCTCCACACATATCTCGCTATTTCTTCACACTGGGGCAGCTCATCCTCAAACACAGCCAAACATGCCCATGAAATGTTGTCCCTGTCACCATCTCCCAATGAGATTAACAACCAGCCTATCTGGTTGTCCTGCTGTTTGCAACATGCTTCCATTTTCAGAACAGGAATTCTTTCCTATAAAAGGTGTGTAGGAGAATGGTCACTACCTGTCTGAGACAACTTTATACTCAGCAGCTGTGGCCATCAGAGCAGACAGGCAGCAACACACAGGACAAGCAATGAGTCTGTGGTCAGGTTCCACTGGTTTTACTGGAATAATTTGTATGCTTAGATTTGGTAAATACATAATTGTATTACTTGTCTGGAACTTAGGATTTGAAAGTCTGCATCTTCAACTGTTTTTTCCTTATGAAAAATGCTTCTGCATTTGGCTTTTGATGAATTTGGAAAAAAATATGTGTCCCCGGTTATAAAAAAAGCAAAACAAGTCTCTACCACACTAGCTGCAAATGTGGACCCTGCCCCCCTGCCAACCACCCAGACCTAGTCACCAACATGCCCTACCCTGCCTGAGGCAGTACAACTGCAATGCAAGAACCAGACGGGGTTTGGAAACTTTGTAAAACAAAGTGTGGAACATTATACAACTAAAGAAAAAAAGAGGGCCTAAGCACAAGGCTTAGCAGGGCTACTTTGATTCAAATAAAATTAATTCCAAGCTACTTGGATATAAATCACAGCAACTAAACTAAACTAAAGAGAAGACCAGCTTCTGCTATCAGTTACACTGGTTTAAATCCAGAGCAATTCAGCTGCATCGGGGAGATCACTGCAGTTTTAGAGCTGTATACAAAGGAAGTAAAATTTTATTCAGGACATTACATCCTAGGTAAGCATTTTACTATACCATTTCATTTAATTTTTTCCAGCTTTAGAATTCTACCATGATAATTCAGGGCTTTCCAGAACCAGAGGGTTAGCTATACTTCCTGGAGCTGTGGTACCTGTTGTGTGAGAAACAGCACCCATAGCTTGCTTTTGTACAAGGTCTTCCTGAAAGATAACCAATTTATTGTCCAATTTCCCAGTCAGTGAACGATCTATGGCCTCTCCTATCAACAAGGAGGGAAGGAGGTTAAGAGTTTAGGAGGAACACAGCTGCCCAAAACTACAATGTGGAGAATTATGAAGACTTTACATAACGAAAGAAAGAAGACATAAGACAGAGTCAGCAACCCTCCTCTTGTACACCCCAATCCTCTTGTACACCCTAACCCCCAATGCACAGTTGAAACGAAAACAATTAAATCTCTCCTATCACCCTTTGACTTTTACTTTTAGATTGCTCTCCACCAGGAGATCTACGAAACACCAGAATGCTGAGCTGGTCCCTGGGCTACTGACAGCTCTCTCTGCCACATTCACCCTTCCTCTCCCCTATACATAAATTGCAGACCTCTTAATTTGTGTGCAAGTAACTTGCACAGTAAGGCTCTGAGTGGTAAAAACCTTTACTAGTAATGTTCCAGCTACTTCTCAGCTAGCTGCTGTGCAGCACTCTGCTTCTTGCCGAGGAATTCAAGCGGAAGACAACAAACAAGTTTCAACTTTTGTTTTGTTCTGTACTTGACAACAGTGCAATTCCTCACCGTGATACCACAGGGCAGTGTGCTCTAGGCACTCTTTAGCTGTTTCCTCTCAAAATTCAGAAGTTCCATTTAAATCCTTTTAAGGTTTCCCCCCCCAAAATCCCTAAGATCGCAGGTCTGGTTTTGATCATAAGGATTAAAGAACCCATAATATACCAGCAGGTTTCTTGTCTCTTAATGGTGGAAAAGTAGTAAACTGTTGTCCACCAGTCTAACAAAACAAAACAACAAAACAAAACAACAAAAACAAAACCAGAAAATAAATCAAGCAAGGACTTTGCAACATGCACTTGCATCATCTTGCCTTACCTCGAATATATTGGCGGGTTCATTGCTGTACTGATTGGAGATGATCTCTGACTGGTCGCTGTACCACTTGAGTCCCCCCAGAAAGCTGTCTGCATCCAGGTCATTCACATCTAGTTCAGAGAGGTCAAGTTCTGGGAGATCTGGGCAAAGAGGCTGGTCTTCGCCAACCAGAGCAGCACACTGCAGGATACAGCAACACAGAAATAGTTTCATTAATTACCAGGAATCTATTAACTAATATCATGTGATAAGAATTAAGCCTCAATTAAGCTACGGCACAGGGTCACTAGGATTGACTTTGTTTTCTGAAGAAACACATGGTATTTGGTCACTGTTAGCTCTTTAAAGGTATGTAAAGGGGCAGGGAAAACAGTAGGGTATAAGCTGCCCTCTCTATCACACCTCTGTCCAGGGACAATGACTTTCCTTCTCCCTGTACCATTTGATAATGATCATATTAAAAGCTTTAAATCCAACAACAGAGGCCAAAGCATGGCCCTATTCTCCTTTCAGAGTGAACCAATGCAGGTAGAAGTTACAGATGAATACCTCTGGGCAAGGTCTGTCACGCATTTCCTGATACATTCAGGTTAAAGAGGCACAGCCTGTTACAGCCTTCAGCCCTGGAGGCTGGCTCAAGCTGGAGATAGTCACACTTTCACTTCTACAGAACCTTACTGTAATCCTTACAGCCACTTATGATGGTGGCTACCATATGGGCATAAAAAATTATGGGTTAGTGAGGCCGCTGTGCTCTTTTCCTGATGCACAAACCACAGGCACCTAGTTTGGCTTGAAATATCCCTATATTCTCTTCTCAGTGATGGGCATAGTTAGTTCACACAGCCTTTCACCTGCTTGGTGTGAACACATCTATTATCCTAGCTTGTTTCCTAAATATCCCCAGAGAGAAGCTGTACTCAGAGAACCAAATGCGTTTTCCTCTTCTGGCAGCCCCTGATTCAGTAATCCTAAAAGAGGGTCTGTGAAACATTTTGGTTGAGGCAGTAAATAAAGTCTAGTCTGCAGGAATCCTCTTCAGCAGTGCGAAATGTTTTTGTTGGCACAACTTAGGAAGAGAGTGGGGATAAATAAAAACAAACCTGGAGTGTCCTTATATATGCCAATATGAAGCTAGACAGGGTATTGACTGACCTACTAAGGAAGAAAAAATTAATAACATACATCCACTTCAATACAGCAACTGAAACGTTAAGAGTATCCAGCAAAACTATTTCCTAATTATAGAAAACACGTAGTAACAGTTTGGCAAATAGCTGAGTCCCATATGTCAATGCTGCTCAATTAAGCAATTCCTACTGCACTGTACCATGTATCCTGGTAACTCATCTCTGAACATCTACATGGATACGGGCACACAGCAAAGCACATGTGGAGCTGCAGAGGCACCAGGTGCTGCATGGTTAAAAGCCATCTGAAGTCAACTGAGTCTAAGGGCATCTACCACGAGTATTTCTAGCACTGTGTTAAGGATGGCCAACAGCAGCACCTCCTCAGCTTCTGTCAGTTGGCTGGCTGGTTTGAATGACTTCCCAACTTCTCTTTGGACTGAAGTCAACGAAGAAAGCGCCTCTTTCTGAAGGCAGATGTCTGTAGGGCACTAACAGTGTCCATGGACGTGAATCGCTCAATACTGGTTATGTCACTCTTGCAAGGACCGCCTTTTACAATAATGCAAGCGAGAGCTGCTGAAGGTGCATTTCATTGAGGTTTTTGTCCCTGGAATCTCGGAGCGTCTGCAGTGCATGGGCTGGATGCAGCAGCGCAGCCGTGAGCAAAGATTTTGTCTGTTGGCACAAAGGCTCAGTGCAGCTGGTGTGAGCTATAATTTACCAGACAACTTCTACGTCTACCAGGACACTACAAGATAATCATAGAGTAGGCCAAGGGGCAAAGAAGCTGGCTGAGAGGCTGCAAAATGAGACTCTGAAATAGCAGTTGTTTTTCTTCCTATTATTTTAGGGGCTGTAGAACTATAAAAGTGAAAATCTCACTTAAGTAATCTTAACTTTTTTTTTTAAATCTGATTTTTTTACCATTATTTTGAGTGTAAGACCAAAAAAAAAATAATAGAATTAGAGAGTTTCCTCTTCTTTAGTGTGAGACACAACCTTCTGGCAGCAGTCTTATAATACAGAGATGACCTTTTTTGATGCTTGGCCGAAATCTCTGATCTCATTAAAGGATAATCTAGTTTTTGACTGAAAAGGTAGATTCTCAGCATCATTCTCAGGTTTGTGTTCTGGAGGTCAGTAGCTTATAACTGATGCCATAGACTTCTAAAGTATCCTGCTGATCTGTTACTGCTTTCATTTATAAAAATAGCTTCACCCTGTGAACCACCTACTTAAACATGTTTACTTTTGGTAATCTGCATTTTTAAGTTTCTACAGTGGGCTTTTGAAGCAACATAAACAATGGTATTAAAAAAAAACCTGCTTATCACAGCTTTCGTTTACCTATAGTGACTGCAATGTCACCTAAAAATGTAACTGCTGAAATGAAGTATATATGCCTTGCCAATGTTGACATGATAATAAAATCAATGTTTCTGAATATGACATTATGCTTCTGAGCACACAGAGCACATTAATCTGAGACACATTAGCAGCAAGTGTTCCTGTTATTAATTTATATTTGGCCTTTGGATGATGCCAGATTTAACACTCCAAGTCCTAAAACTGTCCTCATCTGACACGCTGATATTTACTGTTTGCCTATACATCTGTAACAGGTGCACCTGCATTGCTAGCACACATTCTACTGTCTTCCCACTGTTATCTGATATGATAGTTATTCCATAACTATAGCCCTAATTTTACAGTAACATTTAGGAGGATAAAGCAGTCACTAAACACAAAAGGCTAATTACTGTGCGTTATTTCACTCCAACAGACATTTTTTCTCTTAGTTCAGGTGCAAACAGTAAATTAGCTTAACTGCACTGATGGTAATGAATCATTATAATTAAGTATAATTCTCCATTAACCTTTTGACTGTTTTTGTGCCTTTGAAGGTAAATTAAAAAAAAAAAAAAAAAAAAAAAAAAAGAAGAAGAAGAAGACTGGACTTGTGCCATATTAATTATATTAATGAAAATATAATCTTTGTTTTATTTTTAACAAGTTTTTCAAAGTGCCAAGGGGATGAACTCAGGAAAGAAAGAGAGACTTGACAAAATGTGTGTCATGTGGATTCTCTCTATCAATCTTCACAACCTTACTGTACATCACCTTCATTAAGCTGTGAAGCACTGGGGACGCTGATCAGCTACATTGATGCAGGCCTTTATTAAACAACACGCCATCCTGTCATTATGTGAGAAAGAATATAATACATTTTACTTTGACAGCAAATATTAATGATTGAAAAAATGAAAGCTGCCCTCAGTACTTGCTGCCTGCGTTATTTTAGCTCAGTAAAGGTGATCCCCTGAGCCAAAGCAGCACGCAGACGCTAGTGTTGCTACAGGAAGTGCAATGCAGGAGCACATTGGCAAAATCCTACCCACAGTTAATCCATTCACCACACAATTAATATTAAGATCAAACTCTTTTTTTCATTCTTTTTTTTCCCTCTGCACTATGAAAAAGTCATTGACATAAATTATCTATTCTGCTACTAGCTTGAAATTACTGTAGGAACTGTGGTGATTAAAATAAATCTTCAGTATTTCTATATAAGCTGGTTCCTCAATCAGCTTCTAGCAGCATTAAGAATAATACATGATGGAAAAATGAAGCTAGAGCAGCTGAGACCCATGCTACAAGCCAGACAACAACCCACAGGATACTCCAGCTACTCAGAAACAATTAGGACTTTGGAGCCAGAGAGTCATCCACTTACTGCCTTGACTCATAATAGCTACAGGACATATGAATTATCCATATCTATCCCACTTTACCAAGAAATCAAAACAAGATAGGACCAATTACAATATGCAAACAGAAATCTGCAGATACAATGGCAAGCTGCAAATATTTAAAACATGACAAAAGGACTCAAGAATCCACACACATGCTCTGCCAGACAGGAAAAATTTACTGGAGAACATGGAAATGGTTCACTTTAGATGGGTATCTCTCTACAGCATGAACATCTTATTTAAAAAGCATTGCCTGTAACCTGTTTTTCCCTCCCCCCCTTGCCCAAGGGGAGCATTTTAAGCACTTATTCCAAGCCCGAAGCCAGAGGATTAGTTCCTTTGAGCAGGTCTGTATTTGGGATTCCTCTCCATGGGGTCCAAAGAAAGTTTGCCTCGCTTCACAAGTTGCCTGAACTTTCAGGTAATGCTCCATTTTGCTGAATGCAAACATGCAGAAATCCTCAAACCTCACATTATACTCCAGAGATTACCACGGAGCTGCTTGCCTTTTTTTATTTTTTCCTTTATGAATTGTAGCCAGCAGAAGCTGTGGATTTGATGTATTGCCGTCTATTTTTACACAACCAGCAGCAGCGGCGGCAGCAGCAGCAGCAGTTCACACAGTCCTGCATAAACTCTATTCTCATGGTTCATCCTGTTGTCTCTGCTGTACAGCGGGATTTAACCATTTCTTGAACTACTCAGATTGACTGAGAACCCTGCTCTACGGGGCATTAGCTACAGTGTCAGTATTCCAATAGCACAAGTAGCAGGGAAACGTCTCCTTCCAGAAATCTCTTTTAAAAGCATCTAAAGCCAAACAACAGAGTATTCATTCCTGTGTGCGTGTTTGTATTCTGCAGCTGATAAACAAGGAAAAAACCTTCAACAGAGCACAGTGAAACAAGGAATTAAAATATGAAGCAATGAGTTAATTATAACTTTTTTTTTCTTAAAAGAAATATTAGTCTTATTCTAAATAAACATGGCATTTTTCCAACCAGGCCACTAAATGCCACTGGAAACGCCACTTCAGACACCGATTCATATCAATATCTTAGAGCATAAATATTGCATATGACGGGAAAGCGAGCCAGAGGCACATGAAAATAGTTTCCAACTGCAGGAGATACTATACTGATGACAGGAGCTCAGCTTTGATTTGCTCAAGGCATCGCAGAGTAACCTTAAAATAGCAAACTTACTGGAGTTAAGATAAGATAGGGACTTGTTTGCAAAGTACGCTGCCTCGGCCGTCCTGCCGGTGCCCTGCCGAGCCCACGGTCCCCGCCGCTGCCGGCACCCCACGGCCGCCCACGCCGCGCACTCCTCACCTCGAGATCACTCCATACAGAGTCCTGGTTGCACATGTCCCACGCCATCCAGCTGCGGAGCGACGGCAGGAAAGCTGGCAAACTACAGTCCAGAGGCAGGCAGGCAGGCAGCAGACACTCATGCAGGCAACGAGACCCTCTCTGAGAGTGAACCGAAGGCACCTGTCTTACTACTGTTCCCCGTCACATGACAAAGCTATTAAAAAGTAGGCTGGGCTGTCACTCATCCAGCCTTCTGGAGCCGCTGCTCCAGCCCGTGACGTCAGCCAGGGGCAGACCCAGCCTGAAGTGAAGTAAATCTTTGCAAAACCCGCTCAGACCTCAGCGGCCGCGGCAACACGCTGCGATTCAAAGCAGATTCTCCACGCCACACCCCCGAACGCTGCTCCTGCCGTAGCGCAGCTCCTATCTCTCCCCATCTTTTCTAATTTCTGAGCTTGCTTTCTTTGTCTTCCCCCCCCACCCCAGCACACAATAGGCAGAGCTGTGCTTATAATGAAGAAAAAGTGAAGTGACTCCCAGCCGAGCTACAGCCTCCGTGCTCTGAGTAGCCCGAGCACCTTTCCCGTGCCTGCACCGGCTCCCCGCCGCTGTTCTCTTTGGAGAGGCTATCCCAGAGTTCGGCAAAAGTTACGCCCCCTCCCAACATTTTTTTCCACTCGGAGATTTTGCACCTCCCCAAGTATTTTGGTTAGGCTATGGCTTCTCATAGACAATTGTAACTCAAGTTAGTTTTTCCACGGGAAATATATCGGCAACCCCGCCCCCCACACACCCACCGACCCCAGCATTTCTCTGGAATGGACTCAGCATCTATAAAAAACGTTCCTCCAGTTATCTCACCTGCTCCGAGGGGGAAGCCTGATCCTGTTCCCAGATGGATTACAGTACTTCTGAGCTGCTCTTTAATCGCTCCTCTGTCTCGGTGTATTCCCCACGAACCCACGGCTGTTACAAGGAACTGCCTCCGTCCTGCCCATGACCGCCCTGACCCCCGCCCTCCTCTGTAAGCTGCCCCAGGGCGCATTGCTGTACGCTTCTGACCTGAACCCAGTGTTTGTTCATTGAAAATAAATAAACCAAAAAATCTCTGGTCGTGTGAAAATCCAGACTGTTAACACCTGTCTCCCCGTCTAAGTCTCTCCCAGACAATAGGGGCTGCTGCAGGTGCAACTGGTTTATGATGCCCCTTTGCACTGCATGCACAACAAATTCCACGTACCAAGCTGAACTGCAAATTGTGGTCCAGAACAGTTGTCCAGAACCCAGGAATAAAGGTCTTGTTTAACTATGCCCACCTGCCTGCTTATTGTCTTAAGCTGCAGTTCTTTTAATTATCTAGGCGCAAAAATTCTCATGAAATGTAAATGCTGGCTCCCTTGTGCTGGGCTACCAGTCAAAGTTACAAAACTATAGCTTATCATCCTCCATGTCATGAAATATTCATTTTCATTGTTATTTGCAAACTTGAGTATTCTAAAGACTAAATGAATTCAATTATTATACAAGGCTATGGCAATTTTGCTGAGAGGAAAAAAAAATAAATAAAAAGTACAATTCTTGAAATAGCCTTTTTCCCACAGACACTGGAACCTTCAGAAATGGTAGGAGGCCTCAGATATATTCTTAGCTTATTTGTGTTTCCTTGTAATTCATTATTGCCAGTCCTGATAAAATGTACGTTTTTCCGAGCTTGTGCTTAAGTTGCAAATCACATTACACTGCCATATTTTCACCAAGAACTGATGACAAAAATGGCATTGTTTTTACTTTATTTAATTTTAAAAACCACAGCAAAATACCTAATAACTACAGAAAGCCTTTCCTACAAATAATTAAATTAACAGTATTGCTTTGCTCTCACAAAAAAAAAAAAAAACAAACCCTAATTTCCTTCCCAATTATATGCTGATTTAATGATAACACTGCAGTAAATTATTAAGATCTGTGGCAAAGGTGAGTACCTCTACCCCCCAAACAGTCAACTGTGAAATAATACTGGGCACCTGCCTGCCTGGAGTGGAGTTGGTTCTTATTATTATCTGTGGATCCATCATTGGTGGAATATTCTCCTTCAATACCTACTTATAATTGTGTTCATTGACTGTGCCGAATCCATCATCTGGATTTTTTTGAAGTTTCATTCACACCTTTTATAGAAATGTATTTACACTGGAACATTTCATATTGCTGTTTTGGATATTTTGACCTGCTCATGTTGTTTCTATTTTCTACATTTCCACTTCAATGCTTTCCCTTCAAATTAGCAAGTTAACTGATAAATATAAACTGTGACCTTAGTGGTGCTCTCACCATACAAGCTTTAGAGATTGAAGAACTTTTTTAGTGCACTACAGACAGAGCAACCAAAAGTAATAATTACAGAGGCCCCAGAGCTTTTGTATGGCCCTGTCCACATTATGGCTTGAACTTTGCTGGCAGTTCCAGCGTTACCTGGAAGAGATGCCAAGCAAAATTCCAACTACAAAAGACTGAGATTTCAATCAGGGCTCCACATTGCTTGGGAAGAATTATATTTATTTTTAACTGAAGAGTCTGACCCCAGCCATAGTACAAATTTACCCACTGGGATCTTTTTTCCCAGTGTTTTCATGTGGGTTTTGAGCATTATGCCCCAAGGAGGAGAAAAGTAAGGAAGACAGCTGCAGTGGTGGTGTAGTTTGGAAACGACACAGCCTCTCCATATGCAAATGAAGCCTGTGAAACCCAGCCAGCACCTAAGCTGCTTCCTCAAAGGAAACCTTGTCTTCTGAACCTTCCCTAGAAGCTTTAGCAATGCTCTCCCCTCTGTTTTGACAACACTAAAGAATTGCACAAACATCTTTTGTGGGGCAATATCTGAGCACATACACACACGATATTTGGTTCCATAACAAACACATACAAAGAAAACCCTCCTTCAGCTGACAAAGTCTGCAGGTCCAGGTGACACAATCTGCCCTGTTGAAATGTCCTTTATCGGACCACCTCTTCAATCACTGCATTTCTCCTGTTTTCAGGTTAGTCTGTACCAGGTCTCCGCAATTCCCAAATTTTGCCTTTTCTTCTTTAAGGGCCATGATTCAAGAAGGTTCTGATAAGCCTTCCAACAACATCTGGGCACTTCTTCCCAAATCCTGATACATTTCTAACAGGACTGGAAGGTACAGCTGCCTGCAACAGCAGGAAATACAAATCAAAGACCAAAGCCTTCAAGCCCTCTGTCCTTGACTTTTTCCTGGATTGAGCAATCATTTTATCTCTTTTTCCTCCTCTTTCACCCACATTTTCTAGCTATCGGTTGGGTTTTTATTCTCTGTAGTTTCTGTTTCTCAAAGAAGCTACTGATTTTGGAGACCTCATGACCAAAACTTTGCCCCTTCATTATGGCACTGAGGAAGAAATATTTTCTTTCCTTGCCCCCAAGACTATGGTACTTGCTGATTTTTGGCAAAGTTTGCTACTTTCCCAGTGGAGTAGGGACAAGCAAACTTGTACATAGAAATCGTGCTGGAGATTAAGACAGTTCTCACATTGACTGAACCCTTTCTGTTCAACCCTCCAAGAGTGAATGGCCTTACAGCAAAAGATCAGCCAATGCTGTAAATAAAAGAGCAAACTGCACTCCAAAGGTGTGTTAGCGTGAATGGTGTTCTATATAAAGTATTTGTACCCTATTAATTTTTTATTAAAAATCTTCCTTCTGTGCATCTTTACTCATATTTTTTGCACAGTCCTGTATTTGTTCTCCAGTCCATTCTCTTTGTTCCACTTCTACCCGATTTGTTTGCTCTTTTTTTTTCTCTTTCTCATCTTCTTTTCCTTATTTATCCAGTTCATCCTTCCCAGAATACACCCTCAATGGCGTAAGTCAGTGAATCAAACTCCTTGAACTTCTGGGTTCATTGGTGCAGTAATTCTACAATGGAATAAAGCCATCTGCTCTCTCCAGTTTTGTTAGGGCAGTTATGATTGGAGATTTTTTTTAACAGAGAAACCCAGGACAGTGCTCTGTACCAGATCTCTGAAAGATTCAAGGGCCAAGTTAATTCCTGGCCCAGCTCTGGGTCACAGGCTGCTGTCTGAGGAGCTGTATATTCGAGAGTCCAAAATAACTTTCTCCGAACAGCGATGCATTACTGACGTTACTGACACCAGGCTGAATTTTGCCACATCTGCCTCCACAGACTGAGGGCTCAAATAAACAGCACTGAAGGCCAGGGGAAATCGCTTGCTCACGTGCAACTGGACCTGACTATGGCTATTTACTATCAGCACAGATTACCTGATTATCAGCGTTATCTAGGCTTGCAGACATGCGACTCTTTGTAACTGGGTGCTTGTAGTAAAACCTTCTAGGAGTTTTCAAGTGAAGCAGGAGGATCACAGCTACCTACTACAAGAAATCTTTAGATTTTTTTTATACATCCCTGAACATGACCCTCTTTATAAGCATGTTTCACTTACTCATTATTAAAAACAAGAAATACTAACCCAGTCCAGCTGATCACGTAAAAAATATATTTGTCACTTGTTTCCCTCCAACATTTGGAGCATATATTCTCCAGAACACTCATTTGCTATGATTTGCAGGTAAATCCAGCTTGTCAGGCTTGCTAAAAGGAATATGAACAAAGCCTTTCACTTGAGTGTTACTGTTTTATAGAAGGGCTGATCTGTAAAAGAGTATGTACCTTTAAATTTATGACCTCTATATGTTTGAGAAACGGAGCCATGTAAACACATCCGTTTCCTGGGGAGGCTGTGGTGCTGTCTGAGCACACAGGCACCCAGGCAAGCCAAGGAGACAGATTCCAGTTTTGCACTGTCTTGCAGGTTGGCAGAGCAGGCAGGACCACATCAAAATCGCAGACCGTTGCAGATCTTCATCATCTCTCCTTTTCTCACCTCACTGCTGATACTTCCTTGGAACAAAAGAAGTCATAAAGTTCTTATTATCCTCTTATCCTTCCACACGTTCAAGTCCCTGGGAAGAGACCAAAACCTGCTCATATCTGATATTATCAGACCCAAGGAACTGGTTTCTGATATTCCTGTTCAGGGGCCTGGAACATCTGCCCTTACTCAGAAGTTGTGCCCTTCCTTTCCCACTCCCAGCCTTGCTGGGATGCTCACACCCTTCTGGGGACAGGCAATTGTCTTCTCCAGCTTCAGCCACAAAGGGCAGAACATGGGGAAGCTTCAGGAACACACCTTGTATTTGTAACACTCTGCAGAACTCTGGAACAGCCTACCCAGATCTTTCTCATTATGTGTATTACCATCCATCTTGCACCCTTTCCCCGAGCACCTAGAGAATTACCCTGGAGCTCTTCTTCCCTGACTTGTTCATAGAATGCCAATCTAGTTTTTACTGAATTTTTCTGATAGGGATCTGAAAAGGACGATCCCATGAACAACCACCATGGATCTGATATGGTACAGAAAAGATTCCCTGGCGCAACCATAAGCAAATTTGTGGGAGGTATCAGCCTTTAAAGCTACTAGCCTTCACTGAGGTGGCCACACAGCTGTCAAGTTGCATTTAGGGCTTGCTTTGCCATCTGGCCATTTAGTCACCCAGACAGGGCCTCCCAGCCTGAAGGGGAGCTGTGATGCCCAGGCTGCCACAGCAGTGCGGGAGAGCACACTCCCTGCCAAGGCTTGCAGTAGCTAGTGGAAGTAAAAAAGTCTCTCATTTCCATAACACAGGCTATCTATTCTCTAAAATGGCTGGTAAGGTGACTGCAGTGGAGCACACACAAGGCTGCAGAACAGCACAGGAGAGAACAGTAACCTTTAAATACTCTAAAATCAAATCTTGTTTTACACAAAACCACTATGGTAAAGTCGATGTGAATGAAGCACCTTTGAGTGAAGGAACAGAGGGAAAGGCAGTGGACAGTTTTAGTGCCTCCTAGCAATTCTTTTTAATAAACTAGAGATGACAGACAGCCTTACCAACACATCTCTCATCTTCAAATACGACTTTCTTCAGACAGAGCTCAGTGGAACTGAGTCAGCCTTTTTTCTTGGGCTTAGCTCTTGGCATTTTTCATATTAAAACAAAGTATAATGTGGAAATAATTCTGGACTGTAGTAATCTGATGGGATTTTAGTAACACAGGCCACAGATTTGCTCTGCAACAATTTTAGGCAAGCAAAATAAAATTAAGATATCACACAAAACACTTAATGTGGGTTTTTTTTTTAAATACGCTTATGGATCAAGTTACCCTTTATAGGTTATGCTTGCCTGTGGAAGAGTGCGAGCTTTTGCGGAAACTCCTGTCAGTGGAGAACATAGTTTCACTCATGCAGCAGCCAGCACTCACTGCTTGGCCTCTGAAGCTCCCAGACTGCAGCAAAGGTCCCCTTCCCCAGCTCCCCAAAGCCCTGCACCCAGTTTTCCTGAGTCAGCCAAGGACAAGCCAAGTGGAGATGGGATCACTTCACTGCAATAGCCAACAGTCTCATGCAGACAAGGCTTCTGAAGGATCAGCTTTGCTTGACCTCTTAACCAGCAGTTCCTGCCAGCCAAAATCGAGCCCTGGAGTTATTTTTAGCCAGAACCCTTCATGAATTGCAGTTAACTCGCAATATGCAAACTAGTGACTAGTGCTAGAGGAATCCCTATGGGTTTCGTGGTTCCACTCCCTGCTCAAAAGTCCAATTATTCATTTTTCTTGGAGCTGCAATATTAATCTAAAAAAGTTGCACAAATGGCAAGAGATGTCATCCTCCCTCCATCCCCAGTTCAGATAACCGAAATAAAGGAAGATAAGCATTTAGCCCAGGGCTTATTAGCTATACAAAATGCAGCTGTAAACCTTTAGAGGCTGACCCTCCTCCAGCAATGCTTTTGACGAGAAATTTGTCAGTACTTTCACCTCTGACTCAGGGCCATACACACTAGTGCAGAGATGGAATGGGAGAACTAGCCACAAAAAGGTTTGGGTGAGTTACTATTTGATTTTAGTTTTACTTTCTTCTATCCAAATCACTTGCCTCAATACCTGTATGAGAAAATGCAGTAAAGTAAAAAGGGGGGTTAAAGTAGCTGGAAGGGGTGACTGCTCTAAATCCTTTGGAAGGGAATGGAAATCTTTAAATGGATTTAGGCAGGCTTTGAATCAGACCTTATCACAGAAGGTGGAACCAAGACAGTTCAAAGCAGAAACTCCTCCACCTTTTTTTTTTTTTTTTTAAATTTTCACACTATTCAGTCTTCCCCAGCTTTCCCCTGTGAATACAACAGTGATAAAGCACATAAGATTGTATCAGCTATCACCATTTTAGACATCTTTGTTCCCAAGAAATTTAGTATTGGCTGAACATCTTTGCCCTGGGACACTGATTATATTTTATTTTGTAAGTGGGTACCAGGAAGATTCATGCTTCCTTCCCAAAAGAGCTATGACTGTACTTTCATTACTTCATGTCTATCAACAAATACGGCAACTTTGCTACTTCTATGTTTGTCCCTAATGGATCTCTACCATTGTAATACTCCCCAACAATCTGGGTCAATTAAACACTATCTGTTGTTTCTGCTCTTTTGAGCTCCTCATGTGGAAGTGCAAGTCAGGGCAATGCATTTAACCAATAGCACTGAAAGGATTGTGTAGGATTCACACTGAAACAGAGACTTCAGAGTGCACCTTTCCCTTTTGCCCATTGCAGGCTCCCCCATTCTCTCTGAGGAACAAAGAACCAAGTAAAAATAGGAAACTATCAGAATGGAGGATTATTTTAATTTATGTTGCAAGTTGCTATGTAAAAAAAAAAAAATCTGAAAAAACAGGAAACCAACACCAAAGAGCACTTAATCATAATATTATTACCAATTTATTAAACCAAGATTGCATAGACTGGAGAAATGAGTGTGACACATCCCTGGGGATTTTCAGGAGGTAGACCTCCAGCTGTTTCATTCTCACATGCATTCCTGTTTACAGGGACATGGAAAAATATTTGCACTTCAGTTCAATGCAATACAATTTTATATTTTTTGCAGGTTTTCTTTAAGGAAGGGTAGAAGCATGCAGAGCAAGCTGGAGATGTATACTCTGGGGAGACAGGGCTACCATCTTGCAGGGGGAGTGGGGGAAAACACATGGTGGTTGTTAATTTATATCCTGGACAATGCTATAAATTGAAGCATCGCTGACAATTCCTGCCCAGTAAACATGCTCAATTTCATCTCCCGTAAAAAGGCAAGCAGGCACTAAATAGCAACACATTTTGATTTTCATTTAGCCACTTTAATGATAGGTGGTGTTAGTGGAAAAGATCATTTATCTTCAGATTTATTTTATACGAGATAAAAGGTCTTGCCAATTTTTTAAAATTCATTTACACAAGTGAATAAATCTTCCCAAACAATAAGTAGGAAAGTCATATTTCTTTAACTTTGCTAAAATCTGAAAATGCTGATGTTGGAGTGAAATAGACAGCACTGGCATTTTAATCAAGAACATAAAGACTCCTAAGTAAGATGCACAGCTATACTTCAGAAAAAAAATCTCTGATTCAGGGGACAGCCTTTTTTAATGCATTTTGTCAAAAATCTCTGACAAATCAGGAGAGACACGTGCAATTTTTATGTCCCCTTCATTTTTAGATCAGTTCAAATGTGAAGGCTACCTAAAAATAGACAGAACCTAACCTTTCAAATATCTATACTGCTGCATACCATGAACACAAGCTTTCACTGCCTCTCGTGGCTTTCAAGAGCCTTGTGCTGTGCCTGTCTTCTCCTCTAGCACATTATCCCATGTTGCCTACTGCACCCAGGCATGAGACAAGCTGCAAGTTGCAATGTGCAGTGCACTGCAGTTCGTGATGTGTGTCCATGTGAGACGCACATGCAGAAAGATCATGAAAACCAGCCTTCCCTTTTGCCTATTTGATTTTTGCCACAAAAAGGACACTGACAACACTGAACCTAGTAAGTGGGGATGTGAAAGTGAAGCTGTGCTGGCTGCCCCAGCAGCTCTGTTCAGAGAGCACAGGCTGTCTGGTTTGCAGCACACCACTCTTAAAAATATGAAGAGGAACAATAAGGTCTTTTATTGTTTTCTACAGGGCTTGCAGACACAGTTCTACCCATCTAAAGAAGAGATTTTGCAACAGTGCACTGAACTGAGTGGCTGGTGTAGAATTACAAGACAGCAGAATACTCGGTAACTATTTCTTTGCATTACACTTTCAAAACCGTGATTCTACTTGGCCTTAACAGTATAGGTCAAATTCATCCCAAGCACAATCCCAGCAATTTCAGGTCAGTGGTACCTGACAAATCAATAGCATTTAAGTTGATGAAGTTATAACAAGGGGGATTTTGGCCCAGACTGTACAAATACTTACTTTTATTGTAGATATTCTTCACTTGGTACTATGCTATATTTAATTGTTCTCTAATGCGAAACACTTTATTTAGCAGGTCCTTAAGCTACACAAGGAGCTGGCATAAGAAATCTGTACTAAAATCAGGTTATGGGGCTGCCCTGGAGGCTTTGAGTGACTGTGAGTTTTGCTTACATGAAATAGAAAATCACCCTTGTACCAGTTGTTAGCTAGCTACTCCTAGCAGGAATGAGCTCGTAAGGACTTGCTTTTCTTTGTTTACTGTCATGCTCTGCTCTGATGGAGTCAGAAGTTTGTCAAGGCATTTTACTCTGTCAAAAAATGAATAAAATAACTTACACTGATAAAATAATGAAACAAAGCAGCATCAGACTAAATGAATTTCTTCAAAGAATTTTGGACGGAAAATGTCTTACCTGCTGACAAGAAAGCAAGAATAGCAAACAAAGGCATAGGAATAAAAGCTATTCAATAAAATATCGATTTCATTATCACCACCTATTCAACTTAATTTTCTTGGCATCCATATCCCTAATGCAGGTTTGTGATAGATCGTACAATCACTTTTTAATTAAGCCCTACTGTGCCTTGTATTAAGAACAAGACAGTATACATTATGGCACAATATATCTACCAAAATATTTAATGCTTATCCTTTTCATTTTGGTATTTAAATGTTGTTCTCTTAGGAGGTGGTATCAGTATTTAACAACATTCTTGACAGTAAGTATAAAAACAAAAAGCTTCATACTTAATCTAGCCATGTCAAAACTGAAACTCCTTAAAATAATTGCTTTCTGAATATATGGTATTTCTATTGCATTATTTTATTATTACTCAGCTTTCAACATCTTAAGATGCAAAACTTGTTCCTTATCCTACATGCTGATGAGATAGGAAGTGGCACAAGGATAGAAAACTCACATTTGACCAGTTGAATGGTACATGAAACAGATGTTATTATGTTACAAGAGATATTTAATGAGAAGCTGTAGAAGACTGGCAGCTTCCTGGGTTGGTAGTGTTTTGTGTTTCAGGTCTCTTTTGGTGTACTGCAGATCTGCTGCTTGTGATGGGGCAGATCCTCTGTAAGAGCAGCACACATCTTCCACTGGAGTACTGGCACTTTTCAGAGGGCAACATTCACTTTAATTACTAAAATGTACCCACCTTCTTCCAAGTAAGAAAAGGCTGTTGTTGCACGTATAATATGGTTTTAGTTTTTAATGCCAGAAATGAGTCAGTAAACATAGTTACATTATGGTATACTATTTCTTATTCTGTACCCATAGTAACCAAATTAATCTCAAGGCACTGCTGGCATTAATTCAATATGAAGCTCATGTTTTGGATTTCACATAGGTGCCTTCATCCTATTCTTCTTCTCAACTAATAAAATGTTAATATATGGCAATATATTTATTTCTGGTTCAGTTCAAGTTTAGGTGTGCAGTACTTTGCAGAAACCTAATTAATATCAATCATACATTAGAACACTGTTTAGTATACAAAAAAAAATGGTGCTAGCACATGAGGATGAAACAGAGGACCCAGGAATTCATTTCTAGCTGTAACTTCACCGTCTCTAGCATAGGGAAGGCCAGTTTTCCTTACCCCTCAATCTCCATTAAAAAAAAATCCCTAAAATACAGTGTAGTTCTTCACTGAAGAACTACACTAAACAAATCACAAATTATAAAAAAAATAACAAGAGTAAGGAGATCTTGGAAGATGAGATCTTTGAAGATGAGATACTGGCATCTCCTCCTGTACCACCATGAGTTTGGTTCACACTGGCAATGAACTAGTTCCCACAGTGATCCAGAAGCACTGTCTTCAGCAACACCCACTGATACGAGTTTTTCCACTGGAACAGCTTTCAGCCAAAAAAACCAACCAGCTGATAGTGAAAAACCATCTCCACACCCCAGAAATTGTGCCTGAACTGCTCAGGAGACATAAGCAGCTCAACAGCTCTGATGTTGACTAGATCTTCTCTATACTTCAGCAAGAAGAAATGCCATTCTTTTGTCACAACTCAGTTTGGGCAATCTGATACCCCAGGCATGCTACTATCCCAAAATCTGTTCTCCATTCACCATGTGCAACAAGCAGTCCCATGAAAAGGGTGAGCTGATGTGAAGAGCTAAGGCAATGCTTACGGACAAGCAGAGGGAGTGCAGGTGATCTGTGGCTCACCAGGTGAAGATCCCCACTCTGAAAAGAATCACCATCATGCCAGTGCTGCTCTGCATGGAAGCTCAGGCCTCAACCTGTACATGGGTCACAGACCTCCAGCAAAGCTTGTATGTGGCTTACAAAGACCCCACACTCTGGCAAAAGCCACAGGGATGTTGGAGCGAGCCCACAAACAGGTTGTCCTGGCAGCCCCATGCCCACCACTGCAGGACACAGAACACTCAGTGGGTCTCTCCATCAGTCACATCACTCAAGGCTGTATGAAGAGAAGCTCATGCTCAGCCTTTGCAGAAGGACCCACCTCAAACAAACCTCCAGAACTGCAGGACTGCAGGACTGCATCAAACAGCCAGAGTTTGCAGAGCTCCCCTGATCATTTCAGGTTCTTGCCTTGGTAACCGAGCAGCAAAACTCTCAAGAGGGCCCTGGTGTTCCCCTGGGCACTCCCATAGGGCTCCCACTGGTCTTGAGCTCTGCCTGCATGCTGCATCCAAGGGCACAATACAGTCCTTCACTTTTACCAACTGCTACAGAATAAGAATTCCTAGAACGGCTCAAACACATACCAGTTCAAATATGGGTATTTTCAGACATCCTTTCTATTCCAAATTATGTGCTTTGCCAGCTTCAAAAAAACAGATGGAAAATACGTCCCTAAATGTGCACCCTTGTGATCATTCCAAAAGGAAAGCAGCACCAAGTAGCTTAAAACGTTTGCTAGAAAAACTCTTTTCCATATCATGCAAATAGCAGACAAAAATAACTGCTAGGCAATTGATATACACACAAATATTGGTTATTTTAAACAGTAATTTGTTATTGAGGACATCTCACTGAAATATTATAATATTCAATTTCCTCTGCATTTGCATGGAAAAGGAGCTGGAGAGCACATGATCATTCATTTAACTATTACATAAATACGTCTATCATAAGATCACACGGTTTTCAAGCCAGAGTTCAAATACATGTTTAATGCATGAGAGTATGATGAAGAAACTTGTGAACTCACAGGTCTCGTAGCACAATCTCAATCAGATACAAGCTTGGTGTAAATATGTACAGTATCGTGTGCTTTCCAATAGCACCATGTCTCCAGGCAGCAGTCTGACATCAGCAAAGGAGACAGGTGGTTCCCTTTCCAACCCCAGAGGGGTGAAAAAAAGGAGTTAAGACACTGTGTAAATATAGCAATAATTTTTTCTCAGTGTTTTGCTAGAGTTTTCAGCCCTTAATGAAACTTCAGTGCATGAACAATTCTCATAACATCTTGGCTACAAATCAGTGAGTGGATGTCATGTCCTAAGATATTTATAACCTTAAAGGTAGTGGTAAGTGATACTGTTTGGCAGCCTTGGTTTAGAAGTGCTGAAATTATTTGCCTTTTGGTTTCATAAGAGAGGAGCTCCAAAAAGCCACAAAAACCCAGTTTCCTTGCTGTAAATGTATCCTTTTCCTATAGCAGATCACTGTTACTAATAATGCCTGTAAGAATGACAAACAACAGTCAATCATAGGCACAGAGCAGGTCACAACTGCTTTTAGCTAGCTGAACTTTGTAAACTCTAAGAGTGTGAGATATGCTAAACCCTGCACAATCCACAGTACTTTGATTTTGAATCACACATTACAAGAGTTCACACGTATGCTAACCTGCATATAGAATAACCCAATTCGGCCTTTTTCTCCTATCTGTACATAAATAGATACTTTTTTTTTTTTTTTTACACAGTGACAGCCACTGCCTCTTAAACCATTTTCTTTTGTTGCATTTCCTTAGAAACACAAATCTTGTTCCTTGGCAGCAGTTGCTGTAAGTGCTGTACCACATGCCCAAACTAGTTCTCACTCACAGCTTTAATTCACAGTAAGTGGCACGAAAGGAGGTCAGCACTTCTCAGAAACCACTTTCAGTTCTTTGCTGCTTCAGTATCTATTCTATAAAGCCATCCGCCCTAACAGAAAGAAAGTTGTTTCTTATATTGTGTCCCTTGCTTTTTTATTATTGTCATCTTTATGGAATGGGCTGCAGAATATATCTGATGGAATAAAAGAAGATTATTCCTGAAACCACGTTCCTTGTCTCCCTTTTGCAAGATCCTAAAAATACAAGTAAAAAGAAAATAAAAATTAATACTTTCTGCAACAGAAAAAAAATGGTTCTTTCTTTTTCTGTGCAGAAAGACTTTAAATAAATGGCATCTTGCAACTCAGTGTCAATCACTGGGTCTTACTTTCAGTTCAATTTACTTGCTCGCAGAATGATTATTTTTTTTATCAATCCAACCAAGACATCATGGAAGTTGAAAATCAAACAGCCTTCTTTTTGCCATGATGCATCACTGGCAAGAGGAATGGCCTTGCTGACAATATTTTGCTGTCACATTTGCCTCTACAGCTTCACTGCCTTCTCTGTGATCAATGAAAACAGATTTTGACCTCATCTATTTCATTTCAGACCATATTCTGCCCTGAGGCACACAAGTACAACCTATCATAGTTATAGTGGCAATTGGGGCAGAATTTGTTCCTTTCCTGACAATTCAATATGTGATTCATGAACCAGAATTGAATCCAGTTCTCCTTTCCTAGAGCTCCTCTGGTTTTTGGCATCAGTAAAAAAAGCAGCAAAGATGAATTTATGTCGGTCATATCAGCAGAACTGGCTGGGTAGTCAATAATCAGACTGCTCAGCAAGATGCTACCTGACCAAAAGTTAGTTACTGTATTTTATTTACACAGTTTATTCTGTAGTCTGCTTGCTTGCTTGTTTCACTTCTCCCTCTGTTGTTTAACTAATGGGATCATAAGCCTTGGAAAAACAACTCCTAGTCTTGAACATTTCTAACTGGCTTAATAAAGCAAACCTAAAAAAAGATAATCCTCTCCACAACCATCACCTTAAAAACACACCCATGCCACTAGACCTGGAATACATGGTGTATTCACAGGATATGCAGTTGCAGGCAATAACTGGATGATCAAGTTTCTCATTAATCCCCAAGACAATGGACCACTTCTGAAAAGACAGGCTCCGTTTGTATTCACACATGACTCTGTGTGCCAACACCTGCATGCAGTCTTTCACACAACTCGCTGTGGAGCTGAGGCAAGCGCACTTCAGCACACGCTGCCTCACACGGACACACAGCAATGCCATCTGAGCTGTGCAGCACCCCAGCACACCTATGCTGTGGGGCACTCCCTCTGCACCAGTACAGTACACTGAACAGTAGGAGAGTCTGTTCAAGACCACCCTGGGAGCACTGGCACTCCAGAACCAATACCAGGAGCTCTTTTTGAACCCGGGAAGTCCCCAGTGTCTCCGTGTCTCACTCAGGATGACAAGCATGGCATGCATAGATTGTATTGTGATTTTCTGCAGGACTCAGTTCTCAAGCAGAGGCAAGGTTGACATCACTTTGAAAACCATATCCAAGACATCTAATGAATTGCATACCGGAGCCTAATCTGTAGTAAATTTGATGTATGGAAAAAATAAGCTCCTTAATATAATAAAAGCACTAATCAACATATTGCATATTAGGCCTGCAAAGCACTAATTATCTGATGAAGAGGAGTAATAGTAAATAGTTCCAGTTTTATCAGTTATTTAACTATTTATGTCAATGGAAATCAAGGAAAACAATGCCTGTGAAACCACACATGGAAACACTCATGAAGGATTTCAGCCAGCATTTCAGTTTAGATTTGAATGTAAGGAGAAAAAAATCTATTCAACAATAAAAAAACAAAAATATAGCTCAGGACCTCCAAGTCCTCCTGCACACTGCTATTGTACTGGTTATGAGAAAATAATTTTTGGAAGCAAATTATTTTAACTTTCCTTACCATTTAAGAAAAATTCATTCAAAGCAAAACACAGAGCCTGATCCTGCCCTTCTGCAACCCCATCAATAGCAGCCTTACCACAAACTCCAGTGAAGCAGGATTTATCCTTTCCTGTGGGCCATACTCTGAGTCCTTAATTCAACACCTTATTCACCAACTTGTTCCGTGAGATTAGCTGTGGTTTCAAGATTTGTTCATTCAAAGCAATGGGTCTACAAACACCCTCTTTCTCTGTATTGCCAGACTGAAGAAGATATGAACAATTTGGGGAACATTACCAAAGGCTCAGAGAGAACCACAGTATCTTCTGTGAGATTTTCTTTGCAGTGAGAGTGCTGCCTGAGTTTGAAAATCAGGCTTGTAATGAAATAAATAGAACTCCCTTCTCTTCCTCTTTTTTTAGGTAACATGACCTAAATAAGGATTTGCAAATACACTTGGAGAGGAGAGAGCACTCTTGTGTTTATTGGATTTTTGTTTATTTTCTGCAGTTATTTCAGAGAGTTTCTCAAAATTTTCAAATGTCTGTCAATCTTATAAGGTTCATCTTTTCCAAGTGCAATATGTCTAGCTTAATCATCTTTTATTTCTTAGTATATTTATTACACTTACTAATAACTATCTGAATGCCCACACAGTGCTTTAAATGGGACTGCAAATATCCCCTGGATCACCATCAGCAGAAAGCTTCTCCTAAAGGGAAGTAAAACCCAGCGCAACTTTTTGATCTGCTATTTGCTGTTTTGTAAAGCTGCAGGAAAACTCGTGCCTCGAGGGCTGAGCCCGGTTCCTTCGGCAGCGGGGCAGAGCAGGAGGTCTGTGTGCCGCACCAGAGTCATGCACGGAGGCAGAGCACGGCGCCTGCCAGAACTGCTGATTCACTGCAGCCACTGAAGAGGCTGCTTAGTAGCTAAGCTGGGGAGGGAAAGATGGCACAGAGCAGGGGGGCATCTTCATTGGTACAAATAAATAAACAGGAGGGAATGCCAAAGTTGTTGCAGAGACTGGATTCCCTGAGATCTCTGCTTAATACATGCGTGTTAGTTCATTTATTGGAACAAAACCTGTTAATACAGCTCTAGCCATAGGGGGAAAAAATGCTTGCAAATGCACAGAAGTCATGTAAATCAGAACTGCTGCTCTATTTTACAAGAAATTTTCTCCATTAATTAATTTCATGACTTAGAGCAAATGAGCATAGTTGGAAACAGGGGACCCTGCTGATACCAATCTCACAGCATAGGATACTTTCGTTTCCCTCTCTCAGATATATAGCAGATGTACTCCCTGGCTCAAATCCAGGTGCGGACTAGGTACTTTTGTGGCTAAAACACCACCTTCTAACCTGGTTAAGCCTACTAGTAACTTTTTCTCCTTAGGAGTTAGAAAATATCCCATAAACCCCCCGGATTTTAAAATCCAAATTCTCAGAGTTGTCACATTTATAATTAGAACGATCTGATACGACTGGCATTAGTGTGAGGTAGGAACATATCACAGAGGGCCAAGCAGACAAACTAAAATATTTCTCACCGTTAAAAAGGGAATTCTTCCAAGTAGAAATGTCAGTTGAGTCACAAGGGCTCTGTGCAAAAGAACAACCTCTTCATCCTCATACCTACTCTTAGAAAGTCCTGTGCTGCTGCCTAACTTAGCCCAACAGACCACACCACCTACCAAAGCCCTGTCAACAGCTCTGGCTCCCTGTGCTAAACCCAGATCCTCCTCCAGGTAGAAAATTACTTTTCCGTAAGCGCAGGTTGTTTCAGTGCAACCTGTAACACCTCCAAACCCTACATAAAGACAGCATTTCTGTTGATATTGCCCACAAGAAGAGATGCCTCCAAACTGAAAAATAAGGTATTTGATAAAACACTTTGCTACAGTATTCCTGGATGCACAACTTGTTGCAAGAGTAACCTTCCTATGTGCTGATGGAAGTACTTTTCAAGTTGTTTACCCTCATACTGGAGAAAGAGAAAAAAGAGGTAAGAGAGAAAGGGAAGAAAGGAGGGAAGGAGGAAAGGATGGAGGGTACGCTATTGTAGTTATTGAATCAGCAAACAAGCCAGCAACAGACAAAATGAGAACAGCTGTAAGGAATCTGGCAGCACCAGCATGTTGAGGGAGACAATAAAAAGGAGCCTGAAAGACAAGAGAAACACCTGGATGCAGATACTAAGTTTTTCTTTTTTTTTTTTCCTGGAAGAGGATTTATGATGCCAGATTTTGGTTGACTCCTAATACCCACACCGGGAAAAAAACAAATGAAATTAATTTTACAGCTGCAGTATTTCCACATTTTGAATGTGGTGATTTGTGGTAAAAAATCCTATCATGAGGTGTCAAAAAGGAACATAAAACATAACATGCAATATTTTTTGAGAGACATCAATTGTAATTATATGAAACCTAAGAAGGCTGCTCCAGGGAGAGGTGGATGGAGTCACACAGCAGAGTGCCTGGCCCACGGTGCAGATGGCAAAGCTCAATCCAGGCAAATACAGTGGGAAGGCCACAGGAGCTCACATGTATCAAATAATAACAGTAATGTGTCTCTTCCTTCTGCCATCCGGTCACCGAAATCAGCGTGACAGCAGCATGGAGATGAAAATGCTATGGTCAGGTATTAGGTTAGAACTTCCTACATGGCCTGAGATTACAACTATCATTCCTCATCCCTCTTATTTCCACATGACAACCCTCATCCCTCTTATATACTAAATTAAGTCACTGGTCTCAAAAGTTCTACTAGCACAATATGGCCAGTCTTCATTCTAATGTATTTAATTTTTCTTGAAAATCAGTAGTAACTGATCTGTAACATAGATTTGGTATTAAAACACACCACTGATGTGTGAAGAGATGGTGATACTCCAAAAAAAAAAAAAAAAAAAAAAAAAAAAAAAAAAAAAAAAAAAAGGGAAAATTTCAGAATACTGTGAGGAACAAGATGTGATACTTATTTCAGAATTAGGGCAGGAGCAGTTTATCTGCTCACAGTCCTTCCTTTCTTATCCCATGACCAGACTGGCAAATTTTCCCATTTCAGTGCTTTGGAGAACCAAAAACGGTGCTGTCCTTTAGTCTCTGTACCCCACCTACAAAATGCATCTCCAGGAACATCATATTTTCCTTGTTGGCTTCTGCTAGTGAGGGTCACATTATTAATGTATTTGGCTCACCTTCCTGCAGCCAGACATTCCCACAACAGGTGTGGAGATCTACAAACTGGTCACATTTGTACCAAAAAGGCATCAATTCCTTTACAGCACAAAATCCATGATTTCATAAAATGGATCAGTGCTGAAAAAAAGTTTGTTTTCTGAGAATTAAAAAGGGCAATTTGCTTTCTGGTATTTCACCTGCCTCCCATATTATCACAAGCATGACAAATTGATGGCTGTAACGGTCTTATAGCACCACTATGCTCTACACTGCCATGAACACTTGAAAGGATATTGCCCCTGTGAGAAGGCAAACCACTACACCAGCTTTCCTGGATAAACTAGGGGTAAACAGATGCCTTTCAAACTATGAAGAATGACAACTAATTGTTACAAATACGCTGAAGAAAACTCTTTGTGAGGTTTGGTTTTTTCCTTGCTTTGGTTTTCAGTATGAACACTCTGAGCAGCCGACATTAATCCCTCCCATATTTCTCAGCTCTTGTGTAGAAAGCACGGCGCAGTCCTGCAGCTGCGGCATTTCGAAGTCTGCACAACATGCTGTACATGCCATTGCTTGACATTTTATTGACAACAAAGGCCTGCAGCACAGCAGCGCTTTTAGAGATGGGATTAACATAATGAACTCCATCTTCATGGCTTTTTCATGGCATTTCTTTACAAGAAAGAGTGAAAAAAGACCTAAACCAGAAACAAACATTTTTTTTAGTCTTTTACGACACAGTCCCCTCTGAAATAATTGTACAGTCCTAAAGGACAGAAAAGTCTGCAAGTAAAGGAGCACATTTGTACTTCTAAGGAGAATATAACTGCTGAAGAGCTAGGGTGAAAAAAAGATACTGACCTTTCTATACATCAAGAAGAGCTCAAGAGTGGGGCCTGGACTAGTACAACATTATAGCTGATAAACATGAGCAATACTGAGCCTTCCCCATGGGACCTTCTACTGCTCAGGGACAGGCTGAAAGGGTCTTGCAGCAATGCAAAACACCAAGATTTCAAAATCCCTAAAATTACATGCACAAACCCCAGCAGATATTGCTTATTTCAATCCCAAGTCAAATGGTCCTCATGCATGAGTAGCCCAGACAAATACAGCCACTGAACCCAGCCTATGTTTGCCAGATGTCCAGCCCACATTTGCAAGGTGGCCCTAAATGCAGGAAAGAGAGTAGCACTCTGACCAGGAATCAGCAATTTTGTCTGCAAAGCTCTGATCTTCCCCTCTTAAAGCTTCAAGAAAACTCTTCAATGAAAAAGTGCTTGGCAGAGTTTCCATCTGTTCTTGGCTGGACTTGCTAGCCAAGTCTGAAGCACACAGTGCTTTGCTTTATTTTTTTTCCTAGTACATAAGTAAAACTCCACAATATAACTGTTTTTTCCAGAATTAAGTAGAGCAATCACACAGCCATCAGTCCAGACTAACTGTAGTTGCTAAAAAATGAATTTAGACAACTAGGAATTATGGTTTCTGATTTTTGAAAATTTCTTTCTTTCTTTTCTTTCTTTTCTTTTCTTCTTTTCTTTTCTTTTCTTTTCTTTTCTTTTCTTTTCTTTTCTTTTCTTTTCTTTTCTTTTCTTTTCTTTTCTTTTCTTTTCTTTTCTTCTTTCCGTTCTTTCCTTTCTTCCTTTCTTTCCTTTCTTTCTTTCTTCCTTTCTTTCCTTTCTTTCTTTCCTTTCGGTCTGTCCTTTTTTAAAGCACTGTATCCCAGCCTTCCTTTTTGTAGTCTTCTACAAACACTTAAAAAAACTACGTAAGTATCTACATGAGTAACTTATTCAGAACCTTTTCTGGGCAACAACAAAGGAACATAGCAATTTGGTATGACCTCAAACAACAATTTAATCAAATTAATGTTGCAAAAGTGCCTTAGTAAGAGATCAAAGAAAAAAATCACAATAGTCACCAATTGCAGCAATAACCTGTCTGCAGCTGAATTCTTGGCTTTAAGCTAACATGTTATATGCACTTAGAAATTAAAAGTTGCAATCTCAACATGGGAACTCGTCGCAAAAATGGGGCAAATTACTCTGGCCACTGTGGAAATAAGGGGTATTCAGCACCTGTCCTAAATGTTCTGTCAACATGCAGAACCATAACTCAGTTTCTCTAAGAAGTTCTGAAATGCTTTCTGAAAACCAAAACTCCACCCTGGTTCACAACCTTTGTTTAAGGAAGACAAGTAATCTACGTTGTGAAAAGAGGCTGTGCTCGTTTTCCTGACGTACTTTTCTGTGACCTGAACCCTCTGTTATATAAGAGTGGAAAGCATGGACAATTCATTCTTAATGCTAGCTCAGTCCTGGCCTCTCCTGGGCACTGGCTGAAAATAATACTAAACCATGCTGAATCATTTACAGTAGCTTTATGATGTGGATTATCATTCAGCAAGGACTGACCTGACCCCATCACACTCATTTCATGCAGCAACACAGACTGGACTCCAGAATCTAACAAATGCCACCCACACTGGCACCAACACAAGACATGCATTCATGCAGAAGGGCTCATTCTAGAATAAGGTTGCTTTAAGTTTATCCTGGTACTAAGCCTTCAGTAATTGTCATATCCATGCCTCTTCTGTCGGCATAGGCACCGCTTTAAAACTATAAGCTGCCAGACATATATGCAGTTTTTTATTTCAAGCAGCTTCCCCACTCTTACTTTCAGAAGGGTACTAGCCATTATGAGAAAATATTTTGTTAATCAATGCTTCCAGCAGTTACACTGATTTCTAATGCCTCTGCTAAAATAATGGTCCTTTATTCTGCTTCTTCCTCCAGACAGAAATTCTGGTCACAAGGCATGGGAACAATTTACCTCCTCTTGGACACGCGAGATACTGTGCTACTGCATAATGCAAAAATGTGAGCTCCTCAGTCATGCAGGACCTGGTCATATGGCTGCCCACTGAATTCCTTCTCTTTCCACCATCATAAAAGGGAGTACAGGATGCTGTTGCCATTTATATTCCACTGATTACACAAGCTATTTTCATGGCAGGACTCTGCTACTGCATTCCATCTCACAGGCTGAACAGATTGAGCTTTTTTAGTGGATTCTATTAAAATAGATGTTCGTTCCAATAGGACAAATTCATCAGGTAGGGAGCTTTTACAATGAGTCATTTTAAGGTAATCTTTGTACACATCCTTCTCAAATAGCCTGAACTCTTTGAATGATAAAAGTGCACAAAAACAATAGTGGCTGTGAGTGGAGAAGAAATGTTTTAAAAGCTGGGTTTGTTAAATGTTAACCCAGAAAACAAAACTTTGTCTGATTTTAGATTGGATCTTTCTATGTGTGTTCCCATCCCCACTGATTTCTTTCTACTTTTAAACTAAGGGAAACCAAGGTTTTAATTGCAGGACACTTTCATTTTTACTCATGAACTGTCATTATCAATCATTTATGTTTTCTAGTGAACTCCTACACTAAATAAAAAGAGAATATAAGAATAAATCTTTTAAAAGGAATCAATTTGCTGCACATCAATCCCTGCAGGCCATATGCTCATAAGTCAATAGTTTAAAATGAAAACATCTGATCAAGGTAATACACCTGTTAAAGGAGCATAAAATTCCAAACCCAGTGGTAAAATATAAAGATTATGAAACCTCTTAAAGGAGCCATCAAAGTAAACTATTACACAGATACATCTGCTTCATACCAGCACCCGTTCCATCAGTGCCAGTCACGATAAATGAGCATTAGGACAAACATTTCATAGAGCATCTGCAGAAAATAATTTTTTTCTGAAAGCAATTCAGCTCAAGAAAAGAAACAAGTAATGATTTAGCCTTGCATGCACTTTCTAATAGAGGATCTCCAAGCAATGTGAACTATTAATGATCTGAGCTCATCACAAATCTGCACATTAGCGATTTATCAATCATGTTTTACAGATGAAGTAACTCCCACGCATGATAGGCAGGGTGAAATGACCAGCATGACTGAGTGTGTTGAGAGATGGGCTCAAGCACTGACCAAAGCTCACAGGGAATCAGTACTGTCACTGTTACTATGATTATTATTATTACACAATTCAACCACTTGTTCTCTTGTTCCCTACTCCAGTGGCTCTGTCTTTTAGCAGCTTTGCTGGAAGAGGGAACAAAACCCCTCACCAGCACGGGCATTCCTGCACTTTCAGAGTGTGTCATTCTCCCTACTTCTCAAGCAATACAAACCCTACATGGATGTTCTCTGCCAACATACTCACTTGTGCATGTGCTATTGGTAGAGCCAAAGGGATTTTTATTTCTCTTTTCTTTGCCTCTTTTTTTTTCTTTTTTTTTTCTTCTGTTTTTAATTTCAACAAAGTGTGCTCACGGCTCCATCTAAGGGATTTTTTAACCCCTTTCCAAAAGCTTATGGGCCTTTTGAGTCTCAGTTGTAATTATTCTCAACCGCGTTTTGTAGTGCTTGTGATTGCACTTGGGTTTGGCCCCAATTTTAAAATGGAGGGAAAAGTTGCTACCTGGTGTTCCTGCTCCAGACTTTCTCCACCTTTCTCCCTTTTTTTCTCTGAGATTTTGAAGACATGAGAGGAAGAGAGATACGGTTTCATACAGAGGGCCAGAAGAGCAGCACAATTTCTCCTTCACACAATACCTTTCTGTTGGCCTTCCTCCTGGCTCCCAACCAAACCAGTAGCCAAACCTCTTCTGGCTTCACAGCCCTGGGAAAGGCTTTCACAATGCTGAAAACAGATTTCATAATCCCCCATCTTCCCTTTGTGCAAAAGAAAGCTGATAAATTTATACCACCGTGTTCCCTCCTCATGGATGCTGCTGGAGGGGCACAGGGTAGCTGCAGGCAGCCCCCAAAGGGAGACAGTGAGTGTCTCCTGCCCAGCAGCACACAGGCCCACATGGGGAGGTCACTGTGAACTCCATCCCAGCAATGTTTTCCTTTTCACTCCAGAGACTGCTGGTGTAATGTTACCCTCTGTGTTACCACATAGGTAATGCCCCTCATGTGACCAAGATTTCCAGGTGTGGAATTTAAATTCTTCGCACCTTTGACGTTTCCTCACGAGGGAGTGACACCATGGCCCCAGTCCCTACCAGGAGCCCAAGATTTTTCATCCAGGATCCTCACAACACAGCTTTCAACACATCTGTCAAAGTGGTTCAACAGTCAGGGCCACTGTCATGCTTTATAAAACACCGCATTTTTTGCATTGTTTTAGAAATGCCTGGTGCAGGTGTCAGGCTGTTTAAAGGGTACAGTCTGCGTGCACACCTCGCCTTCCCCGTGTGTGCACGAATTGTTACCTCTCGGAATGCACTGCCTTGGCGCTGCTGACATTTATGTAGAACACTGAGGTCTATTTTGCCAGCTATGACTTCAGCGTCATTCTCAATAACTTTAAAGATCAACCATAACAAAACAAAAAGGTTTCTGAATTTTACTGGCACGTGCTGACACAGGAAATACGAAATACAGGTACCTGTCATAACTGATCCTTCATAATCTGAAAAAAAAGGAGAAAAAAAATACCAAAAAAAAAAAGAAAAAAAAAAAGAAAAAAGAAAAAAAAGAGCAACCATAGCGAACTGCTGTGAACTGTAAGGCCACACTGAAACAGAGGAATGGCTCAAAAATAGCCTTGTCTGAAGTAGAGCACCCAAGGTAAGGGTGGCGAGAGAACTCTCCCAGGCAGGGAAGGGCAGGGCAGGGTAGGTGCCTGCTGCAGGTGTTGCTCACAGGGCGAGAGAGCTGCTCTGGAAAGAAGGGGTTAATATTAGCTGCGTGTTAGACTCAGCGATGCCTTAAATAATCATCACATGGCTCCTGTAATCTGTTCCATGCTGTCAGCACTGGGTTAGTCATAATAATATCAGATAAGAGCTGTTCAAAGTGACATACTAACCAACATGAGAGCCACATGACTTTCTGGCTACATGGCTGCCCTTCACCTGAACTTTGGCTTAGATAGTTTTATACCAGCACAAGGTGTGCTGGCGTCAGAGCCCCTTCCCTGCACAGGCAGTGGGAAACCACCTGCCCCCCCAGGCACCCCACAGCCATCCTCTGCAGAGGGGATGTTCTCCTGCTGGGACACCCTCTGGACATCCCCCTTCATTTTTTCTATGCTGGCTGCAGGATAAGAGAAGCACTTCTGGCATGGGGCATGCAGGGTGACTTTTCCTTTTTTTAACAATACTTCCTGCCTCTCCCCTGCCTCCTTTGTTGCAGGCAGCCAAGCGGAGAAGCAGAGAGACAGAGCAGCAGGAGGGACCCTAGCTGGGGAGCAGGAAGGAGGCAAGAGCAAGGGAGAGGAACATGGAGGGGTGCAGGTGCCACGAGGAAAAGCAGCAAGACTGTGAGGATGTGCTGCAGGGAGGACAAAAGTGGGTAAACTGTGGCAGTCAAAAGAGGAAAAGAAATATTAGAAGCAGAGAAATTGGTGTGAGAAATTGAGCTTAAAAAGCATGGACAGAACTGGTTGTTGTATGTCTTGAAAGACACCAAAAAAAAAAAAGAAAAAAAAAAAAAGAAAAAAAAAAAGAAAATGCAAGCGCTCCAGCGCTCAAAAGGTGCCCATAGCCAGCCCCAGAGAGAGAGAACAACTTCCTCTGTACCTTATGAACCAGCTCCTACTCATCACTTAGCTGCCACGTCAGCCCAGGGGGAGTAAATGTGATCTCCCCAAATAGCTGTCTCCTGTTTTCTTTTTTAGGCAAGAGAGCTGCCTTTTTTGTTTGTGGGTGTAAAGTTTCCTGCACAATCATGCCTTGGTATTCCAGGAGGCTAAATAAATACAAGTAATTAATAATAGCAAGCCCAATCCAGAAGCAGGCTATAAACTAGTGCTGAGCAAACCAGGGAAATGGTACAAATAGCCTGTTTATAGAAGAGATGAAGGGAAATCCATTGCAGTGTTACAAGAGATGTGAAGACATCTTTCTTGACAAGTATCATCCTATCCTGCCAGAGCTTCAAGACTGCTCATGTCCTACGGCTCCACTCTCAGGCTCTACTAGAGTGCATCTCAGTAAACAGCAAAGCTCCAGCAGCTCCAGCAGCTGCCAGCCTGGCCACACAGTGTGGAGCTGCTCCCTGGAGAAGGCCAGGGGGACAGCTGCACCACCAAGGAATGAGAAGAGCTGAGCAGGCTAGTGCAGAGGATCAGCTTGGGGAAAGGGCAAGGGGAGGAAAAGGAAACGTAGAAATGAACTGCTGTGTGAAGGAAGGGAATTCAAGGGAAAAAAGGTAAAATGAGCAAAAAAATTGGAGAAGGAAAAAAAAATAGGGAAGCACAGCATTACAGAGAGGTTAAAAGAAAATACCAAAATGTATTTTGCTTTATTTTCCTGAATGACCTCTTCCCTTATAAATTGCAACACACTCCATCTGTACACCCTAAACCAGCAAGTTTTGCCCCCTGAGGAGCAGATCTGGATTTTAAATCTTACTGCTAAGTGTAAGGTAAATGTTCATCTCTGTAACATTAAACTTCCAGTGGACACCTAACACACTCCCATATAAGACCCCTCTAAGCCAGTAAGGATGGTGTCAAATAAGCTTGGTGAAGCTAGGACATTCCAAACAGAAGGGAGAAAAAGGCAAGTGTTTGGCACCCATCTGCCAACAGTCAGCTCAGGTCAGCTGCAGAGGCTGCTCATACAGATCTTGTCCTGAAGACAAGGGGTGGCTGGATTAGGCCCTGGCTTGCCAAGAATGATGATCAGTCTCTCATTCAGCAAGACACCTTGAGCAGAGAGAAAAACTGCATAACAGAAAGACATTCCTTCCCTGGCACTTGCAGGTCTCCTGAGTATTACGTAAATACCTGCTCTCCTGGGTATTGGAGTTAAGGAAAAGGGGCACTCACATTAAGACTTACATACAGAGGCTGGGTTGTATATGGTCAGTGGACATAAAATGGTACCTCTTGGCTCAGTTGAAACTTGAATCTTTATGGATGTATCTGTCTCATTCTCTTCACTGCACAGGGAACCAAAACCACCTGTGCTCGTAAGTCCTTAAATTAAATTGAACAAATCTAGGGCCATAAATTTGTTTCCTAAGATTAGGTGGCCTCAGTTTCTGCACTGTTTTTGTGAACAATCTCCTCTAGGATACAGTGTGGCTATCATGGGGAGTCTTGCTGGTGTCATCTCAAAAGCCAGCAGTCTTTTTTTCCTACCTGACTGAAACCTGTGTGTTTTCTCTTCTGCTAATGCAGGTCAAAACCGTTGTTACACAACAGTGAAATGGCTGGAAACAGCTCCCTGCTTTTTTAAGACCTCTAACCCTAGGCAGGGTGCTAGGACGCACTCATATCTCCCTCCATGAGAGGTAGAAGGTATGTTAGCCCGCTTCTCTTACTGAGCTGTGCAGAATTTTGTTCCAAACTATGCCATTTATTATTCATTATTATTTAATGGGATCAAAGAATGCAATATGTGTAACCAAGAAATGTGCCAAGTAATGTTCTTTCTTTTAATGGCTAGATCAAAAGGAAGTTTATGAGGCTGGTGCTGTCCAAGACAGTAGTCGCATTTGCCCCTAGTCCTCTGCAGCACACCTTACTCAACCACATGTTTTAAAATATTTAAAACCAGGGACCAAAAGGTGTGCTAGACATCTTAAGTTCACTTGCCTTTATGAGCGTTTTTTCCCTTTTCAAATAAATGTTTTTGGAAGACATTTCTCTAAGCCAACTTGCAGTTGAGTGCTTAACATAGCATCTCAAATACTCAAAAAGCAAACAGTCCTTGGAGAACACTCTTCCTACTCTCACTCTAAATGCATGCAGTGGGTGATGGAAAGGCTCTTAGACATGCCAGAAAAGGGATGGTTTTCTGATTTTTCTCTTTTCTCCTTGAGTTACCAGCAGCTTTGTCAACAACTAGATATCCCCCGCTTCCCTCCCTGCCTTGCCCCCAGTAAGATTTGTAAATGTCTCTAGAAAAGTTGTAAAACTAGCTCTAGCCGGATATGCATTCACACTAATGCTGAAGACTCGCAACTGTGATAATTTAGCAGATCATTAATCCCACTCTCTAAAGGAGGCTGTAAAGCAGAACTAAATATGCAAATCCTCTTGTGCTTTAAACTTGCATCTGTCTGTCCGTCCATCCAACTATCTATCTATTGTAGTGGAATTCTCCTAAGATCACGCTGTATTCTAATCCATTAATGTAGCTCAACTGGAGCATACAAGATTAAATAATAATTAAAAAAAATAAAAGATATAAAAATAACGTAGAGGCCTCAGTACAGTGGGCAATCACTCAGACTTTATGATCTTCACTGCACATACAGAAAGGGGGTGCACCCAGCACTGGGGGTGAGTAAATTAGCCTTTTATCACCACCCACTGACATTCAAGCACCTGTAACTGTAAGGCACAAGTGCAAATGAGGTGGGTGGCCTCTTTCTAGTCCACTTCACTGCACTGCAACGCAATCTGGCATGACCTCCAATTCCTATTCAGGACAGCGAACACTGTGGTATCAGGGGGTTTGGGTATTCTGGCATGACTGCAGGTGGTATGCTTGCACAGTAACTACCTGCACAGTGCCTGGGGCTAGACATTTTGCTCACATGAGCAATAAACTCTCTCAATCAAACGTAACTAAGTGTATAATTTACTATTTGCAGCTATTCTAGCATGGAACTATTCCTGCTTTAACTTAGATTCTTTTAGGTTTTTCTTCTGGCTTTAAATCAGAATCCTAAATGAACATTTAAAGATGTAATGATCTTTGCTCCTTAAAAATTGCAGTATCAACGTCTATGGGGCACCTTCACAGCGAGCACTGCAGTGACTTTTAAGATGCAGCACAAGTAAGACTGCTAACAAATGTGAAGTAACGTTGCAGGTGGGAACTCAACAAGCAGTCCTGGACCCTACCATACGTATGCAATGTCCAGGTGGTAAGAACGTCCCCCATCTCCTGAGCAGGTCTGCAGAGCAAAATACAGGGAAAAGAATATGCAAAGCTCACAGAACCTAACCCAGTGGAAAATACCAGTTCCTGCTTGAACAACAGGAGCTCTGGAAGGCAAGAGATGCCTTATTTGTGTTCAGGGGAAAAAGGGGCACTGTGCAGATGGGGAAGACCCAGCTTCAGCAGTTTGTGTCAGAGAATAACAGATTTATTCTTTGTTGGAAAGCCCTGTGGGGAGTTGCAGCAATCTTAAGGCTGGAACTAACACTATCTCTCCAACAGCCACAGGACTCCACTCCTGTCTGGAAGCGCAGCTGATGCTCCCATATGGGATTTAGCTGCTGGCAGAGAAACTCTCTGATTTGCTACAGAAATCTCCACTCTCCTCCCTCAGCCACTTCAGTGTGCTCTGTGAGGAGAGCTACTCATCTAGGGAGACCTAATGGACTGTGTCTGCCTCTTACACCTTTATAACCCTCCAATTCCCTCACTGAGAATCTCATGTCTAGAATATTCCTCTGAGAGGTTTCTGGTCCAAGAGACTCCTTGGGCTTACAGAAGGTCCGCTTCTGGCTCCCCACTGCTCCAGCAGAATCTGGGACGGTGCTATATGGAGCTTGCCACTGGACTTGGTATACCAGAATTCAACAGAATAATAGTTGAGAACTATGGATATATCCTGGTGTCTTGAACAAAGAAGAAATTACTGTGAGGCATTTGTGTGCGTGTGTAGGCACATGAGAACTTTTATATTTTCTTATGTATACAATAAACCTGCAAGCACTCCAGAAACCAAGCAACATAATCTGAAATCACATCTAAACCTTTTTCCTTCTCTCCAGCCTGCTACAGGGCAATTTCCTCTTCCCACTGTTCATGAACCCACGATCCCCTAGGTTCAGCTCAGCAATTTGAGCTAGACCTGGAGCACAATTTGCTGTGCCCACTGGATGGTCCAGTGACCACTGGGCAGTGGAAGTAATGCAATATTTGAATCATTTCATGTCAGACATATAGGGTAACACAAGCAATTGCTTTACGGTGGCCTATAAAGGCAAACAAACAAATGTAGAAGGCTACTGTTTTTGCTACTGAAACCACAGATTAAAGTAATGTACAAATATGGGCCTTTGGCATATTGACACTTCTAGCTAATGAAGCAGGACATGGCTTTTGTTGCAGGTGTTTGATAAGACAGGAGAAGAAAAAATGCATATACAAATGTATATATATATATATCTAAAAATACACAAGATGCAGCTAGATTCACAAGTAAGAAAAGGAATAGTAGAAGCAAGCACTATAATTAGTTTTGAAATCAATTTCAATATAAAATGACAATAGTGCTAAACCATCTCCTTAACCTCTGCTCCAAACAATGTGGCTATTGTCTTCTGGTAATCCCATGGCTCAGGTCAGGAAGCACTGGGCTTTGCCAGTCAGCACTGATGTATGAACACATGGAGTTTTGTATCTTTACACCTTCTATCTACACACATAAAGAAAATAAAAGAATTTGTTTACTAAATACTTTGTACTGGGGGACAGATTGGTAATGGAGAAGGAAGGAAGGAAGGAAGGAAGGAAGGAAGGAAGGAAGGAAGGAAGGAAGGAAGGAAGGAAGGAAGGAAGGAAACAATGTGATACATATGTGTGCATATCTTTTCTCTCATCAACTAAAAAGGCAATAGAAATCCAACCAAAGCTGCAAATATTCAATGCCTAAATATTATTGTAGTTTCCCATTGTGCCTGGGTCTATTCCAATATGAAACATCCCAGAAATTAAAAATAGGAACAATAGGGACTTAAAAAAATTAAATCCTCACTCACAATGCGCACAAACACATTAAGCTATTTATTTTTATGATATGTGTCAGCTCTGCATTGATATAATTTCACAAATAACTCTGAATGTGTCCCATGCTCTATTTCATGCATGGGGTATTCAGAAGAACAAGAGTTTACTAACCAGACACCATTATAACCACAAGAAATTATAGCGGGTTTTTTTTTTTTTTCTGCAATAGTTTAACATGATTTTAATTATATATGAAGTAAAATTTGAATAATTAGCTTTATAAAAGCTGCCATTTACTTCAGTAAGTGTTTAGCTCTTTTCCTCAGAAAATGAATCACATCCATCCAAATTTCAGACTCACAACAATGAGCTGCTCAAGAATACAATGGAACCTATTCTGAAAGCATCTTCTCATTGCTGAAGACAAGCAGTTTACAAAGGGGACTGTAAAAGTGAGCAAGCAGTCTTACTCGGTCTGCTATCTAAAGGATCATCCCCAAATCCATCTACTTGGTGTTTGTGTGCCACAAGCATTATGTTGAGGAGGCATTTCATAGATTACTACAACATACTGCAGAATGCTGCATGCAGTATGGCTGAAAGCAAAGCGGAAGAGCTAATATATCTGCTCTTACAACACCAGCATAAAATGTACCCCTGCAAAGGGAAAGATTAGCATTAATTGCCTGTTGTCAAATTTATCATTTTCCCCAATTTATTAGAAGTTTTGTGCATTGCAGCACCACTAGAACAAGTTTGTGAGTACTGCAATACACCAATCTTTATTCTCCTTTTGGCAAATTAATGCAGATATTTTGCTTTATGATAACTCCTAATTAATAAGAGGTTTAGGAAAAAAGTCCCACTCATTTGGAACTCCAGTGCTACTATTATTCATTTGAAATTCAACTCTTAAGTTAAAAAAAATAAAATATATGCAGCTCTCTTTACCACATCCCATTTATTGCAAGAATACTTAATATTAGTAAATTGGTCCCTTTGGGAATCTAAATGTAGGCACATATAATAATGCACGTTGAAAACCGTAATTCTATCATAATCACTCTCATTCTGGGTTGTTGGTTTTAGGTTTGGGGGCGGGGGGGGGGGCAGGTTTTTTTGGAGGGGAGGAGTTGTTAATTCAAAAAGGAGACTTCTGCACTGAGGATGTACAGTAAGATTTGCCTATTTACATAAACAGTTTAAGTTTGAAGTGCAAGCTCATTCATGCACAAATAACCCTTTCACATATGAAATTCTTATGTGGAAAGCTAGAGAGTTAAAAAAAAACTTCTGCACTACAGATTCAATTCAGGTCGTCTGTACAATTTTGTGCATAAAAGACCTTTAGGCCAGCCTGAAAACCACTTGTGAATGATTTAAAATATAGGAAAAATAATACAAGCCTGTAGATCAAAGCCTGGGGCTATATTTTCAAAGGGTGTTTAGTGTAGGTGACTCATGTGCACAGTATGTTCTTACATCTTCCAGGTTTTTGAACAGTGGTAAGGACAGGCAATTTTAACTCATTCTGAGTCTGCAACTTTAGTAAGTGTAAAAAGCTGTGAGGTGGACTCCACAGTCAGCAAAAGCTTCCCACGAAGCGCACTCCAGTGAGCAGGAAAGAAGGGTATGCGCAGGGGAACGACAACCGTGAAGAGGCTTAACCTGATTTCCTAGTTTGTATTTGAGCCCTGCTGACGCACGGCCGAGCAGGCTGCTCGCATGCGATCTGCGAGGTGTCGGTGTCGGTGTCGCCGCGGGGATCGCGTCCCCGCCACCCGCTCCGCACCCTCCCGGCGCAGGGAGCGCCCCCGGCCCAGGGCCATCCGCGGGGCTGCGAGCCACCACTGAAGCCACAGCGGAGGGGCAGCATCTGGCCTGATGCGCTGCTCACAGGCACACGGCACTCACATTTTAAAATAGGCAGGTTTTCCACAGGAGAAAACGAGGGGAGGAGAGAGTATTGTCTTTCTTTAAAAGGATAGTACATTAGTGACGATGGTTTTTTGTTAGATCCCGGTTTGTCTAGTTGGGGAATTTATGGACTTTTAAAAATAGATTTTGCCAAACAATTGTGTGGGCAACTGCTGACTTGCAGTCTGCAAGATATCTTTCCGTCAGCCTCAGGAAGATTAAAGCAGGTTCTATTTTCATCACAAGGGAGCTAAGGATGTAGGCACAAAGGAGAAATTCACTTTTTGTCCACATCAAGCTGAGCCTTTTGCCAGACGATGCAGCATTCACTGCAACAATTGCCAACATAATGTGTTGCCTTCTATAGCTCCTTCAGGTTGAAGAATAGCCTTGTGCTGCTACATGTAGAGAGCAGGAGAATTTCCCAGTCCCTGAGTCTATAGTTTAACACCAGGACAATTTCTTTCCTAATTCTGCATGCCAAAAAGCTGACAGAAAAGTAACATTGGCATACAAAGGAGTAACATCTCCCTGCATCACATGTGTGTGAGAAAGGAAATAGAGATGAAAATAAAACATCCTTTGAAAGATCACAGCATTACGTATTCTTGTATCTTCATTTAAGTCCTGATTCTAATCTCAGCAGTATGATGCTCAGAGAGAAAAGCAAGTCATAGCCTGGTATCTACCCCGCTTGGATGGAAAAGGGGAAAAAGAGCCCTGCCAGCATATCTGTGCAAGACAAACCTTGCATTAAATAGGGCAACAGGGACTCAGGAATGAAAATGATCTTCTCAGTCATCAAATCCAGGCCCCTGGTGTCACAGGCTACAATGTGATGCATTTCCTCTTGGAAAGCAATCACCAGCTTCCATAAGAAAAATCCCCTGCTACCATCAGCAGCGGGCTCTTCCAGAATTTCACTGTTCATGGTCTGAACTTTCCCAAATTTTCAGCCTGCCTTTACTCATGGCTAGTTTATACCCTTTTATTCTTATGGCAACATTGTTTTGTAGCTTGAACAGTCCTTTTCCTCCGTGGAGTTTATCCTTCTGAAGTATTTATGGTAAGCAATCAGATCCTCTCTCTGCCTTTGTTTTGGTAGGCTATCCAAGCCAAGCTCTTTAAGTCTCCTCTCACAAGACAGGCTCTCCATTCCTCTGATCTTCCTGGTACCCATTCTAAACTGAATTTATCATTTGTGCACACAAACGGCCTGAATTGTACACAGTATTTTTGATGGGGTCACATCACTAAATAAGCCATGGAAATAGCATAAACAGAAGGGATATGGGACCAGATCTCTGGGATGTTCCTCTTATTCTTGAATACATAGACTCATAAATGTATTTGGCATTTACTGGCTCAAAATAAAGACATAAATATATTAAAACACAAGTATTTAGACAAACAAAGACAGGAAGCTTTTCCTCTGCTTAGCAAGGAAAAAACCATCATTTTACCCTGAACCTAAATGAAATTTTGGAGAAAAAAGTTTACTGTGCAATCGACTAAACTTAAACCACAGCTGTGCTCCCATGAAATATCATCCCCCTGTTTATAACAAAGTAAGGGCTCTGTGCCACAGTTCCTATTTCAAGCCCTGATATATTTTGCATGAAGTGCAAAATGTAAAAGCAGACTTGGGGAGAAGACCAGCATCTCTATATTAGCAGCTGTATCTTTTTCAGTTTCATCTAACCTGTTCTGCTGTTGCCAGAGAAGCAAACACAGAGACCAAAAAGCAGAGCAGCCCACCAACTTCCAGATGAGGCAAACTGAGCCTCTCCCACTTGCAAGCACATGAGAAACGGGTAAATTTAAGAGCCTATTACTAAGGGCCTCAAGCACAAAACTAAAGTAAACCAAACCAGGCAGTACTATACAGGTAGGAATTGTATCAAGGTATGCCAAAAGTCAGCAGGATTTCAGCAACATCCCACATACGGCTGCAAACACTCGTGCCAGTTAATTAGCAGTGGCATTAAATGAGAAAAGGGACACTGAGCAGGACATTGGGGTTAACCTTACCCTATGTGATCCATGCCATATGATCTTTTATTCCATCTGTTATCAACATACCTCAAGAGATTAATCCAATACCCACAATTTTGAATGAACAGATACCATTTTGTTACTCTGTATCACACTTCACAAGTCTCAAATATTCAGTGTCTGATTGACAGCTTGAAGAGGTGCCACAAGGTTAAATGACAGCCTATCAATTTTTCAAGGGCAAGAAACCCTTTATGAGACATTCAGAGGTTTTTCCTTCTAGCATTTTTCCATTGTTTGCCTAACCTAAACCTCAAGCATGCACCAGAGTTTAAGGACATGCTGCTGTAACAGAAACCATCAGTCAACAATGAAAAAAACATCTCCATATGCCCATCCTGAAAACACACATCAATTATGGTAGTCATACAAGATCTCATCTGCTCTGTTTCACTGCCATTAGTTACACCATGCCCAGTGCTGGTACCCACTCCTGAACTCAAGCACAGCCCTCCCATCAGTCCTAGAGGGGACTTCCGTGGGCACCACTCACCACAAAGGCACCTTGCTCCTCTAACCCTGATAAAAAGCTTTACATCACACCAAGGACAGCACAAGAAAACTGATAGCTTTGCTAGCCACGACAATTCAAGGGGAAGATGAAGCTATGAAAATCCGTATGCTCAAGGAGCCGCTTTACTGGACTGTGAGCGAGGGGAGCCAGACAGAAACACACAGCCAGGCACAAGCAGTGCTACTTTTCTTTATAGGAGGAGACAAGTGATTTCCTGGCATATGTGCAAGTGCCTTGGAAAGTACCAGCAGGAACATATGAACATTGCCTGGTAGCTGGCAATGCCTGTGAGCGTGGGACCCCATTGGAAGGGAAGCTGGATGGTGCGTGCCCCTTGTCCACCCAAGTGAGAGTCACTTCTGGCATGCATGCTGAGCACTGCTTCCTGCCTCGTCCTGCCTGACACCCAGACTGTATAGGACAGGAGCTGGACAAACATCAACAGCAGCTTTTTATCAGCCCCTGGAAATAGGGCCAGTTAGTATCAGCAAGTCATTAATCTGGCGTTATGTTGTAGGTCAAAATGTCCTTCTGTTTAGACCTTATTGTCAAAGTCCTGTGCTTCTTCAGCGTCGTGATTTAGTGTTTGGAGCGATGTAACTTCATGTCACTGTCACTTTTGCTGTATGTGTTCTGCTCTTTGCCTCTGAGACATCTTGACACATTGATATACAAACCAGAGATGCAAAGCTGGTTGTAAATACTTCCCTAGGATCCATTCCTAAAAAGTTGAAGAGACTCTAACAAAACTAATTGCACACGTACAAGGAAGAGATTGATGTGAGAAATTCATAAAGAAAAAATATTGCATTAATAAATTAAGAGCTGCAACCTGTCCAAAGTTCAGCTGTATCGACTGCTAGAACATCTGAATGATTGCTATAATTACTGTAGATACCAGTGCCACTTTGCAATATGGCCTCTTGTGTGTGTATTGTCTTTCCCATCTCTGCAGCAGCATTACAGCTTCAAATGCAACTGTTGCTGAATTTAAGCCGGAGTGCCTGGAAGGCAAGCGCTGTATTTTATACCGCTATGCTTCTGGTGCTTAATTGGGTCCTAAACTAAATATGCTGAATATATACTTAATTAAATGTGCTAAAGAAATATTCTAGGTGCATTTAGAAAAGATTTGTTTGGTCAACTAAGATGTTTTGCAACTGTAATTGCATTATTGTTATTGGCATTTCTAAATCACTCTCTGCATTTCCTTTGGAATAAATGTCTTAGTAGCTCAACAGTATAATGTATTGCTATGCTACAAAACTGGAGGAACACATTATATATTCATGTACACTTGGCTTTAACCACTTACAGTATAACAATGAAGTAAGGATTATTATGCAGTAAGTTTGCTGAACCATCATCCTTTAAAACCATAAATATACTTGGCATATACCACAACATCCACCCAGTAAGAAACTGGGTAAACAGAACTCACTTATATTTTGAAATTGAATGGACAGTTAAAATTGAATTAACTGGGCAAATAATAGCATTTAAAAAATATAAAGTATAGTTCACAAGCTATGGTATAACACAACCTATTCCTCTTGCAGTACAGACAAGAGAGAGTTAGTATAACACATGTTCCTGACACCTATACATTGATTAAAAACCAGGTTTTGATAGTGGTCTTAAATAGCTAAAATTATAAAAATGTATAAAGTCCCTTTATATTAAATTTTCTGAAACATCATCAACACTACAGCAGAGCAAGGGAAATCCAAATCCATTTTATCAGCTTCTAAAGGTAATGTATATTTTATCTTCCGTCAAACTGTATCCAGGACGTTTACTTTCTCAAAAATCACAAGAACAAAACCAAGGAACACAGGACATTAGAACAGAAAAGGGATGGCCTTTAGAACAAATTGACTGTACTGAATGTGGATGGGGGAAAAAAAAAGCATGTTTAAACTTGGCACTCTAGCAGCTTGGTAATGTACAGGGATTTTTCACTGTTTCTGTCTCTTGCAATTTTGGTAATAGGCAAATCCCAGGCATATGCTTGCATAACACAAAACATATTTGGTTTCAGCATTAATAATTTCTTTAATTACTTTTTTATCACTTGTGTAATATTTGCAATTTTCCCTTACATCATTCACATTTTATACTTTTTAATTTCTTGAGAACCTTCTCTTCAATATTTTGGGGTATTTCTCATGGCATGAAATACTGATAGCTCCAGTACAAATTAGCTGACAAGATTCAGGTTCAGAAGGCATAGGAAGCAATCCTGCTGGATGAGGTAGACCTCTTGACAACAAATCTGATTTTGTATGGTGTCTGGGGGAGGGGGACAGGCCATGCCCCAGCCTAGCAAAGCTTTTAAGCACACACTTAACTTTGAGCATATGATTACTTTAAATTACCTCAATAGGATTATTCACATACTTAAATTAAATGCTCTTCTAGATTTCAGCCCTTGCGCCTGGCACACAGTCTCTCTGCAGGGGCTCCCAAAATGCAGAGGGTATGTGGGAGAGGAGGATGAGGCACCTGTAGGTATATTCAGGACCTCATACAGCACCCAGGTGAGACAAGGTAAAGATGTCTTTTAACATCAGTTGGAAGCTGCAGATGCTTTCCATTGCTGTGATGGGTGCCTCCAGGGTGTTTTTTTTAAAGCCTATTAAAAACGTATTCATAGAAAGTCATCCTTTCATAGAACTAGAGTTATTGATCAGAAATCTCTCTTTTCAATTCACATTTTATCCAGACATAACCCATTCTTCTTATGAAGCTACTCACTTCATTGTTTGGTACTGGATGCTTTTCAATAATTTTGGGACAGGGAGGTAGTACTTTGCCAAGAAAAGACAAAAATAAAAAGCCCATCTGCTGTTAAGAGGAAAACCTTGCCCATGTTCTGATTTTTGGGACTTAAGAGTATTAAAAACGAAACAAAACAAAACAACCCAAAAACAACCAAAAAAACCCGACCAAAAAACCAAAACCAAAATCAAACAAACAAAAAACCAAACAAAAAAACCAGCCAACAAACAAACCAAAAGGTTTTGTTTTTTCTTTTCCTTAAAACAAAATAGCAAGTCTGTACTATTTCATGGCCAGCTTTTGATTCCTGATTGTCCACAGCAGCTCTGTTATGCACTTGTGCAGACCTTGGCAGACCAAAGGCTGGGTGGAGCTGGGAAAGGGAGCTGCCCTTTAAATAGACAGCACAACTGCATGTAGGTTGTTTTGGGATTTATGTGGCAACATCTGTAACTATATTAATGGGAATTTAAGGTGTAAAGAGATACCAGCAATCCAAAGGGGGAAAAAAATCCTTGATGTTTCTTCAGCATCAGGATCAACACAGAACAACAGCATATACATGGCAGCTTTCACAGGTAGAATGAAATATAAAACCCTTTTATCTTAATATACTTAATTTCTCCCAATGAGAACTACCATGTTGAAAATAATTCTAAAAAACAAAGACATCTAGCCATTGCTGCTCAGGGTGGTTTAAAATCAGGCCTTATTTGTCTGTGTCAACATTTTAAAGTAGAGAGTATGAAGGCATTTATTAATTTTGTACTATGAAGATCCCAGAAACCTGCAAGGACCCATAAGCTCCTTCAGTCTTTACGGAATGTGCCAGAAGACCACGTTGTATTCCCAACACTGAGACAGAATTGTACAGTTCTGCTGCAGTCTTGGTACTTTCACTGTGTGTCACTGTGCATCGGCATTAGCTGAAGAACCGAGAGCAAGGCTAACGGCAGAGAGAAAAGTAGAATCAGTGATTTTTTTTATGAAACATCACATCTCTTTTCCATATATTAGGAAAAGGTTATGCTCCTTTTGCTCGTAATTATAAAACAAGAATGTTAATACTACAAAGGTTCAGCATAAATCAATTTCAAACTGCTAAATTTATTAGGCAGTGCTTGTAATGAATTATCTAAAATGGGTAACAAATCCAAGGCTAGGATTTTTTGCTGATACTTTCTAATTGTATCAAAATCACTAGATAACATTTATGTTTCTGTTAAGAACTGCTAATTTTTTTGCACCTTACAACCCTTGGAAATACATTTTCTTATCTGCAGTGAATACTAAACAAAACTGATTTATACAACTAGAATTGTGTTTAAAATGAATAAAAATTACTTATGATGGCATAAAAATCTCAAACTAAATTGTATTTTGGATATTTAAATGTGCAGGGGAGCTATTTTAAAGGCTATCCTAGGTTAACAGTTGTTACAACTCCTGTTCTTGCAATTATTTTTACTATTAGTATTAGTAGCATCATCATAATAATACATAAAGAAGGGCTCCAAAAAAAAAAAAACAAACCTTAACCCAGAAATCCTTGAAGTTGCCTTGTTTAGGTCTGAACCAATACCTAGTAAAGAGGTCTCAACAAATATTTCAGATACACTATAAAGAATGAATCAAAAGACCATGGTGATTTATTTTCAATTCTATAATGGTATTTTCAACAGTACTGATATATTTCCATTATATTAATATATATATATATATATGTATACATTTCTAGTTTAGAGTTAAAGCTTGAATGCAGCAATTCAGAGAAAATCCCTTTAATTAACAGACAGTCCAGCATGCTGGCTAGGCTCTCCCATGTGAAACAGATGGGAAAGCAGTCCTACAAAAGAAAGGAAGAAAGGAGAGGGAAGAAAACACACTTTTCTATCTGATGTAATGTTTTACTGCAATACTTTCATTCATATGTAGATATTTTAAGATATTTTAAAAGATAGAAGATATTTCTGTTAAAATGCAAAGGAATAGGTATTTTTAGTTGTGCAGAAATCTCAGGAGCTCTAATGAGAAGATACCTCACCAGTTTGTTGCAGGGATGTGTCCAAAACCCCAAATCCTGTAGCTCATGTCCCAACATTGGCAGTTATCTGTTGGGCAGACTGACAGGAAGAAAATACGCAATATGAAGAAGTCTTCCTTCTCTGTCTGATCAGAGAAGAAAGATAAATAAATAGCATCATGGTGATTGAGGGGGAGGTGTCACACACCATGTGGTCACACAGAATGAACTCTGCAGAGAGTGAGAAGCTCCTCTTTCTGACAATGAACTAGGCAGGCAAGTGAGGGGACACCTGGTCATTTAAAATGCGGCAGGATTGGAATGTCAGGCCCATTCGCCAAATTGCTGCTGCAGTCTGGAGCCAGAAGAAGTAAAATGTGTTTCCCTTATGCATTTCAGCTGTTGTGCTGTATCAGAAGGCACTCTGGGCTGCAATGTGAAAACAAAGCATTGCCCTGGATTGTTTTCCCACAGTTCCTACCAGTTTCACACTGCAAAAACCCATCTGACAAATACTGCCATTAGTGCATCACTTTCAAATTAGGACTAATAAAGCCCTGTCCCAGCTTGATATAAAACAACACATACTTTTTTGTAATTGCATAAAGCACAGTGTTAATTCCAGCAATTGCACAGGCATATGACAGACTTGTGGGTATGGTAAGTACATCCAACCTGTAAAGCTCAGCATGTATTGGTAATGAAGAAAAGCTTGCAGCTTTTCTTTGTCTGCCCTAACTCACATCAGCAGTATACATCACCCATACAAGTCACTTCCTGCCCTTTTTTCAGCAATTCTTTCAACTCCTCTGAAAGCTGATTATATGAACAGTGTCTGACAGAGACCACTAGCACCTCATACAACCTTCTCCTTACTCCTTATCCTCCCAGACCACAGCATGACATTTCGGTGCCCTTGGCATCTTCCACAGAAATGCCTGATTTGTCTAGGCTGTCCCCATCTCCTGCAGCACCTCTCACCTGGCCCTGTGGCATCATCTTGTGTACTCTTGGTGCCCCACACAACCTACACTTCATATGACTCTGCCACTTCTCCCCAACAGCTGGTCTCACTTAAGATCAGAAAGTCGCAGTTAAATCTCTTTCCATACACGGACACAGCTCGCACACTTTTTGTAAAGAAAATCTCTTCACTCTTCAGCTGCATGTTCTACAAGTGAATATCCAAATGCAATGGCATTCGTCAGAGGGAGTTACGGGAAACATTTACACTAATTATGCTTCTGTCTAAATTGGTTACTAGTCTTAGATTATAGTTAAACTACCAGAAGGATTTCTGCAACAATAGATTTTTTTGCTACTTAGTGGTTTTTATCAGACAGATAATGGGAGACAAGAAATAAATAAACTCAGGGAGGTACAATTACATCATCTTATTCTTTCAGCATGATAAAGAAAATGGTATTCACTTCCCTCCCCAGAGTGCTGTGAGGCTTATTCCATTAAGGTTTGTCAAGTGCTTGGTTGGAAGGCCCTGTAAGTGCATGGTGTTATTAGTAAATATTAAATAGAAAACCAGATTCTAATTATCAGGATAAACAGGCTAAGTTCTGCTTGGCTAAATGCACTTGGGAGTGGAACCCAAGACCACCAGTGTGCTGTAGTATTGTGCATCCTTATCAGATCCAACTCTTAACCTCCAAAGGGTCAGGTTTGCTCAGGTGCAAACCCACCAGAACTAAAATTCATCAACACTATACCTTCCCAAACACTGAATAAAAATTTTACTCCCACTTTAGGGTGTATTATGCGTAGTAGACTGATGTAATTAATTTTTCAGGTATCCCCACACCTGCTCATTTCCCTGTACAGCTGGGACAGAAACACAGCACACAGGTTAATCACACAGGACTGCTCCTTCACGTAGTGGGGATCCCTGCCCCTCTGAGAACAAGGTTCACAGCCTCGTCTGTCACTGGGCTTGTGACTGCCTTGCCTTTCACATCCCAGCACCAGAAGGAAATTCCTGTCTCACGGTCTTTCTGCCTTTTGCCACAACAGAGAGAAAAAAAAAATATCACCCTGTAAACATTTCACCACAGACATACAAAGCATTTGTGTTACACTGCATTAATGAAGAATAATTAGAGATAAAACTGCCTTTAATATCATGTGTGCGCAAAGGTCTGAAATATTTTTGCACTGATCACTCATGATTAAAACTAATGGCAGCTGGTAGCTTGGTGGTGGTTTTTTTTTTACCTTCGCTGTCAAGTCAAGCCTGTGCTGGGCCCAGCCTTTGGGCTTTACATTTTCCTGAGCATGCTATGCAGTCTGATGGCATCTCTTGCATAAAAGGCGAAGACTGACAGGGATTCAAAGGAGACACAATTGCTGCAGTAAAGAAGCTTCTTTCACATCAGGGGGAAAAGGTGGGGATGGATAAAGCTCTGGAAAATAACAGTTCTGGTGGGTAGAATAGGGATCCTAGTAAAGATAGAAGGCCCTTCACAAACAGGGTCGTCTGGTTTTTGGGGAGCAGTAATTTTGCCAGCTTTAAATGTCCTTTAAAGGGAGCCAGGCAACCTGTGCCTACAGAACTTCTCCCACGGACTGCACACAATACAGGGCCCCCAGATTGGGAGTGAGGTGTATTAGCTAGCTCCTAATAATGTGTTTTGTTTGAAATGGAAACTGCCTTCACTGTGCTCAGCATTAACAACTCGACCACTACAAAGGTAGTAAATTTTTCTTATGAGGAATAAGATCGGAGATATTTTGAAAACGTACATTTTGGATTACAGTGGCCTCTCCCTAGTGGGGATCATTTACTGAAAAGCAACATTTGCAAGACTGATGATTTGGGCTTTCCTACAAAAATCCCCTACTAGAAACCAGGACTTGAAACACCAGCAAACAATTGAAAGCACAAACATTAAGCGTGATGGTTTGCAACCTTTCTACCTCTCTTTCCCAAAACCCATAACAACAGGCTGAATTCAAACAAACAAACAAACAAACAAACAAACGACAGTCTGTGAAGACTTAACATCTAAATCCATCAATAATCTGCACTGAGTGATTCTCAGAATAGAAGACTTTCAGCCATAGCCCTTCTTGACTGAGATGGAGGGAGACTGGGAAGCCTATTTCAGGCACACCCTGGTCGCCAAGCTACATGGAGAGCTTGGTTTCAGGAGAGAAATTGCCATGGATGCCCATTTATTATGTTCTGTGTTCATATAGTGTTCATATAGATTCACTACAGCCCTTGCAAGCAAGCCCTTGTTCTGCAGCTACAATGTAGTTAGGCATGAGCTGAGGCATCCTGAAATGGTGGCACCATCTCCTGCTTTTCAGAAACCACCTTCTAACACTAAGCAGCCTGAATTGGGAGTATGGACTGAATTGGAACCATGCAATTTTTAATGCGTCTACTTATTGAATTTTTAATCTGCAGATTATTGACTGTATGGACTGTAATGGCTTTGAACAACAGTGTGAGTGTGTATGCCAGACATCTGAAGTAATTCTATGTGAAAAGAGATGGCAAATTGCTGGAGCCTTTAATTACACAATTATTTAATAGTATTAAGGGCGGGCCTGAAAAAACAGAATACTCTCCCCCTGCACATTTATCTACATCTCAATAAAATGAAATGCGATTTGTGTGAGGGGAAGGGAGCAGTGGCTCTGAATATATACGCTGGCATGCAACATCTCTGAATGGGTTGGTATGGACCATAAAGAAGTGATGGTTTCAGTCCATGGGATTTTAACACTTTTTGCTTCTGTCATCCTATAAACCCTCAAGAAGCCATTAAATGAGAAATAATTCATTTTCTGACCTGCCTTTTTCTACACATATGAAGATCATAAAGAGAATGATGCTGTCACTGATCCCCACATCTGTCTGCATATTGCATACTTTACAGATACAGGGCCTGCTGCCGCCACAGAAATGTGGACTCCTACGTTTTTTTGGGCAGGCTCTTGACAGCACATTCAGCACTCAAATCAATTCTCAGTGAAGCAGCAGCAGCCATGAGCTGGCCCCTTCACCACAGCCAGCCCGTGTCATGCCAGGCGCTCCTTCCCTCCCCTGGCAGCAGGGTCTTCTTTTCTGCCTGCTCTTCTTTTCTTTCCTCATGATTTTATTTGGAAACAAAAAGAAACAACATCCTGTCATTGAACATCAGTAAGGCATAATTATTATAGCTATGTTTTACCTACCACAGTGAATGTTACTACTATGTGAGGACCACAAATATCAAGCCTCCAGGAATGTCACATGAGAATGTCATAAGTAAGCCTATGTCTAAAATAAACACTCAGAAAAACCCTTCTCAAAATCACTCTGTCTACCTACGTGCAAATGCATGTTACTAAGGGCTGTTCTTTACAAGATTAGAGAAATAACTTGTGGAAGAAGAAGTCTGTTATTTCAGGGGCAAAACCAGCAACTGTGCAGAGCTAATATTTTGCCATGCCTTCTCTCAGACTGGTGCTGTTGGAAGAAGCCCTGAATACCGGCAGGCTACAGCTCAGCTGAAACACACTGCAGCTGCTCAGGACGTGCTGCCATCAGAATCAGGTCTGAGGCCTGCCTCTTCTCTCTTTCATGCCACCGACTATGAGCCTGACTCGTATTTCTGCTGCCCTTTGCCAACAGCCACATCTCAGGCACGAAACTCAGAGCTCCGTGATTAAAAGCACCTTTGCTAAAATTTAAATAAACTGTGCCCAGCAAATGAATTTAAAACGAGTGAGTGTCAGTGGCTGCTTTAGATAGATACATTTTTACTCACTGCTGACCACCTCATGCATTTAGGTCTGGCAGTGCTGAAAGAAGACACAGGAATACATACCCCACTGGAAAAGGAAATAGCACACAGCAGGATAGGGCTTGTCAGTGCCAAGATGAGCCACGGAAGGGAATTTTACAAATTCCTTTCAATGTCAGGTCCTTAACTTTGCAGTGTCAGTTCTGTATGCTGAAGTTTTGTTTCATGCCCTATATATATTCCCCTTTCATAGAGAGAAGGCTGGTGACTGTGCTTACTATTCTTGGAGTGCTGTCGTGAATGGGTGGAATACTAAGAGAACCACATCTGAAAATGTACACTCACAACGTCTTATCAGTGTTGGACATACATAATTTTTTCTTGCAAAGTTTTTGTTATGAAATTGGTTGTCACACAAATTCATGTGCTTCTCCTTGCTGGTTTTTTTTTAAAACCCACTACATTACTATATTTTTTGATGTCCATTTTAATGTTCCTTAAAGATAAAGCCAACCGTCTATACTAAAATTTCATGCACCCTTTTCTTTGGTTGAACAGAACTGCATTCTCACTACACAGTAGTATTTCACATACATTTCAATAACTGGGTACACTCCACACAGTTGAAAATATCCACCTGTAAGCATGCAATATTTCTGCCTTAACTAAATGTAAATACAACTTTCCCCAACACATCTTTTCTAGGTGAAAGGAAGTGCAAGCTCCTTTGATGTAAAGCACCACTGTTTAATTTGCTACCATGGCAAGTGAGGATGGTTTAGTTGAATAACTGAAACACTGGCCCTCACATTGGTCTACCCTTGGAAAACTGAAATCTAAGAGCGAAAAGAGTTTCTCCCAGCAAAAGTTTTTGATAAATTGTAATTTATTGAAATAATAATACCAGCATTTATCTATTTGATACAGAGACATCATGGAATGATTTACAGGAACAGACTATAGCTCGAAGTGCTCATGGAGAAACACAACCTGGAAACTAGCACTGATGGTCCACCAAGCATACTGTTCTTTTAATGAACCCCATTTTTGAGCTGAAGTGTAATTCACTACAGATTTTCAATCCATAAATGAGACAATGGCAGCATTAGTTTGCAGTTTTGTTTGAAAACATGAACTATTATTGATTACATGTTGAAGTGCTGAACAATGAACCAATAGCTTCCATTGATAGCGTTTTAATTTTTTTGAGTTGAGCAGGGTGCTCAATCAAACCTTAACGTGGAAGTGACTGGCGCACAGTGCAAAGAGCTGCAGCACTCGGAGCAGAAATCTAGGGAAGCAATGCAGAAGAAAACACCAAAAATATCCTATTTAGTGTGCTGAGGGTCTGAAAATGAGGATTGTTTTGAGCATTGTGCATATTAAAGTTCTTTGTGGAGACTGGCTGGGATTACACCAGCTTTGATGAAGCAGGGCTAAGAAAAGACATACAGGCTTCAGTCACTGAGAAGCAGAACACAGGTCCCTTCCAGAAAAAATTTAAGGTAAAGGACTTGGAGTAGAGCTGGTCACTACTAGGTCCCAGGATGACAATGATGGTGATGATAACAATGATGATACTAATAACAACAGCACCACCACCCCCAAATTCTTTATTACAGAATAGATACTAAAGTAACCAAAGCCATCTAACATGCAAGTGAAAGTTGTTTTCTTTAAAAGCAAAGAAGGGGAGAGCTGCTTCTGCATTAAGACATAGCTACTCTGATTTCAGAAAATAGGTACATTGGACACAGCAGTCAGCAAAGCACCTGAGAGAAACCATAAGACACCAAAGAATTAAGACAGCTGAAGCACAATGGAAAGACACAGTGCTCTATTAATAATGCTCACCTTTAAAGAAGCATGATAGGACTGTGGCATTTAATATCAGTGCTTATCACAAGCATCTCAAGAGATTTCAGCTCTTTTAATGTATGTCTTACAAAAGAAACACCACTAAAGAGTGCTGACTTTAATGTTTTCCTACTGCTAACACCTGCCTTTCAGGCAAGATCCCATGAAACTTTCCTCTTCCACATTTAACTGACTGTGGATTTCCACGTTTAATTGAATGGGATTCAATAGCAGGAGCAGAGAGAGTTCAAATTGTCCCTTTGGGGATTTGCTCAGGAGAAATTACTCATTCATGCCATGACATTTTGAGGGAATATCATAATGTCGTTTTGGACACAATGTCATAACTTAGAAGAACAGAATAAGATGGAAACATCAATTACGATAAAAGAAAGGGTCTGAAAATTCATGTATCCCTCCTTTCACAGGGAAGTCCCAGTTTGGAAACAGCTGCTGTGTATCTGAAGTTGCTACATGCACTCACCACCGGGCCAGCACCATCACCCGTGACAGGGATGCCCACAGGCTGTATCCTGCTGACTCCTGTTTCCCCCAGCCACTCCAAAATCCTGCGTGGCAGGACAGAGGACAGCAGTGCTATGGAGACCAGTACAGTGGGAGACTGGTATTGGCTGGGTCTAGCCCTTCCCCACAACACAGCAGTGAAAACAGAACTGATGTGGACATGGTGGGTAGAGAGGTATGATGGTACCACAGGGTGTGACTAGAATGCAAAACCTTTCTATACACAGATACACGTGAATAAATATGTGTACGTGTGTACATAAATATGTATGTATATATGTGTGCATGCATATATATATATATACGTGTATAAAAAAAGGGTCCAGACAGTTATTTTTCTGATTCTATGTCATGTGCTGATACTGAATTACATTAGCAATACCACTCTACAGTATAACATTGCATCCTAAATACATGAAAAAGAAATGTGAAAAATAAGGCAGATGCAGAACTGTCATGGGAAGGCTTGGAGTTTGAGGCCGTTAATACAGGGATACAACATCTCAGAGAAAACCCACCAAGTCCTGTATGTCCTTTGTGAAGACAAAGGCTTGAAACCCCTTCCAGAAATATTCCTTGCATAGCTGATAAGCTGGAAGGTAAAAAGGGGAGGAATGTCCTAGGAATGTATGGCTTGATGAGGAAGTTGACTCAACACTACTCTGCATGTAGAAGACTGTATTATAGTCCTCTCTCTCTTCTCTCTCTGTGTCTTCAACTTGCTATCTGACTTAATTTAATATAAATGTAAATAAGAATAAATTGTTTTCATCATGATTAAATATGTTAAAATGAATCCATCTGGTTATGTGTTAATCAAACTTCAAGGAACAAGAGTTTAAGTTTGCAAAAATATAAACCAGTGTTAAGCGACACCTTTATGTTTGGTGTCCGATTTTAAATTACTGATTGTTTTTCAAACATTATTTTACATACCATGTAAATTTGCACTTTTCATGTACTACAGCTGCTATGTCAACATTAAAAAGGCACTAAACATTTCGCCACAGTGCACTGAATGGCATCAATTAGAAAAATTTCATTGAATATTTTAGAAAAGCTCTTTTTCAGGTTGAATGACCTGCCCAGTCCCGCTGCCACCTGTCCTGACTGCCCCACTGGGAAGCCAAGCAGTGGGAACCACCAGAGGACAACATGCTCCTGACCTCTATGAGCAGCTCTTTGCAAAGAGCTTACTTAAAGAGTAAACTTTCACACTAGGGTTTTGTCTTTGGGATTATTATAATTATTCAGTTTTTCAGTTACTGCTGCCACTTCAATTCATTTAGCAGTAGGCTTTTTACATTACAGTCCATTTATTATCAATGGGTTTTTTGCACAGAAGGTTATAGTGGTTTATTAATCCATCAACGGGCTCCCTAAAAATATGATCAATGATGCTGTATGAAATGTCATTCTTTATACACTTTAGGAGGTTTGGCAATTAGCACTTCAAAACATTATGACTGTATTGAAGGTTTAAAAAATACTTGTACAGAAAAAAAACCAGAATCATATCCCTGAAGAGTTCTGCTGAATTAGAACAAAACACTGTAAATCTTACCACCTGACAACACTACTTTTATGAAATTATTCAAAAAATGCATGTTATTTGCGAAAGTTATAAAAAAAAGTGTTAGAGTTACGATTTGATTAACGACAATGTGTCTAGAGCAACTCCATACTGCTGTGGTTTCTCAGAGTCATGTTTCAGACCTACCTGAAAGCTGGGAAGCACTGCTATTTTCCAAAGCATCTTTTTAAAAGAAAATAATCTGACAGGGCTGCTTGCTCAATACAGTGTGGCTATGAACTGGGAGATGCTATGAAACACATTACAGTTCACTTTTTTTGGATGAAGAGAGGTTCTTCAATTATAAAAGTGAAAACAGGTGAAGATTGAATCACGGCGGTGAAAGTCCCATAAATACATGTCTCATCACTCACTGCATACAGTCTGCAGATACAGCAGCAAGCAACACCTTACTACAAGGAGAGAGAGAGTTAATGTCATCCACCCTCGTGCACAGCATTCACGTTACATTCAAAGGACAGCACAATCCTGAGCCTTGTTTTAAGAATACCACTTACTGTAGCACTGTGCCAAATATTTTGGTTGATATTTAAATAATTCATGAATGCTAAACTCATCTCTTTTTTTTAATAGAAGAATAAAACCGTCATATTCAGAAGCTGACCTTTCTACACTGCTATATAAACCCATTAACAATACAGAAAAACATATCCCCAACATAAAAAGCTTTGAAATATCAATTTAAAGGCTACTTTCTGCTATATCCTTTATTGTAAATGCTACCAAGAAAAAAGCAGAAACCAAAAATCAATTTTTAATATATTTCTTCCTACCACAGGGCATCGGAAACATTAATGGTTTCAGTATCTACACGGCTACTCTTACAAGCTCAGCTCTTCCCACATTCGCCTTTAAAACATGATTAATGTATGTTTGCATATATATTTGAAGTACTTCTGGATGTAAATTAATTAACAATAACACAGTATAAACAAATTTCCCATTGTTTGATTATCCAGAATAACAGTTTGATATTTATATAGCTGCTGCAACTTAGGCAAGAGAAAATGTTGCACATTTTTGATTAGCTAACTGGATTGCTAACAAACCAGGAATCTAGGCAGGAACCAGACTTTTGAAGTTAAACTTTGAAGCCACTATTGTTCTGCAGAACTCAAGTACCTCTAGTACTATATTTTGGGAAAGTTTTCTGCCTTTAAACTTCCAAAGGTCATTAAGTTGCAGAAGTTCCACTGAAAATAGACATCACAATAAAATTATCATGCAGTAGCTAAACTGAAGGGAGCGTGTATGAGTGATGGTTACGAACAACGTCGTGCAATCTGAGTGTGGAAAAAATCCCTCTCTTTTTCTTTTTTCTGGTGTTTCTGAAAAGTCTCCCCTTTCCATCATAAACCCATACACACAGACACTTTTGCATAATTTCTCTGTTCCATATTCTAAATCAAATTTCATTCCATTGTTCCCAGTTACTGCAGTTTCCAGGCTTTATTCACCACTATTGCTCAACCCACTCCATCATGTTTTTGGAGATGATGGTGGAAATTTTCTCTGTAATCAACAAAGGGTTGAAATCCTTCACAGAGGGAGATCTGGATTAGGAATTTAATTAATTAGGGATTAGGAACCTAAATTACATGGACTTCTGTTCATAATGTACGTATTTACTTCAGAAGGACTAGTTCACTATGTGCTTAAATCATGAGGGCGAGATATAATCTAGATATTTTCCCTGGGTTCACATCACGTCCTCTGTCACAGGTTTCATGAGACATTTTTCTTCTTCTCTTTCCAGATCAGCACTATGGTACATATGTGTATGTTATTAAAATAATACCACATGCAAATCAGTAATATCAACCTCAGCCTAGAAGTAGCACACTGGACTGAAAAGCAGAGAAGACAACTGGAGAACATGGAGAGGCAGTGAAACCATTGCAGAAAATCATTAACCTGTGTTTGTTTGGGCTTTGGGTTTTTCTCTTTTACTTACTTTTAAATAGCATCCACCTTTTCACATTGTCCTACACTCAGAAGTGTTGGTCAATCTACTGGCTGGCTTGCAGGAAAGACTAACCCTGGTATTATTGGAAAGATCTGTGGGAAAATATCAGTATTTCATAAATATACCGTGGTATTGTTACAGTAATACTGCAATATTACAGAAGCATTAGAGAAAATTCTCCTGTTGCCTGTAAACACATCATTTAAACTCCACTATGCTGCACATGCAAAAGCTTCTCCAATCGCCTAGAACAGACTTGGCTCCACAAATACAAACTGGATAACTATTACTCTTAACATATTAAAAAGAATCAATGACACAACCAATTTTTAATATCATATGAAAACCATCAAAGCATGTCATGTAATTTTAAAGTGATCTTTTAAGTGTTAAAACAAACAGTAGAAACCTACATGGCCATGAAAAGGGTTTTTGTTCCTTTTTAGAGAAGGAAGAGAGTAATCCCAGGGATTTACAACTAATTGTATAGTTTCAGCACTGAATAATTGGAGTAAGTAAAAGTCTATTTGAACTATCTCACATTTGTCAGATCAATGCTGTCAGCTGCAAACTCCACTCACAGTTGCTTTCTAAATACTGCTGCATACTGCAAATACTATTGGAACACCTTGGTGCATCACGGGAAGTTAAGAACAGACTTGTCCCCAGTTTCAATGATAATCAAAATGTAAGTTTTATTTTTGCCATGATCCCTGTCAAGCAGCAGGTATGGGAAGATGGCATTGGAAAACCCTATTGAGCCCCTGTAACAGAGACCTATCTCTGACAGTAAGGAGGGAGCGAAGTGTTTCTAAAACAACATGGAAAATGTGAATTCTCTCAAGAGAAAAAAGATTTAATTCGCTTTTTCATGTTAATCGTTGCTACCTATTGATGTTCTAAACCTGCTGCTGAATATTAGGGAATTCAGAATAAAAAACCGTAAGGTAAAGCTTTTACCAGCATGTATCTGAGCATTAATTGAAATGCCTTAAGGCAGAGGAAAACTGCTTCTGAAACATTTACATGAGATGAATAGAGCTTGGATAAGAAAAAAAAAAAGGGGTATTCGCAGTAGTTTTCCTCATAGCTATCCCCATCAGTTGTTCTTTAAATACTATGACTTTTTTTTACTTAAATTCTCACAACTAAAGCCCTTTGAAAAGAACCGCAAGATCTGAGAAAATATGGCTGGATGAAATACCCCAGAACTATTTTTAACAAAATAGTGCTTATAGGATTGGTGTTTTTAATGGCAGGTTTAGAAGGCACCGGTTTGGGGTTTTTTTTCCATTGAAGGCTCTCACAGAGTGTTTGTCAGGGAGCCTTTGGGGATACGTAATTTAGGTCCATCATCCTCTGTGTACAGTACACACAGCACCAAACACGCAATTATGACTGAATCTTAATCCTCCTTCCACTCTATCTTCTGAATAATAACCTGTGTTATTACAGAAAACCATTTTTTACTGCAAATGAGGTCATATGCCAGGATAACTTCCCCTCATTCCTTTTTGTCTGCAGTCCTGGTGAGCCACATCAAGTCCCAGGTAACATGGGAGACACAGCATGGGAAGCCTGCCCCAGGTCCCTGTGGGGCACAGGGCAGATGCCTTGCTGCTCAGCAAGGAAGGATGGTGAGGGACTGGCTGGAAAGCACTAACCCCCACACCATCCTAGCAGTCTTTGGGGAGGAAATTCTAATTCTGGAAGAAATTCTGTTTTTTCAGAAGTGATGTGTCACTCACTGAAGTGTAGTAACTGCTGTCTGGTGGCCCCTGATAACAGGCAGGTTTTGGGACCATTAAGCTTTGAGCAGCCTAGCATAGGCTGGTCTCACCCACATGCTTTTTAAGCCTGGTTTTCTAGCAACTCCCTGTCACCTCTCCTGTCAATAGCATGTGCCACAAATATCCACATGTCCATGGCACAGCTGATGGAAATGGCTCTGCCTGGGTGAGATTTGATGTGGCCGGAAGCTGCAAGGCCAAAACTGATAAAACTCCTCCGGAGCAAACTTCTGATTGCACTTAGCCCAAGGAGACTTTCCATAGGTCCTGGCACCAGGATCCCAGCAGGGTCTTCCACCCCCTGGGGGAGAAGGGCTCTGAAGTTGTAATCTGATTTAAAACCTCCCAGCAGGGAACTCATTCCTCTCCCACCCAACTCATTGTCAGAGAAGTTTGGGATCTGACTCCTGAGGAAGAGTCAATTTCTCCTCTGAATTTGTTGGGATCATCTTTTAACCCTGGCATCGCAGCTTGCCTTTTTCGCCTCGATTAAGGAGCTATCTGCTATTGAAGGTACCGTCTCCAGGTAATACCTTGTAGACCATCATCACATCATCTCACATCATCCTCTTGGACAAAGTAAGTAGATTGAGCTTCTTAAGTCTGTAATTGTAGGACCTATTTTCCAGAGATTGAGTGAATTTGCTACTGACTTTAATGCTGTCAGGATTTACTCTCAGAGCCTCAGCCGGAGTAAGTTCTGTGCTCAGAGGTCAGAAGAAAATGTAGCTAAACCATTGCTGAGATTTTCTGATTCCAAATATCTCCTGCAAATCTCTAACTGTACACTTACTATTTTGCAATCTGCTTTAATTAAGGCTTAGCAATCAGAAGGAAAAAATCTTTGAAGTTTAACAATTCAATAGTGTGTGAAAATGTTAAATGCTAAGCCCTTTTGTATAAGCCTTATTCTGTTCGTTAACAAATTTTCAATATATGAAACAGCTTGTTCAAAGCAGATAAAGAAAAAAGGACTGGTGTGGATAATACCTTGTGGCTAGCATGCTTCTTAAATTCAGTTATTTACCAAATGTTATGCTGGTGACAGCAGAGTGCTTGGCAAAAGCCAGACAGTAAATCATATAAAATTATACTCCCATGCAACCTTAAATTTTGCATTTTAATTGTCTTTAAACAGATCCTGCCAGTGTTATAACTTAAAATACGCAATATAGTTCCAGATAACAGTAAAACAAACAGAGATCAGAAAAGAGCAATAAGAATTATGGTTGGATTTGTTTCATCCCAGGGCAGTGCATTTTACGCCTCTGAAGTAGTGACCGGGCAAAGTGGAGCCTCCCTGTACCTCCAGCTGGACAGGTCCCTAAGTACAGCTCCTATCTGGAGTGGCTTCTGGCAGGGAAGGACAGACAGGAGTCTATAGAATGGATATCTTCATGGCTGAAGAACTCAAATCAGTCTTACAGGCATCTGACAAATCGAACCAAAGATCTTAATATTTGAGAAGCCTGGGGCTGCTTTATTTCCCCAAGAGCTGGGCAGAGAGCTATAACAATAAAGTATACCTAAAGCATATGGAAGGAAGTACAATGCATTAACCGTGGGTTACATTTATAAGGGTATTTTTGGACTTAGGTTTTTTTTTCATGTTTGGGTCTTTTTGTTGCTAAGAAGGTACTTGTGCAATCCTGTCTATGTCCTCATGAAACACATGCTACCCAATCTAGTTTTCTAGAGCACCTGAGTACTCTCACAACCAACTGAACTTGATACATAGGAAAAAAAAAAAAGTGGTCAGAAACTTCAATACAAATGCTGTATTATGTATCCTAATAGCTTTACTGCTGGGAGACTGGTGTTTGGTTTTATTCTTCATAAAATTTGTATTGATAACTACTTAAGCTATGCTAATGACTCCCACATATGACTTTCCTAATAATCTACAACAAGGCATGCAATCTACTATTTGTGGTAGGACCCACCCATGAAATCAGGCAACTTTTTCCAGAATTTTTAAAGTAATACTGTTATAAATATTATGGTAAAGTATGCAATATAAATGCAATTGTACCGTAATACCCACACAGTATGTATTAATGCAACCATTAAACAGAATAGTACTGCCACAACATTAATACATTTTAGATTATAGTAGCAGAATTAATACACATTAGGTTACAACATTTTCTTACAGTAATTACTGGAATACTACATTATCCATAAGAAACTGCCACCTGCCTTCAAGAACCCAATTTATCTACCCTTTTAGAGCAGCAGGAGCACAGCTGGCCTCTCTGGAGACAGAGCTCCAGCTGAGGAGCAGCAATAGGCATTTCAAGAAGAGCAGAGGTTCATGGGCTACTGTTTTGGTGATACTGACTCTTGGGAGCTGTGCAGGTACCACTGACATGGGAAGCTCTTTGGGAAATGTTTGCTGCTGAAGCAGTCTCTCCTGGGAGCTGTGCATGCCTGGCACTTCTGTATTCTCTGACTTCTGTTCTCAGTCAAAAAAATCTGATGAAAATGCTACAGGACAGGACAGGAGGAGTCTTGCTTTGTGATGGTGAGAGGCAAAGGCATTTTCAGATTAATTTACCTGATTAATGTTGATCCTGATCAATGAAGATGATGAAAGGCCATAAACTCCTCCTGAGATACTCAGGGCTTTTCAGCTTACAGAAAAAGCATAAATATTCATTTCCCTAATAATGTAAAGGGAAAGTTTTCATTTGACCAGTTTTAAGGGCTGCCTAAGTCCTGGCCAGAAGCAATCCTCATTCCCTTAGAATTTCAGTTCTCAGGAAAAATGAAATGACAGCCTGATGGGTCTGATGAGTCAGCCCTTTTGGGACTGAACTGAGCATCTCCTGCCGCCAGATGAGGGTCTTTGTTTCTCACTGCATGAAATGGAGTCTCAATCCCACAGAGAGTACGTTCACAATGGAATGGGCCTGCTAATTAAATGGCTTTCTGATTACTCCAACTGAAAAAATAAAAACTGTTTTTCACAAAGCTAAAGGAAAAATACTCTTTTCAATACAAAACATTTTCTAGTTGCAGAAAGTGTGCAGAACATGAAGAGACACTGGGATGAGCCACATGAAAATTCTAGGAAGGTAAGAAATGTGTTACATGATCTGGAGAGCCAGGTTCTCCATTCCAGCATCTCACATTCCCATGTTTGACTCTAGGTATGTTTATGTCCTTCATTTTTAAGACATCCAAATCAGTAGCTCAGGACATTCTAGTGCCTGCAAAATCTTGCATGATATTAAAATGCTAGACATGTGCAAATACCACTAATTACTAATTGAAGTAATTTTTCATCTGGGTCTCTCAGAAAATCTTTCTACTTCCATTTTCTAGATGAGTACTTCTTAAATGGGCACTGCATTTCCAGAGCAGAAACGTGATGGGGCTGGGTCAGCTCAGGCATGGGCTGGGTTGTAGAGAAAGCTTTATGATGGAGGACAGAGGTTTGCTACATCCATGATTTACCCCTTGCACTGACATGTCCTTCTCCACTTCCAACAGTACTCTGAAACACATCTCATTCCTTCCTCCTCTGAAGAGGCAAGTGACAGAAGCAGCTGAGTTAAGGACAGGGATGAGCATGATATGGAGTTTGTTTGCCCTTTCCTTCTCTTCTCAGTGTTCCCTGCTAACTACTATGGAGTGTTCACTGTATCCCAGCCACATCCAAAGGCATGGAAACTACTGTGAGAAAGTGCAAGCAGGTGAACGTGAGGAAGTGACTGGAACGAAGGCAAAAGGCAAGTTGCAAAGGCAACTAAGTCCCTCTGGACTCAGGTGGCATCTCTCCACTCCATCCCTGCTCCATATCCTAATGTAAAACTGGTTCTCAAAGGAGAGAGGCAGAGATAGTACGACAAGAGAGAGAAAGACAAGGAAGTCAAGAGAGAAAGTCACGTAAAGCAACTACTAACAGTATCTGCTCCAAGAGAATTTTGTCCCTATAACTATCACTGGCAAGCCTGTAAAGCATAAGTAAGTCCCAGGATGCAAATTGTGTCCTTCACACCAAGGAACAACTCCCTGGCTGTTACTCAGTTGATAACAACACATCCCAATATGCAAGGAGAGTTGATATCCTCCAATAAAAGGTGAGCCTGAACTAGAGTAGCTCCCTTCCATGGTACAAGAACACTTAGGAAGGCACAGGACACTAAAAACTGTACAGGATGCTGAGCTGCTCCAGGCAGCCAATGGGGAAATCCCACATCTCTCATGCTGCAGAGCACTGCAAGGATGCCCATGTGGAGTGCCCCTGTACTGTACAAGTTTATGCTTGCCCTTGGGAGATGAGATGAAGCACACACCCATACCTATCTTAGGAAGCTCCAACTCACCCCTTGTTCTCCCCACTGCTTGAAGTGCTTATCTGAATCACAGAATCACAGAATATTCTGAGTTGGAACGGACCCTCAAGGATCATCGAAGTCCAACTCCTGGCCCTGCACAGGACAGCTTCAAAGATTATGCCATGTGCCTGAGAAAGTTATCCAAACACTTCTTGAACTCTGTTAGGCTTGGTGACCACTTCCCTGGGGAGCCTGTTCCAGTGCCCAACTACCGTTCTTCTAACATGAAATCTAAACCTCCCCTGAACAATTCTATGTCATCACCTTGGTTTCTATGACCACAACAGAGATCAGTGCCTGCCCCTCCTCTTCCCCTCAAGAGGGAGTTGTAACTGCAATGAAGCCTCCCCTCAATCTCCTCTTCTCCAGGCTGAGCAAGCCAAGTGACCACAGCTATTCTTCATACCACTTCACCTCAAGGCCCTTCATCGTCTTTGCTGCCCTCCTTTTGACACTCTCTAATAGCTTCATGTCTTTCTTATATTGCAGTGCCCAAAACTGCACACAATATTCAAGGTGAGGCTGCCCCAGTGCAGAGCAGAGGGGACAATCCCCTGCCTTGCCCAGCTGGCGATGCTGTGCCTGATGCTCCCAGGACTTGTTTGGCCCTCCTGGCTGCCAGGGCACTGCTGGCTCATATCCAACTTTCCATTGACCAGGACCCTCACATCCCTTTCTGCTGCACCTTTTCCATCATCTCATTCCCTAGTCTGTACATACACCCAGGGTTACCCCATCCCAGGTACAGAATCCGGGACTTTCACTTGATGAACTTTGTATGGTTGGTGATTGCTCAGTCCTCTGATTTGCTGAGGTCTCTCTGAAGGGCCTCTGTGCCTTTGAGGGAGTCAACAGCTCCTCCCAGCTTTCCATCATCTGCAATTTTGCTTAGTATCCCTTCCAGTCCTGTATCAAAGTCATTTATGAAGATGTTGAAGAGCACAGGGCCAAGAATGGAGCCTTGTAGAACGCCAGTAGTGAGAGGTCCCCAGTCTGATGTCACCCCATTCACTGTAACCCTTTGTGCCTGACCCATGAGCCAGCTGCTCACCCATCCCATGATGTGTTTATCCAGCCGTGTTGGACATTACGTCCAGAAGAATCCTGTGAGAGACAGTATAAAAAGCTGTACTGAAATCCAAAAAGATTGTGTCAACTCGCTTCCCTTGATCGGCTAGGTGGGTTACCTTGTCATAAAAGGAAATCAGATTTGACAGATTTGAAGATGGGAAGCTTCCAGGTGACCTACAGCCAGTCACATCCACAGCATACAAAGACCCCACTTCACCAGCTCCTTCTGAAGAGAGAAAAAAATCAGGGGAGAGAGAAGGTGGGCCCCTTTAACAGACAGATATAATTAACCATTCCAACAATTTATCAAGGCTTCTCAGGCATTTCCAACTATGGCAATTTTAAATCAAGGTTGGATGCTTTATTTCTGAAATAAATGCTCTTGTTCAAACAAGAATTATTTCAGGGAAGTTTGATAGTATATGTTGTAAGACGAGGTCAGACTAGATTATCACAGTATTCCCTTCTGGCATTATAATCTATGAATCTATAAAAGAGAAAGGATTTAATTGATGAAGTTTAGCCCCATTAGCCCCTCATTACCGGATGACATTGTCATCATTACTCTCTGACTCCAAATGACTATAGATCCAAATTCAACCTTTTCTCTCCCATTTTATATACATTTTATATCTATGATATACACACATGGTTTCAAGGGATTATAAAATCCACCCTTTACCCATCCCCTGCATTAAATACATGGAAAATATTAGAGATCTCAGAATTATCCTATCTGCAGGGCTCTGACACATTTCTTTTTCCTCAAAAGGAGGGTTTCTTTTTAAGTAGATTTCCAAAACAAATGAAAGGAAATTTGATTCAGACTGGACAAAGACATCCAGGAATTGCTGTAATCTGGAGGTCTGCAGCAAATGCCATGCCCAGGTAGATGATGTAAGTTACTTTTTTTTTAACTCAGTGATAACCTTAAACAGACATGCTTGTCTGGATATGGAGATGATTGTAACACTGCTACCAGGGAATAATGAATAATCATTGTTGAAGCCTAGTTTACATTCTTTACATTTCATTGTTGAAGTCTGGTTTGGGATATCATGTAAATTCTCATCAGCAATTTTCTTATATCCATTTTTAATCCCCTCTCCCCCTCCAAGTTTTCAAAAGAAACCAGGAATAATGGAAAGTCTTCAGACAGTCCATTAATTTTATACCCACTCGTATCAAGTAATTCCAATTAATTTCTCTGGCATTTACTTCACTTTTTAACTACTCTTCCTTTCCAAATTCCATCCTCAGATAAGAAACAGTACTTAAGAAACTGGACTGTAGTGGAGGAGATATTTCATCTGGCATCATTACAGGCAACAAAAGAAAACAATCTGTTGAGTTCAGTTCTGTTTGGATTGGCCTGTTGCTGAAAAACTACTGTAGTTCAAGGATATCTGAGACATGGAGTATTATAGATAAAGAAAATACAGATGAAATAATGACAGAAGTCAATGGCAAAGCTGTAATTTTATTTCACTCCAAGCACAGTCTCTCCCCCTCCCCTTCTCTTTATTTCATAGTGCTATTTTTATTTTTAGTAAATAAGAATTATTAAGAGTAAATGTGGAATATATGTATTTTTAAATGTTAAAACAAAGGTTTATGGGGACAGTTCCTTAAAGTACAGATGGAACTGTCGCCTGCCTTTGGAAACAGAGGCTGAACCTTTCTGATGCTCAACAGTGGTCAGCACTGAGTGCCTCATGCCCATGGCTGCCTGGGGGTTAATAAGCAAATAGGCAGCTCTACAACAGGATGCATCACCAAATGGAGGGCACACACCAAAAGCCTTGTCTTTATATTTCTCTTTTCCAAATTAGAAGTGTTTTTTCTCTCTTTCTCGAATGGGCAGCTGAAGAATGAATCTGTGCCCCATTTTCAACAGTTTGCTTCTCAGAAGAACAAAGTAAAGAAAGATATTTATAGCTCAAATCTAAAGTAAACCATACCTGAGAAGCCGGATTAGACAAAAAGTCCTTTTTTATCTGAGGTTTTTGCTACAGATTAGGGAGGATTAAGAAAGCATCCTGCTCTCACTGTCGTGTGAATGACTGCAGCAAAGTGGAAGTTTTAGCAGGCTCCCATTAACACGAAAGGCCAGCAATACTTAACGGTAAGCACAAAAGAAGTTTTTTACCAGTCTGTGTCACTTCCCAAGAGCTGACAACAGAGAGAGTTCAAAACAAGTAGTTTGGGTTAATAGTGTACTTGCATGTAAATACATAAAAGCTTCAGTGCCGTAAAGCTAATTTAAAAAAGGACATTTCTCTTTATAGTTCCCCTGAGTATAATAGAAGCTATGATATTCTTTCTAGCATAATGTACGTTTCATTAAAGAGCTGGAGCTATAATTGTCTACATCAGTACGTGGCGGCAGACTGGATAAATTGTCCACGTAAATTGCTTAATACGACTCTGAGCCCTGTTCCAGAGCACTGGTGGCTCCTACAACTGCATCACTGAGTCCTACCTGAGGTTATACCTCCACCTACATCTCCACAAGGCCTCAGGTGGACTGAGAACAACCCCTAACCCCTAAAACCAGCTGGTGCTGAACTCCACAAACACCACCACATTAAACATTTAAACTCATTCCTTATGTTCCACAATGGACATGACTACATGCCATTAATATTGCAGATTTATGTGACAATTATGTATATGAAGTGATATGCAGGCTATTATCATTCTTAATAAATCAATAAAGTCAACTGAAAAATTAAACGGGGCATGTGTGGAACATCTGACAGCAAATACATTTCAGTCTCTTAAGAGCTATCATTTCCATGCAATTTACTGCCTCACCTACAAGAGGGTTAAATCAGAAAAGTGAACAAAGCAAGAGAAGAGGTCTCAGAAAAGGAAGTACAGTCATTGAATTGCAATTTCTCAGTAAATCAGCATGGGAGGAGAGAATTTTTTGTCCTAATAGGGCTGTTACTTTTTTCGAAAGCCAGTTTTGTCTTTAACTTGAAGCTAACATTCATTAATGGCAATTTTAGGACTGTACTAAAATATAAAACATACTACAATTGTAGAGATGTAATTTCATTGGTTTACATTTTCTGTGCAGCATTCCTCATAAAATATGAATGCTTTTATCAACTTAGTAGGTAGGATGCAAAGAATCTCCTTTTAAAGCCAAAGAGAAGAGGGAAGTCTCAGAGAAATTGTGAAGACTCAGCACTCACACAACTGAGTTTTTTTTATCTTAACCACATTTTGACATTCTACAGGACATCTCTGCACGAAAGATCTAAGTTTGTCCATTTTTCGTGCTGCAGCAAAACCGAGAGTAGAATAATTTAGAATATATGGTCTCTGAAATCCTACACAAATGCAGCAATGAACGGTGGGCACTCATACCCAGTACTTACATAAACATATTTATAGGAATGTTACTTCAGATAAACACCTCTAGCAAATATGCAAAAGTTTGCTGTTGGTAGTTCACAGTGTTTTAGGCCAGAGAGCAGTAACAGAGTAGGCAGCATATGTACCACATTCTTATGTACCAGGATATTAAATGCTGCTCCGGGAGCACCTTTATGAGCCCCCGTATTCCCTGCCCTCTTTTGTGGAAGTTATCGCTGTATTAGATGTTGTTGAACATATTTGATATGAAAGCATTGTCTGTTTGCTACCAGTATCTAACGAGTATCTCCCCTAGAGTTGCCAGCAAGGTGCTGATTAATTAACTGAAGTAGTGAAGCTGAATTGTACAGCAGCTGTTTAGAGAATTGTCATTACCTCGGTCTCTTTCCCCATCTATTCATTCCCTTGTAGTGCTACTACAAAACTGTAAATTTGGGAAACTTTCTGTTGCTCCTACCTTCACTTGTCCACGCTCCATACCAAAGGAAAAGGCAGCTGGTCAAGGCCTATTTATAAAAAGAGAAGGGAAGCAAAAAAAGAAGGGAAAAGAAGAAGATAAACTTCCTGCAAGTCACAGCTCTGCTGTCACTTGTCAATAGCAGCTGACAATAGATGGTCCTCCAGGCAGAATGTCAAAACAGGAATCACATATATCCTCTGCTGATTGAGAAGTTCAGCACTCTGACAGCCCTTCCCTGGGACTGCTGCGCGTCCCAGGGAGGCAGCTCAGCTCTCTGGGCCAGCACTGGCACAGATAAGGGTGGCTAAGTAGCCACAGCCCACTCCCATGGCGTAATGGCACTTGGCAGAGGATCCCAACCTGTGGACCTCAGCTGCCCCGCCGAATAAAGATGATTATTCAGGAGAGTATAATCTGTATTAAGTGGCAGACGGAGGGGTGGGGGAAAGTGTTGATAGGACACACATTTCTTGTTGAAACACACAGGATAAGCTTTCTGCACTTGGAGTAGCTGCAGATTCCAAAGAAAGTGTGATGACCATTTTTTTCATTATAGCCTGAGAGAAATTAATGCAAGGCAAGGTTTGGCACACTCTCCTTGGGCTGATCACCTGATCACCTGAGTAAACTCAGCTTATTCCACTTGACATGCTCTGCCGTGACACGCTAGAGATCGAAACATTAACACCAGCTGCATCTCTAACTGCTACTCTCTGCAATTTAATTTAATATTATGCTTCTTTACATAGGCCTCGCTTTATTATGCTTGAGAATTATGAAGACTAGAAATTACACATGTGATTAAACACCATCTAATCACTCCGTGTACTAAATAAGCCAAACTGCATTGGAAAATAGATCAGGTACAATTTTGGTGTGAAACAAATGAATGCAGGAATGTACTGCATTGATATAGATGGAGCATCTGCCTCGTGATAAAATTAAGTCTTGTGACAGAAATAAATCACTGTAGGGGAGAATGCAAACCATTATCCAATAGGATTTTCTCTTTTCTTCTTATGTGACGGGAGTTATTGGATTCCCTGATGTTAGACAGCCAAGTGCATCCATGATATGATGATAAATCAGGAAGGCTACACAATTCGAAATTTAGCAGCTACTTATTTTTGAGATGTTAAGATAAAGGGAAGAAATACTTTGATTTCTGCAAGTAACTATTAAATTGGGAATCTCCTTTTCTGATAATCTGATACTCTGTTACTCTGTCATATCATCAAACAATGCCAGCAACCAGCAGTGGGTAGAATAGATTTTGGACTAAGATGAATACAGGAAGCACTTATCTTTCCTTTTTTTCTTTTCCAATATTCACAGTTTTATCTGAAGAACACGATTTAAAGGTTACTGTTGACATAAGAATGTACTGTTCTTATTACATATTCATTTTTGCATGAATATATACTTAAATGGAGGGGAGAAAACGGTTTTTGTTGCTACGTTCCACATTTGAATGAAAAAATCCATACTCTATGTTAAAAATACAGAATAAATAATGGAACTTCAGCATGTATAGTGGTTGATAAATGTGATTCACAAAACATACCTTCATGTTTTAATAGCTTTCCATTGTTAGAAGCATGCTATTAATTAGTGGAAAAATGGATTCATCTATCCAGGATGTACTTGTATTTCTTGCCTTTAACCCTTTTTTCACTGTCATGACTTTCGGCTATTACCTCAAAACATTAGCAAGTGCTGGAAGGGATGTGACTGAGGGAAAATGACTAAGAAGGATTTCTGTAGGTGCATTCTTAAGCAAGCCTGTGGGGAATGCCACTTAAAACAAGAATCACAATTACATAAACTATGAGTTTATTATTACAGTACAAACGAACAGATGAAGGTAAGGAGTGTAAGTATAGCACTGTAAAGCAAAGTCCCAATTCAGTTGCCTTTGGTGGAAATACAGCAATAACCTAAACCCGATGGTCTTGCAGGTAGGCAGTGATGTCACCTTTTGGGCACAGTGTCTGAGTGTGGCTGTCACTGAGCAGGCACTTTCTCCAAGCAGCCTCTCTGCAGCCTGACCTGAGACAGGCTGTGCTGGGAGGGAGGGAGGGTGGAGGGGAGAAAGCACTGCATGTTGATCACTTGTAATTATGGTAATCTCCATCAGAAGCTTTAACTGCTCTAAACTCTGGCTGTCTTCAGACAGACCTAGCTCCATGAGACAGCACCATAAAAGCCATTACAGAAATGCAAACTATTCCGGCTGGGTACCAACTTTAACGAGCCTGCAGTGCACAGACACAGGCACTTCATGCCAGGGAAGGAGGTGCTGTGACTCTACCGTGGCTGACAGGAGCAACACCATTGGCAGACCTCTTCCTGCCACAACACAGAGCAAGCTTGAAATCACAGGCTAGCGAGGGCGAAGCAAGGAAAAAACAAGATGTTTTTAATTAACTGTCCCACATTATTTGAGAAGCACCTTGCTGCACAGGTGAAAGCTACTTATTATTTGACATCCTTTGGCTGACAAGAACATGATAACTGGCAATTACTGATGTACCTCTGGACAGGGAAGGCATCAGAGCAGACAGTTAAGCATTCCCGCAACCCTCGATGTTAAGAAACCCCAATACACACCAATTTCTGCAAGAGACATGAAGGAGGGAGGGAAGACTGAAGATAAAAGCAAGCACACCAGCCATCTAAGGCATAGTCTGGGCAGGTGGAGGTTGCATCCCAGAAGAAAGTTTTTCCCAATTTTCCAGCACACAAGTAAATTCAGACTAAGGTAGAGAGCCCACTGGCTGTAAGGCTGCCCTGCATCCAACCTGACAGGAAATAAATCTGCTCTCTTGGTCAACAACCCCGTATAGTATGTAGTTCCAGACACACGCTGTAGGCAAAAGCAGGTTGTTTTTAGATCAAGTACCATAGCTAAAAGCCATGACTACTGTTTGGAAGAAGAAGTGGACTTTCTCCAGCCATGTCTGCAACCTTTTCTTTTACTTCTTCAGCAGTATTTTAGGAGGCAAGTTTGACAGATGTGTTCAGAAACAGCAAGTTTTAAGTGACTATAGCGCAATAGATTATCCTATTTGTATCACTACAACCTTCCAATAACCTCATAAGGTAACTTATTTTTAACCCTGAAATAGTGGCCTATCCCTAAAAGATAAGTCTCTTAGAGTTGCACCATCAAAGCCATCAAGAGTTTTAGACCTGATGGAACAAGAGCAATGCCTGACATAACTGTAATTACCTGTCTGAAACACATACAACTCCCAAAAATATTGTTTGTATTGTTGTAACTCAAATGTTGAAATCAAGCGCTCAAAAAGGCAGGGAACACAGAGCTTGAATAGATTCTTCAACCTTACTTTTGTCTCTGTGCTTATGCCATTCAATAATTTGTATTTCTTTAATTAAACTAATAAACACCATTAAGAAATCTCAACAGGAAATACCATAGGTTGACACAAGAACATTATTATAATGCAGTGTTTTGCACAGGAAGAAACCACAACAGTATACCAGAAAAACAGAGATTTTAAACTCATGCTTGCTTAAAATTATTCCATCTCATGGGGGTTTTTGTGTGTTTTGATTGTGGTTCTTCAGCTCTCTGCATTGACTACCCCTTGCAGTCACCTCCCATGGCTGCACTACCATGAGCCCTGGTGAGAGGCCCAGCCCAGCCAGCTGCAGGGAGATGGAGTCATGCTGCCATGAAGTCATGGACAGAGCCATTCTGCCTGGAGCCATGGACAGTCATGCTGCCCTGGAGCCATGGATGGAGCCATGCTGCCATGGAGCCATAAACAGAGTCATGCTGCCATGGAGTCATGGATGGAGTCATGCTGCCCTGGAGCCATGGATGGAGTCATGCTGCCCTGGAGCCATAAACAGAGTCATGCTGCCATGGAGCCATGGATGGAGCCATGCTGCCACGGAGCCATGGACAGTCATGCTGCCATGGAGCCATAAAGAGAGTCATGCTGCCATGGAGTCATGGATGGAGTCATGCTGCCATGGAGTCATGAATGGAGTCATGCTGCCCTGGAGCCATGGACAGTCATGCTGCCCTGGAGCCATGGACAGTCATGCTGCCATGGCATTCGGTCCCTGGGGTCCCCTCCCACTCTGCCTCCCCCTTACCATGTGCAAAGTCCCATGAATGCAAAGCCAGCTAACTTATAGTCACCTCAAAGCTTAGTCCCCTCTCAGAATGGGGGAGGTAGTGTCAACCACTGAAGTGTTTGGACTTCCAATGTCACTCTGAAACCTGGGCTAGCAGGATATTGTATTCACAGGCAGCCTACAAGCCCTACGCCACCAAAGTAACTCAATTCCAAGACCACTCTTATATCTACTGAATTTAGACTGCTAGCTCAGGAGCAGGGACGTGTTTTCTTGCAGATCCTTCATTTAGATAGCTTAGAGTAAGCTCAGCTGGAAGACTGGATGGTGAGATGGACCATGGTGGAAATTGGTGTGAGATAACCTTTTTTATCTACTATAATCAATATATCAATGGAAAAATCTGAAGAGCAAGAGGAGAGAAGATGAATACATGCATAGCAAATTGCACTTCAAATTATTTCCGCAGAAAGTTTAAGACTAAATTTGTTTTAACACCCATCTATAAAATCAGGGCATAAAGCAACCAGTATTTTATCACCAAGAGCATTCAAGTTTGGTTGCCCTTCAGAAATGAGGAAGATCAGACTATAATAGCTTTATATGTGAAAACAGTCTTTGATTGACAGGATCTAATCATTTGAAGGGCAGCAAACCCACATTAGGAGAGCAGAATTCTCTCTTCAAGTTCTGGCTTGTAACATCTATTAGCATCTTAACATTCGTCTGTATGAACGTATTATTATTCTGTTACTGTGGTAGAAAAATAGCAACCTTTCTTTACAATGATAAAAAATATGTGGGTACTTTTCCTGTAGTTTATATATCTTACACCATAGGTAATTTTTAAAGGGTTTTCTTTTTTAGGTCCACCATTCATCTTTTTATTCTGAGAAAAAGCTCGTTTGTTTAGCACAAGAAGACCTTCACATAACTTTCCGGTATCAATTATTACAGCAACTCCCGTGTGAAAGGTTTCCTGTAATGTGTCTTGTGCAGACAAATAAACACAGGGGGAAAAAAAGACAAAGTACACATAACCTTCTTGCTGTCTATCTTACAAAAATACCTACAAGCAAAGAGAATTAATAGAAAATTTGATTGCAGAAACAAAGCCCTGTGCTGGTAACTCAGCATTAACATTATAAAACTGCAAACCAAAAAAATCTGAAACAAAAACCATGATGAAGCATGTTTTTCAAAAAAGGATTTTGGGTAGGGCGTGGGGGTTTTCTACTAAATGTGTATAGAATAATAAGAGTTGAAGGAGCCTACACAGAGTCTTGTGTACGTGAAGAGGTACACAAGAGGCTGTTTCTTGTGTCGTGTGTTTCTATTGCTTGCTTTATCCTGGTGTCCCCTACACAGCATAACCAAGCACAAGTGCCTTATTCTGGGAGAACGAAGGATTTAGGTTGACTTCATGGGAATAAGACTCTATTTTAAATCCAGCGATTACCCCAGGATATGAGCCCTTCCAGACTGACACATCCTCCATGCATCAGGACTGATCAAGAAGAAACCAAAAAAGGTGAGGGCATCTGCCATAGCCTAAGTTGGAAGAAGCACAGAGACTTCTGCCACAGGACAATACAACAAGACCATACATACTGGTTTTGTGAATTAGTACTGGGACACCGCAGGTTTCAAGAAATGGCTTGAAATTCCAGTATTCCTGAGCACACAGGTTATCCAGGAACCCAGACCCTGAGTAACTGGGCTGGCTTTGTGGCATACATTTCATGAGAAACACTGCAAACTCTACCTTTTAGAACAATTATTGCCTTTTTAAGGACAATTATGTATTATGTACAATGTATAATTTATTCCGGAGGTTACTGGTTTATAAAAGAGTCGTGGGCAAACTGCCAAGTAATCATCTGAACTGTAGTTATGAGTAATAACAAGGGTTATAATTTACATTTGTACTCTGTTTTTAAGTTAATGAGCTATCCAGTATGAAACCCAGCACTTGGCTTTTTGTTTCTGTGCTTTGTTATATTCATGAATACAGCTTAGTTTTATAATTTGCCTCTTAGACTTGTGGCACCCTAAATATCTTTGACTAAACTGTCAGGGGAGTGACCATCTCCCCGAACAGGGATGCCACTGTGTGCTGACCCACAGCTCTTACACAAAGACCTTGACATTTGTATTTGCTCTGGTCAAAAACAAAATACTACCAGGACTACAGGAATATACCTTCTTCTTTAGAATAAAAAAAGTAAAAATCCTTCTCTGGGATATTTCCACTTCCACCAGCCACCAGGACAAGGTGCTTCAATGCAGCATTTCATCCACAGTGCCTCTCCTCAAGTAGCCTAGCACTCAGCTGCAGCATGGGGATGAGCCATGTCCTGGTACAGGACTAATGGAAGTACAACCTTCTGGCCTAGGGGAAAGAATGCCAGTGACAGAGCCACACTGCCACTGCACTCGATTTTCCCAGCTGTCCAGATAGCTCATTTATATTAAAAACTTGGAACACAGGTTTTCAACCTGCAGTGAGAGACTACAATAACACACCTGGTAAAAGCTGTCTTTTTCTTTCCGGCAATGGAGCAATAAAATAGAGTTGGACACCGAGGAGGATACTGAAATCAAGGAAGTAACGAACTCACTGCGATCAGCTGAGAAAGAGCTACCAAGATGTCCTGGCAAAACATTAAGAGGACAGAATTGACACGAAGGACAAGAACAGAAGGGCAGAAAATACATAAAGGCTTGTTGTTAACAGGGCCACTTATGTCTGTCACCAGAGAATAATATCTATAAATCCTGAGCCAGACTTTGTTGAATGTAAGCCTGGCAGGATCACCAAGCTTAATTTGCCCTTCATACTCATGGCACTGCTAACGGTAGCTCACTAGTAACTCTGCTTCCCGTAAGAAACTCATAATCACTTCCTGTTCCCCTTGAAGAAGAAACAAATTATTGTCTTTGGCACATACAAAAGAAGCAGTAATTAGATGATGCCAGGCTAGACTTTTCATCAGTGATCTTCCAGTCATGGTTCCAAAGTGCTACTGCAGAGCCAAATATTAATTATCTGAAAATTAGTGCTTGGTGATGGACCAAGTCTTTTCTCATCCTAACTCAGTACCACCAGCATACTGGCATGAAAGAAATGAGCCCAAACATTAGTCAAGAAAAGGAGAGTGGCAGTAAGCATGACAGAACTTTCAATGGAAAGTTGGTTCACTTGGCTGAGCTACCTGAGTCAGGATGAGGGCAGCTGGAGGGTCCCACTAAATTAAGGAGAGCCACCTGCACAGTGTGATTCTTTCCCACTGAAGACCTAAAGACAGCTCTGCAGGTACCACATTCTGTCCACTGACTACTCAGGGACTCAAAGACTGCTCCATGGTGAGATGGGCCCAGGTTTGTCACCCTCCCTTTCAAACCTGTTCAAGCCATCATCTCCAAGCTAGAACTAAAAACTGTGTCTCAGTCATTGCTCACACTAAAGCAAGAAAATAACTGTTTCAGTAACTACTCAGGGGAAGAGACAGATGAATGCTGGAAGTGGAATTCACCCCTCTACAAAACCAGGCCTTCTTCTCCAGCTTTCCCAGTGCTGCGGCAGCCCTGTGGACCCATGGCAAGCCTAAGAGTAATGCTTAGGCAGCAAGAATCCTGGGCTCAATCCTCCTTTTGTTTTACATTTTCACAACACAAGGTGAATGAAGGAAGCTGGATGCTTTCTTCTGCAATGTGTGTGTTCCAGAATAAATCTCTTTCACACAGTTACTGAATTACCCACTGTTCTTTTTGTCCTTTTGCTTTAAAAAACTCACTAGTCACTATTGCTGCATTTCCATGGGACAAAACCTCTTTCCATGCAGCCTTCTACAAGCAAAGCAGTTACTTTAGAGTCCTACAACCCAGGCACAAGAAAACAGGAAAAGAGGATTTTCATGAAGAAATGAAGGATCACAAGCCTTCCAGAAGATGAGGTCAAGGGCTTTAGGTTTAAAGAATTCATTTTAAAAGTGCCTAATTCAGAGTATTTTTTCTCTGTTTGCTAGGTTTTTGAATAGAGGCTCTAAGGATTTGGAGGTTTCTCCAGACTCTTACTACTACTGTTCTATACACAGACAAACATCATTAAATACTCACTAGAAACCTGGAAAACACTTCCAGACTGGAACCTCAACTCTTACACTATGCTTCAAAAACAGCGCAGTGATGAGAAAGATCTACCACAGAGCTGCCACATCCTCTGGCTTCATCACCTCCAGAGAAGATGCAGGACCTGCTCAGATGATGCTCCCTGAGGCTTCCAGCCTCCCAGCCCAGTCCCATTTGTTAGGACTCAGTGCTGCTCACTGTTGGTGCTGCTGTGGGTATCCTCAAGAGAGTCATTTACAAAAGGACACATTACACCTGGCAATAGGCATATGAAAGGTATAGTGGACACAGTTGGTATTAGACTAACATCTCTAGATGAACCCCAGCTGCTACAAAGGAAAGAAGGAAACTTTGACATGATGGAAGGATGAATGAAACCTGGGAGCAGCAAGAGCAGGAAATCATGGGGATGAGGGAGGAGAAGGGTGCCCCTGAATTCTGCAAACTGATAGTGTCCACTAGAAGTGCAGCTCCTTCATCAGAGAAACCCCGAAGCTACTACAATTTATTTGGTTTCCTGAGCAGTAATTGCTTGAGAAGCATGTTGTCATAAATAGCTCCCTGATGGTCCTCCCGCTCTGTGCTGGCAACTGCTGGGGCAGCAGAGAATTCTGCCCTGTACTTCTGATATTTACTTTTAAAAGATAAGAGCAACAGAAACACCCAAACCATTCGTGTTGGCAAAAAAAGGCTTACTAAATTGTTAACGTGTGCTTTTTAAACATAAACATAGATTTATAGATTAGAAAGATAAAAATACAAACAATCTATATTAAACTGAACTGCTTAGCTTTTGTTCCTCAGCACACGAAACCTGTATTCACACACATGTGGCAATATATGATACTGAAAATGAAATTAAAAATGTAAACTTAAGTTCCTCCCATGATAATTGCATAGTTGGAATGTATTAGAACTCATCCCCAGTCTGCTTACCTATAAAAGCAATGCAGTCCATTAGTCACTCTTCTATGTTACTGAAACTACAATGTGGGAATTTTTATGTTACTTTTATCACTCCTCTTTACATAGGTTTAGTAGGAGCCCACCTAAATATTAATGTCCTCCATTGATGCTCTTTATTACCCTAAACCAGCTTCAGTGCCTGACTGCAGCATCTAGCTGCCATCACCCCCAAAAGCAGGAGCAGCTGTAGAGTGATGCCACTCTCTCAGAAACTAATTTCAAACCACTACCGAACATTTTGCCACTTATCCAGCCTAGGCAACTACTTGGGATTTTGCCTTTCATTACACAGGATGTCTGGATCAAGCCCTTTGTTAAGGGCTTACATGACTTATTTAAGTCAGCTTGGAGATCAGAGAAAGAAAATACTTAGAGAACGGATGTCAAACCTCACAAGGAAGCAGATGGAATTTCTGTAACTAGAAGTATCCTGATACTGCAGGTCAGACTTTGCTGGAAGAAAGAAACACAGCTGAGGGGTAAATGCAGACTTTACATCCAGTCTGTTGGGACACTAGTAAACAGGGGTAGCTTTGGCAGCTTTATCAATCACACCATAGTACGCTATTTCAGGAGAAGTGTCCCGAGCCTCCTAGAGCAGAGAAAGACATTAGTAAAGAAAAACACAGGAAGGTGAATGCTTTCTAAGTGATGGTACAGGCACAGTGGTGCTCACTGAATGACCTTTGCTGATGCTGGTATTGCCCACCCATGCCAGCAAGTGTAGCTGCTCCTGAACTCGGCCCTTGCGTGAGCCTGGCTGCCTGATTGCATCTGGGACAAAGATAAAACATGCTGCCCTGGTCTTACAGAGTAGCAGCTTGTTCAGCAGTACTTGTAGACTACCCCAAATTTCCCTGATTTCGATAATTCTGTGCAATTGTGTTTGAACTGCTGGGAAAAATACCTGAAATGAAACCATTTTCAAGTTCTCTTCCTCCCCATGGCAGTGCAGCTCCGTATCCATACCTCTATGGATGTAGAACAAAACAAGTTCAGCAAAGTGTTTAAAATGTCACAGGTTACTTTTTTCATATTTCTACACAGATGTGAATGCTTTGCAAGATATAACCAGGCTTCTCCTTCACCCCAATTTATGAAAACTTCAATTTAAAAAGAGGGGAAGGAAATCATGCCTTACGCTGCCCCTAAATGTCATTCAACCTTAAGACTAGGGAACCGGTCCCTGCTTTTCAAATGTCAGTAAGACTTCTCATAAAAAAAACATGGCTGAGATGTCTGTATAGTTCACATGCTATATGATCTCATTTTCAAATATTTCTGATCTTTCCTTTCTTTCACGGTTTGGCTGTCAGAGTAAACCAATTCACAGTTCCCTCCCATCTGTAGTTCCATCATAAAAACAGTCATGTGCCCCCTGATAGCTCCGTCTTTTAACATTGCCTTTTTTTCTCTCCCCTTTTCTCCCCATTTTAAACAATACCCTCAAGTTAGCTTTTACACCTCAAAAAGAATGCTATAAAAATAAACAAAAGACCTAGGACAAAAATTGAACATAAAAGTTGTTGAAGGTATTGTTTCTTGACAAATAGTCTCTCCAAACATCATAAATTGTCCAAAACATCTTAAACCTTTGCTCTACATCATCCACATAGGACTGCAAAGGGAATACAGCCAAGGATCTGCAGGCTAATTGAAAAATCATTCACTTGAGATACGGTAAGTATCACGCTCCAGTTCTATGAAAGTATACAGAAACTTGACACAAGTGGCATCCTCCATGAACTAAGCAATTGACTAATCAGCAAACTCAAAAGGAAAATAATCTGTTTTTCCTCCTTTGCATTGCTGAATTTGCATTTAATAATTCATACGAGATTAAAAAACAAAAAAACAAAAAAAAGTTCAAGATACACAGTATGGCACTGATTCCTTTCCTGCCTCCAAGACTGTTGCCTCTCAAAAAGAAAACTACAGTATTGACTGGTAAAGCTGGTATAAGGACCCAGGAGCTGCTATTTCTAAACCCCTATTATTCAAAGATCGTTATCACAGTTTTCCATTAGCAGAAGTAAGTAAAAGCTTTGCTGTATAACTGACAATGTTATTTTGGGGGAAGGGGAAAGAAGGTTCAATATTGTACTGCAAGAGGTATCCTATCGATCCTGACTTTTTATAAGATTTTTCTGCCTTTTTTCTTAAGGCCATTTAGCATTGACTTTGCCTATTATTAATTTTACAGTCAGTAGGAGCTTCTGGATTTTACAGGTTCAGTACAAACAGAAACACCTGTAGAAGCTGTTATTTACATGATATTGTTAATATTATGCACTGTCCCCCCAGATCCCATTTAGTAGATTTAGCATATCCCTCTATACTACAGAAACATCAGGCACTCACATTTCAAGCTCTGTCCTTCCACTGGGTCCATGATGCAGTGAAAACAGGCCACTATGCTGTGATTCCCAAAAGTCTGTTCTATTCTCTAACAGCATTTACTTTCAGACTCTCCTTTTATGCCTCAGTAATGGAATTTTTCACTGTCACTAGTTGCACCCCATCTTTCTACTCCCTTTGAAGCAGTAGGTGAATACACATATGCTTGGGCATGTACTTCTCTGCCTTGTATTGAGGTAGTATAAATGTAGTCATACAGAGAAGCACATCACCCTGTCCATTTTGAAATCCCTAGGAAAATAACATCAGGAATACTGACATCATCTTCCGAAGATCCCTCCATTATCTCTTGTCGATGAACACAGTGTGGGTCATCCTCCCAGCACAGCAACAAGCTGCTAACATGACAAGACAAAATATCCCATTTTTGAAGGTTTAGAATCAACTACTGATGACGTAATTCCAGTTAAAGCTCAGTATATTTTGTGTCTTATACTTTAAAATACATATAAAAATGTACAGCAAAACCCTACTAAGTAGCCAGTAAAAAAATCTACTTGGACAACCTCCAGAAAAAGAATACTCAATTCAGACATAGCTCAAGCAAACAAACAAAAGAAACCTGAACAGAAAAATTCTATTAAAAGTACCAGTTTACATCATGGAACACATATCACTTTTTAGGTATAGCGTGAATCAGGAAAGAAGACAGATAAAAAAGGAAGCAGAGGGAAGAACTGGATGAATGACGGATATGTAACACATGGTCCAGCAGGGGAGATGCCAGATGATGGCCACAACCAGACTGCAGGAACCTGGGAAGAGGACTGACTCCAGCTTGAAATCAACTCTTTCCAGGTACATGAAAAAAGTCCCTGAACTTTCTGTAGTATAAAGCAACAAGGACAGTCCCACAGCTCCTATAAAGAAAATCCTAATGTAGCTCAGATGTATTTACTATTTACTTAGGCAATCTGAAGTTTCCTCCTTAGAAACATTTCTAGAGATTTGGCAGTTGCTAGCTCTGTAATCAGGAAGGGCCCTTGAAACAGTGCTTTCCAAGCCATGGTCCACAGATTCTTCAGCATCTCCATTTCTAAGGACTTTAGGAATGATTACTACTAAAGCTGAGACCTCTGGTTGTGTTCTTAATGTTCCTATGCAAAGGTTAATATGTCCAATGGAAGTATTTCAGAGGTCTTCACATCAAGCATGATAGAAGACTATCGAAGTCTAGAATTCAAAAATTTGTTTACTCATTCATTTTGACTGGCAAAAATCTGTCCAAATGCAGCATCTGAAATTATATTCTCACTTCACTGGAGTATCATTTGCTCAATACTTTCTTGCTTTTCTTTCTTCATGAGGTATATTTCCTCCGCTTTTCCAAGCCATGACCCTTCAACTGTGCCTGTGAAGTTGGTGCTCTTGGACTCCAAAGAATTTCCCACATATCACAAAGGTTTCACAGCACTGGCTCTGACATCCTGGGATTTGTTTGCTGTGCCAGGCACCAGATGAAGTGTTGGGTTAATAAAATAGTTATTTATGATTGTATGTGTTGAATGTTGAAACAATAGCAGCTGGGGTACATTTAGGCTTCTGGAAAACCTTCAACAGATGTCTAAAACTGCATCTCCAAAAATACAGGCCATTTTTAAAATAATGAAGTCTTGCTTTCTGTGCACTGCTTTGCATGAGCTATAATATATCAGCTTCTGTAACCCATTTTGAGATTTATGGATGGAAAAAGAGACAAAGTCCAAATTTTTAACTGTATATTTAATGATGAGCAATCATCATCATCTTACACAGGAGCAACCTTGAGAAACAAAACAAAGGGAAAAGACACCCCGGCCTCCAAGCCCTGTTCTAGCTTACCCGTGTCTCACTGCACCAACACCCTCAGGACACACTTTCCCAGCAGGAGACACCCAGCTCCCAGGGAGCAACAGAAGAATCCATCCCTGCTGTCTCCAGGCTGACCAGTTTTCATACTCAGCCGCTGAGACAAACAGACTCTGTATTTGTCCTTTTTTTTCTTCTGGTGTCATTAAAAATGAAGAAAAATCAATACAATTAAATACAAAAATACAGAGAAGGAAATTACAAAATATAATGCTAAATATTTAAATAGACAGAGTTAACCACTAAGATCTTGAAGGTTTTATTACTCCCAGCTGAGAGTGTAAATGGATCAGTTACTTGCACAAGGCAAGTAACAAAATTGTCTTAACTTAGCAATGTAAACTGATAACTACAAATAAAACAACAGCAAAAACTGAATCATATCCTAATTCATCCTGATGCTTCCTTCTGATTCACAGTTTTTAAGATGCAGTGGTTTCCAACCTGAATATTCAAATGGAAATAATACACCAAAAATTGTGGCTTATTAAGAAACCATTTTGCTTGTGCAATCTCTTACCCCAGGTGACCTAAAGGAGTTAAACACGTGTGTCCCCAGCCTTCCCAGGCATGTACTGTAATAGGCTACATGGAGCATAACACAAGGACACAGAAACACTGCCAAATATTTGTTATGTCTAATATTTATGTACATTTATCTCATCTCCTATATAATACAGGCTGACAGTATAAACAGGCCATTTGAAGCTAATCTGTGCATGTTCTTAGTGTATGTAAATAGTCTTCTTCTCAGTTTGTTTCCTTAAATATGGAGCCTGCAATTATCTTGCACAGTGACAAAGGCACGACATGTTACTTAGTACTTTTAATAATGATAAATTCAGTCCTGGTGACAAGGCAGTTTAAACCAGGCTATAAGCTGTAGGATAAGATTTTCCAACAGACCCCAATAGAAATCTTTTGTCCTACAGGCTCACTTATTTTAAACCTCTCTACTTGTTCTGTCCTGGCCCCCTTCAAAACCAGAATTCCTTCTGCAGTAATTCATTAAATCACTTTCTGAAGACTGTTCTTCAGGTACTAAATCAGATAAATTAATTCCACTAGTAGAAACACTAAATGTGAAAACTAGGACTTGAGGAGAGAAAAAACAGACCAAAATAAAAACCCAAAAACTAAACCAAGAACCTACAAGGCACATCTCTGCATTTCATTAACATTAAACTTCAAATAAACATCTGTGAAACTGTTGATACAGTTGAATGCACATCATCATCTTCACGTCATGGTTAAATCATTGTATTTTGAGAGTACAACAGCTATCTAACTAGAATGGGAGATTCTCAGATTAAACAGCCTTTTTCTTCCACTCCTCTTATAATTTTTCCTGTTTTGACAAGAATAAAATGTCATCCAGATTTTCCTGGGACTCTTTTTGTCTAATCTTCTCTGTTTAACTTAATTTGATGTGCCTGTAATACCTATTTAAAACTGTCTCTCTCTCTGTCTAATACCTCAGCCTTTAACAGATGGATATTTTCTCCTGCACACAGTTACAGGCAGAGCAGCTAAGAAAAATACAGTGCATATGGTACAGGGTGAAGTAGTGGTTGAAGCAGTAATTCAGCAAAATCAGAGACCAAAACTAACTAGTCACAAAAAATGCTTTAAAAATAAAAAATGGAAAAGCAAGGAAAACCTGGGATTAGGATGCTTCAGATGGCACAGAGAGCTTATTGGATTTATTAGCTCTGTGGGCTATGTCTGTATGCTGAAGGTCAGACTGGGTGGTTGACAATCACATCTGAGCTTCATAGCACACCTCTAGCATGACCTCTTCAGCTGCAAGCTATTTTGATGGACCTTGATGCTCCCAACTTCTGTTCATGGCTATATGGAAACACACCTCATTGATTTTTGTGCCAAGACACAGCAAGAGTCCTTCTCCAGATGACTGTGTCCACCATGAAACAACTTGCATGTCCCCCAGAAAAACGGTGGGAGTAGATCTGGGGGATTGTTGGTCCTTAAGGGATGTGGTTGGCCCCCACATGGCAAAGCAGGCAGCTTCTGCTCAGAACCCAACTCTCAGCTGGACATTTATCCCATGTTTGCACCTGGGCAGACCTTTTCCTGTGAGGGTGGTAAGACAGTTTAAAGCGGAATAGGAGTGAGGATTAACAAAGCAGGGTATTAATAAACCAGAGTGAAGAACCAAGGGCTGTGAAATATTTGTAAATAACTAAGCTAGCACAACTAATTTGGTTTATAAGGGTAAGCCATCACTAGTTCAGTTGCCATACTGTGGAAATGCTGTGGTATGAGCAATACCTGTTAGAGTGTCAGCCTCTGATGGTTTCTCATCTGTGGTCTGTCCTTTTAAATATTCATGGCCTGCTTGCTCCAAACACACATGCTAGTCCAAATAACATTCATGTGATTGATGTAATCTCCAAAATTAAAAGGCATCCATTCACCGTGGCAAGTGCTACATCTAACTTTTACCCACGCTGTGTCTATCTGCTCTCACATGAATTTCAGCAGGAGATAAAACTGAAAGCAATAAATAGCTAGAGATGGAAACCTGAAGAGCCCAGGACTGGCAATGCAGTGTCCTGCCAGGATATTGACCTTTTCTTTTTTGTAATGAAAATACAATAAAATAGCACTAAAAAATGTGAAATGGTCATTTTAAAAGCATTTAATATCTCCAGTCTCAATCACTAGCTGTACCACCCAGTGTTTTGAAAATTCTTTGGTAATCATCCCCAGTGCCATTTCAACCCTTCCCACGTGGTCTCACAGTTTTCTGCCTTCCTGTGGGAATGGCAATCCTAAGTCTCACAACCAAATGTACCCAGGGAACCTATGCAGCACTGATCAGATTGTCTCTCTCTGTGCCTGTGAACAGTGTCCCTGCTGCAAGGGGGGAAGTTCAGTCACATCCCTGGTTCATGCTGAACACTCCTTCAGAGGCTTGTGCTGAAGGCTGCTTTGTTGGTGCTATGGGTACAGGAGGAAATGGACTTAGGACCATAACTTCATTTTATCCAAAACATCCTAAAGACATCAGATCATGGTAACTGATTCAGCTTAAATTCAGTCAAGGAACCTCAGGTTGAAAGTTTGTACAGCCCATTGCTGCTCCCTGTACCAACCCCAGCTCTGGCTTTTGAGACCTGTATTTCTTGCACAGCGTTATTTGAATTTATTTCTTTGTAAATCATCTGCTTTATGCTTACATAATCACAATAGCAGCACTATCATTATCAGGCTGAATTTCATGTGGTACACAGTGAATTTTATGGCTGTTTTAATAAACATTATGCTGGTTGGAAATTCTGTAAAGTAAACCATTTTTCAAGTTAAATACCCCTTTCTTAAGTGCCAGGCTGCTAAGAGGGGCAAGCACACAGAAGCCTCACTACAGAGCTGATTGCCATGAAGGGTGCCTCACCACCCACTGGAAAGGCAGGTAAGAATTAATTCAAGCTGCAGAGGGAACACGAACATCCAGAGCCATGCTACAGAGGAGCTCTGGGTCACTCTTTGTCCCTCCCAGGACCAGTACCTTTCCATGTGGCGTCCTTCTCTACCTCTGTCCCTGGCCAGTTTCCAGCATGGAGCAAGTGGTTCATCACCTCAGTAACAATTCCAGCAACAAAGCCAACTGGAAAGGGTCAATCCTGAGGGAAATGCTGAAGCCATACTGCCTTCAAATCACACCAGCTAAATGTAGTTTGAATATTTATTCTAATACAAAGATGAAGCAGCAAAGAATGTGATACCTTTCTGTTGTGAAGTTTCCAGGCATCCTTCATCATTAATTTCTGACAGCATTTAAATGTCCTTTCTTCTCCTGCTAAGTAATATTATATATAAAGCTCATTTGATACTTAGAGATTTATAGGTTCATGCATAATGACATTTTTCCCAAAGTTTTACAAAGCCCTTAATTCTCTCTAGTCTTAACCAGGCCCTTCCCAATACAGCAAATTCAACCTGAGTGCCTAACCCATTCTTCATGTTCTAGTCCAAAACTGACAAGACAAATGGAAAATAGAAGAAAGGACAGTGAAAAAGAGCCCTTCTGGATATCACTGGGAGCACTCCCTCCTGTAGTGAGGTAGAAGAAAGGAAGACAAGGCAAGCAGCTTTTATTCACTCTTGCAGAAAAATCTTGGCCCACAAGCAGACTGCAATTTAGCACTGGAAGCATTGTCTTCTGCTGAGCAATTATTGGAGACAGAGTCGCCATGTATGGTATTTCCCAAAAGAGACATTTACCTGTAAAACACAATTGGAACCAAAAAATCCCAATAATCCAGGTTCCATTTCTCCTCCTGAGATACTAATAGTTCATATTTACTTTAAGAGAAAGTGAGATTAAAAATAAAAAAATCACATCAAGCAGGAAGTGAAATCAGACCCTCAGATTATCCCATTAAACACAAAAACCCAGGAAAATGCTGTAAAGAAACAGTGTAATAGAGGAGGTAAATATAGCATGTTGGGCTTGCATTGAAAGGGAGGCTTGTAAAATAAAACCAGCATTGCACAAAGATCTGATTAGCTCCCCAGCTTCTATTCTTAGACAATCAAGGCACAGATATGACCAAGGCAATGTGCTTCCACCTTGTCCAGTCTGAAGACACTGTCTTTCAAATATTGAACTTTACTATCACCATTCACTAAGATGACTTTTTATGAATGACTAAAAAAAGCAGGTCGTACACAAGAGGATAATTGGCATATGCTAATGTACTGACTTTAGAGATACTGCAGAAAATTTCAAAGGGTCTATGCACTGGTCAGAGTAAACACCTGAGCTACAGCTGCAGGTTTTGCATCACTATTAAGAGTCACAATATTTCTCCTTGTCAGGGAGTTAATGTATTTTACGTGCACTAACTGCTTCATGCTGCATGATGCCTCAGCCCACCAGGAGAGCCGATGCCATGGGCTCACCATAGCACACCAGTGCAAGCACCAGGCCCACTGCTACCAACAGAGGGAGGGGATACAGCCCCCACAGGCTCCCTGCTAAATCCCTCCTTTAGCCTTTCAGTGGATAGCACACAGAGAGCAGAATTCTACTTTTTTTTAACATAAGGGGTTTAAACTAGGTCGAGCTGGTTCCTGTGGGTTCTGGCATGTGGCACTCCAGGCTGCAAAGCCTCCACCACCAAGACTCACCAGCAGCCACCACTGAGACCACCCACCTCTGCTGTCGGGCCTCCATTGCAGCCCAGGGAGAACTGGGTTTAATGGAGATTAACCTTCCCACTGCTGCCAGTGAGGAGTTTGCCCACCTCTTACACACAGCAAGTCAAACAGGTGTCTGGTCACTTTTTTTTAACTCTCCCAGTATTCTACCTCCTTCCCAAAAAGCTGGTGCAGGATACAGGGTCATATCTGGATATACTGACCAGACATTTTGCTGCTGTTGCATATGAGCAGCTCAGCAGAAAACCACAGTCTTTCTCTGATATCAAATCCTGTTATTACTGATGGAAAGTTCCCTGTGAATATTGTTGAAAGTAGGGTCTTGTTTTAACAAAAGAGCAAATAATTCCCAGACATGTAGAATTATTCCATATTTTCAACAAGAAATGAGCAGTTAATTGCCAATTTTCCTGCTCTGTTTCCTACTTTACAATTTTCTTTACTATTTTTTTTTTTTGTTATGAGAGGGGAAGCGAAGGCAAATCCCAAAGAACACAAGCTGAAATACTTTATCTGGGGTTGACAATTCAAGGGATTTAACCTTTTAACAGTTTCATGAAGTAGAAATTTTTTTGTTATGAGGTATTAAAAATATATTTATCAGAACTATCAATTTTCAGGCAGCTGTAGACTCAGAATATGACCTATGGTTTTCAACTTATGTAGTCATGACGCAGGGATTATCAATGGAAAAGGTTGTTAAACCACTGAGTTTTAAGTACAATTAACAACAAATGACCAAAATCTAACTGAAAAAAAAACCCTCTATATTCTCTTTGTACAAGTATTACAACTTCAGTTCAGCATAGACAAGGTTTCTGGTGGGTTCTTTTATTCCATGGTCCCTCAGTAAAATTCAATCCTCACTTTACTGCATACCAGGCAAAATCTGTTTGCTGATCTTCAGGGTATTATGCAAAGCATTTCGAGAGAATGACAGGAGACAGAGACTGAATTTTGAGGCATTTGTTTGATCTATTGCTTTGATGATTTAGGCTGATTTGTATGATGGGTTTGGGTTGTGTGCTATGGTTTGCATTTTACGCAGTACTTTTCTACGGCTGGATTCTCAGTGATGTTCAGTGTCCTGCATCTCTTAGTATGACACCCAGATTTCAAATAAATGAAAAATTCCAACATTTAGCACCTGCTCTCCGGCAACTCGTACCAGAATTGAAATAAGAACTGCACTGGCTGCATTTGAGGGCACTGACCACTTCAAAATCTGGTCTTAAACTTGGGTTTATATGAATTTAAGCATCAAACCAACATTCTGAATCCCATCTGGGGAATCCAAAAGAAGACAGAGTAGTTTTCCATATGTGCCTGCTATGTGGTCTCTGGAATCGTTCTCCTATGAATAGAGAACGAAAAGTCTTGGCCTATCTATTTTAAACAGCTGATAAATAAAGAAGGGGCATTAAAAAAATAGAAATGCTTTCAAGATTGATTCTCTGAGTCTTGCAAAAAACTCTTGCTTCTTATTTTTCACATTTATTTTTATAGCTTTTTCTTCTTTTCTTCTTTGCCTTCTGTTCCTTAGTATTAAGTCGGAAGCAAAATGTTCTTTTGGTCAAAAGCTATTGTTAGCATGAATTTTACAAATCTAAACAGATGGGATGGAGGAGTCTCCTTTTTGGAGAATTGATTTAGTGCTGGATCACTGAGAAGGAACATCTCTATTCAAAGAGTTGCACTTCTAAGTCAATGCCAGGCTTCATTACTAAATTCCATGTTTAGCTTAAGAGGTTTCCACACAGTCATATCCCAGCAGAAGCACATCTCTCATGCTGCTAAAAGCAGCAAAATAAGAGAAAAATCTGCTAATCACCTGAAAATGAGAGGCATCAATCTATGCAACTTAGTTTACAAGGCTTTTGCAAAAGAAAGCAGTCACCAGAGTAAACATCTGTGATCAAACACTAATTTAGCACCAACAGAAAATTGACTTCAAATCATCTCTTTGTCACTGTAATTGATTAAAAGTCAAATGAAAATTGATAACATGATTTTCTATTTGTGAATGTGTATGTGGCACAAACTCTCAAGAGTTCTATTGGCTTCATGTATTGACTTTTTTCCAAATAAAGCCTCTTAAGAGTACATTAGTCAGGCCACTAATAAACTTAAAATGCAGACTAATTACAACAACACAAGGCATTAAAATGCTCTTGAGACTGTTGAACTTTGGTGCGAAAACTAAATTCTGAAGAGAACTTTGAACTCAAGTATAGCAACAAAATGCATGAATATTCCATTATTGCTGAGGTGTTTGATGATGAAGGAAGCTGAGTGCTTCTCTCTTTTTTTACTTTTCATGTAAAATTTTCTCAACATTTTATTAATTTTTCTCCAGTCTGAGTGCCACATACTACTGTTCTTTGCTGTCTAAAGGCTTTTTTTTTGCAGGTTACAGATGTATGTATCTTTTTTTCTTTAACAGATTATTTTCTGCATCACAGAGCAAATGCCACTTTGTATCGACCCTTGAAGAGAATGTAGCCAACAGAGTACTAAAATGTTATTTCATCTACTCTATGGACAGTGATTTTTTTAATATCACATGTAAATCCAACAAAAAAAAAATTCTGCCCCAGAAATGTGTTTGCTTTATTACTGCATATTCCAAACTGGACTGAAACTAGGAGTAGAAATGTCTTGCAAAGAGCATCAATTACACTAATTCAAATTTGCAACTTCTCTATTGATGGGAATATGAATAGGTTTGAGAAATGGAGACAGAAGCATATCAGGGATGTTGCATTTATGAAGAAAGCAAATTTCATCCCTAACTAAACCACAATGCAAGAAAAACAAACAAAAAATTAGCAAATAAGCTCTTTAAAAGAAAAATTTTCAAGGCTTTCCAAATGCCTTCATTTTACAGTCAAGATCTGTTTCACCACTACAGTCATGCCACTGGCCAAGGATATACGTGTAGGATAAACATGTAGGATGAACATGTAGGTCTGAGGCTCTGCCATTGCCTCAGAAGAGGGGGGATGACAAAAGGAGGACTAAAATCTCCAACTGCAGATTTGAATTTTGGCTGCTAGCACTGATCAGAAGAGAAATGGGGAATCCACAGATGAAAGGGATCCCATACCAGATGGCAGCAGTAAAGCAGTAAATAGCTCAGAAAGAGCTGAAACAGGAGAAGGAGGTTTTCACAGCTTTTGAGGTGGACTGGCCAAACTTAAAAGAAATCGAGGTTTGAAGAGAGAGTTAATGTGATGCTGCTGAGTGCAATGGTCAGCTACAGTCTGTGAATGATGCTGTCATTGCAGCAAGACCTATTTTTACTTTAATCCTAAAAAGATGGAAAGAAATATGACCATTTGATATCAGCAAAAACAAACAAGCCACCAAAAACACACAAAAAAACCCCTCAAAAAACAAAAAAGAAACAAAAAACCCCAAACCAGAAAACAAAACAAAAGAACCCAAACCAGAACCAAAACAAACCACCAAAAAAACCCAAAAACAAAAAACCCCACAGCTCATCACTGATGTCCTGGGGTTTTGCACAGTTAACGTTCCAACAAAAGAATAAACGGAGATTCAGTCGGAGATGAGTTCCAGCACAACACTATCACTTAAAATTCTCCTTTACTATGATGCCTACAAAAAACTGGCAAGAGCTAAGCTGCTGGTGAACTGGTACTGACATCCATCATGCCTCCCAACATGCTCATTGCTTCCCCATGTCTACGGCTTCCTCGTACTTCTGCCCTAACCTTCCCTCTGCTTCTTGTTTCCTCTGCTACCAGGGCAAAGGCTGCCCTCAGGGGCTCTGGGCATGCAAAAAGGACCATGGAGGCATTCAGTCCCTGAGGAGCCTTGGCAGCCCAACTCTCCAACATGAGCTCAGAGAGAATCTCGAAGTGACTGAACAGGCGGGCAGATCTCCCCCAAGCCCTCTGTCCAGCACTGAACCCCACGAAGACCCTGGCTGCTGCAGCAAGGCTCTTTGACCACTACCCCACAGCACTTGCAAAATTTGCAGAATTCCACATTTCAGGAGTGGCTCTATGAGAAATCAGATGTAGGTTTTTCTGAAGTATCCACATATATTTATAAAGCACAAGCTGGGCTGGCTGGACAGCTGAATTCAACACTGATTTGGGCTGTGTGGTTATTTTCCCCAAAGACATGCTGTCCCTAAACTGCAATGTGCCACCAGAACCTGCAGAAGGTTTTGAAGGCTGAACAAGCTGTTGTGAGTAGGATAGAGGTTTTGCATTCCATACAGGTAGGGCTTAAGGCAACCAAAATGTAATTAAGTGTATTAAAGGTTGGAACATCCACACCTGCAAGGCATATTCCCTTACTCCCAAGCAGGGCCAGCAGGAATTTGAGTTTGTAATATGTCCTGGACCCTTCATTCCTCACCTCTGCAATCAGCTGTCCCACCTTCTGCTCCCAATACCTGCACAGGCAAGTAAGCACATTAGCTGATCATTTCAGAGGTAAAACCGAGTTTGCACATGCAAATGTTATCACCTGTCTATTCAAGTAGTGCAACCCACACGGACTTTAATGCCTGTGTCCGCTTTCACATTTGCACCATCGTTTACCTTGGCTCTCAACAATTATTATTCAGCATTTCAAGTGCCATCTGTGCTGCTGGATAAGTAAATGCCTTCAAGTATATTGAAAACAGATTTTCTGAAGTTTTACCTTGTACCGGGCACAGTCATAATCAGAAAGATGCTCTCTACGGATGCTGACATGTATTTAGCTGTTTTTCCATAGGGATTGGTGTATTTAAATTTGAAATATGTATATCCAAGTTACCAAACAGAAAACAGGCACAGATAATGAAGGAAAATCACTGCATCACAAAAAGAACTTGCTCTCTGTGGATCAAATTCAAATCCACACACAAGGGAAACATTCACTTGCTCAAGGAGTAATTTAGTCTTACAATAGTTAACTGTATCTTGAGACAAAACCCTATTAAATAAGAGAAAATATCCGTAAGTTTAATGCGTAAATGCCTCAACACTTCTTGACATCTACATCAGTTGTCATTAAAATGAAAATGTGAACTATAATGACTGATATCCGCAAGACACGTGAAGCTGACTATTCTAAGATGCTTGGTGACAGTTTAAACTAGTCAAAGTGACACATGGGAACAGATTCAGACTAACAAGCCTCTGCCCAACGTCTTAGTGTAAATGTCAGCATGGAAGTAGAGTCTGTGAAAAAATATTTTAAACAGACTTTTTCCCCCTTTAAAAATCAATCATTAACCAGTGTTTGCTAATAAGTCATGTTTTCTTTTCAAGTAAAATCATAGCTGGTTGTAGCCAGCTCTTCACTCAGAGGCATAAAGCCATACAAGCATATAAAAGAACCCCAAACCTAAGTTGCAAACATAGGTAAATACTATACAGTGAGTTTTCTAAATCAAAAAATAGACTGTAGAGAAACCACAACCACATGGACAGCTCTGAATTATTTCAAGTCACTGAACAGACAGACCATGATAAAGCAACAAAGTGGGAATCTCCTTCAGTTTCCTCTCCTGATGCTGAACAGCATTCCTGACTGTGGTGACATTATTTCTATGACAATCAGGCCTGACAATGCAAGGCACTGCCAAAGTCACTCGGACAAACCCAGCAATCCATGGACTGGGCACCTGAAAAGTTTAGTGAATGAGCACCAAAGCAAACAACATCCAGTCTAGGACCTGGGCAGATCTGATGCTGTCTGGAGCCTGTAAAAGACTTGAAATAAGAAGTAGAGTGAGAGAGAAACATTCCAATCCACCCCACATGCCAGGATGCCTTTCCCAGTGGAGATCCACCACCTCCAGCACATCCCAGCAGTCGCCTCTTCCCCAGGATGGAGGAGAGGAGCCGAGAGGCTGCAGCAAAGCCCCTAGCATGTCCTCCACTGTCCTTCTTCTCCCCACTCACCTCGAGGCAGAGCTCTGCACAGTTTAATTACAAACCACACACATGTGCAATTCTATTAGCCAGCCTAAAGCGCTGGCATTAGATAAGCTTGTGCTCTGAATCCAGTTACTAAGACACTGCCAACAAGCTCAGAGATTCGGAGCCTCTTTTCTATGCAGGTCCATTTGGCCTGGAAATAGCATACATATACACTGACTTGAGCTTAACAAAGAATGTTAATTTGGGTCAGTGAACTACCACTAATTGAATTCTAATAGATGTCACCATAACTCAAGTGCTCCAGCTCTCCCAAGCAAAATGGCAGCAGACTGAAGCAGGCACTTCTACAGCACCGGGGGAGAGAAAGTCTGTCCTTCAACTGCTTGGTTTCTCCCCTTTCCAGTTTTAACTACTGCTCAGATGTAATAAAAAGCAAATGAGATGCTGGTTTGACAGCTCCCTCAAAAGATCTTCAAGAGCACATTTTAGGTTTTGAAGGTGATGCTTGCTCTTTCCAAAACTGAACAAACCATGAGCTACTCCATACACGGACATAGCTGCAAGGATTTTGAACACAGAACTAATACACTTTAAAAGCATACACACTAGTTCCCAGACCCTCTTTCCTAAGATCATTTGAAACAAGAACATTTGCCAAGATTATTTGAAACACACTGTTTTGAATTCTTGTTGCTCAGAGCCAGCATCCCTGCAGTGGGTAGGAGTAGTAAGCCCAAAGCACAATTTTTCTAAGACTTGTGGATCCTGGCAGCATGGAGATGCTACTGGACACACTGCACAGAGTGCAACACCCAACCAGTCGGAGGGCTGTATTGAGAAGGAAAAAGGGAGTTTATTTTAGCTGAGGTAGGCTTAGTGTCATTCACACTAGCTTAGCCATGGCAAGGCTCCTTCTTACAAGGCTCATCTAAAAGTAAGAGATTTACAGTCAACAGACCATGAGGGTGCTGGTTCGTGCCTTGGTTAAGATGGAGCAGAGAACACAAGGTAAATTTTCCACCAGCTTGCATCCTCTGTAGTCAGTCATCCCTGCGCAAAATGGATGTGAAACTGCTGCAGAAGAACAATGGTGGCAGTTAGCACAGCTACGAGTAGTGACACAAGGGGCAGGCTGGTGGAAAATCAGACCCTGTGAATTCTATCCTCTAGGCAGGTCTGTGGTAGCAGCTGGCCATACTGGTGATACTCACCAAAAAAAAATTAAGCAACTGCTGGACTCTAAATGTTAAAAACTCCAAAACTGAAATGTCAAATTCACTTTGCATGGTCATACAGGACAGGCAGTTACACATCCAAGCACTTAGCTGAACCTCAAGAGTGTAGGAGCCAAATGAGCACAGAAAATACTGGAGTGGGTGGGAGGGGAAGAAGAGAACTTCTATTTTATTTGCTGAGCAGGAAAGAAAAATCAAAACTAGCAGATTAAAGATGCACAGCTTCAAACAGGCACTGCAGAATCTTTTCAGAAAATCATCCTTTCTCATTCCTCTGCCCTTTAGCCACATCTTACCACGTGGCATTACAGAGAGAAACAAAGCACAGAGGCAAATCTGACAAATTAATTCTCAATTTGGACCAGCAGGTAAAAGCACTAAACCTATATTCAGTGGAACACTTGCATGCACACACAGACCATTGCTATAAAAAAGCCTTCCTAGAAGGATGAAGTTGTATGGGGGTTGCATGGCAAAGCCTTCCTAGAAGGATGAAGTTGTATGGGGGTTGCATGGCAAAGTTTTTGTGGCAGGGGGGTCTACAGGGATGCCTGCTCTGAAATGCAGCCAGAAGCTTCCCCCACATCCGACAGAGCCAGCACCAGCTGGCTCCAGGAGGGACCCACTGCTCACCAAAGCCAAGCCCACCATCGACAGTGGTAGCACCTTTGGGATAACAGAGTTAAGAAGGGGGTAAAAACTGATGTGCAACAGCAGTGGGAAGAGGAGTGAGAAAGAGCTCTGCAGACCCCCAGCTCAGTGAAGTGGGAGTGGGAGGAGGAGCTCCCAGCACCAGAGAAGATTCCCCTGCAGCCCGTGGTGCTGCCCATGGTGAAGCAGCTGTGTCCTGGCAGCCCATGGAGATCCACAGAGGTGCAGAGACTGACCCACAGTCCCTGGAGAAGCCCACAATAGAGCAGGTAGATGCCCAAATGAGGCTGTGACCCTGTGGAAAGCCCAGCCTGGAGCAGGTTCTGGCAGGACCTGTGGTACAGTGGAGAGAGCAGCTTGTGCTGAAGCAGGTTCATTGGCAGGACTTGGGGAACCCCTTGGGGGATCCATGCAGGAGCAGCCTGCTCCTGAAGGACTGTACACCATGGAAGGGACCCAAATTGAAACAATTTGTGAAGAACTGCAGCCCAGAACCTGGTTAAGTTCATGAAGGACTGTTTCACATAGGAGGGACCTCATATTGGAGTTGGATGGAGTGTGAGGACAATTTCCCTTGAAGAGGAAGGAGAAGCAGAGAAAAATGTCTGATGAACTCACCACAACCCCCACTTCCTGCCCCCTTGTGCCACTGGGGGTTGAGGTAGAGAATCTGTGACTGAATTTGACCCCAGGAAGAAGGAAGGGGTTTTAAGATTTGCTTTTACTTCACATTATCCTACTCTGAATGATTTAGTAATGAATTGAGCTAATTTCCCCACTTTGAGTCTGTTTTGCCCTTAACAATAATTGGTAAGTGATTTCTGCCTGTTCTTATCTTGACCCAGGAGTCTTTTGTTATATTTCTCTTCCCTGTCCAGCTGAAGATGGAAGTGATACCTGGCATCCAGCCACAGTCAACCCACAACAGATGTGATGCCTGAAATGGCTCCGAATCATTCCCAATTAGAGAGCCATCCCTTGGTAAGACGTATGCAACTGGTTGCCACCTAGGGAATGACCTGATTTTCAGCTTGCATCAGGGGTATCAGACATGGATCCTGCAAAGACTTCTGGCTTCCCAGAGAGCAGGATGAGCACCCTGCACACACCAGGCCCCTCCAAGTCACTCCTTAGCATCTGTTCTCTGGAGATCACCTTAGCACATTTGTGTTAGGGCTGGCACGTACTGAGAGCACAGATCCACCCCTCCCACTGGGAACACTGTGCCACCAGCCACCCTGTGATGACATGGGACCTCCAGAAAATAACACAGCATCGGCTTCTGAGGAGCCACCCCACACACAACCTGCAATGTGTCTCTGCTGTAAGACACAAATGTATCAAAGGCAAGTGAATTCAAAACTGTGTCCACCTTCCTAATATTGCCTGGAGTTAGCAGGACAGAGACACCAAATAAAAGACAGTATTCTTCCAAATTCTGCTGTGCCTTTCTGAAATGCCACCATTTAAAGTATATTCACTGGAAACCATGGACATGGTGAGCAACATTGGAGCTGTTACAGAAACTAATCCTGGCCCTCTCCACACAATGTTACCTTTCTTGTGTTATTAATCCCATACCTACTTGTTCTTCTACTCTGTTATCACCTAGTTTTCCATCTTCTTCATATCTCCCTTTTGGCCAGATCCCACAACCATCAGTTCAAGTGTCTTCCCATCACCCATTTCATACACCCTCCAGTTAAACTTCCTTATCCATGTGAAAATGAATAGCCCTCAACTAACTAACTAACTAACTAAGATCATGTTCTTTAATGAACAGATCATATGTATTCGTTTATTCCAGTAAAAAAACTCATGGCTCTTCCAATTGTCTCACACAATGAGCTCTTCTGCAGCCAGTGTCCACCAGGAGTCAGTGGGTTCATCTCTGCATTACTGCAGTAAAGACAGATGTAAAACTGAGATCTCGATCATCTGCAGCTTAAAAAAAAAAAAAAGCTCTGGCAGTTTTCATCAGAGGAACAGTTTTAAGCAGCCCTGCTGCACAAATGCTGGCTTCCGTTAACTTTTACTGCCATTTCAAGGGGACCTGCAATATTTTGTCCTGAACTGCTACACATCACTGCAGAGTTCAGCTGAATAGCTGTCATATTCTGCACCAACACAGGAGGTGTCTCTGTGGAGAATAAGATAATCCTTATGTGTAGCTTCTATATTAATTTATATAATTTGTAAAGCTCTTTGGGACTCTGTTAGATGAAAGAACTTACATAAATGTAAAATATATCACTATTATTGCTGTTTTCCAACCAGCATCTTCCATTATGTAGTTGGTATTTTTCTCCCATAGTGTATGACCTTGTATTTTATCTAAATTAAATCTCATCTTGTTAATTTTTGCACAGTTCTTTAAACTCTCAATATCCTTTTGTTATCTCTCTCTCTCTCTGCCTTCCACTGTGTTTATGATCCCTCTTAATTTGGCATCATCTGCAAATTGTATTGCTCTATATATTGTTTAGGAAAGTATTAAACAATATTGTGATCGGCACTGACCCTTGTGAAACCTCCCCTGATATTTTTCCTAAATTGATGTTGTAACATTTATAATTAGGTACAAGAGGACACAAGAAGAATAACAGGCAGCAATTAAGGAAAGGAAAATACAAGCTATCACTAAAAACTCTTGACAGTGAAATCTATCAGAATGTACAATAGCTTCCCAAAGGAAGTGTTGAAAATCCCAACATTTACTAAAAAATACATTAATAGTAAATAAAACACTAAATAATAATAACGCTTAGCACACGGTGTATAAACTGCTTGACATGTTCAAGCCTATTCACCAAAAATAGCTAGTTTGGGGAAATGGTGAAAGTTCTAGAAGACAAAGCACCCAAGCATATTTTCTTTACCTTTTTGCATATGTAACAGCCTCTCCCCAGCCAGCGTGACTCAGGGACAAAGCATTCCTGCAAATAAACCTGCGCTACCAAGGGGATACGTGTGTGCCTCAGAAGAGGACGGGATGACCTAGCACTTTTCATTTTCTCTGCTGCTGTACCCTACACATCCCACTATACACACTCTATGGGATAAGCTCTCAGTCACCAAAACCCACCTTTACAAATCCCTGTCCTCTTAAATGTTTTTTTATTCTTCTTCTTCTTCTTTTTTTTTTATTTTGATACAATAAACATAGAGGGTAATTTCAACCTGCTGGCAAAAGATAGGACTAAATCCCTTGTGAAGTCAGCCTTGAGAATCGACATTTTGAGACTCAACAACTGCCAGGAAGACTCCTCTCAAAAGTGTTAGTTAATCCATTTATTCTCCCCAGCCAGCGAGGAAATAATGAAAGCAGGGCAAGTCTCAAACCCTTGCCTGTATTCAGGAGAGATCTCAGGACCAAATCCATCGGGATGAGGGGAACTCTGAGCCTGCTAATGGATATACTACACCAATATCTGGCCCCTCCTGTCCTTTGACCGAAGCCATTAAGGGAGATCTTGGGCAAAAGAACTGGGCACTGGGAAGCACAAAGATTTCTGCTACAGCGTCTTCCAGATGTGGATGAGTACTCTTCCATTTCTCAGCCCTTTCACCTGAGCTGATTATCTTGTTCTCGAGCAGCAGCAATCCTAGAAAGCACTGCCATCATCCACATGATCCACTAGCCAGTCTGCATATACACTCAAGGACAGACAACCAGCCCTTCAAAATTCTCACTCCCATATTCTGGAAACAGCAGTACTCCACCCCAACAAAAGTCTTTCATTTAGTTAGACAATATTTCAGTTATCTCACTTCCTACTCCATTACAGCTTCTGACCTGGGAGTGCAACTCAGATGTTCCACCAAGCCATGGGCAGTTTAGAATATGAGGAAGATTAAGTGTATTATTAGTCTCTCTCAATTCAATTGCTGGCATACTTAAAATTAAGCATATGGCCCAGTGTTTGCCACTGCTCTCAGATGCCTGAAAGCTCACAGCCTGAGCACTTACTCTCTCCAGAAGTTATGGCAGCCACTTGGTGGCTTGGTATCTACGTTGCACCATGTGGTATCAATGGAGCTTATTTCTGGCTCTTACTAGAAAAATCTGTTCCACAAATAAGTAAAACTGTAGCAAAAAGTGTTACGTATTTCCAGTCCTTTCAAAGCTTTAGTAAAAAACATTTGCAAAGCAGGATTTCTGCTCTAAGTCTGTTTATGCAGATAGAGAAAAATAAGCAGGATACAGGTGGGAACAGAAAGACCTAGAACCAAAGCATATGAGGAGCAAAGGGGAGAAAGAAAGGAGAGCCTAGCATGGGACAGGGCTACATACCAGTATGGTTTGGATGACTGAGGAATAGAAAGGAGACTGAATACTCCAGGAACTACCAATCTCACATGAAAAAAAGAAAAAAAAACCAGTAAGGTTTAGAGTCATGTTCCTACTCCTACAGCCAGGGAGAATGTGCATGAAGCTCTCCAAAAATGGCAAAAGAGGGGATGTAAAGATGGCTGGACCAGGTATTCTGACGGAAGAATAAAGCTAGAAATTGGTGGAACTAAAAGACAGGGACAAAAAGCTGAAAAGCTGAACAGTCGAAAAAGAGAAGTATTTTGAGGAATGCCATCGACCTACTGGGCTGCTCAGCACTCCTTGTAAACTCTGTCTTTGCTAAAACAGGGTGGGCAGAAACATACACCACTCAACTCTAGACACTACAGGGTTGTGACAGCAGATGAACACTTGGGCTTTCTGAAACCATGTTATATTTTGATTTCCAGAGAACGAGCTGAGGGATGGAAGATTTCAGTGCTCTGGAAGACTGATCTGAACAGCCGCAGCCATGCAGCCTCACTGACCTCTCCTGCTAGAGTTCACATGGGGTGAGAAATAGGTCCTGGCCATTGGAGAAAGAGGACAGTTGTCACAACATCTTGAAACCCTGCTGTCCTGGCAAGGCTGTAAGGCTGGGCTAGGCATAACGAATGGGTGCAATGCCTTTTCTGCTGCAGAAGTCAAGCCAGCAAATTCCAGGTGGTGGTTACATTTCCAGATCTTTTGCAATCCTTACAGTGCTGCCATCTTGTGTTTCCACCTGCGCCTCCCCACCTAAACCCCTGCTTTATTTAGTTCTGAATAGCTTTTCTACCCAGTCATGTAACAGGCACTGCTAATGTTTCAGAAGCCACTTACTCCGCAAGTCTTTTTTAAAAAAGATTTTTTTTTCACTTCCATATATTACCTCAGGTTCCCTGGAAGTATATGTGATAAATGTGCTGAATTTAAGAACTAATGCCACATTAGAAGGCATTGATTTTCTTTACAGTAAGATGAGCGTCTCTGGGAGTGGGATGGAGGTAGCGAACTGAGCAGACACAGCATGATTCTGGCGAGGCAGAGCATTTGGGGAATTGCTCCCACAATAGGAAAAATTTGTTTTAATTAGGTTGGTTGGTGGTTCCCAAAGCAACCTGCTGTGAGTGGGAAGGAGAAATGAGGATGGGACTGTAAACAGCTTGTTGTTCTCTCAGCATCTGAGTCACAGCACAGAGAGAGAACTTGTGCTCCTGGCTTGGCTGCCAGAAGAGTCTTAGGAGTGCGAGGAGAGGCAAGGGAGGTGATGCGTAGAAGTCCTTTCCCTTTCACTTTACTCCTCAATCGCTTATAAAAGCAGATGAGGTTTTGCTTTCCTGGACAAGGGAAAAGATTCGAGGAAGAAGATAATAACAAGCAATTAGGGCAGCAAAAATATCCAGGAACAAAACTGACCAAAAATAATGAAATTAAAAAGTGAGTGAGAGAGATTTTGTCATTCTGTCTTAAATTATGTTGAGGAGGCTGAACTCAATTTTATTGAGAAATCAATTCTAATTTGGCACTCCACATGCTATCTGGCAGAGGACGCAGGTAACATTTTCCATTGAAATCTGCCAGCTAATTTACTTCTGCTGACTTTACACTAGCAAACAGAAGCAGGAAAAAATTGTGTCGTAGGGACGACATTTCCCACTAAATATCTCATACTAATATGCATTCTGAGTCCTCCTACACTTGCTTTAGAAACCCATCACCTTGCAAAGGGAGACAACAAGAAACGAAAACCTCCCCTGGAGAAAATGGTCTGAGCACTTGGCTAAAGGTCCTGCACATACCCTCCCGACTGGGCTCGCATGTCATAAGTTTAGCTGGAAGGAAGGGCTTGGGGACATACCAGCTGCTGTAGGAGTTCAGCATCATCTGTCCTCCAATTAAACTGACTGTGGAAGTCCGGTACCAGCAACTTTTATAGACACTACGTCCTGCTATTGATTGTCAAAAGGCAAAAAAAAGCTTTTAAAGGATTGTGAATTATTGACAAAAATGTGTCCATAGATATTTCAGAAATGTACTGCATAAAATTTATCATGGGTTACGTGTCTGGGAGCACAGAATGTGCTGTTTAATGCTATGCTTTACTGACCTTTAAGCAGTGGCAGCTATTCTAACTGTATTCACAGCTTCTGTGTATTCACTCAGCATTTATATAAAATATCATTTATTTTTACGAGGTTTGTGCCACTGAAAATTTTACTTGCACTGAGAAAACTACTGCTGAGTGGATTGTTCATAGCATTGTTTCCAAACATCAATATAAGCAAGAGGTGTGATGTTCTCAACTTGCATGTTTAGTAGCACCTCCTTAGTTTATTTTCTGAAGTAATTCTTACTTGTGGACAGAATTAAAATGAAGACGAAAAGAAGGAAAAGGAAAACATTTTCATTTTAGTGTTTGGTTATTGCCTTTACTCTCACTTCTAATGAAACCCAAGCATTCCTACCTGCCTGGCACAATTGCATTTTCTTTTTCCGGAAAGGTTTCTGTCTTCAGTTAAGTAATATCCATACAAAAGTCCCAAATTTAGAAGTGCACAATGACTTACATTTCCTCACTCCATTTATAAACCAGGTTCAGTGCTCCATAAGGACCCGATTTCATCCCCTCCCTCTCAGTAACATTCTTTAAGTCTTTACAAAGATCCATTTTCCCTTTCTTATTCCCAGAAGCCTGCTAAAACTAGGGCAAGATGGCCTAAAATTACTATTTTCCTCAAAGTCCCAGAAAACCTAAGGCCACTGGCAGCTCTCCTGTCCAGCAGAGCAATAGCTGGATGAGACGCACAGGAGCGATGCTGGGAGCACTCAGGCACCCCCTCATCTCCACCTCTGGAGAACTCCTGCCTCACCCATTCAAGGACACGCTCCCACTTAGTCTCACGACCTCATTCATCAGAAAGCTATGGACTTTTGACCCAAGCAGGCATTTCATGCCTCCAGAAACCTGATGCTGTAAAGACTGAACTTTGCCTCTGAGAAAAGAAATAGGGTAAAAAATGAATATAACGACATTGTTCTAAATAATTGATGTTGCAATCTCATGCTATTTCCTTTAGTATCACTGCAATCTTCTTAAAAAGATATTCTCAAGCTGTTTATTATAGCAATAACTATAATTTTTCCTTCTCTTTTAGCAACAGTGCTTTACCCATAATGTCGCCTACCGATAATGTATTAAAGATATAAATAAAATAAGACAGTATAGGTGGTACAGCAACATACAGGTCGTTAACCAGCCAAACAAAATGTGGTTTAGAGCGGGATTAGTTAGAGCTGAATATTTGAGTGCCTGTTGTCTTTTGATTTATCCACTGTCGGCTTTCTCTCTATCTCTATCTGTATTTGCTTTGACATTACACAATGCTGTGAGTAAAACCTAAACACATTCACACTTTTCTTTTATTCACCTCACCAGAAGGAAGAAAGGAGATGAAGCAATCAGCTTTGAATGACCAGAATATAGAAATCCAGACCCCAAATTTAAACACCCTCTTGTCTCCCAGTTTTTGTCACAGCTCGGAAGTTTTTTCCAGAAAGCTGTAATTTCCTTAAATATAAAAATCCATTTTAAAAATTTCTCTGTCTCTTCTAGGATGGACTAAAAATATCCCTGAGTGCAACTATTACCCTCTAACCTCCAGCTTTGGTTCAACTGCGTATGCCACCTCAGGAAAATGGCCAGCAGCAATCAGCACTGTTATTTGTATTACAGCAGCATCCCTAAACCCTTGCCAAGAGTAAGTCCCACTGAGGTAATTTCTTATCTGAGTTTAATGTGACAGATAGGCCCCATCTCAAAGATTTTAAACGGAAAAGAGGTTTTCACATGTTTATGCCCACATTTCAACCTAAGCAGGGAAGTACGCCCAGCTGATTAGGATGAGACCAGCCCTCCACTCAGCCTACGTGACCAGTATTTGCAGGACCAGCTCCCTGAATGCTGCAAACAGCACCTCCTTCCCATGGTGGTGGTGCAGATTGCCTGGCAAGGGTCTCTACCTGGAGACACTATCCCCATTAAATTTCTGTATCTGCAATACTGAAGCATATTTTAAGACAAATGCTGTCCTAATTTGCTGTAGGCACTGAAGACCAACATGCATTTCAGTGGAGAAAGTTATATGTTTTAATTGCTTTATGAAGACAAAGCATATGCCATGACACAGTTAAATGATTAACAGATTCTTACGAATGCCTTTGGCATAGAATATCTATACATTCATTAGCTGGAACAATTCATCTTCTTGATAAAACTAAAATTAGTTATACAGCAGGTTTGCTTTTTATGATTAATAAATGATAAAAATCTAAATTATCCATCTGAAATGACTGTTTTCTTAGCTATTAATCTCACATTTATCAGCTCCTATAATTCATGTTATTAGTTGAAAAATCTATTTCTGAAATACTTTTAATTTCCTACAAAAAACCAAAATGTGGAATACGAAGTTTTACCTCTTTCATTACGTTATTTTGAAAGTAATTCTACATCAGGTACAAAAATATGTACTAATTGATGACTTTACAATAAAAACCAAATAGAGAAAATACACAACTGCACCTATACTGTGAACATCCAAAAAAAAAAAAAAAAAAAATTGCTCAATAATAAAGTAGCTCTAACAAAAGATGTATCAGCTCATTTGGATTTTCCAGCTCTCTATAGTTATTTTTGCCAAGAAGCAAAATCCATCTCATTTTCCAGAAAACCAGCTTAGGGCAAAGCAGAGAGGATAATATGGTAAAAGTTCAAAAGTACAGCACTGTCTGTGTCCTGGAGACAGATTCGACACATCACAGGTTTAGCTAGAGGGAAGGAGTTGAGAACAGATACTTCTGTCAGCTATTTAAAATGTTGAAGACCTCCTGTCCTCCAATTAAAGTGATCAAGGAAGTCTGCAACAGCTTGTGTAGAATGACTGTGAGCATTCCTATTGAAGACCAAGTTTAGTCATGTAATTTGTGGTGTCAAACAATGAGTGTTCCTAAATCCAGTAATATTAGAAGAGAGGACTCCTCTCAGAATCAGAAAAGCTGAGTTTATAATTTTCTACTATCTGGCAATAAGTGGGCAGGGAGAAAAAAGAATGAAATGGAGGCATCTGGAGGAGTGCCTAGCTAGTTATGCCTTGGGTGGTGGCTGAGTCCTGCCAGGGGCATTGCCCTCCCAGAGCCCCAGCCCTGGGGTGGGTGAGGGCTGGGAGTCAGCTGAGAGCAGTGTGCCAGGATCTGCTGGAAGGAGGAGCAGATGCCAATGGTAACTAGCTGACCAACTGCCCTCCTTCCCAGCTCAGAGTGAGATTCAGGGCTTGTGAAAATCCCCCAGCAAAACAGAAATGATGAGCCAACAGTCACAGCAAGATGAGTGCTGAATTCTGTGCCACAGTGTTGTGGGAGATAGGATTGAGAGAGATGTGTGATTCATCAGTCAGAAGTATTTAGGGGGTGGAAAAAAACCCCAACAGTATTTTTTTGTAAGAATATGCATGAATTCCAGAAGTTTCATGAACTCTGAACTGCACGTTGGCCACACATTCCAATCTGAAATACACTGGAACATATTTTAAAGACCAGTCACACAATCAAAAATGTTTCCTTTTCCTTTGAAGATAACTTGTTCAACTCTTTCAGGCATGCCTGGCAGTAATTTTCTACACAAGTGAAAGACTAAATTAGCAAAGAGATGTAAACAGGTTAAACTCTGCCTGGGATAACCTGGGAAGAGGGAGGTGAAAGTTTCTTCTAAGGCGCCAACTATCTGCCTCCAGAGCTGGCATCTAATTGCCCCGAGTCTGACACAAAGCAGACCAGCCACAGTGCAAAGCCTTCAGGGAACATTTAAACTGTGATAACACCAGAAAAGTGAGTACATGATAGCAACCAGTGCTTTCATATTAATTAAAATATAATTCATTGAAATTAAATATGTTTTATATGCAAAACATTTATGTCTGAGAAATACTGTATTAATACAGAGAGTTCCTTATAGATTTTGAGAGAATAATAAATAGAGAAGTTATTCATACAGCAGTCAAAAATGTGACTTGATTTTTTTTGTTGGTTGTCAAATAAGCCCCTTGCCAAAAATAAAAAATTTTAGATCTGAATAGGTACAGAACAAAACCTCCAGCACAGCATGAGCCAGGAAGTCCCCAGGTTTCTGCAAACCAGTAGCTCAGTGCTCTCTACAGCTTCCTGAAGAGGGGAGGTGAAGAGAGCAGCGCTGATCTCTTCTCCCTGAGATCCAGTCCAGAGCCTGAGGGATTGGTTCAAAGCTGTGCCAGTGGACATTTTGACTGGACATTAAGAAGCATTTCTTTACCAAGAGGATGGTCAAACACTGGAATAATTTTCCTAGAGAGGTGGTTAATTCCTCAGGCCCATCAGTGTTTAGGAAGAACTTGGACAATCCCCTTGGTAACATGCTTTGACTTTTGGTCAACCCTGAACTGGTCACGCAGCTAGACTAGATGGACATTGTAGGCCCACTCCAACTGAGTCTTATTCTATTCTATTCTAGTCTAGTCTAGTCTATTCTATTCCATTCCATCCTACCCTATATTTTTATCAAGCCGGAAAATTAATATAGGCTTTTCTTAGGCACATGCTTAAGTGGTTCATTACACAGGGATGGATTTAATCCTGCCTCCCAAGGCTTCACAGGAACAGAGCTGCCCATCTACAGATTTTTCTGAAACAACACTGGTATTAAAAGACGAAAGCATTAAAGGTGGCTCTGGATGCTCATCCTGGTAGTGCAGGAGAAAAGCACAAAGCTTGAATGGTTCTAAGAACAAACCCAGTGAAAAAAGGTGGCAGTTTAATTAATGTTATTCTCAGACCCAGATGTCTGCCCATCAGCACACTTCACATTCATACCTTAGGGTAGCACAGCATTCTATTAGAATGTTAAAAAGAATCTAAGTGTTGTCCTGGCAAAACCAAAAGATAAAGTTTGTATCATTTACAGGAATACACACATGCACAATTTAATATAAATATGTCACACAACAAGTAATCTTCAAATGAAATTTTCTTTTTTACTATCAAATGTCTTTAATGTTAGAAAAACATAAACTCAGATTATAAATAAAACTGCATAAACGCTTTGGTATGGGCAATAAATTGAGAATAATTGACCTTGTCCTATCAAAGGATGAGTGTATCTTTAGATCTTAAGTGCTGTGAATGGTTATGAACAGGCTTAAAGCTCTGAGCAGCAGCAAGCTAAGCACAGCGTGCACAGTGCATTTCACAGAGTATTAAATAGCCGAGGCTGGTAGAACCTCTCCCTTGGCTTAGTCTTAAGGTGTTTGATTTCTAAAACTACCGTCCATACAATATCACACGTCAGTCCTATCTCTCTTTACACTAATTAGGTATTTTATTATCAAAAAGACACCTCGTACTATCCTGGTTCATCTATGGCTCTTTTCTTATGGCTGCAAGCCTGAGCCCAGCTTTTAGAAGGACTGACACTGTCTTGCCTCATGGGGGAATATTCCCCTCCTGTTCCACCTGATGAGGAGCATCAGGGAGAGAACTCTTCCTCTGGTGTGATGAAAATTAGGCAAATCATTTTGTCCTTGTGGTATAGGGCCTAACCCTCGCACCCAAGAACTGACAAATCCCTGCCAGCAGCCTGGACTGGGATCAGCATGTCCACCCTGCCAAAGGTCAGTGCCTCATGGCACACTCACGTGGCTTGTGGAAGGTTAGAGGTTGCCCATGTAACATCACAGATGGTCAAATACCAGCACCAGAGTCTAACAACTCCAAGACATAACTGCCCTGCCATTCATTGACAGCCTCTACCTCACATATAAGACTCATTTTCTCACAAATACTCCTAGGTAACAGTTACCTATGCCAGTATCACCCTTGGAAGCATGATGTATATATCCTACATATATGAAATCACATAAAACAACAGCAAAACAGCAACTGTAGGCAGAACTGATAAAGAATTTCCAGTTTATATGCTTCTGCTCAGTTGCTGATCATGTTGCAAAGCCTTCACAATATCCTTTTACATGGTAACCCATGTGGACCGAGGGGATGGAAGTCCATCCAGCCCATCCAGTCCTGGACCATGGAACCTGCAGCCATGGACCTTAAATATCAAAATGGGCAATAAAATACAAACAATCCAGCACTAGATCTCTTTAAGATGATTGTCTTGAAAACTCAATATTCAGTAGAATAAAAAATTAAGTTTCAGAAGTTACTGATCTAAGATAACTGAATTGTGTCCATTCCTCATTTGTGCAAACCCAAAAAAACCAAACCAAACAAAAATAAACCCGAATAAAACAAAACAACAACAAAAATCCCAGACACACACAAAAAATTCATCAACTTCACTCTTTGAAGGCATTTAGTATTCACAGGAAACACAGTACAATGGTGTTACTGGATATACTACATCTGAATCTTGCCTTCTTTGAGCAACCAAGTAAGATTTTCCAGTACTTTCATATCCAATGTCATGGAGGAACACAGGAAAGACTTGTGAAATAATACAAGTAGCAGACTTTATTCCATGCTGGAATCACTGGGTGTTGAATAGCACTGTTTTGGCTACCACCAACACAGAACAACAGTGCCACCAGCACTACTGCGATCACTTTAAAAAAAAAAATTAAAAACTAAGAAAAAAGAACCTGCAGGTTCTTTTGGTTATGTTTCTGTCATCACAGAATGGCATTTATGTCCTCATGAAACAAGGAAGAAACAAAACCCAAAAATTTTGGTGGCTTAACATTTTGCATTGTTTTAGTAGATCTGAGAGAGCAAATACTAATGAAACTGTTGCATTAGAAAGTGGAAATTTTACAAGGTTTAAGAAAGGTTACTCCAGACAGAACAGGAAATAACGTGAAAATTTTACATATTACTTCAGAGAGGGACTTCTAAATCTCTCTTTCTCACTCTTCAGCACTGCCTTATGTTGAAGATGTGAACAAACTACGTGCACATGTCCACACAGATGGACAGATACACACCTGCACATGTAACCCACATACATATACAGTGATTACCCAGTGGTCTTTTCCAATTAATAATAACTTTATGGGCCATACTGGAAAGGAGAAGACAGGTTATTGTGTTTATTGCACTTTATACCATGCGTTGCTGTGTTCCCAGCAGTCTGAAATCCTGATAAGCTCTCATTTCAGACAAATTACTCCTGCTCCCCACAAATGTTTATGAGAACTAAAAATTAAGTGAAAATGGCAAAAGATGTCTGCTTTTATTATTCCATAGGAAACAATCATTAAACTGCTGAAGGCTCTGAAAAAATGCCTGTTTTCCATCAACAGCATGCCTATCTTGATGAAAGATCCCAAATTATTGTGGAATGACTTATATCTTTCTTGCTCTGTACCCTTCCCTCTGCAACACAGACAGTGTATTTTAGGCTATACAGAAACTCAGCATATCAAGGACAAAGCTTAATGTAAGCTTGAGACAGAGGCTATGCTCTGATTGAGCCATCAATTAGGAAGAAAATTGTGGCTTTCAAGATCTCAGTATGTCAGCAGAGGGATCCATGGCTCTGACAAGTTGCTGAGATCGGTGCACTGTTCCTTTCTCAGGACATTTGGATTACTGTTTGCTCTCAGCTGCAGAAGAAGAATTCACTTTTAAACCAACTGGAGTTACTCTGTCATCTCAGAGAGGACAACTTTTCCTGGATGGGTAAATGTGAAGGAAAATCCATTTGTTTCTATAAATATGCAGGACTTTTTTCTTTAAATATTGACATCCAGACCCTTATAGATTTCTTAACCTTTAGTCTATCAGCACAGTTGCGGTCACCCAAATATGTGCCTGGTCTGTGGTAAAACTGTGCTAGCTTTGTGACAGCTATAGATCTGTCGGATGTCAGAAGCTGTTCCCAAGGAAACATCAGGAAAAGGGATTATAGGAGGTTTTGAAAACCTGTTCTGAAGGTCTGCTAAGAGGAGCAAGAAAGCCCACCATTCGCCATGAAAATCAAAAATAGATATAGACCACTACAGCAAAGTCTGAGATGATGAGAACAACAGAAGACAAAAAGCTGAAGTTCACTGATAAAAACAGAATTATCATTTCAGCACCACTTTTTTTTTTTTATTTAAGAGAAAACGCGCTCCTTTTGGAGAGAGAATGTGATCCATTTTCTAAACTGTATATCCCCTTGAAAGAAATACTGTAAGCTTCTTCCTTCTTTTACTAGTAATCTGATGTTTATTCATGTGCATGGAGCTACCGCACAGACCTCTCACAGCATGACGAGTGTGCTGGCTGAAAGGTATGATAGATGACGACTATCACCAGAATTTTTAAAGCAGGATGCTCAAGCTTGGCTGCTTAACCTATATTTAGCCTGCTAAATAAGTGGCCTGATTTTTCTAAGTGCAAAGTGAGAATTGCCATGTCTCTCACTTCACAAGGGAGACTGGCACAGTGGCCACTCCATGGCGCTTGCCGTGTGCCACCACAGCCTGCCTCCGACCCAGGACCATGCCACAGGTACCCACAACCACACACCCTAAAGCACAGGTCTCACATGTTGAAGCCCAAGAAAACTGAAATGTCTGTTGGCTTCCCAGGATACTCAGCACTTCAGAAAACCAGGACACTTATTTAGGAGACTAAATATGGATATAAGACCCCAGTGCTAAAAAAAATTGGCCCATTTAAGAAGAAAGGATGTACACCATCACCTTGGAGCTCCCCAGCAGACAGGACTGAGGAGAAGCTCTGGCTTTGCAGTGCTCACTTTAAAATCAGCTCCTTTCAAGACTGATGCTCTGCCCTACCCTGGGACTTCTGAAGACCTTGCAGTGTGAAGAAATATGGGATGAGTTACAAACAGAGTGAGAATTGGATAACCGTTTCCCAGAGGCTTCTCTGAACACCTCACTCAGATGTAACAGAGTTGCAGTCCCTGAGCAAAACATCTACAGCTGCCATCCTTGTGCTCCTGCTGAAGGGAAGCTGATCAAGTCAGCATTTCTGCCTGGGAAGGAGAGGGACATTTGAGCACCTATGTAGGGGTAGCAGGGTACATTATCTCCTAAGGGATAAGGTTCCACCTTTGTCCATCTCAGCCATGGCACCTAGAGCACACAACTCCTTCCCTCACTGTGCTGCCACCACTACTGTGCAGTGGTGTGACACTCCCTGACCCAAAAGCAAGGCAGAACCACCTGACTGGAAATTAATTCTTGCCATGGCATGCTTGGTTCATAGCCAGGTACTAGAGGAGAATTACTTCCATGTTTTCCCAACTCACTCTTCACTTATCTGACCCAGCAGAAACAGCACAAACCAGGGAAGTAGGACAGATTTCCAGATCATTTAGAGGTGTGCATAAGCTAGCTGCAGGTACTTCCAACACCCCAGCTCTCTTCCTGCTTTTCCCTCATCGCCTCCAGGTCTTCCACTCCCTCATGCACTTGTGGAGCCCAGTCCTTTGGGGCAGTGGTGGTCTCCCATGCCGTGCCCACAATGTGATCATCTCCTCTCCTTTACCTCCACACACCTGCTTCCACAGCTTTATAGAGAAAAGGGATCGTTTGGCTTTGATATTCACAGCATCCTGATTTTATACCTCATTTTGCCACTGATGCAGAGAGAGAATGAGAAAGGCACCGTGACACAAGCCACAAGCAGGACTGCACAGAGTATCATCTCCTCTGAAAAGACATTTGTATTTCCTTCTCTAGAACAAAGTTATAGGAAGGGGACCAAACTAAACCAGATTTTCTTCTGGTGTAAGGGAGCACACTTTGTAGCATTTAGACTGCTGCAGTAACTCTTACCAAGCTGGAAGTCCTGCACAGCTTCACCTGATAGGAAAAACTCAAATCACCACTTTATCTGAATTTGGTATGATGGTACAACCAAAATATAATAATAAGTAACAACAACAATTTAAAAAATCTTTTAAAACTCTTTGTAAGAAGCAGAAAAGGAAAAAATAAATCATTTGGTTACACAACTCTTGAATATTGTTGACTGACTAATTAAAATGGAATAGAGCAGAAAAAAGTGCACAAGACAATGCTTAGGATGTAATGTAAAGAGCAATCCCAACCACTCAGTGGGGCTTAGCAGGTCTGAAACAGTATCTAATTCTGCAAACTCCAGAAAGGTACTGCATAATGCAAACCCTATTGCTCTGCACACTTTAATGAAAAATGCCTGCTTTTGGATTGAATTGCATACACATCTATTGTGAGTCCAGCACGATAAAGGAAACAAGCATTGTGCATTTAAAGATGTTGCCTCATTAAAACAAGCTGAAGAAAATCCATTGTTAGTTTCTATGACAGAATTAAGTAACAGGGTGACAGGTGGTCTATTATTATTTTTAAATGGACTAAACTTGCATATATACAGACACAAGACACATATTTCCTTTGATATTACAGTAGGCACCTGCAACTTGTTATTGCAAGGATCTTTATTAAGCAAGTGTGCATTTAGGATCTTTATTAAGCAAGTGTGCATAAGTCTGCAGATTTACTATTTACTTGCCCTACAATTTTTTATACACAGCTTTGGAATCTTACAACTATTCTTTTTAAGAAAATAAGAAGATAATGGTAACTGCTGTAATAGGAATATGCTTTCAGGCATTGTTACAAATAAACATACACCTATGCTTAGGTAAAAAAGTTCAGAGATTTTTAGTGCTGAGATTTAATCCTTTTGCAAGCATACATCTTTGTATCACTAACCTGCCAGCTAGCTTCCCGTCGCAGCCCTTTTATCCAGTTTTCTTCTAAGTCCTTATTCTCTCTCGTGGATGTTTCATCCATAGCTGATGGAGCTTGCACAAACTCGATTGGCCACTGGCTGTTACACTCTCTTTGTAAGCCTTTACCGAGGCAGCAGCAAGTGCAGTTCGGTGACAGACTGTCATGAAGAAAATGTCACACCACGGGTGGTGGGGAGACACGGGGGGAGAGGGAATGGGAGGGGAGTGAAAGGGTCGACACGAAGGATCCACACGTGAAAAGATCTGGGGGAGTGTGACCGCGGTCTGACACGTTCCCGCTGGTCCAGCAAATGCATCGCTGCAGCCAGGGAGTTCACAGGCTAATGACAGAGGGTTTGTGACATTGTGAAACAGCCCTAATTAGATGTAAAGTATAGTAGAACTGCTAATACTATCCAAAGCCTTTCCCAAAAGTGTCTTTTTCACATATTGCAGTAATCGTCTCATTTGGTGTCACTATAATTAAGACTGCATTGGGGGTGTGGATTCAGACGAAGGAAATACAAATAGCTGCTGGGTCTGTTTAAAAGAAAATATTTCAGTGTATCTGTTTGAAAAGTGTTTCCTGAACTGCTCTGCAGCCAATAAACATGAATAATAATACAGGCCATTTTGATAGAAATGGGCTCATTACCATACTGGCTGCTGAGCTCTTTCAGAGCGCAGGTTCAGCAATGCAGAAATGGGTTCAGCAGGACACAAGTATTTCAACCCCAAACCAGAAAAAATTAGTCCCAATGTAAGCTATTTTAAAGAAACTGCTTGCACTTGCTCTCTGTGCATCACACTGAGAGATGCCTGCCACATACCCTGAACATGGCCAGGCTCCCCTTACAATGCTCTTTATAACTCCTTCACCAAGCACCACCATCTTTCATCTCAAGAGACAGCTTAGTCTCCCCATCAACTCCTTAAAATACCATCTAGGGTTTTTTACCAAACTTAAAAAAAGAAAAAAATGCCTAGAGTTTTTCCTGCTATTTCATTATAGTATTTCTCAGAGGTTAGCTGAAAACATTGAGCTCATTGCACGTGGAAATCAAGGTTACAGTCAGTGACAAGGAACAAACTCTTGTTTGGAAGTACTGCTTCAGTACAAAATCAAGTATTAATTTTTAATTATGCTTTTAGCTGAAAATACTCTTTCCTGTAGAAAAAAATATACTGTGATAACTTTAAAATTCATAAAGTTTATGACTATTAGGATGAGATTTTTTTTTTTTAAATGTTGACTATCTCTAATTCACACTGTTTATTTACTAAGCAAAAAGAAATGGTTTAATCTGTAGGTTCACATTTTGTCCTGGGAATTTTCATTTGCAGATCCCAGCCATCCTCCCTGGGCTGAGTCAGACCTTAGCACAGGGCTGCTGAAATACAAACAAAAGCCCCTCCCTTTTCCCTTTACACATTTCTTCTAGGCTGCTGGAAAACATTTCCATTTTGCTCAGGCTTCACATACAACTATTGTTAAAAATTTGGGGTCTTCCACAGCTTGATAATGTCTCTGCCATAAAACTAAGTGTGCCAAGCAGTACTTAGCATATGTTGCTCCACACTGTAGCAACATCATAAGCCTTCTTCCTGCAGCTCCAAATTTCTCCTCTGTTGGCTTTTTTTTTTTTCTCTCCTTTCTCCAGTTAGTTAAACAATCAGAGAAGCTTGGGCAGAGTGGGTTTCTGCTGCATTCAGTGTGACTTTTGGAATTGTGTTACGTACCGGAAGTGTGCATGGACACCGGCTCCTCTTACATGTATGGATATTTTATTTTTAGACCCAGCAGCACAAGGTAAAGCAGTACAAACACCAGAAGGAGCCAGATGCTTACACAGACACAGAAGGAGCATCAGGCTGGCAACAAAAGACATGCAAAGGGACTTTTTGTTCATAAACTATTAGAAATCTCCTGTCTGGGTGAAAAAACATTAATTTCACTTAATTAAACAGAGACACCAGGCAAAGATAACCCAAAGCCACTAACCTGGCCCTGGTGGAACCCTGCGCCTAACACTACCCACCCACTGTTCAGCAGCAGAAGAGTGCTTGATCCACATTAGCAGGGTGACAAAGGGCCCGCAGTACTGCCAATGCCAAAACCTTCCACCCAGATGATAATAAAATATAATGACACAGATAACAAATCCTTGAGATTTTTAAGAGTGCTGGCATTTGCAAAAGGCAGAATCTAGGCAACAGCTGGTCTGATTTTGGAGGGGTACAATAAAAAAATTAAAAACAAAGCAGGAGGAATTCTTGTTGTACTCTGCATATGGCACAGACAGATGCAAACCAACACACCGACATACTCACACTGGGCCAGAAGCATAATTCTAAATCTAAGATGGATAATGCACAGAAAACGCTCGGTGATAATTGTAAATATTAGCAGTGCTCCCAATCAAAGCTCCTCTGGATTGCAATGAATTATTCTGTGATTTTCCCTTATGTTTTTTTTACCACCATGTAATAGCCAAAATTGCGCATGAGCTGCAAGAATATGAAGACGTTTATTGATGGAAATCAAACTACCTTTTTCACCCACAGTGTCTTTGGTATGTTAGAGCCTGAAGCAAAGAAAACATAATAAAAACAATATAAAGATGAGAACTTCAATTTTCCCCTATGTATGAATCTGTCACTTATTTGTTAGGAATCAAATCTAACTCCACACAGTTAAAGAAGCTCCATACATCATTCTCCATAATCCAGTACTCAGCTCAAATGTACCTTGCTTGAAGTTCATACAACATACTTGATTTTACACTAAACAAAACATCTCTGGATATTACAGCTTTGAGTCTAAAAGGCTTTTGCTGCAATTCTATCTCCAATGGTAAGAAACAGTGTGAGAACAGATTTATCAGAACTAGGTAACAGGGAAGCTTCAGAAATCCATCTTAAGGATTGGGTTTGACTCTTAACAACAGGCTAATTTTTTTTAAGATATCCCAAATTTATCACTGTGATACCACTATATAGCTGGCAGCAGCATGAAGAAACAAAAGTGAGAAAAACACAAAGGAATTTTACAACTCTGAACTGCTACCCAAGCATATCCTGTTTTTTCAAAACACTTGAACTGTGAAATGGGTGCTGCTTCTGGGCTAGGACTGGCTTCTCACACTCCCACAGCCCTGCCCTGCCTAGCCAGCCGAGCACAGTAGCACGACCTACCTTGGGTGTAGTCAGCAGGATACATCCCCACCACATCAAGGCTGCCTGGAGACCTTGAATGGCGTAATCAGGAATGACAATGAAGCAGCAAAGGATTTGGGTGCTTCCTGGGGACATCAGTGCAACAAAGGGTCTTTAGCGGAGAACTGAACTCCACTCTCAGGAGATGCAGCATCGTGCTGGTTACCAGTAGACCGATACGGTTATTGGAGGAACGCAAGGACAAACATAAGTGATTTTTGCCATCTCCTTCAAAAGCTAAGGTGAGGCCATCTCAGACACAGCACAGAATGGGGCCATAACATTTCAACGTATTTCTTTCAAAGTGTTATGTTCTCCTTACAGTCCTAGATATGTCCACCTTTCATTTCCTTCTCCCTAACCAAACACTGCACTCTAATCTCTGTTACCACCTCCACATTAATTAAACCCTGAAGTCTACTACCTGGTATGCATGAAGTTCTTGCTACAGATTTTTCTGCCATGTGTATGCATTGCAGCCCCGCAATAACCCTCATTTCTGAGTTTTCTCATCAGAGGATGATGGAGTGAACTAGTAAACTTATTAAGGGATCCCTGGGATCCCTTAGTGCAGAACATCTTTATGCATTTCTGCCTCTTGGATCACAAGTTTTCAGCACAGAGCGTGTTGTCAGTGCCAGACTCGTGGCTGGCACCTTAACTCATGGAGGCATGAGATTTAAACCAAAGAGACCTCTTCCTCTTCTAGGAGACTGAAGAGGAAGAACTGATAAATGTCTTCAAGAATAACCTAGATCAAGGAGCACTGTGTGGTAATATACGAAAGGGAAAAACCCAGAAGTACAATTTAACTTTTAACTGTACAGTGGTTTCTGAGGGTATAATGAAAGTTGTCCCTGAATGAAATCCAAGTCATAGCTACATAATTTCCTACACAGGCTACATTAAAGCTACTCACACAGTGTTCTTACTCATCAGCCAGGCTACCTATAAGGTGTCTGCATAACAGCCCAGAGATAGGAAACAGCATTCCACAAGGAACTGCTGTCAAACTTGCCATGCTCAAGTTATGTCCCAAACACAGCAAGGACAGTTTCTGATGATGATATTCATCTCAACTGCATTGTGGAACATAAATGCCACCCATCCATACCTGATCAAGGTCCCTTTACTAAAGGTGAGAGAAGAAAGGCACCTAGGGAGTGCAGGTCACCCGACTTTAGCTCAGGCTGACACAAACCACCCCACCATGGACGTGCCTTTGCCAACAGTGGGAGGAACTGAGGGGGACTCCCAGACCTGTGCACCTAATGCTCAAGTGGCCCAGCTGGTGCAGAAGAATCCCCCACTCTTGGCTCCATGCAGAGTTGGTATCTTTCTGGATGGAGTTTACAGCCACCTTGTCTCTCTAAACACCATGCCCGCATACTGTGAAGTGCATATGGCCAAGACTGAACCACAGACAGTGCAAGAATGTGTAACACCTTTCTGGCTACCAATGCAAAGCACAGCACTGTGAGGGAAGCTACGGGAAAACGAACTCCATCTCAGTCAGATCCAATACAGAACCTCCTAAGTATTCAGAGCTCCACAGATCCCACTTTCCCCCCAGCCCCTGCTACAAAGGACTCCAGCATCTTCTCCCATATATTTGAGATCACACAAAGCTCATATCTCATTCCCAAACTTAAAACTTATCTTAGAAAGTACCAGTGAAAAAAGAGACCTGATTCATTCCCTTTCAGTGAAACTTGGGCTCATGAAATCCACTGATCACTTCTAGAAGTATAGATTAGAATATTACCCCCAGTAGAGGTTTCGGGTGCCAGTTGCTGAAGGCAACTCCCTCCTGATGAAGCCCCTGCACCCTGCTGCAGCTGCAGAACTGCAGCACCTGGCAAGCTGATGGTGTGGCAGATCAGCACAGCGTAATGTACCTGTTCTCGTACGTATAGCTGCATGTGCTGCCTAAATTGATTACCTGTTGACAAGCTAAAAATAAAGTTGCCATTAGAGCACCACACTGTGTGACATTCCACAGGCTGAAGCAGAGCTGTATTTTCCCTACCTTAACCTAAGTGTCCTTCGAGTAGAGGAGCTTGCTTTGTCTGCTAACCACTCAAGGAGGAGCTTGTTTCTCTGTCTTGCCTATCTTGCAACTTTTAAGCTCCTGCCTGAAAGAATTACTCATTTGTTAGTGCCAGACTGTCATCTCTTTGAAAGCAGAGCCACGAGATCTTAACAGACTGGATGTACATGGCTGTTAAATTTATTAGTTAAGAAAAACAGCAAATGACAAGTGAATAAAGCACTCCTTGGGACATTCAGACTACAGATTTTGTATAAATCAATAGCAAGTGCTATAAAATGTCAGAAAATACCAAATGAGGAGAAAGGAATCAATAGACACCTTCTGGATTAAATGAGTGATGAATATTCTTTACCAACAAAAATAAATTAAACTACAAAAACCCCTATGCTAAAGCATTATCCGGCCTCTTGCTTGAAACCCCAAAGGAAGGTAATTCAGGGTTAAGGCTAGAAACTCTGTCCTTAAGCAGCTCCACTAAGGAAGAGGGGGACAGAAAGAATGAGCAGGAAAAGAACAACTAAATTGCTTTGACACAAGTTGAAAATGAAATATTAACTCAAATGTGTTCCTCTTCATCCTGAATTCCCTTCATTTTACTGGGCTTGAGTCACAAAGACAGTGGCCATCTGATTGTAATGTGCACTATGCTCTGACTCTGATTTCAATACCTGATTTCTGATGTCAATACAATATTATAGTCCTGAACAGTTTAATGAGTTTATAGATATTTTGTCTTTGTGGTTCAGGATCCTACCTTCTGTAGCAGGCTCTGGACCCCAGCTGCTGTAGCATCCTAGGCCAGGCACCCAATGGAAACCCTGCTGTACAGTCAGGATAGTAAAAGAAAGAACAGAAGACTTGGGTTCACACTCAAATTTTTTTAACAGCTGTGGGTCTGCCCTCAATGCAGGGTATCACTTCATCAAGGTACATATTTCTGCTTCTAACAGGCCTCTGCTTACAAAAGCCCTTGTGTCACACACTGTCACACAAATCACAACCTGCCACAAATGAATGCATTAACTTTTTTTTTTATAGTGAGCAGAATGCATGCAGAAAAAATTTGGTATTACATATAATGGAAATACACTTATATATGTCTCCCAGACTCCTGCTGAAGACTGTATATTACTACATACTCCTCCCTCCACTTTGCAGAAGTAGGTCAAAGAAGGTCACTGAAAATGGAACATGGAAAATCCCTCCTATGAAAATTGACAGAAAAGAAAAGGTTGTTTTTTCAGTTTCAGGAAGAAACATTATTAGCACCGGACATGATACAATCTTCTAGAGAAGGGAATGGTAAAAAGGAGTGGGTCCATTCTTTCTGATTCTCAAAAGAAGGCAAGGACAAACAACAAAAGCCAAAGGTGGCAGATTCAAATAAACAAAATGAAACGTTTTTTCAGAAATATGTAATTTGAGAGTGGAACTTAATGCTGAAGGAAGTGCCTGAGAGAAAGAATGGATCAACTTTCTACAAGTGTTAGTGTAACTGCAATAGCAACAATTCAAACTTAACACAGACACCACTAACAAAGATATGTTCCTCACAGTATATGCCAGTGTGGAAAGCTGGAGGTTCACATCAGGAGCAATGCAGGATGACATGCCTGACTGCTCTGATGATCATCCAACACTTCTCCCCATCCTTGGCTGCAAACAGCTGGTGCTAGGCACCTTGAGAGCCCAGGCTTCATCTACTCTAGGTGCACTAGAGGGCTGAAGAGGTATTGCGATTCCCACTGCCTGACAGATCAACACTGGATCCTGTTGCTTTGTAGGCAGCTATTGTTCTTGACGTAGGCTATACTGGAGATCTCTGGTCAGGGTGTTCTCAGGGTTGACAACAGTTATAGCTTTATTGCATTTATAATCCTCAGTGCAAAGAGACCGAAAGGTAAACATCAGAAATCAATCTTATTTCTCTGTATCTTTCTCACCTAAACACCTACTCATTATCTGCCACTTAAATCTTTCCAACCTGCAAGTAAGACGGGTCCCAAAATCTCAGGTACAGCCAAAAGAAGCTGAACAAGTCCATGCAATTGCCTTCAAGCTCATGATCCTGCTCTGGCAGGACTTGAAGGACTCTGCTAGCAACAGTAGAGCTAATGTGATCAACTCTCCCACTCCAGGTAGCAGAAGGTAATGTTTTCAATTTGTGAAGAGAGGAATCCTTCATCATCAGAGGGGAACAGGAGCATGGGCCACCTATCACACTGCAGTGGGTTTTGGGAGATCTGCCTTCGTTTGCCTGGACTGATGGATCAAGCTGAAGATGCTGCCTCATTTCTCAGTAAACCAAACCAGTAGAGGGAATACAAAAGAGGATGCTGGCACATATTGCTGCATTGAGAACACTTATCAGCATTTCTCATGGAACTCTAGCAAAGCAGATTTGTCATCAAGATTTAGGAGAGGCTGACCAAATGCAGGAGCACTCCACTCCCCATTCCTGCCATCCTAGCACAGCCACAGATTCCAGCTAATGCAGCAAAATGGCCTTAATTTCATTCTGCCCTTTCCCGACCTTTCTAAGATCTTTTCTGCCACTGAAAGAATTTCTGGGCAATGCTAATACTTCCCACTGCATGTGGTTTGCGTGGCAAGGTTTTGGTAGTGGAGGGGCAACAGTTGTGGCTGCTGTGAAAAGCAGCCAGAAGCTTCCCCCATGTCTGAGAGAGCCAATACCAGCTGGCTCCAGGACAGATTGCAGCTGGCCAAAGCCAGGTGGCAACGGTGGTGCCATCTTTGGGATATCATGGTTAAGAAGGGGGCAGAAACTGCTGTGCAACTGATGCCCAAGCTTTTTATATATTTTTCATATATTAGTAGCTTTGTAGATTTCTAATTTCTTTGTACATTCTAATGGCTGTAACTCCCAGTAATTTTCCTACCCCTTTTCCCCTATATTTTAGAACAATAAGCTAACCTTCTAACACATATTATGCTACATTCCTGAAGTATTATTTCGTCTCATCTCTTTAGCCAAAGACATCTTATTTTCTTTTACCATGTATCCTAGGCATAATAAATACGGGGCTAGAAACTCAAGGTGTGGGGTTCCAAATGGGGTAGAACCAAAAGGTGGCATTCCTTAACTCTTCTGGATGCTATTGTTAAATATGCTAATTTGTTAAACTTCTAAAATTGTAGAAGCCCTGTATCATGTGTGCATTTTGCCATATTTGCACCTGGAGGCCTCAAATTAAAGACCTGCTTTTACATTACTTCCTATATTAACACTGTGTCGAAAGTATCTTGTTTTGTTTCTAGATTTTGAAAGGCATCACAACCACCAGAAGAACCTGTGGGAGGAACAGCCCTGCAGACACCCAGGTGAGTGAAGAAGGAGGGCAGGGAGGTACCGAATGGCATCAGAGCAGAGATTCCCCTGCAGCCTGTCATCCAGACCATGGTGAGGCAGGGTGAGCCCCTGGAGCCCATGGAGTTCCACAGTGGAGCAGAGATCCACCTGCAGCCCATGGATGCACTGTAAAGAGACTGTAATCCTGTGAAAAGCCCACAATTGAGCATTCTTCCGGCAGGACCTGTGGAAGAGCAGAGAAGTTCACCCTGGAGAAAGTTTGCTGGTAGGATTTGTTACCCCTTGGGGATCCGTGCAGGAGCAGCCTGCTCCTGAAGGCCTGCACTCTGTGGAAGGGACCCACACTGGAGCAGTTTGTGTGAACTTAAAGAAGGTCATGGAGGACTGTTTCCCATGGGAAAGACCCCATGCTGGAGCAAGGGAAGGGTGAGAAAAGGAAGAAGCAGCAGTGATGAAGTGTGATGAACTGACCACAGCCCCCCTCATAGCCCATCTGCCTGTGACTCTGAGGGGAGGAGGGTTATAGTTCCTCTTCCCAGTCCAGCTGAGGAGGGGGTGATGGAGGAGCTTGGTAGGCACCTGGCATCCAGTCAACCCACCAAGATTACAGCTGGCTTCACACACTTGCTCTGTTAATCCCTTGTGACACTATTCCAGCACTGGGCAAATACTAGCCCAAATCCTTTGCTGAAGCCTCCTTACTCCTCCTACAGCACCTGCAGGGAGACTTTTGCAGATGATCCCTGAGCAGCTCAAATAAGAGACCTATTTTGTTGAAGCCCTACCTGTTGTTTGTTATTGTAATAAGCCTTCTCAGTGGAAGCTGAACTGAAAGCACGCCAGCTCACTGGTGCTGCTTGCTATTTCAGGCGGTGTCATGAGCCATACAGTCTGCTGGTATTTGTGCTTCAGTTTCACTGCATGACTCCAGTCACTCAGGATCTTTATGAAAGTAATACATTCCAACCTAATCTACAACTAAATTAATGTCAGAAGTAAGACAGTGCCCAAGTGATCAATAAGTGGATTTCTCCCTATAGAAATATTAGAAGCAACTCACATCAATAAGCCTCAAATTTATGGGGCAATTCAGCTCTTCCATTTACAGCTTGAGTAACTGGCCTTTGTATAAGATATTACATTACTAAATAACGTGTGCTAAAAGGAGCTTCTCTAGTGCAGTCCTGCCCTGCAGCAGTCACAGATTTCAGGGGCCATCAGCAGATGTAGTGAGGGACCTGAGATCCCCACCTCAACCATACCCCTTTCAAAACCAGTACAAAATTATTTCTAAACGCATTATAGGCAACTAAACACATTATACTCAAATCCACTTCTGGATTTAAACAAAGAGTGTTGATACTGGGATGTTTGAAAGACAAATGAATGACACTAACTTTGATCTTACAACCATCTATATAGCCATCTTTAAAATGATGTGTCAGAGACAATATCCCCCTGAATATTCTTGTTCTTATCAAGAGAGTAATATAAAAGTAATCTACAAGAAGAACGGTGTCTATGAGAAAAGAACAATCCTTCACTACAAGGAGTAACAGGGCTCTATAATTTCTAATTTTTATGACTGATTTTGTACAAATTAGAAGACTTGATAGAAGACCTGAGCAAGGATCTGCCTGTCTAAAAGGAAGAAAGTACAGGAAAAATCCTTCTGGGTTTTTTTCCCCATGATATAATTTTAGGTCATACAGCTACTGAAAAGAGAGAAAATAAGCTGAAAATGCTATAGCAAGCCATTAATTACAACCTCCCCCCAAAATAAACAAAACCCTGCACACATCTCTCTAAACCCTTCCTATGAAGGCCCTGTTCCCTCCTGCAAACCTAACAAGCATACTGCTCAGATTTAATAAGTAATTATTGGCTGTGGTGAACAGCAGCATAGGTTGGTGTGCTTGGTGCTCAGTGGAAGCCTACTAGGCTGACACTCCAAGGGCAACGAGCAAACTCAATCCTTCCAAAGGAGGGCTACCCCTCCTCAACCACCCTGCAACTGTCATGGGATCCATGGGGAAAATGGCTGGAAGTTTTCAAAAAAATGGTCTTCGATCTGTAGCAGTTTTATTTTCCTGGGGGAAAATATCAATTTAGCATCACTAGCCAAGTATTCCAGCTTTATTTTGATCAGATCCATCTATTCTGCTTCACTCTCTGGGGTAGGTTCACCATTTTCTGCTACATCTCTCTGGAGATCATAGAGTTTCATAGGAATCACAGTACAGCTATTTTCTCCTCTTCCCCAAATTGTTGGCTGAGCTTAAGACTCCTCTTAAATTCTTTGAAAATTATTCTGCAAAATAAAAATTAATACTAACTAAGGAAGGTGTTTGACTCCAACACAACTGCTTTCTGCTTAGGAAACTTGAGGAGCTCAGTAACGTTACCAGTGGCTCTTTTCATTTCCTATTTATAAAAGGGCAATAACTGCTGTGCCATGTTCAAAGCAGAGCCTTGTCTTCCACACATTCTATTCTTCTCTCTCATTTATTATGCTGCTTTTATTTATGCATTATAACAAAAAGCAGGCATTCTTCTAAACTAATAATCTTCAGTTTCTTCACCCGATCAATGCCGATGTGATGGAGAACTTCCAAGTGTCTTCAGATTAATTTCTCACACACCATCACAGACACTTGAGCAACAAATAGCCTGCTCTATTCTTGATAATAGAAGATTAGTAACACTAACAACATACAGAACAGACAAACAGAAAATGGTAGAAAACTTCCAAGTGATACATTGCATCAAATCTTGAGGCAGGTTTCCTAGTGACAGGGCCAAGTTCCTGCAGCCTTTGTGTACGGCTGTAGGAGACACCCTCACTTTGTGAAAAGTAAAGAGAAAAAAATCAAATTCATTGTCATTTTCCTCTCATGTCCTCTTTAGAGAGGAACTGGAATGAAATTTGCCTGCTTTTCTTTCCCAAGTAGGCCTCCGTGCAAGTACTGCCAGTACATCTCCATGTGACACCAGCCCTCAGTGTGATGACTATTGTGGAAGTGTCACGGTCTGTCAGGAATTTGGCCGCAATTGAAAATTACTGCTTTTTTACTTATCTGAGGATGCAAATGCTCCAAAAAACAAATGCAAAAGAAATCCTGACTTGTCCCTTTTCCTTCCAAAGGTATATTTGGAAATCCAGCTAACAGTGCAAGAACTCTGACTGGCCTCTGTGGTTTCTTTGCCTCCCCTTTCACAGTAAGACATGTAAAAACAAGTGGCCATAAAAGTACTATTCATCTTAATCACATAAAGCTTTTCTTGGCTCAACATGAATGTGTCTGGAGTTTTCTAACTTGAGCATGCCCTAACCTTATTTTGTAGTGCTATTAAGAACTATTATAAAAGACAAGTTTCAAAATGACATTTTTAATGATAGAATGACAGACTAACAATCTCCATGTGAAGAAAGTTACCAGGATCATAAATAAATGACAGAAGATAAAAATTCTGAAGTCAAAATGATAAGACACTTTGATTTCTTAATTTTACTAAATTGGTTGTGCTGCTTACTTGCAGCTAGAGGTAACCCTAAGGTGCCTGCCACCCTTTCTTCCTCCACAGCCATCAGGTCTCCTCTTTCACCATGCAAGTGGGTGTCACTAAAACAGTTTCAGTTTACTCTGTAGGTAACAGGAGTGGCTCCAATCTTCTGCCTCACACAGTTTAGTTCTATAAGAGTTCTTATGGATAGGAACCCCTTATGCTGAAACCTTTTTCAGGACTCTGCCTGGATTTGTTATAAAGCAATGTTGCTTATATATATATACATATATATATAAATATTATATATGCATATATATACATAAGCTCTTTCTAATGTGCATGTGCATCTTCTGGAGATGCTTATCACCCTATGTGGTTTCAGGAGTGCTGTGAATCCATCAGAACAAGGGTGTGAATGTAAGCACATCTCCAATGTGGGGTAGCAGTGTCATTAGTAAGGCTTCTTCATTTTGGTTTGTCACAGAAATGGCAGCACTGGTCAATCTAGATAGTAAGCTGGCTGGCAAAGGTGAAAAGATTAAGTATTTTTCATCACCAGTGCAATATGGAGAATGAGTGCAGAGTGGGCAGGGAGAAGGGAGGATGAAACCTTGTCATAGCTCCCTCTTCACACAGCACAAGATAGCTGCATTTCAGATGGAAGAAAAAAACACTCAGATTGTTTACTCCACATGTTCCAGCAACCCTCAGACCCACGACTTTAATCTCCTTAAGGCATCAGTACAACATCATCTGCCTTGTTCTCCTTCATCTATGCAAATCTGAGTGGATACACACTTCTGAAAATAAGCCAGGGGATACTCATCAATTCCTCACTTTTATCTACTCCTCTCATTTTTTTTATTTGAAATACTCTGTTTTGTTTTGTCTGAGTGAAGTCAACTTGTCCTTACCATCTAGGCCTGTTCCTTTAGTCCTCCTTTTTTTATACCTTTTCCTGCAAAGGCAGCAGACTTACAGCTGAGAGCACACACACATGCATACTGACAGCAAAGTGGCTTCATTGCGATGGGCAGCACTTTCTGATGCTGAGCACTTTCTGATGCTGCTCCAGGAAAAGCACATCAGCTGTACCTGGGCTTTTGGCACAATGACTGTACCAGACATAACCAGCCATTCCTATGGCCTTACTGCAAACATCCTTTACTACTGACCACTAACCTGCTGAACCATTCCCTGAAACCCATTTTCTTTACGCGTTCTTTTACTTCTGTGTCCCTTTCAGCCTCCTCATCTCTCTTTATCCTCATAGTTAGATGCCCTCCCTCTCCCCAAAGCTTCTTAAAAGAAAACAGATAAAAGAAGAAAACGATCACAAAATGAAGGTAGTTTTGATCTACCTTCTAAAAATCATCAATTTATTTGTTTTGCCTGCATGCTTTCCTGCCACCCCCTCCCAATCTGCCCTGTCTGTTTAAACAGAACGCTTTTTAGCAGAGATTACTTATGACTTCCTATCACTGCAGAGAATAATTCAGTAGGGTCATCATTTCAGACGTAGTTTGTAGTTGCTGCAGTTAGATTATACTATGTTCACTGCAACTATAAGGAGAAGATAAAAAGGCACAACTACAGTGACTGGGTAGAGACAGGATGAGGAAAAGGGATAGGTAGCACCTTGTTCAACTACTAGATTTTTATAAATCCTTTGAAAGTAAGTATTTGGCCCACTGAAAATCCCTGGAATTATTCATTCATCACCTGAGAAATAACTAGGATTATAACAATTATGTGACTCTATCATAAAGTTATCCCTTGGCATCTAAGGGACTCTAAAGAACCCTCAGGTGGCATACCGGGGAAGAAAAACCTACAAAAAGAGCAGGTGTGCTGTTTTTGGGATTCACTGAACTGATCCAGCCTTGGCAGTAAGCTACTGTCCATCCCCAGCTTCTACCAAAAACCACATAAAGTACATTCATAAATGCTATGGATGCCAACAGAGATACCCCACAAGTGGAATGGCTGCACGAAGAACTATGAGTAGAAGAACAGAAGTTTTATTATTGAAGAGCCCTTCAGGCACTCACATTTTCGCAGTGGGCTGAGCACAGGGCACCTGAATGCCCCAGCCCCCAGCGCAGCCGTGTGCAGCGTGAGCAGCAAGCGGGTTTGGCGCAAGGAGGCACAGCAGCGAGCGTGGCCAGCAGGGACTGCCGCTGTCAGGGCCACCCCGTGAAGCGCCAGCCTAAGGAACTTTGTCAGCTGTGCAGCAGCACTGACAGGGACCAGCAGCAGCAGGAAGCAGATGAGGAGGGGAACTAACTGCTGGCATCTGGCTGGTGCCAGCAGCAGGGGACTGGCTGGAGGGCAGCAGGAACAGGGGGATTTTATTCTGGGGCTGCTCGAGTCCCTGGGACGGAAGGGCAGCAGCGCCAGCCTGGGGAAGGATACTGCCCACACAGAATGACTTTCTATCGAGATTGACAATTCAGGGACTCTCCTTTTGTTCTCATTTACTTGCAAATAATGGTTTCCTTGTACGCCTACCAAACAATATTTACGCAGGACTGGATATATAGCTCTCATTAGAGCAAATGCTACTACCTAAATAGGGCTATTTGTGACTCTGCACCTCGAGTTTCACTCATCCCTGGTTTGAAGTGCACTAAAAGCACATTATTACTGCTTAAGATGCAAACTACTGTGCTGAAAAATATCACTTTTTACCTTCAGTGAAGGAAGTTAAAAATTAATGGTTAGTTGAAACTAAGGTGAACAGTAAACAGAAACTCCTTGTGACCATGTGCAAGCTATTCCCAATCTATAATGAGGTTATACTTACTACTTAGATTAATTACTCTTTTTCTTCTATCTTAATTTATTTTATGTTTTAGGAAACCAACATGTCCACTAACCACTCTGTATGTGATAAAGAAACACAATAAAAGCAATTTCTCTCCTAACCCCCCAAAAAAACATTCTCAGTAATGCATTTTTGAATCCAGCATACCTTCTCCTAATGAGGTTTCAGTATGCCATAAATAACACTAATGAGACTTTGTCTTGCCCATGTAATGTATTTCCTTAATATAGCTTTAGATTTTCTTATGTTGCATGGAAAACCAACAGTCATGGAAAGAAATGTCTTCCAACAGCACATTAAAACCGAAAGTATAATTAAATATAAATGAATTCAGTAATTTAATTGCACTATTATCATTTTTAAAAATTCAGAAGAAAAGTAACGGTTCAGTTTTTTCTATTGGTAAATAGTAAAATTGCTGAGGGAATTGGATAATATTTAAATAAACATTATTGTGACTATACATGATACAAAGATACCTTTTATTGCCAGGTAAATTCTGCACTAATGAAGATAGAGTTCAAAGCATTTACCTTTGCAAGCTGAGGGACCAGTCCTGCAAGTGTTATGCAAGCAGTCCTGGGTAAGAGACGTAAGATTTGACTCCGGTTTTACAGAGCTCATTGTCTAAGTGCCTAAGTGCACAGCCTCAAAATACAGATGCTTTAAATATCACCTGCAAAATTCAGCCTGCTAAGCAGAGTTTTACACTGAAACAATCTTTAGGTTGACAAACAGTATGTATTTATGCCATCTGCAGCTCCCATCATTCTACAAGCAGAGCAGCATTGTCCGGTAGGACTTTTTTTTCCTCTAAAAATAAGAGCTCATGGGGTTTTGCCCCTAAAAAAAGACAAAATGTATTACTGCAGAAAAACTCAATTTTTATATGGGTCAGTATAAATTTGAAGCCTATTCTGTTTTCAAATATAAACACGTCTGTCACCTGTTTTCCCTCAGAAAAAAATACAAGACTTGTGCAAAATTTCAGTAGGAAAGAACTGGCACACCAAATGACAGACCGAGCATCTGAACAAAAGATTAAACCACAATGGAACTATATGGCTAAAGATTAGCTATAAAATGACTTACATAGGAAGTATTCAGGCTCATGAAAACATGAGCCTATTCATCTCATTTTACTAGCATGTAAGGCTTTAGAACAACTTTCATGAAGAAATACCTAAAAAAGGTGTAAACAAATGGCAAATGGCACGAAAATCAAAAGTTTCATCAAGAGACGACTAACTAACAGCTTCCTTTGGTGCAATTAATTTTTAAAAGAGCATAATGACCTTATCTCTCTGGACTCCAACAAAATGATTTTTATGTATATGGGAAACACTTAGTTAAAACAGGAAGCAAAAGGGAAAGGCAAAAAGATGCATACATGGCTCCAGTAAGACCTTCTCTGGAAGCCCAAGCACAGCTTCAACTGCTGGCTCCTGAGAGGGACACAAACCTCACTGGGTGCAGAAAAGGATTTTTAAGAGAACACTAATATGCAGAAAATAAATGTTTTCTCAAAGTAAGGGAATCGTCCTACATTAGACTGAGACATGCTTAATGTGCGAGAGAGCTTTTCCACTTTTTTTGTAGCTAAATCTGTTGATTGAACAAAAGAATATTAATCCTCCACACAAATGTTGCCTGATATTTCTGGCTTTTCCCAGTTTACTGCAAGTTAAAAGCAAAAACCCAACTGTTTATGGCACACCTATGTCATCTATTTTGGTGGGTATCCATAAAACACCCCCAACAATTTTTCAGGAGACTTGCTTTTGCACATCTCCTGAAAATTCAAAAGTTTTATGAAATCATAACAAAATGTTGGGACTTCAAGCTCTGAAAGCTTCATGTTTCTTTCTAAACTTCTCTAGTGCCTGAGCTAATATTACACATTTTTGAAACAAGAGCCTTGCCAGATAAGTGTGTTTCCCATGTGTTTTTTCCTGAAGAAGGAAAATTACTCCTGACAAACCAGATCCTCATGAACACTTGGTCAAAATCACATTTTATTTCTACAGGTATAGGCAAGAATCAGGCTATTAGAAAAATCCCACAAAATTGCAAAACGTGGGTCAAAACAGAGCCATGTTTTTCTCAGAAGAACTTTTTCTCCCAGTTAAAATATTAGACCTTCAGCAGACAAAGCTATGAAAGTAATATTAACTGCATTTTTTCAAGACTCCTCAGCCTGGTGCCAGTGGGTGCTTCCAGCTAAGAAAGGGGGATTTCGTGATCATAAAGACATAGTAAAATGCTGAATTTAACACATAGGACCAAACTGCAAGCCATGAAATCAAGTACGAGGGAGAAGCTGACTCTAAGGCCAGCTAAGAGAAATGACAAAGGGAACAAGGCTGATCAATATTAGGATTTTGATTCTAGCTCTAGACAGATAGAGAGATCATTCCCCCATGTCCCTTTCTGGCAGGCAATATTAGCAGAAGTGATGTCAAATATTGTCATTTCATATCCAGACAATTGGCATTACTACCTCATTCTCCAAGTATCATCTTGAAGAGGCATGCCTGGACATACATTGGGCCACAAATCTGACAGGACAACTCTGAACTTAGAGATGCCACTGCACTTTGTCAAACTATTTTGACTCACTTCCAGTTGGAATCTGACTCAGGATAATGGTCCTTGTATTTCATCGAGGTTATTTATGACGCATCTCTTTTTATTTTCCCTCACAAGATACTGTCTTTGAGCTATTTTTTATTTTTGCATCACTGCTGTCTTCTGAAGAGCAGTTTCTGAGAAAGGATTGATGAGCATTACTACTCACATTGCTGGGACTGGGTTGCTACAGTTTAGCTATGGCCAGACTCAGGGAACCCCAGTAAAACCAGCAACCTGGACGAAATTAGCCTCCACATGCATTTAACATGATGTTGGTGACAGAAACCAGACACTTTGATCTTCCTGTTAAAAATACATCTTTTCTTCTGCAAGGGCCACGTTGGTATAAAATGCCTACAAGGGACCCTCTTAGCCTGGGGCTCTACACAGCAGAGAATCTTGTACGAGATATACAAGGTCCAGAGAGCAAAGGGGCACTGAAGATCACAGAAACCCTGAGTAAGTGCTGTGTTTCATTGGGTTAATGCTTACAATAGTCAAAGTGCTCAAAAGTTAAATGTCCTCTTCACACTTTTAAGACAATACAGTTCTTCAACTGTGCTCATATCACTGCCTTGGTAAATTCAAACCAAGCCAGCTCCAAACCACACGGCTCCAGCAGTCCGGACCCTCCGCAGACCCAACAGCAGACCAAACCTCACAACCAATATCCAATATCCACAGCACCTTGGGGTTTTGACTCTGTCTAGGACATGGCTTTCTGCTAAACCTGCACCTCCCACGTCAAGTGCCTTTGCACATTAACCCTAGACACACCACTTACGTAAAACTGGCAAAAATCTCTTTCCTGATTCAGAGGCTGATACTGCTTCAGCAACCACTGACAAACATGAGGTACAGTAATAACAGAACTCTGCCCCTACAAACACACACAGTTTAACGTGGCAGACTAAGTGGAAGTCCTGCCAACATAGTATGTTTTCATTCAGTTCTGTTTTCTAACATGCCATGAATACTGGCTCCTAACATAGAAAATAGCCACTCGGTGTATAAATATCCAAGATGAGCAAGAAAGTAATCTTTATCCTGGTCTTGGTAGAAGATATCTCTTGTGTAGCAGCAGTGATGGCCTATCAGGAGCATAACTTTCTACATTCAATGTGTGTCTTTGTCAGGCACTCATTTATGAAGAATTTCATTGCATGCTGCTTTAACCTAAATAGATGCATACAGTATATATTTTAATTTAAGTGTCATAAAATCTTTCAGGCTGATTTTAGTTTAGTAACAGGATCATTAGATAATACTTTCTTCAGTAAAGATTATGGTAGATTTATTTCTGCAGCAGTATTTGTGGGCATACCCTCCCTGTATTTTTGACCATTAGACATTCCTTTTCCTGAAAGAAAAAAATCTTTTACAAAATGTTTTCAGAAACTGAGAAGTTTGTCACACCCCTTAGCCCATCACTGTAATATCTCCAATATAAATAAGACATTATCTATGACACTGAACTTAATGCATACAAAAACGTGATAACATACTAACTTTCTTGTGCCAGACTCAGAGTGAATTTAGGAGGAGTCCTGTGGATTTCACTGAAAAAAGAACAGACAGTGCTGCACTTCTAGAATTTTAACAACAGGTTTATTTTTCTGCTTTTGCACTGAACCGTCTGTTACTTTAGACAAACATGAGGATCTAAGATTACTTACACCCTTAAAACAAAATGCTTAAGGAATTTGAAGAAGAAACAACCATATTGAGAAGATAAATAACCATATTGAGAGAAGTGCAGAGCAGAGCAGCTCCGGAGAGCAGAACTGAGCTTTGGTTTGGTCACCAGTCACCACAGAATCCAAACACCGTCTGAGAGAAGGAAACTGCCTGAATCCATGCAAACTAAAGGGAAATCTTGTGAGAATGTTCTTGTGATTTTGCTTACATTACTCTGCTTCCATTTTTCTTAGAAATGTCATGAATAAAGTCTTTTATAAGATACTCAGCAATCCAAGGTAACAACAGAAATCCTGACAAAAATATGGGGGTAAAAGGGGAACAAAACCAGAACTTAGCAAGAAAGTTTAGAAAAGTCCTAGGATCAAATTTTACATACGCTTTTTTTTTATTCATACAATTTCTTCCTGTCCATCAGTGGTTCCAGATAAGGCATTATACAGTGAAGATACCAATACAGTCTTCAGTTTTGCATCAGGTCTCTCGCAGCATTATGATTTTAGAAAAGAAGAAAAATTTACAGTGTCCATCTCTCATTTAAGCTGTTTCATATAAGCATAATATATACATAATCCACCAAACTGACAGCAGGATTTTCAAGGTCCAGGATTTGAGCCACATCTGGTATTCACATCTTTAAGAAAATTTAAATCAGTGCATCTCTAGTGTTTCTGGTAGGTGTGCTTGCAACACATTGCAAAGATGCCCTTATCTGAATGTGAAATGCCTGTTATCCAGTAGACAACATGTATTTTATCATGTTGGATCAGAGCCTGCTCTGTGAAGTAGAACCCCCATTTTGTAAGAGCACATTTCTGCTTCCTACAGATAAGAGAGAGAAATCACAAATTATGTTTCTTCCTGTGCTCTGGCAAGTAGCTCCATTGCCTCTTAATGGTGCTCCACACAGAAACCAACAGGCAGGACTAATGCTTGGGATTTTTATTACCAAAGGCAAAAGAAGGAAAAATTGTAGAAGAGAATCAGGCTGTGGGGACGAGAAAGACTTATAACCAGAGGTCATTAACTTTCCAAAGGAGAGAAAAGGAAAGTCATGGATCAAAGGCAAGGGTTGACTTGTTACTTTCTAGTATGCCATATACTTGAATGTGTTGGGTAAGAAATTACTGGGCCTTGTTTCCTTTGCTGTTTGCTCATGTCCTTGAAGGAGACCATTGCTCTGCAGCTGAAGCAGGCAGAGCTTGGGAGATGGGGCACTGGGCACCCAGACTACAAGAGCTCTTTTGCTTAGGAAGGGCACCAGTATCCTTAGTCTAGGATACACCTAAGAGACCTTCTGCTGGACAAAATGACAAAACAATGCACTGGGAATGCCAAATTTAGTAAAATTTTCTTCCTGAAATGTCTTTATTATACAAAATTCTTTATGTTCCTACCCTGAAAGTAAGAAATCCACCCTCTAGTTTTATTGAATCATTAAATTTCCCTTTGTCCTTGATGACACCGAAATTGTTTAGTCCTTTGGGACAACAGCCATTAGTTATCCTAACAGGGAAGAACTTCCAGATCGCAAAACAGTTGTCTGTTTAGTGCCAATCAATCAACTACATATCCACAGGGCTCTACAACTAACATTTTACAAATTCTAGTTATTAGTACTTGCATTTAGCTTCAGTGTACTTAGAAATAATTAATCTTTTCAACAACACTTTGATTTAAGCATGTTGTATTATTCACCCTATTTTGCAGGCTGGAAATGAAAATGCTATAGTCTCCAAGGATGCCACAGGCAAAGCTGGGAATGAAGCTCAAGAAGCTACTCCTCACTCACCCACCCACCATCTCACTTTTAAAAAACAGAGAAACCTGACTGCCCACTCATTTGAATCTTAAGTTTTGCACCCATTCTGCAAGCAACCATACATTATGCAAAGCAGACAAGAACTCAGCTCCGGACTTTTAATTTTCCTCCATCTGGGGACCAGTCCTGCTTTTCTGCAATCTCAATGCAAATCAGAAGTGTATCCATTGGAGTCATTAGCATTGCATCAGTCAAATCACCGCTAGCAATATCTAAACTGCAATGTTTTATTTTAATAATGAGGAAATACAAGCATTTTAGAATGGACTATCTTATGAGAACAATCAGAGAAAGACTTTCAAGGATTTTTAGTGGAGAAACAGGATCATCACTTATCAGTGCTAGAGTCAGCCTTTTTTTAAAAAAATAAAAAAAATCTAAGGGTGCAGAAATATAATCAATTCAAATTAGTATTGATTTCTAAATAATGTGGAATTAAGTAAGACATTTACAAACTGTAAATCACTGTTATTTAGTAAGAATCAGCAACATATGTTACGTAGCAATAGACAGAACCACTGATAGATTGGAGTCAGGAAATGTGCTTCCATAAAGTTGGCTACGGCTGACATTGTAACCAAGTTCATGTCTTACATTTGAAGTAAAAGAGAAGAAAGTGAGGCCTAAGCCAAAACCAACTTCTCACAGTCACAGAAGACTGCTTCTCACAGTCTTCTCTAAGCAAAACAGAACTATATCAAAAACCAGAGAGAAAATCCAGGCAAACTCCCAAGAGGTCAGGCAAAGTACTGTGGATTTATTTCAGCTTAATTGAGACCAGAATTTTGCATCATGCCTGTGATGTGCTCATACAGGAGTCTCAGGAGATGCAGGGAATAACATCCAATCAGGAAATGGTGGTATTGGGGTGGTAACTGATGACCTCTATAGGGCTACACAGCTTGACCGCTGAGAATGCAACTCACTGGCACTTTTATTCTCAAGACAATGATGTCTCATGTATACAGACATGCCCTCCTACCATGCCTAAATCTAAAGGATTGCAATTACTTTCATTTTACACTTTTTACATGCCTCTGTGATATCTGCTTTCCAAAGCTGGTTTCACTTCCTTTTAAAAATATATGTTGAGAAATACCACTTATAGGCAGGTCCTGTTAAATCTTATCATGTAGTACAAAGCTTTGTCCAAATACTGGGGGTAATTTAAGGTTCCTCTTGGAACCATCCAAGCAGCATGTAAAATCCAAGCCACTTCCAAAGTGTCTGTTTTTGTAGAAGAGGAATAAGGAAGTCAGTCTTTTGGTTGAAATATGCAACTAAGAATCATGAAACAGAGGCTCTGAGTGTGTTATCAGCAGTTCAGTAATACAGTGCCAAGTGCTATACTTTCCACAGAAAAAACACTCAGTATTTCTATGGGAAACTCATTCAAGGTAGGCTTTTCAGGAGCAACTGAAGAATGTGCCCCCAGCTTCCAAAACAGATGCAATTTTCAGAAAGTTTTTTGTTTATCTTTGGTCTAAAACATGGAGAAAAGCAATTGCAACCACCTGCATGACAGCTTCTTCTGCCCTAGTTTCCTATCCCTGAACAAAAGCAGGATACCACTATATGGCCGTCAACATGTTTAATTAATTCCTGCCTAAAAAGGACCTTGGATTTAGGATGTTGGAGAGCTACACAAAACCTTCATAAAGCAAGGGGTAAGTGAAGAAACAGAGCTGCTTATGCATTCATTTCACTGCTTGAAAACTACTGTTAAGGGACAACAGTCATGTCAAAACACACATCAAGAGTTGTTATGAAACATCGGGAGGCAAAACTCAGCACTCACTGTGGGGATTTACGTATGTCCCAAATTCCAGCTCAGTGACAGTATCTGCAATCCCAGACTGTGTCACAGATTCTTCCCACTTCATAAACTCCTGTGGTACATAGGCATACAAACGTGTGCCTGCATATGAATTACGTATACAGTCCTATGCTAGTTTATATAAGTAAAAAGTGAGCTGAGAGCAATTTGCAGCGGACAAACCACCCTTCTCCTGTTGCCTTTCACTAGATTCTCACAGAGCAAGTAAGCACGAGAGAAACTAGTGAAAAATACATTCTGCCTCTGAGCATTTGGCTACTCTCATCTCTTTCTGGAATTAGAGTTATGACCATCTTAAATATCCAGATGAGAGGCCACGGAAAATGTTTTAAAGAAACATAGAGTTATCACTACTTACACATTCCAGACTTCTGTTCAGCTGCAAATACATTAATGCAAGCAAGAAAGAAGAGTGTGATGTGGGAAAGGAGGCTGTCTACAATTTATCACTGCTGTGCAGACATGCCCCGAGAAGAGAGCTGTGCTGAAAACCCAAATATAGGAACATCTATATTAGCAGCAGTTATTTCTGATTTGGTCTGAGGGACTTTCCAAACTCAAGGGGCTCACAATGAAGGACTGGCCAGCCATGAAGAGCCTGCAGTAAAGCTGAAAGGACATGTAAATTGCTCTGATATCCCAACAGACTTCTGCTGTTTCAGGGATGCTATTCTAATCCCAAGAAGCAAGGAGTCCCATTTTCTGCTTTGCTCACTAATGCAGCAGGTTCCTATTTGGTCATTATCAGGGGATTTTTATCTGCCAAATTACAGCTGATAATTCAATTTCCTAAAAATGCTGAGTCTGAACTGGATCAGATTGTCAGCTGGGAAATGTCACTGCTTCTGTGTAAGACCCAAGCATGGAATGGGTTAAAATTCATAAAAAAAATAAGAGTATATTCTGTATTTTAGTAGGGCATTAATAAAGAAAGGCATACAAAAAATATAGTTTTCTAAAAGGTCAAAAGACAGCTCTACTCCTTCGAACATATTTTGCACAATATTGAAAAATTATGAATAACTTGGGGAAATAACTCAACCGTAATTTTGCAGTGGCATCTTCTTTGATGCCTCAGAAGACTACCTTTGAGCCGTTTGGGAACTAAACATTTAAGAGTCAAAAATGAAAAAGCCTGTCAATATTTTGTGAACCAGCTACATGAGCAAAAGCTGTCGAAACTGGCCCTCTGACATTGCAGTTTGCTCCAACTACTATGTGTTTCACAATTCTCCTTCAAAATTTTCTTGTGTACAATTAATTCAAAGCAGTTTTTCTAAAATCAGGTTTTGTCTTGCAATACTCTACTTTTAAGTCTTTAGTCTTAAGTATCTGTATAATACTATATAGGTATAAAATACAGCAGGCAGGAGAAACTGTGCAGTTTTTCAAACTGTGTCTTTTCCTCTGTGTTCAACTTTAGTCTCTCCTATCTGCTTTACAGGACTTTTCTCTAGCTCTAAAACCAACGTATTTTTCCCCTGTGTAGTCCCAAAATCTGTTTCCAGCCACAGAGTATCTCTTCCCAGCTGACAGGAGCAACTCCAGCCTAGTGCTCCAAGGGCCAATGTTCAGCCTTAGAACTGGAAAGAAGAAAGACACACACTTACCACAAGTGAAAAAAAAAATCCAAAAGCAAGCTCTAATCTCACTATCTCCAGTTGTTCCCAGTCTGTGGTTTAATTTACTGCTGGGTTAGCAGGGTGTTCCACAATGCCTCTCATAATTACTTTCTCGAGGCTCTAATTCAACTGCAATTACCCACTGCGGAAGTTAACAGAATTGGATCACAGCTCTGCTAAGATCCAACTAAACCACCTGAGTGAGCAGCTGGCCAGCCCCCAGAGCTTCTTCCCTCACTAAGGTGAATCCAGACCTTAATGATCCATGTGGGGAGACTATCTCCTAAGGGACTCTTCCACCTAGCCATCCCACACATCTTGCCTCCGAGTCCAAAGAATCGTTTTTGCAAGAAAGGAAATATTTATGTATGGTTTTTAACGTGGACTAAAGAGTTACACTAACAAAGCAATCCAGCAGAGCTTCCTTTCACACCCACAGCTGACCAGCTGGGTTCATGGCTCACAGCTGGCCAAATGATCTAGATAATTAAAGAAGAAAAAAAACCTCTCTTTGTTGTTCAGGGATTTCAAGTCTGTTTCATCAAGAACATTATGTCCTTGATCTATCTCTGCTCTTTTTTGACTTTTTTTTTAACTGCCAGATTTAAAGGCCACTATGACTCTATGGAAACTGCCTATCAGCCATCACAGGCCATACCTACATAAAAGAAATGTCAGGACAGGAGACTCTAACAAATGCTCAGTAGAGTTCCCTTTACTCACAAAAGGCCATATACTGTATAGGGCAAACGTTTATGGGCAGCTCCAAAATGCCCACTATGGGACAGGAGGGGTAGCAAAGCAGCAAATGCACTCTGCATTCAAACAGCCCATCGCTCTGCCCCGCTCCCCCTGCTTAACCTTAAGCATATGGATCATTGTGTCCACACTACATCCTCTAATGTGCTTTCTGCACCACATGTGGGGGTCTGGCCATGTAATCAGACCCATCACAGTCTCCACGGATTCTACGGAATTCAGCAGTGTCAACACCAGCGTCTGCTGAACCAGCTACTTGTCGGGGAAGGACTGAAAAAGGCAATGGTACGGATTAATTTATCTCTGCAATCTGCTTTGACTGTCACTTTGCTTAATACCCAGCACCCCACACAACTTTCAGCGCAGGCCCAGGCTTACTGCATTTCAGGAGGACACAACCTTATGGCACAAAAATGTATTTGCTTGATGATTTAGCAAAACCCTCTTCACACATTTTGACTGCAGAACCAATGTCCAAAAATGTACATTCTGCTGGCAAACAAAAAGAAACCTGCACACATTAAAAAGATTTCAATTATAGAGCAATTGCAGGGGGAGGGGAGGAAGAAACTGCCTTATTAATTTCAGTGTGAAAAATGGCTTGTATCAGGATGACTTTGCCAGGACAACATACCCTGTAGCATATCTCCATAGTTAAGTGGTACAGAATTGTCAAGGAATAGAGTGCTGCTAACAACGCTTTCATACAGACGCTGTTTAGTCAGCAACTGCACCTCTATGACACTCCACACTCAGTGAATGCTTAGGTTCCCAAATGAAATGATACCTTGTTCATGCAAAGACAGCCTAAACCACATTACCCCCTACGCACACCCCACTGACCTTAAATTCAGTGCCTTTCATGATTAACCTTCTTGCAATTGAAAGATTTACCATAATCCCACTTAGCTATTTTCAAAGTGTACAAACTCTCTATGTCGGCACTGTTACTGCAGCTGACTGCACAATTTCTTCCAGTTTTCAGAAGGCAAACAATATGGTTTCAGATGCACTCGGCTTCTATCTCCACCACTTGACCTCCCTAATTTAGAGCACAAGCCCCCAGCATGGCAGTGGTGGTGTCTTTGTTGTGCTGCTGCTCTATGATAGCTAATACATGCATACATTACTGCTGACATTTAAAAACATTCCTAACAGTTTGTGTGAGTACATGGTAAACAGATGCTATGGGACTTTTTACCCATTATCAGTCATCTCTGAAGACTGCAGTAAAGTGACAGGTTGTTTGAGACTCTTCAGTCTAACAGTGAGAGATTTATTTTTAATAGAATATTGATATTATAGCACAAAATGCCATTTGGTGTTTACTTTTTTTTTCTCCTAGAGCTTCAGTTTATGGGTTTTTTAAGCTTTTGCAAGCCTCTGTTATATCTACTACTCCATTTTTTATGAAAAAAAGTTACAGAGACTTTTATGAACTCTCTGATTAAAGTACCTCCATCTGAATGTAGATTAAAAGTTCCAACACCTGAGAGCATTAAAACCAATGAATATTTATATAGAAAAACAGCAGATGAATGCACTTTAAATCTTCAATGCAAGTCTAGTCATGGGGTTTATCTTATTTTAGGGCTTACTTTTTATTAAAATGAACTCTTGCATATTTACACTACAGAAATAAATTTTATTTGCAAGCACAATACAGTAAGAATCTTACAAATTGATGGCCTTGGTGAAAAGTAAATGTACTCCTCAAACTAATTTATTTCTTTATCAAGTATATATTTAAGAGGATTTTCATTGTATGCTGCTAACACAGTTTGGTGCAGAGTAGGTGCGTTCATTGGAGTTGGTTCTGATTCCACACTTGTGTAAGTCAAGCGATGTCCACGGAGCTACAGTAACCACACCAGTGTAAGACAGTGCTCTTTTAGCAAGAAGGACCATTGCACATTGTTATCCCTGGATTTCAGTATTTGTGTTATACTGCATGCACTTGGTTGCTACAATTGCAACCAACTCACACTGTACCTTGAAGTAGCCATCTCTCCTGACAGAAGACAATCAAAGTGAGCAAGAACCAGTCACCAAACCAGTTCTGCCCAGAAATGGTATGGGACTGCAAGGTCACCCTAAACCCTACAACCTTCTTGAGCGCTGACTCCAAACCTGCCTCACTCAGCACTTGTAGTAAAAGTCAACATCATCACTGACCCAAGTCCCATGGCAAGCAAACTGTCTACAGAAAGGGTGAAGTAGCACAAATGAAGGTGAACAGAGACCTCTGTTCTGCACAGAAAGGAACTCCTAGGCTCTCAGCATCCTTCTAGCAGCAAAAATTCCATTTGCTTACTCAAAGATTTGTTCCTCATTTGAATGGGAAGAAATACATGGTTTCAGGGAGCTGCAGCACAACTGAAAATGAAATCTTGATGCAGCCCAAATACCTTATAGCAAACCCCTTTTCTCTTCAGATCTTGTGCTTTGTAAGAAGATTTGTTGCACCATCTCCAAGCCTATGCTTTTCTATTTTGGTTTTAAATGTAACCTTAGAAATAAATGTTTACAAATCAGCTCATTGTGTCTTTGTTTTGAAGCTTAAAGCTTCACTTTGATTGCTGCCTTTTTGACATTTTGCATAGGAAATATGTTTGCATGTTCACAGCACTATTGAAACAGCAATTAGATCACCATATTCCAGCTGTTACAAGGTTTTGTAATGCATTTTTCAATAAACATTTTGAAGAAAACAGAACTATTTTAGTATGTCAAGCAGATACATTGAGATTTTTTTGTTTAGCCTTTTTCAATCTTTTGTTTTTCTGCATGTTAGCATACTTTTTTACATTCTTCCATTTCACTTCCTTTAATGACACCCAAATAAAAAAGGTCAGGTTTTCAAAAAGTAGTACATGTTGGAGGAGTTCTGATTTTGGGGAGCAGGGAAGCTGAGCCAAGGCAATTTTCAGAAAATTGAACTTTTTGTCTTAGGCTACCAAGCACTACAATGGGGACAGCTTTTAAAACACTTGTTATTATTTCTCTGATCTTTAAGCAGGAACATATTTACCATTTCCAAGAACTGTCTACCTATCCAGTTTCCTTCCGTCCTTCCTCAATAATTTTTTTCACTTCAAAAAAGAAAAAATACACTTTTCTTCCCCTGCCTGTTAAAATGAAATGTCCAGCTCCCTTGACACTGAAATGATTTCCAACCATGCAAGAGAACACATGCATTAAACACCAAGGCAAGCAGCATCCAGGCACGAGGAGCAAAGGCAGGGGGACCTGAGCCTCGGTGGCCGAATAGATCAGACAGAGCCTCAATTATGAAAACCTTGGTCACCTTTTCTAACTCAGTTCATGCCAGTCAATAACCAAACTCATGATGCACACCAGGCAGCAGCAGGTGCCTTGGTGAAAGACAAGATCTGCAACCTCTTGCCTTATGTTTAGGATCAGATAACAAGTAAGGATTTTTTTCTTCTTCTTACCTGGTGTTTAATACTTCCTGGTATAGATGATGAAACCCAAGAAATCCTCCTTTGCATTTATTTAAATTTTTTCTGATTCCTGACTTCACAAGTCAGAATTTTTGCCTTCTCATTTTCTTACATAAGAATTGCCATGAAAATTTTTCATACTTACTGCTTCATGCAATAAAAAGAAAGTCTTGTTCTGTCTAAAGTCAACTAATTGCAACTGAGATGACTGATTTATCTTCTGTGGTTTTTGACTGATCACTTTGAATCTGGTGTACTCTGAGGAGATTGATACATTGATTAAATTTTTGGGGTATTGTGTATCATTTTCAGGGTGTAAATGGATTCCTTTTTCTGACAGTAAAAATTCTGCAAAGTACTGAGAGGAGAAAAGAAGTTTGCTAAGAGACTGCATAGCTATGGGGAAACAATCCTCCTCAATCAATTCCAGTATTTCAGTCAACTATTTTTTTATGGCAGTTGTAGACAAATGTAATAGTAGTAGTAGGACAATGAAGACTGGCAAACCTCTTGGGAGGTTCCACACTTGCACAGATGCTCACAGAGATTCCACCACACAAGAGGCTGGTACATACAACCCAAAGAAGAGCAAAGCCGAGGTCTGCACAGGCCAGATTTTCTGCCTGCCCACTGCTTCCAGGGGATTGCCATTGCTCCATCCAATTCAGAGTCTCTCAATTAGAACAAATATATGAGAGCTGCTGCAGAAGAGTTTAAGTTTCCCTCTCATCTTCGATGAAAATGAGCCATTATAAATTCTGCAGCTGCCTGTCTATCACTGGTGGGACAGCGCTGAGTTGGGGCCATTTCAACCTCCCTCGGGTTTCAAAATAATTATGCATGATTTTGTCACATCAAGACGAGTTTATTTGCAATTCCCAGGTGTCATGCATGTCCAACGCAACCTTGCAGAGCACTCCAGTGCTGATTACCCAAAAATACTCCTTGTAAAAACAGTTTGCTCTTCATATGTTTCACCCAGTTTGAAACTGGTACCTTAGTTGCCAGTTAAACAAAAGTATTGATTTTAAAATTGCTCTTTTAACCTACAAGGTACTACATGGCCTTTGTTCAGTGTCTCTTAACTTTTATGTTCTTAGATGTACACTTGAATCTGCTGAGGGAAATCTATCACTTGTCCCAAGTTTCACTGGCAAGTGTTAGGAAGTAACAGTTTTTCCTCAGGAATTCTGTCCTGGAAATGCAATACCTAACAGTAAAAAAAGTTAAAGCAGGTTAACACTACATGTTTTACAGCAGATTACAAGGCTCTTTTTATTGCTCTTACTGTCTAATGAACTCTGTGACAACTTCTATATTCTAATACTGTTTTATTACCAATTATTTATGTAAAATACTCAAAGACACACAGAAGAAATGACAATATAACCTAGCAAATGCATAGTAGTGAGGAGAATTTAACTCTTGCATCCTAATTATCTGTACAATGAAAGGAATCAAAATGGTTTCTGCAGCTGGCAGGTACTCCAGGCTGCTTTTTCAATAGCCTAATTATCAGAGTAAAGTGGGAAAAATTCTGGAGAAAAAAAGGGAATCTGGAAGGCAACCCATACTCCATTTTAACCTCATAGGCACCTGTATCTTTCAGTCAGAAGATACAAAAGAGTAGCTATTCAATTATTCAATTATTTAGGCCATCTTCCGGTCTAAAGGATTACTTTAGATCTACTGAGACAATCCTTTGTGCCATCTCAACAACAATCCATGAATGCTGGGAGCAGAACACAGCATTCTCTTGGTTAAAAGGGGACGAGAAACCTGAACTTGCTTATGAAATCCAGACAAAGAGGATCCAGGTAAAATTAATCAGTTTGATTCCTTCTCTTTCTATGTCCTGCACCTGTACATACTCTTGCAATTTTACTTCTCTGAGCCTTATTATTTAATTAAAAAGAACTGGAGACAGAAATCTATCAGGAAGATATCCATAGAGAAGCTTAACAATACCATAAAAGGACCTTAAACTCTGATAGAAATTGTCAGGACCAGGTTCTGGCAAAAAGCTGCATCATTAGCCAGGACAGTCTATATAAACTGGATGATCAATAAAATATGTTAGCCCTTTTACTTTCTGAAATTATTGACCCATGGAATTTGCACATCCCTAGTCATTGATGCCCTGATTCTTGGAAAAACTGTGACAAGGAAGCATCACCTGGTGACTAACACATTCATCTGGGAAGAAAGCAAGCTGCTGCTATTTAACACTCAGAGCAAGATAGACTTTTGGTTTTTCTGTGGATGTGCCATTACAAGAACTAGAAAATGCTGAGTCAGGAAACTGTGAGACAGTTCAAGAGAGAAAAGAGGTTAGAGGACCAGAGGAATTTGATAGAGAATGAGTCCCGTGTTCTTGTGTGCTACTACATTAACGTTACACCAGCAAGGTAGCCTCTAAAAGGTGAACTATTTCCTTTCAAAATATTTAAGATTAATACAAGTCTTGTGTAGAGGGATAAGTTGCATAAATGCCATTTAGGAAAGAACTGATGGGTAAAGAGGTACAAGAAAGGAGCAGATGGAGCAATAGATGTGAAACAAAGTCAGTTACAAGCAAATACAAAGCCGAAGTATGTGAACATTTCCGAACCCTTAAAATGGAGGAGGTGAATCACACAGACCTTACAGCTGTCATAACAAATTAGTCTGTCCCAAAATTGAGGAAATCATTTGATAGCCAATTACCTGAAATAATGAAAAAGGGGTAAGAAGTTAAGTCACCTACGGGAACAAAACAAAAACCATTTCTAATATCCTTGACGCTCCTCTCTCACTGAGATCTCCTCTCCACATCAAGTTCAAGCAATTCATCTTCACTTCAGAAGCTGTGCAGTTCTGACCCTGCCTGCGTGCTGATGTCCTGACTGCTGGTACGTCTTCCTGCTGCCTTGGCTAGCCCATATTCTCTATCAATCTCCCTTCATGTCTCTCCTTCTTCCCCTCCTTCAGGAGCAGCACACCCTCCCCTCTCTTGTGCCACACTCCTCCTCAGAGTTGTTCAACAAAACACAATAGGAAGCTTTTTCATAAATGACCAGAATAAGACAAAAATCCAGAAAAAAACCTGAACCACCTTCAGACCAAAACTTTGTCTAATCAGCTAACACCTTGTAAAGATACAGGACAACCTTCTGCTGTGGGGTATCAAGCTCAGTGCCTGCCAGGATTAGGTCCTTTAACTAAAACTTGCCATGTGCTCAGGGATGGGGAAAAGGAAGTTTTGAACTCTGTGGGGCTTAGGAATCCACATGTCTCACTGTTAATCCATCAGTACACTATCTTTTAAACAACAAAAAAGCAAATGCTCCAGCCAGATCTGAAACACTCCAAGGAAGAAATGAATGGTTTAATTTAGTACTTTCCATTGTGCAAAATGAAAAATTCTAATAGAATGCTGTTACAAGAAAGCATTTGCTAATAACGCTTCTTACTCACTTGTTTAGAGAAAAAATTGGCTGTTATTAGAAGAGCTTCAGAGACATGTGGAACTGCAGTCATATGAATGCAGAGGCTGGAACCTGGCATTAATTTCAGTTTGCTGGTTTACTGCATCTTGTAAGTATCTACAAGAGAGCTGTATTTCTGCACTCACTATTAGAAAACCTATTACAGAACAGTCATTTAGGATGAACACCCCGCACTCGTAGCCATAGGTGTCTTCTTCAGCTAAATTAAAAACCATAGTCTTTTCAGGTCATAAAAATCATCAAAATTTTAGTTACAAATTACACCACAGTAAGTGTCAGCATCTTTTCCACAGATTTAGCATTGTTTGAAGATAAACTGAAACAGATCGGTGCAATACTTAATTGAGCTCTCAACAGCATCATTGATAAAAGAGTATTAGTAGTCTTTGGCAGAGACTTTATTGATAGCTACTAAGATGCCATACAGCAAGGCTTCTAAACAGAGTGGATCAAATTTTCTCTAGTGCCCTAAAGCCTTTTCTATTGCTCTTGTGGCATAAAGAGGCTTAAAGACAGCAGACCTCAACCTCAGGGATATTTTCTGCGTAACAAGATTTCACAGGTAATAAATGGCTGCAACTACCTCTGTTCCTCAGCATATTAAGTACATGAAATAAGAATGATGTTCTGTGCCTCTCCTGCCAACAGCTTCTAAGGTAAGGGTTCAAGGAAAATTCAGATAGTCTGAAGATCTTCACCTCTGGCCAAGCAGAGAAACTACCCCAATCAAAAGAAAATCAGAAACAACATAGATAGGGGCATATTTGTTGCTGCTTCTTTTTGCATACAAAGGGATGGGCAAACCAAGTAGTGAGGCTACAGCCACATCCTAAAGCTCTTCTGTGTCAAAACTCTGTTGTCTGGACAGATTAGGTTGCCAGATACTCCTTTGATCTTAAGCCCTCTTGAACACAGTAGGACCATCAAGAACTGTTCAAGCTCCTAACAGAGGGCAAAAATGGCCCCAGGGATGTTACTACTCTCAACAGCACACGGGCTAAACAGGATGATGAATGCCTCATTTTTTTTTTCCCATACGATCTGGTATTTTTATTTTTGCAGGAAATATATTAAAGACATACAATAGATGTAAAAGATGTTTATGAATTCAACAGAAACATACCTGCATGTAAATCTATTGCTATACATTTTAAAGAAAATCTGATGGTACAATACTAGTATTCAGTTGTAATTCACTGATTCCCCGCAGAATGAATGAGTATCTCTCAAGAAAGCCCTGGGAAATGCTGATGACTAGTGACTATTGGTACAAACCAGTTTTACAGATCATAGAAAATCAGTTACTCATAGAAAGCATGACAGATACGGAATATTCTTACTGTAGATGGGAAAAAAATTGTGTGCTATGATCCGTAAATCGATAAATATCCAACAAATCAGCAACACAAACAAGATGAGAGAACTTTATTTCATCTTCAATCAGAGAGTAAGATATACACATATATACTGGGTGAGATAGCAGTGAAATAGCTGCTGTGCTAATTTTCCACTCATCTAGTAATACAGATCCTTTACATTTCAATACCTTTTTTTCTCTCCTTTGTGATCATATTTTTATCTGCAGACCTTTCAAGCCCAGGACACAAGCTGTGAAATATGTTAAGCTGGTAGTATTGTTTTTTAATAAAACAGAAAAACAACAATATAATGCTTTAAAAATCAATATGCTCTTTTACATTTAAAGTACCTTGGGATAGTATTTTAAAACCAAAATAACGGCAAAAATGGGCTGGATTCAGGTGATAGAAAGCAAATGCAGAAGCGGACTAAAGAAGCCTACATATACATATAGCCTTCTACCTACAAAAAGGACATGGATAACATTTTATGCAGTAGGGATTTAAGCAGCACTTCTGCAAGTATTGGGATTTTTTTTTCAAATCCACAATTTAACCTTCATCTAAGAGCTGTCATATGTCCCAGCTTCCCCAGGCATGACCTCTTTTTCCACCTGAAAGTGTATTTCCAGGTGACGAAAGAGGAATTTGGCCAGATGCCTTGGTCATACAAATCTCTCCAGCCACAGATGCGGATGTCAGAAGTCCTTAGCAAATGGTTTCAGAGCATGTGCAGGCCACCTGTATAGGCCCCCGTGCCCATTACTCTATCCAAGAAATGATACACAAAACTAGGGCACACCCTGCTCCCTTACTCCATAGGAAAAAAATTTACAAAAGCAAAACCTATTTGTAGCTGGACCCACTGCAGCAAAATTAAAAACTTTTGTTGTGTGCTATCTATATAAAAATGCAAGTTTGAGGGGAAGAGACAGAAATGCATGCGTAATTTGCAGATCAGAAGGGGCAGTATAGGAACCTCTAGCAGGCAGATACAGAAGTCATTTATAGCCCTCCCCTATGACAGCAGACAGCACTGCTTTATTGTAAGAGTCTCTGGTGCCTTCTGCTCTAATGCTTCAATCGCCCTTCTAGAGTATGCAATACACACATCTGGAGACTTAGAAACCCTCCTGCCCAGCCAGCAGACATCTTCCAGCACTGGGATGGCTACGGATCAGCTACTCCAGTGGCAGAAACAACGACAGCATTTTTATCTTTAGTACTTATTTTTAAATTACATTGTTTTATTGTCTAGACATTATTTTATGTTATTATCTGTGCCTTTTCCAAGACAGGTTGGACCAGAAGATCTTTGAGGGCCCTTTAAACATGGTGTTCTACAGGCTACAGTTCTGTAATCTGTACAGCATCCTAGAAGTAGTGAAAAATCTCAAACTCTTTCAGTTTGGAGCAACATAAAATGATTGACGTGCTTACCAAAACAACCAGCTCAAGATTTTACATTTGTTTTCTAGTTGCTCAAGTATTTCCACAGACACTATTTAGGAACCAGCATATGAATGAGAAAGTCATTTTCCCACAGTATGCTAGCATGCATTACAATTTGTGCTTTTCTTTAAAAAGAAATGGGAGACTACTGAGTTATTATTGTACTCCACATTACCCAGTTACCCTTTCTAAACCAGACACATTTGTCACTCTGTTGGGAAAAAAAGCGTTTGATACTTATGTGCTCACAGACTCCGGCCACTATTACTATTCAAAAATGCAGAGCAACTGAAGAGCCCTTTTCCTATTTTCGTTTGCTGTGTCTCCACTCATACTCTACTTCTTGCTAAGGAAATAAGACCAATGGCAATAAAGGCCAAACTCTTAGACTGATAAACACAGTATTTTCCAAACCTCTTGCAGAGCTGGCTACTGGGCCTGCCTGTGTAACCACAGTGGCTGTGAAATCTTCATTTGTGAGCTGCTGAGAAAGCAGGAAATTCCTGCTGGACACCCAGAGCACATCTCCCTCTGATACTCTGGCTCTTCTATGCATGGTTGGGACCCACCTAGATGATGCTGGTGGTACCTGTTCATGTGGAAAGAGCCTGATCCTGGTCCAGCAGCCTGCAAGGAGCATTGCTTCACCTGAACAGCAAACAAGCAGCCTGTGCAGGCATGGTGGCAGCTGCCTACAGCCATACTGAAACAGATCTTGATACCCTCCCTCCTAATGAGTCATGCAGTGGGTGGGGAGATGAGGAGAGGGCTACCTGTGGGATAAGGCATTTTGTAATGGAAGGTTCTGATTTGGTCTATTCTTTAGTGTTTTACAGAACAACAGACAAACGAAAGATTAACAGTTTCTATATTTGACGTACTGGACTTCTGTTTCTGTATTTGATGCACTTGACTAAGTTTTTGGTTGTAAGTTTACATCAAAGGAAAGAAAACTGGCAGGAGAGTATGTAGAAAGATTTAAAAAATATTAGACATCTCACAGAATAGGTCTATTTCAGGAGAAAGATATATCCATCATGTGTCTGCACATGGTGCTCAACACGAGCACCTAGACCACAAGGCTCAACCAGAGCTGCCTGGTCCATGACAGCCGCCTGTAACTCTTCCAAGCCTGATTCAAGATCAAAACAGAAGTCCAGAGTGACACACGTCATCTAAAATTGCCTCAACATTTTGTAGATAAAAAGAGGAATGCTGGAGGAATCTAGATCTTCTGCCTTCAGCTAGCTGTAGCATGGGCTGACAGCTGTAAGCAGAAGATGAAGATTTTCTTTTGGGTGGTTGCCCAGCTGCAAACATTCACTGGCAGAGGTGAAAGGCCCCTGACTCACTTGTTTCCAGTTCTTCAAAATACCCATTTGTCAAAAAGTGGCATATTAATTATCATGCTCCTTGTTAAAGGCAAACACTGTATTCCTTGTCCTCCAAAGTCCCTTCCAATCCCCACTCTCAGAGCATCTCCCAGTGATTAAGTTGGGAAGTAAAGAAAGCACTGATGGTGCTACCAAACTTTCATTTGCTGCAGATAGAGCAAAGGGCAGATAAACTCTTCTGCTGAAACATGCCCCCACAGAATCCACCCTCCACCTCCACCTCCAGACCACTCCAGCCCTCCTAAACACACAGTCCCTCTTCCTACCCCAGAGCAGGCAGCACATCTGCCCCCATCCAGCCTCCTCTGCACTCTGCCTGCACCTCCTACTCCCAACAAGGGCAGCCCAGCCAACTTGTATGTGCTGCTTCCTTCTGGGAGGAAAGGAAATATTCCTCAAAGTCCCTTGTGGCACCAGCACTGGGGAGCTGGGTTATCTCCCTCTCTTATATGGCTCTACTTGGAGCAAACCACAACTTCCTTTTGCTTAGTAGGAAAATATCCCTCCTAGTTGTGACTCCCTATAGCTCTTCAGTCGCCTGCCAGTTAGAGCCTTATCCCTCCTTCCTCTCTTTTACTGCCTAGGGGCCTGCTATCGTCTTCTGTGGCTAACTCCATCAAGCTGCCAGCAAGGAAGGATCCCAAAAACACTGTTTACCTCAACCTGCAAGCTCCTAAATTAACAACTTTTGCAGGGGGCACTGCTGATGACCAGAACCAGCTTTATTGTGACAGGCCTTGAATCAGCTCAGGAGAAAGGACTTGTGAAAAACAGTATCCATCACTCCTGAAAACTGCCTGGCACAGTGTGATAAGTTCAACTGCAGACCACATGCATTTTCTGGCTTTGAACAAATAGCACAAGTCAATTCTCTATAAATTCAAAATGCATATTAGAACAGGGAAACGTATTTTAAGTGTGTTTCACATCCTTCCTCTCTTTTTCACCCTAAGTGCTGGAGATTAAGCCTGCCACTTCACTATTTCATTCTTCTGCCACATAACGAGACATGAAGAGAGTTCATTACCTTTTGTCACCCCAAATCACCTGGATGAGACACAAGCAAACAACCTGTGTCTGAGCTGGGATTTTGAGGGGTAAGGGAAGGCAGCAGGGGAAGGCCATAGTAGGAAACAGCCTTTTAATTGCGCTTCCTGAAAAATGCTGCTGTAGAGAAAATGACTGACGGAGAAAGCAAGACAGTCTGAAAGCAGCCACCATACTGCAACCCACTCAGGGAGCTGAAGAAATAAGTGGCATTTTTGTACTCTGAGTGGCCTAAACAAATAAATTACAGTCTTGATAACCTTTTATTTCAGAGCTCTGCCATTTGTGCTACTCCAGTTGGATTGTGTCATTCCCAGGATAAATCCTCAATTGCAAGGGCTTTAAAATTGAGCTATAAAAATTTCCTCTGGGCAGAAATCTGGCAAAATGTAGCACAATGGAAAAAAGAGGCAAAGGGAATCAGTCTAAAAATAGAAGTGAATTAAAGAACTTGGGAACCTTTAGGTGGACAATTTGTCAACCTTTTCTCCCTTGCACTCTGGTAAGCAAAAGAGAGGGTGGGGGCCACATTGGAGAGACATGACAACTTGCCTGCAGCTCCTGAGAGAAGCACCTTCACTGCCAAGGTTTGGGAAAACAGGACAGTGGCCAAAATGTCACTATGAGTGAGGGAGGTCTCAAATTGGGAAGGATGAGGCAGGCTGAAGTATGTGACATGCTGCTCAGCTCCAGGTGATTACCCTATCCAAAGGCCACCCCAGAAGCTGAGTCACCTTCCTAAACTTCAACTCAGCCTGCCTAAATCCCACCTACATTCCTACTCTGTTGTTTCCTACTGGCTGCCTCCACATTTAAACCTTGATATGGTTCTCTCTATCCCTGCTGAGATGCCTTCAGAGACACCCTGCTTGGAAGCACTAGGCATGAGGCTGCCTCTGTGCTTTATTACCTCATAAAAGCTTAGTTTCTCTCCATAGCTTAGTTTTTATGTGCAAATTAAAATAACTTTTGTTTAAGTTTGCTGCTACCAGAACAACACAGACATGGCTGGGAGAGCAGATTCACAACTCGTGGGAAGTTAGTCCACTGAGCATTCACCACATGACAGCACCCTGGGCAATGCCTAAATTATCTGTATTTACAAGAATAAGAAATAATGCCTCCAATATACTAGAAAAGGTAGCAGCACTGAAGAAGGATGGAAATTACAGTGGAAAGTGAAAACAAAAGAAATGCCAATCCTGTAAAAGCCTGTTCCTCCTGCAAAGTTGGACAGACTGTCCTTGAAATGGAAGAGCTGCTTGGAAAACGCAACACAGCCCCACAGCTTCTCACATACCACAGTGCCACACAGCCATGAAGGGGCTGAAGGTGACACTGTCAAGCCTTGCTGATATCCATCCTATTTTTAAAACTGCCAACAGAGCTCAAGTTGGCTTATGACCTCCAGTCCTCCCATGCTCCCGAGGAGCCATCCACACGGGAGGGACAGACACACTGGCAACAGCTCTGCCTGTATGACAAGGCAGCAAGGCACAGGCCAAATGCGGTGCCGTGTCCATCCCGACGTGTTGTCACAGCATTAAGCTCTGACTAATTTTCACAATGGCTTCTTAATGTGCCCACAACCTGATGGTAATGCAGTTTCTGGGCAGCAAGAAGAGCTGCAGTAGCAGGAGCTTGCTTGACCATGTACGTCACCTCTGAGCAGCACTTCAGCTTGTTTTGGGGTATTACATGAAAAAAATAAGGAGCTGAGCTACAGTCAGTGTTTAAAAATAAACAAATTGCCAATGTCAAAGCCCCAGTAATACCGCAAGCCCAAGGTAATGCTTTTTATAAAGGGGAAAACAGCATTCAGATTTAAAATACATTTTAGTTCTAATAACTTAAGGTGTCGTTATTAGCATACGCAAAGAATATGAAACAAACAAACTTATTTTCTTATCTTCGAAGCATTCCTCTAATAATATAATATTTCATACACGTGAGGAATAACACATTTAGGTGTTGGCCGCCAGAGTTAATGACATCAGGCACTGATGAAACGTCTCAGCATGCCCCAAAGTTACGCAAAATAAAGAACAACTGATTTGAATTGCATCCAGCTCTGCAGCTCTCTATCTTCAGGGCAATCCAAGAGTAGATTTTCTTGAATGTTTTTCATTAAATGCCATCGTGCCATACTAGATAAGAGATTCTATTTGGACTAGCAGCTACTTCCAATTTTCGCCCCAAAATAAAAGAGGGTTTATCAATTCCAATCAGTTTTATCCAGAATTAGTTGTCAAGTTTCAATAGCTGGCATGCATCTGAAAACATAAATTCAGCACCAGTGTCAAATGACTAATACAACCCTATAGAAGAGGCCTGAATGTATAGTCCTGCAGGGATTGACCAACTGCATTTAAAATATCAGCACTTTTATGTTATAATAGCTCCTATTAACAACAGTTGGCTGACATTAGATATATTCAGGCTAAGCATCAATTAAAAAATTGCTTATCTGTTTGAAAATCTGGAAAGTGGGTATGGGTTCTCACATGGGCAGAAAGTAATACAAACGAAATAATTGCTGTGGTGTCCTGGGACTGCATCACTTTGACTAACAGACTGCTATTTTTCTGCCTTCTTTAAGACAAATTCTTACATATATATGTGTGTCCCTGTCATGCTATGCTGCATTTCTTAACCATCATCTTTCATTTTTAAAATAGCATCATTTAGAGGCCCTACAGAAAGCTGGGGCAGAGGGTATTACACGAACAAAATGTACTAAAATGATTGTCCCATATAGTTCACAGTGCCAATGGACATGGAAGGTATCCTGCAATCATCATCTTTACGGGAAACTGAGGCACCACTACACTCAGGGTATTGCCCAAGGTCACAAAATCAGCCACTCACATCTCTTGAACCCAGGACCATAAAGCTACTAGTAGTAAATGCTGATATCCAAGAGAACTCATTAAACTCATTAGGGACTCATAAACGAGCTCAAATAAGTACCAACCAGTTTAAATGTTAAATAGGTCATTGCTAACTGTGATCAAAATGCTTTATTCTTCATTGTATCTGAGAATGATTTAAATTAGAAATACAGACATATTCCTGGGAGCAAGAACGCATGGTTCCCTACCCAGCTGCTCTAATCACTGCCCATCTTTACACCCCGCTGGCTGTCTGCCCAGCTCCGGCAAAGTTTTGGGCAGCACTTCAGCTTAGAGGGGTGAGAAAGGTGCAGAAGATATCCTCCTCCCTCCCCACCTGTCCCTCAAAGCCAACATTCAGCCCACCACTGCAGCCACACTCCTGAGGGTGGGCATGCTGGTGGAAAACCACACACGAAAAAAGACAATCCAAACCCTCAAACATCTTCATGGTCAAATTTTCTGATCTGGCAGCTACATTGTAGAAGTGGAGATGGTTTTTTTCAGCTGCCCTCTAAAGTTAAAAAAAGCCAGTCCTGGCTAATTTTCCAAGGATTGTGAAGTGGCTTTGAGGAGGGTGCAAAGGGCTCTCTCAAGTGGATCAAGACACTTCCCTGCAATTATTCAGTAAATAGTCTGGAATGCAAGGTTAAGGAAAGAATCGTTCTCCTCTACATCTCATATTGGTTCCCACTGTTGAGACATCAGCCTTCTACAGGCAATACCAAGAAAGTCCAAATGTCTGATAGACATCTCCATGTTCAGATTTTGGGCCTTAGAGTTGGCCACACTGCCTTCTTAACCATCATCAGCACCACTGTAGTCAACAGGAGCTAAGAGCAACAAGGACATGACACCCCCCATCACTTTACCAGCGGTCTCTGGCAATTCTACGGTACAGTTAATGTAGAACAAAATACTCTCTGTGTCAGCCAGGACAGGTGTCCAAAAATAGCAGTCAACCAGTAGCCTCAGTTGCACCATTGCCTGTGTGAGGAGCTTAGTTTCTGGTTGTCTGGTCAAATCTCCCATTGTTCACTTCACTGTACACATTTTTCATTCATTAATATAACAACAACAAGCTCACAGTAATGGGATCTTGCCACTAGAAGATGATTTCTTGCTTTCAAAAATAAATATCTCAGTTTCACCTTCACATTGTTTTTATAATACAGTAGGAGATCTTCATCCTGTCAAGTTTTATTTTCATCCTACTGACATTATTTCTTAATTAAAAGAAAAGATAAGTAGATGGATTCAACCAGGTGCTATGACTGATATGAAGCACAGTTCCTCAGAAAAATAAAAAGAATCAAGTCAGAGAAGAAGGGAGTATGCCTGGCAGTCATTTCATACAGTCAGCCATGAGCAGTGGTAGGTGGCCTTAACTGGCTCTCCTGGTTGTTTGTTCTGCAGTTTTGCAATATCTTCCAGCTGTCTTTTCATTTTCTTTATTGTGGTATTTATTTTTTAATGATTCTTCACTAAGGAGTTTCAGCTAAGAGAACAGAGAACCAGCAGCAGCAAAGCATCATTTCCCTCCTCCCCATGCGCGGGGCAAGTGAGGATTTTGCATTTCATACATCATTTACAACTTGTAGATGTGAGGCTGCCACCAAGCCCGTCGTGGCTCAGACAGCATTTCAGCACCAAAAACCACAGTTGGCAGCCAGAATTTTACTGAAAAACACTGTGGGGAGAAGCATATTACAAAGAACTACTGCTTTTGTAAAGTCTCAGTCACTGCAGAAATAAAACATTTTAGTTTGTATGAATATTCTCTTTCATAACAAATCAGTGTATGCCAAAATGCCCTGTGTATTAAAGGAGATGTAAAATGCATAATGCTTTACTCCCCCAGACATGACTTATATTTTGAATGTGTTTGAACTACTCTTCCCCCTGGGGACCAATATAAGCACCGAATGGGTACAGTATTGTTTCAAGACAACTGAAGAGGCATTAGAAAAATGCTGCTTAGTTAGAGAGACACAGGCCAGCAACAACACCAACCAACAAAGAATAAACTACAAAAGTGAGTAAGTTCTACGTTTACAGAGTTTCCTCTAAAGGACAGATATTAATGAGCAGCTGAAGACTATGAACAGCACAGGGTGAAATTAACAGGATTTTTTAATTGAATAAAAGAGCTTCTCTGGTTTCTGGGAGGCAGAGTTTGGGGCAGAGACTCCTGGGTGCTCACAACAGTATGCAGTGGAACAGTCAACTGAAACTCTCATTGTGTTTGAGTTGGCTGAGCTGCTTCACTAGGAAACCACATCGAAGATGTACTCCAGAAAGAATGTGTCAAATAAGAGGGTTTATGGGAAAAAATCTACTCAGGGACAAGAAGGTAAGGGAAGAAAAAAGCCTGTTCAGGAAACCACAAACTTTCATGAAGCTGGTGATTATTTTGCTTTAATTCAGGCCACAGAAATGTTTGATCCTCTATATAAACGTAAAGCCTTGAAACTATCTATCCTGCAAGGCAAATCTACTAAATAATGCAGAGTTCCCAGTGGAAAAGAAACCTCCTTCCATCTACAGCGGGATTTTTAAAGGGCCACATCAGAGGTCTGAGCTTTTAATTGTATCTTGCATTTAAATTTAACAATGGACCTATTGTTTTCTTTCAAGAGATTAAGAAAGAAGCCACAATGACTTAAAAGCATTCAAAGTGAAGGCAGGATAACAAGGAAGACAAAATAAGAGTCAAAAACACTTTCAAATTGCATATCCTTAACTCTTCTTACTGTGCAGGCAGGATCTCACCCTTAGATGCTGGGTCACATATGGTTTTAGGAAGACCAAGACCGCTTATGTTCATAGCTGAAAATGGAGCAGGTCAGTGACTCTGCAGGAAACCCAAGCATGTTAAACACACCTCATTCAGTACAGCACAAAAGACACAACTCATCCCGTTTCTTGGGGATAGCTGGAAACAAGGGATGCCATCATTCAGTGACACCACCACTCAGCATGGAGAGCAAGGACGGGTCAGAGGCTAACTGGCATTTCTAGGATGCAGGTGGACACCCATGGGGCACCCCTGAGCAAAGAGGCAGGAAGTAGAGCTGCCCCACCGTCACCCCTCTGCACCCTTGGATGATCAAAGCAGGCAGGCTCACCCCCTGAGTCTGCCCTGCCTGTTAGGAACCCCCAGAGCATGCACCAGCAAGGGTGGCATTTATGGCAGCCCACAGGTGCCAACCACTGCTGTTAGTCACATGCTGTGTCCCCCCAGGTGACGCACAAGCAACGCCAGAAACTGGCAGCAGCACAGACCTCTCCAGGCCCAGCAATTCACCACTCTGTCTCCTCTAACATCTTCTCATGGAAAGGAGACAGGGAAGAAGCAGGATAAAATTATTTTGTTTTTTCTTTCTGCTTTTTCCTTCTATATTAATAGCAAGGCCATGGTTTGCAAAATTGTGTATTATTTTCTCCCCCAGTTAACCTGTATACCAGTAATCATGGGAAATCTATTATGAGAATTAAGGAGTTTAAAGAAATAAAGTAAGAATTTTAAAAACAGTGTTGAACCATGTTTTCCCACACAGAGTTTGTGTTAGTATCTAATAAAATTTAATATATACTTAAATTTAAGCACAGAAGACTTTGAAGGAAGAAAGGAACATACCATTAAAATCATTCATTTCATCTGATACTCATAGCTCTTTGATTAACATCACTTCAACTGGAAGAAAAGAAATCCTATCTTCCCTTTTTCTTCTCTCTTTTTATAGTATTTTGCACTTCTTTTTTATGCAACAAAGTCAGCTACTCTTTTATTTACAATCAGATTCACTCCCATGTTCAAAATCCTTTCTGTCTGAAACTGTGTGTCTTTTAAGAAGGGAGGAGGGACAGCTCTGTTGATGCTTCTGAAAAACATCCATAAAAGGATGCATTTGGCAGTCAGAAAAAGAGCTGTGGGGAAATCTGTGCTGGGACATGAGGAGCAAAAGGAGGCACAAGGGCAGTGGGGGCACTGCTGGGCCAGGGAAGAAGAAATGGACAGAGCTGGTGCCTGGAGCATGCTGATGGTGGGAGGATCTCTGACAGCTATTGCTGGGGAACCCCACAGGCTGGGGCCAGGTTTTCTGTACAGCTGTACGGAGAGTCACTGTCCTGGTGCTTGACTGATTTTATATGGGAGCTCAACAATTAATTATAAGAAAAAAAATTAAGTGAGAAGATAATTTGTCAAGATCTCAGTTTGCTAGGTGCAGCATAGGCACTGAACACAACAGGCTTTCCAATATTGCTTCTTTCGTACAGTTTTCTTCAGGCTGATACTGCTAGACTCAGGCTCCCCATCTGAGCCAGACCAGCTCAGTCCTTCCCTTCCCAGAAGGCTTGGGAAGAGTTGTGTCCCCAGCCTCTGCCCAGAGAGGAAGGTGTCCATCACTCTGGCCACTGAACCTGGGAGATGCATCAGACACTGCGTTGGGATGGCTGCCAGGATTCCAGCAAGCACCTGAGGACTGTGAGTTACATCAGGGTGGTTTTGACTCCCAGGATCCAGAGGATCTAAGAGATGATTCAGTGCCACCTTCCTTTCCAAACGATGTACAGAGATAAAGCACAGAAGGAATGTTTTTTAATGAGCCAGTACTACACTGGTCACAATCAAACAGCAGCTTTGTTTGAGTTTGTGTGTACATATATACACACACACATACATACATACATACATTTACCTGCAGAGCAACCCTTAATAAGGTCAATACTCTTATTGAACATAATTTCCTTGATATGTGCTTAGTCTTTCCAATAAAATGGTTCATATAAAACACATTGAGTTAAACTGAGCACTCAATACACTATTTTGGATACTCAGCACCCCTTCAGACATCCTTCTCATACCTGAAAGGTCAGGCTACAATGTATTTCTTCACTTTCACATCTGAGTCACCAAACGAGAATCTCCTCTTTTATGAGGAGATGTACATTTAAGTTTTGTCACCCTCCAGCTTACAGAAAATGGCTCCGTAAATGTAGCTGGCACAAGGCAATCTGCCACTAAATACTCGTGGTATTTCCTTGCTCCTTTTTATCTGTAGAAGTGATCAAATGCAAACTAAAATTTTTCTGGTAAATCTTATCCTTCCTAGGAGTGGAACTCCTTTTCATTAGTTCTTCTTAGATTTGACCTAGGAAAATATCTGGGGTGTTTGTTTATATAATCTTGCTCTTGTCAGGCGAGGCCAGCCTGCCTGTGATGCCAGAGCTCTCGTCTGTCTGCCAGTCTCACTTCTCTTTCACAGACACTTCATCCCATTGGAGTGAATAGGTAAAAATCAATAAAATGCAAATGCTGCACTTTATCCTGGCTTCTTCAGACTGCCTTCCTTCAGCCCTGGAAATGCTGTGGCTCTTTCTTCAGCCTACATAAGTCAGAGTAAGGGAAGAGGAAAGTAAAGTCCCAGGTAGCCGATGGGTAAGAAAAGCACTGAGGCTTGCTCAGCTCCCAGCCAGCATCAATGGGCACCTGGGTATCTTTTTTTGCTGGTACTCTACTGCTTCAGGAACCAGCTGTGCACTGCAATAGCCTCCCAGGGAGTGGCTTTGCCAAACATCAGCACGAGCAAGGGCACTGGTGCACTTTTGGAAAAGCAAAACCTGGGAACTGCTACTCTGAGCTCGGCAGACTTCAACCATTGCCCAGGCAAGATGGTTTAAACCAGTCACTGCTTCACTGCCATGAGGCCAAAAGCTGTACTCATCCATCACCACATCCTTAACCCCAGCTCCCTCCTCAGTCTCTTTTTGACAGACTGCTGCCTCTGACAGCTTTACCTTCTGCAATTTCCAGACCCCACAAATCACTACTGGCAGAGCAGGAGCTCAGTAAAACAACCCAGTCGTACAATTCCCTCTCTAAACTGGCCCCTCAACTGTAGAGGCACCTAAATAAGACAGTCTTTCAGCCCAGGATTTCCAGAGAAACCATCACCCACAAATCACACAGGGGATGATGGACTGTGTCAGGAAGCTGTGGCAAGGCTGTGGGCAGCATTTCTTGCCACAAGGCAAATCTATTTGAAAACTCCTATTATTCCAGTACTTGTTTAGCGTTAACTTATCCTCGTTTATTTCAAACAATAATATAATTTGTATGGGCATGGTGCATTTTACTTCACTGAGAAGTTAAGGTCTCCAGAGACTCACACTAAAATCATACTGATATTGTCAGCAATGTAATTGCCATATGGTCTCCACAGACTTCTATTGAAATTGCTTTCCTCTCCTAATCTCAAGCAGTAGGAACAACATCCCAGCAGAGACTCCAAAGACTTGCAATGGAGTCATGTTCCATCATAAATGGTCTCATAATGATCCTCTTTAGACATCCTCCAAAACTGCCAAGAGATTGGTGCTGCGCAGTATTTATTTTCCACGACGTTCTGTAAAGGACATTAATGTTCTCTCCCTTGAATCCTGGAACTCACGTCCTATTAAAAAACTTTATGAGCAGTAACTACTGCTTCACTGCAGTCCCCCACAGAGCCTTCAGTATATATACTATTATTTCACAAACTGCACTACCGAGTTGAAACTGAATTAGGAAACATACCCTTTACCCAACACACTGGAGCAGATCCCAAGGATTTTTTTTTTCTCTATGAGGTAATGACAAGAGGAGGGGAGAAGGAAAATGTATTCTTTCACCCAGAAAACAGACTATCTCCTTGGGAGAAACACTGGCCCATACACAACAGCCCTAACAAAAGGGTTAGCAGCACACTCAGTGATAAAAAGTTGCTGGATTTGTACAGTGGAGGCTGCAGAGGCTATTTTCTCCCCTTGTTTTCCTTGGTTATATAATGCAGACAGCAGGCCAAATTCACCTGAAGCAGTGTCATGCTGAGAAAGGGGATTTAAACCCCCCTGGGTGTAGGAGGAGGCTTAAACTGCACGATGGAAGACAGATCCTAAATCTGCTCCACCTCTCTATCTTTGACACCTTTTCAACTTGGAGAACAAGTAATCAAAGTTTCTGAGCTTCTGGATAAAGTTCTTTCTCAACAGGAAAGCTGAACATACTCTCAGGTTGCGCACACAGCAAATTCTGCAATAAGTTTTTGAAGTTCTTTATCTCAACAGGTTTGGAGTGAGAGTATTAGCAAGGTTCTCAATACTCTACTGGGGCATTTCATATTTTAGAGAAAAGAACACACAGAATCATTATGTTGTCAAAGAATCATTAAGTTGGAGAAGACCTTTAAGATCAAGAGGTCCAACCATTAACCCAGCACTACCAAGTCTACTACTAAATCATCTCCTTAAATGCTACATCTATACATCTTTTAAATTACCTCCAGGGATGGTGACTCAACCGCTTCCCTGGACAGCCTGTTCCAATGCTTGATGACCCTTTAATTGAACATTTTTTCCTAATACTCAATCTAAACCTCCCCTGGCACAACTTGAGGCTGTTTCTCTCATCCTATCACTTGTTACCTGGCAATAAGGTGAGACTCACCCTCACCTCACTATAACCTCCTGGGTTCATGGAGGAAGGAGGACCAGAGATGAGCAGAGGCTTTAAGGACAGAACACTTCGATTCCTTTATTGTCTCTGCTTGTTCTAGGATTCATGTGGTGCTAGTACTTGATGGCTTTCAGAAAGCCATCTCAGGTGCCTCTGACTCCCCTTTTACAAAAGGATTCAAGGATAACCACCTGCCACATATGACACAGGAGATGAAGCTTTAATTACATAAAGGAAACTAAGAACACAGAACAAATTATTCTACCTTCTGGGATATCAAACTACTCCTATGTAGCAGAAATTGGAAGAAAAATCCTTTAGTTAGTTTGTACTTACCCCAGCTATTCTACTCCAGCAGTCATGTGCTGGAAATCTCATATAAATGTCATCTCTAGCCTTTGTCTGCATTTGCCATGATATTAGATGGTACAGAGGCATTTCATACTGAAAAAAGATTTCTCTGAGTGACAAATAAAGGCTGATCAGCTCCTTGTAAAAAAACACCATCATAAAAGTCTACTGCATCCATATCACAGACATGAGCTACCCTCTGAGTCAAAGGATCTACTGGGAGAGTAGCAAGGACAGGATTATTTCTTTTCCTTTCTATGTAATATAAGAAACTTATTACTATATAGCTGCATGTAAATGTAAGATATAATTACTACTAATAACAATTATTCGAGCTCTGGGGAGAAATGGATCAATGGTCTTATCCTGGTCTTGTCAGCACCTGATCTTTACCATGAAAACTTATGAGCCAATCTATGTTGTGAATTAACTGAGTCATAGCTTATATTCACCAGAGAAAGAGCCCTGATCTGCTGCCATTTCACAGTGCAGATCTTAAAATCAGCAAGCATTTTAGTTTTATGGCTGAGTAAGATCTACTGCTCAAATCTATAAGCTTGTATAATACTGAATATTGTAAACTATACTCTGGCTTACACTGGTCCACTGTAGGGTAGAAAAAACAGTGGCTACATCTAAAATTTAACAGTCTTAAGGCTGTGGTACAAGTCGTTTTGAAGTATTAGATTATTTTTATGTCACAAAATAGTTCATTGTTTTATTTTTCATTCCTAGTCAAAATTGCATCTTTTCTAGCTGTTAATGAACCCTGCCTAAAGTAGACATTTACATTCAGCCTATTTACCTGATGCATAATGCTTTATGAAAAACTCAGCTCTAAATGATACAGCTAGAATTTTATTACAGACTTTTGGTGCAAATAATAAAATCTTTCTACAGCTAATGAACTGCCCAACAAAGCAAGTTGGTTAGTTAGTAAAATAAATGCTTTTAAAAACAATCAAGATATTAGAAAAATATGGCTTTCCATAAAGACTTGTTTGTACCTTTTATATTAATTGACATTTCTTACTTTCAGATTTTCTGCAATTCTAATAGCATGGAAATAAGCATCAGGAATGGTGGCTTTCAGGATAACTAACTTATATTAAAAACACAGTCACAGGGCTCAAACAAAGGCAATGTTTGCCTTGCTGGGTTAAGGGTTTCCACCAGTCATCCATATTTGTAATATAGCACAGTTTCTTCTTCTATTGTCTCCTGCACTCACTTGAGCAGCTCTCCTGGTCTTTCCACTTCCTCCTCTGGTAACAAGGATCATGCCAAGGCAGTGGGCTCACATGCATGTGTGTGTCTATCTATGTATGATGCACAAAATTAAGCTTTTGGGGGTCATGGCCTCTCTGTAAGTACTTTAAGAGATTTATGCTTACAGACCAGTCAGTAATAATGTGAAGAACATGAAGATTTAATTTTCATTCTAATTATCTGTAAGAGAATAGTTTTCAGTGTTTCTAGACAGAACAGACCATGAGATTATGCTATGCCATTTCTGTTAACCCACAGACTATCACATTGCACAGAGATGCTCTACATTTAACCCAAAATTTCAGTTAAATTATACCAGTTCAGCTCTCAGATGACCAGAGTTAAACATTTGATAAACAGAAACTGAAGCTCAATCAAATACCAAAGACCTTGCAAATAGGAGGAAATCAGGTTAGAACCTGGCAGCAGGAAAAGAACTCAAGAAAGGTGATTACACATTCACATCTGTCTGATCTGACAGACTCGTCCCAATCTTCCCATGATGATACACAAGACTGTGTCTATGTCAGTCAAACACAAACAATGAGGCTCAGGAGTGAGCATTGCTACCCCCCGTTTGAAAGCCCCATCTGCAAGTGTGGAATACATCAGGCTTCAGAGATAAACAGTTATTAAAACATTACCAAATCCAAGTAATTGTGTGAAGGGGAAAAAAGTCCAGCTTCTTGCAGGTGACTGGCTGGAGTCCTGTTTATCATAACCACTTCCCTGAGGTGGGACTTTAAGGGTGATGGATGTGCTGAAAGCAGTGAAGGTGACCCAGTTCTGCCCACAGCATCCAAAAGAAAAAGAGTAAGAAGTGCTAGAGCACACAGCTTAAGGAGAACATACTCATACCTCACCATGGCTCCAAAGGACCACAGGTACTCTACTATAGGAGAGAATAACTTCTTCCAAAAGGACATTCCAACTTCATCTCAAAAAACACAAGCCATGGAAAGCCCTGCACCTCACAGCAAACTGCCCTCATCCCTCACAACAAATGTGTATTATTCAAGGCTGAATTAGTCAAATTTCAAATTTCAGCCCCTGGATTTCTGTTTTTGCAGCCAGACCAAAAAGTTGCTACCCCTGATTTCCTACTAGCATTACTTTCCAATGCATGCTTCCCCCTTCTTTTTCTAGCTGTATGCAAGCTGCCCCTTTATCCTTACTTGGAGATCAATTACATGCACACACCTCAAAGTAATACACAGCTCACCCTGAAGAGACCAGGAGCTTTGCAGTCAAGGTCTGCAAGTCCAGATGTGACTTAGATGAGACTAGAGGTGATTTGCAGGGCAAACTCCAGGGGACAACTACCATTGACTTCCAAAGGGCCAGGATTTATCCCGGCTAGTAGTTTTAATAGAAAATTCTCAAGAGTGGGTATTCCAGCCAGTGTCTTGGCAAATTTTCAGCTCAGGTAATTATGTTTTGCCCTCTTTAAATTCCTTTGAAGCTCCACTTGGCAAAGTTAAACCTCCATGTCCTTTCCTGGACCTGCAAAGACATGAAACTATGAGGGCCTATCCCAGAAGCAGCAGCGCCCCAGGGATACACTAGCGACTTCTCCCTGGGCTGGTTATGAGGTACTCGGTTATCAGAGGGAGGAAATGTTAGCTCAGAGACAGAGGAAACTGCAGTGATGCTCTTAAAAAGGAAACTGCGATAAGCTTAGCAAGAGATTTGTGAACATTACAACAAAATACAGACAAGCAAAATCTAAGTTCTTTCCCCAGAAAGACAAGTGTGTTAGCAGGTTTCCCTTCCCAGTAACAAAGCAGAAGTCTACAGGTTGTATTTGCACAGTAACCTTCAGAAACGTTCACAAAGAGCAGGAGATTAGCACCACTCACACACGCATTGCTCAGCTGTAAGATGGCAGCACCTTATGTACTCATCTACAAAATTACGGCGCTCTGTATGTACACAATTGATGCCTAAGTGCAGTTCTTTTTCAAGGGCAGTAAAACCTGAGAGTTGCACGATGAGTAAAATGAGAGACGCAGCAATGTAAAAACATCCAAAGGCTTTGCACTGCTTTTACAGAATTGGTATGTACAGTATAAATTTATTGATGCTTAGTGCTGTTTCGAACTGATAAAACATTTCTTTAATAGCTGTATATTTTCATGTTAAATGTATTTTCTCAGAGTAGTTAAAAGTATTCTGTAAGAAAAGATGTTCTTCAGTGCAAAACCAATCACCTCATTTAAAGCAATCATCAAGGAATGTCTCTTAATTATTATCAATAATACAGAGCAGATTATATTGTAATATTCATAAATGCTACACATTTTGCTGGACCACAACTAAAAAGTTCAAGCTGAAAATGAGACCATTTTTTAAAAATTCCTGGTGTTAAATTTATTTTTAACAAAAGAAAGAAGTCCCTTTAACTACCCTGTGTTAAGACCATTCTGAAACTGCATCGGCAGAAAAAACTGTTCTTGCAGCACAGCAAAATCTCCTGAACACTTCTGGTGATTTTCATGTGTATCAGTTGTCACAGCCTCAGTTTGGCATCAAAGACTGGTGACAAGTATGTCCTGAAGACACCCCCCCTCTCCTTCCCCCATGACATAGTGCCTAAAAAGTTGGCTTATCATAAACAGCTGTCTCATAGATGGTTAAAGGCATGTGAAGTTAATGCTATCCTAAAAACTCTTCCCATGCTATGATTTGGCAAGAATAAACACTTTTTACTATTTCATGTTTATTACCTAGGGAAGCCCACCATAGCTCATTTAAATAAAAAAAAAAAAAACCAACACATAAACCACGTAATTTGCAAATGAAGACTCCCTCAATTTCAGCAACTTTAGTCTGCACAGCTCCCTAAAGGTGTCTCTTTCCCGGAGCAGTAAAATGTGCCCTTATGCCAGCAAATGATCCACTGCCTGTCTGGGGAGAAAGACTTCAGGTAGGTTTGGGGCTGCAGCAAAATCAGACCCAAATGAGCTTACTTGGGCAGAACTCCCACATGCACTTCTGACCTGCTGCTCTATCATAATTTTCAACCTCTGCAGCTGCTCAAATGTTCTGGGCTGAGGTACGAGTAGGAACCCCAAATTCAGAGGGAGAGACAGGAATGACTTCTGGCATTCTATCCCTTTCCTCACCCCTTCTGCTGGGAAAGGGGAAAAAAAAGCAAGTTGATACAAGAGTGAATTCTGCTTTTGTAGCCAGGATTCAGAAATCATATTCGTCTCTGGAGCTTGATTCAAGAGGAAGTATCTTGAAGCGAGAAGCCTCCAGTGTACAAGCGTTTTAAAAGACGTGCTCAGTAGTTTTATATATGTATTTTTTACTGCTGCCTTAGAAGAAACTCCTGCCAAGATTGTACACTTTTTAAGAAAATGCAATAGCTTCCCTTAGTAACTCTCACTCCAGTGATGTCTTCTGCTCTCACACCCAACCCCATCCTCCCAAAACACCAAAAAAGAGCACACAAGACATACAATCCTTAAATAACAAAGATCATAAGCAACTCACAGGGTAAGTCCCACAGGGCAAATCCAGATGGCACAAACATGGGCATAAGTCATATATTTTGGGCCTCACATACATTGCAGGGCCAGGATAAAAAGCAAGTCACTTGAGGGCCTGCCAAGTGCAGAGGAATGCACCACATCCAGGATTATAAATTTGCACACCCTGCTCCTTGCTGCACCTCCAGGCACTGTCTGAAGACGCAGCACATAAGCCTTGCTCTCAGGAGATGATCAAGGGAAAGGTCAGCAGCACTTCTGAGCCGCACCTGTGGCCTGACCCATTACAGCCCAATGCTTCCCACATCTCCACTGCTGCTCCCCTTCACCTGCCTTTAACACAGCCCATCTTAGCTGGGGCAAGGAGCAGGATCCTGTTCTCTTAGCCTGCAGGAAGGGCCCCACTCCCTCTTACCAACAGGTAAGGAATGATCAGTAATAATAAATCTTCCCCCAGAGGTGAGATTGCCATTACCAATGAGCCACACCTCCAACCAGATCCTTAAAAAATAAACCTATAATCCCTTCAGTTCTTTTTATATGACTGAGCCATCTTCCTGGTTAGCAAATAAAGATTAAAAGCATTCAGTTCTGCAGGGATACGCACCAGGAGAAATAAATATGTTGCCACTAGAGAAACTCTGACCCTTTTGGAATACTGGAGCACTATTAGGCTCATTGCTAGCATCCATAATAAATACAGTGCTCCTAAATTTAAAAGGCCCATTTAAAATATTCCTAGACACAGTGACCATTTAACAAGTTTATACTGAATAGCGTAACAGAAAACAGAACAATTTGGTTTTCAAACACCCAGCACTGATACTATTGACATTTAGCTCCCCCCCAGCCTTAACCTTATCTTCTTTGTCCTTGTCTCTCCCATTATTCTTCCTTTCTCTGTTTACTTGATCTTACTTTTCTCATCCTGTCATTTACACAGTAACATTATTTTAACGAGTACATTTGAACAGGAACTACACCAATTACTACATCATCCATTTTTGCTTAGCCTTTATAAAGAAAGGGATAGGAAGGAAAGTAAAAAGATTAAACCAAATGCAATACTTTCGAGTTCCTTGCAAAGTGCCACCACATCTCAAGTTAAGCCTGCTCTGCAATGAATGTATAAAATATATTCAGTGCTGTATAAGTAATGACATATCAATTAACTGTGTCACAAGGTCTAAAAATATGCAAATTACTGTACTTCAATTAGAAAAATCTACATCCTTGGAGAATATTGTAAATCAGAAAATTTGGGAGACATTAAGAGTAATCAGTGAAGGAAAGCATGCACTTTCCCCCGTATCCTATTTTTATACATACATAATGAAATAATTATAGCTACACTGTATTTATGCCTCTGCAAAAATATTAAAATCTTAAGATCTTTACAATGATAAATTTAATCCACATTACGTTTGCAGACAACATTAATTATATGAAAAAGAAATCTATTATCATTCAATATAACTAAGTTGAAACTAATTTGGACATGTAAATTAGACATACGACTTTTCCATAGTAGCAATATATTAGAAAACAGACTTTTAAAAGAGATAGACTAATTGAAGAGGTCACATGTGTGAAAAAGGCAAGCATGTTTCATTTGAGTCTATGACAAAGAATATATATTGAGAAAAAAAGTATATACTTATTTTGAGAAAAAGAAGTTTTTTATGTTTTAACAGCAGATCTTCAATGATTATTCATCTGTTAGGAATGCTACATCACACACAAAGCCTATCAGTCCAGGGGATACACCTGCAAATGTGTATGGCAGTGTCAGTTTTCAAAGAATGGGTCATTCACCACTGTAGCAGCTGTGGCTATATCTTTTGTTTGAAATTCAATTTGCATCTGTTTCAGAGATGCTGTAAGAATGCATATAAGGAGCAAGCACATGACTTGGATCTGCAGTGGCTCCATTCCCCACAAACCACTGTAGCCTTCGAAGGACTGTACAGACCAGCAGGAGAAAATTCCCAGGACTGCTCTGAGAGAAGGAAAGGGCTGTCCCTGCCTACATGCTAGAGAGCCTATTGAGAAGGATATTTGTTCTCCCTTGTTCACCATGGAGTTTCTCCATCTCCCGAAAGTGCTGATAGTGACCACCATATGATGAGGTCCCTCTGAGGCATTCAGTGTCATTTGGGATAATGCTGAACTCCACCATTGTGGGTCACCTCCCAGTGAAGCTCCCATGGCTTGTTCCCCAGCAGGCAAGCTTTAGGAGAGCAGGCTGGGAGTTTGCTGGGGATGGCTGGGACACGTAGAAGGTGCAGCTACCCAAGCACGAGTTCCCTTGCAGACACGATCATACATGGAACAGGCACACAAAGGCAGCCAAACTCATGGACAAATCAATTGCAAAGATTAAGCAGCCCAATATTCCAACATTAAAAGTATGGGATTTTAAATATCACAATTATGGTCTTGCATTTATCTAAGGAATAGGGGCCCCCAGCGCAAGATCAGGCCAGATCAGGAAAGACCCAAGAACAGAACTGAGCCCTCTAAGAACCTCTGACCTGGGAGCTGAGGCCACCAAATCCTGACAAAAGGTGCTCAGAGTACTGCAGTTTGTAAATATCAGAGGACTACAGAGCTTCAGAAGGCTCAAGGCTATGTGAGATTAATGTCTGGGGCTCTCCACAAGTCACTCAGGACTCAGTTCTGCTCTTAATGAAGGTGACATATTTCCTCACAGACTTTGAGGAAAACAGGGACCAGCCCTTCAAGAAACCCATCTTAAACAGCTGCCACTGACCTGTGCACATAGCCACTATTAAAATAATATCACACACATCTGTCTAACTCTCATCAAAAGCAGAGCTATAAACAGATTTTAAAAATGTATATAGGCCAGTTTTACTTAAGCAAAGGAGATTTCTGATAAACATGCAAATAGGAATTTAAACAGCAATTTAAAGACCACGAATTCAATTCTCATTACTTATGCAAACTATCATGGTCTTGTCATGCTTTATTTCTCTGCCTTATCATTTTATCTATGGTATTTCCCCTCTGTTGCTGTATTTTCTTTTTTTCCTGTCATCTACATTTTCTGGATGCATTTTTAACGTCCTCACCTCCATATTTTAACCTTTCAGGTAATACAGGATTTACAGCAGCAGACAGGGTACAGGCATTCATATGTAAGGAAAGGCACCTCCTGTAATTCCTGATACATAATTGCAGGAAACAGAAAACTTAATGATATTATCAGACAAGTAGTTTATCATTTGAACCTAAGGGCATTTATAGGCTGCAAGCAGAAAACGGATAGACAGATTTACAATTGTATTTCTACATCTTAAAACTTAAAAAACCTGTAAGTGGTTATTTATAGGGAATAGCTGTATCTCCTTTAAAAAAAATTATTTTATTTAGTTCAATCTGTATCAGATTTATTTGCCATACTTCTGTTTGTCACTATGGTTGAGGAAAATACCAGAATATCCATCCTTCCTGAACTGTAGGACAGCTATCAGATAAGGATCAGAACAAATTCTAAAAAAAACCCTCACGAGTTATGATTAACTCTATGTAAAAAGAGGACAGGCAAGGGGAAAAAATACAAGGAAGTGAAAACCATAATCACCAACTACCATTCCTATGGGAAGGCAAGGAAAAAACCAAAGAAAAAAAAGAAGTACGAAGGAGAGACAGAAGTATATGCTGTAAATATAGCATACATTTTATTACCGCTTATGTGCTGCTACACCCCAAGACCTTGCAATTTAGTTGCCTGTTATTTGCCTTTAAACATTAGCAAAAGAGATCTACCATTTTTGAAAGGTAATTATACTGTAATGCAGATGGCAGTAAAACAATTACACAAGATAAGCCCTTGCAATGATCTTTACAAAGCAAACCAAAAGTAGCACTGAATCATAAAAGACCCAACGTGGAGAAGGCTGCATTGCAGCACTACCGCTCTGCTACAAGCTCCCCTGCAAAAGTGGCAGCGCAATATTGCAAACAGCATAAGAAGCAGACACAGTGAAGGTTAAGCACTCCATAAGTTTAAAGGATTCTTAATCCCAGACTAATCCTTTACAGTCTCTATTTGGTGTAGATCCTAAAATACTCCAAGTGCTACAGAAACGCTTGTTTGGGTGGTTTTTTTCCCCCAGTATAGAGTTTAACTTTTACACCCTTCTGCTATCTACAAGCTCTGTTGGCACACTGTCTTTTTAACAGGATTTTTCCTGCCTTCTGAAAATTGTAGAGACACAGTGAATGCAACTGCTGAAGAATCATTAATTACTATTAATAGATGTCTCTGGAGATGAAACGAACTATAACAAGTAGTTTGTTTGACTGTCACATCAATGCACCTGGTGTTTTTATGACTTGTTAGTGACTCAATGGGGATTTCAGATAGCAAAAGGTGCCGCATCAACCCATGTTGATTGAGATTGCCTACCAGTTCCAAACAGATCCTTCTTCTTTTAAACTTTGACCAGCAACTCAACAAATCAGGGCACTCTCCAGTGATACATTACAGATAGGAGCTAGAATCAGACATGCACAGAAAAGAGGACACAGAGGAGATAGGATCTGATCTTTGCTATTTTCAAGTGCATAAAATAACAGCCTGTCATCTACCTTTTGCAGGTCATTTTTATCAAGTTGCAGGCCAAAATGAAATTTGACCTCCATTTTCCAGCTAGCCCAGAGATGATAAATTTAATGCAGACAGTGTAAATGAATGGGTCTCTACTAGGGAAAAGTTGGATTGGTGAGAATTATTAGTGGTGAAGTTTCTGCCCCTGTACTTTTAATTTCATTTTTCTCCTACAGTTTTTGTCACCCTTTTCCTGTATTTTTCTTCCTCTTTCACCGCAGTCTGACCCCTTTTCCACCAGGAAGGATAACATTTACTGCGGCCGTGCTCTGGTCACTGCAAGCATTCTTCTCCTCCTGGATAATTAGGAGTGCAGGGCAGCAGGGGGCCAAGTCTGCAACCTCACCCAGAGGAGTCCAAGGGACTAGCTGAATGTTTCAAGAGAGGCTAAGGTAGGGTAAAGCCAGCAGATACTTACGCAAAGCTTTATAGCACCACACTTGTATTATTGATGTATTTCTTGAGGAAAAGCATCAAAACAAAATATATGCAAAGTTATGCCTGCTGAGGACGATCTCCTAAGCCCACATGTATCTTTACTCACACACAGCATCAGGGCTTGGTGTATAACCTCTACAGAGCAATCTACTTGCCATTACAGGTTAGTAGAAAAAAGGTCCCTGGCCAGAAGTGTTGGCAACAACCGTGGCTGGAAAAAAAAAATCATCAGTTTGCAATAGATTGTTTTAAACCCTGACTTGCCTTCCAACAATGGCTGTTCCACTTTGCCAGCTGAGCGTGAGTCTTTAGGCTGACAGTCCTCTCCCATTAACTGCTTTGATGAAGGAATGAAATGAAGACTAATGGTGGACCTGGTGGAACCCTCCACCTGGCTGCAGTTTCCATGCACAGTCAGCTGTCCTAGAAAATCTTACTATTATCTTGAATATCTCCCTCCATGCTATTTGAAAATAGTGACTTACTGCCAATGTAAATCTGATATTCCCTTGCTTAAGAACATGTGGTTTTATTATTAAAGCAAGATGCCTCACTGGAGAAAATTTAGCACCACAGAGAACAGCAATGGATATATTTCATTATTATTATTGTATACAGGGTGCACTGGTTATAAGAGGAACATCTGTGCTCCTAATTTTATTATAACTTCCAGTATTTACGATATCCAGTGAGGCAAGCAGCACATACCATGTGTGCATCTAAAAGACAGGGACAAGAATGGATACGTGACAGACTCCTGAAACTCTGCACAGCTCCACCTTTTTCTCTGTGACAGACAAGGAGTCACCACACACAATGGGGCCATAAAAACCTGATGGAAACCACAACTGAATTCACTGGGCCAAAGACCTTGCATTTCCAATGGTCTCCCCCTCTGGAATTCACCCTCAGTGAGGAGATCAGATTGAGCACAAATACTAAAACTATCAGACTGCAATTCAAAGCTGGCAGTGGATCTTCTACATCACTAAGTGCTGAACAGTAGAATGGCCCCAGGAGTGTAATCCTGAATTAAACTACACAAATTCAAGTACCCATAAGCAAAAGATGTATAACTGAAGCAGAGGGAATTAGAACTAGCTCCTTCTCTTCAAGGGACCAGATGCTTTACAGGCATATTGTAGTACCTCTCTACCATGGTGACAGATGTCTTTGTGATTCCTGTAACTGGTGACAATGACAGTGCTAAAGGTATGCTACTTTTATCCCACTGGACTGACAAACATTATCTTTGAATCTCAAAGTCTGGAAAACGGGGAGGAAGTTTGATACCAGTTCTGTGACAAGCAAACATATAAAGGGAAATGCCATCCATGGAAAAAGAACAACATTTTTAAAAATCCTTTCCCACTACTCCAGAAAAATGAGGAGTTATTGTGAGAGGGAGGGGAAAAAATCCTGTAAATGCAGTTTTAACAAGTCTTTGAGGTTGGCCTGTTCCTCCACATCCTGTCCCACCAATGTATCATACAGCTGTTGGCACACCACTGATCTGAAGCAATTCCTTGCCTCTCACGTCCCGAAGGAGGCAAGGCAGGTCAGAAAATTTTACATTTTAAACAGCAGTTGGAAAATTTTTCCCACAAGTACACACTCCATTTATCTGCCACTGAATCCTATAGCCTGTGTGCTTCCCAGGCACATTCCTATCTCCCTAATACTCATCCAAAGGATGCCCAGGAGCTGGGGTGGATAGAGAGGAGAGGAATGGTTGGTCAGGCTCCTATCCAAATCCTTGCAGCATCTCCTTTAGCCACTGTCAGAGGCAGTCTATTGGGCTAGGCAGCCCACAGATCTGACCTGTAGAGCATTTCTTGTGTTCTTATGTAGTACACCAACCTCCCCAGGGAAATTCCCACTGGGTCTTCTAACACAAACACTACACTCACAGGAATATCTTGCAGTCACATATTCAAGCCTGCAACCTGATTTTCAAAGTGTAATTGTTTGCCTGAGAGCTCCTATACTGCAATTATTCAGATAAAAGAGCAGGCAAAGAAAAAGTAGAGCCATATTAAAATATAACATTAACTGAGCAAGTGGAGTTAAACTCTGCCTAGGCAAATGCATCAGGACTGCTGAAAAGAGGGAAGAGGGCATCCTGGCAAGGACCAAGGCCAAGCCCTTTGCTGCTGCACTGACACCTCTGTGGTGAAGTCCATGGGGTTACCCCCACTGCAGTGAGAGGGTGACTCACAGCAACTGCTCATTCCTTTGGAAATAAAAAGGGAAAGAACACTACACTGGAAAAGAAAAAGGGGAAAATCAAGACATTAAGAGACAATGTATATGAAAGGAGACAAGAGTCTGTAATAAAGTTGGGTGGCTCAAATTGTGCTCTGACTGTGCCTTTGCTGCCAGTGAAGGTGCCACAGTGCTAAGGATGAAGTAGGAACAAGGCCCCCCCAAGGCACACAGGGTCTCTGTGAGGTGAATGATCCCTGACCATCACGGCTGTGCAGGTAAGGGCAGTGGCACAGAGCATTCGTGCTGCCAGAGCTGTGCTGCTGCTGCTGCTGCTGCTCCTTCTGCAGGGACAGGCAGGCACTGCTGCAATAAGCTATCTTGTCAAAAAGCGCTGTTTTGCCAGGACAAGCTATTTCCAGCAGTCCACCCAGGACTGCTTCACTGTTGCAGTGTGTGGGTATAGCTGTATCAGCAGCCTGCTCCTAATGGAGACAGAGCTTCAAGGCTGCTTTCCACATGGAAAAGGGCAGAACGCAGGCCAGACATCTTGCCACTTCACCTCCTCCTAGTCCCAGACCCTGTAATGCAAAGGAACCAGTTTCCCAGTCATTTTCTGATGTTTCTGGCAGAAACAGGTCATACTAGGCATATGGGTGTGCAGACACATGGATTGGGATTTCAGGCATTCTCTGACACAGAAAGAGAGAGCAGAAAGCATCAGTACAACATATAATACATCTGTGGAATAGCATGGTGGAGGACATTGCTCATGAAAAAAAACCCAGTAAGATGGAAAGCTGATGTTTTTCAATACAGATTTATTTGAGAATCACAAAGGGTACATCGAAAGGCAGAGTTGTTTTATAGCTTTAAAGAAAAAAGAGCGGAGAATTACAAAACTGCTGGCCTTTACTGTTGCTGGTTACAATCCACCATTGCAAAGACAAAAGATTGTTCCTATTTCCCTTTGTCTGTGTATTTTGATTTTTTCCAAAAATGCATTCTAGATAAGTGCTGTACTGCAAGTTTTACTATCAGCAACTCCAAAGATCTAAAAAGCTGCATTCAACAGGTGGAAGTAGAGTATGTTCAACACCTCTTCTCAAGCAAACTTGCCCAGTCATCTGCCTTATATAGCCCTACAATCCAACTGCAACAAACAATACAACGATAAAATTAGCCATGATCTTTGTATTGTATGATCCATCAGAAGTCTGCTATCATCATAAAACGGCTGGAACAATTTGAAGCTAAGTACTTCAGGAACAGCCTACAGCCTTGCTTATATCAGGATTTTCCAATGCAGACTAGATCAAAACCTTCTGATCTGGGTATTTTAAAAATATTTCTGAACAGAGAAGTTGCAAACTTAGCTTCCTGCACCCATGACGAAAAGGAAATAAATACATTATTCCATGTCCTTTACCTTCTATGGTCTTTGTGGAGAAATTTCCTCAACAAGTTGAGACATGTTCATCTACAGAAGAAGGAGCGTTTTGAGATAGAAATGGAAAGAAAAGCAAGTTAACACCTCCCTTTGAATTTTTACAGTTTATGCAGATGCTAAAACCACACTTACTAGTTCCAAGCATTTCTAGCATTAAAAAAAATTACCATTTTTTTGACCTGGCAGTATTTTGCAGGTAACAAAGGCATCAGCTGAACCACTGCAAAACATTGCCCGAGTGGCACTGAGCGACTGAGCAGTTCCCTTTCGGCTCAGATTGGCATTGCCCCAGAGCAGCTGTGGTGCTGGGGCTTCTTCTGGCCTCCCAGACTGCCCCCACAGATGTACAGAACTGGTGACTTAAAAAAGACTCCTCAGGTCAGGCAAAATCCCCAGGAATTTTTGAGGTTGGCTCCTAGAAGGGAAATAAGACAACTTCTTAAGTGTAGAATTGAGTAAGATCAAGACTTAGAGAGAAACAGCAGGAAACAAGCGACTGATCCTGCTGGGGGCTAAAGTGCCCTCTAAACTTAACAACTTCCAAAGGATCGGCACGTTGCGAGAAGGGCATCACTTCACAAGATCAACCTCCCCGGCAGGATTTGTGGGTGCTACTATTCTTGGCACTCTCATGGCTTCATGTATAATTTTGTGTAAGTACATTAACCTTGTTGTGGCTGAATTCACCCTCTGTGCTTTTCCTTCCCTCTCCCTCAAAGAGCTTTCTGATCTTTGGAAAAGTCAATATGGGTTGTAAGATATCTCATTATCACTGGATGAAAAATGGAGGGCACGATTCTGCCATCCCTCCTCGTTCAAGCATCTCCAGTTCTTTCAGCTGTTAGTAAATGCTACTGGCCATGAATAAAATGCTACAGTTAGGACCTTTAGCAGAGGGAAAAAAGGATACTAAATGTCAGTGCTAGAAACTTCCCACATCTTAAAGAAGCAAGGAATGTTTAAAAATGGAATTATGCATTGAGTACACAAGTCTTAAAAATATCTAGAAGTCACATTCCCATTACAATACTGCAACACACACACAGAGACAAAAAAAATTGCTCTCTGTTAGAAAGAATGCTCTTCAGGCAATAAAATCAAGGCTCCAACATTAAGCAATGAAAGAATTATGGTAGCTGATGCAAACTTAATTTGGTATCCTTTGCGTATACATTATCATACACTCTAATTTTGTTAACATTTTTTTAAGTGCACTTCTCCTTCACAGCACAGGATGGATGGTGTTGAATTAATAAAGCAAGTATTCAATATTTTGTCTTATCATTGTTCAGGGTATGGCCTTATGGCTTGTTTCCTGCTAACTATTCAAATAGTGCTCTGAAGACAAAATTATTAATTTCCTTACGGGCTTTTCTATAGCACTCATCACTAAAATAAGTGACAGTTTCACAGCCACTTCACTAATCTTCACCAAATCCCTGAGAGTTGAGGGAACTATTATTCTGCTTTATACATTGGGAGCTTAGGCGCAGATAAATTAAAACTAGATGTAACCACTAATTTAGAAAAGTCTGCCTTAAGATGTCCAGGCCATGATTTTTCAGACTCTTTAACATTATGCAGTGCTTTGTGTCTTCAAAGTGTGAGTCTCGATGCTTTCAGTCACAGCTATGTTCCTCTGCAAAACAGGCCCTAGGGCTGGGGTTTGGCTTCCAGAAAAATGTGAAACATGCAATTAGTGATCATCTTAAAAAGCCTGATTTAAGGGGCTTAGCATCTCTGAGAAAGCTTGACAGAAGGAGAGTCAGAACCCAGTTCCAACAGAACCCAAATCCAGAGGCCCAGTAACTAAACAGTAGGCTAACTATTATCACTGCCATTCAACATCAACCTCTTGTACCTATTTCAAGGGACAACAGTCCTGTTCACAGCAATCCTGGCTTGTCCACCTACCTTTATCTGCCCTGCACAATTAATGATGCTTAAACCGTGGGGAAACCATGTGTCAGTATGGGTGCAAGACTATTACAATGTATAAGGGGATAATGAGTATGGCATTAATAACTTTGACTGCCATATTTCTTAACAGTTCTAAATCTTGTTGTTTTACTGCAGATTGTATATGCATTTTTCTTTGTTTATTCCCCAAAAAGCAGAAAACACCGGAACTGTAACACCACGTGGCTATCCTCCCACTTACTCAATATGGGTTTTAAGTGCTGAGTTCTACCCCTTGGATTTGTACAGCTTCTAGAATAACTGACAGCAATAATATATTATACTCACTGATGTGGACAAACACTTGAAAATGGATGACAAATACTCTTACAAGGAGAATTTAGAGGTATTTGGGAACAGTAAAAGACATGAGCATGACCTTCCCAGTTTACATTCCTTATGATTATCAAAGGGATCCCAGTCTCCTTGCTAGGACTAACCACTCTCTTTGTCCTCGCTCCCCAACCCCTAATCTTTTTACATCCAGTTAACTGTCTCTTCCCTTACCCCCTTACTCACCCTTTTTACCTCACCAGACCCTGTTATGTCCTCCCAAGCCACTGTCTCTCCTGTCTCTCTTTTAACACTTATCCCAGTCACAGAATCTCCCTGTTCCAGCCTCTCACACATTCCTCTCCCATGCTTTTTAACACATTAACAGAACCTACTTCCTCACATCAGGCCCTAGTCCAAATGATCTCTTTACCTTCTCCAGTTTCCTTTTCCAGCCAGTTCCAGTCCTGCATGATCTACCTAGAGAAAAGGTAGTTCCCCATTTATCCACACAGCCCTACTGGATTATCAATTTGAGTTTCTTTTTCTTTAGATACAGGATTTCCTGTTCTTGCCCAACACCCCCAACTATTAGTCTCACTCCTCCAGTTGTTTTTTGGGCTCTTCATCAAGTGAGTCCCAGCACCCTCCTCCAACTCCATATTACATTTCTCTCTTTTTCTTCCAGCCCCATTCGGCCCAATTCTCTACCTTCCCATCTCTTCCTCCACCCATTTACTGAGGTCTAGCTTTCTCCTCTTTTGCACTTCCAGTTTTATTTTCTGCACTACCTCACATAGCCAGCTTGTCTTTTTTCAGCTTTGAAACCTGGAGGTCAGCCAGGATTGGTGCAGCTGTAACAGGTAAGGTTCACCTGAGACCCACTTGTCCTCCACCAGTTCCACATTCACAACAGTTAATGCAGACAATTACAGCTTTCACCAAGCCCAAGAACAGGCAGAGAGATTCAACTGTAACATACAAAAATATACAAAAACTAGATGTATTCTAGTCTTTTTCTCCTTTAGGATTCAAAAACTGATTAAAAATGGACTTGATTTCATGAGCACTAAAGGAATATCCTTGATAAAGGAGACTACCTCCCTGCCTGTTATCAAATCACTGCTCTGAAGCACAAGCTGTTCGGGAAGTCCAAAGTGTTTCTTAAAAAGAGTAGAATAGCATGGTTCTCAGCACTTCAGAAAGCTGTTCACTTTATACAGTATTTGCAAGGAAATTTTGCCAGAAAGTGTTTTGGTAAAATGGTTGAAGTTTGAAGCAGTGGAAAAAGGGATCCTTTAGGACATACTACACCGTCTTAAAAACCACCTGTCCTGTCACACTCCTGCCCTCCTTAGAATAAATCCAATAACTTCTCATTTCAACCAAGAGAAGCAAAGCCGGGAAAGAAGCCAGAGACATACTTTGATGCAAATAGGGTCAGGAGACCTTATTGGACAAAATCCTCTTTCTTCCATTTTCCTGAAGATGACCTGAAAGTCACCAATGCTAATTCTGCTCATTCTACCTACAGATGCAAGATGAAAGTCATCAGCATTTGTTGTTTTGACTAAAGCAATTAACTAATATTCAGGATTCAGCTGCAGCTTCCATTCAAAAATATATTGCTTAGGGAATTGCATTTGGCTTGAAGGCAATCCTGTTTCATCAAGGGTAGTGTACAAGATACTCCTTAGTAACAACAAACAAGAATTAAATGTTTTCCTACTTCTGTAGCCCAGCACCTTCCTTTGGGCCTTTGATCACGCTAGCAAGTGTTTTGTTTCTGTGGGCTGCAGTTTTTTTAAGCTTTCCATCATAATTACATTCTAAATGCTACTCCTGCTGCCATGCCTTGTCACCACTGCCTTGTTATGCCTCAGCTGCTTTTGCTCATGTCAGCTCATGCACTTGTGAGCACATACACACGCATGCCCACTTCTGCCACACCAGACCAGCAAAACAGCACAGAACCAATTTCATTTGCACTTGGCTGCAAACACTGTATGTTTTTAAGGATGTTCTGACTCAGACTATGATAAGAACCTTCTGAAAACTTTCTTTTCCATGGCTGAAAAAAGGGTCACCACATCTACCAGCTCCCTCCCTCCAGGTTTTATCACAAGCCTGACATAAAATATTATCAGACTGGGCCCTGTTTAGCCATACAGAACACAGGTAATTCCAAACAGGCAACAGGCAATGTGACTTACCCAAAATGGCCCAAATTTCTCGTCTGATCCTCTACCCCAAAGATGCCCATGTTGCACTTACAGACAATTATATCACAAATATGCTGCTGTGTGCTTCTTTTGGACACAGTTACACCAAAGACATGTACTCAGAGAAAAAACAATCTATTTAGTAACTATTTCCAGTGTTTTTAAAGTCTTCAAGAAAAAAAAAAAAAAAGGGGAAAAAGAAAAAAGAAGAAAGAAAAAGAGAAGAGAAAAAGGAAAGCTTTTAGTTCTGTTTAAACATGTAGATGACAAATATGTTAAAGAAATAAGGCCATGCTCTGAACAGACTCCCAGCCATTTGGCTGCAGTGATCTGTCTTTGGGTGCCAGCAGCACTCCGCCAGCCCCGGGCAGGAACCTCAACTTTGCAGCAACCTCCAGCCTGGTGTGAGCTGCTGCATGGCTTGCGTGACTCCAGCCTGCTTAAAACCAGTTACCAAGGATCAGAAACACAGGAGAAACTGCCGTGACATCGTGGCCTTTCTTTTGAGCGCCAGAAGCACAAAAAGGGTCACATTTTGTCAGGTTGTGGTATGAAGTTGGGAGGTTAACACAAGAAACAGGGGAGAGAGAGAGGGTGGGCATGTGGATGGCACTGGTTGTGTTGGAACTTCCTTAACTTAGCACCTCACAGCGAATTTTCATTTGAACAATTTAGTAAATTAGAAATATGTCTTTCTTCAGAGTTAGTCTGTGCTTCAGAGTATCCAGTAGCAGGGTGGAGAAAACACTGACATATAGCCTAGAAACTTCCTTTTACTGGGTTTGATACCAAGAAAATACAAAATACAGACCTGCAGAGCTATGTGACTGAACATAAAAAGGAGCAGCTCACCGAGCACTGTAGCTATCTAGAAAACACACATAAAAATTCAGAGAAGAACCGAATGAGAAGCAATAGCACAATTTACTTACAATCTGGAATATCAGCAGGATTTTAGTTTGTTGTTTGTGGGTTGCTGGGGTATATGGTACATTACAGTAGAGCATCAGCACTAATTCTACATGGCAGCTCCTCAGAATACCATCTGCTTCCCCGGTAACTGTTAATATAGTTGTAATTATCTACTTCTAAGCACTTTATTGGGAATATCATTTGCAAATTAATCAACTACAGACCGGTAAAACAAATGACATGCTTGTCTGAAAACAACAGCATTATTTCAAATTATTTTCCTGAGGGTTGGGAAATACCAGCTATAGCCAAAGCTGGCAACAGGGCAAGGAAAGGTCTCTGTTCAGCTTAAAAACACTCATTCTAGCTACATTCACCATGAATTTGTGGGTATATGAACAGACGACTGATCATCAGGAGCACCCCACTTTTGAGTCTCTTTCTCATTGCTCTGTACAATCTTCCCAGACTTTGCTTTCTCTGCTTGGCATCTTTCCTTGATTCAGGCTGCTCCAGCCTCTCTGCCCTTGATCTCTTCCCTTCCTATAGTAGTTCTGCCACTTTTGCACAGCTCATGCATCTTACTACTGGCTTCTATATCATTGCTTGCTTTCTTCAGCAAGGAATTTTTAACTCTGAATACCCCATCATCTTAAGATAATGTCCAGTCACAGATCTATGATACAAATCCATAGTCAAAGTGCTCCTCCAAATCCCAGTTACATGCTCACCATGTTGCAAAACAGAAAGCTGCCAAATGCCAGTAAATACCAGGTTGAGCTGCATCTTCCCATACAATGAAGTAACCTTAATTATTTAAAAGATGTTTGTATGAGGAATTATGAGAACCACACAAAAGCACTGTCCCCACCAAAGTTTCAAATAAGCTCTTAGGAAAATGAATTTAGAGGAGCACAATAAGCAACCATGCTGCTATCAGTTTACTCATGCAGATACCATAAATAGCCCTTTCATGATAATGTTGTTGAGCGAGAGATTTTTAAAATCACTTAACTTGTAATTCTTGAAATATTAGAAGCCTTGCAAAGTTAATGCAATATTCTAGCTCAATGAACAAGCAATACGTAAGGCATGTTTTCCGTGGCATCTGTTTGCAGTGTCCTTTGTTTGACAGTAGGTCTAAGTGAAGCACTGTCAAATGGCAGACAGTGGGGTAAGCTGATCGATAATTGTGGAGTGCCATTTCTACATTCATGGTTGAAAGCTCACAAATAAAAGCAAACAGGTTATCTGCTCTGTGATATAAGTGTCCTCAGATCACTGTATTCCAGCATCTCAGCACTTTTCTTATGCTTTTCCCATCAGTGCCTCTACCATCTATTAATGCAACGATCAAGGTTAAAAGCAAAAAGAAAGTACATTGTTTGGGGAGAAAAATTAAATTAATTTCTTCGGAGTGATAACTTCTGTGTATTGCTTCAGTATGCGTAGAACCAGCTCCTCAAGCAAAAATCCTGTTTTTGACTTTAGAAATATGGATCTATTTTATGTTTCTTCAGCTGTACACTATTCAAGGACCCAAATGTAACTTTATTAAATAACAGTTCAAAGTAATAAGAGTTTATGTTCTTTAAAAAATTGAAGTCCTTGAACAGAAACCCACTCAAGAATTGAAGCAGTAGACAAACAACTCAGCTGGTAAACCTCTGCAACTAAAAGGGTTTCTCTTCCTTCATCACTGCTGTTCAAGTGAGCTAGAGAGTTGTCACCGATCATCAAGGTTGAACAGCTACTACTAACGGCTACTTTTGTGCATGATGAACCTTTTCTTAAGGGTTACAGATACTTGACTCCAACAGTAGGCATTTCATAGTACCTGTAATAAAATGGTATTCTACCTGTGGTAGTCCATTCATAATGAACTGGAACTTTGTGTATGATTCATCACCTCTGCTTTTACTATTTCATTTAACTTCATAAAATAGTCTGGAAAATTGGTGTAAAACTCCATCCAAGCCTTTCAAATTTTTACATTGTTTTACAGACATACTTATAAAATGTAAGCATTTGATTTTATTCATAGAAGGCTACATTCTTTAATAGTATGATAAACACCTTGAGAAAACCTTGTTGTTTTTTAACAAATCGTGCAGCCTCTCTTGTAGATAGCAAGTTTCTGTGAATGTCAGCTAAAGCAAAATTTTTGCCAGATCCATGAATAAATGGCTCAAAAGTTACCAAAAAACACAAAAGATGTTTTTTCTTTAGCAAAAATGGGTATGTAGAGTATGTGTTCATTATAGCATATAAAATTTGACATTTTTGTGGGAACTCACTGCACTCTACAGAATAAAACAGAACAAAGTTAGATCTTTATTATTTTCAAGGGCTTATGTCAGTAGACATCAATTAGTATCTGGCCCATGAACGGTTTTTCACATATTGCTGAAACTGAAGCTGAAGGTTTTGAGCGCAGACTGCTGGAGAATGACATTTGTAAGTTAAAGACCTCTGTGCAGAAGTCTAAATCACATCTTATGTCCCACTTACATATGAAATCTTCAGCTCATTACATGAGAATTAGCAACCTCAGTGATATCTCTATTTCTTGCACTAAATATGTTTTCCCAACTACTGTGCATCACAACCTTCTTTTCTCTCATCCTAAATGAACTTTACTACTTATTACATCCTCACTGATCCTCTATTTAGTGCTGTGCTGAGGCATTAAACAGCACTGCATGCCAGCAAGCAATTCCTGACCTTCTTTCTCTTACCCAAAGTAGCACAACGGTTAGGAAAACACCTCCCTAGGGAGTCAAAATTTCATACAAACTTAGCAATTCTTTTTCTGATGTATTTATTCATAGGAAACAGGTCATTTAATAATCTAAATGTGGTTCTAAAGCAACGCAACTTCGAAAATTCTCATTAAAATTTTCAACCTAAATGGGCATTGGAAAGAAAGGGTGGCCCCATTTTCTTGTTATTTCCAAAGCATCAATAAAAATAAACAAGCAAAAAAAATTGGAAAAAATGTGAGAACACTGGAGATCTGACACCAGCCCAGCAGAACAATTCAGAGCTAAGATAAATGTTCTAACCTTAATGCACCTTCACGGTGCCTAGTCATCTGCAGAGATCTTTGAACAATGAGTGCTTCTGCATAACAAGCGAACAGAAATACCTTGAGTGGATGTAATAAGGCAAATTAAAGTTGCAAGGGCAGCTTGAGCTCAGAGTGTTTGGGGTTTTGTCCCCTGAACATTTGTCTTTTAGATCCCTTTCCTGTGCAGGGTTAATTTTGCAGGGGACTGTGATGGTGTGCTGTGGAAACATCCCAAGGCACAGCCCACAGAAGGAGCTGAGAGGATGGCAGATTGTCCGGTCTGCCTTGACCAATCCACCTTGTGCCCATTTCCACACCTTTTGCTTGTGAGATGCACCGCTGTGAATTGGGATTTGCCACACTGAGCTCACAGGAGGTCAGGTGGCAGAAAGAGGCACATCATTTCCAAGCTTAACTTGAATCAATTCTGAAAAATCCTCCTACTTATTTTCTCTAATACTTCTTTGCTAGTAGCAGGGCTTTTCTGCTGCATAGGACATCTCTTATGTTCTCTTGAGCTTCTGCTCACTTTAAAGCAATCCCTTGAAGGCTCCCTGAGGTTGCTCTTCATGAAACCAGACATATTCTGAGTGGGCTCAGACATCTTTGCTAGCTCTCACACTGCATCTTACTCATTTCCTTGCTCCACTGTGGTTCTAACCTTCTTTCAGATTAAGTGCAATTTACATCTCTTTAACTAGACATATTGGTGTTATTACCATTGCAGTCCTATTGATTGCAATGCTGCACTTAGCATCACTGTTCCAATTTTATCATCCTTAGTCATTCTTGCATGACTGTGTATTTATGTACGAGTTCTATTATTTAAATTAGCATATAACATTAGAAAGGAAGCATGACAAAATTAAAACAAACCAAAAAGCACAAAAGAATGATACCAACATGCTGAAAATAATGCTCTCCTTTTCTTGGATATATCAGCACACAGTTATTTGGATTTCTCTTTCAGGGAATGCTGTTATTGGATACTTTAAGACATTATAGCCATAAAACAATGTAATCGACCTTGAAAACAGGGAAGTGCTTATTTTTAAGTTTCATATTCTGCTCTATAGTACAATAGAAAAATGCAAAGAAAATGTTCTGAGTAGATGTATCTGTAAAGTACTACAAAGACCTGTGGCAGCCAGTGTTTACCAGTGACAGAGTAAAACAAACACTGCTAAAAGAAATAATTGTTTCTGTCATTAACTAAGAAATCATGAACTTATAGTCTGGGAAAATAGTCTAGAACTTCTGTGGACTCTGCAAAGACAGCAACAATGTGTCATGACATCCATTAGACTCCATCACCCCATTAGATATTTCATATACAACACAGGGGAGCAAAGACAATCCTTACTCTGGGCCAGAGGCCAGGGGTTTCTTCCAATACCCAAAGTACAACAAGACAGATTTTTCTAAGTTTGTGACGTGTCAGCTAAGCCTGCTCCCACCTTTGCCTCAACTCTTTCTGTCTACACCATTCTCATTCTTCCTTTTACAATAAAATTTCAAAACTATGTATCACAAAACACTAATTGAACCTTTCCAGGACCCCCAGTTCTGATACGGTTGCTACTTTTTAACTGTCCTGCAAAGCTGAAGAAAAAGCTTATGACAGTCCTAAATGCTCACAGGTTTAATGAGCAGCTTGAATTACAGTACCTATGTTCCTCACAGAATTGTCTCAGTAGAGCTCATGATGAACCAAGCAGAGACTACTCCTATTTCTGTAACCTAGTCAACTCATAATTCCTTGAATCCATTGAAAACACATACCCAGCTTTCTCCTGAGGCCCACAGTGACTTATCTTAAAACAGTGCCAGTCATTCAAAAAGAAGCAGAAATACTTTACCTTTTGGGAAAAAAAAATTCATCAAATGGTCATTGAATATCTGATAACCCAAATAAGAACATACAGATACGGCACACAAAAATTCAGTAACTGCTGTAATCAATAAGCAGGTCATTCGACCTCATTAATTAAGAGAAGGAAATGTTATTTCTTAAGACAGATGCAAAAACAACAGTCCCATGTCCTTACTTCCTGTTGACATCTTGATCCAAGCTGCGTGAAAATAGTATGTCTCATCTCTTTTAAACAAACAAAAACCTCACTTATGATCAGTAGGTGGTCTGACAGCATTTTGATTTTACTGAAAAATGTGCTTTCACAGCCAACAAGGCCAAACAAAGTCAGTCCATGAGTGGTCTCAAGACTGGCTTTTGCTTTAAAGCCCTGACGTTCATTTCAGTGTGGATGGTTACAAAGCTTATGCACATTATTGCTTAATGCTCACAGCAGGGCTGGGGCCTAGCAAATGCTTGGGCTTTCCATTTACAGCCAGGAGGGAGACAACAGATCAGCCTTTTTAAGCTGTAATACAGGGTCTTGTAAGCCACCAAGATATGTGAACTGGAAAGAGAAACTGGGATGTCAAGAAGGTTAATTATCAGTTGCCTGTGTACTTAGAAGTTGTTACCCACTAAGACCTGACAGTTAACATTTAAACCACCACAAAAAGGAATAATGAATATATGTATAACTACAGAAGTATAAGAGATCAGACCCTCCTCCTCATGCTGTCTATCACTCTACTCATTTTCTCCAAGCACATTTTTCACAGAACCATAAGGAACTATCACTTCAAAGCATCTTCACCAAGCTACAATGAGAAGCCTAAACAATCATCCAGTGACTTTCTCAGCCTCTCCTGACATCTACCACATCCTTGTAGTGCTCTTCCCCCAACTGAGGGCTAGCAGTGGCTTGGGACATTTGGCATCAAGCTCGTCCAGATGGGGCACACATCTCTGGAGAGGCAGCTCGTATCTGCCTCTTGGCAAGAAGAGTTACGAGCTGCCCGTGCCATGCATGTCCCATCAACCCTGCCCAAGCTTGCAGCCCCCACTCATATCTGTAAGTTTATCCTTTCAATTCCCTCCAGGCAAAACAAAACAACACAAAGTACTAACTCCCCCAAAACAAAAGGGAGTCATAATCCAATTTTTTAACTTTTTTTTTTTTTTTTAATCTCAACAGGGAAAGCCTTTCAAAATTGAGGGAACACACTCAGGAGGGGAATTCAAACAGAGCTAACCTAGATGCTCATGACAGACCAAAATCTGGCCTGACATAGGAATGATGTAGGTTCAGTATTTAATAGTTTGGTAAATCAGAAAGACAGGAAAGAGCTGATCCATATAATCCAATGAATGTCAGGATCAGGATTTAAAACTCAGTCCAGCACATAACTAAAAGACAATGTAACGGCAGAAGCAGCAGAGGAGTATGTTCTGCACAAAGCTAGTACAGGTTAGCACCTTAGCTGTGTAATTATCCTCTAAGCTATTCATACTCTGAGAGATTCATCAAAAATAAAGCACGTGAGAACTACAGAGGGTGTTCACTACTTTATGACATAAGCAGGACAAGAATCTGCAGGCACAATACAGGACAAGTCCAGGTCTCGCCTTGATTTTAAAGACATTCATATCTGTGCAACAGACAGCAAGGTTAGTTAATAAAAATATATCTCATCATACAGCAGGTCAAAATAACTGATGTATGACAAAACAGATTTGATAAACTGAGTTAGTAATCTTCACAAAGTTAATTTGGCATTCATAACAACTCAGAATTTATATTTGCACTACCTGATGGAGGGCAGCTCATACTATTATTATTACCAAAATACCAACAACTGATTCAGCCTCCAAGTCAATTCTATTTACAGTTTGTCATTCCATTATAGCAAAACAGCACTGGCAGAGACACAAGAAAAAGACTTCATCTTCATAAAGATCATTTTTTACATACAAGCACAGACAGGCAAACACAAACACATTTTTTTAATAAAGGAAGGAGGTACTACAAATTAAAGAAAGATTGGACAGCTAAAATGGAGAACTACATAATTTTACACTAATTCAAACTGGACATCAAAGTTTGCACTGTGGAAGTACAGTCTAGACATTGAAGAAAATGGACTCCATGCCATCACATCCTCATCCAACACAGCAGACACTCCGCATGAGGTTGTTTTCTGGGATATCTGCAGACATCTAACAGCAGAGTAAGAGGTAAAGTATTTTTGTATAAAGGTAAGACACTGGCTTTTCTACCACAACCTTTTAACATGTGAATAAGACAGCAGGTATTAAAGTAGGAGAAAATGAGCAATGGGATCCAATTCCATAACCTTTCACTAGTTAGTCATATTGCATGCCATCCAGAATCTTCCCAGAGGAAGGTTAACACTCCAAGAGTCCAATTAGTTAAGGAAATATGCTTAAGTTGTGTATTACCACTGAAACACAGCTACTTTCATTGCACAGCTAGAAGGGTAGCACTTTTATGCCATATGCAGAGCATATGCATCTGTTAAGATTCCATGAAGCACTTGGGTTTGTTGGTTTTTTTTACAAGAATCACAAGCCAAAATCCACTAATAAAAGTGTACAATATAAAATTTAATATTAATATTATTCACAACTGTAACTTGGAGACTCTAACAACTCTTCTTCAGCAGGGAATCAATTCAGGATTTACGCAACCGATGGTTTTGGCAAACCCACACAGAGTACAGTGTACTGAAGGTACTCTTCACAGACTATCAGGAGATCATGATGCCCTTGGGAGTCTCTCTAATTAACAATAAACTGCTTTTACAATTGAAAATGCACCCTCAAAGCCTGGTGACACTATGGATACGTCAATTCCTGATCCACATGCTTCATTGTATGCAATGTCTTTGGAAATCAAGGGCAACAACAACCTAGAAAATATTTTTCAACATTTGGACTGTTGCCACCAAATCAATAATGGTGGAACAAAATGAATTACAAGATTCCACAGCTTCAATCACAGAAGAAGTAGAGAGTAAGCCAAAAAGAGAAACCACAACTTGCATTGAGAGACTAGTTGGACAGAATTGTATGTAGACTTGGATCTAATTAAATGAGACTAAGGACAAAAGAGAGGCAAAATCATTTGATAGCCTGCATGGAATTGGTCAACACAAAAGAGTACTCAGCTCCTGAAATATTTAAGTAATTTCTTTTGATTGAGCCAGAGGATTTACACAACCTCCATGCCTGAAGGACAGGCAATGAATGACCCAAGGAAAGGAGAACACTTAACTCTCAAGATTATTACAATTTTCTTGAAAAGCTTTTCCACAGAACTTGGGTTTTCAACACTTCAGGAACACATCTTCAAAATTATTCAGGGAAGATTCAAACTGGAGAAGGCTGTGAAATATATATGTGAAACACAGCAGTTTTCTCAAAAAAGAAATGATGTGTACTGCTTTGATATGTCTGCACTAAACATTTCTGCCCTGTCAAGCCTCAGCTTCGTCAGCAGCCAGCTTCTCTTACTTGCTCTCCACTAGCTTCCCCCTTCAGCAACAGCAAGCATGGAATAAGCAAGAATACCATATTGGACAGCAGCATGTTTGGCTAAGGTCAGAGGGGAGCAGCCCACATGCTGGAGATCCTCTGGGGAGCAAGAAACTTGTACAGATCACAGCGTTGCCTAGCAGAGAACTAGATAGCTTCCTCTTTACACAGACATAGCCTTAAAGATCAATCCAGCAAAATGGATTTACAAAATGGCTGAATTTGTTCTCCAAGTATCTTTTACCCATCCCTAGAACTACATTCTCTGACTTACATGGTCAGCTGTAGTACCAGCTATGGCTTTTAAACACTGCATTTTTCTAGTGCTCTCTAAAACTTTTTAAGTGGTGGTGTTGAGGATAGAGTGCTCGTTTTACCATTGATGCTGCTACTGTAACCAAACCTATGTCGGGAATCATGAAGGCCAGCATCACTGCTGTGATCATTGGGGATCCTTGTGGGAATGATGACTCGTGTCATCTAGTGTACCCTGTATGACTACTGGGTACACTAGAGAACATTGCATTAAACTTTCATGTCTGGTGCTTAGGTCAAAGAAACAACAAGCTACAATACAATCTGCTGCTTTTTCATAAATGCATGGGGAGCCAGGCAAGCTCATCACCACTTACAAACACAGACTCAAAATGCATATAAGTGATACTGGGCCATTCGAAACACACTTCCAAAGACAACAGACAGGGACAGTAATTTTAACCTTGCATTACTGTGTTGTGATTTCCAAACATGATATGACATCTTCTACTTCCACCTTTTCCCTACAAAAAGAATAAACCGTCCAAATAAGTAACAAGCAAAATAGTACCTAGTAGACTAAACTAAATACATGACTCTCCAAATACCCTTTAGTCTTTCCAGCTGCATTCATTAAAGGATACAGCTAGCTCTGATACAGAAAATTATAGACCTCCTGTAAGAAATGCATGTCAGGTGCCAAAAGCATTTAAATTCTATCTTTTTCCAATTCATGAAGCTCACTGTAGCATTGTATTGTTGCATTATTAGATTTATGCATTTAGCAAGCAAGCACATTATAGGAGTGGCTGTAAGTAATTACTCTTTTCTAACAGCAAGAAACACAGTATTGTCCATGCTATGCTGTTTTTATGAGAAAAATAGTCAGTTTTTTAAAAGAGACTTCAATGCTTACAAAAACATCCAAATATCTCGTTTATTAATAAACTATAGTCCTAACGTGTGGGAAGAGCAAGGCAGGCAGACACTGAAGGTAAGTGATGTAGCTCATTCATTACAGCATATTGATTGTCAGACGTCATCCAGAAAAGCTTATTTATGTATATCACATTCATTTGGGGATTATGTCTTGTAGGACACATTTTTAATGAGATTTTGAAAACTAGGAAATTCAAAGATAGTTTCTTATTCTTTGTAACCTTTTGGTTTGTCCTCTTGAAATGGTCACCCTATGTATGGTATGTCCTCTCAGGAAATTATGGTGATGGAACATTTGATTAGTCTAATTGCTTAATGGTTCCACCAGTACACTAAACTTTCCATGTGGAGTCTTGCAGAGAGTGTTCTCAACCCCAAGATCCTTCTTTCAGGACACCTACCAAATACTCCTTGTTCAAAGTGCCTCTCTGCACTGGGAATCCTGGCACTCACTATACAGAGCTCTGAACTTAGTAGGTGGCTCTAGTCCTTCTTCAGACAGTTTCATACAGATCAGAAAGAGCTTTGCATATGAAAGATCTCTGGGATACAGCCTTAGATGTACTATACCAACCTAAGTACCAAATCCATCCACTGCTCACAGTCATGACTGTCTGCAAACACTTTAAAGATGGCACCATCAATCAACGATGTTCTTTTTACTCACTGTACAAACAAAACTAAATAAACTTTATGAATTACCTGTGTTTGGCATGGTGTAACTACATCAAGGGGAAATTTTTAGGAATTTTCTAGTTTAATTACAAAGTTTAAACCCAGTTACTAATACAACGGCACTTGTGGCATTTGAAACACAGGAAGGGACTGCCTTCAATTATAGACAAAATAATGTCTGGGTCTATTTAAATACTCAAACCCTTCCTCACATTTCTCATGCAAGAACCTCACTGGACATAAGCAGGTTATGCAAGCATGTCAGGACTGAGTGTACCCAGGCTTGCCTCTCCAGGACATTGCACTTTATCAGCTCCAGAACAGCAGTGTAACACAAAATGGTGCAGAACTGCAGCCACGTGGCGCTTATCACTCAGTACTACAAATTCTGAACTCTACAGAAACTCTGCTGTGATTTCAATCAGCTGATCACTGAATCCAATGAGCAGATCCTAAAGTCTGTAAAGTCTATTGTGGTCTGCTGGAATGGAAGTCATCACCAACATATGGCATGATTATTAGCGTTTTACACAGAAAAGTTCCTCAGGAGAAAACTGAGTAAATGTTTCTTTTTCATTTAATTATCTTATCGTCATTTGATTCACTCTCCTGTCACCAGTGAAAAGCAGCATGAAAATAAGACACCCCAGAAATAACCCCATTGGCAAGGCTAAAGAGCAGCAAAAAGATGGTAAGAAGTTGTGTGTTATGACACTCTGCGTTTACAGATGCTGCTGAAATGCTATTGCTAAATACCTGGGCAGTTTATAAATAAACCCTTCCAAAAGCCTATTTTACACAATCACAAAATAAATTAAACTATCCAAAATTCATGCTGCTAATTAAAATAGTCCCTGTAGGAGGGCAAAGTAGCTACAAGGCTGAGGTAAACATGATGCGTTTTTATTGAACAGCAGCTGATTCATTTTATACCCTATTTACATATATTTGCTAGTGTCATCAAAACCTGGTAAAACCCACAATTTCATACTCATCAGTTAAAGACTCCAAACAGATACTGGCCCACCTCTTTTAGGACACCAGCAAGCTCTCCTGCTTTTAGAGAAAGCCAGCAGCACTACACTTCCATTCTAAAAAACATCTGCCAGCATAGGAAACTAGGAGTAAGACATATGCAGTCCTTTATGTATTTGGACCAGAACATTTTATGCCAGTCATAAAATCAGAATGATAAGAATTATGAGACACCTAGAAGGGCCTATAAAGGGTTAAATGGACATTATATTACATGGTCTCCTAATAGAAAAGTGGTGTTCATGAGAGAAATAAACTGAGCACTTACCATGGTGCCAGGAGCAAGTCACTTAAAAGTCACTTTTATTCAGAAATGATCATTTAAATTTTAATAGATTATACAGTTTCATTTTAACCAGCTGCTCAAGATAAATTTTTCCCCTGACAATACAACTCAGAAAAAACTCAATACTTAACATCCGAGTCACCTAAAAAGTCAATCTAAATACACCTCATGACAAGTGACAACCTTGTCATGGTTGGTTACACAACTTGTATCACAACTTTATGAGTTTACGGAAGCCCATGAACTGATTGAGCTTACCTGGCCTAAAAAATGAGCTACAGATACAGAGAGCTCTTTTTTAGTGCCTTTATAACAAGAATCAAAGTGAAAAATTAAAACCTGGACCATGCAGACCTCCCCACCTTGCATTGGCAGTCAGCACGCAAGGCACTGGTGCATTTCAAGGTCTTGCAAGTACAAGGTCTCATTAGATACAACATCTTTAATAACGCAGCAGCAAGCCACTCTCAAGATTGTCTTTTACCCTATATTCCAAATAGCAATTGAGAGCAGTCACAATGCCCTTGTTTCCTCTTGGGTGAGCAAAATGAATTGGACCCAGGGAAGATTTCTCCAGTGTAGACCCCTGACCACAAAATTTTTTTTAGTGATGATTTTTTACTGTAACCCATGGCTCAGCTTTTCCACAGTAACCTAATTATTTCATTTCCCTTTCTACTCTGGACAGAAGTATCTATCAGATTGACATCTGGCAGGGAGGTTGCAGTCTGCTCACTGGTCCTTATTTTTTCACAGATGAATGAAGTGCACCAACACTTGGAGCAGTGGTGGCTCCTTAGTAAACCATAAAACAATTGTGCAGGAGAATCTCCCATTACTTTTTCTTGCCTGAAATGTGCTGCAAGGACTTCACCATTCTTCTTTACTTTTGCTCACTTATTGGCTTATTTGCAGAAGTCAGTGGTTTCTTCTCCCTCCCTCTGGGCTGCCCCTTCTGTTGGCTCCACTGGCTGACTCCAGCAGCTAACTATCCATAATTTTATGGACAGTTAGCTGCTGGAGTGATTACCCCAGCCTCTGGTACACTGCCTGTCATGGGCAGTTTCAGTATCCCGTATTTTCATTAAGAGAAAGGCTCTACACAACAATGAACTGATCCTGGCGAGCTCGTGTAGTATGTTTATGTTATGGATCAAACCAGATGGCCAACAATGGTCCTTCCAGACACTACCATCACAGGGCTACATGCAAATTTTCCTCCAAACCTAACTCCCATGTGCTCACACACTTCAAGGAGAGCAAGAGCCAAACTTTAAATGAAGAGATGACAGTGCCAGAAACCTGTAGCATTTTATCAACACAGATTTTGCCCTTATCCTTTGCTGAATTCCTTTAACAAGCAGAAATTCCTGTGGATGAGCAGTGCAGGTGAAATTACTCCCTGACAAGAGGTCGGACAATGGGTCTTGTGCACTAAAACCCAGCACTGGGAACACTAACTGCTCCAGTAACACTGAGCCAGCCCCCTCCACATCTCCAGCTTTCCACAGCCAGGCCCAGACTGCACCTCACTTCCTGATATTCAGTTACATCCTGTCAGCTCTGGAGTGAGCCAATATTCTCCTAAAGAATAAAGAGCAACTGAAAGTTAGAAAAATTATGAAGTTCATCAGCTGGATCACATTACATGTTAAGCAGTCCCCAAGCCAGCACAAGAGGCTGCTTCTAGTCAGCTTTCCATGGTCAGCTCACTCAGGTAAAGGTCTCCTCCACCAAGGAGCAGGTAGTGAATGCACACCAAGGTGATCAAATGATGCTCCCCTCTATGCTGCAATGGTGGTGCAATCCTCATGAATAAAGAAGTGGCTCTCTTCAGGATAGATCACATAAAAAAGGACTTGTATCATGTGAACAGAGACTGTGGTGTTCTGTGACATGGAGACTACTAATTTCAGGACCTTGTGGAATGTAACATTTCTCTACAGTACACTGAGTCCGTATCCTCCCATGCCACATGGTCCAACATCCTTTAGCTTTACGTCTTCATGGTTCAGCTGCCATGGTGGAAACACACAGTAGGGCTGGATTTCAAATTATGTGAAGGCAGTCCTTATGTAAAGTTTGCAGTGCATTTTCAGAAACTCTATTTTACACCCAAGTTTTACCTGTGGCCATCTATTCCAGTGGTGTGAACAGCACCGGCCACAGCACAGCGTGAGACAGGGGTGCTCTGCTGCCCACACCATTTGCACTACTCAGCTCATGCAGGCCAGCCACGAGGCATCTGGAGAAACCTACACAGACAGCTTCAGGGCATCAAAAGGTACTTGACCAAACACAGGATGAGGTGTTTTAGGGGCAATGACTGTCAACTCAAACTATGGCAGGCTCTGCCTGCCCAGCAGACCACAGGTAGTCAGCAGTCCACCACAAGGATACTCCAGGCACACAGCTAGGTGGAAGCATGGCTGGGTCTCAGTCCTGCATACTATAAACCAGCCAAAAGAACCTCCCTCAAATCAAAACACATGGTTACAGCAAATCTGAAAGGGACAGAAGGTCCCTCCCACTAATGTCATCACAGGCTTTGCCTAGAAAAGTGTAATTCAAGTCTTGTGTGTATTTTCTCAGTCAAAATCCCTCTAAAATCTTGTGGCCAGAAGGTATGTGGTGAAGGCATGCTGAGTTACAGACAAGTTTTGGACAAAAGAGCACATGCGGAAGGCATGTGTTGTCTGTCTTCCATTTCAGGCTGCACTGCACTCACAGCAAACCATTTTAAGGAGGTGTCACTTTACTAGAAATCTATGGGATGGTGATTGCCCCAATTAATCTTCCTGACTCTAGCATAGATTAACTTTTAAGATCAGTTCTCAATATAGGCAATTACAGTTCACCAATTAGGCAGTAACACACAACAGTGCATTTCTGAGCAGTTAGAGCACAGACCAGTACTACGAAGTGCAGTCCTTCAGGACAACCAATTGTAACTGAACTATGAGCACAATTATCTTTTGCTTGATACTTATCATTCCTCCTGTTAAACAGAGTTTTTAAATGCAAATAAAGAAGCCAGCTATACCTGTACATTGATCAGACTTTGTGACTCATTCAGAGAACAAGCCATAATAGCCTTATCCATAACTACAATATTGCAAAGATTAACATTACAGAACCAGCGTTTTGCCCGAAAAAAGAACTATGACAAGAAGTGTATTATTGGTAGACATAAGAACTACAACAAGAAGTGTATTATTGATAGACATATCCTATCACTGACAGCCAAAAGGAAAGCTTAAATAAATTTTGTGAATCCAGTTCATAAAGACATCAAAAGTGCTCAGCCCATGTTCCCATACATGAAATCCATTTAGCTTTACCTCTACAGACTATCACAGTTGTACTTCTAAGCCCTGGTACAAAATTTGCTTCCAAAAATACATCCCAATAGTGACCACTCAGATTTAAGTGACCTTTGAGGATTTCAGAGGACAGGATAATAGCTATATTTCACTCTTCAGATGTGACAGGAGGCAATCAGACCATCTCTCACTCCACATCACCACCAAACCATACCAGCAGGACACAGCCAAGCTACCACACATTTTCTAATCCATCCTAAGGCTTGCTATGTCTGACACTGGACTTCGGAAAGCAACAGCTCAAAAAACATATTGGGGGATCTCCTAATAAGAAAATGAGGGGGGAAAAATACAGAGATGCAAATTGCATTGTCTTCTTCACTTTTCTGCCTTTTTTTTAAATTCAGCTGGTGCAGGAGTCTGCATAAACAGGAGCCAGTATACCATGGTGCTCAGCAGCCTTATTATCATTACAGAACCTTCTCTTCTCTTTAGCACTGCATCTTCATATTAAAAATAATGTTTCTGTGCTTAGCCTTCTTATTTTTAGTGTACTAGAAACACATAATATGTGAGCTGTATGTATATTCAATAGTACTGTCAAATAAATTATTATGGCATGTGTACTTTTCCCTCCTTTTCTGATTTATAATGGATTTTAGCATTGTTAAAACTGCAGTTAGTCTGTCTATAGTCTCATAATTCTTCTCTGAGTCAAATGAAACTACAGTCTTGCAATTTTTAAACCAAATTACTACTAAAATGTGTAGAAATAGGAATTTTAATAAGACTTCTATGTTACAAACATTTTAGCTCAGAAATATTTGGAGTCAGTCTCTGAATAGGATTAGCTTCTGCACATTTTCTTTTAATTTTACATATAAATGAAATACAGGATCTCTCACCATAATTAAATTTGAACTATTCAAGATTATGACTGTGAAAGTGCTCCACATGCACATCTACCCAGATTACTCAAAAGTTAGTAGATTCTGTAGCCTACAAATAGAAGATGCCAACCTCAAAGTCTACAGTTCCTCAAACCCTGACTTTCAGAAAAGCTGAAATACAAGCAAGGCAACTGCTGGGCTAGGGAGAAGCTCAGAACACAAGGTTTTGCTTGAAGGCTCAGGATTATGCACATTGCGTGTCAGCAGGTAAACTAAAAGTACACTGTATTTTGATGGATTTTCAGATCATTAAATTAATGATGATGATCTGACTGATTAGGATAAGCAAGACTTGGGATTTTTCCTGCATCACTATGGTCAGTAATAGATCTGCCATTGATTTTAATGAGATGACGACTACGCCACTGATGAACTGCAATAAATGAAGGCAAGCCCATCAGAGTGGAAAGACGCAAGAGCAGAAGCTCGAGTGGAACAACAGGATTGAAAGATAAATTGAGAGCAAAGTCAGAAGCAACATTACTTGTCACCAATCTGCCCAACAGATAATCAAAACACTTCTTTATCTCAACACAGCATTTCACATTTGCCTTTATGTTCATATGGTTAAACACAAAAAGACACAGATTTTCATCATGATAGTACTTACCCGATTACTCGGATACTCTATTACAGCTACAATGGTTTCATTTCATTCCTCCTAAATCTAATTCCTAGTCTCTCTCTTTTAATATGTATGTATCTTATACAAAACAACCCCAAACAACCTAAAAGCCAGATAATTCCTTCTGTCCTCAAACGTATAAACTCCAAAAATGGTTCACGCATTCAGGTTCTAGAAGCTTCAAGGACTCCACCTCCATGGTTACCTTTCATGACAACATTGCCCAGCATTGGATCCAGATGTTTTTCTACTGTATCTGCAACTGTTTGCAGGTAACAAACCAGTCTTGTATAACACAGAATTTCACACAAATGACTGTCCAAATGGAAATACGGCAATAAAACTAGTGTTACTGCTCCTGTCTTACATAAACAGTACTCACCTGAACACAGAGACTGTTGTATCTAAGTGTCTGTCTCTGTAGTTCTCATTATTCAAGTATCTGCTGTCATCAGCAAAGGGAAATCAGGTTCTAAGAACATTTCCACCCCTGAAAGTTACTCATTAGTTTGAATTTCAGCCTCTAGCGAGTTCTGGGCTTAGCAAAACACAGATGGCACCAACCCAAACAAACAGCAGTGGGAGAAAGAAGCTTTGTTTTAGCAAAGCAAAACATGGTTGTAAGGTACCTCCTCATCCAAAAGGTCCATCTCAGGCAACCTCCTACAAAGCTTCCACTCTCTGCAGCAAACCATTTTCACCCAGTTTGGGAAGTGACCCTGTAGGAGAATCCTGCCTAGTACGTGATACATTTGCATCTAATAATAGTTACAGTGCCAAACTGAGAGCTTCAACCACGGCAAGTCCCATATTGTGACAAGGAAATAAAGTTCCCTATTATGGAAATCCTATATTGTATTTAATTATGTAATTATATTTTATTGTATTAGTGAGTGGTTGGGCACAGTAGCAACTGCTGGGATTTCTGCAAATTAGGAGCACAAAATTCATTCATTCCAACAGCTGATTATTTTTTATGATTCTATGGGTTTTTTTCCTAAGCTATGGAAATTATTCTGCTTTTGGCTTACTTCTCTTAAACACTACAGCAACAGTGATCCCCACTCTTGACACCAAAATTCACAAGCACACAAAGAATTTCATCTTAGCAGAGTCACCAGGCCAAATTAAATCCTAGCATACACTCTAAGAATTCATGCAAATTCAGGGTCGTGATGATTACATCTAAGTTCAATTTGACCCCCCACCAAACTACCACACCTGGGGTTTTGTTTCATTTTTTTGCACCAAGTCAAGTGTCCATTGCACAGCAGAGTGCTTGAATTCAGTGCCTGCACTCAGCAGAAAGTATACTATTTCTAATTGTCAAACACAAACTCCTACTGAACAAAATGGTATTACATCTCCATGCCCTAATGGCTGGCAAGCAGCACATGCCACCATCTTCCCTTTTAGCCTGGGGCAGGCTTTTCCTGGAAGTCCCTGACTTGAGCTTACACCACGCAGTGAGATGGGAAAGGAATGCCAGCAGAGATGAGCAGTACCTCCTCGTTGCCCCACCTGCTGCTTTCTCCTCTGGCCAGCACTGACATGGCAGAAATGGGAAATTCATTTCAGCCTTCAGTAGCAGGGTGCGTGGAAAGACAGAGATGTTAGGGCTGCTTGAATCCAGGAAGGAAAATGGGAACTACATCTGTGATGCACAACCTACAGTAAACTTAATAATCTTTAACTCAATCTCTTTTTTCATGCCTTAGCATACAGTCTGTGTTACCGTGAACTCTAAAAACAAAAAATGAAATGCATTAACTGTTTACAAGATATAACATGTAGAGTCCTCCCTTTTCCTGAAATTCTTCATGAATGTGAACAGAAGTAGAGGGATGCAGTGAAATAGGGCTTCATAGGAAAAGTGTATCTACACAATGAGAGATACTGACCAGCTAGAGAAGATCATGACCAACATTTTCAGCATGGAAATGAACGGGTGCTCCTAACACTCAGAAGCTGTGAAATCCTGGCAGCTAGTTATGTGCTTCAGTGTGGCCAAACCAGCTTATTTCAGTCACCCACCATCTTTACCTTAGAGACCTTCCAAGCACACTATGTTTGGCCCTATGCTCATTTGCTACATGTATTTTTAGTACTCCTGGTGAAAACATGGGTAAGATTCAAATGCTCAGTATTGTAATAATAAACACTACTTACCTGTCAAGTTAATTTCCACGAAAAATATAATACTATTAATTATCCTGCTTCTCTCTATCACCTCCTTTGTTCTGGAGTGAGCCTCACAATGAAATTCTTGACTTCTGTTCACCTTTTGACCACTGCCTGAATCACATTTACACTGCTTAAAAAATTCATATTAATCTGGACGCACTCTGGCCTATCAGATGGGTATGCTGGCACGTTTGGCTAGCATTTGACTTCAGCCTAGCATTCAGCAAGAAATTCACCTGCTGACTTTTTTTTGTTAAGCAATCTAGCAGTGGGTGCCTGGAGTTGCTTTTCTTTATCTTCATGACATGATGGCATAGACAGAAATTACTGGATTAGGAAATATTTCATTCTTGAAATGAAGTTAGAGGGTCAGTGTCTAAAATGAGTCATTACAGATCTCTACTAGGAGATTAAATATTATCAACCAACTGAAAACCAGTGATATAAAATATGCAATTATTCTGCAGTATGTGATTACCGTATATTCTTCACATCACTTATTTCCACTCTGTAAGCGCTACCAACTCTTTTTTCAAACTAAACACTAGCAGAAGGGGTTCCTAAACTAGAAATTATGCCACAAGAAGCAAATTCATAATGGAATTACACTGGGGATTTTCCATCTAGAGGTTTTTGGTGTTCAAAAGGGGGAGCGTGCAAGGATCTTATTTAAAACTCAATGATTAAAAGAAACAGAAAAAAATAAGTAATCAAGGTCTCAGTTCTCCTTCAAAGCAAAGCAGAAAGGCAGTTTCTCTATATAAAAAAAATCAAAATTAATATGCATTACCAGGAGGAAAAAATACTAAATGACACATGAAAAGTCTTGCTATAACCCTATTTTGATATCTTAATTTCAATTAAATAGTCCCAATAACTCTAAAAAGCATATTAAAATGTAATAAGGGGCATTATTCAATGTCAAGGAGACGAGAATCCCGACAGGAACGACATGGAGCCTGACTACCTCTTAAGGTACACTGACTGTGGACAGGCACTACTGGTATCATTTCAATGTTCAAAGTTGGAATGGCTTACTCTGTCATGTAATTTATAACATATGACAGACATGCAAAGAAAGATGTAAAATCAGCTGGTTTTATCTCATGTCTCAATCACTTCACTCATACCTCTGAAGAGATTTATTATTTACTTGCCTGTTAATAAAACTAGCAGCTCTACCAGTCAGTACTTTTTTCCCTAAGCTTTTGAACTCCACTGAGATTTGGAGGCAATTAACATTCACCAGTAACAGAGCAATCAACACAGGGATATCTAATGGGACTGGACAGAATCCAAAAACAGGTATTAGGATAATAGTGAGTCACTGACATAAGGTTATGATGTTAATTTTGCAGGGGAGAGCAACAGTGAGTTTTCAATAGCAGTGTCTGTGATTGCTGTCACATTAACATAACATTCTTTTCTATATGGCTGTCTTCTGAATCTGAAACGTGTTTAAAACTGAAAGCAGCTGACAACACCGAGATTTAACTCTCTATTGCCTATTGCAAAAAAGCTTGCTCAACTAAATTACTTACACAATGGTTTCCAGATGCTTTTCTTCAATGAACAAATAAAAATAACTATTTTTAAAACATCAAGAACTACTAGGGGATGTGCATGGTTCATTTATGACTGGTACATTCAGAGAGCGATCCAGTGAATCCAAGCATCTTTAGCTTTAAAAAGCCACGGATATTCCTGGAAGCAGCATTCATTCAAGGTATGGCTGCCACCGATTCAGCTCTCCAACTAAGCAGGTTTAAGATGCAGGCTGGATCCCATAAAAGGCTTGGGCACCTACTACTAGGCTTTGCAAGGCATACATTTTTAGGAAGTTGGTCCCAAAAGGGAACCTGAAACACAGGGGTAGACACATTGATCCCAAGGGCATATAGGAGCCAACCTCAAGAGAGCACTGGAGTGTGAGAAACCTCAGAATACTCGTATCAAGCACATGGCCATGTAACCAAAGAGGAAAGCTTACTGCTGAGTATACTCAAAGCATTATCCCGTTCCAAAACTCCCTGAAAAAGGGCACCAGGTGGTTACCTCCATACACAGCCCAGAACCTTCTCCTGAGCATAGGCACCTACTCCCATCCTCTGAATGCAACAGCAGCAGCAGCTCCAAACAGGACCATCTAGCAGAGATGTCGTCAGTAGCTGTGTTATGCCATACACTGATGTAATGGCAACAGAAAGGTGGGACACCTGGATCCAAATCTTTTCCCAGACTGAGAGCCCAGATTCAAGCATATGTCTGCTGTGACAGGATCACTGCCAGCAGGCCACAGGTGACACCGGTGATGGATGAGTACCTTCCTTTGGCAGCTGTGTCACCAGGGAGCTAGGCACCCAGGATTTGGAGTGTCAGGAACCACAATATAAAGGACAATCTAATTTTGTAGCACCATGATTAGAGTAAGGGGCATTTCAGATGGGTACTGTTAGGATTAAGCGGCTTTGAAGAGGAGTGAGTGCAGACGTACGTGTCCAGATTAATTCTGACTGCATACATTTCACAGAAGGTAAAGGACAAAACCAAGAGGCCAAAACCAGCAGTATTAAACAGAACTGTTATTTTTCACAGATTAGCAGGTCTGAGAAAAAGGCACTGTGCAAATGTAGCCTCTTCTACAAACATATGGCATTTGCTATCAGCACCATATGTAGCTTCTGTACTTAGCGAAAGAGCATCCATTCTCATAACATCTATGCTGTATTTATTAAGTTATGCTTTGCCTTCCATAAACATCCACTGTTTTTGCAATGTTATGTTCTCTACACAAAAGCCACTAGAATTTGCCAAGTAAAAGCTAATAAAAGAATGGAAAGGAACTCAGCTTTTGGCTTATAGGGTTCATTTCACTTCATCCTCCATCCAAATGCAGACATCAGGGTGGGACACATCAGACATTTCACTCAGCCAGCAAACCAAGAGCAGCATATATAAACTAACTAAAATGACAAAAAATATTTAGCTTCTCACCATGAAAGGCTGGCACAATAGCATATAAAACATATGGATTACACAGCTTTACTCTCTTAGTCTGAAAAATCATTTAAAAACTAAAGACGTCTACATGGCATTAGACACACTTTCAAGTGAAGCTGTCCATATTTTTTCAAAGGCTAAATGTGCAGCCACTTCACTGAAGGACCAAACTCCAAATTCTGAATGATATTGGAAATTAAGACAACTTCTGGTTTTGGCAGTTGTGCTTTTATGGTGGCCTAAGCTCCACCAAAGACAACAGCCACATGACTGTCCTGCCTGTTTGAGCCTTGTAGAGGTATCATTCCCATTCCCAAAATGGGTGAATGCCACTGCTTCTTCTCCAGCCCTGCCACGCCAGCTCAAGCTGGACAAGAGGTAAGGCTTTTGCTCTTGCTGAATCCCAACAAATTGCCAGTGAGAAGGGTTCTTTATGTGGAGCCATTTGCTATTAATAAATACCCAGCCTAAGAGGCAGGTTTTAGAGACTTCCTCAGTCTCACAGCAACTCCCAGCTTCTTTTTTGGGAAACTGGGGGTAGCCTGATGTAAAAGCACCAGAAAAATTTAGGCATACAAAGCCGAAATTGTGCTGGGGACCCTCACATACTTGAGAAGGACACACTCATCCTGTATCCCACTGGTCACACCTCTTAAGACAATTTTCACCACCTCGCCCATTTCTTACATTCTTTAATAAATGTTTTCCTTTCTTGATTGAGACTTGAGCAAGAGATATTGCTCAGATTCCCCTTTATTATTCGCTGTTATTCCTATCTCTTTACTGACCTGCATATAATCCAAAACTGGGGGTTAGTTTTTCACGCTTCTGTGTTCATCCTTCAGCCAAAAGGGCATTTCTATACTTGGAATTGTTTTTGAATAGCTCTGTCTGCAGCCTCTATTATGCACAAAACAGAGCATTTAAACATAAATTATTCAAGAAGTGTCCAGAAAATACTGACTATTTTCAGCCTTGGGGAAAAAAAGTCACTTTAAATATATTCTGTCTTAATACCCTTCCACTGGCATCTGCTGCTGGTCTGAGACATGGTACTAGGTTTCAGAGACCTTTGATTTGCAGTATTGGCTATTATGTGCTTACATTAATCTCAACCACCACCTTACCCAATACTGTGTTTTGAGCAGGGGCTCAGGCTGCTCTGAGTCAGGCTATTGCACACAGGCTGCTTCCACAACTCTGGAGGGGAGAATGTGCAATTTTTATTTTCTTCACATAGTAAAAGGTAAAATAACTACTCACTACCTATTTCTCTGCTGCAACAGTTAAATATTTTTCTACAGCAGCCACAGGACTAGAAGATTAAAGAGCTAAGTGCAGTCATCCGATTCTTCAGCATGGTCCCGCCACACGTCTCAATCACTGGCTTCCCCCAAAGCCACAGTGGTAGAGATTAAAGTGCTTCTGGTCCATGGTAATCCAATCAGAGCTAGAAGGGCTTTAATCTCTGCCATTCTGTAGACAAACATTTTGGCAAAATGCCTTCCTTACAGTATTCTGAATTCCACCTGGGTTGCACTCTCACTTTGACAGGCACTGGGCTCTGTAGGATTATCACCCCTACCCAGAAGAGCAACAATTCCTGCCTTTTCCCTTGGATTAAAAAAGAAGACACCCAGCTGCATATCCTCCAACATGGACAATAAACAGTTCCCAAGTTGTATACTAGAAAGCAATGAAAATTGTCTGGACAAAAGAAGATTGAGAGAACGCACTTTCTAATATAAACTGGGGACAAAGGGGGTTTTATTGTTCACAGTGCCAAAGGATTCATTGCTTAGGTCAATCGTCCCCTCCTGATATAAGGAAGGAAACCACTATCACACAGCTGTGTTGAGTGAGACCATTTTTTAAAAATGAGGTGACAACCAATTGAAATTCTGGAGCAAAACCAAGTCTCTCCAGCCCAGGGAATTTGCATTATGCCCACAGGCTAGCACAAGACTGTTCAAATTCTGCCCTGTCATATAGATAGGATATGGCATGATCTCCCTTGAAATGTTAGATTTATGTACATCTGTTTGTGTCAACCACATTACTTATAAGCAGTGAAGGAAATTTTAGCCAGAAAGGCTGACACAGTCATCCTAAAAAAGCCTGTTTAAAAAAAAAAGTATTTTTTCACTGGGATGGGGTTCTGCAGTATTGACTGTTTCACTTTTTTTTTTTTTTTTTAGTGGAAATCAGTGGTGAGATAAAGGATTTTCACTACAACCTTAATACTCACATATTATCACTACCTTCACATATCACTCCCTTGGACTTATGCTTGTTCAGTGAGTAGGAAGGGATCATCATGCCTGCTTCTCACTACAGAAAGAGAGGCACAGAATTAGCCATTTTCATTAAAGAGCAAGAGGGAAAATCTGGGGAGGGAATCAGTAGGGGGCAAGAGAAAGGGGGAAAAAAGAAAAAGAGAAATGAAGCAATATTATTCTAAAGTCAATGTATAAATCTTTAGCTGTACAACTCCCACTTGCATTAAAGGGATTTACGCAGCTAAAACCTCATGCATCAAGTTGACAATACAGCCATAAAGATGTGAAATCTGAAGGGGGGAGTTGTTATGGTTTGGGATTTCTTAAATTTATTTATTTGGAAAATAGGTTTTTATATTTTTACAACAAAAAGTGAAATCAGAAACAAGATGATTCCATCAAGCCCACACAGTTGGGACTTGGACACCTAAAAGGGTTTTTTCCATCTGGCAACTAAGTATGTGTCCCACCTGCTCTCTAACAATGAGCTATTTGCAACATTGGGCTAAATCTACAGGATTAATTAAGGGTTAAAATGCCTTCATCATCCCAAAACAACCCCTTCACAAGAAACCTTGATTGCAGGGAGCCTGAGAGAAGTAATCTAAGATGCCTTTGGCCTTTTCCACTGACACTTCCTAGTGAGGGTTCAACAGCTGCAAACTTTCCATGCAGTCAACAGTCTTTTCACAAGTTGTGCATCCTCCTCATAGTAACAGTCTAAATTTGAGAAGATAAATTTATGTCCCTCAAGCCCAGCCCTGGTGGTAGGCAGGGCCTACAAAGACAGGAAGACAATGCTGTGCCTGTGGGCAAGTGGAGCTATAGCTGGGCTATAGAAATCTGAACTGGGATGCTCAGTGTGGCTCCAGAGGAGTGTGACAGCTGGGAAGCTTGCTCCCACTTTCCATGTGGCTGACAGCTGGTTCCCTGAATTGTCAAACTGCTGGCTACTGGCAGAGTGACACCATTGCAGCAGTAATTATTGAGTGAGACTGAGGAGAACTGGGTGTCATGTCTAACTACAGCACTGCTGCTTCACAAGGTGCGGAGGAACCCATTGTGCATAGGAACACAGGCACGGGGACTTTTTTTCCTCTGCAAAAGTGGAAGAGGATATATAGCTCAACACATTTACTGGGAGCACTGCTATACCACAGGGTTAATATTAGCAACAGGTTGCAAGAAAATAACAAAACTGAGCTTTTTACTCTCTGAGAAAGTGGGGCCAGCCAAAAGTTTCTAGAAATATTTTAAAACTGTGGCAGGTTATAATAATTTTCTGCTTTCAAGTCACTAAGTCAAGTTTTGTTAAATACCAAAAAGGCAGAAATATTGGTCAGCATTATGCTGGTAAGATCATGTTAATGACCCACAAACCATTTGCACTCTTCTCAACTGCCATCTGCTTCTTGCTTATCACTGCCATTAACCATCCCAAGAAGTGCACGAATGAACACATTTTTCCAATATGACTCAAGTGACAGGCAATATTTTCCTCACACCCAAGATCAGCAGATTTAAAACTGAACAGGTCATGTCTGAATCCCACTGAAGCTGATGGAGTTATACCAGTTTTGAACACCGGAGTATCTTCCCTTAAGTACTTAGACTACAGTGTAAGCTGGTTTCCAAAGCATAGAAGTCCTCCTGTACAATTTTCCTGTCGTCATCCAATGTCCTGATACAAGTCTTTCACTATGGCATAAAAAGCCACCAATCACTGAACCAATATTGCTTGCCAAACTTTCAGCAATAATTTCCTCTAATCAATAATTTTCATGTAACATTAATTGGCACTCTCTTTGCCACTTTTATCTCCACGAGTTACATTATGCAATTTGGCCTATCAATTTACTTAAAGAAGAATGATAACATTTACTATCATGATGAAGAGCTTATTGACAATGAGGATTTTTCACCCAAGTCAATAAAATACAGATTACTGTTTAAAAATTAAAAGTTCAAAGGAATAGCTTAAGAAGCCAAAACTGTAATAGAAACTTATCAAAGCTAAATGAGCAATAAATAAGACAGTATGAAAACTGTCAGAGCAACTTAGCATCCCCATTCTATTTGTGCTTCATTTTATTAGCTAATCAAAGTGTCATATTATTTCTACTGGCATCTATTTACTGCCATGTAATTTTGATAAGGGCACCATCTGTATTTATAAAAGCATTATCTTAATAGCTGTCTAGCAATCTACAAACATAGGTGATATTTAACTTTTCTAAGGGGATCAATTTTAAACCAGGCAAAAGGACTGATATAAGTCAATATGCTCTGCTAACACATCAAGGGTCCTATCTGGATCTCCTGCTGCCATGTGCCATTATAGCAGCCTTACACTTACACCAAGGAGGTGAATTTGTTTGACACGCTGTGCACTCTTCTTTGCTTTATTAAGATGTACAGCCATGAATTTTGTTTAGCAGGGCTTAGAGCTGCCCAGATTTTAAATCCCTGGCAAAAAAAGGAATTGTCACGGAGAACTATTTTGCCATAAAGAAAGTTTGTTTAAGTGATAGTGCTAATTTAAATTCTCTACGAATAAGCATTTTCCCCCCTATTTAAGGATTCCATGGATAATTTAGGGATATAATTTTTTATCTGTTAATATGTTTATTTGTTCCCACCTTTTGCATTGCACTGGGCCTATCAGTGGAGTGAGAACCTCCCAAATGCACACCAGGTCAAGTCTCTCCCATCCCAGAAGTGCCACAACCCCTCAGATGCCTAATTTCTCCTGGCTCCCAACTCTCACACTTGCCAGCAGGGCAGCCCAGCTTCACAAAAGAAGGAGTTAAGTAACTCATAACTAGACCCTGCACTTGGGTTCTTTCCCAGGGGATGGGAGATATCACACTGATTCCCTCCTTCCAGATGAGGACCCAAACCCCACTTTTTAGTCAAGTTTTCACACAACAGTACCAATATAGTTTTAAAGATGCAATGCATAGTACTTTGTGCTTTGGGTGATCTCAGAGGAATGTAAAAGTCATGCCAGGGATCACTGTACACAGCTTTGGTACCCTCTTCACTCTGACTCTTTCTGCAATCACACAGGGGCAATTCCCTGGCAGCTCAGCTCTGCACAGCAACTGGTGATGCCAGCTGCAGGCCCATGGCTCCTTTGGCACCTTTCTGCTAAGGCACTGCCAGCCTTACAGCTCAAAATACTCTCTGAACATCTCTTTTAAAAGGATTTCAGCTATGGGCAGCAGAAGAACTTAAACATCTCATTTTTAAGCAGTCACTGAAGAAGGGACTTTCTGAAATGCTAAAGTAGGGACATTCTGAAATGCATATGTAGAACAAGGCAGCTAAACTCTGAAACCTCACGCAAGGGTAAGCTACAGAAGACTCTGGATTTTGCTCGTTAGTTCCAGCCCTAACCTATTGGTCAATGGGATGGTGAAATAGGAATTTCTACAGAATTAAATACTGTGAGATCTCAAACACATTGTCTAAAAACATGGTTGGGGGAAAAGAGGAGGGAAATGCAGTCCATGCACTACGTGACAAGTACGTGTCAAATATTCTTAGACTGATTTTAGTACATTCATTTCTAATATATTTCAGAGTTAATTGCCATCTCCTATTTGACATAATAATTATACATAACTGAATAACTATAAAATTGCTGCCTTATATTGCAAATTAGTAATTATAGTAGTAAACATTAACAACATGCCATATATAAAATAGTGATTTGTATATTGAAATGAATTAGAAATAATTACAATATGTGATAATTAAAATTATGCAAACATTAGCTATCTAATTGTTAGGTCAACTTTTTTTTCATTTAGATTCTCCTTTTTGAGCTTGATATCATTATCCAAAATTTTTTTAAATGTGTAACTCAGGCTTTTTTTAAAATCCAAGGGGGAATGAAGAAATGAAACATGTCCTCATTGAGCCCAAATAGGGATCTGTGGCAATGTTCATGCATATGGCTATCCATGCAGGGCTACGAAGAGAAAACCTTCAAGAATATCTTCCCAAACAAAGAGGAACCCTTTTCTCGTCCAATCTGCAGAATGTGTCATAACACTTACAGCTCAGGAACTTGTAACCAGAATCAGTCATCGCGATTAGTAGCGACAACAACCTCAAAGACACCTTCTTGCTACTGTGACCTCTTAGGACTTTAGTGCAGAAAACTACTTGAAAGCAGCTGTGCAATACCCACCTCAGCCTGCAGCTGGCTTCTTGTGGACCTGTCTTATCCTTTTCCTGCAGGAAGCACTTTTCCTGCAGGTGAGCACTGATGCATATTCACCTCAGACCCTCTTTACTACTGGGACTCTGTACCTCTTTTTCTCCTGTTCCATGGTGTATGTGTCCCTTGCTAAGGAAAGATCTCTTTCTCTCTGTTGATCATCACAACATTTACAAATACAGGATTAACTTCAGAGACAGGGCTTTGAAAACTCTTACCCTAGATTTCAGTTTAGGTGTTTGTTTGGTAAAATGGTAGCAATTGCAAACTGGAAAGGAACATATAGAAGTTGGGCCAAAGCTAAATTAGTACCTAGCACAACCTTCAAATGATAATGGTTATATCAAGTGCTGATAGGTACCAAAGATCTGCAATACCCACACTGGGAGTTTTAAGAATTGCTTAGATTCAAGCTTTGTCAGAAGGAAAACAGGAGGAATTTTTGTCCTGGCAAAAAATTCCAGGTACTTTCAACTCCTTCCTTCATATTTTTGTATCTTTGTCCTCTTCTCTTCTAATGCTCATCTCCCTTCTGACTTCATTTTTTCAGTGCTGTAGAAGCACTAATGGAGAGGAGGGGTTTGAGACATGAAAGTTGCTGTAGTGTGCAAGCAAGGAACAAATTAGGTTGCTAAAATTATGTGATAACCCTACATTTATCTGCTAAGGAACATCTTCAATATTAGTGTAAGACTAGAGAACTAATCAGAAAACAGTCCAGATGCATTATCAGCAACAGAGCAGTGAGAGGAGACAGCCCCTTTATGAAATTGTTTTCTTTGATAAAGGGAGTTTCTTAGTGCTTTAAATCTAACTCACATGAGTGATCATATAGCCACAGGTACAATGTTCATTATTAACTAAGTAAAGAGTATGCACCAAATCAATTAAAAACAATCTTTAAAAGAAGGTACATAATTTAATTGTACCCAGGTACAGCTCTGCCCTAATTTATCTTCTGGTCACTTGCAAGGGATTTTACTTAGATGTTTAATCTAACATTCATTGCAAAGGGTAATTCTCATGAAATTGCTATGGCATCTCCTGTATCACTTAATGCAAATGCTTCAGTGCCTCGGCAATGGAGAGGAGCTTTTTCAATAAAGACACACATCACCGTGCAGTATGAAGGGCTCTCTTTGTTCAAGTTGTTTTAAAAGCAGCAAAATGTTTCACAGTAACGAGACATTCAGACTCTAACACCAGCTACATTTAGATGACAAATCACATTCCAAATAGTGGATGTACATCACATGTCCATCATGCCAATATGGGCTCCAGACATGTTTTGCATATAAAAGCATGCACAGACTCATGAATTTGCACAGAAACACTAGACACTATCAACTGATGTGCAGCACTAAAATATCCTTCAAACATTAAAAAACTAACCAAACAAAAAACCCAAAACAACAACAACAACAAAACAAACCCAAAACACTTATTCGTGACTCTTGAATCCAGATTTAAGACATTTAAATAACCAGCCCAATCATTAAGGGTCACGTAGGTGTCAGCACCCATTAACCACACTATTTGTTTATATGTATAGAGTGAATTTCAGCAGGCACCAAAGCAAAGACAGACCACATGTACCATATGCAAGCAGGAGCTAAGCTTTTTCATCTATAAAATTATGGTGGTCAGCCAATGGGAGTGGAATTGCTTCCTCAAGAAGGAAGACTGATCCCAAAAGGGAAGATGAGAGCTTGAGGAAAAGGCCTTCACAGACTGGGATACCTGTAGGAGCCAACAACATGACATCCACATTTCTGGGCAGTGGGCAGATGAAATATGAAGGACTTGTATGCTAAAATGTCAAGCATGAGCATGCTCTCATTCTTTCTTCAAAAATCTGTAAGTCCTTTCACATCAGAATTACTTCAAATTTAGACTGGTTTTGTTGTTTGGCTCCACATACCCAGTTTGGGAATGCAGTGAGCTGGGGCTGATAGCTCTCAAGGGATGTACATACACAACTACAGTTGGGGCAAAAGACATGTAGCTCCATTATCAACTCCTCTTCCTGAGGAAGACAATATTTTGCAGGAAACAAAGCTATTATAATCTGCTGTTCAAACATATGTAGGGAAGAGATTTTCTGAATAACATCCCTCTTGACATGGACTTCATTCTGGGCTGTTTAGCAGGGGTTGGGAGGAGGCAAGAGAGAAGAGAGAATTGGCACAAGCAACCTTCAGCCCTGAGTACCGATTTGCCATCAGCATACTACCAAAACCCTGATGAAATAGCACCTCAGTGACAGGCAGCAGAGGGGGTTTCAAGGCAATCTTGCTGATACCTGCACATACATTTTTTCCATCTGCCAATTTTCTCTGGAGAATGAGATAGTCTGTTCTCTTTCTCCAGTACTCCTCCTTATTAGAAGCAACCAGGTTGGGTTTTGTTTGGTTTGATTCTAATTAAGACCCTTACCAATAATGCTGTCCATCATCTCAGAAAATGGTTCAGGAGGACATCTACTTCCTTTCACAGTTATTTTTCACCTTTACTCATTTGCTGAATGTATAAAACATCACAGTGAGTACAGATTCCCATATTTAAAGAATACTGATGTAAGCAGCTATAAATCTTTTTATTTAGAAGCTCTCTCTTCAGGTTACCATTACAATCCACCTGCCTAATAAATGTATTTATAAATGTGCATATTTTCACACACCTCTCACCAATATGGTGTCACTGTGCTTGCTAATCATGATACAATTATTCAAGACCAGCAATGTAAGTCTACGCTTTCTTCCTTGATGCATAGAGCTCTGTACCTGTTAGCCAGCATGGGGTTTTTTGTCTAAAAAAGCTCTTAAATGTTTTCATTCTCCTGACATAAGTGAAACCGTTATGTTACAGGGAAGATTAAAATACATTACTCTGTTTGTTAAAAAAAAAAAAAAAAACCATATACAAACTCAAAATATAAATATTGCCCTACTAGGGGAAAGACATTTATGGTCATGTTTGCATAGCCCAAACACCAACTCATCAGTAATTTGAAATCATTACGAACCTTTCGTTTGTACAATGGAGTAAGTAAAAACGTTAATTTAAATATCTTTCCACACAGAAAAACTCTACTGACATCAGCATATTACCAAAACCAATTTTCTTACATCAACTCACATCTTCCCCTAATTCTGTAGCATAGCTCTTGGGAGTTGCTACAAGGTCTGTGTAAACTGAAAATCTAAATAACATTATGACGGCTGTTACAGAACTAATTTATAATCTAATACCCTAGTTGAATTTAATATCCTACTTATTTATTCAAGCAAAATATCTGGAAAAGATATGTCATATCATAATGCAGTTTCTATGAAAATGGAAAAAATAAAGAGGAACTTTAAGTATGCATAAAAATAATCAGCAGGGACAGGTACAAGCAAGAACTGTTGCCTGCCCATTGCAAGAACAAAAACTACAGTGCCTTAGTAATTGGACTGTTTGTTTCAGAATTCAATTATTATCAAATCTAGTATTTTACATTAGATGTGCAGGCTGAAAATGCTTCTTGCATTAATGCTATTAGTTCCACAGTACAGCAGTATGTAACTGGTGGACAAACTGCTGCCTCCTCATCAGCCACCTTTAACAGCTCCTTTTTTTAACTGAATTGAAGAATTGAGCTTCATAGCAGTATTTCTAAAAATGCCATTTTAATATAAACACAGTCATACATGCATCGTAACTTTCTACTTAATGAAAATAGACTACATCAGTGAATATAAAATTTACCTCTTAATTTTCCTTTTCTAAGACCTTCCAAGTGAATACCTCTCTCAAGTATAGTTTTGTAAAAATATTTAGGATCACAGCAGGAGAGAAAACAAATAGGCTAAAATCATTCACAAAACATTTTGCTATTGAAATGTCATTGCTGGATAAGCCCTTGTAGCTATTCTGGCAGAAACAGCAGTTTATAAAAACTTAGTAGACCTGAATAGCATATTTATATGGCAGAGCTGAATGCCCAGAAAAAGGACAGCATCCATTCTTAGTCAACTTAATACCCACTGTAGAGGCCTGCATAAATCGTATTACAGCAAATGCATAACCTTGCTGCTTAACTTGAGCTGTGCTGCAGTTCAGGCTTTCAGTCTCCTCCTACCATTCAGCAGACCAGAGACAGTCACTGACCATCATGCTCTGGTGATTGCCAGTGGGCATCAGTAGCACACACCACAAGAACAAATAAATATATATATATATATGTAGAAGAAACTATATATATGTAGATTTAATCCTCTTGAGTAGTTAAATTCCTTCATTTAGATACACAATTAACTCTAGGTGAAAAGTTATACTGAGGCTACTATGAAAATGTCATGACCTTGTTCACACAATTTGTTTCTGTGTACTTAGGTGCATCCAGTCACAGAGCAGGTGAAATTCACCTATTTCAAAGTCCAGGACACAAAGACAGAAACTGATCAACTCTGCTACCCTCAATGGTGTCACTGTGTTGGAGGGCACAGGATATGCCTGGTTGAGTTTAACAATCACACCTCTCTTGCAATACTATTTACACTGAGTAAAAACTCTCAAAAGAAGATGAATCACAGAATCACTGATTCACTAGGTTGGAAGAGATCTTTAAGATCATCAAGTCCAACCCGTGCCCTGACACCTCCACTAAACCATGGCACTGAGTGCCACATCCAATCTTTTTTTAAACACATCCAGCGATGGTGACTCCACCACCTCCCTGGGCAGATTATTCCAGTACTTTATCACTCTTTGAGTAAAAAACTTTTTCCTAACATCCAATCTAAATTTCCCCTGGCGCAGCTTAAGACTGTGCCCTCTCGTTCTGTCAGTCGCTGCCTGGAGAAAGAGACCAACCCCCAGCTGGCTACAACCACCCTTCAGGAAGTTGCAGAGTGAATAGGTCACCTCTGAGACTCCTTTTCTCCAGGCTAAACAGCCTCAGCTCCCTCAATCATTCCTCACAGGGCTTGTGTTCCAAGCCAGGACAAGTCACAGAGTGACAATTAGATAATTCCTCTTCACTTGTCTCCAAAAATCTGCAGTTCCTAATCAGAAGCACAAACTCCACAAAACCACTGATGAGAGATGCTACATCCTAGTCCCTATGAATATGTTCCTAAGGTTTCTCTTAAAAGCTAGCTTCCTTCAGGAGGTCAAAGGCTTGTCAAGTGCTTGCCCTCCTATGATGTTCCCTCATATCCTCCACCAGCCCCTGAAGGCCACAGGATTGGCAGGCTCATGCTGCTGCCCCACAGTAGCCAGCCCAAATGGCAGTAGGAGCTCCCTTCTGCCACTCCTGTGCTCACACACCCTGCAGCAGGTTTTGTTTTAGCTAAGAAAAGAAACAGGAGGCCAAAGAGCCTGGTCTCCAGGATCACAGCAATCATGCAATGGAGGCATGGGCAAGGGTGCAAAGAAGTGCAACAGCCACCAGCACTGCTCTTCTCTAATTCATTACCCCAGAGGACTCTTCCCTGAGAAGAATCAGACTCTGACAGCCCCATCCTCTTCCCACATCTTCTGTACTGCTCCAGAGACAGCAAGGCAAGAAAGAAAAGTTTGTCTAAATACAGCCAGGACAGTGGCAGAGCACTGACAAGGACAGGCTTTGCACTCCCATCTCGCAGTGAGATAAGATTGCAACAGGAGCCATTACAATTGGACTACCCAAAAATGTTTCTAGACATCTTGATATTTTATGTACTTTGCTTAAATTAAAAATGTATATTAGAGGAGGAAAAAACTGTAATATGAGATTAACTTCCCTCATACTTATTAAAAATAAACATTATGCATGGACTCCATTTGAGTCCATTTAGCCATAACAGACTTGATACAAAATCTTTTTCCATCACCTTTATAAAAATAATGCTCAGGTTATTAAGTTACTTGACATCCTAGAGAAGTGCCAAACACATCTGGGAAAGTGGGGGTAAAACTTGAGGGTGGGGGGAGCCTTTTTTTGTTTGTGTTTCTTTACCATCTTTCTGCTGTTCGCATTTCTGAAGTCTACCAGGGCAGAAGTAGCACCCAGAACACATTAAATAATTAGATGAGGAATCCCCATAAGCTATCTTTAGGCAACTTTAACTTTTTTTTTTTCACCAAGGGTACAGCACAGGAGGGACTCATAAAATGGAAGATCCTCAGCTCTTGGTCCTTCAGGCAAGCAATAAACTTCCCCTGGCCGTGCACAGCATGAAAGCTCCTCTTCTTTCTTCCAACAAAAACCTGTCTGCATTTTTCTTCACTGATCTTCACTAGGGGAAATTATTTTGGACAGCAGCATGGCCAGCTGCTCTTAATTATAAATCAGGTCTCCAGCATATGTGCACAGTACATGGGGCCACTCTAACAGTCAGGGAGATAGAGGTGTACAGGCAAGCCAGCCCTCCCAGGAGCAACCACTGCCATACGAGTTGAAGGGCTGCGGCTCTGAAGCCACAAAACCAGCCCTCAATGAGTTCAGCTCCTGCACCTTCATCAGCCCTTCCCACAGGAAATGCTCCCATATTTATTGCTGCTGGAGGAGAGTAGGGCTCAAAACCTTCACTGCATTACCATTCCCTTGCCAACTTTTTCTCGTTTGATTTTAAGACATTCATTAACGGCCGGATTTACTGGCGGCTTTCTTCTGAGTGAAAACAAAACAGGCAAATATGGCCCAAGGACCAAATGCATCCCATGAAGTTCTACACTATGGCCTGAGGCCACTCTCTCCTACTCTCTCTCAACTCTTTCAAATATTTAGGGACTGCAGAAAGGCATGAACCTCAAGAGAACATCTTGCCCAACGTACCAATCTCAGCATTATTTCAGCAGAGAAATATCTGGTAATAACAGAGTCCGGGTTTTTCATCAATGGGTGCCTCAAGCACTAATACTCATGGTTCAGACTCCAATCAGTCAGACTGATTTACAGTAAGTGGTGCTGAGGGAACCTCAAGGAACTCCCACTGAAGCAAACAGATTGCCTCAAAATCCTACCACATCTTTAGATTTTTAGATGTGGACTTACAAAAGAATTTAGTCAATGACTTTGAGTTCACAGCTTAAATCATGTACTTCTATGTTACTTAATGTTTTCACTCCTTTTTCTTCTCTTTTCCCCTGAAGGCTGGTAAGTTAAAAGAGGAAGATTTTGATGCTATCCACCGCACTCTGGTACACCTGCATCCAAGTTCCAAATATTAGCAGGTATGCTTGTTATCCTTTTTATATCTTGGGGGTTTTTTTCATCCCTCAGCCTTAGAAGCAGACATGAATGAAAACTTGTGTCATGCTTCTTTTTGTTAGCAACATGGCACCATGCATGGCAATTCCTACAGTCAAAAAATAAGCATCCATTTAACTGAGGAACAAAATAAAGGAGACTGCAGCAAAGAAAAGAGTGTAAGACAGAGACGGAAAGAGCCAAAGGGAAAAGTGCATTGAACAACACAATATGGAGAAAGAATGCAATATTCTTAATACGTAATAAGCATTCACAGCTAAATGGCAAGCAGAAAGCACTGGCTACTGCAGCTGAGGTTCTAGCTTGCTAAGCAGTGTGTTCGCTCCATATGTTCAGCAAGCACCAACCTAAGCCATCTGCTTCTTGTCTGTGGTAAAGGGAGCCAAAATATACCTGATTTCTCACACCTGCTCCAAACGGAAAACACCTACAAAGAAAATAAAGCACTCCTCCTCAGTGGACACAAACCTCTGGAGAGAGCATGTCTGTGCTTGTGTCTTGGGTGGGGGAGAAGAGTTCATCCCCCTGCATTGCATAACATGTCAGAAAAATGTATGACATCTTCTAATAACTACAGGGCAGATTTTTCAAGTCAGGCATGTGCAATTGGGCTAGCCTAACTTAGGCATGCAAATAGCAGATGTGCATGCACAGATATCTGACCTGCACATACACACACAGATAATTTGTATTTCACAGCTCTGACGGTACCTGGGCATGGGTTTATCTTCAAAAGTTGACTCTTGTGGAATTTTGCATCCTGATAGCAAGGAAAGTATGTTCATTTATGTTATTCAGCTATTATGCTGGTATTCAAATGGAATTCAAAGCAGTTACATAGAGCAAAAATGACCCAATGTTTCAGAAGTATTAGGAGCAATGTATGGTAAGGAAAATATTTAAATCAATCTCTACCCACTATATTAGCAGCACTGCTGTTTATATAACATCCTACCTAAAACAGACTTAAGAATTATTATTTTTATAATTTGAGAATTAGATCACTGTAGAGGGCAATTGAAGTGGTGCACTGACAAGTAAGACGGCTGTACATGGGCAAATATGAAAAGTGAAATGAAAGAGCTAGGAAATAACAGAACTGAGAAGCACAGTTGTACAAGGGGTAGATGGATCTTACATCTTTTGTCCTGTGATGGTTTGGCTGCCATTGGCTGATCTCACCAGAAACTGAGGAAAGCAAATGATGAAAAAAAAAAATGAAAGTATCCTCAAAGCTGCTGAGAAAGGAGTAACAGATTTGGGCTCTGACCTGACAAAGTCATGGAGCCAACGTCCTTTTGAAAATCCTAATATAGAAATCTAAAGATGTGACCTGATTTCAAAAAGTACTGAGCACTCAGAAGATGCCACTGACTTCAGTATAAGTAACTGCAAGAGCAAAGCATATCCTTTCAATTGCTAGTAATTCCATGAAACATGTTTGTCACCTACAAGATCAATGGGATGGGTAGGTGCTAGGTATCTCACAAGATTAAGCTTATCTGACTAGCAAATAAACCAATCGCTACATGATATACCCTGTGTTTCTCAAATGTAGGTTCAAAACAAAACCGAAATTACAAGTTCTGCTCAGTGAATGGTACTGACTTGTGAAGCTTTAATGACACTTAATATATGAGTAATCAATACATTTACACACATAAAATGCATCCCTTAAACTCTTCACAGTAAATCTAATTCAGGCACTTTCATTGTTTGAGCATTTTTCAAGATTTTCCTTTATTAATACTGTAGGCTGTTCTGAATGTCAAGACTGCACAGCTCAGGTCAAGAGTTTTGGAACAGTTAAATGAATGAGCAAATCAAATTTGATTTTAAAAAGGAATTATTTTTTCCCTAATGGAGAATAAATGTGGGCTCTAAGAATGACAAATATTTTCTGTAAGGATCCAAGTCCACTTTTACTATTTTTCTGAACTTGTATATTTATATCATTTAAAACATGCTGGCATATTCATATTAACCAATGGTTGTTGTTCTCAAGGCGAAGAAATCCATTGTCAAAGCACTAACAACATATTGTTATATCAAAATGAGAGTCAGCTTTGAATGCTTAAACTGCCTGATACCATCTGACCACTATGGGATCAGCCTTTTGTATTAAGCTGACACCAGAGTGTTACTGAACTGCCCTGTTCTATAAAACGTTTTTCATTTCATACCACTGATTTACTACAGAAAAGACTCCTGCTTCTGTCTCAACAAAGCCTTCCGGTGTTGGGCTTCAATTAAAATTTCAAAATAAACATACCACTTACTTTAAATGCCGCAAATACTTCGTCAAAAAAAAGTTAACAGCATTATACTATAATCTGGAACACAGTTCTTCATAGTTATGCATTTAACAGTGTAATACTGTACACTGCTACATGTACAGAAACACGTACTCATACACCATAGAGTAAGTCAAAATTGAAAGGTAATCCCAAAAGTTGTTCTGTGCAATCAAACCTCAGTATATCTCAGCTTATTTTTTTTCCCTAATATGGGCTCTGAAAGCAGAAAATGTTTCTGGGTTTGACTTTATTTTTTCACTGGGAAAAAAAAAAAGGCAAACAGTAACTTCTGCTTTAAAAACACCACTTTTACCTACACTTTAACAAACGGTACAATTAAGAGGATCAGAAGAGATAGGTTTACAACAGAAGCTTCTGAAAATTAAAATTTTTACATCAGTCAGTGATCCTTCTTTCATCACCAGACCAGTTACATCAGTTTCCTATAAGCTGTTCTAACTGGCTAATGCACCTGTGGAACTATCTGAAGAGTGCATAAGTAACCAAAGATAGGACCAAAGAGCATATGCAGCATCTGACCACCCCACTGGTGCCTGACCTCCCCTGCAGGTCTGGCTTTTGGATCCCTATACTTTAAAGAAAGACAAGGGATGCAGCAAGGGATGAAATGAGAGAGTCAAGGGAAACTGATGGTCAGGTGCTACCTATAGAGGACCAAGGCCGACTGGGAGCAGAGACATTACATTGCTGGTAGAAATGTAGCTCAGCTGCCTGTCAACAGGCTTTTTTTTTCTCTACCTGACTCCCTAGATAAAAAGAGCAGTTATCACATCACAAATAACACTCTGCTACTGCAGTTAATCTTAAAATGGAAGGGCTGCATCCCATTCATCAGCACACAGAAACCAGAGAAAACAAATGGGTGAATCTGAAGGTCCTACATACTGAGCCCTAGCAGACTAATTTCTAATAGTCAGATAAATTCAATTTTACTCAGTGAGAAAATACTAGAGGGCTGCTACAGATTATTTTACAACCATCTGGTAACAACATGACTGAGTGTCCATTCTGCATTAATCTCAAACAACCACAGCTAGAATTGTTGCTTCAGCCAGGAATATTGGATAGGTGACACTTGCACCTGTGACACATGGATGTAAAGACAGATGCCAAGCTTCCTGGTGGCCATCGCCACCCACCCTGCATTACCAGGCTTCACTCCAGCCACAACAACCAATATGGTCACTTTAAGATTACTGACCACTCTACTACTGTCAAAAGAACAATTCAGTTATAATAATCTCTTATTTAGTCTTTCAAATGGCAACTTTTATAAATTTTAATGCCTCTCCCTTATTTTTGGTCAATTCCTAGATCCCTTTATAGACAAACATTTTAACCTTAAGGTAATTCTTACTATAAAGAGCATTTACCATTTTTTTGCCAGCTGTTCTCATCTACCAACACACAGGATGTATATTATTCAATGCTCTATTTGCTGGCACAGTAATCTCCATAATTTGTAAGAATTTGAGAGACATTAGCTCTGGAGACTGAATAACCGTTTCTTAGTATCAATTCTTGAAGTACAGACACAACTACTGAATTTATCAGTACAAAGCTTTTTTTCACTCAAACAAATGCAAACTTCTGTAAAATTTCACCATTAATAATGTTTAGGAATAATTTCCATATTTTTCAGAGAAACTTACCTAATTAAGTTAAGGTAGTTCTTTTTACCAGCATCTAACTGTGACACGGGTATTTATTTGAGAGCTGCCTCATGTATGCTCCTGAATGAAATCCCTTCCACCATTTTGTTTTGCCATTACGTGTTTTCAAACAACAGATGCATTTGTACCCAAATACTTGTCCTCGGCTCTTTGATACAAGCTACCCCTCTCATAAAGGTTGGAAAACTGACAAATATCCTGCAATTTTAAAATTCTGCTGTCACTTGTAGAAAAGCAATAGAAAATTGTTCCTTTTACACACTTCTAAAAGCAGCCGGTGAATGACATGCAGTGTAGTCTCTCTTGCTATATGGAATCACAGAATTATGAGCATCGCAATTAGCCGGAAGCATACATTCATTCTCATCTTCCATTTCTCTGTAAGCAGAATAGTGTCTCCAAAATTTTCATTAGCATTATCAGCTGCAAATGATGGTACACTGTCAAAGTTTAAATCACATTATTCTGGTATGCTTTTTCTTTTTCCCAGTATTCTTTTCTTGTTTGTATTCCTGTACTGAAAAACAGCTATATTAAATTATACAGTAAAAAAGCTATCAGAAATGTTTTGCCATTTCCACAGTTTCAGGCACCAGTGGTCTCAAACAAAAATACACGCCTTCAACCAAGTATTTGCTTTCCCAACTGAAAGCAAAATGATTGCTGGCAATACTTACAGCTTTTGTCCTACCAAGACATGTCACTGTAACTATAGGTGAGGTTTGGCAAACAATACAATGAGAAGTTTTACATATCTAAACTAACTTCCCTGTACTTTAATTATCAGAGTCCCTCCCAGCATCACAAGACATGCAGGCATGTAATTTAAAAATAAATATATCACCTTTAAACATAAAAATTATTAGACTCAGACACTGCCCCTGCTCTACCAAACTCTGTGCTGAGCCAATAAACTCCATATTGTGCCTTGTATAGTGTTAAGCCTACAGAAAATAAACTCTTAAACAAAGAATCGGAAATACTTATCGATCCTAGATGCAGTTTTTAGCAGTTTAAAGCTATAACAGAAACAGAAATACATGATTTGGGACTTCAGTAGAAAATTAAGGACATTTTGATACATATATTTGATATGGGAATTTGTAAATAAAGTATTTCAAAAGCACTGCAGACATGTAAAATAGGGCTGTTGGGATCAAATACATATGATTTGGTTTTTAAACCATCAGAAATTTCACTGAAAGAAAAGGCATTAAAAAAAGAATTTGAAAGCAGCAGCTTAGAATTCCATGCAATTAAATTTTTACCCCTAACACTTCCCCACATTTATTTCCATTCCTCTAAGCAATTCTCTAGTTTTCAAAACTGTCTAGCTGAAGTACCCACAGTGATGTTCCCAACAGGCTTTTTGTTTGTTTGTGGTTTGTGTTGTGGGTTTTTTTTAAAACAGTCTTCCACTCCCTTGTTCCTCATTTCTGCTCTGAAACCCTTGCTGATCTGGATCCAACACTTGCAGAGCATCAGTTTTGCTTTCCAGTCTGAGCACAGTTAAGTGAAGTCTCCCTCTAGAAACCTCTTTGTAGCTCAGCACAGCACATCAAAATTGGAGCTGGAATCCACCACTACTTTTATGCTGCTGAGCTTATAAAAAAATTTCAAAGAACAAAAGTAATGCTTGTAGAACCTTCAGGCCCTGTCAGAAGATGGGTTACTACTGTGTTCCAAAGCAAACCTGCACACAGTACCCACTGAAACCTCTGCAATAAAATGCATTTATATGCACAAGCACTTAAGGCTAACCATGTGTGTAGTAAACCTTTCCACAAATTTTGCTTCATTTCATGCACATCCCAATGTACCTTACAAATGGAAGGGCAGAAGTTTTAATAGGCAAGACCTCAGGCAGGAATCCCTTTCACCAGTTTTTTCCAGGGTGTAAGCTAGGGCACTTCTAAGAAAACATAAAAGCACAACTTTTGGATGACTGCATGTTTATACAGAAACTGTGACTCCTCAGCAAGGAGCAGAGACATCTTCAACTAGATCAGGTTGCTCAGAGCCCCATCCGATCTGACCTGGAATGTTTCCAGAGTTGGGATCATCCCTCTCAGCAAACTGCTCCAGTGTTCCGCCACCCTCATTGTAAAAAATGTCTTCCTTACATTTAATCTACCCTCTTTTAATTTAAAATCATTACCCCCTGCCCTTTTCCAGGGAAGATGAGGGAAGCTGGGAGGACAGCAGCCTCCTCTGTGGTAGACAGGAATAGAGTGGGAAGAAGAGAGCAAATCCATTCCAACCTCTGAGTTTACTCCCCTCTGCTTCAGTTTCAGTTTACACTATGTGATGTGTGAGATGGGTCAGGAGGGAGAAATTTCATAGGAAACAGACAAACAATAGGATGACAAGAGCTGAGCTTCCCCCCAGCCATACTGGGATGTATTCCTGGTCTGGGGGCTTGGCATTATCTCACATGAGCTCATCTGTAGCCCAGTTCCTCTGACTCCTAACAACACTATCACTTATAGCCGTTTATGGTAAAGAGGACAAAAGTGAAAGGAATGGATATTTTAACTGGTGGGCCACATTTGCCTCTGCATCATGTCTAAAATGCAGCAGATTCCACTTATCTGCTAGACGAAATAATACACACAAACCACACCAATGGCATAGTTGAAAGGAGTCCTTCTACCTCTGATTTTACAGCCTACTCACAAGACTAAGCACAAAAATCTTGCTAAGGGACATCCTGTGAATTTGCACCATCTCCAGGGACAACATGTCCACAGACCAATGAGCAGATGAAGTTCATCCATATGTAGCTTTTTTCCCACTATGGTGGATACACGATGTCACTGATTAAGCTGCTTTCACCACGATTACTTCCCTGAAAACCCAGCACACAAGAGGACACCCAGCAGAGGGCCATGAACATGTGAAACGAAAGGAGCTCAGCACTCTCCAGGAAGACCTTGAGCCCAACAAGTTTCCAGTGCTATCCATCCTACTGCAAGAACTCCTCAAAGAGGTCTGTATACACCACGTACCCTTCTCTCCAGCTAAGCAGCAATCATCATAGTCAGGGAAACAAAGGCCCCTGCCTTCATTGCTTGAGGTGCAAAATACACCAAGTGTATGTGCTAACTTCACCTATTTTTTATATATTATATTTTACTTGAAATGCATACATCCCAGAATAAAACCATACCAGCAGTGAGCACGTGGATTCAGGAACGGGCTTCTGTTTCTGATGTCCTGCACAAGACATTGCCCTTTAAAACAGCAATAATTACATTTCCCTCCTTGACAGCTGCAACATAAAAATAAAACTATTAACAAACTGACAAGTCAAATTGTAGAGTGATGAATAAATACCTAGGTAAATATGTTAATTCCAGTAGGATGCTTCCCTCCTCTCACCATTCTGAGATGATGAAGAAAGAGGTTAAGTAAGGAATCTCCCCAGGCTTTTCTTGTACCATTACTTCCTACAGCTTCTACCATTAATCTCTGCTCAAAAGTAAGTGATTCCAGCTTTTTATTTCTCTCTATTGGAAGTTTTTCCACAGAACTAGTTACTTCCAAGACATATTTTCATTTCTGCCACACAGCTATTTTGAAGCACACATTTATGCCTAAAACTTCTGGTTTACACAATTATCAACAGAGATCAGTGCAGTTCCTGCAGAAAAGTACCAATTAAATATAAACAACTGACGAAACAGCATTTATACACCCTCTATTTCCTTCTCACATAGGATATCACTGTGTATTTCACGCACAAAATTTTCCACATAAAGCCAACTCAAATGCCACCCTTCCAGGAAAAGATTACTTATTTCACAAAATGCTCTGTAAATTACCTTGATTTATGTTTCAGCTATTAACAAAATCAGTAGTTCTCTTCCAGACTGGATAATCAGAATATGGCATGTAGGAGAGGTCAATAAAAGTCAGCACACAGTCATAAGTTGGTGTTAAAAAAGAACCAATATGGAAAAACCTTGCTGCCACAAGGATCTGGAAAGATGTGACAGTCCTCTAAACCTTCAAAGTTTACAAATTCCATCTTGCATTAAATTTAATGTTTTCAGTACAGAACAGTACTGAACATTAAGCTTTCGTGTCTGTTAAAAAGCTCTTTCACCCATACGGCAGCCACACTATACCACTAAAATATATGTGCTCATGAGTTAATTATCATCTCTACTTGATAACCACTGTCATAACAGACTCCCTGATTTATGCATGCACACACATCTATATACACACATACATATGTGTACCCCTGTATGCATACACATATTTTTGCATATGTAAAGTAGTATGCATAGAAATAGCCACTGAAGTCTCCACTCCGGGTCTCATTAAAATGTCTTGAAATATTTAGCCATTACAGGCTTGGATATCTATCACTTCAAACTGCATATTTACACATGAAATAGTAAATTACAAAGGTTTATTAAGTAATTGTTCATTAGTAAGTCTTTAACCAGGAGAAGTCTGTAACTATAACTATTTTAAGGCAACCAATGGACAGGGATGAAATCTGTGGTTTATGAGTACTGCAGAGCAGCTCAAGGCTGCTCAGAAAATATGACACATTTCATGCTCCGTATTGAAATATTTTTTGTTTATATTCAATGCAGCAAGTCCTATGCTCAGATTAATTTGGTTTTTGTCAATTTAGGCTATCTTATGCACTGTTGTTATTTATTATTTCATCTATTTATTGAATAAATAAACTCAAGTTCTACGAAGCTCATATCAGAAATCACTGAGGTTTTAATGAAGTATACTTTGAAAACATACACTCTCTCGTTTGAAACAAAACTTAAAAACCTAAAGGCAGGAGCTATAGAATTTACTGTTTCTCTATTTTCAGGAACTATTTCCAGATTTTCAAAGATTCATATCCATTTTCTTTGGTTTTCGTGCACACAATCCCTTAAAATAATCCAAAATAAACAATCCTTCTTGACTGTTCCATGTTACTGATACACAGAAGCTCTACTCAGTTTCCATTTTAGAAACCACAGTACCACATTTCTATTTTGTCTTCCTGAGTCAACTTAAGACTCAGGACTCATTAAAACCTGACTTCTTAATTTATTCATCAGCTCAAAGAGAAAAAGCTGGTGGTAAAATAATTAATAGTTGTTATACTCTATAAAAAGCTTGAATTCATGAGCACATAACTCTTGAATATACCAAAAATATTATCTGAATCATAGCCCTTCCCAAATGCTGTAATAGGACAGTGCACAACTACTATTTTAAAACTTAAAAGTTTAAAACAGAGTACCAAAACTGGCAGTAGAAGCTCATAAACCAACATGAGTGGTTAGTGTCCTGCTTCTGGCCCATCTGGAAAGCAGGCTGGGTGAATGGAGGCTGTACAGTGACAGCCACCTTCTTCTCTTGAAGAAGCATCACCTTGTACCATCTGAGATCAACCACTTTGTCTTGACTGTTCTTCTGCATTTAAGAGAAAACAAGCTCCTCCATCACGTTTGGTCCTGCTGTGTAACACTCACCTTGGACTCCTCCATAAATGCAGTAACAACTATCCAAGTTACAAGGCAAGTAAATGGTGACCAGGCTTTGACAGCAAAGGTTTCATCACAACAAAGGAAAGACAACTGCCTCACCAAAATATGTTTCTCCTTCACAGCCACCAGACTTGGAAGAACCATTAGGAAGGAGTAGACGCTGGCTTCAAAGGGAAATAACTTCCTTTGTGTGAAGAAGCTGTCTAATCGTTTAGGGGTAAGCAGAACTCTAAATAAAAAGCAGCAGAGAAATTGCAGCATAAGACATGTAATAATGTAAGAAGTAAGTTGTTACCTACATTACTTTTAACATTAATGATGAAGCAATGGCTTTCATGGTATTGTTAAGGTTGGAAAAGACCATGAGGAAAGGTTAAGGTTGGAAGTTAGCCCAGCACCACTGTGTGCACTGCTATATCTTACACCCAGGTGCCACATCCACAAACCTTTAAAACACTTCCACAGATAGCGATTCCACCACTTCCCTGGACATCCTGTTCCAATGCCTGACCACCATTTTAGTGAAGAAATTTTTCCTAATATCCAGTCTTGGCCCCCTCTGGTGCAAGTTCAGGGGTTTTCTTCTTGTCCTAATTCTTGTTGCCTGGGAGAAAAGACTGACCCTCTCCTCACTACCACCTCCTTTCAGATCATCATAGAGAGCCATAAGGTTCCCCCCGCATCTCCTTTTCTCCAGGCTAAACAATGCCAGCTCCCTCAGCTGCTCCTAGTAGGACTTGCACTCCGGACTCTTCACCAGCTTTGTTGCCCTTCTCTGGACTCACTCCAGCACCTCAATGTCTATCTTGCTGTGAGGGGCCCTGAACTGAACACAGGATTTGAGGTATGGCCTCACTAGTGCTGAGCACATGGGGATGATGACTAGACAAAATCAGAATTGTGTTAGGCCATTATGCCCCCATCGTTTCAACCAGAGACAGAACAAACTCAGATCTCGCCACCACTCTCTGGGCCCAGCCATCCAGCCAGTTTTTTACCACCAAACAGTACACCCATCTAAGCCATAAGCAGCTAATTTGCCCAGGAGAATTCAGTGCAAAATGATGTCAAGACTTTACTGAAATCCAGCTAGACAACATCCACAGCCTTTCCCTTAGCCATTAAGTGGGTCACCTGTAACAGAAGGAAACCAGGTTTGTCAAACAGAACTTGCCGTTCACAAACTCGTGCTGGCCTGATCCTGGGGCTGTCCTCCAGGTTTTGAATAATGGCACTTACCATACAAAGTGAGCAATATACATATAATGAAAATTAATTGCAAAAGAAACAAGAATATAGAAGAATATAATTGTAATGTTATGGCTAGGAACAGTGTTCCAGCTGAAAGGTAGAAGAGTTATCTTGAGGTGGGCAAGAAAAGGGAGGCATAGCTCATAGAAATTAGCTGCCGTAGAGTGTCTAAATGGAAGAATTATCAATCCAGATCATGATGTGGCAGTTTCTAATGAGAAAGGCAGGATGCAAAAATAACATCTCAGTACAACTATTAAGCTGGAATAGATGCTGTTTACTGTATTAATGTTGCCTTTACTGGTGTAAAAAAACAAAACCAGAATTGTAATAGGCCATCGTGCTCCCATCTTTTCAATTACAGAGATAGAACAATCTCAGATTCCAAAGCTAACTACAAATCAAAATTGTGTTATGTTATCTACTGAGACACAAATGGAAAATAAATACTGTTAACTGTCACTTTCCATTAGGTAACAGAAATTCAATTACATTTCAAACAAGCCTCCATGTCAACAGAATAAATCTGTTTCATAAATGAGCAGGTAACCATTTTTTATTCTAACTTCCCAAAGGGAAAAAATCAATTTTAATCACAATTGTTCATTTTTTCCCATATTAATGTTTTGAAGCAAAGTACATCATCTGACCTAATAAATACCATTGTATAGCACTAAGGTTTAGGCAAAAGGGGCGAGAAAAGGTGTTACGAAGAATTATTAAATTCATCTGCCGTATTCATTGTGCTGTTTTGGCAGTGAAGGCTCATGTTGCCTAACTGACCACCAGCTTTCCCAGCCTTCTGATTGCATCAGAAGACCAGAAACCCAAGTAAGCATCACTAACTACTGCAACAATCCAGAGTTTATAACAATGTACCAGCCACCATAAAAAGCAATACATTTTATCAGGATGATTACACTTCAAGAAATTGAGGCAAGTTAAAAAAAGCTTTTTGGAAAGAAAGGGCCTCACTCTCAGATATGAACAAAAATATATGTAGGTGGGATGAATCGTTCTTCAGAAATACAGGACTTCTGTAGATTCAAGAGTACCTTCTCATCTTAGACACCACCAGGGTGGGGACAGGAAAATGAGGAAATTTGAAATTGGCACCTATATTTGAAATCCCCTTGTAAATCTTTATACCAGATCTTGGAAATATCCCATTTTACTTGCATGATAGCCACAGCTTGTCAGAAGCCTGCCCTGAAGCAGAGCAGGAGGCAGATTCGTCACTGGAGTCTTGAGCACCAGACCTTCTCTCTTTTCTAAACACAACAGGCTAAGGAAACTGGCTTGATATAAAGAGCAAGAGCACCGTGACTTCAAATTCACATCTTGTCCTCCGCATGCAGATGAGAAGAACAAAGCCCTCATTGCTTGATGTGGGAAAATACTGGCCCTGCCCTCCCCTTTGATTGGGAAGGGAAGCCAGAACTGCAATTCAGATGTGTTTGGCAGCCGTGGGTGCCCACAAACAGTATCAGTTTCAACAGAGACAATGAACATCCTCAGCTACACAACTGCCAACTGGCTAAGTGTCACATTAGGTTAAAGAGCAAACAAAAATACTCTCAATGCCATAAACTCATTTCTTTTTATGGAAACCCATTGTGGAGCTCACGGAAGTCACAAAATTTGTATTTCTTGTAACACAGTGGAACTAGTTCGGGAAGTAAGATTTAGCCATTAAGTAGCAGTGGTCAAAATGTAATTAAATTGGATCCCTCTCAGAGTCATCACATCAACAGACAGTGCATTAAACTTGAAGTATGAGAGGGTGTTTTTTCCTTAAATGAGAAAATTAGGTAAAGCCTAAATGGGAGAGTTAAGAAACTAAAATCCATAGAAATCTACTAAAAAGTACCTTACTAGAGTCACAGGAGGCTTTTATATATATCTACATTTTATATATATAAAAGTAAAAAGTCAAGAACAAAATAGAATGGCTAAATAATACAGCACCGAAAAAAAAAACCCACCCACCAACCAAACAACAAAAAACCAAAACCAAACAACAAAAAACCAAACAAAAACAAAAAAAAATCTAATGAGAAGAAAAGCAATAGACCAACCCAAACTTCACCATATTGAGTGTAAAAACAGATTAAAAGGGTGAACAGAGTCCCCAAAACAGTCAACTAGATCAGATAAATAAGATTCTGGAAGTACAGCTTCCAGCAGGACCACTGTGCCTTTTAAGCCATGTGGGTATCAACAGTTGGGTTAAACAAAGCAATTGGCCAGGAAGCTACAATTTTTCTTGGAATCACTATCCATCACAATTAATAATACCTGGAATGGACAACTCTCCATCACATTGCTGTTGTCAGAGACAGGATGATTAAAGAGGGTGAAATTTGACAAATTCTACTGTCTACTCCATTCAGGACAAAGAGATTTCCTGAGTTTCAAAACCGTTTGCAAATTTGACCCCACTTACAGCCCATCTGTCATCATATGTCACACAGCAGAAAGAAAGACACTATTTGAAGGTCAAGCAGGAGAAAAAGATCCTATTTTGAATGTTCCAATATCAGGTGCTCTGTAGACAGCATAAAGTTTGGATTAATATTTTTATCATTTTTAAGAATTTAAGAGCAGTTAGGCTGGTTCAGAACCAGACTGAGCTCTCACCTGTTTTTGTCTGTGTCCTCAGTGTCCAGTCTCTAAAGAAGCCAGAACTGGGCATGAATATATGATACCACCTCCTTTCAAAAGTCCTCGCCTCACCTTGGCTATTTCCAGTTGATGGAATATTCTGTTCTTGATGCTGCTTGCCTATTTTGTTACTCTCAACAGATCTCTCTTCCAATTATTTGCTCAGTATAACCTTGAACCATCATAAACCTTTTGTGCCCAAGAACTCGTCAGGTTTTCACAATACATGTTCCCTAAACAGTATCTTAAGCTTAGCAGTTTCCAGCTCCAAAGGTGGGCTGTGAAACACTGCACAAGTTCTGAGAAAAGCAGGGATCAAGAGAGTAGAGTTAACACAGCTGCATTATTTCCAGCCTCAAGGAAAAAGCTGCGCTCAATCCACATAATTAGAGGTACACAATTTTTACTCTTTAACCAGAAAGAGCATTGTTATTATCTACAACAGAAGTCATGAGTCGCAAAATATATAGAGTGTAACACAACCCCTTATCCCACCAGGAGTGCCCTGAGAGCCCATCCGTAACAGTCTGAGTAAAGAAAAGGGTGAGCAAAGGAACATTAAACCAGACTCTCTAGAAGCTTCTTTGCATTAATTTACTTAGGAAGCTTGGACATGCAATCTTGAAAGCCAGACATTCTGGAGGGATGGGGAAGGTCTCCAAGGGAATTCAGTCCACCTATGATTATGTTCTGTTCTCAAAGGCAACTTACTTCATTGAGAACACCCTGGAGACCTGGAGGCTACTACGAGTCTCTAAGAGTGTTCACAGTGTGACCCAGTCATATACAGCTGCATTCCTGCCATAGTCTGAAAGACTAACTAAATGATTGGAAATAGGAACAAGGAGGAAATAACCAGTGCATGAAGAAAGCATGTCCAAACAATCTATACTATGAAAGGCACAGTTATTCTTATTTACTAATAACTGAAAGCTGACATGCTATAAGTAATAAGAATGCGAAATCTGCTGACTACAGAGAACTATTTAGGGTAGTCAAGACTACAAAGGATTGTGAGGAACTCCAGAAGGACCTTTAAAAAACTAGGTAATTGGACAACCTGACAGCAGATGAAATTCACAGTGAAAAAAGTGCAGAGTAGGGTACACTAGAAGGAACAAATTTAAAGCCACTTGTACATACTGATGGGTTCTGAATTAGTTATAACCTCTCAGGAAAAAAGATGCAAGATTCATCACAGGCACTTCAATGAAGACATTTGCTCAATACACATGAGGGGTCAAAAAAAGTGAACAGGATGCCATGATGTATTGAGAAGGGAATACAGAATATGAAAATATTAATATACTGCCATTTATATTGCCATCACTGCAAATTAATGACATATACTCCCCTTGAATACATTACCTCTGTCAAGAAGGACATTAAAAAATAGTCCAAAGGACATCAAGGATAAACACCCTCCTGTATCGCAGGAAAAGGCGGTTTCTAAAACAGCTGAAAAAGAAAGTTTCCTTGCAGACTGATTATTCCACTGTCATTCATGTCAGCCTGGATCCTCTGAAGAAGTGCAGAATACCCAACCACAGAAATAAGATACCAGGCCAGGAAGACGTTGACCTTTGTTCAGAGAACAGTGCCCATGCTTTTAATCAGAATGTTTAAAAATAATTACCTATTTTTTAGAGAACACAGCAACAGAGCCCAGGTGACTTAGTGACCATGCACACAGGTAAGGCTGAGATACTCCATGCCTTCTTTGATCCAGTCTTCACCAGGAAGGTGCTCCAGGCCTCAGCATTGAGAGTCAGAGCTGGAGAAGGGGATGCCCAGCAGTGGATGAGGACTGATTCAGGTATCTCAGAAGAACTCAGGCCATAGTCATCCATGGGACCAGGCAGGCTGCATCCAAGGCTGCTCACTTGCAAGGGGAACCTTTGAAAGGGGCAGGACAGGCCCCCAAGAACTGGCAGAAGGCAAATCTGGCACCTGTCTTCAGATAGGAAAAGTAGGAACCTCCTGAAATTCAACAAGAACAAGAGCCCTGTTCTGCACGTGGGAAGGCTGGGCTTGGCTGGGAAGCAGGCCAGTGGGAAGTCTTGGTGTGTATGGAGCTGAACGTGAGCCAGCAGCATGCACTGGCAGCAAAGGCCAGCAGTTTCCTCGGCTGTGTGAGCAGGACTATGGCCAGCAGAGAGAAGGGATGATTGCCCAGCTCACTACTCACCAGACCACATCCAGAATACCACAAACCCCACCCACAAATACAAGAACTGAGGCAATGAACTGAGGCAAATTTCAGCAGAGGGTTTCAAGACTGGTTGGGGTCTGGAGCACCAGACCTATGGGGAGAGACTGAAGGAACAAGGCATGTTTTGCCTGGAAAACAGATGGCTTTGAGGGCACCTACCAACAGTCCCCCAGCCCATGTGAGGAGGGTCACTGCAGAGATGAACTTGGAGTCTTTACGGCAGAGCATGGTGGGACAGAAGACAGTGGGCCTAAGGTAAAATAAGAGAGGTTCAGACAGGATATACAGTAAAAACCTTTCCCTGTAAAGACAGTCCACCAGTGGAATGAGCTGGCCTTAAAGGTTGTTAAATTTGTTCAGAGACTTTGAAGATTCAACTGGGTCAGTACCTGAGCAACCTGGTCTGACCTGGCCACACTGAGATTGGACAAGAGATCTCCTGAAGACTCTTTCAGACCAATTTATCCTATGATTCTCTAAGTATCACCACCCCTAGAGGTGTTCAAAAAGCATGTAGATGTGGCATTTGGGGACTTGGTTTAGTGGTGAATATGGCAGTGCTGGGTTAATCGTTGGACTCAATGATTTTAGAGGTCTTTTCCAACCTTAAGTATTTAAGGATTTTAAGTAGTTTTTTTCTGTCATTATTACAACATGATGAAGGAGTTCATTTATAGTATCCAAATACCTGGAAACCCAAGAAATTACATTTCTACACAGCACCAAACCTTATGAATTTCAAACTACAGCAGCAAGCAAATCTCTGGACAGGCTATTTCTCCTCGAGTTTCCATCTGTTCTCTTCCATCTACTTCAGATTATATGGCCCCCATTAAGTACAGCATCTCAACATCATCTTTTTACACTGCATTTCAGAACCATGATTATCTTTACAATGAAGAAATTAGTAAACTCACTTCCATGTGTTACTGCTTGCTTTTCCTCACTTCTCTTGCTGTGGATCATTAGGTTTTCCATTGTCAAAAGCTTGTACCTTGTATATGTTCAGAACAAAGGCTCGTTCATAAATTGGAAATTTTGATATATAGTCAAATAACACTCTAAATTACAAGACAAAGAGTAGAAAAATCATGGAATCCAGAAAACTCAAAATTTTATTCACACATTTTCCTTGTTTTATTTCCCTCTGATGCACTACTTTGTATTAGTGATAGCTTAAAGATGAAATGTCATCTTTAATTTTTAATTTCTTTAGCACTTTAATGGTTTTCAGGTTTCATCATACACATAATGACATTGAAAAAGAATGTTTTTTTAACACATTCTCTTTTTTAAAAACCTAGTATTACTAGAAATGAATCACTGTTCCACAGAGTATCTCAACAGGAAACGTTTTGCCCCTATTTTACCTTCATTACTATAATTCATCTACATTCAAAATTCTGAACTTCCCACCTATATCAAACACAATTAAAATTTATGATACAGTATAAAAATGTGGATTTGCTCTGACCTGCAGAAGTAGTGACCCAGCAACAATGAAGCTGTGCAAGTGCTGTTTCCTAGAAAACAACACTCTCTTGGCACAAAACTGGCTTTGTTCACCCACTTTCTTCTCTGCCTTTCCTCCCCTATCAGAGCAATTCATAAATGAAGGAAAATGTTTGGCTCACACACTTATGCATGACCAGTTTGAAATGGGGTCCCAAATCCCCTTAGGCACAAGCCTTATTCTCAAAAATATTCAGAACTTTTCAGTTTTTATTCTTGAACATTTCTGTTGCCTGTGCTTGACTCACAAGTACTTGAGGATGTGCTTGAATACAAGGGATGTCCTGCACAACCTGTCCTGTCCTCATCCCCATTTCTGTTGCACAACTTCCTAAGAAAATGTGCTCCATTTTGAAAGGCTGAAATAATTACTTACCCCTTCTCTTTTTTATTTATTTTGCTCATTTTCTTCTCTATTTTCATTGCGCACTCTTTCTTCAATTTGATTTTTTAATTTAAAATTCTCATTTTAAATACTTTTTCAACTTCTCTTTCGTAAAAACACAGGCAATAAGTAATGTAATCAACACTGGCACACAAAGAAGTACCACTCTTTTTCTGGAATTAATGTGCCAGGTATCCTGGCAGGTAAAATTCCACTACATTGCAATTTGTTTACTTAACAAAGGTGTTCTCAACTGGCATGAGATCTAAAAACTTTATATTTGCTTTCAGGGTTGGGTTTTTTAAAAAGAAATTAGATACTGAAAAATACTGTAAGGGCCAGAGAGTTCACTCTGCAGATCGATCTAGTTTGGGAACCAAAATCTGAGAGCAATAATGTAAAATTTCTAAATGTAAGAGGACATATGGGGGGAGGGACATTTTCAGCTGACAGTCAGGGAAATGATAACACTACTGACAATATGAGAGCAAGAAAGACCAAAAGCAGTACAAAGATTGGAACCAATATAATCAAACAGGTATCATCAACAACTTTGAAGAGCAAGACTTTTGAATCTGACAGCATTAAAAGTCACTTGAATTTCACTTGATTTGTCAATCTACTACTCCTTTTCAATCTGTCCCCCAATACACAATACCACTCTGCAATGATGAGCACAGTGATTCCTCAAGGATTTGACTTCTCTGATATGTATAACCCAAGGCTAATTTTCTATATGGGTGATAGTATTCTTTTCCCAATGGAAATCTAGAGCTAATTTAAAACAAGGAATAATTTATGTTAAGATTACTGAACCCATAGAATATCAAGCCTGAAGTTCTTAACAATCCTGGTACAAATTGAAGTGCTGCTGAATAAACCAATTAGATACACAAGCACACAAATATGCTAGTAATACACATACATACACCTTTATGCATACTGATTGTGAGAATGACACACCAAAACTGATTTGAAATTATTAAATCTAGAATTCATAAAAGATAAAATTCAGATCTATTTATATTTTTATTCAAGGATAGTTTCCACAAATTTTTAAGTACAACAAATTTAAACAACTGAGGTAGGCAAATAACAGATTTTCATTATAGTAACAAAAAACATTAGTAAAAAAGAGTATTTCTTCTGCCATAAACTGTTTTTAGGTTAAATATGAAATATTATTTGAAAAATTCTGAGAACAAAAAAGTCAAAAAATAACCCTCAAACCTGAGGATGATAGTCTGTTTGGCCTCAAATATGACACTTCTGTTTTAAGCAATTGTCAAGTAGACCTGGAATAGTCAAATCTCCCATCTTAAGGAAACTGCTGATTAATTTGGGAAGATGAACACTCACATCTCTTCCAAGTGATTTTTGCCATATTCATCAGTTACTTTTCTTTGTTACATCTTAAAGATAAATATTCTGTGCATTTCTATCAACTACTATGATTCTGAAAGTTTTACTCTTTTTGATACATTAATTGGCTATCATGAAAAATGGAGCAGAAAATATTATTCATAGAAGTGTTACTCTGCTGTGCATTGTAACTTCAAAACACTTCACAGGCTTTCCTTACCCTCCACAGCATCCCTGTCAAGCAGATAAATACTGGTTGCCCCAATCTCAGGCAGAGGAGGAGGAACAAAAGAAATAAAGACCTGAACTGCCAAAGGGTTTCTTTAAATGAGCTGTTGCAGTGACCAGTAAACACAGTACCTTCCGGACAGAGGTTTTAGACAGCTGTACAAATCCGTCAAGCATTTTTTTCAACATCTAAGGTTGTCCCCACAGGTTAACAAACCATTACTGGCATCTTGGTTTAGGTCAGCTAACAGAATATAACAATATTAAAACTTTAAGGCCATCTCATTCCTAATCTTGAGTAGTGGTCATTATGTCATTTGTGCTGTAGAGCAAAACATACAAATGACCTCAGACATTTCAGTTAATTATTTATGCACAAGGAGTAGTATCATGATTGGAAATTATGCAGAACAGATTAAATGGACCACATTTTATTATGGAAGAAAATTACAAGCAAGGTTTCCAAAACATGGTTATCTAAAAATAGTCTTCCAATTCCTTACTGAGACACTGGACTTTCCAAACTGCCAAGTATGCAGAGGTTTTCCAAATTAAACACCAAATAATAAATTCAGAACTTCTTTTCACCAGTCTCTTCTATGAGAGGATGCCCTAAGTAATGCTGGTGAGGTAAGAAAAATTGTATAATGACAGCAAAAGATCTCAAAAAATAAGCATTGACATGAACAATTAATCTGCCTTAAGAAACTTGACTGTAAAGACATTGCTTATATAATTTGGGATGTTGAAAAACATGAATTTGTGTTGGGCCATGTGCTGTACAACATCGTTTAATTTCTTCTGTCACAAAGAGTATCATTTACTTGAATTACAGTTGATGGCAGAAGATACCAGTTTCCATTAACTACACAAAGAATTCAACAGCAGATATCACTTGATGCTCACATATTTCCATAGGAAAACTCTTAGCCACCTGGTGCTAGGAGTCAGAATTTGTCAGCCAAAGGTGTTCATGCAAAAATGTATTAGTGACTAATCACCTGAGACCAGCTAGGGTTAATTTAGCAGAACATCTTCTAATCTCCACTTCTTTCTTCTCTCAGAGGTAAATGGACCAGCTGAGACAGCAGAATAAAAACACACTCCTGCATCCTGAAAAAAAGTATCCTTTTCTACTGTGTCCATCTATCACAACCTTTTACCTTCCAACACTGTTATGGAGGCCACATCAGTCAAGAAACCATCCTTTGAAAGTAAGACAGCATTTCAGCCAAATGCAGCAAATTTTGGAGAGGCAAACAGTCAAGTAGAGAAATGGGAGATTTACTAAGGAGGTAAAGCACAAGGATGAGAACCCACAGAACAGCAGTCGTGTTTTAATAGCCATTATGGGGTAACAGGCCTATTGTAAGAACGGCTTGCGGGATGAGGAAAGAACAAGGCAGGAGCATGTAAGAAAAATGGCTTGATGGGGAAAATAAATGCCACTGAATAAGACTCAAAAAAATGAATCTTTACAGGCGATGTCTGGATCATTGAACTATCATGTTCTGAGCAGCAACTTAGCTCCTCCTGGAAAAGCAGATGAGCTGCTTCTGAGAAGCAGCAAGAAAATATCCATAGAATAGGCAAAAAAAGGGGGGTAAATTCTGGGACAAAAAATGAGGAGTTAATTTTCCCCCCACAAAGACCGATGGAGATAAATACTATTGACTTAAAAGGTGTAAGACACAGGCTAGATGGAAGAATCCCACAGAATTATCCACTGCATCTTCTCTACTGCTGATCATAAGCACTTGGGGACATGGCTTAGCAGTGAACATGGCAGTCCTAAGTTAAGGGTTGGACTCAATGATCTTAGAGGTCTTTCCCAACTTTAATGACTGTGTGATTCCAAGTCCTGAGCCTGAAGATGAAGAAGAGAATGGCAATAGGCTAAGAGTATAAGAACCTTTAAAAGAGATTTGCCCTAAACACTCAGGGGGAACCGTTCTAGATACAAGGTTTTTAAATCCACACAGATTACAAAATTACCCAGAGAAATCTCCCTGTTCTGCCAGGGCTTTAGCTTTCCCATCTTGAATCCAGTGTCTTGAGCTGTGATTCTTTGCTTTGTGATAATCGGTTTTCAGAGAAAAGATATAATACAAACCTATGTGTTCTGAAATGTATTTAAGCACAGGTAAGAAGCTACCTCACGTACCTGGGACAGCCAGACGTGAAAAGAAAAATCTGGTGCCATTAGAAGAACACCACCACTCACTTGTAACAGGAGTCCCCTTGGGCATTTCACTGGATCTTATTTTTAATACATTTTGCTACCCCAAGTTTCAAAAATGCAAATCCATATTAATGAATTGTCTTCTTAATGCTTCTTCCATCCAGTCACTGAAAAACAAAGCACATTATTAAAATGAACCACACAAGTAAAAATTAAAAGAGTCTATGGGGTTCTGCTGAAGTCAAAGCTGGGCTAAGCTCCCTACTTGGCAGAAATTCATCTTGCTTACCAATTCTTTTATTTATAATTAAAGCAGCTTCCTTATTACACCTTTTCTAAGCATGGCTGTAACTCAACCATCCAAGAATTACCGGGCCTTTTAAAAAATCACTTTTTTCACCAGCTGGCATGTTTTTGTTGTTGCTGTTTTAACAAATTCCCTCATGTGATGTAGAAGAAATGCTTTTAATCCAAAGAATCCTTTTTTAGGGACAAACTAATTCAAAGGAGAAGAGAAGGACAGGCAACATAGCAGCCTCTGTTTGTATTCTAAATGTGAAATACAGTTTCTAATATGCTTTCCACAAATTAATGTTCTAATACCGTACAGAGATATCCAATGTCTCCTTCATGAGTCCACCAACAAAACTTTCTTGCACCACCACTTTGCTAAGCAACAATGCAAAAACTTCTTTCTTCCTAAGGGACAAACATTTTATTGCAAGAAGAGTGATCTCTGAAATGCTGCCATTTTGTAGCTCATTAAAATGGGAAGCATATCCAAAAGCATACATGTAATTCTTGACGTGTCTGGAGCTAGCACCATTACATGAAAAAGCTGGTCCCAGGGTTCCCCAGAGAAATGCCAAAGATGGTGCCTTCAAAGGTGTCTAATTGGCAGATACTGTGGAGAAGTAGAGACAAGTCGTGCTGCGTGACAAAATCAAGGAATTATCTTTACCCAGCCTTGCCAAGATGCCTCAGCTCTGAGCTGAACACGATGAGCACATTCAGTCTTGGCTCTCTTCTGACAAGCTTGACAATTAGCTCCCACCAATTAGGATGCATATAATGAAATGTTTTTATTCTGATATCAAACTGACTATATTCCTGTTACTTACAGGACACTTTAAAATATCATAACTCTTTCATCTATTTGAAAACAGAAGAAGGAACTATTATGTTTATCATAGAAGAGCAGTATCCAACCTTTCAATCTAGAAGTTTTTCCTGTGGCAAGTCAGGAATGCAAAATTAATGGGCAAAGGAATAGGTTTAGAGCAAAATTTACACATTTGTCCCGCATCCTGTTCACAGTAGCACCATAAGCAGGTTTGAGCAGCACTGGAATATGCCTCTTTACACCCATTTACCCCAACCTCTCCTCCCACACATGATTCTTTCACTTCAATTAAACAAGACAAACATGGATCATACTGGCACCAGATCCATGGCTTGCTTTCCAAAAGATACTACAAGATATGCAAAAAACAACCAAGCCAGCCCATTTGGGCATGTAAACCTGTAACATAAACACAAGCACTCAAGAGTTCAACTCCCTAAAGGTTAATTTAATCATAAGCCTAAGTAGTTTTCTAAATTGAGGCCTGTGCTGTTTCTTAAAAATCTGAGACATCCTAGGATCCTATAACAAATGAGTATCTTTCAGTTCAGTTGATTTCATGCTGCTAAAAATTCCCTTCAACCACCAATGAACTAATGCATTAGGATGTGTGCTGCCATACCAACAAAAATGCACCACCATTTCCTTTTTAATGGCATATCAAATATTTTGCTTTGTGTAGACATCAAGATTTACAAGGGGCTTTTTTTAGTTACATTAATAGTAATAGTGCTAAAATCTTAAGAACTAAGTAGCATTATATTTAATTATCCTTCTATAATTACACTGATTAAATACAGCGTAAGGGACCATAAAGATAGATAAAACATTATGGCTAAAAAACTTCTCAAAAATGACCATAAAATTATTATTAAGCCTGAGGTGAGAAAATTAATATCACAAGCATGATTTTATAGGGTTTTTTATATCACTTCCCCTTCTAAGAGTATCTCATCTGCAGTGGCAGCAGAATTTCCTCCCAGCAGTAATGGAAATGAGAACTAACTATGAAAAATGTGGCAACTTGAAAGGGAGGTCAGTTTAGACCTCCATACCAAGGGAGAGTATTTGTGCACTTGATGCTTCAGGCAGATGCCAAAAAAACCATATTAAAACACCTTTAAGCTTCAAGCACACTGGCTTACACTTGGGTAATACTTGTTTTCCTCATTTTCTTTTCCTTTCTCATCTTTTACAAGCACTCTGTATGTGCAACAATCAGCACAATGTAACAGTCACATTTATTTTCTGAGTAATGATCTAAAAAAAGAGATCCAAGGTTTTTTTATACTGGATGACCAGTATTACAAGGTTTAAAGAATCCCAAGAAACATTCTGACCAAGGACTAATATTAAGGCAAAGAACTAATACTGGAAATCTGCAATGATTTCAAAAACAGAAAAGACCAGATTATAAGGTTCAGATTGAGCACAAGAAAAATAAAACAGATTTTTCTGACCTATGTATGGGATAAATCATTTCAAGTAATAATTTTCCTGATTCTTTGAATTATATGTTTAATTAATTTTATTACACATAATTACCAAAATGTATCATAATTATCTGACACATTTCAAGAAATATGGTCTCATTTTACTTAATTATATGATTAATTAACTATGGTAAGTAATTGCTAAACTTCAACAAAATTACATTTCTCCTTTTCTTTCAAAATTCAGAAATCATCCACAAGTGCTCCTGCCTGTGACTGCTTCCTGCAAACAGCTTTGTGGTCATCAAACATACATTTGTTCTGCAGGAATGAAGTGCACAACCTCCTACTTCTATGCTCTTTTACTGTGTTATATTCACTGCCTTGCTCTCAGTTCTTAAAAATAGCTACAAATGTTTTCCCATAAGGGCTGGCTTTGATACAGACATGTCTGGTTGTCTTAAGAACCATCACACTCTCTGGAAAGTTGGTTATTACGTTTCCCAGCCCACTGCCTTGGTTCTGATGCCTGTAGTGCATCGAGAACATGCCCCTGAAGATCCAGGACTGGTGCAGCCCTGGATCTCGGGGGAAAAGCAGGAACAGCCATACTGTATCACTCTCCCATGAATGTGGGTTGGCAGAAAGCATCCATGAGGCCTTAGAGCAGGAATGACTTGAAGACAGCCTGCAATCTCTCAGAGTTATCCTAGGGGCCAAACCAGTCACCAGATGTGTCACAAAAATGGCACATCAACACCTCTATTGGGCATCACCACTGCAGCTGCCCTTAGCTGCCAGTCATTATCTGAGCCAGGGTGCAACATTCAGGATGTGCACATGAAGAGAGCTCAGAATTGCTTAATAGTGAAAAAGTACTAAATCTTGTTAATCCAAAATTAAAATCGAGATGAAAAAGGAGTAACAGCATATACTGTATCATGGGCCCTGGTAGATATAAATATACATTTGGGGAGTTGTACATCTCAACCATAGCTAGCCAACCAAGAATAACATGGAAGAAAGTTCTTGTAATTCAAGAGCTCACTAACAATATTCCAAGGATAGGTAATTTGTAACACTAAAAAAAGCCTTAACTTGTAATATTTTAATACAAATTGATTGCCTGTATTTCTGATGTGTTAGGGTAATTATTTTACAAAATCATTTCATCTCAACTGAAAATGCGTTAATACATCCAGACCTCAATCAACAAAATGTATTCCTGCATTTTAAAGAAAGTAGCAGATCAGTTATTAAACAGAGCTTTCCTACTTTTTACTAGTTTTATGCCACTATTTAATACCTGGCACACAATCTCTGGATTTGAGTTGCATGCTAGACATTCCTAATCCAACTAGTGCCACCAAGAATCGAAGCAAAGACTGTCTAATGCAGCAGGATCTTATTATAAGTCAGTCCCAAATGACACTGAAAAAAAATCAATCTTTTTTATTTTAATCCCCATTTTCCCCTAAATAACAAACTCTGATTCTTTTACAAACTGATGAGGTGCCTATTCTGCAGGCCACACGCTCTAGGCTGACTGGTGAGCAAAATAAGGAAATGTGCATCAGAATCTGAAGTGCCTGGCTGGCTATGAAGCAAAACAGAAACCAAAGGCTGTCCACATCAGTGCCTTGCCAGGTCACTCACACAGACTGCTCTGTATTTAATGTCTCCCTGTGCAGAATTGCCTACCAGCATTTTACTTGGATATCTAACACAATTGTTTTAATGCGTTCTTAGAAGTAAGAACACATTTCCCAACTTCCCAACTGATGGATGACTTCTAATAAGGTTCGTAACAAAACCTACAGGAAAAAAGACTTTGATGATAAAGGATAAATTATGGAAGCCAATATAATTGTCAACCTTACACCAGCCATGGCTAGATATCATAAAAACTGGAAAACAATCAACTTCACCACAGACCAAGTAAAGAAATAGAGATTGTTTATACAGCGTATATGTTGAAGTTTTTCACTTACCTGCAAACTGGATCAGCCTCTGGCATCCACGGACACCCCTCCTCACCCATACCTAAAACTTTCTACTCTCATGCCCAGGTATCAGAGAATGTTTTTTCCTATTCCTTCTCCTTCAGAAGTATCAAATTCAGAAAAGCCATCACACGCAGCCCTTTGGAGATGGCTTCTTACTGTAAAAGTGATCTTCTAAAATTCAGAGATTGCAGAAGAGATTTAGAACTACACCTGCCTTACCAAATGTGTGCTGTGGATCTTGAACAGCTCAAAAGCTCTTGGGAAGGTGGAATGATTAACAGTTAACACCTTGGCTATTTTAGTATAATTGTCTCTCAAATGCAGAATTTTTTCTCACTGCAGCATATCTGAATTAGTAGTAAACATCACAAACCTCTCCTTACACCTCTCCTCATTCTGCCTGTAAAGTGAAAAGCAGACCAGTTATCAGGAACCGTTTGTTGTTCGTATTCATTGGTAGTCTAATGGCCATACTGTTCTTTGTGAATGTGGGACATCTTAGGCACATGTGATGATACTGATGTCAATACTCAAGGGTATCAGCCCAGGAAAAAGGGGAACCCAATAATGGAGAAGGGCAAGGCTGCATTCATCTATACATTATAAGACCTCAGTTCAATCATATATTCTCCAAACAGTTATACTGTTTCTAAATCTTATTTACAAGGCTGGACTGCAAAGTCTGCAGTCAAGTTTATCATACCACTGCTCCTATTTTTAATGCCTATTCTTTTCTTAATAAGTAAATGATACTGCTGGGTTTATTTCCATTCTGTTTGGGAACTGTCATTTTTGGTATTTTGTCTCAGTATCTAGACACATGTTCTGTCAGGCAGCGTTTTCTGATAAATATATTGTAAAACATTTGACAATATGAATACAAAAGTAAGAGGGAGTAGTGAAGGCATGACTATACCCGAGTTCACACACAGTATCATGATCTCCAGGAGAGCAAGAGGTATGAACACATCCACCAATTTATCTTGGAGCTGAAGTTCCCACACCATCTCTCCCCAAAAGGGGAAAGGCCTCTCCTGGATTCTTGGGCTTATTTTCCTGAGAGCCACTGCCAACAAAGATAACAGATGCTGGTAGACTGATCCCCTGCCATGGGGACCCGCCTGGCTGAGGAAGAACACTTGGACAGGCAGCTCAGAGACTGTGCCCCATCCGTATCAATCAACTCCATCCAGCATACCCAGCGTGCCCATGTGAGGGAAAAACACAAGCTGCCTTTAATAGCAACTTGCCTCCTTTCAGTTTGGGCCATTACCAGATTTCTGGATGTCTGGTAGCTTGGGAAATCCTTGATAAACCCTACATCACAACAAATCAGCCCTGTCTCAGACAGGACAACAAATCAACCTGGCCATTTTCTCTAAGCCCAGCACATCAGGCTGCACAAGCATTTGCAAATCAGACACAACTGGACAAGTGCTAAAGGATGCATCTGACAATTGCATCAGGCTTGTCAACACTGGAAGGCCTACCTAAACTCCACCTTGGAATAACCATTTGCAGTTGGGGCAGACAAAGTGGGAAAAACACATGCCATCCCACAAGATTTCAGCCCCTCCATTCTGGTACTAGAACTCCTTAAGATCTTAAAGTTACTAGACCTCACCAACAGTAGCAAGCTCAGCTCAAATCAGTATTGATCTCCAAATTTAGTGGACTTTCTGGACCTCTACTCTTGCCATCCTCTGAAACTGAAGAATTTGTTCATGTTTTATGTTCATTAGGGCAAGGGTTTGTGCCTAAATTTCTTGCAGAGGGTCTTTGATTTTAGCATTTTTATTTTTTAGTGGAGGTTGTTGGTTTGGGTTTTTGGTTGATTTTTTTTTTAGAATCCTTCTTTCTTCAGCTGCTGCACAACTTTAGGGCATCTAATTCTCTTTCCTAAAATAAACACTTGACATGAATATTTCAAAACATATTGAGATAAATGTATGTTTCATTACAGTTAGATCACAATGGAACTTCTATAGAAGTATTTCTGACACAAAATGAACCTTTGTGATTAATGTTAACAAGACATTTCATATCATAATAAGGTGCCATAATGGTTTCAATGTTATTTCAAAGTGTTACTAAACCATCAATTGCTCTGAAAACACAGTGAGGTCTTGCAGCAGATTGTAGATTTAAACACACACTTTTTATAACACTTAACATATTGCACTATATGAATCACAGTAAATAAGCCCAATGGGAATGTTTACTGAGATACAAAGAAAGAAGATCTGCATAAGGAACTAGTTTATCATAAACAATACAAATATTTACTCTATTATTTAATGTGTGCCCAGCATGCCTATCCTTAATGCAGCATTAGCTGACATCAGGCATATGCCATATGCGCAAATAATTAATTCAAATTATGTTTTCTTCCAGTGTGTTGTCTCAGAAACGAGCTGAATTAATGCAAAGATATATTCAACAGCAAATACTGAGATGATCCCTCTATGTAACAATGCAGCCATGTCTCTTTATGAGCACACAGTTTTTAATACTTCTCCCTCATTGTTATTCCGAACCAAGGGCTGATGGTATGTGAAATACTCCTGAAGTGTTCCTCATATAATCACTGGGATGACTAACGCAGTGATTTTGAAGAAACTGACTTGGTTAAACATTTTTTTATAAGACAAGGCTTCAAAGAGCAAAGTCTTCAGAGCACATCCACCTTCTTTAAACCAAAAAAATCCTCAAGAATAAACATCCAGTAGAGTGTCTAGAGCAGTTTTCCACAGTGCAGGGACAGATCAACTGTTCATACACACTCAGGTGGTGTCCAACAGAGAGACAAGCAGGTTATTTCTAACACAGGCAACTCAACCTGTGAAGGCATTCCTGAAAGGGATCACATGGCACCTTTCTGCCACGAATTGCACTACAATATCCTGTTCTCATGCCATTTCAGATGCAATTTGCTTATGAAAAATTACGCTTAGGTCCAAAGTGCTACATGACAGAAGTTAAAAGCACTTTACTAGTCTTGAAAGGCACGTTTCTACGTCATTCCTGTAAAATTTTATTCACATCTTCTCTGAGAACTGCTTGTTACCCCTGTGCTTTTCTGTGTGGTGCTACTGCCAGCCCTCCAGATCTACTAGCTCTCCTTTTCTCATCAGCTTTTCAGCTGATCATGGAAAAGAACTGATTGCTGAAAAAGGAATTTCTCCATCCCAAAATTAGCTTGGAGAAATGCCATATACAGCTGTTGGAAAACAGCTTGGCTTTATCACATTGGCAATCCAAGTAATACTACAATTCAGTCCATTCAGGAAGATTCAAGAAAAGGAAACAGTGAGCTAAGGTAAACAGACAACCTTGTTGAGCATTTGCAATGCCCCTACCTAATGGAACGGACCCCACCTGATGTTTTGTGTGTCCCTCAAATTAAGTTACTAATCATACTTCCTGATGTTCAGTCCTGCTCATCTTGAAGCTGTTCACATTTCCCACACAAATGGAGTCCCCAATTCAGGCTACATTATTAATCCATTTAACTACACACATTCATATCAACACATTAATTTTCCTGAAGTGAATCCAACAACTTTTCAGTTTCATGCTGAAACTGGGGAGAGGTTCACTCTGGCTCTGTCACGTATCTAGATCTGATCTGGGCCATGAATGATCTGGAGACAGAATCTTACAGACAGGCACTATCTACTTAGGTATCTTAGGATCCTTTCTCTCAACTCCTGTGAGGTGCCCAGAAGCGCCTGTAGGCGCCTTACTCACACCTTCACAAATTTGGTCCTTAGTATTTGTCTGTTTCCAAAGACATGCTGGGCTTCTTGGCAACAGCCCACAGCTCCTCCTCGCTTTGGCGGGGCTCTCTGTGGCTGCCCAGGTACAGCCTGGGCAAGGGAGGCCAGGATTAGTAACACACCTTTTGCTACAAGAAGAGAAAAGACTGATGGCAGGGCTGGCACCAACTGGATGGTGCAGGAAAGACCACATTCTACCTTTATTTTGGCATTACAATATGGCATACAGAGGAAAAAGGCAAGAGTTGGTTGCATATAGTTCAGCCAGACAAGACCTAAAGCAAGCACTATTTATGGTGTTAAGATGTCTACGAACTTCTGAATAGCATAAATAGCAGTATTTGAAACATGCGATCATGTCTGAAACTAAACAGAAACAAAAAGTAGAAATTACTTTCTTTATACTTAAAACTGCTTTACATTTTAACCTCCTGATCACAGCATGAAAAACTAAATCAAAAGAAAAAGCTTGTATTTTATGACACCGCATATTAAGCAACCGACACAGTATCATGCTAAAATGAAAACCTTTATTAGAAACATACACAGCAGCGCACCAAGACCTACGACACTGTTTTCTGCATGCAGTTATAAAAAATAAATATTAACATAAAAATTTGAGGGTGTACCTAGTTCCCAGTTTTACCATGCTTAGCCCCAAGGAGACACACTTATCCATTTATTGTTTGAAAAAGCTGCCAAGACTAATACAGAAAATTTATTTTAGACTCAGCTTTATTTTACTCTCAGGATAGTAAAGTAAAAATGACCTTCCACATGAAATCAAAGACACTGGAAGTACTTTCACATACACTTGCGTTCTTGGAGCTATAAGGTGTTTCTTGGTTTTCTTTATTAGTTTATGTTTTGAACCATTATAAAGTATGTTTCACTGATCAAACATGGAATACAAGGTAAGAATCCACAAGCACATGAACCACTTTACAAAGGCCATCAGAGCATGAAACTGATTTTGACAGGTCAGACATGATCTATCCAGCTCCATGATTATAGCAGGACAAGTACTGTTTATTTGTTTAAGACCAATAGATACAACTGAGGTTTCCAAGGCAAGCCTTTCTCAAAAAAAGTACACATTTAAGGTGACCAGAAGGTAGTTATGTCTGGTTACATATGTGGGTAGTTCTAACATAAATTATACAAATAAGTTAAAGCAAGCAAAATATTCTATTATTTTACTGAAATATAGGAACTTCACGGTATGAAAACCAACCACAACAATTTTCTTTCACATATGATCAAGTAAAAAGAAGAAATTAATATGACAGCTTTCCTTATACAGAGTACAAGGGGTTTTCATAGACAATACCAAAAAAAAGCATGCTGAAACTATGAAAAATACCTTGACAGTGTCCTTTTAAAGTCATAACTTATTATGGAAAATCAGCATTCACAAGTGTAAATTTGTTTCTGTATAATTCACTGCCCAGTGACATTTGATTCCTTCCTAACAAACCTGTATTTAAGAGGAAAATCATAAAACTGAAAAAATGGCAATGACTTGGTAATTCATAGCTTGGTGCTCTATTAGCAATTAATAAATTCACCTGGCAATATCCAGAACCTAGTCATCTGCCACTTTTTATTTATTTCATTTCATTTTCCATATCTTGCATATACTCTAGGGCAGTCATACATAGGGCCTTTACCTTGCTTGCAGAATACTAGTAATTCCTCACTGTACTGCAGCGTTTCAAACATCATCTTTACTGCATTATTAAATGCACATTAAATAAATGCATCTTGTAATGTAGTGGAGAGTATAGTACTTAAAAAAGGCCCCTCAACTGTTTCAGAAATAGCTATCAAGTTTCTGATGTTCAATGTGTTCATTTATATTTCATTATCTAGGATGGGATTTGATTTGCTTGGGAATATTTTGACCTTAAAAAGCTCCAAAAAGAAGTTAATCAAACCCAAAGGGGAGCTTTTGAATCATATTCATGGCAAGGAGACACACAATAAATGGATCCTGAAAACTCCTCTCTTTTGCCACTTAACAAGTAACCATCTAAGTCAGTAAGAGCCCTGATGGAAGGCAAAAACATTCCAAAATTAAGAGACTCTTGAAGAGATCACTTTATCATTTGAACCTTTCCTCCCCTCACAGCAAGTCAAACACTGATCCAACTGAAAGCCAGAGAGACGAGCAAAGGCAGTCTCTTGAAGCAGGCAGATACTATGTCGTTTAGAGCTTTGCAAGTTGCAGAAAACACACAACACCATTTTCTGCACTGCGCATTTCATACATTAATTTCGCAACAAATTATAATCTCAGTCTTCAGCAATCAAGGCACTGATCTAGTAGGAACCATGTATCAGCAGCAATGTCAGCAGTTGTGTCATAATGGCCTTCCTCCTTACTTCCCCAGAGGTTCTAAGGGAGAATGAAGCCAGTTTGTATTTTCTAGCATTTGAGGAAAAGACGCAAGATTCTGTTCCTTATCCATTTCTATGCTTGCTACTGTGAGCGAAGAAGCAATAGTTCTGGACCCAAAGATGGGATGATCCCTATTACCCCTCAAGTTTCTATCCAGTCTATGCTAATACATCTGATACTGCATTTTATTGTTTCTTTTCTTTCTATGTATGTCTTAATATTGACAGATATCACGGTGGTGCACAGAACTCTATAGCAATTACATAGGCTCTGGAACAGCAAAAGCTCAATATTTAAGCAAAAATAAAGAATGATCAAATAAAACCAATTCTGGCATCTGGCCGTGCTCTGGTATTCATTGGAGTTCTCAATTCCCCTCTAATACATCAATGTCAGTTCAACAAAAACAGACTAGTTTATCTATGCTATCAAGTTCAGAATCCCCCACTTGGGTGTTGCAATTTGCCTGACTGTTTTAGGACATTTTATGCAACAGTATTGACAGCAGCACCAATTTCCAAAAAGTCTAGGGGGGAATTTTCAGGGAGTCAGAGATGGTGTTTGCAGTACGGTTTCACTCAGAAGTAGAAGTCTGCCCCATGGCACGCTGCTGTAACTCACAAAGAGAAGTAATTCCAGTCATTAATTGACTTGCACACAGGTGGCAGATTTCAGTTTAACACCAATGCCCTTCCTGTAACAATCTATCAGCTTCCTCCAGTGCACTCTCCTGGAGTGGCATCATTCAACTGTGTTGGTACTGAGATGCAGTGGGAAAGTAAGAGCCCCCTTGTATTTGAGGTGGTTATCCCAATTCACATGCTTAGCATTTCTTGAGAAATCTACAAAAGCTTCAACACTCTGATGAAGCTCCCTTGAGAAGGAGATCAATAATTTACTATACTGCAAAATTTAATTCAATTCCTGTTGATAACGAGAAGATACAGAGGGGTAATATCTGATTTTGTCTGCCACAATTTCTGGTTCTTTTATTTAAATATTCCCACTGGTACTACCTTATTTTGCTTTTTCTCTAGCCTTTGCAGCATGTGTTCTGGCAGTATCTCTCAAGGCAGGCACATACCCCTGACAGTTTTAAACGGGCAACTAAGAGAAAGTTTCACTAATAGCACTTAGTACTAATTTACAAACCTTCTTTTTTCCTTCTTTCTTTCTAATCTTCATCACTGGAAACACGGGAAATGAAGTTTTATGCCAATATTTTCATGCATGTTGTTTCCAAAAAGGTACCTTAAACATTATGAGAGGACTACTTTAATAAGGAGTATTATCTCAAGTATTTCTCCATTATTTTGTTTGGTAACACATAAAAGGGGGAAATAATTTTAAACAAAGTGAAACCAGTCTCAAGCTGGAAACTGCAAAAATGTGTCTTTTTCAGTGTCTTCAGCTAACTTAAACTCAATTGTGTAGACAATGGAACTGAGGGTGTTACAATACGCAACTGGCAACTGTATCACTGGATCTGGTAATGGAACAAAACTGAATTACAACTTTCAGACTTGTACTTTTGAATTCTAATATACTGCAATTGAAGGGGCATCAACAGAAGGTTAACAGCAGTTCATCAGTAACCTCAGGAAACTGTAGGCAAATTCAGGGGTTTGGGGGCTTTTTGTTGGTTTGGTTTTTTACACTTCTTTCTTCCTCTCACCTCAGATTCCACAATTTAGTCTTTGAGTATTAAAACGTTCACTCTTATTGGTTTGGTTTTTGCTGAGAAAATTAGTTTATTACCAGTCATTCACAATAATTTTTCATGATACTCCTCTGCAGAAGGAGGATAACTTTTAATGTCAGTGTGAATATGATTCTGTATATCTGTAGCACTGAATTTATAGCACACATGTGGAAAATCTTGTAAACTGCCCTTCTCTTGATAGACTGTGCAGTAAACTGTACAGTATTTTAATTAATTTCTTAATTACAAACCTAAAGTGTGGTAGCTGAAATCTCACATGCATGCACAGCTGAGATTGTTGCTTTAGCCTGAATAACACAAGGCAGATCAAGGCAGAAATGCTCAAAATATGGAGAACCAGCTGGAAAGATAGATACTGGCTCTTGCCTGCTTTTACTCACTTCCTATTTCATTCCTTCTCTGATAATTAGCAGATTACTTTTTTCAAGCCTTATGTTTTAACCTTCTAGAATTCTCAGAAGCCTGAAATACCACAACAGAGGAATTAGTACCAAACCAGGGGCATTCAGTTGACTGAGTTACTTCATGATAAAAACATAACCATTTGAGTATTTGCTATCACTGATTGATCCAGGTACCTGCTGTCACAGATGCATGTGAGCAGCAAGTCATGCAGAAATTTCCATTTCTGCAAATTCAATTTTCTCTCAGATTTTACTCATTCAAGTATGAGTTCCTATTGCTGATCTTTATTCTTGTAAAGTCGCACACTATGGACTTACCAACCCAAGCCATCTTACAGTGACAGGACTACTCATAAGAATGGCACAGAAAACCAGCTGATCAGGCCAAGTTTCTATCTCATGTTATTTTCAACAGTGGCCAGATGTGTTGGCCCTTTGGAAGAAAATATCGTGTTTCCTCCTTTCCTCTGTGAGCTTTTAACAGCAGCAGATAAAACATTCCCTTAGCTTAATGAAGTTGCTTTAATTATGAAGTCCCAGTGGATCTCCAAAGTTCCCATCCAATTTTCTCCTGAAAGGTAAGGTAGAAAGTATGATTCGGGAGATGTTCTTTCAAAATACTTAGGGTTCTTCCCTGACCTCTCACGTCTGTAACAGCTTGGACCTAGGCAAATCTCAGCCAAAGTATTTCAGGAGGACAAGAACAGTTCTTGTTCCTGGCACAAGAGCATTCATGTGAGTCACTACAGCAACAGTGGCTCCAAGTGCTGCATTCGCACATTCCCCAGGTACCCACACAGGGCTTAGCTAAGCATGGCACTAGCATGGAGAGCCAAGTCCTGTGCCCTTGCAGCAAACAGAACAGAACTGATGGAGCCTGAAGAGCACAGGCTCTCAAACACTGTTACAAAGATAGATTTTAATATATAGTAATTAGACATGCCAACCACGATAGTATTGAGGGCTACGGGAACAGGTGCCAGCTGCACAGCTACTCCTGCTTTTAAGACTGCAGAGGTAGGACTATGCACAGACCTGCCCCTGCACTGTCTGTGCCCTGCCAGCCTCTGTGTTACCCACCACTCCCCTCACTGCCAGTCTTCAGCTGATTTCCATTTCCCAGCCACATTTAAAACGTGCACCATGCCCTTCCAAGCAAGGGCCACTACCTACGTTCTGGAAAGATCTATGACTAGCTTAATACTTCATTTTCAGATGGCTAAAATTAGGCAAGAGTCTGCCACTCCCTTCTACTTCTTTAAAGCTTTTGATACATTTTATTCTGTTCTTACGCAAAATACGCCTGCTGTAACAGCTTGCAACCAAAGCAAAAGTACAAGGCACAAGGTTTTGCAGAGGAATTCTGTACGAGTTAAGGAAGAATCAGACTTCTGTACAGCTGAAAGATGACACCAGGCAGGTGGCTGGGGCTGTTCCACCAAAGAGCCATGCAGGCACTCCAGGGCCTGGCCTCGACACACTTGCAGCAGCAGCACATACTGGGGATGGGCAGGTACCTAACACAGCACAACCACACCTGTTTTGCTGCATTCAGAGAATTCAGAGTCCTACCTTTACAGCATGAGCATCCTGTGCAACGCTATGAACAGGTTACTGCCCACAGCACGCAGAGATTTGTTGGCTTTTCTTTTAAGTGTCCTTACTAGCCAGTGTCCCTCAAACTCCAGTGCTGCTTTGCATTTGATGCTAAGTGTAACACTGCTGGTTGATACTATAGTAGTATATGCCAGGCATGTTGGGTTTAAAAAAAATGTTCAAAAAGCAGTAATAATGGTGCGGTCTCCTGAGAATACATTTATTTCTGCAGTATAAAATAAAACTAAATTCTTCAATCTCAAAAACTATTAAAAGGTTGTATTTAAAATGCATGAAGCATTAAAAAGACATCAAAATTAAAATAATCTCATAAATCTCCTCATTTAAAAGACTTATTAGAATACAGATAGAGGCAGAAAACAGCTGCCCTGCAGACTAAAGCAGTAAATTATGACTATTTTAGCTTTTTTTTCATTTTCATCATTGAAATTTTCCTCACAGAATTACTGCAGTAGTATAAAAAGAGCAACTGCCCCTATATTTAACATGTGAATAGTAAATTATTTTTCAGTGGACTTCACAACAGATAAGCTATATATTCTTTCAAATGTCAGCAGACTATGGGATCGTTTCCAGACAAAGGAGGTGGGGAATGTTTTCAGAAATCACTATTGCATGCAAAACTACAGAATTAATCAGCAATTCATTCTCTTTGACACAACAGCAGCGGGAAACTGCAGCAATTGTGATCCAGCACTCCAAACTCCTCCCGCACTCTCTTGACTATTAATTTTTAACAGCATTCCAAAGTTAGGTATATTTAAATATTAGCTGGCTGACTTGTGAATTGCTAAGCATATAACAGCTCCAGGAAGCTTGCTTGTTTAGGGACCTAATCATCATGTTAAGAATCTCCGTTTAGTCAAGAATTAGGCTTCTCTTCAAAGCAAAGAGCCTTCTTCTCATTGGGCAGTACTGAGATTGGTACAAGAAGATTCAAGGGCAAAAGAGGAAGATATGTGAGACAGGAAAATCAATCAGTAATATTCAACTTTTTAAAACTGACAGACAAATTAAAATTTCCAGCAAGTGCCCTCATTCCTCAGACCATCATTTGTCAGTCTTGATGATACCAGAGCACTCCTTGGAGTACAATTAAACATTAATGCTGATTGCTCCTCGAAGTAGCTCAATCCAGGGAGAAGGCAAAGAAAAAAACCCAAGGGAATGAGAGTTCACACCATTTATCCTCCATCTTATCAGTTTTCCAGTGGTATGATCTTGGAACATCCAGGCTGTTGATATCCAAGCAGATTACAGAAGGAAATGCTAAGGATGCAGAAAACCAGGGAAATGAACAACAACAACAACAAAGCTAGCAAGGAGGAAGGGAGGGAAAGAAGTTAAATCAAGAGGATAAAGAGTGCTCCCACATAGCAATTTGCTGGTTTTGCTTCACTGCAAATTATATCATATGATATTATAAACCACTTTTCCTGACAGCAGTGTGCATTACTGTGCACTGTAACTTCCTTCCTGCTTACAAGAGATAAGATTAGTAAATGTTTGCTTTATTAACAACAAGTTGAAATGCTATTAAACCAACTTAATTGATGGTACAGTTACACGGAGTCTGCTTCTTGTTTATATTTTTCAAAACTTACACCTGCAACAGAAGTTGACTTCTCTCCAAAAAGAAAAAAAAATAAACCCCATCCGCTGTTCCAATTTCTTCCAACAGCAGCACCTGTTCGGATTGTGTAAAGCTCCTTAGCTGTAACTCCAACAAGGATAACGGACGTGCTGAAGGATAAAAAACTCCATGTACTTTGTTTACCTTTCTCATTGCTAGACTACCATTATGTTTGGTCAGTGAGTTTCATGTTTTGGGCTTCAAATAAAGCAAGCAATCAACCAGAAGGCATAGTTTAAACCAAATGGATTAGTGCATCATCAATAAAAAAACACTTCTGCCCTTCTTTTACTTTAGCCTAAGGTTAGCTTCCTCATGAGTGGCTCTGGATGCTTCTGTAACCTTCCCCACAAAATGCTTATGCAGAAGAACATTGTGTGTTGTACAGCTGCTTCAGGAAACTGCTGATAATGCCAAGCTTAAATGTACACCACTAAGAACACACCAACTCTGCTGCAAACCCAGAGAAGAACTCTCTATGGGGAACAGAAAAACCCTTAATTTAACTGCCAGTGTAAACTGTAAAAGATGATGGTGCTGCTCATCTGACAGGGTTCTTGTTCCACTTTGTTGGTTCCCTCATCCTACGCCTGAACCAAACTAATCATTGTTATTTACAGCAAATAACACACAATTTAAAAGTTAATCTATTTTTTTAAAAGCTGCAAAGCAAGTCAATTATACAAATCTCTAAGTGTAATTCCCACTTAATATAAATATACCAGATAAATTACAAGCCAGATCTTATTTAGTTAGTAATACCTTGACAAGCAACATTATTAAACCTTTAATTTATTATGTCTTCAATTGATCAGTCTCTTACCTGATTGTTATAAAGAACATAACGATCGGTACACAGTTGTCAAGACTGTCATGTACACAAGACAGTAAAAGCCCAAATGAAATTCAGTCTTTTCTTAATAAAATCCATCAAAATCTATTTTTTATTTACAGATAGTGATCATATGCAAGCTAATATGGTCTGAAGAAAGACAGTAATTATGCTTTCTTACAGCATTTTTTCTTTTAACTACTTTGACATAATAAATTTTGATGTCTGCTGGAATCATAGCAAAATTACAGTCATATGACTGCAGGCTCTATTATGTTAGTCCACATGATGGTGGGGGGGCTGACTGGTTCACAAAAAATTTATTCTGATTATATGATATTATTTTACATTTCAATCACATGGTGACCTGCCTGGTATAGTGTCAGAGTGAAAGATGAGTTTGTATTCGGGGCTTCAAATGTTACAAGAAAAAAAATCATAGCAGTATTTCTTATGACTTATGAGATGAAGCAGTAGAAATCACTTGATGTAGCAAATTGTAAGTTTGAAGGATTTACACAGCCAGATCCTCTGTAAACTCAGGGTAGCCTCATTCACATCAACAAAAAATACTGCCCAAGAATCTGATGCTCCATCATCTCATATACTACCAAGGTTCTGCAGAAACTAAACTTCAGTGTTAGCAAAATGCCTCCATCCTTCTTTATTATGAAGGAGAAAGCCAGAACTGAATACCGATGCCCAATCCTTAGCATACACTAAAAATGAAATACACTTTCCTTGTGGGCCTGTGAAATCACCTTTTCATCCACTTGTATACTCAGCTCCAGTGAATGGGAAACCCATCAGAGCTGGAAATGGTGATGGTGGTGAGGGTACAGCCAGAGAATTCATTGGCATAAGGAATTACTTTTTAAACTAAAATCTGAAATGCAGCTGTACTATATAGTACTCTATGTATGCACACAAAAAAATATTCTCTCTATATATACACACACAGAGCTACACACACACATACACTTTTATAAAGATCCAGTGAAGTGCAGTCTATAAGACTGAAGGATGGCAGTCTCCATTGTCAGGCTTCTGCTGCAGGAAAGCAGAAGCTGTCTGTAAAAGGGAACACAAAGGCATTTGCTAACATTACGCATCCTTTTTGTAAGGCACAACTGTGCAAACAGTTTAAGGTCTGCACACTGTTAAACCCTTATCCCTGAAGATGCTGTGAGAATTCCAATTAATTTTTAGACTTCATTCAGCAACTTGAATACATTAGGCAAGCAATCATCATAACACCCTGCAGAGTGCTTCACACAGCTCTGTATGACATAAAGTGAAGGCTCACCCTTAGGTACACGGTGCAAGCAACACTCAAGGTAAACCAATCTTTAGGTGTGAATTAGCAGAGTCTGGAGGTACACACCTGGATTTGAAGGTTTCACTCAGACTCTTGGGAGAAAATCAGAGAAGTGAGATACAACAGACCTGTGTTCCCAGTCCAGGCCCCACACTGGCTTCCACCGACTGATTCTTGTGACAGGGGGTCACTAAGGCTGCTCAAATCAGTGTCTGCTCCTACACAGAGGCAGTGAGTACAGCCACTGTAGTCTCTGCAAAGCACCTGTGACCAGCCTTTCACACAGAATCAACAAAACAGGTCATTCTGAAGGAAGGACCATGAATCAGCTGTGATCTCCAGGGAATCTGGAGTGGTATGTTCTTCTTCTCAATGGGGTTCTCTACTGCATTGCCTGAAGCCCCAGCATACACAATCAGCATTTCACCTAACACACTACAACCACATACTCAGCCCAGCTGTTGTGAGCACAATTTTTTACCTCCCCTTTTCTGTCTAACAGAACCTTATACTGCCTGTTGGCTTGACTTTTCCAGTTTTTCTATTTTTAGAAAGAATAATACTAGGAAAACACACTGGAGGGACAATCTGGGAAGACAGGAAGATCCCAGATGGTGTTAGTTGTCATAGATTGACTATAGTGCCATGACAACTCACAGCAGCTGAGCTGAGGGCCTGCTCCACTCCATTTCATCACACTGAATATTATGTTACATTTTAATGCATATTTACTAGGTTCACATTTGTCCCCCAGCTTCAACAGTGAAGCTTTGATTGAGCTTAATGCATCTGTGAGACTGAAATTCCTGGTTATCCAAACTCCTAATTGTCTTCTGGTTTAGGACACTCCCATGAGACCCTCAGATAACCATGTTTCCCCTGTATAACACAGCAGTCCTATAACCACATTATAATGCAGTTTTGTCTCACCTATAAAGGTCAGGGCCATAATACAATTTAGCAGTGAGGGTAAAATATGATTTACTTCCATCCACAGGCAAGACCAAATCATGTTATAACACTGAGGGTAGGGGAAAAACTATCAGGTTACAGCACAATCCTCCAAAGTCATTTTGCCTGTTACAACCATAAACTCTGCGTTAGCACCTGATAGCAGAGGGAGCACAGTACCTAAGCAGGCTATCTCAGTTCCTGGGAAAATATAACTCTGCACGCTGTTAAGGGAATCCAGAATTTCGACTGCTGATAATGCACAGAGTGGACAAGACCACTACAAGCCCCATCTACTGAAATCAATGAAGCCAGAAGAGGCATCAAGGTCACTAATTAATTGTTTGTGTATAGTATTTCATGATCTCATAACTAGCAACATAAATATTCATTTCACTCCTGGTCCCTACAACAAAAACCACTGAGACTTCTTGCAGAGCAACGTCCTAGAAGACTACAGCGGACCTTCCTGGAGTGTTCAGCACTTCATCTGCTTTTAACTGTAGGAGGTCCCACTGGGACAGATCAGATCAAGCTCCAGGTGCCCACACTCCACCTAAGGATCCGACTCAACAATGCAAAACATAGAAATCAATTCCCATGCAGCCTCTCAGCTTTGTCATACCAAGAAATTCACAGTTGTGGTGGGGGTCTAACTGCCTACCATACCTACCATTCCTCTTCAAAGAGTTTTCAAAGGAATAAAGCAGCAAATTCTGAATCTGAAACTAGGCTCATCCACTGAATGGTCTTCTGACTGCTTTCAGCCAGGTATGAGCCACCATCTTGCCTTCCTGGCCATTGTGTCAGGCCCCATTCTTGCTGCTTAGCTTGAATTTTTAGCTCTGCAGTCAATCTGGGACCTCAGCTCAGTTGCCTATGCAAAGGCATCTATCTGGGAGCATCCCCACAAACCTGGATGCAACACACCATCTTAGGGATGCCTGCACCTTTCTGGGCTAGCAAGTAGAGGCTTTAGCTATGTCAGTTCAAGCAACCGAATGATGCCTTGGTTTCTTCAAATATCTAGCTTGTACAGTACAGTTCTAGAATTCTACAAGTCATTCTAGAGATTTTAAGAGGAGACCCATGACATTAATACTTTTAAGTGGTAGTCCATTGACCTGGCAACAAGGCTGAAGCAAAGACAAATCAAGCAGAATTTCAAACCTAGATTTCAAAACTGGAAGAAAATTACATTCTCCACCATAAGACCTCACTACAATATTTCCCTGGGCCTTTAAAAAAGCAGCTTATATACAGACTCTAAGATGCAGTATTGAACCTAGCTATGTTTAAGCAAATACATTAAAAATATCAGCCAAAAATCAAACAAACTTGCTCTTGCTGTTGAACCTCAAAAATTTTTTTGAATGAGTGCAAAAGAATGTAACAATGGGGGGGAAAGTCTAACCACACGGGCAACTACATTTAGCTCAGGAGACTGTAAGTCTACTCTGCTCTCAGTTTGTAACCCTAAGCAAGTTAATCAACCTATCTGTGCCTCAGTTTCCTCATCAGTAAATCACAATACCCACTCAGATTTGCACAGCTCTCTAAACACTGCTTGGCTACATTACACTTTCAAGCCATATGGAACCATCCTACAAGACCTGCCAAGGTCACAGGGATCATGTAATTAAGTAGATGTGTATGGGGCCACTTGGGCTCCTAAAGGTGTGCAAAAACAGCTTTTCATTTTCAGTTTTCTGTTCCCTTACAATACTTACTTGTAGCTGCTTAGTATTCATTCTAAAATACATAAAACAACAGAGTCAGAAAGATCTTAACAAAATTTACTTAAGATGTAATTCTAACAAAGTTCTTCTTACTTGCAAAGAAGTAACTGGCAGTGAATGTTTGGTAACTTTGACATGAAAAAAAGGGGAGAGATAAAATGCTTTTATGCAAATTTGATTTCCCTATAATAATCTAGAGCTATTCTGCTAGAAGGAATTATCTCCACAGGCTGGCAGCTGCAGTAGGCAGTGAATTAAAAATGGCTCTGTATATGGGAAAATCTGTTCTATAATCAGTGCTATTCTTAGAGAGGACATCAATCTCACCAGCTCCCACGATGCTCTCTTCGTGTGAATGACATACCACTATGATGTAGAAACTCCCATTACATCACCAGCATTGATTTCCTGAGCTCAAGGAATACGCCACTAACATGAAGGGAAATTTTTTCAGGAGTGACTGTATGATTTTGTATTTTCCATTTAAAATACGGCAGCAGCAAGTGACCTTATAAAAAAATTCAGGAATCATTCATGCAACTGGACTTGACCTGCACATTCTCACTGCAAGCCTCCAGTTTCTGCTTGCTTGTTCTTATAACATAAGCTCCATTCCCAGGTCAAAACATCAGGATAGCAGATATTGCATGAGTTTTCTTTGAACATTAAAAAGACACATGCCAGAGGAAACTATTTTACAAAGTAAGCACCTGCTGCAGTTCTACACATAAAATGCCACTAATGATGCAGCTGTGTGACCACCAAACTAAACCACAACATGCATCAATGCCTTGCAGATCGTATTTCAGCCTTAACGTGTGCTGGATGTAGGACCCAGTCTCGTTGTCAAATCAAAGGGAGTTATATTGTAAATAAATAAAACCTCCTATGCACAAAACAATGATTCCCAGCTACATCTGACTCTAGTGTTTCCTCAGTAATCTTTGTCCTCATGCTTCACACGTACAGTAATCCTTCGTCTACTGTGTCACATGCACTGTAAACCATCTCAGCTTGAGTGATGGATTTGAAAATTAAACAACCTAGGGGGCTCACTGTTTTTAAAAATCATTTTACGTATCATTTTAAAATAACTTCAGGTAACCTGACACGAATGCTAAGCCACTGGATCTATTAATTCAAGATTTCCTCTCCTGTGTTACAGTTTTCCCTGACAAACTGACTTGCAGAAACGTACAAACTGCACTGAAAAAAGCTAAATGCAAAATATATTGAAAAAATGCCAAATAACTTCTCCAATTCATGGGACTTCCTCAGATATTCGCATCTTTGACACTTTCAGGAGGCACAAAAGTTTCCAAAACAGAAAGTGCTTTTTCTTCAAAAGATGAAATTTCCTCAAAGACTGAAGTGAGATAGTACACCCTAACCAGAGAAATGGAATTTGATGTTGCTAATTAACACTAGAAGTCTTCAAAAACCATGCCACTCCTTTTCCTACATCATGAAACTGTGTTTGCATCACCAAAACACATCACTCTTCTGTTGAATTAATATCCTGAGAGTTATTCCATTGCTTTCTTCTGGGGGTTTGTCATCATGACAACCTGGGCTCTCTGCCAATACAGGCACATGTCCCTCCACCCCTTAACTCTCAGATGCCACAAAGAGGCAGGCTTTCCTGTTCTGAAGGGATAATACTGAACACACTGCACTTCCCTGGGAACTCCACGCCTGACAACTCTGTGGGGTTAATCTACAAAACAGCTGCATCCATTTTGTTCATTTCTCTCTGTAGATAAACTGCAAATTGCATTTGAAAATAAAATAAGTTATTTCTAACCTTTCAGCTGGCAGCCAATATCTTGGTAGAAAAGGACATAATTTATGACACTGATGATGTGTGGCTGCTTTCCAGAGACTGTAAACCAGTTTCCAGTCTGCTTTAATGCTAATTTAACAATCAAAGAGTTTCACTATTTAAATAAATGCTAAATAAAATGCAAGTTTTTGAGTGAAGTTGGTTCCGGGATTGTTATCTCAAACTCAATGGCTCCTAGCCACTCTTGCAACACCTAAGTAGCAGCAGTGTTTTATTCCCTATGCTTGGAGCACTACACTCCTTTCTCCTTCAGATCTGTAGGTCCCTGAATGGGGAAAAACCTTCTGTGCAAGAGAGGAAGTGCCATGCATCACATCTAAAGTCAGATCAGTCAGGAAAGAGGGAACAGGACTTGGTCACATGGAAGAAGTGAGAGATTCTGAACCCAGAATTTGCTGATTCCAAAGAACCCACAGCAGGCTGGAGGAATGTTCCAGATGTTCCTTTTCTACTTTTTCAAAGTCCAGCCCAAAATGAAAAGCTTTTACAGGATCCATGCTCCTTTAACTACCCTACCCTGATTTACACTATTTAAAATACCTGCAACAAAGCTTGTCTACTTACAAACAGGGCAGAAAATTTTAACACCTCTGACCTACTAACTTGAAGTCTGCTCTTCACCAGGTTTGGAAGTTTTGGCCCAAAACTGAGATCCAACACATACAAAACTCATTGTTTGCTTAGAGTATTACCCCAAACCTACAGTTGCTGTGGAGGGTTGAGACAGAGAATCAGGTCATTAAACTGTAACACCTTGCAAAAGGATACAGGTGGTGCCCTTTCCAGATAAAACATGACTGCGCAGCTTATCTGTAGCTTCTAAGTTACAGGACTGTAAGCATCTCACCTGTGACTCTGGTACAGGGCTCTGTGCTGCTGCAAGGGCCCCTGAGCAACCAACACCCCTGGCTGTGAAAGGAAATAAGGCTGGGCAAGACCAATGAGACCAGTTTTGATGTTTCTGATGATGGCACCTTACAGATCCTGATCAGCCATGTGAAGATTGAAGCAGTGCAGGTCCCAGAATGGGCATCCCCCTAGCACACAGGACAGCAGCTGGCTTTACCACAGTGACATGGGTGGCCACACCACAGTCACCTTGGAGTTTAAACTACATCTGTACGACAGCAGCTGTTTTTCTATACATCCTCTGAAAGGCAGCCTAGCCAATTTCCAACTTCTGTCATTGCAGCACTTCATTTCCATCTCAAATCCATTCTTCCTCTAACAGGATTTTAGCCCCATGCAGGACAGGCCAACCCCACCTCCAGTGGGCAAAAATTCAGTGGTGATGGATATTGACTATAAAATTTGTAACTCAGTAAGACCTTAGATACTGAGGCTTAATTATGAGAGGATCTGTCAGCCTGATTTAATTGGATACAACATAATACTTTTATTTCCAAATATGTCTAGGGGGAATGCAGGCCCCCTTCTAGTTTGCACTGGGATCCTGGCAGCAATCCATTAGCTGTCACATGGAGACCTGCTGAGCTGCCTATCCTGCACCTTTAGTTAACTGTTGTCACCTACATCCTTACTGCTTGAAGATGCACCTCTACACACAAATACTGTGACAAATACCACAATCTTGTGACTGTCCAGTCCTGTGATGTTAATGATAATATACTTTTTGCTCCTCAGCTCTGACAAGCTTAAACTAGCCAAGAGAATACAATTTTTTGTACCTTTTAGGTCATCACCAGAACTGATTTCCAAATCAAATCAGTTACCTTTATGCAAGCCCAGAATGAGTTGAATGGACCTGTTTGCTCAACCAACTTACTAACTGGGACAAAATGTTAAAAAGAACAATCCCAAGGTTCATTTGCTAAATTTAAAAAAAAATTCTTGTAATTGAAGTAGCTATTCTACACTACTCATTGTGACAATACATAAAAAACATAGCTCTATTTATAGAGCATTACTTTTCTGAAGACAAACACCACAAATATGACTGAGATTTTAGCCACATTAGATTTTCAGTCTTTTCCATTCTATGAGGATACTGCCTGAGATTTTCTACTCAAAAGCACAGGAAAAGTAGAGAGGTCACACATCAGCACACCACCTAAGATTCTGGAGGTGAAGTCATGATTCCAATACAAAGCCTTAGGTCTCACATAATAGACAGTCCACAAAAATTGGCCGAGTAACTCCTGCACAAAGCCTGTACCTCCTAAGCTACTTGCAGGGTATCTTTTAGAGAGAAATATTCTACCTTCATTTAAAGATGTCTGCTGACACAAGAGTTGCTACAAGATGAAGTAATTAGGTTTGATGATAAACTGAAATGTAAAAATACGGCAGAAGTAGTTACTGTTTTCTAACTTCAGCTACTGGATGTTAAGAGCTACATATTTATTTCAAACATGAAAAATTTCCCAGTCAGAAAAGTCTCCTTATGGAAGGAAGGGCAAACCTGAAGAAAATACATTCTAAAAAGTACGCAGCGACATCCACACCAACACAGTTTTTTGTAGGTTACTGATGCTATTTTTAAGCTTTTTATTTAATATATGCAGTACCAATGTCCACCTTCTGTACTCACTTTTGTCACTGGTACTTCTCAAATAAATTCTGGTCTAAATGCAGGCATAAAAGCATATTGCAAGTGTTGACCCTGTGTTTTCCCCTTTAGTGCTCACCTTTGGCAGTAAAGAGAGCAAGCTTCAGTGAGTGAAGAAAATACAGCATGCAGTACCTAACCAACCTTCACCTATGAAGTTCTAGTAAAGTTCTCATCCAGTTCTTCCAGTGAGTGGCTACAACTAAAGGCATCCCTTTGCTGATAAATAAAATGGAGATGAGTAACTTGCTTCCTCTCCTCTGTGTTAAGGCTTCAGTGGTACAAAAACAGCAGACCACAGTTGGCTTACACCAATCCAGCTAAAAAAGGCTTGATGGTGCCTCCCTCTCAACTCTACACTCAATGATTAAATGACATGAGAAAACGCTTTGTAATCCAGCTGCTGCTTGCCTCAAAGTTCATGACTTTATGATCTGAAGTGGCACTATACACACCAAATTTACAAGCCTTTGCCACCTACAGCTCCTTTTACACTCACAGCCCAAAAAATGCACGGGCGGCTGTTCCACCGTGGAGGAACAGTGACATCTAGTGCCCGGTGCCTCGGCGGGCTCTGCTCGCCAGCTGTGGGGGGACACGGCACATCTGGGCACCAAGTGCCTCTCCTCCAGCACATCACCTCTGCTCCAAGGAACCTCTGCCTGTCTTCAAGTTCAGGGTGAAAGACAAAGGAAGGAGACATAATCTAGATGCAAGGATCCGCAGGAATCAGGAGCAGCACAGGAGAGGCAGCCTGAGAGTAAAACAGGTCTTGGAACTCAGCAATTTACAGACCCCCATCTTTCAACAGTGTAGTGATATCTGGATAAAATATCTTTAAAAACACAAAGGTTACAAAGGAACCTTGGTATTTTATATTTGTATGAAGTGCTCAATCTATATTTCATGTTGGAAATGTCACCAATTTTTGTGACTGAATTACACCCTTGGACTTTACGGAAGACTGCGTATTGCACCACTGTGTGTATGCTCAGCTCTCCAAAATTAGAAGGTGACAATAATTTGCTGAAAACCAGAAATTCTTTACATTAAAATAGAGCCTTTCAATAATATAACATACCTTTGAATAGCATCTGTACCACAGTTAATTATGCTATATTAAAAAAAGGTTAAGATATGATATGCAGTCTTTTTAATTAAAGTTTAACATACATTAACATTTCTAGATGAAAACCTGCCATTCTGAGAACAGTTTTAAATTCTGCTTTGATTTTTTTTTCCAGAGCACTGAAGCTACCATATAACTGAAAAAAAAAGGACTAACAATGTCAGATTCTTTGGTAATTAATTTTGTGTCCTACTGCAGACATATGAAATTCTATCAGCATTATCTTGACAGGCATGTCAACTCTTCTGAAAAATTCCTATCCATTATTTTATAGGCTTTATACAATTTTGCATTTTTATTAGATATGCAAGCTGTACAATACAAGTTGTACTTTATGAAATTAAAAATAATATAAAGTTAGTTATTAGTGCAAGGAAATAACAACAGCATTGCCAGTATAAAAGGAGCATAAACTGCAAGATAATTGGGTCAGATTTTGCACAGTATCTTTATTGCATCAGATCTATAACACTCTATTGCACAATTGTTACCTTCTTTGCAGCTTTGCAATTCATATTATATGAATTACAAGTATCTGAGAGGTATCATAACTTCAACAATATTACAAAAAAAAATGGAAACCACAAGGAGTAAGAAAAATAAAAGAATGAAAATCTCTTATTATTGTAAATGATTAAGTAGGCATTCCTGCTATCCTAATACGTGGTACTAGGCATTATAGCAATCTAATCAAAATTGGTCAGCAGGACTGAAAGTATATCTTTAGCTTGATCATTACAGTAAGGAAAAATATAATAACTCCTGAAAACCCTGATCTGTTTCTATATATTGCATTTTCTTGCCTTAAAATTGAACAATCTTTCCCTCTTTTTTTCTCACTAGTAACAGCAAAGCATCTCTTCTTTTTCTTTATTTTCTTTGTTCTCAACATCAACAAAGATACTGGCAATTAGCGGAGAAGAGAAAGGGAGTAGAATCTTACAACTGCCAAACTAAAAGCCTGTAGATGCACCAACTGCTGAAACTGTGTCCAAATTCATCACAAAGGGAAACACTTCTTTCTCTTACTAACCTCATATGTGAGAAAACAGCATTTGACAAGGGATCTGAATGACAAGCTGACTCCTGTTCTCAGGTACAACGGTGTGGAGGAGGGAAAAATCCAGCAAAATACCTTTGAATGCTTTTCCTAGCCTGATCTCCATGGTGGTTTTCCCCATGAAACAACAAAGCACCTAAGCACATGCTTTAGCTTTACAGGTTTCAAGGTGTTAGATGATTTAATTAGAGCCATCCCATTTTTAAATCTGTGCTGAATGGCCTTGCCAGAGGATTCCAGGATCATGACCAAGGAGAAGAAATAACACAAGGAATATCTGGATGTGTCTTGGATTTTTAAGTGGTACCAAAGCTATTTCTGTCCAAGCAAATTAAAAGGAAGCTGGGGCTGTATGTGACAAAACCAATGCTAGAAAAACAGATGGTTTGCACTGCCAGCAAGCAAAGACTACTTCACCCACTGAAGCTACTCTCAAGACAGAAAAGTACATCTGAAAATAAAAATCAAGACACAGTGTCAGTTTTAGCACCCAACCTCATCTCAGTATGTCACAAGCACAAGGGAGATTTGCCATAAAAACATAATTTGAGTATCATCTCTCATCATTCAATACAATTTTTCAACTCTTTCAAAATTGCATTGAAAAATCTATATAATATGTGCTTAGATTAATGAACTGTTTGAATCTGGATCAATACACACTCAAAGATTTGAACTGTTGACACCTGCTGAATACAGCTGTAAGAATGCTTCATTCAGCTTATAGCCAATCAGTACTTTGTAACTACAGGGGTTCCACTTAATAAACAAGCAATCTAATATATGACCTCTGTAGATTAATTTCCTGAGAGCAAGTAAATAATCTGGATTCAAAATTTCCATGATTATACACATAATTACAGTATCACTTACCAATTAACACATTGATTTAAACCTTCTTGGGATTATGTACTTAAGTATAAAATAGGTGATTCAACCATCACTCAAATACTAAGCATCTCTTTAAGATGGCAAAATCGTGAGCCACAGAACACTATGCATCTAATTTCTCCTGTGGAAGAAAAATGTATTATGGTAATAGAGATTATGAGATATATCATAATTATGTATACTATGGCTAGCTGGGGCTATTATGCCCTAGCTGGACCACATCGATAAACAACATGGAACTGCTCTTCTTTTGTAGAAGGAGCAAAGCTTTTTATATTCTGTAGTTCATCTAAGTCTCCCACTGTTCTTTACTTAATAATAAAGCTGAGTATGTGTTTGGACTTTGTTTTTTTTTTATTTCATACACACACAGAGCAACCTTGCCATGGTTACCAGTTGTCTAACAGATATATAAACAAACAGAGATCTATCTATGATGGTCTATTGCTACACTTTTAACAAGGACAATAATTAATGCAGATTTAGATTATATAGTAGTTCTAGACAAAATTGCCTCTTATAAACATTAATATAGCTTTCTATACGGCAGCCCTGCAGTACATGAAGACAAATGAAAATTACTACACAGCTCTTGCAGATCTTATTAAGTTAAAATATTAATTCAGGGTGAGTCTCCAAGAGACTATGCTTCTAAAGTATATTTCCTGTCCTATTTTGTTTTTAATATTAAGATCTTTTATCCACTGTTCAGTTGAGTATCTGTCATTCACATATATACCTTGAGGGGAAAAAGAATTCACATCTGGAAGCAAATCATTATGTTATTCCATTTTTTCCTTATCTCTTTCTTGTGAGTAATCCTCTCACATGGAAAATCAGAATATATAATAAACAGCCACATTTCAGCACATGATATTGCTTGCAGTTTCAAAACTATACAACAGAGATAAGTAACTTCAGAAACAAATTTTGAAAATCTGGTAAAACTAAATGAACAATAGTTAAGAAAAAAGAGTAATAGAAATACTGAAGTTCAATAGCAGGTTTTGAATGCTTTATTATTACATAGATGTTTTTTGATACTATGCATATTTCGTATGATAGAAGCACAGAATGGTTTGGGTTGAGAGGAACCTTATAGAGCATCTAGTTTAACTCCCTTGCAATAGGCAGGGACACCTTCCACTAGATCAGGTTGCTCAAAGCCCCATCCAACCTGGCCTTGCACACTGCTAAGGAATGGTGCATCAGCAACTTCTCTGGGCAACCAGCTCCAGTGCCTCACCACCCCCACAGTAAAGAATTCCTTCCTATCAACTATTCCAAACCTATTTTCTTTGTGTTCAAAGCCATCACCCCTTGTCCTATCACTACATGCCCTTCTAAGAAGTCCCTCTGCAGATTTCTTGTAGAACCCCTTTAGGTACTGGGAGGCTGCTATAAGGGGTCCCCAGAATATCGCTTCCCCAGGCCAAACAACCCCAATTATATGATATGAGAATCGCAAATTTCTGACTGTTCAAAAAAAAAATTCAAATTATTCTCCCAAGTTATTTCCAAAAAGTGTATCAGTAGTAAAAGTTGTAGCATAATGCAGAATTTCCTATTATCCTTGAACTTTTTTGCAATACCCACATAAATAATGTAGTAGGTATATGTGCATTCTCCTAAAAAAATACATATATACAATAAAGCCATAACATGGTTCTCTGTCTCAGCCACTGTAATCCAGCTTGAAGGGACTTGGGGTGTTGTCAGCAGCTATTGAGTAAAAAGGGAAACCAAAACCAGTAAAGAAACAGTTTATAACAGCAATAATATATAGTTTGCTCAGGCATTAACTATCAGATCATGACCAGTAGTGACTTTAAACTATGTATTATAGCTTAGGTGTGGTATGATGCTCACAGCAGTTTCATAGCTAGAAAGTAAGTAACACAATCTTGCCATAAACACTCACACTGTTACAAAGCTGGTTTGCACACATGGATTCCTCCCTCTCCAATGTTATCCCACCAGGCAGCTTTATAATGATCCAAAAAATACATGCCTTGACTAGTAGTGCTGCTCTGGAAGACAAAACACCAAGTCCAGTATGCTGCATCAATTTTTAGACAACACATGTTGTAGGGATGCTGGAACGCCGACCTCCCTCACGAGAGGCAATAGCTCTTACACTGCACGCACCCCGTAACACATTTCACTGCGTCCCACTCTGAAAATTCCTCACTACTGCTTCCCACAACTCTGCTGCTATCTGCAACTGCAGCCACTCAGAAAAAGCAGTTTTATCTCAGTAAGAATCCAATCCACTTCTAGTAAAAACTGTGAGATGCTGAGTCTTTCCACTGACTGTGAAGGTTAATAGCTCAACACTGAAGTGCCTGCAAAGGCCCTAATTGGATGAACTCTGACCATGAATGAACCTCCTGGCTGTTATCACAGGAGCCAAAAAGCATTAAAGAAACAAAACAAAATTAAAAAAAAAAAAAAATTACACTAATTTGGACACTGGCCTGAAATACAAAACATTCAGACTGAATTCCTGGTTCTGCCAGCCTTAGTTCTATGTCTGCAACACTGTGTTATCCTCTGCAGAGACAATCAGACTAATTCTGAACTGTAAAATCCTATATATCCCCCTGGAGCAATCAGTACATTGACATAATTAAACTGCCTCCACAAGTGAGCACCAGCTCAGACCTGTCAGCCAGCACTTCACTGTGCTGTGCGGACATAACCAGCTCGGGACATTCATCTCTTTTGTCCACACCAATAAACCAGACACATCATGAGTATACATGCAGTGGGATTTGAGAGAACCTCAGCTACCATGATTTTAAAATACCTATGTAAGCTCAGTGGCACAAAATTTGAGTTAAGGCAAGGTAAATGCAAATTCCTAGAAAAACAAATTGTTCAGAGCACAGATTCACAGAACTGACTTGTAAGCACATGGTGGACTTAAACAGCAAAACCCAATTTTGACAACTTAAAAGTTTTTTTGCAGCTGCAACTGCCTGAATTTCCTCTCATTTTCAGCTGCATTCTCTAAACAGGGGAAAGGAACAACCACCAGCCATTTATCCTCTCCATTTACAAGATGTGGTTGCACGATTTCGGATTTCATTTCTACTGGCTCAGCAGTATGGCTTCATAAATGGCCCCATAAGGTTGTCTGCTCTATGAGTATTTTAATAGAGTGCTCCTGGAATGCTCTGAGTCTTAATCACAACCAACTTGACAAATAATGGGCCACACTGTCAAAACAACTCATCTCCCATTTGGGTACATATGTGGGAATAAAAGTAGCTGCTGGATGCTAAATGCTTTTGCAAATCCAGCCATTTAATTTAGGTGCCCAAATGGGAGCTGAGCTCTTTAAAATCTGGCCAAATATATTCTTGAAAGGAAGAAATACAGTGAAGCTGTGTAAAGTTCATCCTTTCTTCCAGAAGAAAAGGTCTGGCTTCTTCATGCCTATGAATTTATGAGGAAAAACCCTTTCTCACCATCTGTGATTACAGGTCATGAACATTTCCAAGCTCACGTTGATATTTCTAACTACCTCTTTACAAGAATTACGGAATTACCTATTTAAACATAATCAAAGAGAATGGCACAGAGAGTCTACAAAGTACATGTACAAATACACAATCCACATTTGCACTAAAATTTCTCTAAATGTTTCTCTCACCTGTTCTTGGCATTTTTTACATCCCTCAGGCCTTCCACAAAACACAGCAATGATTAAAACATTTTTTTCTACACCAATTATCACAAACTAGTTCACAATGGTGAGCATGATAACAAACAGGGAAGGAAACGAGGAAGATATGAACAGAGAAAAGCAAAATGGTTCAGTGGTGGAATATGCAAGCAGATCAGTCATTGCTCCAGCTGCTGGACCACACAGCCTACTTCTCTGGAAGTGCAGCAATTAAAAAGACTTTTGAATGGTAACAACAGAACTCAGTGTGAATTTTTCCAAAATTTCTGTATACGTAAGCCCTACTTTCCTGTTGCAGCTTCTCTTTGATATAAAGGATCATTACTTCAAACAACAACTCACATAAACTTTACCATTTTGTTCTCCTACTGTTACAGGAAATCATGGGGTTTTTTCTTGTTCTGTATTATTCCCATGAGCTGAGTCTCTAAGGAACAATCAATTTCCTACTTAATTTTTTGAAACAAGATTCCAAGTTTCAGGATGTCCTGGTATGATTTGGCATGTAACACTGCTCTCAATAAACAGGAAGCAATTTCACCAGCCAGGATGATACTGCTCTTCAAGAGCTGAGCAAGCCAGTGGGATACTTCACATGTAGCCAGAGTAAGAGACAAGTTATCAAAAAGACATGTTGTATAAAATAAGGTAAAGCTAAAAAGAATAATGATTCTGGTAGCAAAGCACATTCCTGTGCTTAAAATGGAGCAGACAGCCAACACTTTCTCTCAAAAAACAGTATTAATTCCTTTTGTATTTTGGAAGATGTTCACTCTCACAGCCTTCTTCCCAATTATATTAAATTCTCTTATTAAATAAACTACGGTTACCATCTATATCTGAGCACATGGCTGACTCCTCAGATGACCCAATTTCTATTGCTGATATCCAAGAAGCTGCTAATTCTTTTTGTCTGGCAAAGCCCCAGTTCCCAAATAGCTTACTACTGATTTTTGTAACACCTCTATTGACAAAATGACACAGAAGTAAGTTAGCTTGCATAATGACTCCCCAGCCCACCTAGTTAGCCACCTATCCTCCAGCACAGACTTAATGCACAGCATGGACAGTCACGTGCCAATACCTTGGAACACCAGAAATGCTGAGTACATCTCTTCCACTCCAAATGTTACAGTAGCCTCATGGCATTGCTAATAATTCCAGGTATAGAAAAAATGAAAATGGCTTCCTTAATACATATACACACACACACATACACACATATATATATATATGTATGAATGAAAAAGAATAAAAAGTTTCATTTAATGAGAAAGCTCACCTGAACCTCAGTCTCTTGGAATGGGTTTGCTTTTTGCTTTGTATTAAAAGTTTGGCAATAATCTCAAGATTAGGCATCGCCCAGTAAGGAGAGATAGGATTTAACTGCTGTTCTGTTACCATGGAATGGTATTTTTATAGGACTGTTCTTCACTGCACAGCAGTTTCTCACCAAAAAATCATCCTGCAAGCCAGTCATTGCCAGTATCCATTGCTCCATCCACGGGGGACAGCCAGCCCAATTGAGGTCTGTGACCTCCAGGTCAGTAGTTCAACAAACAGGGACAGGCAGCAAAACATCATCTTTAAGTTGATCTCATCTGTCTTTCAGTCTTGGCCTTTTTTCTGTAGAGAGAATTTGGGAGAGAATGGAGACCTCCTGTCTTTTGGAACAGAAAACCTACAGATTGAATTAATCAGTTCCCCCAGAACAACTTAAAACAACATGGAGTATGGAATAACGATGGTAGTGCTTCTCCAACAGGTGCTGAATGGACACAGACTTTCTGAGCAATGAAGTGCAGTTCCTGTAGTTTGAATTATGGAAGGAAAAAAAAATCTATCTAGAGGATGACATACCATCATCTCCTGTAGCAGATTCAGAAGGTTCTATGTTTCTTCTGGCCCCTAGTACAGAATTTTTTGGTAATGCACTCTTCTAGCCCAAATCCTCTCAGCTACATGGAAGCTATGGAATTGTAAATTAATGTAACCACTGCTTCTGCCAGGAAGGCTGAACAACTAGAAAATGGCTTTATGTAGAAATTCTGGACTTGGCATTCAAATAAAGTGTGCATTAGAAGCATGCTTTCCACTAAATCACAAACCAAAACATTTTAAAATAAGCATCTGAAATTAACTGAGAGTCCCTACTGTCAACTCAGTCAATGCCCCAATACTTAGTGTTTCTTAAAGCCACAGCTTTGTGACCAAAAAACAGTTTCATAACTAGTTTTTCATTAGCCATAGTTTTTAATTGCCATTGAATCTGCAGTTTTTGAATGCCCCTTACTGCCAACAATCTAATGACCTCTCTCTTTAAGCAACCAAGGCAGATTTTGTAGAAGGAAATGTGCTTCTCATACATTAGAGATCTCTGAAGAAATCACTGTGCATGCAGGCACAAGAGATCATTGTGAAAAAGTCTTCTTGAATTGCAGAAAACTCCCTCATTGACAATGAGTGAAGACTAGAGGTTACTTGGGTGGTGGGGGAGGTGGGCAGAAATAAGGTAAAAGGTAGGAGAGTTCTTCAAAGGAGAGATTCAGTGAAGTCCTTCAGGGATCTATTCCAGATCCATAGCTGTTGCTGTCCAACATACTACCAAATAATTCAGAAAAAGCATGAAATGAACCTTACTTTGAATTCAAACACCAAGGTTTGCAGATGTCACCAAGTTACTCAAGCAATTAAAATACAAAAACCTATTTGACAAGAGTTACCAATGACCACCAATATCATGACCAAAGGACAAATGAAATCTATTCTTAATAACTGCTTAAAACAATCCTCCATGACGTACATGTGGATGGGATCTGAAATTGCTGAAGCGCCACATGACAAATGCTGGGGTTACAGTAGAAACCTTATGAAATCTATGATTGGTGCTCAGGGATAGTCAAACACACAAACAAAATTTTAGAAATTTTAGGACAGGGGGAAAAAAAGAACATTATGCCACAAACTAAATGAGAAGATTCATCTGTATCTTGAAAACTGTGCACAGGGATGGCTGGCTCTTCTCAGAAAAGACAACAGAACCAGAAAACAAGGAAGGATGACCAGCTTGGTGAAAAGCATGGAACAACTGCAGTGTAAAGAATGACTAAAAAGTTAAAGTATCTTCAGCCTGTAAAGAACTAACTGAACCTTTATGATAAATGCCATTCATGTCTACAAATTCCCAAGTGAAGGAAGTAAATAAAGAATGATTTTTCAGCATTTCCTTCAAACAAAATGGAGGTCATCAAATTAAATTAACAAGTGACAGGCTCATGAATGAAGTGGTTTTCTTTCTACAAAATCAAGCCAAGTTGTGTCATCAATTGCCAGAGGATGAGGTTTATGCCAAAAATGTTCATGGGTTAAAAGTTCAATTGGACCAATACATGGAAGGTGGATTTAAAAAAAAAAAAGGCATGTAGAAATATTCAAATTTAAAACCTGCAGCTAAGGAAGTCCCAGGCAACTTGAAATCAGAATATGAAGATGAAATAACGAAACAGGTTTTCTGGTTCTTACTCCCCTTTCACCACTGATCTTTGCTACTGATTATCAGCTGAAACAAGATACTGTAAGATACTGGCTACAAAAAGCTCCAGTCAAAGCCATAAGGTCTTCCCTACGTCCCTTACTGAAAAAAGGTGTTTTACTAAAATAGATTTCCTCTTCCAAATTCCCACAATTCAGCCAGCACTACATCCTTCATGTCAATACCATACCTGTTCTGACTACTTCACCCTCTGCTCAACATCTTAGCTAAGTTCCTCTGAACAGCAAGAGCTGCTGAAAGACTAAGCTGTGAAGAGACATGAGTAATTTTATCTTTCCTTACTGGCAGTATTACATCAACACAAAATAGCTGCTTCTCCTTCCTTTTCTCACTCTGCATCCTTTTAGTATGGAAACACTGCAAATAAGGTTAAATTACTCTTTTACAGGTAACAGTACATTTGCAGAAGTTAGGATATGACATGACAGAAATTAAGTCATTGTCAGATTTGGTGCAGGTGTTGTTTTTCTTTAGATTACATACAGTATTGCAGCTTTTCCCCTCAAAAACCTTATGGAAAGATTTTGAATAGACATCACGGGTTGCAAAAGCAGAACAAGCTTCTCATAAATTTCTACTACCCAGGCACTATAATAAGAGCTTTTTTTGCCATCTACCTCATTTCTTTGCCAATGGAATGCAGAATCATCATTAGTCTTTCCAGCATGCAGCCAATTAAGTTCCAGTGAATTGTCTCTTCCAGTTTCAGGTGTGTGCAGATAAGCTGTTTTCCCTTGCAGCTCTCCTAAGGGGCATACTTACCTTTTACTGAACAACCACAATCAGTGCAGATTTTAAGAACTTCTGGCAGAAGATGCACAATATTAGTGCCACTTTAAAAAATGCTATTTAATCACCAGATATCAGGGCAGTGCAGAGTGTGGTGCATAGGAATTAGCTATTCAAAGACATGGTCTTACACTAAAATACCCCGATGTAGGCTGACTTTGTGATTTTCCTTGAATATAAACTCAACATCCAAAGGTGCTTTATATCACTGTAAGTCTAGATATTATTGTGGCACATAAGACATATCAGAAAGCTTTTGTTGCTCACAAGCCATAGAAGGATATTCTCAGAGCACCTGTTGACAAAAGAAATGTCACAGCATTTCAAAACTCAATACTCTTCCTTCTATGATCTGGAAGTTGAGAGTACATCATATTCCACCTGGCTCTGTACTGTCAGTGCACCTTCATCTTGCTTCCTTCAGTATCCTGTATGTGTAGCACACAGGCAACCCATGTATGTCTTTCCCAAGTTACAGTGACAATGAACTTCTCCTAGTATGTCAGACAGGGGTTAAAGTTTTTAAAACCATAAGAAGTGATTCAGGAACCTAAAAAAAGCTTTTCCAATAGTGACTTAGATTCCCAGAAGCTTAACCCTCATGAGAAATAAAGTAAGACAGGGAGGTCCCAAAACTCCTAGTCATTTTTGAGAATATGGCCATTTCTTCAGACATCAGCTTCTCTCTTGACTTTATTCGCATATTTTTCATCTGTTTGTTCTCCTGCCTCACCATCCTCTTGGTTAACGAACCTAATTATCTCTTTTCTTCATCCTTTTAAGAGAGATTCATCCCTTTACCCTTTCCTCTGTAACACCTGGAAGTCTGTATATACACAAAAAAGAAAAGATGGTATTTTGGATTCAAAGGCTTCTTTTTTTACTGCAGTAATGTTCTAGGAGCCATTGTTATGTTGGCTCCAGATGAGTAAAGGATAAAGATTCATACAAGTGGTGATTGACACTCCCAGCTCATGAGCTGCACATTTCTCTTAATCTCAATGCACTGATGACATGGGAGACATGCTCCCTCTGCCTGAAAGCCCTGTGCCACACACGGGATCCATCTCACAGACAGAATGCCAGCTGGAATGCCACAGTTGTCTTCCCCCTTTACCTGCAGTAGGACAGAGCATATTTAAGTTACTGTGAAGAACTCTGAGGCTGCAAAGGAATATACTGATCCAGCAGTACAGTATGCTGGACTGCACCCCACTTCCTTTAGATCTCCACAGAGATCCCAGGCTGGCTCCCTTTCCACAGTATTTGAAGAACTGCCACACTTTGCTCTCACTACACTTCAAATTTAAAGGGCAGCAGAACACTATAAAGTGCAAGGCTATTATCCCTGGGTCGTTGGAAAGCCCACCAATCTCCAAACAATCATGGGTTCAGGTAATAGAGAGGCCCATTTCTGCAGGCTATAGAAGTACGAAGGAGGGGTCTCTTGAGCCAGCACACAACTCACGGCCAGTTGGCGAGCTCTCCTACTCACTGACAGACAGATTCCTTCCCTGAGGCCAGCTGGCTCAGAAGGAGGCAACAACAGTGATGCTCTAGGGCTTCAACATGGACAATCATATAAGAGAGAGATGGAAAAGACCTAGTAGGTCACCAAGTTCCTTTATCTGCCAATGCACAGAAAGATTTATGTGCTAAGAGCATAACCAGTGCACCACCACTTGAAGACTTCTATTTTCACGTCAAACCTTTGTGATCAGTTCTTACACTTGGATAACCAAGGCATCTGGGCTACACTGATTCAGGTCACCAAGGTCTGATGCATAAGAATATGGAAATAACACTCAACTCCAAATTAATACAGCAATTAGGCACAGCCAATACATCTTGCTTCATTCCGGAACAACTTACTCTACAAAGCAGAAGATCCCTAAGAAACTTAAGTGGACCAATCTTTTTTCAATAAAACTATGTAATCAAAAGAGAACACACTCAGAAACCCCTAGGTTAGTACACTGCTGCCATCACTACAAAGACTTCATGTTTACATTCACATAGTGTTACTGCCAAGTACCTGTTTGCTCAGATTACAAAGACCTCTATCTATGCTTTTTGTCTCTAATGCCCAAGAAAATGTTGGAACTCTTTTTACTGAAACAGTATTTGTTCCTTCTTCAAAGAGACACAGGATTCAGCCTTTCCTGGCCTAACTTGCTAGCTGCTGCTCTGCTGGTTCAGTCATCTCTTGCATCAAGTAACACTGTTCATAACACTAATGACGTGCCTCAGTTACATATATACTGAAGTAATTCTTCTGCCAGTATACTGTTCTTTGGCATGCAAAGTGACAATTCATTTTAGGACTAGAATGCGTGTTAGAAAGCTTGGTGCTGCTCATGTATTATACAGGCCATGCCTGGAATGGGGTATTGGTTACTGACAAGACAAAAATTCTGGTCTCTCAAATATGTCCAACTTCTGCACTTCTCAGCCTAAGAGGCCAAGCTGTTCTTCCTCTTCAATGTGTGCTTCATCACCTGTTGTTCTACAGAAAGTGGCTGCCCTACTGCTCCTCAGAACTGCCCATTGACACATCTGTAATACTGCCGTAACAGGCATTCCTCTGAACTTGCATCCCTGTACTGAAAGAACAGCTTCCTCTCAGAAGTCCATTGTACCTGAGGGAAAAAAGATATGCCAGATTCACAAACATGGTGTGTATTAGAAGTAACTCCATGATTTTTGCAAAAGCACCAAAAGGACAACAGGGACAACAGTAGTGTCAGATGTCACGATAAGCAAAAGCAAAAATGTCTAACACCAATCAAACATTGCTGCTCAAAGAAGAAACATCAGCTGGTTATAGAGAAGCATTGCAAACCAACTGGATTATATATAACATAAGCAAGCTTGCAATTCTGCTCTGTACTACCTCCAGATTCTGTCGTTTTCAGCAGAAAGGCTGACACATCTGCAATCAGATGCAAAGGTAACACAGGGAATTGTTAGGAATTCTTAGGTGTAGATTCTTTGAAGGAGCACAAGGTGTTCCCTGCAAACTACTGCATTTAAAAACACAGCAAGAGAGATGTACACAGAACTGAGCTCTGGCAGTGTGCCTTCACCTTCAGGAACACTACCAAAGCTATACCACACCTGCCTTCAGCTCCTCCTGCAAGACAAAGAAGCTATGGAGCTAATGGATTTGTAAAATAAGGAAAAATTATCAAGATTCAGTACCCATGCTACATTCCTCTCTACTGTTCATTGCATTCAGATCACAGGGAGGCTGTAGAACAAGTCCCTGTCATACTACTGTGACCTGTGCCCTTCCTGCCACTGGTATTACTTGTTCATAGGTTCCACATGAAGGGAACAACATGCTATCTGCACATGAAGCTTTCTTTTTCAAAAAGTAAAAGGATATGAAAAGGCATGATGAACAGTATCCCTTCAGCAGTAAATGCTGGTGGGGAGAATAGAGCTAAACAGTAGCAATACCCCTTCTAAAACTACAAGCCTGACCTTAAAAAAGAAAGTCCGTTTGTATGCTTTAAGTGGTTTACCACACACTTACAAAAAAATACAGGCTCCTTTCATGGAGCCACTGATCTTATATAAAAGAAAATAATATGTCATCATTCCTCATATTGAAATTAAAAAATCCTTCACAGGTATTCCCTCACTACCAAGAGCTATCAGCTCTTTTCTAAGTTCAATATAACCTGAGACAAACCTTAAGCTCTTAATGCTATACAGTGGAATTGCTACACACACATAGATCTATGTACATGTAAAATTATTGAAACTTGCTGTACATCTCTGTCAGGGCACTGCCTTTCAGCCTTTGCAATCTTCTACTTACATGTTTTCCAGCAATTCCTGAACACTGCACATTGGGTTCTCCTGCATCACCCAGAACATAAAGAAAGAGTGGTTTTCACCAAAACTTCTTATTTCTAATCTCCTGATTAGTATACGTGACAAAAAAAATTATAAAGCTGCACTTCGTAGAAGCTATTGTGCCTTCATCTACAGAAACAAGCTGTGCTCAAAAACTGCTTAGCTTACATTATTTCCAAACCACCCACAAGCTCCATGGAATTTGATACAGCAGATATGCATAATACTTGCTGCACTTGAGACTACTATAGGAGATGTGCCTGCTGAATCAGCCTTCAAAAGCCAGACTAATCATAAGCCGTGGATAGCACAAAACTGTTCTCATGAGGGCACAACAAATTAAGTGTGCACAAGAAAGTCTGCTGCACTAATGGATCCAAGGTATAAGGCTTGCAAATTCACCAGAAGATGATCACCCGAAGTGGAAGAACTTTGGGTAGGCAGGAAAGGCAAATCAACTGACAGCAGAATAATCTTCTCAGCTGGGCAAGGCGCAGGGAGCAGCTGCTCCATCAACCACCCCACTGAACTCATTTCCCAGCAGTGGTTAGAGAAGCAGTTCTGTGAGTCAGAATTTTATAGGCATCAGCAGCAGAAGAAATCTGGCTGTTCCTCTTTCAACAGCAAAACAAGCAGAAGGAAAATGGTACACATCTACGTTTCTGAAACCAAGAATTTGAAGACCAGGATACCCCAACATCTCTTTTGCCAACTTACAACGAACTACTTCACCTGTCCCTATGCAAGCCCAAATTCCAAATTACTTAGTATGGTAGGAAATGTTATCAAGTCAGAAAACCAGACTGTGATCATTAACAGAAACCTTTATGTAGCTTCAGAGAGTATTTCTGCCAACACTACAAGCATGGAGCCAAGAGTGGCAACGTCAGTTCTTACTTCTAAAATGCCCATTATAATACATCTGAAGACAAACATGCAAATAGCAGTGCCCAGCTCAACTACTCACTGTGATGAAACCATTTGCTATGATACCAGTAAAGGCATATTTTATGTCACCTTCACCCATCTAGAAGTAATGCATTTTAACAAGTGCATTAAAATTCAACCACTGGCTGAAGGTCAGTTACCCTATGCACATATTTCTGTTTTCTGAGGCTGCTAAGGAACCCCAAACAACCAGGACTATAGACTCCTGGTTAACACTGGCCAAGATGAATTCCACCTCAGGTATGTACACTTCACCAAATCCAGCTGCCAGAAAAGCTCTCCAACACCACAACAACTTTCCATCTCATGGGATATGTTTTACATGCACAGCCAAACCAAATATAACACTTCCATGATGTTTTAGAGAAAACTGGGGACAGCTGCATGTGTACTAATTGATACAACACCAGGCTACCACAAAAGAAGTGAGAGTTCTATCTCCTTAACAATGTACTGATTCAATTGGTCCCAATGGAAATTATCCATTCAATACTTTGCATAAGACACAAACATCTGATACAGACCACAGGAAAAGCATTAGAGTTTTCTCTCCTGTGCGAGGCTGCTCCCCAGCATGCTGATGTCCCATGCCCACTGACTGGGAATGCACCAGCACGCTGCTCCAGTCAGGATGGCAGGCAAAGGCCCCACTTCACAGATCGTATGCATACACCTCCATAAGGAGCTCATTCCCCCTCTGTCAGGCTTCTGCTGGAGACCTGGAACATTCTAGTACTTCACTGAGAAGAAAAACAAAATTAGAGCACATTGTTTCATTTGTAAATTATGCTGATTTAACACCATATTCCACCACTGTATTATTGGCAGTAACCATACAAGCTTTGTGGTCATCATGCAGAACCCAGATACAACTGTCAGGGGTCCTGTATAAGGAACAGTACACGGGTGCTCTGCTCCAGGGACAGATTTGTTAAGATTCCAGTTCTTCCTTCCCTCCAGGCAGAAGAAACATGCACTGATATGAGGAGCAACACTCAACACCCTTCCTTCACACCGTCAGGTGCCAGAGCTGGCAAGTCCATTTTCCTAGGTATCCATATTTGACTGAGATGGCAGTGTGCAGAGTGGCTACTCTCCATCCTGCTTCTCCATCCTCTCACACACACAGACCAAGAAATCTTTTTATGCCTTTCCTCCCTGCTTGCAAAGAGCAAGTTACAAGACTACTTTCATTTTTTGTCTCTTTACAGACACACCGAATAGATGGCTTCCCATCATGGCCCTGCATGTTTATTCTAGTAAATTATTCAACTTCTTCTGTGTGGAGCAAATTAATTTCTACAGCAATTCAGCTGCTACTCCATCTACAGCATATATACTTGCTGAAACAGATTAATTCTGCCATGCAACATCATCTTTCGTTTTCTTCAGCATCGGCACAGACCTTTTATTCAGATAAAACTATTCTTCTCCCTTTGACCCCCCCCTTCCCTGCCACAACTGAGGTTTCTTGGACATAATATAGTGCTTTTTCTTGGGAGTAAAAAAATATTTTCAAAAAGTTGATAAATTCTGTGAATCTAAAAACCATTTTACATTTTCCAAATCCTCTCCCCTTGATTTGCTCATACCTAATTTTCACAGATATTCATTATTTAACTCCCAAACACATGGGTTGCAATATATCAAATCCTAAAAAAAAGAAGGGATTTGAATGGAACTATTCTAAAAGCAGGAAATGAAAAATGAGGTCCAATCTGCAACGCTCTGTCACTGTCATTTAGCCACATGGGATCTACTTATTTGTACATGGAACCAACTACTTAGCTGCTTGCACTGACCTCCTGAGTGGTAAACAAAGTTACCCAAATGTCACCAGATTATCTGCTGTCAAGCACACCGTATTTTCACCCTTTTCTAGTATGAGAATATCCCAAAATTAACTTGGTCCTTTGTGCAACGCTACATTGTCAGGTTTGTAATACAGAGAGTTTACCTGCTATAAGCATGAACAAAGTTGAGATTTTTTTACGTAACCAGGGGGAAAAAGCAAAAAGAATATTCATGCTGATTAAATTTTTTGTATACTATCAGATTATCAGTTTGGGGTTGCAGTTCACTTGTTTACAAAAGTCAAATGCAATCAAATATAGTCACTACTTTACTTTGTCACTTGTTTGTATAAAAACCTGGAAAAGTCTGAGCTGTTATATGATTTGCACATAGTTTATGACCCAAGGAGATCTTCTCCTGCCTGCTTTAACTGATACTGATTTCTCAGGAGCCAGACAGCACTTCTTCAGTACACAACTGTTGATATACGTAAGATGCCTTCTGTAAAGTTACACACATGGATTTAGAACAACACAGAAGTTCAAGTCACAAAGAAATAACTACACAGTGTTTGTGAAATGCTCTGATTCATTGCTCTAAAGTATATATAACCACAAACAAATTATTATTAGTCACTTTAATACTTTTTTGAGAATACAGAGACCTCAAGCTGTTGTTTCACATGTTGTCCTACGACATCTCTCCAACTCTGCTTGCCTTACTGAGGCATTTATTATATTGACATAAGTCTTAGTCATACCACTGGTACAAGTAGGTGCTGACTTAGTCTCAGGGCTCTGTCAAAGCTCTTTCTAAAAGAAGCCTGAGCAACTCTGACACATTCCCCAAGCAACCCCACTTACGCCAAAGAGAAAACAACTGCTATAAGCAGCACCAGGTCCTCAGGAGAACAGGTCTCTGCCCTGTTTTCACAGCAGGACCAATACAGTACAGAGATTAGAGATGACTGTTTCAATGTCTTCTTGCACTTCCCTACCTGCCTGCGCTCACCCATCACATCTTCTAGGATATTTGCTGGCTGAGTTCTATCAGGCAGGTGCTATCATTTGGCATTTGTGCATGTCCCATTTTAAGAGGGTGCCCACATATGCCTAGCTCTGCTACTTAAGAAGACAATACCACTAAGCAGAGCTGTGTTCTTCCATGAAGGAGAGAGAAGACACTTTTTGCACTCTCCTACTTGCGGGGTGACATCACTCTTACTTATCCTTTATCTACCAACAGCTCAAATACTTTGTCTGTGTCCTTTCCACTCCTTTTTATGCCCTTCCACATACCATCTTAGTGCCTAACACAAAACAGTCCCCCACACTCTCCTAATTTGCTCTAGGTTACATATCTGAACGTGTTTGAAATGCAACAGTGCAGGCATTGTGTAAGATATATGTCACTATTTTCCAAACAACAACATAATTCACTGGTTTTCATATTTTTATTACACTTCTCTCCACAGGGACAGCAGAACTCTCTCTCCCAGTGGGAAAATCACTCCTGCTGTTGGACATCAGCAGCAGTTCTGGCATCTAACACTAACAGCATTATCAATTTATGACTTTAGAAACACTACCAGAATCTAGTAGTAGTGTCTCTAATATTACAGATGGCCCATTTGTCCATTTTTTCCACATGGCCCTTCGTGTCTTTTCTTACATCCTTATTAGTGTTTCATGAGAGCACTTACCTTCTCTCACATAACAGAGCTTTCAAAAGGCTCTACCCAGCTACAATTCCCACAGTAAACAAGCTGAAACCGACAAAGAACTCCCATTGTCTGCTCTTCCCCCACCACCCCCCATGAAGATATGCAGTCACCTCTCCTCTGAATAAGGGGTCTCAACTGAGCAACCCAGACTCTCCACCCAGGTGTGCTCAGCTCTGCCATGTACTGCACACATCATGCACGTTCCAGTCACACCGCAGGCTCCTCTGGGCAGCCACTCTTCCTGCCTGAACTGTGACACAACAAGGGAGGATAAAAAGAGAAACATTAGGAAAGATATAAAAAAATAAAAGCCTTCAGATCCTGGAACAACCATGTCAGCAACAGCACAAGTGAGAAACACTGCACTCCTGTCTGCTTCCTAAGACAAGAGAGGGAGCATGGTGATGAAGCCAGCACCTCTGCTCGAGCCTCAGTGACCCACAGTCATTGCTGCGGCATTCCCTCACAGCAACACGTCAGCAATCAAATATCCATGTGTAGCGTGAAGATAAGGAAGGTGGAAGCACCCCCCTTCTGGGTGAGAGGTCTGAAAGCATCCTTTAAGAACAGTGACAGCCAGGCAAAAAAAAGCATTTGCTATTCAACCACATCTTGTAACACAGTTTGATGCAACCTCCAGCACCCTTACGTCATTTCTCGTGTCCTTACACAAGAAGTCACAGCCACCAGGATGACCCAGGTAACTTCCAGTCTCAACAGATATTCCAACCAATAAGGGACAGATAAGAGTCTGAAGACATTTTAAAAAAATTGCAGCATTTCATTGAAATAGCACCACTACACAGCCACAAGGGAAGAAGTCTAATTCCCACACAGGCAGTGGGGTAGGACCTCAGCAGAAGTCAGCCAACTCCACCTACATCAGCTGTACTCTGGCCTGATCACCGGATTTGAAACCCATTACAACTATTTTATAGTTTTGCCAGCTTAAAACAACCTATTTCATTTTTTAATTCTCTAAAAATTGTGACCTTTAGTTTAAAACCTGTTACTGAATGAGAAACATTGTAACTACCCCTAATTTCACTCAAAAGCTTTAAAATTACTGCTGTCCTCAATCATATTTAGTACAGCAAAGGGAAAAATATAAAACCAGTTACTCAGAAAAAGAAGTATATATATTCTGTAGACTGCTCAAAAGATTTAATTCAGGTGTCTTTTATGACTGCTTTTACTTCAAGATTTGTGTATATATATGGAAATTACTGATGAAAGAATTGCATTTATGTTGCACTGAAGTGAAAGTCATGCTGTGATAAAAATGTGTTTCTTTATACATCAGAGAACTAGAATAATAGGCTATTACAGGGCAATATTTGATTTATGATTTAAATTACATTTATGATTTTCTTATTTTTTAATATACTTGTTTGGGTTTTTTTAACATGAATCCTTGACTTAAAAGAGATTATATTAGTAAGTACAATGCCTAGCAAAACAAGGGTTTAGATCTCACTAATATGCTTTAAAAACATCAAATTCCCTGAGCTAAGTGATCTTGCTAAGTGTGTTTTAAGTAATTCTGGTTTAATTTCTAACGGTACCAACCTTTAGACACTTCAAAGAAGGTAGTTTAGACAATACCTGGGAGCTTCTCAATATCCTTAATGTTTCATATTTCTAATATTTTTTTCATACAAAGAAAATTAAAATTAAATGAAATTAAATATTCTCAACCCCTTTAAATAAATAGCTACAATACAATATGTTGACTGCTTATGGCTGAAGTCAACAGAGACAACTTTGCCTCTCTGGAGACATGTAGTTCTGGTTTTGCCAGCAAAATTTCCTGTGCCACCTTTTCTACATGTCATCCTAAATTTCCTCCTTAAGTATTCCAAAAGGGAAGAGATAATGAGGAATGAAAGGACAGGAGGAAATGTAATCCTGCAAACCTGAAGGATCCTTTCAGTTTTGAAAAGGGCTATTAAGGCCCAGGAATTAGCTCAGTTGGTAAGAGCACAGAGCTAATAACGCCACGGCCACAGGTTTGATCCCTGTGTGGGCCATTCTCTGAAGAGCTGGACTTGATAATCCTTGTGGGTTCCTTTCAACTCAGAATGTTCTGTGTTTCTGCAATATACTGTAAAGTTCACAATAAAAACACCATCCCACTTTCATATGTGCAGCAAATTTGCTGACAGAGAAACATGTCTGCTTTTTAAATAATGAAAATGTCTTCAACATGTTCCTGTCACTGGAAATCACTTCTTGCGGGAGCCATTGTCAAAATCTACCCACATGCAGACTGGATGTAGTAAGGCAGGAGGGGTGGGGAGAAGAACATAAAAGCACTCATTAACCTAGAAAGAATAAATGGAAATATTTTAAGTCTTTTAAACCAAAACACTTTTACTTCTGTTAATCCATGTTCACTCAATAAACAAGACAGAACACTGGAAAATATGAAAGCACGAGATTTTTGGAACTAAAAATGAATTTTAATGTCAGCATCAGAAGCAAACTCTTGTCTGCCAGATTAAATCAGAAAACACTGCATCTCTCCACAATATTCAATATATATATACCCGGGTCTGCCAAAAAAATTCAGTGTAGAAGTATGAAAATGTGTATGGAAAAAGTGGACAAAAAAAACCAGCTGAAGATGAAAACATCAGCATCCTATACTGATGATATAATAAACCAGCAGAGAAGGTAGACAGAGCAAGGCTAAATTACAAAGGCGCAAATATGCTTTTGCAAGCCAAAGTTTGGGAATGAGTGGGAAAAGAACCTGGTTTTATCTTTGTCCAACTACAAAGGTGGAGGGCTCCCCAGTTGTATTTTGCAACACATCGGGTAGGTATGTGCAGAAGAAAACAAGCAATCTTGGGAAGAAAATATGATACAACTAAAGTAAGTCAATTTTTTGCCAAGGGCAGAGAATATATCAACTTCTATGATTTAGTAAGTCTCATTATGTTAGAGCCTGCCTTGATCCAGAAGCCAAGAAATTATGTGACTTGTCTTTTCTTATTTTAATTTCTAACATTCCTGATCACATAAAAAATTGAAAAAGCAAACTCAACAGTTCAAAATCCTGAAAACAATATTAAAAAGTCCTCAAAAATCATTAGAGACATCATGATTTTAAACAAGCTGATTTTAGACTGCTGATTTATTAAAAGCCAACCATGGTTTTATCTGCTTTCTGAATGAATCATGGCTATTTATGAAGACACTGAAAGCTGTTCTGAGCAACAGGAAACAGAGCCAACAGTAAGGCAGACACAAAAGACCCAACCACCAATGAATCATTTGAAGGTATCCCCAAAGCACATAATTATCATACCCATTAAGCAACATTCACTGCAATTAAGTATTGTTTGGCTTAAATCAGTTACCTGGAATGTCTTCTGATCAGGCCTGTTCCAATTAAGTGGCACTTACTTATTACCCTAATCATGCAGTATCAGTTCAAAGCAGTATAGTACAACTTCACCTTGAAAGCAATCAGCCTAACATTTGGCAACCAAAAGCAAGAGCCCTTGAGTTTCCAAATGACAGAAAACTTATATATAAATACAAAGGATCATTACATTGTCTTCTCCCATTTGCTTTTGTTTCTAGAATTCTCCTCACATAATTCTTAAACCTGCTACCAGTTGAAGACAACCTGTTTAAAAACAAAAGAGAGATTAAATAAATACTAAATGCCACATATTGTGCTATTTCTTAAAAGGAAGTTGCTGGGGAGAACAAGAAATACAGAAACAGCAAGACAATGCTTAAAACTTTCATAGAATCCTACAATCATTTAGGCTGGGAAGGACCACGAAGATCATCAAGTCTAACCTGCACTGCCAAGTCCACCAATAAATCATGTCCCTAAGCACCATATCTACAGATCTTTTAAGTATTTCTAGGGATGGTGACTCAAGCACATCCCCTGGAAGCCTGCTCCAATGGTTGGTAACCCTTCCATTTGAGTTTAATTTATAAAAATGAAAATTGCTGCACTCTCCTCTACCAGAGCACTGCCTATACATGACTCTTAAACATGTTTTGCCACTCTTTAAGTTAATTCTGAGTTAGTTTCTTTTATGATGTATATCTCTTCTGTTCCAGAGAATTATGTATTTTCTGCTCATTTGAAACCTGTGTGTTTCACAATACAAAAGTAGTCATCTCTCTTACATTAAGAACTTCATTAAGGCACACATATGAAAGTTATTGCAGAAAATGTAGTAGATGGAATTTCTAATGCTTCACAGTAGAGTATTTTGGGTTACTACATAGACAAATGCATCTAAATTAACATAAATTATGTGTTTCAATGTGTATGTTTATTTTGGCTTTAAGCTAGATTAACAATTAAAAAAAATTTTTTTAAGTCCTAGATGCATCAACAACCCTTTTTTCTTCATGTAATGTAAGTCCATGAGCCAGCAGTGCCCTTGTGGCCAGGAGGGCCAATGGGATGCACTGCAATGGGGTGCACTGGGAAGAGTGTGGCCAGCAGGTTGAGGGAGATGATCCTGCCCCTCTACTTGGCTCTACTGAGGCCACATCTGGAGTACTGTCCCCAGTTCTGGGCTTCTCCATACAAGAAAGACAAAGAGCTACTGGAGAGGGTCCAGGGGAGGCCACAAAGATGGTGAGGGGTCTGGACCATCTCTCTTCTGAGAAGAGACTGCAGGAGCTGGGCCTATTTCATCTGGAGAAGACCGAAAGGGGATCTCATCAATACATTTAAGTATCTCCAGGGTGGGTGCCAAGAGGATGGTGCCAGACACTTTTCCATGGTTTCCAGCAGCAGGACAAGGACCAATGGCCATAAACTAAAACACAAGATCCACCTCAATATGAGGAAGAACTTTACACTGAGGGTGGCAGAGCACTGGCACAGACTGCCCAGGGACGTCGTGTAGTCTCCCTTTCTGGAGACATTCAAACCCACCTGATGTGTTCCTGTGTCACCTGCTGTAGGTGACCCTGCCTTGGCAGGGGTGTTGGACTGGATGATCTCCAGAGGTCCCTTGCAATCCTAATGATGCTGTGATCCTGTGATCTGGACAGCAGACAGGATGAAGGTACACTGACACACTTGCCAACCTGTAGTAACTAACCCACTAGAAGACTGAAGTGCAACCTACCTCTGTTGCCTTTGTTATTTGAGCTAGTTAATTTTAAACTACTTCAAATACTCCTACACAGCACTACATATTTTAGGAGAACTTAACTAAAGTCTGAAAGGCACCTTACTTCTCACATCCATGCACCTTCAGAAAACAAGCCTTTGACAAATGTTATCCAAAGTCCTCTGGGCTCAGCTCTAAATACAGTCATCACTGCCAAATCAAAACTCTTCATGGTCACTGACAGCTTACAGAGAATTATTTCAGGCTGTTTTATCTCATGTAAGTTTAACACAGATATCAGGACAGGCCTGTTCCAGTGTTCAGCTTCAGCTTACAAAAATCTGCAAGCAAAATTTATGTCATCAAATCAGACTGGGAAATAGAGCCCTGCACTGTGGAACTACATAAGGAACTGACCCTGCTAGGATTGTTTTCAAAAACTTATACAGCAGGTCTTCTAAGTCCTTCCTGTGATTTACAAACATCATAAGCATACATTATTAAAGAGAGACATCAGTTACGGTAATCAATTTCTGTGACTACTGGCAATTCTCTGCATAATCCAGCCTAGCAAGGTTTCCATACAGCTTTCCCTGAAATGTGGTTGCACACTGTCTTCACACATTAAATATTAGAGGCACGCATGTCAAGAGACATTGATTCTTGTTGTTTAATATTTGCTTGCTCAAAAAGCTCAAAAATTCAGTAAATACTAAACAATTAGCTGCTGAAAGTCAGCCCTATTTAAGATGTCTGAAGCTGAGCTTCAAAAACCTGATCATTCAAAATTATTACTTCCTTGCAAATGGACAGGGGAAAAAATAAAAATCACAACCTCAACACACACTTACAGAAAACTGATACAGTATCAATAGCTCTTCAGTGAGGAAAAATCCAGACCTACTGAAAAAAAGGAGCATCCAATGTTTTCATCTTTCCCAGAAAAAGCGCTTCATTCTTATTTACTTAGTACCTCTCCCAATTTGGTGCTTTTACAGCAAACAGGCTGAATTCAGTGAATCTCTTGAGGCTGCAGCTGACCCAGGCTATCACCCCTACAGACCTCTAGCTGCTCATCATCACTTCTTGATGTTCACCCACCATGACAGCACACCAGTACTGTACTCTAACCAAGCTCTTTCAAAACAAAGGCAGGTTTGCTAGCTGTTGTAAAGATTCATAACAGTAGAATTTTTTCAATGTTATATTAGTTTAGGTAATTTTGAAAGAACCAGGTTAGGAAGCAAATGAGTGAGCAGTTAAGCTTGACAATTTGGATGGAGGGCCTTCTGCCAGAAATTCACACTAACACAGTGGGGCAGCAAAGGTGAACACCTGGCATGGTAACTTCCTTAACACACCTGACTGCAGGTTACATCATGCTGACACCACTACAGGCAACCACTGATGCTAAAATACATGGATTTGACTCTTCCATGCTTGCTTGCTCTTGAGCCTGTTGGGATAAAATAAAGTACTAAGGTGCAGATCAATGGACAGAAAATGTAACATATGTACAGGGTGGTAGACCATATCCTGGTTAGTCATGACTCAGTTAACTCAGCAAGTATTGAAGTACACAAGTTACTCAATGTGAGCTCTCATTGTGATACTGCAGCAAAAAGAATGAATTTGAACCTCAAACAGAACAAAGATAAGCAGGTAAACGAATTCTTCTCTGTTGTACTGACAGTATTGTAGAGACCAATACTGAAACACCATCTTGTGCTTCTGGCATCTGATTTTCCTGAAGGGAAATCAAAAAATTGGAAGGAAGACAGAGAAGTTATGCAAATGTACTTAAAGTCTGCAAAAAAAGTCCTCTGGTAAGAGTCTTAAAAAGGTCACTTTGATTAGCTTAAAAAAAAAAAAAAAAAAGACACACTGGTGTCTTGAGTAAAAGTATTTTTTGGAAGTAGAAACTAAAATGTACTGAAGGGCTTTCCAACCAACCAGGTCAAGTCATAAAGAGAACTTTGGCCTAGAAATTTAATTCTGAACAACTCTAATGAAAACCTGGACTTTCTAAAGACAGCAAACAATGAGAATGATTAACCAATACAGTAAGTAGCAAAAGCTTTACTGAATGCTTGATGCCTTCCTTCAGATAAATACTTATATTTTGTAAAATGTTTTGGTCAAATCAAACTCCAACACTAAACACAGTTTTCAATTCAATAGAGAGATAACTGAATAATAAGTCATGGCTGAATCACCTGGTCAAACTCGGGCAAAATCTGTGGCTTTATGAAATTGTATTATTCCCAAAACCAAATCTCCTCCATTTCCTCTACACATGCAAATGTGAAACATGCAAATTACAAGTATGATCAGTTCTTAAAACGATTCTTGAAAATTTTAATTTGCTGTATATTTTACTGCTGAGGACAAGACAGTTAAAGAATTTATCACCTTAGCTACCTTGGTTATATCATTTCGCTCAGACAGTGTTATCTCCTTGTCTCCCACACAAGAGTCATGCTGTTATCAAAGTCTTTCTCGCTAAACAATTATTTCCTTTTATGATTTCTTCTGGCTGGTCAAAGATAAGGGCTTACAGTGAGCTTGATTAGTGTTGCAAACAAATAGGAGTAATACTAGAGCAGATATAACTAAGCTGAAGTAATCAGCACTATTAATAACCTTTTGATTTCTAATCAAATACAGCTCTGACTTTTGCTGCCACTTTGCTTTACATCTTCTAAACTACAAAAGAATTAGTATTTTTATAAAATATTCTCAATATGCCTGTCCTTTTATTCTCATTTGCTTTTTGTCTTAATAATCTTCGTTAAGAAAAAATAAAAATAACAAATCTGTTAAAAAACGGTTCGACACTTTATAATGCCTTTCCTGGAAACGACATTTAATTATATATTGCAGTATGAAATTTTGCATTTTTTTTAATCTAGTAACATTTCTGAAGACACTAAAATCACATTTCCTGATACCTGCATTAAAAAAGAACCCAACACAAGGACAAAACCAACCAAGCAACAATCCTTGCTTGAGACATACAACTGCAGAAAAACCCAGTTCATGAATACCCTTAACATCTGGCAAAACTGTATCCAAAAATAGGAACCTAACATTTTAAGGCCTTAGAAATCTGCACTGCAGGTAGCACTGCCACATCCCTTCATAATCCTGGGCAACTACTAATCCAACAGACACTCATTTTGGTCAAGTAATGGGCAATGTCCCTTATAGAAAACACCTAAAACCACTAGAAACACATCATCTCCTCATCCTCTGCAAATCCCAGATAGGCAACAGACTCTTCCAAACATGCAAAGCCTTTCACTGAGACTCTCTAAGAGGGATTACATCCACACCACCAAGTAAATCCTATCATTCAATCTGCTCATGGGAAAAGCTCAGTCATTTCACGGACACATATGTTTGTGATCTCCACAAGTATAATTTTTTTATAATGGTCTCTCCATGATCTTTCCAAATATTCTTCTTTATCCCATGTGGAAAAAAAAAAAAAAAGATGAAAAACATATGCATAACAATCTTTTTTTTTTCCTGTTTGCATTGCTATTTACAGTTGCAGTAATCTTAGGAAAGTTGAATGCTGCTCAATGAGTTTAGAATTCATTCAGAAGGTTTAGTAGTAATTCCAGAGATATCTCTGTACACTTGGGGTGTCATTGCTCCATACACTGTGCAGCCACCAGCATGTGCACAGGGACAACATCCTCGCTTCAGGATGCTCTAATGAACAGATTTCCATTTCATATGACACTTATCTGCAACAAGAGTAACATAAATTAAACAAGTTTGCTTGTTTAATTTTTGACAGCAATTTCTGTAATGCATCAAATTTAATTGTTTTAAAATTAATTTTTAACAGCAATTGCTGCTGTTTGGTTTTTTCCATCCTTTGCCATTTATTTTATGTCACAATCAAGAACAAAACAAATAAGAAAAGAATCACAAAACTAAAACTTTCTTCACATGAAAAACTCTTTTCCACAAAACTGGGTTGTGCCTACCAGCAGTCTTAAAAATAGACAGACATGAATGTTAAAGGTACAAATCACTATACTAAACACAAATGTGGCAAATATTTTCCAGTTTTCACCTAGACAATTCCTTTCAAACACAAAAGTCAAAAATGAAGAAAACAAAAAATCTAATGAGATATGTATTAAATGTTGGCCCATACAGATTTTTAAAAGACTGTGAGCTGCCTTACAAATTGGCAAGACAGCAATACTAATACACAATACGCACCAAGATAAACTAGCAATTTTTATTTTCCATTTTTGTCTCAGCTTTATCAGTTATCATTTCTTCTTTTCATTTTTAATATTGTTTTAAAAGTTAATGTGCAACTGAAAGGTTCTTTTTGTCATGGATATGCCCAAAATTATCTTTATAATGCTGTTTTTTTGGATCTGTCCAAGTTCATGTTCATAAAAAAAAAGAACTTCTTTTCTAAAGGTATCCTCTAACCCCATAGTAAATAAATAAAAAAAGAAAGTATTAATTAAAAAAAAGAACCAATTCATAAACCTCCCCTTATTAACTTCACTTCCCAAAAAAGCCACACATCTGTTTTCACAGCTGGACATGATTCAACCACTGGTAACCAGAAAAAGCCCCAGCATGTTAAAATATTCTAGCCAAAAACTGACACCCCAGCAAAGATGGCCAGCACAATCTGAGCAGCTGTTAGGACAACCTTTATTTATACTGAAAGGGCATGAGACATCCTGATGCTATTACTATTAAACCAGCAAATCTTATTGGAAAGACACCACTGGTTGAAAATGGACAATGCAAAAGAACAACATGCATTTTACCAATCAAGCAGATTATAATTATGTGAGAACAGTGATGTATAATAATCCACTCTCTACCCACTTTTCTACAACAGATTCTGCAGGGCTCAGCTTCTGGAAAAAAAATTCTTTGCAAATTATTTTTAATACAGCTGTTATTATGAGCATCAGAAAAATCAATTAACAATGCTGCCCTAACTCGTTAGGAAAAAAAAGGACTTAGATAAACAGAAAAAGATTATGCTATTTCTTTTACAGCATTATTCTTATTCTGTAAGTGACATCAAAGAGCCACAACCCCCTCCTTTTCCACCCTCCCTCTTTTGGCTTTGACATCACACAGAGAGAAAAGTATTCCTTTCACTGTCTCTTGTATAGCTGGAGCATCCAAGCTCTGCATATTGTTATCACTTTCTATCCTTGAATATGAATTATTTTAATCCTCCAGCAATTAACAGTCTTTTGGATGAAAATAAGAAAGGCTGGGAATGCAACCTTACTTTTGTTTTGCTAACTTATTTGGTCAGTAGTTCATTTTCTTTGTTTCATGGGGCTTAAATATAAGTGTGTGCATGTCCTACTTATAATCTTTTTTTTTTTTACCATTACATGTTCACAGCCATCTTTTTTTCCTTTTCTTTAAACCTGGAGCTTCCCACTCCAAGTACATTTTATGGACGGCTTTCTGTCGTAATTTTGCATTTTTGAGCACCACCTATTCATTTAATCACACAGCTTTTTGGTTGGGAGAAGAGTAATCATCTGTTATTTGTAAATCCATTTTAAAAACAAGGAGACTGAACTGCCATGGAAGAATTGGAAGATTTCCTTTACCACGACCACATCTCCTTGATCTCCTCACTGCTTTCTTGCTCCCAGCACCATAATTACCATCAATACTTGTAATGCATTCAAAGCATGGCAAATTCTTGACAAGTAAGATGGAAGCAAAGTTCTCTGCCCTCAAGATACAGCTGTTTAAGGCCCCAGTTCAATACACCACACATTCATTTTAAACCTGTAAGCAGTTCCCTTGACTTTCAAGTGTTTACTGTTGAGCAATTAAGTGGTCTGCTGGACCAAGGCCTAAGCAAACTGAGACAGAGAGGTAGCAGTCAGATATAATTGTAAGAAGCATCATGAATGGCAAGTCAAAGTTTAGCAGATACATCAATTTACAATATGCTGTTTGACTCAAATATATAATTAAAAAAGAAACAGAAAAAGAAAATAAATAGTTGAAGTAGATTATCTTTTGGAATGAGTTTGTGAGCTTTACAATCCAAATAAACCTCTGACGTTGTAAATGGCTCAGACCAGGGAGCCTGTGACAACTGTGGGTATGTTTTATGAAGCCATCCACACATTCCTAAAACAAAGTTCCATCAGCCCTTCAGGAATCATTACACCAGATATACATTCTAAGCTCCAAAAAAGTTCACTGCAAACACGCAGTGTCATAACATTGACCTGCTCTAGCCCAAGTCAGTTTGCTCTGAGAGACAAAAAAAAAAGGAGCCAAACAAATAAAGATTTATAGTCAAAATGAGAAGACAAGTAAATTTTCACAACGACAGCTGCCTCAAAAATAAAATTAGCAAAAGCTCCATCTTAAACAATCAGATCCATGGTCTCAAAAGAAGGCTAAAAGGCTGAATACAGGGCCCTGAATTGCAAGCTATACTATTCCATCTTTTTTTCTCCCTTAATAACTTCAATATTTGGTAGAGTGAAGCAAATGAGACAATACATCATTAGTCTTTTTTTTAATTATTAGAAGAATAAAAGGCTGTTGCTTATCTGATCTACAGACTGATCCAAGTAAGGCAGCAGAAACCAACCTAAAGAAACAAGCAACAGATGAACAGAGTGAAATGCAGCAGAGTGATGAATGGCGTTTTGGTCACTTTGTTCTACAGTTTTCCAAGGGCAAAATAAGATTACCTGTTTTTAATAATTAGACAACAATGGCTTTCAAGACACCAGGTAGATGAAACCTATATGATCTTCCTCAATGGGCTCCTGACTTCAATGAGTCAAAGCGGAAAGTGTGAGATAGCAAAAAGTGATTGTTCAGGGAACCAGCCCAGCAACCATCAAATCCAGCATCAGTAATAAACAAAAAGAGTATTAATGTATTAAAGTATTAATGGCAAACAGGGAAAAACTAATTTATGCAAAGGCTTTAAAAGGACAAGAGGTGTAAAGTCTAAAGTACTAAATGAGACAAAGTATGGACTTCAATTTGTATTTTTACATAAAGGTAAGAGAGTAGGTAGGGGCAATCAACACAGTACGTACAATCAGGGCTTATACTGTATGCAGAATGGATGGATATATTGGGGTTACTGGGGATGACTGTGAGAAAAAGGCTGATTAATTCACAGTGACAGGAAATGATGCAGGTGGTGACTTTAAGGTCAGAGCTTTAGGGGATCAGAAATAAACAGATATGCAAGTCAATATGTAGAAAATCATCAGTATTTAAAAACAGCCTCTTTATAGGAAGGGGTTGAAAATGATGCTTGGATTACACCCTTTAGTGATATGAAGAAAGTCTCTGCAATGGGAAGAGATTGAGTGTGATTCTGAACTGTTCCTCACACTTAATTTGTCTGAGGATTGGTATTTTTCCAAGCAAGAATAACTCAGTATAATACAGAAACAGATCGCTGCAACTGACAGTGGAAAACTTTCTTGGTGAAATTCAAACTAGGAAACTGAGTAAAGCACAAGATATGACCTCCCCCTACAGTAGAGACTCACAGCACTCACTCCTTCTAGCAACTGTAATAATGTCTCTTCTTTATCCTTCCAATAACCAGAACATAGATCATGAGGTCAAAAGTGGCAGAAAAATTCACATCACCTTCAGCAGGCTTTGCATACAGCCCACAACTCTTACTCTTAATTCTTCCCTCCTTCACAGTTTCAATCTTAATCTACTAATTCCAGAATATTGCGAAGCTCTGTAATCAGCAGCAGCATCATGATTTGTGGTTCAGTGCTATCATTCTGGAACATATGTACAGCTGAATACACCTGTAAATGTATGAGAAAAGCTTCACACAAGGACAACAGAGGCAATCTACAGTTTTAAAAATCCATATATTTTCTGGCATGTATTTTGTGAGGGGGATGATTAAATATTCTATAAGCAATTAGTAAATTGTCAATAGAATTCAATAAATGTTGTTTAAAAAAACTAATTATTTGTTACAATAACCACCAACTATTGCCATTTTGTTTGTGAAGGTTTGTAAACTACTTCCATTTGAGAAGTAATTGATTCCATTTTTATCATTTGCTCAAGTTTATGTGGTTGTTCACATCCAAAGAGATGATAACATCTATTTGCAGCAAATTATACATTAAATTCCTCATTCAAAAGCTGTAATGGAAAACAAAATGCTAATTTGTGCTGTAAACGGAAGTACAGAATCATAATCACTCATTGTTAAAATTAGGAACTAAATTGCTCTTGCAAATAATAAAATGGGTTAAAAATGTGGAGAGCTTTTGCACGCCAAAGTACCAATGCCTCTTAGTCACTCATGTATTATATTACAAGTGATCAAACGAACCTTTCCTCTTCATGCCAGCACAAACTGCCCCTTTTTGAGGGAAAGAATAATGGCCTTATGATTGCAACATAAGGGTGCATGTCAGGTGACCCGTTCTAGCCACAAGTCTCCAATCAGCTTCCCAAATATGGGCTTCCATGCACTCTCTGCTAGACAAACTCGACTGGATGCAGGAGCTGTCTACACAAGCAGGTACTGCAGAACTGTAACACTGGGAGAGTCAGACAGCTGGTGCCAAGGATCCGATGTCTACACTACACGCTCTGCACCATGCACTTCAGGGTTTGGTTATTTAACTTCAGCCTAGACCTGGTCTCATCTCATTAGCTGAGTATCAATCTGTAGCTCAAATGCTCTAGGGGTACTCCTGGAACACATCACACAATCCAGCTTTATCCAAAAGGAATTCTGATCAACTGCAATGAGATCAGCCTAACCAGAGCACAGCAGTGTTGGGATGAACACAGCACACTCCTGCCTTCAAGAAAAGTGCTAGCGTAGACACACCTCTCATCATTTTGGGTCACAGTGAGTTCACGTGGAACTGCAAATACCCAATTTCTCCTTCCAAAATTAGCACCAGTGTCACAAGTGCTATAACCAGAGCAAGGGTCGCTCTGCTATTAATCTCTCTTCACCTTAATTTTACCTTTAGAGAGGAGACAGTAACACACAGCTATGTAGCTGAAGGAGAATCTTAACTGCCACTTATAGAGAACACAGAGTCTAAGACAAAAAATACTGCAGAATTATTTGGCTTCTGTCCTTTTTAGCAGTTTTACAGTCCCATAAGTTTTAAATGTACAAGGAGTTTTGCTCACACAGGAAACAGACACATGATGGGAAATTAAAAAACCACCGACACATTAGGACTGTGCACCTGCTCTTCCACATTTCATTAAGCCTCTACACCTAAATGTACGTCAGGTTCTCTCCTATGTGCATCCGTTGTGCTGGTATCCCTCAGTGATACCTTCTGGTCATGGCGAGACAAACTGGATCACAAGCATCCACACCGCCTCAGGAAAAAAACATTAAAAAACCCATTAACTTTTGTTAAGTCAGATCAGATCATGATGATCTAAATTTTAAGTGCCAGATAATATGTTTAAAAAACGTGTATATATTTGTAAATAAGCTGTCATTTGTTACCAAGTCTTTCCTAGCTTACATTGAGCAGTTCAAATCAATGTAAAATAGCCGATTTGCCAGCCTTTTCTGGTTATTAGTATTAAAATATATATAATTATGTTATCAAAAAATGAAAATTGCCTTTTAGGTGACCAAAAGAATGTTCCACTGCTTCATGTAGTAAATCATTTTACTGCTGCCCTTTTATATTTAATACCCTTCTGCAGTACACATTTATCTCTACACTAGCAAAGTGTACTCATTGATTTCCTATGGTCTCTCTGGAAGAAGGTTCTGCTTCCCTGATGATGAGTACAAAGGGTGGATGACCCCATTCTCATTCCAATGCAAACCCTGCACTTTTACATTTCTGCTTAGACCACATGAACATTTGACCAGCTAAGAACTGCCTGCCCTCTTCCTTCAGAACACACTGCCAGAACTACTGACATTCTCTCCTGAACAAAACTGTATTTTTGAAAATCCCATCTTATATTTAAAGCACTGAACTGGATTAGTTCATTGCAACCATAACTGTAACTCACAATCTGCACATGAGTTTTTCCTCTAAAATAAGATACAACAATAATATCTTGCCCATTCTCTGCATGTGCTTTAAACTTGTGCTATTGTGCTCTACTGTGTAACTATTTAGGTGCTCTTCTCTGGGGCATGAGGAAACGGTTCATTCCCAGTTTAAACCATGCTTTTTTTATTAGGTGAACCTGCCATCAGAATACACTTTTCAAAGTTACTGTGTTGAATGAACAATTTAGGCATTAATCTCTGAAAAAAAGAGAATAATGTTTAACAACACTTTCAATAAAGTCCATTACCTGTTTTTAATAAACTACATCTGTCTCATTATCCTATCATTTATCTTTTGCTAGGATGTCAAGAAAATAGGTGTCTTCAGTTTCACTTTCATTTTTACTGCTATTTTTTCAGCTTTGTGCACAAACACCCCTTGGAGTCAGGAAAACTTCAAATCCAGGATTCACTCTTTTTTAAAATTACAAAGTGTTTTCTGTTAATACAAAACCAGGATTGCATTTTTTTTAACTAATTGACTTTTGACAGCCTTCTTTTAATTTGCACGGATGTTACAGGTTCTGTTAAAATATAACTGCAGTTGAATGATGGTATTATTCCATTGGTTTTCACAGCCAAACAATGTATAACTATTAACTAAGTCTTTTTCCATTTAACAAAAATATCTTCAAAAACCATAAAGTGCACTGTCCAATCTTGTACAGATTGGTATCTCTCATTCAACACTCTCATAGACAGACATACTCAGTATATACACATGCAGGGCATTAGCACAAATTAATCCAAACCTGTGTAGACTTTGTGTTCTACTACTCAAATAATGTTAAAGAAAAAAAAAAAAAAGAACTCCAGAAAGCATGGAAACAAAAGTAAGTCAAAAAGTCTATTTTGGTCCATTGCCCCTGAGAAGTGGCCACTGGTCCTACTCTAGGTAAAAGAATAAAATGCATAAAAGCAATATACTACACTCAGTTCAGCTCCCCAAAAATACTGGCAGAAAGATACTCTGTGGCACTTTGGTCCCTGCTCATGTAAAGACAAAGAGGCAACCCACAAGGCTGGCTCTTCGCTTCATCTTTCACTGACTTATTAATACCCACAGAATAGATTTTGTCCAAGTATGTAGTATAATGTACTGCTACATTGGAAAACACAGGACAAAGAAAATGGTGCCAGGTACTAAGTTCACAGCTGAGAGCTGAAAGGAAAAATCTCTGAAATACTGGCATCGATCAGGCAGCATACTCCTCATTTTACTTCTATACTGCAAGGATTTTGAGGTCGAATTAAAGTAAGTATCCAGACTTATGCATTAGTCATAGAATTTCATTCACGAACTACATTTGAAATTATTTTCAAGCACTTCCCAACCACATAGATTAGTAACACGACAACGTATCCAATTCTGGACTGGAGAATGAAAAATAATTAATACAAATAATGCTGCCAGTTCAGCATAGACGGGTTATGCCGAAAAATATTATTGCTCTTGCAAGGCTGAATACCTCTTTGCAGTACTTAGAAATAGCTGTTCTTTACTCATGACTACTAATTAAGAAACAGATGTAAGGAGAATTTTCAGAAGACACACTCAGGAAGGTTCCGGCAAAAATAAAGAATCAGAAGTAGAGTGACAGTCTAAAAATGAAGACTACAGAATAAATCAACAAGAAATCTGATAGATATTCCTTCATCTCAGTTTTATACACACTGGCAAGACAACACAGGTAAGCTTATGCAACCACAGTTCAAAGTTCTCGGGATTTAAGTCTACAACTTTGACTAGTCGGGAATTTAGCATAATGGTTAAGTCCCTGTACTACAAGAACTATAAAAACAGACAGCAAACTTCAGGAGAATACTCAATCTTTTTGAAATTATTCTTAGTAATGCAAAGTCTTATTTGTAACTAATGTGGAGCCTTATATTCTGGAACACTATCTAAGAAATTGATTCAAAACAGACTTCATAAAGTTTCTAGACATCATTTCTCCAATACAAGCTTTTTTGTGATGCCCTTTGGAATTTAATATGCAATGGAAAAGCTCCTTCCAAGAATATTACCAACAAATCACACATATAAGCTTGTGCTTAAAAACGAACTGCAATAATGCACCAAAAATATAAAAGTTGAAACACATCTCTCAAACTCTCTGAATTATAAAACAAACCTCGTATCTCTCCTCTCACAGCTGCCAGATAGTATATTATGCTTCTAGAAGTCACTGTTCTCTTTAACCTGACTGGTTCCATTGTTGAGTCTTATTTTGATTACTTATACTCTCATTAAAGCCTTGAGATGCCAGGAAAAGATTCCTTTAGTAAGCGATGGCTGAGCCGCTATTGATATTATACAAGCGATCCTTTTACCTTGTACAAGATGTTGAGAGTGCATCATATTGATTTGGAATAAAAAACTATTTTTCCAGTAGTCAACCCTTCTACTCATCTCAGCACTTTGTTTTAAAGTTTTTCTGTTTGCTGTTTTGTTTTAAACAAAACAAATTCTATTTTGGCTATGTTGCTAAATTTAGCAAGAAGAAACGGTTTGCAAGCTTTTTTTTTTATTTTTTTTAAACACAATTCAGGTAAAAACAAACAAACACGAATATGGCTGACAGTCAAGTCTGAGCCAAGTCTGCCTTTTTAAGTGCTAAAACTTGTAAGAAAAATCTATTTGCAGCAAAATCCCATATTCATTTTGATTTCATATTCAGAATAACATCTACCGCTAATCCTCAGCTGATGAATTTGACTGATATAAATGGTAACGTAATACGCAAAAGATGAAAATAGAAAGGAGCCTTGAGCACCAGAAAGAATGTGTCTTAAAAATTCTTCTCATCTTCACCCTGGAAGCTCTTGTAAGCTCATCTGTTCGTCCGTTGTAATGCTGTGTAATGATTACACCTTCTCCTTCGAAACACCTTTCCTAATCATGCATATTTAATTCAACTTTGTGTATATATCCTACAGCTTATATAGCCCTGCTATAAATAGACCTTCTGCATTCTGAATTATCTCCCGCGTTTTCCCTTAGATACAGTTCAACATTGGTATTTAGAATAGATCAACTCTGGATTTGCCAGCAATTCTTCCTGCTTCCATTGTGATATGGCTTGCTCTGCTGAAAGGGGATGTAAGGGAACCTATCATTTCACAATGACATTCTTTCACCGAACTGTTCCGCTACAGAATGAAACTAACTTTAGATAAAGGAGCTGGCTTAAACCTGATTTTATTGTCTGCGTTCCTAAGCATTTTCCCCCTCTGATGGTTTCAAAGGAGTCTTCCCTGTGACTGCCTGCCTTTTATACCAGGCATGAGCCCTTCTTAAATCCCAGTGACTCGCATGGGCTCGTATTCAGCAGGACGATAATGCACGTTCTGTGTTCATATAAGCACACTGGCCCCGGTGGGTGCCCTCGGTACGTGCAGAGAACACACACCCGAGCAGGCTCGGGAGCATCGACCACCACGAGCCCCTGCGAGCGGCGAGCTGGGCGCGAACTCCCGCCGAGCCGGGCCCGGGCACGCCGAGTGCCGGGGCCGGAGTCCGGGCAGCCCCGCCGCGCTGCCGAGCGGCGGCTCCGGCCGCGCCCCCGCGGCCCCGTCACGGACCGGCCGAGCGCCGCTGGCCCGGCGGCCGCGGGGCTACCACAGGGGCTCCGGATGGCTTCGCCGAGCCACCGGGGCTCCGGCGCGCCCGGGAGACTGCGTTCGGCGCTCGCTCTACGCTTGATGCGTGTCTGGTCCCCACACGAGCCCCCCTCTCCTCGGCGCACGCCAGCCTGACTTGTTCCCCGCCGGGAAGGCTCTCCCCGGCCGGGGCGGCACACGCGGCAGGCAGCTGTACCCGGCACGGGGTGGGCGCCTGCCGCCATGGGCCCGGCGGGGGTCCGCTCGCACCCGGGACACAGAGATTCCTATTTATTTATTCGGCTGCCTCGGACGAGCGGGCTGTCAGGGCTTCTGAGCCCCACCGCGCTCGGGCTCGCCGGCCGCTGCTGAAGGGCGGCCCCGCTCCTCGCCGCTCGGCGTTTGCAACTCCTGGAGCGGGGAAGTGCGCGCGGCTTCCCGCTGCCTCGCCGTGCGGTGTAACCTCAGACTGTTCACTGTTACTTTGGGGGGCTCCGTCTTCTGGAAACTGGGGTCGTAGGGCTGCACATCCTCCCCTGAGCTCAGCGGGCTCTGTCCCCCGCAGGGAGGAAGGGGGAGGTGACCCCCCTCGTCCCCCCGGCTCTCCCGCCCCCCCGCGGGCACCACAGCCCGCACAGCCGGGGGCCCCTCTTGGCCGCTCTGCGGCCCGTTTCCACCCGCTGCCCAACTTTTCCTGTCACGCCAGCGCCAGAAAACCCCTTCCCCACGCACGCACGCACACACACACCGGTATAGTTTATAAATGACAGTTGCCTGTAGACTTTCACCAGACAAGCAGCGGGGGCAGCAGACTACAACAGTTATTTAATTAAAGGCGCTTCGGAGGCTCCCAGAATAGCTCTCTACCTCTGAGGCGCGATTTCTGCTTTCCCCCGCTCTCCCCCTCCGCCTCGCCAGCCGCCCCCCGCTGCCCGAGCCCCGGCGCGGGCGGGAGGGACGGAGCCGGCCCGCGTTACCCGGCTGCGCGCTCCGCATTGCACAGTCATCAAAGTTAAGTGCGTGGAGGGGGGATCGCGGGTAAATCACAGGGAGAGACGAGTGAGCCGAACTATTTCCACCTAGGCAGGATCCGAAATTACGGATCTGGATGCGTATGCAGCCATTTCCGAAGGAGGAGGAAGCGGGTGCGGGGGGGTCCCTCTCGCACGCAGCCTGTACTCGCACCCTGCTCCCCCCGCCCGGCAAACTCGCACAGCTGCCTCAGCGCGGTCCCTCAGTGCAGCCGAGGGCAGGCTCGGGGCACTCCGATGGAGTTGCTCGGCTGAGCCCCGAGTTGCTCCCGGGCAACACACTGCCCTCCGCGGGCTACGGCTCTCGTTCCCTAGCCCTCCTCACGCTCCTCTTCCTCACGGGAGGGGCGGGGGCGGAGGGAAGGGGGCTGAAAGGCACACAGGAAGAGGTTCTTTTCTCTCATTTCTTTCTTCGGCTGATTTAACCCCCCCACCCGCAACACACACACGCGCTGAAGAGAAACACTTCCAGACCCTTCCTGCACACACTGGCACCACCTTCGTTTTCCCCCGAGGAGCCGGGCGGGAGCAGCGGCGGCGAGCGCGCAGCACCGGCCACCTCTTACCTGGTTGTAGGAGGTCTCCCAGGAGGAGGTGTAGTTGTAAAAGAAGGAGGAGAAGCAAGCGTCTTCCGACAGCCCGCAGCCAGCCATCCTCTGCGCGCAAAATCTCTTCGGGAAGGCACGAGCAGCCCTCGCAAACTCTTGCCTCTTGCGCGGTCGCTGCCGCCGCCGGCGCTGCCCCCGCGGAGTGGTGTCGACAGCTTCGCGCTGGCGGCGGCCGGCGCGGTGCGTGCAGGGGAGCGGGGCTGGCTGGCTGGCTAGATGGATGGATGGATGGATGGATGGAGGGGTGGATGGATGGATGGATGGATGGAGGGGTGGGTGGGTGGATGGATGGATGGATAGATGGATGGAGGTGCGGGTACCGCGTGTGTCTGAGTGTGTGAGCGCGGCCGTTCGCGGCGGCACCGAGGGGCCGGGGCCGGTCACGTGCGCGCGCTCACTCCGCCGCCGCCGCCGCCGGGGACGGGCCGCGCTACAGACCCCGGCACTGGAGCACCAGCGCCGGGCGCCCTCGCCATCCCCACCCGCCCGCCCGTCCCCGCTCGGCAGCGCAGCCCCTGCGCACGGGAACGAGGGGGCGCCTGTGGGACCTGCGGCCGCACCGCGGCGGGGAAGGAGCGGGCAAGTGGCGACGCGCGTCCTCCCCCGCCGCGCCGGGGCAGCGCCGCCGCGGGCGGGCCCGCCCTCCCGGCCGCGGCCCGGCCTCCCCGCCCCGCCCCGCGCCCAGCCCCGCCGCGCCGCGCCGCGCCGCGCAGCTCCGCGCTGCCAAAGTTGTCGCTCGGCTCGCAGGCGTGTGGGCACGGGTGCCACCCCGGCGCCGCAGCCCGGTCGCGGGCGCCCGAGAGGAAGGGGGCGGGAAAACCGACGGGAAACTTCTCCTCAGAGCCGTCCTGACAGGTGCGATATCCCCTGCTTTCTCCTTTGGGGGGTGTTTGCCTCAGCACCCGTTTGCAAGGAGAGGGAGAAATGCGGATTTTTTTCCTTCTTTTAGCGTATCGGTGATCACAGGAGCGGCCCCGGGACCGCTCCCGCCGCAGCCCCGCACAGGCGCCCCGGGACACAGGGGACCCTCCCGCCCTGAGGAACGCTAACCCTGACGGCTCGGAAGCCGTCGCCAAATCGCTCATCGGACACGGCGAGGTCGTGCAAAATAAGTATTTTCCCGGAAATCAGCGGAAATAGATTACATTACGTTGACTCCGCTCCTTGAGTATTGGCTTATCCTGCTTGCAGACCCAGTATCTCGAGCGCGATCCTCTGACAAGGGGAGCATTGTCCTCATCAGCTAACACTGACATCACAAAACTCAGCTAATTGTAAATGTAAAGCAAATAATGTAGATGGTATTTTTTTTCAGAATAACTGTTTTGTTTCATATAAATATACATGGTTTTAACTTTTAAAAAATACTGTGTTTGCTTCCAAAGCTTAGCTGGGAGGGAGGGTAGTTTGTTGAGCACCACCCAGTAGTCATAACAGCCCATAGCCATCAGTAGAAAAGACTAGACACAGTTTTGTGGCACAGCTGATGAGAAGCTCACTGAAAGTCCTCACTTTCCTTCACCTGACACTCCAAGGAAGAAAATACCATTTAGTAATACCCATGGAATCTTTTGGCCATTCCATTTGTTGAGAAAACAATTGTGGCATGAGTATGGAAAGCATTGAATCCTGTGAAACACACTCGAGCATAGTAGAAACTCAGCTTTTTGATGTGAGTTGACTTTGTCCAAAAGAAGGCTAGACAAGAATTCATAATCCAGAGGAACATTTGTGACAGCAGCTCTGCCCCAGTTGAGGTCAAAGAGCCTTTCATCTTGCCCTAAACCAGGTAAAAATACAGCATGAAGATTCCCAGTAACAAAATGTGGAAAGCAGATCAGAAACAAGGTGTTCACTATATTCACAATGATTTGTTTCTCAGATTGCTCCAGTATTTTCTTTCAGAGACTTCATCCTGTTTAGGCTGCTCATCAGTCACCCACAAAACTCACGTGGCTTAATAATTTATTTCAGCTTTGCAGACAGCAACAATTAAGGCATAAAATTATTTGCTACTTCACCATCATTCTCGAATTTCCATTTGTCTGAGGGGTCAGTGTTCAAAGTATATCACTTATAAAATTTTAAGCAATTTCACATTGCATGTTTAATCTTCATATTAAGTCTTAGTGCATTCTATTGCGAAGCTATGCCCCAGCATAGCCTGACCTCTGAGCTATTTATTCTATTCAGGCAAATTTTGCACCTTCCCTCCCCCTCCCCCCCATCTGATGTGTTTATACACTTCAGTAGCTAGCATTTTACCCTACTTCCCTTTCCTCTAGTGACAGATGTACTATCTGCCTCTCCCATGCCATGTTCTTTAAAAGTCTTAAAACAGATTATGGGTTGTTAACTGTTCGGGATTTTTTTTTCTTATCTTTTTCCTTCAAACATTGTTCCTCACCCTGCTGTTATCCATTTGGTCTAGCTCAAAATCTCTTCATTTGAATTTCAGAGTTCCTCTGGGGGACCATCACTGGCAGGAGGTTAAGCTTAATTGCACAGTGGTCAGTTACTGGTGGAGATCCGGCTGTAGTCTTTGCTGATAGCTATGAGCTACTCCAAAGGCCTCCTCAGAGCGCACTTCTGCTGGCAGCAAAACAAGATCTGAAAACTTACAGCCTTATGTGTTGCTCCTCCAGACCATTTGTAGCATTTTCAGTCAACCAGCCATTACTGAAATAGCCAATAATCTCTTTGTCTATTGCATGAGTTAGCTCACTAACATTGTTACCGTGATGGTGGTGGTGAAGTGAAAAAATTCTATGCTACTTCTATTACTAGAAGTGTGTAACCAAACATAATAAAATCCACAAATAGCTCTTGTCTATATCCCATCCCTGTGCACTAACAGCTCCATAGAAAAGATGCTAAAAGTGTATTCAGTTCTATAGACAGGAAGAAGTAAAGTGGAGATAAACTCTGGTAAAGAACTTGGAAAAATGGATTGGTGGGGGGTGGAGGAAACTGCAAAAGCCATTAAATATTTGAATAACAAAAGTAATCTCAGGATAACCATTAATACTCCATCTGTGCTGGAAAAAAAAGGCCTGGTGCAGATGGAACAGAGAAAAATCACTCAAATTTCTTCAGAGATGCATAATACTGTGCAGTTACAATGTGTCAGTGTACTAGATAAAGACTATCAAAGCTAGAAAAGCATCTTAGTAAATACAGTCTAGAATTTAATTTGCTTTGCTCTTTGCTTCCATGTTTTCACCTCAAAGATTTTTGAAGTCTAATAAGGTAGAAACTTTTCTTGGAGAAGTAGGAGAGTGGTGGAATTTATTCCCAAACCAGACAGGTTTTGCAGGTAAAAAAGTGAATCAGGATGGAACTTTTAAATTAGGCTGGTCTTGCCTTCTCACAGACGGCATGAGGCTGGTGCACTGTGTTGGGTTTGACTGGGATAGTTAATTTTTCTTGCAGTAGCTGGTGTGGGGCTGTATTTTGGATTTGTGCTGAAAACTGTTGATAACACAGTGATGTTTTCCTTATTGCAGAGCAGGGCTGACACGGCATCAAGGTTTCTCTTCTGCTCCTCACCCTGCCTCACCAGTGAGGAGGCTGGGGGTGCACAGTGAGTTGAGAGGGGACACAGCCAGCACAGCTGACCCCAACTGACCCAGGGGATATTCCACACCTTGTGGCATCATGCTCAGCATATACAGCTGGGGGAAGAAAAAAGAAGGGGAGACGTTTTGAGTGATGGCATTTGTCTTCCCAAGTCACCCTTCCATGTGATGGAGCCCTGCTCTCCTGGGGATGGCTGGACACCTGCCTGCCCATGGGAACAGGTGAATTAATTCCTTGTTTTGCTTTGTCTGTACATATGGCTTTTGCTTTATCTGTTAAACTGTCTTTATCTCAGCACACGAGTTTTCTCACTTCTGTGATTCTCTCCCCCATTCCACTGGAGGTGGGGAGGAAGCAAGTGGCTCTGTGGGCCTTTGTTGCTGGCTGGGGTTAGACCATGACATGCACCGAGACAAGACCGAGGCCAAGGACTGTTGTTTGAGACAATAAAAAGATCTGGTATCACCAACTGCCAGGTTTTGTCAGAGACCTATCAAAGAGGAAACTAGTACCTCATTGTTACAGGCAAAAGCCAGAGCACCTTTATTTTCTTTATGCAGAGTGATCTCTTTAGATAATTCTTGAAGAGCAAGGAAGGCTTCTAGAGGTCTTTGGTTTGAGAAGCATATGGAGAATTTGAGATAGAAAAGCCATTCCTGTGCAACTTTTATGTTCCATGTAAGAAAACAGATTATCAGAACAATCCCAAGGAATCAGGATTCAACTCAGCTGTAGCCACTAAATTAAGATTCTGTAACACAAGGTGATACTCCATGGCTGCACATTTTGTTTAGGTAGCTTAGTGTCCCTCCAGTAATCAGTGTAGCATCTAAACTGAGTGCTGTGTTCCCCACTATTTTTAAAGCCTGTGATCATTAACACCTCAAAATGTTTTCGAGTACTATTCTTTTATTCCCTTTTGTCACTTGTGTTAGCAGATGTGCAACTTTACCTGACTTCATTAGTTGAAAATCTCAGAGAGGAAGTCTGTAATATCAGATACTCTAAAATAAAGTTAGAAGCCGTCCATCTATCTTTATTTGCAGATAAAAGAAAAAGGGAAAAAAGAAAAAACTATTTCTTCTTAGCCTTTTCATAAGTGCATAAAAAGTCAATTAAGACAGTCCATAAAAATTGAAGAGGAAAGGCTTTAGAAGTCCACTCATAGGCTTTCTATTAATATCTTAAAGCTTTCTTAGCACTTTCCAACAAATCATTTTATTTGGCTTTATGAATACCTCTGGAGCTAGGTATTACATCTTTTTAATATTTGAGGAGATCAACAGTTTAAGTATCAAACCCTTGGAAAAGTCAAGCAACATTGTCAGACAATGTTTATAAAAGCAATTAGCCCCAGAGGAATAAAAGCCTACTTAAAGCAGAAATAAGTGGAGATTTCAGAGTGTTTAGGTGTCTATTTAACTTTAAAGATAACTCATGTCTGTAATACAAAAATGTAAGATTAGACATAATTGAGAATCAAACTACAAGTGGATGAGAACACAGCAACCGTGGTCACCTTTAAAACATCTTTTCAGTGGTTTTTTTTCCACTGGCTTCTCACTGTATTCTAGATAAAATCCAAATGGCTTTTTTCACCTTAGCATGGGTACACAGCCCAGTTCCAAGCTACCTGAGAGACCTGGAGTTCCTGGAACAGCTTCTGCTGTAGGATTCAGCAGCCTCAACCACAAGAGTTATAGGTGCAGATTTTCCAGTATTAGGGTAACAGATCAAGATTTTTCACAATACAGCTTTTCTGAAGTATCCTAGGACACCACTCCCAAACTTCAGCTACACAGTTCCATTAAAGAAATACTTGTGGCTACTGCACAAACAGGTTATACCCTTATTTCAGGAAGTTCAGTTACACCAAGGAAGTAACTGGCACTAGCTTTGGTCTCCATCCCAGAGCTGAGTTCAGGCCGTAAGTTTTGAAGAAGAAAATCAAGGCTTGGAATGCAACTTATTTTTCTAAGTTTGCTAGATGGTGAAGATTGCATATGCTGTTGTGCTTCATCCAAAAGCTAAAAAAATAATTGAAGCTAGATGCCTGCTAAGATAGGATAGCAGCTCCAAGAAAAAAAAGGACAGCAAAAAACTAGGTTTTTTTCAGTGCTGCTACGTAAGACCATCAGAAACGAGTAACAGGGTTCTCTAAAGCCATCTAAATGCAAAAACCAATTGAAAATACACAACCGCTGAGAAAACGGTACATTTTCCAATATGTTTTGATCTCACCATCACTCTATTATTTGCTTTGCCTGAGTTCAGATTCAGTTGCTTACTCTTCATCCATGAGCTAATTCCATCTAAGCATTGGGTCATCATGATAATTGAAGTTACATGAAAAAGGCAACTGAATGAAGTAAAGCTGATTATTCAAAAAGAAAGAAAAAAAGTGACAGGAGTTTTAAAGCTAGATTACATGAATTTTGCTCATCTCAAAAATGCAGGAAATTATTTTCCTTGAATTCTGCAAGATCAAGTGTGCCACTGATTGAAACTTTGTCTACTGAAGTGGAAGAGCAGAACACTGATGAGTTTGATTGTCCTGCAAGCAAGATATTTTCAATGAGACTGTTAACAAAATGAAGCCACTATGATAATTTAATTCCTAGTTCAGGCCTTCCAGCAGCTTTTCAACATGAGTAATCTCCATCAGTTCAATACCCCAAAATTATAAATAACAACCAGTGAATACATGCCATTCAAATGTCAGCAGGCATGAACTTATGAGGTAGTTCATAACTTTTATAGCCTCACCACCAATTAACAATGTAAATAAATTGCTAAAGCCCTATCAGATTATAATTTCCCCAAAATAGTATTCCTGTGATTATGTTTCTGTGATTATAGTTATGAAGTAACTAATCAGAGCTGGGGGGGAACCCTAGAATAACGCAAATTAGCAGGAATCGAGATGATTGGCTTGTCATGAGTCCCTGCCTCTAGTGTAAGTATCTTTACATCTGAGAACCCCCCCAGCTATTCTGCCAGCTTCTGGGTACATTTGGCTCATTAGCAAAGTCCTGAGTGATGAAAAAGGAGTGGACTCAGCATTATTTTATCGGTCATGGTAAAGATGTTGTCTAAGGATGGATGTACTGAAAGGTGTGAGGAGATCTCCTCAATGCTCAGATAGTGAAAAAGGCAGGAGGCTACAGCATTCAGCACATTATTCAAAGCTCATTGATACAGCAGCAGCACCTTCCCATCACAAACTGTATTACAGATTCAAATAATACTTGGCTACTCCTTTGGCACTATATGCTGTATCACGTGGGAAGGAATGTGGAGGAGGGAGGAAGACAGACTCCCAGCCACACATGGTAGAACTTGAGGAAATTGCATTTAACTGTCTTTTGCACAATCCCAAGAAAAGCTTTGATCAATACAGAATTCCATTTTTACATAAGAAATACCACAAAGAGGCAGCAAAGCCTCAGAAATAATTGATAGATATTTCAAAGGGTTTTGACAGAACACTAACTCTGGATTTCTTCAGTGACATCATATTCGAGCCAATTAAGAAAAACAAACCTAGTTAGGAAAAAACCTAGGCATTCTTTTGTACCAGAAATGGTTTTGCAGCTTGTAAGCCCATGTCCTTTTCTTTTCACATATTGGCCGAAATCAAGGGAAAGAATTAATTGTTTTTCTTAAAGCAGGTTTTTTTAATGTTCAAGTTTTTTAAGTAGTAAGAACAAAGATTCGCTGTTGACTTTGTTCCTCATTTAGGAAGTTGTACTCTGAGTCTAGAAACCCCATCATTTATAGAGTTGTTTTTATGATCAAATTAGTCTGCTAAAAATAAAAGCAAATTAATTTCTGAGACCTTACTTTACCTAATGAGAGATCTAAACATTAGTCTCATATCAAGCCAGTAGACTACAAACATTCGGATCCTTAAGCTTTACTTGCAAAAATAATATTCATTACAGGCAATTATTTTGTGAAGAACAAATGTGATTATGAATGAGATCTCAATGATATTTTCCTATTCCATTTTTCCTTCCATAATTCTCCTCCAGAAATAAGCAGGATTTCTGTAGGCTGCAGAAGAGTCAGAACCACCACATTAGTGTTCAACCTTGACAATGCTTGAGAATGTATAGAACAGACATTTGAATAATGTTTGGATTTACATAGCAGCAAGTCCAGTAAAAGAGAGCAAAAACACTTTAACACTGGTTTGCTTACAAGGAGAAACTGTTCATTGTCCATAAATTCACAGAATATTAAATGTTAGTTTTCAACTAACAGGGTACATATTGTGAACATCAAGACTGGAATTTTAAATTCTTGCCAATTGTTGTATTTGATTTCTGCTCTTAATCAAATTATTTGTTTAAAGTATGTAGAAGTAGCAGTAATTTGAGTTTACTTCCATTATATTGTATAACCAGTAATGCATTGGAACAAAGCTGTCAATGCCCTCTTGGACAGCTGCTTAGAGAAACATGTAGTGACTCACTGCTTCCAACCTGCTGCTGCTGTACAAATTGTAAGCCTTTCTGTGAAACTGTAAGCCTTTCAGGAAGGGTTCAAAGGGCATTAATTTCTTTAAAAGAACGATACTATCCCTGTTGCAGTAAAGGCTTATCAGTTACTTGTTATTCAACATGCAAAATGAAACAACCTCAAAGATACCATTCTAAGGTTTGAAAGGTCAAATTAAGTCTGTGAGTCTTTAAAGTCATACACAAATTTTGATAGCAAACACAAGCATCTTCATAAAGCTGAAAGGGCTGATATTTTTGAGGTTAAAACTGGTTACTAATACAAGCAGAAGTGATTTGACTACACAGCTGAATATTTAAACAGACAAAGCATTCAGGAAATACATTCACCAGTAGCCCTCCACTCAACAGAGCCCGGTAAGAGCTGATGCTCTAAGTGTTTATTGTTTATGCTGCTGGAAGCAATGAGGCTGGGAACATTAATGGAACAGGCTCACAAAATAAACACTGAATTCAAATGGAAGGCAAGAGGCCTACTTTAGCTAAAGGAATAAGACCAACCCAAAATAACACATTTAAAGCCACAAGAAATATTTATTATCAGCATTAATTTGTGCTATGTTTTATTTTTCTATACAACAGAACTACTGCATAGCTTTCACAGCTGGAAGAACCACTCAGAGCTGAGATGTACACAAATGAAAATTATTTTATCATCTGTCCAACATACATTCAGTATTCCTGAGAAACCACTATATTTGAGTTGAAACTGCAAGATCAAACACCTACAATCAGCAGAACTAGTCTTGTTACCGGTGCTACAGGAATGTTATTCTACTGCTGTTACCATATTTAGTTTACTCCCTTGCTAGTGGAAGCTTGGATCTCCTTGATGCCAACCACTTATCTCAAACACATCAGCGCCAATTAAGAGGCAGCCCAAGCTTGTAATTTGTGAAAGGAAAAGTGAAGAGAGGGACAAATGCTCTCATAATGGTTTCTTTCTGTTTTTAAAGCTGCTTGTTTGAAGCATAAAAATATGAGACCAATGCCCAATTCTAGGAACAGTTCCAGGAAGCACACACACCCCAAAACAAAGCTACCAGCGTCAGAAGTACTAGTAGAAAAATTAACTAGGTTGACCAAGTAGATAATTTTTCCCTCTGCTTCACATAAATCTAATGTCACATACATAGTCATGAAGTTAAATAAATTTAGGTCAATAAACTACCAGAGTAAGTTAAATAATTTTGAAAGGTCAACAAACTACCAGAGTAAGATTATACTTCTAATAGTAAAATATGTTTATTATTAAAACCCTCAGCTGTTCTAAAACCAAGATAAATCTTCACAAACTACAACAAGTGAATAAATTTGTGTACTTTAGAATATAACTCTCTGCTTTCTACTGTCACGGTGTGCTATGGCTTTTTATTGCTATACGGTATCAGAAATGAACTAGAGCAATCTGATTACAAATTAATAATTGTAGCTGGACTGGATGAAGGAAAACCCTTTGCCCTTTGATTTTTGCTACGGTATCTTTTCAAATGACATAGTGAAAGCTAATGTCAGCATTCTTGCTTTAAGCTGCATTTCTTATGGGAAATAATGAGCAGTTTCCAGTGTGCACTGTGTAGCAGTGCAGGCTGCAAGTTACGTGTCACAAACCATTGCTGTGTCACAAGCCCTGATCCAAAAAAGGAGGTGGTGATCAGACAAAACTGACCAAAGTGATACAGAACGTACCAACCCAGGCTGGCCCACGCCAGCTGCTCTCTAACTCCCATGAATGGGCATAGGTACAAAGACTGAAGACATTCCCGTAAACCCCAAAGGAACATCAGCATCTGTCTTTAGCACTGCAGTACATACAGATCTCCCAAAAGCAAGAGTTCAGAGGCTTTTATGACATCAGAACACGGCAAAGCATGGAGTCACCATTTATTCTATTCCCTGAAAAAAATTCTAAGTGCTAATCTAAACACAGTATTGACTGGTCACTTCTTTATATCTCCACAATGAAGATATGTACCTAAACACATGTACTTAGCCATTAGTAACTACCTCTGTGTCTAACAAACCTAAATACAGTTATTACCTCACACTGATACTAGCCCTTTACTGCTCTGAGGTATTACACAGCAGCACAATTAAGACGGAAGACTTCCTCTCTTCAAAAAATATACTCCTTTCACTTAGTATTGTTTTCCTGTCATCTAATCCATATTCCGTATTTTCAAAAGTCCCATACTATAAATAGATTTTTATATACAAACCAAATATTTTCAAAAAACATCAGAATGTCTCTGATAAAAAGATCACTTTAAGTAAACAACACATCACTTTTCCTTTCAGATTGTTCCAAAGCAGATAACCAGTTAATCCTAAGGAGCAGTCCCTCTCTACTCCAGAACACATGTACACCCTGGCTAGCAGTCTGAACACTAAAGTGGCTTCAGTAAGGCAGGGAACACAGCAGAACAGCAGATGCTGCAGCTGCTGGAGGCAGCTCTATACTTTATTTGGGAACCCTCAGTCCACAGACCAGCAGAAAGAGCCTCAGTGTCTTGTAGTCAGTTGTGATTTTTCATTAAACAATACAGAGGAAGCTGAATTTCTATTTGACACCAGCAAACTCGATATCCAACTTTTCCTCTCATTTACTGCATTCTGCATCAGTATGTAAGTATAAGCAGTCAGAGCTCTGGTGATGGGCAGAGCTGTGAGTATTTTTAACATGTTTAAGAGGGAGGCAGTAACCTTCCTATGCTCATAGATAAAGCAGTCTAATTTCTATGCCTCCTTCTTGGTCTCCTTTTGTTTCTCTGGGCAACCTTTTTTGACATTTTTCCCATCAGAAAAAAGGGAACAAGGTTTTACCTTTCAATTCTGAACTTAAAAAACCCCAGAGCTACTCTCAAACCCAAGTTCCTCTGCATGCACCTGCTGTACCCCTGAGACAGCAGTAGCTAAGGATGTGGCTCCTTAGAGTTTCTCTGTAGGAGTCAGGAAACATCTTACTTCAAGAAGCCCTGCTGTCCCTGTCATTATTCCTTCATAGATAGTGACTCCTTAGACAGCTGGCTCCCCTCCCACTGCTATAGGGCTCTAAAATTACATCAAAAGTGAGATTTGCAGTCACTCTAAGGTATCCACAGTGATTTAAGTGAGTCTGTGTTTCTGCCCTGAACCCCTGAATGCCCTCAGTTGAGAGCAGTACTGGGCAGAGAACAAACTGTACAAAGCCACTCTGACCCCGGGGCCATTCTGCACTACTCAATTCTCAGTGAAGGAATGACTCCATACACAGCACACAGAGTTCCCTGTAAGAAAATGCTTTAGTCCTGAAGTGCTTTGTCAGTTCTTCAGTAAAGGGGGGTGTTTTTCAGGAATACACAAGTGTCATGCAGGTATCAAATGCAATAGGTTCCCCAGGTGTCAAGGCTTCCATGTCTTCCTGAAGCACTATCCCCCAGATTCCATCAGCATCCCAGCAGGAAAGCTGTTTCCTGTTGCTCGCAGGAGGAGTGAGGGCACCAGGCCTGCCCTGCCCCTGGTGACAGTTGGGACACCACCAGCCTTCCAATTAAGCCCAGATGTCATCAGCTTAATTGGAAGGTGGCAGGGTTGCACAGCTGTCAGAGGACATGAGTTTGGCCAGTAGTATTTGCATTCCTGGTTGCAAAGGCAGAGCAGAGTGAAAGATCCCAGGTCAGCTGTCACAGCCCAAGCTGAGCTTGTGGGTATGACAATTCAAGGAAAAAGAAAACCACCAAAAATAAGCCAAAGTCTCTCCTGTGTCAAGTTCCACTCACAGCCATAGCCATCTGCTCCCCCATCCCCAAGGACCCAAGACACAGCAGCTAATGCCAGCTGGTTCTGGGGTCCCTGAGGCGTTTCATGCAGGAAACTGTCTGTGCCCCTTGCCAGACCTAGGGAAAGTCATGCAGAAGGTGGTTCTACACAATTCAGCTGAAGACTGCACACAAGTACTAGAGAAATTCTTACCTGGGGAGCAGCCAGTTTTCAGCATTGCACAAAGCAGCCCCCTCTGCTCACCACATAGAGGGCAAGCAAGTCATCAGGAAACCCCACATATCCAGCCTGAGTCATCCTAGAGCAGGAATTTGCAAAAACAACATTTGCATGTTCAGGAATACTAGTTTGAAATCCAGTTGCTTAAGAACTTCAGAATCCCTGTTTTAAATAAAAACTCTTCTAACTTCAGTCAGAAAACACAATCCAGTGTAACATTTTATGCAGAGTGAAGCTCTTTCCTTCCTTCCTACTGAAATTGGTTTGGTAGGGTAGGAAAGCCCAGACTCATCTCACACTCCCTCTCACTTAGCAAACCCGAGACAGACTCCCAAGTCCCACTGCATATTATAAATCCACTCAAATTTTAATCTTCTGATATTTTTATCTTCACTATTTCAGTTGCTAACAAAGTTTTCAAAACTTCTCTACATCATATAAACAGAAATTTTTAAAAGTTGGAACTGGAAGAAAATCCTCAAATTATTCCAAGTAATTTTATAGCTCACTGCTGTGATTTAAATACGACAGGATACCCCAAACATCAGTGCTTAAAATTAGTCTGAGGTTAGTTAATAGCTCAGTAAACATAAGCTATTTTTGCTTCAGCCTTACGGCATGACAACAGCACAGCTCTCTTCCTAAGGGAGCCAGTTTCAGCAAGAGCTGATCCAGCTGCTCTTTGCCAAAAGGACCAAACCTCAGTGTATTCCAGGGGGAGGAAAAAACTGAAATCTGATCAAATACATTAAACCACAGAATGGCTTGAGTTCAACCAGACCTTAAAGATCACCTAGTTCCAACTCTCCTGCCATGGGCAAGGACACCTTCCACTAGACTAGGCTGCTTAAAGCCCCATCCCAATTGACCTGGAACACACCAGGGACTGGGCACCCACAACTTCCCTGGACAATCTGCTGCAGTGCCTCACCACCTTCACAGTGACAAATTTCTTCCTTATGTCCAATCTCAATCTACTCTCTACCTGAGTAAAAACACTGCCCCTTGTCCTGTCACTGGCAGAAGTTTTTACCACAGGCCCTGATAAAAAAACCTCACTCATTCTTCCAAAAAACTCTGGAGGTATTTTAAGGCCACAATAATGTCTTCTCCTCCTTTTCTCCAGGCTGAACAATACCAACTTCCTCAGTCTGTCCTCCTCCGAGGAGTGCTCCAGCCCTGCGATCAAATTTTACTAAAAATTCCTCATGGGATTATGCTGTCAAATTGTATTTCACAAAAAATCACTACACTATTACAATGGTGCAGTGTGATTTGACCTACAGCGTCACTTATGCTATTGTTTGTGTTGATCCTAAACAGTACCTGAATATTGCCCAGCAGGGCAATTTCTATCTGGCCACCACACAGACTTCACTTTATAGGACACACTACTACAGTTCTGTCTGAGAAATATTTAGGGCTATGTTGGAAGAAAGCATTCTCCTAACATATCTGCATGCATTTTGATTTTTCCTAAATAATTTTAACAAGTTTGCAAGGGATCAACATTGTATGCATCATATTATATCATCATTGTGCTGCTTAAACATCCGCACTTCTAATATTAAAATATTAAACTACTGCCATGTCAGTCAAACAGCAGTTTAATAGGAGACTAAATGGGCTTCTCATATTTCAATCAAAACAATAGAAATACTGACATACTGTGGCACAAAATTAGTATAAATAGACTTTATTGAAGTCAGTACCCTTGTACTGAAGCCAAAGATTGTGTCTACAGAAGCACAAGTTGTAACATTTCACAACTTCTAAAAGGAATGTCAACAATTACAACGATCATGCATACCATGGTCGATAATCACATTTTTAGAAGCATTTTCAACCATTTCTAAAGAAATGCTTATAACATTGTTATATATAGAACTACTTTCAATAAACTGCAAAACATTGATTAGCTTTTCCAGTATGAGCTACAGTGTCAACACAAAAGGGAGGCATAAATGTTTAATTTATGAAATCAGAATGGAATATTTACTGTAAAGAAAAATTAAAAAGCTTTCAAATAAAGGCCATTATTGAACCAAAGTGAAGAGCACAACTTGAACTTTGAATCCTTTCATCTCTTAAAGCTGTCCTCTGAATAACTTCAGTTCAAAGCATAAATTCAGTACTGTGAGTATTCCTTGGACTGAAGTTTGGCAATGATGCGATCCAACTGTCTCTTTGCTTCACACTGTGGAAAATTGCTCATGTCATAATATTGAGGGGCAATTTTCACCAGCCTGTCAAAAAAGGAAAAGCTTGTTACTGATACTCAAATTTAAAGATGCATCTTACAGAAATTCTACAATTGAAGGAAACAAAGGTTATCCATTATCTTCAGCTCATTCTGCAATTCTAAGACTAACTGAAATTTACACACATGCACACACATTTAAAATAGCAGTGCCATCCTGAGCAAGTCCCAAGTCCAAAGCAGAAAGCATGCTCCTCTCTGGCCATGTGCCCCTTACAGACTCTTGCTGCTGCTTCAGTACCTGCCATGGTAACCCACACAGCCAGAGCCGCCGCTTAATGTCAGAGTCCGTCAGCCACGGAGTCTGTGCAAACATCCACTTGTGTCAGAGTACAGTTCAGCCTTAGCTGTTTTAAACTTAAAAATACAACCAAGGCCATAGGATTCTGCTTTAGGCTACACAGTGTTGTCAAAACAAGATTTCTAAGCAGGAATTCAAACACATTTTCCACTAAGATACTACAGACAATATAAATATATATGCTGTGTTTTCCAGTTTATGAATCTTTAAACTCTTCCTGCACAACTGTAAAATTTCAGCAACTGAAGAGCTTCCTGTGTCCCCAAAGCTTACTACAACCTGGTAGTTAAAGTACAACCTTAAAGACAGCCAAGATGCTTCAGATCTCTGCTTGTCTGCAGAGATTCAGGCTTCTGATTTCCTTGATATACTCTGTTGATGAATAAACATCATGACATGGCAAGTTGTACCACTAGTATCACCTCTTCCTTTAGAATTTTAAGAAAGCGTGAAATGCTGCTCAGAGCCTTCTGAAAAAAGCAGACAGAAGTAGTCCTAGATCTTGAAATCAAAAGCACTGATGTTGAGGTACTGGTATCTCCTAACTCAGGTATGCAAGTGGGTGCTAGGACATATCCCCAAACCTCACAACTCCAAGCAGCTCCAGGCTCAGTGAAGTAACTGATTCAAAGTCAAGCTGTGCACTGTATACAGAGTCCAGGCATCAGAGGTATAAACACAAAACCCACAAACAGGCACAAGTATCCACAAAGGAAACCTTTAGTCATCTACGAGATCTGAAGTCCATACCACTGCCATGCCTCAAACCATTTTTGTAAAACTAGCTTCAGGAAAAGTGAAAAGAATTCCCTCAACTTAAAAAAAGGAAAAAAAAAAAAACAAAAGCCCTAAGAACTCTACAGTAGGTTATGATTGTTCCAAGACTCTGGCTTACCATTCTGGCTTGATGTCTGTACATGTCCGGATGTAATTCTTCGTTGTAAGGACAAACTCATTATACAGCACCCATTCTGGTTTGTGATCAAGAACAGTGGAGGGATGCAACTGCACCACCTGGTTATCCTTCACTGTTAAGTAATGCCCTGTTCGCTCCAAATGTGCCACCTGAATGAAGACATTTTCCATTAACACAGGCAATTTTTAAATGAAGCAATTTTAAGCTGATTGTTAAGTGTCCTATACAAAACATACTAACCCAACTTTCAAACCTCATCTAAATTTGGCACATTACTTGACCACTTCAAGTATTCATGGTTTTTTATAGACACAATCAAGATGCCAGATGTTTTTGCTAACTACCATGGTAAGTGTATATTCTAACACACAATTCAAGCAACATACAAAAATAATTATCACCCAAAGAGAGTAATTATTATTAGAACAGCAGCAATGCAAACACAAAGTATTGGAAGGGAATATATACTAGACAGGTTTCCAACATCACACAAAGTCAGCTGTGGTCTACTACAGAAATCTGCTTCAAGCATTTCATTTGCAGTAGCCACTGTGGGACCAGAAAGCCATAATGTTATCCTTTTATGAGAGGTCTTGCTACAGCATGAGCTTCAGAGCTGGAAAATGTAGGTTCAGCAACACACTTGTGCTCTGACCTTGGTGAAAATCAATTAACCTCCCTCTGACTAAGCCTCTTGCTCTATGAAAGGGAATAATGCCTGCCTTGCCAAGATGCTCTGATACCTAGCTCATTAAGATTTGGTAAAGCAGACAGTTATCCTTAGAATGATATCCTCGGTAAGAACACCTAATCTAACAGAACAAGTAACTAAAATTAACCCTTCAATATCAGTAATTGAAAATAACCTCATCTCATTTTATATATATACACACACGGAGTAAAAAGATTAAACAGGTTGAGCAATGACTGAGAGACATCAAAAAACATTTTTAATACGATCATTCACTGTTTTCCTTTAATATACACAGTGTACTTCCTTGTTTTCTTGAATTCCTAGGTATATTTCACCTTTTTTTTTTTTGCCTAGTCAAGAGCAAATTCCACCTATTAGATTAAAACCCCAGGCCTTCTAAAGCAATAGCTACCTCAGGTTTTAAGCCAGAATATCCCTTTACTAAGAAATTACTTACTTTGAGTGTGCTTCTCTTTAAAATGTTATGACATTAATATCCAGAATATGTTTTAGGAGCAGAACAAAGTATTTCAATAGTTTGCAAATTTTGTCACACAAGATTTTGAGAGACTGCACTTTATTTCAAGTCTGGGAAGCCAGAAGAGGTTCCTTTAAACAGAGATTAACAGCACACTGTCTGTAATGATTTAGGCTTAATTTTATTCAACTCAATGCAACATCTGTAAAATTACATAGCAGTATAGGTGCAAATCAGACTAGACTAGACACTCATCTGTCACAGGCCTAGCACAAACACAGCACACCTTGCTGTGGGATTATGGTTTTTTTTCAAAGGAAGTTTTGTTTAAAAATCAATTTAATTTTTCACATGAAAAGTACACTTGCATACAAAAGTATCTGTTTTAGCTGTTCTAGTTCTTCCTGGAAAAGGACTGAACAATGCATTATTTAGGTTTCATTCTAGAAAAGTGTGCTGTTAAATTCAATACAATTTACCTTAAACACCTCAGTCTCACTCATATGTATTAAAACAGTGAAGTCTTATACTCTACCTTTCCCAAATACAATTTTCTTTTCCATGTAATTTGTAGTAGTAGACTTAAGTTTCTTATTGACTTTGTTTAACTCTGAAGCATACTCACAGAAAAATAAATGCAACAGAAACATACAGTTAGTTCTTAATTACCAGGGAAGGACAAGAACTGGAGTAACCCCAATTATGAAAAGAAAATGTTTCCTTAGACCATTGATATCAGGGACCTTTAGGTGATTACGTACTATTGTGACTGGCTTCAATCTTGAGGTAACAGTGAGCTGTAGTATTTATCCTCTCTAGATGTTTCTACAAAGTGTGCTGGTTGGCACACACCTTGGTAAAGAATTTCAGGGTTAGTGATGGTAATTCTGTGGGGAAATACACAGTGAAGCTATGGCTCCACAGCAAGCCATGGTGATCTGCCAGCTGCTGCATTTTCCTGCTCACTCCTGCTCTGCGCTATTCCAGCACAGCTGACCAAGTCCTTTCTTGCTTCCACTCTCTAAGTGGCCTGCCAGGTCACTGAGCTGAAAGAATTTAGAATGGGCTCAGGCAAGCACCAAGGTTGACATAAGGGAGCAAACAAGGACAAATGGGAGGGAACTTACATCACTCCTCTGAAACCCTGGCTTGCAAGCAAAAAATACCAATGCCTGTAAATACAGGGGTGGTTGGACCAGGTGTCCCTCCAGAGGGCCCTTTCACCTCAACCATTCCATGATGTTTTTCAGAGTACAGAAAGCATGAGCTTCCACCAAAACCACATGATCATACAAAGTGTGTCCAGGAAGTGGGTTCATTTTTTGATGAGTAGTGGTAGCAAGCATATACTTGAATATACAGAACATACCTGAACCCTGAGATCACCAAACAATTAGGCTATCTGAACATGACTCTAAATAATGGTCAAGTGCCAAGCCAGCCTATGTATCTCTGCAACAAATTGCTCTGCAGCCCCAGAAAGCTCACATGGCTGATGATTTAGAGACAATTATATTACTTTTATAAACATTACAAACCCACACGAAAACAGTGACAAACACTGTTTTCAAATGTTTCACTTCAAGTTCTCACCATGATTTTATTAAGAATTACACACCCTCCTCCAAAATTTCAAGTATGCTTGTGCCTACTTATTAGCTTATTTATCACTGAACCTAGAGGGCAAAATCAGGGGTCTTCAGTCAAACATTAACACTAAATCCAAATGCACTTGACAGGTCAAAAGCAGGAATAGTATCACAAGATCCAGCCCTTTTAGATTTAAGGCTACACATTGTGGCATGCTAGTCTTGACAGACGGTTTTGAGAAAGGATTGTTATTTATGACAAAAGAATGCTAGCATGCACCAAAGGAACTCTGGCAGTTGCCTGGATTTCCAAAATTTCTACTTGCAGCACATGCAAAAGTGTTTCTGAATCTATTAAAAAGTTTTACACCACTCTTCTGCATTCTTAAAGACCAAAACAAATACTATTAAATGCACCAGTGACCACCTTTGTGTCATATGTTAATTTTATTACCATTATTCTAGGAGCCTGATTATGTAAAGACTTCAAAATACACATAATTTCATACAAGAAATAAGCACCAAAGACTGAGTAGCATCAGGAATGAGATTTTAATTAGAAGGCAAATCATCTGAATCTAACTTCCTGTACAGTACTGGTTGTTTAAGCTTATCCTCTGTAGTGACCATGATATATACAGCCTGTGTTTGACTAAGCCACATCTCTCAAGAGATTCCCAAGCTTGATCTGGCACCCTGGGGTGCATTAGGAAGAGAATTGCCTGCAGGTTGAGGACGGTGATCCTTCCCCTCTACTCAACCCTAGTGAGGTCCAGCTGGAGTCTTCAGGTCTGGGATCCCAAGCACAAGAAAGACATGGAGCTCCTGGAACAGGTCCAGAGGAGGGCAACAAAGGTGATGAAGGGACTGGAGCATCTGTTATGAGGAACGGCTGAGGGAGCTGGGCCTGTTCAGCCTGAGAAGAGGGACCTCATCAGTGCCTATCAGTATCTGAAGGGAGGGTGCCAGGAGGATGGAGCCAGGCTCTTCTCTGTGGTGTCAAGCAGTAGGACAACAAGCAACAGACTACTGTTCAGTCAGTTTCTACTGACTGAAGTTCCATTTGAACATGAGGAAGAACTTCTTTACTGTGCCTTGGCAGAGCACTGGAAGAGACTGCCCAGAGAGTCTGTGGCTTCTCTCACTCGAGATATTCCAGAACTGTCTGAACACAATCCTGTGCCATGTTCTCTACGATGACTCTGAGCAGGGAGGTTGGATCAGATGATCCAACTGTGGTCCCTTCCAACCCGACCCACTCTTTGATTTGAAAACACAGGACTTGCTTCCACCTTTAAATTCTGATTTAAATTTTCAACTATGAGTTCTTGTTCTGTCTTTAATACTAGACTGAAAATACAATGGTAAAAACCTAGGTTGCGTTTGGCAACTGATAAAAAACAAAATCCTTAAGAGGAAGATGACCCATCCTTAAGATTTCTGTCATTTGCCTGCCTTTTCCAATTCATTTACTTAGTTTATTTTTTTGTAGTGTAACTACTTTTTGCTTAGTCTTTACCACAGTTACTTCAGCTACTATTAACACTTTAAAGATTCTAAGCTCAGTTTTCAATGGGTATCAGGGATAAGGCTCCATTAAGGGGTTACCTATTCTTGTGACTTACTTTGATCCCCAGCTAACACTAAGCTACAGTATTTATCCTATTAAGATGTTTCTATGAAGTATGCTTAGTTACTTAACAGAAGGAGGAAAAATAATCTATACCTAGTTCTGGAAATTTATTACCAGATTACAAATATATTACAGTTTTACAATACACCAATTCCTCTCCCGTTCTAAGACAGGTTATGTCCAGACCAAAATCATTAAGAAATAAGTACTCCTCTTTTTGCAAACATCACCCTTGCTATATTTTACACATACTTTGCATATTCTAATGTGTGATATAGAAAGTTATTTTTAAAAATAAGTTTTGCATTATAAAAACTAAAAGAAATCTGAGACACGGCACAAAAATTTTAGAAGACATTTAACTTCTTGTCAATATCTATCTTTCCAGAAGTTTTACTATACACAGAACTGTTGACAGTTTAAAATTATTTTACTATTCACTTTGTCTATGGCAGATTTACTGGAATTCAAATTTGCATTTAGATATGAAGGGTAAAGAGATGATTCATCACTAGCAGAAATTCCACATTTATCTGTCTCTGACATACAACTGAAGGCAGGTAAACACACATTATTTAGTACTGATTACATAACTAGTACTATTGTAATAGTCAGAACAAGCCTATACTGTCTGACATGAACCACAGGTCTTGATTAGTTCAGAAAATTCTACAGTGAAATTTTATGACTGGTTTTAGGACAGTAGGCAATTACAAAAGTATAAACAATGCAGCAAATGAGAAGTATTTCAGGACAATGGCTGCTACTATGTCTTCCACTTCACACTGTCTTTTTAAATTTGGAAAGTTTGAAGTGTCAACTTCTGCCATGTGCTGCCCACAGTACTTTACATGCAGAAGCTATCTGCAGTACATGCACACATTTCACATGTGCCCACAACCTGAAATTCCACACGTTCTGTACTAAGAGGACAAAGGATGGTGTATGCATTTCATTAGTAAGGGTTTCTGAACAAGAGCCCCCAAATGCTACAGCCTGAATACTGGCTTAGAGAGGGTGTAATGCGTATACAGACCACTATTTTAAATACTTCAGCTGCTGGTACATAACATCTGAGTATTTAAAATTTTTCTACTGAAGGTTACTTAAAGCAAAGCCAAATACATCACAGAAGGTTCAGAGTCAAGGTCAAATAGGTACCACACTATCATGAAGGTTGAAAGAGTTGAAGAAACTCAAACTAAAATAGACAGAAACACTTAGAAGCAGAAGAGTAACTGCTGAAATGGCTTCCACTCCAAACAGTTTCCACTGGCCTGCTACAGCTACCTCTTGATACCGCCCAAAAATTCAATTAGGCATTTCGGTGAGGGAGGTGGTAAACAATCTGTTAACCATGGAAGTCCAAGGAGACTTCTGGACAGGCTTTAATTTTCATCTGCATGAGGCTACTTACAGTAGCCTATTCACAGCAAAAATACTAAGTCAGATCTTTAACTCCTAAGACACAGAGACCAAAAATCTACTTCCATCAACACTAGTGCAGCTCCCCACGCATGGGAATAGGTGTTTTTTAATAGGAAAACACCAATTAGAGGAAGAGTTTCACTCCAAGTAACATAAAACAAACTGAGAGCACACCAACTCTTAAGAATGTGACCTCCCCACAGCTCCAATTAAGTAAAAGAAGGCATGAGGTATGGTGTCAAACTAAAATGCAGCTGTGGCACTCAAGAGCTGCCTGAGCCCAACATGGAATGCTGGGCAGAACTGTTTCCTTTCAAAACATTTACAGAATTAAAAGGTATAGGTGGGAATGTGATCTGAAGCATTTGCCAAGAAATATGCAGAAAACATGTCCCAAATTCAAGGACTAAAAACAGTTACAGCCTGCTTGTCTGAAAGGTTACAGCAAGTAAGGCTTTAGAACCATTTTAATATTTAAAAGCAGCCAACAGCGTTAATCTCCTATTTGCATTACAGTGAAATGCAGTTGCTGACATTGATATTTCTGTATTCTGAAAACCCACGAACATGTTTCTGCTGCAGACTGGCTGGCTGTGCCATGGAGACAGCACTTGGCAGGGGCAGTTTAAGGACAGGGTGCCCAAGTCTGTGCCCCAGTTCAGGTGTGTAAGTGCAGCACTTGTCAGGCCCATGCCATTGTCACCGGCACAGTGCTGACCAACTGGCAAGTGTTTATGTTCAAACACAAACACCGCGAGAGCACAGCCTAAGGAAAAATTAGGAAATATCATGGGCACTGGTCAGCCTCTTAAAGATAACAAGATTCTGTTCTCCAGAAGCAAGGTATTAGGCTCTAGCAGAGATGTGTCAAAATGCATTTTTGCTAGGAAAAGCATTTTCACAACAGTCCAGAGTCAATGAGGATGAAGATTCACAGTCTGTATCTGCAAGAGTCAGAAAAGAGACTCTAGCAGTCCTAAGGATGAATGCTGAAGAGAAAAAACACAGCAAGATGGGACTAAGGGGAAAAAAAACAAAAAGAAAAAAGGGAAAGAAACACCCCCCCCAAAAAAAAAACCAAATAAAAAAAAACAAAAACAAAAACAAAAACAAAAACAAAAAAAAAAAAAAAAAAAAAAAAAAAAAAAAAAAAAAAAAAAAACAAAAAAAAAAAACCACCAAAACAACAACAAACACCAAGCAGGTTGCATTCTAGCTTGGTGCATGCTTAATCTGAAATGCAAAGCATGCAGGCGGTAGCAGTAGACACTGGCTTCCACACCATCCTGATTCAAGTGGCAAATGCATTTAAACAGTATACATTTTAGGATTACAGAACTGCTCCAGTACTCCAGTATCTGACTCATGTAATTGAAAAGTGAAATATGAGTATGGAAAAATATAAAAAAAAATACTCTCTTTCTGTAAAGATCACACATTTTTCATATTTATATACCACTATACCTCCCCTTTTGGTATCAGATTACAAATAACTTTAGATGACATATTCTGCAGTTACTTTGAAATGTTTTATGATTACTTCCTGAATGGTCATGCCAGAAATAAGACTTTGATACACTAGTAAGATCTCCTACAAGTTTTTTTTCCATTTGACTAAAGAATGTGCTACTTGAGTCACCACCTAGCAACCTGACAAAGACTACATGGCAATACAGTCAGCCACATGTAATTTAAGTAACATTTATTAAGCTTTAGTAAATTATAACAATACTAACATTATGAGCCACATAAACACTGACTTAAGTTCCCTATGAGAATACACACATACCTGCATGAAATACCCAGTAACTAATGCCTTTCTTATGTTGATGTAATAGTCTCGGCTGGTAAAATCTGTGCTTCTACGAGGCAAATTAAATCTATCCATGATTCGTGACAGCTGTTGGCGTACATTGTCTGCAGACATCAGGGACCTGTAGTTAATGAAGTTGTCATAACACCACTGAACCGACTCATGATCTGCAACATTAGAAAACATGAATCAAAATTAGAACAAGTAAATAAAATAGCAACTAACCGATACATCAGTCAGATGAACCAGAAAAAGATATCCATAAACTTTTATAAATGGTAACAGCTCATGGTTTATTCAGTCAGTTTCTTGCACTATGTAACTTGCCAAAACTTTTCTACTCAGGAAGCACATGGTCAGAACAGAAGAAAATCGCATAACATAAATACAATCACTGCTGTTTTGCTGAAATACCACATCACTAAATTTTGGACACTTTAAAAATCTCATCCTGCAACTAGAGAAACCATCTTCTAAACCTGAAGTGCAAAACATAACACGATGTAAGGAATACTGCACAACCATTAACTGCAGCATGCAATGAACATACAAGACAACTGTACTTAACTATGCTGTACTTGAGAAATGAATCCCTACTTAAATAAGGCACTCAAGTAACAGCTAAGAGCTGTACAAGCAGTCTGTTCCAAGTGTGACACACCTCACAGCAGTTTAAGTAAATGTGACTGGTAAAATACAGCCACTGTAGCAGAACTCTGTACTCTTACTGTTTCTACTGCTGATAGCCCTGAGAAGAAATCTATTGAAACAGCAAGTCTCAGCCATTCTGTCAGTATAAATACCTGCATGTTTCACATCAGGAAAGCCAGTTCTCCCTAGCAATTCTCTTACTTTTCAAATAATGCTCTTCTAATCTTTGTCAGTTTAAAAATCCAACAAAGCCAGCCTTAAGAATTAAAACTTAAGGTAACTCTTGGAAAGAACAGACTTTTCTTAATTTGCATTGAAAAGAATGAAGGCTATGGAAGTTGAGGTAAGTCCAAGTTCTTTCTTGCGCTTTACCGTACAGAACATATTTTAAATGAAATATGAATTAAGCAGTTGCGCAGTTATGATTCTACTGTACAGTACCATAGCATGCTACTTTCTGAGCCAACTGAACTATGCATCATCAATAATCCATAGATGCTTTACATTATTCTAGATAAAAACAGTAGTAGCATTTAGTCTGCTGATCCCAGAAGTCAATTCACAATTTCACAAGATGATTCCTGAAATAATTCCATCCCTCAGTAGCCTGAATATTAAAGCAGTGGCTTCCAGAAACATGCACAAACATTCTGCCAGACATTCTGGATCCTATTAACGAAAAAGCTAACAGGAAAAAATCAGGCAACACGTCTTCCATTTACAGATGTATAACAGAAGTTTCTCAGCTATTATTTTAAACAAACAATGTATTTGTTTCTACTTTTGCAGTTACTTTGGATTGTCACATAATGACAGTGTTAGAAGGTTTCAGTACAAAATTTCTAAACCAAATCTATAACAGAAAGGGGCAGTAAGCTGCATTTCTTTTTACTCAGGGTAAAAAGACTGCTGGTTTTTTGTTTGCTAATAGGAAAATATAACTGGAGCACTTAAGTTTACATGGCTGGCAGTTTATAGCAATCTTTTTTATTTGCCACCAATGTAAGTCACTGCTAAAAAAAAAGTGGGCCACTTTCTCATTTTTCAAGAGAACTCCTAGATTCACCTGTTCATTCTTATCTTCTTTTGTAAGTTAAGTATACTTCAGCTATGTTGAAGAGGATCATACATTTTCTCCAAATTCCAACCACAGAAATTATACAATTGAAACATATGTATTACACATTTCTGTTACTTCTTGTTGATGCATCATCCCTTTGCCTCCTAATCTATTCCAAAGCCTTATTACAGAAGTCCTAACTACATTAAGAAGTTAGGATTAAAAAGGTTTTCATTCTAGGAACATATCCTTCTCCAAATTCAGTTTTATATGCACTGCTCTCCCTGAAAAATCACTAAGCACTTATGCAGATTTTTTATAATTAATGTCAGATAAACTTCCAATATTTCTTAATTACAGGAACACTTGCTTCCTTCTGTCCAAGGTTACCCAGCATTGATTTAAAAGCCTGGCTTGTTTGCATGCTCATCAGTTTATTACGAGATTGCCTGGGTAGTTTTTTGGTTTTGTTTGACCCCCAAAGTAAAGTAGCACTTAAATAACAAAACCCAAGCCTTTCAAGTGTCCTTGGAACCCAGAAACAGAAGTTGGCAGCACAAAGCATAATAATTTTACTAAAACGGACACAGACTTACTTTGCTTGAAAGCGTGGTAGACATTCAGCAACGTCAAATGATCTCCATCTATGTGGGCAAACCTCATCTTGGCTTCATCTGCTGCTTTCTTTGCTTCCGTGGGGCGAACAAAACACTGTGGGACTAAACAAGGTTGGTATGGGCCCAACACAAACGCCCATATCGATGAGTCACGCATTCACAGATAGAGGAACAAGGCCTAGCTAGGTCAGTTCACAGAGCATAGGGCAGGGCAGGATGGCCTCCAACTGCATCTTGGACTGTTTACTACCTTGATTTGGTACATCAACACCTAACCACATCTGTAAGACAAGAGGGTTTCAAAGCTACAGAGTACCTGATTATTTTAATAGAACTATATGTATGCATCAAAATCTCTAGTCTGAAGGCCATCAAGGTTACCTACACAGACTGGAAGGCTAAACAGTTCTTAGTTTAAATCCAGTGCTGATAGCTCTACCAGGAGCTAGTACCCCAAGGAATGAAACACTTTAATTACAAATTTGCTTTTTCAGAAAGCCCGTAGAGACAAAGTAGATAGTTCTGAAACTGTAGTGTACTAGCACAGTCTAAACCAACTTGAGGTTTGATTATCTCAAGTCTGTTACTAGACAGAACACACCAGTCAAGTCCCTTCCCACATGGTATTGCTATCAGCACTGGCATACAGAAACATGTGAATGAAGGTATTAATAAGTCTAAAGGCTATGATGGTAGCGGTAGTGGTGGAAGGTTAAACCGTCCTTTGGCACTACTTCAAATAAAAAATATATCTCAAAAAATGCAACATGATGAGCTTTCTCTATCATTATATTCTCTTACATACATCTGACTCATCTCACTTCCGTCCAAAAATCATGTTTTACCACTTTTTTCCAGGTACAAACTAGTAAAAACCATAAAGAGTATTGCAGCCAATTCATGGTCTGTCAACATTCTAGTATGTTCTTAGATTCCATCCACAAGATCTTGAAAGTAGTTTAAAGAGACCTGCTGGAGCAGGGAGGTTCCACCAGGTCACCCACTGTGATTCCTTCTAACCTTACCCATTTTGTGATTTACTTTATAGACATCTACACCAGAAAATAAAACAGTTTGATTTTCAGTAGGTGCTATTTTTAAGAGGTTAAATTTCAATAAAATTAACGATTAAATTAAAAAAAAAAAAAAAAAATCCTTTCTCTTTTCCATCTGCTTGGGACTACATTCATTTTCTCATTAACGGAAGCCCACAATTACACAAGGACACCTTTTTGTGTATGACGTATCCCTATCAAATGAGGGCTTTTTTGTGCAGTGTTATGTAGTTTTTCTTTATTTTATTCTTAAATTTGCATAAAAGCCCCAAAGCACTAGATATTATGAGCTGAATAGCAGATGGAACTTGAGAAAAAAAATCACACTGCAACAGTGAATCATGGTAACTAATCAACGAAGACTAATGCATTAAAGAGAATGGAAATGCAGGTGTGAAATAAACACCCTGTATAATGGGTCCTGCATTTGAAAAAGGAGATAATACCAAGTGTATTTTAATTTCTAACTCATACTAATAAAAGCAAAATCCAGATTATTCTATCACTGGCTTAACTCAGTGTTTTGAAAAATAGTACTTTCCATACCACAGCATGACACCATGGCTCTTAAAAAATGAAGTATAATCATTTAATCTGCTCATTTATTTAATGCTGGTTTTGCTTTTTTCTGTCACCTAGTTTCCCATCCAGTCCAAACTTAATACATGGACTGCTATCAAGAGCCTGACAATCTTTATGTGCACTTAATGCACCAAAACATACTATTATGCTGCTGGTTTAAAAGTGCTTACTTTGGGAAACAGACCTCAAAAAGACCAGGACCATGGCTTTTTTAAGAGTAGTGTTTTAGTTATGACCCATATATTAACCAGCTTCAATCAGTTTTTTATTTCTCTCCCAAAACTTATTTATCATTACGCTATTTGTGGCTTAAAACAAAAAAGGTGCCATGGCCTGGGAAAAGGTAAATTGGAAAAGGAGTAAAGCAAATCAGTTGAAGGCCACAAACAAAAATACTAAACTGACTTGTTCTATAGCAGATACTGGGGGGAGAAGGGGGAAAAGAAGAGAAAGACAGGCACCAACCTACCACCACCTCCGCAATTAAGCCTACCATTTAATTAAAGAAAAATGTTATGATTCTGCCCTGCCCATCTGCTCTGAGTCTGAACAATCATAACTCTGAAACAAAACATTTTAACTTGTTCTTAAAAACTTTCATATAAATACAATGTAAGACTAAACTGAAGCAACAGATTTTACACTTAGTCAAAACTTTTTTTTTTTCTCTATTCAACCAAGTTAAGCATGTCAGCAATATACCTGCACTGCGGAGAGCCTGGTAAATTACCACATTCCAAAGACTACTTGTGAGTAAGAACACCCCCATTTTCATAACAGATTAAAACCTACTGCTTGTCCTATGACCTCTAGTTATAAAACAAAGTCACTTCTACACAATGGAGAAATTAAATACAAGGTTTGCTTGGTAACATTTTCCTCTCATTAAGCTCTCTCAGCAAGCAGCTCTGCTCCGACACAGAGCTATTCATGTAACAGTAGCAGAGTACAACGGTAAACCTAAGTTAAATCTTACAAAGATAGTTCTTGCTTCCAAGATTCCTTTTTTCCCTTTGAAAGTACTGACTACTCTCCAGTTTTGCCGTTTAATGACTGAAAAATGTATCATGTATAAGCTTATGATTTAATACAAATTATACTGTAATCCCTTTGGGAAGACTGTGATTTATCGAAGTGCAAAAGAATGCACAATACAAAATAGATTTCACTGCCTTAAAAATTACTGGCTGAGATGACATTTCTGGGCCTGACTATGAACCGAAATAGAAATTTCTGTTCCACTAGCCTGACTGCTCACCCCCAACAATTCAGATATATATACTTTTAACTGATGTTAGGAGCAAACTCTTAGATCATTTTATGCATTAGTTTTTAACATTACTACTCATTAGCTTCAAGGTCTCTACATAAATCCATAATGACTGAACCCATATATGAAGTTTTAAAAAACAATTCTAATTTTATTAAAAATGTATTTTTGTTATTTTTCTGATGTTGAAAAATTAAATTTTCCCCACACTGAAGATCTGCACTTTGTTTAGTTTCTCTTTTCCTGCTATTACCTGACAACATGGCAGTAATAGATAGGACCTCATTAGAACAGTTGTAGTCACAGCTTGCAATAACCATTTTAGCCAGCTGTGGATCCAATGGAAATTCAGCCATCATGGATCCCAACTCAGTCAAGTCTCCATCATCATTTAAAGCAGCCAGATAATTCAAAAGCTCTAAGGCTCTCATCAGAGTTTCAGGAGCTGAAAGAAAAAAAATATGTAAATTCGCACATTAACCAAACTGCTCTGAATCAGCAATAACCAAGGAAGCACAGACTGTTACTAGGTATTTTTTTTTTGTTCTCCATTCACTAGTATCCAAATGCAAAACCGTTACCAAATCCAGCAATACACACCCAAGCGTGAATGAATGGGGGCGGCAAGGAGGGAACACTTATCTAGAAAAGCATTAAACTTAATCACAAGCTTTGAATATTTGAAGATTACTGCTTTTCAAAATTCAGATAGCAGTGGCATTGTGAAATATTCAGCACCAGTAATATCACTTCTCCCTGCAGATATTTTTTCCCTTGATCCATACTAAATAGATCAATAATCCTAAAATCTCAGCCCTGTCAACTCTAGATCCCTACTGCCTTTCAGAAAGGCAGTATGAATCTCCTCTTTATCTTGCATTCCTCACACAGTCAGTATTAACCCACAAAGAAAAATAAAAGGAAATCCAAAAGTCTTTCTGCTAAAATATCTCAGATGTTGCACACAACAAAGAATTTAATTGTTCTGTAGAACTATTTAAAAACTTACAGACTATGTCAGATTTTTACTTTAGGAAAAAACAACTAACTCACAGATTTCTAAGCCATTTTTATATATGGCCGATTTGCATTTTTAATTATCAACATAGCCCAGTTATTTCTGAAGCATGTATGAACATTTAACACTTAGAAGAAAGACACACATAAACTATAGTTGGAGTCAAACCATGTATCCAGCTTTAAAAATGCCAGCCCATTTTATTTACAAACAGTTGTTAACTGATTGCACAATTAGAATGTTTAACCAAGTGATAAGTAAAAAAAGTTCAAATAACAAACTTTCTAATGGCAAGAATTTTCTCTTATTCTCTGAAGGTAAGGGGTTTTCAGTAGATTCCTTGGTTCCACTAAAAGCTCTCACACATAAAGAAAAAGCTTGCTTGGATATGACACAGAGCACTAAATTTCAGGATAAACAAAAAGACATTCCTTACAGATTACAGTAAAAAAACCAATAAGAGAATTTATTCCATGTTGTCATTATATAAAGTAGTCACAAAAATAAAGATTGGAAAGATGGAAAGAGATACCTGGAGGATCCATAAAATCAAAGTGCACCAAATCATCTATACCAAGCTTCTTGAGCTGTAATACTACAGATCCTAAGTTAGACCTCAAAATTTCAGGGTATGTGTTGTCCTGGGGGGTGAGGGGGAAAAAAAAAAAAAGAAAATTTGTAACACTTCTTCCAGACACTTTATACTACAGAAGCATTCAAATTCTGATTTTGTTCAATAGCACAGCACTCAACAACCTGAACCAGACATCCTTATAAACACAATGTAAAAACCACTATCTTACCTGCATTTCAGTTTTGTAGGCTTTCTCTGTATAAAGCCTGAAGCACTTGCCTGGTCGAGTACGACCAGCACGGCCAGCTCGCTGCTGGGCAGACGCTTTACTGATGGCAGTCACCAACAAAGACTCCACTCTGATACGAGGATTGTATACCTATTTCAAAGTGGAGGCAGAGCAGGACAGAAGGTGAAAGAATAAACAATGTTCATGGACAAGACAAATACCCAAACTGCTTTAAACTTATTTTAAGCACAGCTTCTGACTAGGAAATCACAAATTGTATGTATCTGAAAAGAAAACAACCTGGCTACAAAAGACTCTGGAGAGCTTCAAATACAACTGCCTAGAGAACAGCATTTTTTATTCCTTTGTTAACAGCAACTCCTGCCAGGCTCCCTATTCTTAAATGTATTTTTAGGTGAGATTTTCATGGCAAAAGGAATGCTCAAAAAATTCTATAAACATGCTGTCTTGATATAACTATGAGGTTAAATAATCACATTCTAGGGATCAGAAAAATCTAACATAAAGGTTTTACGCAACTGTAAAGATCAGGCTGATGACAAAAGAAAACTGTATTTCAAGAGTACATGCAGACTGTCACAGTACAAAATATCTGCTGATATTTACTGTAAAACTTCCACTTCAGTCATACCTAAACAGCAGCCCTACCAACTCAATAGGGCTCATGGAAAGGAACACACTGAAAAAAAGGCAGCAGTCAAACGGTAATTACAGCTGAAGACATTCTTGGTTCATGTTTTAAGACCTCTCTGGTACAACTCAGTATAAAATATGTACAGAAACCTTAGTTCTTATACTGGAAGAATACCTTCTGTAATAAGAAATATTGGTGAAATTAGTTCAGCCTTAATGGTGATTGAAACTTGTACATGAGAACACACTGGATGTACTCACATTCTGCTGTATGTCTGTCTCATTTTGCAAAAGTTAAAAAGGCTGACAATGTGTACCATCATTAAAGGAAAAGACTAAGAAACCAAGTTATAAAGAAAGCCACATTTAGTGAAAAAACTAAACGAAGACGAGATTCATGTTTTATTTTATGTAGTTACTAGGCTGACTATAGGGAAGCTACTTCAGTTCCCCTGAACACCCTATGATGTTCCAAGAACCACAATACGAGCTTGATTATAATCTTCAGGCCTGCAACAGTACATGATAAATACTGACATGAAACAGCAGGTATCATTTCTTTCTTCTCATTTTAGTGCTGGAGTTTTCTATAGTGACCTGAAGAAGAGGCTTCTAGAACCACTTTTATTTACTTTCATACAATTTCTTTTATTTGAGCATCCTCAAGCATAGACACACAGTACAAAACTACCCTTCCTAAAGTATCTAAGTCTAACTCAAAATTCTTACATTTCTTTTTTTTAAAAACAAAATTATTCTATTTAAACTTTGTGGACTAAGTGCAAATCATAAAAATCATAAGTTAAAATCAAACCAAATTCAAACCAACCAAGTTCAAGATTTCAACTGGAAAAAGACCTATTGGTGTTTGCAAAGGGAAGAGTTGCCTGAGCAAACCAGATTCCATCAACTTTCCTACTACAAAGAGAAAAAAATAGTAGTTACCTTCTGTTTTGCAAAGCCAGGATCAATCACAAACACTACGCCATCTATTGTCAATGACGTCTCAGCAATGTTAGTGGACACAACAACCTGTCAAAAAAAAACCAGAAAAATAACAAAAATTCAAACAACTAAATGAAACTACTTCATCCTGAAGATGAAGGGCTCAAATTTTGTCTCTGCACAAGTAACTTTCAGCAAACTTCCCGTCACTTAATCAATAACTACCAGAGCTGCGCTTCAACACTTTAACAGGATAATCTGAAATCAACCAGAGGAACTCTAGTGAAAAGTAGCAATTTTCATCCACTGTTTTTTGTTCCCTTATGGGTCTTTTAGCAACATAACAAATGTTAGTTGAGTAAAAGAAGAGCAAAAATTTAACTTATGAAACCACTATTCAGATTTTTTTCTCACATCTCTGGTACACAATGACAAGTCATACCGGACCCCTTTATCATCATCTATTAATTCTAATTTTTTACCTTTTTCTGAAAGCCTGAATAGGGTAAACTGGTTAAATAATATTAAATTGAAAGTTATATACGTCACCAGCACAGTATTTTCATTTATCTGGTTTGAAATAAAGCTGTTACCAACACATTCCAGCTAAAATCCTGAACATGTATTTAACTTCTACTCTGTCTTTTTCCATCACCAGATATTCAAACACCTTTACATATCTTTTATGTTAAATTCTTAGCTTTTCAGAAGGTTAAGTCACATGAAAAAATTAAAGCACAGGTGACTATCAGAGTTCTTGATTTGCTACCATTTAAATTTTTATGTCCAGGGATGCAGTGTAACAAGCTATGGATACTGTCAGCTCTTACCCCAACAGTGACCACACCACATCACATTATTGGCAAGCTGCATCAGCTATCACAGAAACCTGTTCAGAACTTCATCAAAAGTGCTTACCCTTCACTTCTTAATTTCAGAGCATCCTGTCATCACTGATTTCAGTTTATCAATTAGAAGTGGAGAGATCCCTAACACTTAGTTCAGTATTACAATGAGGCCAGTGACTAGTGATTTCCCTTCCTGCTGGCTGATCACTTTGCCAGTCGATTATTTATCACACTCAGCTTGCCTCAAGGTCTAAGCTTGCACAAATACTACAATATACTGAAAGCAGTACTTTGGTGGAAAAAACAGTGACAATTCTTTGGAATTACCCAAAAATGATATTTCACCCTAAAATGATGTGCTACTTAGAATTCCTCACACAAACAGAAAATATTGTACACATCATTCACAGGTAATCTGCACAAATTAGTCAAGTTACAATTATCAGCGGAAGTCAGTGCAAAATCTCAATACATTTTCATAAAAATTTTGTAATGCATTAAATATACAAATTAAACTCACACTCTCACATTAAAAGCCTAATCAATCCACATTCAGCTTGTTGTTATAGAGTATACCTCACTTAAAAAGTTTTGTGTTTTTCTGTTTCTGCTAATATACAGAACCATCCACACCCAGACTCTTCAAATACTAATTACAGAGCAGAGAAGGTTTTTATCCTGCTTTTAACCACTGATTTCTATCAGGACACTTCAATACCAGGAAATCAAGACAGTTAGTATGCTTAGTCCACAGTGGTACAACAATTTAATTTGTACCTGAATTTACTAAATTTATACAGAACTTTCCTATGGTAGAAGGGAAAAAGTAACTTACATAGTGGATTATTTTGCACATACAGATATTATTTGTTAATGTCACATTGCTTAAAAATCAGTAATTAATGACTGCAAAAGCAGAAGAAATTTTTAAAAAGGTTGAAGGAATTAAAATATCTTTCAAGTCTAAACCGAAGTACAAAGTTACTTGGACATCAAACAATCAAAATTAGCACTAAACTATATAAAATAATAAATTATAATCAGCCTTAGCTGTAGTTTTGCAGTTCCTGAGAGGAATTTTAAAACTTTGTTTTGAATATTAAAATATATATAGTACCTACATCTAAAAATATATCTATATTGCATATGTGTTAGCTAGCAATGTTTAAGACTGCTGAAACAGAAACTACAATACAGTTTGAAAAGACAGGATAAGATGACAAGGAGCCTTTAACATGGGACAAGAGTAGAAGCATTAAGTCATCTTCTTCATCTTCCTCAATTAAAAAAACACTCTTACTAGTTAATCAGAGTATTTGTCTGTAATCTTAAGCCTTTTCACAATAATAGCTGCTTTCTTAGCACCAAGAGGACCAAAAAAGTGCTAATTTGTTACCATCACTACTACAGCAAAATGCCTCACTACTTCCAGCATCTCTCATTTCAAAAAGTTAAAGCTCAGGAGATACCTGGATATTGTAAACACTTACACTTGTGTGACCCTTAGAGACTTTGAAAGGATTCAGGTCACCTACTAGCTCCCTCCTCAGCAGTTCCAAAACCTAGGTTCAAGTCCCACAAAGCACAGGATGAAAACGGACATTTTCTTAAATAGGCACACCACACAGTTTTACTTTACATACCTTGCTCACTAGGACTAACAAACTAAACCAACATTTAAAAAGTTTACAACACAAATGCACTTTCACTGATAGTTAGATTTGTTGCAGAGATAAAAACTAAAACATGAAAGCCAGAATATCTCAGCCAAAGCAAGCAAAGAGGAAAAGTAACTTCATAGTCTGTTGCCTACATGCTGTGCCTGCTTTTGCCTACAGCGGGCATCCTTTGGGCATAGCAACTTTTCTTGTAGTAAAATAGCAGCTCCACCAAGACTGTCTTCCTCTGAGGGACTGGTACTGGGTCTGTCATTTCAACGTAACAAAAACTACGCTCTGCACTTATTATCCTCTTACGCAGAAAACCAAAGCCTGTCTATTTTGAAGGGCAGAGTTTTAAACATGAGTGAAAATTTCATGAAATACACAGCTATCACTTACTACTTAAAAGCAATTTCATTCATTTAAGTCATTTGCAAATACAATCTTGTTGCAGCATTAGTTTCATCATTTCAGACTGAATGCTTTCTGCAATCAACTTCGACAGGAAAAGGAAGATAATTTCACTAAATTTAGTAAGTGATTTATTCTTCCAGAACACTAGAAAGTTGTCACTAGTATTCTACATGCATTGTACTGCACAAAAACAACAAATAATCAAGGAACAAACCCTGCCTAGAGCACATAGTATGATTCAGCTTTGACCTTCAAAATCTTAGCTTTGTGACTGCCAGTTCTGTAGAGCAGTTTAGTTTTAGGAAGCTTCAGTATGACTCCTTTCTAATAAAACACATAGCTTTTTCTATGGATTATTGTGAGCATTGACATATTAATTTTATGAAGAACATCCCCTGTGCCATTTCAAGTTTTTCAGTTTCTCAATCAGTTTTGCCTAATGAAAGAACCGAAAGAACCTCAATTCCTCATTTATTATTACAGAAATACAAACCTTGAACTTGAACTTAATTGTTTTAACTTGCACCTTCTCATAAACCTTAAGAAACAGATGAAACCTGCCTGACAACCTACCCTGAAGAGACAGCCCATTTTATTCCCCCCCCAAAAGCACATCTCAAAATAATTACTATGGAAAAAATCCCATCTCTCCACACAAATCATATTTCACGTAAGAAACTTAAATGAATGCCATTTCAATTCAGTCAAATCAAATTGTTACCACAACATCCTGGCCCTATATGGATGGATGACAGAGCTTTGATTTGTACTGAGAGACAAATTTCAAGTTATCTAAAAATGCTAATGTGATAAAATACTGCATTTTTAAGGCGTCATAAAAAAACCCTTGTACTTGCTGCTGTCCAAATATATTTAAAGGAGCTGAAAGTTGTATTTCACTGCCCATGCAACTGTGAGTAGCTACTTACAAAACAGAATACAAACAGAGCTCAGTATTTACCTTTCTTCCTATTGCTCCATTTTGTTTTTTTGGTGGGGGAGGTTCAAATATCCTTTGCTGTTGCTGTGGAGGAAGGGTGGAATACAATGGAATGATTTTTATGTCACCAACTTCAGGACCTAAGTCATCAATTTCACGTTTTATCCTCTTGCAGGCTTCATCAATCTCCTAAAAAAAAAAAAAAAAAAAAAAAAACCAAAAACTAGTCAGAAGACAACTCCATGAAAAAGGAAGCATATTTAGAGGGTTTATGACAATTAGATTGAGTATATACCCTGAAGTACAATTACAATAACTTCTACTTTAAAAAATAAAAAAAAATCAATCAAGGTGCTTACTGAATCTGCAATCAAATTTCCACAATACTTCAAGATGTTTCAGCTTCAATACTCTAATGAACAGCCTAATTTGCATTCAACATCCTTTTTCTTTTAGTCATGTTTCCTAATTAAATCTCTACAAATTGTACTAAAATTGAAATCTCTCACCCTGGAATATTAAACTGCACTCATGACCTTTTCAATTTTCACAATCTGAAGGAAATTGATGTGCAAGATATTTAAAATAAGCCAATTAAGCTTTAATGTCACGTATCACTAATGCAATTATATGGAAGATTTGCTTCATTGTACCTAATGAGAACAAACACCTTTACAGTATAAACATGGATACTCAAAACTAAACCTCTCAAAACCAAACCTCTCAATCCCGTGTTTCAGACCTTACTTTAAAATTAACTGAAATCCCATTTAAGCTTAAGAAAAATCAGTGAAATACTCTGAAGATGAAAGTTGTTTCATGCCTTTTTTTACCATATTATTTTCTAGCTTATTTTCTGCTTACCATACAAAACAGTTCACCCCAGCCCAATTGTTTTAAGTCCATTTCATTTTAAAACTACTACATTTAAGCCAGCTAGGTGACCAATAGCTATGACAAGATCTAAGGAAAATTGGGGTGCACAGAAATTTAGGTTAATGAGCAACACCATTTATTATCTTCCACAGAACCTTCTCTAGCGTAACTAAGAGACACACTAATCAACTACTGATCTTCCATCTGAACCACTGAGAGGACAATAAAGTCATGACAAAAAGCAACAGCAGGCAAAAGCAAAAAAAAATTACTACAGCATACTCTGAGAAAAGAGGGGACACCTCCCTTACCACATTCCCTAGCCCAAAGTTGAAGTGATACTTAAGACCCTAAAGCAAATATACAGAACTGGTTATCTCAAGGCTCTGTAAAATGATTGCTTTAAACTGTGATTTTAAAGACAAAAGCAGTCTCCCTTTTAGAAGTAATAAATTCAGGTAGATCTCCACCAAATCTGGGTCTTTCACTTGTTTTTAAAGAGACATTTAAATTCTCAGCACGAATGCACTGAGTATGTTTTAAAGAAGCACAGACAATACTTGTTCTGTATTGATCAGTGTACACGATTAATGTAAGCATGGCAAAATGACAGCTCTTTGATGTCCAAGAGCCCTTCTAAGAGTAAGCCTAATGCTGTCTAGTAATGCACTGCCAATCCGAATGAATTGCAGATATTTACCAAAACTGTGCACTTTGCCAACTAATCCAACACATCTTAATAAAATGTAAGGGGTACACAAGAAATTGAGATAGAATGTCTACTACTGGCTTATTACAAGAGAATAATTTTTTTTTGTTTTTACGCAGGTTTAAGTATCCGTTGTTCTCCTGATAACCTCGTTTCAAGTTCAGTAATAGCCTCCCACTGCAAAGGGAGGTAAATATTTAATATAAATAAAAATACAGCACAGACCTTAGTTCCTGGTCTGATTATACTGTATAATTGGGAAAGCTGTGATGTTGGACAGGATACTTGGTCTGCAATAGTAATGACTAGAGATTCCAGGACAGTTTTATACTTAAGAGAAGGTAAAATGCAAGCAAGGAAAAGCACTACACTCTTCAGGACATGTGCACACAGCTACAGGTAACTTTCAGTAGAGATTAAAGTATTCATTCTTCCTAGAGTTTACCACTTTAGTTTCAAAGTATCCCTAATCAGGACTCGTTAGAACACATCAAAATAGAGATGCCATATTTACAGATTTGCAGATGTAACTACGGACCTCTCATCATAAACTGTTTTAAGAAGGATGTAAAACACTAAGAGCCACTGTCACTCATCTAAAGACAGTAAAAGTGAATTATTGAATAGCAGTACTTTTATTTTTAAAAAGGAAAGAGTATTTTCCTTTTATATACCACTCTTAACAGAGAACAGTGAATCTACTTCAGTAGATCTACTACTAGTACATCTTCTTCCCCACACCAAGTCCGCAGAGTACCAATCCTGCCAGAGCCAAGAAACATTTGGACAAAGCCCTCTGGCACAGGGTGTGACCCTAGGGGCTATCCTGTACAGGGCCAGGAGTTGGGACTTCTATGATCCTAGTGGGTCCCTTCCAATTCAGGATATTCTATGATTCCAGAACTACACAGATCACGACCAAAACTGGTATCCCCAAGTACAAGTAGAAGAAAGAAGGATTATGTATAGTACTAACAGTTTGAAAGTGTTAAGGACAGCTTTGAGTGTTCAAGATTTGTTTGAATCACATGAAGATATTTAAATCCAGAAATACATGACATATAGTTGAAGGCACAATCCTATCTTTAATCCTTTAAAGATTCAGTAAGTTTTATTCAATCACCCCACATTAAAGTATGAAAGGTTTTTTTTAAAACAAACAAACCATACACCTTTAAATATTTGCACACCATCTACTCCAAACAAATTCATTATAAAACTCCTTCCTGGAAGAGAGATTATTGCAACAATCTGCACAGAAGACACTTCTCAGACAGAACAACAAGAAGGTAGAGTGAACTTGCACTGTATTTGGATTATGCCTGAAAAACTGCAAGTTTTCTTGTGGTTTAACTTCAAGAGTACCACTTATGAGACTAATGCTTAAATCTTCACCCCAGCACCATCTTTGATGTGTACCACTAAATACTAACCAAACTGAAAGCATGAACAGGACTTTGTTCATGTCTTGAACAAAGTATTGCTAAGTAATATTTAGCAATACTCACTTAAAAAAAAAAAAATCTGTAACTTATGAAAGCCTTATTACTAAAAATCTTCCAGGTATGACTTTTAAAGACTGTGCCAGTTACATTTAGAAACACACTGGTTTCTCAGGCTCTGTGTCAAAACATATAGCAAAGTGAAACTTCGAAGTAAATGAACCACAAGCCAATACCTTATCAGTTGTCTCCAATACCACATTTCCACTGCTTTGTATCATCTCACTACTCCAATACTTAACATATCCTAGCTCCACATCAAAAACTAAGGATCTGAATGCATTAACAGTTCATCTAAAAGGAGCTGCATAAAATTAATCACACAAGAGACTGATTTTGCCTATCATGCACATTACTTTTTTCTGCTGTTGAAAATGAAGTCCTTATTACATGTTCAAGCTGAATGTTTAGTAGAAATTCCCTTCCATTTCTTTTCCTGATGGCATTTTTGCAGTCAAAAGTAAAGTGCTCATACTGAAGAACATGAACAACAGAAAAATATTATGGAAGCAGCTGCATATATTATAGAGTTAGTGCACCATGTCTTTAAGAAGCAAGTCTGCTGAAAAAAAATACATGATTCTTACCAGTTCTATTAAAAGTTCCATTCAATGGTAGGCAAAAAAAAACCCCACAACCCACAAACATAAAAGGAAACCCAGAATGACAAGCAGCAATGCAGTTCACAGAATCACAGAACCTCGAGGATCATCTAATCCAACCTTTATTGCCAAAAATACAGTCTAGGCAAGGTGGCTCAACACCCTGTCCAGCTGAATTCTACATATCCAATATTGTGGAATCCACCACTTCACCTGCAAGTTTATTCCAATGGCTAATTATTCTTACTGTGAAAAATTTTCCTCTTGTGTCAAATCACAATCCCATCAGGAGTAACTTTTATCCATTACCCCTTATCTTTTCATGTGGGCCCTTGTAAAACAGGAATCTCCTTGCATGTTGTAGCCACCCTTTAAATACTGGCTCATGATAATGAGATCTACCCAGAGTCTTCATTTCCCAAGGCTGAACAAACCCAGTCCCCTCAGCATTTCCTACTCCTTTGAATATATTTGTGGCCTCAAGTTACTGACTTACATTGCTCTTGCAAATCTAGCAATCCTTGCCTTCTGTTTGTGTGCAACACTCATCCGTGCTGTCATGGAGAAGACACAGAGAAATTACACTGATATTGAACAGCGGTTACCGACTGATGGACCACGTTACCCTAAGCCAAAGTGATTCCAGTGCCAACATTCACTCTTAACTCACAGGTCAGAGTGGTCTATGCAAACAGCCAGGGAACTTGCTGGCCAGGCTCCACTCAAGATCTAAGCTGTATCTCATCTTTACAAAAATCCTTTCTACAAGAAGATGGTGACTAGTGATGCCATTTAAGCACATTCAATGGGACAATTTGAGCACTTGGCATGCAAAATATAGCTCAGTGTCTTTGTAAACATGGTGCTCAGGAACATTATTGCAGAACCCCTTTCTTTAGTTGACATTGTATTTGACACACTTGAAGAATCTCATGGGATGAGCAAAACTTCAGACTGTTGCAGTTAAAACATACTTTAAACTCTTTTAAACAGGAGATGACAGACTTATCTACAGAAGATCAGCTGCTACACTATACAGTTAAGCTTTAGCTTCATCTTTGATACATGGGTCAAACAGACATAACTCTTAAATCCCAAAGGAAACTAATGTTGAAAACCTGTAAAGCAATTTCACCTTGTGTAAAATGAATATGGGGGGAGGGAAACAAACGCACAAAAAGGGTAGGAAGGAGGAGCCTGGGAATTACAGGCCAGTTAGCCTGACCTCAGTACCCAGTAAGGTAATGAAGCAGTCTGTATGGAGTGTCATTAGGCAGCACTTACAGGATGGCCAGGGTATCAGACTATCAGACCCAGTCAGCATGGATTTAGGAGGGGGTAGGTCGTGTATGACCAACCTGGTCTCCTTTTATGACCAGGTGACCTGCCTAGTGCATGTGGGAAAGGCTGTGGATGTTGTCCACAGCAAGGCCTTTGATACTGTCTCCCACAGCACACTCCTGGAAAAGCTGACAGCCCACAGCTTGGACAGGAGCACTCTTTGCTGGGTCAAGAACTGGCTGGATGGCTGGGCCCAGAGAGTGGTGGTGAACAATGCTGGCAGCCAGTCACTGCAGTCACAGCTGGCAGCGGTGTCCCTCAGGGAGGGTCTGTGCTGGGGCCAGTTCTGTTCCATATCTTCACTGACAACATGGATAAGGGTATTGAGTCTTTCATTAGTAAATCTGCAGACAACACTAAGCTGGGAGCGTGTGTCAATCTGTTGGAAGGTAGGAGAGCTCTACAGAGAGACCTGGAATGGCTGGATGGATGGGTAGAGTCCAACAGGATGAAGTTTAGTAAGTCCAAGTGCCAAGTCCTGCGTTTTGGCCACAACAACCCCCTGCAGCACTACAGGCTGGGGACGGTGTGGCTGGACAGTGTGGCCCACGTAGAAAGGGACCTGGGGGTACTGTTCAACAGCCAACTGAACGTGAGCCAGCAGTGTGCCCTGGTGGTCAAGAAGGCCAGTGGCATTCTGGCCTGCATCAAGAATGGTGTGGCCAGCAGGACCAGGGAAGTAATTCTTTCCCTGTACTCAGCACTGGTGAGGCCACACCTTGAGTGCTGGGTCCAGTTCTGGGCCCCTCAGTTTAGGAGACGCTTGAGCATGTCCAGAGGAGGGCAGCAAGGCTGGTGAGGGGCTTGGAACACAAGCCCTATGAGGAATGACAGAGGGAGCTGGGGCTGTTTAGCCTGGAGAAAAGGAAACTCAGAGGTGACCTATTCACTCTCTACAACTTCCTGAAGCGTGGTTGTCAGGTGGGGGTTGGTCTCTTTCTCCAGGCAGCGACTGACAGAACAAGAGGACAAAGTCTTAAGCTGCGCCAGGGAAAACACAGGTTGGGTATTAGGAAGAAATTTTTTACAGGAAGAGTGGGTAAATATTGGAATTGTCTGCCCAGGGAGATGGTGGAGTCACCATCCCTGGATGTGTTTAAAAGAAGATTGAACGTGGCACTCGGTGCCATGGTTTAGTGGAGGTGTTAGGGCATGGGATGGGCTCAACAATCTTGAAGATCTCTTCCAACCCAGTGATTCTGTGATAAATAAAAAGTACTTTGCAAACTAGAAATATTTGGCAGACACCTTAACCTGTCCTCTTCTGAGTTCCATCACAGGCAGGGTACAGCTAGCCAATTCTGGCTTTGATGACATGAAACTTTCTAGAAATGTAGTCTTTGTCCTCAAAGCCTGCACAAACTTCCCTAATTTCTCTTTCTTCCTCTAGAAATGAAAGCAGACCACTATAAGCTAAAATGATAAAACAGAAGTAAAAAAAAACTGGCACCAAGAACTGTACCACTTCAGACCTCTGAATACAAACTGAGCGAAAAAAAACTTCACAAAATTATGTACACACACCAAGAAAGTAATACATGGAAGAATTCAACACCTGACCATAATAAAAACTACTCTGTCAAAACTGAATTTGCCTCAGCATAATTCCCACATTCAGGATCTCTGACCTGATCTATTGAAAATATTTAATATTGACATCTTCTCAAATTAATGAAGAGCAAAATCTTTTCTCCCTTTAGCATTTAAACAAGATTAGTATTACTACTCCTCTTTCAGTTCATGCTGCCCAACTCCCCAAATACTTCCTATATGAATCTAAACAAAACAGCCCGTGTTCACTTTAGCCCAGTACAGACTTCCTCTTAACCTCAACCAACCACTACCACTGAGACCAGGAGTTTGACAATTCTTACTTCAATTTCCACATGAAGTCTGTTTTCCTTCAATTCCAGATTTAACCAGTCTCACTGAGATGAAAACATTGTGCCTTTAAAATAAACCCTCATTTACCAAACTTTTTATCAAAACATCAAAAACGTTTTGTAACTCTTTTCTATACCATCAGTTTTTTAAGCTTTTCTAGAATACTGAACTTCACAGAAATGTTCTACATATATTTATCTACAATCAAGAACAACACTGCTGATCTGTATTTCACATCTCCAGATGCAGCTTGGATTCTTCCTCATGAGCAACCATGCATTTGGCTTTATCAAAAAAAAAAGGGTGACAGAAAACACAATTGGCATTCGTAAATGCCCATGTTACCAAAACATGTAAGACAGATCTTTACAGTCTCTGTGTCATTATTTCTGTCTTTCTCATCCCACAAGTTTCATCTCTAAGTATGTTACACCAACTCTCGGATTACTGATCTTAATGGAGTGTAAAATCTAATACTCTTTTAGAAGAACTCCAGTAGAAAATAAACCAGCTGCCTCTGAGATCTGCAAGCTTAACAAGTGTGTATCTACACAACTAGACTACCAACTCTGTAATCTCAAAGACTGAGAACAAGTTTGACAACACCTACTGTCTAAGAAAGACATGCTGACTGAAATGTAATTATGCTTTTCCCTAGTGAAACAAAATCCCTCTCAGTTTCCAATTTTGCCTGTGACTGATAGCCAGGCAACCTAGCTTACAGCTATCCAGGTGTAGTGGGTTGCTGCTGGCTGGATGCCAGACACCCACCAAAGCCTCTCTATCACTCCCCTCTTCAGCTGGACAGGGGAGAGAAAACACAACTAAGGGTTCATGAGCTGAGATAAGGACAGAGATCACTCACAGGCAGACCAGCCTCAGATTAGAGATATTAACTGAATTTATTACTAACAAAATCAGAGCACAATAAATGAGAAGTAAAATAAAACCTTCAGAACATGCTTCCCCCCAACCCCTCCCTCCTTCTCAGCTCCACCTCCTACCCCAACAGCATAGGCAGACAGGGAACTGTGGTTATGGTCATCACAAGTTATTTCTCTTGCTTCTCAGAGAGAGGAGTCCTTCTCCTGCTCCAGCATGAGATCCCTCCCATGGGAGACAGTTTCCCATGAACTTGTCTGAAGTGAGTCCATCTTGTGAGCAACAGACCTCTGTGAGCTGCTGCAGCATGGGTCACTCTTCCACGGGGTACCTCCTGCTCCAGAGGGGGCTCCTCTCTCCACAGGCCTTCCATGTGGCCACAGCTACCTATCAGGCATCCACTTGGCTCCAGCATAGGACTCCTCCATGGGCTGCAGGTGGATTCTGCACCCTCATGGATCTCCATGGGCTGCAGAGGCACAGCTGCTTCAGCATGGGCTGCACCCCGCAGCTCTGGTGCCCAGAGGCACCTCCTCCCCCCACTCCTTCTGCACTGACCCTGGTGTCTGCAGAGTTGCTCCTCTCACATGTTCTCACCCTGCTCTTCTCTGGCTGCAATTACAACTGCTCAATAATTTGGTTTTTTTCTTACTAAATATGTTATCACAGAGGCATTACCACCATTCCTAACTGGCCCAGTCTTGGACCAGCGGCACATCCATCTTTGGAGCTGCAAGGGATTGGCTCTGCTGGACGTGGATGAAGCTTCTAGCAGCTCCTCAAAGAAGCCACCCTGCTACCAAAGCTTGGCCATGCAAACCAAATACACCAGGTTATACCTTTTTTGAACACTGGCATTAAACATGAACACTATTCCCATTTCTGAAATTTTCCTGATATACCAGGAGGGTTGTTTGTTTTCAAAATCAACAAATTTCCTCCTTACAAAGCCTGTAGGACAAGTCCTGTTTCAAAATGTTCATTCCTAATAAATTTTGTTCTTAAACATCCTCTTTTGTTATTAACAGACTGAAAAGCAGTTCAAATAATGTAATCATACACTTTTGCTCCTTTCAGGATTCAGGAAGGAAATTTTTATTGAACATGTATTTCTGCACCATTAATAATTTTATCATCATCCAGTAACAGGCTAATACAATTAAGATTCCTTTAGTTTCCAAACACATTTAAGTTTCTTTCAGTTTTCTGAGCATGACAACACAGAATCTTCCCTGCTATCTCTAAGTTTCATCATTTTCTGTATGTCTTAACTAATCTGTACCAATTAACTGCTATCTTTCTTAATTCCCATATGAAATTACTTCAAATTCATTTGGATGAGAAGACAGCAACAAATAAGGAAGCCCATTCTACCACAAACCACTGCAATTACACCTCATTCAAAGCCTCAAACTCTGAACAAGTCACATTTGCAGTTTCAGCTAAAGCATCTTCCCTTTCCATTATTTCATTTGCCTTTCTAAATGCATCTTTCTGACAAGGTGACAAGGAAAACAAATAATCTTGCACCCTGTTCATACTGTTCTCAAGAATCCAGAAGAACTACAAAGCATTTCTGCCTAGCATACACCAATTTTAGTCTAGCTACTAAGCCTAATGAACCTGAAGCACATAGTGATAATGGTACCTAGACCACACTTTCCCCATTCTTGACCATACAGCATGTCATACCACTTTAGATTCAACAGTGATACACACAGAGACTCTATTATGATGCTCAACAGAGGCCCTAAAATGTCATTAATCAAAAGGGTTAAAGTACTTCTAAGCTTCTCTACAGAAGCTAAACCAGACTTGAATTTCATGCTAACCACCCAAACTCAGACCAGCTCCAGGCAGAGTCAACTCCAGTTTGGGTAGTACCATCAACTGACACATGGACTGGAGAACTCCAGACTCCAGAGCAGAGGATGCTGGCTTACCAATGCATGTTTTGAAGTGATTCAGTAATACAGTGTTAGATGCTTTTATGCTTCCTTACATAAATACACTCATGAACATGTACTGTGTGCAGAATTTTATTCAGAATTTGCTTATAATACATCATGTCCTGCAAATCAACCCAGTGAAAATCAAAGAACTTACTCATACAAAAGAACAGAGTACATCTGTACCACTGGTGGGTCTGGAGTCTAGAGCCATTTGCCAAAGGAAGACACTCATCCCGTGCCCTGCAGCTATTGTTTTAATGAATTATTTGGAGTAATACATAGCAACTTATATAGAGCAGGTAATTTGTAAATCAGAAGGCCATGTATCTGTGTTTCGTGAAAGGTTGAAGACGAACCTGATTTAGCATCTGGCTAAGAAAGTAAAATCTGCTGACACTGCTGGACAGCAGTGTTCCTTTCTCTTGCCACCAATTTTCACCCTTCTGCAATAGCTGTTTTTGCACATTTGCACATTTAAGTACCCAACTAGTCTCAACTACAACCTCAAGCTAAAACCAAGCAGATAGATTTCAAAGCCACTATCACTGAAAGTATTTTTCCCTACCTGTATTTTAACTCACAGCAACACTCCAAAGAAAGGACAAAGGTAAAAGAGATTAGCTTTCATAGTGACAGTCATTGCATTGGTTTTCTAAGGGAGATGACCTGCCAGAAGACACTTCAGTCAAATGTCTTAAAACTCATGTAGGAGGCAACACATCCTTATGGACTGGCAAATGTACTCGGGAAGCCTGGGTACCTTTAGCATCCTAAGTTACTTGTACCACTTTTCCCCCTTGGCATAGTTAAGGTTGTGTATGCTTAGAACAAAGACACCGAATTGTTCCACGTCCCTTGAAAATTATTTCTTGAAGAGCAGTAACTGCAGGAAGAATGACTTGAAAATCATTTTTGCTAGCTGCATTTCTTCCCCTCCTACAAACAGATTTAGGTTGACTGAGTCCAGCAAACTTTCAAAACGCCTATGGGTTTTTAACCGCTTCTCCATCTCAGTTTACAAATATGGACACTCAAAAAAGCTTCAAAGAAAGACCAGGATTAAAAAAATACCCCAGTTTATTTTAATTAAAGTATTTAAGTTTTCCAAAAATCCTCATTTCCTGATGTAGCTTAGCATAAGTGCTTTTATACAATCCTCTTTACCAGGGCATGGAGTCTATTTCTGAGACCTTACTCCCTGAATTTGTGGTACATAAGGTCTACAGCCTAATACTCAAAGTTATTAATAAAAAACCAAACCCTAAACATTCTTATTAAAACTACTACTGATAGCAAAGTAGCAGAACCAAGTGGTTATTCTTCAGTTAAGCTGCGCAACACATGTTCAGAAGTGCACAGAACTATGTTTTCAATAAAAACCAAGAATGCTCTCAGCTACTCAGATCTTTGGAGTTCCCATCAGTACAAACTTAGGGTTCGTTTTCTGGATTTCTGTTTTTGAAGTACTTGAGCTGAATGAGAATTTTCATTTTAGAAAGGCCTTGCAAAGCATTTACATTGCAGATATGTACAATGCCAAAGGACCTAAAGCATATGGCAGGTAAACCTCAGGTCATCCAAATAATAACTAAAAAAGGAAACTAAGTGTTTCAGTCTACAAAAGTCACATAAAATAGTATCTGTATGGAACAACGAATAGAAAAGAGAAGAAAGTACCTCTTGTCCAGTAAGAAAGAGTAAGAGATCTCCTTCTTCTTCTTCACACATGTGAATTTGTATCACAGTTCGAATGGCAGCCTCAAGGTAGTCCCTTTCGGGTTCTGGAGTATAGAATATCTCCACAGGATGAGTGCGACCCGGGATAGTTAGAAGAGGACAGTTATCAAAATAGATCTGAAACTTGCCAGCATCCAAAGTAGCACTCATAACTATAACCTGTAGATTTGGAGGACAAAAAGTTAGTCGAATTTTACAAGAATTTGTGACATGTTATGCATGCAATATGTAATTTTAAGAAAGTAAATTGCTGACTATGATATAAGAATGCTTTTATTACCTGAATACAGCACTCCTGTTACAAAGGTCCAAAAAAAAATTCAAAGTCCACTATGTAAGGCTAAGTTACAATTATATTCTTTCTAGGAGCACCCTCAATACAAAGCACATTAAGAATTTCCTAGGGTTAGGCTCCCAATATACATTATCACAGATCAAAAAACAATTACAAAAATCAGCTAATGGTAAGCACACAAATACTTTATCCATTATGCCTGCAATCAGAACAGAGATGCTGTTGGACTTCATCATTACTGACCTTCAAATCAGATCTTTGTCTTACAACTTCCTTCAAAACTCCCATCAAGATATCCGTAGCCAGTGTTCTCTCATGGGCCTCATCAAGAATTATAACACCATAGCGCTCCAGCAAAGGATCATTCATTGCTTCACGCAGTAACATACCATCAGTCATATACCTGAACACAAACAGAAACAATTCCAACATGTTTTGTTTATTAGGTTTGAGGCAGAATCCTCTTCCGATTCACCAGGTTGCTTGAATTAAGCTTTTAATCAACTTTTTAGAAGTAAGGAACACCAGCAAACTACTTCCAACACTGTAACACGCCCATTTTAAGTTTTTAAACAGAAATAGAGTACAAGTGGAATCTGGATTATGGGGGAAAGCTTAAAATAAAAAAGAAAAGGGAGCAAGGGGAAAGAAACAAGGGTTAGTAAGTAACACCTACAACAGTTTGTAGACTATTACTGGCAGACTTCCAGACCTAAGCTCAAGAGACAGGAAAAGAAAGGGGAAAGCACAGTCTAAAATCCAAGATTTACTGTTTCTGCAATTGCTCTCCTTTTCTGTCTGCATATTATCTGTTCACTTCTTGCTTTTCTGCTACTGCTACATTTCTTTTTCCATATTAACTTTATGCCCAGCCCTTCAACTACTTGGTATGACGAAAGAGAAGACATCTTTTGATAGAAAAGTATTAATCCTTGAATCATACTATGTGGTGTTTTGCAGATTACATTTTGAATGTCATCTGAAAATGACATTAAATGTGCCTGGTTCCTGGCAGCACAGCAATCTATAGCAGCTGACAACTAAAACGCTCCTGACTATGTGTCCCAGAGCCAGGTATAGGCCAGTTTTGAATCTTTGGAAAGTTAACTTTACTGAAATAAGCTACTGAATTTCACCAGAAATACCCTGAGTGGAAGATACTACAAATAAAACCTCAGCTGAATGCACAACAAAGAGAAACTGCATGCCGAAGGGTTTTATTACGAATAGCACCTTAATAATAAAATACTTATTCACACTACCTTATTCTTTATGGATCATTTAAAATTAATTTCTATAGAGTGCAGCGATTTCTTTAGGAGAAATGAATCGTTTCCAATTCTACTGATGCCTCATACCTCAGGTTTCTCTCATCACATGCCACAGCTCCCATCTCTCTTCCCCACTCAGCCACAAAGCACCAACCCACAGATTCAGTCCCTTATTACTCCTTTCATAACTTTGCTCACACCCTCCATTACCCTGTGATTCCCCCACCTCCAAGTATGTCGTTATACCTTTAACTGACAGCTTCCATACTTACTTCAGAATGGTTTTTGCGCTGCTACAATCTTCAAACCGAATGGAGTACCCAACCTCCTGGCCCAGCATGACATCCATCTCATCAGCAACACGCTGAGCCACGCTCATTGCAGCCACCCGCCGGGGCTGGGTACACGCTACTCCCCTCTTGGGGCCAGGTAACGAGCGCATGTAGTCAACACACCACTGAGGGATCTGTCAAGAATAAAATCCAGTGATAAACACAATTCAAATGGTTATATGGAATCTGTAACCTTTGTATTGAATCAAAAGTTAGTTAGAATTCCACAGAGATGCCAACTGCACGCACTAAAATATCCAAAGCAGGAGAGCAGACAGACTGGTTAACTGGATCCAGTGCCACTTAAATAAAGCACACTCTCATTAAGCAAGTGCATAACTATCTTTGAAGTTATCAAGGAAATACATAGGTTCACAGTACATTTTAGTCTTGCAAGATGAACACCTTTTACAGGTCTTTAGCAGGAGCCAACATGCTCCAGAGCAACCAAAATTAAAGCTAACATACTCAAAACTTCAGATCAGCAGCACATTTAAGCAAAATGTACTTTTTGTCTTAAAAAAGTAATATTTATTAACACATTTAAGCAAAAATATTTATTTTAGTAATAAAGAATTGTCCTAGACAATAAGTGTAACAAATAAATAGAACAGATAATTATGTTCATTAGGTTTATTACTGTTCTTCAGAAATTTCATCAACCAGATATAAAACCCCTATGCTTTCCTTCCTGTGTTAGCACTCATTTTATTTCCCAGTCAGTAATTTTCTGCTCCTGTTAGGAATCTGGAAACAGTAAGAATCATCCAAAAAAGTTCTATTCCAAATTCCTAAGGTCAGTAACAGTTTGATGGAGATAGAATATTCTCAACATGTTCTCAGTGTGACACTTTATGAGACATCCCCAGGCCTAATGAGGTCCAAGCCTACAGACCAAAAAGACCCACTCGTTCTTAGTAATTACTTTCCAAGTATTCTTAAAAGCACAAAGAGGAAAAGAAAACATATCCTTTATACATTGTACCAATGAGAAATAACAGCAAAAGAAGAATAATTTAAACAAGGAAAATGTCTGTTCTCCATTATTTTATTTTCACAGCAAAATGGACATAAGTAAATACTAAAACACACCCAGAACCAGATGAGTGTGGTCCAATGCATTTTTTAAATGAAGAATATACTTCCACTACAAATACAAGAAAAATAAAGCAAACAGAATCATAGTATCACAGGAGACTTCCAGACTGCTGTGAAGAACTCAAATTTCTGAAATCCTATTCAAAACTAGAATAGCAGTTCTTGAACACTACCAGCAGCAACATTAAATCCTATCCTGTAACATATACATGGCTCCCCTGCTTCCCAAGTCACTAGTAACAGTTCAACTCTAAGTATATTAGGTGAAGCTTTTTGACTTTAAACAGAGCAAGTCCTGAAATTAACTTTGAACCAGCAGGTCAGGCCATTGCAGAGTGAAATAAAACCAACTTAAAACTGATTTTCCAGTAAACAGCAAAACCTTCAGCACTGATGTCAAATGAAAGAAAAGGGCTCCACATACTTCCCTGTGCTAAGCTGATATAGACAACCACCCATAGACTTTTCCTCTCCAGCTTTCAAAGACATACAAATACTGGGAAAAAGGACTGTGCCATACTGCATTTTTTACTTCAGTTATGTCTGGGAATATACTGAACACTTCTTATCCTTTGGTTCTTATGAAACCTAGCCTGAAGTTAATTCCACTGACAGAAAAAAACCTATACTAACCCCTGTCTTTCCTTAAAAAAAGGTAATTTTATCCACAACAAAAGCAGAAGGAATGGCTTCACTTAGCACAATTTAATCTCAAAGACTTTCTCAATTAAGAGAGATTTTCAAATATAACTTCCATAAACATGAGGAGGTAGTGACTACACATACATTGGCCTCTAAGATCAAGAATAAATGCACTAAGGGTTGTTAAAGACGACTTCAGAGTCGAAGGAGCTTCATGATTTTAAGGAATGCAGAGCAAGAGACAGAAGAGCACTGCCCTTTCTGGCTCTTTTGAGCCTCTCCAAGTTACCGAAAACCTCCTTGGTGAAAAGTTACATGGTAGAATTCTCTGAATTTTCATTATTTGAGAACCTGTATCAGTTCTCCTGCACACTGCAAAGGCCAAGGATTAAGCTATACTCCACATCGCCTTGTTTCTGAACCTCACCTGCCAAGAAATTCTGCTGAAGAAGTGGCATCACTTATGTCAATACACAAAAAATTATTATACCAGAACCACATATGATCCCAGATTTAAAAGAGTGAACGCTGCAATTACCCCTTCCTAAGAGAAATCTGGCACACCCATTCCATCACTGAGCGTGTTTCCAGTGCATTTAGAAAAAACAGTTAACTTCAAAGGTTAAGTTTGAATTACAAATCAAGCCACTGCAAACACTGAAGAACTGAAACTTAATGTCTTGGCTTCCAATATACTTCTTCAGTACTTTGGGGTTTAAGTCTATGTGAAACAAGTGAGGAAAGTTTCATCTTCTGGCTTTTTCCATTGTCTGAGTCAAGCATTTCCAATCCTGGGTGCTCTACAAGACTAAAAGGAAATTATGCACATAATCAGAAAATGCACAGAACCACAAAATGGTTTGAGGTGGAAGAGATCTTAAAGACCATCTGGGTTCCAACCATTCTGCAATGGCCAGGGATGCCACCCACCAGAGCAGAATGCTACAAGCCCCATCCACACTGGCCTTGAACACTTGCAGGGATGAGGCACTCACAATTTCTCCAGGAACCTGTTTCAGCATTTTACCATTCCCACAGTGAAGAATTTCCTAACACCTAATCTAAATCTCCCCCTTTCAGTTTAAAAGTAATTTCTCCTTGTCCTATTACTATCTGCCCATGTAAAAAATCACTCTCCATGCAAGTCCTCTTTAGGTACTGAAAGGCCACAATGAGGCCTCCCCAGAGCCTTCTATTCTCCAGGCTCAACAATCCCAGCTCTCTCAGCCTAAATAGGAGAGGTGCAGATAATAATCAGGGAAGGGACTTGAAAGGCAGCAGCTCACTATCAGAAAGATTATCTACTAGTGTATAGCTTTCTACTATCACAATGAAAGAGAAGATAATTTTGGAAGTAGTATTTTTCAAATGTTGCTTGCTTTTATTTGTATAAAGTTTGTATTAATAGCTCACATACACCTGCAGTTTGCACATTAAGAGATTTCTTAGCTACAAAAAAGTATTTATCTTGCTGTGATCAATGAATTTAAGAAAAACAATCATCCCCCAACAGGTTTTAATACAGCAATTGACCACAAAAAGGATGTGACACTATCACAAGCAAAACAAAGTTTTCATTAAGTGGCAGCTCGACAAATTTCAGTGATATGTCCTTACAGAGACACTGTCAATTGTTTCAAAATGTATCTGCAACTACACAGAGCAAATTCAGAGGACGCAGGAAAGCTTCCAAGACAGCTTATGTGCTTCTGGAAGCTTAAATCCAATTTTTAGGAAACATGTGTTAAGTTACCTTTAATTAATCATTTTGGAAAGTAAGGGTTAATGTATTAAGATAACTCAGGAAAAGCTTTATGCCTGACAAATGACAGTGACACAACTTGAAGACCTTTAGGTCTTCAAATTTTCAGATCACACAACAAGTAATCTTGTTTTTGTATAGGTAAGTACCATTTTTAAAAATAATATTCAGGGTACTGCATCTTCCAAATAACTTCATAATCGAACCTTTCTGAAGGATTCTATACAGTCCTGGCCTCGGTTTATACACTTTAAAAAAGCAAAACTGATAATGTCATAACACTACTCACTAAACAATCCACTGGTTCCTAGAATGTGCAGCAAGATCCTGCAACTTCAGGTATCTCAGGCACTGCTATAAAAGATATCCAATGTACTACTATGTCCTTCACATTTTCTCAACATCCAAAATTTTATGACCAAAAATTTACTGCCTGTAAGACTTAAAGTTAGCTATAATCCATTTTTATAAAGACTAAAATATTCTTCCATTTTTATTTTTTTGCCTAGATAGAAGGATTTTATCAGACTACAGAACAAGGAACTTTTCTACATTACTTTTCCAAACAGACTTTAAACAGCAAACCAGAGGATAAGATTTTGAACAAGTTTGCCCTGCTATAACTACCCAGGTGGTTCCTTGTATCTTAGATATTCCCTGTTTACTGGTCCTCAAAATTTTTCTTGAAGTTTAAGGAGGCTCTACACATCTGTTGCCACGACTTTTGATGCTGAGGAAGACTTTTAAAGCCATCAATCTACCAAAAAAAAAAGTAATTTTTAACTGCAGCACTGAAAAGCTCTACAACCTCTGAGAAGTACCAAGGAAACGTAAGTCTCTACCTCTCAAGTTTGAATATCACCAAAACACATGATCCAATCAGATGCCAAAATTGAATCAGACATCAATTCAATCCCATTTAAGCTTTTATCTGTAGCACTAAGTTTCATAAAACCTGAACAAGTTCATACTTTGTAGCTGCTATCTACACAGGCAGCTAAATAAATTATTTGGAACTACCACTTCAGTTTGTGGATTAGTACACTTCTGTCACACCATTTAATCTCTATCTTCTTCTACCAGATACCTACCAATCACAAAGCCCAATGGAAGCAGGGGCCTGTGAGCAGTACTGGATTTTTAAAGTGGAAGATGCTGTAAGATTCTCCTCACCTTTGCACTCATTAACCAAATACAACATTCATCAAAATAGTTTTGCTCAGTCTGTGAAGTATTCTTATACAATTAATTTCTCACACACACCTAGCAACAGCCACAACCTTTAAAAAAATGCAGTATCATATAGATAAGAACTCACCTGTGTTGTTTTACCAGACCCAGTCTCTCCAACGAGCACAAATGACTGATGCCTAACCAAAATATCCGTAAATCTTTCTTTATATTCCCAGACAGGAAGTTGTAGCCTTTTTTTCAGGATATCATAATATCGTGGTGTATGTGGTAGATTTGTGAAAGGGTTAATACTGTGTGGAATCATTGCTGGTTTTATAGCTGGTAACCCAGCAGCCCCATAATAGGTAGAGTTAGATGTAGGTCGCAGATCTTTTTCCTTGTCCCTTTCTCTGTCACGATCTCTATCTCTGTCACGATCCCTGTCACGATCTTTCGAACGGTCATCTCGGTCCCTGTCCCGGTCACGATCTTTCCTAAAATGAGTTAAGAGACACAGCAGAAAATGAGACACTTGAATATTTAAATACCAAGGAGGAATTTAAATACAATGCAAGCCTAAAGGTACCCAGTATGCAGTGGACACAAACCAAACCTTTAAAGTCGTGCAGACAGCTACCTGGAAGGTTAAGCACCAAGGAGTAACAACAGTATATATGACGCATACTCAACATTAGATATACATAGCTACGTTTATTGTATCTAAACACTCCAACAGTTCCTCTCATTACAGGCAAGACTGAATAAAGCTATCACATGGAGAGATGAACGTTTTAACTCTCTTCATTTAATGACTATAACGAATCAGCTGTGCAGTGTGGATGTCTCACAGTTCCCCCCATCCCTACTTCTGCTGCAGAAAAATAAGAGAACACTAAATAGTCTTTCTGTCTACCTACCAAAGGAATTATACCCACCCAAAAAACACTAACTCAAGATAACAAGCAAGCCATGGAAGGAAAGCTTGATTTTATTATTCCACAATTACTCTTGTAGCTTTTTTCTGGTTTCAAGTCTCACACACACAATTCTGATTCCATCAACTTTAATATACAGGTTGTTGAGTCTGGAACTTAGGACTTACCAGCCACTACAGTTCACAGAATCAGAACCATTTAGGTTGGAAATGATCCTAAAGATCACAGAGTCCAACTGTTAACCCAACATCACCAAGTTGAACAGCATCTTCCCCAGTATCATCTCCTACCACATACTTAAACAGCATTTGTGTCTTCACATTTGTTCCAAATATTACGTAGAAAAATTCACTGCCTATGCAAAAGAAAAACAGTATTCTCAAACTCTGGCCTCAGTCTTTTTGAGAGTTTCTGATTCTGCAAGTCCATGTACTTGTTCTTGCACATAATCCTACTCTTCCTACAAACACATTCACGAAAGAATCCTTAGTTTGACCCAAAAATTACAGCTGCATGCTTTTAATGAAAATTCCCAGTTCAGGACTTTGAAACAAGCCCTGCTTTATAAAAACAATCCATCTCATTTTAAACAAGATCAAGTTTAAAATATTAGTGGCATCTTTGCCTGCAAAACTGAGGATATCCTCAGCTTTGGCTCTTTTTGTGCACTAACTGAAATCCCATCAAAAAGGCAAAACAACAGATTAAGTCAACACCAGCTTTACAGTAAGTGCACACAAACATTTCTAGGAACATTAAGCAGAAAACAAAACTTCGCCTCCTTCACCAACACTCAGGCATGTCTAGAGAGCACATCCAAAGAAAACTGTTGTCAACACTCCTCTCCACAGCTTTTTTGTTTTCCACATGGATTTGGCATTCAAATGTAGCTACTGAAGTAATACCAAATTCTGACCTATAGAGAATGCAGCAACCAAGTTTACACTGGTACTGATTCTGTAAATTTTAATTCAAAATGTGTTGTGCTTTGGAAACAACTACCACTACTCTTCTTGTATAAATGAATGTAATGTATGCAGCCTTTTTTTTTCCCCCCTCAGTACTTCAACATATTTTGACAACAGAGGTCATATTAAGATTTTTTAACCTGACTTCTTTTAACATAGGCTCACTGAAAATAAAGAAGGATTACAAAACATACCATTTACTTTCACTTACTTAACTCAGCTGTACACAGATTTTCCGTAAGATTTGGAGTCTGAGTAATTTAATAATTAAGACTCTCAGGCATTTTCTTGAATCTGAGATACTCTAGCTCTAACATTACTTCTAACATGGTCAAATATTGCACAAGCTAGAAATCTCTTCTTACTGTAAAAAGCTAGGCAGATGTTGCAGAACCCAATAGGTTCATATTCTCCATATGGAAGTTACCCCTGTTTGAAGGAACTAGGCTCCATTATGCTATGGTGTAAGAGCCTAACAGCATTTATCAGACAGCAACAAAGCCTTGGACTTGGCTGACAAGCTATTCATCTTTTGAACACCTGCAGGTACCAGAACATACAAGTGCATGATCAGACAGTAACATCATTGACAGGAAAAAGAAATAAAGGTATAAAAGCAATTTAAGAATGGTAAAGCTAGGGTCAAATGCTAAACTGAAGGTAGAAAAAGTCACACTACTAATGTGCAGGTTTTGGGTTGCCTTTTACAGCGTTCTTTGCATAGACGTGTTTCTGAAGGACTTTTATTCTTCACTGGTATCCAGGTAAAGTGTAAATAAACCACACCAACTATACCACAACCGTTTACTTAAACAGTATCATGTCAGCAGCTTCTGCACTGTAGACCATCAAGTGCAGCTTCAGCACGAAGCAGCCCTAGTGCTAAAATGAACAGATCCCCACTGTTGCCAACCCTTCTGATGTTGCACAAGCATTTCACCAGCCTTGTGAAGAACCAACCTTCCCGCCAGCATTAATTCTAACTTGGATCAGGTTCTCTGATCCAGCCTCCCAAACACTCCCTTGTATACAGCACTTATTTTCTGTGTTGATAACTACTTGTGTGGGCTTAAAGCAGACAAAAACACAACCTCATGAACAAAAAGTGAATTAAACAGACTACAAATACAATCCACCATGGAAAGTGCCATTAATCCCCCATTTCTCAATTTCTTCACTGAACTGTTACAACTTTTTAATTGTACAAACAGAAAGGAAACCTACCAAGACCTATGTACATTTCAGAAGTAAAAAGCTTGTAATGTGTTAATAAAAGGAGTTGAGTCTATTTCTTGTTTTTAAAAAGCAGAAGAGACGCAGGGGCAACCAGATTCTACCATAGAAACAACACAACATAAAACATGCCTTCAAACTTACTCTCCAACACATACAGCAGTACCTTCCTTCCCGAGAACTTTTTCCCAGTCTCCCATTATTGCTGAAGCCTAGCAGACAGACTCCCTTGGTCAACAAGCACAAAGAGGAATGACAGTTATGCTACCATATTAACTTCCTTAACTTTCTAAAAATGTGGCTTGGCAGTTCTTCACTTATAAACTCTCACATTTTAGCTGCTGTTTCATTATTGCACAGAGAAAATAGAACTCAAACACAAAAATTAACAGTAAAATAGTAATTTAATCACATCTGTCTTGTGCCTGAAACCCGTAACAGCCTCCATGATCAGAAGGGGGTTGGGATTTTTTGCTCTGCTTTTAAGTGAAAAAGTCTGCTCTTCTATCTGCTTTCCTTACGTTCACATATATATAATATATACATATATGAACACAAAAGAAGCACTATAGCAATCACTGAATAAGGGGACTTTTTGCTAAAAAAACATATAAAAATAATGGCAACAAAGGACTCAAGGTAAACCACTGATCATCACACTGAAAGTTTAAGCCCATCTAACAGATCATCAGTATTTTTCCCCATTACTAAACACAGCAATAGCTGATGCAAAAAAAGGCAATGCAGTCAAAGGAGTTTCTGTTCTATACAGAAAAAAACCAAAGTACAATTTGTCTGAATGATACATCCCACGTAACATGTAAGATGTTACACAACTCAAATATATTTGAAAATAAATTAACTTTTTTTAAAATAGTATGTAATTCACAGAAACACTGTAACCAAAAATCTTCCACAAAATTTATATTTTTCCAAAATGTTTTTTACTTCACAGACAATAATTCAAGTCTGGAAGAAAACGGATGTCATGCAGACATTTAAGGTTACACCAACACTTACAAACCTGTCGGCCATGTAGAGCCCATGTGGCAATGCTGCCGTGTAGTCACCCATACCAACAGAGCCCTCCATTAAAGAGGAACTAAAAAATACGGGTTCACTTGAAGTAAGTTTCGTATTTTGTCAGGCAGTCTAGTTTGGATGCAAAACACGCTACTGCTCTGAATGCGAAGTGGCAACCATGCAAGGAGCTCATCCTGCTTATTCCAGCTCCAAAACCACCTAAATTGCAGAAAGGCACTTGGCACAGAGGAAGACAGGTACACACACGCTTTAACAAGACTCCACAGATCTTCCTTACGGCCTTGCATAAGCTGCAAAACCAAACTACTCTAAAATAAACCAACCATGTAACATTAGTACGCCTCATGTTACATGCATTAAGATTTCACGTCATCTAAGAAATAGTCATGCTCAGTAATTATGCTTAAAGTGACTTCTTCTCAGTCCTATACCATTTAATGTTTTTACCAGCAAAAGTGGGGACAAAAAAGGGGCACAAGACCAGCATTTCTATAGCTTTCAAGTACCACAAAGGTCAATGTCTTCTAGTTTAACACTGGTGGGAACTCACTGCAGTACATACAAAATGGTAAGACTAAGAGTTCAGAATAACATTACATGATCAGTTAAAACAATGACAAATAAAGCCCCACCAAAACTGTAAAACCCACCAAAACTGTAAAACCCACCAACATACAAACAAGGATACACTGAGCTGTGATTATCTTTACAACCAACTGTAACAGTTGTACCACATTTAAATAACGCCCAGTTTTGAAATAACCACTTGATAATTCTACAAAAGCCTCTACATGTAGAAAAGATGTATACATACAACTTTTCTGTAGACTCAGAGGAGCTACTTCTGGGAAATCCTACAGAAATGTATTAACCAAGACAAATAGTTCAATATATTTTAATAAACATGATTATGATGATTCTACAGACAGGAAACAGAAGTTCAATAATAAGCGTTTATTTTGTTTAGCTGAGAAAAATGCATCAAACTCTAGGGGCTAAAAACTGAAGCTTACCTCATAAAAAGGCAAGTTTTGCAAATACTGTTTATCAGTGAATACTAGCTACATTGGCATTAGAGTTATTGTAACCTTTGAGAACAAACTGAAGGATTTCTCTTAGATAAATAGTCCAAAACAATGCTGATGGACTTTAGTAATTGTTTAATTCACGGAAGTCTCCTGTGCTCCATAAAAAAGGCCAGACTAGATAAACACTGCATTTCTTTGTGTTCTTCGAGACTTTGGAAATTTACTTTAACGAGCCGCCTGCCTTTCCTCCCCCTCCTGCCCATTTAGAGGGGAAAAGATTACGTAAAGAAAGCTCTAAAGCAACGCCGAATTTAAGGACAGCACCAGTGCATTGTCTGTGTTCCTGCAATTACATTAAGCTCAATACAAATATGCTGAAGTGTATGCAGTACAGTCCTAAATCTTTAACGTTCGCAAAACTAAGGAAAAAATAATCACTCCCTCGCCCCCTACCTCAAAACCCACCTCACCATCGATTCTTACTTCAAGCCAAGCACATCACCGAGGGTGGCTGGATGAAAGACGTTAACAAAGGAACAACGCTCCCAGCAATGCAAGCACTAATAACATGGGCCGCACAAATCTCGTGCTCACCTCTAGGTCCACGTTTGCCAGACCTTTCAAGCCAGAGAGAATAAGTAAACAAATACAAAAGAAGGGGAAGAAGGTGTGGGAAGGGTTTACATAAAAACGAAGAACTGCAAACAAAGCGTGGCGCGGGGGCGCGGGCCCAGCAGCGCGCCACCCCCGCCACGGGCGCCCAGACCAGCCCACTTGCCCAGGCGGCTGGGCCGGCGCCCTCTTCCCTTCCCCCTCCCGGCGCCGCCACACGAGGCCCTCCCGCAGCCATCCGGCCCCCCGAGGGGCCCGCCCGGCGGGGCGGCCGATGACGGGCCAGGCCCAGCGCTCCGGGGAGCCGCGAGGCTTCAGGGCCTGCTCGGCCGCGGCGGCGTCGCTGCAGCCTCTCCCTGCCTCGCAAGGCGGCCGCACCCCGCCCCGGGGAGCTCCAGCCCCGGAGGGGCGGCAGGAGCCGGGGATGGGGCGCGGATGGCGCGGGAGCCGCCGCGATCCCCCCCGCCCGCCCCGCCGCAGGCCGCACCGCCCCTCACCCGTCGGTGGTGCGTTTCTTGCTAGAGCTGTAATCGTCGCCCAGATCGAGGCGGTGGCGCTTGGACATGGCGATGGCGGCTGGTCGGTGTGTCCGGCGGTCGGTCTGTCTGGCGGTCGGTCGGTCCGGGTGCGGCAGGCGGGCGCTCCGCGCTCCCTCCCCGAGCGGCGGCGCGGCGAGGCACGGCCGACAAAATGGCGGCCGGAAGGAAGCGCCGGGACCGCGCGAGGCGCTGGCGCGCGGGCCCGTTGGCCAGAGCCTCCCCTGCGCGCGAGCCCGGCGGCCCCGCCCGCCACGCGCGCTCCCGCGGGGGCTCGGGGGGATCGGGCCCGTGCTCTCCGGGCAAACCCCCGCCACAGGACCGATGGATCACAGCATCACCGAGCTTGGAAAACGCCCTTGAGATCATCCAGTCCAGCCGTCCAGCCAGCACTACCGCTGTGACCACTGAATCACATCACCCAACGCCAGATCCAAACAGCTCTTGGACACCTCCGGGGATGGTGATTCCGCCACCTCCCTGCGCAGCTTATTCCAGTGCCTGAGCACCCTAACACTGAAAGAGTTTTTCTGACATCTACTCTGGATCTCCCTTGAGTCGGTCTCCTCTGGCCGTCTCGCTGTAGGCACAGCAGAAGAGACCAGAACCCACCTTCTGCGAGGGAGCTGAGCGGAGCCGTGAGATCCCCTGAGCCTCCTCCAGGCAGAGCAGCCCCAGCTCCCTCAGCCGTTCCCCATCTGACATGTTCCCCAGATCTCTCACAAGCTTTCTGCCCTTCTCTGATCACACTCCAGCACCTCACACAGTGCTTGAGGTGCAGCCTGGCCAATGCTTGCTCCCTGTCCCTCTTCACAGGCCTCCTGCTGGAGATTACAGCCTTTGCTCAGCTTCTTGAATGAGCACTTGCTCCTGCTACCTGACTCTTGGAGCAAGGGTGCAATCACAAAAATGGCTCAGCTAACAAACATTAAAGTCGTCAGGAAAAATCATCCAGCAGCAGTGACCTGTACCGCAAGTGCAGCCATCTCAGCAAGTGGGTCTTTGTCCATAGATTCACGTTCCAAAGATTTGCTGGAATTACTTTAATATAGTTATTAAAATATTTAATGTAGACAAACCCATAGGTTATATTCTTTAATAGAAAAGCATTTCTGTCCCTAGTTTTAGATAATATAATAAAATGACACACACAGCTCTACTGGAGTTCTAGATGTTAGTGTAACAAAAATAAGATTTTTCTGCTTAATTATCAACCAAAATGAATATTCCTGGAAACTGGATTTTGAACTTTTCCTGTGAAGCTGGAAGCAATTTTTAAAGTTATACTACAAAAACTGCTGGAATATCTATGTCAGAGGTTTCCAGTAGATAAACACTACAGAGTAATCTCTCTATCCCAAATATCAATCTTACTTGTTATGCTGTGGTAGTGTACACAGAGCTGCATTGGCTGAAGAAGGCTTTCTACACATCTTTTCAAGTAAGTTTTAAATTATGTCGATCTGAAACAAAAGCAAGTGTTTATTGAAACAGAGTACTTGAATAGGACATATTTAGGAGGGAAAAAAATAGTGGCTAGGTCTCCCTGGAAAGTGGGAAAAATGGGAAGAAGACAAAAGCATGACATGCTTTAATTGGGATGAGAAGCCAGTGCTGGGAGGTTCTAAGAAGGCTGCAAGAGTCCAACAATGGGAGCATGGAAAACTCTACAGCTCTGTTTCAGATCATTATTTCTCCTCCCTGTGCACAGCAGCATTAATCTACGTATGGTCTTGCTCTAGATTACCCTATGGCAAATATCAGGGAAGTTTCTGCTTTAGGAGGTAAGAAAAAACCTGGTGTCTCAGCTGGTGTGGAATCTGAGGTTACAGCTCAGCAACAAATGCAGCAAAGAGGGGAAGAAGATTGTGTGCTAGTTGGGGTGAACAACTACTTGTGTGCTATGCCCTAGACTGATACCCACAAACCAGTTCACTCTATTAACAATTGTTAACTTCACAAACTTTTGAACTCATCCTCCACCCAACCATGCTTTGAGCTATCCGACTGCATAATAACTGATTTGGTCCCACCCCAAAGGGTTTACAACATAAGATATTCCTCCTGAAAGCACACACATGCCTTATTTTGCTAATGCAAATAATCCTTTTAACTTCAAAGGGATTAACAAGGAAGGAGTAGCAAAACTAAGCATATAGGTAAGTGTTTGCAGGATCACAGCCTAAATATAAGATGAGACAAGAGAGAAAAAGACTGGTAAGCACAAATTGACAATGGCAAAGTGATAAGCATTATGTCAAAAACCTAAAGGATGAAAGGAATGTGTAAAATAGGGCACATTTAAGCATATTTTCTGCCTTTTCAAAGGCATTTGTTAAAAAAGAAGTTTTTATTCCCCCCTCCAAGGCCTTTAATATCCATCTATAAAAGTGAAAATCTTAGTTTACTGAAACAGGACATATTTGTATGAGCTGCCACTTGACTATCTAGTCTTCTCCCCTCTGTTTCTTACCCTAGTTTTAAAATCACTGGTATGAAAATCCTCTTAGCCAACTTCCAGTGAGTATTTCCTTACGTTCGGCATGGGCATATTAATTATGCTATTTGGGTTGAAAGGAGCATTAACACTTAAAACTGAAACAATGGCTTAGGGGAATAACATCATCTGTTTTTTTCCCTGATTGTGCATTGCCTTCTCTCTTAAAGAATAAACATGTGTCTCAGACCAGCTGTAATTCAAAGACCCTGGAACCATCACCTGGGTGGGGTGAGGTTTCTGACAGAGAAGTCTAGTGTCGTAGTGTCACAGTTTAGGTTATTATTGCCTGAGGCTAATTGTTTCACCCCTTTATAGAGATTACTGAGTCTGTAAAGCATGTGAGATCGCTTCGTAGTCAAAACTCACCTTCTTCACTGGCTTAAGCTAAAACGGGGATGGTGAAGTGAAACCACAAACCTCTGCTGCAATGGAAGCCATAATAATGAGCAGAGAGTTAAGACAGATAGCTAGGAAAGGTTAAATCTTCTAAAGGTTGTGTGTTAGAGCCCTAAAACTTGTGTAATATGTAATTCTTTTACGGCTGGCTGGCTTGCAGAAGACCCTAAGCTACAGCCTATTTATGCTCCCAATGCCATGGACACACTTGTGCTGCTGCCTTTTTTTTATAGTTTCCTTTCTAAAAACAAGTGTAACTCCTATTTTTTTATAGGTATGCAAAACATTATATAAAAAAATTCCTGCAAATTAATTAAAATATTAACATGAAATACTTATGATAATTATAATTGCAAATTTTATGTGTGTATATAAAAATGGGTAATACCCTCAGAAAATTGTCCATGAGTCTTAAATACAAATGCTTATCACAGACAAGCTCCCATTCTATCCTCCCCCACCAAACCCATGTGAATAAATGGATATTATCCTCATGTTCTGTCATATCATCAGGGAAAGAATCCTTGAGACAAGAGCCCACAATCAGAGCATGTTTAAAAATGTCAGACTTCCACATCGTTCAAATTAAAAATATGAAGATGAATACATGAACTGATCTCAATTTCTGCAATGAAGAAAAGAGGCAGCTTCTCTGTAATTACAGAAGCTAAACTTTGCAACACTTCAAGTATGTATAAATCAGTGCTTTGAATTGCTCTGGGAAGTACGCTGTAGGAAGACAGCATGGCAACAGCACTATTGCCGTGACAGCAAACTTTATCAGCCATACAGACACACGTCTGAATTTTGTGAATGGTTATTGGATGTTATCCGAAATGCAACACGCCACTGTGACTGAATCTGCAGGTCAGAAAGGTCTGAATAACTTCAGTAAAGTTTCATAAAGAAGAAGAAAAAGAGAGGAAGAGAGAGAAGAGAGAGATTGCAGCTTTTGTATCTACTAGAACATTAATTAGAGTAAGAAATGACTTTATAAAACAAACCCCATTCTGTAGAAGGAAACGTTGTAGACAACCAGCTGCTATTCTGAGCCCCTCAATCACCTGTTAAGGCCTTATGATCACCTTTAATCCCCTCAGAGAAACCCTGCAAGAGCAGGTATTCATTATGTGCTTTGAATAGAAATCAAAGAAATAGTGTAAAAGCAAACCATCACCCCCAAGTAAAATAAATTATATGTCTAATTTACATGAGTTACACACAGAATTCACACATTGTCCTCATAACTTCCAGGTCTTCATGGTTAAAGTGGCATTGTTTAATGCCTTCTGCATTCAGAAACATCTGAAACTAAAGGCTAATACGTTGCATGTGAAGGCAGTTTATCTTTTAAATTCCTTAAAATCTAACCACTTTCTATCCCAAGTCTGAGATCTTGTGAGAAGCTCCCTAAATATAAGGTGTTTTTAGGAAGTAGTAGCTATTTCACAAGGAACTGTTTAAAGCCAGAGACGATCACGATTTCAAGCACGTTGTTTGATCTTCTGCTAAAATATTATAAGAGCAAATGCAAGTTTTTCAGTTGGCACTTCTCTCGCAAAGGTCTGATTCTTTCTTGAATTTTTCACATCAGCAGAAAGAAAAATGACTACAATAGTATACATTTTTCATTCCTTTTGTGTTGAGTACAATGATCTCTTTCTTATTCACTATTGCATTAGCTCCTTAAGACTCCTTTTATAAAGGTCTGTCTTTAATACAATGTGTAAAACATTCATATCCATGCCTAAGATTAGCCATGCTGGAACTACCAGTGGTACACGTTCACTCTGAGTATGTGCTAAATTATTAGAAAACTTATATGCTTAGTTCCTGCTATCTATATAGAGCATTCGCAATTTCAACAGGCTAAGATTACAGAAAAGCTAATGAGCAGTGAGACAGGTGATCTAATAATCTGTACCTCATGGTCTGCTAACATCTGAAGTGGTAAATACTAATTCTTATTTTGAAAATTAGTTCCAGACTAAATTACAAAATAATAGCGTAAGAAAATTAAGCACACTAAAAATCCATCATATCCTGAAACTAGTCTGTAACAAACCCTGCACTTTAACAGTCATACCTTACCCAGCTGGGTGCAATTTTTAAAAAATGGCCTTACATATTCTTTCCTCATATGAAGAAATCTTTGTCTTCCAACTGTACTAAAAGTCCACTTGCAGAAAAATCCTCAGCAGTCAATGAAAACACCGAAAGTGCACTTAAACTTCTGCAGCTGTGTAACTTTCCTCTTTACAGCTTCTTATCATAAACCCCCAGCCTTGCAGAAGTGAGGTTATTTTATTAGTGTGCATCATTTTTCTACTGCCAGCTCCCATTGGGGAGTAACAACCTTAGTATCATCTGAAAACCAGTGTAAGTCCCCTAAAGAAGGTGAAAGAAGACACTGAGATTTTGGGGGGAACATGGAGATTAATAAACTATTGCCCTGTGAATGTAATGATGTCCTCTCTAGTGAGCAAGACTGTTCCCAAAGGTAAAGGACAAGGTGCTGCTCCTTGTAAACATGAAAGAACCAACACAGTGCTCTGGTGAGTGATCTTTGTAGATGGAGCAACTTGGTCTCTCAGCTGCAAAAACAGAGAATGCTACACCTGCAGCATTTATTAAAATTGTAACAGTCATATCTAGGTTGAAACAAGAATTGTCTTACATGCCCTTAGGCTTATTTTTGTAATTAGGGTAGTGGTGACCTTGTCTTCTACATATTCTGCCTTTGCAAAGGTGAGCTATATGTATGGCCTCTTTCTTGTCTTGTAACTGGGCCTGCCGAAGGCACACAGGACAGCGAATCTATGCATATGAAGGTTGGATTTATTATGTAAAATAAATGTGCTACTTTCTGCTCAGATCTGGAAAGTGCCAGGACAAAGGATGGTGGGAAACATGCTGTTGCCAAAGTCTTGCTCAGACTCTGGACTGCAAAGCAAATAACTTGATCTGAAGGCAGCACCTTACTTCCAGACTTCCTTTTCTTTGGCCCCATCTTGATCATCAGTGAACATTTTCATATTGTAGGAGATTCCTCCAGAAAAGAGAATGGCTGGGACTCATCTGTGCTTCTTGGATGTTATTCAGACTACACGGCCAAAAACAATGCTGGATCAAACTTGGGTTTGCATTCTGTGAATGTATAATACCACTCTGTTGTGTATAGTCTTGTATAACATCATGTGTATAGTATTTTCATGTAATATATGAGTATGAAATTCCACTATGATAGCAGCACTTTGCTATTTCTGTAATCCTACTGTAATCAGAAGGGAGGCAGAATTATGGGTATCACAAATAAAGAAGTGATTCCTTCTGCAACTTAAACATTTTCTTTGAAGTTCCTTTTGTCTTTGCAACGGTACATGCAATGTCTAACACAGCAACCATTCTTGTATTTAACATGCAGCAAGTAGTTCCCTGGGTAAATGAGGCTTTTCAAGATTGTGCTGTAGCATGACCTAAGCAGTCCCTGACCTTCCTGATGCTGACTGCTCTGCAGTACCCTCTCCCTCACTATGGTGTAGCTGTTTGGATAATCATGCAATGCATCAGGCTGTGAAACTGATATGGCCAAAAAACCACCCTAGCAACAACAACATAAAGAGAGTTTCTTAGCCTGTTTGGCTTCCCAGCAAGGACAACAGATGGAGTAGCATGGGGACACAGACAAGCACCTGGAGACAGGACACTGTGAACTGCCAGATCGCCTGAAAAAGTCCATGACATAGCAGTCTGACACTGCTCATAGTGAATAAAGTTCAGTACTTGAATATGTCTTTGGGGGTCAGGACCAAAGAATTGTATTTACAATTTTTTTGTAAAAGCAGTTTTTTAATATGCATTTTTACATGCCAGATAACGGATTCTACATTAGAGTGACATCTTGATTGATTTGGATACATTTACGTGAATCAGATTAGCTCCATTCATTCAGCATTTTTTGCAGAAGTATTCAGATATTTGACATTAGCTTAATTTTTCATAGATTCCAGTGGAAACTAATTAATAAATGGAAGCAAATTTATACTGGAGAATCCTGGAGAATTTAATTTCCTTTAAAAGAAGGCAGTGCTGCTTATCACCTTGTGTGGGAGAGTGATGGGGTAAGGACTGAATCTTCAGTACAAATATCCTCTGAAAAGCATTCATATTCTACGGAAAGCATGTAGTATCCTACAGTGAAGCATGCTGATCTGGGAACAGTAAAGTAGGAAAGAAATCTCAAATCCTTCAAGACATAGCTAAAACACTGTGGACCTTGTAGAGGATTTTAAAACAAGTGAGACTGTATGTACTGTCTTTTTAACAGTGTATCTATTTGGAGACTCAAAAAACCCCCTGAAATGAACAGAACAAGGACAAGACTGTCCACTGATAGATGTTCATACAAAAGAAAGCTCTAATATCCCTCCTACACATCCTTTAACTCTAAAGTTCTCCCATAGGTGTAGTTTTTATAAGCTTTTTGATCTACTTTTGTCAAATAAACTGCATTAACAAAGACCTGATTTTTGCATTGATTTAAGTTAACCTTTCTCATCTGGACAGAAACGACTTAGGGAACACTTACACAAATTGCTTTCTTGGAAGATTATGGTAGCAGGAAAGTATTAACAGTCCAGCAGAGGGACATTGCTGGGAAGCTGATGGTAATAATGTCTTCTAATCCCCAGGATGGATCTAGGAGATGTTTGCTGCTTTGTGATTTATGAATACCACTGCACAACAACCAGTATGGATTCTGCAGGTGGTCTGCTGTAGCTTTATTTGTAACCACAGCATCTACTGTCTCTATTGTGATTGAGAGTAAATGTCACTCTGGTTTAATGCCATGGTGATTAATACTTTTGAATTAAAATATTCTTAGTAGCTGATACTAAGAAATAGCTGAGACATGTCCATAATCTGCTTTGTCATATCTTAAAAACAAATCAAATTCCTGTGCTACACAATAGTTAAGACTGAGATTGATGTCACTGCTTTCAAAAACTTCTGCTGACTTGATCCAAAAATTGTGCTATTTCATGGGGTTAGTATTCGAAATCCTAATTTATTTCAGCAGGAAGTTGTAGCTTGTCTCATGTGCACTTGCATTCACAAAGTCATCCAGTTCTGCTCATGACTATCATCTGGAAGCTCCCTGGAGGAACACGACTTCTCTAGGTTTATCTCAGTTCCAACATTGTGTTCCCCCAGGGGAAAGGAAAAAGAGCAGAGTGTATAAAAGATGAGAATGCCAAGGTAAAAAACAGTACTGGTAAAGAGAAAGAAGAACATAAGAGCTGAAGAGCCAAGAGAAAGAGAAGCAGAAACAGGAGAAAGGAGAAGAAAAACCCAGCCTTCTGAACAAAGCCTCTTCTCAGACTTTCTAAAGGAAAAAAGATTTAAAGTGAAGACAAAGAGTCACAGGAAGTAAGACTGAAAGACATGCCACTTAAGGAAAAGGAAAGCTATCACCTTCTTTTGGCTTAAAGCCCCCCATCAAGTATTTAATGTGCAAGCTGGTGTGTCTTCACCAGCATGCTGGTATTAAATTGCAAACATCAGACTCATTTATTTTCTATTGTTCCTCTGTTATTCTAGTGTTCTAAAATATGTATAGCTGGTGGCTCTGCCTGTCCTCAGCAGTCTTACTCTCTGCTGTGCACATGCGTGGGCCTGCGCACAGGCTGTGTAGGTACACCCACAAACCAACATTTACTTTCAATTACAAGTAATTTGCAAGTTACCAACTCTAAATGACAAAGGAGGGAGGAGCAGAGTTAATATTTCATTGGAGGGAAAAGAAGAATATAGAACAAATTTAGAAAGAAGGCTGCAGATGAAACTTTGGTCAGGGAAAGTGCAAAGCAGCCATATGTTCTAGGTACAATACCGCAGATCTCCTGGGAGATGAGCCCAGATGCTATGTGGAATGCAGCTCTGACTTTGAGGCAAGTGAGAATAAGAAAGAAAGAAGAAACAGGGAAAGAAAGATTCCTAGTCTTAAATGCCACCTAAATCTAATTGCCCTAAACTGAGGAAAGATCAGAAAGTCTGACCTTGCTGTTGTTCAGTGAATTAAGCTTTCTGAGTTTCATGATATTTTCTTTTGAGATGCCTGTGATGCAGTAGATCCCAGTCTGCAGTAATGCTGCTCTTGTGCTCTTGGTGCTTCCTTCTTCCTGCCCATTCCTCAGCGTGGTGTGTTGCACTGAGCTGCTGCACTGTGTTTTTTATTTCTTCATCAGCTTTCATCCCAATTCAAATAGATCTGCTGCTGTTGTCAGCAGCTCTATAAACTAGGCCTGTGCTGGAATATCACAAGCACTTCTAATTATGAAGAGGAGATAAGTAGGGGTTTCTTTATCACTTATTACACTGGTTTTGTACCTTTGAGATTAAGGCTCCCTCCCAGCATGCATTCTGTATTTCTGAATAGGTGTTCAGTGAGAGAAATAAATTTTAAAAAATGCCACATAATTAAATTTAGGTCTTGCAACTAACATTACAAACTGCCCTCCCCACAAAAAAAAAATACCAAAACCTTCAGCTCTTCCCATCCCCATCAAAGAACTTATTGAGGAAAACAAAAACCGGAATTTATATTTGCTTGATATTTCTTTGAAATGTGCTCAACTGGTAGTGTCTTGGCCTGCAAATTGACTTTGTTACCTTCTTTTCATAGCTTGGAGGAGAGCTGTGGACAATATGTTCATGCTACCAGATAAACTTCCTACAGGAATGATCTTCCTGAAAGTGTAAGCAGCCCCAGTACAGTCAAGAAGCAAAACCAGCACAGTGCTAAAAGTTAGGCATTCCACAATAGTTCTCTAAGAACTAAAGGTTTTTATGTTTCAAAGTCCTAATACAGGAAAACTGCTGCAGGAACTCATTAGCTAACAGTAGTAAATAGTACTGGTTTTCCTAAGTCAGCTGTGAAAAGTGGTGTGATTCATTCAGACACTCTCAGGTGCACTGGCCAGGGCATATCTTCAGTCTGTGTCCAGCTTTGAAGGGGAAGTGGAGAAAATAGAGAGGGTCCATCTGAGGGTCACCAAGACAGTTATGGCATCAAGGAGGAGTGGTCAGCCATTAGGAATGAGAGATGGGCTTGTTCATTCTGTCAAGGAAGAGCTGAGCAGTAATCTGTTAGCAGCCTGCAACAGTTGAAGGGGAGGCACAAAGGTGAGGAAGCAAAATTCTCCTCTGTATTAATAGAAAGTGCAACAAGGATCTCAGCTGGGAGGTTTGGACTTGGCTAGGAGGACAGTACAACACTGGAGCAGGTTCATACCGTTATTTCCCCAGGGAGAGAGTGAAATTTCCATCCTCGGGGCTTTTCAAAACTTACATGCATAAAGCCACAGCTAACCTAATCTAGCACTGGCAAGAGTCCCAAGTCACAAAGGAGGTTAGACCAGTTCATCTCCAAAGGTCCCTTCTGACCAATATTTTTATGACTTTGTGAACTAAAAATAAAACAAAGTCAGGAGTGCTTCAAGACCAGTTCAGTCATAGCAAAGTAAATTAAGCAACATCATCGAATTATTGCTTGGCTGATGTCGCTGACATTTGTGGTGAAGTAACTCTATTTGAATTGCATAATTCAGAATCTTCAATGGCAGTTTCAGTAAGAGTTCTAGTAATGTAAGGTACATGGATTTTAAATCACATTACCCTTTCAACTCTAGAGATGTAAATTGCTGAGGAGTACTAGTGGATAACTTACATCAGAGATGTCCAGGCCAAGTTTCATTTATACGAGAACTGCATTCTTGATCAGTTTTATCATGCCGGCACTTTTCCTTAAAGCTGAATTTATTTTTAAATAAAAGCACCAAGCAGATTGAAAAATTTATCTCCTTCTAAAAACAAGGCTTTCCAAAGAAATTCTCCATAAGTGAACAGAAAGGAAAAAGCAGCCAACAGAAAAAAAAAAAAAGGAAAACACTTATTAATGAGATTTGTTTGTTCTGGGGTATGATCAAACAGGCCAGCACTACAGGCAGTGATAAAAGAAGGCAAAGTGCTGCACAGACTGCTATATTCATCTGCTTAAAATTCACATGGTCTGAGTTCTAGAATAATTTTCTCCACACCATCTGGCAGACATAAGAAGTATGACTATATAGTGGGGGGAGGGCATGAGGAAATTTTCTGCATTTCAGTAGCATGTGGAAATACTGTATTGGGGGTTGCAACTTATCTTCAATACACTAAGTGCACAGGTAAGCTGTAAACAATCCAACAAATGGTAGTTTTTAAAATACTTAGGAACAAACTTACTACAGTAGTATGATCCCACTCTTTGTACCTTATATTTGGACTCAGAATATAACACAAGCCATGCAATGCAGTAAAGCAAGTCAGTACAAGTATTACTCAGTGGTCAGTATGAATTGTACAATGTCATCCATGCCCAAACCAGAGAGTATGACTGTTGTAGCTCTCAGCTAAACCTCTTAGCTTCACTTATAAGCTCAGATTTTAAAAACTTCTGCTTGCAAAAGTGAAAACCTCCAGTGTGGGTCAAGGAGACACCATAGAAGAAAATATTACTGGTAGATTCAAGCTGCTGTGGAATAGAGATATGTAGAATGAACATGCATATCTGAAGGAAACGTGAAAGTCACTTTTCTAAATGTGTTTCTCTCATTTTCACTCCAGAGAGCATACTATTCTCATACATTTTACTTGCATAGTTTGCTGTGCAGGCTAGGTAGTTTTTTCTAGTTTTCGATAAGGACCAAACTCCTTTCAGGCAAAATGATGGCTTTTTGACAAAGGTACACTATTTATCCATCAGCTATTTTTTTACAGTGTAGAAACTATCTTATTGATATAATTTACATTATAATGGTTGTATGACTGCATGCAAGTTTACTCCCATAGAATAGAATGTCAGTTATCAGAGTGAGCAGCTCCCAAAGTTTGTTCTGTCCTTTAGTCACCAAGGAATTCTTAGAGAGCACAGAAGCTCATATTAAATATGGATACGTACCTGTTGTTCTCAAATTTGTGCTTAAAAACCTGTAGGTAATAAGACAGAGAGGAGCAGCTGAGTAGCAGATTTCTCTAACGCTAAGTGTCTGCAGTGGTGAGATCCTGACAGATGGGCTCAAGAGGATTCATTTGGGACAATTTTGGATGTTCCTGGTCTGCCAATTTTTCCATCCTGTCTAGGAGGCTGCTTCTATCCCATGGGAGCCCTCTGTATGCCTCTGCCACCCATCTGCCCCAGAGGTATTGTAGCTGCTGTTTTGACTATGGCACATCCCATCCTACTGTCTCTGCCCTTGGAATGTAACTACAGCAGAGTGAGGAGGGGAACAGTCTCAGCTGACTAAAGCTAGGTATGCTGAATCCCTTACCAGACAGCTTTAAGAATTCCATCCTCCATAAATACAAAAATTTGGACCAATAAAATTTATAAATTCAATTGTTATATCAATACAAGCTTATTGGCTGAGCCATACGTGTGGGAGCTGATGCTGTCACCTTACAAAAAGAAAGAGTTAACCCTTATAAACATCTCTGTCCCCAGGGTGCTACTCAGCTACACGTCTTAGATGACCAGGGTGCTTCCGCTTCTCCAGGCTGCTGCAAAGGGTATTTAATTACAGCGATACTGCTGTCCCAGTGCTATTACAGCATTGCAAGGCAGTCATAAAGGCTGAGAAAGCATTCTCCTTCCAAGCTTCTGTTGTTAAGTGGCTTATAAAGTTTCCAAAACGTGACCTTTAGAGCTGAAATTTATTATGCTTGCATTATACCCAAGACAAATTTAATTAGGCAGTTCAGAAGAAAACCTGTTTTCCAAATGTTAAGTCATCTACGTGGTAAAGAAGTATTTTTTAACTGCTAAAATAATTCTTCAAATGCAGGGGGAAATTGTACAAAGATAGAATTTTTTTTTCACTTCAGGCATGCCACATGCTGAAGAGTAATCTCATTTCATGCAACTCTTTTTCAGATTTCCCTGTGTCGCTTGCAGTCAGTTTTCTCTCTCAGAACAGTCTCTGATGGCAATTTCCACATGTCTACTTTTACTGTCTCAAGTTAGTGTCTGCAACTTACTCTTGCTAGACCTATGGCAACAGCAAGTGGTGGCCAAATAGCATTCTTACAGTGAATAGCATGCACTTCAGCTTAGAAAGTGGAAGAATGTCAGTATCTTTGCAGGGTCAGCATGTTAGAAAGCTGGCATATGTTTTCCTGTAGAGAAAGATGACATTTCAGTCCTTAGTAAATGCCCCTTTAAAAGCTAAATCAGGACAGTCATGCAGGAAACTGCATGTAATGCACAGAACCATGCTTTGACTTTTATCACTGATCAAGTAAAATAAAGAGTTTGTAGCTTTTATATAGCATTTTACTGGCATGTATCAATAGTGTACTGATAGAGGTTTGTGCATTTAGCCAGTAGAAGCAGTATTGCCTCCAAAGCTGGCAAACAAGGAGGGAAAATGGGACTGGGAAGAAACTGATTCTGCAGTGTCATAAGGTGTGGCTAGCTGGACACTTGAGGTGAAGGACCAAAAGGCAGATGGAGGACATGGAGCAGTAGCTCCTGATGGTTTGATAGGGCTGTGCCCATGAGCCTAAACATCACCTCTACTGATGAAAGTCAAGAATGACGGGGAAATTTATAGGAGGGGGGTGGCTGGTAACAGATGTCCTGCAGACAAAGAACCCTGAGGGTGATGCACTGTGGAGTCAAGATAAAACCTAGTCTCTTACCATAATTTTATCTGCAATTGTTATCAATAGTTTCTAGGCTATTTTCATCAGTCTTACAAAAGAAAAACCTAGGGCTTACTATGGCAAGACTTACTTACTTCTAAAATGTTATTCCTTATCGCACTACTGAGTGTGTGGGGACTGGTGCACAATCATGGCAGGAGAAACACTCTTCTGAGGGATCAGGTCCCATAGCAGTTCCATTCAGTCTCTGTGAAAGCAAGGGACCATTAGTGGATTGGCCAGTCAGATTATAAGACAACTGCTCAGTATCTGTACCTCATGGAAGAGGATGGAATTTGGAAAAATGAAGAAACGAGGGCAGGTGAAGATCAAAAAAAGGAATAAGAAAGCAAAGGAAAGAATAAAAAGAAGGAGTAAGGAAAGCATGATAAAAGATAAGGATGTTTGTATCAAGGAAAAAGAGAGAATGAAGAAGGCTAAAAAGAGTCAAAAGAAACATTAAAGGTAACAAAGTGGGTCAGGGAAAGAAGATGTAGAACCTCAGGCTGCTGAGTTTTGTGTTGCTCTGTGTGTATGTTATGCAAATAGACTGTTTTGCATATATAAGAATAATTACAGACATCAGTTTAAAAATAAATTAGTATCAATTATAAGTATTAGCTAATAGCTCTTTTGAATTAAATCCTTTGTTTATCTACAAGAAAAGTTTTCCACAGATACAACTATGTCTATATTGCTCCTCCCCAGTCTGAGAAGGATGTGTCTCCTGGGGACAACTGATTGGCCTCCAAGACTTATGCAATTTGCAGCCTTCTTGATGAGCTTGCAAATCATTCCACAGTATAATAATAGCATGATTTAGGGGCAGGAATATTTCAAATGAGGGTTGCATGGATGGGTCTAATGGCTTACGTACACACAAACATTACTCCAGGACAAAGTAAGGCACAAGCTTAAATAAAGAACAGTTCTTGTACTATAATTCCTAGTGTAAAAACATCCCCTGTAGCTGAAGCAATTCCTTTTCAATCCTTAGTTTAAAGTGCTTCCAGAGTGTTTAGTGTAACAATATCTGTATTGGTCCCTTCAGACAGAAGCTCTTAGAGATTAATTTTTAATCGTTGTTCAGTTGAGCTGGTTTTAGCTGGTGATCTTATAGGTGGAAAAATCCATGTCCAAGATGTCACACCTGTCTCAGCATATGTCACCAGACCTGCCTGGCTGGCATTGCTTTCAAACATGCACAGTTAGTCCAGGGGTAAAGAGAGTAGGGAGGACCAGGAAACTGAGATAAAATGAGGGAGCAAGTGGTATACAGTGGAGAAGGAGGTGCAAGTTGTTTATCTGCTGAAGGTTTGCATGTTTTTCAATTGCACCAAATTATAAGGTTGGTCTCATGTGTTTTGGATTCCAGATATTTAAAGGAAAAAAAATGTGGTAAAGGACATAAGTTACTCAAATGGTGTTTGCTTGGTACCCCGACTCTAATTACAGGTAGATTGAGAAAGCAAACAGTTCTGGTAACAGCATAGTAAGGTACCACAAAAACAACTGTCTTGACACCTCCTGTTGAGGTCTTGTACTGAAGGCCATTGCATGATTCACCCCTAACTTTATATTTCCTGGAATTTACTGGTGTTCCTACAATTTTAGCACTACCACTATGGATCTTTGGTCTTTGGAACTACATATAATGTATTTAACAAAGATTGAGTTATCTTTTATTTAAATACTTTGATAACCAACATGCAGCAGGACTCAAGGTCTGTCTTTGGAATACTTTTAGCAGGTATTTTTAAGGACAGAAGGCATATTTACCTATCCATGTAATACAGACTTATCAAGTATGCATGGCTACAGTATTCACAGTTTACTGGTAAATTTGAAAGCAATTCATGTTAAACAAGTATGTCATCCAATTTCTTTCCAACAGAAGCCCCTCAAAATTAAACAATGTTTTATCTTTCCCTATAATTATTCACAATTTTACTATCTTTAGGTAGGTACAAGCTTATAGCATGGCTGGGACTTCTATTCCTATTATACTTTATAGAATTATCATTCACTGTAATGGATTTTTTCCTTGTCTCTTTTTTCTCCTGTTAATTTGAGTGCTTGTAACATTCAGTCTATTTGTATCACCACTTCCCATTTGTTATGACTCCCAATGTAATTTATTATACATGCAACTAATATGTGTGATTTTTAATTGCTACATTTATTTTATCACTCAATCAGGATGGCTTTTAGCCAAATATTTTCTTAATTGTGAAAGTAATTTCTTTGGTCTAATCCTGAAATATGCATCTATATTTAGAAGGCCAGCAGTAATTTTTAAAGAAAACTTCCTTTACACTAACAAAAATATTACAAATACTTTATCCAAGACTGAATAGAAGAAAAATGTATTTCCTGTTTTGTACAAGGTATCCATATCCTGATGCATCAGAATGCTACATCTAGAAAAAGAAGTTTATGAGTGAAAATACTTAATTGCATGTTAAATACAGTTTTTATTATTCTAAGTGTAAAATATGAAAGTATTAAAAATCATTAGTGGTATGTGATAATTAAAGTCTATATGTAACTGAGGATTTCTTATCTGCAAGTTTAATGTAAAGAGCGCATTGGATTTCTAAGACCAGTCATCAGGGACTGGACAAATGATATTTACACTCTTAATTATCCAGTGAGATTAGTGTTTGTGGTCTCTGTACATAGGTCACAAACATAGCAATGAAAATTAATTGTGCTACAGAATAGCAATGATTCATATGTTTTCTAATCATAATTCTAGTAGCATTTTAAAGATAAGCCTCCTTAAATATTTTATTTTTAAGAAGATCTATTAAAAACATTCAAAGGATACTTTCAAAACAGAACAAAATACCACTTTCAGTGGGAGTAATTTCTCTGCATTTATCTGGTGTTACTTTGCAGTACAATTACTTCCATTTTCAGAGATCCGCAGAGTCAGCACTCCATCAGTTGTGCTGTCTGTCAAAAAATATATGTCCCCAACTGAATTTTGTTCTGTTTCAAATAAAGAGAATGGGAAGATATGGTGTGTCACCATCAGAAAAGATTCTGAGCCTATTTTTTAAATCAGCTGTAGTGCCAATTTCAATAGAAATATGCTGGGCTTTATGTCCACATATGTAATTGTTTTCCACTGTGCTTCAGAGTTCATTACTCTGTGATGTTCTTGCTCATAGACACTCCTTATAGCAGTGCTGGCACAACATGATGCTCTGCAAATGTCAGCAAAGGCTCCTGCCACATGCTGTAGCTGCTGACTTTTTTCTTCATTTGCTCCATAAACATTAGCCTCAAAATCACAACATTTTAAGGCATTACCAGCCTCCATGGGTTTATTCTTTCATTGCACCCATTCGTTTTAGTTATTACATTAGTTCAATTTCCACAGTCATAGTTACACTAGTGTATCAGCATTTCCCACTTCAGTTGTTTTCAGTGCATTAAAAATTAGTCATAAATACTGTTTCATGATCAAATTTGGCATAACTTGCTTTACAGGTCAAGCAAACACATTTTTCTTTCACAGATTAAAAGCAAAATCTGTTTGATCATATTCAAGCCATTTCATTAGTTGGAAAACATTTAGGTTTATTAATTTGGAAACACCATGACAAGTTCTGCTGTTATTTATACTACTGTTAGTCCAGAGTAACTCAACTGTATTCAGTAGATTTGTCTGAATTTGTACCCATTTGTATAAAAACAGTCAAAATTTGGCCCCTTTTAGCTTAAATAAATAATGGGTAGGGAAAAAATAAATGGAAGGAAAAGAAACAGATTAACTAGAAAAAAATTGCCATGTCATGGAATGGCCAAAATAAGTGGTGCTTTTGAATTGCAATACTTGCCTCAGGAAGGAAGGAAGGCAATTGCAAATGCAAGTCCCACTGATAGTTCTGTATTTCCATTTCAGATGGGGATTCAATTTATTTTTATTTTAATTACTGGATACCAAGAGGAAACTGTGTCTTGAGGAGCAAAGTTGCCTTTCCTGAGTAAGCATTTACCTCTTTCACATATGGAAAGGGTGGTTAGTTTATAAAGAGGGTTTCTGCACTATGTCTACTCACAAACCATTCCGATCACCAGAAAACATTGAAGGTAAATATTTTAACGCTCAATAACCTTTCACTGGTGCTAAAGGCATTTTATAAGATCAAGAGCTGCCATGGAGGAGTCTTCTCAAGAGCATCTATTGCTCATGAACACAGTGCTCTGACAGCTACAATGACATTTTAGATTACTTTTGATCCAGGTTGCTTATCTTAAAGCTAAGTTCTTAAAAGGTGAATCAGACGTATCATGTTGGAATAGCTCCTCTGTAGGTTTTTAATGTGGCAAACACTGGAGCACCATTTGTTCCCAGGAGCGTCTGAGACCACTGCACATTACTCAGAGGATTTCAGGATTCCACAGCTGTATAAATCCTTGAATTAAAATTCCTCTAAGGTAGGCTATGGCAGTCTTGATGTAGGTGGGTGGGTTAAATGTTCTTTCTATCTCCTAAAACCCAACAGCTTTGCCAGGTGACAGTAGCTACCCCTGCTGCTGAGCTGCACTTTTTGGCACCTTTTGGAATTTCTGCATAGTCATATATCTCTCTGACAAGGATATACCTGCTGCCTTCTGTTTGATGGCTGTGCCACTGATGGATTCCTTCTCCAAAATCCAGCAAGGAAACCTTTCCAACCCAAATGAAGATCAATCGCACTACACCTGAAGTTTTGATAAATACTTTGATCATCCAATAATGACTAATTGCTTTAGGGGAGCACAGTAATTCTGATGACAGTCATTTATCAAACAAGGGGGAAAAGAAACTTGGACTTTTACAGTGAAGTTAGCCATCCTGCTTTACTAACTGTTTTATTTTATACAGTGTAGGTCAGCAAAGAGATACTCTCCTACCATCTTCAAATTAATGACTAAGCCTCTCTGAAGCCTAAGAAGGAGCACAGTGTGAATGTTGCTGCAAATGATGTTCCTTGTCTACACAATCTCTGTCCTCACCCAGTTAATTTGATTTCTAAAGGAGATTTTCAAAAGACATTAATAAGAAATGGCCAAAGCACATTTTCAGTTATAGAAATTGTTTCCACATCTGTAAATGGTGAGCTCCTACAGCTTTTTGCTGTCTTCTGAAACCCACCTGGCTAAAATAACCATGAGTACTTCATGTTATGCCCCTGAGAAGATGAATCCATGCGAGGGATACAGAGCCAGGAGCTGCACTTTTCTCCTGTGCTGAAACGGCTGTGTCAGATATGGGCCCTCTCACCAGCTGTCCCTGACTCTAGGGGACCTTGCCAAAGTAAAGCCAGAGTTCTCTTTGCCTTCTGCTGGAAATATAGTATTTACCTGCTGCTCTGGCTAGTTTTGCCACAAAATGCAGGTCACACTTCAGCTGCAGTATCCAGGCTGACCTGCGGGTGGAAGTCCTGCAGAAGGAAAAGAGACGCACGAAGGCAAGTTTCTGAAACTGAAAATCCAAGAACGTTACCAAGACCCAAATACAGTGTCACTCTAGAGGATATTTTGGAGGAACTATCTTGCTGTCCTCTACCAGGGACAGGGACCTTTTCTAGACGTAGCTGTGCTTCTATCCTATCTCAAGGTGTCAGGGAGCTCAAGAGAGTGACCGAGTATCAGCTGCACTTTGTGGGCTATGGAAAATATCTGGCATCCCTCCCTTGGATGTGTGCAGTGGTGGCTGAAATTAATACAACAGTCCATAAGTTGCTGCTTTAGTTCATGCTATGGGAGCTAAGGAGCTAATGCACTACCTATTCTGTCATATCCGTGTGCCAGAAGGCATTGCAGACACTGACAATAATCTTCCAATTACCACAGGAAAACTGAGAAGGACTGGGGGATAGAAGCTCTTGGACATAAGAGGCAATGAGTGAGTGCCTCTTTGGTCAGCTCACCATTGGATTCATGATGTCTCCTTGCACATCTTTATGTACCTTCCAGTCAGAAAGCAACTTAGGTGAAGCCCACAAGATTACATGCTATGCACAGGCAAGGGTGAAATGTTTTCAGTTTTAGTGTGATAACCATAGAGGTTGGAAGCCTCAGAGAAAAACCTGCATTGCTTTGAAAGGAGAAAAGATTGCACTTGATCTCTGCCTTTGCATAGGAATTGCCTCTGGAGCCAGCTGGCCATCATATCCAATACTCCATCTTCATCTAAGCAACCTCCATGGAGTTTTGAACTGCCACCTGCACTTAGAAAATCTAAGTCAGATTTCAAATGCTGTGGACTATTGTCACCCTGGAGGTCAAATGCCTAGAACAGCGGAGCATCTATAGCAAGGATGCTTTAAAGCTGTATGCATACATCACGTGCAAGGCTGTCCTTGTTACATCTTGATAATAGATTGGGCACTATATTTAGACAGCAGCTGATGTGAACTTAACTTGTCCCAAGACAGTTCTCAAATCAAGCTTTATATACATAGGTATATAAATCACTTGTTACTTCTAGCACAAGAGAGTGTACTGATGAACACATTCAGATTCCAAGCCTTGGTCTTTACTTTCTAAGGTTGCAGGTTATTATTCTGGCATATTTTCATAGCATTAAGTATATTGTTCCTCAGAGATCAATCTATAAAAGCCCCAGTCTCATTCTTTTTAACAAGGTGTTGATGATATAGGAAGTATAGTGGGGAACAAAGAAGGGGAAAAAAAAGTGCATGCATGAATATTCCTGTTACAATTCTTGTATAATTTCCATCATAATGATAGATAAGTAAATAGATAATACTGATAGAGCTAGTAAGTCAACAACTCTAATGGATTTTTGTTAAGAGTGGCAATAGCCTCCTGTGCCAGCTCAGAGCAACCACAGAGCTGAGTGGTGGTTGCCTTCTTTGCCAGCCCTGTTCTCTGGACACAAATAGACATATTACACACCTGGTTCTTCCTTAGTTTGGCCAACATAATGATTCCTGGTAAGCCAGACAATAGGGCTGAAAAAAACAGTTAAAGATTTGGGTGAGAACATGGTGTGAGGGCTCTTTCTTTCTTAGGCTCTCCTTGCTTGCAGACACCAGTTTTGCCTTGGAAATCAACTTTTACATAGGATGGTTAAGGCACACCAAAGTGGTTACATTATGAAGGATCTAGTAAATTCAGATTCTTGGATATAAACAAGCATCCTTTGTTTATGGCAAATGAAATGATGTGAAAACCATTGTCCATGTGTCATGGTTTAACTAAGCACCACACAACCACTCACCCACTCCATCCATCAGTGGGATGGGGGGAGAATGAGAAGGGGTAAAAGTGAAAAAGGAACTTGTGGGTTGAGATAAGAACAGTTTAATAATCAAAACAATGTAATAATAAAAATTTGTGAAAAGTAAGGGAAAGATGAGGAAAAGATAATAAAGACAGAGGAAGATAGAACCCCAGAAAGACAAATGATGCAAATGAAAACAATCACTCACCACCAACCCACTGGTACCCAGACAAACCCTGAGCAGCAGCCCACCCACCGAACTTTCTCTTCTCCCATTTTAATACACTGAGCATGATGCCATCTGATATGGAATATCCTTTTGGGCAGCTGTCAGCTGTCACAGCCACGTCTCCTTCCAATATCTTGTGTACCTCCAGCAAACTCACTGATGGGATGAGGTGAGAAACAGGAAGGTCCTTTGACATGGTATAAGCACTGCTCAGCAGTAACTGAAACATCTCTGTGTCATCAACACTGTTCTCAGCACAAATCCAAAACATAGTTCCACATCACCTACAATAAAGAAAATTTAACTCTATCCCCACAAAAATCTGCACACCCTGATGGATTGTCTAGAATCTTCCCCTTCTCCATACTCCTGCCTCATAAACCTTCATGGACCAATATTTGTGTGTTCCTATCATCATAAACATCCCAGAATCTGAAGGTCATGCAAAAGCATGTCATCTTTTCAAGGACAGGCTGAAAACAATGCAAAGGCTAGGCAAACTGACTCAGAGACTGAGAATATCAGTGTCTCACAGTCCTTTCCTTTGGAAGAGGGAGATACAAAGATTGTTCTTTGTACTGAACCAACATCTTGGTACAACATCTTGGCAGAAACTACCTGTTTGGACTGCAAGTCTGATGATCATGGCCAGTAGCATATCACTAAGGAGAAATTGCAAGAACAGACCAAATAAGTCATCAAACATTCATGAGAATATTCTGAAAGCCTTCTGCAGCCAGCAGCCTGTTTCCTGAGACAACCATAGATCTTGCATTCTCCACAGTTTATTTTATTTGTTCACAACATGATGTGATACAATTTCGCATAGACGGCATAGTCACCTCTGCAGCACACACTCCCCACACCACGCTGGTTTGTCTTCCTACTGTTTCAGTCCCCTGAACAGCAAGTTTTTGTGAAATGGCTTTTTTTTTACAGGTGTAGCTATGAGTGGAAGAGCAGTGCTGAGCACTGTGGATGCCCTCAGTCTGCACACAATCATTCAACCCCTTGCATAATCAGTTTATGTTTCAAAGACTTCTCTTTGTTGTGTTTGTTTTGCCCTCATATTGCATGTTTATGTGGGTTCAAGACTGTTGAATAAGACTGTCTAAGACTATTTCCATGGCTTGGCTCTCTTTTGGACAGAAGTAAAGACCTCAGAAGCAAATTTGCAAGGTGTGCTCCTATGCCAAGTTCTGCCTCATTCTCTTATAAACAGAGCTAAAGACAATATAAAATAACTCTGGATTTCAGTACTTCAGGGGCATTGCAGCACCCTGAATCATATATCTTGAAGGGCCAGGCATCCTCCCACTTTTTGATTGCTACCTGTTTTGAAGCTACTCCTTCTCCCACCTTTAACATCATGTACAAATAAAGAACAGGAAACTAAAATACAGAAAGATACACCACACTGAAGAATACTTTATTTTTTTAAAAAAGCAACATAATCCGCCATCTCCAGGCACCTCCAATGCTGATCCCTATCAACAACATTGGACACTAAAACATTGCTATTCCTGCAAAAAAAAACAAACAAAAAACTCAAACCAAACCGAGCCCGAAACCAACCAACCAAAACAAAACCAAACCACAAGAAAAACCCCACAAAAAACAAACAGAACAAACAAAGCAAACAAAAAAAACAAGAGAAAAAAAGGGAAAGCAGCTCAGTATTGTGGTGCAGTAATCAGCAGTCTATTGTTTTTTAACTCAACAGTAGATCAGGATGAAAATAGTCACGTAACCTATGTATGCCTCAGTTTCCCATTCTGCAAAATGTGAATTGCAAAACTGAGCTCTATGGAAAGTCAAATTAAAAGTTTAAGTAATTCATGCAGAGTAATTTATGGATATTACTATAAAAAAGGGAAACTGGGTGCCAGCACTACATAATCTACATTGTCACTAACATTACATTTCTATTTTATAGCACATTTAATAGAACACCTCTGTCACACTTAGTAGAATATAAATGCATAATACAAAGAGAGTCCAAGCCTTTCCAGAGCTGCTGCTCACAGTTGTTTAGAGCAAGGAGTAAAGAATGGTGTTCCTTGAGCCTCTCCATCACCAGCTCTTCCTGGACTGGAATGACATGCTTTCCTATGAAACCCCTTCTCTGCTCTTACTATAGATCTTGATATGCTTTGCAGTTACTATAGTTATTCAAAAGATCAATTTTTAAGGTTCCTGTGAGCCAGTTATAATGGCAAAATGTCCACTTCTCTACTTACCACGGGAATATGCTGAGAAGTCAATCTGCTGGATGCAAAGGTTTGATTTGAGTAAGAGCCTGCATGGGTGCAGTCAAGCAGCCAAGGCAAAAGTAAACTCCCTCTGCTCTGTATGCTGATATGGAAAAGTTTAGGAAAAGAGAATGATACAAGGAGAAAGCTATGATAAATTATCTTTAAGTTCACAGTCCCACTCTGCATTCTACATAGCCCTCAGGAGCATAAGTTAATGTTCCAGTAAGATGAAAAAGAGAGAGAGTTTTGGGAGCTGGTGCCACCTATGTACACACTGAATATCAATGTCATTTATTTCACCTGACATGCTTACACAAACACGTTAAACTTCTAGAAAATTAGCTTTTCATCTTACTCTAGAAAGCTGAATTTACGCTTTGGAAGGAAACCACAGAGCAATTCTTTATTTGTTAGAAAGCTGGCTGCTTTTTGAAATAGGGCGCTTCTGAGAATAGATACATTGATTGAAGTAGGCTTCGGTTTTGGCATGGGTTTTCTACTTATGTTTGTTCTTTTGTTTTTTTCTTAGCTTGTTTTTCATGCTTCTTTTCCTTCCCCTTCCTTCCTCATGCTTTTTTTGTTTTGCTTTTGGTTTTGGTTTTGGGTTGTTTTCTCTTTAGTGTGGCAGACAGCAGATGCTCCCCACTTTTTCCTTTTGAAACTGAGCATCAGGATGAGCTAGTGCTGCTGTAACAGTGCAGTTCAGCCTGGCTCTGCAGGCAGCACCAGACATTGGTTCGCCAACCCTGCTTGCCTTCAACTCCTCGGTGCCAGGACACTTGCTACAAGTAGCACTGAGGATTTGCAACATGGTGCTTAAGACTCATGCTTGGACCACTTTTTATGTGAAAGGAGGATCAGGTCCTTAATTCTTTTGGAATTGGACTCTGGTTTCCAGTGCATGAAAGCCAGCGAAGGGTCAGTGCCTTGCATTCCTCACTAGCCTTGGTTGTGTGACTTACAAATGAAGCCTCAGCAGCCTTATTCTCAGTCCCCTGTGCCATCTCATTCCCATCTAGGTAACATTTTTAAATCTAAGCACTTTTGCTCTCAGAAGCAGGTGAGATGCAAGATAAAACGGCCATTTTACAACCACGTTTGAAATAAGTGGAGAAATGTCTGTCAGTTAAGTTAATCCACCTCTCTCCCCCTCACACAAACATGTTGTATGAAAGTAAATTCTGCAATTAGTCACCTAAATCCTGTAATCGCACCTGTCGTGCTTTGAATCCTGGCAGATGGCTCGGTCGCCGCAGTCTGTGCCTGCACCTCCAGCCCCCCGGCGGCGCCTGTCCCTGGCAGCAGAGGGAGGGCAGCAGGATGAGCCCCCTCCCAGGGCTGCCCTGCACCACGAGCTTTGCAGCAAGGGCGGACTTCTGAGCAGGTACAGAAATATTCTGTGCAGGTACAGCCTAGAAAGGCCCCCCACAGCTGTTGCCTGGCACTGCCGGCTGTGGTAAGGGAGCAGTTCTGCTTTTGAGAAACACACGTTTTGGTCCCCAGATGGAAATTTTGTCCCTAGCTCCCATTGCCTATGAAGAGAAATAGGGATCAAAACCCTCTGGTCGGGACAGTTGTTAGTTGGATGTTGTTTGGCACAGTTGGCACAGTGGCATTGGGATGTGCAACCATCTGTAAAATCAAAGCAGACCTTCCCTGGACATGATGGAGGGCAGCTGATCTGCTGGCTGCCTTCAGACATGAAGCAGTTAATACCAAGTGTTCATAATTAGACTTCATATTACCTCTCAATTTAGGTGAATGAGGAGCATTCACACCTCTCTCGGTGCTATTATTTCAGCCTTGCTGGCTGGCAGACTCCACAAGACAGCAATGTATCCTTGTCAGAGGGACCAGCTGTCCCTGCTTAGGTGAAACAGTCCCTTTTTTGTCATTCTGTCCCATTAAAATAATTCATCAACTCTGATGCATTTTATTAGGGGCTAATGGTGCGACCCTGTTTTCCCTTCAAATGTCCCTATTAATTACTTCTACATATTGTTGTCTGTGTTGTATGGTAAAATAATCTGTGATTTTTCTTTTTCTTAATTCTTGAAAATTGGGAGTAAAATATCTGAAAAAAAAATCCACAACAAATAACAACACCATTTCTAAAACAAACCCTTTCTGGAGGTGGCAAATCATCACTGAATTATTTTGTCTCTCTAAATACATTGCAGTTAATTGCTTTTTGGGCAGATGTCTATCACCACCTTTCTCTGAATGGAGTCCAAACAATCCACTTATATATCACAGATCCTGTGTTGGGAGAACCCTGCCTCCAGTTTTTTGGACAGCAGACAAAGAGACAAATAAAAGGAAGCTTAGGAATCTGTAACTTTTAAAATAAAACCATTAAGTTGAATACTGCATGTTGAAAATATTAAATACTTTAGGCTATAGAGCAAAGCTTTCTAGGTAATGCCTGGAAGGGTCCATAATCATACCAAAGCAGATAAAAGGGAAGATTCAACAAAATTTTCAGCTCACTGAAATAATTTTTTAGAAGTTAGTGAGCTAAATTTGAAGAGACAAATTCTTTTCTGAGTCTATCTAGGTCTAGAAGAAATCCTCAAAAAGGAAATCTCCAGTTTTTGCTTTGAACACCACACAAGCTACTCACAAGGTTCATAGTTACCTCGTGCAAAGTGGCCATCACAAAGCACAGGCTGGATCTGGCCCCTTAGATTAGAACAGCATCTTTAATTATTGTCATGAAAGAAATGGCATGGCTTAAAAATCCATTTGATATATTCATAGGGTACATGTATCCCCTATAAGTCAGACTAGTCAGAAAAGGCAGCATGTGCTTTCAGTCCTCATTACTAGACTTCCTATCACTAATGTGGAGATTAATGAAATGAAAGTTAATGAAATCAATGTGAAGAAGTGTCATTGTTAAATATTTACATTGCTCTCTTCTCTTGGAAAGTACCTTTTTAAATATAAGACCCTGAAAGTATGAGCTGTGGGACATTTCCATTGTGTCAGAAGTTTCAAGTAGATACACACTACTTGTATCTACTTATCCATATACACAATGGATTCCCTAAACCAGCCAGCATTAATCCCTGTTGGAAGAGTACTGCAGCTCTCTGTGGCATTCCTGTTGATAAAACAGGGGCTTCAAGCCACGTCAGGCTCACAAAGACTGAGCTTGCTTTTACTGAATACCAAGGTTTCCCTTTCACCATCTTTCCTCATAAGGCAGCACTTCCCTGCCTCCAGCAGAGAGGATGCCGGGTGGGACAGACATGGCTGGGTTTATAGCTGGTTTCCTCACATCCCATATGTTTCTCAGCAAGATGGAGGAACTGGCTCATTATTCAGAATATTGAATGATGCCCAGATTCATCAGTCAGTTCTTCATGAAAGGCTTTATTTTCTCTGCTGTTAAGGGGGTTCAGCTCTAACCTGTTTCTTTCAAGAAGACTGTTCTCTCTATAATTCTTTTAAATTCAAATGGGTGAGTCCAGTCAGCTTGATAACAATAAAATAGTACATCTATATCTATGAGAGGAGTCTGAAATTTACCTTTCACATGACCTCTTGTGCCTCTTACTTATGAGTGTCTAATGCTAAGAAACTCTGGTGTGAAGCTGCACAACTAAGATGCAGGCTCAGGGAACAAGAGACTGGTTTTCACTCAGTAGATAAACATTCACTGAGACTCAGACTAAGAGCATAACTGAAGTATCTCAAGTGATAGAAAATCATTGGTATTATACAAAAGAAGGGGAAAATTGAGATGGACTTCCTAAAGTGAATCACACATGTACAGACTGAGGTAAAGAATTTTTCCTGGCATATTTTCTGTTTCTCGCCAAGTCACTTCTTGGAAATTACACATGTAAAAGTGCATGTGTAGTTATGTAAGCATAGAAACATGCAAACATATCATACAGGACTTGGATTTGTTCTCTTTTACCACAGTTTTTGTTAATCATGGGTACGAACCATTTTCTGTGCTTTACACTCCCAAAATCCCAAAGGACTTTTAAAGACCTATATTTACACTAGACACACTCACCTTCCTGTCAGTGAAACAAGAGAACTTTCCTCACTGCCCTCATGGAGAGAAAAACTGGAGTTTTCCTTGATGACATTAACCTCATATCCAGCCTTGGCTATTCTAATTTTTAAATTTAATTTATTTCTTTACAAGGAAAGTAATACCATTGGAGGCCAGAGATTTTCCGTGGTTTTAGTGAAATGCCATGGAGTCTTTAACTTCCACCTGAAGAGCCACCAGAGACAAACAGAAAGGACCTTGGGTTTAATGTCTCATCTAAAGGATATTCTAATGTGTTGGCCTCATTATTCACAGCAGAAAAGGCCTTTGTCATGGTCAGATGGCTTTAATGTGTTTCGTATGCTACATAAATTCAAACTTGATGGCTCATTTATTTGTTGGATTGCAGCGTTATTCAACCTAAATGAAGCCTTGGTATTTACTAATAATTTGGGCTCTGGCTGCTGTTTACTTAAGCAAGCAGTGTCCACTGTCTCCTCTGTTGTCTGTATTAAGTTTGGACTCTACTAATTCAAAGAATATTATAGAGAGGGCAAAAAATTTGCAGAGAAAATAGCTTTTCATTTGGGGACAATTATTTATCTTAGCCTTGAAAGATTAGTATTCCAATAATGCAGTTTCTGACATCAATTTTCTCAGTGTCAGAAACAACTCAGACTTCATCTAAGCTTCAAAGTACCCCCATGAGGAAGTGAGTCATCATTATCAACATTTTGAAGAAGGGCAAATTGGAGGTAAGAGGAGGCCAGACTCCTTATTCCATGTCAAGAGAAAGACTAAAATGCTTCCAGAATCTGAATGTCTTTTAATCTTAGGACCATATTTCCTTTTGTGATGCAACAATATTCTTTGATGAAGCTACATACAGCAATTATGAAACCACACAGTCACACCTCAACAGAAGTGTTCAGAACACAGAGATTCTCTTCTACTGTCTGAAAAATGAGATTATAGGGCTATAATGAGGAACTATGTAACCATGGGATTAGTATAGTGTGCATGTTCTACTCTATCTTGTACAGAGATAGAACAGAAAGTTTCTTAAAATCTAAATTTCATAGTAGAATTCTAGTTGAACTCTCCCAAAGCTGATTTTAAAATCCTCACCCAGCTGGGTATTGTGAGAGCAATCTTGATGTTAACAATTGCGCCATTAAATCAAAAGAAAAACTAAGAATTCTACTGTGCCATCTTAGATCCAGTCAAAAACACAAGTAAAAATGCATAGCCAAGGCAAAAGATAATTATCCTTCCTGCAGAAACAGACAAGTGGATTTTAATAAACTGAATAACCACACTCAGGGGAGACTTCATAGCCATCTCACGTGAGGATACTGGATAGGATATTAGGTTGGGTACCAGAAAAGGTTCTTCACCCTGAGGATGGTCAGGCACTGGAAAAGGCAACCCAGGGCAGTGGTCACAGCACCAAGTTTGGCAGGGTTCCAGAAGCATTTGGACAATGCCCTCAGGCACATGGTGGGATTCTTGGAGTGTCCTATGCAGGGCCAGGAGTTGGACTTTGATGATCCTTGTGGATCCCTTCCAACACAGGATATTCTATGAGTCTATGAAAAGCTCAAACTGATGATGGGATTCAGAGTGGAACAGGATCTGTATGACTAATTCACAGCTAGGAAATACAGAAATACAGTATAAATAGCAAATATGCTTTTATGCTACTAATTACAATTTTGAATTAAGTACATGGACCTGAATTTTCTCTTTTCTTGTAGATCCAAGTGGGGAATAACTTTAAAACTAGAAAAAATAATTTTTCTGGCACTGAACATCGGCATTCTTGGGCCAATTCTCCCAGTCAGGTTTCTACTATGAAACAGCTGCTGCTTGCTGGATCTTCAGCCAGTTAATAATTTTTCAGTCTACCAAATAACTTTTCAAGTGGTTTATTAAGTGATTAGGAGTCTGCTCATATAAATCAAGTGGACTTTATTATCCCAGCAGCAGTAATTCAGCCCTGTAGCAGAAGGAAAGGTGTACCTGGAAGTACAACAGAAATTCCTTATTCAATACTCTTCAGTTTTCTCTTGGAATTGCAAACCACATTAGCTGTGACTCAAACCCCTGTTTTCTCTTTCCCCTCCCTGTACAGGGCTATGCCAGCATCCAGCCTTGCAGGGGTATTGGGTCTGGCTGAGATGGAGCTCATTTTCCTCAAAGTAGTTTGTATGGTGCTTTTGTTTGGATTTATGGCCAAAACACTGTTGATAACACAGAGATGTTTTAGCCACTGCTCAGCAGTGCTTACAACAGAGTTAAGATCTTTTCTGCCTCATCCCACCCTACCAGTAAAAGAAGGCTGGAGTGGAGGTGCTCAAGGAGCTGGGGGGAACACAGCCAGGACAGCTGACCCCAACTGACCCAAGGGATATTCCACACCCTGTGGCATCATGCTCAGCAATAAACAGAGGGACTGAAGCCTTTCCAAAGATGCTGTTGCAGGCAGTGCTAGGTGATGGTCTGCTGGTGAGCAGTGACTGCTTTTTCATCACTGGTTGTCTTTGCCCATTTCCCACCTCTGCTTAAACTGTCTTTATCTGATTCCAAGGATTTTCTTGCTTTTGCCCTTCCGATTATCTCTGCCCTCCTGTTGGAGGGGAGCAAATGACTGCATGGGTGTGAGCCTCCCACCAGGGTACACAACACAGCAGGGTACAAGTTGTTATGCAAACTGTTCATAGCTTCTGGAAATCTCCTAAATCACCTTCCTCTTGAAAGAAGAGCAGAAGTTTCCTCCTCAGTAGCTGTTGGGTGACCTTAGTTAGGCAAGTTCATCACGATGAGAAATTGGTGTCTCCAGAGTCAGATTATTTATTTATTCCTCATCAACATTCTCCTCTGATTTCTTGCTTTAAGCTCACTAGCTTGAGTTAGCCCCTCACTCACAAACACACCAGTATACTGATATTTACAGAGTTAGTTACATGTCATCATAATCTCATGCCTTAGGAGCAACAAGTTAGCTTAAGATCTTGGTGTCATATACTAGGAATATGCAAGTTATAAAAAACTACAAAAAGCATTAGATATTTGCACTGTATTTGAAACTAACATTGAAGCACAGGCCTTGATTGTATATATTGATTTTATTTTGTTGTCTATAACGTGTACCAGCAGTGGAAAAGGATTCTGAAGTAAACAAGTCATTGGGATATTTGGGTGAGATACCTCTGCCATGACCACTACATTTTTTCCAGTGGAACAATTATACATAATTTTCAGTGATCCAGCTTTACACATCATGAACATGACCTGTCCTTGGTGTGGGAGGAGACCTGGACCTTACCATGGTGCAGCTCTGCATCTGCTTCAGGATCAGATGTTTCATAACAAGCACAGCAGAGCTTCCAGTAGAATTACTCAGGCGCACTCCTGTTAACAAAATTTGGTAATCCTCTAATAAAAACATCCAATCCATATCTGGCTTCTACCAGGTCCTACATAACCTTATAATCCTCAAATTTAATAACATCTGCAGGTTTGGGGAATAAAGTCTTCCAAGTGACAACACAGATGCCAACTCATGGGAGGGAGACCTGGAGGCTGAAGATGGAAAGAAGATTTGTAACAAAATCAAGAGACAAAGAAAATGGATTTTTCTCCATTTTTTCCCCCCTGCATCTATTAGAACAATTTCTGATTCATTCAAAGGACTGCCTTCCCTTCAAGAAGGTTACAGTAAAATACTTCTGTGTTTTTATGGGTTTTTTTGCAGGCATGCTAATGCTGAGAGTAGGGACAACAACCAATCCAATGATTTCTTCATGTGCCCTGGAAAACAGCTGGTTATCCTATTTAACTGGAACTGAAAGACTCCACATTCATAAAACACCCCAGCAGGAGCCTTATTTTGTACAAATGCGTACAAACTTCAGGGGGGAAATCTGCACCAGCGTACCTCGTTATATCTAATGGAATACTATTAAAAACTCCCTGCCCTAGGAGTTGAAAGCCTTTCTGAAAGCAGGTGGCCTTCCCAGTCTTGCCTGTTAGTGCAGATATCGGAGCTGATAAAAACAGTGCCTTCATGTGTTTGCCTCCTATCTATCCTCTGTTTTTCTAGAGCCAAACTTCCAGTTTCAGAGATGCTTGAATCCTTTGTGCTGCTGGGCTGGAACTAGTGAGATTCACCTGGTTGGAAATCAGAACCCACAGAACCATGCTGCACCTCTGTGGAGATCCTTAAACCTGGCACCATTTTGAAAGGCTTCTGCACAGTTAAAAGAAAAAAAAAAGGAATGTAACTATAAACAATACTAAGAGCATCTCCGGCTAGAAGTGTCTGTTCCTACATGCTTTTACTCAGAATGGCCCCTGACTTTAATAATTTATTTATTTGGGAATTAATCCTCCCAGGAGAGGAATTCAGGAGCAAATATTTACCTCAGATAGAACTTTCAGAGTTTTCAAAATATTTGTGTTAACATTCTCAGGGTGAGTAATTTAGCAATTCAAATCTTTTTATGTAATTTTCCTAAAAATGGCTCACTCATACTGTGGCCCATTTGAGAGCACAAGAAAACAATCTTAATGACTTCCACTAAAATGTCAAAATGATTTTAAACAAGGCAAAAAATGGTTGTGTTCTTAATCCTGAACATCTGATCTCCAAAACCATTTGCCATGGGAGAATTTAACATGTGCACAGGCTTACAAAAGCTGCACAAAACTAAGAGATGTTAAGGTCAGATGAGGGCTGGAACCTCTGAAAATTCAGAGCGTAAATAGGATTTAGGAGTCTGTATTTTCACCGAGAACAAAATTGGATATAATGAACACACATTGTTAAACTTCATCAGTCTCTCAGGGTTTCAGTTATTCCTACAAAAGTCAACCACTGGGATAAATATGGCTAAAAGGTGGGGAGCCACTTTACCATAAAAACTATTTTTACTCTGTAAAAAGTTGCATTTTAAAAATTGTATCATTTTTGCTGTTCTGGAAGATACAAATTCAAAGGTTTTACAATAAACTGCCTTGGAAAGTACTCAGAGGCTTGGGTCCGGAACTACTCCACACAGTTTCCAAAGGAGGTGGGTATCAAACATAGATAAGCCATTCTTTTTTAAATTATTTTATTCTATAGTAGCATACCACATCATCTGAGGTGAAGTAGCTGCTCTGAGAAAGCCTCCAGGAGTTCAAGGCTCTCCTGCACCTTGCCATGTTGAAGGATGAGGATCCTCCCAGACGCTGCTGAGTGTTGACTCCAGCAAGAGCCCAGGGCTGTCTCCATCCAGGGCTGCCAGTGAACAGCCCCTGCCCCCACACACAGAGCTCTTAGCTGGGCTCTCACCAGAGCAGGAGCTGCTCTGATGCCAAAGCCAGGTGGGCTTTTGTCCTCCTGGAACACATGTGCCCTCAGCTTCTGCTGAGCTGCAGTGCAGAGCAGAGCCCCCAGTGCCTGCAGGAGCCACCAAGGATTTAAGCGCTAACGGGGTCTCTGATTGGGGCATGGGAGCATCAAAATCCTCTTGAGTTTGTAAATAAAGCATCAAGGTATTTCACTTTGTTTAGTGACTTGACAAGCACCTATGATTCTACATTAAAATTCAAACTTGAGTTTAACCTTCCTGGGTTTGGCAAAACTTTCCTGGTTTTGGCAAGGTGTGCCTTCAGTATTGGCAATTGTAATGAAGTGGTGGGGAACAGATGAACTGGGAGACTTTCACAAACAGGTGCTGCTTACAAGAAGTAAGAGGGTCAGAAATGGGAACCTCTGGAAATTTATTTAGTCTAGCTAGCATGAAATTAATCTAATCCCTGCTTCTATAGCTGATATAATATTAAAACCCAATGGGTTCCATTGGCTCTTTTGGCAGAAGGGAGGAAGCAATGTGGGGATGTGCACTTAAATGGTGGGTTTTTGTTAAGTTTTGTATGCTTAAGGTTTCAGACACCACTTAGTGCCAGGCAGCTCTTCAAAGACATTTTGCTTCTCCCAGGGTAATAATAGTAATGTAGATTCTTTGAGATAGGGCCAGGAAATGCTTTCGGTTCCTATGAGGTCTGAAATTTCTGTAATGACAAGTGTGGCTTATTCCAGGAGTCACAGCCACAGAAAAACAACTAAAAGAGGCAAATTTCTTGCATTCACCTGAAAGGGAATGGATAGAATGTCAGAAAGGAAAATGGATAAATGACATCAGGAACTTTTTATTTCCTTTCTACAGCAGAATAATCAGTCTTGCATATAGAGAAGAAGTAGGTGATTATCTGAACAAACTTTGCTAAATATCTTAACTATACTACATAACAGTCTAACACACAAGCTGGGGAAAAAAGCAGTCTTATCACACTCTTATAAAACAGGTATGGGGATGGTGGGAAATCTGTACCACTTTGGAAACCAGTCAGTTCCCAACAGGGAGAGCAACCTGCCTCGTGTACAGAAGTTTGTCTATTCAGCTTTATTCGGCCCTTCTGTTAATGACATGAATGACAGAACAAAAAGTAAACTGATTAAATTCACAGCTGACACCAATCTGGACGGGCTGTAAATACCCTCTGAGGAAGGATTAGAATTCAGAATGTTTGTGACAAGCTGGAGAAACAATAAGGGGTGGGGAAAATAAAAATAAAGGAGGTAACTCTATTATGACAATGGTAAAATCCCATACCTGGCAGAAATAGCAGCTACTGAAATATAAAATGGAAATAATTGCATAGGCAGCAGTTCTGCAGGAAAGGATCAGGCAAAGATCGCATTATGGTGTAGAGAATAATATAGTCTGCATGACAAGCATGGTGGTAGTTCTTGCTGTTTGTCTGGCACACTGGGGTGTTTGTGACTTCTCTTCCAGGAAGAGGTGCACAGTCCATAGGAAAAGGTGGTCTTTTCAACACAGGAGCCTACAAAATTTAGGAGGAAAGCTTAAAAGAATTGGAAATGTTTAGCTGAAAGATGGAAGAGCCATTGGTACAGAGTTAAACTCCTGACTATACTACATAACAGTCTAACACACAAGCTGGGGAAAAAAGCAGTCTTATCACACTCTTATAAAACAGGTATGGGGATGGTGGGAAATCTCTAGTCTGAATGAGGCTGTTGCAAGGAAGAGAATAATCTGTCCCCCATGTCTGTAGTGGGCACAATCAAAACTGCAGTTCCAGCCTGCAGTGAGAGCCAGGCTACAGGGCTGGAAAACCTGTAAGAGAAAGGATAGCCAAGTCACAGCTGATGGCAGATTCTTCAGGAGTGATGAGTTATAAAAACAGGATAGAGAAGCCTAAGTCTTGATCTCCATTGGTAAGGTTTGGTGTGGTGCCTCTCAATCCCTTTCAGGCTACAGCACAGACACAAACCAAAGGGTGATGGCACACACAGGAAGGCAGGGCGTGGCCTGTTATCAATGGCTCTGGTTTTTAGTGCACTAAGGACAGAAATTTCTGGAAATCATGCTCAGTTCATCTGTGATGATCATTATACTACTGAGACAGCTGCTATTGAGTATCATAAAAAGAGAAATTTATTTGTATTTAGTTATTTGTAGGTAACCACTGCTCATACATCTGACCTAATGGTCCAGCGTTCCTATGGCTCCCAGGATGCAAATTGAAGCTACACACAGAGCTGAAGTTGTGCAAATATGCACAATGTGTGCAATGTGCATATTGAAATTTAAAAACACCAAGATATTTCCATTTGTGGCCATTGAGCACTGAGTTTGAAAAAAGTCTTGTGTTTATTTCTTGTCTCGTCTCAGACAGCAAATCCCTCATCAGATTAATGCAACAAAGAGGAAAGGATAAACATTTTATAAAAGATCAGGGAATAAATGCAAAGACAAATAATAACCTAAATTACCTAATAGCGGGGCTCCATCCCTACTTTTTACATTACATATTTATATTTTATATTCACATGTGAAGATTAAATTCTGTTAAATTAGGCTGACAGACTTAGAATGAGTTTCTGAATGCAGCTTGTTCTGAAAGCTTACTTACAGATCATCTCTCCCTCACTCTCATAAAATGATTTCTTCACAAGCTATTAAAGAGGAAGAATTTCAAGAATTTTTCAAATTGGCTGACGCAGAGTAGTTTGACAGTTGCATGAGCTTCTATTTGCAAGAGGAATTATTCCCCAGAGAGAACAGTGCTGTTTCCCTTTTGTTTATTTATTTAACTTGAGTTTTGTTATGGGTAATGCCCTGAAAAGTTGGAAATGCTTATAGCTCTTTTGCAAGAATATTATAAATGGATGCTTATCTCAGGCAGTAAATATTTTTATTTCTTTAAATAGAAATACCAAGTCAAGGAACAGGATTAAACAGGAAGGATAAGTCATAGACCAGCAGCAGATTTTCTATTTGCTACAGCAAAATGTTTCATTTTCTTTTCTTTTCTTTCTCCATAGGAATTGCAAACCAGTTGCTTCATCATAATTCCTGCGGGATGTGGTGCTGCTCACAGCCCAGAGCCAGCTCTATCTTCGCCACGCAGGTGAAAAGGCTAAAACAGCCCAGCCCAGGGCAGAGCTCCAGAGACATTCACAGGCCGTGTTGGGCAACAGGACAGGCAGGGAACAGCCAAAGCCACAGCGCCTTCACGGCCACCCAGACAGCCCTGCTGCTCTCCGTGCCCTGCCCTCCCTGGCAGCACTGCTGCTCCCCGTGTGCTGCCCTCCCTGGCTGCACTGCTGCTCTCCGTTCCCTGCCCTCCCTGGCTGCACTGCTGCTCCCCGTGCCCTGCCCTCCCTGGCTGCAGTGCCCGTAGTGCTACAGATGAAAGCCATCACTGCCGGCTTTGGCTGCAGACCCTCGGGCAGGGACCCGGACATCACACGGGGCACACGGGGCTGGGGCACACAGCACATACGACACCTTGCCAAACTCAGTATGTGGAAGTTTTGGTGCCGTGCAGTCTCTGACTCCACACACCAACAAATGCTGGATGCTCCTGCTGCTGCCTGATGACCACCAGCGTAACTGGCTCCAGCATAACTGACTCAGAAATGGCAGAAAGTGCCCAAAACCAAAGGAGCAGATCAGGTGCCCAAGGATCTTGGCTGTTTCCCTCAAACTACAAATGTCCCCTTTCTTTTAGCTGCTTCAGTCTCTGCCACATGTGGAGAAAAGCAGTCAGCTCCATCACTCACTCCCAAAGACATAAAAGTTTCCTTCTCTGGGTGTTGTTTTTATGGAGAACCATTCCACCAAAAAACCACTGAGAGTAGATCCAAGTGCTGGAGACACAGAAAAGGCTACAGCTTGCTGTAAAAAGATTCTCTCCTATGCAGTGTTTTCCTCATCATGTTTAACTCTGTGCTGGACAAATCAAACAACATTAAGTCAAACAGCAGAGTAATGCAATAGGACCGATGTCATGGCAAAACAAGCCCATCAACCAACCAACCCTGAAGGTCTCAGCATGGACTGGGAGCTTGTGAGCAGAGTCTGGTAAGAAGTTCACTGTAAACCAAAATTCTTCCCACGTGGTCTAGAGAGCCTTGCAGAAGTTGTTTTGACTAGTCTGTCTCGTATAGCCCAGGAAACTTTAGGACATTGCTTGAAACTCAGGATACAAAAGATCTCATAGAACTGGAACAAAAGCAGAGGTCTGTTTTTTTAGAGCAGTGATTGTAACACAAGTGCATGGTCAGGTCACTGTGGGCTTTCTTCCCAGTAACTGCTGTCTGCTTTAGAGGCTATCAAGCCCATTATTCACACCTCTTTGTAAGCAGAAAATTAAAACACAGGCAGTGGGTAACAACAGACTTTAATGACACACCTGGTTAGTACTTAGCGACCATCTTTCAGACTCAAAATGAATGCCAAATCACCCTGGCAATTGCATTCCTTGTAGTTATCAGCTCTTCCCCTTTTTAAAATACATCTTTCTGACAGCGGCCCACAGCTACTATTTCCTTTTCATTCTCTGAAGTGCAGAGCACTACAAATACATCATTTCACTTTGCTGCAGTCCTTTCTGTCCCTTTGATCATCTCCTTTACACCTTCTGCATTTCTGCTTCCCTCCCTCATGTGCAGTACATCAAAAAAGAGCAGCAAGTAGGTTTTTCCAGGGATAGAATCCCAGCTGGTCTAGACAGCACAAATGCCACTGAAGTCTGAAACATTGCTGTATTTAAGCCAGCTAAAATTCTATCCCTAGAACGTATTTCAAAATGCCTTATAATTCAATTAAAGCTTTACTATTCTCTTTTTGGAGTACTGACTGCTGACTGAGGAATTTCCTTGTGAAAGTATTAAGCTCAGTTGCAGTTCACTACTTTGTGACTAAAAGAGTAAACAATGAATGATGCTCCTTTCTTCATTCCATTTGTTGTGACCCCCTAAAAACTGGTTTATGCTGCTAAGAAATACTTTTTCTAATAGTACCTAGACTGGATGTTTGCTTCCTGTATTTTACAAACTTAAACCTTTGCATTTGGCTAGTCCTAGCAGAACATTTTTTATGTCTATTTATAAACCTTGATTATAAAACTTTCAAATGCTTTAAACCCAAGCAATTCCATAACATTGCCACACTGCAAGTATGGCTTTTCCCAGCTCAGATACTGCCAGTGAATGAAGTTGGGAAGAGCTGCAAAGGAGGTGGTGTTAGGCTTGGGGTGATCCTGGCACTCGGCCTCTCTGAGAGTTCAGCTCCCACTGAACACTGCACGGTGCCCAGCAGCACAGTGATCTGAAAAACTTGTAAATACCATGAAAAAATACCAGTTGGCCTGTTTCATAGGTTAGAACTGAAGCCCAGAGCTAAACTAACACATTCAATATCCCAATATTAAAAAATGAAGTTAGCTAATTCTATATTTCCTGTCCCTGGCTAATGATCCGAGTAGTTGATATTCCTTTACCTCTACTCTCCCTCATACATAAAGAAAAAAAATGGTCTCTCTCACATAATGGAGTATCTTGGATCTGATGTAGTATATGATACTGGTAAGATTAACACACACAATTTTACCATTGCAGAAGCTGACAGTCCCATTCCTTACCCAGCTGGCAGAAGACGTGAACGGGGAAAAGGGATTTTCTTTGCAATTTTTTTTGCATTTTCTTGCATTGACAATTGTTACAGAGCAGTAAGAGCTACTCTTTTTTCTCCACAGAGATCTCACCCTGTTAAAACTGATCTTGTGACAGACAAATCCACATTTCAGCTACATCAGTGGGAAGTGCTGTGGGCAGAGCAATGCCCCTGAGAGGAGAGCATTTCTTAGTTCATGGGAAGATGAAACACACGTGAACTCTCCACGGCCCAGCCAGCTTCTGGGCAATTTCTCTGCACCTTGGTCTGATGTTGCACTGCCTCAGTACCACTTACTTCTCTCTTAGGAAAGAAATCCCTGCTAGTTTCAAGAAAAAAAAAAAGGCCTGCAGTGGAGCAGGTATCTTAGTGAGTAAAGCAGCAGATGCTAACTAACCCTAAAACTTCAGAGAGGCATCACTGACATGTACCTCAACATCTACAGTTTAAACTCAGTTTCTAAATCCACAAAAACTTTCGTACACGTCTGTGTAGAACAGTTTATGTAGCTCAAGCATCAGTTTCCATTTTGATTAATGAATAAAATTGCAAACTAGCCCCAGACAACTAGCACACAAGTGAGCAAACTGCCCAATTGTGCTTTAATAAAGCTCCTTCCTCTCCCCTCCCTGCCTGCTGAAGTTCACTTGTTTTAGATGAGAGCATGAAGTCACCAAAAGACAAATTAATTTCAAAGTTTCGTGGCCTTTTTCCTTCCTTTTTTTTTTTTTTTTTTTTTTTTTTTTTAAATGCCGGTGAGGACCAAGAGCCAGACTAACAAACTCACCAGGAAAGGATAAAGCATTCACCCTGCCCAAAACAAAATTGCCTAGAACTTTCTCCCCTCCCTTCCTTCTTCCCTCTGTCCCCGCCTCCCTCCCCTCCCACAGCTCTCCCGCCTCCCCTGAGCCAGCGTTACCTAATTTCTACACAAACACGCAGTTTCTATAAGCATCACCTTCCAGCAGCTCTGGCTTTCTGTACGATCACATCCTGGTTTAGGGGAGCACAGGCGAAGAGCTACTACTGAGAGGTCCTGCAAGGTAATCAACTTGTTGGATTTTTACTTTTTGTTTGTAATGCCTAACTAATGGTTAAGTAGATGGACTAAGAAAAAACTCCTGGCAAACTGTCTTGCTGGAATTTGTTGAAGTAGAAAAGCCTCAATACAAACTCAGAACTAGACCTTAAAACATTTTGGCTTGCTTGCTTCCTGCAGGGAAACAGAGGCAGTTTTTGAGATCAAAATGTAATTTAAAGTATATAATCACTAGAATTTCTTTTAGTCGTGGGTGCCAGTTGTGTGTGTTTAAATACACATATTCATTCTGATTGAGTTTCAGGTCATCACATTAGACAGGTTTAGTGAGCAGCAGTCCACCGGGACCATGCTCCAGCTGTTTCGCTCAGCTCCCCACCAGCTGTGTGTGTCTTTCTCTCCAGCTATACTGCTGCAAAATGCCCTGAATTCTTTGTACCTTCCTGTATCTTTTGCAGGCTGTAAATTGCCAAGATGCTTCTGATTCTTTCTCTGGTCACTGGGCTCGCCCTGTCTGCCTCTGGTGTCATGACAGACAAGGAAACTGATCCACACCAGGAATCACTGCATGAAATACAGAAACAAGTGAACGACCTCTGGCAGAATCTGCTCTACCCAGTAACACGTGGTAATGACACTGATGGGATGGTTTACGCCACTTGTGAAATGAAGCCCAGCTCCAAAATAGATGCTGATAAGCCACAAGTGACTGGAGAAGTCTTATTCAGGCAGGTTACTCATATGGAAGACTGGAAGCCATTTTTTACTTGGATGGGTTTCCACTGGATAACAATCAATCCAGTAGAGCTATACACATCCACGAGCTTGGAGACCTTAGCAATGGCTGTGATTCTACAGGAGGACACTATAACCCTTTCAGAGTGAACCATCCCCGTCACCCAGGAGATTTTGGCAACTTTCTTCCTAAAGAAGGCAAAATCAGAAAATACAAAACAAACCTCTTTGCCACAATCTTTGGTCCATATTCCATCATGGGCAGATCTATTGTGATCCACGAGCAGGAAGATGACATGGGCAAGGGCAATAATAAGGCCAGTTTGGAAAATGGAAATGCTGGGAAACGTCTGGCTTGCTGTGTGATTGGGATAAGCAACAAGAACTTGTGGGAAGAGAAACTGCCTGAGGTTATGGACAAGAAGAAGAGAGGGCTCAATAAAAGAATGTACAGCCAGGCTTAGGTGAAGTCCAAAATGCCAGCTACAGCCTGGGCAGCACACAGTAACTCAGGCTGTGCTGCTGCCCACTAAGATACATGGCTAAAGGATTCCCATTTGCTTGCTCCTCTATGAAATGCATATCACTTTTGTAGAACCTCCTTTCTATAAGTCCATCAATAAAACCAGCATCAACTCAACACTGTGAGTGTTTTCTTGAAGAAAGATCCCCTTTTATGCAGTCTAGGAGTTGAATGCATGTAAGTAAGAGTGCAGATGGATAGGGTGCATGGGCTAAAGAATCTGTGCACTGCAAGGGTCTCTTAAGGGATCGTTAGATACTAAAGGAATAAAGTAACAATTTGCCTCTCATTAGACACTATTCTGTAGTTAGGTGCCAACTTGAAAAGCAGAAAGGTCTCTGTGCCATTAACAGTGTTGGGTATTGAGTTGCAAGACCTTGGTAATGGCTTTCCCTAGAAATAAGGGAAAGTACAGAAATTTCTGTGTTGAACTTAAGATCCATTATGTTACTCTACTTGTACAAGTCTCCAGTCTGTGCCTGTTAGTAACAAAGTTATATACAAAAGTAATAATGCTGCTTAGACAACGATGATAAAGTTAGCAGAACACAGAGAAATATTATTTTCAAAGCAAAAAAATTCTGAGTGTGTTACTTCATACAAAACTATAGGAAGTAAATCAGTTTGGACTTGGAGAAGTGACAGTGAAAAGATTTTAAGTAAGATAATTTTCAGACTTAAAACTCTCACTTAATAAGGCTTTACTTTTTAATTTAACACAACTCAGTGAGACTGTTAAAACCACTCCATGGCTATCATTCATCTGATACTAAGAAGAGAAAAGGAAACAAGCAGGTAGGACAAGTATATCAGGAAATGTTTTTATTAAAGATGACAAAATTTATTAATATAGTTTAACCATGTTGTGCTGTTAACCCAGGCAGCAACAAAAGACTGGTTTGCAAATAAATTAAACTGCATAATTTAGAAAGCAAACTACAAAACAGAAGCTGGTAAACAAAATGCTATCTTCTAGAAATGTAGCAGATTTTCAACTTAATCTCAGTTAAGATTTTGAAATACATTCCTGAGCTCACAGGGATTAAAGAAATTCCACTGTCTTTATTATACAGATTCCCATATGCTTAAAAATAGTCTCACTTAGAAAAGAAGCAGCATTCTAAAAGATGCTTCTTAATCTGTCATTTTCACACACTTATTTTACAAATTCAGTGAACATCGTTTTTCCAATAACCACAACATCATACTTTCAAATGAAATCCTTCTCAGCTAATGCATGACTTCACCTTTAGGTATGACAACCTCCTTAAAATCAGTTTGTGAAATGCAGCTTCTCCATACTCCTGCCACAAAATTCCCTTCCCAGTTTGCTTCCCCAAAGCCCAACACCAAAAAGGCTTACATGTCTGGTTGTGATTTCTGCACTTCTAAAGTAGTACAAAAAGGGAACACAGGCTTTAAGAAACAAACCAAACCAAACCAAAACACAAAACCACTCCTCCAAATCTAAGGTGGTGTTGTGTGCACAAAAAAACACTAGTTAGATTTACTGGGGAAAAAATCCTTGTTATAATAGCACAACAATATCAATTAAAGCAATATCCAAGGAAGATACTGACAAGAATATTTTATTACTTATCACCTAGTGCAGCAACAATGTCTTACTTTTACAAGACTCCTTGCTTTGAAGTCTTGTGTTCCTGGGAGGAAGCCAGAATACACATTTGCTAGGGCAGAAAGGAGAGGGGCAGTATTGTGGCAGTGGCATCCCACTGGAAATGAGGTTTTCAGAGATCTGTGTATCTTACTGGAATTTAGTGATTGCAAAGGTTTAAAAATGGCATCTAAGAGGAAGAATGGTGTGAGGACAATTACCAACACGCCCTAATTGTTGGGTTGTGCTCTCACAGAAAAGACATACTGAAAAGAATCCGCAAATGAGGCACTAAAAAGTTGTTGATCCAGCACTGCTTCACCTTACACCAAGCTCTTCATTAACTAATAGCATTAACTGGCTGTTAAGGGACTACGAGCAAAATGCTCATTCACACATCTCTGGGTCAGGAAAGACACAGCACAGGGAAATAGTGAAAGACCCTTGAAGATTTCTGAGCTCAACACATGAAATCTTGACCTTCTTATTTGCTTGCCTCAGTTCTGACTGCATTGATATTTAGCTCTGTGCAGGATCAGTCTGTGAAAGATGGAAAAAATACATCTCAAACAAAATGCTAGAGGCATTAGAGGGAAAAATCCTGCACATTCTCCTGGAGATTTTAGTTTCTACAGCTACTTTTTTTCTGACTCACAAAAATGAGTCAGTAATGCAGTCAGTTATGATTACTGGGAACAGCTTAACACTCTTTCGAACACTTAAACTCTTGTTTTTTCAGGTAATGAGGAATTTTAATGGTGAGCAAGATAACAAAAAATTTTACTTCTTCATGTTCCTAATACGCTTAAATATTTATATAACTTTTGTTCCTCAGGACTGCTGCTTAACATCAGTGGAATGTTGCAATTGCCCTTAAAGATGTTACCCTTGAAGACAAAGTACACATATTTGAGGAGCACTGCAAGTATGGCTTTATATCCTGCAGACAGACACAGAAAGGGTTACACAAATGCACCTGCTAAGGAAAACACATGAGAATAGAGACAAGCCACATTTTTCACCTTCCAACTATCACTCCTTATATTTATATGTAATAATTTCCATAAAGCCTTTCTTCTGCTGAATACAAACCGTTCATGGGCTCTGACACCTTGATTATGGCAGCACCTGCTAGCTCATCTTACACATACAGAAGAGTTTGTCAGTACTGCTAATATAAACTCTCTTTATTCAGTAGCTGACAAGTGGGCTGTAAAAACTTGCAGCTGGCAGTTATTTGTCAAAGAAGTACTCAATCTGGGAGGGATTTTCCTTTTTATTAGTAGTATTTTATTAAATTTGCTTTAATTCTCTCTGATTGGTTTCAAGTTCTAGGAGTGAGAAATGAACATTTACAGACAATTAGGTCCCAAGCCAGCAGAAAAATTGCCTTGACGGCTGCTGGCCCATAGAAGCTCCACAGCTGCAGAGACTATTCCTTATGCTACAAACAGGAGAGGAAAGACCTGCCTCCCGTTCCCCAACAGCTGCTAACTTCAACGTTAAGTATTCCCTCGTTGCTGCCTTCCTAGAAGCAGAGTGGCACAGCTCCAGCATCAGGACCAAGCTAGGGAATGACACAGCAGCTCCCCTTCCCCCCAGTTATTATTAGGAACATTTTTCTATGACTAAACCTCTTCTAGAGAAGAAGTTTAAGGAAGTGAAAACAATGCAAATAATCCTTCTATCATACCACAGACTGATGAAATGAGGAGGAAAGGAAGAATTATCCTTAATTCCAAGTAATAAAAAAATAGGACATAAAATTCCTTTAGAAAGGAGAGCATAGATGGAGTAGGCTGCAATCTATCACCCATTAACTAAGCCCAAGGGCCCGTTCCAGCTTCTGTAAATAGAGGAATGCAATTCCAGAAACTGACAGCCAAGTAGTTGGACAGGACATCACTGGTCTCCTCTTGCTGTTTTGCTTGCTTTAGAACAGCATTGCTGTTTCTCACAGTAAGACTTCTGGCTTCTCTGATGACACTTCCTTCAGAGCTTCATTAAATTGGGCTCTCAGTATCTGGTGAAATAACTTCCTTCATTTTCATGAGATGAGCTGGGAGAGGAAAGGAAAAATTTTGTACAGTTGACAAAATATAAAGATTTGTAAAGAGAGAACTGTATACATGCAGGGATGGTTTTCAGAAACTTCCCTTCCTGTAAGGGAATAGTGATCTTATTCTAAGGATGTACTGACAGTCACTATATGTGAAGAGAAACAGAACATAGTCTGAGAAAGAAGCAAAAGCTCACAGCCTTAAGATGTTTCTCAATTTACCGCTCCAAATTTTTCATCCTTAAGAGACACTTCTCACCATTAAAATACAGTCCAGCACTAGGACCATACATGTTATAGGAGCCTAGTGATAGCAAGGTAAATCATTATCACTAGCCTCTTTATTACACTAATGTAAAATACATCCATCTATAGAGAAACTTCAAATCATTACAAAATACTAACATGACTAAACCTCATCACTAATTCTTTCCCTTAGGTAATTTACAGTTTTCGTACACTACAGCTAGAACTAACAGAAAACCATCTTTTTTAAAGAATTATTAACAGTTCAGTGTAAAATGATCAACCCTACAGCACAGTATTTCACTGATCATATCTGCAACAGCACAGACATTGCACAAGGATTAAAGTGAGATGCTTGAGGGCCTGGATTTCATACCTCAAGCCAAACTGTTATCCAAATAGTCACGGTTTTCAGCAGCATCAGATGGTTTCTTGTTTTCAGATTCAGGGAGCTCCTCAAAGCTGTTATTTGTGTCTGCAGTTTTAACACTGAGCCCTCCATGCCTTCCAGCATCCTCAGTACACACCACAGCCATGGTGCTATTTTGATCCCCTCTTTCATTCAGAATTTCACAATCTCTCTCTGAGGTTTTGTCATTGTCTTTCAGGGCCTCAGTTTCACCTGTTTGTTCATTCTCAGAGTTTGAGGGATCTGTGGGGTCAGATGGATCAGGGCTGGAAAGGGGGAATTCTGCCTCTGAAGAATCATTAAGCTCTGCTCCAACTCCCACGTTCTGCTCCCCCACAGGAGTTCTTCCTCTTTTCCCTTCCAGTTCTGCAACTGTCAGTTTAATTATCTGACTTCCAAGCTTGTTTATGTCTTCTTCCTCAGAAGGTAGCTGGGGTAATGAAGGGTAAAAATGTTTATTTTGGATTCTGTTATTTAAGTTTGTTCCCTCTGGAGCCAGGGACTCACTTGCAACAGAGTAAGTTTCATCACATTCTCCTTTCTGTTCTGCTGAAAGAGAAATGGAACAGCAAGATACTCGAGTCAGTTGGAGGCATTTGTTATATATCTGATCTGAAGAATATTACTAGCAGTAGTGGACCACAGAGATGTTTATCTCAGTAAGGAATTTTAAAGACTGCTTCCCTATCCCTCACAGGCCTATTAATAACAATAAACAAACAATAAACAATCAACTCTAACTTTCTTGCTGGATCTGGCCCTGTTTTGGATCTGTCTTTCCCTAATACCAACAATTCTAAGAGCCAGACAGTACCATACTGTAGAACAGCAAGGTCAGGCAAACTTTTCCAGAGGCATATCAACTCCAAGCAAGGCACTTAGCTATGGAAATTTTTGGCACAGCTTACCATTACCCTCCATCACTACCAGTTTCAGGGGTTAACACGAGCTCCATTTATTTGGAGCTTTTCACAGGCTTTCATCCAATATTGACGTTTTGTTATTGGTCCTACAACATTTCTCCAAAGATTATTTTGACTAGGGTAACAGCATAAAACAAAGCAGCAGTACAAGAATTTCAGGTATAACATTCTATTAAAAGGCAAACACTAAAAAAAAGTGTCAAAATAGAGAAAAAAGCAATTTGCAAACAAACACCTTTGTGAAAGTGTCCTTTAACGTGTCCATTAAAGGACAAGAAGCCTCGTTGAAAACAAGCTTGCGAGGTAAAGTAAGAAAAACTCGGAAATGCCAACAATACATCTGCCTTGAGAGCTTAAAATTAATCTTGTGCTGATGCATTACCTTTTAGTATATAAGAATTTACTCCATTTCTCTCATAGGAATCTTGCCTCACACAAGGATGGGACTGCATGGCTTCAGAGGACCAGCCTACTGCCTCTATCAGACCTGCCTCATTTAGAATTTGGGAGCTACTGAGTGAATGAGACCAGGGTTGGCATGAAGGGAACAGACGCTCCTACAGCCATCAACTGCATCTAGGAATGCAACTCTGAAGAGCTGGAATTTAACTCTTAAGAGCTGGGGAAAAGGCAGGGATAAATTAACTTTCAAAAGGTGATCACCTGCTGGATCTAAGCCTCATTATCTGAGAAGTCAGCTGGAAAACTGACTTCTCAGATAAAAACTAGGAAACTAGGAGCTTGATGTGCAGTACTGCTCTGCTTGTGTTATACATCTAAGTGCTCCAAATGAGCCAAAATGTTTGTACCTCAAACTAGCACTTGAAATAAGCAGGGACTCTTACTCTTTGCATGCCTCAGTTTCCTCCCTCTTACAGTAGGATAACACCAACCTATCACCTTGCTACAATTTTCTGAAGATGCACCGAATCACTAGAGAAAAGTTCACAGAAGAACAGCACTTTTCTTCAGGGAATGCCTGAAAGAGTGTCCAGGCAATACGGCAGGGACGAGGCATTCAACTATGGAGCAGAAAAACCCCACGTAGCTGTTCATTAGCAGCTGTGATGCTCAAGTACAATCCATCCCACGACACTCTCCATCCTGTGCATGGGATAAAGTGAGATTTGGTGGCACAAGACAGGCTTTAATTCATATGACTGTACTCTGACATTATGCATGTTCACAGGAACTGCACAGTAGATCCTACAGACATCCACCATCCAGCTTAACTGAAACAATGATAACAAGTACAGATTAAAGGAGGCTTTGATGAGACCAGGGTAAGCAGATAGACTGGATAAAAAAAGCCTGAAAAAGCCCTCTGATTATCTACAGATCTAGCTAGAGCAACACTTGATGCATTATAAAAAGTTCTGATGAAGAATAAATGTTCAAAAGCGAAAAAAGATTCACTGCCAGTATTCTGATTCCTTACTCCTGTGCTCTGACTTCTCAGCCACATGCAGGCCCCTCCTCACTCAGACTTCCTTTGACTCTTGTCAGTCCCCATCTACTCTAGTCTTCCCACTACTTGAGAGTCCTGATCTTGGCCTTTCTTCCCTCTCTCCTCCAGGTTTTTTCCCTTTAAGTTTACTTTATCTGGAAGGAATGGTGCATATACAGAGTTTTACCAGCACCGGTGGCACAAAGCAAGCTCAACAAAATAATTGGTTTGTTTTTAGCAGATGAGATTTTTAAGTAAATCATATAGAATGGGGTGGAAACTCCAGACTGTTCCCTCAGGCTGGAAACCTCTTCCCTAGATTTCCAATTCCTTTCATTATAGATAGAATAAATGCTTGCATATTTGAAGGAAACAAACAAACAACAACAAAATCAAACATAAGAAAACCCACCAAACTCCCACGTGGTCATCAGTATTTAACACAAAAAAGAAGTTATTTGGCTGTCTTAAAAAACAATCAGCTGACGTAGAAAACACAGCATGGAAAGCTTGAGCCCAGAGCTAAGTTTTGGCAGTGTTACAAAGCAACAGCAACAGGGTCTGATGAGATGTGACAGGCAGATCAGACTGCCTGTCTGATCAGCCTGTAATCACAAGTGTAATACCAGCCTCACCTAGGACAAATATGGAAAGAAAAGAGCATAATGCCACCAAGCAAATACTTTCAGTAACTGCAGATTTAATTAAAAATCAACAATTAAGTAGGTAAAAGAATGAATATTTATGAGTTATTATTACTCACCAGAGAACTATTCATTACAGTTGCACTTATTTTTAGCAAAAATACCAGCTGATCAAGATTATAAAAAAAAGATCGGCCTGGCTGTCACAATTTATCAGATAATGACATGGACTATAAAGTCAAAATTAAGCCAGAATCTATTTAGTTTCAGGACTAACAAATAAATTATTTATGATGCTTCATGGTTAGCTGAGAAAGATCTGGGCATATCACAATGTTATGCCCATTAAAGACTTTATCCAAATGCCAATAAGCAAATATAATAATCCATCTCCCACCCATTATGAAAAACTAAGGAAAAACAAATCAAGGTTATCAGCAACTGTCAAATAAAGTTAAGCTTGACTTTGAAGAGATGTTAAAGCTTGCTATTGGAGAAGGATTTTTAACAAAACACGTGTAAGACTATAAAAAAAGCAGTCAATTTCTCTGGGAAAATGAGTTGGGTATTTCAGTTTACCATGTGCAATCAGGAAGCCATTCATCTAGACATCACCTATAAAGCAAGAAAGTGCTAAACCAGTTCCACAGAGTGCTTCCCACTGTGCATTTTGACTGAGGGAAAAAGTGCAGGAATCAGTTAACTGTAACACAGATGGCATGAATAACTTCACACAGTGTCAAGTTATCTGGCAGGAAAATTTTTTGAGGTGTAAGACTTGATCCCTAGCCTTATGCAATCTATTCAATAGCAACTTTTCAGTCATTTCTTTGCTATTTGTACTAGGACCATCTATCTGTTTTACTTGTGGATGATGTATTCAATCTCTGCGATCACTGAAACTTTGCCTTCTGCTATCCCAGCATGAAAATTTATTACATTTTATTTGGAAAGAAATGAGTGCTCAGCTCTCATCGTGTTCTTACATTCCAGGTGCTCACCTTGTACTTCAGCTCTCTGTGGCTTATCAGCGAACGCTAACGGCGGTGACCTGGAGCGCTGTATCACGGGCAGGGTTGGGTCACTGAACGTTATCGTATCCTTCCCACCTGGAACAACCACACCGTTAGAACTGCTAGTTCACCAAGTACAACCAGTGTGCACCAATGATACTCAAACACACCCTACACATTTTTAATTATATTATTGAAAAGTATAGAGCAGGAAAAGCATCTCAAATGATCCTTTCACAGCATGGAAAAAGACATTCTGTACAATATGCATGGCAAAGGCAGAAGACCTGTATGTTTTTATCTGCAGTACTGAGTAAAGGCCAGATTTTGAAAGCCCAGGTGCTGCATGCAGCAAAACTGTATTATCAATTAGAATTCAATTAAAAATAGTAATAATCAGATCATACGAAAGTAATGGATCGCTTGCATCCTGTTACCAGCAAGTGTTCAGCACTGACTCTTTACTCACTATTATTCTGTCTCATGTGATACAAGCAGGTTCATCATTATGTAGCTTTACACTTCAGATTTACATATGATCCTGCAACGCTTCCTTAAAAAACCCTAAAAACTCAACATAATTAAGAACTGAGGGAGCAAACAAGTGCACATTGCTGAGGAACAGGAGGGATTTTAATCTGAAAATTCCCCAAACATTTCTGAGCATTTTCATTTTAAATCAAATGGAAAAAGGCAATTTTCCAGCTCTTTTGCAGACAAAATAATGCAAGAAACCCTTCATCTGAGGACTCTGCTGTAGATGCTTAGTCTTTACATATTTTAGCAATGCAGAAAGCAACACCTGCAGATCCTTTAGGAAGTCCTCTACTATTCAGGATGCTCATGTTTTTAGTGACTGACACTACCTTAAACCTAGAGGGGAAACAGCAGGAAATGTGCAAGATCAGCTAAGCGTGGTGTTTGTGTGGCCTCCAGAACAAGTGCCAACTGATAAGTAATGGCTGGGGAGGCAGCAAGATACTGCTCTATTTATCTCCATGAGAACCGACATTTATGTAACAAGCACTTCGCCCCTCTAAATCTGTTTGTACGTTTCACCTTAAGGCAACATCCTAAATCTAATCACCCATCCAAGACAAAGACTTTCAAGAGAGCACAAGGTCAGGAGATACCCAGAATAAATTCAGCCCGGAGAAAGTTCTGGTGCATACTAAGGAATAATGAAAGTCAAGCTGTTCCCATGGAGTCTAGCTGGACCACTCCAATTCCTAACTCCTTTTAAGGGCACTGGCTGCACCTTGATCCTGAAGGTAGTAATGGTCTTTTTATATCCTTGCCATGTTGGGCAATATACTGCAGCAATATGTCTGCAATTAATGCTTTTGAAGCATGGATCTTGTCAAAATTTGATCCCCTTGTCAAGTGTGAATCAGAATTCTGCCTTCGTCAGACTCAGTAATAAAAAGCAGTACTAACTAAGAACAAAGAGGACAACCCTCCCACTGTAAGACAAAATTAATTAAAAACATTAAAAAAGCAAAACAAATCCACCCAATATTTCAAAATGCAAAAGCTCCTAGATGAATGTACTTTCCTGTCACAGTGAAGGAATTTTGTGTTGAAAGAACCAAATCATACAGGGAACATGTGAGATGAAAACACCCAACAGATATTTACACACAGTCAGAAGCAGCCACGTATCCAAAAAGACACAAAAGAATCCAACAGAGGAAGTAAAAAGTTGATGAATAAAAAAGTTGGGTGGAGGTTTCAATACGAAAGTAGAAAGCAGAGTCTTTTTTATTTATTTAATAAAAAAGTAAAGCCTGAAGATTGCAAGACAAGCTTCACAAAAGATATTTCTTAACTTCCAGACAGCATTTACACAGTAAACACATTTGCTTTTCACATTTTTCTCTGAAAACCAGCCTGGTTACAGAAAATAAAGCTAAGCTCAGTTTCCACACATCTTAACAATAGATGTGGCCCAAAAAGTCTGATGCATATTTATTTATTAACAGTGATTCACATCCATTCATGGAGGAGGCACATAGAAGTACTGCTGCATTACATTCTGTGAATCATGATCTAAAGTTGGATTACACACAAAGAATTTCAACTAGCTACTGTGTAAGCTCAATTTCATAACTTATATAGCTTCATGTTCCTCTAATGAATTTTTCAAGAATTTTAGTGAAAAGTATACAGATCTCAAAATACATGTAAGTTTTCAGTAGTAGCAAATTTTTCATTTTCTTCTCCAGGGTTGGGTATTTTCTTATAACCTCTGCTGCACCCTATGCCACTGTAACTGGCTACAGTCACAGCAGCTGCAGAGCCCTTTAATTCTACCCTGCCTCTGCTCCACACTGATTACTGCAGGGCAAGAGGCAGCACCAAAAATCTCTTATCCTGCCACACAAAAAAAGGCTGAGTCATGGTTGGCTCCTTCTTTGACTATTTTTTTCAGTAGAAATCTGGAATTTTCAGGAAATGACAGATTAAAAAAACCACAGAATTACTTCTAGGGACATCAGACTGCAGAAAGAATAAGATGGTGTTTATTATGTACTATTATTGAATATATTTAACTTATTTGTTTGCATATTTCAACCACAATGTAGCCAAGACAAAGCAAAGAATTAAATGCTTCTGTGAACATCACATTCTCTGCTTCCTTCTCAAAGGAAGTAGGATCATAAAAAGAAAATCAAAGGCAAATCTATGCCCAAACTTGCTTTCTTTTCAGCAATGAAAACAAACCTCACAAGAGATTAATTTAAGTAAAGCCCATTTTCTAAGCAGGGCGATATAAAGTCTGGTAGGCAGAACTTCCACAGGGAATGAACTATGCTGCTGATTTCACTTTCTCAAAAATTAAATATGCACTTCCTCTTGATTAGCTTCCCTATAGTTCATTCATGGCTTTCTCAAAAAGCAGATGACAAATATGTCACCTAACAAAAAACGAGAGGCATTCAAGATCTTTCTTCAATAGGATCAAGTATATTAACAGCATTTGGAAGATATTATTATCATGGTGACACTGGATGTTATAAATGTTATATAAACAATGATGACTAAGTAGGAACATTAACTTCAGATTAAAATCCTGCAATTTGTAATGTGCATTTCTTTCAGTGCTAGAATGAACATCAGCTTTTATCTGCATTTTTTTTTTTCCAATGAGAAAAAATTCCACTCACAACCAAATAATATTTTTTCACTGTGGATTTAAGATTGACTAGATGAGATACTCTCCATGTTCTGCTCCTCACCCAAGCCAACATTCAGCTGCAGAATCCATTGTGGTATTCCCACACTAATTGTTACACACTATTGTTTTATGGAGCGGAAGCTTTACACGCTCTGAAAAGAAAACTGGTGACCCACCAGGTGTTGCAATGCTCTTTTTGACCACCTCAGGATTAGAGTGCACTTGGAAACAAAAGTGCATTCCTGATTTAAAAAGGCAAGCAAAAAATCAGCAAAACCTCAGGGTTCAACAGAACTCACAATCCAGTGTAAAATTCCTTTCGGTATATTTAAGATCGTCCTCTCTTACTATTTTCCTTAATGCAAATAAATTTTCATGTAGAGCAACCTCTATTTCTCCTGTGGTCATCTAACTCAATTGACTGAACATCTTAATCTGCTGGATATAAAAATGTTCAGATAACATTTCCATTTATTTACATGCAATCACAATATTTAACGTACTGCTAAGATCAGTTACTAAAAAAATACGTTAAGCAGAACCTACTCCCAAATCCCACTGAGACATTGTAGCTCAGGCCTTCAGGCAGCAAAAGAAAGGAAGGAAAGAGACAGTTGTTATTGTATAAACATTAATTTGATAATTTACCTACACAGATCAATGCGGTGCAAGAAGTTCCCACTTTCATTTTTTAAAATACATTTTGCAAACATGAAAAATGCTTCATTTATTAGAGTAAAATTTTAATGGAACACTACTTTTGGAAAACAAAACAAGCCTAACAAACCCCTACAGTACCTTGAACTGGTGAGTTTGAGAGACATATTTGTAATGTACTAAACTTGCATTAGCAAGGTCTGAGACAAACATTTCACCTTCATCTCTTGTTGAATGTGGGAAGGCACAAATGCACTAAGTACACTACACATGTTAGGTGATTAACTGTAGAGTAATCCATGAAAACAAATTTGGACCTCTGGTTCTGGAAAGAGTCAAGCAGAATTGAGAAAGCACAAACAGGCAAGCTGAAGTGAAAATATATCACATCAGCCCAAACAGCTGAACAGCACAGGTTTGTTACAAGGGCTCTTCAGCTCTGCCAAATGTTTTCTTCTAGATGTGGAAAAAACAGAGCCAAAAAATCTGGAGCCTAAACCACTCTTTCCCACTCTTACTAGCACTGATAGGAATCTGTAAACAACAAAGCCTAATCATGCAAACACCACCAACAAAGTAGCATAATTTACAGTGGCTACAGGAGACACAATTAGGTCCAATGGGAAGAAAAAAACCAAAAAAGTAAATGTAAATTAAATATTGCACATTTTCCTAACAACGATGTCTGTTAGGAAGCAGATTAATCTCCCACTACTTGGGTAATTTAAAACCAAATACAATACTTAAGACACTACAGGGAATAAGCCTGTTCTGGAGAGATGGACTAGAAAATTTAGGACCATTTACACTTCCAGTTTCTAGGAGTTTATGATTCTACAGAAAAGCATTTAAAAAACAGTAAAAAAAAATCCATGGAAATTACAAGAAGTACAAAATTAATAAATAAAATTGGTTGACAAACATAATGGCCAATAACCTGTGTATCATTTTATGCAATGTTTAAATAAAATAGTTTGCTTTTTTTTGCCTGCTGTCTATGGAAATAATTTGATTATTTCAATACTGAAACTTTTTTTCAGCACTTTTTATGTTATTTTCAATACATATTTGACTTAAGAGTTTACAAAGTCTAGTGATTTTTGCTTTCCACTTAACATTTATTAGACATTTCTAATTTTGCAAATGTGCTGAATAGAACATTCACAAAATAACTGTCATAAAAAAAACTTATAGCCAGACTTCTTAAATGCAAACATACCCTTGGAAATGAAATAATGCAAGCTATTGGCTTGAAATTTTACTAACCTGGAAGACTCCACAAGCCAGCGATTTCCAAAGTTCTTAATTTCTTTTCTAGTTCTGCCACCCTATTACCTAGAATTCTTTGGAAAAAGAATAGTTGTTATACCAAGGTAACCAAAGCCCACTTACTTACATGACTACAGCTGAATTTTTAAATTGCTACTTAACTAGTGTAGTAAACCTGTATACGGTAATCTCTTTTCACTAACAGCAATGACCAACCTCTCCCAGAGATAAAAGAAAATTAAATGTATTTGTCTAATCTATCCCATGCTTTTAAAAGAACAGAAGGCCTAGGATGTACTGGACATTCAACCTTTGCAGTAAAGAAAAAGAAAAGCAACTCACAATATTTCTATCTTCTTGCCTGCAAATATCACTTTATTTTCTTCATAGCTAAAACCAGAAGGTAAAAGCTACACAGACAAAATATGGAAAACTCAAGACAGCATCTAGATTGACTTTGAAGTTCCAAGACACAATTTTTGCTAGTCCTTTATTCAGGGAGTTTTCTCTATCACAAAGATTGCTTAAAATGGCAAGGAATATTTTTTTCTATTACACCTTTTTTTTTTCTTAGCATTGAACTGCTTTCTACTTTGCCAAAAAGCTTCAAGCTCTTTAGGGCCTTTATCACCCACTCAGTTTTCACTGTATTTCTTGGGTCATCTCTTCTTTTGTATCTGAGTTCATACACAAATACTATTTGCAGTTAGCTCTCCTGCAGGATTTAACTTTTAGTCTTAATTCTCTCCCCAGATCAAATGAGAGATTTCTATCTTGCAAAGAAAGCTCACTTCCCCAATGAATTTTTGCAAGTGTTTCACAGGCACAGCAAGTCTGCTAGAGTCACAAGTCTTTAAATAAATCCCAAACAATACTCACTAGACTGAGAAACCTAGACAAGGCCGCAATTCTAAACATGACAGCAGAGATTATGGACAGCAAGTTTTACTCATCAAATTACAGCAACAGGATAAGTCAGTTAAATTTGAACTGAATGCTGAGAAGCAGCATATCCCACCCCAGCAAGGCAATTTTATCTTCCCGTGCATAGCAGAGCTGTGCAATACTGCACTGAGAGCTCCTCAGCAAGGGCTTCATGTGCAGACATTTGAGCACACTGGCAATGGCATTACTGACAAGATGGCATATTCTGGGAAGGACGTGAAGAACAGCACACCCAGCAAATATCAAAGGGGCTAGAAAAATTGATTAACAAGGACTAAGTATTTTTGAAATCTCTACTGTGAGGGCTTTGCAATGACACAATAAAAGTGTGTAAGTATTTTAAAGATTAAAAAAATATCAAGATGAGAGGCAGAATGTAAAACAGAAAGAGAAAGCTTATAATAAACATCAAAGAAAGCACTGAGAGGTACAGAGGTGCATGCCAACTAAAAAGAATAGTCCCTCACATTCAAAAGCAGAGGCGAAAAGACATTTTAAAGCAGTTATGTTTATTTCCCCATTGAAACTCAGTATTTCATTAGGTTAAAAAGGTTATGATGGATCTACTACTGTCTTCTCCAATTAAAAGCAAAATTATTCGAGTCCAGATTTCACTTTCAGAATGCTTCCATCTGGTATGAGAAACTCAGTTTTAACAACACTATTTTCATAACCCTGACATCCAGCAATTTGGCTCTGCAGTTCAATACAACAGCTGACAGCAAAAGGCATAGAGCAGCTTTCAGGAAACTCCACCTTGCACACTGGGAGCCCATTCCCATCTTCCTGCCTAAGGCCTCACCAAAGGTCAGCTAAAGAATGTGAAATTCCCCAGGCTTAGAGGGGAACAGAGAGACATGATGTAAGACTTCTTCCACATGTTAGTTCTGGCAGAGAGCTGACAAAATAATGTTGATTTGGCTAATGATTGTCACCACAAAGAAGCCAGAAGTTTAGCACTTCTGATCATTATTATTTTCGTAAGTAGTTCACCACTAGTTCCAGGGCAGAAAACAGGGGAAGGATGCTGCCCTCCCTGCCAGCTAGCCATACCACACAAGGAAACTCAACTCTTTATATTCAGTTATTGCTACTGCTCCAGTTATTTGCTGTAACAACAGCAAAGTCACTTTTTTCTTACTTCTTCTAAATTTTATAATTTATTTATCAGCTGTACCACACTATTTCTAAAGGTTTTGGAGCGAATATATCCTGATAATACCTACTGAATCCTCAGAAGAGGCACTGTGTTATTTTTTAACCTTTGTTGCAGGTTCTCATATAGAAGGATCATTTTGTGTCTCAGAATAATGCTTGGCAACAGCAGAAGACAATATTTAACCCCACTCCTTTAATTCAGGAAGAGAGCAAAATAAATTCAATGATGAGTATCATTATAGTTTGCTTAAAAGAAAACATTATCCCAAGAGAGGTACGGGAGAAATAAGCTCTAAGTAAAGCTGCAAGTTCTTATAGCAATAAATTTTTGAAAGATAAATGCATAAGCTATTCTGAACACAACGTGGTTTATCACATTTCTTCCTTTCCCATGAGACCTCCAGATAATTTGCCACCTCCATACATGCTATGGGAAGACTGAGCTGGGGTGGCCTGGGTAGACCTGCCTAGGTGGGTATTTTTAAAGGGGCTGCATGGGTTGGTAGCATCCAATTCTCTAATTTCTTTTTTTATCTCTAGACACAGTGAACCAGAGCCTTCAATTAAAACAGAAGGATCATGTCACAGACAGAGGTGCTGATAGCTATTTCCCTTGTTCTCTGGTCCTGTGCCTAATTCAATAAGGGAGTTAGTATAAACCTCCCTCCAGGATAAAGTTTTACAGACATTTGTTGTTCATGCAACAGCAGCAATGCTCCCACCTGACTTCAGAAGCCTCTTTCTGGCTCTCTCATGCTTTCCAACATACATGGCTATGATCTGAAGGGAGTTGTGGTGATTTACAGCACCTGAGCTTCCTTCACCTCACTTTAATTTAGATCTTGCTACAGAAGACATACACCCTCATACCGATACCATCACCTAAATGCCTGTAAACAGGTCTGTCCCAGTCCTGTATCCAGCTCTACACGTCAATGGAAACAAGTGCTCAAGTTACAGACTGACACAATCCTTTTTGTAATTTTGGACATGACTGAACTTGCCCAAGTTAGAAATGTTAAAATTAGTGCAATATATCTAACCACCAGAGCAGCTTTTATGCTGATCCGGCTTGCACAACTGTTGACAATTTCAGGAACAAATTGCACTAAAAAAAATCTAATAAATAGTTTATTGCTGGTAGAATAAAAAAGGATGTTTATCCATTTGCTAAGCAGAGTTAGGACCATTTGGTTTTGCATTTATGTAACTGTTTAATCTTGCAGCACACTACTGCATAGAGAATTAATTTACAACTGCCTTTTCAAATTAAGCTAACGGGCTTGTGAGGAAAAACACAGGATGTTACTTGAACTTAGCATTAGTAGCTACCGACCACCTTGGAAAAATGATCTGTTTTTTTCCCCAACAACTTCTTTTTTTCTGAAAACTGGGGATAAAAAAATAAAGGCTGGATTTAGCCTACTTGTTCCTAGGCACATACTCCCACAGTTTATTCTATCATGCCTCATCTTTAGAAGAGTGGCAATAATAGTGTGTCTTTTCCAAGAACATGTGGCAATGAATGTTTTTAACAACAGTGTGAGAACAGAAAGTAAACTTCAACAGAACATCCAAATTCCAGTCTACACTAAAAATATTCATTGTCTTGTTATTGCTTCAGTTATTCAGAAGCAAATCCACCATTCTGCTATTGTAAACTTACACAGTCAACTCTCAACCTGCAAGCAACCAAAAGAGGTCTAGACCTTAGAGTAGGTTAACTGTATGGAGGACATAAGTTCATATGGTCTGAAAAATCTCATTTAACAGATAGTGAGAGAATCACTACTAGGTCATTCACCTGTCAAATATCAAATGTAGAATTTCCTCCGTGAAATGAAACAACCACCCCAAAATCACATATTCTTTACCCATACTCAGTAGTTGAAAGCAGAAAGAGTATTATCAGAAAATAATAATTGCAATGATATTTGAGAGATGCAGGAGACTGCATATCACCAATTAAGAAAGAACTTTACGAAAAGGAAAGATTATGCAAAATTAAACACTTGATAGTGATACAGTATCATAATGTAAAAGGCAAAGACTGGTTACACCTGGAACAACAAAAGTTTTTCTCTGGATGTTTTCCTTCTGATGTTATGTTAGCAGTAAAGAACAGAGTATGCAGGTGTTAGCCCTTCCTTAGCACTGCTCTGTGCAGCAACTCCTCTTGCATCACAAGACAAGAATTGACTGAGCTGCCATCAGTTAGATCTGGTTTTCACCACTTTAGTCTCCCTTTAGCTGATTAGGCATTTGTTTTCTCAAAAGTATTAAGACTATAAACTATAAACTGGCTATAAACTGCTCCTCCACTTCTGTTGCCACATCACTAAGAATTATGCAATGGAGTCTGCCGAGTATCTAAGTTATCAATTTTCAAAGTGAATCATCCATTCTACTGTAATACAGTTTACTTCAGTACTACTCCTTTTCAGGAAAGATATCTGGCTGTTGCTGACATCTGGTCCTGATGTGCTTTTGAGAAGCCTGAATAACCTCTGATTACCAGTAGTGACTCAGGGTTAAAAAAAAAAACAAAACAAAAAACCCATCAACAAAAAAAGAGAGGAGGTGAAACTGAGCACAAAATCAAGGAACACTTCCTAGCTCTGATTTTTATACACTGTATAAGGACAATAACATCAAAATGTAAGAAAATGTGTCCAAAATTTTTATGTTCTGTCATGATAGGAACTATACAAGCCACAAAGAATTCTACTGATGAGCACAACAGTTAAGAGTAAACAAATTCTCCTTCAAGGTTCAGTTCAAGAATTTTTAAAAAAAACATATAGTTGCAATCCAACTATGTTTATCTCCTTCGGCTTTTAGCAAAGTAACTATAGGAGCAACAGGTATCATCTGTATGACACAGGCCACTGAGCACTCGTCAAATGTTACATTAACCCTTTCAGACTCTTTTCTAGGAGCAACACTTACTAACCCCACCAGTGCTTATTAGAAAATTCCTACACTGACAACCAATTACCACGTATCTTCTCTCCAGTTCAAGGGTGTCCTTCCTCCCAGAAGCTTTTCCTTAGCTGTCCCTACAGACTTCCTGCTATAAGTCTGCTCTGTGTTATTACAGTTTGTCTTAAACCTGAGCAGCAAACCAATCCTTGCCTAGCAGAGGCAGACAGGTCTCTGTCAACAGCAGAATTTAAGATGAAAATGTAGTTTTTCTCAAATCACAAATCTAGTCTTAAAAACTAAAGAATCCACCACTCAACCATGATGATAAATTTTCTGTGAAAATGAATCTTCCTTCCCATTTCCCTTAAATTTCCCCAAACTAAATTTTCCATAGCTTGATATTTTACTTAGAAGTCATGCCACCTACTTGTTGGTTTGTCTTTGATGTTGTATGACCATGTTTTTTTCATGGATGGTTTCCAGTAATGCAGTGGCCAGTGATTTGAGATCTGAAATGGATTGTGGTGTGGCTGGTAGGCTACATCCATGATCCTCCGACAACAACTCTTGGACTATAATGTTAAAAACACAAATGAGTTTTGGCTTCTCATGCACAGAGATGCAACATAAACATTTACTTAGCATTAAGGAACTATTCCAATTACTTAAATGAATGCATATATTTTTCCTTCAATTAACAAACAAAGCCAGAAGACCAGAACTGTGATTTCTAGCTGGCATAAAAATGGTGGCTTTCCAAGTTGATTGTTATTGACAGCAATAGCCAGAACAAGTTTAGGCAGACACATCTTAAATTAACTTGATTCTGCTTTTGGAAAATTGTTTGTGTTCAGAAGGATACAAAGTCGTTCTTCTACAGGCCTACCAATTGGTAAAATCTGGTCATTAAAACCAAAGTCTCCAAAGAATATTTTATATTAATTTTCAAAACCATTATATCCTTCAGGTTATTTAAGACTGGTGTGAGAATACAGTAATCAATGAACTCTTCCTCTGCAACTTAGAGTCTGTACCTTTCAGCCAAATCAGGAAGTTCACTAGGATCATTAAAATCTGTAACCAGAATCTGGCTCTGCTTCTTTACATAAATATAAATACATATATATATAATATGTGTGTGTGTGTGTGTGTGTACATGCATGCAAGTACATGGAGCAGAGGAGAAAAGAGAAGTCAAAACCAGAAAAATGAGTTTCAACTTACCATGACACTTACTACTAATCTGATGTGTGTGTATGAATATACCTACATTTAAACAGTAGGGTGGCAAGGTATATTGTTTGCTTCAAAGAATTTTCCCATTCCCTTTCTTTCCTAATCTTGATATTTTCTTTGCAATGGGGAAAAGAGATTGTTCTGTTTTGCTACCCATGAAGAAACATGGGACACAAAGATTTCTTGTAAAACATCTGAATGTAAAAACTTCCAAGAACAGTAGAGAAAACCTGACTTAGTGCCCCTCCTCCACCACCCAGGCTATTTTTCATTGGAATGTGAATTGTGACTGCCATTGTTAGCAGAGCAAAGAGATGAATAAAGAAGTGATTTGTCAGGGTCTAGAGAGTAAAGAAATATTTGATAAAACTAATAGGGGAGAGAATGAATGGCAAAAGAATTAACGAAAGAAGAAGCAGAAATCCAGAGGCAAATTTTATATTGTCAAGTCAACTGAGAAGAGGACAGAATTAGCACATAGTAATAAACAGGGAATGAGAAGAGGGCTTTTGGTTTGGTTGGTAAGGAAAGGGTTACTGAAATTAAGAGGTTAGATGAAAGGAATTCAATGAGATATGCAACACCATGCTGCATTTATGCAATACCTTGCTTTGCAGAAAGGACTCCAGTCAGAGCACTGCTACTGGATCTACTATGAGTCTTTGAATTTTTTCGTCTCTCTAGTGCATTCTAGGGAAACAACAAATATCTTATTTAGAAACACAGTAGCCAACAAATCCTGTCATTAGGAGGAAAGAATCTGGAACTCTGGATTTTGGTCTCAGAGCAACTCTACAAGGCCTGGACCTTACACCCATAGTAAATTATGGGGCTGCAACTCTCAAAGATTATTATTCTCCAGCCTAGTCTTTGTAATGTTATAAAGACTCATCTGTCTCATCATAATCACTTTACTGCAGTCTCTCCCACCCCCTCCCCCCAATGCATATTTAAGACTTGCCTATTTTTCAATAATCTGCTGACTGCCACTGAAGACATTGCAGTATCCTGCAGACACATCAACTGGAAACAAAATCAGACTTCTCCCAGCATTTCATTGGATAGGTTTCAAAGGGAAAGTTCCAACTCCTCTGTCAGAGTTTCTAGAAGCCATTTTAGTACCAAATACTGACTTTCAGGAATTAGAAGCAGAATGAACCTGCTACAGAAGTCCCGCTCTTTCAAGTACCATTCTGTGAAACCCATTGGACCACCAAAATGCTCGATTCTCACCAATAAACTAACTCACACTCCAAGAAACCCAAGCTGCAAGTCAGAACAGACACTGAAATGAAGTTGGTACTTTGAGGAGCTTTGCACAAAAAACAATCAGTGCTGTGACTACTTTATAGTGACCTAAATGAAGAAGTCCTATTGACAATCCTAAGATTACCCTTCTCATGGTCTGACAAGCAGCCCTCCCCTCCCACTCTCCAACATCACTTGCAGAAGTAAATAAGAATGCAGAGCTTCTGGGAAGGGCAAAAATCAGTCCTGAAGGTTTCATGTAAAACACTGTATACCTTAAGTCAGGAAAGGAAGAACAATGAAACTTAGTGACCATTAAGCTACATGAAGAAATCGCACAGCCACCAGAGAACAGGGAGACGAGATCTTTTTGTGACGGCAACACAGCTGCAGTCATTCACCACTGCATGATCTGCTACTTCTCACCTACCAGCTGGCTGGAAGGCTGATCACCTGCTCCCCAGCAGGACAATGGTTCCCCAAAGAACTTAAAAAAGGTATTTCATTAATATTTCAAAATACTCTTAACAGGTATGCCTTTGTACGAACCTCAGCTAAGCCTACAAGGAGGAATGAGTATGTAATATGTATACATACTAATATTGCCAGAATGTCAATGATGGACTTTTCTTGCAAGAACAAATTTGTTCTTTAAACACATTTAACGTGAAAATGAACAGTAACTTCTATGAACAAAGAAGCACAGTTTAGATGATACACTGAAAGGATCTTACCTTATATTTAGTAATACTAGACTTCAGAAGGTTGACTTCCTCTTGAAGTTGTTTTAATCTCTCTTGAAGATACCTGAAAAAGAAATGTAATCCTTTACTTCACGTAACCTTCAAGTACTGCCTCAAGCAGTCTTCTTTACTATTTGGCATGTCCTCTCTTTGAAGTACTGAGAGTTCTTTTCCCTCTGCAGTTCTGTGAGGGATGAAAAAAATCTTACTGCTCTTGACCCCATAAAACTTTAAGTAGGGAAACAAATTGCATGAGAACAGGAGGCTGCCCTCCTGTTACATTTGTCAAGCATGCTGCACAACTATTTTGTATTGGTCGTCTGGTTTCTGGGGAAGAAAGCTAAAAGAATATATTTATGTCTAGAGGAAAGTCAGGAAGCATTTACGTGTGCCCTCTGTACTTGAAGGTCTGTGAGATGGACACATGAAGATTTGTATATATGTCAACACAAGACTCAGCTATGCAGAACTTTTGCATTGTAATATCTGTCACTTACTTGGCACTTCTTATTAGCAAACACAAAGCAGAAAATTAACAGTATAGTTGAAAAATAGTACCCAGTTAAATGAAACAGTATAGTTCTTCCTAACAGATTTTATGCACTGGGATGAAAGAGTTATTTCCAAATAGGAAAATATCTTTTTTATGTATAAAGGGTTTATAAAGTATCTTCTTTCATGTAGTACAACTGCAGCTGTATTAGGGTTTGTGATGATTTAATTATTTCACAGAAAAAAACTCACATCACTGTCAGGAGAGCAGGGGGCTTAAATTGATACAGAATTCTGTAGGCTACACAAAACAGAAAAAAAACCCTGAAGTTACTGGGAAGAAATAATGCCTTTGGTAGTACATTTTCTTGCCTAAAGAATGTTTTTATAAATGGAAACTCTCTTACAAGTTCTATTTCACTTTAAGGTAGTTGTTGACATTAAAGGAGATACCCACTATGATACCTACTTCTGTCAGTGACTCCTCTCTGTCATCCATAGTAGGGACCATAAAACACGTTCTTTTCAAGAAACCAGCGAGAATATCTACATGGGTGATTTCACTAGCAACTTTTGTTGGCAAATCACTCCCTGCTGACAACTTCTCCCTGTGGAGAAAGTTATGTCTGTAACTGTTAACTCAGGGTACTTAAAGTCCCTGTTTCCTATTCAAGATTAGTCCATTACAGCTCACTGGGAGTTTCTGAATGCACAGATTTTTAATATTCTTGCTTTTGGTGCCATACAGTGATGGGAATAAAAAGGTCTTCACTTCTCTTCCTTTTCCTTGTTTAGCTTTATTTGGGAACATCACTGGCACCTCTGTGCCAAATACAACACTGGTAATTTCCTGTCGTTTAGATTTCTCAATATTATTTAATGCTTAGTTACAGTATAAACAGAACAGACAAAACAAATTACCAAAATCTCTTAGCTTTTATTCTTGGATATATTGTCTTCGAAGTTTTGTTTTGTTGCTGATACTCTTATTAAAACAACACACTGTTCTTTTAGGAAAACAGTAATGCACTCACCTGTTCTCCATACATAGAGCATCTATGTCGATGATACGGTTTTCATGCCCTCCTAAGACTTGATTCAACTCTTGGTTTAGTCTGTCAGACTTATCTTGGTAAACAGAGCGTTCCTCTTTCACATCCTGTAACTCATCCAGAGCAGCCTGAAGATCATATCTCAGATTCTCAATCTAGAAGAAAGGAGAGCTGTATCAGTATAAGTTTAAACAATAACTAACATAGGACCCAGCCTGAAAACAGCAACAAGCACATATTTGAACAGTATTGATTTTGGACAGTCAAAAGTCTTTTCAAAGCTCATAACCCCCGGTATTTTTACTCAACTTCAGTAATATTTCATTAATCTGGAGTTAAGTAACTTTACTAGTTAGACTTGTTTGACAAAATTTCTAGAAAACAACTAAAATGTAACAGCAAAAGAAACCTCAATCTGTACTACAATTCTCCTCTACAAACATATTAAGGTGGTTTTATCATATAATTTCTAGGACTGCAAGAATTAAGTCCTAGAACTGAGTAACAACTTGCCAAAAAGCCTGTAAGTGGGAATTTACACTAATCATGGGACTTGAGCAATGACGTTCCACAGAGTAAGAACTGAGAAAGTACAAAATAAGCCAACATGGAGGCAACAGGATGAGCTTTGCTATTAAGCAAAACAGTGAAGAAGTCCAGTGTGAAAGATCCTCAAGGACTAAGAGCTTCAAACCTCCAAGGATATGAAACTGAGTGTGAGAAAAGTCTGCAGTGACAGAGGTCTCCACCCACACCCCAGAAAACATGGATAAGACCACCATTTAAAGGAGGCTGCGTGATAAACAGAAAGAACACAAGCTTGGTAACACAGTTAGCAGAGAGGATCAAACTGGAAGAAGACTGACAGCCTTTCCAGTAAGGTACAGTGGTACTGCAATTGAGGGAAGACTGAAACACTAGAAATTCCTGGATCACAGAATGGCTCATTCGGGTTGGAACTGACACTGGTAGGAATGAGTGTGGGAAAAACTGAGAACACAGACCCACAAAACTGCCCGGAAATTTATGTATCAGTTTTAGGGAAAAAGTCTGATGCTGCACGGTAAAGAGCATTCATACAGACTTGAAGAAGGGGAAATAGGTCTGATGTGAGAATTTTTCAGAAGGGGAGAAGAAATAGCTTGGAGGCAGGAGGAAGAGGACACTAATAATGCTTCTACAGAAAATTTGATTCAGAGGGTTTCTTTAGGAGGTACATCAGCCACTGTACACTGTGTTGTCAGTGTACACTTATAAGTATACAGAGTTATAACAGCCTTCACTAAAGGGCACCTTTCATTAACATTCATTGACAATATTCAATTGTCACAAGTTGTTGCTGGACATTCAAAAGAAAAGGAGAATCAATTATCTAGAGAAGAAATTCCTGAGATTAGGAATTCACTCTAACCACTACTTCAATGTCAATCAGCTACCAACCCTTCAAACAGAACAGAAATATTTTACTTGCTACTACAGTAGCTCTGTAAAACATGACACTGTATGCTGATGTAATTATTACCTGTTCTCGAGCCTTCTCCAACTGCTGAACAAGGTCCTCCCGCTCGTGTGCTGCGAAGTGGCGAGCCCCAACTTCATCATCTCCCAGTCTTTGCTTTGCTATGGTCATTCGAAGGAGCTGCCATGACAAAAACAGAATTTGGTAAGCAAGAGAACATAGGCTATAGCAGCAGAGTACATCTGTATTAGAAAGAGTAAAGCTGGCATAGATTTCAGCTCTTCCAGACCAAACAGCTGGTATTATTTAAACCAGAGGGAGTCTTCTAAGCTGAGGGTTAAATCCTTCTTTCAGTGAAAAAATCCAGTTGAACAGTCAAAGCATCTACAGGAATTGAATCAGACCCTGCAACAGTCATCGGAGTATACAAACTATGAAAGACCAAGAAACACAGACATGTGGTCAGTGTATTTTAGGAGTGACAGGAACTAATTCAACTCAGACTAAAACTAGAGAATTATCAGAAAGCCTTTTCATAAATATGTAAATATTAAAATTCTCTGCAGCAGAGAACTCTTTCTAGGTAATAAAAAGGAATGAAGTGGCTTGTCCAGCTTCATTTTACTGACACTACTTAAAACCCCCCCTGTGCTACATCAGTACAGAATTTGTATTAACAGCTGCTAATACATTTGCTTATACATTATTTTTTTAGTCTACTCACAAAAGCTAATTCATGTCAAAAACAAAAAAAGGGGCCAACAACAAAAAGACTTGGCCAAAATGCTCAAGCAGCTAATGAACTCCTGAGCCTGTGACTGCTGAAAAGCAGTCTGACTTGAATTAATACACATTTACATTCAATATCCAAAGCAAAAAGCAACGACCTTTCAAGGACCATGGAGTATTAAATGCCAATCTATAGGGCATTCAGCATTTACAGTTGTTTATACTCAGATAACTAGGCCTCATCTTTAGGAGCTTCACAAAGACCAAGGAAACCCACCACAATAACCAGCCTGACTTTCCCTGTATCTTTGACTGCACCAAGGAATTAATGCACATCATTATATTGCAGAGTTAGGGAAAAAAATCAATCTTCTGAAGTAGAAGATTGTACATTAAAATCTATCTTTGGTATTTATGGGATGCCAGTCACCATAGCTACAATGTGCCAATTAAAATCCTGCTGATGCAAGACAGACTACCAAAATCATCCTCCCCGCTTATTTCAGCTCCAGTTCAGTGCAAGTCACTGAAGCTAGTACAATGTGTGCTGATAAGAAGTTCACTTGTTCAGGGCAAGCTGTGGCTGCAAAAGTAACTGGTTTTGGCAAACTACATTTCACTATCCCCACAGGTAAAGTGCAAACCACTGCACAGTTAGTAAGGCTGAGTGGATGCTAAGACATAGAACTCCTATTAATTTCTTTATCAAAAAAAGTAAGTCAAAAAGGCAACTAGCAAATCCTAGAATGGCTTCATAGCTATTGGATTTTTTTTAAATGCTAAAGTGCTGATGAACAAAAGGTGTGGTCATGTCATTTAATTCAGATAGATTAATTTAATTTCTAGTATCTCTCTCAAGTGACAAAGACCAAACAAAACAAATGTAATAACATTTTGAGGTTTCAATCTTGTTAAAAAAAAACTGGAAATGGAAAGAGGAATCACACCCTATTTATGCCTCCAGTGCCTGCAGCAGAGCAAAACTTCTGTGTAATGCTTGGCACCAGGCTGGGAACTGGCCTAAAGCTGTCGCTCATGCACTATGACCAACTCTTCTCCACCCCAGGAGGGGGTGAGGCGTAAGATTTAACTGCAAGCAATTATAACTTACAAGGTCAAACAGTCTGTCAATAAAAGGAGAACTCTTTATTTACCACTAATTTTGAGGCAAAAAAAGCCCCAAAACCATGAAGTTTTATTAAATGAATGCTTTAGAAATCCAAATTCATCCAATAAAAGCAGCATTATTAACATACACAAAATACAGTAAAATACCAATCCATAAAACAACAGAGTGCTTCTTCCAGACAGTTGGCCAATCAGAGAGTTGACAGGGCAGAACAGGCCAAGTCGTTTAATTCTGCATTGCGAATGTCTCATGAGGCAGCACCACCTGCTATAAAATTCTTCCCCGAAAATGCTGTGACCCAAAGAGACACTGTTATGCCAGAGGTTTAAGGGTTTATTTTATATATTAGTGCTTTGTTATAAACTTTATACACTCGCCCCCTAGCTGCTGTATTTTTGTTTCTGTCATTCAGAAATCACTCAGGAAAAGACCACTCCACTTCATTTTGCAGCTACAGAATAGGTTAACACTACCCCTCAGGATTCTGTAAACAGCATTCACAGCTGAATGGATTTAAATTAATGGCACCTAACTAGAGAAAACTCCTGTTTGTCAAGAAGCCATAAATTGTTAACCAAAACAATCCAGTGCTGCAAGCACTGTCTTTTTATTTTAGTATCACAGCTTTTTCTTACATCACTTTCAGCTAAGATAATTTTTACAAAGTAGCAACACCGTATCAGCCCCATAGTGCCTAAAACCAGCATCACTGGGATAGCTGCTGTGCAGGCTAGGAGTCCATAGACAGTATCTGCACCAAAGCTGGACATTCCTGGTTATCCATAAAACATGCGGAAGGAAAACGGAAACATGCACAACCAATTCTTGATGGAAGGCAGAAACCATCACATTTAGCCACAGTCACAGCAATTGTCTTCACCGTGTTATCTAAAAAATCCTAAAATGTGGACCAGAACTTGAAATATGCTACCTGAAGTCCCAATTCTGCCAAAACACACATGCCCCATTTAACACTTCTCCCTGTTGCTGCATGAATGATTGTCTGCCTGGCAATAAGGAACTGACAGTAACACCGCAGCCATTGTTCCTCATGCACCTTCCTCTCGCTCAGCACTGCTCTTGGCAGCTTACAAAAGCAATTCTTTGCGTGGGCAGGGGTTCAGGTAAAGGCAACTGAGTCATCTTGCCTTGCAGAAGTCTCCAGTTTCTCTTAAGCTTTCCATTTTTACCCTTTTACATGAGAGAATGAGATTTTTTAAACTACCTCCTTCTATGTTTTAGTAATTGTTTCCAAGCATTGCTGCCAAAACATTAAGAAGGAAAAAGATTTACAAATAACTACCATAAACATAGAAGAGTCTTCATGTGTCAGAACTTGTGAGATTGTGATCAGTCATAAAAATAAATAACCTTAGATATCTGTTGCTGAAATGCTGCAGTCTAACTATTGCTGGATTTTTCAAACTGCAGCAACAAATCCTTCCAGAGACTGTCTGAAGAAGTCTTATTATTTGTGCCAACAAAATTCTACTTGAAATGAGAGGGAAAAAATTAAACCAAATGCAAGTAATTTGTTATTGCCTGATGACGTGTTTAACATGATTTCAACAAGTAAAATACCTCTGGTTCAAAGTCTTCTTGCTAATCCAAATGACTGTATCCTTCTTGTAGCAAACATTAAAGTGGTGAAAAACAAGTCAAGCCATCAAAACATTTCTTTATCAATAGAGCTAATGTGTGATATTTAAAGAGGTTTTTTTTTTTCTTTTTCAGTCCTGCAAAGCTCTTGCCACTCAGTGACAAAGCCTGCATGAGTCACCCCTGCTCAGACACAGGCAGAATTGTTCATCCATAAGCAGCTTCACTTGCTGCAAAAGCAGCTGTTTGTTCATCTCTCGCCAGAAGTAAGGCTGACGTAGACCAGCTGGGCAGGATGCCCTCCCTCACTTTGGAAAAAGCAGGGAGAAGAATGCAGGGAAAAAATGTAAGAACAAGCAAATTATTATAGTTTTTTTGTTTTTGTATATACCATGCATTATCTGGACTCCAGTGCCTGAGGTAGCCCAGCTGCCAGTACAGGAGAACTGATGAGCAGAAGAGAATGGCTTTGTGAATAAGCCTAGAATTTTATCACTGAAGCTTGTAGGGAGAGAAATCTGACACAGGAGGAGAGTGTTAAATCCCTCGGAGGGATGGCAATGCTTTTTTAGGCACTTTGAAAACCAGCAACCTGACTCTAAAATAAGCTCTATTTCTCATTTAGTGAAGAATGTGTTCCAAAAATGAAAATCCTTGTCTAAATTAATCCATGTCTGATGCAGCTCTTTCCTCCCACTCTTTATTTAGTGATGCACTATTTTGCACCTTTCAGAGAGAGGCATACTGGGCAGGGTAACTCATTTTGTACTTTTCCATTCATTTTGAAGATCATGAATTTAAATTCATGCTGACAATACAGATTACAGATTTGATGAAGATGACCAGCTAATACCAAGTTAGCCCACAAAGGCGGACCTAAATAGGGCCAGTTCAAGCACAAAGAAGTAGGCTCTCTGTTACCAGGATCAAATATTATAATATGGAACTACAACAGGTACATAACCTTGATATTTTAATGTGTTGTAGTTTTACTACCTTTGTTTCCTGGTCGTACTTACAAACTCTTGCTATCTGTTCAGAACTGGCTTGGGAAGGGCTATATGGCATAATATTGGTACTGGAGAACTGAAAGGCACTGTCTTCTACACTGTAATACAGTTCAAACATTAACGTGCAAATAAAAACAGTGGGAAACCTGGTCTTTGAAGAGTTGAGCAAGTTACGCTGAATGCTATGCATACTTCAAATTCGGGTTGCACTCAACCCTTTCCCAGCTCTCTGAACACGTCAAGGGAGGTCTTTGTGACAAAAAGTGAAAAAACCTGCATTATCACAATATACTTAGGTTTAAAAGAAAATAAATAAAATAAGCTTAAATGGAAAGAAACAAACCCCATCTGAATAACTAAAAGCCATGTCATTTTTATTCACATTTTAAAATCCCATGATTTTAAAACTGTAGTTGAGGGAGGGAAGTTATTATTTTTTTCAATTTTTTACTTTGTTAACCACCTCGACTCTCCAATTCAACCTCTCACTAGTTTGATCTCTGAATGTACTTTTGCATAAAGCTCCAGCTGTGAATGTTACACACATTTGGCTTGAGTTTAAATATTTCAATTAATGGAGACAACAGGAGTTTGATTAATACCAAATGGCAGATTTCAAGCAATGTTCCATATAACTTGCTAAATTTAGCAATGAAATAAATCGTTTATGTACGGGTAATGGGATGAGGGCTTAATAGAAAGCTCACTATACATGTTTCTGATCAACTACTCCATATTTTTTATGGGAAAAATTATGCTCCTCCAGCACCTATCAAAATTTTGCATTTCAGTACAAAACCCTGAAAATTACCACACAAAGAAGACATGCTTATCTGTACTAATTATTAAGAGGAAATACCACTCATAAAATATTGGGTTTTTTTGTAAAAAAGAAAGGAGCATAGAAAGTCTGTGAGCACTAAAGCAAGGCTAAATACAAAACAGATAATTAAGGATAACAGAGCAAAAGCAGCATACAAAAATAAATAATAAGCTGCACTTACTGGTATCCTTTACAGCTTCTGTAGGTCTACTGTTCTAAGCATTTATTGTAATTAAAGTATTCTAGAAGTTCTGTAACCCATTATTTTGTTTTTCTAAGAAGTAAATGCAAAACTCTAGCCCAGTTTACACATTCCATGCCATTTACTGGCAATTTGTAATACCTTATTGTCCCCTTGTACTTCTCCCAGTCTCTGCTGAAGCTCTCCAATCTCTTCTCCAAGATGTTTATTTCGATCTTGAGCCTCACTCAGTAGCTGAGCAAGATTTGCCTAGAAAAAGAGTAAGTATCAGTCAGAAGTCAGTCCGTGGAGAGAAGTGTAAGTAGTGATTGAAAAGGAACCCTTGAATTACTCCTTATCTGCCAAAAATCTTTACTTTTATTGTTGGTGGTACCCAGACTTCATGCTTCATTAGAGAGATAACAGAAAAGTCACTTGGGTTCCTTTATCTTTCATAGTAGAAAATACATAAAGCATGTGTGCACATGGACTCCCAGAACAGCACACAAACCCCCAACAAGACAAAAGTGAAAACATCTATGCTAGTTCCAGTATCATGGCTGCTGGGAAGAATTAAATTCAGAATACTTCGACGATATTTATACAAAGCTGCCAAAATAATAGTTTTAAAGTTGCATATAATTAGACAAAAGGCACAGCTAAGAAATAATTATTATACAATGAAAGTCCTTAATAGCTTTTAGAGCAGATTTCCAGCCAGTGGAGAGGTTGCCAGCCAAAGTTGCTGCCCCTGTATGGAGCTATACCATGGATATCTTTATAGTACAAAACTTCAAATATGACCTGATTTATGTTGTTAGGAATCACCTAGATTCTGGAAAAACAGAGGTGAAAGCTGGAGTTTAAAACCCAATTGCTTCCTTCCCCACTCGATCATCCAGGTCAAAAGTAGTCATTCACATTAAGCTACTAAGTTAGCAGGGCAAGTAGTCTGGTCTATAATCTCACAATTAAATTTCATCAACTTGATCACTAACCAAAAAATAAATGCAATCTCCTCTTTTCCTATATATACTACCTGAAAATGAGCAAATACTACAATAAATTTATTCCATTTTTACCCTAAAAATGTCTCATGAATACACAAATATTGACTCAACACAGAAAAAGCCTACCAATGACAGCTTTTCTAAGAGAGTTAGAAGCATAGTGGCTAAGGTGCAGCCTTTCAAGACAGTGCCTATGAACAGCTTGGTGTGTCATCCATTGCCATAAACTCAAGGGTATGAAAAGAAATGTAAAAGAATTTTTGGATCTTCTAAGCATGACTTAGTAAAGCCTCATGAGTCAGTATCTCTGAGCTACCCTTACACATACTCCCTGGATTTCAGGCCAATGCATCAACTGACTGTAATTCATCAAGTGACTATTCCTAGTTCTCTCTTGTTATTTTAGGTTTAGTTTTAGGTTCCCTACTTGCTGTGCTTCTCTTTCAACTCCCTCATTTCTCTATTCTCACATCTCTCTTTTTCAATCTGACTCTTTTACCCAGTGATTCTACTACCACTTGAGTCCCATAGAATGTTTTAATTAATTTTATCTTTGCAACTCATACACTATCAAACTAACAATGTATCTGATAGCCATTACTGCAATCTTGCTCCCTGTTCACTAACAGCTGCTATTTCTACATGTCCTGCTTTACATTTAAGAGAACTATATGAATGTGAATAGTAACATGAACATAGCTGTGCATGCATACGACCATTTGCAGGATGAGACCACTAAGCTACCATCAAGTAGAACTTTTGTACATTGCTATTGAAGAAGATAACTCCAAATTCCAAGTGGTCTAAATTAGCAAGAGCTTCAAACTTTTAAACAGGAAAAATAACTCGAGAAATGACAACATCCTACTTGATGAACAAGAAGCCGCTACAGCTTCTGTACTTCTGATACTTTGAGACCAGAAGTTCAGAAGAAAGCAAAGTAAATTTCACACAGTTGTGGAAAAGATTAAAGCATTTTTTAAACTACTGACAAACCTGAAGACTGCAATAAATAATTTGGGGGGAGTGTAATAGCAGAAGAACCCCTATAAATAGCCAATTACAGGACTAAAATTGAGCTGCTTCTAAGTTTATTTTCAAGACAACAACCATTCAAGCAATGCAAAAGATTCCTCACGTATGCTTTGGTGGCCTGATTTTTTTCTTACATCTTAAACAAACAGTTAAATAGTCATTCACATAATGAATGAATCAAGAAGCTTCAGAACACATTCAATCAATAGTTTTGAGAAGTACTTCTTAATGGCTGTTTAAAAGAAAGAAAACAAAGAACCCATGTTTGCAGGAAATTGTATTTAAACTGAAGTGTCTATGGCTACTGCTTAGATGCAATTTTTTATTTTTTAAAAGATAGTTGACTTTCAATAAAGCCTGCGCTAGTTAAAAGGAATATGATTTGCACAAACCTCTCTGAAACAGCTCTATTTATAAAGTTCCTTTTTATGATGAATTGGAACAACTCCTAACACTGCAATAGCACATGTAATTTCAACACCTGGAAAGAACTCAATCTCACTAATCAGTGTTTACAACCATAACACTAGGATTTCAGCAGTCTGTAGTTAAAACTTGGCTTCCAGTAACGGCAGGAAAGGCATTACCATGCCTATACTAAATCTTCCTGCTCAGATTTATTTCTTTTAAAACCATTTCTCTGGGATTGCAATTCTATGCTGAATTTTATTTGTCAGTCATATAAATGACTTAACGTGACAAAAACCTTTATACTCACAACGGAGATTTTGGAAGAAACTTGAAATGAAGAATTTTAGACACCAAAATAAACCAGCCTTGTTTGACCATGCCAAGAGCATTACAATGAGCTAAGTACAGATTTGCTTCTTCCTGCAAGCCTTGTATTGTACTTCTGTTAAACTGAAACAACCAAGCTATGTCACAGAAGTAGTCTCCAGTAATTACTCATTTCCCTGGCTTAGGGGTTCCATACAATGTATAATTTAGACTGCTAGGAGTTTCAAAGGTTTTGGCAAGACCTTATTAAAGCTCTTGGTTAAATGTGGATAGAAGGAGAAATATTTGACTTTCAAAAGTGCTCTACAAGGCTTAAGGACAGCCAGCCAAGAGCGATGTTGAATGATACCTGGACTCGGTACCATTTCTTTGGCATATATAAGAAACTGTACCATATGGCTGAAAGATGATAAAGCTAACAATGGAGGACTGCCTTTGTGAACCTGCAAGCACATATTTTTTGAGGAAAGGGGAGAAATCTATGCAAGGGCAAAGGCAATTCATTTTTCCATTTGGCAACTTCTTTTCAATATTCATAGAACAAACACAGAATTCACTCAGAAATCCAAGACCAGTTACTTCAACAGACAATAAAGCTCATATCATTCACTCATGTAACAGAGAACAACTCCCTGTAAATTAGCCGAAGTCTAGCTTCTCTAGACTCAATTTCTTCGACAGTTTCTTTTGATTTTAGGTGAGGCCTTAAAAAGACTCCTGAAACTGTGAAAGACTTTACTTCTTTCATTCACACTACAGAAAACTAATTCTAAAGTACTGATCAAGAAAGGTTTCTGAGCCATGAATAAAGAAGGAAAAGATGTAGAGGTACCTTTCTGCTGCCTCATCTTGCCTTCCCTTTGTAACAAGCTTCACCAGTGGAAACTGTTTCTCCTACTCTGTCTCAATGCAACTGTTTCTAATACATGTACTGTTTCTAATACAGGTATTGCTTCAGCCCCATCTCTGTAACTCGCTGGCATCAGACAAGCTCTATCCACATTCTGGCAGGTTCTCTGGAGCCTCTAGAGGCAGCATGACGAGTTATTTGTTTTATATGCATCTGTTATGGGAAGCTTGCATGTATCATAGACTCAAAGAATAGCTGGAAAGGACTCATAAAGATCATCAAGTCCAAATCCCTCTGCCTCACAGGACTAGCCCAAAACAAAGCCATATACTAAGAGTGTTGTCCAGATGCTGCCTGAACTCTGGCAGGCTGGGTGCTATGGCCTCTTCCCTGGGAAGCCTGTTCAAGTGTCCAACCACCTTCTCCGGGGAGAGTGATTTGAGCAGTCTAAACCCCTGCCGCGGTGCTAGACATAAGACACTGTCCCCATATTCCTTTTTCCTCTGACCAAATGCAAGTGCAACCACGGCCAGCAATCCCATCAGAAGCTAAGAAGAAAGGAGAAAAAGATGGCTCTGAGAGTGCCAAGTGGGAAGTGCCTACCTTTATAACATAAAGGAAAAAAGCATGATAGATCAGAAGAGACCAGAGAGTGAATGATTCAATGGGATGGGATCACAGACCTCCTCCTTTTCCACTTAGGCTTTGCTAAAATTTGCAAGAACGTTTTTTGGGATAGAAGTGGAAAAGAACTTCACTTTTAGCTACACAAGAGCATCACAAAATACTGACAAAAATATCTATAAATACTTAATAACATAAGCCAGTAAATACCTGCCAGGCAGCAACAGATCTTTGCTCACTAGTGACCGATGGCCTGATGAGAAAAAAAAAGTAACTCTGAATAGTCATCCCTGGTATTATGCACTGCACTGGAGTTTGGCTCCTTTAACCATTTTGCAAATCTAGCTACACATACACACAGCGCTATTTTTCTTCACAGCACTTAAAAATGATGGATCGTAACGGTCTTTAATATAGCTCTCAATTCTCTTGAACATAAATCTTATCCGACACTTAAAAAAAAAATAAAAAATAACTTTTTGCCTTTAGGGTACTACCTGAAAAAGTAATATGAGAAGGGGGAAGAAGGGGAAACTTCCAACATACCTTTACAGTTTTAAAGTATTTTTAAATACAAATATTCCTATATTGTAATTTACAGTCTTTTATGTTTGTTCCAGCCACACCTTCAAACAAAGAACACTGAATTCTAGGTCTGACAGAAAAAAATTTGATGAAACATTAAGCACATTTGATGGGTGTGACTGATCACAAATTTAAGTGCAGTTTTTCCTCCAATGAATTAATATAATTGCAATGGCTGAATTAATACAGAAAAACCTGTTTTACTTACCAACTACCACTGTTCACTCCAAGACAGAGGAACTGAAGACCTCCCTTAGCACTAGCTTCCTTGCAACAAAATTCCAAAATAATTTTATTTTTAAGTTGAAAAATCAGAGAAGTCTTTTAAAATTACAGACCCTGGGTATACAAAACAAAATACACTTAATATGGGTAGTATTTTCACACCAAAAAACAACACCAAAAATCAAAGCTTTGCCAAGCAGTCACTTGACATAAAACAAGAGAAGAAGAAAATCCTCTCCTAAGTATTTTAAGCTCCCAAAGACATATTAAACTTTGAGACAATGCACAAAAAGAATCTAACATTTTGAGTGTTTTAATTAATTGACAGAATATTTAGTGAGAGTACTGAGGTGCAGAGGTGTGCACAAGCATCTCTATTCCATTAAGGTAAGACACAACAACCAGAGAAGTTGTTGCACACATCACGTCTGAGGGACTATCACATCTATTAGAATGAGCATTTCTTCTCTCCTAGAATTCATTGGTGGACTTGGCAGCATTAGGTTAATGGTTGGACTCCATGGTCTTAAGAGATCTTTTGCAATCTAAATGATTCTATATTTCTGTGTTAATGCAAAACCTATTCGTTGAAGAAACAATGGTGTCACTTCACAAAGCATGACCCCTAGTGTGGCTAACGTGTTCTAGGTTTTACATACTACCACCTACTCTGACCAATGGAATAGAAGATTTCAGAAACAAAAATCACTCTACTGGCTATGCTCTCAGAGCTGGCACATTTTGAAATCCATGGGAATATTGATTTCTATGTGTTGCAAGGACAAACAATGTCACTGTTTTCCACCTACTACCTCATGCTAGGGGAGTCAAACACATGCACCTACAAACCAAAGTAAAGTGCACCAGTCCACATTTGGCACACGTGTAATGTTTTTCATCTTCAAACCCTTTGCAGAGAGAAGGAAATCACATTAATCTTCACAGTACCACTGTGAGATACAAAATTATTACTTACTCTGTAGTGTATTTTATCTGCAGATTTTATCTCATAGGACTCTGAATACAGCTTTTGCACCTTGGCACAAGGCTAGCAAAACTTAGTGAATTCATTAATTAACAAGAAATAGCCACATTAGTCATTATTTATGATGATGTCATGAACAGTCATAAGGTAATGCCTGAAGTTTGTTTCAGAAGTGAATTGTGATAGCCGAGTACTCTAAGCTGGAAGCTGGAGGTGAAAGGGATCAAAATAGGTCCATCTGTGGTATGTCACAGCATAATCCTGTCTGGAACCTCTGGTCCTTCTGATGTTATGCCTGCCCCAAAAAGTCATGCCCACGGACATATTCATTAGCCTGAGACAAGCTATCTGACCAGCACCTCAGTGAGCGGGTACCATGCTGCGGCAATACCAACGGCCCTTGAAGCAGTCAGAATCTTGGTTTGAGTGAATCACCCTGGGATACCTATGGATAACTGTAACAGCATTAAGGGCTGTGACTTTCAGGTTCTCAGGTGGGGCTTCTTGGTTGGTAGGAAGATTAATCATCAAGCTGTGCTCTGTACTAGGAATATGTCATCATTACATTATGGGACTCAGTAGTGGAAGCCTCAAAGATGGTTCTATGACCATGGGATCCTCTCTAAGGCTCAACAGCTGCTTGGATGACACAGGATCCACTTGACTACATGAGGCAAAAGTATCTTTGACAGTAGGCTGGAGAACTTCAAAAGAAGAGCTTTACTCTTGAAATTATGTGGGAGGGAATAAGGAAGCTTAGGATAGGGTAGGCAAGCCAAGAGGTTGGGATGATGGGAAGAGAAAGGACATAGCAATTCACAAAGCAACTGAGCTGAAGTGCAATTCCTTTGACTATAGGCATGTAGAGAAGGAGGCTCCCATAGAACAGACTTGTAGGAAAGCTCTCAAGCCTGTACCACGGAACTAGCACAGGTGGATGTCCCTCCGAGGTCTCTAACACACGCAGCAGGGGGAATAAACAGGAGGGATACAGGCCCCTTAGAAAGGACAGCAAGAAGGTGAAGAAGGGTCTTGCCCCCTCATGCTTTTTTTGTGAGAGCACTCAAACACTGGAACAGGGTGCCCAGAGAGGCTGTGTACTCGCAGAGAATCAAAACCATACTGAAAATGGTCCTGGGCAACCTGCTCTAGGTGATCATGTTTGAGCAAGAAGATTGGACTAGTTGACCTCAAGAGCTGTCTTCCCACCTCAACTATTCTGTGGTCTTGTGACATTCAGATCCATTTAATTTGATTCCTTATACATTTAAAATACAAATCTAAGGCCTCACCAGTGACACATGCATTGCAGCTTTATTCTTGACACACAGCCCCAGTGCAAAACCATTATCTCCAACTGAGTGGTCTCACTGAGATCAAATTAAGGAAAGCATATTTATGACTGTGGCCCAGCACAGTCGTTTTCCTAACCATGCATTTTACTTCATCTTTGTTTATTCAAAGGATCTCATTTGTATTAAAAGAACTTCCATTTCATATAGAAGGTCGAAGGATTCACTGATTTGTTATTTTAATGAAAAAGCTTCTCCCAAACTGAAGCTATACTGAAAATTTAAGCAATGTAGACGAAAATAATAGGCAGTATATACCAAGCTAGAAATCCCATCTGTGTCTTTTTCTTTAAGTTTCCCAGTGCAGCAACATTGGCCCACAGATACCTAGTAAACTTCCATTAAAATGTCCTGTATCACAGTTAATGCATATAAATACATATCATTGCAGAACTGTAGAATAGTAGAATTTCTATTTACATAGGATGCTCAGCAGAGGCTATGTAGATAGACAAATATTTTAACATGCCTTTCATGGGGAGTGTCGATTGTTTACTATTGTGCTGGTTTCAGCTGGGGTAGAGTTAATTTTCTTCACTATGGTTGATATGGGGCTATGCTTTAGATTTGAGCTGAACACAGTGTTGATAATATAGAGATGATTTTGTGATTGCTGAGCAGGGCTTAAACAGACCCAAAGTCTGTTCTGCTTTTGGTACTGCCGTGCTGGTAAGGAAGTTGGGGGTACATGGGAGGCTGGGAGGAGAGAAAGCCAGGACAGGTGACCCAAACTGACTAGAGGGATGTTCCAGACCATGTGACACCATGCTCAGTTTATAAAGTGGGGAGAAGAAAGAGGAAAGGGGGTGTGTTTGGAGTGACAGCATTTGTCTTCCCAAGTCACCACTATGTATGAAAGGGCCCTGGTCTCCTAGGGATGGCTGAACACCTGCATGTCCAAGGAAGTTGTGAATGAATTCCTTGTTTTGTTTTGCTTTGCTTGTGTGAGTAGCTTTTGCTTTTCCCACAAAACTGTCTTTATCTCAACCCACAGGTTTCGTAGCTTTTACCCTTCCGATTCTCTCTGGTGCAGCAGTGAGTGAGTGGCTGCATAGGCCTTGGCTGCTGGCTGGGATTAAACCACTACAATCATGTCTGAATGAATTTTAACACAAAACACACTCTTGTAATTCCTATAGTCCTGAAACATTTCACCCCTCCATTACTTATCCAAAAATTACTCCACACCTGACACCATAAGACATTATAAAAGTACCTTATAAAACTACTTCAACGACACCACTTGAGAGTGTTAGGCATGAGGGGCCAGGAAAGCACTGATAGCTCACAGGCTATGATAACAACACTAATGGTGAAACATCTACAGTAGAAAAGGAGATTTCTGTAGCACAGTTTCTCATTTTCTGCTTCTGCTGGCTGGCAGAAGGCAATACACACAGAGCAATCTTTGGATAGAATCATCATAGTATCATAGAATTGTTTAGTTTGGAAAAGATCCGAGATGCAAACACAGCTTTGAGAGGGAAAACACTGCAGAGCACTGCATGTTAGATATCTTTAAGTAACAATTTTACAAAAACAGATTTTGAGTTAGCTGCTTGCTGACAGAAAATGCCTAGTTACATGATATTTCCATAAAAACCATGAAAATTCTTTGCTGGAAAACAGGATGAGAAGGCATGGTGGAAAAGAAGACATTTTAAGCAATCACAAAACATAATTGAAAATAAAGAGGAAAAATGAAGACAAGAAGGTGAAGACAATTGCAATTCCAACCAACCTATTACATTTAAGGTTCTGGACTGAAATTTCAATAATAAGCAATAATTTCTCAGTTGTGGCAAACCAATGCAACAGATAGCAGATATGTTAAGCATATCATGTTTTCATCTCATTTCTTACCATGAAAACAGTATGCACTTTTGTGTCATGTAGAATTCATTGAAGGATCAAGGTCTCCTTTTATAAAGTGACTGAGGTCACAAACTTCTCCCAGCACACATCTAGGGTTCCAGGAAAAAAGGGAATGGAAGAAGCACAGAAGGGAGAGAGAACTTCACTCTTTCTTAGGTGAGAAAATGCTAAGCAATGTATGTATGGTAATAATGGAAAAATATTCATAACTTTCTTTTCTTATTCTCTGATGCATTTCTCAAAGCAAAACTATACTCTTCTTCAGAACAGCTGCACTAACTACTCTAGGTCATCCACCTTGTATGCTACAGACACATGTCTCAGGAAAATGAAAACTCAAGAAGTACACTAACAGTCTATTACTGTACAACCTATCGTATATATTGTTCTTGGGGGAATCTATCAATGACCCCATTTGAAGACAAGATTTTCTTTCTTTCACTGCTACCTAGCATGAATACATAACTTCCTCAGGAAAAAAAAATTACGCCTAGGTAGATTATTAAAGGTTTTACAGGCACTTGTCCTGGTAAGACAAATTGCCAAAACTTAATACAATCATGGCTTCTGAATTTAGACTGAGTTTGGCTAGTATTTAAAAACAAGTGTCAGTTTTATTTGTTTTGAAAGATGAAAGATTAATTAGAAGAGCTATAGGATGGCAAATCTCCCTTCCTGCTTATCTCTGTAATGATCCATACACTGCCTTGGGTTTTTTCCTTTCAACTGGATATTCCTCAGCAACACTCAGAATGCACAAACTTGTATCTGGTCATAAACTTTTATTAGAATTCTGTTGAAATAACAGAATTGCAAATAAATTATGCTAAATAATGAGGAAGTTAAATGATTCTGCACTGAGCCACTGACTTCTTGGCAGCTATTTGTTTAAGTGCCTGAAGGAGTAATTATATTTCCTCTGGAAGTTTAGTTTAAAGCAACCAAAACCCTAAGCCATAAAATTTTAAGCAAATAGCAAGAACTACATGCAAACTCTCAGGGAAAGGGTGATGAGTAAAACTTCCAATCCAATTAACAGAATGTAATAACCATGTTTTAAACATAGTTAAAAGACTTCCGAAACTAGCAATTACAGCAACAATTTCTGTTCTTTTAGGTTGTCCTCATCTCCCTGCTCCACACATTGCATTTTGGGTGCCATTTTTCTCTAAAAATTAAGATAATTTTAAGATGTGACAACCAACATTCCACAACAGGGACACACTATGTGGATATCCAGGAAGAAAAATGCATGTGAGCAGGCAAAAAGTTTTTCAGGGGAACTATAATATGCAATTATCGCTGTTTTACCATTTATAACTCATAGAGTCCAAGCGGCCTGGGAGAATACTTAATGGAAAACAGCTCTCACAATAATAAATTAACAATTATGGAAAGCAGACAATGCATTCCGAGCTTACTTTTAAGTATGAGAAGTCCTGTCACAAATCCATTTTAGGACTCAATACGGAAGAATAAACAACCAGAAGAACAATCTCAAGTCTCTGTACACTGACTAATTTCAGTCTCAGGTGAACATGAAAGCAACAGCCATATATTCTAGTAATGTTAGCCCAGGTATTTCAGAGTGAAATGTGTAGACAAAAGCAGAAGTCACAGTTTAAAGACTGAGCATTTAAATATTCAGAAATGTTTGCTTTTTTACAAGATTCCTTAATTAATATATTTATTCTTTTGCAAAGTACTTTGTAGTAGATAAATAGCATCAGCTGAGAAATAAATCCTACCTGTTTCCTCTTCTCAGGTGGAAGCGATGGATCCCCATCCTACAAATAAACAGATATATTTTATTGGCAGCTTATTTCTGAAACCAGGAACTATATTAATTCTGTGAATCTAATAGTAGAACATGTATTTTAACTAAAATTTTATTGAAATTTTTAAAAATACTACTGATAAATACCAGTAATACTAACTGCGACTTAAATAAAAATCTCAAGTTGAAGATCTGTTTACATTTCTAGAACAGCAGTTCATTACAAATTTGTGTTGCATTAATTTTCATACTGATACATTAAGTTGCTATGGAATAATAATATCACAGTCAGTTTTTAAATGGAATTATCACTGAAACTAATTTTCTCAGAGCATGCACTGTCTTTCTGTGTCCTATATAACAAGCACTGCCTCATCAATGCAGAACAAATGAGTAATAATATGATCAGGGCTGTACAACTGCAGATCTACTGCAACAAGTACCTAAACATTTTTGCAGCAGTCATTATGGACTTCTTTCCAATTTTTTTAGAGGTTCACCTTTGTCCCCCAATTATACAGTCTTCATAAAGAATAACCTACAATCAGCTCCCGATACTTCTTTTTCAGAGACTGGTGTCGTTCCCGCAGCTGGTTGGCCATGAGTTTGTACTGGTCTCTTTCTTGTTGACAGGTATCCAGCTCTTTGGAAAGGATTAGCAATGCCTCTTTTTTACTTTCGAGCTTTCTTTTGCACACCAGATACTGCAGAAGAGAAAAAACCCATACATGTAACAAGCCATTTCTACCCAAGCCTGTACTGGATATGAGAGGCTCAAGTTCTTCTCTGAAAAGCTGGAGGAAGACTGCACAAGGTCAAAGTCTGCCAAAAGTCATCTTAGCTTATTAATAACAATCACAGGGAAGGTATCTTGTATAGAAAGCTTGCAATCCATCTGTAAGGCCACATGTTCACCTGACCACTGTGACTTAGAAAAATTTAGCAATTTGAGTTTCTCATTCTTTTCCTTATATGCAATAGCATGAGGAACCTTGCAATTTGCAGCCCTGGCAAGGCTGCTAGAAGGAAGAAGCATTTGCAAACTCCCTTTTCCACATGTGTTCACAGTACCCAGAACCCAGGGTCCTGGTTCACTTCCCACTGCCATCCTTCTCACTACCAGCAATGTCCTCTGGGCTCAGCCTCCCAACTGGACACTGAAATGGGACCATGTTACAGCAGAAGGGACTGCATGAATGATAATCAAAATTTACCTTGACTATGAAACAATTACAGTGTGATGCCCTAACGCCACATGTAAAAGAAACTCAATTATGCTGTGATACTACAGGTACATGATCGTTTGAGACAAAAAAATAGGAAATAATGCAGGAATGCTGCAAACACCAAAAAGGGGAAGGAAGGCAGAGATGAGTCTTTCTCTGCAGCCATCACTTCTCATGTGATGGGCTCATGCACTAAGCAAAGCAGAACTTGCAAATCGTAGCTGTTCTGCTTCATTGCCTTTCCCCATTGAAAGGAAGAGTAACGTGTATGTCATCCTCAATATTACCTATCAGGACTTTCAGGTAACTTTTTTCACTTAACATGATGTTCGATCAGCAGATTCTTGTTACCCATCACTTGACACTGCTCATGCTAAAGTATATATTTCTATTTCTGATGTTACTGACATAAGACGTGGCACTAAATACTTTCTGAATGTGATCTGCAAGAGACCAAATACCGCAGCAGTCATGAAAACAATTTATAGTTTCATTATATCCTCTGACAAGAATACTTTGTCATTATGGGCTCTTGCATAAAGCAAGAACATCAGCACTTCCATACTGTTCAAGTCAGTGCTGTTCTTTGGGACTCAAATCATTCTTCGTATATACTACTTCCTTGGAACTAACTTTGTTAACCTCAATTTCAAGTCAATGAGAAAGGGAAAAGTGAGTCTGGTATATTAGTACAGCCAACCTTTTCCAAAACTGGTAAATGCTTAGTTGCAAGAAAGTGGGAAGGGAATGAGAAAAGCAGTTCCAAGGATTTGAATTCTCAAAAAGGACACTTCCACCTTGGATTAATTTTATTTCTGGCAATGCTGAAGTTGAAATCCTGCCATAAATTTTCTGGATTATGATGTCTTGGCACCAACAAAGGCAAGTGTACCTATGTACTTATGTCCTTACTGATGCCTTACACAAATGTCAAATCCCCTGATAAAGGACTGAAGGGTATGAGAAGCTAAACTTTAATATCGTCAGTAAGTGATTATAGTAAACTGCTTCAAACTTGATAAAGTAATTCCTTCCCTTACAGTGAAATATTTGTCAATCTCTCTTATTTTTCCCGGTTTCATCCTCTAAGTAATTCTAAAATATCTTCGCTAAATTGTTTTTAAATATTAACAATCTGATAGAGTAGCTGCAAATAATGAGTAAAAGGAAATCTCCCAATCACTTAAAAAAAATTCAACAGTCTAACGCCCTGAACCAAGTCGCCTACCCTGTTCGTTTAACAGGAAGAATCCCGGGAAGAATGAAGCCGGCCCATCCAACCAACACCTGTGGAGCAGAGCAGCCTATACCATGCACACAATGGTATGCACACATCTTTCCTTGTACACCCACAGTACCTGCAGGTGCCTGCAAGCCTTGCCTCAAGTGCTGCTGGATGAAACCGTGTATGAGAGCCAGAAGTGAACCAGGGCATGTAGATTAGACTGTAAACCCAGTACTTATCCAGCAGGAAATACAGATCTAGCAGCAAACAAATCTTGCCTCTGCCATGAGTCACAGCCTTCTACAAAGGACACACTCAGAGCATACCATAAGGCTTCACTTTTTACAGCAGCACTGGCAGGGGCTGGGGAATTCTCCACTACCTATTAGCCTGAGGATAACGAACCATAAACAGATTGTGGGGACACTAATGTTCAGGGTCTAAATGAAAAGAAATAATCATGGCCTCCTTGTTTAAAATCTGCTTTAATTAGATTAACTATATACTGATGGTGTTGGCATCTCTCCTCAATGTACTGTTTGAATTTCACTATAAAAATGACCACATAAAACACTTTTTAAAGTCATTTTTGCCTTTTACACATATTGACTTTCCCAAATAAATAGAATAAAACCAGTAATAACATAATAATTTGTTTCCATGGGCTTATGGTACAAGAAACAATAAAGCCAGAGCATTTCTGTGAAATCTGATTATTCAACAGGGCTATGTTTGTTCTCATTACCATTACTGAAGGAAAACTAAATTTCACAAAGACAGACCTCAAAGAGGTTATTCAATATATATGTTTCTGAATGTTAAAAAACAATGTAGCAATAATGGCCGTAAAATGAACTAACAACTGTATACCAGAAATGGGTTCTACTCAGGGAAATAACTGAGCCCCATCAGCGATTTCCCTTATATGGACAAATAAATGCAATAAAATTGGCATGCTGTCAAAAAGAACATAGGAGTGTGACAAGTCTTTTTGGAGCAATGAAAGCAATAAGGCAAATTTTCTCAAACAGTCCTTAAAAAGGCATACAGTAGATGCTTCTGGCATTCACTCTTGCAAAGATTTCTTCCTCTGCAACTGAAGGAAAGCCCACATCTCAGGTGCTGTCTATTGGTGAGACAAACAAGTGAATTCTGTTATGCACTATAGTTACTACGAAATGTTCTTATTGTCCTTTGTTTCTTTTTAATTATTGGCACAAAATAATCTAGGAATTTAAAAACAAAGTTAAATGAGAACCAGCTGCTATATACTCAATCTAAAAGCTACAACATACAACTTTTCATATCTGTCTAGTGACTTTTATCTACCGAAGTGCTGTTATCTGCAATAAAGTAACTTATAATTGCTACAAGGAAGATCATAATAATTAAAGGAATATATATGACATCCTACATTACTGCCTGAACTGCTTTATAGCCAGATGACTACTTTAGTGAAATTGAGTAAAAAGAGACTGACATTACAGGAGAGAGTAACTGCTCCAAGGTGACCCTCTACATCGAACACTTACTATTTGTCCACTGCTATTTTTAGTGACAAATCTGGGTAGATCTCATTAATGACGCTGTAGACATGGTCTAATAATCTGATGAAGCTGGGACATGGTCAAGGTTTTAGACTTTCTTTTTTTAAACCAACAAACACACAGAATTCCTTTCAGAATTTTTTTTTTATTTGTACAAATTACTGGCCTATATTTTGGTATTTAATGGCAATTAATGTCAAGGAAAACATCTAATTTACTGAGAGCAGAAGCAGAGATACTATCTCCAATCTGTGCTTTGGAATCACTGTGGATCATATTCTGTCTCCTCCTGACACTTGAGGGCCTTGTGTCCTCAAATGCTGAAGGGCAACTACATTACATTGGGCCTTGAAACCTATCATCTACCATGGTCTCTGAGAAACCATGAACTCTACTCACCATCTTTTAACAACAGATCCAACTGCTACCACACTGCCTTAAGTTTTATCAAATTTCTCCTGACTGTACTCTTGGAGACAATTCTGTTGTAGAAACTGAAGGGTCCCAAAATGCATTGCAATCTCACTGTTTGATATGTTTGTTGACTGTGTTTCTATGATGTTGCTCCCCTTGACTTCAGATTAAACTTATCTGAAAGAGTCAAGCACTCAGACCCAGAGAAATGCACAATTACTGGCCATTTGCTTGCCATCTCACTTCCTGATGTGATTTATTTCTGATAAAACCTGAAATAATACAGTGACCTTGGTTTTATCCCACCATATCAACTCCGCTTTTCCTGCTGCCCAGCTCTTGCTTCACTGGCTGCCTCCCAGCTGCTGAAACACAAAGCAGGCTGGTATCACTGATGATAGAAGTGATATAAGCAGCTCCTCAGAACACCATGTCTTGTCTTGATGAGAATACTACACTACATCATCTTCATTGGCCATTTAGGATTACCACAATTTAGTAGTTAATGATACTGTGTGATGGGGCCCAGCCCTTAGAAGTTTTGTATGCTGTGCATCAGATAACATTATTAATTTCTCTCTGTTTGTTTCACAACATCCCTGCGTGTCCCTTAGTTCTACCTGAAACACAGAAAAATGAAAAGCAAACACTTGTTCTGTTGCCCAAATGTCCTGTATGCAGGTCTTCAAAGCAGTCTCCCACAGCTCCTGAGAATTTTGGAGTGCAGTAAAGCACAATGCCAGCTCTTTTAGTATTTTAATTTCATTTTCCAAATGTCAAAGCCATTACAATGCCAACCCAACCAACCAGGGACCTTAGTGTATCCAATCTACTTTGCTCTTCCCTACAGCCACTGCATTTGTCCACATTAAGAAAAGCTGTGGAACTAGTGGCTCCAAAGCCTGTTGGGCCCCTCATAAAGGTTTGGAGAAATACATTTCATGCTTTGTTTGAGAAGAAAACATGACAGAATGTTACAGAAATAGTATGAACATGAAAATGTCACCAGTTTTCCTTCCTCTTCTCTCTTGTCCACATAAAAATTTGTGCAACCAATGGGAAAGGTATGCTCTGCCAATTACTACCACACTAGGTATCTTACTCTTCAGAATTCATGTCTGGAAACCATGTTAAAATCTAGCTATTTCAACTAGAACTACTGCTCAACAATTTGGTAAATCCAAAATTACTAGCCAAGGGAGCTCAAGAGACAAGCACATCACCACCCTCTGTGCAGCTGAAGACTATACACAGTCAATAACCAAGAAATATCCTCTTGTGAATGAAAAATTAAAGAGAAACTACATCTCTTCAAACCAACTTTAGGAGGCACAGTCACATATGAGTAGCTGTAAATAGCATACACTAAACACTCTAATGTGTGGGAGGTGACAAGTGAAGGAGAAGCATTTTGACATGGGATTAAATTCTAGAAGTTGGCAGTTCTGAGGTACCTTGAAGATCATCTAGTTCCAATCCTGCTGCCATGGTCAGGGACACCTTCAATTAGAGCAGGTTGCTCAGACTCTCATCCAACCTGGCCTTGAACAACTCCAGGAATGGGGACGAGGAATGGAATGTACTCTTGGGATAGTATTTTGAGATTTATGAAGATCACTGGTTTATGGAGGACTTGGGCCACCAGCCAGAAAGTTCTTGCTACAGCTCAGTCTCTTGTGTCAAACCAGTAGTTATTGATCAGGTTTTCACCCTACAACTATACATCGGCTTTTAAATTCTCCAAACATGGGTCACTGAGTGACATAACCGTTAGATGAAAACCAAGAGTCCAAGCAGAAAAATTACATGGTAACTCAACAGAGTAATTTATCTTTCATATATATATATATCTCCATACATCCATCACCAATACATGAACTTAGCTAGAGAACAGGTAAAATTTATGTGGATTCTTGCTCCTGAAGTAAGTTCTTCTGCACACAGTTTGTGAGATTACCAATGGAAATAATGACTCTTTTATGCTCCTTCACTGTTTGCTAAGTTGGCTTTGTCCCAGTATTCCAACCCACGTCATCCTATTCAGTTAGCTTAAAGAATGCTCAAGGTACATGTGGTGCAAAGATTGTTCAGAGTACCAGGTGCACACTAGGCCTGAAATGTGTGTGGCTGTAGATTAAGTGGAAAAATACATAAACACAGAGGCAAAAGAACAGGCAAGAAGTTAGTGGTGAGCATAATAAAAGCAGAGGAAGATATGTGAAAGGGTACAGAGCAAAAGGCACAAAAATGGAACAGAAGTCAAAAGGAAGAATAAATATAGAAAAAGACTGAAACAGACAAAAAAAATTCATTTTCTATAATGAAAAATGAAAAGACAACCTACAAAAATATAAGCTGTGTATACAAGTGTTTGTGCATAAGGACCAAACACACATCTTACCACTTTTCTTAAGACCTGTAGTACCATAGTTTTGAAAGTTACACTTGCTTTGACCAGTATTTTAATTACTCCTACCTTTCAAACTTGGAGGGTTGGGTTTATGCAAACGAGAAAGTATGTAACCACAGATCTGAACCCACCAGCTTCTGGTCTTTTACACCAAGACTTTTAAACCCATCTTATGTTTTAACTGCCTACCAGTTGCATTGCGAGAGTGTTTGTTTGGAGCTACCATTTCTTTTCTTGCCTATGTTACCTTGTATTTTGAAAGCATTTCAAGATGTTTATGAAATGAACAGGGGAAAAAATTACCTAGCAGACACTGAAGCTAGAAGGCCTGGAGAAAATCTGTACCACTGAGGGATACGATAAATTCAAAAACCTTATTACAAGTTACTTCAAAAGTCTGAGCCACTTTCTCACAGACCTATTAGGATGTTGGAGTTAATGGGTAAATCACATGGAGTGAATAACAACAGCCAAAGAAAGAGGAAGGCAAAAGAAGAAAACCTGTATCTTGACAGCATATATCACAGATTTCACCAAGAAAAACAGGCTGTAAGCCTGCTATGGAAACAGAGAAAGGAAGGAAAGGTGGAAAATAAGTCATTGTGCCTCTAATTTTTCCTGAAAAAAAGAAATTATATGTATGTTTAAGTATCTACCAGAATGTAGCTTAGCACAGTCATTAAACTTCGCTACAATCAAGAAGCCCCTAAACTGAAGCAAGTGTTCAATTTCAGGACTGAGTTTTTAGGTTAAACTATATAAAAAGTAAAAAAGTTCCAAAGTTATTCTTTTTAAAGTGAAGAATACCAACATTTCCTCTGAACATACCTTGTGATTTGTCTCCCATCGGAAACCACTTCCAACCCAAATAAAACTCCATTTGAGAAATGAGACATCAGATTCAAGACTGTACACAAAAAGGATACTACTAAAAGTGTACTTTTCACTTTCTCCAGGATCATTTTGTGTCTTTGGAAGCAGTGTGTGCACAGACAGTCTCCAATTCTTGGGTGTACTGTACTAGCACAGATCCAGCTCAAACAAAATCCCATTGAAATCACTATCAGTAGTAGTGACAGGTTCAACATCCTAAACTCTAATATCTTATTGACAGGCCAAGGCCTTAGGCCTTACACTCAATTAACATAATGGAAGCAAAGCCCTCCTGAAAATGGGGAATTCACCTGTGTGCATCATACTGTAGGACAGCAGACTCAGTCAGGTTTATCCAGGCCCATGCCATTTGCACAGAAGTTTTATTTGCTAGCTATAAGCATAAAATACTATCTTAATAGTAATGCAATGTAAAAATCAGTATGCCAGCCTACTTCATGAGTTTGGCTAATAAAGATATTTGACTTCACTAATACTCCTTTAAATGATACTGACCTCAAGTTGGTTTGAGTTTGGTAACTTACCCTATGTGAAAATGTGTACCTGTAAACGCTGAGGGTCTTTTAATGGGGATGCAGTGGACAATTAAGTTTCTATTCATGTAACTGGAAAATCCTCCACCTGTTGAGGCTCGTGGGCACGGTGTTATTACATTCTTTTCTCCCATAGTATAAATGTCACTATGGGTCTCAAAACCCTTTCATACGTGATTCAAGTGGAGTAAGAACACAAGGCATACAGCAGAGGGGCAGCCCAGTCACCCAGGCCGACGCCGCAGCTGGGCTGCGCTGCTCCTCCGGGCCCGAGGCCTCGGCCATCCCCGCAGCTCAGGGAATCCTCGGAGGTTTCAAACCAGCCGCAGCAGCAGCAGCGCCTACCACCTGCTCTCTGCAGCCGCAGGGCGGTGACGCCCGGAGAGGTTCGCAGGCCCTCGCTGCCGGCGCTCCGCAGCCGCGCAGGGCCGGGGCGCAGCCCGAGCAGGGCAGGGCCACGGGCGGACGTGGCCGCACAGCGCAGCCGTGCCCGGCACAGCCCGGAGCCCCCCGCCCGCCGCTCCAGCCGCTGCCGGATGCCCAGCCGGCGGCTGTGCCCCTCTCCCCGGCGTTTCCTCCAGGCGCGGGGAGCAGCCGGGCCCGCCCGCCGCTCTGCCTCGGTGCCCGGCGCCCCGGCCCGCGGCCCCCCGCCGCCTCACCTCGCTCAGCAGCCCCTGCCAGTCGCTCTCGCTGCGGTGGGAGGTCATGGCTCCGGCGGGCCGCGGCGCCGGTGAGCGGCTCCTCCCGGCCCGGCCTTCGCCGAGCAGCCCACGGGAGAGGCGGGGACTGCGGCCACCTCTGCCGGCCCGCCCTGCCCCTCGAGCGCCGCCGGGACCGGAGCTGCCGGCAGGGCCGGGCCGCGGGGCAGGGGCAGGCGGGCGGGCCGGGGGCAGAGCGCTGGGGCCCGAGCGGCACCTGCCGAGGGCTGTGCGGGAGTGTCTGGGGTGCGTGTCCCAGAGAAGGGTCCTCCTCTCCTTACGTGCGCCTCCTGCATAACAGCTTGGCACTGCTGCCAGCTCAGGCTTTGGACAGCCAGACTTCCGTGAGGAATGGTCGATGAGGAGAGCGGCATCACGGAGACTTCAGTGTATGCGTAACAAAATTATGTACACATTTGTGTTGTGTGTGTAATATAAGACACAGGGGGAGGACAAGGCAACCATTTTCTCAAAACATGATAGTGGAACACTGCCCACTTCGGGAACAGATCTCCGTTGTTGCTCAGCTCACGGAGGTGTAAATAACCTAATGACCCAGGACTTGATCTGGCTTCTTTATTTTCCCGTTGGCACAGACGCTCCTCCATCAGCACTGAGACCCAAGCACGGCACCCACACAGCGCTCCTCAGCCTTCCGGATGCCTCTGCTCCAGCCGTGCCCTCCGCAGCTCCCGTGGGGACGCAGCCTCACAGACAGGTCTGCCATGAGGCACATCAGGTGCGATCTTTATTGTACTCCTAACACGGCGAGTGGCCCCAGGATTTAGGATTTCCAGGCGGAGTCCCAGCGTAATTGCGTGGAGTATTTTAGCAGTTTAACCCACAAGTACTCTTTGTTTTAAATAACACTACAAACAGCACAAGACAACATGATAAAATATGCATGCCTTGTTCCTTACTACAATTTACCCATTGTTACGATTTGTTTGGTTTAGCGTCTAGGCACAATGCCCTTCTGTTCTCTGAAATGGCTTAGAGAGCCCCGTTTGACAACTTCACATCCCTTTGAGCAGGTGATGCCTTGGCCTTGCCATGGACAACATTTCTGTTCCAGATGCTTAATTAATGGCTTATATGGAAAGAAACATAGGCCATATCTAAACTCAGCAGGAACTCTCTTTGAATGGAAGATTATCAATTTTAATAAATGCCTGTGGTTATCTCCATATTAAAAAGAAAAAAAAAGTGGTCTAGGAGAGCAGCTAGCTTTAGTATGAAACTTTAGTTGGATAGTTACAAAGTTCGTATATTTTACCTGCAAATTATAAACTTAGACATTTTCTCCAAATTATAAACCATTTTCTCATATATTAACTGTTCCTCATCTCTAGGCATTATGTAACTTTAATGCTGTAGAGGATACATTTGTCTGTCCTCTTTGTCCATATTTTTGTGTGGTTTACATTGTCATGTGTGTGATATATCTCAATCCTGCATCTCCTTGCAGGCTTCTCAGCAAACTGTTTCTGAAAACACCACCTTATTTGCACAGGCAAATAGCAAATAATGAAAATTAAATTAACAAGAACTATAATTTAAACCACTGCATAAAAGAATTGTTAATCGTATTAGAAACAGAATAATTTTCTTCGTGTTGTTAATAGTTACAGTTATACAACTGCAGTGCAGATGAACCAAACAATCTTTTTCCCAGTTCTGCTTCTCATTTACAGAATTTCTGTCCTTTGTTTTCTTGGTGGTGTAGCATGCTGGACTCAGAATACTCTTGCAGAAAGAACACTAAGTAAGATAACCCTTCAAAAGCCCTCATTTTTGAGGGATGTCACTCATTTTAATCCCAAATATGCTCACACTCCTCACAAACATAAGGTTTTAATTTTTATTGATGATAAGTATTCAAATGAGAAGTAAATATTCAAGAAAGAGAGTTTATTAAAACAAAAGGAACTCTCAATGCTTTCAGCTCTTATGATTTTATCAAAAGGCTGATGAGAGCTGGTGTTTTTCAGAAAGCCCAAGCTCTTGTGTGAGAATAACCACTTTCTTTTGAAGTAAAAGTAAGATTCAAGGGAATAAATAAAAAATAAGCTGAAATGTGCCTTGAGTACATTTGATAGGATCAGAAAGAAAATAAAAGAACCCAAATGTGTATTTTTAAGTAATCACTTTTAGTTCCTGATATCAATTTCGTCAGTTTCTTTGGCTTTTCTGTTCCTCTCTGCCTTACTTACCTGAGATTACTGCAAAACCCCAATGTAACACTCCCAGTCAGAGCCAGGCTACTTTGCCAGCCTCTAGGCAGGAACAGATGGAGATACAGGTCCTGTCATAACTCAGACTACCAAGTTCAGATGATAGAAAAGAAGTACTATCACCCTAATTTATAAATAGGAAACTGAAGAGAGTAGTGATTGCCTTGCCCAAGAAAACTGAAGTTTTGAACATAACCAGGGAGCAAAATAGCAGGTTTCAGGAGTACTAGTCTGCTGTTTTAATTGCAAAACTAACAGGGTGTCTTGGTTCTTTTCCTACCTACTGCAGTAGCTGCTTTTGCACCATTGCCTTGCCAGTATTAGAAGAACACAGTGAACGCCTGAGACAAAAAAATCATCTCTCAGTTCCTCTTCAGTTACCATCCCGTTGTCTTTGTCTCTAGATCTGTTATCTTCTCTGCTTTCTTCCTCTATACATTCACTAGATAAACTTATCTGCTTCTAGTGTTTCATCTTCCTTCTCTGCAATTCTGCTTTGTGATCAATCTTTCCCTTAGTATCTTGATTTCATCTGTCTTTTCACCAGATTACCCTCCACTTCTCTAAGCATTTTCTACATTTCATTAAGAAAGCTCCAAACTTTCTAAAAAACTTTTTTTTGGCCTGGACAAATTACACATTCTGAATCAGATCTAAGCTACTGTGGCTCATTGATACAAGTACTCAGGTATGTAAGAGATTTAAACAACAGTTTTCATTTGCAGGAGATTTAATCAACACTTCTAAAACACAGCTTTCGGAAATCAGCATCTTTGTCATAGATTAAGAAAGAAAATAGCCTGGGTTTTTATCCATAAGTAAGCTTCAAATTTTGCTGCCTCTTTTTGTCAACATTTGTCTGCTGCACTTACATCATCATTATATCTATGTCCAACTCTAAGGAAATATGTGAGTAAAAACCTAGTGTAAATCCTTAAGATCTGGACAGGCTACATAATTGAAATGTAATGAAAATATGTAGTGCTTGTCTCCTGAAGGATGATTCAATCTGACTCTCCATGGATGTTTCAGGGTTCCATTTAATCAGGGTTTAAATACCTCTGAATGAGGATATAACCTATCAAAGATAAAGCATTCATTTTAGTACTTTTGGTAATTTATATTGGCATTATTCTATTTCATGTTCTTGCTAATCTGATGATAACCACATGCTCAAAACTTCATGCATACATTTTGGAAGAAGTATACTGTTGTTTGTTTGGGTTACCATTACTTTTAGCTTTTGTCTCTTCTCATATTTGTTTTCTTTCCTTTCCTTTTGCCTTTCCTTTTTTAGAGGCTGCTTTTTGTCCATTTATATTCCAGCTGCACCTTCTCAATTTTCTCAGGTTTATTGCTGGTTTCACTATCCTGTATCAGCTCTTCTACTTCACATGCATGATCTGTCAGCAGGACAATATGATCTGCAGATCAGAAGCAGTTTAGCAGTTATTAATTTGTGTTGAATCCTTTTGTGGCCAGTCAAGTCCGTGAAGGACACATCTTAGGCAAACAACAAAGATCGCTAAAATGATGGTGTTTCTCTTTTCCTCTTCAATGGTTTGAGACTTTCAATCTATTGCTTTCCTTTGTGTATTAGATGCTTCCTGTAACATTAAAATTGGAGGCAGTCTTTATTTTCTTCTTATTTTTTTTAAGCAATCTTATGACGGTGCAATTGAATACTGGAATTCAGAGTAGAGTGTCTCTCACTTCTAGAGAGAGTGGAAAAAAGATAATTTTGGGGAGGAGACAGGAACAGACTATGATCTGCACAAACCAACTCTAGGATGAAACTTGGTGGTGAGGTCTGGCCAAAGAAGGGGGAAAACCAAGGCAAAGCAGCCGTTAAGAGCAGGGAGTGCAGGTAGTGGGTGGAATGCTCATGGAAAGAATTGAGGGGAAAGTTGTAAGATGGTGGGGCAGAGGAGAGACTGCAAGTTTGGAAACAAAATTATTTTGGAACTGAACTAACACATTTAACCACATAGAACTGTCCTAACTCTGAGATTTTCTGAGTGACTGAAAATTTGGAGTGGTCTGTTGTATAGATTTTCTAGGAGTAATGTTTTATGCATAAGTTCATGTGCAAGTGCTTTGAATAATTTTGTTTTAAAGCCTGGTTTCTCCAAAGCCCTGTGATGTTACAGCTTCTAACTCTTAGGCACACTTCTGTGTAGAGAAACCTCTGCCCTCCAAATACCAAAGTCTTCATTGGTTTTCATTGGAAAAGAGCTGATTGGGTTCTTCCTAGCTTGCCTAGGGCTGAAATGCTCAAAAAATGGGTAGGATGGTGGGCACAGGTGTTAGAGCAGGTAACCAACCCCTAGATACTGCTAGCAAACACCCATTATACAGAACTGTTCCATTCAAACACTCTCTTTTGTGGACATACTTAGCCTGACACCGAGTATGGTCTTCAGTGAAGTCCCCCAGGAACATCAGGCTGTGGATGAGGCTCTGCAAGGTGCTGGTGGCATCAAACCCAACTTGGACAAGAAGGCTCTAAGTTCTCTACAAGCATCTGTAAAATTAGTTGTTTTGATCTAGGCTATATTGGAAAAGTTTGGCACTGTTGTTTATCCTAGTAATAGCAAATAACCATATAGGGATTAATAATGAGTTATTTTTGCCAGCAGAATGTGTGGCTCTTTCCACACCATAAAAATAAGGAAAATTCAGTAGGAACTAAAAGATAGCAGTAAAGAAAACAAGTACAACATCTCAGAGCCTGTTTTAAGGCTTGTCATTACAGTTGAATAGAGTTAGTGTAAATGAATTCTGTTTTCCCAGAGGCATAAAATTCTTCCTGTCAAGACAGACTCTCAAGAGAGACTTGAAAGTCTCTCACTGCCCTCCTGCATTATTATTATTTTCCTTAAAAGTTTCTTGCTATTGATGTAACTAAAAATCAAGTATAAGATCAGAGAAAATATTTTGTCAAGTGACTCAGACAGGCAAAACTGATGGATACTAAGCAAACATGTACTGCATTTTATGTTCCTCTGAGTGCACTAGAAAAATATAAAAAATAGTTCATTTTACTAAAAATCCAGGTGGGAAATTCACGCTATTTTCTGCTACTATGAAATTGAAGAGTGACCCAGTACTGCCATCAAATCTGACATATGAATGATTTTTCAGACTTGTAGGTTCAATTTTCAACTGGTGGGGTATGTAAAATCCCTGAAAACTGTCAGACCATTGTAGAGATGTTTATCTCTACATACCAGACTCTTCAGCATGAAGATCGTCACTTTGCATATGTGGTCAATACTCAGCAGACTGCAAGCAAAGAACAAGATGGGATACATAAAGTACAGCCAGCTTGATCCTGTTCTTTCTTGTCAATTAAGAGAGAATAAAGAAGGAAAGCCCACTGGAAAGAGCAAAAAAATGGAATTGAAACAGAACTTATTGAGACTACCATAGCAAAATAATTTTCATTTGAAAATATCTGTCTGGAAAAAAACAAAATCTCTCAGCTTTAGTGTGCAATTTCTCTGGGCACTTGAGGAAATTTCCTATCAACCCCCGACTGCACGCTTTAGAGTGGAAATGGCACTGAGCTAAGTTTGCCTGGTTTATGTTCAAATTACACAGACTTTTGGGACTTCAGCCCCAGCCTTTTTAAGTGAAGTTTGGTGAGCATTCTCTTATCTCTTTAGAAACTTGTCCAGTTAGTAAAAGCAGTTGAATCAAAGAGCTGAAGCTTTATTTCTCATCCCAGATAAGACTGTAATAGAAAGGATATAACTTCTCTCTCTTCACATAAATACTTAGTTATAAAAGTACAAGAGATTTGAAAGAAGTAATTATGGGGTGTGTTTATATGCTCCAGGTTTGAATCAAATGGAAAGAAACAGAATCTTCTAATTATCACAAGAGTCATTGGAGTAGATGCTGTTCTTTGCCCCTACTGCTTTCTTTTAGGGGGGACACCACCTGCTTCTTTTCCTGTGTGAACTCTAATTGTTCAATATCAGATAATTGCTCTTATACCTAGTGCTACCAGGTTTTATAGGAGCATTTTGCAAGTATATGCTTCCCCTTTAACTGCTCTGGACAAGATGTAGATATTATGTAAAAATTGTAATGCTACTCCAGAATTTCACTTGGCTTATCCATTTAACTGATTAGATTATGATCTTATTAGGTTATTATTCCAGTAAAAGTAGATCTATACAATTTATTTATTTATTACTGCTTGATTTACCTTTGAATTTCATACCCTTTTTCTTTTTGTTCTTGGTTTGTTACTGTTTATTTTAAAAGTAAACTCTCGCCTTCCACTGAGAAATTTTTTTTTCATCATACTTGTTGGTCACTAAATCAATTTAAAATAGAATCTCCTGGTCCTAGTGTGAGGTCATATGTAGATAGTATGTTTACTTATTCACTCTGACAAATGATGGAGGCATTAAACAGTCAGTACCAAGAAGACCTCCATAAAACTAGATAAGGTAATGGCTGAGGGCTCTGACTTGTATTCAGCAGTGGGCAGAAATCACAGGCTGAAGAGTCTCTCCCTAGCCCTTGCCTTGTTCTCCAGAGGCAGCTTGTAGGGACAAATAAAAATTATGAAACAGCTTCTGAATCACAATTTAAGCCAAGCATACTGAAATGAATGAAAAAATTTATTTCAATTAATTTGTGTGTGCCATGCCTATCTATGGTACTTTCTTTAGCCATCTGTTTTACATCTAGTTTCTTTTAAAAGTGAGATTCCTGAAACCTGCCTACAGAAGAAGTAGTTTTGTGGGTGTGTACTAGCAATTTGGTGTAGTGTCAAAAAATAAGGAGACAAAGACACTCAGATCTCAGCTGAATAGGTCAAACTCTGCATGTTTTTCTAAAATATTTCCTTCATGAATAGTTTTCTCTGTCACAGACTTCAAGGTTTAAATCAATATTCATGTTAAGTAGAAGTATCTTTGTTTTTAGAAATGCATACATTTAAAGGGTAGAATAAATAAAAGTAATTAATGCTTTCATCATTGGAGGTGTGGTCCAAAAGCATCACACTGTTCAAGCAACTTTAGGGCTAGAAGCTGAGTTCCATGGTGGAACTTTAAATGCTATGAGGTGCCTAATTCCCATCAAAACTTTTAAGATGTGTAGCCTTTCTCCTTTAAAAGAAGCAATAACATTTCATCTAACAGAGTGTATTGAGTTATGTGGGCCTTCATTTCATGTTTGAGCCAATTTGTGTACACAGACAATGAGTCTTTATTGGAACATTTCTAGTTTTTAGGACCCTCCTATGAACTTGCTGTTCTCAGTCATATTTGTACTCAATTCTAGGCTGTTTCTAAGTCTATTCCTAAAACAAGGAGAAAAAAATCCACTCAGTAAGAAGAAGTCAAAGCCTGGTTATTAAGGTACTTCCTTGGACATTTTGCTGATGGAGAGTGCACTCTGCACTCTCCAGCCTTCCAGTTCTGCACTGTGCATGGGTTTCACTAACAACACAATGTCATCTTTTTCAACTTTAGTGGTTGGGCAGCTTCTGACACACCAGGAAAATATATCTGTTTCAATCTGGTATTTAACAAGGTGCACAGATGGTGTTAAAAAGCAGGTAGAAGTGGTTAATCACTTGTGAATTTTAGGCATTTTTCTCCTGTCCACAGAAGACTTGAGAAGTGCATTTACTTTGTGGGTTTCTCCACTATGATTTGCATTTTCATGGTTGTTTTCAGTCAATCACCCCAGAGTGGTTTGCAAGTCTCTTCATTCCAAAGCAGTGAGGACCTGCCCATGTCCACATTCCTAGCGCAACAAATGATTTGGGACCTGAATCGTGTGGTGTTCAGTATTCACGTTCAGGCAAATCCGTACCTCATCGCACCCTGAATTGTTTCATTTTACTGACACCATCTGTTTCTTGTGCCTCAACCAATTTGTATTCCATTTCAAGAGTTGTCTCCTATGTTCAGCTTTCTGACCTTGTAAATTGATGTCCCGTACAGTCTGTAACAAATACTTTCCTGAAATCTGGATGAATTATGTCAACGATTTCATCTTTATCAATTCAGCAATGCCTTGAAATGACCCTGATACATTTGTCATACATGATCTTCTTTTAGCAGAACCAGGCAGCTTTCCCTTTACTAAATCACATTCCTAAATGAATTGTAATCTGCCTTATAAATGTTTCCATTATCTTGCTCACTACTACAGTCAGTCTTACACGTCTGTATTTCATTGTGTCTTCCCAGTGTCTCTTTTTGACAGCTACTGAAGACACTCAACAATGAAGTGCATTTCAGGTAAATACTATGTGCTCCTTAAAAGAAGAAAAAAATTAAAACCTAGTAAGATGTAGTTCCTGGTGTTCAATAGCAGTTGTAGAGATTCACTTAAATGAATGGAGAATGAAGGAGGATTTCTGTATTGCTGGCAGTTAGTGGCAGTGATGGATCATGGCATAGACATTCTCAGTATGGCCAAACAATTTCACTGTATAGAATTTTATAGAGCTACAGCTAAAATTCAATGAACTGATTCAGAAGGTTCAGGATAAACTATAACAATAAGTTAAACCCTTAAATCGATTTGGTATTTTAAAAAGATAGGGAGCAGCAAGATGTCATCTTCCTTCACAGATCTAACTTTAACTGGAACTGTAAATCCAGAGCAGAGTATTGGTGGATAAGAGTATATAATGTGTGATTTAAGACCCATCCTGGAAATCAGTGGGGATTTGAGTACACCAACTCTAAAACATTATCGGAGCATTATAAGGGTCCATCCAGAAAGTTAGGAGGATTTTTTTTTTTTGAAGAATAAAGATAAATTTCATATCTTAAAGAGGCTATTTTTGAAGAGTGCCAGGCAAGATGAGAAAAGAAAATGACTGTGAAAGAAGAAACAGAGTAGCAGAGGCATAGATAACCACTCATCCTACTATCCTCTCAAGATACGAGCCAAGGATGATTTCTATCAACGACTTCCAAATATAACATTATTCAGCTTTCATTATGTTGTCAATCTAATTTGAATGTAAGTTATTCAGAGCACATGGCTCTTTTGTGTTTGTCTGTAAAGTGCTGCTCCCCCAAGCCAGGAAAAAAGAGAATTCTCGGATTAGAGGAGATAACGTCCTCATTGAAAGTCCTGTGTACAAATGCTTATTTCCTAACCACTTTTGTGGAACCTACCCCTGCTACACCACACTGAGAAATTCTTCTTCAAAGTAAGAAGAATTGCAGCTTATTTTTTACTAACCCTGGAGCAGCCTCTCTGCTTTATGAGGAATGGGAGAAACTCCTGCCAACTTACATTACTTTCTAGGGGAAAAAACACCTGAATCCTAAAATTTGGCTTTAGTGATGACCTGAAGTTCACAGAACTCTCAATATTGAACAACCTTCATGTCTGAGATGAAATCCTGAATTCTCACTGAAGTGAAATAGAGTTTTTTCATAGACCTTAGAAAAGCCAAGGTTTCAATCCTTCTTTTTGAGACAGGTGTTATTAAAGTTTTTGCATTCTGTGGCATGGTTACATCAGAATTGAGTGTTATAGAGATAGCCCACAAGTAACACAGAAAATATTATCCCTAGATCTGCAAGATCTAGGAGAAAAGCCCAAAAAAGTATCTTGTTATGTGCTGATAAGTCCGCATTCCTTGTTTTAACTCTAAATAAAAGCATAAGAGTTTAACTGAAGGACAACTAAAATCTGAGAATATGCTCTGTATTAGCCTACTGAGTAACTTTCTAGATTTCAGCTTCCCTTTCCCATCCTCTCCCTCTTTACAATGAATCTAATCTAAATCTCCCTGGTTTTGTTGCACTGTATTTTTCTCCTCCTCTTTGTATTTGTTTTGCTTTCTGCTCTTTGACTCTAGATGGCCCCTTTTTCTATCTGACTTTATTTTATGTGTCTGCCTGCCTTTGAGCACTAGTTCATAACTGTAAAACTCCAGACTGGAGAGGCTTTCCTTGCCTGAATCCCCAGATCTGCCACCGACCAATCCATGGTTCCAATCTCACTCTCAAACAAGGGCAGTGAGGGCCTCTGTCTCTTGTGTAAGTCTGCTGGTTACTTTTGGTCATGAGCTGCATGTGCAGCTGGAGAAGAAGCCATTGCAGAGCACTTGTGAGGCACCACAGGCCATCCTACATAAGCCTCCAGTAACACAAGCCAAGGATAAAGTCAGACTACAAGAGTAACTACTGACAGCAGACTGAGCCCCACACTCAGACGGGTGTAAGCACAGGCTGTGTGTGACAAACATGGGTCTGTCAGGGTGCTGTTGGACCATCACCTTCCCAGGAGTGATGCACAAGAGCTAGGTCCAGCAGATCCATCTGTGGCTTGCACAGAGCATTCGCTCTGCTCCCTGTGAGTGTGGGTCAGGTGTATGAGGCAGGACTTCAAAAAATATCAGGTAATGCCAGCACAAGAATTGATCAAACAAGATCATAAAAAGCCAGGGATGTAAAAGGTATAGACTTGAGCTACCCAAGTGCATTGGACATCCATCTGAGAATACAATGGGAACGGTTTAACATACGAAGACAAACACTGGCTCCACCTCAACAGACAAAAAAAAAGAAAATTAAAGGAAAATTAAAGGGCTAAAAAGCAAAGGAAGCTATTACTTGGGGAAAAGACAGGGGGTGGTTCCTGCCTTCATACACCAGGATGGACATATTGCTTGTGTACTATGTTCTGGTTGTGGGAGCTGGAGTGCCCTCTTTCCACAGCAGCAGGAGGTGTGTTCAGGCATGTGATGCAAAGCATGGCCAGCCCAAGCTCACGGAGCAGGTCAGGTGATGGTGCTGGTGTGCAGCTGCAGAAGGCTTAGTGGAGAATGCCTCCTCACCCTGCAGCACAAGGCATGAAGGACAGGCACAATGCAGAGCAAGAGGGAGAGTCATGGTGGTTTTAATCCTTTCAGAGATGACAATGCAGCCAAGCAGAGGCTGACAGGTAAAAGAACCAGCTCCATAACAACTTACAAAGGGTGCAGAAGCAACTTGGACATCACCAAGCTGAGCTGAAAGCGTGTTTCTGTGGCACAGTCACACCAGGGCATCACCTGCCAGCAAGGAAGTCTGAGTGCAGGCACTAAACATCTCTCGAAATACAGGAGAAAGCAGAGAGGAAAGCTGAGGAGAGGCAGATTCTGAGGACAATGCTGGACAGCAAGCTGCTCAGCTCCCAGCCCATGTGGAGTGGTCCTGACACGGAAGGGCAAGCTGCACACTGTGCAAACTATGCACTGTGCAAACTACACACAGAGTCAGGGGTGTTACATGATCCTACAGGTAACTGAAAAATGGCAGGATTTTGTGACTTTTTAGGGGTCTGATTTGTAATTTTTGGGCTCCAAGTGAGTAGCAGTAGTATTGCCAGTTCTTTTAAACATTCCCTACTCAAGGCTCCATTCCACATATATCATACTTTTTCTGAATTCTACAGTAATTAAGCATATTAGAAGATGATATGGGAAAAAGCAATTTATGATAAAATGACAGAAAAACCTCATGAAATTGAGCAGTTCACAGGATAGCATTTACCCTATGGCTTATCAACATAAGAGGCAAAGAGCTGTCCTGTCCCATGCAGGCTGCACCTGAGATGTTCTCTCACAGACATCCTGTGGGCAGCAGGGCTGTGTTGGTGTGTGTGACCTAGACCGTGAGTACCACACCAGCAAGAGGCCATGTGGGAGTGAACCCCTCCATTGCATCTCCTGTTGGGTTCATGCCTGCCAATACAGCAACCATTCTTGTGTTTTTAAGGTAGTGATTTAAATCAGCTCCCAAGTTTTACACTGGCATAATGTTAGGATGAGAGCAGTTAGTAACCAGTGAGGGAAAATGCATTGTCACAAAAAATAAATAAAAATGAGGTGTTCTGTGAGAGTATTGGGGCATTTCAAGCCTCAGTGGTTATTCATGTAAATGAATCTTGTGCTTATTCTGTCAGGGAACACAAATCAATAGCACATGGAGGAATAAGAACCAACAGTCTTAAAACCCCAGATGAAATCAAACCACACAAATCAGATCCCATTATAGATTTCAGGACCATGCTCTTGATCACGGAGAATTTTTCTTTGTAAATAAAGTTGTTAAAGGTGACCCCACATTAGAGTGAGAGTTTTGAACTTACCTCCCAAAACATCTGAGGTGTTTGAAGCACTGTTTTTCTTTTGGATGAAGCCCAAAAGGTCTGCAAATGTGGTTTATTTGGACAGCATGCAAAGGCTTGATTGATCCCAGAGCTCTGTTGGCATAAAGATTTATTGAAGTGTGCTTTCAGGAAAACATAATTGACTGTCCAGTGCTATCACCATGAGGACCAGATTCTCCACAAAAACTAACAGCTTAGCTATGACTCTAAATAACTAGTACAGAAGTAAAAATTTTTTAAAAAATCAATATAAAAATTGATTGCAGTAAAGAGAAATCAGTCTTGATATCAACGCCATTGGCAATCCAAATATCTGGTATTTCACTGCTGCCCTGTCATCTGCTCACCAGAGTCACAACATTGAGGGTTTTTTTGCCTCCTTATCTCTGAATCATGTGTTTCCCCTATCTTGCATTTTCCAAGTGTTTAGAGGCATATGAAAGCAAGATGCTGAAACTGAGGAAGACTTTTCCTTGGTCACTTGAACCTTGGATTTGGAGACCTAAATTACCTGAGACTAATCTAAATTACCCAACTTACTTCTAATGAGAATGAGTTTTAATGTTTAGTTTGAATCAGAATGGCTTTCAGCCTATGAAAGGCATGCTTTGCATCTCACAGGGTGTGCGTAGTTCCATAGCAGAGAAATGCAGATTCAGCCCCTATCTGCACTGGCCATATTGGTACCTAGTTACCTTACCTTGCTTATCCGTGTTTAGAGGTCTTTGTTCAGCAAGAGAGCATCACTTTAGTCTTTCCACAGCTTGTGATGTTGTTTACAATCTTACTCAGACTGCTGTTGAAAATGCTTTTTTCCTTTTCCCAGTATGAAGTTACAACATGCTGTTACTGTTTACAGCAAATAGGCTGGCATGACTGTGAAAGCTTAGGAGGAATACACATGCAGTGGTGGATTTGCTGTAATGCTTTCACAGAAACTTGAATATATACTATTTTTTAATAGTTTTGCTATCAAAATAGCTCATTTTGTTAAGGAAAAGAAAAAAAAAATCCCAAAATAATTTGTGGAAAATATTGTGGAAATAAATAATTTGGAAATATGACCTGATGCTAATAATGTCTTAACTGGCCCGATTTTAGTGACCTCCTAGAGGAACATAATACTACTGAGTCTGTTTGAAGGTAGTATATACTTTCCAAGAAAAAAAAGGAAAAAAGGGGGGAAAGCACTAAAAATTAGTGCAAGGAGAAAGCCTGAAAATACAATTCTGATTAAATTACTTCCAGTTTCACTTTTACCTATAGAGCTGACTGTGAGACACTCTACAAAGATGTGGTCTAGCCTCTAGGGAACAGCGGCACTGATGACCCAGAGCAGGAGGCTGCTTTCTGAAGTTGTGAAATTGCATGTAGGTATTTGAAGCCTATATGGTATTTTTTGTCCTGCCTTTAGACCTCCAGCATAGTGTGTGTATTCATGTATGTGAACTAAAACATGTTGCTCCCCTTGGTAATATAAAAAGCCTTGTCAACTAATGCGTCAAAAGCACTTTTGTGTCTATCATAAAATCATAGAGCTATAAAAATTACCTCTGGAGCTCATTTGGTCCAATACCTTGCTCAAAGCATGGGAAATGTCAAAGTTAGGTCAGGTTAATAAGGCCTTGTGAAGTCTGGTTCTGAGTGTCTCCAAAGACAGAGATCCTACAACCTCCTTGGGCAATATAGTGCAGTGTTTCACCACAATGGATGAATTTATTTCCTTCTATCTGATGATAGAAGAAAGTGGTGACCCAATGGGTTCCCTCCCAACCTGCCTGTTCTGTGATTCTATCTAACCAGAATGTCCATTACAGCAACTTGTGTCTGTTGCCTCTTGTTCTTTTGCTGTGTAATCCTTAACCAGGGGAAAAATTGTTCTCTGTTCCGTCTAACTCTACACAGACCTGCCCATATTACAAGGCAGAGAATGAAGATATTTTCTGGCTATTAGAGCTTCTTTTTGCAGGCTGCCCTAAATGAAATTACCCAGTCAATTCTCCATCAACAAAAATAATGGCTGAATTCAATGGTTTTTATTGATGCATCACATTGGTGTTCAGATACAGGATTTCCCATGCCACAAGGCTGCCTTACAAGGATTAACAAGTCTTTATTTCTGTGGTAGAAACACACTCAATTTTTCACATTTATGAGAAATATGAGGAACTAGTGATATTCACTCTCTTTTACTTTGTCCTTAAAACATATGTGGCAGGCCTGAAAACACTGAAATAGCTGGTTAACAGTTATAAATGCATTTGTAAATGCATTTATATTATTACATATAGGTAGAGTGTATGATGGGACATTACTGTACAACTTTAATCTAGACTGGCTTGCTTAATTTTTGTTCAACTGATTTGCAAAGAGAGTCTGAATTATAATCTTTTCTTTAAAAATTAACAATTCCATTAATCATAATTATTTTTATACCCATAGGAAAATAATAAATTAGATGACTACATTGATAATACATCTGGATGATTAGGAAATATGACAATGGCCACCACAATTTCTCATCTCTTCTGAGGTGCCTGCTTCTACCTCAGAGCAGCGGAAGAGGTCAGGGCAGCTCTCAGGCTGTTTGGCTGGATGCTAAAGGGACATATTGGCATCCTCCTGACAGTCCTCTCAGTTTAGTCCTAAGTGACTTGATCATGGACCTATGGACTTGGGGAAGAGTAGAAAATGTAGCTCAAGTGTTCAGCATCCTGTCCTGAGGCCTAATCATATGCCTAGGTTGAAGAGCTCCAAGTAACCCTTTCAGCTCCAGTGCAGCAGAATTACTCATGTACTCTCTAAAAGGACCTGGGTGGTCATAGTGGTGCTAAAGAAGAAAGAAACTGATTTAAAGGCAGAGACCAGCATATTGCTCCTTTTCCAGGTTGGTTAAAGTCACTAGTAATAGTAGTCCCTTTTCTCTTTTCTAGATCTGAAATTTTTATGCAACTTCAGTTGGAGAAGAGAGACTTTCAGAGCACTCCCTGAAAAGAGTCTTGCTTTTCATAATGACAAGACTCTATATGAAATACAACATTCTCAGCTGAGCTCTGGTTCAGACATTGTTAACTGAGGTGAAATAGCACAAATGTGGCAGCTGTCTAGATATTCCCTTAAACATCATGCTGGTCAGGAGTACACTGCAGTGCTAACGTGTTCAGACACCCTCCTATGACTTGAGATGGAGGGCCCAAATCCTATTTACAGAGTGGTTGTATTGGGTCTGACTGGGGTAATGCTCACAGGCCTTACACTGCTGTGCTTTGCTTTGGTAGCTGGCGTTGATAACAGAGCAGTGTTTTGGCTACTGCCAAGCTGTGCTGTCCCTGTGACATTCCTTCCCCCACTGAAGGGGATGGGGGTGGGCAAGATCCTGGGAGGGGACACCAGCAGGCCAGCTGACCCCAGTCAGCCAAAGGGATATTCCATACCATATGACATCAGCTCAGATATATAAGGGAAGGAAGAGAGGAGGAGGCACTCAGGGCTGGTCCATGTTTGCCTCCTTGAACAACCGTCACGTGTGCTGGAGCCCTGCTTCCCAGAAAGTGTCCGGACATCGCTGCTGATGGGAAGTAGAGATTGATTGTTTTCCCTTCTGCTCTTGCACGCGCAACTTTCAACTTGCTTGTTCTATTTTTCTCCCCGCTGTAATAAAACTGCCTTTTCTTACCCTGATAGTCTTTTTCAATATTATCCTCTCCCCTCTCCCAGCGGGAGAGGGAGTGATAGAGTGACTGAGTGGGCACCTGGCACCTGGCCGGGGTCAACCCACGACAGTGGTGCAACAGGGAGACGATCTCCCTTGGCTCCTGTGTCATGACAGATAGCGAGGGAAGAGTTCAGCCCACAGGTGGGGATATGGATGCACCATGCAAAATAGTTAGGGTAGACTTCAATCAGTGGTACCACTGATTCAGTGAATGTTTCAGTGGATTACTCAAGATGTGATGTGGCCTTGCTTTTCTTCTCTTTGTTCCACTGAGCACAGCTGCTGTAATTTCTTCAGCATCTAAGGGAGCAAATTCAGAGCTGCTGCAATATAGGGAGAAGCACAAGAGTTGGGAAACCATAGAGTGAGGCATCCTGTTAACTAGAAGGAGGGGCAGGGCTACCATGGACCATGGCAGAGGTGGCTTGAGCATCATGAGATCCCAGAGGGGGGGATGTACCCCTGCTTCATAGGTCATGAAGAACATGACAGATCACAAGTTCCTTGAGGGCTCAGATTTGCCAGCCCTGCATAAGCCTACCATTAGTGCCTTTAACTCTGAGTGTCACTTATGTGCTAGGGCTCTTTTATGCTTCTCTTTCCTGTTTGCAGAGGCTTGTTTAATTTTGCTAACTACTCTGAATGAAGATAAGGCCCATGTGTGTAATAACAGACTAAAATTAAACTTCAAACAAATTATCTGTGAGGGTTTAGAAAAATCTTATCTGGGGAGGAATTAATCCTTGCAGCTTGTTTTGGGGCTTTAGCAGGCCACCAGGGATTTGAAAGAGAACAATTTTTCAGGCTGGAATATACACAGCAACTGGAACAATGTGCATAATTCCGTGGATATGATAAAAGAAAAAAAATCCCAAAAAGGCACATAAACATCTGAAGTGTAGCATGAACTGACTGCAAACCAAATGCAGCTGCTGTAGATCATCAGCTGTCACTGTCAAAGCCCTGGTCTCTTTGTGACTGATGTCCCTGCTTTGTCACTGCGTATGGGGACAGTTCTGTAAGGCAGCTCTTGTGCCCTAGTGCTCCCTGCTGCAGGGTTTGGAAAGCAGCCCCTGCACCCTCCCAGTGACACCAGGTTGCTCTGAGAAGACGAGGTTGCTCAGTCCAGCCTGTTAATCAAATCAACACAGAGGGGGCAAGAAATGCCCATGGGGGTTACTTTGCTGAAAAAATGCTCACGTAGCTCAGCCTGCTGATGGGAATGGGATGAGAGGTTCCCATTCAAATGGGGCTGGCAGAGACTGGGAAAAGTCAGCCCCATTTGAACTCTACCACCCCATAAAAACTTGAGGGATGTAGTCCCAGGAACGATTTCAGACTAACACTTAAGTTCTGCTTCACTCTCTACAAATAATAGTTATGACAGACAACAACGACAAAGACAGGAAGACCTTTCAAAATACCTTCTTACCTTCATACTACAGAGATATCTCAAATTTTCTTTTGCAAGAGATGCCTGGTAGAGGTCTTTCATCTTTTTCTCCTCCATTCATTTTTTCTTTCTTTCATCTTAGCTGTTCACACCAGTTGTAGGGTGAAAGAGCTGTAAGAAGAGGGAGCAAGAGAAAAAAAGAGCTTCAACAGCCAGGAGGAAATAAATGGGTGGTCTTTGGAAGCATAAACTAGACCAATAGTGAGGAAAATCACAGGGGGAAAAGTCCAATGTTTACTGTTTTGTGGTTTTCTTAAGCATATTTTTCTTGCAGTTGTGGGGGCATAGATTATGCAGGGTTCAGAGTGAAAAGACCTCTTAGAACTGCACAGCAGTACTAGAAGAGAAACTGCCTGAAAACATTGTCTCATTCCTTCATGCTCAACAACACAATGGGGTAAGGTGCAAGTCTTAGGTGGAAATATGCTGTGCCTGAACTCTGCAAAGGTTTTCACATGCTGTGTATTCCACTGCTGGTTTGGGAATATTTGACTACATTGCCATGCTGTCAGATTGTTATGGTTTGGGGTACTTAGAACAACCAAATGAGTAATAGAATGGGCTAAACCTGCATACTGAAACCACAGAAGACTGAATGTACCTATTTGTCCAAAATATCTGACTGTATTCCCTGAAGCTGTTTAGAAAGAGGAATACCTTGCCTGACAGAAATGAATGCAGTTAGAAGCTCACAACACAGCAGGAAAGCATGTACAAATAAAGAGCAAAACATCCATTCTCCCTTTTGATAGTTGGTTTAGATTCCTTTCCATCCATGTAGACAATAGCTCTTTGGTCACCCTCCCTCCCCATCCACTCTTCCCTCCTCAAAATGTGCAGCAGTTGTCCTTTGGTATTTGCAGGTCTGTTTCCCACCTGAAGAGCCCCAAATCACTTCTTGACCTACTATAATTAGGCAATTTATTAGGAAGTTAAAAAGCTGAGAGCTCATTGAAGTCCAGCTCTGCTGTCCTCCCCAGCCAGCACCATCTCTGCAGAGGTACATGTCTGCATGGTTGCTCCACCGTATCTCTGGGCCTGGGCTGCATCAGGAGAGGAACACAATAGCACAATGTGTGGTCTGCTTGGTCAGAAACCATCTCTATCTCCAGAACAGGGCTCCCTCCACTACCTGAACTGCTCATGACCCCATATTGCTTATCATAAATCTCAGGTGACAACAGAGGAATTGAGAACTAGGGAAGAAAAGATCTTTGAAATAATCTCTTCATCTTAACGAGTCAGAAAACAAAAAGGAGGACCTCCTCTTCTGAATTTTCTGCCAAGGACGCCAAATTTACAGTCACTGAAGCACAGTGGCACATCTGTATCAGTGCACATGCAATGATGCCCAGCCCAAAAAAACCATGTGCAGTGTGGAGACCTGAGGATCTAACAGTCCATAAGTGCTGCGTTGGTACAATACTTTGCCTCAGCCACAAACCCCTGTCAGGTGGGCAAATTTCCCCTGTCTCCCATTCCTCTTGGTCCCCAGCAGTGCTGCAATCACAGGGATCAAACATGTTGCTCTTGGTGTTTGTCTTACCTACTTAACCATCGGCCTGGAAGAAAACCAACCGCAGTGTGCACCAGTTGAAGATGTTCTTTCATGCTATTTCCTGAAAGATGTTTAACAGCCTGTTAGTAATCACTACCTGCATGGTCTTTCTCAGTAGGCAGCCAAGCAGGACAAGGCAGAAATACCTAGCAACACACAGTCATTCTTTAGTCCAGACTTTAACTGGGCACAGAGGTCACTACTGGGCAATCTCTAGTCCATGCAAAAGGAGTATGTAATCTTGGCCACATTTCAGATGAGTGCTGACCTGAAGAGTGAAATACTAGAGACAAGAGGTTAAGTAGTTTGGTGTGCTGAACTCATGGTATAATAAACCAGCTCTTTTTTACCTTCAATTTCCATCTATAACACCCATACAGGTCTTGACAACAAATGTTATATGTTTTATTGTGATGGATATTACTTGCAAAAGGCAAATATGTTTCCAAAGGATTGAATTTGCTACCATGGGAGACAACGCAAATAATTTGGGGTTAAATACAAAGAGACAAAAGAAAGCTCTCTTGTTAGAGTAAATACAATCTCACTGCTTTGCATTCAGTTTTAGAGGGTTCATGAATATCTTTGTTTTCCATAACCTTGCACATTATTGAAAAAGATCTTTCATTTGCTTCTACTCTTTGCAATTTCTTTAGATATTCTATTTCCTTGCATCTGCAGAAACTGAGCTGTTTTTGTGTGCTTGACAAACCATCAACATCTGCATGTGAAAGATTTCAGAGAGAAAAGAAACAGTAAAAAAAAAAGGAGACAGAATCCTTTCCTAATCATTTTTCCTTTGATTTTCAGACACTTGTGTAATAGGATGTATCCAACAGTGAATTTCTTGGAAAATATATTTAAACTGAGCAAATTCAGATTTGATTTGTTGACACTAGAGAATAAACTCGGTGAAAGAAGTAGTCTGTCTCGCTCAGAGGCTACCTCAGACTGAAGCTGTATTTTGATTTGAGAGCACGAAACAAAAATACAGAATTAGGCAGGATTGATTCCTACTGGAGGTCATGCCTGTAACTGGAGGGTTGCCTGGCACACCGAGGTGGCACACTGCAGTACCTACTCAAGATCATGCTGCAAAAAGCAGGGAGTGTGAAAAGGTGCTGTGACCATCTGGGCATCCTTTCTGCTTCCTACACAAAATGGTTTGTAACTGTGCTATGCCTCGGTTTCTTGGTGACAACAATTGCTGGGTTTTACTAAGTAAAGGAAGAGAAGGCCCAAACTCCATCCCTCAGGGTTTGCACCAACTGGAACAATCTTTCTGCCAGTTAATCTTGCTGAATTGTTCATGTAAATCAGGTGTTTCTGACTGAAATTTGCTTTGTATGAAATAAGCTAGAGTTGCAGTTGTCACATGCTGGTGCCCTCCCTGGGTGGGAGGAGCTGCTCTCCAAGGAGCTCCCACTCTAATTTTCTGTTGCTTGGAAGAATTTAAATCCACTGCTTATAACATTCTGTCTTTTCCCCAAAGACCTGGGCACCCTTGGATGCTGCCTTTGTCAAATAACCACTCATCGCTTCCAAGAAAGAAAGGGGGTTGCTTGTCTATTTTCATTTCCAAGTGTGGGCTCTGGAGAGCACCAGGACTGGGATCCAGACCCTGTCTTCCCTTGGAATTGGGGAAGGTTGAGCTTTCCTACCACCCAAGCTGTTACAAATAATAGAGGGCCCAATAACATTCTCCTTAGCCCATCCATGGGGAGACAACTGTCAGCAACTCATGACTTTCCTCAGATCAAAGGGCTTGGAAAAGACAATTTTGTCACAGTTGTGTATCTAGATAATTTCCGCAGTGTTTACCTCAGTGTTAGTGTTCATGCATAGCTACAGACACTTGTTGTTCTTTGGCTTTAAGGATAAATCCTGTGCTAGCTGTCAGCAATAGACAAGTGAACTACAGCAGGGTACCCATAGATGAGCCTGAGATGTTTTTAGTGAAGACAAACTTTGTGCCTTGGGCTGCACTTGGGAGCAGTAGGAGTGACTCACCCTCTTCAATAAATTATACCACTACGTGGGGCATGCATTTTAGCAAGCTCCCAGTTATTCCAGTAGTTAGTGTGCTGTGCCAACTCATTACTTCCTAAATAGCTCCAGTGTCAGTGCTGAGTGGTGACTTAACTGACTGCTGACATTCACTAAGGTCACTAAGCTAGGTCTATACTTATGAACACTTTGGTGCTGCAAATGACATGGAATTGATTTAATCTATACAATGCCTTGTCTCTGATGATCCTTCCTATCACAGGTCTGACCAACATGGACAACAAAGGTAGAAGATATAATTAATATTCAGCTCACTAACTAAAACCTGGAGAGGAGTCTCAGTAAAGAAAACATTAAGGACAGCACCCATAAGGAATTGGATAGCAGCTGAAAACATGAACATTCCTGCCTTTTTTCCTAAGGAATCTTGTGTGCCTCTACTGATGACTGCAGCAAATGTGCAGCATTTCCCACTGCAGAGAGCTCTTCTTGATTAGCACAGCTCTCTCTACAGTTCACATATTGCAAATGGATCCTTCCCTCTCAGTGCTCACTGAAATGGATCTCCCTGAAAAGGCCCAGTGCTTATGGCCAGATGACAAAGACATGCACAGCTCTATTTGGCAGCCTTGATGTTTCAGCATCTTCATAAACTCCCAAATTCAAAAGGTAATTCTCACCCTCCTACCCCTACAGCTGTTAGCACATCAGCAAGTAACCAGTGCCAAGCTACAGGAACCTCTTTGTTCTCCTCTGCCCACCACACCAAAGGGCCAAGATTGGCTCCAGCTGGCCCTCATTGATAGTCTATCAAAAATATCAAAAGACAAATTATCCTCAACTGACCTGCAGATGTTACTACCAGACACCCTACAACAATAAAGATAAATATCTCAGCTGTCATTTAAGGGGAAATGGCATATGGCTCTTCAAGTCTGATGATTCAGACATAATAATCTCACAGCAATTATGAAGACAGAAGCAAAGAAAGAAAATTGGAAGAAAATAAACTCTCTATTACCTTTCATTTTACCCCTAAATTTGTCTTCATCTGTGTCTGAGAAAAGCAAAGGGACCAATCACTATTTGTTACTAGCAGGGCAGCACAGGACTGGCAAGTGTGCCTGCACATATGTGCATTCTGTTTTAAGCCAAGGGTGGCAGAAAAGTATTAAAGTGTCAGTTTGTTTTGTGTTTCACTTTATTCTCTTGGCTTAGGTCAGGTACATCCTCAATACACATTGAAACAAACCATGTGGGAGCCTTGTGTCTCCTGCAATTGTGGAGTGGGCTGGCTCAGGCACACCAGCTGCCTGCACCTTCTCTATCATATGGGGTGGGACTGGAATTCAGCATAGATGTAAGCACAGCCCTCTCCACACAGTTATCATCTAGGATTTCTTTATCATTTTACAGCTCAAAAAGCAGTGAATGTTGTTGTTTGCTGGGCTTTTTTTATTCTACCTGCACCCATCTTCATCCAGCAATACACTTCAAGCTGATCCAGTTTGTTTTTGTGACAGAGGAGAGCTGGCCAGGCTTTCACAGTCCCAGCTGTGTGGGGGTTTATAGGACAAGCTCCAAATATAGCAAATCATAAAAACTGGATGGTAGATATTCATCAGATAGAGGTAGCTGCAGTAAGTTTGTGGGGAGTAACTGCAGGACTTTGTAGTTACTCACTTCATTAAGTCTTAATTGTAACGATTGCAAGGTGCAACCCCAGCACCATAATCAGATCCTGAGGTGACAGAGGCACAGATAATTGTAATGAGCCTTGCTCTGAAATGAAAGGCCTGCAGTTTTCTCCCCAGATGCTAATGGCACAAAGCAGAGTCAGAAAATGCTGTCAGCAGGAACCAGAAGATGGGGATCCAAGGAGACCCCTGGGCTTCAGAGTTTGCAAACAAATAGTAGGCAGATGCCATTAACCAGGGCTGCTGATTTAACTTCTGTTTCCTCTGTCTATTTCTAGCTTGCTCTCAGAAGCATCCCAAGTAAGCCTACACCATCCTGGCCTCATTGTTTTCCATGAAACTCTGGAACAACTTTTTTCCATACTGACAAGACAAAAAAGAAAGAAACGGAAGAGAGAGATTAATCCACATGCAGCTCTCTCCTTCCATGTGCCAGCCCAGGCTCCATCCACATCGACCTCACCAGCTCTGGGTGCTGAGTACCTTCTTGACCCCTTGGCCTTTGATTCATGGGGCTAAAATGAAGAATTAACTATCAGGGCACACCTGCAACTGGAGGATGAGTCAGTCCCAAGGGGCTGCTGAGTCAGAAGAACTGAAACAGCCACTAAAGTTGGAAAATGAGCATTCTTGTACAATCCAGTGCTAATGTCCGAGCAGGAAATAGAAATGAACTTTGGAATAGAAGTCAACAATTAAAAATGAATAAAAATGGGAGGAATGCTACCAGAAGCCCTTCATTCTGGTGATGTCATGGTTCCCAAATGCCCTTCAGAAATGCAAATTGCCTACAATGTAATAAAAAGGGCATTTTCTAGAGTGTGCAGAGCTTGCATAGTTTAATTAAGCATAAACTAGGGTGACTCTTGAAAGGAAAATGATGTGGATTGCATTCTCTGAGTGACCTTGGAAAGGCACTTATAACTTTCTCTACATGGCAATTAAGTAAACTCATACTTCATATGCTGTCACTCCTATTCCTTTCCTTTATTTAGAAAGATATTTTTTGTTCTCTCAGATTCCCTGATCTCACACTGATTTATCTCTGTGCTTAGAAAATGTGATTTGTTTCCCTCAAGGTAACTAAACATTTGTCTACAGCCTCACCATCTCTAGTTTTCTAATCTCTACTTCAATATTACTTATATTAAACTTCTGGCACCTGCTTTCTTTGCTTTCCACTAAATTCTACCTAGGCTACTTCACTGACATGGCAAAACTGGAATAGGGAGATGCCTATAAAAATTTCTCATCCAGTCTTTCCAAGACCCACCTAGTGGCCTTCTCTGATGGAGTCACTGTGTCAATGGGCAAAGGGAGAGCTACAGATGCCATCTATCTGGAATTCTGTAAAGCCTTTGACATGGTTCCCCACTACATCCTTCTCTCTAAATTGGAGGGAGAGATTTGATGAGAAGACTGTTTGGTGGTTGAGGAATTGGTTGTATGGTCATATCCAGAGGGTAGTGGACAATGGCTGAATGTCTGGATGGAGATCAATGAGAAGTGGTGTCCCTCAGGAGTCTATTGAGACAAGTACAGTTTAATATCTTCATTAATGACATAGGCAAAGCAATTGATGCACCCTCAGCAAATTTGCCCATGACACCAAGCTGAGTGGTGCTGTTGACACAACTGAAGGACAGAATGCCATGCAGAGGGACCTGGATGAGCTCAAGATGCAGGCTCAAGGAAAACCCATGAGGTTCAAGACCAAGTGCAAGGTGCTGCACCTGGGTCATGACAACTCCCTGAATCAACACAGGCTGGGGGATAAAGGGATTGAGACCAGCCTTACAGAAAAGGACTTGGGGTCACTGGAGATTGAAAAGCTGGACATGACCCAACAATGTGTGCTTGAAGCCTAGAAAGCAAACTGCATCCTGGGCTGCATCAAAAGTAAAGTGTCCAGCAGGCTGAGGAAGGTGATTCTCCCCCTCCACTCTGCTCCCATGAGACCCTACCAGCTATGTGGCTCCCAGCACAGGAAGGACATTGACCTGTTGGAGCAAATCCAAAGGAGGGCCGCAAAAATTATCAGAGAGCTGGAGCACCTCTCCTATGAAGACAGTGAGAGAGTTCGTGAGAAGAAAAAGCTATGGGGAGACCTCATTGTGTCCTTTCAGTACTTAAAGCAGGCCTACAAGAAAGATGGGGACAGACTTTTTGGTAGGGCCTGTAGCAACAGGACAAGGGGTAATGGTCTTGACCTAAAAAAGCATAAATTCAGAGTAGATGGAAGAAATTTTTTAAGATAAGGGTGGTGGAACACTGGAACAGGTTGCCCAGAGAGGTGATTGGATGCCCCATCCTTGGAAAAATTCAAGGTCAGGTTGGACAGGGCTCTGAGCAGTTTAATGTAGTTGAATATTCCCTGCTAATGATAGGTGTGCTGGACTCCTCATCACACAATTCTGGGGCAAGAGTGGGAATGGCTTATGGGAGAATTGGTGCTGTGGGATAGATTAGGTTTTCATGGTTGCTATTTGAACTGCTTTCACAGTATCAGTCACTTATTTTGTGGGGGATCCAACATCATGTGGCCAGCTGGTTTTGTCAGATTCTGAAGGTCAGTTTTGAAGTGCATTAGATCACCAAGCGTGCAGTTTCTCAAAAAGGAGGCTGACTGTATGGGGAATGCAAGAGTTGTCAAGTGCGAAACCTAACCAGTGTTAGCAGCTCAGGTCCATTGCTACTGAGACAGGGATTGGAAAAGAAGTCTCAGTAATTCCTGGCTGTGAGCCATGCTGCCAAGAGGGAGCAGTGGCAGCAGCTCATCTTGGTGGGCCAAGAGTGAGTGGGACTGAGGGCATGAGTGGGACTCCTACAGCTGTTCTTACACATCTGCCTTTAGCTTGACCTTTCAAAAAAACCCTGCTCTGTCTTCCCCTTGAAATTTGCAGGAGTGACCATCCTGCATTGCTCTTTGGGAATGCTTTTCTCTTGGTATCTTGCTATGACTTTCAAGGAGTAATAGATACTTTCCAAGGATGATTTGAAGAATGTGGTAATGAGTGGAAAAAAATGTTCACCTAGCAAGGGCAAAGAAAGCAGGGGAAGGTAGGTGGGGAAACAGTGCTGATTTGCAGCTGATGTTTGAGCTATGATGGAGTTTCAGTGAACCACACCACAAGGGCTGCTGACTCATAAAAAGGTGGAATACCCAAAAGGAAAGCAATGATCCCAGCAATTGCATCCCATTATGGTATGTCAGACATGTCTTTGATTGCACATGACTATAATTAGTTACAGAGAGTTGTGCTGTTTCTCAAGAACTTAGAGGAAACAAAATAATTACTCCTAGCAGTATCAGTGGACAATGCTCAAGGATTGCTTTAAATAAAATGTATTAATTGCTGATAGATTTGTTTTCTTTCAATTTCAGGGACAATGATTCAGTAAAATTTAACAAATCTTGAGACCCCAAAGTCAAGACCTGAAAGTCTTGGAAGTAATTTTAGGGCTTGGTTCCTATTTACTCAGCATGCAAGAAATCCACTAAGTATCTTCGGTATTTCTTTTTAATTGTTTTGAAAATGTGATAAGAACAGAGCTCATGAATGAAACTCGCAGCAATAGCTGCGTTACTTGCTTGCTAACGCTAGATGGGGTGTAAGGAAAGAGGGAAGGGGAAAAACAGGGAATAGCAAAACCTTGGAGGTCCGAACTATCTCAGGCACAGAAGAAAGATTTAACTAGTCTGAGCATGGCTTTCTCCACCTTGTCAAAAGCCAAACCCGATCATAAATAGACAGGGAGCCGTTTGCCCACCCTGTCCATTCCTGTGGCAGTGTGGATCCTCGCAACGGGGATATTTTAACATGTGTGACACACCACTATTAGTGACATTAACTACATTTTATTCATATATTGAAAGAGTACATATACATGTCAGTAGTATAGATTGCATCAGCTTGTCTTTACTAAAAAAAGCTCAATGTATATACAACCTTAAAATGCTCCTGCTGTAGCTAGTGCATATTAAATCAATGCTTATATAAACTAATGACCTTTACATAGGTTTATGTATTTCAGAATACATTAAAAATTATCAGTGGCATGTTCTGTTATCCTTTTTCACTCTCCTGAAGGTCTAACATTTCAATGAATTATGGATATGCATATTTTATTTATTATTCAAAACAATTTCTATTACTGAATATAGGCCATGGAGACAAATCCATGGTTGCATTCAGAAAGGCCAAAAGTATTTTCAGTTATTAGAGATTTCTGTTTTTACGCCTGCATCCTGCAGTTTTTCCTTGGGAGCAGGAAGAGCAGAACAAGGCTCTTTTTGAAATCTTGCCTTTGTTTGATCCTGTGAAAAGTACCATAACCTTTTCTTAATCAACTGGTGCTTTTTGTCCTCCCTTTTAGCTGCTTTGACCTCCTGTGCATGAACTCAGCAGAACAGGCAGGCCAGTGTCTGGCTCCAGGCTCTTCCTGAAGCTGGGAGGGATGCTGAGCTGGGCTTTCTGACCAACCAACACAGCTACTCAGCAGACACGGCAGCCTGCCCGCAGAATTCATTTCCCTCACTCTCTTCTTCTGGTCCCATGTGAATGAGCTAGACTCCTGTGGATCACTTTATCCTCTTTATTAAGCCTGTCTCTGCAGAGACGGTTTTAATTTAATTCAACTTGATAGCCAAGTCTCAAAATCCCCTTGGCTCTTGAAACAGTACAATCTCCTGGTATTCAATACACAAGCCTCTTTCCAGAATCCTCTTGCTTCCCTTCAAGGATCCAATTTCTCTAAACTAGCTTTTCACTCTGACTGATGCCCCTTCCTGAATGACTAGAACTCACAGTTGAGCCCTAAAAGAATGTGCTGGTGCACTGAGAAATGCCACTCTCATCAGAATATCTAGCTCTAGTTAAACTTGCATGCTTGAAAGAAAAGCAATACAAAATGCTTTCCCACAATATAGGCTAAATAAACGTCGCATGCCAGCCATATCCACTTTAAAAAGTAAACTGGTGACATGGTAAGAAGTTGCATTCAGTGGCAGACATGAATGTCTTTGTTTTGTCAAATTTGTTAGCTTAATCCTAGGAGAGGTATTGCTAAATCCTTCTGCAGAGTTGGTTTGCATCTACTGGTCTTGATGGAACCACTGGCACTGACACCCCATTGGGATTCAGAGGGCAGTGCTCAATATTTCAGAGGGTGGGATGGGCCAGGTTGCCAGTGGAGTTAAAAACAAAACCAGGTTGAACACCTCTGTAGTAAAAAAAACCAACCCTAACACATAACTGAAAATCAGAATGAGTTATGTCTGACAGGCCAGTAATAACTTCATTTCACAGCAGAGAGGCAACATTGGGGAAGACTGTGATATGGCAGGTCACTGGTAGATTATGAGTCCTCACGGGAGTCCTTTTACATAATCCTCTTCTGCAGCACACTTCACACCCTGGATATTGGAAAGCCTATGAGAACATCTCTGTTTGTGATCATAGGCCATGTTTCACATGTACAGGAGAAAAATGTGAAACTCACTCAACAGAAGGATGGTGAGATAGTCCTAAGTATGCTGGACTTTGCTCTTCCTGCTTTATGCAAAGCCTCCCTATTATTCAAGGCAGCAGTGCAGCAGCAAGACATGATAAAACAAACTAGTAGACTAAGTGGCATGGAAACTTGAAGAAATACATTGTGTAAGTGAACAAACAAGAGTTCTGATACACAATTTTGTTGGATAAGGGTGGCAAAGAGCCTTTCCAGGAAAACAGTCCCTTGCTGTTATCCTGAGAGAGGCTATGTGTGCCAGGATTGCCCTATTTAGGATGATGAATGCCTTGGTCTGCAACCACCCAAAACACCAAAGCAGCACAGTCTGTCCACATCATCCTGTTTAACCTTCAATGGATTGACAACCTGGCAACAGCCTGGATTCACCCAGTGGAAATCCTTCTTGGAGGCAGGATTAGCTCTAGTTATATTATCTAGTTATAAACTGCTTGGTTTCAGATGAGTTGGTGATACTGAAGTCACAACTTTAGCTAGAAGGAGGATTCCCCAAATATAACTTTGATGTCCCAAACCTGAATTTATTGCTTAGGAGCTGTGCTGGGAGGGAAATGCTAGACAATAAATCACCTTATTGCATACAGAGGAACTACAACATAGAGTGCATCAATGTAGACAGATGTTAAGCTCTGCCTTCTGGAATGAGAGTTCAGAACAGAATAGCATGTTAAACACCCAGAATCTACTGGGAATCATCAGGAAAAGTATGAATTAGGGCAAAATAGAATGGATTTCTGGAATACCTATTAAAACAGAGAGTGGGTGGGGTTTGTAGTTGATTTGTTCATGGCATCATGCAGACCTCTGGTATTTTCTGCCTATGTTAACTTGTTAAGATCTCATACTCTTCTTTTCCTGGCTACCCAGTTACAATGGGCTGGGCTACTTGGCATGCACAATTTGTTGCTGAAAAAAAGTGAATAATGGAAGAAAAATGACAACAGATTTTGACTCTCCCTTCAGTCTGCAATGAATTAAAATGATGCCTTGGATTTACTGTGAACCAGACAGACAAATTTTGAAGAGAGAACTCAGTGTATTCTGGAATGTTCCTGTTTGCTTTTACAATTCATCAGCAACTATGAAGAACTGGCTCTAATATTAAAACTTACATTACTAAAACGTTAGTTTAGGAGTCAAGATACTTTTATGCTTTGTATCGCTCACTCTTCACTTTCTTTATGGGGTGTTCAACTCAAGGTAGTTTTCTGGATTAAATTTAGATCATTCTCTTAGATGTCAACATTAATCCTAATGCACTGCACTTCTCTTTGAATGCCTGCAGATTGCAAAGTGTCTTTGAAAAAGGATAAAATGGACGTGTCATGCAGTAACCAAGTAAATGCAGTCCCTGATTAATATGCAAGTTTGAAAGTTCAGAAAATGTCATCATACTCCATAGGTGCACCCTGGTTTTGTAAAGGTCTCTTTTTGTTTTGTTTGTGTATAAATGTCATTCGACAGAAATTTCACTTGAGCAGATTTTCATAAACTCAAGTCAATGATGATATGTTCAAATATTTGAGTGTTTCCTTTAAAACTAGAGGCAAAGAAAAAATCTCTTCGATCTGTTGACACAGCTGTGAAAGATCGTGGTGCTTGCACGTAGATCTCTTTAAATAATCTGAATATTTTCTTTTCATCATCCCACTGGTAAATCTGGGAGAAGGTATAGTCACTTCCCAAGGCTAGGTAGTAATTGTTCTTGAAGGAGAAAGGCTGCAGTGTCATGGCTCCTCGAGACGGAAGAGCCTGTATCTCCACAAACTGTTTGCTGTTCCATTTCATAACTCTGGAGTCACCAATAAATCTCGTGAGTGTGATGTAAAGGTCATCTTGCATCCTGAAACTCTTCACAGCCAAGACATCTTCCATGTTGGGGATTTCACTGTGTGGGACAAACTTTTTGGAGGCTTTGTTCCACTGGAGTATAATGGGCACCTGGGAGCGGCTAGAGAGGATTAAATGTGATTTCCCATCTATATCGAGAAACTCCGCATCAGTGTCCCTGAACCACTCGTGAAGAGATTGATATGAATAAAATCCTTTGTTATTCCACTTATACACTGTTGACAAACCTGCTTTAGAGCTATCTGCTATGACAAAAAACATTTCACTGTCTATCTCAAAAAGCTCTATGTCATTTGGCTTGGAAATGCGAGATACTTCAATATCCTGGAATTTGACAAACTTTGTCCAGCTTTCATCAAACTTGTAAATGTGTGAGCCACCAAAGAGCTGTGCCACCACCACAAAGACTTGGTCACCAACAAGAATGGCTTTACATCCCACTATAGACTGACCTATTGCCCAAAGAAAGAAAACAAAACAACACATGTATTAGCACAGCACAAACCAGCCTTTACACCACAGACATTACCAAATCATCCCTCCCCTTTTTTTAAACCTGCACCATCCCATAATTTTGTCTTCTGCTACATGCCATCAGAGTGTCTTTTCAAGCTTTTTGCTTCCCAGTAACTGGAGAGATGACTTGTCCCACCCTGCAATGTGTGCAAGTATGATGCTAATAAAATGCTAATTCCTCTTTATGCAAAATACTTTTTATTTCTCTGTTTGTTCAAACACATGGTCCCTAGTATCCAAAACAATGATTTAAGCTAAATTTTATTATTTAAAAATTACAAGAGTTTTTATCTTGCCGTTCATCAGATATCTGAAATTCTCTTATTCTTGTAATGTCTATCTTTCCATCTTCACTAGAAGAATGAAATAAGAGTATATTTTTCTTGCTCCAGAAGGGTTATAGTCAGCTTTTTGCTACTGTACATAGAAATAATGATGCATCTCGTAGATACATCACCTGAGAGCAGGATGAAAAAGATAAATCTAATTGTTCTTTGTGTTAGGTATTCTTCAGATTTTGTTAAACTAGAAATATTTAGGAATATTGAGGTTGCCAGATAGATCAGATCAGGTTTATGGTCTGTTTTGAGAATGTCAAGTTACACTATAAAAGAACCACATCAAACAAGTAATAACAAGACTATTAGGATAGGTGTTGTTGGAAGCAGAGAGGAATTCCTCAGTGCAGTCAGTCACTGCAGGAGACCCTGGCTCCTCTGCTGGTCCCCTACCCATGGCTGTCAGAGCTGGCCACCCTCCTAGTGAAGGAGAGCTGGGAATACCTTCGTCTCAAGTACAGCGAGGTATCTGCAGCACAGGCATGAATGGTCGAGCTGATCATCCAGGCTCCTTCTGATCTAACTTAGACAAAACACAAACTCTAAAGAGCTTTCACCTGTCTCCTGTCTCCTTCTGCAGAGGACAGCAATGCTTTGCTCTGCATGTTCACTGTAAAGGCAACCTTGACAACTAGCTCATCTCTGTAAGACCATGTTGTAAAGGGCTAAATTTAGATATCCAAATGCCAAGCATACGGTAAGTAGTGAAATTCTCTGTGGAGCTGGCTCCAGAGCTCTACAAAACACTCTTGAGGCTCTGCAGGAGGCTCTTTATGTGCCTGTGTTCCCTGGCAAGAATCTCAGGCTCACGTACATTTCAGAGTCCAGAGCTCAAGCTCAGACCTTCCAGCTCCTCTGGGTGTGGAGCTAGGACCCAAGTCCTTGGCAGAACTGTCTCTTAATCAAGTCATTCAGAGGAAGGTGAAATACACCTTGAAGACAGCTCTGTCTGCAAATGCCTCAAACTCTCAATTTCATTTCCAGAGTTTTTCTAGGGCTCAGCTAGCTCTCTCTAGGCTGTTGACTTCTCAGTTTACATCCCTGGTATATATTTTACTCTAATCTACCAAAACACAATGAAACCTAAAAAAGCGACGTTTTTAATTTCCAAAATTTCCTGACAGAGGGGTAATTTCTTGTAAACTTTTGTTAGTGAAACACACAGCTTTGAGGAGGAGGTAAGTGCCTGCTACCTTTGTAGAATTCAACACCAGAGGAGGACGCAGCATACTCTGTGTCTCCCAAAATATAAGGTAAAAAATAATAGATCACACACAACAAGGAACAGGAGGGAAAGATGCTTCATGGATAATTTAGCTCCTGAGTCTTCAAAACCTTTGGCTTGGAGTGTCTGGGAAATCAGGTAGCGGATAACAGCTTTGAAGACTCTGTCTCTGCTGTCATGGTGTGACTGAGCACCCCAAGTGTTGGTCAGGGACAGAAGGGTTGTTAGAAGATCAGCATTAGAACATCACCTGGCATCCACACAGGCTTTTTGTTTGATCAGCAATCTAGCCAAGATGTTAATTGAGCATGTTTGTAAATTTGAAGTAAATGCTGAAGCATTACAGCATGTCTCTTTAGGCAACAATCACAGTTTAAATATTTCTGTCATTTTCAACTGGCTTCTTGGTCAGCTCATCCTACAAGCATCCTGCAGACTTGTTTCCTCCTACAAGCAATAGATTCTTTTTATATTCTATTTTGCAGACATTTTGGCAAGATCAAACTCTCCTTCAGCTTCTGCTTTAACTTGCTGTGTGATTGAGACAGTGAGTGCTAAGCTGGGCTATGGTGTGACATTCATGGCAAGTGTTTGTGCCTTCAGCACAATTTACAAGACTGGACAAAAAAGCCTCATTTGTGTGCTACAGAAAGATTAAATGTGCTTGTATTACAAGATGCATTACTCCATGGAGTCACTCATGTCCAAACATCACTCACTTCAATCAGCCAAATTCAACAGGGATTCAGGACAAAACCCAACAAACTGGTCCCATCTACAAATCTTATCCTTGTGGAATGCCAACAGTTCATCAGTGACTGGAATCCCAGCGTTCATATACCTGTGATATTGTCGTAACTCCTGAAATTCATCTCAATGTGATCCCACTCCAGCACCATGCAGTTCTCCATGCTGGGCTGTGCAATGGCTACAAACACATCATTCTTTGAGTTGAAGGTATCCACTGAAACGGACTGGTAGGGCAAAATCTGGTGGACAACAAAATCTAGAAACATACATTTACAACAGTTAGGATACATCCTTGCTGGAAACACAGACTAAGTGGTCACTGATTAGAATGATGAACACTGAAAAATGAGTGAAATACTCTGGATTTTGTGTAATGCTATCATGGAAGTATCAGTGCTCACGTTAGGCATGCAGCAACGGGGAAAGCGTTTCCTGCTTTAGGTATCATGAATTATCCTCTGGAAATGTATTTATCAAGGAGATCAAATATGTAAATAGTGAAATAATTCAGATTTTCCAGCTAGGCTGGCTACTATCAGTGAATAGAGAGAGAAGTCTCCCCACAGCTGGAAGTTGCTTTCCCGTCAAGTGAAATGGCCTTGCTAGAATCACATTCAAGCTGAGAGACAGCAACTACCAGCTGAAGTCCAATAACTTCTTAAGTCATGCAAATTTAATCACTAGCAATTTGTGTTATGCTAAACCAGGCAGAAAGTGAAATGATATCTGAAGTTTGCCTGGGGATAACCCCATTTTGCCTAGACCATAGACAAAATGGTGTAATCAAAAACTCAGTTAACATAATGTTTTATGGGGCATTATAATGTAGTTTAGGCATAAAATACAACCAACCTGAAAATTACTATCCAGTGGAAAACTTATCCTAGACAATAAGACTGAGAAACTGGAGTAACCTGTAAAGATTAGGAGTGTAACTCCAGAATTAAAGACTTTTCTTCTCAAAAACTAAGTGCCTTAGTAGACTTAATTTGAAAATTCACCCTGGGGTATGTCAGCAGTCACCACAGAGTCTGGGGCAAACTGAGGAGACTTGGGTCTGAATTTGATCTTTGACCAGACAGCTGTGCAAGATCTCTATTATCAGGAAAAAACCATGGTGTAGCAGAGCTGACAAAGCACTCAGGTCTAAAATGTGGTAGGAGGCCTGCATTGAAGTAATGTATGGATATAGAGATGTAGAAAAGGAAAGACATCTTCCCCACGATGGCATTTCTGTGCAGAACCACACACTGCTCTGTTTTAAGCTCCATTTGCCACACGCCTTCACCACGCACTCCTACATTGGAAGGGCCTGAGCATCCAGGGATTTTGGTGAAATGGTAATTAAGTCCTCACTCGAGGCCCTTATTTCAGTGCATTATGAAATAATTGCTTCTGAATGAAGAACCCTCTGTTTCTGCATGCTTGAAAGCCTTGCCCTTGAGGAGTTGCACTTGTGGAGAATAAAGATAGATGACTACCATTAAACAAACAGAGCAGATTCCACAGCTGTGAAAGAAATGACAGTCTTCATTCTTAGAGGGACTATTATAAATAGAGCTTGGACTTGGTTCATAAATGCTGGTAGGCAAACAAGAAAGTTATCTTCATTCTCACTGGGAAACTAAAAGGGCTGGGGGAAACTGACACCGAAGTATGCAGAAAGTAAAAGTAACTGACCAGTTATAAAAGGTAGCTAAAGGATGGAGCAATAGCAGATACAGTCACAGAAAATAAAAGTATTTTTTAAATCTTGAGGAAAAAAACCCAAAAAACTAATCCTGAAAAGACATCTCTTGAAATCTCAACAGTTGTGAAACACTTTGGGGGAATCTGTGAATTGAAACAAACCAGTCTGTATGTGAAAATGGGTAGGAAAATCATTTGTAATCAGTAAAAAGCAATAAATGTTGGTTTTAGCACCAGCTGGGAATACCAGACTGCAATGTAGAACAGGGTTACACAGTAAAAAGTTGCTGCCACGTCAGGCTTGCAAAAAATTTGGGCCTTGGGGGCTTGATTTAGTTCTACATTCCTTGCTGTAATGCTAGAAAGAACTAATACAGTAAATACAGAATTGGGGGAGGAGCTCTTTTCCAATATTTTTCTCTTTTAAGCTGGATTCCCTGGATGGGAGAGGGCAGAGGACACAGCCCACGTTTCCCCCGTGTGCTGCTGGCTGCATGAGCTGTCCCTCTCTCCCTCCCACCCCATACACAGTTTTGCTCTCCCTATCTCAAGACACATGCTTTTCACACTGCTTTCTGCTGGCTGAGAGGGGGGATGTCCCCCTGTCCTCCAGTCACTTATTCCACCTCTGCTCCCTCTGTGGCTGAACTGGCATCATAGTGTCACAGGTGAGGGACCCAACACTTTCACTGGGCTGATTTTCCTTCTGGCAGCCCTTGCTCGGGCTGATCCCAGCACTCAGGAGCACTGATGCCGGCACAGGAGAGGAGGAGTGTGCAGGGAACATTGGAGGACATGAAGGAAAAATGTAAGTGATGATCAGTTAGGGCAGCTGCTCCAAAACTGTATCCTGCAATTCAGTCCCCCTCTCCTCACATCCCTTCTTCCCTGCAGTGGATACTTCTACTCCAGGTGAGGCTATCCAGGACCTGCGTGTACCAGCAGGGAGGGTTAACCATCCTTTCCTTTCCCCCACTGCAGGAGATCTCCAGCACAGGAGCAAGAATGGAGCAGTACCTATTAATTTGCAAACTACCACCCTTCCAGACAGCGGGGAAAGAGAGGGTGACCTCCAGAAGACAATCCCAGCTGGGTAAAGAAGGGGGAAAACAAGCTTCCAAAGCTCAGTGAGATGACCCCTGCCTGCAGGTCTGGGCAAAGCAGGTCCCAGGCATGCACACAGCCTGTTCCCAGTGGCTGTGGGAGCCCAAAGCCTGTTTTGCAGCCTCCTAAAAGTGTTCCCCTGTGGTGCTCACAGACACAGGACAGCTCCCTCACACACTGTCGAGGAGGAAAGACAAGAAATGAAGTGAAATGGCTTAACCTACTTCCATGATGCAAGCACTGAGAAATGGAAAAGACAGATGCTATCACAAAAAGAGCTAAAAATGCAGGTCACCAATACTGCCAATCACCTTCTCTATGAAGAAGCAACAGGACCATTTTGTTCTTTGCCTTTTTATTTTAAATTTCCATCTCTCCTGTTACCATTGCAGCAGTTCAGCTGATGCAATGAGCTGACTGGGCCAACAAGACACACATTTTACCAAGCAAACTGCTTTGTTACCACATCCTGCAACCAGTCATGCTCGACACAGAGTACTGGAGACCAGAAATGATGGAAAGTCTGATCCCACCTGGCAAAGGAGGGAAATACTCTACTAAAGACTAACATGAATGAAAGAGGTTTGCAGAGCTCTGCCCACCACTGACTGGGAAAGGAGAATACACCTATGGGGTATATTGCTTTACTTAGAATACAGTATGTATTCTAAACCTGTGACTAATCAGTCCTCAAGGAAGGAATATGGGCATATTTACACTCCCTTTGGATCTGGGGGAGGCAATGGCAGAGAAGGAGAAAGCAGCAGTGGCCTGACACCACAGACCATCAAGGTCATACACAACAGGGTACGACAGCTACATGCTGTGCTGTGGGAGCACTTCTCTGAGGGCATTTGAACAAATACTCAGCTGGGCAATCCTTGCCCCTTGGAATGCCTCCAGTCCCCAAAAATTCTGCAGCACATGACGTTAGATTTATGCTTGGTGTAATTCCTCTTACAGCAGACAAAGGGACAATGTGAAGGGTGAATTTTGCCTGGAGCAACTTTACAGTGTCTAGGTACAAAAAGGTGACAGAGGGCTGGTAGGTCAGGATAGGTTTGAGGACCACGTAAGGCTTTCTCTTGTGCACTGTTAGTGCTACACAATTGCTTAAACCAGATTGCAGTGAAATAAAGCCTGCTTTTACTTGGCAGTGCTGTGTCTCGGTGGTTCAGCAGACATGAAAATATAACTTTGGTATGTTCTAAACTTCATTGCTCTCCTGTGTTTAACATCCTTTTATGCAGCAGATTATTGCACTTTACCTCTGCTGCTCTGCTGACATAATTTTAAATTCTGAGTTCATTCTCTTTTCCTTCAAATGCTGCCACCGAAGCACCTTTCATAGGTTTTCCTGAAATTTCATTTTACATTACTAGTAATCACCTATTCTCTTGTCTTTTAATAATAATGACTGGCTTCATGACAGATGAGAACTTGCACACCTTTGATATTACTGTCTAGAAAAAAGGCAGAGTGCTGACATCCTATTAAAAAAAGACTTAAAATGATACTCGCAGCTGATATTTTCAGTTACATGATGTGACTACATTTAAATATAGGTAACTGCAGCAGTTTGGTCATAAAATATAAGCATAACCACATGCAAATTTCTTTTCACTCCCTTCAGCATGCTTTACATTACCTAAAAAATAGAAAAAATCAAGATCCTAAGCAAGACAGTAGTCAGAATATTATTGGACTTTTCTCTTCAACTTAAGGGAGTTCCATGAGGAACTGCTGGCACTATTGCCACCACCTTTGATGCTAATAAATAATGATTTATCAAATAAAGATAACAGCTATAGCCACATTTTTGAACTTATTTTCATTGCTTTCTGTGAAATACAGAGATTTTGGGAAAAGCTCATCTGCCATAAATATACGGCTTTATTCCAGATAATAGAAAGCATTCTGTGATGAAAATTAGGCCACAAATTGAGTCATAATCAAGTTTTTGGAATATGAACAGTCAGAGCTCTTCTCCCATTATCACTTCATCCAAATAAAAACTCAGTACTTACTTTGGCTTCTAAATGTAATTTTCCCATTTTGTACTTGTTCTAGTACTTGGAAGTGCTTTGTTTGTAGCCCTTTCCTCCCCCCAGGTCATGCTCATAGAAGCGAAAGGGTATCATCTAAACTTCTGATATTTAACCATTTGTAGTGTGCTTAGAAATATACATTCTGAATACCTGTAGTGGTGCATTCATAATCAAAACTTGTCACATCATTTAACTTCTTATCCTGATATTCTGCTGGACCAATACACAGGACATCAGAAACAGTGGAATTTGTCATCTTTAACCACAAAAACAACCACTTGGCTTTGCAGTCACACTCAAATTTATTTCCCCTTAAATCTCTAAAAAAACACACAGAAATAAACACATTTGAAAAGGCTGATAGCAATATGAGTACTACAGAACTGTTATCACCTTGACATGCTGAATTTCAAAGTATCTGAGTATCCTTGAATTGTTCTGAACTGAAAACAGGGAAGATCCTTAGTTTTATTTGGCTCCTTTATTATGAGTTCTCTTTCACTGAGTTTTTTGAAAAACCATTGCAGTCTATGGTCATACATAATCATAGTAATGGAGCACTGTCATTCATGTGTGAAGTTACTTTTTTTGTAAATTTTCACTTTATGAGGACTGTAATGTAATACATCCTGCCATTCAGGTTGTCTGCTGCAAGCCTCCTTTGCACCCTTTACCATTGACACAGATAATTCCCATTCCTTCACTAAACTGTTCCAGTGTCACTGGTTGACAGAGAAGCCTTGCAGATGTAAAACACAGGTGTAAGACTTGTAATTTTTGAGTCACTGCTGATGTAGAGTCAATTTAACTTCTTCCTACTAATGCATGTGCGATTTCAGCACTGTACTTGTTCTTTGATCCCTTGGCAATTTCTGTGGCTTACGATGTTACTTTGCTGTTTGGAAGAGCCAGGCCAAAAACAGGGGAATCCTAGTTACACAGGGAAATACTGACAGAATGTCAGCAATGTGCTACAACTGCACAAAAACACGAAAAAGAAGCTTTTTTTTTTTTAAACTAATCCCTTTTACTAAAATAATCTCAGGGAATGCGTGCAACAAAAACAGGGAAAAAATGTTCAGAGAAACTGTAGTTTTAAAATTCATTGTCTCCCTTTCTCTAAAACACAATTTACATGAGACACTAGAAAAAAATACAGTAACACAAGCTATGTACAGCATCACAAGAAGCAACAGTGATTTAAGAAATAGCAGTTACTTTACTATCAAGCAAACAATTATAAAATGAAAAAAAAGCTAGAACAAAAAAATACACATTTTTTTCTGTGTAGATACCAGATACAGCACCACACACGCAGAACCTAAAACTGAGAGCAAGAGTGACAGAAGCAGTAGAAAGATTCTCATTACTTACAGTTCAATTAAAGAATCTAAATCACTGAAGACATCCCTTGGCAAAGCTTTGAGATGGTTATTGGCCAAAGAACTAGAAAAGAAAGTTAAGAGCTTAGTATCATTGCTATCTCTCATCTTGCAATTCTTCCCAAGTCTGAGCTCACTTACTCGTTGTTAATTACCCAGTACTGTCCAGCCACTGGCACTGTTAGAAGTTACCAGGAACAGGCATTAATTATTCTCAGTCAAGAATGGAGATTGCTTGAAGTTCACATAAAAGTAAAATATTTAATTTTTTGTTTTTTTTGCCCAGGTGCAAATGTAACCCACAGAGCAATCACTGAGCACACTGAAAAGAAGCAGGAATGTTAATCACGGGTAGGCAGCGTGGTGGTGGTACCAGTGCAGCACTGCAGGTACCAGTGGCACCCCAGCCCCAGCTGTGCCTGCACACAGGCAGGAATTGCTCTAAGGCTGGTTCTTAATTTATGGAAGGCATGTTGTCAACAGCAGGAGGAAGCTGACACAGAGGGAAGAGAAGTTTTCTGCGTAGCAGGAAAAATAGTGGTCTCCCAGCAGAAATTTGTTCAAGTAGAAATCACTCTTTCAAGTGTTAAATAACTTACAGGTGAGTCAGGTCACGAAGGCCACGAAATGCATTTCTTGAAATGGTTTCAATTTTGTTTCCTTCAATAAATCTAGGCCAAAAAAAAAATATTTAAAAGTACTTTAAGTAACATTATTATTAGCATCACAGTGCTTTAAGCTATGGTTGCCAGGTTCAGCATATTTCTGGGCAGCTCCTTCAGACTGAAAAGTGGGAAGTCTCAGTGGAGCTGCTCATGATCCCTTTCCCCCTTTCTTTGGGCAGACTGCAAGGAGCAATGCAAGTACCTGGCAGCACAAGGGACAGCACATGACACAAATGTCCAGCAGAAATGGAACAAAGTGTACAAGGCAAAAAAAACTATTCCTCTCTTGGTAATCCTCTCAGGATGTGTTGCATGAGGCAAGAGACCTGCGTAGGAGAGGCTCCTGAGACAGACTTTAGAAGCTAAAGTCCCACCTTCCCCTCTCACACATCACCAGCATTTTCAAACCAGGGGCAGCACAGCGGTGCCAGGGCTGCCCAGGCTGCAGACCTGCTCTGACGGGGAGCTCCCGTGGCTGCACACACACACACAGTGCCACCTCCATGCCCACACAGCCCTGACTTGAACTGTGCACGTTTGACATCTGCACAAACAGCAAGACCACTGCCTTGGTTTAGTTCTGGCTGCCACAGTTCAGCTCTGTCCAGCTGGGACATCTCTGCAGGATGCCAGCTGCACACAAGTCACAGCCCCATGCACCAGGGGAATAATGACAAGCACGTATCGATTCCAGCAGCACACTGCTCCTCCTGACTGCATGTCAGCATTTAAAGAAAGAGCTGATATTTGAGCATCTTGACCCCTGAGCACTTGAGGACGCATCCCTAAATACACCATCATCCCTGCAAAGTGATTGCAGCCAGGTGGCCATCAAGATATTGCATGATACAGCTATACCTGGATGAAGACAACTGTATGCTGACTTTAGAAAAGGTTTATGAGATAAAAGTGCCTCCCTTATTCCTAAGCAGCTCTGTTTGCCCTCCAGAGAAGTTAGAGGAAAAATACTGTGAGACAAGGTCTCTGCTCAAGAGAGTGAAGATGGGAATGCAGGAGATGACAAGTGCTCTGGGTTCTGCAGTTTAGGTGTAGCAAAAATCCTTCATGAAGTGACCGGGACCCTGACTGCAGGCCAAGGGTGCAGATGAGAAAGTGCTGTGTCTACGTGGGAGACATCAGAGCAGCTCAGCCCTTTCAGGACTGTGTGGGACCACAAATTCAATCCACAAGAGCAGAGAGCCACCCTGCCTCCTGACACCCTCACTGGCATCTGGCATCCCTGCACAGCACCAGCTCACTGGTCCATGCAAATAAACAAGGCTTCACTGCACACCCTACAAAAAGCTGGGACTCAGTAATTTGCTGGATTCTTGAAGCACCAAGCCTGGCCTCCAAGAGATGCTACTCTGGGAATTCCAGTCTGTTTGCCAGCAAAGCTCCCATCTTCAGCAGACCTGTCTTACCCAGACTCTGTACACAGAGTCTGTTTAAGGGTGCATTGAATGCCATCATGAGTGCTGCAAGTGCAGCAGGTCACAGCTGAAGATATATTATCTATATATAGGTATCAGCTGTGGGTGCTCCCCAGCTGCTCTTTGGCCACAGACTTTGGCTTTGTACACACAGACACTTGTCATTCCTGTTTGTCAGTGAGGTTTCCTTCTTCTCTTCTAAGTCTGACCTCTGGTAACTAAGACACATGAGTTATGGAAGCCGTACTGGTTTTGCTGGCTGCATGGACAAAGAAAAAATCACAGAGAAAGGCCACTCACAGGCAGCTCCCAAAAGGTGGAGGCATGATTTGCTGGGAAGAGGAAAAGCTCTATGAAATTGGCAGAAAATGCAACCAAAACCATTAACTGAGACCACTTGTTCAGCTGCTAGAAGAATTTGAAACTGTAAGGCTTTACCAGTCCTCATCCTGCTCCCTGGCTTGCAGCTGGTGGTCAGGGACAGAGATTTGCCTTTTGACAGCTGAGGAGAGCAGGGTGTTTCATTCAGACAGGGATCTGGTTGCAGTGACCAGTACAGGCACCACAATGTATGCTATGCTGCTGGGACAAGCCCATCAGCACTTGAAAGCAGGCCACTAATGGTACAATAAAAAAGATTTTTCTTCCTTTTTACAAACTACTGCAAATAACTTTTTCCCTGTAAACAGAAGGAAAAGAAAATTCTTAGATAACTTGCTATCTCTGAAAAAATCCAGAGGTAGCTGAATCATGAATTTTAGCATATACCATTTACCATTAGCTGCAAATTCCATTGTTGTCTACTCCACATGTACCAGACTATTAACCCTGAATATATCCCACAGTAGTATCTATTTGCCTTCAAGATTTTAGTGACAGTTGGTTTTATGAGCATTGGTCTTCCTGTAGAAATAGAAAAATTTTTTCCACAGCTACATTTCAGCTTGGAAAGGTGGGTGGAATAAGGAATTTTTTCAGGTCATATTCATAGTTTCAAACACACCAGCTCATATTGAGTAACACAGAGAAATACCAGTCCTTTGGAGTGTGAAGGGAGGACAACTGTGTACCAGGGCTACCAGGGCTAATACTTTTTCTTAAAGAAAAAAGGGTAAGCTAAAAATAAAAAAAAATAAGGATCAGAAAAATAAAGGAAAAATCAACTAAGTGAATTATATAAACAAAAGGAGAGTTAGATAATTTAAAATAGTAATATAAATAATTAAAATAATTTATATTATATGAAATACATGTTTATATATTTATGTATTTATAATTTATTACATAAAGATAAATGCTATGGATATTAAATAGGGTATCAGGAGAAAGGCAAAATAGGAAACAAAAGTTGGGAGAAGAGAAGCAGAATCAGGGTTGTTCTGGGCCGTACACCACTATTCTGCAATTCCTGCTCAGGTTGCCCACAGGTCAGGACAGGCTGCTCCATCTCTTGCCTGAGGTTCAAATCCCCTTAACAGGGCTGGCACTGTTCTGGAAAGCCAAGACAAGCTCTTGCTAAGCAATGCCTTTTTGGTGTGCTGTAATTGCACAGAGACACCTTGCATTCATGGCATCTTTTAAAAATGCCCTGTAACCTCTGAAAAATCGTCAGCCACTGTAAAGAACATTTGCACAGGAGTGGAACATAAATCCTTCAGCTCCCCTGCTCTTGGGAATCACAGTAAAGACCAAGACTCTGCAGCGTGAGTCTTGGAAACTTATCAAAACATCTTTATTTATAAAGGACATAAAATACCAAACTTACAGGTATTCTAGATGGAAGAGACCAGCAAAGGCATCATCTCGTATAACAGTGAAGGAGTTGGAGTTCAGCAGGCTGAAAATGGAGAGCAGGCATTAGGAAAGCACATTAAAACTTGACACACTGGATTATGCCAGTTGTGTTTATTGCCCATGACCAAACTAATCTTACTGACTTGAACCCATACACCCCACCAATGCAGCACACATAAAATACTGTGGAATGGTCTATTGAAAAAAAAGATTAAAGGCATTACATGATGATACTTAATGTCCACTACTCCCCAGGAAAAATGCTTGTTGTGCCATTGACCTTGGCTAAATGTAACCTGGTCCTCAACTCTATGGTCCACCGAGCAGAACAAGCCATCATTAGATGGCAGGTCTGCTGAGTGAGGGCCCCCTCGCTCACCACCCCTCCAGCCCCACTGACAACTTTTAAGAGTCCCCCTCAGCACCAACCCTAGGCTACCAAAGAGCTCTCATTTATGCAGTCGCAGTGGGCCAGTGCTCACTCATTCCACGCTCCCAGGGGAGTGCTCCAAGCCTGACCTGCAGATGGGGTACAGCCTGCAGCGTGGGAGGACAGCAGCCAGTTTGTCAGCTGCAAACACAGACACATCCAAACCACGGAGACAGAGAATCCTGCTATCTTTATAAAGCAAAGCCCTGTGTCCACAGGCGGTGAGGAAGAGCTGCAGTGCTGCCTCCTCCAGGCACTGCCTTGCCCGACTCCCGTGTGAACTTCAGGGACAAAACAAGTTAGAGCTGCACCAGAGAGACTGTCACCTGAGCCAGGACAAGACAGCCAGGGAGGAGGAGGTTATGGAGGCTTTGCCAGCAAAGTTCATTCCTTGCTGTATCAAAGCACAACAGTGGACAATCTCCAAACGTTGAAGTTCAAAGGCAGAGAGGGCAAACTCCTTTCAAGGAAATAGCAAAACTTCTTATTTGGTGTAAAAAATGAACACTACTCAAAAGAAATAACTTTTGGAAAATCTCAGACTTTTCCCCTATGAATGAATATGTCTGCACTAATTGCTTTATTAGAGCAACTGATTAATCTTCCTTTTGTATGGTTTTAGGCATTTTACTAAAATTAATTTAGAAGACTAATGAACATGAAATGAAAACTTTCCCTGTGATCCCTGGATATTATGCTAATACTAGACAAATGCTCCTTAAATTATCCCAAAGAAATCTGACAGAGATGCAGACCACCATCAAAAAGATTTCCTTGCATTACTATTTTACCATGATTACTGCTGCAGAAGACATTGTCCTGAGGTGTCCATGTGCTCAATTATGCATGCAGCTTTTTGTCATTTAATCATTGCTTTTTCTCATGGTTTAAGGAAAAGGTCACAAATTACACTAAACAACAGAATTTATGAGTGCCCAAGGTGGTGGTGGTGGTGACAAACCCCTCTTGCTTCCATATCTGACTTACTACACAAAGTGACATGAGCAACTTCTGCCTTCCTCAACAACCCACCTCTGCCCCACCACCCTACGCACCCCAACATCTCCAGGGAATCTACTACAGCTAAGGAAAAGGGACAAGCTTTATCTGCTTTTCCTCTCTCTTCCTAGTACCACCATCCAAACCAAGCCAGATTCCCCCATCTCTAATTTTCCACTCACAGTTTCTCACCCGTGGATTCCTCCCTTTCATTCCCAGCTGGCACAGGTCTGCTCTTTGCAGACCATTTGTTGGTGGGCAAGGTCCTCTTGCCCTCTGCTGGGGGCTCTGTGCTGACCCCCAGCTCTCACAGAAACTTGCTTTTGGGAGCAGTTTCGCATTAAAGGCGGTGAAGGCTTCCACCTCTTGCTTTGCCCACTTCCCCCCAGCATTCTGCATGGAGTGCTGCTCCTCCTGGTAGGAAGACAGGCTTTTGGGTCAAAGGAGATGGGGTGCCCAAGGAGAGGAGCCTTCACCAACAGCTACCAGACGCCTTTAGAGACTACCTCTTGCTAAGACCAGTTTTAACATCTAGTTTTGTGGCAAGCACCCAGCCTGGCTTTCTGGCAGGCTTTGGATCTTTTTGCTGAATTTTTCTTTGCAGTGTATCTTTGCCTGGAGGGGGTCAGTCAGTCCTTATGGGGTGGAGGTGTGGAAGGCCTGCTTGGTATCAGGCGTTCTGAACAGGCTGCACTGGGCTGGACAGGATGCAGGCTGCTGCTCAGCTTTGCTGCAGACTACCAGAGAAGTGAGTATCCAGGCTCCCCAGGGGGGTTGTACCGCAGTCTCTGCCTGTATCTTCCCTGCTGCCTCCCAGGACAGCTAAATTAAGCAAGTTTGGGTAAGCTCCTGGAGCAGGAGGCACACATCTCACTGCAACATGGGCACGACCAAGCAGCTTGCCTGGGGTCAGGAAGGAGGGACGGCTGCACAGTGCTGGGAGCTGCACCACTGGCTCCTGGAACAGAGGACCGCTGGGTCAGAAGGCATCTAAGGGGCCACCCTCCAGGTTGCTGAAGCACGGAGTCATGGTGCAGACAACACCAGCACTTCACAGAGAGGATTCCCTCTGAAGTGTGTCCTGGCAGCCTCTGCTCACTCCATTGTGCCCACAACGTCACAAAGCCAGTGCCAGACTCCTGGCCACAAAGTGAGCAGGAGTGAGAGCCACCACCACATAACTCTGGGGGACAAAACTCAGCCTTAAACTTGCTAAAGCTGAAGTTAAAAAAAGAGGAACTTAGGGCATCATAAAACATATCCCCCTCCTTTAGTAAGTAAATACACTTTTTGTGAAGTGGTTTCTGAGCAGAAAATGCACCCCTATTATGAAACAGCAGATACACTGCGAGACTGTGCAAGCTGGAGATTTACCCGTTTTCTCCCTTTCTACAAGGGAAAGGGAACTCTACTTAGGAGAAACTGGGAGGCTCTATGCTTAAAGGGACTCTACCTAGGAGGAAGGGGTGAAGTGCTACTTAGCCGTGCTCCTTCCCAGTGCCATACTTACAGCAGCTGCAGGGAGGGCAGGTGGGAAAACATCCTGTCCTTCACTTCGGAGAAGGTCCCGTTGACCAGGCTCCTGGAAAAAGAGATGCCACCCATCAGGCGGGACCGCCCCGCATCCCTTCACCGCCCTCCCGCCGGTGCCGAGCGGCGCAGCCCCGCACTCACAGGGAGCCCAGGCCGGCGGGCAGGCTGCGCGGCGCCCCCGCCGCCCCCACGCAGAGCGCGGACTCCCGCCAGCAGCTGCAGGGCGGCCCGCAGCGCGGCCTGCGCGGGGCGGCGGGCGGCGGCAGCGCCAGCAGGGCGGCGGCGGCGGCGCAGAGCGCGGGCAGGAGCCGCAGCCGCACCGCCATCCCCGCACCGCCGCTGCCCGCCCGCCGCTCCCCGCCGCCTCCCGCGCCCTGACATCAGCGCGGCGCCGCCTCCGCTGCGGCGCCGGGACGCCGAGGGGGGGTCCCCGCGGGCGGGGCGAGGCGAGGCGCGGCCGGGACACCTCGCCCTCCCGGCGGGACAAAAGCCGAAAGCCCCGCGGGAGGCGGAGGGCGTGGGTGGCCCACGCTGGTAGCTCTAGAGTGATGCTACCCCAGGAAATCGGGGTTGAGGTGCTGGAGCGTGTTCAGGGAAGAGCAACGAAGCTGGTAAAGGGTTGACAAGTCCTACGAGGAGAGGCTGAGGGAGCTGGAGGTGTTTAGCCCAGAGAAAAGGAGGCTGGGGGGGGATTTATTGCTCTTTACAACTAACTGAAAGGAGATTGTAGCGGGATGGGTGTAGTCTCTTCCCCAGCTAATAAGTGGCAGGACAAGAGGAAACGGCCTCAAGTTGCACCAGGGAAGGTTTAGGTTTAGGCAAAGTTTCTTCAATGAAAGGGTTTTCAGACATTGTAAAAGGCTACCTGGGGAAGCAGTGGAATCACCGTCCCTGGATGTGTTTAAAAAATCACAGAATCGTAGAATAGTCTGGGTTGGAAGAGACCCTAAACATCTTCTAGTTCCAACCCCCCCCACCATGGACAGCTGTCACTAGACTGGGTTTCTCAGAGGCCTATCCAACCTGACCTTAGACACTTCCAGGGATGGGGCACCCACAACTTCTAGGGGCAACCCAATGTGTAGGTGTGCTGCTTAAGGACAAGGTTTAGTGGTGGACCTGGCAGTACTGGGTTAGTGACTGGACTTGATGATCTTAGAAGTCTTGTCTAACCATAATGATTCTGTGGTTCTAAGACCAACTCAAGGGATGTCTAGGTCATGAAAGAAGCAAATGGATGATGACACCACACAATTCCAGTTGCTTTCCAGTAGTATGTGTGTGAATCATATTTTATCTGAGCTCTTAAAAGGTTTCATAACTGCATGTAAAACCACATTTGTGGTGCCCTGATTTGAATAAGTCACGCACATCAATGAAATAATTACTCTTGTAACTTTGTGTTACAAGTTACTTGTCTTATAACATCGAAGAATTATTTTTTGTAACCCTTGTAACTTTCACTATCCTTTGTGTCCAAGCCTCTCTTCTTGGTTTGCATGGCCAGTCACTAAATTCCCACTGCTCCGTTTCCACTTCCACTTCCATTCGCCATTTCCACTGCTGCAGCTTGTGCCTGCTGCCCCTCCCCACTGCCCACGCAGTCCAGCAGAGCCTCCTGTTAGGTGGCTGAAGACAGAAGTGAGACTTCTCTTCTTTGTGTTGAGCAGACCCAGGTCTCCATCTCCATCCATACACGATCCCTGCAGCAGGCAAAATTCAGAAAGCGTGAGCAACACCTGAGCTAGCAGTTTAATTAATTTATCATCTGATTAGGCAGAAACAAGACAGAGAAATTGTTTGAGGTCAGTGTTAGTCCCAGTTTTCTTTGCCTCATTTAATCTTTTCAGTGATTTTAATGATTTGTGTAATACATCTCTTTGCAGGAGCTGTTATGCACCACATCTGCATCTTAATTCTACAGCCACAATAATCTAAGGATGTTTATTTCATTGGCAGCAGAAAGAAATTTTTGTGAACCATTAAAGCTGCTGGATTTCCTGTCATTCTCTTTCAGCTGGGTCACTGGTGCTTTATCCTGATGTCATTGAAAGTGCCAGAAAAAAAAAATTAAAATTATTAGAACACTACCAGAAATCAGAAGGTTTTTATACTGTCTGTCACAGTATCCTACTGGACAAAATATCCTGCATGCAGCTAGAGAAGTCCATAATAGACTGGGTGAGCAGCTGACTGACAGGTTGGGCTCCAAGTGTTACAGTAAATGGGGTCACATCAGACTGTCAGCCAGTCACCAGTGGGGTTCTGTAGGGCTCCATTTTAGGGCCAGAGTTCTGAAAGGTCTTTATAAATTATCTGAACACAGGAAATGAATGTACATTAAGTAAGTTTGCCGATGATACTAAACTAGGAGGAGCTGTGGACTCTCTCCAGGGTAAAGAGGCCCTGCAGAGAGATGTGGGTAAGACTAAAGGGCTGGGCAGTCACCAAGCATATGAAATTTAACCACAACAAGGGACAGATTCTCCACCTGGGACAGGTGATCCTGATTATCCATACAAATCAGAGGATGAGAGCCTTGAGAACAGCTCTGTGGAAAGAGATCTGAAGATCCTGGTCGGTGAAAAGTTGGATGTGAGTCAGCAGTGCCCTGGCAGGCAGGAAGGCTAACTGTGTCCTGGGGGCATCAGGCACAGCATCGACAGCGGGGCAAGGGAGGGGATTGTCCTGCTCTGCTCTGCACTGGGGTGGCCTCACCTCGAGTCCTGGGGGCAGTTTTGGAAGCCAAAATGTAAGAAAGGATACAAAGCTATGAGACTGTGTCCAGAGGAGGGCAAGCAGGATGGTGAAAAATCTCGAGGGCAAGACTTAATGAGGAGTGGCTGTGGTTGCTGGGTTTGTTTGGCTTGCAGAAAAGAAGGCTGAGGGGGGACCTTAGTGGGACCTACAACTTCCTCAAAGTGTCAGCAAAGGGGCAGATGCTGAACTCTCTCTGGTGATCAGTGATGGGACACAAGGCGATGGAATGAAGCTGCATCAAGGGAAGTTCAGGTTGGCCCTTAGGAAAAGGGTATTAACTGAGAGGGTGGTCAGTCACTTCTCCCTGGGGAAGTTGTCATGGCTCCAAGCCTGACAGAGTTCAAGGAACATGGATCTGGATGTCACTTAGTTGTATGGTTTTGTTTTAGGTAATCCTATGAGAAACAGGGAGTTGGACTTGGTGATCCTTATGGGTTCCTTCTAACTTGAGTTGTTATATGATTTTATGAAAAAAATTAAACAATAACTTTCCAAAACAGTGACAAAGTCATGATGTTCCCATGAACCAGATGAGACATTTCTCTATGCAGTGTGACTGCTGTGGCCATCCAGGGATGCCACTTTGGGAAGCCTTTGATAGATTCACCCTTTCCAAGTGGCACTCAACATTCTGTCAGGAAACACAGCTTTGGGGTTCAGTATTGCTACAAGGTTTTAAATGTCTACAAATGCCATGCTGGCATGTAAAGCACCTTTTCTAAAAGATACAAAGCTAGGACCCCAATTCCACAACTCATGTTAAGCAGTTTCCTGCAGACATCTAAAAATCCTAGGACACTTAAAAATGGAAAACTATTTACCTGCTAGCACTGCCCACAATTAGTTTTGCAGACAAGGTGTCTTCTGATTTAACTGATTTAAATGCTATTTATTTGGTGATCCTCTGTATCTCCCCATGGAAGAGGAAGCAGGATTTTCTCCTGCTGTCCCCACCTGGGGTGTTCTGTGCAGCCTCATCTGTAGCATCCCTGCTGCACTCAGTGAGGGGCTGCCAGGCACAGACCATCCTTGCTGGTGGTCTTGAAAGTGTCAAGGGGGCTTCCCCATGAGTCAGAGGAGGATGAGTGGAATGAAAGGCAGGTGCAGCAGGGCACTGCACAGGAAGGCACCAGTGTGAAAAGTGTGGGCTTTATCAGAGGCTGAGGAGAGCACCAGCAGGACAGCAGATGGTCCTGTCCTGCTGACATTAAAAATGAATGATTGCTTTGGAAAATTCACATGACAGAAGACAGGTATTTGAGGGGTTAAAAATACAAATATGCATATAGATAAGCACATATAAATTTCCTTAAAAGAATATTTTAAAATTGCTTGGTTTAAAAAGTGATGCTTGTTTTATCCATGCAGTAGTATAAAAATGCAGTGGCATAAAAATGGAATCTTCTCTCTTTTTTGAGAAGAAAATAGAAAATTGAATTTCATGTTGAAGTAGAACATCAAAGAATGAGAAATAATACTGAAATGTGCATTTTGCTGCTTTCCTTCAAATTCCAGCTCATAGGCTTAGGTGATTTTTTATGTAGACTTGCAGGTGCATCCATTTAAGTCATGCCACAAATAAATGCAGTCAGCTGCATATGAAAGATTGTGCTATTGAATACCCATAGATAAAATGGCATTTCAGAGGGGCAGAGAAGAACTCCAGACAGCATGTCAGCAGGCATGATATAAAAACCTGAACAGATAGGAGAGGTGCAAAGCCTGTGCCATGCCTTTGAAGAATCACTGTAGCTGAGAGTGCAGGGGAACATGGGGGTCCCCTGGGACTCAGCCTGTACCCCAGTGCAGACCTGGACAATGGCATCTTCCAAGTGGGTGTTAAGAGCAAAATACTCTGGTTCCCAGGTGAGTATGGCTGAGACATCTTGACACTTTGATGCATGACATTATCACTGTCATTCCTTCTAACACAACAGCTCTTTTTCTTTTCCAAAATTTTGGATATATATCTTGCATTGCAAAGAGATAATAAATCAGAAGAGCATTTAGGAGCACATAAATATTAAAATAAATATCTTGAAGTGAAAGTTGTCAGCTTTGTTTCTTCAGGATCAGGAAGGCATTTCTCACATGTTCTCATTTTAACTTATCAATCCCTTTTGCATAAACCCTGCTTTATTGAGTAAGTATTAACATAGAGGCTTTGACTGTATTTTTTCCTGTAACTTGACAGAAGCAGATAGTTATAGGTAGAAGGCTGCTGATCAGATCCCCCCATGTAAAATGAGTGCATGGAAGGGGAAAACACATCAACCTTTTATCTGAGAAAGTTTAATTTCTGGGCTAGTTTGCAAATAAAAATGAGTTTTGTTGGATCACAACACACCACCTCTCCAAAGTAGGAAATTTGAAAAAAATTATGGATGAGAGTAAAGTATGTCAGTGGATGTGTTCCCACTATGAGGACCCTTAATTGCTTGTGACCCTGCTGTGGGAGAAGGTATGGGAAAATTAGTGCTCTGAGCAATATTCATCTTGCTGACTGTTTTCCTTTCTTTCTTCACTCATGGTTGATGTGACCTTTTTGGACTCCAACTGCTAGAGGAGATGTACTGCAACATGCAGAGCACGTTATTATTATCTTGAATTTTCTCCAGCTCTCAGACCAAATGTTTAGTCTGCTTGGTCAGGATTAAATGTCCTTTGCTCTTGACTTCTGAAGATTTCTGGTCCAGATTGCACACCTGGTATGTTAATGCAGCTTTCCTTTAAAGAAGCACAGAAGCAGCTTACTTTGTTGAAATGTAGCACTACAGGATAGGCTTTTATGAAAACTATTTCAAAAAATATTCTCAGAAATCAAAAAAGTGCAGGTTGCCAAACTGTACTTTGGGAGAGCTAGCATGTCCTCTGCAGTGACACTGTGCTGCCCAGCCCAGTCTCTTACACCAGCAGAGTGCTGTGGGCCCTGTGTGGTGAAGGTGGTTATTCACATTACTCCAGAAAAAGAGGATTTGCTCACATGAACTGCCCTTGCTTTCATGTTTTTTAAGAGGCCCCTAAGCCAATATTCACGGTGGCTCCAAATCCCCAGATCTGGAAAGGAATTGCTGTGGAAAGAGGAACAGGCAGAACAAGCTGGGGTGTCCCAGAGATTTTCACACACAACCTCACCTACAGTCCTACCCTGCAATGAGACTTCTTGAGATGAGGTATTAATAATACATTAGCATCATTGAAAGAATAAAAACTTAATAATATAACAACACATGTGTCTTCCTTTTTCCTTCACTTGTGAATCCCTGAGAGATCAAGGGAGTTGCAGGTTGTCTCTTGAAGAGTAAAATTAATGGATTCTGAGCTGTGGCTGTGTACCCACATCCCCATACACCTCTCCTCCCTGCATCCTCACCCACTCGGGATCTGCACTTCCTCACCACGCCAGTTTCAGTGACCTCATGCAATGGGTGCCCTCCTTCCGACTGTGCCCCATCACTGTGCCTGTCAGGTGGGCAAGAGATTGGGAGTAGCTCCAGCTGGCACAGTGCTCTGGGTGTGCCAAGCCCAGCTGCTGCCAAGTGCTGGTACTGCAAAGGCTGAGCAGAAGGAGGAGCAGCTGAATGCTCCTTGCCCCTCTCACCGGCTCCCTGACTGGGAGCTCAGGATCTCTGTGTCCTCCATCCTTCTCTCCAAGCTGTTTTGACCTCGGTGAATCCAAAGTTATCAAAGGGTCCTGGCAAACAGGCACAGATGCAAATAGAGACAGTAAGAGAAGTCTCATTTCTTTAGGACATCAGTCAAAAGAAAAACCCCATAAAAAGGATGACAATTCTATGAGAAAAAGATTTTGATATTTGAGGGATGACTGCATTTCATTGTTTTGCTATGTGAAATTTGATATGAAATTTGACCACTTCCCAGAAAATCAACAGGGGATTTTAATTTTTCTCTTTCCATCTTAAACTAAAGAAGAAAATATTTCTAATTTACACTTGTAAATGAAAGTAAAATGCATCCTTTATATTTTTAAGGCATTGGCTACAGAAAAAGTGGTCCACTTCCGGAATTATGTTCTTTGAATTCAGTGAAACAGAATTACTGTATTTTTTTCCGTGTTTGGACAAATCTCAGGTAATCTGCAACCCCTCAAAAACATAGGCTCATGAAAATAAATCCTTAGATACCCCATAATTTCAGATATCCTGCAGAGACAGGGAGGCCCCAGGAGAAGGAAAGCAGGCTTTGTAGGAATCATGGCAAAGGACTGTTAAACAGAAGGCTAGATTTTGCCTTGTATTATCTGTTTATGGACAAATTTTACAGTCAGGTAATAAATTCTATCAACTGCCATTTGATCTACTGCAGTTCCTTGACCATTTCACCCCAATTCCACTTATTGATTTCATGTGCACTGAACTACTTCCAACCTTGCCATTCAAACCAGGACTGCTGGGTACAGCACCCTTACAGAACAGTCACTACATTTTGGAAGAGGACAAACCATCTGCAGTCCCAATTTCCCTGAAAATGACCCCACATTGGCTTCTGCACATTTGAGATGAACTTTAAGATAATGTCCATCAAATGGCAGACATTGGGGGTTGAAACACCAGTCAGACTTAATCTGACACAGCTTTAATTATGCTAAACAGTGTTATGATATTTTCTACATTTCAGGAAAGTCAAATCTCATTTCAGCAAATGAGGACAGGCAGAACAGTCCAAGATCACTCAAGGAGATGCAGAACAGCTTGGGTATACTGACAACAGTGCATTTGGTGCCATCCTTGCTAGATTTTTCTCTTCTTCCTCCTAATTTCTGTGTGGTTTCAGTCTGTTGTGCAGCCTGGGCATGCTGAATGCTGCTGGAAGTGTGAAGGGTCAGTGCTGACGAAAGGATTTGGGGGCCTAATCAAGCTCTGCCTGTTCCTTTCTCTTCCATGTCCTAATCCATTTCCACCACAGTATTTATACTCTGAAATACTTGTAGAGATTTGTGCTCCCTTGTTAGCTCTTTCCTCATAAAGCACCTGCCTGAAGATGCGTTGACCTTTGCTGGATGCTCTCCCACTTGTCTTGCCAGCATGGGATAGAAGGTGGCCCTCTCTTGCTGTTTATACTCATTGCCATGTGGGAGTCCCTCCCTTCGGTTTCTCTTATGCCAGTCCCAAAAAAATCATGTGTGGTAACCTCTGTGCTACGGGGTGGAAGTTGTATTTTCACTAATTATGTTCTGTTTTTAATGATGTTACATAATGTTAGAATATTTTATATTTATAAAATATATTTCTATTTTACTACAACATACAACCTAATCCAGTGCACTGAAAAGCCTACCCCAATGTTCCAGAGCAAAGAACACAAGTTTAAAACCCCAGGTATTAAGTAGATCATGTAAAATCATGATATGTAAACCTTTAACTTACGATAATCATAACATCATTGCCCACCTTGGCAACTATATCACTGACTACAGTTTAATTTAAGCAAAAATTGCCAAGTGCATCTGTATTATATTTGTCATTGAGCTCAACAAGACTCATTTAAATTGCTTTGAGACACTACAAACACTTCTGTGTAACAAGATCTGGCATATTCATGTGTGTATTTTAGCAATAAAAGAAGTGGCACAGGCATGGGAAGTGCTGAGGACCTCAGCACTTGCAGTGCCTTTCCCCTCTCAAGCTTTGAGTGTGAAAAAGATCAAACTCACTTGGATGATAACTTCAGGTGCACAATTCCAAGTGCACTTTTCCATCCCTCCTCTGCCCATGGCTGATTACCCAACTTGAGGAAAGCTTCCTGATGTTTTCCAAAGTCTTGTGAAAACAGTTTGTGTTTTTCACCCAAAATGTTCTTGACAAAATTTGAATCTTTCCTCTTGGTTCTACTCGGAGGTCTCTTCCCCAGCAAAGTGAACCTGTTGCTTTTGGTTCACCCAGTGCCAAAATGCATCAGAAGTGCAGAGGGTGGGAGGAGGAGGAGACCAGCAGTGGATGAGGACTGAGGAAACAGAACTTGGCCCATAGGTGTCCATGGGACCTGATGGGCTGCATCCAAAGTTGCTCACTTTATTGGCTGCTGCCCTTGTAAGGTTGCTTTCTGTCCCCTTTGAGAGGTCTCGGGGAGAAGGAGAGGTGCCTAAGATATGGAGGAGAGCAAATTTTGCACCTGTCTTCAGAGAAGATGAAAAACATAACCTGGGGAACACAAGCCAGTTAGTCTAACTTTCGTCACTGGTAAAATCATGGAGTTCTCCAGAAACACTTTTCTTCAATGGATGGTATTTACCTGAGCATTAGCAAGGCTTTTGACACTGTCTCTTGTGATATTCTTGCATCCAAATGAGTCTGGACAGGTGGGCAGCTGGTGTCTGAAAGCTGCTTGGGTGATTGGGCTCAAATGGTAGAGTGAATGAACCATCCTATACTGGGGGCCAGTAACAAGTGGAGTGCAGCAGGCGTGTGTCCTGGGACCTGTCTGGTTTCACATCCTCATCAATGGCACCATGAGTGCACTCTCATCCAGTTTACACCAAATGGGTGCACCATTCAGCCAATGGGAGGGCAGGTCTGCCATCCAGAGGGACCTGGAGACACTGAAGGAATGGGCCAGCAGGAATGTCCATGGATGAATGCCACATCCTGCACTTTGGAAGGAGCAATCCCTTGTAAGGACACAACTGGTGCCCAGCTGGTTGGGAAGCAGCTCTGCCAATATGGACCTGGGGATATCAGTGGGCATGATCCAGCAGTGTGCCCTGGCAGCAAATGTGACCAGGGGTTACCAGCACTGTATTAATGAGAGTGTAGCCAGGAGGTCAAGGGAGTAGCCCCTTTACTCACCAGCAGTGAGATTATGTCTGCAGTCCTGAGCCCAGTTTTGATCCTTTCAAATAAAAGGAAGAGGATGATGAGCTGGGGTGAGTTCAGCAAGAGCCTACAGGCTGCTTGGAGCCTGGAGCACTTCCCTCTGAGAACAGGCTGAGGAAAGTGGGCTTGTCCAGTCTGGAGAAGAAATGGCTTTGGAGGCACCTAACAGCAGCCACCCAGCATCTATATGGAGACCATCCAGGAGGCAGGGCCAGGGTTTTAACCCCCAGAGACACATGGCAGGAGAATGAGAGACAACAGATGATGAAACAAGAGAGGTTCCGATTGGATACGTGGAGAAAGATTCTACCCAAGAGGTCAATCAGGCAGTGGAGCAGCTGCTCTGAGAGGCTGTGCAGTCTCCATCCTTAGGGGTTTCAAGAAACAACTGTATCAAGCCTTGAGAAACCTGGTCTGACCTCAGAGCTGGCCCTGCCCTGAGCCGAGGTTGGACCAGTGATCTCCTGAGGTTCCTTTCAGTGTGAATCATCCTGTGATCACACGAGTCTGTGGTAATGGAGCCTTGTTTATAGACTCCATAAACAAGGATCCTGGTTGTAGGTGGTACCACTGAGAATAAGAAATGCAATTTTGAGAGTTTTTGCTTCCTCTATATTTAAATAGTCATTAAAAATGATGGATTATTTCAGGGGAGTTTTTATGGCATCACCCAGATATATTCATGTATATGCACATCCATATATATAGAAACAGAGATTGTCTGTGCATTTTCCTCTGTGTATTTATCCACTAAATGCATGTTTTATAATCCTCAGTGTTTTGCAAGGCTACAGGGTAATCTGCTTCATTCAGTAGTTACTCTTGCTCAGGAAATGCACAACAGCCACAAATGCTCCACAGCTTGGTTGCTGGGTAAACTGTAGCTCATTTGTATTCAGCACGCTGTGTAAAAGTGATAAGAAGCCAAATACTCCTAGGAAACAGCACAAATGAAATACAGCACGCAGGAGGCAAAGTATTTATAGAAACAAAATATCAGCATTTTCCACACATTTACACAAAGCAATTTCAGTCTTTTCATAGGGAAAAAAGAACATCTCTGGCACTCATTTACTCATTTCCCTGCAGTCATATATTTTGGCCAAAAAGCACTGACTACATGGAAAACCTTCAGGTCATAGCAAATTAAAGATCAATGACAACCTAAAATAGATGCTGTCATATTTTCACTCCTAACATGTCTTTGCAATAAGAGCATTGTTTTAGCGAGTAAATAATGTGACATTTCTGCTTGAATGGGATTTTAGCATTGTGGCTGAACCCTGTCCGCAGATCCCCAGCCTGCTATGAGAGAAGGAATTATATCTGTGTTTAACTCCTTGGGACCCCTGAATTGATTCACTGAAGCCCATTAAGCACAAGACAGAGGCTGTCCATTGGAAAAGCAGCTGACCACATCTCCCTTTGCATGTGCTTCTCAGCCACGGGCTGTTTGGGCTGGGGAAGCCTTGCTGTGTCCAGGTGTGATGCCCACTGCAGCCCCTGGGACAAGCCCCCTGCCCCACCAGGGCTGAAATGCTTCAGGTGTGCTCCAGGGAATCGAGGGAAGGACTCACCCCACTCATGGCAAACTGGCTGCCCTGGCAGAAGGAGGAGCAGGTCGGGTCAGGCCCCCACTGCTCACCAGTGCCTGGTGTTGCTGCACAGTCCCCTCAAGCCACCAAGCACAGCTCCAGTGCCACTGCCTCTGGCACCCAGCTGACAGAGCAGCTTGGCCTCTGTCTTTGAGTGAATAGGTGGGAATAGATAACTGTTTTTAAAGTGTAGGTAATTGATTCTTGAGTCTACCAGTGATGTTTTGAGACTCTAATTGTTATGTGTCATTGGCCCTCCTGTCTCTCACATGGTTTTATGAGTACCATTAAGCCTATGCAATAGCTCTTATGGACTGCAGCAAAAATACAGTTATTTAGTAATTCCACAGTAAAGCAATACAAGAGGTAACAATTTTTGCATTAAGCTTAGAAAATAGGCACCTATACAACTTATTTCAAGTATTTTGGCTAATGTGAGTGAAGGTTGGGAGACACCACCAGCTGTACCTTCTCCTAAGATCCCTTAACTTTAAAGATTTCCTGTTTGTGGATTTTGGGGGTAGGGATTTGGAAATTCATGGAAAATATATGATAAAATCCTATCTGAAGTGTGATTTTAGCTTTTATTGACATTTTATTGTTGGAGTTTTCATTAGGAACATTGAGAAACAGGAAAAACAAGAGAAAATGCTGAAACTGTCTAGTACAAAGCAAAGAAATAAAATAGTAGAAAAGAGCATCAGAACCTGGAAACAGCAGATAGACCTAAAAATGTCTTTTTGTTGCTATAGTGCACAACTGAGTAAAAAATATTTTAGACAGAAATTGTCTTATCTATTAGCAGAAAAGACACTAAATTTAATGGTACTAAGTAATCATTTGCACATCTCTATTTTAGCCTTTGTTCTCTTCAATCTTTACCAACATTAAATAAGCAACAAAACAGTATAGGCCAGTGATTTATAAACAGAAAAAGAAGGCTTGGACAGCACTGGAGGCTGTGCAGCAGGAGCCTTAAGGTGCTTTGGGGGCCTCATAGTTCAACAAAGTATTTTCTTGAATCTATTTTTGTCTATCCCTACATGCACAATGTCTGCAGGTAAAACAAAGACATTTACAAAATGTATTCCTGAAGAACCGGTTTCTTGCTCTACACCAGTCTGCAAAGCTTCAAATCTGTTCCTACCTAGCAGAGGAATGACAATATATACCAGTTCTAAACAAGCCTGAAAAAATGGAATAAACTGGGGAAAAAAAGAATGCAGTTACAAAATGTTTGAAAAGCTGATCCTGAAGCATCTGCAAAGCAGCAAAACTAAAACTCTCCCTGGCCAAAAATGTGGAGGCTTTGCAAGTTATTCTGTTTAGGAGAAATTGTTGCTATGTTGTTTCTAACAAAATTTCTAAGCCCTGTTCCTCTGGGCATTGGAGGGATTAAGAAAACAAAGATAGTTTTCGTGCTTCTAGCAAGCCTCTTCCAAACCTGCCTTCCTGGTCTTTTTCTTTGGGTCACACTTATTTAGGGTAGGTCCGGGTTTCTGTTCAGTTCTATGTTTTACTCTTCCCTTACATCTATAGTCAAGCATCAGAAAAGTTCCTCTTCACAGATGATTCGATTTCTTCAGTGAACTTACATCTGTCATACATTGTATCTGGTGATGATACTAAGTGAAATATGTTTGCTTCACCAATTTCTGTAAAACAGCTAGATTAGTATGAAACCTACCAGAGACATAGATGAATATTCATGCTCAGGACATTTGTTTCACCTTTCAAGATGCTTACTGATTTACTGACATCTTTAAAATTAAATGGGTATGCTCCATTATGTTTTGGATCATGTGGCTGAACTGATCTGGTTTCTCCAGAGCAGTAACAAGGATGTCAATGTTTCCCAGGGTGTACTCAAACAATATCTCTTTTCCTCATATCAGATTTCTATTTCCCATGCTAGGATCCTTTTTATTTTTCAATACTCATAAATCATACTCATGCAGCAAAACAATTCCTTTTATTATGGAGTCTCCTACAGGTTCCGCAAGATCTTATCTCGAGCAATGCACAGGTTAGAAGCTGCAGTTTAGGAGTTGTTCTTTACAGTTAAACTAAAAAGGACAGGCTGGGAAAGTAAGGTAATACCTCTCTGTAGAGTAGGTGCAGAGCACTGAAACCTCAGTAACGTATCAGATGGACTTTGCAGGGCATGAGACACTTCCTTCCCACAGGCAGGAGGATGGATCAGTAACAGCAACTAACTCAGGGTAGGCTGGTGGGAAAAAAAGGAAAACCTGACTTAGAGATGAGAGATTGATGATAGAGGCTTCCTTTCTTGTGCCTTGTCTGAAGTCAAACAGGCTGCACAGTTTGGCAATTTGGGCGTCACCTACAGAATATGGTTTTCAATAGTGAGGTGGCTGCCTATCAGACAACTTGGTTTTTGCCCAGATCTGGTGGGTCCTCAGGTCAAAAGGTGCTGGTGTCCAAAACTGCCCAAAATGTAGGGTTCCAGATCAGGTATGCTTAAATTCAAAGGTGATACAGTAACAGGATGCTTATTGGCCTCTGCCCCCGTAAGAACCTTGAGCCACTCCATTTTCTTAAAGCACCTTAACATTACAAGGGGTCAAGACCTTCAAAAAATGCAGTTCCAGACACTATTTTTAAAATATCATGATAAGCACCATGTTCTACCCTCACAGAGTGCTTTTCTGATCATCATCCAACGAGGAAATGACAAATCTGTTCTCAGTATAGCCCCAGAGGATTCTCTAAGCATTGAGGGAAGAGTCTTACCCTGAGGCTTAGAGTCTCCTCCTCTCTGGAGGAGGAGAGATGTACTACAATCTCCCAGGTGTGACAAACAGAAGAAAAAAATCCCCTCAACATTCATTAAGCTGAGCATAAGGAAAAAACCTTTGGCTATATCAAAAAGAGAGTGGCAGCAGATCAAAGGAGGTGATTCTCCCCCTTCGTTTTGCCCCTGTGAGACCCCACCTGAAGTGCTGTGTGCAGTTCTGGTGTTGCCAACACAAGGAAGGCATTGAACTGCTGGAGCAAGTCCAGAGGAGGACCATGGAGCTGGTAAGAGGCCTGGAGCACCTCCCCTATGACAACAGGCTGTGAAAGTTTGGGCTGTTCAGCTTGGAGAAGAGAAGGCTGTGTGGAGACCTCGTAACAACCTCCCAGTATCTGAATTGACCTACAGGGAAGCCAGAGAGGGACTTTTCATCAGGAACTGTAGCATAGGACAAGGAGTAATGGGCACAAATTGAAAGAGGGGAAATTTTGGTTAGATATTAGGAAGATATTCTTTACTGTGACAGGGGTGAGAAACTGGGACAGGTTGCTCAGGGAGGTTGTGGATGCCCCAATCCTGTCAGTGTGCAAGGCCAGGTTGGAGAAGACCTTGAGCAACTTAGTCTAGTGGGAGATATCCCTGCCCCTTGCAGAGGGGGCTTAGGACTAGATGATCTTCAAGGCCCATTCTAACCCCTTAACATTCTATGATTCTAAAATTCTATGATCTGAAGTACTCATCTTTTTTTTTCCCCGGCAATTAGGAATCAAGCCTCTGGGGAAGCATTTCCTTACCAAAAGTGTTCTGGCCTAGACATACCTTCTAAGAGGAATCAAGAGGCAGCCGAGGACATGGACAGACCATACTGTACTGCAGGGGTGCTGGAACTGGCAGCTTTCCTCCTCTTCCAGCTCCAGACCCAGGCTGTCAGAAATACCCAGTCAGCATTTGCTTAGAGTTAAGTCTATTGCTTTTTATAGCCATCACTGGAAAAAAAAAGTATTACCAATGCTGTTAGAAATGCAAACATGCATCCTGAGTATCACAGCTGTGAGAGGAACATTGGTCTCTGATGTGGAGGCTTGGCTCATGTGGTCCCACTGGTCCAGCTGTCACTGGCACACCCCGGCTCCTGCACAGGGCTCAGGACAAAGTAAAGTGCAATGCTGACAGCTGGATAGTGCCAAGCCTGGTGCAAATCTAATATCATTACTTGCATCAAGAGAATCATCTCTATGATAACTGCAAGCTGGAGTTATGGGATATTGCCCTGAACCAGTCATTGAAAGCAGAATACACCTGTCAGTTTGAATTTTGAATCAACAAGCAAAAAGAATATCCTTGCTTAAGATAAAAGACAGATATCACCAGAGCTATTCTACACCATTTGACAGATTTTGCTTTATATTTATATAACCTTTTCCTTTCTTCAGATTTTTGCTTCTGCATTCAAAAGCAGAATTTTATAAAAATTCTATTAAAGATGACTTTGATGAAAATGAAAATTATTCATTTGTTTTGGAGCACAATTAAGACCCATTTTCAGAAAGAATGGAAAAATACAGTCATGACAAAAGGACTTTGAATGAAGACAAAGGTAAGCTCTTTGGGAGTGCGGCCAAAGCTCTGGGTGTGGGAATCACGTTCCCAGAAGTTCCTGCTTGACAGCTGGCTGCAAAAGACTGGAGCATGGGGAAAAACCAAAGACTGGTGTGCAAGAGCAACTAAAGGTCATAGCAGCAAAGAAGGAGAATGAAAATATGAGATCAGTCTGTTGGGAATTGTGCATTTATCAACGAAAGGCTTTGAGAAAGATCTGTCAGGAAGATGGGGCATGTAGGAGAATTTGCTTGAGAGACAAACAGGAAGAATCCTGCCTTGAATTTGGAAAGAGTAGCACCACCTATTGGTGACCATTTTGGGTGGCAGAATGCTGGCATTTTCCCAACTACACTTATGCGGAAAAAGGAGAAAAGCTGCTGCTACTATGATGTCTGTTTTTATAATGGACACTTGAAATATTTATAAAGACTGGAATCTTTGCACTTCTTGTGGCATAGTTGATGTAAATTCTCAATAATGCCCTAAGTACTCGAAAAATACATAGGTTTGAGTTTAACAGGACATGATTAGGCCAGCATTACATCTGACCTCATTTCAGTTAAAATAAGAGAAAATCCACAGAAAAACCTTTCAACCTTTCCCATGTGTCTCACAGTTACCTGTATTTGAAAATACAAGCAAAACTCTCCATATGCACTAACAAGCAGCAGAGTGGAAAAGACTGCAGGATAAATATCTGTAATAAAGAACTTGGTGGCTTCTCTCCAAAGTGTCTAATCTATCAAAATGTGTTTTGCTCTGCATATTTGCCTATTATATTTGCTGACCTGTGTGAGTAAAGCTTACAAATATTGACAGTCTTCTGCTTTTTGGGAAAGAAGGTTTCAAGTAAGGAGCCATCCATCATAGCATCAGCTCTCTTAGGAGCTGTTTAGAAATAAACTTGGACTTCTTGGGTTGTTCTAGGGGCCCTCAGTTATCACTTATCATTGCTTTACCCACAGTAAAGGGGTTTCTCTCCCAGCACATGTAGCTTGGACCTGGTGTAATTAATTTGTTTATTCCCTGTGCCCATCTTCCTTTATTTGCCTTTTTTTTTTGGTGTTTGAGTTTGTTGTTTGGGTGTTTTTTCTTCGTTTTTTGTTAGCTGTTTAGAAACCTCCACTCACAGGAACCAGACTTGTGAGCAGTTCAGACAGGTTAAACACTGGTGGGAAAATCTTATGTGGAGAGGTTTGATTAAGGCCCGTCAGGAGCTGCAGTTGATGCCCAGGCTTATGCCAAGTACCAGCAAGAGCCTCAGCTTTCCCTGAAGTTCATTTGCTGTTTGTCAGCAGCCGCTAGGCTCAGGCCCCGTTCCTGCAAGCTCTATTAACGTATAATTGGATGTGTTCAGCGGTGCTCCCAAAGAGCACTGTTTTATCTCTCGCCTTAGCTATCTTTCACTCGTTTAACAGCTGGTTAAATGACAGGCACAGGCAGGAGGCAGCGATTCCTCTGGGCCGTGCCCGTGCTGGGCGCGGAGCGAGCAGCGAGCGCCGGCGCTCCCGGCCCGCAGCGGCACGGGCGGGCTGAGACACGGGGAGCGCAGCCCCCGACCCTGCCCGCCGCAGCTGCACACGGCTTACGGGGAAAAGCAGCCTAAGTTCTTTCTGTTTGACATTTGCAGTGGGTAATTCTATCAACTATTATATAGTGTAACTACAATATGATTGTGTGTAAAGTGATAATGTAGTAGAAATTTATAGAACTAAATTATTAGGTGGATTTTGCAAAAAACTTGGAAAGGTATTTATATAATGGAAGTGTACTTGGAAAATGTGAAATGTCAAGGGAAATTTTGTGTAGGTATGGATGAATTGTGGCTTAGATGACCACGACTCACGGCACCTATATTTTAGTGATTCAAACTACTCTCTTAGTAGGATGTTTAAAAAAAATATGCCTTAGAAATGACTGGTTTGGATGATTTTTGCCTTTACTGAGATTTTGCACTAAAGTTGAAAGCAGACCTCAGCAACAACCTAAGTTTGGGCAAAAATCATAAACTCTTGGGAAAACAACCAAAATCTCTGCTTATAGATGCAGCATATGATGCTTCTGTTCTGCACACTGTGTGTTAAAATTAAAAGATCTATCCTGAGACAGAACCAGAAAGAGGATGAATGTTTCAAACTAACAGATAGAACTGGAATTTTTCTTGACAAAATCTTATTTTAGACACCTTGTTTTCTGGAAAGCTACAAGTAATAACATAAAAACCAATAATGTTTTATAATGTGGATAAGTTATTTGCTTAATTTTCAGCAGCTTGTATTAAACTTTCCTAGAACCATAGACTTCAAAGGTAGGATTGGTAGCATGCAAGACACTATGTAACTATAACTGCTGAGCTATTATTTTAAATAATTTGAAGTATCTGTTGATAGTCCTGAAAACGGACGTTTTCTGGTAGTGCATATTCAATAAACTGAGAGCAGCAGAAATGGCAATGGCTCAGTGTCACTTCACCGATCCTCTGTCCCTCTGGAAGGAAATCAGAGATCTTTTCTAAGCTCTTTTTACCTTAGGCCATTTGAAATTATCAAAGGAGTTACCTGGTCAAACCCAGTAGCCTGCAAAGTGGGAGCCGCTGATTTTACTCCTGTATATTGCCATAACGTGGTAATTAGTTTTGTGGATTCTATAGCAAACATTATCCAAGCAAAAAATGGATTTATCCTTATTTAAGTAGAAAACAGTTAAAAATGGAAGATTTGAAGCAATCAGCATGTGAAAGAGAGAGGCAAGGTCAGGGATAGTACATGTCCAGAGCTGCCTGTCTTGCACCTCACGCTTTGACCTGCTGCTTGGGGCTTCTGAGACACAGCCAAAGGGCATAACCAGCACAGCTACATGAAAGGCAATTGGCCTTCTGAGGGGATCCTCCTGTCTTGTCCTTGTTACCTATAAAATGGGAAAGATACTTACTCAGCTCCATCTCATAGACTGATGGAAAAATCCATGCTTTCCATTTCAGGCTTTGTAGACCTCAGGCAAAAATAAAAAGATACATGCAAGTGTTGTAGAATCAAAATCATAAAATAAAGAATGAAACTGAATTTTTAAATTAAAATATTTATGTGATTTTTTTTGTACATGCAAAGACTTCTCTGAGGTCAGCTCTCCCCTTTTTATGCCACTGTGAGTTTCTGTTAGCCCTTTTGGAAGGCCTTGAACCAAGGCCCTCATGGCATATGTGTTCTGAGTCTGGACCAGTGACATGATCAGTGCTCTGAATCAGTGTCATCCCTATCCTTTCACAAGGGAAATTTCACACAAAGCTTGCACTGCTGTGTCTTACTGAGGAAATGAGGTCACCCAAGACTCACAGATTCCTAAATACAAATGCCTGTTACTGTAGAGTAAGGCAGAAAAACAGGAACTACAATCCCTACACAGCTCTGCCACACAGGACACATCACCAGGATATACTTGAGCATGGGGCAATGTTGCAAGACCTGAAACACAGGATTTCTCCCCAGGAAATCTGTTTCTCTCCAGCCAGCATAGAGGTGAGGAAGAGAGAAAGGAGCTACAGCACTGCCCTGTACATGAAAATAATATCAGCACTGCAGTATAGGAACAACAAAACTGGGGCAAACAGTGGGGAGGGGAAAGTTGAAGGCACCTTATAATTGAATAAACTCACACCTGGTCAATAAAGGAGCAAAAAACAAACACAAAAACCTTGCAGGCCTGCCTACACAAAGGCCTGGGGAAAAGCCAAAAGTAGGGCCAAACCCTTACAGCTCTTCCACTCCTCACTGAGTTTAAGACCCATTTAAACCTTATCCAAACAATTCTGATCAGCACTTTATGGACATCAGCTGCAGCCATGGCACTGACAGCCACGGTCACATTAGCCCTGGAGGCAGCACCACCTGTGTCTCCTCTGATAGACCCCACCTTGATCGAAGGTGGAACACAGCAGAAGGTGGGATGCAGCCACAGAAATACAAAGCAGCAGCATGCAGAAAACCAAATCTGTAAGGTAAAAAGCAGAAGGAGAACACAGCCACTGTAAGAAAAAAGGCAGGAGGCGGCAGCAACCTGGTAAACTGAAAAAGGAGGATGAATCACAGAATTCCAGAATAGGTGATGTTGGATGGTGTCACAGTGGGTCATTTGGTTCAAACTCCCTGCTCAAGCAGGGTCATCCTAGAGCACATGGCACAGGATTGTGTCCAGATGGTTTTTGAATATGTCCACGGAAGGTGTCTCCACAACCTCTTTGGGCAACCTGTTCCAGCACCTGATCACTCACACAATAAAGAAGTTCTTCTCATGTTCAGGTGGAACTTCCCATGCATCAGTTTCTGCCCATTGCCTCTTGTCCTACTGCTTGGCACCACTGAGCAGAGCCTGGCTCCATCCTCCTGGCACCGTCCCTTCAGACACTGACAGACATTGATGAGATCCCCTCTCAGTCATCTCTTCTCAACATTGAACAGGCCCAGCTCCTTCAGCCTGTCCTCATAACAGAGATGCTCCAGTCCCTTCATCATCCTCATAGCCATCTGCTGGACCTGTTCCAGGAGCTCCATGTCTCTCTTGTACTGAGGAGCCCAGAGTTGGACACAGCACTCCAGATGCACCTCACCAGGGCTGAGTAGAGGGGCAGGATCACCTTCCTTGCCCTGCTGGCAATGCTCTCCCTAATGCACCCCAGGGTATCATTGGCCCTCCTGGCCACAAGGGCACTGCTGGCTCGTGGACACTTGGGTGTCCACCAGGTCCTTCTTTGCAGAGCTGCTTTCCAGCAGTTTGGCCCCAAGCCTGTGCTGATCCCTGGGGTTATTCCTCCCCAGGTGCAGGATCCTGCATTTGCCTTTGTTGACTTTCAGATGGTTCCTTTCTGCCCATCTCTCCAACCTGTCCATGCCCTTCTGAAGGGCTGCACAGCACTCAGGAGGATCAGTCCAAAGCTTCTCCCAGCTTTGTGTCATCCATGAACTTGCTGAGGAGGCATGTGGACCTTCATCCAAGTCATTGATGAGCAAGTTAAACAATACTGAGCTCAGTATTGAACCTTGGGGAACACCACTCATGACAGGCCTCTAACCAGACCCTGTGCCACTGATTATGACCCTCTGGGATCTGCTGTTCAGCCGGTTCTCCATCCATCAGGATCAGGAAGCAGGAACTGTTAGAAGAGTGAGAAGATTTATCATTAAAAAAAACCTCTCTGCTCTTCCCAATGTGTTTATTTTGAGAACACATTCATTGTGCATGTGCAGCTTATCTCTATAGCTCAGAGAAGAGAATAGATCAGCTCTCTGCTGTCACCTCGACTGACAGACAGCTGTTGTTGTGGCAGAGTGACAGCTGAAAAGCCATGTGATTGATTCCAATGCTGTCTTGCTCGATTGCAGCTAACGAGAGGCTTGTGTTCACTCTGCCTTTATTGAAGTGATTTCTTCTAATTGTCTATTTAACACATTAAAAAATACTGGGAGATACAGGTCAGTGCTCCAGTAAGCTGATGTTCAGGCAATGTTTTCCAGGGACAAATGAAGATTTGCTTATGCTCAACACAAAGGCTGAAAAGAAAAAAATTAATGATCTTATCAGGTAAAGCAGGTGTTGTGGTCACACCACCAAGGTCACTAGCATTAACAAAACACTTTGAAAACAGAACTGTGGCATGTTCCCAGCAAGGTGCTGGAGTGTTGTAGAGATAATGTACTCAGCCTCGAGGGGAAAAAATATGATGCGCTAACACTCGTTAACAGCTGTTAATGGCAGAGAATTGTGGACAGGAGAAGGATGTTTGACCTACCAGGCCTTTGGAGGAAGCTGTAAACAACTGGCTTGATTCCCCACAGCCTTGCTCCTACTATGGCCTTCGATGCTTATGCCAAGTAAATGCAGCATATATGCTAAATGCTCTCACAGCAAAAGAGCTGAGTTTTCCCACCACTTGCATGGATGTAAAAATCTACAAAAACTGCAAGGTAGAGGAAAATTAGGGCGTGCAAATGCAGGGAGAGTGGTTTATGCAAGAACAAAGCAAAAAGGGAGACTCAGAAATGCAGTTATATAGCAACTAAATGAAAGTGGCGTCTTTTAACTCTGGTAAGTCCTGAGTCACTGCTACAGCCACCCATGACAAAAATACATTGTTACTGCCTCTTCTCTCTGAGCCCGCGGCAGAGCCATCACATCTAGGAAAGAGAAAACACCACTCCCTTCTGGATCAGCAGACTTGCCCGCCCAAGGCCAGCTGCACACCTCCCTTCTGCCTCGCTGACACCTGCAGGAGGGCCACCGCAGGCCCTGCCTCACTTGGCAGAGCAGTGGCACTTCAGGATGCCGAGCACAAGGTGTGCCATCCCCGAGCTCAAACACCCTCCGTCCTGCTCCACCCCATTAGCAAATCCACACCTGCCTCACAGCCTTGCAGAAGGCAGCAGCAGTGTTTCGCTTGCCATTACTTTTAATACTGATAAGGGTGTAGAAGCAGTAAAGAAGCATTTACACTGCCCATCTCAGTGCAAAAAGAGATGGAAAGCCATTTTCTTGTAAATGAGCACATGGATCCAGAAGTCACTGGTTGAAGCCAGCACAAGATACTGTGAAGAGCCCAAAAAGACCTCCACTTTCTCAGTGACACAGAAGCATCTCTCTTCAAGAAGCCTTGGATCAATGAGGCTGAAATTCCTAAGCAAGCCTACAGAGATGGAAAATGAACTCTGTGGGGCCCAATGAAAACGTGCACTGCTAGGTCAACATGGGGTGCATCTTTTCTGAAACTTGAAGTTAGAACAGTAGTGAAACTTAGCAGATTTAGACACAGATTTAACATTCAGCTGAAATTTTTAGAAACAAAACCAAAGAGAAAACCAGAGCATGACAGTTTGTGCCATCTGCATGGGATATGAGCATGAGTGTAATGGCAGCAGTTAAAACATTATTTTAAAAAATTATATTCAAATCAATTTACTGATTATAGACCCTTCAACAGTAAAAGAAGCTAGTGGCATGTGCACTTGCACCTGCTGTCATTGTGTGCTCCAGCTGACTTCTCACATAGAAGCTCTGCATCAGTGGGGACAGCAATTCACTGGTAGGCATCCTTCCTCCCTTCCCATCCTTTTTCTGGTGCACTAGCACAGCAGACCCTAAAAAAACCACACCCAAAATTACTCAGTGGGGTGAGGGCAGAACAGAGTACTGGAAATGCGTAGTATTAGAGAGCAGGCTACTATTGTGATGAAATAAGAGCTACAGTATTTTGACAGTATTCTCTGGTGCTTGCACTGTGCAGGAGGTCAAGGCTTTACTATGCATACTCTGATCTTCCTGGAGACTCACCACCCCCTCAGCTGCACAGCAAGCATTTCAGGCTATTTCTATTTTTATGAACTTCCTAGACACTTTCCTCATCTTCCATTTAACAATGTGTCATTACTGTATCCCAAGCCTCTCCACCCACTAAGCCATTTGCAAATCCTCTACCACTATTAAAATAGATGCTGCATAGAATCAGAAGCCAGAAGACAATGAAAGTAGTAAGCAGACTTGTATTTAATCAAGAGTTTATACAGTATGTCGCAATTTTTTAAAAGACATTTCTATAGAAAGTAATAGACATTATTTTCTCTCAACAGCTACATTTCTCAATTTGACATATTGTGGACCAAACTAAGCTGTTTTCCCTTATGCAGTTCCTCAGACTCCAGAAAGTTGCTGGTTTAACTCCTCAACAGCAGTGTCTGCAAACTAGCTCTACTTCACATGTGCTTGGCAGCCCAATATCAAAGTAAAGCAGAAATGCTTTCCATTGCTGGGCACTCCTGCATTCTCCTGCAGCCAGAGCTCAGGGCTGCACCCATGACCTGCCTGCCAGCTGCAGTGCTGCAGCAGTGCACCCTGCCCCAGTGCCCACAGAGGTGGCTCAGAAACTGTTTAGGTAAGGGACAAGAATGGCTGCAAACATTTTTTACATGAGTTTCCATAGTAATATGAGCTTCATACATTCCAAGAGCCAAACACATATAATCAGTGCAGAAAGCTTCAAAAACGTGGGAGACCTTGCTCCTTTTCCCTGTATTTTGGCCATGTGCTCCTCTGGTACACTTCAATCACAAGAAATTTGCCTCAGAAAGTTTCTGGAGAAAACAGGTCAGTAGTAACGCTACGTGTTCATCTTGAATTCCCAAGTGGTGTGTTCCTACTTGGGATGCCTAGAAAAAGATAATAACACACAGATCTCTGCTGCTGTCATGGTATGTGTACGTGACCAATGCCACCATCCAAACAGCACTAGGTGTAAGGTGGTAGCCTAATGTTTGCAGCCCTTTGAGAACAATAGGAAAAGTAGCACCCAGCTGAAACCGCTGTATTTATTCTTTTGATTCACATTACGTTAAAAACCAAATAGTTATAATTCTGCTGTATAACTCAGCCTGGATTGGAACACAGGATCAAAAGGCAAACTAAATTTCACCATCCACATTAAGAAATCAATTCAGCTTCTGAACTGGATCAGCTTTGAATTTAGTTGAAATGTGGTTTGATGAAAGACCGCTGTTCAGCAGCAGATATAATTATCACACCCATCTTAATTAGATCATGAACTTGACTTTAGGATCCCCAAAGGAGTATTGAAAGCTTGGTCCGGTTACACTGAACTTGGTCCAGAACACTGAAGCTTATCCATCAAGATAAATATATGACCAGTTCTTTGATACAACAGATGCTTGATGAGTAATGGAGCAAATGCCTTTTTAACTATGGCTTTTTTAAAGGATTATTAAACTGCACTAAAGTGTATGCGGTTATCTTTGAGGGGAAAAAAGTATAATATATGAAAAACAATTATTACAGAGCACATGGAACACAATTTTTCAAGTACTAGTTTCAGAATTAAAAACATTTGAAAAAAGGTTCTCTGTGGAGAGTTACTTTGTAACCAATTCAAGGCTTTAAATAGCTATTGTTTAAAAAAATCATCAGCTACAGAAATTGTTTTCCCTTCAGATTCCAAATCCTGTCAGACCAGGGTGATTAAAATGTTGCATTAAAAAAAAGGGGGGGGAGAGGAAAAGGCAATCTAACCTCCCCTTATAAAAGTAAAAGCAGCAACTCAATTTTTAAAGTATCATGAACAAAAGGCTGTAGCCCATCTATCATTCACATATGGATCCATGTAATGATTCTTCAATTAGAATTATTATCTGTACAGCAGCTGAAGACTGAGAACTGCTGATACACTGCAGATGAGAACATTTGCTAGTCTCTGGGCTCCAGCCTTTCTTAAAAATGATGATCACACAATATAGATTGCTCGGTTTATATGTGTATTAAGCTGCAATGCCAGCATTTACATTTGCAACATTACAATTTTGCTTTCTTAGGCTCAAGAGAATTTGCTGCATCTGGTAGATTTTATTTGCTTTGTATCTTAGGCAATTGTTATGAGCAAAGCACAAATAGGCAATGTTATTGCTCCAAGTCCTTTGTTTTGTTGATTATCTCAGATACTACAAAAAAAAGTAAACTAAGAGTGGGCCTGTGAGATGGGTCATTCAGTGTCAGTTCACTTGCACTATATTATCCCAGTGCTATTTTTATAAGGCACAGCCATCTGCTCCCTCATTTCTTCCACCTGTATAGCTCAGATAGCCTAAAATGCAACATCAGAGGGAAAGAAAAGCACCTCACACAACAGTTGCAGGCCCTGCAAGGGGGAAAAGTCATTTTGGTGATTCAGACTGCAGCAACCTGAGCAGTCCCTGCCTACCCTTGCACCCTCACTGCAAGCTGTGACCTAGAAGATGATGGAGAAAGGTAGCTACCATGAATAGTAGCTGTGAGCCTTAGTAAATGGGCATCTCTTCTTTGTGTTTCTACTAAGGATTCCTGCTATATGAACCCTGAGTATGTTCTGAAGCCCAGGCAGCCTTCCCAGCTGTCTCCCTCATACTGTAGAAGCTGGAGACAGCAAGTTGGCTCTTACAGATTTTCAGCCATGTGAAAGCCTTTAGCGTGTATGTAGAGATTAGAAAAAGTGCTGCAACTTAATTAAGAAGCTTTTCTACTTCACTGTACAATCTTCACAGAAGGCAAATACTGCTAATGTATTCATTATTTGTTTTACACTGCACAGTTTGATATATGCCCAAGCCACTGCCATCTTTCACAGGTCTGCTTTTAGTGGGCGAGAGCTGCCATAGCCATGGAATCTCCCTGAAACTGTTACACAAAGGAAATGAAACCTCTGCCATGGGTGTATGTTCCAGTGTTATTTCACTACTTTATTAGAGACATTGCTGAATAGAGAATAAGAAATTTATACTCTTACTTGAAAAATACTTTTTATCCTCTACTGAATCTCCTGTTTCAAATATGCTGTAAAGAACCATGTCTTCTACATTTACTTGGAAGGATATTGCCATCTGAGTTACTTAAAATTTCCTTACATTTATGTGACATTACAGAATGGTTCCATCTCTAAAAAATGAATATTAATTAAAACTGAAGACATTTGTGGGGACGAAGCAAGCAAAAAAACCTGAAAACTGGTACAAAAGCTTACCAAAGCAATATAACATGAATACATAGTTCAAGAGTTCATACATTATGGTGGTACACATTTCTCAAAATATTTTAGATTTTTTCACTTCAGGTGGCTTCACTGAGATCTGTGAAGAACTCAAATGACAAATTAAATTTTATTTTTGTTTTCAATTAAAGCCATCACCTTATCTTTTTTAATAAAAAAGATTTAAGAAGTAAAAATCAAAATAAACTACTTGGGTCTGTGAACTCTTGTTTCAAGCTTTGTTGAAATTCTCAGCTTTGATTGCAAACGGGAAACATTTCAGACAGAAAAAACATTAATCGAGGAAGTAGTTCAATCTGTGTTGGAAGTGACTGAATTACTTGCAGCAGAGAATTTATTATGAGACCAAAAAAGGCAGAAATTTCTTCCTCTCAGAGAAGGCAACTGCTGTTTTCTTTATTCAGAATCAGGATACTACTCATCAAAATGCTTATTTTAGCTGATATCACACATCTCCCTAAAATCTTGTAGTAATAGTGCTAACATTCACATTCTGTGACTGGTCATCTAAATCAATAGTTTATACTCATTCAGGCACAGATATACTGAGGCAGTAAGCTGCAGAGATGGAGCTCCAAAGTTTGTGGAAGTTGTACTGACTGGAAAAACTGAGGTACAGTACGCTGTCATTAAAAAAAAAAAGTTGGCAGGGGGGAGGGAAGGAGAGAGAGAGAAAGAAAAGATAAGCTATTTACATCTCCTTACAGCCACAAGGGCTCAGTGGCCAAGTTACCTGACGTGTCTCCTAGGAGGTGTTTGTACAGCAAACAACAACTGTGACTGCAGTCTGGGGAGCTGCACCTGCACAAGCTTTAATCAATCTAGTGTGTAACTCCAGCAATAACAATGTGGAAGCAGCAGTTCAACCTAAGCTTAAGGTACAATGGACCTCATTAGTGACAGCACCTTCATGATGATTAGCACATTATTAACTTCCACATACTAGCATCACCTCTTGCATGAACTCATTTGAATGTGCTGGACAGACAATCTCTCAAAAGCACAACTCTTTTGATTAAGAGATGTAGTGGGTTTCAAATCACCGCAAGTGATTTACAGAGGGCTCTGAAGGATACACGTCTCAGATCTCACCCAACAAAGTAACTAAAACGTTTCCTGACATTTAGAACTCATTAATAGTGGTATCCTGAGCAACACTACATTACAGACAGACAAAGAAAATGTCTTTGGACATTATGTTTACTTTGAACAGTAAATGACATAGAAGCTATGTATAATGCAGTAACCACGTTTAAGAATAATTACACATTTTTCAACCTGCAGTAGTCACTCCAGTGATACAGAACCTTTGTTTCAGAAACAGACTCTGAATCTATTGTTTGCTTAATGAATTCAAATCAGCAACTGCACAGAGCCACAGAAGAAATGGTGCCAATGGCAAGACACACTACAAAAACAGAAGTACATAAATTTCCACAACAGTGGACTAAAAATGCCAAAATACTGTCAGGTCTCACTGGCTCTTAAAACTGCTGCATTAATCCTACATGGCATTCCTTCTTTTCAGCAAGTTTTTGATCTGATCACCCTATCAAATTGGAAGAATGAAAATAAAAAAACAAAGCCAAAATCCCCCAATGACTCTACCTCTTCACATCTCCTTGACTTTCAGTATTAAAGCTCCTTTGGCTGCTGAACTATGCAGATGTTTTCAAGAGCTGAGTACTGACAGGATATGAGGTACTCTAGGTTCCTCTGCCACTGGAGGCAGACTGGTTCTAGGTAGGCCATGACAGGTAGGAACACCTGAAAAACATTACTATTCCAACTCTGTCATTTACCCACGCAGTTTGAACATTGTATTTAGTAAGTGCTATCCCAACATCTGCATAAGTCTTTGAAAAGAAATTAAAAGTGACACATTCACTGATGAAAAACAAAGTGTTTTGAGAGCAGAGCAATGTGTTGCTTGGATGGTCTATACCTAGGAGGGAATTCAGTCACTGCCACAGATAATCTTGTTAAATAGAAACATGTGAGTAAACATACTGTGATTTGGTAAACACTGGTTCAAATAACCACATACAGATTGAAAGGCAAACTCAGAGTCTTTATGAACACAAAGCTTTACTTTGGCAGATATTAAGTGCATTTCATACACTGCAAAAAACTTGTGCCAGGTCCTTTGTTGTTGGAGAGAGTATCAACTACTTTCTTAAAGCTGAATTCCACCCGAATTTTTATTACTGTTTTCAATAATAAGAATATAAGATCAAGAAGAAATTTCTGCACTGCAGATGCACAGTCCTAATCCAATACAAACCTGACATACTTCAGACAAAACCTTATCGTGCTGTGTTACTAAATCTGTATCTTCTTGTCTTCAAGTTGTTCTATGGCTGCATTAGAATCACTTACTTCATTTATACTTTTTTCTTGCTTTGCTTCTTTTCTAAAGGTCTTCAAACATTTGTCAAGTCTTTTTAGGAATACATCTACATCTTGCTTTTTAATTCCAATTGCTGAGGCAGCATTGAGGTAAGCACAAGGATAGTCATTTGCATGTGACATAAAGCCTTTAAAAGTGTAGTTATTCACAGTTTGTACAGACCCACAGGGAACAACCCTGGAACAAACAAACAAAATCGTGATTCAGTTAAAGATGCCTTTACATTTTATCTGGTAGCCTAGGTTGAACACAATTACACAAATTCCTACTGAAGTAGGGAGTTAGTATTCCAGCCGCTGATACTCAGCACCAGCAAAACTTTTAAAATCTGCTTAAATGCCAGGTCAAACAGTGTATACTACAAAAGAATTACTTATGTAACAAAAGGGAAAACCTGAAACCTTCGCATCAGGCAAAGAATTGGAGAGTTTTAACTACAAAAATTGAAACTCTTGAATAATTTCAGCCAAAGATGGTTAAAATTACAGGAGCAGCCAAGGTTAGGACAGGCAAATTAAAAAGGGCGTCTAACCACAGTAGATATAGATTTACTGTCATTCATCTGTGCAGGAAGTGGAATAATCCAAGCTAATGAAGCATACCTTCTGACGTGGAAACATTCAGCTGTGCTACAAAAAAATAACATTAAGTCTATGGCAGAAATTAGCATGGCAGCAGTAATATTCAGATTAAAGAATGCTGCCAAAACAAATTCTAAATCATTCTCTTCTTCTAAAAGGTTTAAAACCAAAATCATTAAAAATTATTTGGCTTGTATTTCATTGTAACAATATCTCTAAGAATAAATTCAGCTTAGACTGGCTCAGGTTATAGATTTTTCATTTTTAAAATTTTTTTTTTAACACAATTAGTTCCAGAAAGCAGATTTTTTTCCATTTGACAAAAAGCTATGTAGGATATTAAAAGCTGATTCCCTTGACATCCAACATAACCATATTTGTGCTGCAATAAACAAAACAAAACAAACAAAAACAAAATAAACAAAACAAAACAAAGATCTTCTGTTGTAGCTTACACCCAAACTGTAAGATCAGACAACATCTGGAAACTAAATGAAACCAGGGGATACTACAGAACAATTACACTAAATTAAATGGGCATAGATTACCTATTTAGGCTACCAAAACAGACATAGAAAGCCCCACTGCTAACTCTGGCAGGGACACATTACTACTCGGTAACAGTGGTGAGGAAGGGTGATTACTCTCTAAGTCATTATTGTTAGCCTGCCTTCTGTGACCATGACACAATTGGTATAAAACACTTTACAGGATTTTGTACAATATATGCTAATATACCCTCCCCCACTCCCTGAATTTTTTAAATTCATAATATCCTTACCTTGCTCCAGAAACTTGTCTTGTGAAAAGCATAGATCCAAGCTGGGTAACAGCAGCATCATTAGTTTCATCTAGATTCTTCAGTGACATGGCTAAAGTAACATAAGGTCAGGTTAAAACTGCTACAAAGCTGTTTCTTCTCCAAACCACCACCACAAATGACAAGTTGCTTTCCAACTGCAAGAATCTAGCCAAACATTTGTGTTCACATACAAAGAAAAAAAAAGAAACACTACATATGATAATTTTTAATTTTTCCTGTCACAGGTTACCTCTTTGGTTAGACTGTATGCATAATCTGCACAGGTGGGCAGTATTATTTTGGTGTTCAGCAAAACTTTTGGTTAGAACAAATACCTTGAGTAGGAATTCCATAAGCTCTTTTACAACACTAAAATGATGAGTAAAATAATTACACCCAAATTTATTTTTGAATCTACTTTTTATAAAGTATTACTACATACTAATATCTTCTGTCTGTCTTGAATTCATTTCTGCCAAATGAATATGTTGGACAGGAGCAAAATAATGGCTCCAAGTAACTACACGACTACTTTTATAGTAGTTTAGCTTATTGGTAACCTTATTGAATTACTGTTCAATTTAGTAGAATGTAGTGATGTTTAATATATAGGAATAGCATGTGGAAGTGTATTATGAATCCACAGTATATTACATTTTTTTTAAAGTTAAAACCCCAACAATTACCTAAGGAAATGGGATTATGTGGTGTATCTAACAGTCTCTCATTGTGGTTATCTGCCAGCTTCTTCAGCTCACTTGAAAGATACAAAAACATCTCCTGAAAAAAGATGCAATATTTTTGTTATTAGCTATCAAACAGAGAAAATAGCACCTATTTCACAAAACTGTTAAGTCTCCATTACATCCTACAGGTGCTCAACTGATTCTCTTTTCATGTGTACCAAGTAAGTGGATCAGACAATTCTCTGAAATAATTCTATAAAGGAACAGCTCTATTTCCTGAACACTGTTCTTATCTCTCAAGCTGATACAAAAGTCTCTATCTGGTCTAATATATGTGCTTGGGATGTCATTCATTCTCTCTGTGGCCCTGAAACCTAGGGAGGTAAAAAATCTTGGAGAAATTCCCACCGCACAGCAGGACTTACCCCACCCCACTTTTCAAGAGCCTTCCCATGCCCTAGCCCCCTAAGCCACTGAGAATGAACTGTTACCATCACAGATGGCCACGTTATGAAAAATTGCTCCTTACTTTGTCTTCTGTCCATTAATACATTCCAGACTAAAAGCAGTAGATTCTGTTACCATGTATCACACAATCACATTTCCCCCTAGTGCAAAGACTTCTTTTTCTCTTTGAGAATAAAAATCCCGTCTCTTTAAGAGGCTGTAAGTACACATTTGACTGTACTTTCTTTCACACAATATACAGCCTCCTGAATATTCAGCTCTGTTGAGCAGTCTGTCCTCTTCCTAGGACCCCCCTCCTGTTCAAGCTGACTGTAAGAATAGAAATATCTGAATTTCTGCCATCAGTTAATTGGATTGCACCTTTACTGTGAAAGTGTCGTAAGACTGAGATTCATAAATACTTTGGCTCAGATACAAGTCACATTGTACATAAAAGGCTGTTTCTCTTACTTCATCTGTATTTTATATCCTCCCTCTTCCCCATTAGTAATCTACGATAATTGTTCATGCTCTTCCTCAGTTTAATATATTCCCTTTCAGATATCAGCTCAAAACACTTACAGACAGAGTGAGAAGAAACACCATTCTTCTTATTGCATGCTTTAGTTTTTTTTCCATCTTTTTTAATGCTTAGTCTCTCATAAAAACTAGAAAAAAAACCATACAGACACTGGGCAACCTTTTTAAAAGATATTAAACACCAGGCTTCTCCTCTTTCAGGCCATAAAATCGTCCTGCTTATCCGCTTCAGTGTGACTGCCTGTTTAAGCATTCTCATCAATTTCTGGACCTGACAAGTGATTTTTCACTCTTTGAATAGAATTACCTCTTCTGTTTGTAGACCAGTATCCTGCTTTGACCTGTGGACTCTGACAGATATAAATTACAGCTTATGTTTAAAATTATGCTTTTGAACAGAACCTCCCCAAGCTCTTATGAAACCAAATGAGCTTTGCAGTACCTAAGTTAGATGAATATTACAGCTGCTTTTCTTGAACCACTGCAGGAAACCTCATCTCCCCTCATGAGCAACTAAATGAACACAGTTCCCCACCTGTACCTCCTAATACCACAGAACAAATTCAGATGGAGAGAAAAAAGTACCCTCTTACTGTCTAAATGAATTAGGCTATTGATACAACTATCCACCAAAACATAAAGCTTCTGTAATACCCGAAAAAAACAAATTTGGGAGGTATTTATGTTTAATTATCAGAACTGAAAATCTGTTTTCTTGTTTCTTATTTCTTGTAAATCAAGTTATTTTATGGTTTCAGTTCAGAGTTTATTTACAGCTCACTCACAGAAGCTGAAAAATATTTATGTTTCAAGTGTTCATACACTTCTGCCTTTCCTCTGATCCCTTGCTGTATATAAGGACATTATTTATTTGTTACTTCCCATAATAAGCATCACTAATGTATTTCCCATTTTATTAGTATTTATTTTGGAATACAAATCATAAATTAATTTGTGCTCCCTCTGCTGGCTATTTACTTCTAAAACTGAAGCAAAATATTATAGATATACACATAAATTGTGCCTACTGTGGAGATATTATTGGTGAAATAAGCACAGAGAAAAAAATATACTGGAACAAGACCAATTTCCAAATAATTTTTGTGTGTTGTATCTAGGAAATTGTCTTATAGTATTACTGAAAGGACTGCTGAAAAGAATACTGGAAGTATTACTGAAAGTTGGTGTAAGAAGTTACCCACTGCATAAATACATTCAATTTAATTAAATCTATTCAACATAATTAGGTTACTAGATGAGCCTTTACATACATAGGAATTTGTTAAAACAATGGAGATTGGAAAGATGGCAAAAAAAATCCATCAGTTTGACTGAAACTACACAAACATGAATTCAAAGTTTCCTACTTTTGTGAACAACACTATTTTGCACCTTACCATTGAAAGTCCTCTAAATATTTTATAGTTTCAGAAGTTTGTTGAAAAATAGATTAACTGCCTTTCCAAAAAAAGGATTAAAGCAATATTTTTGTGAGGTCAAATCTATAACCAACCTCCATTATAAAATATTTCTCTTATATGGAAAATTTATAAACACCCTAAGCAATTATATATAATTGAGCTCTTACATAATAGATTTTCTGTAGCAGGCACTCAAGTTTTCTCCAATGAAGCCAACTATTATGCTGAAGTTACACTGAACAACCTAAGCACTAAATGTCAGTTAAGTTTCATTATTTAATTCACTTTTTTACCTTAGAAACTTATCACAAAACCTCATTAGGCTAGAGAAATGAATGCTAAACTATGTGGAAATGTCTTCCACTTCTTGTTCTTCCAGAACCTAAGCCAACAAAACACCCTAAAAAACAAAGAACAAGTCAGCAAGACTGCCTGCATCAAATATGCTGAATAACACAATTGTTTGGACAAAACATTCTACTTTCACATACATACACAAAAATATTTTCAAGAAATGTTGTAACAATCATAAATATATTTGAATCATACTATATTTACACAATAAAACTATTTTTAATAGAACCAACACTAGTATGGGTGATTCTTCATTTGTTGCTCCATTGTGATAGGCACTGATCTTGTAAATGAAAATAAGAAAAACAAGTAAGGAAAAAGCCAGTAACTCCAGAGAAAAAGAAGACGGGAGTACTGAATAAGCCATCAGTCCCATACCAGCTGACAAAGAGGCAGCTGATGAAGGTCAGAAAAGTTTTTTGCAGGGTTGAAACTATCCTAGTTGGCTCTAACCACCCAGCTTGCTTACACTCTGAGTCTGTAGCACTCTGCCTTCCTCCCTGTGTCACTCTCATCTGAAAATACGAGCTGACCTCAGGGAAGAGCCACAGAGCTGCTTATGGTGCGGAAGAGGACACTGTGCAGGAGAGTCATTTTACAGCCTCTTTACACTAGACAGACAGACTGCCAGCTCTCCTGCACTTTCCTGACACTGATCTGGTCACATCTCACTTTGCAGCAGCAGCTGATTTATAACGCAACCATCTCAGCCTCTGTTGTGCTTTGTGCCTCAGGATGACCAGCTGCACCTGAGCTGTGATGTGAGCAGAGCACTTGGTGCACCACGCCACCCAGCAGAGAAGCTGCAGTGCTGAGCATGGAGACCTGCCAGCAGATGAGAGCACAGCAGGAGCCTTTAGCTTCCTGAAATGCAGCCAAACACATGACAAACTATAGGTGTATGTGTGGGACACCTGCATACACCATACACACTCCTGGGCAGATTCTCTTGCATTGCAGGAATTTTGTTATGGATTTATACTAGCAAGTTTTAAAAATACAAAATTAATTACAGAACCTTTAAATCTTTATATCATCCGCATCCAACATATGTGTAATCTAACAGAAAGTGCCCAGTAAGTCTCACCAATCTGATTTGTTAACACTAACATTCACATTTTTTTAAAGGTCTTTCTTAGCAACAGCAATCAACACATTTTCTTTTCAGCACTTGAGTTCAGGCTCCATGACCCACACTTCTCCAACACAGGCTCTAAATATGGAGACCTCCCTGAAATTGCCATTCATGCTTGGCACTTGTTTAATTACACAACACCATTTAAAACAGTCCATTTAACTAATTTGGCTCCACCTACTGTAAAGCTTGAATATGGTTACCTATACTTCGCATGAGGAAAATCCCACAATATTCTCATATTTGACATGCTACAGTGTAACAAGCTGTCTAGAAAAAAAAAAAAAAAGAGTAACAAACATTTATCTTGCTTTGAGAATAGCTGATTTTTTTACATTTTTAATATCCCTCATTAAATGGCTTTCCTCTTCTTCCATCATAAGGAGTGCAGAAGTACAAACTCACACCAAACTGTACAAATAATTTATTCCAATCAGAACAACTACTTCAATGATAACTCATGAAACAAACTCAGTATTTCACTGAATTGTAAAACCCAAACAATTTCCTCCCACTCTGTATGACTTTAAATATTTTAGACACATACTCCATAAGGACATAAAAATAACTCCAGTTTTACTCTCAGAAAGTATGCAGACAGATGGATACCAATATAAAAAGCTCTATCACGTTCCACAGTAACACAGAAATGCATTTAAGAAAATGAGAATTATCTTGATTGTTAGGTTAAAGAAAGTCTAATGAGGAAATCCATAACTGCTGTAAACAAAATAAAACCATCACCTCTTCAATAATACCACTATAACAATTAGGTAAGTGGACTAAAAGGGTCATATTGGATAATAGAAAGTACTAAACTCAGCCTGTAGGGTTCTGAATGTAAACCCTGAATGTAGGGTTCTTGCCCTCCATAAAATTTGAGATGACAGCTAAGCCTGTTGTTTATGCCATTGCACAGTGCAACAACTATATTTACTTCACGTGGCCTGGTTTAGACACATGCACACACATATGAAAACAGCAACTTTTATGATCTAGAAATGAAAAATACGGGACATAACCTGTACTGAGGCATCAAAAGTTGCTATAAAAACACAACCTTTACATAATGTTATGAGTTCTTTAAAAGCAAAGATATTAACAAATTTGACTATGGGCCAGCTGTTATCTGCATTGCAAAAGGACCTAGAATCACCCAGTGAGATCAGAAAACCACTATTCTAACCATCACATAAACTTATAAAAAGAATTCTGAAAAGTCAGTATTTCTTCATATCACTACACATAATCTCATATTCTTGGACAATTGCATACTCCTCAACTTCCAGCTTGTCAAAAAATTCCCATTCCATATACATGCACCTCTCCCTCATATAATCTCTTCCCTTCCTGTATGAAACAGCTAATCTGTGTGAAAGGAAAACTGGGCAGATTATTTCGTTCCTTGCTTGTGTGAGACTAATCTCTCCTCAGTAATATTCTGGTCTTTCTGGCTTAAGCTCAAATAACCTGAAGTAACACCCACGCGAATGAGGATCAGGTAAAAAGAGAAAGGAAAAAAAACCACCTGAAGTTTTTTATAGCTGTGTGAGTAGGTGCAGCTGCACCAATATAGAAAGGAGTACTCAATGTCAAGCTATAAATAGTTCCTGCTGGAAGCTTAATAGCTCTGCCTCTGCTTCCTCAGAGCACAGGCAATAAACTATCACTATTGCATTTTTACAATTCAGGAACAAACAGATTTAAGCAAAAATGTTTCTATTTCTATAGCAAATCCAATAAAAGAAACATATTTATGCCATATATAAGGCTCTGTTTATAGAGTATATTCACATTTGAAATAAAAAGACCTGAAGTTGTAAAATTATAATACTGTATTCACTTTAGAATTCTACTTCTAAGAAAATGAGATGACTCAAAGTATACAGCTATTCATTAAGACATTTATGTAAGAATTATTATTGATGACTCGGACAGTATTTCTCATGCCCTTTATACATCTGCTACTGGTAGAAATGTAACAACAAAATCAGCTTTGTTGAAAACAATAAATTCACTTGAGATTCTTTTGGACATAAGAGTAAAGGGGAAAAAACACAATTTGCTTTTAATGAAGACCTAAAACATACATGGCAACACATACAACAGTCCAGAATAAATGTTGCAGTAGAGGCAAAGGTAACTGCTTTCAGTGTTTCTCAAGCTATTTTCACTCTAGCTGCACAGATCACTTCTTAGTCATTGTAAGGCCACTAAGATGGTTTTGTTTTCTACAGTCTAGCTATTCCTATGGGATCTCAGTTCCAGTACAGAATTTATGGATGCCTCTATAAGCAGCTAGAAATAAGTCACAGCATCCAGAACTACTGCTCTGCCACATAATCAGAGACAGCAATTGTCAGCAGGAAACAATTGGAACATAGTTTTCAAATAAAATAATGAAATTGTTAGTGCATAGCTTAAAATTATTAATTTAATAGTACTTAATTCACAGTATTTCCTTATATAAAGCCTCCATAAAAAGAATGTTCTGTATTACTATATAAAGAGAGAAAAATTAGGCATGTATTAATTCCAGAATTACGGATAATTCAAGATATACAAATTCCAACCTGACATGCACTAGATTTTTGTGCAGTGCAATTACACCTAACTTAAAACCCATAGTCTGTGAAAAGCAGAGAAGAAACTCAGCTGTGTGTCTAGATGAGTAACTAAAATGGCAATATTTTTCTCTTTTTGTGGCAATGCACAGTATTTGTAAGCCGACCAGAAGTTGTGATTCTCCAGAGAATGTGGTACACAAACATTTAATTAAGCACTATCATAGCACAAAGGCACAACAGGGACAAAAGAGGAAGAGCACAGACCCTGGGCTACTCTGAGTGTCTGATCTCCTGTCCTGGAAGCAGTGTGACCATGATAACATATTACAGTACTTCTCCATTTAAGTTTTTGTGGACAGAATTGTACTATGTTAGTCACACTTAGGAACAACAAATATGAATAATGTACAAGATAGTACAGGACCTAAGTTTAGCTTCCTGGTTTGAGCAAACAACAACATGGAAATCATGCTTACTTATGAGCACCATTTAGACAAGAAGTAATTATATCATACTGACTTTCCAGATTCAGAGCTCTGAGCTCAGAATAAGTTCAGTGGCTTTCTAGACAGAAGCTGGATTTACTACAGAAAGCAGTTTTGCAACAAGACTTTTTTAACAGCTGATTTAAAGAAAATACTGCTTGCCAAAAAGCTTACCTTTCTCTCTTTCAGTAACTTTTTGTAGCCACTGGTTCCCAGAGACAGAAGTGTAATGAGGACATCTAAAGAAGGAGATGCAGATGCTCTTCCTGGAAAAAAACCACCCAACATACGCATTAAAGTGGCAAAAATAAATTTAATGTGAAAGAAAGCTGATAATCAAGTTTTCTACAGTTATTTTGTATGGCTGAAATCAGCCCATGAACCAGTTACCTGGATACATTTTGCTGATCTCCTGAATGAAGGACTCGTTGAAGCCAGCAATGATAGCACCACCTACTGGAACCATAAAATTTTTGTCCAAGCTCTGAACAAAAGCATCTATTCTGCCAACTCGAGCACCCTTTATCAAAAAGGACAAAAAATAAAATCCACAGCATCCATTAGAAGAAAGGGAAATGTGATAGCATTATAATTACATAAAAGTTTAGCTAAAACAAATATAATTCCTGAAACTCTTAGGCACTGCATTTGTGATCGAAACATAAAAATCACAGTGTTACCATTTTCAGGACTGTTTACTATTAGTACCATTGTCTGCTTAACACAGCACCTTACCAACTCCCATTTTGCTGTGATTTAAAATATCAATCTTAGTTCCTGCAAATCTAAGTGTAGGTCCTTTTCAATACAACCAAAAAGAAACCCCTCAAAATTTAATGGTAATTATACAGTTAAAACTGTTCAATCCCAAACACTTTTTATAACTTTCACAATAAAAGGCTACAAGTTAGTGCTTCATTAGCAAAGCCTTTTTCAATATATACATATAAATCTGCATTATACAAACAGGCTTGTTACAGCACTCCTTCTAAGGCTGCTTTCAAAATCAAGATTCAAGTAACTTCTTATAGCAGATACCCCCACTTCCTTATATCTAACCACTCTTATTTTCAAAGGAAAAAATGTAGATTCTGCTGTATACGTTCAATTTCAGTAGCACATAACTGGGAACTGTACAGTTAAAAAGTATGCAGCATAAGAGAACCTGAAAAGTAGATTAAACCCCATATATAAAAATACATGCAAATACACATATTTTTAAGACTACATATTAAATGTACTAAATGCAAGAAGTAGAAACAGAGTTAATACCTATGGCAAACAGAATGAAAAAGGCAGAGCCAACTAAACCTCATTTATTAGTTCTGTTTTGATAGCTTAATGCACAGCAGATAGGAAGAAGCACTCCAAGTTTGCCCAGCTTTTTGATGGGAACATGAATGCCAGCAGCTACCATTTGATTTAACTGACAGGAGACCACCAGAGGAAAAGCACAACATGAGATGGTCTCAAAGCTTTTCCCTGTAGTACTCCTGCAAGTTCTATTCACACTGTGCTCAGCAGCATGTACATATTCCTAAGTATCCATTAATAACTACTTTCTCATAAACAGAAAATTTTCTAGCACACGTAATAAATTTTGTAAAAAAAAGTAAAACAAATCAGAGCTCAAATGTATACATTTGCATAAGCAAGGACGAAACAACCTATTGAGTCTCAAAAAAACACAGAAACACAGAAAAAATTCTATTTGTAGCATTATAATGTGAAATGTTTATCATTAGAACATTTAATGCAGCAAAACCCAGCACTTCCACAGCCTTGGTCATGTTAGTTTCTCACTAAATTTGTGCAAGTTAAATACAATAAACACATACTAAGTACATTACAAATAAAGCATATACCCTTTTCTATTTCATAAATTCCCTCAGTCTTACAAGATTTAGAAATGCCAACGTGTTTCTGTCACAATTGTACATTAAGTTGTTCTGTGTCCTGTTAGTAATGTCTTAGCAATCAGAAAAAAAAAAAAATGACCAGCATATTTTAGATTACTAACAGTTCAGAATCCTCTGGATCATATTAAAATATAACGACCTATTCTTTGAATAGGTAACAGAAAAGAGAACAATGCACATACAACACAATGAGGAAAAATGCAAGAGTTCTGTTTCATGACTGATCTTAGATATCAAGCAACATCCTCTTCAACCTAAACAGCAACAGAAATTAAACTTTTTTGAACAAAACATTAAACTTAAACCAGATTCTTCAGCCATTCTGTGCCAACAATATTTTAACAGTGACAACTTCTATCAAGTGCTGCTATAGAATCCTGTACCTTCAATTGAAAATGTGTAACTCATTCTGCTGAAGGCTTAATTTCTATTCAAGTATGACCCATTATGTCACTTTTAGTCAAAAACTTTAGGAAATACTTTAAGAAAGCCTATTAACGACATTTTTCCATTATAAAAGACACATGAACATACACAAAACCTAAATAAATTTAGGGTTACATAAAAAGCATGTAATAGAAATAACTATTATGTTTGAATTTTATTTCTGTCTGTTGTGCTTTCTCAGAAAATTGTTCAAATACCAGACATGCATGAGATTACTCAAAGCTATGAAGCATTTGATAAAATTTGCTAGGTTGTCTACAATCATAGATTTACTTACACTTGCTAAAAATATTATTGGAAATACACAGCTCCTACCTGCTGGATAAGATGCATACATTTTGAAGACTGAACTCCATATGCATTGTTGACAATATGTGGAATGTCATAATTAGCACAAATCACAGCAAGTTCCTCCAGCCTGTGAGCATAAATTTTTAATTTAGAGAAGCATTGATTACTGTAGATCATCTTACAAATCAGACCATTAGAAGACTGAAAGGTCTACAAGGAAGTCAGAATGAGAAAAGTTACATTTTTGATTAGTACCTCAAGGCAGTATTTGTCATCTTGAGGTATAAAAGTTAAGATGAAAATTTTATTGGCTTATATTTTGCAAATTGTTGATCTAGTCTGAAATTTTTCTTCCTTCACTTTTTTTGTCTGGACACCAGTAAATATATCCCAAACCATACTGCTTTAGATAAAAGCATTTTTTTTTTTCTTTAATGTTAACTAACATAGCTTTAGGTAGTCACTTTTTTTTTCTTTTCTCTAATATTCAACTTGAAAACAGTCTATAGCAGTTACAAGAGTGTCTTTGGAATCAAAAGCATCCTATAACAGGCAGTTTTTACGTGTTTCTGTGATTTCACAGAACTAGTATTTCAATCCTTTGGCTGGAATCTCACTTGTATGTTTCAGATAAACTGATTAAGAGAAAAGAAATTCTTTAAAGGAATGGAGAGCCCTAAAATGTCTGAATATGGACATCAACAAAATGAAAATTTGTTCAGCTTTTTACTCTTTACTTGCCTTTAGAACCCCCTGAAATCACAGTGAGCTCAACCTGGATTGATTAATCAGTCAAATTAAGATTTATGTGAGCACACTGATCATTTTAAGTAAGATTCTTCAGCATTTTAAACATACATATATGCTTTCTTGAAGCACTCCAACCATGCTATATTTTTTAAAAAATTACTCGTGATTTTCCCCAAACTTTTGAATCTATTTTAGAAATAGAATCTATTTGAAAAAATTAGGCAATATAAAATAATTTAAAGTGATGATAAAGGCAATATTATCTTTAAAAAAATCAGGAAACTCTACTTCCAATGCATTTTTACTCTATCTCCTTCTGTACAGCCTCTCACTATAATTTACTGACATACATATAAAACGTGACAGAGTATGAAAACATTTTCCAAGAGGTGACATTCCTTTGCATTCTATTTCTATTACATTGTCTAGTGTTGTTCTGTAAAATTCTGCTGCAAGTGTCATATTAAATTTTCCAAACATAAATACTTAGGAAATCATCATCACCATATTACCCTTAAAAAATCAAAAGTACTTTATGATTAGGAAACACCAGTAATATAAAGTAAATATTGATCTTCTACAGTCAAGGTACTTGTCAGGAGCTGCACTGCCAATAATTTTTCACATTTATCAACACAGAATCACAAAATATTCTGAGTTGGAAGGGACCCACACGGATCATTGAGGCCAGCTCCTGGGCCTGCACAGCACCATGCCCAAGAGTCACACCATGTGTGAAAGCATTGTTCAAATGCCTCTTGAACTTGTCAGGCTGGTGCTGTGACCACTTCCCCGGGGAGCCTGTTCCAGTGCTCAACCACCCTCTGGGTGAGGAACCGTTTCCTGATATCCAACCTAAGCCTCCCCTGACACAACTTCAGGCCATTCCCTTGGATCCTGTCACTGGGACCACAGAGCAGAGATCTGCATCTGCCCTTCTCTTGCCCTCCTGAGGAAATTGTAACTGCAATGAGGTTTCCCCTCAGTCTCCCCTTCCCCAGAGTGAACAGAGCAAGGGACCTCAGCTGCTCCTCATGTGGCTTCCTCTCAGTAAGAGAATACTTGAGGAAACATAACAATATGCAGGGCAAAGCTTTTGCCTTCTGATCTGCTGGTCCTTAATCAGACTCATTCCTCACCTTCTAGAGAGACCCAAAGGAACTTAGTTTCCCTCTTACAGGCTTCTTTTCAAGTGCAGGTAGAGAATTTCACCAAACTAGAAACACTGAGGGTGTACAGCTATGTATGCTCATCTTTCTCACCTTCTGAAAATTAAAGGAGCAATAAACTACCTCCTACAAGTACTGAAAACAGAAAAGCCTTTTTTTCCTAAAAATATTCTGTTGAACAATTAGATCCATCTTGCAATACAGAATGAGAATGAGTTTGAAGAGAATGTGTTAGTATGCAAGGGAAGCAAATGAGGCACAGCACCTGCCTGTACCTGCACCTGCTTCCAAGGCCTAGAATGCAGCATTAAAAGTGCTACTAATCATATCATAAAAATAAAGCATTCATGTAAAGCTGGCTACTGAAGTTCTTAATAGTCACAAATAGAGAAATATTTCCCAGTTTATGATTCCTTTATTTCTATTCTGTTTGTTAAAGAAAGCTTTGTTCTTTTTTTCTACTACTGAAAGTAAAAAGATAGAGAATTCTGCTAAGTACATAAACCAACCGAAAAGGACACTTTTTCCCTTTGGTTCTCTTAAATACAGTAGTTTTAGAAATACCTCACAGCAACAGCAGGTAAAATACTGTATGAGAACGGATGCCTCCCTGAGAAAGAGGGTTTATACACTAGAGAATTACCCTCACAGAGTTAAACAATACTTCAAAGGAAAGACATAGGTACAGCAGCCATAAAACTACTTAAAATTCTAAAACACGATCATCACAACTAAATAAAGCCTTACACATTCAGATATTTAAAAATAGACATTTAAAATTGCACCCTCCAGAAATGCTGTCAGGGCTTTTCTTCCTATAGGAAGATGAAGGTTATGGCCTTCAATAGTTGACAGTTTCCTTTAAACAGAAAGTACATTCAAATCTTCCTATATCTGTGGTATATCATAACATAGTGCCACTACCTAATAATTCATCTCTCAGCTGTAGAGGACAAAACAATCGCAGCATGTCAAAAAGAGGAAGCAGATAAGGAGAAGATTCATTTACCCAAGCTATAAAACAGACCATACAGTTTTGATAGCTGTGATTTAAGTTAGCCAATAAATCTGCAAGTCAACTTCAAGCAATGTTCATAGTATTCTGACAGAATTATATCATTTTAACTCCCATCTTTCCCTCTAGCAACTAGGTTAACCTATGATAAATACCGGGGGTTTTTTTAAGGTAGGAGAAGAGAGCGAAATATATCTTTACTTGCCACATTTCAGAGTCAGTAACATTTCTTTCCTATGCTTGTGAATAGTCAACTAATTTTTCTAAATAACAAAATAATTAACAAAGAAGCACACATTGCAGAGGAACTCCGTGATACATTAAAAACAGAGACACTACATTTAAAACCATGTTAGAAAGCTCATCTTATTTGTATTCCCTATTTCAGTATACTATGTACAAGCCCACAAAAAACACACTTATTCAGTTGTAAAACCTGAGGAATTTACTTCTTGGTACTTATTTTCTTAAGCAAATAGACAAAGCAGATTTTGAAAATGACAACCATGGTCATTTTGGACAAATGACTCAATATACCAAGTACTTCAGGCACCTGTACTCCAGCACATCACCTTCAGATTGAGAAATATTTCATAACCAATGCACAGGTTGAAATAATGTGTCAGATACTCTAGCTTCCCTCTATAACTGCAGCATTCATCTCAGCTTCAGCTAGAGCTTGAATGACATCTTTGTAGCAACTTCAAAAGCTATGTGCATGGACACATAATATTAGGAAAGAATGCAATGTATTTTAAATTTGTTTTAATGGTGATTTAATTGCTGGAAATTATGAGTAGCATCATCATGCAATCAGGCAGCAAATGGGGGAAACGAGGTACAGCAGGGCAAATTGTATGTTATAATCATACAACACATCTGCTCCAGATGCCTCCAAGAGTTTCCCTTTATTGGTTTATCTTACTTATAAACATCGGTATAATACAGGAAAGAGTACCTCAAGCAGACTTTAAATTTAGCTGTAGCATTTATTTTTTTTTTGTAACTATTAATGGCCTAGGAAAATTTATCACAGGCTAGATGAGAAGAGTAGAAAAGGCACCAGTAACATCAAAACATGGCATTAGCTACAGAGCTACATTTCTTGGATTATGTTTCCATGAGAATCTACTTTTACTACTTCCATGAAATTTTAAGAAAACCACTAGCAAAATGACACTAATTTCACCACAAGAGAGCTACATTAACCTCACTTATATGACAGAAGAAAAACCTTCTGTGTAATTCTCACTTTTTAAATATACTTTTCTGGAAGGGGATTAAAGAACCTTTACAAATTGTTGGCAGAAGCAATTTTAGGAAGACGTTCAAAACATGGAGGTGTTGGTTGGTTGGTTGGGTTGTTTTTGTTGGGGGGGTGGGAAGGATGTGTATTCGTTCTAACAGTAACAACATACTTACAAACACTGCTTACCTATCAGGTACCCTTGGAGCAAAGCAAGATGTTGTAGAATGCACACAAAGAATATTTTCAGCACCAAGAGCCTTGATTTTGGCCTCCACTGCTTCGAGGTCTGTCCGTAGCTCATCACCTTCTAATACATTTTCTATCACCACAGGCTCAAAACCTGACCAAAAAAAGCAAGAACTGAATGTTACTCAACAAGTCTCTGACTAATTATGGGGGTTTGAAAAACACTTCATGCTACTATTGTTTGAATAGATTCTAAAAGAAAAGACTGTGCAAATCAGAGAGATTGTCACCTTCTGAGCACAATTCCTAGGACACACCTTTTGGCATAAATCTGAGAGAAGAGATCTGAACCATAAGCTTTGGTTTAACATAATTCTAAGGACAGCAAATTAGGCATCTTTCTCTGAGGACACCTGTAACTTCCTTAGTATTGCGTTTTCACTTGACTGCTTTATACACCACTCTACCACTGCACACACCTGCATCTTGCAATGCATTAGGAAGACAGCATGCATGTTTTAATTACATGTTAGAAATCAGGCGTGCAGAAATAACACAGAACTACCATACATTAGGCGTTCTTTGTATCTTACTGCAAGGATATGAAGTGATCACTCTGATAGATGGAAGTTTTGTATCTGTTAGAAGAACACACACAGTGTAATCAATCAGTTACCTTCTTACCTGCAGTTATCATTGATTTAAAGCAAGATTTCTGGTCTATACGTGGCCAGATAATGTATTTTGCCTTTGGTCTCTTGTGCCTCAATGTTAAAAAACACAGAGTTAGACTCATGCCTGTTGCCATAGGAACCACAAAGCAACTGGTCACTGTCCGGACACCTGCACATAAAAAGCAAGTCAGAAATTAACATGAAGAATCCATGATGTAACTTCACAAACAAGTGAGATTTTTCAAATTTACACCTACCAGCCTGTTTTATAACATCCAGAACTACTGAATTAGTAAGTTTGTTCAAAAGGCTTGAACCTGCAGCTTTAGGCTGTACTGCAGAAATATCACCTGATCTTCCAATTCCATGGATCAACCTAAACAAAAGAAGTTGAAAACACACATTAAGTTTTTTTCACATTGCAAAGCCGTAATTCTTGCTGACTGAAGAGAATTTAATTTGATAAACAATTGTGGAAAACTTTGTACCCAATGCAACATCAATATTTGCCACAACGAATTCTATTTTAAAAACTACATATATTTGTATGAAACTTTGGGTTATTTTTATAACAGCAGATTAACCGTGTTCCTGCATGCAAGTAAAAACTTTTAGAAGATCCATAGCAACACCTTTAGCATCTGGCAGGTTTCCTTTTAAGTGCATCTCAGAACTTCTTGATGTTTTTCAAAATAGCATTATAAATGCTGACATGTTCAGACACACAACCAAGGAAAACAAAAATGAGTTGTCTATTGTGTTGTGTAGCATAGGCATAGTGGTATTATAGATACTCCCTTGACAAATGCTTCATCTCCATAAGGCAAGGAAATAATATATACAAAGTGATACATATCTATATTTACACACATATATATGTATCGCTTTGCCCATCTCATACATCTTCACTTCATCTATCATTTTGCTATTCAATGGTATCTATCATGGAATACCATGACTCTCTGCATTCTTTTTATAAATTATGGTTATAAACTGCATTTATAAATACTGAACATTATTTAGTTCAGGAGTGCAGGATCCAGAAGTAATTTATAAAATACAAGCTTACAGAACTAACTTTACCCATGGCTGAAATGCTACAGCTGCTCCTGTAAGTTAGTAACAGCATACACCTACTTACGGCTTTAATTCTGTTTTTGTCTTGGCAACAGATTAAAATGCAGTCCTATGAGTATGCAATATTCAGAACTTCTGGAAGAATGGTTCTACAGCTTAAACTTATTTTCTTGTTTCAAGTTCTAAGTTGAAATCAACAAACACTTAATAATTAATTGAAACTTACACATAATCCTTCCCTCATTCCTGCTATGTTCTTAATAGCTGCCTCATATCACTACTTTTTATTTTGTGCACATATGTTCTCCTTCCTGAATAATTCAAATTGTCAATAATTTGTACCTGTAATGCCTTCGGGCAACAAGTCCTGACACCACTCTTCCTTCCCTCTCACCAACACCACAGTTCCCCAGGAAGTTGTTGCTATCCATTATAGCAAGTTCATGAAGAAACAATTCAATGGTGCTTTCATCCCATCCATCTTCAGGACATTTTCCCTAAGTAATAATAATAATAATATAAAGGTAAATACAAAACTTGGAAATGAAAAATGAACAAAATTTTATGCAACTTGTTTGATTATTGTTATCCTTCTTTCTCATGCTAAACAGCAGTTTGTATTTTCATTATTCTCTTCTATATTATCTAATGTTATGAACCTGCATTCAGAGGAAAATTAAATTATTTTTCTCTGTATTAAGTACAATTACATTAGCACATCCTGATACTAAAACAATCAGGGTATTTTTCACTTTAAGTGTTCTTTATGGTACACACAAAACCACTGCAGGGCATACATGTTAATTACTCCCTAAAAGACTATAGATTATTTGATGTATTCTCTTGAAATGATGTACAACTACAAGAACAGAGAAAACTGAGCAAAAGGGAAGATATTCAGATATTAGAGAACCTAATATCACCTAACGAGCAGAAGGGATATAGTTTTAATGTAACACATCTTCCTATCTACAGATTTTCCTTTCTAGTTATTATCTAATAAGGAAAGAAACTATTTCCAAAATATGTCAAAACCTGCAACCAGAAACATGCTCTTTCTTGTGCCCTTTACTGCATTAACAACTGCACCCATCTTTGCCAATTGCAGACAAGATTCTCAAAGGACAGGGACCCATAAAACCATGAAGATTTTTAATAGGCCCAGAGGCTCTTTCACATGCCCCAATAACAAAACAGCCAATTCTGTAAATCTAATTAATTTCTGGAGTGCGGTATCAACATTAAGTTGGAAACAGTAGATGACGTGAGTGAGGATGCTCAAGAACTGAATTTGCTAATTCATTGACAATGATTTTTATACGCTGGAGGCAATGAAATTGATTTGGAACCTTACTTGGTTAAAAGTATCACTTTTAACCTCATATAACAATGTGCTAATATCTTACTGTTTTTAAACATTTATTTAACTGTTCGCTGGGTCTTTCTCCGCAAACGCACAACCCAGGGCAGTAATTTTTCCCCTCCCAACCGCGGCCTTTCATTCTGGGGCTCTGTCAGGTCCCTGCCATCGCGGCAGCGGCTGCCCCGAGCCGCCGGCCGGACACGGCGGTGGCGCGGCGCCAGAGGGCAGAGCCCGTGAGCCCCGGCCGGCCTGCGCGCTCCCGGGGCTGCGCGGGGCCGCCGTGACCCGGCCCTGCCCTGCCCGGCCCGGTCCGGAGGAGGCTTCCCCGCCCAAGGCGGTTGCTCAGAGAGCCGGCGGGCGACTCGGGGCCGCTCTGCCCGCTCGGACCCCGGTGCGCGGAGGGCGGAGGGCAGCTCTGCCCCAGTGCGGACGGTGATGCGCGGACACCGGGCTGCTCGGGGCGGCTGTGGCCGCTCGGCCCCGGCGCGCAGGGCGGGAGGCGGCGGATGCGGCCCCATTACCTGCTCCAGCAGCGCCCGCAGGCGCAGCTCGTGCGCGCGGCGGCCCTGCGCCCCCTGGCGCACGTAGGCCGCCGTCACCAGCCGCTCGCTGCAGCCCTGGTTCTCCGCGTTCATAGCCGCGGAGCTCCCGGCGCCGCCGCCGCCGCTCCCCCTCCGCGCCGAGCGAGCCGGGCACTTCCCGCCGGGAAGGGGCGGGCGGGGGCGGTGCGGCGCACGCAGCGCCGCGGAGCTCCGGGCCCCGCCCCGCTGCCGCATCCGCGCAGCGAGCAGCGCTCCGCGGGGCCGCCCCCGCCCGGCCCTTCCCGGCCGCTGGGCGGGGCTGGGCCGCCCCCGGCACAGGTGTGGGCCCGCAGGGGAATGGGGCTGAGTGCGGGGTCTGTCACAGGCGGCGGCCCCCTGTGAGCGTCAGCCCGCCAGAGCCCAGACTGCTGAGCTGGGAGGAGCCAGCTCGTGGGGTGTTTTTCCCTGCCCCGCAGAGTTTAGCATTAGGCTGTTGAGAACAGCCGCGTACCTGCCCGGTGTTCCCGCCAGGGCGAGGGCGTTCTTTGCTCCCCGGGACGTCTCTATGGGCACAGGTGCTTGTGGGACGATCCTCAGGGAACCGCAGCAGCCTGCTAGGGCTGGGGTCGTAGCCCCAAACTGCATCACGTTACCCAGAGAGATCTAATATTTTTCTGTTTCTTTTTTATTTTTACACAACTTCAGAAAAAACAGTTACACAGCAGGAGATCTGGACCAGGCTTTGCACCTTAACTAGGAACTGCCAGTAAAGCCTCAGCAGGTGGAAGCTTCCCTGGAGCACGGGGACCCGGCCGCCGTCGCTGTCCTTTGCCCCCAGGCGGCCACGGGGACTGGCAGGTTCCCATTTGCCTTCTTGAAATCACTTGTAGCGAGTGAAAAAAAATGAAGAGGCGCGTTAAGTACTCGATGTGTTTGTTCCAATGTTTAATTATAACCAGCCTGTACCTGGCCAATAGAATCTGTTACGAAATCTTATCTGATTCTTCTGTTTTGCAGTTTTAAACTCAGACGGCTAATTGGCATGTGAAGACTACGTAGCGACCGTCCCGCTTCTGTAAGTTTAGTTAGCCTGATTAGGATCTTTTGGGCGTTTTGACAGAATAATCTTACACACCTGTTTGAACCTGTTTAACACAGTTTCTTAGCCCTTTGAGCAGAAGAGAGCTCTGCAAGTTAAACTCTCCCCCTTCTCGGTCCCCGCAGTCCCCTGCGTTGTTGGATGTGCCGTGTTGCCGCTTTGTAAACGCGGAGCAGCTGCTCCTCCTGGTCTGTATCACAGGAGGGCGCTCACCTAAAGCGATAAGCGCACGATTGTGCGTCTATTCCACTTTTTACCTTCTGTTTTATCCACTCCCATGTTTCGACATAGTGCTCAAATACATATAAACAGATGACAAAGTCTGCTCTGTTGGTTAGAAGGATAGGGACAAAAGCTTTAGCATAAGGAAAATGACTCAGCTTATTTACGTGGTGTAATTCTTAGTAATTTTAATTCAGGTGGCTAATTGAAGAGTATTAGCTATTTGGAATTAAAATTAATGGTTTGTTAATACCTATAACAGTGATGTGTATTTTGTTTAATTAAGAGCTCTCGTGGTGTTTGAACTCTGCACTACTGAAGAGTGAGGTGATGTAAAGACTGTATTAATCACGATCCTGAAACAAGTTACAGAATTCTCATTGAAGCAAAAGTTGAAATCTACCAGTTAACTGCATTTAGAAATACAGTAACGTGTAGATGAACACATAAACCAGAAGAAAGGTTTTTTATTATTTTTTGCTGTGAGGCTGGTGAGACACTAGAACAGAGTGCCCACAGAAGCTGTGAATGCCCCGTCCCTGCAAGTGTATAAGGCCAGGTTGAACGGAAGTCTGAGCAACCTGGTTTAGTGGAAGGTGTCTTTATCCACAGCAGGAGAGTTGGAAATAGATGATCTTTAAGGTCCCTTCCATCTCAGGCCTTTCTATGAAATAACTAATGAGTTATTTCTTGTTTATTTTTTTTTCAAAACAATGAGCTCACCATCTTTTTAGGAGCTCGTGAATTGACTGTCCAATGGAACATTATTGAAACAGCCACAACTCACTTGTAGCTAAAGGGAGGTGCAGTATTACTTAACAGTCTGCTGGGGAAAATGTCAGACCTCTCCCTATTAGTCTGATCTTTTTGTTTGCTTCACACAGAAAGTAATGTCTGTATAATTTTCTGTACAGAAAATTGCATCCAGTTGCTGTAACCTTCTTATATGTGTTTACTAATGGCTGTTCATCTGCAGTCAAAATTGACTAAGTTCACTTTTAATAGAAAGGAATGGAAACAGAAATGCAAGTGTGAACAGATTTAATCAAATGTTACAGATATTAGTAGTTACATAAGTAAATGACACTTGGTTTAATTCCAAAGTCCACTGTGTGACAGGCAACCCTAGACAAAACAAACACAGCTTTTCAGTAAGATTTTATTTTGTCAGTAGCCAACAAAAGTGGTTTTTTTTTCTGTAATCCAGATTATGCACATGTTAAATTTTTATACCATGCTCTTAACTATGAGAATAATGAATAATAAATATATACAATTACTATTTTTAGCTGAGAACTGATTTGGTCCCAGTATAACCCATGATCCCAGTTCTACGCACGTATTTAATGCATGTATCTTTCGCCCATATTTCACCAAAACTTGAGGAGAGCCCCTCTCCTATAGACAGGAGTGGAAGAATGCATCCAGGTTGAAATCCGATGCAGCATGTTGGGGTTATAGTTGTGTTCTCTTTCTTCCAGTTAATAACCATGGATGGAGGGGGAACATGGAAATAATGGCAATGTATTCATACTGTTTTCTCTTATATTGTTTTTAGGCTTCATTTTGGAAGTTACCGGGATGGTATAGAGCGATGTTGTGCAAAGTTTGGGGAGGGAGAGCAGCTGGCTATGGGAAGTGGTGGCCAGGAGGCAAGCCTGTTCCAGGTGTAGCACTGAGGCGAGTTTCAGGGCTGTTTTTGTGGCGGGCCGCTGGCCGGAGCAGCCTCTGGAGCTGCGGCCGCCCCGCTGGCGGTGCGCTGGCACGGGCGCGGCCCCTTTAAGGCAGGTGGCGGGGCGGGCGCGGGGCCGCGCGCACGCGCGGGGCGGCGGAGCCGGGGCGGCGGGAGCGCTCCGAGCCCGCCCGGCCGCGCCGCCGCCGCCTCCTCCCGCCGCGCTCGGCCCCGGCACGGCCGCCCATGGCGGAGCCGGGCGCGGAGGAGCCCGACGAGCGGCTGCTGCTCCTCGCGGAGCCGCCGCCGTCGCCGCCTGAGGCAGAGCTGCCCCGGCGCGGGCCGCAGAGTGCGAGAGCCGCCCCCGGCGGGGCCGTGCGGCAGTGTGGGGAGCCGGGGCTGGAGGAGGTGGAGAGCTCGGATGACTCGGAGGACTCGGGGCCCGAGGGGGATGGAGAGGACGAGCCTCTCCTGCGGGCGTCGGGCAGCGGCCGCGGGCGGCGAGCGGGCGCCGCCTGGGACAGGGAGCGCCGCGCCGCCGCAGGTACGGCCGCGGAGGGAGGGACGCGCGGGGAGCGGCGAGGCCGGCAGCGCGGGTCGGGCCGGCGTCTGGGGGCACTGGCAGCCCCTGCCTTGCTCCGTCCTTCCAGACAGGCTACAGAAATACCTGTCGGGACTGAAGTGCGCTCGATGTGCCGTGTCCGATGGCACAGCGTTGGTGAGGGGCAGAGGTGTGTTGACCTCTCCCGACGTATGGGCTCGCTGACTGATAATGAAGGGAAGATGCTGCAAAAGGATAGAAATTCGACTACTTTGTCCCTATGTGCAGGGCTGCACGAGCTCTTTTACATCTTCATGAGTAGCTCCACTGTGACTTCTCCCCACTCTCTACTGCTCTGTTGGGCCTGCTTTGTTTCTGTCATGTTGTTTGAAACTTGTGGCTTTGCATGTTTTAATGACTGTTTTGTAGTGGGACTGGCAGCTGCTTCCTGAACACTTGGAGAAGCGTCAGATTTTTAGTTTGACTTGTCTATCCCACTAACTAAATTTTTTGTGACCCCTATCGTTTCATCTTGAAAAAAAAATCAGTCTGTGTCTGCTCTTTGTTTTAATCATATGCTCACTTTGTACCATCACATGCTTTAAGAGTTCTAGATGTGGGCTCTACAGTAATCTTTTTGGTTTTCATAAAAGTTTATCTTCATATTTTCAAATCAGATCTTGAAGAGAGGAACACAGTGTGAAAGTCCAGAACTTAGTTATTAATTGAAAAGAGGCATAAGCATGCCCATTATCTACTTCTAAATATCCTGACAAAATGATAAATTACATGATATTTATTGCTTACTTTGTTTTCTATAGACTTTCAAGCTTTATGATTCTGTGCAGGTTTTTATATAAGTATACATCTAGGATGGGTTTGCTGGCAGAAATATGTGGAGTTTTATCACTTCTTTGTTTTTAATTATACTGTACGATTTCTTGCCAGAGACTGGCAAGACTGTTACTTTTGCAGCAATAGGTTAATTAAAAAAAAATCGAAACTCGCCCCCCCCCGCCCTCCCCCCCCAATCAAGTTTAACAAAGTAAGTTGTGCTAATAATTTTATTTTAGTAACTACAGAGAACTTCTGCTTTTTTGGCCATAAAAACAGAACAATCTCTTCTTGTAAGCACTGGTCTCAAGTGTAGTCCATAGCTGTAATGTAAATGTGCCATTAAATGTTAACGTTTTCCTGTCTTTTTCCTACAAGACTTAAGATCTATTAAGGAGATAGTGCTTCTAACAAAATGTTTCTGGAAACTTAAAAAAGAAGTTGATGCTTCAGACTGGAGGCTAGAGCCACAGGTCTTGCACCACTGAAGCAATTAGGATGGTGAATGCAGAATATTACTTGGAATCTGTCCCAAAAGTGTGTAAGAAAATCTCAGAACTGATGTTGATTATAACATCTCATCCTTTGTTTCCTTGTTCTTACATTTTCTGTTTGTGTAACCCTGGAAGGTGCAGGATTGTTTCACGTATCAGGTGGAACGAACACGCGCCAGATGTTATTTGTGTATGTTATTGCAGCACAGAGTGTTTCCATACTGGAGTTATGGTCAGAATAGGAGACTGTATAGGAGAGGATGGAATTGGTTAAAGGGAGTACCTTTAATCATGTTAATATTTAAAAAGTATAAATCTAGCTTAGTGCTGAAAGAGTTCATACATGTTACTCTTGCAAAGTGTATTAGTTTAGCTTAGCTTATGTCATGCTAACTTGATGGAAGAACAGGTTGAGGTGGATGACAGTATTTGTATCTTCTTTGGCAAGTGTTCATCATTCCAGTATAGCAGCTTCACAGATTTGGGCCTTGTCCAAATTAATGCAAAAAAACTTCTCAAGCTTGGTAATTTGACTAGGTGTGCGTGAGCCCTGTCTCCTTAGTGGGAGTTTAATGAGAAGAGTAATTTTCAAAAGTAATTGCAAGAGAAACCTTGATTAGTTATAATTGTAAGTTTAGAGATTGTACTGGGATAAGTTGTGACATAACATGCTTTCTCACTGGAAAACTTGATTAAAATAATTTTTGAAACAGAAACTAATTCAAAAAAACCCCAAACCCTGCCACATTCAGCAAACTCTATCTTCAATTAATATGGCTTATTTTGATATGGAGAGGGTTGATAAACTCCTTAAAACTGCTAGTTTTCTTGTCATCCTAAATGTTTTTGTACAGTCACATCACTGTTGTAACATGCTTCCTAGCAGTACACTAGCAATACTGAGCAAATAATGAGTTTCAAAAATTATTTCTCTCTTCTTCCTTCAGCATGCAGTGTAATGTGGGGTTTGTTTTCTTTTTTTTTTTGGCTTTAATTTATTTTTTCTGAAGTTATCTTTTATGTTAGAAAAGACATGGTTGAAGAATTTCCTCAGACAATGAGACTGCTTAATGATTCTAGATTCTAGAATAAATGCACAGAAACTAAAAACTGACCTCTGACTCTTCCACATAGACAACTGCAATCCATGTGATACAAAGTTCATCTGTAGGTATTTTCTTCATCTGGAAGGTAATTGTGCAGAATGACTTAGCATGGATGTTGCACTTCGTTTGGTAACAGTATAATGCACAACCCTGATTTTGCTTTCACTGACAAAAATATGTAGTAGTTGGAGCTCAGCTGTGTGATACAATGTGGATGTGTGGAGATGGTTGAGGCTTGACTATGAAATAAGAACCACTGATTCAAAGTGACTTTTTCCATAAAAATATGTGTATTCTTCATCTTTTGGTTTATTTCCCTAACTCACTTAAGTATTTTGTGACAGGAAAACCTTCTCCCTCTCTCTTGTTGTTCTACTCTAAAGTCTTAAAGTGTAATTTATCACAGCAGTATTGGCCAAATAGTTGTAATAGATTCTGATTCAATGGGCTGTAGCTGTTGATTCTTTAGAATGATCTGCTGTTAGCTTTAAGGTTTCTTTTCCTTGTTGCCAACTTATACTAAGATTTTCCTATTTTTTTTTTGCTTTTTAACTGTTTTTATTTGGAGTCCATGTTAGTATTTTTAAGTGGTACATGCAAGTGCTTATGTTCTAAGAAGTTTCAAAAACTGTCCTGAGCTACAAAAAGAGGTCATTGTTTTTTTTTTAACAAAAAACCTTTTTTTAACTCCTTAACAAACTGTTAAGGAGCATCTTTTCTGAATGGATTCTGTGTAGGATGTCATTCCAGAAGGATGTGTGTTAAATTTCTTCAATTGCTGAAATGGGAACAAAGCAACTTTATCTGTAAATGTTTAATTTAAAATAATGTAGCTGTTTGTTAATGCAGAAATGAGCCCTAATGCACAGGCCCATTAGAATGCCCTCAGTGAACATGTAGAACAAGCCTAGCCTTAAAAGGAAGGTATAATAATCTACAGTATCAAAACTTGTGAAGAAATACTTAACAAATTGAAAGATCAGTAGTATTCTGACACCTTCCATTCTAGTTGTCGTTCTAAATGTTTGCATAGAGTCCTAGAGTTTGCACAAACGTCTGCACAGGCCTGACCTTCTGGTCAGTATGGAAAGAAATGCTACGAGTTGCTTACAGTGTTTTAAAGCTGGAATGGTGCTTCACTGCCGTGTTGGTGCCACTTCTGCGTGCTACATGTAGCGGGTTATTCAGTGGATTAACTTCCTTGCATTTTATCAGATAATAAACATGTCAGTCTAGCTCTTAAATGAATGGTAGAAAACCATTCTAATAGCGGGTTATGGGCAGGACACAAAAATAGTATGTTAAATCTTTCACTTTTTTTTACAGTTGTGACTTTGAACTTTTTTTTTTCCTTAGATTTGTTTCATAAATAAATAATAAAAAGAGAAATCCTTGAAAATTGTAAACACTTAGCAGTGGTAGTCTCAAATTTGTTGTTGCAGATTTGGCTCGTTTACTTGAAACAAAAAGTTGATTAGACATGGATAAATCAGTGGAAAAACTTGCAGATTAAGTGGACCAGAGTTTTCAGCCTGCTGTTGGATGGGTGTCAGCAGGGAAAGCTGTTGGTTTATCAGTGCGTTTTCTTATGCTCAATTCGTAGTACAAGTTGCACTTAAGACTGGTTGTTTTCTTGTTTTTCAGGGCATACTGCAGAGATGAATATATTTTTAGATGATCCAGAATTTGCAGAAATTATTCTGAGAACAGAACAAGCTATAGAGTGTGGAGTTTTTCCAGAAAGAATCTCTCAAGGATCCAGTGGGAGTTACTTTGCTAAGGATCCAAAAGGGGTGAGCATGTTACTGCAAAGTCAGATACACCATCAGCAGCAAGTTAAAAATGGAAATTTAAAAATTCTATCTATATGCAAATTAATTTAAATAAGTTATTTAATAATTTATTGTATGCCAAAATTTATTTTGGAAAAATCATTGCAAGTAATAATTAGATTTCTAATTATGTCTTGTTGCATAAGCTAAGGCAAAATAACTATTATTTCTGCTGCAGTATTATCATGTTTTTAATGATTTACACCAAAGAACTATGGAAAGAATAAAAGGGCCTCTAACATCTGAAAACAATTCAGGAATTCCCTTGTGCAGAATCTTGTTCTCTGTGTGCTTTAATTGATTTTTGCACAACTGAGCTCCTGATTTCAGTATGGTTTAAGTTTCTTTATCTAAGCCTCCTGTATTTTTCTCTCTTTTCTTCTTAGATAGTCTTTTATTTAGGTCATGTCTACTTTCTCATATATGATTGGTAGATTGATGAGAAAAGTCATATCATCAAATCTACCTTTTAACTTCTTGTCTGCTGAATCTCAGCTGAAAGTTTTGGTTTCCCCTCTGGAAGATTTGATTTTCCCTCCTGTAGTTGGTAAATGATACCTTGAATAGTGGTCATAAGTGAGGTGTCCTGAGGTTACTTTGAGACAGAGAAGTAATCGTTACCTGAACCTCTCTCTTGAAAACTAACATGTGGTTAGCATTATTTAGTAGGAGGAAATGATGTCTCAAGCATACTTTCACATTGTTTTCTTTAAATCAGAAATACTTTGCTACTGACCTGTTTCACAAAATAAGACCTCCAACTGCTCAATTTCTGTTAATTTGTCACATCTGATTTTATTTTAAGCTCAATCAGCACTTTTTACCTCTTAGATAGATGTAGGTGTTCATTAGTCCTGAAGATCCCAGTTGTGCTGGAAATGGAAGTTGGAACACTTGGAATACCCAGGTTTTCAGAGCATGTTCAAGACTGTTGTGATTCCATGTGTCCCTATAACAGTAATTTCCCTTTCATTTAGGAGGTAATATGGCTTGTGTTTAGATTTTAGTCATATTGTTGGTTATTGGAAAATACATTACTGCTTTGCCAGTTAATTTTCATTGTTTAATTTGTTTTAATGGCAATTTTCTGGTGATAGTTTTTACACTTTATTCAATAAGTAATTTTTTTAGTAACTACCTGACTTTAATATAAATAAATATATCAATTTATGATTTTATTTTTATGGAAAGTGGCAGAACCACCCCTTCAAAATCTTCTGAAAACTGCAGTTCATATGCTTGTGTTCCAGGAACATTTGTTAGTAATGATCCCCTTCATTCTGGTAGAGAAAATAAAATGGAAGGTCTCTCTCATTTTGAAACCTGAAGGGAAAAAAAAAACTTCCTGTAAAGGCTTTGTGGGATTCTTGCTATCACATGCAATGCTGTAAATATAAAAACTTCTTCAGAATTCCAGCTTCAGGTCACTCCCTATTTTAGTAGCTTAGATCTTTTTAGATTGTTGGTTGTGTGCTTACATACACGTATTCAAACTTTATGCTCTTTTCAAAGTAGTATTTTGAAGTAGGTTTACATCTCATTTAATATGCAATAGGAAAAAATCTAAGTAGTCAAATACTGGTGTAAATCAATAGTTTTTTAAAAATTCTGTGCATGATGTATCTAAAGAATATTCTAGAGTGTCACGCTAAAAATGCTTTACAACTGATTTTTTTAAAATAATTTTTCTTAATGCTGTGCGATCAAGATATTTTTAGTTTTAGAAAGTTAGTAGAGAAATCACTAGGGAAAAAAGTCATACCATATGTGCAAATCTGTTTTGTACGAAGCTTATCTACATTGATTTTGCTGATTTTTGGTCACTAGCAAATGGCTGAGCTACTCACTGAGCCCTGGGGGTGGTGAGAGAGTATTTATGCATCACTTTAGTGTAAGCATAACCATAGAATTTTGAATAGAGCATATTATTCCTTGTTTCTTACCTGGTGATTTTCTTGTTGGTTTTATTTTTATTTTGCTGTGTTGTTTTTAGTTAAGTTTCTAGTAGTGACTTGATTAGACATGGATAGGTTTCTAGTAGTAGCCCTTCTTTATGCAGCTCATTGATTTGAATGTAAGTATTTAGGAGAAACAGAGATTGAGAAAAGAAGACTTTATTTTATATGGTTCAGAAAGAATTCATTGCAAAATATGAAAGTATTTGGGATATGGGACTGTGAGAGTAAGGTTAGTGAATGCTTAGCAGACTTTGAATTTTGCTTTTATTCTTTGCTTTTGTTCTAGAGCTTATCTATGTTTGCTATCCATGTGAAAGGTCTGATAAAGCTTCATTTTGTCAATAATGCAGCTTTCATGTGTAGAATGGATTTCAGATCCTGTTTGAGTATTGCATCATTCCACTTCAGACAGGTTCTGTGACTTGCTTTCTCTTATTCCTCTTGAGTTATCTCCTCTTTCTTATGCTGGGAAGGAGCTCATTAAAGATCTGCTAAGCTTTTTTACTGGTCACCTTCTGAAGTGTTTGACCAAAATGAATACCAAATTACATACAGGTAAAATAAGCTGTTTGCATTAGGTCACCTTATGTGCTGGTTTGGTTCTATCAGAAAGATAAAATTCAAATTGCATAACTAAAATTAGGTTTTTGCATTTACTGGCAAAAATTATATAGTTGCATACTGAAATGAAGTTCAGTACTTAAGCAGCACTATTGCTGAAGAGTTGAATATTTCTGCATTTATTGTTCATTATGTAAGCAATAAATAAAAGATGCTGTGTCTGTTATGGATTGTTCTGCAATATGTTCCTGACAGTTTCAACTAATTGCTAGTGTTAATGAAGTCAGTCTATAAATTCATTTTGACTGGCAAAACTAAGACTGACCTTGGTACTTGTTCTATAGATTGAACTTTTTGGTTGTACTCTGGTCCTCAACAGCAGTGGCTCGGCAAAGTTTAGCAAGGTTCTAACTTCAGAAAAACCTTAAAACCAGATCTAGATTTGACTGTATAGCACAGTACAGTCCAGGCAAGTAACAGAATGAGCTAAGCTCCCTTTTTTAAATGGGCACTTACGAGGAAGTATTAGCCAGAGAGTGATTCAGAAGAGATAATTAAAGGTTTGGCATGTACTTCTAAATACACCACAACAATTCCAAGAAATGCAAAGCTTCCAGCTTTATTTTAAGCAGGTAGATACATGTGATTCAATAGGAAAAAAATTAAATAACTTTTTAACAATTCTAAACTTAACATTAGGATTTTTACTAAAGTAGTATACCAAATGTTGTGATTTAAAAATAAAAAAATAATAAATAGTAAAGTATTAAAAAACATGCTGGCCTCTCACATTGCATAGAATATTTATTGCATTTGTTTAGGTCTGAGTTGAATTTTGTCTGTGCAGTTGTGTTCAAGGTTTTGAATGCGACCTTAAAATCACAGATAACAGCATATCAAACCTAAGAGAACTCTTGTCAATTTGTTTTCTTATTCTGTTGTTAAGACACTAATTTTATGGCATGAATACAAATATTGGTATTTTGTATCTTAATTTCCTTGTAGTTAATGGGAATGAATCAAAATACATGGATGAGACAGATGATGCTACTAATGCCTGGTGTCTTGTGTATCTGTTTACAAACTGAATGAATTAAGTTTTCTATAGTTACTTTGTCTTGGACAATCTTGGACAAAGCAAGATTGTCTTGGAAAAATTGGTTGAAAATTCTCTAGAAGCTAAACCAGCTGGTCAGATCCTTTCCCTAATTCAGCTGAATCAGCAGCTACTGAAGAATACTGCTGGTTTCTGACTGCCAGCAAACATGTTCATGACTTGAGTGCCAATCAGCTTTTGAGTGTTGGTGCAACAATAGGTAGTGTTTAGCTTATTGAGATACTCACCTTTTTTCATAAGGATTTAGTACAAATATGTGAAAATGCTTCTTAAACAGTTGTCCTGAAGTATTTATTAGAAAGCATTTGCCACTGTCCAGTGAGAAGGGATGAAGATGTAGCATTTCTACAGCATTCCTCTTGAGCTACAGAAGAGTCATTATGTGAACTTTATGCACTAGGCCAAAATTTATCACAGACAATTGAAAGGTTATATGTTTTAATGCAGTAATAACCCTGTGGTTTGAGGTTAACAGATACAGAAATCTATGTAGAAGGCACTATGAAGAATTGCCTATTTAATGCTTGTGCTGTGGAGCAGGGTCATTTTAACATGATTCTTGAGGAATGTCTAACTAACCTGTTGTTAGTTGCACTCTGTTTTGGAGACTGCAGAACCTGGCTATCTGTTCCAGTCTCAAGCTGCATTTAAGTTTCTAAAGGATTTCTTTTTTGCAGTTTATCTGCTGGGATTTAAGCCTGTCATTTTTTGGCTTGTTACCAGTAAATGTGTTGTTGCTTTTTTTCTTCAGCAACCTATTCTGTAGTTCATCGTGCTTCAGTTTTCTCTTAGCTTAAGCATTCACTGTTCCTGCTGTCTTTCATTATTAGCATATTTTGTGCTCATTCTCATTTTTTTCAGCTTTCTTCAGTTTGTTAACAGATTTCTTGAAACATAGTGTCCAAAATTAGACACAGGGCTCTTACTGATTTTAAGATTTACTATGTGTCTCTAATGTAAATGTTGGCTGATGGTCATTTTGATCCATTCAAACTGACTAGTAAGAAAGATTTAAAAGAAAATAAAGCAGTTGATTTTTAGTGTTCTGTATGTTTGTCACTTTCCTGGAGCCATTATGTCTCTGAAACCACTGGTCATTGTGTTGTTGGTGGGCTGAAAATTGGTTTTATAGCTAGTTTTAAAACCTCTTTTTTATGAACTTAAGATAAATGTATATATATATATATTAAAATGCAATCCTTTTGAATTTTGACAAAATGTTCTGAAAAGGTACATGTTGGTTTGGATTTTCTCTTGCGAAGAGCTACTTTTTAATTTGTACTAATTCTAAAAAAGCACTTAATGATAAATTTATTTGGAATTCAATTTTGTTAGTTTTATTATTTTATAATCTAAAAAGAGCAGCTGTGAAATGCATTGGATAGGATAGAACCAGTATTTTCAAATAACTAATTTTCAAACTAATTATAATATTTTGCAACTCAAAGTGCTCATATTTTAATTTTCTATTATTTACCTTAGAAAATTATTGGAGTGTTCAAACCAAAATCTGAAGAGCCTTATGGACATCTAAATCCAAAATGGACCAAATATTTCCACAAACTTTGTTGTCCTTGCTGCTTTGGCAGAGGCTGCCTTGTTCCAAATCAGGGATATCTCTCTGAAGCTGGTGCCTATCTTGTGGATGAGAAGCTGGGGCTTGGAGTTGTACCTAAAACTAAGGTAAAAGTTAAAACACATAAGTTACTGAGTTAAAAAAAAAGCCAACATATTTTCCAGTCTCTGAACTGTGGTTGTGTAGATACCATTGTATATCATGTGTTATTTGTAAGTAATTTATAAACTATTGCAAGTACAAAGGCACAGTGGTTTAATGTAGAAAAAGTGACTGTGATTTTTGGTTTAATGGATAATTTTGAATTGGATTTCTTTGGAAGCACTTTCTAGCATTTTCTGATACCTTTTGTGCCTCGTGTTTTGATGAGATGGAAATTGCAACAATCAGCATATAAAATTCCCATTTTTGTTTGGGATATGTAAAATAGAGAATATTCACCTTTTCATATAAAATTTATCTGTTGAACGGCCCTTGTGCTTGCTTCTTATTTTTTAATTTTTTTTTTATAACTGAGCATAACATTTACTGTAAATTTACAATTGAAATAATGAGGAATTCTGAGCTGTGTTTAACTTTCATATTTTAAGGTTGTCTGGCTTGTCAGCGAAACCTTTAATTACAGTGCAATAGATCGTGCAAAGTCAAGAGGAAAAAAATATGCTTTAGAGAAAGTGCCAAAGGTTGCTAAAAAGTTTAATCGAATTGGACTACCTCCTAAGGTAAGATGAAAAATAAGTAATTTGTGCACTTACTGATTCTTACATAAAACTTTTTTTTATAAAAGGGTATTTATAAGTGACTTCAATGATAGAAGAAAAAACTTGCTGCTTGTTGAAAACTGTCTGAAATTTGATACATATGATTGTTTCTATGCAACATGTATCCACTCTTACATCATTCCTTCATTTGAACTATTTTAATAATCTTGTCACTTTTTATTATACAGTCCAGTTTTCTGCTGGAGTAGTAACATATTAATTGTTGTATATCTCGCTTTTGCTCTATTTATTGATTGATAACTGCCTTTCCTTTCAGTGTCGTGTTTTGATATTGTCAGTCTGTTTTTTCCCTGCAGTTTATCTAATTTCTAAATTTTTTGTGTTTTTTTTTTTGCCTTCTATTGTTTTTATTCTATTGGATACCCTGCTGTTGTGTTCTTCCTACCTCCCTTTTGTCTTATGTGCAGACTGCACTGACTAAAACCCTCACCTCTTCTTGCCCTAATGAGCCTTACTGTATCCCCAGAATACCACTAGTGTTCTAATCCTAAGGTTTTAAACCATAGGTTATGTACAACTTGGGTAATCCACTTGTGTCAGTTCCCAGCACTTTAGATCCGTGTGACATGGGTTGTGCAAGCTTGGATGAGCATGGTTATTCCACATGCTGTGTGTTTGTCTGTCTGAATTTTATTTCTCAAATATAAGTTCTTGAAATTCAATCTTGAGCACCTTTTGCATACATATGGAGCCTATGCCAAATCTCATGTTCTTCCTAGGACTCTTTTGGGAAATGTATTTCAGTAATTTTTTGCAAAAAGCATCTGTCTTGGAGAAAATGGTTTATGCTACTGTTCTTATCCGTGAAGTTTCAAGGCTTTTTAGAGAGGAAGATTTTTCTCTTGTAATTTGTTTCAATAGTTCAGTGAACACACACTACGACTGTTTCCAAAGAAAAAGAGAACAGATGTTACTTCTCTCTCCTTGTTTCATATATTTCTTGTAATTCTAACTCTTCATTTACACTGAGATTTCTGGCTATATTTTATTCCTGGTAAACTCAGTGAGTGTTTAAACAAATATTTAAAAAAAACCATCACCAGAACCCACAGAGACCCATCCTCACATGATTTGACTCTTGCCTTTTTTAAGAATATAGGAATGAAAGAGAAATTTATATATTTAATTTTTTTTTGTGTCATACTTCCTGTGCTCTGAACTTTGAAAGTATATAATGAATTTTTCTGTTAATGTTGAGATTATTTATGTGACCTATCCATGTGCATTTTCCAAATGCAGTTTCTTAATATTTCAGCTTGGCTCCTTCCAGCTGTTTGTTGAAGGATATAAGGAAGCTGACTACTGGCTCAGGAAGTTTGAAACTGATCCTTTACCTGAGAACACAAGGAAAGAATTTCAGTCACAGTTTGAGAGATTGGTTATCTTGGATTATGTCATCAGAAATACAGGTATTTGTTGGTATCTCTTGTTATCTGTCTGTTGTTGTGAGACAGAAAGCACTGCTGGCTGAAAACTGGTGCTTAACGCTTTTAATGCATTTCAGATGCTTTTCTCACAGTTGAAGACCATAAAGATGCATTTTAAATATAAAACAAATTTAATTTGGATTGATACATTAAATATTACAGTACAAAAACAATCCAAGCAACTCCTTTCATTGTTACTCAATATTTTTAAGCAATGTAAGAAGTCAAGAACAAACGCTTTCATTGTGCTTTAATTCTGTGCATAGGCTATTAACTGTTTGCCCCGATTAGGATAAAGGATGGTGAGGTTTCAGGACCCATAAGAAAAGCCATAAAATTCCTTTTATGCTAAACTGGAGCTAATAACAACACAGTTTCACACCAGCTCACAGTAGTTCATGTTCATTGTGTAGGCACTGAGGTACCACTGCACTGTCAGTTCTCCTGCACTCTTATTTCTATCACTCAGAAGCTGGGATTCTTCTGTTACCTATGTAAGTGAATTACTTGAAGAATCCAAAGGCGGTTTTATGTTTGAAATACTTACTTTGCTGCGTTGGCAGGTGGACATTTTTGCTTTTCTTTAGATATACCAGGTCTAACTTATTTTCCTTTTCTCAAATTCTCTTCTTAGAAGCAAACTAGAGGAAAGTGTCAAAAGAACATAATACTTGCCAGCTGTTGCCATGGTCTGTCAGCTTTATCAAATAAGCATCAGTGTTTCCAAACAGTTTGACATTCTTAAAATTGTGAGGCAAATACTCAAAATGCAAAACTTCATTACATGGATGATTTTACCTTCATCTAATATATCTAATCATAATAGAACATGAAAATCTGATGATGATTAAACTTAAGGGAGCACCTTAAAATGGCAGAAGGTCCTACAAATCCATGCAGTCATCCTCTGTCTGAAAGACCTCAGAGTGTTCAGTCTCTCAGTTTTGTCTGAACAGTGCAGGCTTTTTCAGTTTCTTGCCCTTCTGTTTGGTTTAGCCCCTTCTCCATCTTTGTAGAGTCTGTTTTCTCTGTGTAGTCAAAGGTCACATTATCTATCATTTTGGAAGCCTTCTCAGTTTCCCCATCAGCATTAAAACAAGCTTAAAAATTATGTCATTGGGGTCTGATAGTGTTTTCCTCAGGGAAAAATGCACACCACAACCTATCTTTCTTCATAAAATGTTTGAAAATAGTTTCTTTTTACCTTCTTGATATTTTGCTGCATATTCAGCTGGTTGGGGAACCTCAAGAAGTAATACATATCTAAGAACACATGGTAAATTCGTGGTCTTTCCACTGAATTGGTTGCCTGTACATTTCAGTAAAACTCAACCACATGTGATGTGAAAACCTTTTTTTAACAATTTTGCCTAACTCCGTGGGTAAAGTGTCAGATTATAATATTGTTGTATGTCACTCTAGATGATGATTTCTTTATAAATGACATGTTGTGACATGCATTTTCCTGTTTAAAGACAGAGGTAACGACAACTGGTTAGTCAGGTACGAAAAACAAGATGATGAACTTGATCTGTCAGACAAGGTAAGGGAATTGTACTCTGAAATTTATATTCTTTAAATGGTTTAGTTTTGTAGCTTGGTCTTGCTGGAGATTACAGGCATGTCCTTAAACCTGGTGCATGATCTCAAGAAATAGGATAACTACAAAATATTGTAGGCAAAATGAGTGGAAAAGCTATTTTGATTAGACTAGGTAGAACAGTGCTAGAAATTATTTTTATTGTTCTGTGTTTTTGCTCTTCTAGGTTGGGTTATAATAACAGTAACAATGTCCACTGTTGCTCGGGCACATTTCTTCATCCCTTTGTGCTCTGCTTATCTTGTGTTTGGGGAAGGGCCTCTTTTTAATGGTGGTAGAGTAAGAAACTATATGTGATGGAGTTTATTTGGATACTGCTTTATATTGTTAAAGTTGAATTTAATCAGTGAAGCTACCAAGTATATTATTTAGTATTTTTAGTGTTTCACTGTTTGTGTAAGCACATAAATATCACTTACTTTTTAAATATTCCTTCTGTAGGATAGCCAATGGACTATAACTAAAGAATCTATTAAAATTGCTGCAATTGACAATGGTTTAGCATTTCCTTTCAAGCATCCTGATGAGTGGAGGGCATGTAAGTACTGTATTTTTCAATCATCTTCCTTTTCGGAGTGTAACTTCCAAAGAAGTAATTTTTATTTGTCTTGTTGTAGTAAGGAACAAAGAAATCATCATTGTAGCTATATATTGAATTTTTAAATAATGCACTCTTCTTCAGAAAGTTAGCAACACATGCTGTTTTTGCAGTGGCATATGGGATTTGGTTCTTGCTCATATTTTTTACCTTTAAACGATATTAATACATGGACATTCATAAGCACAGTACTGTATGTAAAGTGACTAATGGTGGAATTGGAATAATTTAGCAACATGTTTCTCACACGTTTTCTTGAAAAGGTGGAAAATAACTTGATTGCAAGGATTTGCAAGTTGTCCCTCTATTGGCCAAATTTCTATTTCAAAATGAAGGGTACTGTTGTAGGTGGACAAGTAGGCAGGTTGTTTTTTCTTGTTTTCAGCTTTAGCTTGCTTTGTAGAAGTTAATATTTAGTTAGTCAGATTTCCATCTGCTATTACTGTTAAAGTGAGATTGTTTTTGACCACATCTCTGACTACTTGTCATTAGGAGGGGAGTGCCCAACAGGGTTTGCAATGACTTCTGTGGGCTATTATCCAATCAGGTAATTCTGGCAGTTAAGTGTGGGCTAGTTATGCTGTCAAAAGGCTGCTTAAGTATCCACTCAGAGCTCCGTGTAGTCTCTACCTTGATACTAAATAGATACTGTCCTACATATCTCTTGGCTATAGTCACTTCTGTAGCTGTTCTAAAGACACAGCAATTACTGCTCGTTTTATACCATCTTTACTTCAGCATCAAAAGGAATAAACTTGCATGGTCCTTTAGAATTCTTTTGCAGATGGACATGTATGTGATAGTTTTGTAAAAGTAAACTTGTAGCATAATGTTTACAAATTGCAGTGTCTTACCCCCTAGAGCTGATTGGTCATGAAGGACAACCTTCTCCAAGGCAGAGAGCAGTGTTTGCAGAAGGCAGGATATTGGTCCAGCATGGATGAATGGGGAAATCCTGACTGAATTGGGATGCAAAATTTAAGTACATTTTAAAAAAGGAAAAAATATTTAGAGACTTCCCTGAAAACAGAGAATTTTTCCAAAAGTGCAAGAATGGAGTTTGGAATGTCAAAGCTCAGCTGGAGTACAGCTAGCAGAGGACATAAAGAGCAGCAAGAAAGGGTTGAATAAATTAGAAGTGAGAAAAGTGCAGCAAAGAGATAAAGGCAAAAATGCATAAGAAAGAACAAGTTACTCAATGCTGACTTTGCCTCAGTTTTCACTGATTTGCTTTCAGTCTCTTGGATCTCAAAGCTCATAAGCAGAGCCTCTGGGAATGAATCCCCAAAGCAGAAGAAAGGGAGCACTTAAGGAAATTGGTCATATGGAAGTTCATAGGAGTAAATGGGATGCATTAGAAACAGTAGGAGCTGGCTGATGCTGTTTGTGATGCAGTTTTCTCATCACTCTTGAAAGACTACAGTAATGAGAGAGGTTACTTCAGTCTCCATGAAGACTATGGAATGGATCCTCCTGAAAGCTGTGTTCAGGCACATGAACAAGAAGGGGATGGGGAAGCCAACATGCATTTACCAACTGTGCTTGATTAACTAGGCAGCTTTTAGTGATGACTGCTTCAGTGGATGAGGGGGGGAGGGCAGTGAATACTGATTTTTTTTTTTTCTTGACTTTGGTGAGGACTTCTACATGTTCTGTCTTAGTATTCTGGTAGGGAAACATGAGATACGAACTGAATAGAGTGAAGTATGTGGAAAACTGGCTGAACTGTCAGACTCAAAGGGCTGGGGGTATTGTGAGGAAATTTAGGGGTGGCCTGCTGCTAGTGACTTTTCCCAGCTCCTGCAATTAATAGTTTGGTGTCTTGTTTAACATCTGATAATATTAATTGCTTTTGCAATATAATTTGGAAAAAGCTGTCTAATAGCAATTACATGAGAAGTTATGAATACTTTTCCTTCAGCATGCATTTTTAAAAAATTAAAAATTATATTAAAAATAGTAGCTTTTTTATTTCTTTGTTCCGTATGAGTCAAATACCTGAAAAGTTTCTACTTGATTACACCTATTATTTTACTCCAAAGGAAACTGTCTTGCTGAACTAGGGGAAGACCTCTCTTGTTGCTTACAGTGTTTAATTTATATACCTTTTTTACTTATTGCTTTAACTAAATATTTATTGCTTAATATATTCTCACTGTTTGAAAAAATGGCTTAACAGTTGTAAAGCTGCTCTGGTAACTGTAGCCAAAAGGGCTGTGTGGGGTAACAATGTTGGGAAAAAGTGGTGTTACTGAGAACTTGCAGTAGGTAGTAGAGTACTCTACTCAGAATTTCATTTTTGCTTGTTTATCATTAAGTGCACTGTTTTTCTGCATTAGATCCCTTTCACTGGGCTTGGCTTCCTCATGCAAAAGTTCCTTTCTCTCAGGAGACCAGAGACCTAGTTCTTCCTCGCCTTTCTGATATGAACTTCGTGCAGGACCTTTGTGAAGACCTTTATGAGCTATTTAAGGTGAATCAAGTGCTTCTTTGAATTGACTATAGTGAAGTAACTGATACTTGTAATGGGACAGTTACATTCATTAAAAGAATAACCATCTGACTTCTGAATGTCAAGATACTATGCTATTTTACCTTTAACATTGGCATGGTAGAAAGGGTTTATGTAATTATAAGGAAACTGTCACCAATGTGGTTAATTGGTAGTAATTAACTCATTTGAAAACATAAATTACCTATTAGATATCCAAGTTTCACAAAATCAATTAAAGCTAATTTACTCTTGCAGCACAGATCTGTGTAAAAACAGCATTTAACATACCTATGTGGTGTGTATATACTTAAACTGTAGCATCCTGAGGAAATAATGTATTTAATGTAACTTGAAGTACCTCCATGCCTTTCATATACTTAACTTTATATGCATATATTGTGCTAAGCTGCTGCTGAAATCTTGATCATATTGAAAGTCAAACTCACTTTAAAGATACTGAAACTGTCTACAGTATTGACATGTGAAGAGTGTCCTTCTCTAAAATATTTTGTAAACATTTGTGTTAGATGTTCAAGTGAAATAATCCAGTATAGGATTTAAAATAATTGGAAATATTAAACTTTTAATGAAAATGCAGCTGTAATGTCAAAACTAGATCCTGAAACACATTTTTGCTGTATTTGCATCTTTGACTCGTTTGTATTCAAAATGCCTCTAGGTTTGTTAGTTAAGTATTATTGAATCTGAAGGAGGAAGTATTTTTCTGTGGGAGTCATCATGACAGAAAGAGCAGTGTAACATTGATACTAAGCCTGGTATCTACCACCTATTGGTATTTACCAATGCCCAACAGTGGTATCCACTGATGTATTTTATTTTATGATGTGGAACAGCCTTCATCTTCACATATGTAAACTTGATGCAATAAATAGACCTTCTTGTGATTCATAGTAGGATTCTATTTGAAACTTTCAAAAATTATTATAGTGTGGGTAAATATGAATACACATATTATGATATTGATGAATTTACATGCTAAATATATAGCGAAAAATAAATGGGTTATTTACTATAAACTGTTTCTTTTCCTAATAAAGACTGACAAAGGATTTGACAAGGCTACTTTTGAAAACCAGATGTCTGTTATGAGGGGGCAGGTAAGACTGCTTTTTTACATTTTTATTTCGTATTTAATTTGTCATCACTCCTCAGCTGCTTTCTTTAGAGCTACAGAAACTCACTCCTATTACACTGAATGACATTTGAAGGTATTTTCATCTGAGAAGACTAAACTTCTTTCTAGAGTTTGTTCTTATTTGTGAATAAACAGCAGAAAATATATGCTGATTTTTTTTTTATTTTTACAGAAAATACTTTAATTTGGTTTGATTATTTTTGTGGGAGATGGGGAGGAGTTACCTATATAGTCTTAGCAAGTATTTTAAAAATAGAAAAGAGTCATAAATTTGGATGGAAAATCTGATGTCTGATTTCATTATGCTATTAAAATAAATGTGACTTTATTTTAGAGGGTTGACTTGATTATTGAAAGCACTATTAAGTAATAAAATTTCTTCATCCTATCAAATGTTGAAACTATACTTCAAAACAGTCCAGCCATTTTCAGGTTAGGAACTTGATAATAGTTAAGTGCTGAGCTTGTTTTGTTTTATTTTGTTTTCTGGGTTTTTTTGTGGGTTTTTTTTAAACAGTAAAGTAGGAGAGGAGGGGGTTTCTCCATCTTCCTCCTATTTTACAATTTAAGACTGGTGTGAAATTCTAGAGGAAAAACTTCAGCTAAGAACAAATTTAGTTCAGTGTAAGTATAAAACAGTGATTTCTGCAAGTGCAAGGCAATTGGACTAGGCAAATTAATAGTCCCATTTGCCCTGAATTTATTGAAACTTAGTCCTTGTCTTCATGGATTCAACGTGGATAGTTTTATGCCAGACAATTCCTAGAGTGTCTTAATTAAATGTTTTCTCTGTAGAATTTCCTTTATCAAGATATACCTTGCACAAGACTGCAGCTCTGCTTAGTAAAACATAATCCCAGTCAACATCTTTTGTGTGGTAGCTAAAAGACAGCAAACCTTACTAAACTGAATTATAGGAGTTGTTTCTGAAATAATTCTTCTGAAAAGTTTGTGTAGTCACTGGAAGGTTGGTTCTTGAAGTACTCATGCATCCTAAACTGTATTAAGTAGCTCTTTTCCCTTGAGACAACCAGCTACAAGGAATCTAGTATTTAACAAAACGCTTGAGGAAAAACGTGATAGATATAATTGAGAGTGATGTAGCTGAGGTTGTCAAAATTAATTTTCTGCCATAAAGGCTGCATCTGGACCCTTTATTCACACCCTGTCCATCAGGTGGATTTTAGCAAAGATTTGTTTTTATTTTGGGGGTTTTTTAACCTCTCTCTAGCTATATAAGAGTGTGTTTCACCATGGGAAATGTCAGGTTTTCAGGCATGGAAGAAATGCAGATAACGAATAATCCTTGGATTATTAAAGACCTTGGAGGTCTTTAAGACACCAAACATAGCTAGAACTCTATTTTTGTGAAGTGTAGGAAAAAATTTTGGGAATGGTTTCAAACCCAAAAGAAACTGTTCTCTCAAGAATCTAGAGTCTAAGCAACGGGTAACACATCTACAAAGGATTGCATTAGAACTTTGGGAATGTAAATGTCAAGTGAAGTTGCTGGCAGAACCAAATTGCAATAAATAATGCAAATGACTTTGCCAGAGTTCTTTGGCCATGAAAGAGCAGAATAAACAGAGCATCAATAAGTCTCACAAGGAAGAAAGGGGCATTGTGTAGGGGAAAAAAGGCTTGATATTAACGATAATGCAAATGTGTCACTAGTGCTAAATTGAATACTTGCCTCAGTTTTCAGCAGGATAACATTGAACATGGAGTAAGTTATGAGGGCAGTCTATGAGCCCTGAAATTTTGGAAGAAAGGTAACAGACTTCTGGGAGCTGAGGGCTGAATTTGGGTCTTAGTATGAGTTTAGTATGAGCTGATTACATGGCTTCATATCTTCTGATATGAAAGTAATTTGTAGCTAAACTGCTGGTACATCCTATGTTAAATCATGTTGATGGCTTTCTTACGGGTATTTTTTCCCTAAAGGTGCAATGCTTTCAAGAGATGTGCTAAACTTAAAATGCTCTTAGATTTTTCTCTCAGAATTTTCTGAAAATTCGGAGAGGACTGCATGAACTAGGAAAAGAATGGAAGCGTAGACCGCAGTAGGATGTATTCATGTTACCAAATAAATAAAATATTTCTACTTGCAAGATATCTTTTGAAATTAATTTATTCAGCAGCACAGTCCTCTACAGAATTGATTTAAGAGTGGCATCTAAAATTATAAGCCTGTTAGTCACAGTTTTATTTGTGCGCCCTAACCTCACCTGCTTTTGCTCTTTTTAGATATTAAACCTTACTCAGGCATTAAAGGATGAAAAGAGTCCCATTCAGCTTGTTCAGATGCCACGTGTGATTGTAGAGCGAAGTAGCACTGGAAGTCAGGGCCGAATTGTTCATCTGAGTAATGCATTCACACAGACCTTTCACAGCAGGAAGCCTTTCTTTTCATCCTGGTAGCAACAAAAATACATGGGAAGAGTAAGTTTCTCTTAACTTTAGAAAGCTACTTCTGTGTAAAGGCTCTGCAATAATGTACTTCTGCTGTATACCAAGAGCTCTGACTGCCGACACCTCAGAACTTAAATTCTAAAGACTTAAGAAATGTATTTTGAATGTAATAAAAGTTTACAATTTTTGTGTCAAAATTGTGAATTCTTATGTCAGGGAATGAAAAGAATTTGTCCATCCTGTATTTTTATAGGCTAAATTAATGTATTCTGAATAAGGGAAGATAGACGGTTTGCATATGCTGAGAAACTAATTTTGAATACAATAGGAAGTTTTTGTTTAATATAAACGTGAGAATCCATACACTATCAGTTTCTTTTTATATGGCCTTTACAAAAAAAGTTCAGAATGTTATCTTTGGTTGTGAAAATGCTTTTCCTTGGAATTTCTTCCTGGTATTTTAAACTGGTTATAGATTTTTGTAGAGTAGTTACTTGAAAAGTCATGCACTTAAAAAAAATTAATGAATCTGTCCTTGAGAAACAAGTCAAAGAAACAGAGAAGGGAGAAAAATGTTCAATGTAGGCGCTTTTGCACGTGTGGACCAAAAATACTTAAATAGCTGAATTACAGCAAAATTCAACCTGAGTAAATACACACAGTTTCTACTGTGACAAAATACACTGAGTGTATGTTTCAGAGGTTGAAATTTCACTGTAGTGTTTAGCACTTGCATATTTAAGCACATACATGGAAATCTGTGATATTTCTTTAGAGATGCATCACAATGAAGGAATTGCACCATGTTGTTACAGGTTTGTTTTGCCATAAGTGTAAAAATGTGTTCATCACTTGTCACCAGAGTGGTTCTTCTGCTGATGACAGAGGCACTAATGTGTTCATCACAAAGCCAGTCTGCCTTCTGAATTTCTAGCTAAACACAGTTTGAGTTTTTTTTTCTGGGGAAAAAAAAAAAAAAGAAAAAAAAACCTGGAATACCTACAGCACAGAGAATTACTTTAGTGCCCTGAATAATGTGCTCACCTGCCAATTGCCATTTGCATTTATGTTTAAGTTTCCTGTTTCATGTTTCTACATCTGTGACTTATGTAATGTGGTAAATATTTTTATTTTAGTAATTTTCTGGACATTTAAGACTGGGAAGGGGAGAAAGATTGCTGCTTTTATGAAACCTTCAGTATTTCAGACATTGCTGTATTTTGTAATTCTAAGCAATATTGTTGAACTCGGAAATAATAAAATGCTTGTATTTTATATAATTTTGAGTGGATGTAAATATTAATGTAGCGTGTCAGCAACTTCAACAACCTGAAATGTTTAAGCCTTAAATGTAAAACACGGCGCAGTGCAGTTCAAAAGGAGCTGGAAATGCCTTTATGACGTTGCCGTGATAGTTTCTATCGGAACAGTTTATTACAAACGAGCGGTGTTTGTGTGGGGCCCGCGTGCTGCCGGCGCTCCCTGTCCCTGCCCTGCGCTCCCGCCCGGGGGGCGCCATCTCCGCCGTGCCGCCGGGGGGCGCCATCTCCGCCGTGCCGCCGGGGGGCGCCATCTCCGCCGTGCCGCCGGGGGGCGCCATCTCCGCCGTGCCGCCGGGGGGCGCCATCTCCGCCGTGCCGCCGGGGGGCGCCATCTCCGCCGTGCCGCCGGGGGGCGCCATCTCCGCCGTGCCGCCGGGGGGCGCCGTCCGCCCGCGCTGCCCGGCGGGAAGGAGGCGGGGCCATGGCGGCGGGCCCGGAGCCGCCGGGGGCTGCAGCGCTCGCCCTGCTCGGGCCGGCGCCCGGCGCGCCCAGCTGCCCTCACGGTGAGCCGGGCCGGGGGGCACCTCCCCAGCGGGCACCTCCCGAGCGTCCCTGTGCTCGGCTCCCGGCGCGGGCCGTTTTGCAGCAGCCTTTGCGAAGGCCTGTTTCCGGAAGCTCGGTTCTTGCAGCGGAGCAGTGAAACAGATCTGCGGCTGTTCCCCGTGTTATCGTATCCTCGCGTTTGTTCCTAGGTCCTGCACTTCTGTTTGTGAAGACCAGCCAAGGAAAAGAGGAAGGAAGAAGATTCTATGCTTGTTCGGCTTGTAGGGATAGGAAGGATTGTAACTTTTTTCAGTGGGAAGATGAGAAGGTAAGGGAGCGCTGTTTAAGGCTGTGCTAAAGACTCAGGGCCACGAAGGTGATCCGAGGTCTGGAGCACCTCTCCTATGAGGAGAGGCTGAGCGAGTTTGAGTTATTCAGCGTGGAGAAGAGAAGGCTCCGGGGAGACCTTACAGCAGCCTCCTAATAGCTGAAGGGGGCTCCAAGAAATCTGGAGAGGGACTTATTGCAAGGGCATGTAGTGAAAGGACAAGGGCTGATGGCTTTAAGCATAAAGAGGATAGGTTTAGTTGAGATGTTAGGAAGAAATTCTTTACTGTGAGGCTGGTGAGGTACTGGGAAAGTTGCCCAGAGAAGTTGTGGGTGCCCCATCCCTGGAAGTGTTCAAGGCCAAGCTTGATGGGGCTCTGAGCAACTTGGTCTGGTGGAAGGTGCCCCTACCCATGGCAGGAGGGTTGGGAACTAGATAATCTTTAAGTCCCTTCCAACCCAAATCATTCTATGGTTCTATGAAACATTGGGGATTTTTTCCTCTATTTAGCAATTTAAAAAATATATTTTCTTTTGGAAATCTGTGGCGAGTGCTGTTTGCTAAACTTTGTCTAGTAGTTGATATTTAGCTGAACACTTATTTCTGTCAGGAGAACATGTTTCAAGTATAGCTTTCAAGAAAGGCTGTGTACATTTTGAGCAAACCTGACATTTGTTATTCTGTTACCAAAACATACAGGAAGTTTGCCAATGCTATGCAATGTTGAACAAAATTGGGTACTTCTGATCCCAAAATGCCCTTTTTTCCCCTAATTGAGGTAGAGAAAACCTGTTGGATACAAACAAGAGTGGGGTATACAGTATGCTGAGTTGGTCGGGCTCAGCATGATGCTCAATAGAGTCAGAATATCTGCAGGAATTATCATTCATTTTGGATATCACTTGTATTATGATGTCTTTTCTTGTATTAAATTTTCCTGTCTCCTCCTTTAAGCAAAACAGTTCCATAAGTTTTGACCAAATGTCTTGAAACTCAGTTGTGAAACCATGAGTATGTTTTGTGGGTACAAAGTAGAAGACTCGGAGAAGCATGTGAGAGACTGAAATGTTAAAGACTCACGTGCAGATCACAACAAGGAGCTGTCATGCTTTTAAAATGATTTCACACTAAAGATTTGGGCAACGTTTCTGCTATCATCAGTTTTTCAGGATCAGACCATAGTTCTTCAGAGGGAGCACAACTGCTGGCACACATTAATGGAAAGGATGGCTCTTTCTATCTTTATCATAATCACATTTTGAGTTCTCTGAGTGTTGCATGTGACAGAAGAATGACATGCACAGTTTAAATTCACAATGAGAGGCTTGTGTTGTTTTGCAGTATGTCCTTGTGCTGCAGACATACTTGTTCTTCTGAAACAACAGATGTGATTATTTTTTCCTTGCAAAGTAGCTAAAGCATGATGCACCCTTTTTTAGTGTTGAGATGTGATGTACAACATACAGCAGTAGCTGTTAGTTTTGTAACTTTTCATATATGCAAATTTTACAGGTGTCAGAAACAAGGCTTGCAGCACGTGAAGAATATAATAGAAATCATCAGCCTTTTTTTACACACAGACAAAACGTGGACAGGTATTGTTAATGTATATTTTCTTCAGTAAAGGTGAAGTAATACAGGTTTAGGTACTCTGAATGTAGAGATAACATTTCAGGATTCTTTAAAATATGGGAAGAGGAATTTGGACAAGTAAGATGTTGTATGGAAATGAGAAGGAAATAACACGAAACATTTAACTAGAGCATGGTATTTTCAACCCAGGAACTGGGGGAGGTTGGGGTTTCGATTTTTTTTTAGTATGTATAGTCATTCTTATGTTAGTGCTCATAATGTGCTTACAAGGGGTGAGTAGCAATTTCTGTTAAAAAATTATTCCTGACTTTAGTATGCAAAAGTAACAAGCTTAACATTGTGAAAAGAAGCAAAGGTAACATAGTAACAAGTAATGTCTGAATTTTGTGTATAAACATGCAGGACTTTGCTGATAGTTGATGAAGACGTCACTCTGTAATCCAGTTATTTTATGGAGATTCCCAGTATATTTGGTCACAATATTTTATGCATTTCAAAGTGTCCTTTGAATATTTTTTCATAAATAATACTTCATTCTTACGGAGTTTTGCGAGAGCCATGTAAACTACATTGTCTGTTTAAATGAGCTCCAAAAATATAAAAAACCCCCTCCACAGCTCACCTTCCTGTCTTTGATAGAGGCTTTTTTCAAACTTTGTTTCCTATTGTCTTCTGTATTTAAAGGTACAAGAATTTTCTTCCGTTGCCATTATCAAAGAGGAGGTTTTGCCAGGAATGCCAGCAATTGCTGTTGCCAGCAGAATGGGAAAAACACTCGGGTCACCAGTTTCTGTGTGATATCACCAATGCCCAGTTGAAAAGTCCAAGTCAACTTCTATATCCATTGGAGAATAAAAAAACAAATGCACAGTATTTATTTGCAGAGAGAAGTTGCCAGTTCCTACTGAATCTCCTTATAGATTTAGGATTCAGACGAGTGCTCTCTGTTGGAACACCCAGGTAAATGAGAATTTTTGCACTTTCAAATAATATTTCTCTCTCAAAACTGTACAGCTTACTAATTATCACATAATCAATGATGCTTCCATAATAAGGGATTCACTGTGCTTTAATTAGTTGGGATTATCCAAACATCTGGTGGGGTCTAGCTTTGAACTTAGAGGACATCAGAGAAGACTGTGGCAGCACTGCAAATAACACACATACATCCTTCAGATCTCTTGGTTATTTATGGAAGCGACATTGAGTTTCTTAGCTTATGCTTTTTTTTTTTTTGTGTGAGGCGATCCAGTAGGCTCCACTGACATCTCATCTTTTAAGACTAACCTATTTTTGTAGCTTTGAGTACAGGCCAAATGGAATCACCCAGGTTTAGACTACCCCGTTTTCTCTATCTGTTTGATTTATGTGTAGTAAAGTACCAGGCATTCTTGTCTTGCAAGATCTTTTCTGAAGTCAGTGATTATGTGTTAAATTTCTTTGTTCCAATTATGCTTCAGACTTCATGAACTGATCCAGTCAAAAGCATCACAAGAAGAATTCAGTATTAGAAGCCTTCTGCTAGATATTGATTTCAGGTGGGTTTAAACAAATGTTTATGTATCTGAAGAACGTATACAAAGATGCGTATTCTTACTGCTGTAAGAGATAAATTGGTGGTTGTTTTCCCTTTCTTGTCTCCGCATTTCTGTTCCTGTACACATACACAAATGACATCCAGTTGATGAGAGAAGTAAGTACACTTAATAATTTCTCAGTATTGGTATGTGTTGTCAGTAATCAGAACCCAAAGATCATGTTTTTCTTGAGGCCTGTTTTCACTCTAAATACCCCTTAGGATAGACAAAAAGTTATTTATATTTTTCTACTACTATCAAAACTTATGTTACAGGTATTCACAATTTTACACAGAGGATGAATTCTGCCACTACAACATGTTCAATCATCATTTTTTTGGTGGAGAGGTAAGGCAAAGTATTTTTTGAGTGCTTTGGTAAAAAAGTGCATGTTGTTGATGCAGATTTTGTAAGAAACTCATGGCTAGTCTAGTAGAAAACATCATGGGAAAATGTGAATTAATTAAGAACATTTTAATAAAAGCAGCAGTTAAGGTGTTATAAGCAACATTAGTTAGCATAAATGAAATAGGCAACTTTAACTTTGAATTGAGTGGAAGAGAGCTACTGAAAAGGAGGCAGTCTCATTCTTTGATTTTCAGTAATGTTTTTATATGTTAGCTGAACAGGGCACATGTTTTCGGTCCTTCAAATCTTGGTGGGTTTTTTGTGTGTGTGGTTTTTTGGTTTTTTTTATGCTACTCAAGAGGAAATTCACCTCCACAAGAGGGGAAAGAAGTTCCATTTTCAAAGCTGAAACTTCTACAGTGATCAGTTTATTGCCAAAGACAATGTTTACAGTTTGTGAATAATTTTTTTCTGGAAATTAACCTCTGTTTCTTACAGGCTGCACGTGAAACTTGCAGGAAATTCTTGTATGAAGAGAATGGTGAAAGAGTCATTATGGTAACTGATCCCCCATTTGGAGGTTTAGTGGAAGCACTGGCTACTAGTTTTAAAAAACTGATGGCAATGTGGAAGGAGAGAGAAAAAGAAGGTGGTATGTATTATAGCCAAATAGGTGGGTTGTGCTGTAACACCACTTTAAGGAAAAAGTACCTATTTATAAGTCTGTGATTCTTGTTATTCAGGTGAATGTGAGCCACGTTCATGTTAAAATTTATAAAGATGAACTACCATATCTAATTTACTTTCCTGATATTTTTAGTTCAGTAATGCCCAATTCTCAAAGTGTGTCTTAAAACCTTTTCCCTTTTTTTTACAAATCTACTTTGCAATTAAAATGAACTTTAAAGGTATAAGCTATCACAACTGTTTCTGTAAGTGCCTAAGAGAAACTAGTTCTTCTGCCCAACACGATGTACATATCCATATTCATGTGTTTGGAATGTTCACTGTGTGTTTCTCAAGCTGCATGTACTATGTTTTTCCCCTACATACACCAAAGTCTTTTCATTACTAGGTCATGACAACAAAGAGATGCCCATGTTCTGGATATTTCCGTACTTCTTTGAGTCTCGCATTCTTGACTTTTTCCCAAGCTTCAGTATGATGGATTACCAGGTATGGCTGAACGCAGTGAATCTGCTAGATACCAGATGTGTGCAATGGGAATAGGGATATGAGTGAAAGCAGGTACAGTAGCAGCCCTTCTCTGTGGCTGGGCCTTGCTCACGTGAAGCCTGGATTCTGTATTTCTGTTAGTCATATCTGTGATAATTTTATCATGTTCTTGTTATGTGTCTTTAACTCATCTGTCATTTATCCATGAATTCGTTTATTCTGCCTGGCTTTCAGTGTAACAAAATTTGCACTAATTCTGGCAGGTGCTTGTTGCAGAGGTGAGAGGTAACTTAATGAAGAGTATTTAATTTTTCACAATGTTGAAATGTCAGTGGGTAGTGCCCAGCCCTGGAAAAATAATACATATATAATAAAAAATGATGCTGTTTAATCTCTAAAACTGCTGGGTTCAGAGTACAATTACAACAATGGAAATGTTTGGAATGACTTAATAAGTGAACTTGTCAGTGATAAAGCAATAATGTTGTGTCAACTTCTTCAATATTGTATCTATTCTGTGGATAGTTTAAGCACATGTACTTCAGTGTATTTTGAGAGCTCAGTCATGGGTATTTATGATGCTAAAGATTCATTTTTTCATTTAACAATGAATTTTGACATTTATATTCTGAACAATGTATTTGTCTCTTGTAGAATGGAAATTTGTTGAAGAAAATTGAAAACTCGTGCTAGGCTAGACTCTGCATTCCTGCCAGTGTTCAGAGCTGAGAATTTTTGTGACAAGTGTCTGGAGGCAGTGCTGAAAAAATCAGGCTGATTGGATTTGCAACTAATTATTCTGAGATGGGTTAAAATGTCACCTCTTACACTGACAGACCAAACTGTATAGATCCTTTTTTTTTTAGCAGGTTGCTTTTGTAAGCAACTGCAATATTATCTTAGGTGTCCCATGCAAGTGGGCAAAAAGGAATAAGTACAATATGATTATTGGAGTATTGTTAGTCTAGGCCAGTACTATGTTTGCATAAATTTACAAGTAAATGAGACAAAAACATTATAGAATTTGTAATCTGGTTTGAGGTTAGAGTCTTTCATGTAAATGTGAACATTTCGTGAGGCACCTATAAAGATAATAAATACGTAAATAACTCTGCCTGTGCTTAGCATTCAGTTTAAGACTTTTTTATGGTTTTATTTTTCTAGGTAGACTATGATAATCATGCACTGTATAAACATGGCAAGACAGGTCGTAGACAGTCTCCTGTCCGTATTTTCACGAACCTTACCCCAAGTATGATTGTGCTTCCTGAAGAAGAGGGATATAGGTAAGATGTATTAATGCTCAGGGGACTTTTAAAAGAGTGTCTTTGTTCTTAATTAGGGCATTAAGTCTCCAAAGGAGTTTAGGATGGTGCTGTTCAATAGTGTCTTGCCTGACTTGGATGCCAGGCTTAAGATCACATTTTTCAATCTCATTCTAAAGTTGCGTATTATATAAACAATGTATAGGAGAGCTGAAATGTCTAAAAAGACATATTTTCCAGAGTGGAATGATGAGATTCCTTATTTTGTCTGTAGGCAATATTGCATACATCTGCAAGAGAGATTTACAGCTATGTCTGATAATCAGCTGTTAATACAGTAGCAAAAAAATGAACTTGTAAGAGAAGCATCGGAGGACAGAGGAATTTACTTTCATTTACTACTGATTCTGTTGATAAGTTGACCTGAATTTTACTATGTGGATGTACTGTGTGTAAATGGCCTAAGAAGTCATTTACACAGCAAAGACATTATTTTTAATTCAACAAGGCGATTTTGCAGTCCTTGTATTGGTTGTCAAGGTTGTATAAAATTAATTGTTTTGTGAGCAAATAATGGACCAGTACATATTGCCCCAGGTTTTGCACTGTATGTCAGCGATATGTTAGTTCTGGTAACCAGCACTGTGAGATCTGCAATTCATGTACATCAAAAGTAAGTATTTTCACTTCTTTCTGAGTGGAAGTTTTAGCAGTAATCAGATAACCTTGGTAATACTTGCTTTGGTAAAAACCTATTCTGATACTGAGTTCTATGGGAAACCCCCAGCAGCTCAGTTTCATAGACTTATTACCACCTTCACAGTACATCTTCCATAACCACTGGAAATTAATCTTTCCCTAATTCTGTTGTGCTGGAAAGAAGACAGGACAAGTTTGCTGCTTGCCACTCATGACCAGAATTTACTCAGCTGTAGTCTGTTGACACGACACATTTTTTCTTATGCTTTGAAGTTGTAGAACTTGCTAATTTCAAAATTTCATCTGTGGTTTTCACAGATTCTCAGGACTGTTGTTTCTGAGTTACAGTCCTTCCTACAGAGGAGTTGTTTCTTTGGGGACCATACATGAGTAGTTCTGTTTTAAGATAAAATCGGTGAGGGGGGTTCAATAAACAAAACCATTTATTTGCTTTTTGTAGGATGGCAGACGATGGAAACATTGTATTCTTTGCAAAAAGTGTGTAAAACCCTGTAAGTACAGAAATATATTTTCTAAATAAAAGTGCACTTAGTCCAAAGAAACTGAGATTCCAAACCAGAAGAGAAAATATTCTGTGAAAAAAGTAAAATGTAGTAATTCAGAAGACATAGAATAAAGGGAAAGTCTCAATATCCCACAAACTGCTATTCTTTAGTTTAGTTGTAGTTGCACTGTGTGGAAATGTAATAAATTCTTGTCAAGGCACACTAAATCCCGTTTATATTTATCGTGGGAAAACTGAAATATTTCCATTTGTCATGTAAGTGCTTCCTAATTTTCTAAACTTTGAATTTCAGAAACAAGTAGGCATTTACTAAAATCTTTGAGAGATCATGATAAAATTATGTTTCATGCCCAAATTTAGTTGTGTTTATAGCTCTGTATAAATAGCTGAAGCAGTCATTTTTGTTACTGTTACAAAAATCCAAATTTGTAAGTACATTGTAACATCTGGACTATTTTTCTTTTTAAGATCACGCACATGATAGTAGTTCTAATGGCAAGATAATTCACATATAGTTGCACAGTATATCTAGTGATGTGATAAAGGACCAGAAAGTGACTAGTCCAGAATTAAAAACCTGATAATGTGGCCTGTATTTAAAGCTTAGTTTCAGAATGTTCGTTCTAAATTTTTCCAAGATCATAAATCATGCTATACATTTTGCAGCTTGGTTTCACTGTAACAATTGCAGCCGCTGCACTCTCCAGAAGCACAGCTGTGAGAAGACTGATGTTGGCTGTTTTGTCTGTGGCCAGGCAGGTCATAAGCGCAGTGCCTGTCCCAGCCTCTCCCGCTCCAGAGCAGCTTATCAGTAAGTGTGAGATTGCATTAATACAGTAAAATACAGCATTGAGATGAGATGAGATCCTGTGTCATGAAATCATTTCAGAAAGGGATGGTTTTTGGCTTTAGGTGCTGATGTCAGCTTTCACTATTGCCCACTTGCTGCATTGCTGGGGAGTGTATACTGAAGGGAGGGTATTATATAAGACAGCTCACTTACTGGGGTTCCCAATTCCCTATCTGTGAGATTTCTTTCAAAAATTATTTTTATGGATTGCAAACTTGGTGACTGGTGCATGGAGCTCTGTCGAGATGAGTGAAAATTGAAGCAGTGGAACACTTTTATCCCCTTTGAGTTCCTCATGAAAGGGCAGAGACAAGAGTCACTATAATGCCTTTATGCTTCCTGTCTCTTTTGCTTTGTTGTAGCGTATTTTGCTTTTTTCCTTCTGGTATTTCAGGTGCTTTTTGTAGTATGATCTAAATCTCCACCGTTAATGAGGGTCCCATTGAGTACTTTTATTCTTCCATGATTGGCCTTTTGTTACATACAGAACAACTCTGTACACATACCTGTATGTATCAGAGAGCCAAGTAAAGGGTGTGTGATTGTCATCAGATGGAAGTAACTGAAAAGAGGAAAGGAGATTTGCAGAGATGATCCAGCAGATGGCTCCATCTTTCCAGTTTGGGACAATTGATTCCACTTTTATAAATTCCTCTCCAGAGTAGTGGCTTTTTCTGTGATTCTGTACTTGAATGGCTGTAGCACTGGAAGGCAAATTTTTCCTCCCAAAAGCTGTACCTATATTACACAGTGAGACTCGGACAATTACCCTCCTGAATCAGTATCCAGAGACTCAGCAGGTGCCTGCTGGATGGCAGACGCACATAGGTATATTGCTTTGAGTCCTACAGAAATTAAACTGGGTTTTACTTAGGGAGTATTAGACAAAAACGTAACAATGTTTCGTTTTATATATCTCTCATAAAAATTCCATCTCTTAATGTTTCTTTTTCCTTTGCTAAAAAAATTAAAAAGGATGCTAAAAGAATTTTATGAAACCTCATCTGTTTCTTCTGTCAAGGAAGATACTACTCTCTCAGTTGTACCAGAATGGTTTTAGTACTTTCAAGCCATCAGTTAGTTCTTTTGCTGATTCATTGCAGAAGATAATTTAAATTTCTTTTTCTAATAAGAATTTTGTATGTTTTCTTATAATTATTCAACATTTTGCATTATGACATTATTTGTCAGAGACAGAAAAAAGTCTGTTTGCTAAGTTGTATTTAGGTCCTGTACTAATTGCAGAATGCTTCCTAATGTTGTTAAACTTTATGTACTTTCTTCTGAGTCTTTCTATTATATATTCATGCATTATATATTCAGCATGAAACTGTGTGTGCTTTTTTGTACTTGGTGAGTTTCTTGTTTTCAATATCTGTTTAAATTTAAATGCCAAATAAATACAAAAAAGGAAAGTATAATGGCAATAAAGTGGACAGTTTTGTGAGGTTGAAATATCATAACATTTTAAGATGGAACGTTTCTTGTACTTTTTGTGACAGTACTTCACATACTGCCACAAAATTCATATACTTATTTAAAATGCCAGCAAATGTATTTGTACAGAGAAGTGTGTTCTTCATTTTATTCTAATCTCTGTGTTCCTTTTTTGCTTTACAGACCTGACAAAAAGAAAGGGCGGAAAACTCAGAAGAAAGTAAATATGGGGATCTGTAAAAGATTAGCTATGAAACATGCCATATTCTTCAAGAGGAAAGTAAAGAATAAGAAAAAAAAGACATGACTTTTCTTGCTGCTACATAGTTGCTAATTTATTTTTTTATTGTCAGCCTTTTGTTCCATTTTCTAAAAATGTAAATGCTAACATCCAGAATAAAACCTGATTGCATTAAGTGACAGTTCCTTTATTATACATCATTACTGGTACCAAAAAAGACCAACCCCAGAACAACTAAGTGAACTACCACAACCCTTACCATGTATTTGGTATAATGTGATGATTTTGTACTTAGGGCTAGCTATTTGTCTAATTTGGTGGGTGTTGGACGTTAAGGGGCGTACTGCAGAGAGGTGAGGTGCTGGCAGATGCTCTGGGTTTCTTTTGGTGTTGGAGGACGTGGAGCAAGGGAGGAGGTGAGGGTAGGTGATGGGAAGGCACGAGTTCTAGGAATTCAAGTCTATTAGTTACAGTCTTCTCACAGTATGGCTTGCGATTTTTTTAAAATTTCTCTCCGAATGGAAAAGGGGCTTAAAAAAAAAGTACTTTGTGTAGTACTAAATTATACTTAGTAAGTGGGCGGAGCGGGAAGAGATTGACCCGCCTCCCCGCGCCCGCCCGGGCTCGGCGCTGCCAAGGCCCGCCCCGCTGCCGGCATCACCTCGCACGGCTCCGCATCCCCGCACGGCTCCGCCGGGATCGCCCTCCCAGCTGCCGGCATCACCCGCACGGCTCCGCCCCACTGCCGGGATCGCCCTCCCAGCTGCCGGCATCACCCGCACGGTTCCGCCCCGTTGCCGAGGCCCGCCCCGCTCTGGCCCGCTCCGTCCCACCCCGGCCCGCTCCGCCCCGCTCCGCCCCGCTGGTTGCTGCTCGTTGCCGCGGCCGGAAGCGAAGGCCCGGCGGAGCCCTGCAGCCATGCCCGCCTTCAGGCAGGTGGGCGAGAAGCAGCTGCCGCAGGAGGTCGTGTTCATGTCCTGGTCCCCCAAAAGGGACCTCATCGCCCTGGCCAACCGAGCGGGGGAGGTGAGTGCGGGTGCCGGGCAAGGAGCACGGGAGGGACGGGCGCTGCCTCTCCCTGCAGGCCCAGATGCCTTTGCTGTTACTTGGGGCTTGTTTCTTGTAAGCCTGGCCAAGCATTTAGAGATAGCAATTTTTTAAATCAAGCTTCTTAATACTTACGGCCCCTTCATTTCTTTCAGTCTAATTTCTGAATGAATTCACGTGCGATGCGCTCGTTGCTTGTTTGTGCGATTTTAAAGTGCATGAAAGTTCCTATTTAAATCTACTTTTAAGTACTTTTTCCCCTGGAACTGCAGTACGTGATCATGCATGAAGACAAGACTTGTGCTTTCGGGCTGTGTGCTAGAGAGGTGATGGGTAACCCCTGTTGGTTAGGAGCTTGTATCCTTATGCAAGGTTCAGCTTATTTCTCTGTATTGCTGTAAACTGTGTGCTGCCTTCTAAAAGATCATAGCAATGAATCGTCTGCTAGAAGAGCAGGTGGTGTTTAAGACAGGAGTTAAAAACTGGTAAAAAGCTCTGTGCATATTGAACTGATTTACAAACTTTTGTTAATGGGAGAATGTGGTTTAAGTTTGTCTTTAATGCATTTGCTTTGTAGGTTTTACTTCATCGGCTTGCAAACTTTCAGCGTGTGTGGAGTTTGCCTCCAAATGAAAATACTGGAAAAGAAGTGACTGCTCTTGCTTGGAGACCAGATGGCAAAAGTAATGTTAAGTATATGAGGTGATATGGTGCAATAAAACCCCATGGGAAATCATGAATGATGATACCTCTCATCTGTGAAGGAAAGTTTCAAGTTAACTGCGTTTGAAGAGAAGGGTGGCATAATTTTGTGTAGGTGCATTCACATTAATAGAGAGATTAACACTGTTGAATGGAATTGCAAGAAAGATTTGTAAGTCAGATTTGTGTCCCAAATGCTGCTTTTCAGGGCATAGCAAAATTCCAGCCTCCTAACTAAGCAGGGTATTTTGTATGAACTACAAAGTTTATTGGGAGAGAAAGAAGCTGTCTGATCAGGATTGATTGAAGAGCTTAGCTTACTTAGCATAGGCAAAACTTCATAGGCTAAAATTGCTCTAATTATAGACCAGAGAAGGAAAAAAAGCCTTTTTCTTACTAACAGAAATCATGTTGAAGTTAGTAGCTTAATAAACTTATACCAGAATTCGGTTAATTTTTGATTCACTGGAGGTGGAAGAATGGGAACAATCTTCTTTCATGACGTGGATAAAAACTACCTATATTGTTTATGATGACATCTGAAGAGTTTAAGAAACTTCTTTTTAAGCTGATTACCTGTGATTACAGGGAAGTAAGTACAGAAAGTTCTGCCTCCTATTTGTTATTATGGATGAAGGAAGTTAGGAAGAAAGTGATGCAGAAGTTGCTCAGCAACTGCTAAGTTGTGTTTTTTGTCTACCAGACCTTTCTGGTGGACAATGTTATATATAATATTGGACTCAAGTTTGCAAAATTGGAAGCCTCTACTTTATCAGAACTATTGTTAGAAGTCTTAGAAGCGTGTTCAGTTCTAAATGTAGGTAAATAATTGTGAAATCAGGCCTTTGACTTAAATTATATATCGCCTAAAACATGACAGGAGTTCAAACTCACTGCAATAAGCAGGTTTCAAATGAGAGTTTGGAAGGACTGGAAACGGCCAAAGAAAAGTGTCCAGTAGCTGGCTTTGAATGCACATTGTTTCCTAGGTCAGTGTAAGATACAGAGTTTTGCACATTGATTATTTATACATTTTACTTGTCTTTGTCTAGTTTTGGCTTTTGGCCTTGCTGATACCAAGCGGATTATTCTGTGTGATGTAGAAAAACCTGAAAGCTTGCACTCCTTCTCTGTGGATTTATCCATTACATACATGCATTGGATGGAAGTAACTGAGGAAAGCAGGTGAGTCTGAAAAGAAGTAAATGACAGGCTGTGTAATACCACCTTACAGATAATTTATACTTGGAATGTTATAAGCAGTCATATAAAATAATACAATATTCCACAGGTATGTGTTTTTTTCACCACTTGGCTAAAATTTTCCCTTTTTTAAAATAGACACTTTTCATATACTTATTTTTATTGCTGATACCTTAGTCTTGTGGTTCTTTAGTTGATACATTAAATTTCAGCATGATTGTGTGCTTTTCCCTCTTAAGAGCTGCTTGACCTAGTGTTAACATGTACAGCCTGTCTTCTGAACCAGTTTGCTTCAATACCAATCAATCTATTAAACTAATTGTAACAATGTTATGTTCATCTATTTTGTTAGTCGGCATAAGTATTATATTTAAATCTTTATTCTGTGTTTCCAAGATCTTTATTTTGGTGTTTGCATCTTTCATATTGTATCTTCGGTGTTACATCCAATTCCATTGGCAATTCTGTTGTTCAGGAAGTCAGATTATCCCTAGTGACCATGAACTCTGGGTGCTTGATCAATTCTCAGCAGCACTTATGACCTGGAGGACATCATGGTCCCTATTCCTGTTGTCTTAAAGAAACCTCTGATATGCACCTTATGGCAGTGCACAAACACAAACAAAACGTTTATTCTTAAAGGAGGCAGGTGGTGTAAGCTCCTGACTTGAGGATTTCCCCCCTCACCTCCAGTAAGCATCAGTCTTAAAATAGAAAGAAAATAACTGTGTTTTAAATTACTTTAATGTTCTTCTCCTGGTGGGGATAGGTTTAGCTTCTTATGGGGAATTGCATCCTTCTGACATGTCTAAGATGTGATAGTAAGTATTGTGCTTTGATCTTCCTCTCACTGCAATGTGTCTTTAGTTTTGAGGAGCGAGTAAGTTCTACTTCAGGTTTGTAGAGGATTTAAACAGAAAGCCTCTGACACTAACTGCATTACAGGTAATGAAGGATTTGGTGACAGGTCTCTGAGCCAGCACATACAAACTTTATTCACTGGAAAGAAAAAAGATTTTATTCAGTTCTCTTATTAATTTGATACTTCAATAATTATCAACAGTCCCATAAAGGACTGTCCTCTGATATTTATAATTTCTATATACATAATGCATTGAATATGTACTCTTAACTCTGGAGTTTAAAAGAAAGTCTCTTCTCATTTTTACTGCTTGGATAATAAAGACAGTATTACTTCTTTTTCAGTGTTCTCACTTCCTTTTACAATGCTGAGGATGAATCAAATCTCCTTTTGCCTAAATTACCAGCACTACCAAAGAAGTAAGTGTTACACTAGTAAGCTTGAGGAGATACCATTTGTCATTTGTTGTCATTGTTTTGGTTATTCATCTTTAATGCACTACAGATGTCTGATCATTGTTACTGAGAGTAATTATTTTGTTTTCAGTTACAGTACCACTGCAAAAATTTTCAGGTAAGAAATTGTCATGTTATAGCTCTCTATTTTTTAATTTTATTTTGTTTTCTGGTGTTGAGACAAGCTATATTAGCCCTAATCACGTATTTTGTATTTTCAGTGAAGAAAAATCAGATGAGATTATGAAACTTCTGGGTGATGTCAGGTAAATTCTGGCTGTGGGTTGTTGTTGGTTGAGGTTTTTTGTTTGGATGCTTTTTTAAAAATACAAGATAATGGATAAGTGAGTTTACTTTGAAGTTATTTGTGCTTGTTTTTAAAGTCTTAGAGAAATTATATGGAATGTCTTTTTTTTTATGTACAGAGATAAAGTTCAAAGACTATATGGAAGTTTCCATCAGTTTACACCTTTTCCCCTTAGTTTAGAGGGATTATAAGTCACTTCAGCAGCAACTGCTGTTGGTGTCATATCTTCTTTTCCTTAGTAGATTTCTTGGGGTGCATTTGAAGGCTGATTTATGTATTACTTAAGCTGGTCTTGGACACATTTGTGAATGCTTGTTCTATACAGAGAATTCCTGGGGATGAGTGTGGCAAATCTGAACTTAAAAGTAGTTCTGAAACTAGCTGTTTTAGTGTTACTTTAAAATAAACGTCTTATTACGAAACACATGAAGGGCAGCTAATGTAAATGTAATTTAGCAGCCTGAGACTGGCTTTGTGCAGTGCTTTGTGCTACTTTTTTGAGGAGGTCACTTAATGTCTGTGCCTTTTTTTTTTTCCATTTCATTGTTCCTTACAGTCTCACCACTCAGAACCATCCTTCTTAATTCAAATCTGCATCTCTGTCTATCACCAGTTACTCCTTTTTAAAACTCGGTAGCTCTTCTTACAGTAGGATTTCCTTGCTTGAGAGAGAGTGAGCTGTCTGTGGTGTAGGAGATTTGTGAATTCTCTGCTCCCTTCATCTGCTCAATTATTCAAACCAAAAGTTTTTAAGATACTGTTTTGCTAAGTTCTCTGTTGTCTTTAACAGAAACATTCTGCTTCAACGAGTATTTATTTAGGTATGTAACAGGCAGAAGTTGCAGTTAATGTTCTTGTATTTGTAGGCTTTTTCCCAAGCCAGTGTAGCACACTGGTGTTAATAAATGAGCAAAGCACAGACCTGTCTGCCCCAGACTCTATTCCTTGAACTGTGTTTCTGTTTCTGATGCTGTAATTACTTCTGTGGCTGTTATTGCTGCTGCATCCATTTCAAATGTTTATTGCCTTTAAGGTGCTGAGGAGTGCCACTGAGTGAGGCTGGCAAACTTACTCTGCATGTAGTCAGGGTGAGCTCAAAGTAGCTTTGCAATAATGCTTTGCAGCCTGTATTGGTAAGGGGGCTGTTGCTAGAAACCTGTTACTTTTAGTGAAAAAGGACTCTGTGACTAAACTGTGCTATTTTTCCCTATTCTCTCAGTTAATGGAGCAGTAATTGATACTCTTAATGTAAATGTTTGAGGCAGGTTTTATCAGTAAAATCCAAGCTATTTTGTTTGTTTGTTTTTAAATTTCTTGGATCATGGACGGTAGCATGGTGTTTCCTTTTCTGCAGTGATTCTTTAGAGGAATGTTATTAAAGGCATGGAATTTAAGTATTAAGAACTATATCTGTGTGCATTCGAAATTTTTCAGTATGCTTATCAACACATTCTTCTATTTTTATAGACTTAATGCTCTTGTCCTTGGTGGCAGCTCAGGATTTATTGAGATATATGCTTATGGAATGTTCAAGATTGCTACAGTAAATGGGGTACGTTTGGTTCCTTTCCGAATTTTTTCTTCATAATATACCAAGCTACAGCTGAATTAGGTGAAAATATACATATGCTTACATGTAAGGGAAAGCAGGCTGCTGAATTTAAAGAAACTAATGGATTGGGTTGTTGGTTATTGATGGAAAGACATTGTAACTGAGAAATTTAACTTCTTGTTTCAAAGTTCACTGTTAATACACAATAAAAAGAGTGGGTTTGTTCCTAAGCAGTGGCTGAAAATTACACTTTGTTTTTACATGTCATTGAACACAGTCATCATTGTGTGTCAATGTGTTAGAACAGTAAATATGTCTTTGATGAAAGGAGATGTTTTATTAACTTGCAAACTGTAATCCTTCAGGTGGCAGGTTCTTGTCGTGGACTATGTTTGTCTAGTGATTTGAAATCACTGTCAGTTATTACAGAGGTGCAAAGCTCTTCAGACAGCGAAGCAGAGATAACGTATTTTCAGGCGAGTAAACTAATTTTAAAATGTTTTTTAAAAATAAAACTTCTTTTAAAATTGCATTCTGGTAGCTTTATTGCTTTCCTATTATTTTCAGAAAAAACAAAAACTACCAGTTCCAGCCTTTCTGAAATTAACCCCACTTTAGCTTTTGAGTTCATGAAATTAACATGCAGTTTCACTGACGAGACTGACAATGGTGATCTGAGGCATTCTTTTAAAATACTGCTTTTAGAAAAACATTACTGTATTCAACTACAGTTACAATTATTCAGATTTTCTTCATTCTGCACACAAAGGCATAACAGCAATGCTTTTGATTATCCTATCTATCCAGAGCAGTTATCCTCAAAACTATTACTGTTAGAACTCTAAAATGTAGAACCTTTTTATGTAGATGTATTAAAAATAGTCATTTATATAGATGTATTTTTATAGATGTATTAAAAATAGTTATTTCTTCTTTGAATTAAATGTATTTTCCTCTTAAAATCAACCTTAAGGAATTGAGAACTAGGAGGTTTTCTGTGGGTCCTTTCAGTCTGTCTTTTAATTTCTGTAATCTATATATTGTTAAAAGTCAAATCATCTGTTAACTGTTGCTTGTTTCATTTGTTGCAGTTGGACACTAGTCTATTGTCAAGTTACTTACCTGAGGTAACTCGAATGGCCCGGAAGTTTACCCACATTTCAACTCTGTTACAGGTACAGTTGTGTTACACCATCCTTTTAGTCTCATGGTTCTGCAGGCTTTGACATTCTAATGCAAGTGAAATAAATGTTCTCTAGTTGGAAGCTTGAGTTGGTTTTAAGTAAATGTAGAGCTCTAAATTGGAATTTGATAATAAATTTTATATAAGATCTACATATATCTTCGCTTTGTGTTGTAGCATCCAATTTTTCAATGTGTTGTTGGAGGGGAGAAAGGAAATAATACTAATGCCAGTTTCTGTATTACAGTATATAAAGCTGTCATTGACATGCATGTGTGAAGCATGGGAAGAAATACTGATGCAGATGGACTCACGACTAACAAAGTTTGTACAGGTAGTGTGGGATTAACCATCCTTTTGGCAAAACACTTTTTGCAGGAGTTCTGTTAGTCTACTGCATATCTTAATATTTAAGCATGATGCCTCCAGATAACAGTCTCTAAGTTCAGAGACAGCCTGGGAGCTATTGTGTGTCAAGTACTCCGATGTACAATCAAGCATAATTATATTGTGATACTTCTATTTATTCTGAATTTTTAAAAAATCATAGCTTTCACCTTGCCCAGCTGTTGATCAGTTGCTTTCTATTTAAGGTTGTGCTCTTTGTAGTTAAGTTATTGATAAACTGATTACTGTAAATGTTGAGTAACAACATTCACAGCCCAGTTCAATAGAGCACATAATTATCCATGTTTAAGATGCTATTGGATTTGCTTAAATTTTGTGTTCATTGACCATGGCCAGAAGTTAATGAATCATGTAATTTATTTATTTTTAAAAATAGATTCTTGGTGATGGCAAACTGCTTAAAATTTTTATTGGGCAATACAGTTGAAAATTACTTGAAATACTAAAAAAATTTCAGTGATCAGTAGTTTGATTTCAACATTCAAAGATACGGATGGGTTCTCTGAAATACTTTATTTGAAGTGTTTGTGAAATAATTTGGTAGACTGGATTTAATCTCTTCACCAATCTATTTCAATCATTTTGACTGACAGGAAAAGAATACAACCACTTCTGTTCAGGATGAGTTTATGCAGCTGTTGTTATGGGGCAAAGCAAGGTAGTTACTGTTGTTTCATCTGAGTATGCCTTTGCACTTGATGTTGAAACACAAAATTAAATGCCTATTTGGTTCTCTCCCCACCTTCTTCAGTCTGGAACTTCAGGCATTACTAATGAACCAACTGACAGTAAAGGTACGTTAACAATTTTTTAAACATACTAAACTAATATATTTCAGTATCTTTTAATAATTTTTATGTTACCAGAACATTATTATATTATTGTATTTCTTCGTTAATAGGGTTTAAAAAAACTTGGTCAGTCCATAGAGTCTTCCTATTCCAGTATACAAAAGTTGGTTATAAGTCATTTACAAAGGTAAGTCACTGACTTTCTAATGAATTATAGATTAAATGACATATTATATGCTTTGCTGAAGGCCAATATGCTGTATTGGTGATGCTTTCTGTGTAGGTGTGCTGGTGTGGAGACTGGTAATCATGGCAAAATGTATTTTACTTTTGTGTAGTTGACAGCTATTGAGGTAGTTAGAACAATCTCCATGATACATCATCTGTAAATTGCTGCCTCATGTGTTTTATAGGATCTATGCAAAATATTCACACTAATTTTATGTGGTGGTTAAAATCATTGGGATAATATTTGCTTTTCTCTGAAGTGATGCCTTACCTCTTGTACGTGGCAGACCACTTTATAAAGCTTTGCACTTTGCACATTAAATGATAAAAATGTAGCATACAGCAGAGCACTGAATTTCCAGAGGGTGAATAAAAATTATACTTCTTTCCTCTGCCTTCCTAGTGGCTCTGAGGCACTGTTATACCACTTGAGTGAATTGAAAGGAATGGCTTTATGGAAACAAAAATATGAGTCTCTGGGATTAGATGCATCTGGAATTGACGGTACAGTAGTGTGTGTGCTACCTACCTGCTCTGATTTCACTTTTGAAAGCTTAATAATAATGGTTAGTTTTTTTTTACAGAGGCTATTACTGCTGTTGGTTCTTTCATCCTGAAAGCAAATGAGCTGCTTCAGTGAGTATAAAGTTTGGAGATTCTAAAAAATATTCCTATTCAGTCTTGTATTGGAAGAGAGGGATGTGGTTGGGAATAGAGGAGGTTGGGAGAGCAAAACTTCTCTGTTGGTGGTGAACTTTCATCTTGTCTGACTGCGTATCAGACTCATACCACAAGAATAGTCTTACTTGAAATGTTGCATTGGGCATTTTGAAAAAAACTGATAGTGCTTGTAGACGTTCCTGTGGTAAAGATGGGACTTAAGCCTGGAGCAGTTTGTGATATTCAGATTTTGTAATTTTGTTTCTTGTTTAGAGTGATCGACAGTAGCATGAAAAACTTCAAGGCATTTTTTCGATGGCTCTATGTTGGTAAGATTGATGACATAATCATCCAGTATCTGTTTCATATTGTAAGCATTGAAATGCAGGCAAGTAACTAGGGCAATCTTAGTTATAACCATCTATTTTTTTCTATCATAGAAAATTTCTGGGCATGTAGAGGGATATAGTTGATGAGGCAAGAGTAATTAAAATATTAAACACAGATTATAAATTTGGTAGTTCTCAAATTTAGTGTATGTAGAGTGGGTAATGTTTATACTTGACCTGTAATGCTGCTCCAAATTGTTTTCTGCTTCATGAGCAGTTTTCTGGTCTTGATTTGGAGAAAAGTAAAGGACTTTTCTTAGGCTACACCAAATTTGAAGTATAGCCTAATTCCCTTTTAGTCTGTTACTTGCTGTTTCCTCCTGTGACAGCCTAGTTACTTGTAAGGTTCTGCACAGATGTAAACAGATTCTGAATGTCCAGATGCACTTAGTAGCCACCTTCAGTTGTGTCTGGGTAGCTGCAGAGAAAATGTTAGAAGGAAGTGCAGGATGCTGTATTTTAGCCTGCTTGTTTTTATAAAGTGTTTATGAACAAGTTTATATCTTCTGTTTGATCTTTTTAGAGCTACTTCATAAAACCTAAGTGGTGTTATCAGATACTGTAAAAGCGCCTGATATGCAATGTTAGCACTTACTAGCAGGAATATAATAGTTCTAATTTGAAAAATTGCAGAAAGCAGAACTATCAGAATTCTCTGTCATAATGTTTTTTGGTTTCAGACTAAACGGAGAGCTTTATCCAAGCCTTGTGATTTAAAATTACTCCTGTGCAATTCTCTTAGAACACAATATTCTGAGCATGACTTTTCATGTATTTTACATATATTCATTTTACTACTCTTAGTATAGACATGAACAAATTCTTATGTCCTCTTTCTATAATAACTTTATCTTAGTCTCATACAGGCTAGAATGCAGATGAAAAAGATTAAAAGGAAAAACTCTTCAAGATTTGTAATGTAAGCTAGTAGGACTTAATTTCAGTCTTGATTTGTAATTCTTCATTCCAGACTCTTTTGCTTCTGATGAATGAATCTTTTCTAACAGCAGTCTCTTATTACATAGACATGAAAAATTAAGAATATTAGGAAAACAGTATTAATGCAATAAAAGTATAATTTTTCCCTCAGCCATGTTGAGGATGTCAGAAGATCATGTGCTACCAGAACTGAACAAGGTAATAGTAACATTTTCTGTTAAGTGAGATATCCTCTATATTCTGCTCAACTTGAAAGCAGAATTAAAGGTTTCTTTTTGTTACAGAATTTAAAGGATAGTGTCTGTGGCATTTTTTTGAGAAAGTTGATGCCTGCACATTCACATTAATATGCTGTCATGCATGAATTACTTTTTCTGTTTTCATAGTAAACACTACTGTATTTAGTACACTGTATATGCAAGGTCTGTGTGTAGCAGCTCTTTATGTGCCCTAAATGACAAAGTTAACCAGAGTGAGATTTTTAATGTCTTTATCAATGCCCCAGTAGAGGAGAGGGATATATAATGATATAATAATACAATAATATTGTATAATAATACCTGCATCAGCTTTGCAGCTACCATCACACTGCCCTCACTTGAGGGCAGAGCTGCCTTCCAGAAAAAGATAGGCTGGAGGAATGGGCAGGTAGGGACCCCCTGCAGTTCATGAAGAACAAAATGCATGGTTGTGTTGTAAGGTGGGTTAGCCCCCGTGAGTGCACAGCTGGAGCCCATGTGGCTGGGAAGATGTCAGCTCTGCTGGGATGATGTGGGAATCACTGGATGCAGGCTGGGCATGAGCCAGCAGTGTGCTCCAACAAAGGTGGGCAGGGGTGGACAGGGCTGTAGTAATGAGAGCTTGGCCAGGAGGTCAAAGGAAGTAGTTACTGTCCTTATTTAGCACTTGTCAGATTGCATCTCCAGTTTGGGACTGTCCTGTACAAGATAAGAATGGTCTGGGATGAGTTCAGCAGAGCACTCCCAAGCATGTTGGAGGCTGGAACATTTGCCCTCTGAGCACAGGCTGAGGGAGTTGTGCTTGTGCAGTCTATAGAACATGTGTTCTGTGCCATTGGAATGTATTTCTTACCCTTTGCTTTTCTCACTGTTTTTTTTCCTTTTAGATGACTCAAAAAGATATTACATTTGTTGCCGATTTTCTTACTGAGCACTTCAATGAGGTCAGTGATACTGGTTTTCCAAGTACATAATTTGACTGTATTTTTGCTGACAATAGCAGAGTCTGAAAAATCTTAGAATAAAATAATTTGATCATATTTTCTCATTATTTTTTGTGTTTAAATAATGGATTTGTTTGGATTATTTCTTTAGGCACCAGAACTTTACAATCGTAAAGGAAAATACTTCAATGTGGAGAGAGTTGGCCAGGTAAAGAACTATGGAATAAATGCAAAAAGAATAAATGAGAAAATCCTTTAAAGCTTTTAAAGCTATGTCCACTTTTCTTCTCTGGCCCTTTTGGTTTGTGTTACACATACCAGTCGTGGTAAAAGAGATGATTTTAATTCTTTCCCTTTATTAGGAAAATGAGGGTTTAAAACCTTCTAGTTTCACTTTACACATGCTGTGTTTTTAGGAAAAGACAAAACCATTTTGCAGCCGTAGTAAAACTGTAAAAGCCAGCTACAGTAAAACTGATGTTTGTTGTTTTTATGGTATTAATCACTGGATTTCAAAACATTTGTGCTCAGATTTGATTTAAAAACCAGTTTCTTAGGAAAACATCATCATGTTATCTTAAACAATAGTTGATTTTTCTTATTGTTTCTAGATGGGGTGGAATATGTGGTTAACAAGAAATGTTTAATATACTCACTAGCAAAGGTGAATTCTAATGTTTCCTGTTCTTAAATTGCAGTCTTAAAAATGTGTATTTCTTTTCTAGTACTTGAAAGATGAAGATGATGACCTTGTATCACCACCTAATACAGAGGGAAACCAGTGGTTTAACTTTCTTAAAGATAGTACTCATCTTAAAGGTAGTGTGCTTTCATGAAAAAAAGTGAATGCAGGATATATGTAGAATGTAACAAATGTACAAGAGTTACCTTTTTCCATGCTTATGAGTTACTTCTGTAGTGTTACTCATTGTTATTCATCTGAGTAGAATGAAATAAATGGGCCTTGTTATTTTGCACAGGGTTTATATAGTTGCTTACCCAGCCAATTACCATTTCCTGGATATTGGGAGTTCCCCATCTTTTCTGTACCAGTCTCAGAAGTGTTGCCTTGGAAGGAATCCCAGAAGATGTCTAGTTTAGGATATCTTCATTCCAGTTCAAGAAAGGAATAGTTATGCTTAGGTTATACCTGGGGGAAGTGTCCTAACTTGTTCTCTTTCCCTGGTGTCTGAGACTATTTTGTTAATTAGTGGTGAAAAATAAGTAAGAGACTATAATGAGCAGATGATGAACATGATTCTAGTTTATCTTTAGAAACCATAGACTGCAAAACCTTGACAGCATAAGCTGTTGTATAATAGAATTTCCCACAGTTGCCTTTTTCTGCCTATTTAATTCAATCAAAAGGGGGGAAAAGTAGCATTTTTGTTTGGAAAATAATCTTTAGAAAATCTGGTTTTAGTGATAATAAAGGTGTAATATGTTTTTATAGAGATACAAGCATTTTCAAAATTAACTTTGTCTGTTTACAGAAAGCCCACTTCTGTTTCCCTACTATCCTGAGAAATCACTGCATTTTGTCAAAAGGCAGATGGAAGGGGTCATTGATCAGTGTTTACAAAAGCCAGCAGTAAGTTCAGCTTCTATAAATTACAACTTTATTTTAGGGATAGTGGTCAACTGAAGGTAACAGTCATGCTTAGCAAGGCCTGAAGCTTTAATCTTTCCTTTGAGTGCCTACAACTTGGGTATAGTCCAACTTCACTGCTGGGATATCTCAAGTCTTTGTCCAGGGAAAGCACAATGGGGGATTTTTTTGTTTAACATACTCTGTTCACATGATTTTGGGATCTGGTTTGTGTGTGTATGTGCTGTGGACCAGATAACTGTGTTAGTTGGCTATACATTAGTCTAATATGAAGAAACATGAAACAAGTGTATGAGGTGACTGTAGTGTTTGCATTAGGGATGTTTATTCCAGGATAAATAATGGTGGATGTACACAGAGATGGTTGATTGGTTGGTTGGTTGGGGTTTTTTTTTTGTCTTAAAAACATTTATAATTATGAATAACTGCCTGTATTTTATGGCCTATTTTTATTTTATTTGTTAGGATGTAATTGGAAAGTCAGTGCATCAAGCAGTCTGCTTGTCTCTCTACAAAGTTTCTCAAAGGTATTTCTTTATTAAAAGCAACAAAAGAAATGTGTGACTAAAACTCATGCATAAGTAGCATTTTATAAACTGTTCTGTCTTTCCTTTGCAGTGAAGATTCCACACCTCAGTTATTTAAATTACCCTTTCTGTAAGTATGCTGCTATTCCTTGCTCCATGTAGTTCTCCAATTATTAAAATTTGATCTAAATTTTCATTTCTTCCCCCACATTGCAGGTGGAACGACAAAACATCTAATTTACATTATGTTCTCTTCACCATGTTAGAAAATTCTGTTTCTAAGATACACATTTTGAGGAGACATACTGATACTTCCAGGTAAGACAAAAAGAGGGAAAAAGTGATTTGTGAGCTTTGTCATGCTTGTACAGAGACAGTTACAATTTAAATCTATTTGTAAAATTAAGGAATGAGCACCATGAATACAGTCTTTCTTGGATACTAGAGAAAATGGGGAGTACATTAAGAAGTGCAGCAGGAAACTGCAGCAGAAGTTTGTGTTGTATTAGACACAGAAAATCTAATCTCAAGACCCAAGATGGTTCTGGGATAAGGAGAAAATCAGACTTTGTTAGATTGCTGCTGACAGAGTTACTTATTTATGCAAACTCTTGAAAAATTACACAGAATCCTGCTCCCAGTATTGCTTTGTCTTACTGTAAATAGTATTCTTTGATTAATGTCTTGCAGTCTGTAATTTAATACTTCTAGAAATATGGGGACTGCACTCACAGGTGCATCAAATAGACTGCATCTCTTTGGGGTGTGGATCTGTGTACCTTTGTGGTTTGTCACAGTGTGGTTATGCTGATAAAACTGTTCAAGCTGCATTTTATCAGTGGGATCGCTGAAATGAGCTAGGTTTAAAAACAATAAAAACTCCTCTTTGTGAAATACTCATTTTTATTATCTGTGTCACTTAATTTGAGGAGACAATTAACTGTGATGGGGTGGGAGTTTGTGAAGCACTTTTACTGCTAAAGCAAGCACATGGTGAAACTATCTTTTGTGTTTCCAGTTGACAACTGCTGATGACAGAATTTCTGCCCTCATTGATACCTAAAACAATCTAACCTCTTTTGCTGTGCATAATGAACCTGAGACTAAGACTATTGAGCAAGGAATTCAGCAAAGAACTGTATCCCATAAACCAGATGTAGTTTTCCATTTGACTCCATTAGTCATGTTTTCCTGAGGAGCAGAAGAATTTAAAGGTTTCCCATCTACCAATCACATAATTTTGGCATGTAGCCATGTATTGTGCTAAGCTTAGATAGGCTTACACCATCTCATACGACAGTTGCCATTAGAGATTTTGGATTCTCTGTGAAGGGAAAGGTTTTTATCACTGAGATAATTAACTCTGTTGTTTTAGGTCTGTCAGTAATGGGATTCTTGCAGTAGAATTTGGAAACTTCTTGAGCAACAGTATAAATGAGAGCTCAGACTCCAGGTCAGTGTATTTGATTTTTCTTCCGGATTGCAGATTGCTGAATTAAAGATCATATTTCCTAGTGTCTTTCTTTCATTGTTATCTTTGAAGTTAACTCAGCTGGGTGAATCAGGTTGTAAAAAAATGGCACAGGTGCCTGAAGCTGCAGGGTTGTGGGAATCTTACTTTGCACTTCATCTCAAGGTAAAGTAAATTTTAGTTTTCCATTTGAAAACTAAAGCTTTAACACATGTGCAAGAAACAAAGCTAGCTGGAAACAAGTATTGTTTATCTCTGTGATGTTCTTTAAGTAAGCTAAGACTTGGTATGCCTGAATGTAGCTATCTTACAAGGCATATGATAGAGCAAATTCGTCCTTTTCATGTCGAAAAGCCAGATGTGATTTGCCCTCAGTACCTTCAGCTGTGTTTCTAAATTTTCTTTGGTGTTTATATTTACTGTTTCTTATGTTTCATCTGAAATGTGAAGGTTGCTAGTAAGGGTTTTTTGTGGGTTGCTTTTTTTTCCCCCTTCAGAATTATTTTTCCTGCGTGATACAGGAATCTGCCAGGTTATGGCTATCATTCGGTGTCATAGCTGCACAACTGACCTTTTTTATTTACAATATAGCTCATTGTTAAGTACTGAATACTTTTTAACATGAGTGCTGTGCAACTTTAAAATACTTCAGTTCTGCATTCTCTTATGTTACTTGATGCTTTCTAAATTATTTTCCTATAGATGCTACAGTTGTTTGGATGCTCACTTCTACGATGATGAAACTGTAACTGTAGTTCTGAAAGAGAGTGTGCAACAAGAGGGGAAGGAGAGAGTCTTGGCTCAGTTGCCTTTATCTTCAGTTTATACAGAAGAGGACCAAGATAGGAAATTCATCTGGGATTCTATGGAAAGGTATTGAAAAACCTTGAGCAAATCTGAAAACATGGAACTGAAAAGCAAATTAAGTACTGTAATTGTGATCAGTTACTCATGCTTTGTGTGTATTTCCAAGACACAAACTCTTTCTGTGCCAGGAGAGTAGGATGGTGGAGATGGAAGCTTCCTAAATAGTTTGTTTTGTGGTTTCTTGGGAGGTTGAGTTTGGGTTTTTTGATACTGACACTATGTGTGTAGCTGGTTGTCATGAAACGCAAGGATCACCTGTAGAATCAGAAATCTTCCTTTCTTTAGAAGATGCTAACTTTGCTGGTCAGAATACTTCCATTTAGGACATTTTCAGGATATCTGCTCATACACCACTGCCCTATAGTAAGAATACACAGGTATTTCTTCGTCTTTCCCTGGTAGTCACCCTTACAAATACTGTCAGCTTAACCTTAACACATCAGAACTGGTACCACTGTCTGCATTGGCACAGGTAGAGGAGGGCATCTGGAGAACACACATACAAAGGCCAGTGTATTTCAAGCTATGAATCCAGTATTTTAGTTGCTGTTTGTCCCTTGCTTTTACTTTTCTCCCGTTCTTCTCTGGTGCTTTGCTTAAGATGTGTTTTTATTTCAAAATAAAATGCCATGCTGAGCTGTAAATTAATTTTTTATGCCACAAAGATATTGTTAATTGAAGAATGAACCTAAAATATTAAGAGCAAGTTCAAACTAATCCTGGCTGCTGTAATAGGTAGTGAGTATCTTCATACAATCCCTGTGAGTGGAGTAGTGATGCATACTTGAAAGGTCATGGAGGCCAAACTTCTGTGTAAGGGGAGGCATTGCATCCAGGACTGTGTTCAGAAACCCTTTGTACAGAGGAGAGGTTTGAAGAAAAGCCACCCACATCTTGCAGAGGAGAGGTTTGAAGAAAAGCCACCCACATCTTGCTATAGCTGTTTCTTTGTGGGAAGATCAGACTTTACAACTCCTCACCTGCTGTCATGTTTTTAACTTGGTTGGAACATCTCTGCAGTTGGATCTCCTGCTCTAGAGTATCTTTTGCGGCATTATGATGGTTTCAGAGGCTTATCTGCTTGTTGCATATGATAAAATTTAGACATAAGAAACTGGAGGTTTTTCCTAGACATGCAGTTTTCTTTCTTGTGAAGTAGCTTTGTGCTTTTTTCCTTGCTGTGTGCAGGCTGGATGAGCGAAGCAGTGAGATACCCACACGTACTGTCTGCTTGGAGAGTCAGTGGAGGGTGCTGGAGAATATGAAAGCTCAATATGTTTCTGTAAATGGCATTAGGAAAGTTTCTTGTGTGGTAAGTACACTATCTCTGAAAAAGCTTGTCTGTTAAAGGAAATGTGCTGACTGAAGTGGCAACCTAAAGGTTACCAGTTTGTTTTTTTTTTTAAACAAATAGATTATTTTCTCATAATCTGCTGTAAGTGTGTCAGGATACATACCTGTCCAATAAGTACAGATTAGACACTTACAAGTGTCTACTATCAGAGGATAGAAAAACTTTAGCAGAAGGTAATAGATCTGCTTGCTTTACTTCTCAGCCTGTAGAGCAATAAAAAAGTTGCTAATTCCCTTGAAACTTCCATGTCAAAGATAAAGATTATTTTCAAAGATATTGGCTGACAAAATGCTGTTGGTGTTTTTACTTATTTAGTCACTAACAGGAACTTCTTACTGTCTCTATAGCTGAGTTCAAACTCCGCCACGTCAGGGTGTTTGAGATGGATGTAGAGGATGATGGGGAAGTTGAGGAAGAAGAGGAAGAAGAAACAACTCAGACTGCAGCTGGGGAACCTGATGAACCAAATCAGCCTGCAGATGGCCAGGACAATGTGTGTGATGCATCTGCTGAAGAACTGCCTGATGAAACTGAAGAACACGAGACAAGTTTGGATCCTTGAAATAGGCTTTGGTAATAGTAAAGGGACAGGACTGAACTGTAAATACTTTTTTTAATTGCACAAAGAAATTGTGTTATGAAGAATGAACAGAAAATACTAAAAGCAAGTTCAAACTCACCCTGGCTGCTATAATAAGCACGGATGTTATTAATACTGTTCTTGGGACTGGTGGTGGAGTGATACATTTGAAAGGTCATCCCACTAGCTAGAAAGTAATCTGACTTCAGTCTGCTGAGATGATGGATCCCATACCTCCTCAAGCAGCTGAATCAAGTTGGAATTCTGTATTGCTTCTCAGCTAAGGCTGTGTTTTAAAATACCTTTATTGACTTTTTTTGTCTGGCACATGGTTTGGTACCACCTAAAGCTTTGAAAGCTTTTCTATTTGCCATTTTTAATAGGTGAGGAGAAGAAGAAATACCAACTGAAGTTTTTGTAGCTAGGCTGTTCAGTCCCGAATACTGTTACAAAGATAAAATAAAGTTGTATATAAAAACAACAAAACTTGGGGCCTAATTCTTTGCTTCTCGGACTTTGTGTTCTAGTAATGGGTATGCAAGTTTCCTGTAGAACCAAAATGTAAGATTACAAATCAAAGTAAGGCTAGTTACACAACATTTAGCAACTCTTAATTAAATACACAGTTTTAAAAGCTCTTTGGATAACATCTGTCCTGAGTAACACAGCATTTCAATCTATGCACTTCTTTAGTCCTCACTGCAATGTGTGTGTGCAGTGCATGGTTTGTCAAATGTTTGCATGTCTCAGCCTGCCTAGTTTCTGTTAATTTATTCCTGAAAGCCTCTCTTCTCAATCTGGAATTTTTTGTAATGAAAAATTTCAACAGAGTGTATATTTCTTTTTATTCTGATTTAGGTCATGCTTAACTCTCAGCATAATCAGGTTACTTGCAATTTATATATTACTATAGGCATGATATAGTGCTAAGCAGTAGAAACTAGAAACAGTGTTCGGAAATCTAAAATGTTTTCTTCTCCCCCTACTCATTGTCATTCTTAACTGACTTAAAACTCAGCTCTTTGAATGAACAGTGCTGCTAAATGCATGATCTTCCTTCATGAGTGTACCTTGTATTTTTGAAGAGGACCAAGTTTCCATTCTGTGCTTTAAAAATAAATCTTTTGAAATTGCTATTTGGCATTGCAGAGTTCAAATACTAAACTTATTCTCTTATTTTGAATTATACCATTTTTAAGTTAACTTTTTCAATGTGGACTTCTGAAGGTTTTGAACTGTTTGAGGGAGACCCTGGTAAAACAAGCTGTTTTGAAAGAGACTACGTTTTCCCTTTCCTAACAACCTCCTTGAAAGCTGCTTGTTGTTCATCATTCTCATCCAACAGATGGTCATGGTTAAAGGCACAGTGAAGCTGTAGGGCAGGAGGGGCAGAAATGCCGTGATTTTCTGTGTAGAGCACTTAACTTCTAATAAGAAATTGCTGTTGTAACAGAGCCCACTCAGCTTAAACCTGGCCTTGTGTTATTCCAGGAAACTTTTGCTTCTGATCTAACTTAGAGTTGTCACATCAAGGGCTTAGGAATAATTGTTCTGCTGTGCTTTGTACTATGTAGGTTTAGTCCATGGGCATATGGAAATCTGATCTATCCTGCCCACAGGAGTTCCTAAATTTGTGTTAGTAGCAGATGTGTCCCATGTCACAGGGGCATGCCTTTCAGACATCTCCCTGAAGTTACACTGTGCAGCTTTCTAGTCCAGTCTTGGGTAAACTTGAGTCAGTGGGAGCTTTGTATCTGGCTTGGATAAGTCCATGTGCACATTCTGCATTTCACAGTGACATTGTATAGAGACACCAGTGGTCAGTGCTTCTGAATGCATTGCTGATTCCTTCTGACAGCTTTTTTAAAAATTTATTTTGCTGCCAGATTTCTGAAATAATAATTATGTCAGTAATGTGTTTATGCATCTGTTTTCAAAAGGGTGATAAGAAGTACTGTATAAGTATTTTAGGCTTTTGGTGGTGTCTGTGTGTGGTGGTTCCTCACTTGCCATTTTGATCTCTTATCTCTTATGGTAACTGAAGACTCAGCCTTTTTCTGTGGGAGTTGTTATAATTTACTGATAGTTTCGAAGCAAAAACCCCCTTCTATATTCTCAGCAAGGATGCACAAAATCCACTCTGATACAAATCTTTAGGTCTCTAAGAAGCATTTACTGCTGCCTCTTTTTTAATATGTTTTGCCTTTGGCGTTACTATTTTTTTTTAAAAGATCCTAACTTTTTTTTCTGCTCTTCACCTGTGTAATCCCTTTTCCAGACCTTTTGCCCGTACCTTTTCTGCCTGATCTCTTCAGAGTTTGCCACATTGCCAAGTGTGCGCTTTGGTCTCTCACCAGCTGGTGTTGTTTTGCTCCACAACCTGGACATGCTGTGGTACCACTGCCTCCCATTTACATGGATTTCATGGCCCATTTACACCTTCCTGTGTAAAAAGCCACTTGAGCTGCTCGAAAAGACAGGAGATGGATGAGAGCAAGAGTGAAAACAAGCTTGCTTTATTACAGATTTATTTTTGCAGATGGGACAAGGTATGTGTAGCTTTGTAACAAAAGCTACAGCTGTTCTTAATGCTCCATGACTTTGAAAAACCTACTTTAAAAAAAAGCCTTAAACCCCATTTGTAAACCTTGACAAAATGGGAAAGCCATCTCTGTAAGAACAGAAATTCCTTAGTATGTGACCTGTGGTTAATTGGTCCATGTGTCTTGTTACCTACTGCAGTAACATCCGAGTTCTCTCATGCTACCTGGAACTAGGTGTTGCTCTTGGAGTTGTGACTATAATCTTCATTTCTTGCTTGACAAAGTTGGTTTAGGGGACAAGCTGGCTTAGCTTGTGCCGTGGAGCAATGGAAGCAGTCTAAGAAGCCCATATTGGAGAGGGGAAGGATGACTTCACCATGGATCACTTTATAAAGCAGTAAGAAGAACAAGAGAGAGGAAAAATGACAACGGGGTCTCTAGAGAGAATGCCCTGCTGAGGAGTTCCAAGAAAAAAGCCAAAACTACACACCACCTCTGTAAGCTGAAGAGGAAAAAATGCCACTTGTAAGCTGAAGAGAAAAAATGCCACTTGTATAAAACTATTCCTTTAGGTGAAGTAATGTTGCTGCAAGGAAATCAGCAGATGTAGACCTTTGGTGCCAGTGAAGTCCAGGACTGAAGGAAGTTACAACGGGCTGTAAGTGTCCTGTGGTGTTCTGCCCACAGGGGGTATTGTGGCTTCTGCTCCCAGCTGGCAGCATCACAACTCTGCAATTACATAATCATGCCTGCTCCTGCTTTTATGCAGTTCTCACATTTAACCCACAGGATAAAGTAAAGAATTCCATCAGGTTTAATTCTGATAGCTCTCCCCAGGAGCCCTACCTGATAGCTTCTACCCCAGGAGTGAGCCTGTTCTTGCTGACAACATTACAGCTGATGTCCCCTTTTCTCTGTGTTATCTCAAGGAGTTCTAGACAGACCTCCTGGATTCCGGAGTCTACCACCTGAATTTTGTGCACACTTGGGCATGCACATTCAGGTGCTTATGAGTATGTGAGTCAATGAAATTGGTTTTAAATTAAAATGAAATTGGCTTCCCCTAAACTGCGTGGGTGTATGGTTTGCTATGTTGCTGCTGTTGATTATGTAAGAAATACGGGCAAAGAGACAGAGCCAGTGCCTTTTAAAATGTGAAAGGATGGACCCAGTCTAAAGAGAGTATTAAGGGAAGGTGGAGACAAAGAACTGGATGCAAATAATTTTAGCAATGAATCTGATGTCTTCTCACAGGAGCTGTTCAAGACCTGGTTGGATTGTGCCCTAAGCAACCTGATAAAGGGAGTGGCATATCTGCCCATGGCAGGGGTGTTGGAACTAGATGATCCTTAAGAGCCCTTCCAACCCAGACCATTTGATGATTCTATGATTCTGGAAGACTTAAAATACCAGTCCAGGGTTTAGGGGCATGTTGATTTATCTGTGATATCTATTAATGATTTTTATACTTAAAATTGAGGGTTCTGACGGCCTGCTTAGGAGGAGTGACACTGAGAGTGGGTTTGGCTTGACTTTCAGGGACTTGATAGAAATTGGAGCCAGATGAGAATGAAGAGACATTCTGTCCCCACTTTCCTGTCTCACCAGTGTATTTTATCTTTGTAGATTACTGATATTTCCTTGACCTGAACCTTGATTGCTCAGTACTGAGTGAAGGAATAACCTTATCTGTCATGGTGGAGTATATTGACATTTGATTGGCACAATCTCAGCTCTAGCCAAAGTCCTGTGCCACCCTGTCCTTAACCCAGTAAAGCTTCTCAGGGTTAGCCTTTGGTTCTAAAGTCCTGGTCGAAGGAGCTCCCCCCAGCAAGGGAGATTGGTCCCTTCCTCTCTTCCCTCCTAGCTTAATACTGAGCTACTAATGAAAACAGCTTGGAAGATGTCAGAAAACATACTCATCTGATTCACTTCATAACATTAACAGGAGAAATCTGCATGTCTTTACACTCAAAGAGGTGTGATAAACAAAATCAAGAAAAATGTTTACAATTTGTTGAAATTAAGTGCCAATTACGTATTTTGCAGAACAAATCCAGCAGGAACTCCTAATTGCAAAAGCCATCTCTTTAAGTGACCCTGTGCCAAAGTCTCTGTAGCCATGTTGGAATTGGGTTGCCTCAAAGTGAGCCAAGGCAGAACTTCAAAACAAGTGTATCCCTGCTAATTATAGGTGCAGGGAGGGGAGAGTGTCCCAAAATATGTTAGTGAAATTTACACTTTCCTTTTTCCCTCAATGTTTATTGACTATGTTTTTCTTTTCCTGTGTCATAACTAGAGACTTTCAGATTTAAGTTCCTCTAATAGACCTAAACTTCCAATTTCTCAGCTTGCATTAGAGATTGCATTGCTTTTTATTCCATGATGTCTCTCAGACGTGCTAACATGCATGTACTCATGGCAACAGTGCATGCAGCGCAGCTATTCCTGTGTTGAGGTTGTAGTCTGAGTTGAATTTGACTTCCTAGAGTGGGATTGTCCAATGTTTGGTGGGCCACTTTCAGTGGAACACCAGTGGCACTAATTCAGCTTGTTGTGGCTACCTCCCCTTTCTACTGCACGAAGTATATACAGGGAGTATTGCAGAGGGGAAGGATAGTTCTGAGTGCAGTCAGGTCTGGCTGGAAGTGACACTGCTGGCTTGCCAGGTCATATTCAAGTCGGGCAAAGTGAAGTCTATTTTAATTGAACAGCATCCTTCAATGTTTCTCCTGTTCATCTGTTCTTGTTCATGGGTGGGACTTTGCTGTGTCTGCAGGTGTAGAGCTGTGCTCTGCCCTGCAGCTCCAAAACTGTGCTAGTGGCAGGCAGAACTCACAAGGGAGCTCTTATATCCTCAGGCTATTTCTGAGTGTAATGTTTTGTTCATGTGAAAAGCTGCAGGTGACATAGTGAACAAAGTAGCCCACCTGCACACATCTGCAAATGCTTTTAACAGAAACCTGTCTCCAGTGTTCCCAATTCTCTCTCAGACTGGGATCCTTCAACAGCCTGAGACTGGACTGGACTCTTTGTGCACACTTTGTGCCTTGTGGAGATAACCAAAGTTTGTATTTAAGTGACAATATTTTAAAACAAGCTATTGAGTTTACATCAGAGAAAGGTTTAAGGTTTTATTCTTGCTTCCTTTCCAAAGGACTCCAAGCAAAGCATGCAAATTCAGACCAAATCAGCTTGACTTTTGCTAAATCATCACTTGATGGGTGTTCAGCAAGGTCCAAATTTATACCCTGTTTTGGGTATTACCAGTTATGACAATATTTTATCTTACATTTTGATGTCATGTTGTTTTGACATCTTAGGATGCTTGAAGTACAATACTAGAGAATCATGGAATGGTTTGGGTTGGAAGGGACCTCAAAGATCATCTAGTTCCAGCCCCCTGCCATGGGCAGGGACACCTTCCACTAGACTAGGCAAACAAGAGCAACTTAGCCTTATGGAGCTGTTCTGTGAATGTTGGAGGGGAGGGGTTGGGAGGGGTATTTTTAGTGTGTAATTTGTTGTTTTCTGGTTTGGTTTCTTTTTTTAAATCCAAATGACTTTTTATTGGCCATTATAGTTTTATTTGTGATTTAGTTTTATGGATTTACAGCGTAAGTGTTTTATCAGGTAGTTTTGTGACTTCATTTTCGAATGTACTGTAAGGGAGGTGATAGCTTTAACAACCCTTAAAAGGTATTTGGGGGGCATTTTATAGCCAACTGCTGTGACTGTCTCATAAATCAAATGTGACTGGACTGAGAGAGGAGTTGAACAAGAGACTTCTAGGTGCTACACAGAACACCACTGGTGTTTTAAGGGAATATCATTGTTCCCTGAAGGCTCCTCACTTTGCTTTGGCAGCTACATTATTTTTCAAGCCCTTCCATTATTGCCTTCTTTTTTGTTACCATCACTTGTGAAATGAGTTTTCTTACTGTTCCCTTAGCTGATCTATTGCAAAGTCAGTATTTCTTACACCACTTTCTTTCCAGCATAAGCTGCTCCAGCTATCTTTGCTCACCAAAACCTTAAACCTTTCTGCTGCCTCTTCTCTAAAAGTAGTAGCAAAAAATTGCTCAGTTTAGATTCTCAAGAAGGTGCCAGACTAGGCAGTAAACTAAAGCTTCAGCACAGTATCATGTCACTGAGATGTCAGCACCGGGAAGTGCCTGTTGAAATGGTTTCCTGAAGCTCTATCTTCCAAGAGAGTTTTGTTTTATCAATCTCTTTGCCAAGTGCAGTTTGAGTTATTAGCCTTGTGTGTCAGCACTTCAACAACACTGGAAAATCCCATCACTCTGCAACAGGGTGAGGTCAGAAAGTATGATTGCAAGTTTTGCAGGGTGAAAAACAACTGGCAGGACATGGACCCTCCACACATTACCCTCCTTGTCTTTTATTCTTCCAACTGCTGATTTAATATAGCAATTTTCTACAGTGAAAGCTTGCTTCTCAAACCAGTCCTTAATATGAGGTGGGAATTGGCCTCCTCTGACATCCTGGGAACTTGCCCATAGGGAAAGAGCAGTGGTGGAATTCCTGTACTGGTTTCTGCAATCAGTGCTGAATTGGTGTTGCCTGTCAAATCTTTGGAGACTGCACCCACTGTATAGATCTTAATCTTATTTAGTCCTATGTCAAACTTCATAGTTATTTACAGCAATCATAGAATCACAGAATGGTTTGGGTTGGAAAGGGCCTTAAAGATCATCTAGTTCCAATCCCTGTCATAAGCAGGGACACCTTCCACTATCCCAGGTTACTCAGAGCTCCCTTCAACCTGGCCTTGAACACTGCCAGGGATGGGGCATCCACAGCTTGTCTGTGCCAGTGCCTCACCACCCTCACAGTAAAGAAATTAGTAATGTTTCCAAGTACTACACATCATGATTGTTAATGTATTACGTCATAGACTGTGATTTTTTTGTTTGTTTTTAATTTACATTCTCAGACTCCTCTGTAGGAGACAGGCTTCAGGAATCAAGAGATGACTCAGTGTGAGTTAGCAGCTGTTCCGTTTATTGATCGTTTCACTACATTTTTATATCCTTTTGCTAATATCATGCATTGTCCATGCATTGTCTGATTGGTTAGGACGCTTTGTCCACACGCCCTTTTCCATTATACGATTGGTTAGTAAGCTTTGTTCACGTACATCTTTCTGCTATGTGATTGGTTAAACAATAGGTTATGCTATTCAGTTTATTTGGCAACTTCTGCTTTGTGGCTAGCTGAGTCAGCGTGATAGCGCTTCTGTATCAACTTCCCCAAGGACAAATGGTTCAAGGGGTTTATTGTTAATTCATGCTACAAGCTCCATATACCGGTCTTGGTTGTGCAGATTTTCCCGAGATCCAAGGGGCTCGTGCCCCCGAGAGGAGAACAATCCTCTACACTCCTCCTATATATTTAAAAGCCCACAGAAAATGTGGGGCAGATGTAAGGTGCCGTAGCTTCACGATAGCTGGAGGGAATGTATTACTCATAGGTAGGCAGCAAAAACTTCAGGCACTGACTTCAAAAAAATACTCTTGCAGATGGCTTGTAAGCTGCATGGGTAACACTCTTCTTTCAACTTTGTTCACTAATTCTGTAGAAAATGGAGACAATACTATATGACAAAAATAACTAAACAGTATTTTTTTTAATCTAATAGGTTCCTTAGTTAATTTAAACTTTTGGTTACAGGTAAAACTCAGTTCTGATTTTTTCTGCATACTACATGTTCATGTTCTCTAATTTTAACCTATGTAATAGTAAGGACATGATTACATAATTGCATTACTGACAAAGCTTTTAATGTGATGTTTAATTTTAAATCTTTGCAATTCTACAATAGATGATTTTGAAAGAGCAAGTCGTTAATGTGATCAAGACTACATTTTTGTTTTCAAAGAACACCCTATTAGTTCAAAATTTTGGCTTACTTTAAGTATAATAATTTGCAGGATCTTGTTTTCTCAGTTTATGGAAGTGTTTTAAATAAAATGGGAAATACTTGATAGTGCCAGTTAGACTAAGCAGTGGGGGACAAAAAGGCATTTTCAATCCAAAAGACTTTTCCAAGTGTTATTTAAAAATATTTATCCAGAGTTCAGAAATTCTCTAAAAATAGTTTTGTTTCTCTAAAGCAAGAAATAATTTGGAAGTTCTGAGACAAATAGATAAGTGAGAACATCCCTGAGAAATGAAACTGAGTGCAGTCTATCTTCCTACACATGTTATCTACACTATGGTAAAAGAGTTTTTGTTCCAAATGTTGCCATCCTCCCAGTGTCTTTAATTTCTCTTTGTGATTCCTGATTATGGGATCACTTTTAGACATTTACTGAAGTAAAAATGTAAGGGAGGCACTATTTTTGTTACACATTGCTGGAAGTTGCTTCATTGTTTGGATGGAATTTACCTAGTATTTCTCAGTCATGTAAACATTTGGACAAATATTTATAGTTTCAAATAACTTAGAATCATTTAGCTAATAGAAGAAGAACTTCTTACCAGAAAAAGGTGATTCTTTCCCAGAAGCTTGCAGCAAGGAATGTTACAGATTCCTGAAACACACATTTGAGTTGCACGATCATCACTTGTGCTGCAGAGGCCTTATGGAGACTGGAATTAGTAAATTAAGTCCTTTTTGTCCGTGTTTCCACACTTTGAATTGTAAGGTTTTTTTAAGTTTCAAGAGGAGTAGTAAATGCACGTTCCTCTCATTATGTATCCATGTTTTTGAAGTTGCCATTTTATAAAATAAAAACTACAGACTATCACAAAGACAAGATAAATAGAAAAAAGCTGTTTATCTAATCAAGGAATTTCTGTTTGACTTGATATTTTGATAGAGAAGGGAAGAGAAAAAAACATATGTATGTATCACATATGTACCAGATTTTCACTTCTATTGAAAAAACAAACCCCAGTTTTGTCACTTGGGAAAAAGAATGTACTGAAATACTTTTTGCTTTTCCTTTAGCTCACAAAATATTTATCTGTATTGTCTGTATGTAGCCAAACATGTGCCAGACAAAGGATGAGACACAGTAGTGGAGTGGAGTGTTTTTCAGGGCAATAGTTTTCTGAGTGCCCTTGATGGAGGCAAAATATTTGGCCAAGAGGTTGTTTCTATTAGTGAGGGAGGGATGTAAGATAGTCCACATTTGGGAGTGGATAAAAGATCCAAAAGGGCCAGTCATCAGTAATTTGGGCAGAGTGTGGAGGTTGAGAGGTGAGTGTGAGAGGAAATGGGAGAGATGGGTGGAGACAATGTTGGGCAAAGCTGATGAGATGAGATCTTGTGCCTTGGCAGTGTGAGCCAGTGAAGACTTCTGGAGCAGCCCCAGCTTGAAAAATTCAAGAGGACATTTTGTGTTAGAGTAATGTGGTTCCAGTATGGAGCGTAGCTAGAGAGCTACTTCTGTTTTCTGGTTTGTTTCCACATTAAAAAATTACAGTTAAAAAAACAGAAAGAAAGAAAAGGAAAAAACCCCTAGTAGTTTCCTTTAGCAGACTTCCATCAAGTAGGAGGTCCAAACACCTTGCTGTTCTTATCAATGTTGATACAATTGTGTCAGCAATTCTGCAGATTTTTTTATCAAACAGAATGTTAGATAAACTTGCTAAGGTGCATCATTTACAGTATTCAAGCTGTAGGCACATTAAAGGAGTATAAAGCTGACCTGCATCTAAAAATAGAAGTTCCTGGCAGAATGCAAATGGCAATCTGCGTCATACATTTTTATTTGAACAAAACTAATTGTAAATCAGATATGGGCATAAGAAAGGATTTGTCTTAAAATCAGCACAGGGTTCCTGTTAGAAGGACTCTATCTGTAAATCATGTCTGAACATAATGAAAGATTTATTTTCGAACTGTTGTAGGCAAATGCTGATAATACTAATGCAGTGCCAAGTATGTAATCCCTTTTAAAAAAAATCTACCTGAAGTTTTTTATCTTTCTGAAAAAATGTGAATTAAAATAAAGCACACCCTGTTGGTTACTCCCAATACCTGCCCAGTACTGTTTCTACATGCTAATAAGGCCATCTGTTATTAGCTTAGCTCAAAAGTTTCACATAGGCAGGTGGGGCTTGCTTTAAAAGTTCTGTACTGTATCACTTAATTAAAAAAGAAAATCTAGACAGTCATCCTTGTGGTATAAGCAGTGACTTGACATAATCTTGCGTTGTGTCAATCCATTAAATGTTTATTGGTTAAGCTAAAGGCTCAAGTTCTTTGAAAGTCTGGATGGATGGATACAGACATGGACCCACAAACAAGATATGCCATAACAGTGTAAGTGTTTAGATTTATAAAAATAAGCTGCTGAGTGCCTTCCCACAGGACTGCACAGGTGCAGCAGCCACCCTGCAGTGAGAGCACTACAGCACCATGTGAGCAGGGCATGCTCAAGGGCAGCTTCTGTGAATGCTGGGTGTGTGCTGTAAATCCACACCCTGCCTCAGCTCACAGCAACTCCTTTAGTAGTTGTGTCTTTGTATCTTTCTGTCAAGTAGAATTGCTTTTGGTGAAAGAACAACCTGAACCTTCTTTTTCAATATTATTATGGTGAACACAGTGAGAATATGTGCAGAAAAAAAACATCCAGGACAAACTCGATGGTTCATGTGACTGTGAGAAGTTCTGCACACCAGAAGGGTACCTCTGAAAATCTGGGCTTCAGTCAGGAAAAGTTTCCTGAGAATGGGACTGAAGCATCTGGGCACAGGCTGCTGTTGTTATGAGCACATCTGAAATATGGACCTGATGCATCCTCACAACAGATTGGTGAGAGGCTTTATTTTTATGGTTACTGCCTCTGGATAAAAAATTTGCTGGCCCTCAACCTGCTTGCAGTGACTGTGCACACATTGTAAGGTTGGCCTGTATATGCAGCATGGCCATTTGTCAGGGGTTCCTAGAGAGCTGATGGCCCCTTTGGGGCAGCAGTACCTCACAGCCAGAAAACAAGGAGAAAGGGACAAAGTACGTAAAGGGGAAGAAGGGGGTGTGGGTGGGCAGAAAGCCTCAGAGGTTTGGCGACTACTTCCTGACAGCTGGATAATTTGCATGTTTTAGTACATAAAGCACTGTAACTATTTTAAAGGTCCAGACACTTGGACTATTAATTTCTTTCTCAAAACCAAAATTTAACTCTGTACCAGGGGACAGAAACCATGGAAGGTTTTTGATGCTGTTCTTTTTCCTTTATGTCTTTTCTGTTTCTGATGGAAACAATATCTATGACTTAAGATTTCTGATTAAACCTATACTTTCCCATTTGTGTATTTGTGATGTGACTCTACAGGAAATTACCATGTCTTCTTGGCTGGTCCTTCAGTCATTAACATCCAGTGGTTAGATCTGGGATGGTTAAGAGTGCTAGAGCCCAACTGGAGAAGAAAGACAGAAGCATTTTACTCTTTGAGTAATTGAAGTTGTTTAAGAAGAAGCCAGAGATCCATTATCTTTTTTAAACAGGAGAGGTGGTGAAAAGATAAATTATATTGTGAAGTCTGATTTCAGAAACTCTCTGTAGGCTTCCTGTGCTTTCTGGGGAGACTAGGAGCTGGTGGAACATGTGACTGAAGTGAATATGGACCTTAAGAAGGCAGCTTTACCCATCAATCTTATTGCTTATACATTTTGACTATACAGAATAATTTTTCCTTTTTTCCCCCCTTTGTTTAGGTTATGCCTGTTCAGTCTGCCTTCAGTTTGTGTATATCCTACTCTACATGTAAAGTGATCTCTCATAATTGCTTAGAAGTCAGTTTCTAAGAATATTCCACCTATTTAAATTGTTTGCAATAGTGAGAACGGAGAGCAAATGAGAACACAGATTAAATGGATTCGTTTTAAAATTAAATTAGTGGAAAATATTTACAGGATTCATTGTTCTCTACCTGTAGAAGCTGCCATCTAATTCTTGTTTGTGTTAAGTAAACACTTATTCCTGGAGCCTTCAAGCAATGTTTTTCTTTATATCAGGTGCACACTTCAAATGCCAATGTCTTCTGCTAATGACCTGCTGCAGGCCTTGTTACACTTTCTCTGTTGTCCCAATCACCTCATGTTAGGGAATCTTCTGATACAAGGCTGTGCAGGTCAGCCAGGGTCAGGAATCTTGCCCTATGCTTTGACCATTTGGAGTTCACCCTCAAAGTGCTTTGAGGAAATGTAGTTTGCTCACTAAGAACTTAATTTGGCCTATTAAAATTTGTACTGTCTTTGTGCAGTCTGAAATGCCATGGCCATGTAGTTGCACTTCAGAAATACAGGTTTAATGCTCCCTCAGAGTTAAACCTAAAATTATTTCTTAGTATCAAACCTGTCTATTTGTTGTAGTGGTAGTTTTGATATATTGGTGGTGTTCTGTAAGGCAGTATTTATAGAAAGAGATCATTATATTTTATCAGATCAACAGATTTAGCTGGGAAAAAAACCAGAGTTGCTTTAAGAAAGAGAAGTTCTTCAGTCTTCGAAAGTTTGTTGCAGAAACAGATTGGTTGAAAAGCCCCAAAATATTGCTTCTCACTATAAACCCGTTCAGCTTTTGCTTTGAAAAAGGTTAGAGACCTTCTTGTGGCTAATGCCCTGAGGATATTATAACCTGCTACTCCACGAAATAATAACTCTAACTTAAAGTGGGGCTTGTCTGAATTACCTGGATCAAGAGGGAAGGAGGAGCTTAGTGCTGTATGGATTCAGGTGAAATAGCAGAAATGTTGTGAATGTTGCACAGGGATTTACCTTCTGAGCCATGGTATGAAGGCAACTCTTTTTTTTTTTTAGAGTATTTGCTGTATTTCTATAGTCTGTATAAGCAGTGCTGCTTTGGAGATAAACACTAGAGAGGTGCAAAGGAAGAGAGACAAGCCAGTTTTCCTGTTGCAGAAATCCTACTATGCTGCAACTCACTCCTTCTTCTCATCTCATTCACCTTCTGTTGCTGTAACTGGAAGAATAAAGCACCCTTCAGCTGCATCTCTGCTGCCTCCAAAAAAGAAAGATTGGGAAAATAATGCTGCACTCATTTTGCCATCCTTTCCACCAAGGTTAGTGGGCAATGTGTGCTGAAAGATAGTTTGGACCAAAGCAAAGGAGAAACTTGCAGCTAAATATTGGTTAAACGCTCATCACTTGGTACCAGAATACACCTGAATATTGGACTTAATACTGAAACCCATCCAGTACAAATCTCTGCTGAAATATGATGTTTGGGGTAGATAAAGGATTCCCTCTGTTAGAAATTCCTAAATTAAAAATATGAGCAGCCTTTCAATAATCAGGAAATCAGGAAACACAGGACAATTGCTAGAACTGTTTCAAAGCAAGGAATTTGATTACCCATCACTCTAATAACTTTAGCTGTTTTAAATAATTTCAAAATCTCTCTTAATTGCTTTCTAAACTTTTTAAGTTACTGTATTTATTAATTTAGTCAATTTCTATATAAATTCATTTCACAATGAGATGATTACAGAAGCTTTTTCTTCCTTTCCTGATAGAAACAATAGGGGACCTCAGCCTTGTTGTAAGGCTTGCTTTGAAAATATCTAATAATTATGAGTGAACAACTTCTAATTGCACATTTATGATGCCTCCTCTGTATTTTCTTTTTCCTATGAAGCCTCATTTGGACCTAAATTAATTAGATGACTAATTAAAGGAAGGCCTCTGATTTGAGATCAGGAAAGCACGTTTGAATGAAGACTACACCCTCTTCTTTATCTGACAGCATCCTTAAAATTAGCAGCATGTAATAATTAGGTGTGTCAAGTTATGAGTTGATTCATCTTCTTTAAGTGGTCCCAGAGGAAGAGGTGGAGGCTGACCATTCTCCAAAGGAGGCTGAAGAAAGTAAGATGCATAATGTATCCTCAATTCCTGATGCTTCCTCAGAATATGTAATGCTAATATTTAAGTTCTTGAACTCTACAACATCCCTGAAGAGCAGGCATGAAATAAAAACATAGAAGTGAGCAGAAACACAGCAATGTGCATGGAAGTAATGTTTACCTGTGTTGGGGAAGTAGTCCAATAGTAGTTCATTTTATAAAGGTAAAACCAAAATCTTTGGCAGGTCAGTTGGTGAAGCACTTGCATCCCTTCCACCTGTTTAATACAGTTATTTCAGTGACTGTGAACCATCAGTCCTTCCTGTGATTGATAAAAGTAATCTGTGTATTTTTATATATGGAGCCCTAAACACCACCAGCTTTATGAATTATTTGTTCTAGGAGGGGATTTTCCAGAGTTGGTAACCACTGTTGATCCATGTTGAATTCATGGTTGAAACTAACACTGTTCTTTAAGTCTGATATTGGATTGCAATCTACCTTTGTGCGGGTGAAAGTGCAACTTGAAAAGAAGTGCTGTTAAATACAGAGCAGACCCAAAATACAAAGTCGTGGCCTTGGTTCCCTATATTCTGTAATAGGCTATTTTAGCAACAGTCAAACAGACAGCCCAAGCACAGCAGTTAGTCTGGAGTCCTGTGACTGGGTCAGTCCTTCATGGTGGTCTTCACACACCTGGTGTGGTGTCGGCAGCTGTGGTATGAGAGAAGGAGAGGGAGTGTGTGGGAGGGATGATGGCAAGCTCCTACCTACCTACCATGAATAAAAGCTCAAAGATTCATGAAGAAGATGGTTAAACACAAATAAAAACACAGATAATTTTACTAACTTGTGAAATGAACAAATGGTGTAGGATGAAGGCATATGTCTAGGATATCAGAACTGTTGCTATTAAATGAAGGCCTCAGAAGCAAAGCCAAGTCCAATAATATCCCGTATATGGGGTCAGGGTTCAGTTTTCAGATGATTCAATATGACAGTAAGGTGTAGGCCTTACTTAACAGTCGTAAAGCAGAGAGAGACAGGGAGTCTTCTAGGGAGTTTCTTCCTGCTCCCAAAGCAAAACTAGCAACTTCTTCATCTTATTTTTAAGATGTTAACCTCGAACACAGGAAGGGAACTCTGAAAGCTGATGTAGAAATAATTGCCAAGAAGAGTTATTGATATTAATTATTTGTACTGTGGTACTAAATGGAAATTACAGTTCTAATGCTGATTGTAAAGTTGATGGAGGGAGGAGAAGATAGGACCCAACCTTCTCCTCCAACTTGCCTCACAAAATTTCAGAACTGGCCCACACCTGGCTGACACATTGGTGCTGTGAAACTGGTGTTCCCAGCTCCAGCTAATGGGCTATGTCTGGGAACTCTCAGGTAAGGCAGGCAAAAGCAACTCTTCTTTGAGGGGACTGAATGATCCTCATCTGGTTTTGACAAAAACACATCAGTATGGCTTAGTGAGGAAATAATTTTTTATTGTTGCTGTTTAGTTTGATTTTGTCTTTCCTGAAATGTAACAATCTGGACATGCAGCTATCAAGCAGTCTTTTGCAAAGAGCACTTGTGCATGTGTATGTAAGCATATGTGTAGTAAAAAGATAGCTATTCATTTCCAAAAAACTAAACTGTTTTGTTGTGAGCACTGTTTTATTTGCTTAGCTGATATATCTTGTATATCCCAAGAATAACAGGAAAACTGGTTCCTCAAATTATCATTTTGTAGTCTTAAAAATTATTAATTTTTCTTTCCTAAATGCAAATGAAATATTGGGTTTTTTTTTTCCTGCAAATGAAACAGTTCTATGTAATACCCACCCTCTCAAGCACAAATAGGAGTGATTGGAATGCGGGTCTAGAGTTGCTGAAGATTCAAGTTGTTGATTGTTAAATTCAAGAAGTTGATGGTTGTATTCAAAGGGGCCAGTCTTCATTTCTAATGTGCACTGATCTGAGAACCTGCAATCACCATAGTGCTGCCCTGTCCTCTTCCCCCTGCACTGGCTGTATGTTCTTACTCTCTAGCTGGATGCTGGTAGCATAACAGCCAGACCAGAAAGACAATCAACAAGTTCATCAAGCTAATGTCTAATTGTCCAGTTTCTTCTGAGCTCATCTTCATCTTTGTTGAAAAGCAGTGATTTAGAAGTGCTTTCCTACTCTGATAATAATATTTGTTACTGCACCAAATAAATTAATAATCAGGTTTGATTAATTATACTTTTCTGTAATTTAATATTTTTCTAAGCTTGAAATAATATGAAAAAGTTTCCTGGCGGATATCAACTGTCTGGAATTATCTCTCGTGGCAAACCAACTGCTGAAATATACTTAATGAGTTATACAGCTTCCTAAACCAGGTTAGATGAATCAGTAGATAATATTGATGGTCCTTGTTTACAGTTTCTCAAGCTCTGAGTTTCTGTTTCCTATCATGAGTGTTAGTATAATAAACAGCATTATACTTAGGTTTAAACCCACTGCTCGAACTCAAAGATCAGAAAGGGATGTACAAAAAGATACAGCTTTCTTGTAACAGACTCAAGCTGCTTCTGGGCGAGGAGGTGGTTAATAGCATGATATTAACTCTCATTCCTGTAGGCACTCCCATTCAAAGCAAGTGTGCTGCTTTGAAATAGAAAGCAGCACTGTAGTTTGGGCATGGGGAAAGGCTGAAAAGGGTCCTGAGTGCTGGATTGTATCCCAGGGGATAAAGAAAACTGTGTACTTGGTGGCATAGACTCAGTTCACGCCAGACTCTAAATCTGTTTCCTCTCCCAATCTGTTGTGTCTACAGACATTTGTTCAGGTTAAATGGCACTCCTTGTGGTGGGCAGTGTCACTGATACCATCACAAATACAGGACACCAGGCTTCCCCATTCCTATCTCCAGCACTGTTTCCACCTGCTGTCGCTCCTGCCACTCCGGGTGATGCAGGCTTTGCAATGCGCAAAGTCTAAGAGCCATGCGGAGATAAAACCATCTCAAATGACTTTATGTAAAAAATCAATTATTGCTATTTATTGTTTTTTGTTTTTTTCTTTTTGGAAGTGCTTGTGGTTACTGTAAGCACAGAAATACTCCCATCTAGTGCAGACTGTACATATGCTATCAGGCTTCAAAAACAGGCTACACTCGGTTTAAAAGCAGTGACAAAATGTCAGCTGGACTTGTCAGTAAAGATTTTTGATGGCTGTTTCAGAAGGACCAAGAGTTGTCTCACAATGGGTGTAGCTTCTTATTTCCATGCTCATAATGCCCAGAGCAGGGCACTTGACAGCTGTTTCTGTAGGTAACCTGTGGGTGTGCTTCTCTGGGAATTATCTGAAACCAAAGAAGCCTCATAAGCCAAAGTACAGCCATGTTAGGCTTGCATGGGTAAAAGTTATGCTGCTTCTTGTATGCTTGTAAATCTTTATTATATACCATATAATTTCTTAAATACTATGCTACCAGGTCATGTTTTGTTACCCAGTTTTTTGGAGTTGGATTCAATGATCCTTATGGCTCCGTCCCAACTTCAGATATTCCTTGATTCTATGAAATTGAAGTGCATATTTTAAGAATACAAATTAATTCAGCTCAGTAGTACCTCTGGCTTGGTTAATTTTTTATACTGTATATAAAATTTTAGGTAAGTCATATGCAACACCAGTTATCAAAACATGGGAGAAGCTCTCTGATACAAGAGACTGTGTTTATTTTGTGAATGAGTGTAACAAAAAATTTGTAAAACTTTCTTTACCTATAACACTTCAGTGGTATGAACATTGTAGCTATAATTTGTTAGCACTTGGGATTCTAAGAGAAATTATTGAAGGTGAAGAGAAAGAAACCAAGGTCAAAGATCTGTAGGATGCTAATAGAAAGTGGAGGAGAGTTGTGGAGGACTTGGAAAGCCAAGTGCCTTTTATGAGAGCTGTAGGAGAGTTAAAGATAAAGCAGAAGGCTGGCAGTGAAGGGGAAGGATGGCAACATAACTCAGCAGAAGAACAGGCGTCTGTGTCAAAGGAAGGGGGAATGCAGCACCTCGGCTGAGGTCATTGCAAACTTTGGCAAGACAGGTTTCATGAAATTAGATGTTGCATTACATCTGAATGTCACCTAGCATGAGGTAGGGTGTGGCACAATACCTTTAGTTTAGTAAGTGTAGACATAACAGAAACAAGTTTGAGAAATCCTGTTTCTGGAGTAGCCAGCCTTTCACAAACCTGGGGCTCCAGCACCGCCACTTGTGTGGGACCCCCTTTACAAATCCTTTGCCTGCTCACCCATCACAGGGGTTAACGTGGCTGGCTGCTCTGCTGCATGTGGTGGGGCTTTTTGGTCTCCCCCACTGCAGCTTCTGGAGGTGCAGGGTGCCTGGCAGGTGCTGTGCAGGGCAGGCTGGGTGCCTGCTGCAGGCTGTGCTGGTGGGTGCAGAACTGCAGCACCCGCAGGCTCCAGCCCCACCACGCTCCTGCATGGGGGCAGGGACACCTTTCACACCCTCTGTCTCCTCCGGGGAACCTGTGCTTAACCTGGCTCTCCTTATTACTGAGCACCCTTTTGATTTATGTATGTAAACACTTTCTGGAAAGAACAAAGGTTAAAAAAAGCAAATACAGTACAAAAAAAATGGTGCTTGGCTGTCACCAGTTGTTTTACAGAGATTCATGGTTAGGCAAAGGGATTGCATTATTTCTATGGCAGCACTATTGATTTGCTTTCTGGTAAGAATATGTAGTCTTTCAGTGCATCTCTGGTGATGTTATGACTGAGGTATGGTGAACAGAGCTGAGTGTGAACAAGGTTTGTGTGATCCAGTTGTTTGCCTGGGGGGAAGTAAGTCTTTGAGCCAGTATAGGTGATATCAGATGGTCACAGGTGATGCAGTTTCAAATGTAAATACATGTTGGAGATTAATTAAAACTTCACCTACTCTGGGAAAAGGGTGTTAGTACACATACCTATTGTCAGCCATTGCTGTCATATTCTTCAGTGTGAACACATTTACTTGACATGGGAAAGGTTTGGTAGTAGGAATGTGTAAGGTAAACAATGAAGGAGAAACCACAGGACAAAACAAATAGACATGGAAATTATTCTTTAATTTTTGCAATGGTTTTTCTTCCACATTATAGCATAATTTGTATTTCTCATCTGTGAATATCTATGTGCAATTTAAAAGCCATTAAAATTTATCTTCTAATTACAGGCATATTAGAATGAATACAGAAAATGAAAAATGGATTTGTACGTGGATTTGACCACAGCATTCCGTTCTGAAGTAAAAAATCACCTTGGAAGAATTACTTACACTGCCCTTAAATTCCTTTTATCCCAAATTTTTTTCATTTTGGTAGGTTGGCAGACACAGTTTTAAGTATGCTCAAACCAGAATTAGTACCAGAATTGGATACTTAATTGCACTGTATAAGGAAAAATATTCAAGCTCTCAATGATGGACAGAGAGGCTTCATGTGCCATTCATGTTTTTAACTGAGGATCATTTACCTGGAAACAGTCAATTCAAGTACTTGTTGGCTTTTTCATCTTCTGATGTCTGCATCCAAGATTAAGTATTTTATATATACTAGATGCTTCAACTTAATCTAAAATTATAAATTTGATGATAAGTTATTTGGTGAAGTTCAGAAACTGCAGCTGCGCAAATCAGAAGAGATAATAAATAATAATTTTCTCATATCTATACTAATTTTTTTCTCAATTATTACTTTTGTGGAGCTCTACACTTTCTTGTATTTCAGGGTTATAGTGCGTGTTCGCAGGCAGTGAAACAACTAAAACTATCATCACAATTAAGCAACAAGGTATGGCAGCTGCAGTTTCTGGTTTGGAGGAGAAAGCAGGGTGGATGGCAGTCTCTAACTTATTAATAAACTAGTGTCAGTGCCATTGCTTCTTTCTCCACCAGGTACAAATCACCCAAGTATTTTGCTGGTTCTCTTTTCCTGAGTTTTTAAGAGACTGTTTCATCTTGTCTTTCTGGAGCAGGTCCAGGTCTACAAATAGAAAATGCATCTATTATATTCTAATATTTATATTGAGATAGCTTTTCTATAGGCCAGCTATATAGTGAGAAATGGGCTGTTTACTATGAGTGAGGAAATGAAACTGCAGCCTTTCACTTGCCCCTCTTTCCTGCAATGTCTGCTACGCAAACCAATGCTCCTTGGTTTGTACTCCCTCAACTTTCTCAGTTTTCTGAAGTAAGACTGATACTTTAGATATCCTGAACATGCAGTACTTAACTGGTCAGCATTGCAAATACCTGCAGTGCTGGGTATTTTACAACTTTAAAACCTGCTATTTGTCTGTTGTTGTTCTCAAAGTTGTTTCTTGTGAAGCCTGTTTTATCTAGAGCTGTTGCTCTTGATATTTCCTTTTTGCAAAGGAGGAAGCTCCAGCTCTTTCCTGAGAAATCAGAGGGTGGGGAGCTGGTGTTGCTGACTGAAAACTATGCCTTTTGATCAATAGTCCAGGAATCAAGATTGTTGGGGCCAACTAGGTATGCCAGCTTGTACCTGCACATGTCTGGTCAAGGCACAGTACCTGCAAACTTCACAGGGGGTATTATTCATTTACTTAGACTCACTCTTTCCATAGTAGGAACTAGGCTGGGGTGCTGTATTGTATGACTTCCCTTTCCTTGTAGGAATCTGATGCTGCTTGTTTCTTTAATATTCAGAGAAGCATGTGGTTGGTGCTAAAAATAGTAATGAATAATCATGACTTTAAAGCCAAGGAAAACAAAGAATCTGGGAACATTGAGTATGTAAGCCTTCTTATTTGGCTGGTGTTTGCTTGGCCTTTTTATTTGGTCTTTCTTCTTTGCAATCAAATAAAACTTTGATAGATAGGTTTTCAGCTAAGCTGACTTTATCTGGAAGGCTAACAAGTTTGCAAACAAAACAATTCTTTTAATTAGATCATAAAGCCGTCTCCTCAGGAATGAAGCAAGGTTAGATGTTCAAGACTTAGTCTGCAGAGTCTGACATTATCAGAGGCCAGAAAAACCTGAGGCTTCTCAGCTTTTGTCTTTATCTGTGGTTCCATGTAATCTCAGCTGGAGGCATTTGGTCATTCAGATACTGCGAAGTAGAACTCATGTAAAAAATTATATTATACTCCTTTTTCAAGTTCTTTTCCCATTCTGTGAAACAGGGGGAGTCCATCAACATTACTCTTCAGCTGCAGCTATATTTCAGTTCCATCTCTTTTGTTGGCTATGATGTTATTAGCACAGAGGAGAAAACACAAGAGCAAAAGAAGTTTCTCTTAGCAAAGCCTTCCAATCATGAGTCCAAAGGATGGAGACAATTTACCCCCTGTGTTTGGTGAAAATCTTAGCAAGTGAATAGCAGAGCTATAGAGCCACAGAAAAGGAGAGGGATGGTTCTGCAGGAGTTTTGTGCTGAAGTGTGAGCCAGTGTATGGAGCCCACATTTCAGTATTTAACACCACCAATGCCTCAGAGGTTAAGCCTCTCCTCAGCTAATTATGAGCATCCTCTGTTGCTCTGGAAATTGCACGGCTGCCAAATGTGATTCTGAAGCCCTGCTGCCCGTGCAACAGAGGCCTGGAGATCTGTCTCTCACAGCCTGCTATCTCACCCCTGCCTCTTCTCTTACAAGGACAGCTTTTATTTTTATTTTAATACCTAAATTTTTAAAAAAATGATCTCTTTTATATTATTCGATATGTATGTTATTGTTATTATATTGCTTTATTGTATATTTTAGTTATATTCAGAGACATGAAAACTGTTGGTGATCAACCACATGAACAGCCAAGAGAACAAGGGATGCTGAAGAAGTACCCTGAAACATGTGCTGTTGTGGTTCCTCCTGAGTGCCTGTAACTTGTCTGTTCTGGCCAGAAGATGAGTGTTTGTCACAGTAAAATTAAGCCCTTGGTAATGTCAAAAACAGCCTCATTAGATATCTGTGAAATCTGGGCTTCTAATTCACAGAGGATGGGTCCACACCAGACACTGAGTGATGGCACAAGAAAGACTTGAATAGTGCCAACTCAAGCTCATGTGTTCATGCTCAGTGCCTTTACACAGAGCTGTGTGTTTGGAAGCAAAATCAAGGCAGTTGCACTAGAGAAATACTGCACCCCTTCATGTACGACCTGGTAGTTCAGATGCTGCTTGGCACTGGTGTGCTGGCATCACCAATCACTCTGAATTTCTGTTCCCTCAGAGGTGTCTGTGCTCTGTTCCAGCAGTTCATGGAGACCAGTGTAAGCAAGTGAGGAGCCTGAGACATTCTGCTGTTCAGTAGTTGGTAAGAGTATTTATTTAAAGCCTTAATGCTACTTCTGGAATAAAGGAAACTGCTTTAGAAAGCAAGTTGAATTTTGAGAGGAGTTAAAACAAGCGTAAAGGAATTTTGCAACATACACATAGATCCAGAGCAACAGGTACAGCTCCTTAAAAGCTGATGCAACCTCTTTCAGATTCTTTTAGAAATACCAGAAATGAACTACAGAAAATTCAGTCTAGAAACCTGAGCTAGTGCAAACAGTGAAACTGGACTACTCTTTACATTGACCAGGAGTCTGTTATGCCTTCTTGTTTTTTTAACCTCAGAAGTTCCACTACTGCAGAAAGATGAACATAGTGGAGTTAGAATGGAAACTCGTATTTTATTTTAAATCTAGTCTTCCTCTCACTTCCTTGAGGTGAGGAGATACTGGTTAGGTTTGGCTTGGGTTTGGATCTTAGCTGTATAGAACTGTAATTCCCTGATTAATAGGGAAAGAAACATTTTTCTAAAAAATATCTAATTTATCCTTTTTATTTTTCTCTTGCAGTCATAGGAAATTTCCTTGCAATCTCCCCATTCCTTGCATGCTGCTTGTCACCAGAGGTAAAGTTGATGTTTCTGTATCATGTACAATCAACAGTCAGACATAGATGAGAGTTCCTGATTATTTATCCTGTTTTAAAATCCCATTACATTTCCTTCCTGAATTTCTTCACCCTGCTGAAAACTGCTGATGTTTGCCAAGCACTCTGCATCATCCTAGCTGAACTCTCCAAGAGAAATCAGTGTGGTAAAATGCCCTACTGTGGCCACAGTGCAGGGGTACCTGGAGAGTATTGCTGCTGTAGGATGGGATTATGTCCAGACTGATTACAGTGTCCCCTCTGCAGCACTCCTTGATGCTGAGATGCTGTTGCACTGTTTCGGTTCTGGAACTGGTCTAGCAGTAATCAAAAAACCTACATATTGACTCCACTGAACATGTAAATATATCTCAGACCTTTCTGAAGCTCATTTTTAGATGCTGACTTCAGACTGTGGTCTAGCCTACATCCTAACTTGAAACATGGTACGTATTTCCCCCCCTTTTCTTATTTTTGAGGGATTATCCCCTAATATTCATAGTGCTTCTTTTTCTTTTCCTATGTTCTGGCCTTACCTCACTGCCTTTGCTCAGGAAGCTCCATCTTGCCAAGGAGAATACTCATCACTGCTGTGTCCAAAGTCATCAAGTCCTTCAGCCTAGTCCAGTGGACAGGGAAGATACTTATCACTGCCTTCTGGGAGCTCCAGATACCAGAGTTCCTGTCCTGATGTAACCCATCTGTCAGCAGGGGTCACAGAGTCCTGGTTTAGTTCAGAAAATGAGTTTAGGGAAAGAATTCAAATAAGCACTTTTGTAAGCTGCCTCTTCAATTAGCAGAGAAAAAAAGCTGTTTTTGTAGGAGTACTGTGGTATGCTGCTACCTTCTGAACACCTTCTGGAAAAGCCGGTCTCTCTCCATTGATTGTGAAGGACCACAAACTCAAACTAAAAGTTTAACAGAGAAGCTGCATTTTTCTAAAGAGAGAAAGTTAAGATCAGCACTAGAAAAGCAATGCTCTTTCTTGTTGGTCTATGTCACTAGAAATACCAGCTTTGAATAGTGCCATTAAATTCTACAGATCTCTGAGTTGTTTGATGATACTCATCACAGCTATAAATACTCTTCACCTTTTCTTGGCAATTGCTTGTTGTGGTTATAAGCAGTCACTGCTGGATCTAATCAAGTTTAAACATCGGAATCATAAAGATGTAAGAGCAGTAGTGTAGAGAAAAGGGAATTTTAATGTAAACTAATGCTCAAAGAATGGCTTTGCTTTTGTATCTGAAATATATGGCAAGCAACAGCATGAGGGAGGTATTTTCATAGGAGCATCTCTTTAAAATGTTGTCCTCAAATTACTCCTATGAGTCAGTAGAAGAGACGTGTTTAAGGAAATGATCAAAATTGGAAATGGCTTTGTACATCTGTTTATTTTGGGCTATTTAAAAGCATGGTAAGCTTTGTGTTTAACTACATTCTTCACATGGTACTGTAATTTTTGGCTATACACATTATTTTTTCCCTCTCTTCCTTGCCTTCTTTGAACTTCTAAGTTTTAAACTTTCATTTATATGACCTTTATTTTGTTTTCCTATAAATGTTTGGGTTTAAAAAAAAAAATTAAAATTCTTTGCTGTGGCTTGCTATCACTAGGATGCAGAATTTTACACATGGGTCCTCAGTATCCTCAAAGACTATTACACATCTGATATGGGCAGACATTTTCTGACCTCAAGGTTAATTTTAAAAATACATTTCTAATTTACTATGTTTCTTTTGTAATCTTACTGACTAGGCAATTGGTATTTGGTGTCAAATACAAAAATTCAATACGCTGATTACTATTGAAGTTCTTGGTCACTTCTCATTTTATGAAGGGCAACCAGGTTAGCCAAATGAGGGGCCTCTTCAGGTTCGTGAGAGATGGCTGTCTCTGCTCCAAAGCCAGTTCTGCTGCAGAGTTGCTCGGGTTATCAACTCCTAATCTTTTCAAGTGAAAATTATCTCAAGTAGCTCTTGACCCCAGTAGCTGCTCTTCCAGTGACCCTGCCCATAGGTGTTTGCATGGACACTCATGGTTAGAAGAGAATGTACAATCAAGCCTTACTGGGAGTTACTCATGAGCTAAACTTTCTGGGCTCACATCTCACAAATCTGGCCTCTTTTTTGAACAGTACAGCAATTTTCAGTCCAAGGACCTTTCCTTCAGAAGTTTTATTGCTATAAAATGTATGAATCACAAAGAGTTTTGATGAATCAGAATTCTGTAATAAGTTGAAGGTCCCAAACACCTACCTCCATCTCTAACCTCCTTTCCTGACTCCTTGGGTTTTACAGAATACTTCAGAAAGACAGCTTGAGTGATCTGTTCTCATTTCTCTTGAAGTGCTCAGATGACAAACCTCTGAATATATGGCCAGTAAGACACTGAATTATTACATTGTTCCATCAAGCTGTGATGATCATCTTGACGTACTTAATTTCCATTCCAAGTTCCTGACTACCTTTATGTACACTATGGCTGAATAAAAGTCCATGTTTACTGTGCTGGACTTCTACAAAATTTAAGCAATAAATTACACAGGATGTTTCAAATCAAATGTAAAAAGCCCAAAGTCAATTGAAAGGGCTTAAAGGTAGAGGGATTTAGAGTTGTTTCCTTCTTCTGATAGCTGGCATACTGCTTTTCCTACCCAGTGATTTCTGCATGGGACAAGGATCAAGTTGTGCTGAAAAGCCTAACCAAGTTTCCCAGAAAGGTGAGAGGACTTTCCTATGAGCTTTTTCACCTTCTGATTTTATATTCAAGGTCTATGGAGTGGTTTCCTCCTCCTTAGCCTTTTCATTTCAGGGTGGGCGTAGAAGACCTGTGGCTGCAGGTTTAGCAGCCATCCTGAGCTTTGACTTTGGCTGTGAGCAGTGTCCTGCTCTGAGCAGGCACCTTCCAGAGGTGTGACTGTGTGACTTGGCACAAGATGAAGGCTTCTCCAGGTGAAGGCTACGCCAGTTGCTCTGTGTGACATACTTCAGTAAAATTTCTCTGCTGTCAGGTAGGAAAGTATTATTTACTGTAATGACTAAAAGCATGCCCCATTTTGCTTCTCAGGCATTTTTTTTTCTCAGGAAACACTGTTTTCTATGCAATTACATTGGGTGAATACTGGGGAGTTCCATGCTGCACATGCAATTCCAAGTACAATGTACTCTTACATGTTATTGTGTCGTGTAATGACATCTGAGGCGATGATGTGCTCTGTAAGGCAGTTCTTACCTTCCAGATCTACTTAAAGGGAATTTATTAATTGATTTTTTATAAAGTATTACTATGCTTAAAAGCCTAGAACCTCAAAAGGCTCATGAGTGTAAAACAGAACAAATCCTTCATACAAGCCTTTTCTGTCTTTGAAAATGATAGGTGTGTCTTTTGTCTTTAAATAGCAGATAATTTTTTTGTGCTTATACCCCTAGGCAGGGAGGATCTACTCCATGATGTGCTTTAGGTAATTGGATTTGTTAAACATGCCTTAAATAGTCTCTTCCTTTCTTTACCACTAAAAGAAATGTGGGGTGTGGGTATCTGTGTCCTGCTGACCACCAGGTTAATGGTGCATCTTTGAGGGGAAAAAAGAAAAAAAATATTTCTTTTTCAGGGGGAAAACACAGGGCAGCAAATAGGGCCAGGAGTGTGGGAATATCTAGACCATACCTGAAATGGCTATAGTGCACTGGGGAGGCTGCTCATTTGGGAGAAGAAATTCTGTAATAAAGGTCAGAGGGAATGTGGGTCAGATGACTTAAATGACTGCCAGCCCAGGAGGGAGATAATGAGACTGGAAATAGCAAGTGTAGCATTTTATCCATGAGAGAAGGGAGAAAACGGTGACCAAAGCAATGCAGGTATGTTGTAGTGTGCAAGGCCTCAGAAAAAAATTGAGACAAGAATTATGGACATATGGAAAGTTGGGTGCAGATGAGATGTGTAAACCCACAAATGTTTTGAATAAAAACAGCTGTTTTCTAGTCCTGCTGAATTCCTTATCTGTGTTCCTGTGAAACTGTGAATATACTCTCAGAAAAAAGTAATACCTAAATCTGGAGAAGTAAGTGTTAGTGTGAGAAGTGTTATGCTGGTGAAGAGGTGTCTGACAGACATACATCAATCACTCAGTATTGGTCCTGGGTATCATGCAAAAAAAACCATATGAGGACTGCAATACAAGAAATCAGTCTAAATATATACACGAGAATATTAGCAGGCAACCATTGTTTGCTTTAGCCAGAGAAAAGAGAGTCGTTTTGGAGTAGAGTAGTAGGGAGAGTAACAGGGAAAGCAGTTTATCTAGACATTTCTGGCATATTCTGACTTCTGTAGTGTGGAAGGAGTCATCTTCCACTGCTAGAAACTCTGTTATAGCTCTAATGCCACATTTTAACTCCTTGAATCTCAGGCCAAGGCTAAAATTCTTTTAGTGAAGCTTGTTCTGCCTGATGGAGTTAATATTGTGGCAGAAATGGCTTTAGCATCCAGGCTGTTCTAATTTAGAACAGAAAAAATAAAGATAAGATAGAGGTTATCTCACCAAACACATCTTGCAATTCCTGCAAACCAAAGCCCACAGAAAAACCTGTGCATTTTCTTATCTGTGAAGAATTTACTGTATCACCAGGATCTATGGACTAGACTAAGCATGTGCGAGTTACACCCTGAACCTCCAGGCCTGTGAGCTTTCATTGCTACTGGCAGGCTGTAACCCCTTTGAGGAGGATGAGAGCTGCACATCTCACCCTGTTTGTTAGAGCTGGTACATGTTTCTGTGTGGCAACAGAGCACAGCACAGCTGGATTTGCTGGTGGCTGGGGGTGAGGACCAGCTCCTACAGGAACAGCAGAGAGCACCTCAGCCTCCTTGCCCTCCATCCCTCTGCATGCCTGTCCTTGCAGACCACAGCCTAGCTGCCAGATGTGCAGTTATGGTGCTGTGCCATTCCCCAGCCCTGCCAGCTCCTCCTCATCCCCAAGCTGTGAACCCCAGGTTGTTCCCAGAGGATGGTGTCCCTTAGCAGGTGCTGGCATGTTGTGCTGGGACAACTGCATGGGCTGAGCAGCACTGACATGCTGGGCTGCCCCTGCACCCTCTGGAGCAGCAGCTGCCCACGGCACCTGGAGCAGTGAGTCCCATGGCTGCTCCCACCCACCATGAATTCCTTTCTCTTGGCAGTGCTGGACAGCTAAGGCTGCTGTACTCAGGCTGCCCTGTGAGGGGGTGAGGCATGGGCAGAAGGAGGAGGAAGGGGTTTGATGGTGGAGTTGTCTGCACTGAAGGTACTCTGGGGGATCCAGTTCAAAGCAAAGCATCTCAGCCAGGACGGTGGCTAGAGCAGGAAGGTTTCCATTGTTACCTTGAAGCTTGTGTAAGCCCACATATTGTTTCAAGTCGTGGCAGTAGGAGCTGGGGTGATACAGGCAGCCTGACCTGGAGACCAAGGGGCCACTGGTAGTCAGAGGAAGCTGCTCCGCTGGTGGAGATGATATGATGCTGTCACCTGAATGAAAGGTGGCACATTGTGAAGAATTCAGCAGGAAGTTTTTCAGCCATCTCAAATTGGCCACCCCAATGTTTCTGTGCTTACTGGCCTGGATAAAACTGTCACTGAACCACTTAAAATAAGTATTTCAAGGACAGAAAATTCTCAGAAATGGTTGTTCAAATGGGCATCTCCCTGTCTTCCCTTTCAAAGAACAGTATTAAGCTCAGGACCACCTGAAACAGGAAACTTTAAAACAAAGATTGTAGAAATGTGTCAGTATCTTGCGTAAGATATGGCACCTCTCCCAGGCTACATTATCTTGTCCTTCACCAGAAATTGCTCTTAACCATTTATAGTTATCTTACATCTTCAACAGATTGATTCCATTTAATGTAAATGCACTATGCAAACATCAGATATTGTTATACTGTTATTAGGCATAATTAGCCTTATGTATTTTGTTTACAGATTACACAAAATCTGTAATTTGCTGGAAACTGTTCTATATGCCTCCTGAACAGATCATGCTGGCTTTGCATTAATGCCATTTTATGGTCTGCTTTAATTTTCAAAATGCAAGACCAGTAGTTGAATCTCCCACATAGTAAATATGACACCTTTCAGAAACCATGGGACTAAGAAAAAGAGTCAGTGGCTTTCCAGGGGAAATATCAGTAAGACAGTAGGAGACAAAAACCAGCATGCTTGCTATTACAAATAAATGGATTGTAAAAGCTGTTTCTCCTTCTTCCTGCTACCCTTTATTGTGATGGTTTGCTGTCTTCATCTGTGTAATATCCAGATGCATAAGAGCACTTCCAGCTTTGCAGGAAAGTGCATGATGTATCACACACACGAAAGACACTGCAACTGGAAACCACATTTATGTGGACTACTTCTATGTGTAAAAGGGGAACTAGATCGAGCCTTGTGCATTTGTTTAGTGTGTGCAATCGTTCTGTAAACTCCACTGGAAACCTTGGCATTTTGCTGTGTTCCTGTTTTCCAGTTTTCCAGGGCTTGTATTTCATGACACTATTTATTCACTCCTGAGAAGCAGCCATGTGTTTCCCAAGGCACCACATCAAGAAACTGATGCTCAGTTGCTGCCAGGACCCCGTTGTGTACCTGCTGGAGTGTGTGTTTATCATCCTTGAGGGAGCAGGGACATGTCCAGGTGGCAGCCCTGTCCCATCTGCATTCCCACCACTTCTTTTCTCAGCAGTCTGTGGTTCATGGTGAGTTCCTCAGAGAGGATTTCATCCCATGCACAGTGTTCTCTGTTGTCCTTAGTGCACCTGGGCTGAAAAAGAATCCTGGTTGTTATTCCTCCTGCTAAGTTTCAGTGAAAAGAGCAGCCGCAAGCATGGAACAATTAAATCTGATCAAGGGTTTCGGACTGTGGAAAAGTCATTCATAATAATTATTCTGAAATGTCTGCTTTGACTATCTCTGAATATCACAAGCTCTATACTTTATTCTTTTTTATTTTATTCAACAGTATTTTTCAAATAAAGAGCCAAACTCACCTAATAATGAAAGAATGTGCTCTGTGGCATACGGCACGTACAAACCCTTGCTGTGACAGGACAGGGGAGAAGGCTGGTAAGTCAAATCTTATTTCCTGGAGCCAGTAAGAGTTTACGAGGCCTGTGGAGACAGAGCTGATAAAAAAATAGCAGACCAATCCAAGCATGGTGTGAGGATCAAGGACAGCACGTAACGTATTGTAAATGGGCTATACATTATTTATATAAATTAGCATAAAGTTACAGTTTTACAACTCTGAAAGTCTTGAGTTACACATCAACTGTAACAGAAGCACCTCTTTAAATCTTAATATATGCAAAATGACACTTGTTACCTTCAGGTTTAAAAAAAAAGAGTTCTTCCAGTACAATTAAGAAGCAACTCTTGTCTTCTCGCTGAACTAATTTATGCTTGTTACTTAAACAAAGAAACATTTAATTTTAAAGTAATGAAAGTCATAGGTTTGAAATAGTGTAATTTTTATTGAAAATGCAGAAACTTCAATGAAAATGCATTAAAAGGTTATTAAGACTGTGTTTCTGCTAACTGATAGAGATACTTTGCAAGACTTAAAAGCAAGAGCTTAATTAGGTCATATTATGCCAGAAAATTCTAGCTCATCAATAAACATAATATTTGGGCCTAAATTTGAGGAGGCTTTAAAGAGCAGCCAAGTTATATAGTCAGTGGTTTATCAATTAATTTTTTAGAGACATAAAATTGTATTTTCCTGAGTAGAGGAATTGTTCATAATGCTTTTAAAAACTAACATGATCCCTCTTTAAAGCAAGATGGTCTTGGCTGAAGTATTTCCTTTTTGGATTTAAGCAACCAGCCAAAGTTTAAATCTCTTTCCTTTAGGAAAGATAGCTAATGATGTATTCAGATATCCTTGAAGTATCGCTCTGTATTTCCAAGGAATGTTCAAATTCCTGTTTCATGAATTCACCTTAAGAACAGGACAGAGAATATTTTGTTGTGAATTTTTGCTGGCATTTTTCTGCCATCACTGAGCCCAAAATTTTGGATATTTATTAAATACCTTTGAGTTCTGCTTTGTGTACTCAGTAGGAAAAGCTGTTATAGATTCCAGGCCTTATAAAAAGGAAGGAGAGGAATTTTTGTATAAGCAGAGAGTGACGGGACAAGGAGCAATGGTTTTAAACTGAAATAGTGCTGGTCTACATTAGATGTTAGGAAGAAATTCTTTCCCATGAAGGTGGTGAGGCACCGGAACAGATTGCCCAGAGAAGCTGTGAATGTCTCATCCCTGGAGGTGTTCAAGGTCAGGTTGGCTGGGGCTTTGACAAACCTAATGAAACGTGTCCCTGCCCATGGCAGAGAAGTGGGAACTGGGCAATCTTCAAGGTCCCTTCCAACTCAAGCCATTCAATGATTCTATGATTTTCCATGTAAAGAGACACAACTGCAAGAAGAGCATGTCACTTTCTGTCCTTTAAGGGAAGCAAACAGCAAAAACCCTGCACAAGAGGAAATGCTTTCTGTCTTGGGTTCGTCTTCAGGTTTGCCTGGTGTCTATTACAGCCTTCCTTCGTACAAGCAAATATTGGTCTTGTTACTCCCTTAATCACACTTTATAAAGCTGAAAATATTTGTGTAAAAGGATGAATTGTAAACAATTAAAAAGCAGCTACAGCCTGCATGCCTTGGTCAATACAATGCCTTACACGCATACCTTTACATTTATAATTCAATGGGAACTTTAACTGTGTGTGAATAGGAGATTTCATCTTTCAAAAGTTTACAAGAAGCTATGTCTTCTTATTCTAGTGAAGTCACTCATTGCATGTATCTTGAAGATGGGCACCTGAAGTCTATAGAAAGTCCTGGGCATAGTATTTAAAGAAAAAAAGCCTTGCATTTCTTCATGTGTGACTTAAGGCTGAGGACTTATATCCAATTTATACTTCAAGGAGAGTGGGAATGGTTCTTGCACCATGTACAATGTCATGTTTGGAGGAATAAAATCCTCCAAAAAAATCCAGAGTTTCAACGGGTCTGACTGGATCAAAACTGTTTCTGTGGCACGGGCATCACTGAGAGAAGTTGCTGTGAAAGAAAGAGACCATTTTTCTGATGTTTGGCACACTCTTAATTGCAAGATCTCTCAACTATGCAGCAAGACTAGTTTGCCTAATACAGTAAGAAAATTACTGCAGTGCTCACACAGGAGAGGGCTGTCCTCACACCTGACTTGACTTGGATTCCTTTCCTGATTATCCTGGCAGGAATGGAATGGAACAGAATACAATAGAATAGAATGGACTCAGTTGGAAGAGACCTATGATGATCATCTAGTCCAGCTGCCTGACCAATTCAGGGCTGACCAAAAGTTGAAGCATGTTGTTAAGGGCATTGTCCAAGAGTCTCTTAAACACAGACATGCCTGGGGTGTTGACCACCTCTCTAGGAAGTCTGTTCTGGGGTTTGACCTTCCTTTTGTTAAAGAAATGCCTGTTAATGTCTGGTCTAAACCTTTCCTAGTGCATCTTTGAATCATTCCCAGGAGTCCTGTCCCTGGGTTCAAAGAACAAAGGAACAGTTCTCTCTCTCTCTCTCTCTTTACTTCCCCTCCTCAGGAAGCTGCAGAGAGCAGTAAAGTCACCCCTCAGCCTCCTTTTCTCCTAACAGGACAAAGCCAGCATCCTCAGCAGCTCCTTAAAGCACATTCCTTCCAGCCTTTCACCATTTTTGTTGTCCTTCTCCAGACACATTCAAAGACCTTTGTATTAGATGATAATAATGGGTAATTACTTATAAACTTCTATACGTTAAGGAAAGCTACTGTATTTGGTATTTATTAAATACCAGATGGTTTGATTTTGATGTAAATTTTGCAGATCTAGTTTAATGACCTACATCGAATTAGTGAGTTGGACAATTACTTGTATGGTAAGTTCAAAGAGAAGAGATTTATTCTCTCCCCTTATGGCAGCAGGTCACCTTTAGGTAAGTCACCTAGAGTTATCCAAAAGCTGTTTCATGCATGAAGGCTCAGAAAGGAGATACTGTCAAGCATTTTGCAACAATAAGTACAGAACAGTGTCATTGATGAAATAATCTGTAATTTTTCACCTGGAGTTTGAGGTTATTAGTACTTTATTTGGAATGTACATTTTTGTTCAGATTTAGTGCATATGGCCTTTGAATGAGTAGCGTTTTCTTGGGAGACTGTTTATTTTATCAAAAATCCTCATTTTATGTCACCCTCAAATCTGCCTTTATGCCAGAATTCATTTGGGGACAAGACAGATAAGCCTGGGTGTGGAACCCGAGCAGCTGCTCCGTAGGCAGCACGCAGAAGCCAGCAGGCTGCAAACGCAGGCACAGGAGGAGTGCACAGGTGGGCAAGGGGAGATGAAGCTTCTCATCTCTGCAAATGCACTCAGCTGGCTGCCAGTAATTGTACTTGCTTGTCCTGCTACCAGCAACCAGTGTCAGCCAAGAGTTAACAAATCATGTAGGAAGAAAATAATGAATTTCTTAAAATTAAACATATCTTTAAACTGTCTGTGAATAATAAAGGAGCCAACACTACTTACTTTCCCAAAGCACTTGAATCTGTAAATTAAGGTTTGCCTAAGAATGTGAATATTATTATTTATTTAAGAGCTCTCACATTTCCCTTCACTTCTTCTCTTCCTCTTCCCCTGTACTTGTTTGTTGGGAAGGTGCTACTTGCATTCATGGATTTATGTCCAAAGTGGGAGGCAGCCAGAGGCTGTGGAATATAAGATTGGTTGAGAGAGTGAACAGGAGTGGAGAAAGAGGGGTGTGGTGTCGGGGCAAGGTAAAGGGAGAGACTGTCAAAAGTGTAAAGAAAGGTTAGCAGGAGGGGAATAATATTGGGTTTCTTTCGTGATTAAAAATTTCTGACCCCAAAGCATCATCAGGTCTTTGTTTTGGAGATTTTTTTTTAATGAATTGTCTTAACCTTTAGTTAAACCTTGTAGTTATACACTCCAGACAAGAAGTTAAAGTTTGGAACAGCTATGGTAAGCAAAGTTTTAAAAATTTATCTGGGATTTAGTGGTCAAAGCAAATTACATGATCCACATTTTTAGCATTCTTGCTGAAATCAAATGCAGGCTGCTGTTGGTACTATTTTTTCACGTGCCCTGTTTAAGCCTGTGCCTTGTTGCCTCTGGCCATGCCTCCCCTGGGAGACGATCAGCAGCTGTGATGCCTGGTTGCTGCGGGACTAAGCAGAACTGCCCCTGCTCTGAACCCCTCATCCCCCTGCCTGGACAGCAGGCTCCAGATGAGCAATCTCTTACATGTCAGTAAATGCTGAGAATGGTGCATCTTAGTAGCAAAACAACTAAATAGGACGGTCAAATTAGATACTTCAGGAACAATAAAAACAATTGTAATAAGTGACTAATGGAAAACATAACTATCATGAAAAATGTGAACAAAATAACCCCCTTAACTCATGTCCCAAGGATGCATTTGTACTGACAAAAAAAAATTGAGACATGGTGGTAATGAGAATAAACTCATTCTATACTGAAGGAACTTCTCAGTTATTATAAGAACAAAAGAGAGTTCCTTTTTCCTTTCAAACATTTCTCTCTAAAATTGTTTGCCATATTATTGCTTCATTCTCCTTTGTTGAAATATTTTTCTTTTGTATGTCTGAAAGCGCTTCCTGTAGTTTTTCTCTTTGTGACTCCTTTACTTCACATTTTATTTCCCCCTTCTATTCCTGGCATTAGTTCTGTTGAATGCCATCTCTTTATGACTTTATTCATTACTCAGTTTTGAAAGTATGTTAACTGCTGTAACTCCATTAATTTTTTTGCATATCATTCATGGAAGATGAAATGCACAGTATTGTAATACAGAACCCTGTGATATGATCCAGATTCTTTATGCATTAAATTAGGGGTTTTCTTATTCCTGTCAAAGTAGACTTAGGAATTATTCTTTACTACTCTCAACTGTAGCAGAAATATTGGGAAAAAATGTTCTGAATATGTATTGCAGTAGTAGACATCTAAAGCAGAAGAGTGCATGATTCCTTCAGTCAAGCCAATGATTCCTTCAAAGACAAATTTCTACTTCTTAATGCAAAATAAATTAATTAGTGAACAGCAAAGTTGTAGCACTTACCCTCTGTTACAAAATCAAAGCATCCTATATAATGTCAGGGTCAAAGTCTACTACAAATATTGTTTCCAAAGAAATACCCAGCTGTTTACCAATATGGAAGTTTGTACTCAAAAAACACATCTGACTTGGTGTTTTCATTAATAAACTTCACCACGTAAATGTTTACAGGCAGAATACTTTTCAGACAATAAAGACAGGACTTAAATTTTTCCAGGTAACTGCACAAAGAAGGAAAATGTTCTTCAGCTGAATGGGTGTAAGCCCTTAACCAAACAACTCTTCTGGCTATAACTCCTATTGAAATCAGTACTGGTCTCTCCTTAATGATCAGGGTTTTGTGTTTTCATACGTAAGAGGGAAGGCTGATTTACACTCATGTTGTTCCCAAATGTAGACACCTAGATTTGTTCAAGGTTTCTGAACAAGATAAAATAGACACTGTTTTTCCCAAATGATGGAAACAATACTTGTTTTCTTCAGTAAAGAGCCATATAGGTGTTTTCTAGAATCCCACCCTTTTGAATGTACTTTGTTCAGGTGTGCAATCTAAAGATTTGTGGAGTATTGAAAACGAAATTAAAATGTAAGAGAGAGGGAGTTTCTCTCCTGATGTTAGCTGAGAGCCATGCTCTTGCATGCTGTCTTTTGAAGCTGTGTCTATTAAAAGAACAAATTTCATCATGTGAGTATTACTGTTAGTGACTATATATCTTGCACTGCACTGACACCTTTGAGGGATAAATGGTCATTTCTTTTACTTCCCTTTAATTATTTTTGTTTTAGGTGTGACTTAAGTGCACTTGGTTTACTGTACTAGGGCTTGGGTCTTAAAGACGGATGGGGTTGACACTTGCACAGCAGGTATCCCTTTTGTGGGGGAGATCTGGAAGGGAGCTTGTAGCACAGATATTATGTAGACATGTTTTTTGTCTGTGTCATAACTTCTTGCAACATATAACAGTGACTGGACAGAGTTCATCTCTCAGAGAATTTGCACATGCTAGGAATTTTTTCTTACTCTGTGTTTAAGACATTTTCTGTGTTTGCACTTCCTGCTAAATGCTAGACTTTCACAGGTATTATTTAAAATAGCTGCAGAGTAACCCAGCAACTTTGTTGGAGAAAACCAGGACCCTTGAAATTTGCTTGCTTGCTTTACTTTATTAAGTGGTTCCTATCCAAAATATCTTTTAAATTAGGTCAATTGTTTCAAAGTAAACTCTAAAGTGGGAAGACAGAACATTGCTTTATACTTCCCAAGCACCATCAGCATCTTTTGCACGTGTGCCAGGCAAGCACTGTGGACTATCACTCTGACTGCCCTGGTGTTCTGGGAAGAACATCAGCTTCTTCTTCTCTGATTTTGAATGAAGGAGAGGCTTCTGGGACAAATAACACCCACCTTCATCCCTTGTGACAAGCTTCTTGTGAAGGCTCTTTCAGAGTGACTCTGCAGAATATTCACCCTGGACTTCCAAAGACAGACCGTGAATTGTCTGTCTTTTTGTAAATGAGCGTTTTTTCTTTCCTAAAGTATTTTTTTTAGTACAATAGATCTGATATAGAATTTTTCTCTTTCTGAAATGGTAGCTTGCTCAGCACTTAGGATTGTGTTTAGGAAATGGAATGAGCAATGCTGGAATAAAAACACTGCAGAAGACATCACTCTGTTCTGGCTGAGCCATGACAGGGTACTTGGGTACTTGAAATGTACACGTCTCATACCTTGCCACTCAGAAGAGCTGGGTTGCACAAATAGTGACTCAGAAGAGAATAAGCCATAACTCAAAAAACACAAGTATTCCCAATTAAAAGTTTCACTTGATTTCCTACATGTAGGGCATCAATTAAAATGTACTATTTTTAGACGTAATGTTAAAGTACACTTCTGTTAAGAAAACAGTGCCTGTGAACCACCAAGGCAGACCTTGGGTCCATTTGCCATTACTTCTTTCCACTTTTGGACAGTTCTTCACATAGAAGAGAAATTTGTTTCCTTTCCATCCTTTCCTCCTCTGTGTGAACGGCAAGCAGGGAGAGTGAGGCAGGGCTGGTGCTTCCCTCCTCGGGCTGCACCATCAGCCCTGCCCGGTCCAGTGTGGGCACTGGGGTCGGCACCAGCAGAGCCACTGCACCAGGGGAGGTGCTTGGTGGTTCTGCAGCCAGGATGTGATGCTGCACACAGGGCTGCAGAGGCTCTCATGGTCACTGCTTATTAAACATTTCTGACGCCGACTCAGGAGAAGGGGAAGTTGTGACTCACCGCTCCAAAGGCTGGGCATCTCCACGGGACTGAAAGGTGCAAAAAGAAAGAGTTTTGCTTTACTAAGTTACTAAGTCACTAAGCTGCTGGGAGATATGACTGCATACAAGCAGACAAAGCAGATCTGCTGGTTAGACGGCTAGTTTACAGCTTATTTTCTCAGTGTAAATGTCCTACTGAAACAGAAAAAATTTGAAGATAATAAAGTTGCAGTGCATAATGCAGCCCCCCCACTCCCACCCTGTTAAGATCAGCAGTAGAACAGACAGCAAAGCTGGTGGCTGCTTTGTCTAATCTATAGTGCCACACTGTTTTATTGAATAACGTATCTCTTTATCATCTATTTGTCTTCATCTCTAGTGTTCTGAATGCGATTATCAAAGGTGTCTTACACCTTTAAATCTACTTTGGAAGTAGAGCCACAGTGAAAATGCTAATGAGCTTGCCTTAATTGTAAACATTGAGCACTGATAAGAATGAAACTCCATCCTCTGTTCTAAGAAGTTCTTACGTGTTTCCTACTTACACCGTTTTTTATCTGATTCTCCTTCACTTCTGTTCTTAGGCAGATTAATAGGCACCTGAACAGACAAATAACAGTACTACATCTCCTTCACACCCTTTTGACAGACTTTTGAGACTGCAAAATATTTTTGGAAAATTATTATTGGAAAAAAGATTACTGAATGATCAGGCGGACAGCAATTTTTCAGGCTGGAACAATCTGTTCCTCAGCACTCACATGAACACATTTGTAACTTGTACTTAAATGCTGATGGGACATTTTTTAGAATGTGATAAGTGTGAAATAGCCCATAGTTTTATCAGTGTTGGTTGCTGCCCACTCCTGCAAAAGAAGTTTTATTGTGATCATTAAGTTGCAGGTAGGCAGTGCCTCTGGACTGTAAAATAGGAATGTTAGTGTGCAGTGATGAAAGCAAACTTTGCTCAACACCTGTCTATATATATTGCAGGTTTCAGTGGCTGCCCAGTTGATCCGTTCACTCTATTGTCTCGGAATTAAGTCGTGGTAAGTAAGAGCAACTAAGACTGAGTTTTCTTTTCTTCTCTTTTCAACTATTTTAGCTTGCAGATCTAAAACTCTGCTTTTGCAATTCAAGGAATGGCAAGAGAGAGGTAATGTGGGGTACTAGAGTGGCATGTGAAATGTCATCCTCTTGTTAATATTTTTACCTTGTTTTCCTTTAACTGTGTCTATATTTTAAGGAAGTAATAAAAAAACCCCATAGTTCTGAAAACAAACTGTGCTTTTTTTCCCTGCAATTAGCTATGTTTATTTTTATGAAATATAATAAAGAAATGAAGTATTTTGTTAGCAGCAGCCAAAAAAACATCCCCCCCCCAAAAAAAAAAAACCAAAAAACAACTGCCTATAGCAAAAGAAAGTATTGAAAGTATTATTTGAAAAGAAGTGTGATTTTAAGTCATAGTAATCAGTGGTATTGGATACTGGAAAATGTCTAGGATATGATTAATGAAACATTGGAAGGAAATACGGTCAGTGCGTGTGTTAGCATAGATCTTGTGTAAAGCCTGTGTGCCTCACCATGGCCGTGTCAGGCTGTTCTAGATGGAAACATTTTCTTATGCTAATTTGGTTTGATACACGGAGGTAAAAGGAATACATTAGAGTCTAATGCAGTTTGCTCAACTAATGTGGCAGTAGGCAGAAATCAACTGGTTTCTCAGTGACTTTTATTATCAGCTCTTCCATTAGATCAGTAAGTCTTTTAAATGTCATTATTTTTTCCTCTCTTTATTCTTTACCATGTATTTTGTCTATGGGATGGGGTAGATCTGTTCTATTTCCTTGTTGGTGGGGTTATTAATTTTCTTGTAATTTTATTCTGAAAAAGTAATTTTATTTAAATACCTACTAGGCATTTCAAGTAGTTCACTGGTATTTCCTGGCTCAGACTCCTCAGTGGCAGTCTCCAGTGCTTTGCTTGGTTGTGAATTCAAAAACTAATCTTTGGGATTTGTTCTCTCTCTGCAAATTCCTAGATAGTAGTTCTCTTTTCTACTTCGTTTTGTGTGGTTTTTTTAGTTTTGCTAACTAAAACTTTGTTTTAGTTAATGTGTTAGATTCAGGCTTGTGAGCAATGAGTCGTATGGATCCATAGGAATAAAAGAATGAGCACAGTGCTCTGTTTTTGTAGCTTTCACATATCTCTTTGTGCCTTTACTACTGCATGAGTTGAAAGTTTACATCCCGGTTAAGCCTGCTGACTTATTCAAAGAAAAAGCCCCAAGGAAGCAGCTGATGCCAGAGCAAAGACAAGACTTGCTCCTAGCAAGGCTGAATCATTGCTGGTGTTTATTTAAGTTGTTACTGGTTCTGTTGCACCTGGGGCTTTGTGGCTGCCATGGAACAGGTTCTGGGGCAAAACTATCAGCTGATGTAAAGCTACTGAATGAATTTGTGCTGGCTGAGGAGCTTTCTTTTCCTGTCTCTACATAATATGGTGCTTCTGTGTTGCAAGTGGTGTATTTTGAGGGGAAAAAGACGGTATTTCTTCAAACTTTGTAAAAGAAAGGCTGATATGTAGCTTGGTATTTATTCCTATGAAGTATGTATGATAAATATTCATATTTAATAAGTCATGTATTTGGATATCAGATTAGCTAATAAATCCCTTTTTAAGATAAAAATTTCAGTGCTGTGGTGAATGATAAGGAAGTGATGTATTTTTGTAGAAAAGCTGAGACAGAAGGAGGTAGAGGGAGAGAGAGAGTGGGGAAAGCCTAGCTGAACCCAAAATCTGATATGGAGCTGCTTAAGCTGCCTGTAGGTGCATGTATGGTCACGTTGGTGGTTGTTGTAGTTATTATCAGCTAGTTTTGAAAATACTGTTCTTCTCTTCAGTACTTTTTATTTCATCTTGGTTTGACTGGATCTGTTCCCCAGGAGTGAGATTTCTTTAAGGCTTACTGCTCTGTAGTTCTTGTGTCAGGCACAATATGGCCTTTGGGTGAGCTGCCATGGGTGGGCAGGCACGAACAATGCCGGCCAGGTACACACAGCTCTGAGGTGGTAGCTCATTTAGCTGGGTTAAGTCCAGCAAAACAAAGAGATTGACAACTGTTTCTGATTTAAAACAGAGAGTGCAGCTCTGCAACAGAGGCAAAGCTGTTACAGCCCGGTGAGTCACTGAGGAATGCAATATAGGGCAACTGCATGACACCTAGTGTTGCTCAGATAATTCCCCAGAGATCTTAACTCTTTGAAATGCTGTAGTGAGAGAGTATGGACATAAAAACTACAGGAGCCCACTTTGGCTCTGAGTTTTTCTCTCTCACATTTTATTTCAGAATTTGAATGCCATTGATTTTTTTCCATCTATCTCCCTGTTAGGATGGAGAGGGTTCAGTTTCTTTTGAAGTTAGAAAGGATGTCACACATGGTTAGCATTTTCCAAAGGCAAGGAAAGATTATACTCACAACGAAAGAAGCGCACACGATGGTGTGAGAGGATTTGCCACGAGGTTCACCGAAACAGACTGGATTACATCTTGCACAGGCATTAGTTTTCAGACCTTTGCAATATGCATAGCATATTGTGTCCTGCCACTTTCAGGAGGAAATTAGCTCCCGTTTCAGTACCGCTCCCAACAGGTGGATATCCAAAGCACCTATGCGTGTCCTGACATGAGCTCCATGACTTCACCCTGGGTGCAGGTACCCTGGCTGGTGTCCTGCCAGCCAAGGCAGGAACCAGATGCACAGCACTGAGACACCTGGGCTGGCACAGGGGTGGGCAGAGCTCGTCACTCCAGCACCTCGTCCAGCAATTGTGGCTATCCTGCCTTTGGACATGGACTGGTGCGTCCAGCTGAACACAGCAAGTTGTTGCAGTGTGCGTTGTCACTGGCCTGTTGTCTACTGTGTTCCTTTGCATGTAGGTGTCCTTGGTGCTCAGGAGTAAGCCACTATTAGGGTTTTCATTGTTACTGATATCTTGCGTCAGCTATGTTGGCCTTTTCTACCACACCTGACGCCAGCCTTTCCAAAGGTGTGTGTGAGCTGCCACCCCACTCCTCTGCTCCTCCACAGCACATAATTGTCTTCTGGGTATTTTCTCAAGGTGTTAATGTCTGTATTTGGGCCAAGGAAGAATTCTTTAGAGGAAAAACTATAGAATATAGATTATCTTTGTAGCACAGTGATTAATTAACAGTAAGTAGCTGTGGCTAGGACTCCAGCAGAGAGTATCAGGTATCTCTCCACTATCTTCTCAGCTGTTCCTCTTAACAAGAGCTGGGATCTGGAAAGCTGACAGCTTTCCTAGCACTCCAAGGCTATAGATGGTTCTGCTAGCATCAGCCCTTAATACCATTCACACAGCATGGGATGTTCCAGTAATACCGCTGCAAACCCGAAAGCTCAAGGTAAATGCTGTAAAGGCCTCCAGTGTCCAAGTCTACCTTCTCAAATCAGAGGTTGGCTAGGGCTCACATGAATGACTTTATACACATACCTATAAAAACCTATTAAAAAACTTCCTCCACAGAGGTGATCAACTCTCATTCTATGATGTTTAATCACCTAAGCAAAAACAATAATAATACATGACATGCCTGTGGGATCCTGAGCACCTCATGAACATGGGAGATGCTTATTATGGAAAAATGCTTTGCTGAATACTTGTATGGGGAGAGTTTATTTAGGAGACATAGAGGCTGTTTGTCTGCTGAAGTTTTCAAGCTCCGGTTTCTCCACTGAATGCATCAGCTCAGTTTCCATACAGTAATCATGCAGGCTGGATCCTTCATTTCCATACTAAGCGTAACAGAAGAGCTGCAGTACTGATGGCATCTCTGGGGATGGTGGTGTCCAGCATATTCTGTGTCTCCATGGTTGGAATAAGTTGCAACTTCACATCTGACTTTCCAGTATATTTTCATGATTACATTTCACTTATGAATCACTTCTGCAGAGCAGTTATTTTTTTTAATAGCTCTTTAAATGCTGAACGTATATAAAGGAAACTTGTTTAACAAGATGGAGGTGGCTTTCCCTGGGTGGGGCTGGAGGTTGTTTTGCCATGGATGAAAATGCGAGAATTTGCTTCAAGCAAATGGGAATCCTTGTTGAAACAAGCAAGAATGACTTTCTTTCATCTGTTCGAAGATTTTGTGTGTCTTGGGAGCTGCTCTGGGTCTTACATCACAGATAAAGAATGTGAAAAGCATAGTTTTTGCTATTGGATTTGTGGAATAACTTTTCCTGGTAATGTGGAAGGGGAGATACTCTTTTCTTTGTGGAGTGTCAGAAAACAATACCCACCTGTGTTACAGTCAGACACAAGTGATTTTGCCCGTGACTTTTCCTTCCCAGCTAAAGGAGGAGGATGTGTGGCTTACTAATGTGGGCAGGGACAGAACATTTTCACATAAGGGATTAAATGAATGATTAATTATACTCCCTTAAAGTGACTGCTAACTGCCGGTGAACCTTCTTTATGGGAGCATGATACCAGCTTTGACTTTTGGAGGCTGGGCACAGGGGCTTTGTTTATGAGGAGCACTGGAGGCAAATTTGCTGACCAGTGTTTCAGCCATGTGGGTGCCAGATCAGCTGTTCATGGGGCAGTGCTGACTGACTTGTGTGGCACAGAGGGTGGAAGACACAGACCTGAAGGTGAGGCTTTCCTGGACAGGGCTCACTTCTCCCATCCTTTCCACTGAGTTTTCAGATGTGCTGGCTGATGTCACCAAGTCTGTAAAGACAGAAGTATTGTGGTACACATCTTCTTTCCACAGTTACCTTCCCTCTCTTTCATGTCCCTCCCTCTGGCTTCAAATGTTGGTGAAGTAAACAGGGAGGAGCCTTCCAGGCTTGGCCCCCTCTTGTGCCTGGACTAGGTCTGTCATGTGTGCTTGTGCCCACACTGGCATGATTAGGCCATGTGACATCTTACTTTTTGTGTTATGATTTATTAATATTACAGTGCATGTCAAATGTGCCCAAAAGGGGTCAGGAAGGAAGAGGTTCAGAGGGAGAGCCCATGTGAGATGAGTGAGCTGGACCTTGCTTCCACCAGCTCAGCTTCATTTGCAGCATCAGCTGTGAGTTACAGGCAAGCACAGACCTGCAAATGGCCACTGCTCTCTCCTTGTCCTCTTGTCCAGGCATTCATCAAGCTTGAAACCCTGCGCTCTTCTTCCACTTTGTCCAGGATTCTCCTCTTCATGTTTCCGTGGGAATGAACCAGTAAAGGCAACAAGGCATTGTGTTTAGCATTCATGATCCAAACTAAGCAGTGCTTTAGGGAAGAATTTTTTTGCTAAAAAAATTCTGTGTATTGAATTACCAGGCAGTTGCTTAAATCCAGAAAATGGAAGAAAGTAAAACAATTCTCTGACTTCTTGTTGGAAGGAATTAAAATTAATTAAAGAGAAGAAATGCCTACATTTTGGAAAGCAGAGGAATCTTTTCTTTCATGACAGTTAAAAGCACATGAAAATACAGATGTGAGATGGAAATAATTTTTAAATTTTTTACACAAATAAATAAAGTGTGATTTAAAAAATAATTGAGAAATCATTTTCCCAAACAGAGAAACAACTCATAAAGGTTAGTAAAAATTAGTGTTCACAGGAAAATTGCTTATATTTAATTTTCATCTTCTTGCTCTTAATCCTTATCATATTTCTCACATACAGTCTTGTAAAGTGAATGTTTTGACTACACATGCATTTCAATCAACACTACTTTGTTAGTCACAGATCATGGCTCCCTGGCCGGAGGTAGAAAAGCCTGAAACCAATAACTATATTGGGGACTCTTCCAAACAAAACCAGAACATGGCTGGGAAAGAAGGAGAAAATCACAAAGGTAATGTGCTCATTTGTGAGTTATAGAGATATATAAGTTTTGGGGATCTTTGGAGAAGATGGAAAATAATTAAACAATTTTTTAAATGTTCTATTTCATCAGGCAATGTGGCTTCACTTGGAAATAAAGGGGAAATTCAACCTGCATTTTCCACAGTAGCTTTGATAGATGAGACAAGGCCAGAAGAAGAAGACCCATGGGCTCTGCCGGAACTGCAGGACACTGGGGTCAAGTGGTCAGGTAGCCATTTCTCTGTAAATAAGTTACCTACATTGTTTTCCCGTCACTTGTCTCATGTACTTCAAGAGTTAATGGGCGCATTATATTCAGTCAGCTTAGAAAAATCCTGAAATCATGCTTCTTACCCTTGTTAAAACACAAGCAGATATATGTAAAACGGTCCAGCACTAATATAGTTTTATATCCAGGCACAGGTTGGTCTTTTTTTACTCAGTAGGATGACTGTAAAACCAAGGGTCCATCTCAGATTTCATAAGGCTTTTGTCACATACCAAAAAGGATTTTTTGTGTTAAAAGTAAGTAAACAAAATACCTGCTTCTGCAGTTAAAATGTGATTAAGAACATTCTTTTGGGTTTAATCACACACTGGAGCCTCATCACTGTCTTTGTCTCCACTGTGTCTGCTTGTGCACTACAGTATTCCAGAGAAAAATGCAAGCGATTCTTTTATACATAATGTATTTATTTTGCAGAACTGGATAGAAAAGGAAAAATCATTCGTGTACTCTATGGGATAGGGAAGTTCATTATGCTACTTGGATTACTCTACATGTTCGTGTGTTCTCTGGATGTACTGAGCTCTGCTTTTCAACTGGTAGGAGGTATGAAAATATCTAAAATATCAAGAATAAACTATGAATAAGACAGTAAATTTTGTCTGAGACACTTAATTACAACTGTCACTCTTCAAGAATATTCTTCATATGTGATGAGATATAGATTCAGAAAGAAGTAGCTCTGATTGTACACTGACCTTCATTTGTTTGAAAGGGTCTTTCTGTCCCAAATTCCAAAGAGCTGTTGACATAGGAGGTTATTGGCCCCAGTTTTCCAGTAGCCTCCCATTACTCTGGTGACAGTTTACAAAAATACATCTATGCACTAATCTGTCCCATGTAAAAGACCTTTCAGCAAAGTGAAATAGGAAAATTGTGCTCTTGACTGAAGCATCTAACACTGAAATGTCCCCCAAATCCTTCAAAGATGAAAACTATTGAAATGTAATTTTTGCATTTACCTAGAAGTGTTGAATTCAGGTGATGGACTCAAGAGTAGTTATCAGAGAAATACGTGTGCTTCTGTGGAAGTACTTTACAAACACAGAAAGGTACAGGAACAGAATTAATCAGTATTATTAAAAGCATTTTCCTTAATTCAGTATCTAAATATACCAAATAATAGCATTTAAATCAAGGTATGTGTGGTTTTTTTGTCCTACAGTTTTTCTGTTGATGGCTCTGGCATTTTATGCTTCCCTGCAGAGTTCAGCAGGGCTCATAGTCACTGAAATGAGAGAATATAGAATATTCTCTAATAACTGAGAAGCTGAGAGTCCAGGACATGAATCTGAATCCCTGGGCTACACTGTACTTTTTTGGGGTAGCAAAAATGGTTGTATATGTATCAATTAAATGGCGGAATGATCTTTAATTAAACACACTGATAATTTCTATGGGCTTTACCTCGTACTTCCCTCACTCAGCAAATGTTTCTTTTGTAGGCAAAGCAGCAGGGGACATATTTAAAGATGATTCAGTGCTCTCAAATCCTGTTGCGGGATTGGTGATTGGAGTTCTGGTGACTGTTATGGTCCAGAGTTCCAGTACTTCTTCATCCATTATAGTCAGCATGGTGTCCTCCACGTGTAAGTCTGCTTACAGTGTCTTCCTAGAGATCACTCATAAACCTTGTCTCAGGTGCAAACATTCCCACTTGTGTTCAGGTTGTAGAAGCTTTGGGTATAAGAATAGAGACTGTAGGAAAAGATTTTCACAGCTGTTTCCCTGATATGAGATCAAATTTTAAAAAGAATAATAATGGTATTAATATTAGTAGTAGCAATAGTAGTAGCAGTATTAGTAATGATAGTAAAACTACAACTGCAAGGAAAATCATTGGAAGCCTTGGCACTGAACAACTTAATTTTGGAATTATCTGCACACTTTTCTCATGTTAGGCAGTTCCTGAATTTCATTTTTTCTGTGGTATCATTTCAAAATTCTGCAGTAAGTAGGCAAATGCTTGGGAAAGAAGAGACTTCATCTTAATCTGGCCCTCTAACATGTGGTGAAAATGCATAACCATGGGCCATAGTGTCAGTGGGGACCATGGGACTATGGGAGTGCCATGTTTCTGTGGGGCTTGATTAAAACAAACCTGTTTGGATTGGAGCAGCTAATCCCACTGACATCCAGGGAAGTAAGGGTTTCACTCACAGTAATAGAAATTTTCATTGAAGCATAGAACTTGCTGATAATCTGATTTTTAATTCAATTTTTCCTTTTCTGCTTTCCAGTGCTGACTGTTAGAGCAGCTATTCCTATCATCATGGGAGCAAACATTGGCACCTCAGTTACAAACACAATTGTGGCACTTATGCAAGCTGGGGACAGGAATGAATTTAGAAGGTATTGTATTTAAACTCTACATCTGGAACATAGTTTCTTTCTTTTTTGTAGGTCTTCTATATTCCCTATCACTACTACAGCCATTCAGCCTTTCTAGATAGGAAAGTCACATGCATGGCCATGGCAAAGGTATAATGCTGCCTACATGTATGGCTTCATATGCTTGAAGAAAAACATATCACATTCCTTTAAAAGTTTTGTGGGTTTGTAAGAATTCACTATTTTTAAGGATCTTACACAAGGATAAATTTTTAAGCACTCCACCACCCACCTCTTGTTATGTCTTAGTTATGGAAGGGCTATACAAGAAGTTAATATTGCATTAATTTAGTCTGGTTTCCTTAAAAGAGATTTCAATGTTGAAGGCTTCTTAAGTCTACAGAAAGCAAGAGCTGGTAACTGTAAAGAAATTAAGTGTTCTGGCTGTCAAATATGTACAGTGGCAACTTTTAGACACTTGACATTGCCACTGAGAGAGTTCATGGAGCACGTGGAGGCTTACTGGAAATGCGCAGTGAACATGGGTAGGGGTAGGTAGGTCATTTATGGTGCATTGGGCATACTGAAATACTCTTAGCCAAAGCCTCTGAGGGAAGAGCTGTGGCTCCTCAGGCTTCAAAGGAGAAGATGGAAGGGAGCTATACACCAACAGTTTGCGGAAACGTGGGAGAGCCGCAAAGCCCTCTTGCCCCAGGAGTCAGGGAGAACAGGTCCCGGAGGCAATGACCGGTTGAGAATTGAAAATGTACCAAAAACAGGTGAGAGGCAAAGCAAATATGGTCTGTACAGCCACTTTTTTCTTCAAACAAGTACTCTTGGCAGCCTCATGTAAAGAATCACTTTTGTCTTTTCTAGTTTTTCTTGTTTTACTCACCTGTCTGGCTCTTTAATTGGTCAACAGTGCGGAGTCAACCTAGTACTCCATAACAAAGTAGCCATCTCCTTTTACCCCAGAAATTAAATTATTCCCACATTGAAATGGCCTTCATCTCTACTTTTATGATTTCATATCTATTTGATGTTGTATACATTTTATTTAATTAAAAGCAGCTCTGTTTTTTAATTTCTTCTTGCAGGGCCTTTGCTGGGGCAACAATCCATGATTTCTTTAACTGGCTGGCTGTGTTTGCACTGCTGCCCATTGAAGTTGTTTCTGGCTATCTCTACCATCTCACCAATGTTATAGTTGAGTCCTTTCATCTTGAAAGTGGTGAGGATGCCCCAGAGCTACTAAAAGTCATCACAGACCCCTTTACAAAACTCATCATTGAGGTAAGTTCTTTTTCACTTTAAGGAAGCTGCTTACTTGGTTCAGTCTCAACTAAATCAAAATGCTCTGAGAATGAGAAGGCTTCCCACTCCTTTCTCTGAGTCGTCAGGATAAAGGTCATTAGCAGATGAATTCTTTCATAAGAGTTTTTTTAATTTCATAAAGCCCCAGCTCTGTATTTCCAGTTTCTATTTCCCCCACATTTCAACTCAGAGATGGCAGACCTAGCTAGGAGGACTGGGAATGCAGGTGAGGACAAATGCAGCCATGAGGGATGGATGGGAAGGCAGCCTGTTGCCAAGACTTTGGCAGATAGCACTAGCTGAGACACCCTGCCACAGCCAGAGCACCAGCACAGGACCTGATGATGGCACTGAAATTATGTTACATAGTCACATGCATCTAGAGGCCAGGGGGATGCACACAGCTTCCAAAGTGACAGTAAATACTGTTAGGCACTTGTATCAGAGCAGCTGATTAAACAGAAGGGGTGAGATGAGGTAGTGGATGACGTGGGGAGAATGAGGCACAGCATTTGTGCATGTAGAGTTGTACCTTTTTTCTGGAGTAACCGCCCTCCTACCTGTTGGGCAGGAGTTCCAGAATTAGAGACATGCAGATTTAATATGGCTGAGCTTCCACAGGGGGTTATTTGAGTAGAGCTGAACAGCAGTATATGATACAAACTGGAATAATGCATTTCTAAAATTTTTTTATTCTTCTTTTTAAGCTTGATAAATCAGTAATAAATGCAATTGCTACTAATGATGAATCAGCAAAAAACAAAAGCCTGGTAAAGGTCTGGTGTGTCACTGAAACCAATGTGGTGAGTATTATGTTAAATTGTCTGGTACTTCAGGAAATATATTACTGATCTGTAGCTCCTTATCACAGGAATGTGAAATTGGATTTTTTAAATGAGGGTGGGGTTTTTATCAGCCGAAAAAGAATGTAATGTAGTTTTTGTTTCACTTAAACCAAGCATGGTCGCCAGTGGTGACCTTGACCTGGATGCTTTCAGTACCGTGCAGGCCCTTGCCTATCAGAACTGGTGGATTGGAGCCAAGTCTTTTACTCCTTTCAAACCCAAATGCCTTTAAACTCTGATACTCCTACCAGCTCCCTGAAAGTGGAAAAAATCCCCACCACAGGCCATAGAAAAGGTTGTTTCAACGTCGTTTATCTGCTGATGTAATCAGCTCCAGTTTTACGTGGTTAGGGTGATCTGGTAGCAGCTGGCTCTTTGCAGTTTTCTTGGAAAACTGCCCTTGGAGAAAGCCTCTGTGGGGCTATGTCCTGTTCCTCTTCACCCAAGCAGCCCAGCAGCTTGGAGGAGTCTCTTGTCCAGATTGACACCAATGAGTATTTTGGTAAACTATGGAGCTGAGTGTTTGGTTTGCATTGTTCAGCTAACTAGCAATTACAGCATTAGATATCTTTTGATTCTCTAATTGGAGTATTCTACTTGTTGGTATGTATAGAAAAGTAATTCCTGACATCCTGAGGCAGAAGATACTTAAGGACACAGTGTGGGGTTGACATTAAGTGCTCAGCTCCTATTGAATGACAGTCTGGATGGCCAGTGAAATGCTACCTATGGAGATAGTGCTGGAGCAGAGCTGAGCTCACCCGAAACCCTGCTCAGGTTACGCCGCTGAGTCTCTGGGGGTTTCAGCTCAGGGAGCCCGGGCTGGGGTGGCTGTGCCCAGCCAGAGCCCGGCCAGAGCCTGGCCAGAGCCCATCCTGGTGCCTCCACTGGCCACCAGGGACAGCCCAACCCTCAGCTGGACCCTGAGCCCTACACAAGACAAGCAACTAGATGGAAAGTGTAGGCTGAGGGACGTGTGTATTTCTAGACATACACTTTTTTTCTGTGTTAGCCTGTATTTTGGCTGTGTACCTACTGCCCAAGCTTATAGTCAAATTGCAAAAGCATGTGAAACCCCTTGAAGTTTGACTTGAACTTGGTGGGGGCTAAAGAAAATAATTTAAATTATTTACATTCCTACTGGGTTAAACTAATTTCTAGCAAAAATTATTAAACAGACTAATGGTAAGGATAAATACATGCAGATCCCATATGTTTAAAGCAAAACAAACATTTTGATCTAGTGCAGCTGCTTTGAAATTCAGATGTTTGAAAAAAATCAGGATGGTGAGAAACAAGGTTGTGTTGTGTTTGTGAAGGTTTAGAGGATGGGGGGCCTGGAGCCCAGGTGCTCCCTGGAGATGTGGGGGCACTAGATCCACTCCCAGTTTTGTCCACCTGCATCATCTGGAGAGAGGTACAAATGCAGATGTCAGTAGGCAGCACCCAGCAAAAAAAATGACTTCTTTGTCCCCATTTCTGCAAAAGAAAATCACTCAAGCACTTTGGAAAGATACCTTGTGTTCAGGAGCATGGTTCAGAGTCCATTTGGCTGTTAGCTGCTCTTGTGTGGAAGTACAGCTCAGTCAGCAAACTCTTCCTTAATCTGTGTAAGGACTTCTGGACCTGGTGTCAGAATGCAGTATGTCTGGGCTGGGAAGCTAAAAAATGTTTTATTGTGGTATAAACAGAAATTCAGTAAGTTAGTAATGCTAATCATAGTGCTTGCAATTGGCTCTTAGATAGCACTTGGACTTTAAAAATTAAAGTAGTAGCAGCACTTCTGACATGGAAACTGAGGCACAGAAAATCAGCTCAAGCAGTTTGTGCTCATCCAGCAAGAGAAGCTGCAATTATGTTGCAGCATTGTGACTCACAGCCCCGTAGTACTCACCAGACCATGAACACCATTGAGATGTCAGTAAAGAGGTCTTTCCTAGACCAAGGAAGCTGTGGCACTGGCTGGGAAAGGAATGCCAATGTCCCACAGCTGCAGCCAAACATGAACCAAGCTCCACAAAACCTGTCATCAGTAGTTAAGTTCCTTAGCTACTAGTGGCTTGATGCTATGGTTATTGCAATATAGAAGATTTTGGGGATATTTTAATCTTTAAATGTTGTACTGATTGACTTGAGTAACAGCATAATCATTTATTTTAAGAATGCAAAATTTTACCTTGTCATTAATGGGGTGACAGCTTACAATCCTGACTTTTTAGCTGATGAATCTTGGTTGTAGTAAAATTCAAAAATTCTACATGAGCTCTTAATAAAAGACTGTAGATGACTGTTCTATGTGCTTTGTCTGGCAATCTTTAGACACTGCAGAATGTCACAATTCCACCTTCCGAAAACTGCACATCTCCTGACTATTGCTGGTCTGAAGGGAATGTGACATGGACCCTCAAGAATATAACTGAAACAGAGCTGATCAGTAAATGTAAGTAGTAGAACTACTTCTCTGCAATATCTTTACAAAAGTATATAGCTTTCTAATGGTGCTGACTCCAGAGGTATATCCAGGAGCCCTCGCCTGCATGCTGACACACGGCACTGCTGTGGGTGCTGCCCGAGGAGCCTGTGCTCTGTCACAGCTGCACAGCTGGAGTTACCAGCATCACCTGGTATCTGCCTGCAGACTGATCTCTTTCCATGCTTCCTGATACCAGTAATTGAGGTCTCCAGTATCAGGTCACCCTCGATGTTCAGATGGCTTGGAGCTACGGTTACTTTGCTGTAATGGTTGCTGGGATATCTCCATCCCTATACATGCCCTGCAGGACTTTCAACAGCCCTTCTCAGGCATGCAGCCACCTCTGGCAAAAGCTGACCCACCATGCAGCTTGGAGCACTTCAAAATTTTCTCCTGCCTTTGTACTCCTCTCCCTTGCACGTGGTCACCTAGTTCCTGCCCTGTGCCATAGGGGTACCCGCTGTGTATTTTATGAGCATGTCCATAGGAGCAACCCTCCTGCCTCACTCAGACATGGCTTCTGTGAAGAAAGGGAGGTGGCATTTTCCCTCTTGGCATCAACCCTTCAAGCTGTGTATGCTTTGGTCCCATTTTCTTAGGGAGTTAATGAAAACCAGAGCTTAGGATCACAAGCAAAAATGTAGGTAGGCTAATTAATTTTCCTTTTCTTTTCCAGGCCAACACATCTTTGCAAACTCAGACCTGCCTGATCTTGCCATCGGGCTCATCCTTCTGGCTTTGTCCCTGCTTGTTCTGTGCTCCTGTTTGATAATGATCGTTAAGCTGTTAAACTCTGTGCTTAAAGGACAAGTGGCCAGTGTTATCAAGAAGACAATCAACACTGGTAACTATCTGCTTTTCCTGAGGATTGTTTTTAGGAATGACAAGGACACAGAGCATGTTTATTGATGTCTCCTGTTCTGGAAGACATTACAGAATATTTTAAAGTAAATACTATTGAATGTAAATCATGCACACTGCCCAATATTTTTTCTCCCAACTATTTTTTTAAAATGTCATTTAAAAATCTATTAGTGAACAGCTTGATTGAGAAATGCAGCAGATTAACAGCATTAGAGACCAAAGTCCAGGCTCTGTTTCTAGATGTATAATCATTAGCTGTTAGAAATGTAGTGTTCCCATCCTAAAAAGATAGCTCCGAAGTGCTGAGATTGTGATTGCCTGGTCTGGCACAGGGCCTACATATTCCTTCTAAAGTAAGTTGAAAAAATTTGTCGTAATTAATGATCCTGTCCTGTTCTGCTGCCTAGCCCTCTCTTCAGCAGGATAAGGCAGCCTTGAATAGTGGTGTTTTTCTGTCTTTCCCTGTGCTGTCCAGGTGCTTTTACCAGCCTGGATGCATTGAGTGCACCAGGCTGCTTTTCCTTCATACTCTCTCTTGAATGGACAGATTAGAAGTTGTAGCAGAGAAAAGCAGTCCTGGCACAGATCTCAGGCTGTGGTTGAAGTGAGGGTTCACAGAAATACAGAAAGCAACAAAGTGGTCCCCAAGCTGTCTTCTCTTCTCCTGGGCAAAGAACACTGCCCGAAAACAAGGGGTAGAAATACTGCTTATTTAATTTGGGATGTGCTCTGTGTTCCTCCGTGTCTTCCCAGCTGATTAAGTCCTCACTTCTCAGCTCTCTCCATAAATCTGCAGACTACAGGGTACGTTTGTGCCAAGTTTCTCTAATCAGTGTAATTAGCTGTTCTCTCCAAGAGTTAACAAGAGAATTTTTAGGAGATAATCTGCTTGTAACTGGTTAGAACAAACAACTTGGTTCTCTCAGGATGGTTCAGAGCTTTCTGAAGATCTGATCCATGCAGTGGGTGCCTGAAACCAAGGCTCTCAAAACACCCAGAAGGTTTTGTGTTGACCTCTGCGGAAACATTTCTGGTACCTAATTGTATCACAACACACATGCTACCCTGGGTCAGGACAAATGTCTACCTGGGCTAGTATCCACCTCAAAGTGTATCCAGTGGTGCAAAGCTGTAGGAGGAGCACAGCAAACAGGATAAATCAGAGTAATAGAAATGACCCCAAATCATCATTTGAGTCCCAATACACAAACAATGTGCTGTGTTGCACAGATCACTCTGCTATGCTAACATCAGTGCTCTCCCTCTGTTTTTTAGATTTTCCATTTCCTTTTACTTGGCTTGCTGGATACCTGGCTATGCTTGCGGGGGCTGGTATGACCTTCGTTGTCCAAAGTAGTTCTGTTTTCACATCTGCTATTACACCCCTTGTTGGTAAGTTGTAAATACTGTGCTCTTTATCCCCATATTTAATCTTCTCCATCATTCTGAAACCAACTCGATCCTGTTTCTTTTCTCGTAGGCATTGGCGTTATAAGCATTGAGCGCTCTTATCCCCTCACCTTAGGAGCCAACATTGGCACAACCACAACAGCTATACTTGCAGCTTTAGCAAGTCCAGGGAGTACATTAAAATATTCATTACAGGTCAGTATAAAACAATGCTTTCTTGGCTTCATTTAGAAGTTGTAACTTTTCTGAAGAAGAACCTGACAAAAGTGGCTGTGATGCAAATATGCCATTCATGTTGTGCCTGATTTTGTGTGTGCTGTTAATGACAGTGCATTCACTTCAACTGCTAGAGCAAAAACGTCGCATTAAAAATTCTCAGAATGTCAGGATATAGTTCTTGCTTTCATAAACTGTCTTGATCTGAGTGAATTGTTTCAAAACTGAGACAGCAGGCCACTTGACCTCTGAGTGTGGGGTTTTTGCAGCTTGGAATCCAGTGCCCACATGCTGAGAAGCCTCTGAGGGTTACTGATTTCTGTAAGCTCCCTTCTCAGGACCCTAACTCAGTTCATGCAGTGTACAGGCACTCCTGTAACCTATGTGAAGGCTGCACAATCCTTAAGCTGGCAAGCTCTTTATCTACCCAACATTGCAGTGAGCATCATGGCATCTATTTTTCTCATTATAAATGTAATTTGAGTAGCTTTTATTGAATTCCTTTTTGCCTCAAATAATTTGAAAAGTAGGAGGCCTGGTTCAAGCCTCCCATTTTCCATCCAGTAAAGGACCTGGCAGCAGATAACATTTGAGTGAATGCTTTACATCAAAGAGTGAAAAGATAATGACGTTTCCTTGGTGAAGAGGATGAATGTTTTTACTAGCTAAAATAAATCAAGAAAATTACAGAAGTCATTTTATTGTCCTCAGGCATGATAGAACAGATGTAATCATGAGAAGATGTTATCTTGATAAAGCTCAGATTTCGTGATAACATACTGGTTTTATAATGCCCTTTATAAATAAACCCACTGTACTTTCATATTTACTTTAGCCTGATAAAATGAAAATAAGGTGAGCAGGGAATGCACTGTTTTGTTCAATATATGCTTATTCTGTCTAAGTGACTTCTGTAAGCTTTAGCAAGTCTGTGCCTTTTAATGCTATTTTTTGTTAAAAAAATATTTTAAGTATGTGAATCAGAGGACTATAAAGATCCAAAGACAAAGTCCCCTTCCAGGAATCTCCTCAGTGCCCTATAACTTGTAGCTAAATTTTGTAAAATCCAAGTTTGTACCATTAAAAATGTCTCTGTAGCCTGTGTGCAATATCAAATTTACACTCCTCATGTTTTCATTGAAAATTTATGGATGCAGAACCCAAAAATGAACAATTCTCACGTGGTTCCCACACCTTATTGACAACAATGCTGTTTCCTAAGAGCTGGAAGTAATTATCATGTGGGTAGGAGCATTTAAAAGTGTTTTAGCTAATGAACTTCTCAAACGTTTTTGCTTTCAGATTGCCTTGTGCCACTTTTTCTTCAATATCTCTGGGATTATTCTGTTTTATCCGATACCTTATACCCGCCTGCCAATCCGCATGTGCAAGACCTTGGGAAACATAACAGCCCAGTACAGATGGTTTGCTATATTTTATCTTCTCCTCTGTTTCTTTCTTCTGCCTTTGTTTGTATTTGGTCTATCACTGGCAGGCTGGCCAGTCCTTTTGGGTGTTTGCCTTCCCCTGCTTGCTCTTTTTATTGCTGTGGTTGTAATTAATGTTATGCAGAAAAGGCGACCTCATTCACTGCCTGAGAAGCTCCAAAACTGGGATTTCCTTCCTGTCTGGATGCACTCCCTAGAGCCCTGGGACAATATAATTATGTCTTCACTTGCATTTTGTGGGAAACACTGCTGCGGCTTCTGCAAGTGTTGCAAAGTCAATGCTGAACAGGAGGGTGCCAAAGACAAGCAGCTGAAAACTATGGAAGTTTATGAAAACACTATGGCAATGGCTGATGAAGAAAGAGGTGGAAGAAGGGCACCAGCTGTAGCTTGTGTTGACAAAACAGGCACAAACAACACAGCCTTATAGTACTGGATCCATGCATATTAGCAGAGATACAGCACAGGACAGCCAGGCTCATCAAAACCACCTTGGACCTTGCACTGAGGACAGAGTGAACATTTTGTTAGGTTTCTGAAGCCAGTGATACATCACTCATCAAGGAATGGAGTCAAACAAGCTTGACAGAGTCCCTAGAAAATCTATGCTCAGTTGCAAAGCTAATGACAGATTTGCTCACAGGGGATCTACCATGTGGTACTTTCCTCCAATGTTATCAGTAGCAAACTAAAGAAATCCTGATGTAGTCCCATGAAGAGAGGGATGAAAGAAGTGGCAATCAAATCAAACTAAAAAAACAAATAAACAATGCACTTGTAGAACAGCCTTTCTGACCTACTGACTCAGCAGAAATTACTTCATAATACCTAAAAAGCCCTGGAAATTAAAAAAAAAAAAAAGAAAAGAAAGGAAAAAAAAAGGAATCCTAATGTTTTCATTGACCTGTTGGCAGTGGTCAAAATGGAAAACAGTACCTTTCCTAGAATAGTCAAAATTATTCTATGAGTGTGGAGGAAAATGAAATGCTGGGACACCTTTCAGAAGCTCTGGGGGTCCTACTGTGTGCACATAAGCCCATTTGGAGCCCTCTCTGTCTCCTTTAACAGTGGGAACATGAGTTATAATCTTTTATTATCTCAGCTAAAGACCATAAAAGTAATTGCTGCTCCCTCTGTCTGCTGAAGGTTAAGCACTGTGTATGGAGACATCGGCTGGCTACCAAAGGTCTTGGCTGACTGAGGATGTGATTGTGTGGCCATTCCTCTCACCAGAGGTCCTCTTCAGTCCTGCTCACCATGTAATCCCACAACTGTGGAATGGTGCAGGAAGGAGGACAAGTGGCCACAGCAGGAGAGGAGAGAGCTGATGCCAGGAGATGTGTGTGCAGCCATGGCTTTGTTTGCCTGAGCCACAAAAGGAGTTTACAGTGTAGCAGTGGAGCTGGCTTTAGACCTACAACAGAGGGAGCCTGCAGAGCTGATTATGGCTAGCACAGGGCATCTGGAAACGTTTACTGGAGACAAAGGGGTTTTCACTACCCCTTTGTGCTCCGAACCACCCTACTTGGAAATAATGTGAATTTTACTGGCAATTGTATGTAGCAATCCAAATCCCAAATAAAATCCATAAGGAGTGTAGTCACTACAATGTCTAGCAAATCCATGGGTAGTGCAATACTTGGTAGGGAGTTGTTTGTGCTGAAATTTTACCTTTATTGATGTTTTAGTAAATGCTTGTGAGATTGCTCTGAATCATGGGCTGACAGAAGGCATAATTTCAAAGTCAGGAGAAGATAATTTCAAAGATGCACTCAGCACTTTTGCTGGTCTTCAATAGCTTAGATATTAGTGAGTATGGGATAATATCTGAGGCCTAATCACTAAAGTTCCAAAAAAAATTAGGTGGCTGAGTGTAAACCAAGTGTCATTTAAAGCCCATTTAAGTGGCTGAATTTTAAATTAAATGGGTAATGAAAATGCTGAGAAGACCCTTAGTGTAACATAGCCAGCCACTCAGTGCTGCTAGAACACAATTACTTCTGAGTAGTTGTTTTCTGCAGGGTTTGGAATTCAGTAGGTTAAATTCAGCAATCAGGTAAATACATACATTTTAAAAGTGAAAATTGTTTTCATTTACTTTTTTAAACTAACATTAAAACTGGCAAACTATGTGTTTGCAAATGGCATTCAAACTGAAATTGTAACTGTTCCTGCAACTGTGAGCCAGTGACAAAATGTTTAGGATCAGAGTGAATTTCCAAAACCATCTAGTTTTGGTATAGGTCTGCTCTTTTGGAGTGTAGTAGCAAACAGCAGAATTATGTCAAGTGTTCTTTTTAAGGTTATTTTCCTTATGCTTCATATAGTTGAAACAGAATTTTGTCAGCATCTCATTTTTAAAGTGGAATTTTTATATTTTCAATAATTCTTCTTCATTTTATTCTTACAATTCTGGATGCTTTTTGAATCTGTATCTTCAAATCCCAGCATGCATTTCCCATGCCCTGTTTCTTTGGGAAAAATATGAGAAAAATATCCAGAGTTGTTTTCAAGTTATCTTAAGTTTCCATTGACCACCTATTGAAAGAGGAAACATTTTAGTCTACTTTTACTCATTTCTTAAACAACACGCACCTTATTTTGCTTCTTGAAGTAAAGCCATCAAGAGCAGCGATAACAACTGTGGGAAAGCAATTCTTACAAAAGAATCAGGGTAATAATTGTCAGACATATCAGTACTTTATGGTTCCTCTTTGTAACTTCTCCCCTACAATTTCCTCTCCTCACTCCAGGCCATACTGTGCCTTTGTGTTAAGCAGATCTCAACAAATATTTCTGTTTAATACAGCACGATATGTCCTGGTACACTCACCCCCACACTCTTACTAAAAGATATTTACGCTTTATTTATAATTGTTTGAGTGTACAGAATTTTTCATAAGTTATAGAGAAAAAGGCTCGTGATTGTGTTATATATTACATATTTGAAAACTATGCAATGTTTATCTATAAAAATGTAAAAAGGAACTACTGTATATTTTGTAATATAACTTTTCAATTGTTTGTAACTGTGTATACTGTGTATTATGGAGACTGTTGACTCCATCAACTGATTACTTAAAGATTGTTAGTAATGCAGAGACAGATTTCTCAAAGACAAAAACCAACTATAGACCTTCATAACATGGCTTAATGCAAAAGGATATTAAACTCTATGTTTCCAAAAGATTTGAATTTTCTGTAATGAGAAATTTTGGAAATACAATGTTTCTAAAGTACTTTTTTAAACTCTTAAACATTTTATCTTTTAACTGTTTCAAGGACAGTATGTGTCCTTATATTTTGTCATGAATATTCATCTGGTCTGTCCTCATGCACTGAATGTAAAAATAAAGAGAAGTTTAAAAGAAAGATCTTTTCATAATATCTATTTATATACATATAATGGAATCTTGCAGAAAAATAAGTATTCAGACAAGTTCTAGCCTGAGCTGATGCAATGTGCAAGAAATGGGGAGGTTTTTTTAGCAGTGAGCACTAAACAAAAGCACCTGTGTGTCCAATATTTTCATATGAATGAGAGATTTTCATATGGAGAAAAATAAAAACAATTTCTCAGTGTAACTGTGTGGTTCAATATATTTTCAGGCAGAGTGCTACAGACTCCTTAGTGAAGGCAAGCAGGCAGGATCAAAGCCAATGCTATTGTGGTGACAGGATGCATGACGAGTTACCACAAATTATCTGTATCACTGTACTAGGCTCAGATTCTTCCTGAATTCTCTGGTGAAGAGAGTGTCTCTGCAATGCTCCTTATACCCCGTACCCTGAGTGATGTCTGGCTTATAACTGGCAAAAGTATCCATCTTACTCTTCTTTTTTAAATCACACATGACCTATGGAGCTTAAAATTAACCAGAGAGAAATAAAAGTGCTCTTTAAATGTGTTAAAGAATATTGAAAATGTTATTAGACTTCCTAATTATGAGCTCAACAGTAGCTGAGGAACCAGCCCCAAAAGCACCTCTTTGGGGTGCTCATTCCCAATTACACCATGTTTTATTGATATGAAGATAGCAGAAGTATTTCTTATAACACCAATATTTACACACTAAAGTGTAAACTGGCTCCTTCTGAAAGTGCAGTAAGCACCCTAGGGCCATGATTTGAAACTTACAGCTTCTTACACCCATGCATAAATACTGTAATTCACCACCTTCCGTGGCTCGCTGTCTGTTGGGAATCACAGGGCACCCCGGACACAGGCACACATTGTGCCACCCACCTCTCTATTTCCAAACTGCCTGGGACAAAGTTCAGCAGTGCCTATCACTATTTAACCACTAACAGTTAAGTCATGGAGCTCTGCACTCCTCAGAATCTTTCAAAATGTGCAAACAATGCTTCAGCTCATTGCCTGTTCTCTGTCCTCTTCCCCTCTGCTTGCAACTTAACTGTGTTGTCCACAGCTCCTTTTGGTGCTCCTGTGCATTTTCAGTCTCTGTTGAAGTGCACATTCACTTCCCCCAGTTTCAAACTCTTTATTCCACTGCATTGAACTGCACCAGGTCTACTGCTGTGCAGCATTCTGGTTAGTCTGAAATGCTGCTCGAATGCTCCATCATCTCTTCCTTCCTCTCACAATGTAGTGGTGGGCACCCAGCCAGGCCCTTTGGACAGCCACTCGCCGTGCCATTGAGAAAGGCTGTTTTCTGATTTACAGCAAATTGTTTGGAGGTGCAGGCTGGTGAGGTAGCTCTGGCAGCAGCTGAACCAACACACAATCGATTAATAGCACAGGATCTCACCAGGTATGTTAAAAATAAATAGTGAGTAGTGTGGAGCAAAAATCCACTGTTTCAAGAACTGCATAAGGAAGGACACCACACACATACCCGGGAATGCCAGGCCGTGTTTCTGTTGCATAATCTCAGTGGGCTGTGCTTCCATGCAAGTGCTTTATCTGCATTCGGATGTTTTTTCACTATCTAATGGCCACTCCCGGTGCTGCCACATGCCAGAGGCATGACATTGGAAGTGAAAACCCACTTGTGGTATTTTCACAGAATACTCTTTAGATCTTACTCCCTTTATGACAATTCTACTACAAAGAAAACATGTGATCCATATGGGAGAGCTGAGTGTTCCCTTTACATATTGGATAGCAATCACACTGATTTCATGGGGCTGTCCCTAAGCAGGTTTCCCCTAACAACTGAGATCTGAGTGTTTCAACAAGACAGAGAAGCAGAACAAAGGCCAGAATTAAACTGTCACAAGCATGTATCTTACTCAGCACCTGATGAAATTCCCTAATTGCCATTTACACTTTTGGTGTATCAACCTTTTTACATGGCTCAACGTCTAAGGACACATTACCATGACATAAACAGTCAGGGTAATTACAGGAGCAGATATTTTGCAACCAACACCACAGCTGATAGACTGGGGTTGTTTTACACAATGCAAAATGCATAAATTACAGGACATGCAAACAATTTGGGGACCAAATGCTTCCCTTCATGAGGCAATACATGACCATAATTGACATTAGGAAAATTGGTGCTCATGTGAGTGAGGAGAGCATTAAGCCCTGTTTTAACTGACTGATGCAATGGCCCCGGGCACTGGATCTCAAATGGTTGCCAGCTTGAAGGCTGGCTCTGGTGTTGCTGCATAGTGCAAACAAATGGTATTGACTCTTGTTTCTTGCTTCCTGCTGTTATATCACCTGAAAAGATAAAGATACTTATCGGTGCAATTTCCCTGTCTTCCTCAAAGACTGTGCTAGAACAGCCTCAGACACTGCCCAGCAGAGAGAGATGCACAAGGCTGCTCCCACCCACAAGGTGCAGAGCATCCTTTGTCCTGGGCTTGAGGACAGGTGTGACACAAGGAATGTTTCTGAAGAAACTGACAGCACGATGGCTCAAATCACAGGCTTGTATGCTGGAAGTGGAAAGAAGCTGAGTCTGAGTATATCTTGGGGAAATCTGCTTAGCCTGGTTGCTGCCTTTGGCCAGGTTGGAATGTCCTCACTGCCCTCAGAGCTGACACCTCTATCCATGGAAAAGGGAAAGGAGAAATCCCAAGCAGCTCATTGTGTCTCAGGTGGGACTTCATCTCTGCCTTCAGTCCTTTGTGCCTGTGACAGCTCTTCTTCCTTCCCCTCAAACATGGCAATGCTGCTCAACCAAGGAATCCCCAAGCTGATGTTCACCCAGCTTGGGAAAAGGAGGGGCAGGGAATGAAATTTTGTCCCCTCCCTCCATCACATTGCAAGCTTGGGTTGCTGGGGATTGAGGAATCACAGACAGAGCAGGAATGGGGCTGGAGGAACAGACCTCCAAAACAAGGCAGGACTTCCCAGGGTGGGATGAGACGGAATTGATACTGGGGCTGGGTGTCTGTCTGGACCTGGTGGTTAAATGACTGCATGTACATGGCAGCAGGCAGAGAGCACTTTGCTTTCATCAGCAGCAATTTCAACACTGCCTTGAAGCACAGGGAAAGGAGTAAGTTTTACTTCCCTTGGAGTAAAACAAAATGCCTGGTGAGCTGAGCAAGGCATCCTAAGCCCAGATGCGTGGAGCTGGCAGTCTTTCTCTAAGAACTTCATGGTTATGGGTGTTGTGGAGCAGCTCCAGTCCACCCCTCCTAGTCAGGTCACCACCAGCCATGCATTCACAATCTCAACAAAGCCCTCAATAAGATGGACTCAAAGCATCCACTGAGGTTGCTGTGAGGAAGCAGCTCAGTGTTCAGGGGCACCCCAACCCAGGGCTTCATCTTGGACTCTACCTGGGGAGGAATGGAGATCTCCCTCCCTCTGCAGGACAGCAGCCAGGCCACCTCACCTCGGGTATGCACACACATGGAGTGCTGTGTGCAAGAACTTCAGGTGGGAACACTTAGGAGAGATGTCTGCAGCTGGAAGAGTGACCCATGTAGGAAGGCAACCAGACACCAGTAGCTATAAAGCTGAGATATTACAGGTAGGAAAACAATGCTGCTGAAACAAGTAACTGAAAAAGGGTCAAAGAGATTAATTTGTGGATCATTTAAGGTCATCATTAGTCCCTTCAGAGAATGAGAGGTCTGGTTCTTGGTGAATTTGGAGATTCTGATTAAGTAGTCTTCTGCTGTTGCAATGAGCTGTCCTGTGGTGATTACGAATATTGGCTGAGAGCACTGCAAACAGTCTTCCTCTATTAGTAGAACTAACTTCTTACCAAGCCATATTCAGCTGCCCCTCTTGGATGTGAGTCAGAGGTATAATACCTGAGAGGTAACTCTTAAAGCTGTTAAGACATCTTGACCATGTGTAACAGGTGATTTGAATAAATTACATTGAGCCACAGCTTAGTGTAAAGCTTTTGGGCTTTCTTACACCATGTGCAGCAGTACCTTGCCAGGGAAGTCTTGCCACACCATACTGGCAAGAATGTTTGAAGCTACATTTACTCAACCTTTGTCACTTCTAATTAAAATGCAGTTTCAGGACACCCCATTGGGCAATTTTTGAGCAAGAGTAATGAATGAGATGTTCGATCTATGAAAATGCTTCCACAGAGACACTACAGACATCATCACAGAAGGTTTTTTGAAGGTCAAAAACACAAGCTGGTAAGAGCTGGAAGGACCACTCAGCCAGATCATCCACAAAGGCAAAACCTAACCCCTGGGTGTGTTAGCGCATTTGTAGGGCGGTGAAGAGATGCAGCAGGATACAGTAGCCCGGTCTGTTCTTCTGGGGTAGTCCCCATCCTCACCCCATCATTGTGGTGGAGCTGTAGGGTCTTGACACCCTGGCTCTTGGGAGTTTGGATACCAGGGCTTGGGGCTGGCTCAGGCACAGGGCAGAATGTAGAGAGATCAGTGGGGGTCCCTCCCTCTTTTGCTCAGTCATGTATCAAATAGATGAGTTTTACAAAATGCTCTGTTCCTCACTAGACAGTGAACACTTATTGCTTTCACATCAAATTTAACATTTAAAAGGCTTATCAACCTTTTAAAATTGACAAGGAAGACTGGATAGCAGAATTCCTGTAGTGTACATAGAGCATCTTCAACAAAGCAAACTCTGGTTAACAGAATATCACAGAGATGAAAATGGATTTCACATCTGACCAGTAGAAAGAGCCATTGCCATGTTTACTCATCCTGGCATTTCTCCTAATTGCAAATCCCAGAGGAATTTAAAATTTCCTCACCTGGGCCAGGTGCCTTGCTGATCTCAGGAGGAGGCATTGACCTCAGCCTCTGTAGGGCACAATATTCAAAGCCTGCCTATGCCTGAATGTGCATGCTATATGATGGGCAGTTCTTAGTCTTAGGCCTGCAAATGACTAGTAGGATAACTGGTGCAGAGTAAGATATCACAAGCAGTCAAAATTGCTGTTTATTTTAAAATAATCACATAGTTTTTCCATACATGGAAAAAAGAAAATTAAATAGAAATGAAAAATAATGAAGTAGCCCTTAAAATATTACTTTATATCTATTGGATTACAAACAAATGCCATTCAAGATGAGCTAGAAAATTTTTTTCCTGCTAAAAGTTTCAAGCAGCTTTTCAGCTCAAAAAAGATGAGAAAAACTGCCCTAGAAAAAGAAAGTATCTGAAATAGCTAAATCAAGGTTCCTCAGGCACAGCTGGGGAGGCTTAAAAGCAAAAGAAAGTGATTGAAAACAGCTGAAAAGTGACTGAAGAAAAACAACCATTGCTAGAGGCAATCAGCTTCAGTCTTGCTTGTGTGAGCCAGAAACAGCTCTGCATTTGTGTGTCTGAGGTTTTGTTCATGGTGGGTAGGATTGCTCCTGGAGACACACAGTTTAAGAGTGTGGCTATTTAATGAGGAGGTAAGTGTTCAACTTCTTGTTATTTGGCATCTGTTTCTTGGTCTGAATCCACACTATTATAGTAGGAAGGAAAAAGGTTTGTATTCAGAGTATTTTCTTGAACCAGAGGAGATGTGGCAGATTTTTTTTTTTTGGGCATGACAGCAATGTTCTGAAGGATGTACTCATTGAGGATATTTTTGTTGGTTTTTATTGTAGTAGTGTTATTCTTTTCTTTCTCTTCACCAGCCACGAGCTAACTTGTGTGGAGGTTTTAAATGCAGTCAAAACTTGCTCTGTTGGCTGTGTGGTGGGTGTGATGGGGAAATACCAACTGATTATTTGGTATATCTGTGGGAGAGAAAAAAGTCTAGTCTTTCTGCAAAAATATCCCATTTCTATCAGAAACTGTCTTGCTGGTTTTGTACAATATTTCTTCTGAAGTTAAATATTCAAAGGAGCAATCTAATTCTTCACTTTTTTTTACTGATGGTACACAAATACTGAGGACACTGTTATGTGTGTTTCTAGCAGACAGAGGTCTTGAAGGAAAGCACTGAGAGACTGATTCTATGTTCTAAATCTACTGGAGGTGAAATAAATCTGTCATGTGGTGTAGATTATGCACCTCATGAATTTATGCCATCTGTGCCAATAAATGTATATTGGTGTGGACTACCCTTCAATGGCTGAGATACGTGCTGGAGCTGGTGCCACAGAAACTATGGCAAAAATATGGAAAACTTACGGGATACAAGCAGCAGACCACATTCCAGCCATGACCTGGACCAGTTATGGATGTTCAAAGTCTGAGATGCTTCCTGTGACATTGCCACTCAACATCAGCAATCTAACATGACTGATGAACTCAAGCTTGGTTCAAGAACTGTTACAATCTGGACTTCACCCATTATTGTTGGCTGAAAGGGGACAGTTATCTCCTCACAAAAGAGTAGAGGTCAACTTTCTAATAGCATCAGGGATAGTCCATTCAAGGATGAATCATTCTTGAATGACTTTGTCTTGTGCTGCACATAAACTTCCAGGAGAATATTCTAAACCCTTCTTTGCTACCACAAACAAAGTCACTGTAATTATTAGAGAAATGCAATCCAGACCCAGAGAACTGCTCTTTTCTTTCTGTACAGAAGAGTGATGGAGGGTGAAAAAGGCTTCAGAATACCCTCAGGATTCCGCTGACTGTGAGATCTGGGTTTTTTTGTGTGTCCTGGTTCCTTTTGTTTTTCCATTACTTCAATTTATTCACAGTCAAACAAAATGGCTTTCTTTAACAGCTACCCTCAATTTAAAGCACAAAGCTCTGGTTTTGTTTGCTGTCCTGGTTTTGGCTGAGTTAATTTTCTTTTCAGCACTGGTATGGGGTCATGTTCTGGATTTTTGCAGAAAACAGTGTTGTCAATATGAAAATGTGTGCATTATTGCCAAGCAGCACCTACACAGTGTAAAAGCCTTTTCTGTCCCTCACCCCATCCCACCAGTGAGGAAGCTGGGGGTGCACAATGATTTGAGAAGTCACACAGCTGGGACAGCTGACCCACGGGAGATTCCATCATACTGAGCACATTCAGCTGGGGGAAGAAGGAAAGGGAGACAGTTGGAGTGATGATGTTTGTCTTCCCAAGTCACTGTTATGTGTGATGGAGCCCTGTTGTCCTGGGGGTGTCTGAACACCTCCTTGCCCCTGGGAAGCATGAAAGAATTCCTTCTTTTGCTTTGCCTGTATGCATGGCTTTTGCTTTACCTTTAACTCTCTTTATCTCAACACACAAGTATCCTCACTTTTATTCTTCCAATTTTTTCCTCCCATCCTGGAGGAGTGCATGTGAACGAGTGGCTGCGTGGGGCTTAGTCACCTGATGAGGTTAAACCATGTCATGAGTCAAGGACATCAAGGGTGAGATAAATATCTAACGTATTTTAGATCAATTATTCTTTAGTGAAGTAGCATTAATATTGTGTATCGTCAAAATCTGCATCTTGAACTTCTTTGTTCTAGGCATGTATTTTTTAACACCAGTGTAACCATTTAAATGTTTCAGAGAGAACACTTTCATTGGATTACGTGAAAGAATCAATTGCAGGTATCATATATTTGCAGAAGGTGCCTTAATTAAATCCAGACTTCCGTCATCACCCCTTCAAATAGTTCTGGAATTATACAAGGCAGGTACACAAAGCACAGGGTAGACACCTAAATTTCTGCTTTTGTCTGCAAGTGGAATAGTGGGTGCCTGGGGAATTTAAATGTTATGGTTTTTATAGACGGACTTAGGGCCATGAAAATTATTTCATCTGAAGGAGGGTTTTGTTTTTTTATGAATGTATCTTTAACAAGTATTTACTGCATCAAAGAAGAGTGTATATATTCCTGGCATGATGGCAGTGGGTCACAAGGTAAATAGGCAGGGGAGGAGGCAGGGGCTTGCAGGCTAGTGCGGTGCTTTCTTGTTTCCTTTCTTTCTTGTTTTCTTGCTTTTTGTCCCTTTCTTGCTTACTGAATTATCACATGGGGTAACAAAGCTTTCTTGGAAGGGTACATAGGCATTTTACTGATTGAAATGCTGTGAACAAGGTGGTTTCTATCTGTCATATCAGGAACAGAGTGTAACTCTGTCATGCACTATCCCTCTGCGAGGCTGATAGTATCCAAGTGCCAAGGATATCCTGTGCATTGGCACTGGCTATTTGAGATATGAAAATGAAGCTTATTATATCCTTTTAACAGTGTAAAGGCACTGAGGGTATGTTCACAGAGCACACTAATTCAGTGCCATGCAGGATAGAAGAATGTGCCCTAGGAGAGCCCAAAAAACAGGCTGGGCAGCAACACTGCTGCCTGGCAGCCTCTGGCACCGGCTTTGGTTCTCTCTGCATAGGTGTCACTCCTCTGGTGGATTTCGGCCTCTGTAAGGACATGCTTTTAATCACTGTAAATAACCACTCTTAACCCTCTTAATTCAAACTGAGTATCTGAACAATGTGGCAATTACTCTAGGCTTTGGAATATTTGGATTCATGTCTCTGATTTATGGCAGTTTTTCAGGTCAGTTAATTAGCTCTTAAATATTGGCCCATTAGTGCTTCTGAAGGCTGCTGGTGATCTTATATAAAAACTTATTGATTGGGGTCAGGCACAGCTGAGCAGTAAAGACTTAAAAAGAACTAGAGGAAAAATTTCTGATCACAGAATTGGTGAAGTTGGAAGAGACTCCAGCTGGTTGGTTATCTGGTCCAACCTCCCTGCTTAGGCAGGGTCATCCAAGAGCACATGGCACAGGATTGCATTCAGACAGTTCTTGAATATCTTCAGTGACAGAGACTCCAGGACCTCTCTGGGCAACCTGTTCCAGTGCTCCATCACTCACACAGCAGAATTCTTCCTCACGTTCAGGTGGAACTTCCTGGGCATCAGTTTCTGCCCGTTGCCTCTTGTCCTATTGCTTGGCACCACTGAGCAGAGCCTGGCTCCATCCTCCTGACACCCTCTCTTCAGACACTGACAGACATTGATGAGGTCCCCTCTCAGTTGTGTCTTCTCCAGGCTGAACAGGCCCAGCTCCCTCAGCCTGTCCTCATAACAGAGATGTTCCAGTCCCTTCATCATCTCTGTCACCCTCCTCTGGACCTGTTCCAGGAGCTCCATGTCTCTCTTGCACTGAGGAGCCCAGAGTTGGACACAGCACTCCAGATGCACCTCACCAGGGCTGAGTAGAGGGGCAGGATCACCTCCCTTGCCCTGCTGGCAATGCTCTCCCTAATGCACCCCAGGGTGCCATTGGCCCTCCTGGCCACAAGGGCACTGCTGGCTCGTGGACACTTGGGTGTCCACCAGGAGCCCCAGGTCCTTCTCTACAGATCTGCTCCTCAGCAGGTCAGCCCACAGTCTGTGCTGGTGCATGGGGTTACTCTTCCCCTGGTGCAGGATCCTGCATTTGCCTTTGCTGAATTTTAGATGGTTTTTTCTTCTCTGAACTTCTCTGATACTGAACTTCAAATATCACGATCACTGCAGCCAAGGTTGCCCACAGCCTTCACATCTCCAACCTAGGAGGCCTTCCCTGTTTGTTAGCATGAGGCTGAGAAGCAAGCACACTATTCCTTGTGGGATGTTCCACTACCTGCGTTGGGAATTTGTCATCAGTGCTTTTCAGGAACCTCCTGGATGGGCTGTTTGTGCTTTGCTCTGTTTCTTCTCCAGCTGATGTTAGTGTAGTAAAACTCACAAGAACTAGTACTTGTAATTTTAAGGCTACTTGCAGCTGTCAGTTGAAGGCCTCACCCACTTCCTTCTGATCAGGCTGCCTGATCCTGTAAAATTTCTAATATTTGTTTCATGAACTAGCCTAGAGTTTTCTCCATTAGAGTAGGTGTATCTGGGTTTCCCCTACTGGTATTGTAACCAACTGAACAGCCAAGGTTATCTTGTTTTCTGGGACTAGCGTACTGTGTTTAACTCAAAAATTAAATTGGAAAGGCTGTCCATGTGCAACTGGAGCTGGTTTGGAAGAGCAATGCAGCACTGATGAGAGCTAGGAGCCTCTAAACCTTGTCACCTGGGTAGGACAGAAGACACAGTTGATACGGGACAAGGAGACAGGCACAGTGTTATTGCCACTACAAACTCCGCAGAGCAGAAAGAGAAAACTACAATTTGGTCTTCATGAAATAAGATAAAACATGAGTGGAGACTTTAATTTCTCATTCCAGTTAGTCAGTACTGGTGTGTTTTGGAAAGACTGTCCTGAGCTCTACAAACACATGCTGAGCATATTTCTCTCAAGAAAGCAGACCTTCAAAACAGCTCTGAACACACTGGGGCTGCTGGAAGGTTCACACTGATAAACACGACGGTGAAATTGGAAGGACTAATCTCAGTTGTTGCTTGGGGGTGGAATGGAGCCTCATGGCCTGTGAGAGAGGCAAAGTCTTGATTCATCTGCACAACTAAACTGAACAAGGCCTGGAGGATATGGTGGGCATTTGGCTGTGATTATCTCAGCTATTTGGGGATGTGCTGCTTGACCTAGTTCAAGTCCATTTGAGAATAATCCTCTCAGACAATGGCTAGACACCATTTGGGGACTTCATGGATTGAGACTTCTCCTAAGAAGCAGCAAAAGAGGTAAATGGGTTCACAGGAAAAGTTTAACTTATCACTAGCTGATAGCAGAGCCTGACCTTGGTTAGTTTATTAATACAAATCTATCCAGGGAGATTTGCATATAACTTGCACAATTACTTGCTGCGTAAATCGATTTCTCAGGCCATGCTGTAAAGAACAGACAAATAATGCCAAGCAGGTATCTCACTGCCTGCCTTGGCAGACTGTCAAAAAAGGGTGCTAGGTTTGCTAAGGGACTTGTGCCTTCTGCTCACCTGGCAGAACCGATAAGAGCAGATAGCAATGTTGAGCATTAGGAGCTATCTAGACACTGCATGAGTAATTAAGGAGGTCAGTGTGGACAAACGAAAGAAACAACAGAAAACAGAAAATGCAAACTGGAGAGAGAAGCAAGGTCAAGGAATATGCTAGCAGAAAGATCACTGAACACAGAGTTATACGCAAATCTGTTGCAGCCAGTTTTCTTCTAAGGGGTTATTAAGATGCCCAAAGGTGGATGGGTATCTGATTGCACTTGTCAAACAATCCAAGTCCCTTAAGCCAACAGGCACTCAGCACTGTTGGTTCAATTTCAGTTTGGATCATCAGTGCTTCAAGATATCTGATCTGCTGCAGGTGATTTGGCTTCTGCTTGGTTGTGTTTTTTGGTTTTTTTCTTGCTTACTGTAACTGTTACATAAGCATATACTGCAATAATGGAAGTGATCTTTTCCATTTTGGTTACTCATTTCTCCTTATCTGGTCTGATTTTGATGTTCACTGATCTGCATGTGGCTGCTTTTACACAGACATCTACTTAGGTATAGACTCACTGTTACTTTCCTCATTGCAGATATAATTAACTGTCCTGGGATAGGAATTCGGTATTTAGATAAATAACGAGGCTGTAATGCATTTCCAACACATTGATATTCCAAATGCTGGGGTTTTTTATTTGCAATTTTCTGTTGATTATTCAGGAATTGTTCTGGTCACTTACATCTTAGAAGACAGCATAGGAAATTGCTCCATGCTCAGATTCCCTTTGACATTCTTTGGTTTTCTTACCCTTGGCCTTTTTCTTAAAAGAATCCAGCCTTTTATTTTTGTTCTCTTCCTACATCCCAGTCTCTTAATGGAGTTCACACATTTATGGGAGGAAGGAGAGGGTGTATGGATGAATTTCCTCTGCCAAAGCTTATTCAACTTGTTTTGTACCTTTGTGCTATCTTTCATCCGGGATAAGGGTCAATAGCCAGTGTTAAATGTCATAGTCCATTAGTCAATGGGGACAGCTTACATAGGCATGAATCTGCTATTAATCAGTTCTCTTCACAGATAATCCATGTTTCACATGTGATTTTTAAAGATCATCTATGCTTTTCCAGTAGTGCAAATAGGAATACAAAAATACCAGCAAGGGGTATGTTTATAACATGTAATCAGTATACCAGGATTAATTCACAAGTGTTGTCGCCTCCACCACTAAGTAACACTTCTATTGCAAGTCCATCCTCACGCCTGTTTATTGGGATGCAAAGCTCTTCACTGTATGGTCTGGGAAGCAACACCCCGCAGACAGTGGTCAGTCACTCACATATGGACGCCCCCCACATTTGGCACTGTCCTGCTAATACCATACCGTGTGATTCAGAGCTGAACCAACTTTTCAGCATAACTGCAAATCTTTCATAATTGGTTTGAATTGTTTCCTTCCTAAAACCATAGTTGGTAACTACTCAGAACTGCTCAATATTGACTTCTTTTTTTTAGCTTACCTTCGCCTGATTGTCCCTTCTTCCCATAGCACTTCGATACACTGCATGTAGCAATCTCTCTCCCTCATCACTTTCTGTAACACACAAACCCATGTACTTGGTGTAAACTGCATTCATTTTAGATAATTTGGCACCTATTTTGTAAATAACCTTTCTGAAATTCTTTGTCATCCATCATTTATTTGCTAGGAACGATTCTGAGCAGAATCAAGGGAGAAAGAAAAACGGTCATCACTTACACTGCCTTATGCATGACCTGCGTTGTTCAGATGGCTGGACTTCTACCAAATACGTATAAACAGAGTATGATAGAGCATTTCAGCTCTACAACTGGGATTTATTATTTCCTTATTCCCACCCTGAACACTCAGCATGGGCTGTGGAAACTATAAACTTCAGTGATCATGTTTTAGTTTATGAAAATAATTCTTGATAAAGCAACTCTTTTTGCCTTCTCTCCCCATTTTCCTTGTGGATGTAGCAGAAGTATGCAGCTGCTTTGCATAAATTACCATTTTCTTTCTCTCTGGGAATTGGCTGATTCTTTAGGTTATCAACAGCCTCCTGGATCTTATAAGAAGTGAAGGATAATAATGTAACTAATAATATTTTAGCCTTCAGGATTGCCAATTTATTGTGAAGAGCTGCTTATCTTAACATACTTTGGTAGAACTTCTGATGCAATAAAGAAATAACAAACAAATAACAATAAACAAAGATGTAACTATTAACTGCTGGCATCATGAAATATATTGCAGCTTCAGCAATTGCCTTCTGAAATATAGACGTGGAATCGTGTTTTGGCAGAACTCTTCAAACTAGTTAATTACTAGAGCTCAGAACATGGGCTTTAGAGAGGAAAACAGAGTGAACCTGAGTGCTAATACTTAACTCTGACCTGTATGTACATAATCTAAACCACTGCTACTTGGAAAACTCCTGGATTCCCACTCATGAACTGCAATCACACCACCACCAGTGGCTTCAGTTTTGCTACACGTGACATCTGTACCAACATACACCTTTAACATATCGCTCACTATAAATAAGATTTCTCATATGCGTGTCCAAATAGGTTTTTGTGAACATCCAGCTCCGCATGCCATTTGGTACCTAACCTACTACTGTGCCTATGTTGTGACATTTGTCTACTTGTTTTCAAGGGCTACACTTGACTTTCTGCAATGCTTCTGGGTTTACCATCTAAACCTGCTCCAGTTTTAATACAGATGCAGTCTTCTTTTATTAGGTGACAAAAATACAATTGAGAGGGCTCTTGAAATAGCCATATCTTTGTGTTAAGGAATTTGATATAATCAAATTTAGCTGCACAAGTTTTTGCAACTCAAAACAGACTCAAAAATAATGGGGAGCATTTGCAATGGATATAAAAACCACATAATCTAACCCCAGTGAGTACAACAGTTTACGATGTAAAAGTCGAGCTCCTTTGTAACACATTAAAATATTTACCTCGACATAGAAAGAAAAAAACATGTATCTACAACTGCACTAAGAACAAAAAGTGTTCTTTGCACAGTTCTTGATCAAATAAATTAAAAACTCAGTAACATGGCACATAATTTACTTTCTCAGTGGGAGGGGGAGCAGCTTCAACACCTTCATTTTTATCCCATGACTTGTCAAGGGAACTGATGCCTCAGAGCATCAACTCTTCTCCCAAAACTTTAGAATTTTCAGTTTTCTGCAAGTGAAATGTGCCCTGATGATATATGTGTATAGACATTCATATATAAACATAAAAATCTCTCTTGAAGGTCACAGCTCTTTTCCTTTTAAATAATTTCTTTCTTACTGAAACCTCCTATGTCTTGCTTGAAAAACAAAACAAAAACTATTCGAGGTTTGCTCTGTGAGAAGACTATTCCTCAGAGAAAGTGAATGCTGATTGTGTCATCTGAAGCTAAGAAAACAGACATGTAAATAATGATCTTGGGAGATTGCAACAGAAAGATACTATTTCACCAAAGAGGTGTCTTAAAAGAAATACCTCCACATACAGGCTGAATTAAAAAAATATTTTTATTTACAAGAGTAAATAATGTAGTGCAAGGCGAGTGGATTTAACCCTCAATAATGCATAGATTGATGCAATTTATACTCTGTGATCTACATCATTTTGCAGAGGTGACTGCACACCTGCTGTGAAGGTTAGACCTTTCCTACAGCCACTTTACAGACAGTTTTAAATCAGACAGAAGGTATTTGTACTCCATACATGTTATCCATATGTCCCACCCAACATTTATCAAATAAACTGTCACTTAAATAGGTGTCTTTCAGAGTCCTACGTTCTTGCCAGTGTCATCTATGGAAGAATACAAAAATAAATTTTTGTTCACTTTGTGTCACCTGATCACACTTAAATATTCTTTTATTTATTCATTGGGGAGCTCCTTTCTTTAATCAGTAGCTCTTGGCAGGAAGAGAAACATTTTGTTGTGTCCACCAGGGAATGTGGATTCTTGTAAAGCTTGACTAAAACTTAGCAATCATAACTAATATGTTATGATCATATTGCAAATATTCCTGGTGTGTTTTCTTTCAAAACAAAACACTTGTCATGCTGAAAAATTTAGCATGGAATGTGAAATGCCGAAAAAACTCATTGTTACCATTGCATGTACTGAAGTCCTGGCTGGTTTCTATGGAACTTGAAACATATTGTTGACTGGATTTCACTTTTACATAATTTCCATGATTCAAACTTGGAAAATGTTAGTAATTTCACCAATAAATAAGCTCAAATGCAGTAAAAGCAATTTAATAGGAGATTAGATGTGTAAGTAAAACTTCATTAAAACCTGTGGGATGTTTGCTTATTTTTCAATTGGCAAAGACTTTGCAGGTTTCCTTCCAGGCTCTTCTGTGACATACAGTATGATCATGTGTTGGGTATAGTGAGATAATCTGCATCATCTGTTTGGAGTTAAATAAATTATAGGGATGATTTTCATCTGTAGTCGAGAAGTCGGATCAGTGAACTTCCCTACAACTTCAGCTGTTGGACTGCATTATTAATGCCATGTACAGGGTTGGGTGCCAGTTCTTAGATTTGTACTTGTTCATATCCTGTCTTCCCAATGGACGTCAACCTTAAGAAAACTACACTTCAGCTTGCAACAAGAGGATTCTGAGGGTTTGACTCCTGCTGTGATAATTCGTTTGAAAGAGTAGGTTCATCTTGCTGTACTGGTCTGGTAGCATCCTCACTGTCATCCCCGTAGGAAGAAGAAGGGATGTCATCTGACAATGGTTCTGATCTTCTTCCAGGAGAATTACGAGCTTCAGAAGAATGTCAAAAGAAATTATTTAAGAAAATCCCACTGTGTCTAGGAAGTCTATTAATCAATATCCAAATATTATGTGGATGTAAGATTACATATAGAGATAATATTCAAAGGTTTGGAAATACTGAAAGAAGAATATCTATAACTAATATACTTCATACATTTGTTGCATGATTAGCTAGCTAGTAACTAAAGAAAGCAGGATTTCAGAATTATTTCCATATTCAGTATATTATTCAGAGTTACTGTCTTAATTCAAATAATCTTTTCCAATTAAATGGTGTTGGGTTTTTTTAAGTACTATTTCCTATAGGTGTAGGTTGTCAATGTGAAAGTAATTTTTTCAGTATTTTTTTACAGAAAGGTATCAGAAAACATTATTTTCTGACACACTTAAGCTGCCTACTGGGGTTAAAACACAACATAAGAAAATGTATGTAGTAGAAGAAATTATTTTTGTAACTGCTGACATTGACAATTTCCTGATCAAGTCATGTGATCTGAATTGAAACACTTGACTGAGGCGGGAAATGCTTTTCAAATGATGACTCATTATTTTTCATGTGATGGGGGAGCTTTTCTCCCCTTTCCTCAGTAATGTAGTTTTGTCTCTGATATCTCTTTCAGTGTGGTAGAAAACATGTTGGCAGTTTTAACAGACTGAAGTCTGGCATTTCTGTTTGTCAGTATTCTTTGTCCCAATTAAAAGAGACAACACAGAGCAAAACTTCCTGTTTTAGGACAGGAGGAGTCTGCAACTCCAGACTGAATGCATTTGCTGATTCTGTTACTGGTATGAAGAGTCTCAACTGATTCTTCCTAAGTACCAGCTCTTGGAACCTCACTTTTTCTCCCACCTTGCATCTGAAGTGATCCAGTCCTATGAAACACGTGAAACACTTTGATTGCCTATTGCAGAGACTACATAGAAAATCAAAGTCATAAAATTTCTGTAGCAATACTTCATATTGAGAGATGGGGAATAATCACATGCAGCTAATGTTTTTATTAAGAATCTCCTTTATCAAGAGAAGTTCTTCAGAAACCAACAGGTTTAAAGTTATGCTTTGTTTTATCTATCCCTTTTTAATGATCAAAAAAATGACTTGTGTGTCAAAGAACTGCTCATACTGCTCAGAGGTACTTCTATCAAATATAGAATTCTGGAATAAAAAGCTCACTCCTCTTTCTTCAGTTTTACTATGACACATACTTACCAGATAAAGACTGAAAAGACTGCACTGCAAATGCAACAAGAATCGATAAAAGAAAGGTTCCCATGAAGTAGATCTGTGACAATAATTTTAAAAACGTAGTTAGAGCAGTGCAAAGCCAGGGGAGAGTTCCAAACGAACTGTGCACGTAATAAAGGAGCAATACATACCAGAGTAGAGTGTAAAACATTGTTCCAGAGAACTCTCATGTAAAAATAAAGCAATGCTAATGAACATGGACTAATTGATTCTTGGTTACTATTATTCCAGCACCTACAACAAGAAGATTAAAACAACTAATTAGTTCTCCTCCACAATTTTGTGGCATCGATCATCTGGGAACCTCAAAAGAGCTTGTGGAATCAGTAATCCAGAAAAACAAATATCATCACTATCTCACAGATGGTGAAGTAAAAAATCAGAAAAATACCAGCTTAAACTTATTAAGCACAGAGTACCTTACCCTAGAAGTCTATTTTTTATTTTCTTACTAGTCAACAATAGGTCTAGCATCCACACTACACTTGCAAAGCAGTAACAGTTCAAGTTCTAACTAATGTAAGTCAACAGCAGAAGGACTTGATTTAAAATTGGATGTACAGAATGTAGTTGCCTACACAGAACGCTGGTGCTAAACCTCCTTTAGAGACAATGATGTGTAACAGAATGAAGTCAGAGCGTGCAGAGTGTTTTAGCTGACTAGCACAAGCTACCTACCTCCTGTGGGGTGACCTGAGCAGCCTTCTCAGTTCCATCAAGTAGGACTTCACCTACTAGGGGAGTTCAGACAGCTAAATCAAAGGTTTTAAGCTTCAACTGTTTTTTTTTCTACAAACCTAAGGAGGGAGTGGTGAGGAATATATATAGATACATACCTTTTCTACATAAATTTTGTTATAAATATACATATAATTTAGTTATAAAGTCATAGATTGTGTATATGTGTATATATATACACACATACATAAATATAAAAGTATGTGCCCTTTTGGACAAAAGTGTGTGACGATGTGAAAACTCTTCAGCACTGTCAACTCTGGAATTACTCTCACAGCAAAGCATGTGCATTCAGCCCAAGAGAGGGCAGAATTCAGACTCAAGGGCAGAATTCTGCCCATATGGTCCAGAACCCCTATTAATCTGAATAGTAGTTTCGTGTGCAGTGGAAGTAATTTAGGGTACAAGTTCAGGCTAACTGCACTGAAGAAAAAATTCAGCAGACTGCTGGTGAATGGACAAATGATGTTTTGATGTTGGTATCATCTCCACTCTTCTGGGTTCACTCAGGAGCAAAACAGATGATAAACCACTCACGCTTCATTCATAGCCTCATGTATTAACCATTAGCTCCTCTTCTTCAAATATTTGAAAGGCAATTCCACAAATTCACCAAATACTGTGTAAGCTTTGCATTCCTACTGTGCTTTCCAACACCTGCTGCTTTACCTGGGTAAAGGAAACCCAAGTTCTGTACTGGAACCAGAGCACAGTAGGTGATTTGTCCATGAATAGTGCTGGCACAGGTCATTCTGGCAGCAGACCTGTAACCTACTCAGATACCTAATATTCTGCGCCACAGTATCTGTGCCAGGCTGGAGATATTTGCAGAATCAATAGGAAGGATTGCTCTTATCCCAGTTACATGTTTTTAAGTTCTGTATTAAATTATGCAACATTTATAATTGAAATATTGGTTTGGACTGTATACAAATTGCCAGTGCCTAACTTTGGAACCTAAATATATTGAACTGGAAAAGACCTCCTGGATTATTGAATCCAGTCCCTGCTATTTCAGGTAACCACATATAATCAGGTCTCTTTAACAGGCATAAACTGAGACAGATTTAGGGAATTTAAGAATTTCAAGTATGCTGACCTTAACCTGCCTTAAATCATAAAAGTGAACAAAGTTAATAATTACAGGAGTTGCTGTCCTCCAGAGCAAATGGTACTCACGTGGAAAACCAGAAGATGATGATTAAGGGTAAAAAAAGACTCACCTGTAATACAGCTCCTGAAGAAGTGATGTATTACTAGAATGCAATGCTTGATCAATTTCCAAGTGATCCAGAATGTAGGAAGGTATGGAGTTGCCCTCTTCTATGACAAGAGCCAAATTAAAGAAACCCTAATGGTAAAAAAAGTGCACACTTTTTAAACATTAAATGTTCATATCAGTATTTAAGCACCAAGTATCTTAATAATTATAACTGTGTTCCCTATATCAGTTCAGTATAATGTGATATTCATTGAATAATTATGAGAGCCCTTTCTCCTAACCATATCCTCAGGTAAATACTGAAAATGCAAAAGAAGCATTCAGATGTTGTGACCCTGTTTTCTTAGCTCATATCTTCTTCCAGATGGTTTCTTTCTTATTTTTAGTTGCTCATTAGGCACAGTTACCATATCAAACTGTCATATTTTATCTCCTAGGGAAATACAAACAGAAAGTAGAAATAGATTTATGTTCTGTTACTGTTCAATTCCCCTTCACCTAGCTCTACAGATCAACAGAATCTGAATAGTGAAAATGAGAACAGAAATTTCCTCCAGACAATTTAAGTTCTTAATCTTACAGTTTTGCCTATTTGGACAAGTCTTAGGCAAACCCGTGTCTCTTCAGAGCCACGAAGATGAACGCACGTGAGACATTTTACAGGATTCCCCATCACTCTGACTTTCATACTTTAATGTAACTACTGGTGCATCTCTCCTTTGCTAGCTTAGCAGTAATGTTTCGTCCCAACAACCTCAAAACAGAACCCAACCACACTACCTCTGGTAAGTTCACATACAAGACACCATTTGGGGATATTGCCACAGTGACAGGGGGAACAGAATATTGCACCCAGGACACTTTAGGAAGGCCTGAGAACAGGAAACTCAGTGGTGAAACACTGCACAGCTTTGGTAACGTGACATGGTGTATTCTTTAATTATAAAGCATTTTAAGATGAAACCTTTGTTAGCAAACAAAATTCACCTTGGTCTTCATTTGGTATAATATACCAAGGGAAATGGGCCAGTCTTCTTTTTTATATCATAAAATGGCAGAGGATAGGACTGGAATACAACCCAGCAGTCTGTTACTTCCTCCTCTTGCAATAGCAAAAATATCAAGGTCACAACTGAGGTAGCACTGAATTAGGCCATTTACCTTTAGCTTACAAAGCAGCCTAATTCTAGGACCATTAATCTATACTAAGTTTATCTTCTATTATGAAACAGCAACTACTGAGTCACAAGGTATTTTGAAATAATTGTAACTTATTCTAGCAGGTTTCTCTGGCGCAGATGAGGCCAAGCAGAAGAACCAGTCACAGCTAATTTCTCAGGTTGTTCTACACTCCAGTGTTTTGCCACAACTGCAGACCCACCTGTGAATCTCCCTCCAAGGCAGCCTGGGCGTACATCCGCATGGAGAGCTCAAGGTCTTTGGACTGGTTCTGGTAACCATAGTAGTAGAAATCGCCCATCTTCAAATAAGCTGCGGAAGAAACCAGCAGAAGATAATTTAGACTATTTGTAGCAATAGAATTAACCAACTATTAATGTGATGGAGAAGTTAATAGTAGTTCTATTTAAAGCACAATATTAAAAAACAAATGTACTCTTTCTCTCTGGTTGTCTCTGTGACTACTTTATATCAGCCTCCCACTGAAAATAATTATCCTGGATGAAATCTCTCACTGTTTCTTTTTAATGAATTTAGTGAATTACCTTGCTTTTACAAAAACTGAGGCTTGAGAGTCTTTATATTGCATTCCTTCCTCACTTGCTGAATCTGTCTTTGGGCAAGCTGAAGCCTTATTTAGTCAGATTAGCCCTACTAAATTGATGAGGCTTAAAACCATGCCATCTATGTGTTTGCTCTGTACCTGCCACTATGGTTGCTGAACCTTTCCCAAAAGTTAGAAAATGTTGCTACTGATAATTTTAATAGTTTCAAATCCAAGTCAACTCAACTCAGGACAATGGAAGGGATAAAATTTTCCTGGTCTAGAAGGAAGCAATGCCCAGCAAATATTTTACAAACACCTTTCTGTGATGTTGCACAGTAATGAAATGCATCAAAAGAGAGGGCATTGACCCAGACAGCAGCAAGCATGATGCTGCACTAATCTGTGCTAATGAATTTAAAAACTCCTGTGATTGTGTCTACATTTATTTGACCTAAGCTTTCCTCAAATGGTTTGAAACTCTTCTATACTTTGCCATGTGCATCTACAGCAGCTACCTAGAAATCCCATGTGTTTTTATAGCAGAGTGAAATGAATGACAGTTCCATCCTATAAACTGGATGTTCAGAAGTTTTTCTCATGTAAGCTTGTACCAGTGGATCTACCAAAGGGTCAACCAAACTACACCTTGCTACGGTGTCTACAAACTCCTCAGGAAAGCTAACAGTGTTTGTCAGCTCCTGTGGCTTCAGGCTATATCCATGTGGTATTCAGTTTCCACACATTTAAATTTACCACACTGTGTATTTAAATGAATAGCATGAATTATTTTTACACTCTGCTTTTCCACATGCTTGTTCCAAATCACTTAAGTGCTCTTGTGAGACAATCAGATCAATGCTTTCAAATATTCAGTAAAGCTTTCAGAGGCACCAAAATGACTTGGCTATTGAAGCCATAGATGTAGTAAAATTTAAGGCCTGAGGAATGTAATTTATTTGCAAACAAACCTTAGAGAATCCTTTAGTTCTCCAAGGTAAGCTCTATCAATGTTGATAAACTCTGTACCTTAAGAGAAAAACTAGTAATAAATGAGATAAGGAATCCCTTACCCTTTATTAGTTTCTCATGACTCAATTATGATAAGGAAGTATATTAGCTTTGGGATTTTCTCTTTGATAAACCAAACAGCATGAGCTCCTAAAGTCTACTGCTTTTTTTTCTTAAACTTCAACTCAACTGCTCAGACTCTTAAAAATCTAGCCCTTCTTCAGGGCTTAGCTTTTTAATTTTTATTGACATTTTATCCATTTAATGTAATAAAAAGGAAATTTTCAGAAAACCTGTGCTGAAATACTACACTTTAATTAGCTTTTCTCCCCTGATATTTCTATCAAAACAGGAAAATGATTAACATGATTATTAGTATGATTAGGAGCAATTACTCTTCCCTCAACTTGCTTATTCACATTGAAGTTGTGACACACACAGTTTTTGAAATTTTAAAAAAGGTCATATTAAAATTCAGAAGGAATTCCTTATACATACCAAATGATGGAGCATTGACTTGAGAAACCGAGAAATTGTAGTATCTCCATACACAATCAGTTGCTAGGTACTTTCTTGCAAGGTCCTATAAAGAGAATTGATTAATTCATATCCCAGGTAAGAGACTAGGCTCACATTATTATTAACAAGTTCTCCTTTCAGGATAATGAGTTGTGAATCCATTTACTCACTGGTCTTTCTTCACAGATGTGTGCTAAATTTGACTGTGAGACTTCAATCCCCGTTTCAGCTGCTAAAATGTAATGCAGCAGAGCTTCATGCCTAATGTTGGATAAAATAAACTAATGAAAAACCTTACAAAAATAAAATGCATTTTAATCACAGTTTAAAAAAACCCCAAAAGCACTAAATAAATCTGTTAAATTGCCTACGAGCAAAATTTTGGTACAAAGTTTAAAAGCACAAGGCTGGGAAACCCAAGCAACAGCGACATACACAGGCAATGCTTGGTGTAACCAGTCATGCTGGATCTCAGGAATTTGCAGCCTATTCTCTCCTGCATTGAAGCTACTCGCTCCAGTGTGCATTTACTCTAAATGACAGACTGATGGGAAAGAAGAACTGATACTAAGCCCAATTCTCTATTTACATGTTTCAGATAAAACATTCTTACAAGACTCTATTTAAAAAAATCTATAATTAACTTAGCTGTGTATTATATCTGTCTAATATTCATCTGCGTATTTATTTGCTATGCTTTACCTTTCATTTCTGTGACTTGTTATTTCTTGTCTTTTTAGACAGCTTTTTGGAAAAGGATTTGTCTCTCCTTACATTTGAATGTATGAACAGAACAACAGTCTATATTATGAAGACGATGCATTTAAAATTAAGAGGAAGTCTTTAAAATCATGTGTGTAGGTTTAAAATCCCAATATAATAAAAAAACCCACTTGGTGTACTTTTTTCCTTCAGAAGTTTCCTATTAAATAGTGCTGCCAATGATTTTATCCACAACACAAAGGTAAAACCATGACAAGTCTCAGGGTTCAATGGCTTATTTAACTGGAAGCAGATATGGTCAAATACACATTTGACTTCAAGAGTAGCTGCTTAACCAAAGCAACATTAAATCAAATTGTGAAAGCAGTTGTCCTTACAGAACTAGGAGGTGTAACCTCCTGTTATCCAGCTGTTTCTGCACAATTACATAGTACTTGCCCTGTAAAAACATCTAGTGCAAGAGGAATTCAGGGGAAAGCTGGGAAATTGGTTTGTTTGATTCTTAAATCTCAAAGGGCAACTAAGAAAGAAATTACATTTACGGCCTTTGAATCAGTCTTTGAAGATTAAACTACCATGACAGACAGATGTGTAAAACATGTGTCTGCAAACAATGACTGAAGATTGGCAGTACAACAATTTACACCTATGCAATTTACACCCTGGTATCTCAAGTAGGACTCCAGGAGATTTTCCCTCCTAGCTGTTGAGCCCAGACTTTCTGGAATCTTAATGCTCTACCTGTCATCTACCTGCAAAGTGAGCTGGGCAGAGTCACAGGCTTGCACAACAGAACAGGCTACAAAAATAGCAACGGAGTTTTTCAGTGTTCAAAAGTGGGTTCAAGTCCAAGGAGAAATGTCTGTGATGACTGAGTAAAAAGACACAATGGAATGGGTTACTCTAGAACAGTCCACTGACAGTTTCTTGTAGATCTCCTTAGCCTGAAGCACTAATTCAGTCACTAATTCAGTACTTACAGAGGGAAGCTGCAGGACTAAATAAGCCATTGTTTTAATCATATATGACAGTCTGATATTTGTAAGCACAGTGTCTGATGCTCATGCCTACAGAGGCTGCTAAGATGGACTATTAACCTGAACACTATTCTGAAACCTCCTGACTGGCTCACTGGATATTACAGCCCCCTATTATACTTGCACAAAAGATAGTATTAACCATACATAGAAAACTGAACAAATCTAATCCAGCAGCCTGAGTTTCCATGACACAGAATTATGCAAAAGAGAGAAAGCAAAATACAAGGTTTGCAACGGAGAGAACAGTAAAAGTGAAAGGTGCTCCTCTGGTTTATCCAGGGCACATTACACAAATATTGTGGGAACCATGGACAGTTGATACAACTATTTCGCACTATAAATTCCTTGTTTTCCACTTGATCCTATCAGAACTGTTGAATTATATTTTGGGTCAACACCTCCTTCCCCTTATGTCAATGGATGTTTTGCAACTGATTTTTGTAGTGCTACTACTTTTTTTTTTCTTAGAGGTGATGGACCATTTAAAATTATTTTATCTTGTTATAAAGTGAAAAATAGAAAATAATGAAAACAGAAGAAACATACCATGAAAGTTCCAGATAAGCATTGAGAGCTTTTCTGATTACATGACCTAAGTAGCCATTCTTCTCTGCAATGTGTTTTGCCCAGCTGTGGAATAGAACAAACAAAAAATGAACAGTTGTGTTCAAGTAATGTTATCCCAACTCATGCAGACTCAAAGAACACAAACGGATATGGAATCACACTCTGATTTTTTCTGTAAGACAAATGATGGGATTTAACAGTAGTCACTGAGTCAATCCTGTAACAATTGACCAAAAACATGAAATCTGTTCATCTCTGTGAGTGTATTAGAGACATACTATGTTTTTTTCTTGGCAACTTTTTTTAAGAAAACAAACATGAGGTAATATCAATACCTATCAATAGTTATCCACCTATTTTTTGATGCAAAATGCCAATTCTACCACATCAGGAGACTGGTATTTCTTGAAAATCAAAAAAAGCAAGGCTTTGTTAGATACAGCCTTTCAGAGTTGTTTGATACAATCTCTCCAAGTCATTCTGGAAAAAAAAGTACTAGAAGCACTCAATATCTCTCAAAATCTACTGGTCATGTAAATAATACACATACTCATGCAGATCAAACGTTACTGCAGAACAACCTTTTGTCAAGGAGTGAAGTACACTGTGAAGTACAAGGTATTTAGGCTATAGACTTAAAAATCACCAATAATCAAAATAATCACATTGAAAATATATTCTCCTTTAATAAATGGTCTCATTACTTACATTACAGCTTTTTCTGGATCTCTAGGGAAGTCTTCCATATTTCCTGTGATGTAATACACAGAGCATCGCAAAGTCCCTTCTATATGTCCCCCTTGGGCAGCTTTATAGAAATAGCGCGCAGCAACTGTCTGTGAAGAAACAAGACACAATCAGCAACTCTGCATGATTAAACTTTATTGAGATTTCATCCTCAGGACTCATTTCATCAAATGAATTAAAATAGGTAGCTGGCTAATGAGGGTAAGACAGTTTAACTAATTTTAATGTACTTAGATGAAATGAATTCTTCTAAATTTTTAACAGTTTAGGCTAGAAAAAGTTTTGAAAAACATACATTTGGGTCACATATGGAACACCAAACAGGAAAGTGTCTAAAAGTTTAACTGACACTCGCAGTGTCACACAAAAATCTTGCACGCACTGACAAAAGTAAAATGAGTTATTCAATAGTAGGAAGATTATTAAGGCATCCTGGAGAACAGGACTTTTGCACCTGTGATGCCAAAAGAAGGCTGTGGAGCAGCAGCAATGCTCTGTATATTCAGCAGATCACAACCACAGCGCTTAAATCTTTGAAATTGGTTTATAAAAGAAAACTCAGATTGAGTAAGCAGGGCCAGAGCTACAGAAGTTGGAAGGCTGTGTGACTCCACATTTTACCCTCAGGAACAGTGATCTGTAAAGTATACCAAACCAGCATACAAGCCAAAATAATTTATTTCAGGAAATTTTTAACCATCAATATATGCTTTCTATTAGTGAGCGTGGACTACACGGTATCCATCACAGCCATAATTTCTTGCCATTGGCTTTGATGAATAAAGAAACCTTTATTCTTTATTGAACTTATTAAACTTTTAGGCATACTCTTACAATCAGTCCACTCTGAAATGTGTATTCTGGTCCCGGGGGAAGAAAAATGTGTTTGCCAGATGCACATGTTGGTGAGTCCTGCTGCTGGTAGCAGAAATGCTCATTGTCTGGAGTATATCCAGAGCTCAGAACTCAAAGGCCACACTGGAAACATTTTTTAGCTCTAAGTATGAGGTCTGCCTGCATTTATAACAGTCTACCTCACTATATTTTTGCTGCTGTTCATATACCACCAAGTCAATTAAAAGAAATATAAATAAATTAGACTATTCCTATTAGAGGAAAATTTATTTTGCACATATGTTAATGGGTTCTGTCACAGAAAAAAATACTGCCGTCTACCAGGACTGTAACAGTTACATTTTCAAGTCTGGATTGGAGGCCTCTCACTGCAGTTCTGAGGCTCACAGAAGCTATGTGAATGTGGCATAGCTGTTCATGAGTTCAGGGAAAAGGTTGTGATCCTTTCAGTTATTGTGGAATCCTATCCCTACAAACTTTCCAATCCAAAACTGAGAACCCAAAAGGTCACATGATGTGAGAGCACACGCTATCCTTCCTGGCTGCTGTCAATGGAAGGAGTAAAACCTGCACCTGTTTTGTTTCTAAATTAAAAGAATACAAACACAAGCATATAATTTTGACGGAGATATGTGAGCAACATCTCTCTCCCTAAGCAATCTGACTGAATCCCCCAGTAAAATCCTTCTTTATGATAAAAGGTATCAAAATCCATCTTAGGGTGAACAGTGCAAACTCAAGAATGAGGCAAAAACTTCTAGATTCTAACGTAAGAAATAGTACCAATAAATATTTACTCACTTGATTTCTACCAGGTACTCCAGGGTAAATCCCATCTAAATATAGGACACCAAGGTTGTATGATGCATCTGGATTTCCCAATTCTTCAGCAAGTAACCAGTGTTTGGCTGCTTTTTTGTAGTCTCTTTTAAAATTGTGGTAATACCATCCTAATCCATTCACTGCCTGGGGCAAGCCCTTAGAGAAGGAGAAGAGCAGTCTCAGGTCACACATTTGATTCTGCTTTTTGTCACTTCTGGGACATAAAGGTTTTGTCACTTCTGGGGTTATAAAGGTTTGCTGACTGTTTTTTCTGTATTTACGAGGCCACTACTTTTCCCTGTGGCCTTGTATATAGAGTGAGGAGTAAGACTCCAGTGTCATCTTATTCTACAGAGTCTCAGCCATGTGTGCTTTCACTTGTTGACAAGAATAAACTGTGACTATTTTCCCCATTTCTTCTTCAAAGCCAAACAGGACACTTATTCTTGTGAACTCCCAGAGACTGGTTGACAGGATTAGCAATCAAAAAATCCACTTCTTTTAAACTAGAACATTTCCGTGAGAATAAATAGAAATCAATGAGCACAGAACTTTGTAATGCTCCTTTCAAAATGCAATTCACCAACATCATACAGATCTGTTTAAGATGTTGCTACTTGCTATTACCAAGTTGCATCTTTGCATAAGAGGAGAAAATCTTGAGAGTTTTTATTTTTGTTGCAATGAGTCATCACCTCTTTGCATAAACTGGTGGATCTTAAGGGGCTGTAAGTATGCCAGCAGTGTTACTAACTTAAACATTAAAATGCAAAAGCTGTTAAACTTTTCACTAATTATGATGTTGTTCTTGTATAGAAAATGTGCATTGGAGCATAAGAACCTAAATATCTGAGTTCAAGAAGAGTAAGGAAATTGATGACTGTAGGAGTCTTCCAGGAATCTGTTCCTCGATCCTGAATCAAGGGAATTTTGATCACATAATAAAACCTTACAGTTTATTTAAGTCTTTCCCAAACAGGCAGTAGAACAGAAAGTCTCTCCTGTTTCAACGGAATCACAGAACTGGCACAAATCTTTTCTGATGGTGGTCAGCAGTGAAGTCCTACTGTCATTACCAGTATTTTAACTAATTCTGGTTCTAAGAGCTAGGAATGTGTTCAAGGTCTACGTGATCTTTCATTTTTAGTCTAAGGACTAGACCAAGGCCTGGGTAATCTGGGTGTACTGGATCATTACATAGGCTGAGGCTCCTCTTCTCTGTAGTGCCTGTCAATGTTTGTTCCTACTATGGAAAAAAACAGGAGGCTTTGGGACATCGAGGTCTTCTCCCTAAATCCTTAGGAACACAAGGGAAAAACATACTCCTGGATCAAATATTCACTCTGAAAATCACTTAACTAACATCAAGTTCCAAAAGATGTAAGTAGAGAGAATTATTTTTCGTTCACAAAAATTTTGGCTGATTTTGAGCAGTCTAGTCTCCCAGCTTGGGCAAATAAGACTTTCACCATTCATGGTGAAGACACTGGAATAAGCAAGCAGTACTGACACAGAATTATGGTAACAGGCATTTTATATAAATCAGAGTTCATTGCTATTAGCACCTGGTACAGAACTACTACAATAAAATATTTATTGCATTTTACCTTGGCTGCTGCTTTCTTCATCAATTCCAATGCAAGTTTTATATTCTTTTTCACACCTTGACCCTAGGAAACGGGTATGTGAAACAATCATTCTTTACAAATGCAGGCTGATGAAAATTCACTTATGCACCTCCAAAATGCCTTTTAATATTGATAATTACTTACTAAGTGTCATTTGGCTTTAAACAGTTACAACAAAACACACAGGTTTGTGTTCATCCTTCCATCACAGCATCACAAAATCTCAGTGATTCAGTCTAGAAACAATTATTTTACCAGTATATTCAAGTGATGTTTAGATAAACAGTATCATTTTGAGCAAGTAAGGAAGAATGAATAGCATTCAAAAGGGAATGGGTTGTGCACAGTTTGGCACTGAGTAAGAGCTTTCAGCTTTTTTGAGAAAGGATGTTAGAGTGTCTCTAGAGAAAATACACAGATGTCATGCTTATGATGCCCACACAAAATAATTCTAGACACAGGTCAAACAGATTATGTATGCTCAAAATTAACACAAGCAAAACTCAAGCAAGCATGTTCTAGAGAAAAACCCTCTGCTGCCAAAGGAATGAGGTGAAGACCTAACAGTTACTCACTAACATTTCTAACCTTTAGTGCTCTTGAACGTCCTATGGGTGACATCGCTTAGCTGATACACCTTATTTGACTCAGGTGAGGTCATGCTTCAGTTTAGCCTCTTCTGTCTATTGCTTCTAGCAGGGGAAAACTAACTGCATGCAGCGATAATTTAATTCCAACTAAAAAAAAACATTTCAGAGATCTAATAAAGAGCATTCTAAGAAAGGATCAAACTTTTACCTACATCTCTACACCAAAGCCTATGTCTATGATATGAGCTGGTTGGATTCTTGAGGTGACAAGACATTAGGAAAAATTAAGATTCACTGTTCGGGTGGTATTTTGATCCTGAATCAAACTAGGAGTAAAGTAATGACAGTGCTTTTAACTTGCTCTTTTAAAATTTTTTGTGCCTCTTTGGTAAAAATCAACACTAGCTTCATAACCTGATTTTCAGAGTAAATCTAAAAGCACTTGTATACACTCTTACTGTGCGTTGCTGCAGATAACTTAGAAACATCATGTTATAGGAACGATTATTTTGAAGTGCAAACATGAAGTATGACTTACCTTAAATAACACAATGGCGTAATCATATATTAATACTGGATCTTCTGTTTCTATTGCACCCTTTGCATACCATTCTATTGCTGCTTCAGGATTTTTTGCCACTCCTTGTTGGCCCCAGAACAGCATCTGAGCCAAACGTTGCTAAAAGAAAACAACATAAGCAGTAATGCTATAAATGCTAGTATTGAAACTGGAACTGCAGGAGCAGACTTCTGCAGGCTTAGATGCATTTCAAATGTGAGAAAAAAACAGTATATATCCTCAACAGTTTGAAAACAATTGGTTAAGAGGACTACTCAGAGAGCTTTTCAGGTGGAATGTACTGATACTAACTCTACAGCAGGCTTATTTTTACAGCTGTCAGTACCATAGAAGCCTGGATTGATTTAAATGCAGAGGTAAGTGACAGACAGATCTGATGCATGCAAACGGCTCAGTATTACAATATACTGCCACTGGTCTCAGATCAGCAGCACTAATTGCAAAGTATTAAATACAAAGCCAGGGAAAAGGATCAGAGGAGGAGGTTGCCAAGACTTGAAGACTTCCCTTCTGCCTGGCATCATTGTTACAGCTTTTACATGGTTACTGGATATTACTGAACAGGAACATGGGAAGTAGTCCAAGCCCAGAAAAAAGAAGCAATTCTGGATGAAAGGAGAAAATGTCTGTCTGCTCTCCTCCACAACTTTCCTATGTAGTCCTGAGCGTATCTAAAACCAAGAACAGGAAGATTCATTACTTTATACCTGTGCAGCTGCATTTCCTCTTGTTGCTTCATGTTTTAACCACATAAAGACATCACCATTTTCTTTTGTTTGAGCTTTTAGCAGTTCATCATCCATCAGTCTTATAGTTTCAACAAATGCCTGAAGAGTAGGTGAACAGAAAAAAATTAATTTCCTCATGATTTTCACAGTTAATTTCTACATCTGCTACCAAAATGAAAATGCTGTCCATTTCCTGCTTATCCCTAAAACTTCATGATCTGTTCTGGATTTTAAAATTCTCATCACTCCTCTGCTGGCCATTAGGAACTATTCTTACATTCACTGTAAAAAAACATTTACTGCTTTGCTCCAAAACTATAAGTCCATTCTACACCAGAAAGACATGCCAAGACACCAACAACTGAAAAAAAAACCTCCAAACCTTTGGTTTTACATGCACTTGAAAATGACAAAAAGAAGTGTTTTTAAGTCTTTCAAGGCCTTTTAATTTCTACAATAATTGCTTTCAAAAGATTGCAAAAAGGCTGGCAGAAAGCTTGATGAAGACCTGACCCACAGCACCCTTATCTAGGTAAGTCTGCTGATTTTTAGTTCTTCAGCAATTTAAATCTCTCTTTTTTTTTGTACAATAATCATTCTTTTTGGTAAGCTAGGATTCTAGCACTTAACCTAATATGACTATTCTTCACAAATAAAGTTGTGTTACCTCCTGTTTAGCAGCTTATTCTAAAATAATATTATTATAACTTTATCAGATAACTATTTAACAACCAATTAATTACATTTGATTATAGAAAAGATTTAAATATGGAGAGGAAAATTAATCTTTTGCAGGAACTTCATGATATCTTTCCGCTGAAACAGCAGATCAGTTGCTTAATAAACACATCCAATTATATTAATAATTAAAAATCTGAGTGAGGATTTAGGGCCCAAGAATAAGGCTTGGACTTCACTGAAAGACAGGCTTGTGGACAGTTCTGAGGATTTGAGTCTGATTTTGATTCCCCCTTCCTAAGAAACACAGCAATGATACCTACATATCATTTGGGGGATTTTGTAACAACCATCAAAATCATAGAATGATTTCAGCTGGACGGAACTTTTAAAGATTATTTAGTCCAACACCCCTGCCACAGGCAGGGACATGAATCAGATGAGCGAGTATAGTAAATAAAAATCTTCTGGCCACATAATAAGAACATCAAAAATAACTTGTACAGAAAACAAATTCAGATACTTATAACTCTTTTACCTGTTCCCCTTTTATATTGTGTTGATCCAGGGATGTCTTTATTGCAATATTACTGTAATAAGCATACGACAGCTCCAAATCAAGTGGATAGTTATTAATGCCTTGGTAATGTTTATAGCCAAGATTCATCACAGAAAGTCTCTCATTTCCCTGAGCACCAACCAAACTATACAGCAGTCCCTGGCAAAAATCAACAGACATAAACAAAAGTGAATTCACTGCACATCTCACAAGTTAAGCACTTTGCAGGAGATTTACAGGGAACAGAATGTTCATACTGGTAGCTGATACACTAGCTTATATCCTGTAAGCACAGTTACAGAAGCAAGCACAGCCCTAAAGTAGTTAAAATGTCTTATGTTTGCACAGAAAGACTTGGAAGAAAAACTAGGCTCTAAATACTCTTCAAGTATTGTATTTGCTCTGTCACCACGAAGTGTCCAGCAATTTTTTAATGTCATTTTACTACAGTGTTGTTTATAGTCTGACACTTTTTATACTCAGCAGTGGCTTAACTAGTCCCACTGATGCCAGCTGGAGTTTTCACACTGAATTCAGTGGAAACATATAGAAGCTAACAAGCAGCATTTGAGAATCTTACCCTAGAGATCTGACAGGAGTAGTAGGACGGATCTATGGCTGATAAGGTTTCAGCACAAATCTCCCTTGAGGTATATGTTAATTGGTCTATGCACCACACATTTGCCAAAAAACATTTTCAGTACTACTATTATTTTTACCTACAGAGTAATGAAACCAGTGGTGTCCCATCTGTGCTGCATGTTAAATTGTTTCCTGCACTACCTGAAGCAGATACAACGACAAAATGATTTAACCTTCATAATAAGCACTATATACTCTATAATTAGGGTATAAAAAAGGTTCCTTTCTAAGGTTTCTTGTTTTTGAAGTAATGCAGGTGAGCTTTGTCTCTGATTGGCCTGTCAGGGGTTCTTCTGATTTAATGTCCTGTAACCACAACAGACAGATCTGCTACTCTTTATAAGTATTTTATATTCTACTATTTATCACAATTAAATATCTGTTGGCAATTTTAGCGTTGCCTTCTTCCCCTGACATATAAACACTTTCCCTTTATTTGACCTAGAATCACATTGAAGCATTTCAGTTATTTGCAACATGCCTAAGAGGTCAGGAGTTCTCAAACTCTGCAGTTGCTCAGTTGAAGTAAGGTCACTTTTTCACAGAGAAAACTTCTACTTTGGTTACCCTTGCTCATTTGACCATAATATACTCAGTGTCACATTTCTGCACTCTAAAATCAGACTTCTTTCCTGACTGTACTATGCAACCTTTTCCTTTTAGATTTGCCTGATCCGAGATTTTTTTTTCCTACCTGTCTTCAGTGTGGGTGACTCAAGGGCTCTTACTCATCCTAGCTCCACAGTGACTAAGAAAAGCAGTACTCTCTATGCTGTTCACTTTACTACCATTTTTAGGTCTTTACTATATCTCTGACTTCCTTGTTCTGCTTCAGCAGGATAAATATTCCCACCATCAGGCCTTCATAAAGATATCACTGGCATCAAGGTATTTATTAGCAGCTTCATTGGAGAATCCCTTCAACCACCACCTGGATCTGAAGGCCATTTCACTTTTTTAAAATTCAATGGATCATCTCATTTCTTAATTATCTTTAAAGGTAATTAATTTCACAGACATAACAGAACATATTAAATACAATACCTTTATACGATCCACGGACACACCAAGCCCTGTTTCAAATATAACTGCAAGGAAATAGGAAGCCTTATGGTATCCACAACAACTGGAATCCACCAGGAGAGGGACAGAGGAGCCCAAATTGCTGAGGCCATTGGCGCTGGACAGACCTTTCACAACCTTCTCAAATATCCTCCGGCCAACTTCTACAACTGTATCACTTCCATCTTCTAACACTAAAAATAAAATACAGGACACAGAGTTACTGCAAGAGTAAAAATTAGGAACCAATTTCCCCAGAAACTGAGTAACAGACAGAATAACAGATTCTGTTTTTTCTCAAGCTGAATGGTATTCTCAATGCAGACACAGGGTATTATGAATATGAAGGGTGAATAAAAATTCAAAATACTATCTCAAAATAATTGATCACTAAAAACATATGGATATTCCTATGATTCCTTCTACCTAGTAAGCCATCCTTTCATCTACAGCATATTGCAACATAAAAGCCACATAACACTCCTTTATTAAGTTAGCTAATATGAAGATAAAACGGAAAACACACGAACTTAAGTCAAATGATACTAAATACACAACAAATATTGTTGAGTTGTTTAAGAACAATTTAGAAAAGGAAACATGATTACCATCTGGACTACTGAAATCCATCTCTTGTAACAGTTTGAACAAAGTGTGGTACTTTTCCCTGAGTTCTTTTCCCCACATGAAAGCATCACATTTGAATTTTTCTCCATATTTGTGAATCAGCTCCAAATAATAGTTTTCATAGTAACCTAGAGAAAACAACATATTTAATACATGGAAGCTGACTTTTTCATCTTGAAAACGAGTTTCTGACAGAAAAAAAGTGTTTCTAGTAAACTAAAACTTCATGGACAAGATGAGCACATTCTCAACACAAAAGCAGTGCTAAAAACTCATCTAGCTAGCATAGGTCACTTACAAATACATTTAGATTTCTTCTTCCATACTCTGGTCACAACGCATTCAATTGAATTCTAATTAGAAACATAAGCTAGTTTTCAGCACACATTTAAGCTATGCCATTCTTCCTTCACCAAAGTGGACACTTTGGTAGAAACCTGTTAATTATTGAATGTTAGGCAACTGTGGCAGAAACGTTCTAACAAAATCCACCCATCTCCCTTTAGGGTTATTTTGAAAGTGAAATGGAAGAAAGGCAATTGCATAGTGTACATGAAAGTATTTCTTTGTCCCTTTATGCACCTGTCTTATTAAGAAAGACATACCAAGATGATTTGAGTTTTTATTCCATGACACAAAAATATTTACAGGGACAAAACCCCAGTTCTAGCTACCAGTAAAAAAACCAAACTCCTCACATTGCATTTTTTCTTGTTGTGGTTGAATTTAAGTTTACTTTTGATGATCAATATCCAGATTGTAAAAGGGAAGAAAACAGGTCTCCAAAGATGACAGTTTAAAATTCATGTCATAGACCAACACTTACAACTTCTGTGTGCTTTTTCCCCTTGCTGTACAATATATCTGTAATCATAAACTATTTCTTGAATGTCCATACATCTCTCGTAGTAAAGTTCAATTTGTTCCACTATGTCTTTGTCATGAAAAGGATTAGAAATCTGTAAAAAGGCAAATGATAAATAAATGGCGTCCCCAGTATCTGTTGTAGTGTATGCTCAGCTAGAAAGACGCATTGTACACAAATAACAAAAGGAAACAGATTGTTCCCTACAATTGGCTGATCTGGCACATCATATTAGTGTATCAGACAACTTGATGTTGGCCACAGTAGACTACTGTCTATTTAAATGGTCAGCATAATCCAAAAATCACAGATGAATTTCCAAAACTGACCAAACGCATGTAACTTTTACCATTGGTTTTATCAAAACCATAGATTAATCAAATGTATCCAACACTATATCATCAGAAACTCTGGGAACAAAACAATACTGAAAACATGTCCTCATTAAATCTAGATTTACAAACACTGTTCTACACACTCACTTCCCAAAGTATTATCTTTTAGCATTTGAAATGGTAACTAACATGGCTCGAAAATGACGAGAAAACAGATTATCATATATTACATATATTCCCAGATACTATTGTGCTTCACAGCTAGTTTTACACTTGATGAGCACTGCATCTGAAAAAATAAAATACAGTCATAGTTGGCTGCTAATATTTCAACATTTCCAAGCAGTGCTTTTGCTTACCTGTTCTGTTTCCAACACATTGAGGCGATAGTATTTCACAGGTCCAAAGAACGCTTCTATACCATTTACATACCCACTGCCTCCAAGAACAAAGTATCCAGCAGTGTCATCATAATAGAAATCTTCCCTAAAACTTGAGAACATGAAAGAGAAGTAAGCTATCTAGATGTACTGTGAAAGAAGAAAGAGAAATTAGTATTTCTCAGAATTTGTGCAACTGATGGTCTTAAGCTCATTGCAAGTATCTTTTTCTTTTCTCATTTGTTTATCCTCAAAATTGACTCTGTAATTTAGTGTGATAAATTATGAAGTAAATCTAATAAATCCCTTGTCTACAAACATATTAAACCAGCAGTGTGTTTTATTTTTTTGACCTGTAAGTACATTTTGATATTTTATACATCATTACTCAACCTCAATTTTTTCAGTTCCACCTTTCCCTTTCACTTTTCTAAAATCAGCATATGAAAATTTAAGTTACCTGTCTCCTAGAGTTATCATCTGCAACTTATCAATTTCTGAATTTAAAGCATAGCAGAGAAGGAACAATCCTGAAGTCTGCCACGCAGTTCACTGTTACATAGTTCCCTTATTAACAGTGGCATTTTTTACTTATTTGCACAAGAAAGAGTCCATCTTAAATTATAGTGAAAGAGAACAACTAAAGATCCATTTAAAAAAATTATTCAGTTACTTAGAATAAAGGACAGAGCAAGAATACTTTTGGTAGCAATTTTTCTCTCTAACTAAGCAAAGCCAGTAACAATTTCCCTACTGAAACACTACCTCTCAAAGCAACAGTAAAATCAGACTTCAGTAAGGTCAAAAGTTCATCTGAAGACTGATCTTAATGCCACTGATCTGTCAATCAGTTTTTAGTGAGGGTTATCAGACTCTAGTACTAGATCATGCACCACGTTTAGTCATGGCATTAACAAATATATTCAGCTTGTACTTAATGTAAGCACAGTAAAGCAAACTGGTTTTGGAAGCATAGTGTAGATAAAGACCACAGACGTTTTGAAAATCAATTGGAATCTCAGTTAGAAACTTGTGCTGTCCTCCCATCCTCTGTATCTGAATATATACACACATATTACTCCACAAAGGGAAAATGCTACTTACGTAAAAGACTGATGATGATGTCTTTTCAAATTCTTCCCAACACTGCTCACTTCAATCTAAAAAGCACAAAATATTAATTATAATAAAAGGAATGTTATAGAGTACATTTATTACAGTGTCAAGTTGCTCCAGGGGAGGTTTAAATTGGATGTTAGGAAATATTACTTCACTGAAAGGGCTGTCAAGCTGCCCATGTTAGTAGTGGAGTCACCACCCCTGGAAGTATTCAAGAAACAAGTGGATGTGGCAGTCAGTGCTGTGGTTTTAGTTGATATGGTGGTGTTTGGTCAAAAGTTGGACTTGATAATCTCTGAGGTACTTTCCAGCCTTAATGAGTCAAAAATTCTTGTAGATCCACAGCCCAAAGTCCTTCTCCCCAGGGCTGCTCCCAATCTACTCTCTGCCCAGCCTGAGTTTGTGCTTGGGATTCCCCTAACACAGGTGCAGCAACTCGTACTTGGATTGTTGAACATCACAGGGTTCACACAGGCCACTCCTCAAGCCTGTCCAGGTCCATCTGGATGGCATCCCTTCCCTCCAGCATCTCGACTACACCACACAGCTTGGTGTTAGAAAACTTGCTGAGGGTGCACTCAATCAAACTCAATCAATCAAAGTTGACTTCCCAAAGCCAGATGGTCTGAACATCCCCTCACAACTTCTAGTTCTAGATTTTTCATTCTTTTGCTATGTGAGCATGTACAATTCACAGTATTTCTCTCAGCTTCAGCTATTAAGGTGTTTGTCAGAGGCATAATCAAATTATACAAATCTCAGCCTTGATCCTGTAATTCAGTAGCAAGCATACCTGTCCACCTTTAAAGGAGAGATCCAGTCGAAACCACTGCTTCAGAGGAAGGCTGAAGCTAGTTTTCACTGCAAGGTCATCCCCTCTCATGAGATGCATCTGAATATGCACATACCCTGAGAGCAAGAAAGGAAGAAAAAGAAAATAAACACCACAGAAACATTAACAGCAAGAAATGGGTTTACTAACATGTTGTTCACAGTGATTCTATCCTCTTCATCACCAACAACAGAAATCTGGGCACTTACCAAGCCACACATCAGCTCTCAGTGCTCCATATTTCAGTTACACATCTCAGATGCTGATGCCCAGGCTCCCACATGAAACTACAGACTGAAAACCACCTGTCTGAGGGTTAAACCTAAGACTAAACCTAAGGCGAACAGGAAAGCTGCCACAGTTGATCTCAAACATCAGAAAGTGGTTGTGACTTGCAGTAAACAGCAGAAGGGAGCACTAACCAATAGCATCCACTCAGGACTCAACTGGTGGCACATGACTGCAATGATCAAGTACAAGATGACTCTATCCTCCACTTCTTAGACCTGCAGAAGCTACACTCACAGTCTGAGCTTTCAAGACCAGAACAGGCTATTATGATAATCTAGTCTAACACTGAGAATAAAACTGGCCCTAAAACCTCACCAAGCAAAAGTCATATTAAGCTGATAATGTCCATTTTTTCTGTTCTTCAAAGAAAAGCATTCAGTTTATAATGGATAGATTAATTATCAAAATTGGTTACATGACAGAGAAAATGAAAATGACAAAAATAACAGAGATGAAGAGGTCAGTTGTCAAACTTGTAAAGAAGGAAGAAAAAAATTTATTATGAGAATGCCAGGTGTGCACCTTTAGAACTGCATGCTTATATCCTCGATGAGCCTGCCAGCCAGCTCCCAGCTGTCTTCTGACAAGAACAGACCCCTACTGCAAGTGTTGCAAGACTAAGACAGTGCTACCTCTTAACTTTCTTCTGGATCAGGGAAACAGATTGATCCTTGAACATTGCAGTGTAGGCAAGACATTGAATGACTTTGACTTTTTCCGAGGCTACTTCAAATTACCAAAAATTTTCATGTTGTATGTACACAAGAATTAAGATCAATTTAAAATAACACTTCAATAATAAGAAGAAAGCTTGCTCATTGAGGTAAGACAGTTTAATCTCAGTGTATGTTCCTGGCTGTAAGATTCAGGCTGTTCTGACAAACCAGACATTTCCTGAAGTTAGCCATGACTAGATGCTGTGCAACTACTCAGTTTTCTCCTGTTAATTTAGTAATGTTCCTACTGAGACACTATAGTCAAAAAGAAGTATTTTGCAAGCAACCAATTTCACAAAATAGGTCTGATAATATATATTTATAAATGTTATTCCTAGGCACAGATTGATAAAAGATAGTATTAGACCTTTTCTGAAAGCCATTAATAATATCCCTTACCTTCCTCATTTAGAAAAACAGCAGGAGTACCATACATTTCTTTTGAATCAATAAAATAGAGTATACCACACAGATCCTTTTCACAGTGATGGAGTAGGTATAGCCAGATTGAAACGGTGAACCTGCATGACCAAAAGCAAACAAAAAAATCCATGCCTGATGAGAAATCTCTCTATATAATTTGAAAAGCATGAAATTCACTTTAATTTAGCAAACCCGTGTCACACATGTAATCTTCAGAACAGAACACATCCTCTGCAGTGAAAACCTTCGAAACAACCACACTTTAAGACTATTGGATCTTTGATCTCTAATCACAGACTTTTGTGGTAACAACAGGAGAAGAGAGTAAGGAAGTGTTATCTGAATCAATTCCAGAATGCTGGGTCAGGGCTACTTCCAGATCCCACATCACCAAGGAACTGAAAACACAACCGAGACAAATTGGAGCCAGCCTCCCACACACAGACAACAGTACCAAAACCCCAGATGCATGGTCTTGTCATCTGGATTGTCTAAGCCAGTAAAAACTATAAGCTCTGTCTTCTATACCAAAAGTGAACTGTGAAAATATGCTTGGGAGAAGCAGTTAAAAATGAATCCATCCTCTGGACAGTACAGAGAAGTATGAATAGCTGTCACAGAAGTATCACAGGATAAATAAAGGTGGAGCCTCTGCAAACTATGGAGCGGTGCAAAATAAAAAACCGACCACCAACAGTACTATGCACTTAGAAATTTCTGTACAAAGCTGGCTGAAGGACTAAAAGCAGAATTTATACCACAGTATCTAATTTTAAGGAGTTCCTCTATGCCAGACTAAATCTGCTTCCGTGCTCTAAACAGAAATTTGATCACTTATTTCTGTAACATTGCCACAGCACTTAGGTCAATGTTGAATGACTTTGAAAATCGTACCTCCAATGTACAATTCAGCAAAGAATTATAATTATTATCGTATCCAATTAGATAGTTCACTTTTCTTAGTGACTTTTAGAAAGAGATAGTCAGTTTTTCACTTCTATAATCAATTAAAATGGTCAATATTTTTTTATAATACTTTAGAATTGGGTCAGCTTGCCTTGCTTCTCTCTTAAGAAATTGCTTAACATGAGTACCCCATATCTTTTCCTAAACTAAACCACTGTAGGTCTGAAAGCCTAACACATGCTCTCCTGCTTTAAAAAAAAAGCAAGGGTGATTAAGTTTTCCGTAATGGAAACTATGCCTTAAACAGCTAAAACCACCATTTTCTCCAGAGATGGTACATGGGTGAGCTAGAAAACTTTGTAAATGACAATCACTTGTATATTGATTGTTAGGACCTACAGGCAAACACTGTGCTTCCAGAAATACTGCTCATGTGCTCATGCTTACATATTGCTCTTTGCATCTTTCATCTCTGTCAATATAGCAAACTCAAATGCCTCAGTCTCCATTTAATCCCTGATTGCCAGTCTGAGATCATATTTGTTCCGGACACATTTCTTGGGACAGAGTTTGGGACAATGCTGACTCATTTGATATCCCCATTGCTGCAGAATGCCAAATAGCATGAGCAGTCCCTGCAGTACCAGCCTGTACTTGCTGCTGACAGGTATCTATCTTGGGCTCTCTTTCTTTACAAATCCCTGACTGAAGCCAAACAAATAATCTCAGTTAGATCCATCTGCTTGTGCTGACCTTTTGTACAGTGAGGAACCACAGCTCACATACACAGAACTGAAACAGAACTGAAGAGAAGAAATCTCTTCCTCTTCATAACAGAACTACCCCAGGCTGTCACACAACCACAACACATACTGAGGACATCACCTGAAGGCAAGAATTACGTGGAGCAGGTAAAAAGCTGCATAAATTCATGCTATATACTCTAAACCAGAGCTTGAGTGCCTCAGTGCCAGATCAGAACGCAACAGTGTTGGTGAGCAAAGAGCAGCAGGCTGTCACCCATCCTGAAGAGACCAGGAGCTAAAAACTGCTCTGTACTTAATGCTTCAGTTATGGTTTGAGAGCCAGCAATTTGCATGCAACCTGTGCTCTCTGGCAAGTCTTCTTCGGCATTCTTTTTGTGGCCACAGGCCAAATATAAACCAGCAGGCAAATTTCAGTTCTTTCAATCATTTCCTACTTCTGTAATAATGTTGCCAGGGTGAGAACATCTGGTGGAAGAGAGGTATATTTATATATCTCTTTACCCCTGAAGTTGCAAAATATGACTGGAGAGTTGTGACAGCTTTGGGAAGGGGGACCAGAGCAGAGCAAGATGACCTTACGAGAGCAATTGCTCTGTAACAGAATAGCATGCAGGACCTAAGGACTTGTACTCCTGTCTAAATAGGAGAGTTTACATGTCAATGGTAGAAGGAAATGGAGCGAGCTCAAGATGGAAGACTTATCTAGGCAGAGGATTCTATCACTAAGGGCTTGTCAGGTGCAAAATAAACTAGTGTGATTTATAGGTATAAAGTTGCTTCATGCTGCTTGCCCTTGCAAGAAATCCTACTCTGCTCTTGGTCTGCAATGTTAGAAATGCAGACCTGTTTATAATGCAGAAAACTCCAGGCTAGTTAGTCATGAGACAGCAGTCTGATCATGATAGCAGGTAACAGCTAACTCATTCTCCTAACTATACCTAACCCATTCAGTTAAAACTTCTAGTAGCATCTCTTACACAGCACTGCACTAACACACTGTAAGTACCTTCCTGAGGTTCAGCTTAAGCCTGTCTAAAACTGGAATCAGAAGGAACTGCTAAGTAGGTTCCTTTTGCATCTTTTCTCAAATTAGTAGGCAATATTTCTTTAATTTGTAGTATAGCCCAAGAGTTTAAGTACATTCGATAGCCTCCAAAAACCAAATACAGCCCCATTCAATTACTGGCCTATACTTACATGGGATAATCAATCTGATGTTGTCTGACTGTCTCAAGTTCTCTGTTCTCAAACTGTTCAAATTTCTTCACAATTCCTGTTTTTTCCCCACTGGAAGCATATATAAATTCAAGAACCTGGACACCATCTGCAAAATACAATCTTTCTTAATCTGACAGACAAAAAGCATAAAAACTAACATTTAAATCACACAACAGATTAAAAGTTAACACAAACTCTCAAAAAGTCCTTAAACAGAAGTTCACTTGCTGCTGTTAAATACATTACAATCTTGGACCAAATAACCCACGAAAAGCGAAATTGAGCCTTTGTCCACATGAAATTAGAAGCAGGGAAAGAACAGACTTATTTAAGATACTTAAAGAACGAGTTAGTAAAAGTCTTAATTTATGTTTTTCACTTAAATCTCATCCTATCTTTGATTATGCCTAAGTGACATTTCTCTATCTCTTGGACTTGCTCTCCATTTGTATCTCTCTATATTACATGTATGCAAAGATACCAATTCTTTTCTTAACTGATATGGATAATACTGTAATAAAACTGATAAAGCTGCTCCTCCTAAGAAACGGGAGAAAAATATACCAGGCCATGATACATCATCAGCTTGCCTAAAGAAACCCAAAAACAAAACAAAAAAACAACAAAATAAACCAAATCCTGAGCAACTGGTTACAATATTGTCTTAAGAAACAAAATTGGAATATTATATCCTCTTCTTGTCTATGATACTGATTTAATCTGTAATAGAAATAGATAATATGGAAAATAAGATGTTTCACAATGTGTCAGATATCACATGCTGTCTCCAACAAATATTTTAGAAAGCCCCTAAAGGGAGCAAGAGGTTCTCTGTTCTTCTTCAGAGCATTTACATGCCAATGTAGTGAAAATAAATGATACAAATACCATTATGGGATTTTCTAGGAGAGAACCATTTAGAAACAAATGCGCTTTTTCCTTTTAGGTTTGGCTTTGAGCGTACACTGAAAGCAAAAGAATTGTCAGCAAGTGTAAAGCTAGAGATAGGCAGGCAGGAAAAAAACCCTCAAAAAATCTAGAAAGCAAAGTTGTTTCAGTAATCTATACAGTTGGCAAGACACGATTTTTTATTTAAAACTACTACTGTTTTCCTAAAATGCTTGTTCCTAATAGTTCTACAGAAAATAAAAGAGGTGCTATAAAGTTTAGCTCACTACAAAGACTTGAAAATATGTTTCTGAGTGTGACGTCATCATCTTAAGCAGAAGGAGACTACTTATGTGAGAATTGTATGTGCATGAACTGCAGAACTGATTCTGAAATAATGCAGTAAGGGACTGAACAACTCTCTCTGAAGATAAAGGAATGATATCCACTGACTTTGGTGGGTTTTGACTAAAGTTGTTTGAATACACCTACAAAAAAGGGGGTCAGGCTGCTACCCAGCTCCAAGCTGGCTGTGATGAAACAATCTGAAGAGCAGGATGGTTTCAGCAACTTGCAACTCTAACCTCACAGTTATGAGATTACGTGCTCAACAACGCTTCCCAAGTAAACCGCTGTACGTAACATTACCTATTTACTACCAGTAGGCACTTTTTAACAGCTTACCAGAGATGTTATTTGTTTCCTTGGAGAGAAAAAGTGACATTGCACCTACCACTTTCATGAGGGCACTGAGGTATCCTATTGGCCTGGAGCATCCATAAATAGTCAACACCCCACTGAAGACAAACTTTGTGGTCCTTATATGGCCGTTCAAAAGGTGGAACTGCCTCTAAAAATGTGTAATTCTTGGCAACAGCAGCCTGGTAGTCTTCATTCTGCTCATCATCATAGTTGCTAGCTGATTTGTGACTAATCCATGCGTACAGTATCACACTGTGCACTATTATTGAGTTTCTGATGATATAATCATCTCTGTAAACCATGATGCTTGGAAATTTCAAGTGTACTTGCCGAGTTCTGCTAACATAAAGGTTCTTCTCATCCTTCCATCTCCTTCTATACACTGGTACACCAGTCCTGAACTCGGAGGAAGCTACTGCTTCCAAGTTGACAATACAAGGCTTAGAACATAAATACTGAACTGAAACCTCAGAATTGTTAAGAACTTTCTTTTCTAAAATGTTTAAATGGATAAAGTCTACATAATCCATATTCTTCTGAAACTCTGGAGTAACTGCTGTTGTCTGTAACGTCTCCTTTCCAAAGGACAGCACAAAGTTCTAGAAAAAAACCCAAAACACAAACATGTTAACCAGAGAATTTATGTGATTACTCATATACTCACAGTAATAACAGAACACTGCACAAGCACATTTATAGACCATATTTTAACTTCAAAACATGGGGTTTCTTTTACCCAGCAAGTAGACGTGGATTACTAGAGAGCCACCATCAACATTTTAATGGTAACAACTTCCCTACATCAAGTCCTCAAAGTCACACATGCTTCTACAAACAAACTGCATTTACAGGGTGTATCCTTTAGCCCTTACGCAAGCGGAATCCGGTCTAAGATAGCGACTTACACGTCATGCTATTTAAACATGCTCCTAGGATCAGGCCTAAGGAGTGTACACAAAAATGTACCGGCGTATATTCATTGTGTATCATTGCTAGGACTGCCACAGCCTGATGTCTCTGTATCTTCTGAAAAAGTTAGCTAATTTTGTTACCTGTCATGCAGGTCCCTGAAGGACAAAATAACAACAAAGGTTTCCTGAGAATGAATTAATATTCATGAAGTGTTTCATTTTTGACATGTTCCTATCCTGGAGATGGACTAGGAAATCTGAGCAGCAAGACCAGCAGGCAGAATTTGCTCAGCTTTTGCTCTCTACACCTCTGTACGCTATATATAGTTTGAGAGTGAGTTCCTGGACATACAACAGGATTATCCTCTATGCTGAAATTCTTGTCTCTAAGGCTTCAAACAGCTTCTTTTCTTTCTGCCCTGCAGTCAGCATCCAGCTTGATGCACTGACAAGGATACTGGGGATTACTCAGCTCTGAGGGTCAGCCACCAGCACAGCAGTTCCACCAGGTCCCCTGGTCTGTCTAAAATATTCAAAATTGTCACTTAGGATTACCAGGGAAGATGGTCATTAAGACTGCTCAAAATGAGATCTGTCCTGGGTAACTTTTAACTTTCCTAAGATTAAACAAATTAAAATAAAATTTATCTTGGTTGCCCCAGGACAATACCTATCTTGGATTGATGGCTTTTTCACTGTGATTTTTTAAATATTTAAAAGGTTCAGCCTAGTCATCAATACATTTCTAATCACAGAAACTATGTGCTGTGCACTTGGAGGACTAGACCTTGCTCACAATCCAATATGGAGATCAGTAAAAGTCCCTAATGATAAACTATTTTGCTTTTTATTTCTTAAGACTACGTTGACACTCCTTGAGAGCTACACTGAAAAAAACATCAAGCCAGTAAGACCTGTGAAGGTGTAAATATTAAGAAAAGTCAGAACTATGTCCTATACTACTTCCTTATTCCTCCAGATGAGGATTTTTGGATTTTTTGATGATCTGTGTGATCAAATGCTATTTTTCCCCCAGTTCCCTGCCTCCTGAGAGGCGTAAAAGAGCTCAAGGATTGCTAGTGGAACTCAACTATGCTCAGAGGGGCTATTTACTTCAAGACCTTGCCTTTATTAAGGGCAGACATTGGAAGACACAACTGAATGAGGAAACTTTTGGATGAAAAAACCAGATATCATTGTGAGCAAACAGGTAGCTCTAGATCACTAGATTTATTTAGTGCTCCTAAGGAACTTGTCACTTAAACCATTTTCCATAAGTGCAACCAAATGCTCTTTATCTTCTTGTATCCAACAAGAGCACTGCAAGTAAGATGCACAGTGATGTTGAACACTGATAAACACATGTAAGCACCAAGATATACACCTTGAACAAATAAAAAGCTAAAAAACCACAAAACACTATGCAACTCAGTATTTTGGTTTTCTGCAAGAGACAGTCTCATCAGACTGACAGCCTTCCTCTCTGCCTGACTTCCCACTCTACAAAATGCATATTGGTTAGAGCATGTTGCTAATAATGCCAAGGCCGTGGGTTTGATCCCTTTACGGGCCGTTCACTTAAAGAGCTGGACTCAGTGATCCTTGTGGGTCCCTTCCAACTCAGAATATTCTGTGATTTTGTGATATTGTAAAATCTATGCAAACTGAAGGGGTTAAAAAAGGAATAGCAATAGGAGGTTGGTGTCCACTGGAACACATGGTATGGTGTCCACCATACGATGGAATAACACGTATACACAAATACTGAGATAAAAGTTGATGAGAGAGCCTTGATTTTAATACTATTTTGAGTATCTTTCAGAGCTTGACTTGACAAAATATACTATTCTTTTACATTTTCAACATAATTCTTCTTTGGTTTAAATACTCCCAAAAGCATTAAAAGCCCATAACAGCAGCAACAAATTATCCTAAACCTCTTGCTCTTGATGGTTATCAATCGTACTTCTTGATCTTACAATAAAGAGTACTTGTAAGTAGCTTAATCTTTGTGATATGGGGGCTGTGCCATGAGGAAGATGGTAATATACTATGAACACCATGCCATGTGGTTATCACAAGATGTAGAAGTCCACCAGGTAGATTCTACAAAGCATAGGGGTACTACTGTGTGCTTACCACACACATGCACTTACTGTCAAAACACAGAGAGTCAGCTCTCAATTTTCTCAGTGGTTATCCAATACAGAGAGATGAGAACTAGCCTCCAGCAAAGACAGCTTGGGTCTGGCACAGTTCATTAACAAAGATGCAGCAGTGTATGAATAGGTTCATCTGATTTCCAGTGCATGGCAGTAATTTTCTGGTGGGCATCCCAAAGCAGTAATCTCTGAAACCCAAAGCCAGTTCTTTGTAGAACAATTTCAGTGATGTTCCTAGAACACTTAAGCACAACGCACCATGACTGCTGATGCCTAAGCTTAGCTTCAGCTCTGCTGGTCTAGTGCCTTTCCCATAATGCCTGATCTGCTAAATGGCTCCCCACAGGAGATTTTACTTTGTATTCTTTGGTCCCTGGGTATTATTGAGGCATGTGCAGCCAAAATGCATGAAGCATTCTTGAGTCTGCTGTTGCATCCCCCTAACAAACCCTTCTGGAGGCTCATTCAATAAACAGCACAGAGCAAAGGACCCTGAGCAACCCCATAGCAAAGGAGGCCTGGCAGAGACTGCAGACCATAAACTTCCAGACCACAGCTGAGTCTCTGTTATCCCTTGGTAGCCACTACACAGCGCATGGACTGTGTATCATCTAAATGTTCCTACTTGGTGAGGAAGCCTCTTCCCTTTCTGTTATATCAGACAAGGCAGAGTTAAATGTACATCACCTCTGACATAGAACAAGGATGAAAAGATTATACATTGAGTGTGATTATGAGACTTAAATATAAAAGTTTCCCAGAAGAGTAAAGATGCTAGCTATGCTGATTCAAAATATTACCATGAACTAGGCAAAGCTCAACAAGACGGACATAAAGGCTTTGTTGTGTGGGGCAACTTAGCCACTAAAGCTGTAATTTTTTTTTTTCTTTTCTTAAATCCTGCTGAATCTGAATGAATTAGCCCAAGTCATCCCATGAGATCTTGGGATAAATATCAATGTGGGAGGCAAACACTGCAAGTGTTAGGAAACTGAATATTTTCAGTGGTGTAATAATAGAAAAATGATTGAGTGAGTATTCTTTCACCTGCTGGAGATCTCAACAGGACTCTCCATGAGTTCAGCCCTGCAGAAATACCACATAACCCCATGAAACCTGCACCTGTTTGCACAAAACCTGAAGATAACTGCAGTCCTTCCCCTGGGCAAACGCCCAATACGTCAAGCTACATTTTAAGATGTGTGAAAAGAAGACAGGACAAAAAGGGGTGTTGCTCTGCTGCTCTCCATCAGCACCAACATGGTACAGGCACACAAAGACTTTGACCAGAGCTTAAGCTTAGTAGCACAAAAGATGAAGAAGTAGTTTAGTAGATGGCCCTGAAACACGGGTTGTTTCCACAAGCCAGTACAGCACTATGCTCAGCAGTGCATTTGTAAGCAGATGCCATTCTTGCCACTCTAGAAATTTATCGTCACCCAGGCCAGAAAGCTCAACACTTGGATGTGACTCGGGACTTGGGGGACTCGGCGTCCCCCAGCTCAATAAGGCAGCGTGGCCCTGGGGGCTGGGAGGGGGCGCGGGGCCAGGCCGGACAGCCGGGGGCTGGCTCCGAGAGGCGGCCCCGGCCCCGAGCCCTCCGTGCACTGCCGGACACCGGCTGCGGCTCCCTCCGCCCTGCGCGTACGGCCCGCGGCTCCTGCTGGGCCGGGACGCGGGGGCAGGGGCAGGTGCAGGGCCGGCGGCACTCACCGTGAGGAGGACGAGGAGCAGCGGAAGGGGGTGGCGGGGTTCGGCCGGGGGCCGCATGCTGCTGCTGCGGCGGTGCCCAGCGCGGCAGTGACTGCGCGGCCGGCCCGGCGACAAGGATGCGGCAGATCCGGCTTCCTGGAGGAGGGGCCGCCGCCCGGGCAGGGCAGGGCAGGGCAGGGCCCCGCTCCGCCGCCGCAGGTGCGGAGGGGGCTGGGCCAGGAGACGCCGAGCCCCGGCCGTGCTGCGCAGCTCCTTGGAGGCTACTTGCAGCTCCGTACAGCAGGCGCCGGGCGGTGTCCCGGGAGCGGCGCGCCCGGGAGGGATCCCCGCGCAGGGCCGCGCCCGCCCGCTCCCTTGGCGGCTCCCGCCTGGGCGCTGCGCTACCGGCACAGTCCCGGCCCGGGACAGCCCCTGCTGTCGGGCTCGGCGCTTTAGGGCGGGGCGGCGGGACCTGCGCGCTCCATCTCGGGCTGCCCGGGCCGGGCTGACAGCCACCGCCACCGGCCCCGTGCCCGCACCGCGCTCCTCCGGCCGAGCGGGGGCGCCGCTCCCGCCGGGCCGAGCCGAGCCGAGCCGAGCCGAGCCGAGCCGTCCCGGAAGGCCCCGCCAGCCCCGCGCAGGCCGTGTCCGCCGGGGCCATGGCCGCGCTGTTCCGCACGCTCGGCATCTTCGGCGCCTTCGTAGCCGTGGTGGGAGCCGCCTTTTACCCCATTTATTTCCGGCCGCTGCTGCTGCCGGAGGAGTACAGTGAGTCCGTGCGCGGGGGGAGCTGGCTGGGCCCGGCCATGGCGCGGTCTGTGCCCGGGCGTGGGGGAATGCTGGTGCTGCTGCTCGGTCAGTGACTCCCGAGGGGCTTTCTGCTCGCCCACGAGATACCTGAAAACCGAAATAATACAACTCGCAGTACTCTTATTTCATCTCAGCTTGTTATTGGCCAGGACGTGATTAAGAACATCTTAAGCTGTTCCTTAGAGAATTGAGATGCAGTTGAAGAAATTGAGATCAGAGACATGGAGCATCTCTCCTATGCAGAAAGGCTGAGAGAGTTGGGGTTTTTCAGCCTGGAGAAGAGAAGAATTCGGGAAGACCTTGTAGAACACTTGAAGAGAGCTCGTAAGAAAGCTGGGGCAGACTTTTTAGTGGGACCTGTTGCAATAAAACTAGGGGCAATGGTTTTAAACTAAAACAGTAAATTCAGAGTAGATAGAAGGAATACATTTTTTATGATAGCGGTGGTGAACCACTGGAACAGACTGCCCAGCAGACTGGTGGGTGTCCCATCCCAGGAAACATTCCAAATCAGGTTGGACAGGGCTCCGTACACCTTGATCTAGCTGAAGATGTCCCTGCTCAGTGCAGGAGAGGTGAACTAGATGGTCTTTAAAGGTCTTTTCCAACCCAGACTAATCAGTGATTCTATGGGCTGTTCTAGTTCTGTTTGCCAGCTGCAATTGAAAATCTAACTTGAAACTTGGCAACCAGTTGTGATGATTTGCTAGAGCTGATCTCAGTCTGCGGAGTCTCTGAAACTGACTCCGGAGGAAAACCCCTTTTTCCTGCCAGAAACACCTGCCAGGAAAACCTGCAGAAGCTCACAACTGACTATCCAGGAAGCCCTCGAAGGCACCTGCAGCTCCAGGTGCGAAGCCTCAGCAGCTCCAGGCAGGTGCTCTGTAGGGAGGGCACCTGTTTCTCTTCAACTTCTGTGAAATACTGCCGAAGGAAATAGGGGAAAAGTTCTGGTCCAACCAGCCTCTCCCCCTCACTTTAATTTTTTATGAAACCAAGCAACCTGATAACATGAAGATATATGTGGTTAATCTGCCAAGACAACTGAAGAATTCTAGGAAGGAAAAAGAAAAAAGAAAAGGATAACACACTTACTGATCTTATTGAAGGGGCTTCGGCCTTGCATCAAAGCTGAAGTAAAATTTAACTTAAAAGCAAGTTTTTATTCAAGGATGCTATGTTTGTGAAACTCCCCACAATTATATTTCCTACTCTGTGTTCCTTTTAAAAACTTTCTTACTAAATCGTCTTTGCTTATGCTATACTTCCCAAAAGTGCTGTATTAGAAATGAGGCTTGGCAGTAAGGAAAGGACAGAACCAGTGGAGTATATCCTCCTTTGTACTTGTGAATTCTGTGAGTAGATGTTTCCTAGAGATTTTTAATCTCTATTTAGGACATAAAATGATTGATGCACAGTTAGCAAGTGTACAACTTGTGATTTGATACCTGTTTCTAAACTTTACTTATTGCCTGCTGCTGAATCTCCATCTCATCTCACCTTTATTTCCAATGAGCTTTTCTTGATGCTCATCACTGCACTATGAGAGGCACAAGCATTTGTTATCACACTACTTAAGTCAAGATTGTGGACTTTCACAGTTGTGGTACTTGAGCTGAAATATTTAACCATTGGGGTACAGAGGATTTTCCCAGTACAGTCTAGTAAGCTGTATGACAACTGCCACTGTAAAAGCTCCCACCCTCTATTGGCTTGAGCTGTGGGTGGATACTCAGTACTTCTGTGTTTGAGGATTCTGTATCTTGAAAGTTGGGCATTTTGATTAGCATCACATAGTAATCATGCAAAAGGCAAGAACAAATTTTAGTTACCTGAGTGACACTGAACTATGTAAACATGAAATGCTGTCTTTTCTTTCTTCACTCTTGTTTTCTTGTGTATCTCCCAAATTCTATACAAGTCAAGTACATTAACATTTAGGAAGAAGACTTTACTGCACAATTCTCACATATCTTCAGAGAAGTTCCTAGCAATTTAACAAATAAGATGAAAGCTACGTGGAAAAACTTTATGTAATCAAATTGTTGATATGAACTGTAAATTATGCACAAAGGATTTTGACTTCATTTCATACAGAAATGTTATAATTTTGTAGGTTTTTAGTACCTCAGTTTGTGGCTTTGCTGTTTCTAATATTTTATTGTCTGTATCTAGCTTTAAAAAAGACTTTCCTCATTTGAAACATGCAGTTCAGTGGCAATGATGGAACTTTGAGGCCTTCAGCACAGACCTTTTCCACTTGGATTAACTAAAACAGTGGCTTGATAGCTGCTCTTTGTGACATTTTCACAGATTTCCTGATTTTTTGAATTGTGAGACTCTGTTCGTTCCTCATCCTGTGAGGTGGCCCTCCTGTCACCAAGACTGAATCTTCCTTGTTTTTTTTTTTTTGGCTTACCTGTCACCCAGGTTGTTTGCAGGCCCCACAGCAGTCTCCCTATTGACTGTTCCATGTCCTGTCTGTATATTTATCATCTCTAACATTTTTGCACTGGTTTCTTTGCCTGACCAGGTAACAACTCTTCCTGCTTGACCCAAGTGTCCCCCCAGAACTCTTAGATTGGTTCCTGGTTTTGTCCCTGCCTCTTCTAATCTAAGTTTCCACTCAAGACTGACTATCCATCTCCTTCCTGTCCTACAGGAAGTCTCATTCTTTGCCCTAATCTATTCTGTTCTTCCATTCTGGGTTTTGTATCATTTCCTTTGAAGAGGAGGTTTAGTCTGCTAAAAAGGATGAAATGGAATTACCATACTCAGTGAACAGAACTGGAGAACCTGTATGTGCCTCTAGTGCCTGTCCCCTTGGAGAAGACTCAATTACTGTGATATTCCTGCTAGTCTCCAGTAGCATTAGACTTGCACCTAGACAGCCTGGTAACATGTAGTGCGAGTGCATTCCCAGTGGGATAGGATGCTGAAAAATTTCATTTTTAAGGTGAGCTTAGTTCTGAGCTCCCTCTGCAAATGTGCACCCTGCACGTTCTTAAAGGCTTCAGAAGTTCAGTAGTGTGGGCAAAAGGTTAATCCACCTGAGCTTTGACTTCTGCTTCAGAGTACCACTGTGATGGTGAAGTGCGGAACTGGAAGTGTAAGAAAAGGAGGGGCATTTAGTAAGGGAAAATAGTACTGTTTTCTCCATTTCTTTTCGTGGAAGTGGTTGAATCTTTCAAAAAAAAAAAAAAAAAAGCCTGAGACAGGTGCATTGTATGGAAAAATATCAGATACTGAATTTCACCAAGTTTACAAGCAATAATTTTGTAAGTGCTGTCCTGGAATCTGCGAGATATTTCAGGGCCTGAAAATGGGAATCATACAAAAGAAAAAAATCTTTTCATTAGTTTTATGTTGAGCATATGAATGATATCCTCTATAAGTACTAGTCATTCCTTAGGTGTTGGGACCATGGCAGGTGTTTTGGCAGCTTTATTAAACATTAGGCATTGTTTTAAGATGATTATCTTATTGTTTGTAGTCTCTCAAAACAGACTAGCTATTAGTTTCTCAATGAAGTAGGAATACTACATTCACATTCTGTAGGTAGATACTCAACAGAATTTTACTGTGTAGCATCTAGAATTAATATGATTTTCAAGATTATTTTATTGGGTGCAATCAAGATACCTGGTATTTTGTTGTTTTTTTTTTTAGTAGTGTCCTTTCTGTTCTGTTTTCCAGAGAAAGAACAGTCAATAAACCGAGCTGGTATTGTTCAAGAGGATATTCAGCCTGCAGGTACACTTGATATATGTGTTAGCATTGATTGTTTTAAAGACCCTCATGAAGTAAGGCCTGAATATTTATATGGATTATTTAAATAATACAGTGAAGGATACATTCAGAGAAAACATATTTATTAAACTTGCTGTTAAATTTCAGGCTAATTCCTCACTGAAAAATTACAGTTTATTGAAACTCATCTTAAATTGACTTAACTGGCCAAATAAGTTGCAGAATTTCTGTTGTCTTCACACTTTCTTAAATAGATGCCAGTTCTGAACCAGCTCAGCAAACAAGAACCATGGATAGCTATAAAGAACAGTGTTGCACCCTGGTTTTGTGGAAGACTCAACTCTGCTGAGACACAGTTCATCAGTACTTTGGCAGTGCCTTCTGGCCTCATGGGTGGATGGGCCATGCAGAAATCCACTACACTTGAAGGAAAATTTGAATGCAGTGCTGATAGCTTTTGGATCCTTGCTGTTGACAGTGAAGGGCTTAGAAAAGCACATGACGGAAGTAAAATTCAAGTACAGCAGACTATCCTTGATAGTTCATTTTTTCATAATGGTAAATGGAATGGCTGTTCATTATGCAAGGCTGGCATTTCTTGATTAAAGATGTGAGAGTGCCTGTCTTGATAAAACCTGTAATACCTGAATATGTTAAAGGGTAATGTATTTTTGTTTTTGAAGAAGCCTAACATCAGCAGCAGGTGAAAATCAAATAGAGTTAAAGCCATGACTTTATTACATGTATTGGTTAGATCATTAGTGCAGGACTTGCTTTCCAGGGAAGTGGTAAAATGCTGAAGAGACGTAGGAAGGGTGTTGTGAAATAGAGGTCTGGTAATCCTGTCTTTTTTACTAAACATTCAGAAAAAGTGGACTGGCTCATTTATCCAAGATGCAGGTACTTGATGACCAGTTCTCCTCAGTATAACTTTTTCATCTGAATGCAGCTGCTGCTAAGTTATGAGATCCATTAGTTGAAAATGAAGCCTAGACAAATTTAAGCGCAAGGTGCAATTCTAAATGATTGATCCAACAATATTAGAACACTTCACCTATGGTTGTAATAAATTTTTCCATTATCTGAGGCTTAAGATCAAGATGAGGTTGTCTTTCTGTGTATTTTGGAAGTTTAAGCAGAGTTGCAAATTTAGTGCAGAAATCATGGCTTCTTTCATTGTTTAATACACAAAGCTGGAGTAGCAAACCTATTTTTTTTCTTCCAAAAGTCTCATTACCAACTGCTGGTATTCTCATATTTGATTTGTAGGGTTAAAAGTGTGGTCGGATCCGTTTAGAAGAAAGTAATGTTGGCGGCTGGGTGTATTGCAGAACTGAAGATGGACATCTTCAGCTGCTTCTCATTTCACTGAAGTGTGTCTTTGGGTGTCACTGGAGGAGAATTCTGCATATGCTGTGTGGGCACATGAGGAGCAACAAAGGCTACTGGTTGGAATCCCAAGAGAGAAAAACATGCTAGTTTTGAGAGAGAATGCTGGGGCATAGCTCACAAGACTGTTAGAGAGCTGAATGATTCTTGAGTATAGAAATACTTATTTCCTTGAGAAGAGGAAAAAAGGATTTTCTTCTATCTGTAGACACTTGTAAATTATGAATAGAATAAATCATGCTGTCTGCTGCAGTTTCCTCCCTAGTTTGAAAGTTACATCATGGTGAGTGTAAATTTGTACATTAAATTTTTGAAACCAATGTGTACTTGTTTTCATTTTTTTGCAAGTGCGTGTGGAAGGTACCTTGGCCACCTGCCAGGTGTCCCCGTGGCCATTCTTACTCCTGCTCCTCCACAGGACAAGGGGAGTAAATAGAATGACAGAGCTTGTGGGTCTGGATAAACACAAGGAGATTGTTTAGCAGTTACTTTTGCGGGCAAAACACACTTGGGGAAAATTAGTGTAGTTAAGTAAGTAGCATTTTGGCACACAACATTTTAAAGATCTTTGCAGGATCCTGTAGGTTTTGAAAAGTATATGTGCACGGTGTTATTCCTAACCTTAGCAGATGTTTGTCATTTTTTTGAACATCACACATTTTTATTGGGACAACAGATGAAAGACTCCAGGTTTACAGTCTTAATTTCTAAACTGACATTCTGCTACTTGGTATTCTGTTTCTACATGTCTTTGTCATTACTCTCCCACTCAGACACACCTGTTCTCCTCTGAGTTAGTTTTTATTTAGTCTTCTATTATCACTCTAAACATTAGAATATTTTGTTTGCTCGCTGGGAAAATGTGGCCGTGTTTGATTCCTTTGAGTTCTCGGGTCAATTTGCGTGATGGTTGGAGTCAGAGCGAGTGTACTCATTCAGTGTAGGGGTCATGGATTGGTTTGGGTTGGAAGGCACCTTAAAGCTCATCTAGTTTCAACCCTGCTGCCATGAATTGGGACACCTACTAGACCAGGCTGCTCAAGGCCCCATCCAGCTTGGCTTAGAACACTTCCAGGAATCCACAGCTTCTCAGAGCTACCTGTTCCAGTGCCTCATCACCCTCACAGTGAAGAACTTCTTCCTCATATCTCTCTTTCAGTTTGAAGTTTCACTACATAGAACAGAGCAACATTGCCACATTCAGTGTTTGCTGCGAAAAGAAGAATGGAGCGGAAAAAAAGGTTTTTATCATTTAAACCTTTCTTCAATGAGACTGCAGAAATGAGAGAGCCTTGGTTTTTTTGTTTTCTTGAACAAAACACTCATGCACCAGACCATTTCAGCAAAGTCTATTCATCTAAATTACCTCCTCAGTGAAAGTAAAGCATTGCTGAAATAGCAGATACTCCATCTAATAACTGACAAGCTGCTAAACAAAGATTTTTCAGAGAATGTGGGTATTGTTCCATTATGCAGCTTCTGTCACTTGGTGACACAAATGCTTAAAAATATATCACTGTAGTGTGGAACCATCAGTATAAATGATGTGACAGAGAATGTGAAATTCTTAGTTTGGGGTTAAGAGATAAGACAATCTCTGCTACTCATTTATTTGTGAAGTTGAGCAATTTGCTGAGTCTGGATCTTGCCTAGAAAAAAGTTAGATGGCTTCTTAATAGTGGCTGCTGGTGGCAGGTGCTGAGCCTTTTGCCTTCATGTTACTTAAATATTGCAAAACATTTGAGTATCTGAACTCAGTTATTTAACATTGATAGAGCTATACATGTCTGTTGGTCATGATCACTAATTCCTTCCGATGCAGAAAAGCTTGGTAAATTTTGTAATTGCCAATTTGTACAGAATTTACAGCAACTTACATCAGTTGAGTACTACTGAAGTGAATCTAAACCCTAAAAATGGTGTACATTGGTATTAATGAGCATCACTTCTCACTCATGTTCCACCTAATAAAGTGGGCTGATGGACCATGGCTTTAAAGCATTTAGGATAGTGAATACAGAAATTTTTGCTATTCTGTCTGGATAAAACTAAAGTCAACAAGGAACTTACTGCAGTAATTGTCCAGAATTTACACTGAAATTTTCTGGGTGTTCTGGCATGTGCCAGTTGCCTGGACACTTGCCTGTTTCTCATGTGCTAAGTCCTAGTCCTGCAGCTGGCTTTGAGACAATGATTTGTTCTGCTCATGGTTGCTTGGCATAAGCCTCTTCTGGGTACCCAGTGGCAAGTCAATTGTGCTCTGGAAAAAAGCGTTCTTCACTACTTTCATACCCTCCAACTACTATTGATTTGGTCATTGGAAGGGACTAGGCCTGCATTCTGCAGAGTAACTAAATTTGCTGCTTTTGGTCAAGTTGTTCTGATTGTTTTGATAAAAATGCCTACTTAGAATATTATCTCTATTCTGTTACATGAGCATTTTGCTTATTTTTTGTAGCTGGATTGTGAACAGCAAATACAACTTCAGACCTTGAAGGACTGAAGAAAAGTTTTAAACAGTGGTTTGACATCCCAACAGAAACTGGTTGTACTAAGTTTTGGCCTGTTGTATGCTGATGTTTTGAAATTATTAAAACTTGTTCCATGAAGAGAAAATCTAGCATTTTTGTCTAAACACAGCTTAGTTTTGAAGCCCTGCAGATTGTTGATGATGCAGTGAAACCCTCAAGCACAAACACTTGAGAAGGAGTAAATATGGCAAGAGATATGGGCAAATTGCCAGATTATACACATGCACAAGAAGGAACCATCTCAATAAACGAGTATAACATTCATCAAGAAAAATCCCGTGGGATTTTCAAAAAAACAAGTGGGATTTCTCTTGCTGAATGCTGTAATTATTTACTGAGATTATTCCAAATGATGAGAGGAGATCTTTTATCTGTGACACTCAAAGCACATCAAATAGCCTCCAGTTATCGTGAATTTTACTCTATGTATGCCTTCCTTTGAAAAAAACAGCCCAGAAGAAGCAGTTCTCATGATTGGCTCTTTTCTAAACCAAATTAAAGTGTGTATTTTCCCTTCTTGCATTCTAACAATAATTAACTACTCATTTTCTCTGTATTGTGTACACGGCTACTGACCTTCATGTTAACATGCAGACGCTGCAGTAAATGAAAAGCTGCATTGGCTTTTTCTGTTGTGCCACACAACCTCAAAAGTATGTTTGCTAGTGGAAGGAAATTATTCTCCAGCTTCTGAGAAAGTGCTGTGGAATATACTCTGGCTTTATGTGGACAATGTACAACAGGTGAGAGCAAAACACAAAGTTCAAAGCTTAGCACCCTGTGATCTGAGGTCTCTTTCTGCATAGTGCAGACTGTGTGGGCCTTGCAAGAAAAATGGTGCAGTGTTTAAGAGATTGTCTTGGAAAACAGGACTGTTGTAGTCAGTTCCATATTCCACCATGCTTTTGTCTGGCAGCAGGTAAGTAATTTAGCCTTCGAGCTTCAGTTCCATCTGTAAAATAGCCATAAGTAGTGCTCCCCTTCTTTGCAATTGAAGGTAAATAGAGGAGTGTGGGGTTTTTTGATGCTCTAGAAAACATTTTGTTTTCTTGTCTGAGAAGTTTTCTCTGAGGTTAGGAAAAATTGGTCTGAATTTGTGTGAGGATCAGATATTTTGGTTCCAGGAATTTAAAATGTTTTGAAGAATCTTTTCCAAAAGAAAATAACAATTAAATTCCCCAGATCTTTATACTGCTGAAATACTATGTTCTGAGAATGGAAATTTTATATTTTGGGAGGCAGACAGAAAACTCATCTGTTTTTCACAATACTAATATTTTTTTAGAATAACTGCAAATTTGAGTAAATTGAAATTCAACCCAGTGTGAATGTTTTGTACAGTTGTACAAAAAAAGCAGAAAATTGGTCAGCTTTTTTTGGGGGCTCAGGTACCTCAGCAATTTTTTGAGACTCAGGAATTTTCAATATTTTGAGTTGCTATTTCCCTTATTTTCTGTTACAATAGGTCCTCCCTTCTGAGCTTGGCATGCCAAAAAAGTGACTGAAAGCCTGCTAAGAGAGTTACAGGTACTGAGCAGAGGAGGCTGGGGCACAGTGAAAGGAAGTGAGAAAGAACTTGAGATACTGTTGGGAAGAGTGTTCCTCCTGTAGCCCCAGAGGAACACTTGGAGGTGGAGTGGTGGATGTGGAGACAGCATACTGGTCAGCTGAATGGGAGCATGAGGGACATAGCACATACATCCCTTGGAATACAGCCTTTGTAGGCTCTGCAGCTTGCAGTGCGAATTGGGATACCTCTTGACCTCTTTTCTGTTTCCTCCCCAGCAGATTGGAAGTAAACCTTTCTAAAAGAAGTTCCTAGGCAAGACAAAGGTTATCATGAGAAGAGAGCATCTGATGAGGAATTATATAGCTGTCCTTTGCTCTAGCCTACCTTAAGAGGCCAAACATCACAGAATCCTTTGTGCTGGAAAGGACCTCATGCTGAAAAGAGTTTTTCAGGCCCCAGGTCACAGGGAAAGGTGCTTCCTATCAGCTTCTTCCATAATTCAGAAAGGTGAGTATCAGCAATGCCAGTCAAGGTAGGGGAGGAAGGTGTTCCCATTGCTTCAGAAATTCCTGTAGGAGGAGTTCTAAGCAACCCACAAGTAGATGGCTCAAGCACAGTTTGGGAATGTATTCTTCCACTTTGAATGAAGAAAAACCACTATGGATATTAACCAGAAGTATTTGCTCCCTTATCTATTCTATATGAATTTTCGGGTGCCAGTGATTGTGGCAGGCCAGCTCTAGATCCTTAACTCCTCCCGTCTACAGATAAGAGGAAGGTTCACACGAGAACTGTAACTTGTGCCATTTCTGGCTGAACAGAGCCACTAGGAGTCCTCTGAAGCCTGGAAAGCAGCTAATCTTAGAATCTTCACTGTCTGCTTCTGTCTTCCTCTGGTTCTTACAGTTATCCTGTGAGTGGCTGATATGGGCTTGCTGGATGTTCCATATAATAAAGAATTTCTTATAGTTTAATCCAAAATCCCATGTCCAACATAAGAACCTTTGGGACATTTCTACTCCTTGCATTTTCTGTGTGTTTTTTAACCTGGGTTGTGTGATTTTGTGGACTCTGCTGCTTTCCTAATCATGCCTACCTGTGTGCTTCTGGATCAAAGCAACTATGCCAGTAACACCACTAAATGAAGGAGCCTGCAAGGAGCTGTGAGGATTTGAGGGACACATTCCCATACATAAAATCTGGCAATCCTAGCAACGTGTCTCAGAGTTCCTCCTGGTTGCTTCCAGTTGGCAAGCTTTTGGTTCATTGCAAAAACTTGTTATGCCTTATTGCACTTTGCAGTTGAATCTTGTCCCATAGCTGCCATTCCAGTTATTTTGCTCTGACATTGCCCCTCAAGTTGTTTAATCAGAAAATTTCATTAGTATACTTAGATCTTTGTGCCAAATAATTATGCTAAATTTGTCCTGGGACAGTCTTTTGAGGTATGCTACCAGTAAAATCCATCCAGGGCAATGACTTCCTGTTTGTCATTTCCACTTTTAGCTACTTTCGTTCTTTGCTTACAGTTCTTGCAGCTACTAATTGCTTCCCATGTGACATCATTCCAAATGAATGAACTTTTGGTAAAGTCCAGAGGGAATATACCCCCTGAATTTTTTTTAGGTTGGCAAGGTGGTTACCCGATTAGGTAGTACAGTTAATACTCGGCTATATTCTACTTTGGGACTTTTCACTGTCCCCACTTTTCTTTATGTCACAGTTTGCTGTGATTCTTGTGTGCTTTTCTGGAAGGATGAACAGGTAGACAGATGTTTTCCAAAGAAGTACCTGGACATTCTCATAGTCCTTCTGTATGGATGCATCATGATGCACATAAAATTAACCATTCTGTTAGAAGTTCCTAAACATCAGAGAGTGACCTTCCTCCTCAGTCCAGGCCAAAAGGAGAGATGTTTGCTGCTATCAGTTTATTTCAAGAGCTCAGAAGTTTAAAATTATCCTGTCTTTATCACTGATTATTGACTTATAAGAACCAGGCTTGGCTAATAGAAATTACCATAAACAATACAAGAACGAGGATGGATTTATTTAGTCAGAAAAACCATCACTCATCAGACTTGGAGAAGAGGAAAGGCAGTGAGCAAATCCTGTTGACAAAATACATTCATTAGCAAAATTATTTAGGGGGGTGCAAAAGCGTTCACACCCAGTTCTGGTTTCCACAGGTGATTGGGTGCCTATCATTTAGAAAGGCTCCTGATAAGGCAGACATGACAACCAGATAATGACTGCTTTGAAGAACATAAGAAGTTTCCCTTTGCTTCAATCCTTTGGACTTAAGGAAGAGATAAAGGTAAAAACTTAATTTTTCAATTGTGCCACCAGTTTTAGTTGAATGATGCTGATGACACTTTGTGATTCTTTAGTGAAGTGTCACATCCTTTGGGAACTACTTGGATTATGATCTGTATGCCCTGTGGGTCCTAGAAACTCTTGAGATATCTTTATCCCATTTTATGCCCTATTTACCATCAGTCACTTTGCCCACCCTTTTCAGGAATCTTCCTGTGATGGCATGGTCTAGTTAAAGTTCTGATCATCTCTAAGTCTCAGAAGAGCAAAAGGTATTTTGTTCCTGTTATTTTCTGTCTTCCAAAATAAAATAACTTTGCATGCAACTGTATTGAAACTACCATGAATCTTCACAGCCAGGTTCTGGTTCTAGCCCTAAATCTATGAAAAGTTTCTCATCTCCTAGGTAGTTTTTCCTACCTATGTTTGCAGGCAGACAGTTCCAGTACCAGAAGTGTCCATGTTAAGTGTTCTGCTGGTAGTACAGAAATGCATAACCACAAAACCAGTTTCATTCCAAAGAGACATTTAGGACTGCCTTGCTTAGGAACATGGCTCTTGGGGCAAATATCTACAACAAACATCTGTTTACAATGGGCTTCAACCACTTAATTCTTTCAGGATTCAGCAATTTTGTCTCCTCTGCAGTTTTTGAGATAAATCAAGGAAAAAATTGTAGTTCCTACTTATAATATAGCAACCTTCTTCACTCTGTCCTGAAATAGATCCCAAGCAGGGCTTTCAGATCCCAACTATCTGAAAATAACTTCTGACATTTTCAAGACTGTGTTCTGGATGAATAGCCTCCTTTGTGTATGAAATGCTTATTAAATCATACCTCTACTGTATACAAGACATATGATAATATTTATGTCTGCTTTGCTCATTTTACCTGGATGGACACAGGAGACTCTGTTCTCTAGTGTTAGTTAATGTGTTGACTCTCCTGTTACCAGGTTTCTCTTCCTGAAACACAGCAGGGGACAGCCCTTAAAATCATCTGCATATTCCAAGTGTGTATTCTTTATGGGCAGCTTCTTATGACTATTTCTGTGTTGAATGCTAGCTGTTATGTTGAAAGTCTTCCTCGTCACTCTAATGGCTTTACCATTTTGTTTTCATTATAGAAAACATCCCAGTGATGCTTCATATACAATAAAGAGTATATACACTTATATGTGCTGTTTCTGGACATCTGGGGAAATATTATGTTTAGCACAATGTTGCTGTATATTTGCTGATGTAGAAAGTGACAGGGAGTTTCTGAAGAGGAAGTATGCACAGGAAAGGATATCCTTGCCTCAAATGAAGTGAAAGCATAATCTCACAAGTCTGCTCTGAATGTTAGACATCTGTCCAGTGTTTTTCCACTATGTTTGCATTTCATTGATCACAAGGGTCATCAAGAATCTTTGCCAGGATTATGTTAATTCTAATTGAACTCCCAATCCCAAATCTGAGGTCTTTCCATTGTTTCTTCACAGATATGCTGTCTCAAAAGAAGTGGTATCACAAAATCACAGACTGTACACTGGAAATGACACTTGGAGGTCATCTAATCCAATTTCCTCCTCAAAGCAGGGCAAACGCCAGAGTCAGATCAAGGTGCTAAGGATTATGTAGTGTGAAGGTGCCTCAGGATTATATGCTGTCTTGAAGCTAGTTTCTCAAGCTCAGATAAGTCAGTACACAAGATCATTGCCTCTGGGAGCACTTCAGAATCAGTACCCACTTGTCTGAAGTGTAGGTGGAAGTATCATTGTGTGTGTTGGTGCAAACACTTAACACACCTGCCCTGGAGAAAAAATATCCTTACCATGATTCAAGGATTCACCTTTGTTCATTTTCTGTGCATTACTTAGATGACATAATAAATGAGTGCTAGAGTAAGTCTCTGTTCTCTCTTGAGGGCACCAACACTGGGATCTGCATGCCAGTGACTGGATTCATCTGTCTTGCCAGGAGGCTCTATTCAGCCTGCAGTATTTTTAAGGAAGTGGAAAGTCATGGTGAAGTCTCAGTCCTCACCTGAACAGGGCTTGTTCAATGAACACTCTCATTCAAAGCAAAGAAAATCTAGAGAGCACTATTTGCTTTTCCCACAGATGAAGGAGTGGTCTCCTAGTGAGAGTATGGATGGAACAGGCTTTCGAAGAAGCTTTTGAAGAAGGGAGATGAGGAGCTATTTCTGGGTGATCAGCCGTACTCCCTTTCGGAGCCTCACTGGCAGAAGGGCGTTGGCAGTGGGAAGGCAGCCACGCAGTGGGGCATGAGTGGCAGTCACATCTCTCTCCAAGCCAAAGAGCCACAAAGCAAGAGCCACAGTCATGTTTGTGCAAACTTGCCAGCAAAGGAACAGGGGCTGTTCAGTCCTGCCCTGTTCGGTCCAGTCCACAACAAGAAGAGAATCATCCCTCCAGTACACCTCAGACAGTCCACACCATCTATTGCTCTAGTCAGTATTTCTAGTTCTCTTAAGGAGAGGTACTAACATTTGGAAAGTCTCTACACACAAGGTCTTTCCAAACACTCCTCTCTCATTTCCCTTGGGCCGGAAATCATTTTAGATGTGCCAGCTGGGACTCAGTCCCTGGGCTGATTCCAGCACCTGTGCCTAGTTTTATGTCAAAGTGAGCTGCCTGAGCCTGTGGGACATTACACTATGCCCTGATGCTAGTGGTGCTTGGAAAGCTGCTGCCAGACTTCTGCAAGGAGGTGGAAAGCAACAGTATAAGAGCTGTGTGGTGGCAAAGCAGTGATTTCCAGTTCCTTCTGATGTTTATTTCCTGGTGAGTGAGTGGCATGTTTAAGAGTATTTTTTATGCTTGTGGTGGTAACAAGAAGTGATACGCTAATAACTTTGCATGTTTCTTTTGTCTTGAATTTTAGTGTGTCTGTGGCTAAAGATATAGTTACCCCTGCACTCCAAAAGAAACCCCAAAACAGGGACAAGTCAGCTGGATAATTGCCTACTCCTAAGTGTCTAGATGTATAGTGAAACTTCTCTGTTTATTTTCCAGTGAAACAAATTTTCTGTTGATACAAAATATGTGGTTCAGTCTCTAGAGAACCCTGTCTTTGTATTCTTCTTGTGCATTGTTCTTACTACTAAACAAAAAGAATGAAACAAAACCCCCAAAACAAAGCAGTAGCCTAAGTTCACAGCTCAAGAATGTAGACTTTCTTCCCAGGAAGAAGTTAAAAGGGAAGACAAATTGTGTTAAGTTCTGTTATGTAACCAAAAAAATTCTTTCAGAGAATAGTGCTACATTTTCCCCCTCAAAGGTACTGTATGTAACTAGCATAATTAATTATAGAATTATTCACAACATTATAGAATTATTCCAAGGAACAAGGATGTTTCATTCACCTTGTTTTACAAAAAGGGGAAAAAAGGGTCCTCAATCTGTCAAGTACAATGCAAACAACAATTGAGGATTGTTTCTGAAAATGGGGCAGAGATTGGGAAGTTGTGGGATAAGGATTGTCTCATGTACATTAATGGCAACAGTAAAAGAAAGAATAAATGGTTTATTTGCTTTCATGGTTGTACCTTTCAGTTAGAACCTGGTTTATATTCAAAACTCTTGCCAGACATTTGCTTTTGCCAGTTTCGGGATTATTTATCTGCTTGGATTGACAAAATAAGCTTTGGGCCCGTGATGTAAGTCAGATGTCTAAATCTGATCTTGCATAGGGAACAGAGTGAGTTTTCCCAGCCTAATAAGCCAGAACTTGGTCTGTCAATGAGGGACCAGAGAATTAATGAAGTCTGATTCTTGTCTGTGGGGGCTGTTTTTAAGATGGGCCAGCATCCTTTCAGTGTCTCTCTTCAGCAGGGTTGCCTCTTTCACAGCTGTCTGCTATGGCTCCTTTTCTAGCAGCTTCCACATGACCAACTGTTCTCAGGGTGTCCTCCCAGCACAACAGGGTCGAAGTTCAGGGAGCTAAATGTTGTGCACCGTCTCAGGAGAGAGGAATCCTGTGCTGTTAGGAGTTCTATTTCTCTGGGTGGATCTTCATGCATGGAGAATTGTGCATGAGAATTGTGCCTCAACCAGGCAGATTTGGCACCTGTTTTCTCTGGTGTAAATACTGGCGTTTCTTCCACAACTCAGTGTTTTATACACTGAAGAATGGAAGTACTCTTAAGTGGTGCTACTTGTCCCGTGCAGATGAGGAATTACTGAGGAAGTCAGGTGAGCTTAGATACAGGACTCCCAAAGCACCTGCTCTTGAGGAAACCAACTTGCACTGCACACAGTTCTGGACAGTGCTTGTAGTCCTCATCTCTGTGCACTGTCCCAGGTGACACCTTTGCTGTCAGCTGTTTGCTTCCCCTGATGTCCAGTGCAAGTATGCCAAGTGGTTGTGTGCCTGCGAGGAACCTCTCAGCAGGCTTGTGATGCTCTGAGAACTCAGAGAGGTAGCCCTCAGGACCTGGTTTCAGTGGATTTTTCTTGCAGATACTTCTGGACACTGACAGTATTTCTTCTACCTCAGTCTCTAGATAACTGAGGTGTTAGATGTTACATATTTCAGCTGAAAAATGTCTTGGCCCTTTTTGTGACCTCTAGGGATGTCATGTAGAAATGCTGGATCCCAGCTTATGCTGTAATTGTGAGGCTGTGCAAGCATTTGCACCAATGCACTGTTGTCCATTGTTTTTTGCAGTATAGAGTTTGGACTCGAGTGATTTCTGAAACATTTGACCATACCCTTAAGACAAATAACTCATCCTAAAATATACTTCTGGGAAGAGGCTAAGCAAACCTTTTGTGATGATCTTCAGAGTAGTGATGAAATTTCATTGTACAACCCATCACTTGGTTTACCAACAGGTCTAGATCTACTGCCAATGATTTCTTTCCCTGTCTGCTATAGAAATGATATATTTAAATGTAGTCATAAGTGCTTCTCAGATTTATGCCCTAAGTTGAATGGGGATGCCCTAAGTTAGTGGGGATGGGATGCTGTTCCCTCTCCTTTACAGTCTATTTCCTGCTGTGGCCAGTTTATTCTTACAGAATTTCCTTGGTAACTGGGCTCATAGCTCCTCAAAACAGAGGGTTGCACCTCTACTTCCTGAAGACAACGTTGAGCTCTGTTTGCTGAAGATGGTTCATCATTCTCCGTTGTGGTGTGACAATAACTCCTCTCTGAACTTTCACGCCTGGGCTTAGACAGACATGCTGATAGTCCTGTTTCTGTTTATAATCTACAAGACCGAGAAGTCCTTCGAGGAGGAGGCTTGTGTGCCTTGCAGGAAATACAGTTGTGTACTGACTATCTGCCTAAGCAGACTGTCAGAGGCTTGCTGGGGTCACATGGAGGATGGCTGTGTGTAAGATCTCATGGTGGGTCAGCTTGCAGGTATATTGGGTGACCTGGTGGGAAGCTTGCTACCCGGGTGTTTGGTGGTTTTTCCCTAGGCTGGAACTTTTCTCTGAGCACATCTGATTGAACCTGCAGCCAGCATAGGAGGTCATGGAGTAGAGGGATGCTACAGTACTAGCTCAGGCACTGCCCTTGAAGAATATGATGAGAGTGAGGCATGTACTAAAAGACAGAAATCCAGCAAGTCTTTTTCCTGGGGTAGTGTAAAAGTCTCCTCAAGTCAACCCAAACTTTATGTTTTCCCTTTAGACATCAGCCTCTTCCTCAGAGGAACAGACCCACTTCAGAAGAATAGATGCACTGCACGCAGAGAAGACAAATATAAGGTCAACAGGCCTTTAGGGAAGCTAACTTGCTATCTAACTATTTATTAAACAAGTACTCATTTTAAAAATCTGTAAGATGGCATGGAAACCTTGTGATGACTTTACTGAGCTGCAGTATATGTGGGTGCTCTGTGACAAGGGTTCTGCAGGCTGCTATCTTATAGCATTAATTTACCTTGGCCCACTTCAGAACCAAAGAAGGTGTATTTATTTAATTTTTTGAGGTCAGCGAGCTAGTGTCACTGAACAGACTGCCCTAGTATTTCCTTTGAAAATAATAGATTTTTCTCATTGTTTCTAATTTCTGTTTCTGCCAGGCTAAATAATTGGCCTCAGGTTCCAGTTCGGTAGAGCACTTATGCGCTTAGTACCCTCAGTAGCACTTATGCATATGTTTAAATTTAGAATTGATAACCTGAGAATTGATTGAATTATGGCCTCCGGTGGTAATGCTTTTAAGTGCGGTGTAAATCCAGTCTTCCAATGACCAGTAGATGGGGCAAGTAGGCCTCCTTATAGTTATGGTCATGTTCTTTTGGATTTTTTTGAGTGCAAGGTTAAAATGTAGCCGTCCTTGGCTCTTAGTTCAACAGTCTCGTTCGAAGGCTCTTTACCTTTGTACTGTAAGGGTAAATTACAAACTTTGACGTAACTGTACTATTTTCTTTACAAACATGTGTCGTAAACAATCGTTCTGTTCCTTGAAATTCTGAGATTTAAAATTATGTTCCTTTCTTTACACAGGGATGAAAACAAATCTTTTGAAAGTTTTGTTGTGCAAAGATATGGAAATGTGTGTTCCCTCCCCAAAACTAGCCAATAGTTAGGTGTTTACCACACTTACGGGGATGCAAAGGATCCAAGTTTTAGTCCCTGGTAGTCTTCCATGTGCCTGTAGAGTGTACCAATGACAAGATCACCTTATTTACCTTTGGGTGATCTTCTCCAATTCTCTCCTGCAAAAGCTGTTGTTATTTTTTTACATTTATTGATGCCCCAGACTTGTACAGACTACATGAGTGGCCATGGTTGCCAGCCACATTTGCTCTCTGCCCAAGCTTCATGCTTCCTATTAACACTTCATGTGATGTACTTACCTAAAGAGAGGGTGATACTCAAGTCAGTCACTGAATTCTGCCTGTTAAAAGGAGTAAGAGCTTTTTCTTGAACACATAGGTACACATTGGAATACAAAGTCCTCAGTTTCCCTTTAGCCACAATCAGACTTCTGTATATTGTTCATCATATCAACTCCTTAAGTGTGCTCTGCTTTGTCCCCACTTCTTGGAGCTCAGTTTGGTAATGTGAGTCCTGGAGCAGGCTATGTTCTTGCAGGCAGAGTGGTTCAGGTGCAAGAATTGTTTTCTGCCTTACACCAAGGCAAACAACTCCTCAGGTGTAGAGCCCAGGGATGATGGGGAGCTTCTGCTTGACACATAGACCAGATATGGTTTGTCTAATTGAGTGTATCTTGCCCTTGTGGAAGCAGCTCTCACTGCTTAGCCTTGAATAAAAGATGGCAATATTTCTATTCTGTTTTATTTTAGAGTGGGACAAGGTTTCTGAGATAGTTCAGTGGGGAGGTGAAGAAACCTATGTCTGTACTAAACTGGCCAGACAAATACAGCATGTTAATATAAAAGAAAACAGTTTGGCTAAAGATTAAAAAAACAAACAAACAATCAACAGTGTCTCATTCTCCTCAAACCTCTGAAATGGAGGAATAGATGTGAGCCTACCTTCTCAGATATATACAGAGACCCTCAGTTTCTGGGCTTTAGTTTAGCACAGGGGTCTGTGTGTGCCACCATCTATTGTTATCTGTTTGTGATATCCAAAACTTCTCTGAGGGAGAGGAAGCACAGAGGAATTCCTGGCTGGATTGGCTTGACTTTCTGCTCTTTCTTGAAGCTGTTACATGGTTAAATCTAAGATGGGTAATACTGAGTGCAGAGGGGGGTACAAGGCTTAAGCTAATGTAAACTGAGAGCAGCTCTTTTGCAGACAATGAAAGTAACCAAACTCTACAGACTTCTAAACCAGTAGGAGTCTGGCTCAGCTTCTCCAAAAGTATATTACACACAGAATCTAGGCATTACCTTAACCTATTCCATATTTTGGAGGATCAATGTGTGTTGTCTATTTCAAAGGTTGCTCTAGCTTCTCTGTCTTTTGAAGCTTCATGATGCCCTCAGACCCTATCTCTAACACTGCCCCTTATGTGGTGAGCAGCATGATTCAGACTAGACATTTTGCAGCCAGAGTCCTACAGCCTGCAGCAGTCCTGCTTTCTTTACTTTCCATTCAGTGTGCTGACAGTCCCACAGCAAAAATTCCTTTGGCTCCTGCCATATCTACCTTTACCTTTGAATATTTTTATTGGCTTACTGTGTTTTGAATGAAATGTAAATTCCTCAGTGCTTTTCCAGTGAGTGTTTGCATTTTGTTCCTTGTATATGTCTTGACTGTCCAGCACCCTTTGACTTCCTTCTGGTCTTCCTCTATTTATAATTTTCTTCATATCCTTCCCTGTTCCCAAAAAGATGTTCTCATAAGACAAACAGTGTTATGAACAATCAAAGCCTCTGCTTCAACTGTACTTTGGGTCTTCCCTGAAGATCTGGTCATTTCTCCCTAAATTTTCTGGTTTGTGATATGGAAAGAACTGCTTTAAAACAAACATATTGCTCCTGGGATAGGTATAAAACATGGCTCAGACTGCACAGGCTTCTCAGGAACATGGGTTTTGACACAAATACCTCATGAGGTAGCTGGAAACACCTACAGCATGCGGTGTTTTAGAGTAAACCAACTGTTCAGTGACATGCTGGCCTCTGAGGAAAGCTATGCGTGCTGCTAGCCAGAGGTATCTCAGGAGGACTGAGAGTCTATCTGCTGTTTGGCTCCTTGCAGACAGCAGCTGTTCCACAAGAAGGTGAAACAGACAATAACTGACTGCATTTACTTGAAGCAAATCAGAGCTCAAGCAAAGGCAGTGGTCCAGCCAAGTATGTTTACTGCTCTGGGAATGCTTTAGTGCTGATGCAGCATCTTTCACCAAAAATCTCTGAACATTTTGAAAACATTTAGCAAGATAGGCAAATGCCTGTGTTTGCAGATGTATTTGAGCCAGGTTTTGGATGCTGCTATCCATATAGCCTGCATTGAGTTTGGTACTGCTGTGGCTGCTTGGCCAACCATTTCCTTATCTGCATAGATGGTTTCTGCAGCTGGTGCCAAGCTCATGCTGATGCAATTACATTGTTAACAGGATCTGAGGAGGCCACTGCATGGTTAGCTCAGGTAGGTACACAAGTTGTGGTCTCTTGAGTAAAAATACATTTGTCCTATTTTTAGGAGGGAAGAAGCTCCTTGACATGGGCTGAAGACAAAAGATCAGTCCCAAAGGTACATTTCTCATTTCTACTGCTGCTTTTGAGGGGAGAGAAATAGGAAAAGTGAAATATTGTGTAGATTGTCACTATGAGAATAGGTTCAGGCTAGGTTGTGCCATGTCCAACTGCTGAGTGAATGTTCAGATAATGTCTAATACAGGGAAATGTTCAGTGACCCAGAAGGGAAAGAAGTAGTCTCTTCATGTGTGTGCATATTTTCCTCATGGACCAGCAGATACATCTTTGGATACTTCTTTTGAGAGACAGAGGTCACTTGTTAATCTGCAATGGCATACAGAAAAGGGCTGTATCTTTAGCCAAAAGGAGGGTGTTAATGCAGGGATTTCATGTTGTTTTTCTAGAAAAGAACATGCTGCCAAATAAATATTACCTGGTTCTGAGTATGTACCAGGGGTTTGGCAATGAGTTAAGAGCCAGAAGAACTGCACTGCCCTGAACAATTACCAGCAGAGCCCTGGAGGCTGTTAGCTCCAGAATGACTGGAGGATGGCTCTTCCTTGCCAAACTATCCTCAGACAACTGGGGTGGGGTGGCTCCTCCCTGATGCTCTGGTGGTCCTCTACTCATTTTTCCTCAACTTACATAAGGGGGCAATCTCTGAAAATTCTTGGAATAGACAACCAGTTCCTTCCAACTTGCACACATTTTACTGAGAAACTCTCGCTTGTTCCGTTCTCATTTGCTTAGCTCACTCCTGGTGATTTTCTGCGGACATTTCCCCCAGATGACCTTGCTAGAACCACAGTGAAACAGAAGGCACTACTTGTGTTCTACTCTGAGTCCCTTAACTAAAAATGTTTTCAGTCTGTGGAGAGGGCTTTTTCCTCTCTCTTTCATTCTCTCTGCTCCTTGGCTTCCCACAGTGACAGCCGTATCTGTTTGATTTGAGGGAAGCTTTGCATGTGCTGAGTGGCTCCTTCTGCTGACAATTTGTCCTGTGGAGCCTGTTGCTGCACAGCGTAAATAAGTTTCACTGTTTAGTACTTTCCCATTTTGTTCCCCTGCTGCTGGCAATGAGTTGACCTATCCTGTTTTGTTTTTCAAATTTATCTTTCTTTTCCCTCCTTTTATGAGATAAAGTCACAAGATTAAATTAACAAGGATGCATTATTGATGCATATTTTCTTTTGTTGTTTCATGCTGCACTAAAAGTTCTGCATAAAGTGGGAATTAAAATGCATATTGCATTCTGGAATAGTATTCAATTTGCTCTTAGGATGAGGAATAAGACTTTATCCCACTTGTGTGTTGAATAGATACAGTCTTTATATAAAAAACATTTTTCAGTCATCCTGCCACATAAGCTCAGTGTTTTTATAAAAATTTCATTTGGCCCATTCCGTGCATGTATGCTGCTAGAATGACCAGGATGTTTAGCACATCATACCTTGCTTTGCAGTGTTGAATGTAGGTACTGGAAGTTCTCCAGTTGTAGTACTATGCATGCCCCTGCAACCTCCAGCTCAGAATATGGTAAATATTTAGAGTGGCTGAGCCCAGTTTGGGCTCTGTGCTGTTTTAACTAGATTGTTCCTGCCTGTTTTAAAGATGGCTTAGGCATTTATCCACCACACCAGAAGCACTGTGGAGTACATGTACCCCTAATTGGGTATGATGAAGGCCACAGTCATGTTTTCCATGGTTCCAAGCCTGAAGCTTAGAGCGCTTGAGGTTGTTTTTACTGCGTGAATGTGACTGCATGTGGATTTTAATACAGAGAAAAACATACTGTGACCAGCTAATGAAGTCAGTAAAGTGGTTACATTTGCCTACTTTCTCGGAAATTATCATAATTCCTGTCTTTCTTGGGATGAATAAAAGAAATCTATCAATCTAGACAATATTATTTTTGTATGTTTTTGTATCTTGTTATGGCATAAATAGGTTTTAAATAATATAAATCAAGTGGTTTTTGTTTTCTCTTTCACTGACTTCTTCTGAGCAAAGAAGGACATCTCCATGCACAGGGTAAAAAAGGCAAAGAGAAACTAACCTGTTACCATTTGCATTTTATAAACCAGATCTTGAAAAAAAATACTTGAAAGAGGGGAAATTTGTCGCCCTAACATTGCAAATTATGTGAAACCAGTATGTCCTCCCACCACAGCATATGTTTGTGGTGGGTAGGCGGGGGAGATGCAGGGAAGAGGTGATGGTATAAAAATACCTTGTAAAAACAAATGTTTGGCTGGGGGAGAGAGTTTGTCACTTCAGCTAGACTAGAGGGGGAAACCAGACAGACAGGGGGTGGATGGGGGTGGGGGGGTGGAACTTAAGTCACTTCAGTGAGGTAAACTTGACAGTGTCTCAGAAACAGCAGTCAACTAATTAGCTGGAAAAGATCAGATATTAAACAAGTAGGTAGCCTGGAAAGTTAAGGAGTAAAAGCTATTTAAATGAAAAATTAAGACCTTAGGGGGAGTTAAGCATGTGACAAATACCAAGCAGAAGGGCGACAGGTAGAAACCCCAAGATAAAGTGCACCATCTTGCTAGCAGCCACTCTTCCTGCACTTTCATGAATTGAGAAGTACAATTTTTCTCATTTATCCTTCTGATAGACATGCTAAGCCAAATACAGACCAGGGGCTCTAGATGGTAACATAAAAGCAGCTTTGTAATGCACTGCTAGCATGGCTCTCTCCCTCCACATGCCATATGGAACAGTTTGTACACTCCACAGTATCCAGTACCATGCAAATGCAAGCAGACACCAACATGACCACCCACAGTGGCAGCCAGGGTGGAAAATGACAGTTGCCTTGTCCTGCTTGTGGGCAGTTCGTGTGCTGTGGTGAGAGACTGACATCCCCACATCTTGGGACCTGGGGGATGCAGGAGCCAGCGGGAGGGAGGGCCAGGAGGGACAGCACTCAGTGCCCCTGCTCACAAAACCTGCTCACCTGCTTCCTCTCTTCTTTCACTAGGAACCATGCCTTTCTCCTGCCTCAGTGGCAACTTCTGGGGATAGGTCAACCTCCTCCAGCATGGTGTGGGACCTGCAGGGTATTTTAGCTGAGTAAGCAAGGCTCTGTTGCTGTGAGGGCTTATGCCAACCAACTCTGTGCTGACAGACTGGCCAGTGGGGCTTCCGAGTTGCAGGCATGGGACTTTATAAGTGCAGGACAGGTTTCGAGGGTGGCATATGCTGTGGAAGCTCCTTGGTTCTCAATTTGCAATCAAGGACAGAAGAAGATTCAGCTCTCTTCTCCTCTGATCTAAAACATATTGCTAAGGTCTGTTCTGCAGGGTGGAACTTTCCACTAGTAGGTGTTCATACAAATTTGGCTATATCTGGCTATCTTCATATGTTGGTATACAGTCATTTCATAATTACATTCCACTGGAAAACAACGTATATTTTCCCCCTTCAACAAATTTCAAAGAAAATACGCCAACAAAACATTGATAGAGAAATTTTGCATACTTCAGTCAGGAAACTGAAACCTAGAATACCTTCTGAGCCCCCATCTGTGCAGCTGCATTGTTGCTTTGTCCTTCAGGGCTGACTTAGGGTAGCTGTGGGGATTAGTAGTCTGAGTTCCCTGACTTACATGCATGTAGTATTAATAAAATATTTTGGTGAAAATCTAGCTTTTACATTTCAGATTTGTTTCGTTGCACCAGTTGGTGGATTGAAACTGCCATCACAGCAGCTGCCTGAATATCACGTAACGCAACATGCCTTGATGCCTTGTCATATTTCAGTGTTTGCTCACAGCACGAACAGTCCCAAGCATTGTGTTGGTTTTTTATGAAGGTCCAGAGTTAGTGAAATAGAGAGGATCTTTTTCCCTTCACTTTCTCACAACCCCCCAAGTTCTCATGCCTTTCCACTATCCCTTTCACTGATTTAGTGATCCACTCTTTACTGTGCAAGTGCTTAGGGACACTTGAACTGTGATAAGCAATGCAGTACAGAAAGCATTTGCAGAGGCTTCTGCTTGTGGCTTCCTGAAAATACTGAGGTCTTCCTGCATACAGTGAGCAGGTAACACTATAATAACTGAAGAGTGGATGGTATAGCAGTCAAAGCTAAGAGGTTTACAATTAGTCAAGAACTTTTTTTGCTAGGGATCTTAACACTAAACTCTAAAACTTTTCATGGAAATTCGGTACTTGTGATGCAACTCTTTGGGGAGTTTCTTATGTGCAGAATGCAATTTCTGATAAAAAGAGAGAAAGAGAAATATATTGTAGGGTGTTCAATAACCTGATCATTATTAGGTGATCACTGAGATGTACAAGACCAAATTGTAAGTTCTCTGGATGAATTAGAAGAAACAGAAATATCAATCAATCTCTCAATCTCTTCATACTGTAGATAACTGTCTTAAATGTCAGGCTTTTGAGGAGGATGCATGAGTCTGATTTCTGTGGTTTCTTTGTGTAAAATCTCTTAGAGTCTTCATCCAGTTCTAAAATTCCTCTTTTTCTTTTTTGCTGGGACTAAAAATTTATGTATTTTGCAAAATGGAAACCTTGTTATCCAGTCAGATAGAATAATAAAAGTTGTAGGTGTCTTGTGAATGTGAAGCAAAGAGGAAGAAAATGTGTTAATTTATTGGCGCTCTATGAGAGGAAAGTCTGGGCTTCATTTAAAAGTCAAATGTAAATATCTTTTTTCTAACTTTGGCTTGTGACAGATCAAGATTTGACATACTCTCATTTTTCCTAGCAAGCTGCTAAGGATTCAGACCAACTTGATGGAAATATATACCTTTGACAGATGACAGCAGGATTTCATGAGTGATTTCTATCTCAAGGTGACTGTCCCTTCTCCACAGCCAGCAGGTAGCAATAACATTTTAAAAGAAGGATGTCAGAGAGCGGCTTGGTTTTCTCAGTTGTCATCATTTGTTTCTCTCCTGGCCAAACCACCAGAAGCAGGTTAAGGATGACACAAACTAGCAACAAATCACGGGGTGGAGGACAGAGCATGTGACAATGCCCTGGCCGTGGTGCAAACATTTGAGCTACGTTTCGAAAGCCTGGATTTGTGTTCAGCAGAGTTCATGAGTGAAAAATAAAAGTCTCTGACGATAACAATCAACAACCTTCAATCTCATTAGTGTCTGCTCTTCAGAGAAGAGGCTGGAGTGGATCCCATCAAGCTGTGATTTGGTTCAGTGCACTGGGGAAGGTTCCTAGAAGCATTACCCCAGCTTCTTTACACTGTGCACTGAAGGGAAAAAAACAACATTTGGCAATTTGTTGTCAATATTTGTATAACTCCTGATGCCACTAAAACTGCATATGTAGGCTTTAAACTAACAAAAACAAAGCCATGGCCAAGCTGGAGAGCTGGATTTGTTTCCATGCACAATTAGGTTTATTTGTTTAGGTCTCATTTTATTTGCTTTCAGATGACTCAGATAGGAGTATTGCAATCCTTTCAAAGTGAAGTAGTGTTCTGTGTATTTTGGGCATTGGGCTTAGCCAAATGTGGAAAGAATTGGCTGCTCAATAGTATTTTCCTATCCAGAGGTTTTTTCAAGCTTTTGAGAGGAACTGAAGGAATGTCCCTTCCATGCCAGGCTTTCCCCCTCTTCCCCTTCACAGCGTCTCTCCACATTATTGTTAAAGAGCACAGGAATTTTAAAACACTCCTCTGTTGTGCAACTGTTAGCAACTGCTCTTATTAAGTGCTTTACCATTATGCTGCATATTTAAATTCTCGCTGGTGTCATCCATAACATGCTGCTGTGTCTTTTAACCCATTCCAATAGAATGTATCAGTGGCGCCTTGCTCAGAATCTCCCATCCTGCTAGGCCAGCTCTGGGTTTGCTGAAAATTATTTCCTGCATACATGAAGGGATATGTACATTTTGGCAAGTAGCCAAGTTTTCTGTTGGAAATTAGTCACTAAGGGCAGATTATTTTCCAGTGGACACGCTGACACGCTATCAATGTTAAGAGAATTGTCTTAAATCTCAGTACCATAGTGTTTCTTTTATCCCCCAGCCCCCCAAAAAACAAAAGAAAACAAAAACGCAGGAGGTTTTTTGTCTCTCCCGTCTTACATGTGTAGGAGGCAATGGCTTTTAATTAGTACTTTAGGCTCCACTGTATTTTTGAGGGATCTTTTTCGCCTTTGTTTTCTTCTGATAATTTTGCATCTAGAAATACTGCCTTGGATGATGCTTAAAATGTAGACAATATGAATAGATCCACATTTATTTCTATTTCTATGAAACATAAAAGATTTCCTGCACTCACCAGAAGTATGCATTTGATTTATAGCCTTCCTTAATGCTCTTCCCACTCACACTCATAAAAGAAATAGAGTAACAAAGGCTAATAGACAATCTATTTTAAAGTTTGCCCTGATAAAACCAAACTGGAACTTTATTCAGTCTTAAATGTCAATTGCAAAATTTGGGATGTTTTTCTAATCAAGAACAATAAATGTGGAAAGTGTCTGTGTGGAAGGGAGCCGTGGCTCAGCACGCTGCTGGCCCAGCACTGCACACACTTTGGGGGCAGATGGGGCCTGCACATCACGTAGCCCTCCCCGGGCAATAGCTTACTCTGCGAGACTGTCTGACCCTGGGAGGGACTGAACAATGCTTACAATACGGGATTTGTTGTTTTATTTTGCTTTTTGGAGGATAGGAACCCGAAATATATCTATGACAAATGACCACATCGTGGAGGAATGCAAATCTTCAACTATGATAAAGAAGAAAGAAATATAAATTCCCAAGCCTGTGTTAAAAAAACAAAAACCAGAAGAAATAACAAGGTGGACAGACTGGATGGTGGCTAGAGATTGGTTCTATATGACACTTTATTTCCCTCCCTCTAGCTGTGAAGAACTGAGGCTGTTTGAATAGATCAAACCCATTTAGTGGCCTTACTTAACATGGTATCACTTTATAACACCTTCAGGGCATTTCAACATTGTGCCTGGAAAGCTCTCAGAAAACACAGTCCGGTGTGCTGGCTGTGCTCTCCTGCTCTCTCCCTACACACACCATTTTGCTGTGTGCAGTTCTTCAAGTGTAATGCAAGGCTGAATGAGACTGTGGATTTCACTGGAAGCTGAGAGGAGGCTGGATCAGGACCTGTCAGAGCTTATATTCTATGGGCTAGGGTTAAACATGTACTTTGATTATCAAAGATGGTTTTGATGCAGGACACTGAATTAGTTTGACTTCTGTTGACTAGTAAATACACAATTAGTTTTTATACACTGAAAATGTGTAACCATTTCAGATGCATATCCTTTGAGTGCATAGAAAAATATAAAGACAGTACACTGTATTATAGGTTCCTCATCACATAAGAGACTTCCTGTATTAAACTGATTTTTACAGTGTTTGGGCTCCCTTAGTTGCCATGTACAATTAAGTGGTAAGACAGAGACATTTTTTGGCAAGTTTTGTGTACCTTTTGCATTTTTACTTACAACACACTGTGAGCTACAGCTGGGCAGGTTGTGATTTCAGTCTAAGGTGGTTTTACCCCTTCCTTCCTGCAGATGCATAGTTGTGTGTAGGCAGATACTTGCTGATGCCTGGCTAGTAATTCAAGTATTGAGACTTGTGGTCTTACCACCACTTCCTGATGTGCTTTACAGGTAAGCCTGAAAGAGGAAAGAGACTCTGGGGAGGAAAATTAGAAGAAAAGAAGTTAAAGATTTAAAGCATCGGCCTTCAAGCTACAAGGCAGTCAGGACATGGAAGGAATCACAGAAAGCGGACTGCACTTCCTCTTCCATGTGATGAGGGACTTGAATAGTTAAGGAATAGTAAAATCTTGTGACTGTGCCAAGCACAAGTAAGATAACGCACATGTTAGGCCTATGTTATCCTATCCCTCTCTTCCCTAAGACAGAATGAAGTAAGTCTGTGTCTAAATACATGTTCCTGTTTGAATTCAGGGTAAAGTAAAATACCTTACCCTGAAACATCTCTGGGGGGTATCAGTAAATCATAGTCCAGACAAGACATACATGTTTTTTTCTCTGTTGAGAAGTATTACATCTTAGCTGAGGGTGGGAAGGATGTGGCTATCAGTCATGAAGGAGTAATTTAAGTCACCTGAACATTAAACATATCCTAATCACTAACAACAGCACCAAATGCTGGGAAGCATGAGGGGAAAGAAGGGTAGAGTAAGATGAACGACCAATGAAGCTTTGATATCTGAATATGGCAGAATCCAGGGAGGCTCCAAAGGCTCAGAGGACACTTTGCCTGGTATCCTGTGGAATGGGATTTTTTCTCTGTATCTGAGGCTTGGTACACATAGTCTGATTCAATCTAATAAAAGAGGATAAACTGCAGTCTGCTTTGACCTACAGGTGCTACTTGTCAAAAAACACTTTTCTCCCCCACCAATGCAGATCAAGCTGTCATTGAAAAATCAGTTATTTTGATAACCCAGCTTTTTTGTGATGTTTAACTTTCTACTAATAGTGTTTATTACCTTGTCCTGTTCATTTTAAACAGGACCTTCAGTCTTCTATGATTAATAACCTTATTGTATTGATACATATTTATTTCCTCATTGCTGGATTTCATAAAGTTGAATTTCCCACCTTTGAACTTCATCAAAGTGAAACATACCAGGTATCTTCATTCCAGAAAATTTTTGTATGTTGCTTTACTTATTGTTACTCACTTCCTTATACCTCTATCTATAGCTGTGTGGTCACTCACCAGCAGATAGGAGCTTCCTCTGTATGTGCTCTCAGCTGTGCCTGTAATTAGCAGGTTGCAAAGCCCAACTCATAAACTTGCAGCTGTGGCTTAGCACTTCTCTAAAATAGCCACGTAGCTTCCAGTTGGCCCTGAGTGATGAAACATCTGTGTGCCATGGACCTTATAATAAACCCTGTGAGTCAGTGTAGTGGCTTCCTAGACAGAGGAGTGCTGGTGTGCAGTTAAGTAGCCTCTTTATGCCAAGATGGCACGGGCTTGAGTTAGAAGACCAGTGGAGCTAAATGTCATGTAAGCAGATCAGGTGAACAAGGTAGTATATGCAGTGCTGAACAATAAGGCACAAGTGAAAGTAAAACTGCAGGTTGTGAGATCATAGGATTGCAACTTGGGACAAACGTACAGATACGAATGAGTAGAAAATGGCACTGTGTAGGAGAGGAAATCCTTTTCTAACTTCTCAGAACCTACATGCAAAGCAGAATTGCTGGAGAAGACTCTGATTAATGGTATTTGCCCTCTCTTCTCTCCTTTCTTCTCTCTACTCTCACTCACAAAAATGGGGGTAGGGGACTAAACCACTGTAAAAATACCCATGGCATTATAGTGTCTGCCAGCCATGTGGAGAAAAGCCAGTGTGCCAGAGAGCTGCACAGGTCTGCAGCACAAAACAGGCTTATATGAGCGGGTGAATTTGGGGGATATGAAACTCCATGACAATATCTGACCATGCATGGCCAAGCTTTCACTTCCACATGAAAGGAGGAAATCTCAGTGTTTCTACATCAGGACAAAAATCCATCTTTTCACCCTGCTTTCATTCACCCCTTGTTAAGCTTTATGACTAAGAGTCTGTTGTGTCTCCTCTTGGTCTTGTACGTTGTTTCTTCTTCCCAAGCACCCCACTGAGGAACCATGCCGGGTCTGCACAGTGCTGCCAGAAACTCTAGTGCTCCTTGGGAGTGGGTGCTGTGTCTCTTGTTTGCCTGCTCTGTGCAAATAATAAACCCAATCTTGCACCTGTTTAAATGCCTGTGTGCTTGTTAAGGGCCCGACTTTCCAGAGGACCATGTGTGACAGTTTTGTGTTACCCTTGGGAGTCAGACATTCTCTCACTACGTTTCAAGGGGACTGTCATCTCAAGAAGTGCTATTCCCAAACTAACACTTTGCTGCAGGATTTCCACTGGGATGACATCTGCTGATTTCATGCCTGGGGTGCTGGCCCAGACACTATGGACCATGACCACTAGAATGGCCATTTTCAGCAAACTGTAGTTAACCAGCCCCTCTAAAAGATCCAAGAATTTTCCAGCTAAAAGCAAAAACTGAGCCGTTTGCAATGAAATGTACCCCTTGCATAGTAATGGCTGCATGTAAGGACATTCTCAGAAATAAATGAAAGCCATGCTGGTAGCTGTCAGCACTTTACAGCAGCTCCAAGGGTTCTTTCTGTTTTTCCCAGCTAAAATGGTGCCAGGATGCTTTTGTTGCCTGACGGGCTGCTGGCAAGAGCCCCCCTTTTGGATAGTGCTGATTGTAGTGCTGCTTACTGCAGGCCGGCCTGGCAGCCAGGCCCTGTCCCACTGCCCCTGCCAGGAGCAGGCAGTCTGGGGGACACCAGCCCCGGGCACCAGGCACCCTCCCAGGGCAGGCTGGGGCTGGAGCAGGACGTGGTGCCTGTGGCCAGGCAGGGCTGGGCAGAGCTGGAGGCTGGTCCTGCTGCGGTGCCGCTGGGGCAGAGAGCAATGACCCCAGAGGGTAATGAAATGGGGTCCTGGACAGGGTGAAATGTTGGGAGCCCTGGGGGGTGGCAGTGCCCTCAGGGCCACTTGGGCTCTCCAGCACCAGCTCCAGCCTGTGCAGGGGCCCCGCTGGAGCTGCTGTCTGGCTGTGGCCTGGGATGGACACACCTGCCTGCTCCACGCCGAGGCCTCCCCCAGGGCCTTCTCTGGGTCATAAACCTGGAATCTAATCAAATACTGGACTGTAATGCTTCTGCCAGAAGAGGGTGGATGCAGGACTCTGGCTGTGTTCCTGGACAGCCAGAGATGCTTCAGGAACGCTGATGTCCCTTGGGTGCAGCCAGATGAAATTATCATCTGGCCAGGCAGCAAGCAGAGCCATTTGTTAAAGGTGAGCGTGAACCCTCAGCACCAGCTTGGCCTTCTGGATACATCAGAATGCTTGTGCTGGTTTGAATTGAGGTCTCCCTGCAAAACCAGACCGAGTTGCCTCTCAGCAGGGCACATTTAAATGGAAAACCAAGGAGAATGTCAAGCACTCAGTATCTGGAAAGTGATCTCACAGAGAGCTAAACATTTGTAGACAGGTAAAAGGATCCCAATGCCATGGTTAGGTAAGCAGGACCTGAGAATAACTTGCTGCTTAACAACTACTAAGGAAAAGATGTCAGGATTGGAGAGACCTCAAATTGTTCCAGAGGCCTGACTTTCACCTCTGTATTCATGGCAATATTCTTCATTTGTGCAATATTTTTCACCCAAGAAACAATGCTGTTAAAGATGAAATGATACTGCTGATGAACTATTTGATGCTAGCTTTCCAGTCAGAAGAGTGAAGGGGTGATGCATATGTCATACTGAAATGATGTCACTTTGGGAAGGGAATAATGTTTTTGTACTACGAGATAATTAATGTCTTCAATCCCTGAGGATTTGATTAAACTATCAAGTACCAAGTGACATCTTTGTCATATGACACTTCTTTGGAAACCGTAAGTGCCAGAACAGCATTTCTGTGTATACTTTGGCTAACGTAGAGCCACTGCTCCTCCCCAGGGCTGAATTTGTCATGACTTCTGGGCTGTGAGGAATCTTTGGTCTCTTGAAATAGGTTATTTCCTTTTTTGGAGAGAAATAAGAAGACAAAAGCAAGGGATTAATACATTTTTAGGTAGAATTCCTGCAGCAAGGAATTGTGATCAATATGAAAAAGCAGTAGTACTGACACCTTGGGCTATGTTGCTCAGAAGAAATTAATTTCATAATAGACACAAAAGGAGATACTATTAATATTATTTTTTGTAGATGTTTTAAATAGAGTTGACTAATGCTGGCACCAGTAAAGTTGCTTGTATAGAAGGCATTACACTGATAAAATGTGAGGAATGCCCATCTGAGACCAAAGAGGTTAGGTAAAGGGAGCAGAAAGGAGAAGGACATACAGGTGACAGAAATAAAAACTGACACAAAATATGAGACAAAGTGATTGTTAGGAAATTAATCTAGGAATCACCCCAACACACTGGAAATCTGTGGGCCCTGGTGGTCTGGTAGATTACACTGTCCTAGCTGCTACCACTTCACTTTTAAACGGTAAAATCTGTCCTGATCCTCATCTGTCTTCAGCCATTATGTTCAAGTTCTTGCAAGTGCTGTGCAAGAAAAATTCATGCACACCAGATCTGCCAGAGCAGTGAATACAGCAAGTGAAAAACTAGAAAGCTAAATAAAACTGAATCTTAAAATCCTGTTGCAATTCCATCATGGGGCTTGACATGAAATGAATTTTCATGTAAGAATAAGGGGCACATGTTTGATTTGGTATTCTTATTTCTTGCCTCCTTTTAAGAAAGTGTGCCATAAAATTTTATAATGTCCAGTTATCATCACATACGAAAAGCTTATTTCCTGCTCTATAACTTCATTACTGTCAAGGGCACCACAGTCATGGTGCTTTGTTGCTCCCTAGGTTTCCCAATTGGAAAGAAGTTTGTTGAGTAAAGTTAAACAATAGCCATGAAAAACGCAAAGGAAGAAACATCCCCATAACACTTCTAAATTTTTTAAATTCCACAGCAGGATGAAATGAGCAAAAACCCAGATGAAATTCAACTTGAAATCTTTTGTTGGATTTTGTTTTAAATCTTTCTGTGAGAAGATTGAATAGATATTTTAACTCAATCCCTAAACTTCTTTTGGATGAACCTCAGTTTTTAAGATCCAGACATTTTCCTGGCAGTAATGTTTGGTTGGTGTTAGAAGACTTCAAGCTTGGATTCCTCAGATTATTTCATTCACCTATGTCAGCCAAAATGCCAGCAAAACAATTTGAGCATGCAGGACTGAAATGGGAAGATTCAGAAACTGAAGCTCAGGATGTATTTCCTTCTTTTTCACATGCAGCAGAAGAAATTGTCTCCAATTTCAGTGATCTTGAATAAAAATTATTTTGCTATCACAATGTGGAAAGCAGAGAAAATGTGAAACAAAAGGTGTTGAGTCCTTATGTTACACATGAACACATTAACTGACCAAATTACTACAAAACCCTCCCTAATAATCTCAGATTTATTTGTTTTATTAAAGAATTATGTAACTTAATATCTCTTGTTTTATCTGTTCTAAGGATTTGTGTGTTTCTTAGCTTGCAAAGGCATGGGACTGGAATCTCTCATGGCTTCAAGAAATAAAGTAGTTTTTTTCTGGGGTAAATTTCCTTGCTTGATAGAAAATATTTGTATATTCTCTCCTTAAATGAACTTATTTGTGTTGAAAAAGAAACCTATTAACTCTATTGTGGCTTTAGCTAGAGATATGAACTCATACTACTAGATAAGGAACAAGAACCATCTTTATTCATTTGTCCCTGTAATTTGTGTCACTGCCCAGGTCACTTTGTCACTATATTGCACTATTCTCTAGGAACCTGGTTCATAGTCCTTCAAACTGCTCCCTGAAACTGCAATTTATGCTAGATCCCAGAAGACTTCAGAAAATCTAAGAACAAAGTCCCACCATTTTCTGGAGGTAGACTGAGGGTAGTATCTTCCACTAAACAAAGGCTAAACCTTTAGTTTAGTGTTGACAGAAGTTGAATTTCTTGCAAGATACCTGTGATTGAAGCAAGTTTTTATGCAGTACCTGTTGAGACTCAGTAACACACAGGAGAAAGTGATGATGCCACTTTAGTGGCACTGATGTCATCATTGTAAGAACAAGAAGACCGTTGTGCACCTATGGAAGGAAAAATTAAAGCTCACTTCAGAAGCAGCTTTTGACTTTCTCTTATGACTGTCATTAGGTAGGGCTGAATTGTTTTGGGGTTTGAAAGGGTAACTCGGATGAGAGACATCAAAAAGAATGAGGAGTTGATGTGATGAACTAGTCCTGTTATTGCTGTGGGTGAATTATCTGACTTTTCATAAGGAAAAGAGAGAGTTAATTTGGATTTTTTTGGAGAATGATTTACTTTTCAATGTTAAAGAGCTAAGAGATGGCAGTTTTCACCTCTGGATATCTTAGCATCTGGAGGAAGATTGTGACAATATGCAAAGTTTTGTAGAAGTCTTCATGATTGTCTCTAGGCAGCCTTTTGGAGATAAATAAAACATTTTGAATTATCTGAGTTAGTGAAATATGAAAGAATTATTTGAAGTAGTGAGATGTCACTTTTGCACTTTGTAGGCTTACCTTAGTAAAGCAGAAGTGAAATGCACATTGCTAGAATTTCTAAGAGCTCTGAACTTTTCAGAATCAGCCAGGTATTTGTTCTACACATATGGTAGACCTGAGGTGTGTCTGTGTGTCTGCTTTTGCACTGTTGAAATCATTCCCAGACTTCACAGACAATCACCTGGTCGGTAATATTCTCAGCAGAGGGCAGACAGTGGGATCTGATGTTGCACAGTCTAGTTGCTACGATCTGTTACTGCTGGCAACTGTGTATGTGGGATTTACAGATGAATGTCCTACTCAGAGCTTTGGGAATTCATTCTTCTCATGCTTTTTAAAATAAACTGTCTTACTTTTGCTGAAAAAATTTATAGCAGTATGGATTCTTATTGTTGGTATATTGAAGAGCACTCAGACTTTTGAAAAAGACCCACATATTTTATTAAGTGATGAAGAAGAGAGTGTATGGAGAGCTGAGGTGGAAAGTGAGGCTAAAGCTATATCACACTTAGATTTTTTTTCCCTGTGAGGCCTCTTGTGGCCTTTGCTAAATCCTTTCCTGCTGGACACTTAAATGGAAGTGTCCTGGCCTAAATGGACCTTGCGTCCACGTGACTCTGGCAATTCCTATATTGAACCATTTCTAGAAGATACAAATAAAGGAGCTGACAGTTTATAGAATTCTATTTAACTTATATTAATTTCTTTCCACAATTCTTTAAACATGTGGAAATGAGGATATATGTATTCACAGAGTTCATAGTTTATTTCATTCTGATTTGTTATTATATTGGAAAGACAAGTTACTGAGTCACTGTTTTAATAATTTTTTCCTTAGCTGCTGATAATTTCTTGATCATGTTAGTTTTGGAAATTTTTATTCTTCACTTTATTCTCACAATATGGGAATTTTTCTCATGTTCCAAATTTTGATCTCAGGCCATCTAATTTCTTTAAAGTGTTGCCTTGCTTCAATTTGTTCCTCAGAATGATGGGTGATGTTGAAGCTCTTCTTGCAGGGTATCTCACCATTGCCCTGGTGTGTCTGTATTCTTGGACCACCAGACTGGAATATAAGAAATGGTAGAACCATAACTGAAATACTTATGTGTTGCTAATTGATACATGAAATAATATGCAGAAGAAAGAATTTTGGCCCCTTTTTTAAAGATCTGGGATTCCAGCCAGTTATGCCACTACCACTAGAATTAGGATCATAAGATATCATAACACCAGATTTTTCAGTTGACTGGATGCAGCTCATGTTGACAGTTCATTTCTAAACTGTTTGGTTGAATCTGTTTTCCTTTATTAGTTCTGTTGCAACAAAGTATACTGAATGTTCATCACAGAGCAACTGGAGGCCGGGATAGAGGGTCAGGAAGAACAGATGTGGCTTTGAAAATGAAGGTTAGAAGTTCATTCAACTGGGAGGGAAAATAGCTATGTGTCTCAATAGGATGCAGGAAAATAGGAAAGGGGCAGCAAGTCATACATGTCTCCAGAAGGCCTTGCATCTATAGGATTCAGCTCTCTGAAGGGTTGCTTTTTTGCTATTCTGACTCTCCAAAAGGCACAGAAAGCATTAATCTGAAACATGAAACCAGGCCCAAGGTCCTAAGCCACACTGAAATAGCAGTGTTGTTTCTTTTTCCAGATGAGTAATTACTCTTTGGAGCCAGGGAGGAGGGGCTTGGAATATCACTTGAAATTACTGCCCCCCCCCACCCGCCCCCACCTCCACATTTTTTTGAAGACTTTCCACACAATGAAGTCAGTGCTTAATTCTTAGGAGCACAGAAGTGGTGATTAGTACACAGTGCAGGAGGAGTACCTCTTGAGAACTGCTGGGAGAGTAATTAAAAAAAAAATAGAAGGGAAAGGTCAGTTTAGATTCCAGGTTGTCAAATAATGGAGACACATTCAAGGTCCATTCCAGCCGTTCTGTGTCACCAGAATGGCAGAAAAATGTCCCATTCACTCTGGCCCAGATACACAGGCTGTTACTCTTCTATTTTTATTGTTAGGATGGTCCATGTTATAAGTGATACGAACTATCCAAGTTTCCAAGTAGAAACATTAAATTTCATTATATCTTCCACAAAATGGAACACTATTTAGGACTGAGAAACCCATCTTCATAAGCTTGTGCTTCTGCCTTTCTGTTCTTGACCGCCTTCTTTCCACAGGAGTAAAAAAAGCTTTCTTTTTCCTTCAGCTTCTCCCATGTTTATTCTGCTGTTCTTGTTAGCATCACTCTTTTGCCTGACTGCCTGTATTCCTGTATTCATTGCTCCTCAATATTGAGCTTGGCTATTTATGGGATCAGTATCACTGTCTATTACCATGATGTGCAAATGCTATCTCTAAAAATTATCAAAATGCCTAGTAAATGTCATGGTACATTGCCATACTCATTAGAAAGCCCTAAGTTCTCAGGGTATAGTTCTTTGTAGGGCTGGAAATTCGTTTGGGTTTTATTTGAGACGAGTTCCATGATGAGGAGGAAGGTTTTGATACATTGATTGCTTTGGCTCAGAGGATAAAGCAGCTGCAGAGGCTTGTTGATCAGAATTAGTTTTAGTTTCTGGAGTTCAGTCCATCAACTGCTTCAGAAATTAGGAGCAAGTTTTTCAAACCAGCTTCCAGTTTTCAAACCAGTTTCCACAGCTTTTGGAAGGACATTTTGACACAAGGGTCTGAGTTCATGAGAAAGAGGACAGAGGAAGTGTTTCAGTGCTTAAAAGTTGTATTTATTTTGCTACAGCAAATGGAGCTGCCTGATTTTTGATCTGATCAAGGTATGGGTTGATCTTCACTAAGTAGTAAGGAACAAGTTTTCCAGCAGACCAAAGGAGGGAAGAGATGCTTTCCAGCCATCCACACCTGTGAGGGCATCAGAGTACCCTGTTTTACCATATGGCTGTGATTGCTCTTAAAGTTTCAGGTGTATTTTCAGGACCTTAAAGCATTTTTCCCAGTCTGATCGACACTGACTCAGTCTTGTTGGAGTTCAGTGTGAGCCAGTCAGCCAGACTTTACCAAAGAACTGCATTCCTGTAGGTGTTCTGTTTTTTCAATAGCAGTAATAACTGTAACTGTTGAGAATGAGTGTCCTTGCAATGTTTTCAGCTATGCCTCTGTCACCTTGGAGTACCCACCAGAGATTAACAAAAAGGATATGTGTGACCCTGCAGGTGAAGGCCTGGACAAAAGATACAATTACACACCATTCTGAGCTCTGCTTCAAACAAGACATTGCAGGTACCACAAGCAGGGTCACCTTTTTCTGAATCCAGAATTTTCATGATTTATTGCACCCTTACATATGGCTTGATATGGGAGTATCAGATCAGGGTTTTTTCTATATTAGTGGTGGCCAGAGTGGCAATAAAGACAGTCTCCATTCAGTGTCCTGATGTGAACCCTGACTGTGAGGCCTCCAGAAAGCTGGCATTTGTATGCTGTTGGCATTTTCTGATTGCTGTGTTTTTAATCATTTTGCCCAGAAATGAGATGGCAATTGCAGACATCTACAGGGCTAATGTTTCCTTCCTGAGGAGTGGAAAAACTACTTACTTTTCAAAGAGCTTGATAGGTGAATCTCTCTGACTGCGGCACTGACTATTTCCATCTTTGGCAGGAAAACTTATTCTGCATTGCTACCAATACAGAAAGCCACAAAACTGATTCATATTTTATGGCTCTAATTTTTTAGCACTTTTCTTAAGCTTTGCCGTGTGGATATGGGATGGGATGAAGCAGATAATGATATCTGTTGAAAGATGAAGCATTTTTTCCCTATGTGGATTTACTTGATCTAACCTGTCCTGTATTTTGATGATTCTTCACAGGTTCCAGGGCTTCAGTCTAACACTGCAATTAAATTGCCTGGCTTAATGAGCTGTTTTTGTAGTGAACTTCCTATTCTGGTTTTAACTGTGCAACACTTTTTAAAGAGTGATTTCTGTCTGTCTGATTCATTGGTCTTGAGCCATCTCTGAACGATGGTGAATTTCCTATCAGTGTATGCAGGCTGGAATTCACATGTTGATGACAATTAACATCAGTTTGTTGGGCTGCTGGTTAAGGCATTATTTGTATTCTGTTTGTGACTGAACTTTCTAGTGAGGAGATTCTTTTCTGAAGCAGACCTGTTTGGTGAGAAAACTACAAAGCACTGAGAAAACAGTGGTGAGACTTTGGCTTGGTAGCATCCTAATCAAACCAGTAAAGTGGTATGTTGGTTTCACTCCCATTAGCAACTCCAAAGTGTTCAGTCCTATGCATAAGATCTGGAGGGCATGTACCTTGTTCAGCCAGTGTACTTTCTCTGTTTGACCACTTTCAGTGAAAACCTTACAGATATTACTTTCTTACTGGTCTCTGGTCCATTAGAAGATTCTGGTTTAAAACAGCTATGCAGCCACCATCTATTTTTTCATCTTTTGATTTGTTCTCAGAGACAAAGAGTTGTGTAGACTCAAAAATTATCAGAAATTGTGTCCTGGACAAGGCTGTCTAGCTTTTACTCACCACTCAAGCTCTCTACATATCTGAGACAGCTCTTAGTGTAATAATAAGGAAATAGTTCTTGTGCTTCATATAGTACAGTTTAGCTTTTGGGTTGGGGGAATGGGTTGCTTTGTTTGCTGAGTGGGTTTTTTTGTTTAGTTTTGTTTTAAATGAGAACTCTATTTCTGGAATGTCTGAAACTCATTTCTCTTTGTCATCATTCATAATCAATTCCAGAGCTATCAAGTATTTTATAAAATGGTAGCTGCAGATTTTTTCCTACATCAACCACTGGGACTAAGAAATAAACACATATAACAGAAAGTGAATCTCAAGACACATGTGACACTTTGTTAAGCCTGCGTATATTGTAGTTTACAGCCTCAAAGTTCTTGTTCTTTTCTCTGATTATGTTCTCAACTACTGTTCCACTCAAGTGTAGCCAGAGACATATCATTCTTGTTCTAATTCCTATGAACAAAGCATACAGCCTTCAGTTTTCATTCTTGGCCTCATTAATAATGCTAATGCAAAATTACAAAACAAATGTAAACAGCCAAGAACCTCTAGGTGATTGTCAAGTTCCTCTTGAGGATTCACATTTCAGAAGCCCCATGTATTCAGCTTATCTGACAACCAACCAGTTCTTTCATGACTCATTTCAAACTGCTGGAAAAGGTAATAATAAGAAGCAGTTCCCAAATGAAGTGAGAAAAAATGAAGTGGTTTTAACTACCAAAAATCTCCAAGCACTTGTTACTCAGTACCCACACATAGAGGGACATGGCTGTGCATCTGTCTCTAAAATATGTGAGCCTAAGAAAGGAATCCAGTGGTACTCTGGGCCAGCAAAGGCTACTTAAGACTCTATAGGTGCCCTTTTTTGACCTTTCACAAGAAGTTCAAGACACACTAGTTCTGAAGCCTAAAGTCCTTTCTTCCTTTTCCTTATTCCATCACCTTTTTGTGTATATAAACACAAAATGCTGTTAAGTACTGCTTCCACAGACAGCTCTTAGGTTAGTGAAGGAATGCTCAGTACAAACTAGCTTGCTTACCTTCGGTATGAGCTTATAGGTGTGGGGAAAAGATATAAATGGAAAATGCCATCCTGACTATTATACTCTATTTTTATTGCACTTTGAAATATTTACATGTGAGCCTTTAAACATAATTATAGTGAGTAATGGAGTCAGAGAGTTGTTTCTTCTTATGGCATTAATTCTCATTGTCACTACTGTACATATTGTCTTCTAAAACTGGACTTAATCTGTGGTTTGGATTTGTGGGAGCTGCTTTTTTTGGCTTTGTTATGTAACCACACTCACAACTGTGCCAAACAGCTTGCTTGTTTCAATAGGATGATAATTTGTTAAAGCAGGAGGGAGGAGAGAGGGACTGAGGTGCCACGTCTGCTTGGATTTGCAAATATGGCACCTCATAGCCGCAAAGCATTTGCAAACATACAGCCAGCAGTGTAGGTGGAAGCTGTGTAGCATACTTTAGGAATTACCTCTTTTCAAAGTCTCAGAAATCTTGTGGGCTCACAATATTCATCAGCATACTGATGTTTAATAAGTTGCCATCTGTCAGCTGAAATGTGGTAAATCCAACATGAATGCTTTTAGCCCATGGAAAAATGTAAGGCAATTTGATGTAGCTTTGCCTGCAGGGAAAGATGGCTAAACTAAGCCATACTACCTTGCATTTGGCCAAACTAAAAGTGTGCAGTCAGGTATGTCCAGGGCCTCAGCTGATTTATAATAACTTGACCCATGATTGTGAGTCCTTCTGCACCTCCATTTGCCGCCAGATGATACTCAGAAACTGAGATCTGGAGGGATGGCTAAATTTAGCTATTTTTAAATTTAATTCAACTGCTTTGGCACAAGAAAGCCTTTCAGAATTTGCTCTGGCCAGGATGCATGGAAAGTACGTGCTCTGACAATGTAACACTGATTATTTTATGCATTTCTACACTTCAATATACGGAGTATCCAGGAGCTAACTCCCTCTCCCTGCCCCTGCCAAAATCTTTCATGTGATTTTGTGGATAAAGGTTTCAGAGAAAAACTCAAGAAAAAGGAGCCGTGTGCTTGAGTTTTGCTACCTATCACTGACTGGTCTTGAAAAATTGCAGGGGGATTTGTGGGTTACAAGTGTACAACTCATACAACACAGTGTGTTACCAAGTACATTACTGTCTTGCAGGAAGTAAGGTTTGAATGTGACTCTTGGGCTTTAAATACATTGTAGTGGGAAATGAACAGGAATTACCATTTCATCATGCATCAACTGACGGTTTCCTTTGAAAATTCAGCTTCTACTTGACTGCCATATTCTTAAGGCTGGAAGAGACATTATAATCTCCTTTGCTTGTCCTTCTATGTGACATAGCTTGCAAAATCTACATTTATAGTTCTCAACTGAACCAAGCCTAGAACTCAAGCAGGGTCAACACTGCAAGATTTTAAATGTCCATTTTTAAGAAGAGTCAGCTGGAAACCTCAATCTGCAACACATTCTATCTTTAGAGGAAAATGAATTTGATTTAGATATGAACTTTGTGCCTTGGCCTTGACTCAGTTTTTTCCTAAGTAAAATTAGTATCTGGCAAAAATACTCCAACCCCCTTGCTTATTGGGTTATATAGTTCACTGGTCATTTAAAGAAGTGTAAAAAGATATACCTGGGAGATTGCATTCCTTTGGAAGGATGCAGAGTACCTCAAATGCACAATAGCCCTTGCTTGGGTATGAAGTGCAGAAAAAAGAAACTGATTACAAAAATTCCTGATTAAAATCAAGATGCAAATAGTCCTCATCTATTCAATCTGCACGAAGTAATGACCCATTTGGATAAAAAAAAAGAAGTTTGGATTTCACTTCTATTTTTTATTTAATGACTAAGTGTAGACACTAAAGAAGGGAATTGACTGTTTTTACGAGCTGATTCCCTTTCCTTCCTCCTTGGCTCATGTGTCTCTCTGGTGACTAATGGGGAGGTTGCTTCTCTGGAACACAAGGGGAAAGTTTCAGTAAATTGCAAAAGCATGTTTGTTACTTGGAAGTCTTTTGGCACATTTTTGAGCAAAGTTCATGGAAACCGTAAAATTATTCTGAAAAAGACTTAGAGGCCACATTATCAAAAAATGCACCTACGCACAGGGACCTGCTTGTGAAAAGGTCACTGCAGTGACCAGATCAAGAATCTGAGCTGTTGTGCAGTCAAACAGGTGTGCATAAAATACAAAACTGTATCTGCAGATGAAGCAGTTTCCCTGTCATGGAAATACACAGCTCTCTGATTTGCATGGTGGTCCCTGTTTTATAAGGGTAAATTAAATACCTAATTTTATCTGACAATTAAACTCTTTCCTTGCCTCTTTCCTTGACCGTTCTCTTTTCCATGTGTAGAAGATAAAAGTTTCCCCTACAGAACAATCTAGTGCTTCTAAAGTGTTCTGCCCTCAGAGAAAGCACTATATGAAGCAGACTTACTACTAATGTTATATTGAAGACTGGTTTGTTCTTACGGTAATTTGATCTCAGTAAGATTTCTAAATCTTCCTACCTGTAACTTGAGTTTTATTTTCTTATGTGAGGAAAACCATCTGAATCTATGGAATTGTAGGGAAAAATAAAAAGATCTGCAAGATGAGGATGGGAGAGGAGAGGAGAGGAGAGAGGAGAGGAGAGGAGAGGAGAGGAGAGGAGAGGAGAGGAGAGGAGAGGAGAGGATATCCTTTGGCAGGCTTTGAATTCTAGAAGAATAAGGCTCACACTAGTCTTTTGGCTGCCTGGATTACATCTGCAGCTGTTCATGTGCTCTCTTTTTTATATGTCTGCTTGCTGGCTTTAGTAGTCATATTCAAAAAACCAATAGATTTTTCTTTCTTGAAATGCCCATTAAAATGTCACGAAAGCTGTTAAGTAAGCATGCTGAAACACCTGGGAGACATACATGGGACAGGAATATTTTTTGTGTTTCACTACCAATGTATTTCTCAACTCAACCTGGAGCAAACAACTCTAATAGGAAAAGGAAGCTTCATTTTCCATAGTCCCTTAGGCCTTGGCTTCCCCGACAAGGAAGTCATACTAACATCTTCTCTGATGATGCCTTATGTGATGCAAATAGGCCTTTACTGAGAATGGAACTGAAACTATATCTTCATTTCATACAACCCATAAAAACATTATACAGGTCATCATTGGCCAGGCTTTAATTGGAGGCCAACAATTTTCCTGAGCTCCCCAGAGTTCTTTGAGCTTGCACTTTGTTACCAGTCCAGTACCCATCTTGGAGCAGTCTGAAGGGTGACCAACAGGAATGTGTTGGCATGCTTGCAACTGACTTTAAAGTTCCTTGCTGATACAGCTGTTGACAGCAACTTGCACTAACTTCCTTTGTCCTTTCCTTGTATATTCACATAACCTGAAACACACTGGGAGGTTTTCAGTTTAGTTTGTGATTTACCTAAAATTCTTTCCTTTGGTTAAGTCATGTCAGATACATCAACATGCAATTTCTCTTCTGCAATCTCTTAAAAGATGCGTGCACATACACACACACATACACACACATGCAGTAGTTTCTGAAAATCAATAGATGTAACTTAAATACTGGGAGTGTATAAAAACATAAACCACAATTCATCATTCAAAATGTATTAGCAAATGAGAGCCATGGGGAGAGCTGACATAAGCAATCTGCCCAATGTACAAAGCATTAATTTTCTGGAAATGCCCCATATGTGCTGTCTATAACTACCTAACCCTAAAAACATTCATAGACAAGATTTTAAACAACTATTCATAAGAGCAACAACTCTGACACTGGCTGTTGTCTGAGAATTAATGACTGCCTACAATTAGTGGCCCTCAACTGTGTTTCAGCCATCAGCTCCTCCCAGGTAATCATTAGTCCCTACACATAGTTCTAAAACTCCTCTTGTCCATTCTGTATTGGACAAGATGAAAATACATTATCTCCAAACACTGAAAAAGCTTGTAGCAATGTAAACTTTCGGTAACTCTACTGCTTGCTTGACAAGGTTTGCACTAGGGAAATTTCTACGTTGAGTTAGGTCCTAAATTAAATCTTTTACACATCTTTTGATTCCCACAATTAATCACTGCACAGCACCATATGCTGTAGTAATGAGAAGCCTCCAAGAAATGTGACTAATAGAGGAAATGTGCAGCTTAAGCTGTGAATTAATAATTTATGTGAATTGCAAACAAGAGTTTGCATATGGTGCAAGTATGATTACAGATGAAGCGTTCATGCAAATAAAAGGATCTGAGAAATAGTTGCACAGCTCAGGACCCAACTCCCTTTAAGACCAGGTCATAATAACTCTTATGACTTGGAAAATGCAGGGCTTGGTCACACACAATATAAAATCTGGGGCTGTGACTTTGGCTTTAGAGTGTGATTTGGATCTGAAGAGAGACATCTCCAAAAATATGTCTTGCTCATTTTATGAAATCTTCCTAATCCTGTAATCAGAATCATATCTGCTAACCTTGGAGGCATAAATCCTGTGCTGAAAAGCAACAGTAAGTAATGTAGGAAGTGGCACTGAGGCTAGGAGTGAGGTGGAAGGAGTCACCCACACAGTTCCTTGCTCTGGGACAAAAATGAGTTAAAAGCTGGGATTTCCCTGTCATGGAAAATATTGCCACTTTGCAAATTGCTCTGCTTCAGAATGAAAACAGTTTGAAACTTCCTGTGGAATGGAAATTCTGTTGAAATATTCCATAAAAAATGTGTCAGAGTACAAACAGAAGACCTCCTGATCCATAAAGTAAAGGGTTTCTGCCTTGACTTAGACACAGCTGTCCACTCATAAAATATGAGAATCAGCTCACAGACTATGGACAGCATTGTATATTACACATCCTTTTCATTGCTGCATGAAATGTCAATAACAATATGTTTAAACCCCCTAAAAATAAATTACTTTTCATAACAGATTTCATTTTCAAATGTTTATAGATTGTCTGGATTTGGTTTCAGGGCAATTTGAAGTCTTGTCAAAATTTTGGCTTCAGATTAAAAAGAAATTCTTTTTTTAATCTCTTAAAGACCAGTGCTTAGCAAAGATAAAGCCATGTCAATCCTGTGCAGGGTTGCAGCGCTGGTACCTCACGCAAAGCAGCGCACCCACAGTACCAAACAGAGCGCCGTGTATCTGTTTTGAATTGGCTCCTGTCGGGACGTCCATCATAATGGTGTCTGTGAGTCTGAGAATGTAAAGCTACTTGCTTTGTGGCCAACCTCTAACTACTAATAAGGGCTAGGGAGAAAGTTTCCTTGGAGGCGGTTCATCCCCTAATTGCTTGCACAGATTTTCTAAAGCCCTTCTCAGATGAAGCTGGCATTAAGTCCTACCAGAGCCAAAGGTTTAGCCCACAAGCACAGCAGCAGCTCCCATACTCCCACAGCCGTGGCCACCAGTGCTCCAGGGTCCAGACTCCAGTGACAGCTGGGGGACACTGGAGACAGCTCTGTTTGCAGAGGGCTTCAGTCAGGGCCAGGTGCTGGAACAGGCAAAGCACAGCCTTGTCAAGGGTGGCAGATGTCTAATGACAGCAAAGAAGGTTCTGCAGCTTCCTCAGTCTCTTGGAGGTCTTGGTCCTTGGCTTGTCACTGTGGTCTTTGGCAGGGATGAGCAGGAGGGCAGAGTCATTGAGCTTAGGGCCTCTTCCAATGTCAGGACAAGTCATGAGGGCTCTGCCCTCAGTCTTTGTCATGCCTCTGCCTTTTGTTCTCCCCTCCAAAGACAAAGAGTCTGGCCTCTCATCCAAAGGGAGGTAAAATGCATTTTTGTCTTTTCTGTTGAGAGTCCATGAGTCTGTTCTGATGCATTGACCAACAGCTCCTTTTCCTAAAGAACGAGGACTGTGGGGAAGTGAATTGGTGAATAAGGAAAAATAGGGACCTCCTATTTGTGAGATGCAAAATTATTCCACTGAGTGTTTTAACAGTAACCATACCTGCCTGGAGATGGGTAATATACTGAATATATGAGGAGTGGGTGATGACACTTGGTCTGTTCTGCCTGGGAAAGAGGAGACTGAGGAGAGACATAGCAGTCTACAATTTCCACACAAGGGGAAGTGTAGGGGCAGACACTGATCTCTTCTCTCTAGTGATCATTGATAAGACCCAAGGGAATGGCCTGAAACGGTGTCAGGAGAGGTTTATGTTACATATCAGGAAAAGGTTCTTCACCCAGAGGGTGGTTGGGCATTGGAACAGGCTCCCCAGGGCAGTGGTCACAGCACCAGCTGGACAGACTCCAAGAAGCATTTGGACAATGCTCTCAGACATATGATGTAATTCCTGGGGCTGTCCTCTGCAGGGCTAACAGTTGGACTCAATGATCCTTGTTGGGTCCCTTCCAACTCAGAATATTCCATGATCCTATGATTCTATTAATATTTTCAGGTGTATTTGTGCTGGTTTAGACAGCCCAAGAGTCCTTTGATCTAAGTGAAATGGCCAGGCTCCTACCTGAAAGCCCTGGCCCACCTAACACAGGGTATCTCAGCTTGGACATGGTTGCCTGGCTTGCAGACCACAGAGCAAAACTGGGACCTACCCCTGCTACTGTGCAGGGATACCAGTGCCTCAGGTGAAAACAAGGTCAATCAACCAAATTAAATTTTCCAAAACATTTGGAAGTTAAAAAAAGATTATTCGATTACAATGAAGTCCATTCAGCTCTGAAATTATCTCAGTGTGCTAGTTTAAAACATTCAGTGGAAAATTAAACCCCACTTAAGATGCTCTCACCCCCCCACCCTCTCCTGGTGAGAAGGACACTAAAGCAGAGATTCTGAGTTGAGATAAGAACCATTTACTTGGAAAAACTGGGCCCTGTGTACTTGGGAATCTGCTTAGTCTGGACAGAAGTTGTGCTGCCAGGAAACGGTGGCTTTGCCGGCTGCAGTGGTAGTCCTGATGCAGGGGGTTCCCTTCCCCAGGGCAGCAGCAGCAGCAGCAGCAGTCACCCCTCCATGGCTTCAGCAGCAATTACAGCTTGTGTGTGTTCAAGGGACCTGTCTATCTTTCCCACCACTGAGGTAAGACTGACTCCACTTCCCGCTTCCAGCGGCTCAGCATTTTCTGCTGGAACTGCACTCCCCCACCATGACATGGGTGGTATGGAATTTAACAGTGCAAGAAAACTCCACCCCTCTTTTTCTTCTGTACCCAGGATATTCAGTTTTCCTCTGCAAATGATCCGACAATGCACAAATTGGGAAGGCAGGAGACTGAGAGAGTACCGTATTTTATGTGAACAAAATTGTGACTCTTTTTAAGACGAGGTTGATGTTGGCCAATGCACCTTTCTCAGAAAGCAAGAAATACATACAGTTCTTCCTCACTTGACCAATTCTGAGGAGGTTTATTGTAAAACTGCTACTGGAGAGAGTCCAGTGAAAGACTATAGATTTGATGTAGGGACTGAAGCATGTATCCTATGAGGAAAAGCTGAGAGAGCTGGGACTGTTCAGCCTGAAGACAAGGCACATGGGGTTCTCATCAGTGTATATAAATATAGGACAGGAGGGTGCAAAGAGTATGATGCCAGGCTCTTTTCAGTGCTGCCCACTGACAGGACTGGAGACAGCTGGCACAAGCCCTCTGAATGTCAGGAAATACCGTTTCACTGGCATAGTTTGCCCTGAGGTTGTGGAGTCTCGATCCTTGGAGATACTCAAATGCCATCTGGACATGGTCCTGGACAACTGGCCCAGCCTTGAGCAGGCGGATTGGACCAGATGACCTCTGCAGATTCTTTCCAACCTCAACCATTCTGTGATCGTGTGACCTTGACAAATGCATAAAGTCTGTATTTGATACAGAAGGATCTACCACAGTGAAATGAAGCATGATGATATTTTTTGTTGTTTGACATGCTGTCTTGTACCTGTTTATTCAGGCTTCCATTTGTCTTAGAACTGATCAAACAATTGCACTGATTCCTTACAGTGAAAACCTCAGATCCCAGTGTCTTTCCAGGGTATAAGCCTTGGTATCACATCTCAGTTTAAATCAAAATTTTTAAATAAAGTAGTTGCTATATAATTAGAAAAGAAGTTTCTTGCATGGCTACTCAGAACTGACTCAGCATCCTACATGTGGGACTGCCGCCCTCTGGAAAGGGCCTTCTGAACCATTCTGAAATAGGGGCTGGCATGAAGTGACATAAAGGCCTTTAGACTTAATTTGAGATAGATCACTCTGATGATCTCTTTTGTTTTCATTCTGTCATTTTACTGCCATTTTATCAAAATCATATGGATTGTGATAATTCCATGTCTACTTCCTCTCTCTTAAATAACTGGTCAGAAAGAGACCTTTAGTAAAGTTACTGCCTTTAGCTGCATGGCTGTCTTTGTTATTTCTTTATCATTGAAAAATCTCTTGCCCTGCCTAAATGAAATATTGTCTTAAGTGGAAACTTATTTTTCCAGAATACTATTTATTACTCCTGACTGTTTATACTCATGATGTGTAAGCCCACACATATCTTTTTATTATAAATAATGATTTTGCCTGTTCTCTGTTCTTTCATTTTCTATAGAATTAACAATAAATATTTTCTGTCACTGTGCATCACTACAGAGGATACTTCAGCTAGACAATAACTACATGGAGTCTTTCCTTTGGGAGCTCCTTCTTACCTAGAACTGAGAGGAGTGTGGAAATTAAGGACATGATTTATGCCACTGATGGCTCCTATTCTTCCTTGTGCAAGCATTCTTGTTTTAAAGGACTCGTGTAGAGAGTTTACTGCACTCAAAAACAACAAAGATGGGCCAGAGTGTATTTTTCCAATGCTATTTTAAACATGTGGTTACGGCTCTGAGAGACAGGGTTTCACCAGCCACACCCTTCTCTATTTCCCAGCTTCCGCAAATGGTTCCTCAGTGCTGGGGCAGATTCACTCCACGTGGAGCAATTGTGCAATCTTGCATCATTCCTCACTCTTCGCCTCTCCATTTTCTTTATCTGTCATGAAAAGTGTTGCTTCAATACACTCAAGGCTTAATCAGAGCATTTTTAATGAAAGCTCCTAAAGTAGGCCTTGTATAATCCATTTACATGTTTCCTACATATTAAGTGACCAACAGTTTTATCTTGAACATATCTGAATTTCACACTGGACAAATCAATTTTCAGCAAGACATTTATCATTGGCAAAGATTGCTGAAGGATACAAAGTTTTGTGGGATTATTTCCTTATATGATACTTCATTTCTTATGTAAATAGTATTTGATGATCCTGTACTTTGATATATTTTTTCACTTATTTATATCCACAACATGTTGAAAGAAATAGCAAAAATATTATTCTGATAAAAGACTATCTAGACAAACACAGTATTTTTGCAATGTTCTCTTGGGAATTAAGCAGAAAATGAAAAAGTTTACCAGTGGCATAATAGCATAGGTCTGCAGAAAAAGTGGAGGGGCCTGAAGTTAGGAATTAATTTACAAGAATAAATACAGAGAGCTTTCACTCTGATATTTTCCAAATTGCCATTTTACAGTTTTTATTGCCACTGTACCTGCTCATTAATACACGTGTTTTAATAGACATTTCTGTAGTACAAGGAAATCATTCTGTTTCATGAATGAGGAGTTAAGAAACTGAGATTAAGCAATTTGTAAGAAGTCACACAGGAAGCATGTGGCTATCCCTACATCTCTTGAATGGCAATCTGGTGGTGCAACTACAGCAGCAGCTCTCAGCTTGCAAAAAAAAAATCAGTATGAGTTGCTACATCCCTGCATTTGATATTGTATAAGATCAAGATGATTATTAACTTTTAATATATTATTAATGATACAATGCATAGCCCTTTATCTAGTATCTATGTAGCCTGATTTATCTATGAATCCTGATCCTTAAGTTCTACCAGTTATGTTACAAAAATTGCTTCTACTCAGAACACAGGATTTTACAACAAAGTCTACAAACACTGACACATCACTATGGAAAGAAATGAATAAATGATACTTGTTCTACTTATGTGATTAAAATTATTTCCTTCCTACCATTGTAAGATGCAATCCTGTAGAAAATTGCTTAACTCTAACTTAACTCTAGTCCCCAACTGTGGTTAATGTGTGTTTGTGAACACCCACTGGTGCACAGAGTCCAGATTACCTCTACCCACACCACCTCATATTTCTCTAACACCCTTGAATGTGTTTCAGAAATACGCTGATAGAACAGAGAAAATGATTGCTATTAAAAGATGATTTTCAATGGCTTTAGGCAGATTGTGTTGCTAAATTCAGTTGAGATAATACAGTTGCTCATACAGCTTTTTTAGATTTAGCATGTATCTTTCGTACTATATGAAAATGCTTCTATAATAAGGACACAGGCTACTTTGGAATGTGTGTGGGTCCCCTGACACATTCTTTCAGTGGCAGCTGGAGGACCATAATGTTCAAGCATATTGAGTTCTCCAGGTAGAAGTCCCTCCTAAGGCTCCTTCAAAACATCTTAATCAGGTTTTGGGTTCAGTTTTCTCCTTGTCTTTTTATTTACATGCTTCAACCCAAGACCAATTAAGTTTTAGGATACTTTGCCATCAGTTCCCTCTGCTATGTTTCAGTTGCTCTGCCACTGCCACGGGAGGGGATGCCTGATGGGGACACTATTCACCTGAGAAAACCTACACCTGTATTCTAAATGGAAAAAGCTGGAGAACAGCAAAGACAGAATTGGAAGTTAATTTTTCTTTTTACCTTTTTGCTAAGTTCTTAAGATTTATTGATGGAAGAATCCAAAGACTAGACACCTCCTGACTAAGAAGAAAGAGACCAAAGTCTAGTCCCTGACTAAAATCCTTTGCATGTTGGAGTAATTTGAATTTTTCTTTACCTGTGACTGGGCTGAGGTAAACTGGTTGAGGCTTAATCTGGCACAAAGGGGCAGGAGTGGTAAACTGATGGGCCTTGATTTGTGCCAGTTGTTTAATAAAATGCTAAATAGGCATTGCAAAGATACACCAGATCCAGGACTTGCTGATTCTTATTTCCCACTGGGAGAGTCCTTACTTTGGAGGCTATTCCTATGGAGCTGCCAGCCCAGAATCATCCTGCATCTAATGGAGGAGGAAGGAGAAGAGCTAAAATGGATAACTGAAGCAAAGACATATAGAAATGAGTTTGATGCTGTAGACAAAGTATTAATATTTTTTGTTCAACACAAGAATACATTTAAATGGTGAGAATTCTATGAAGTCCTCTGGAAAATTGATGAAAAAGTTGTGAGGCTAATCGGACATGTTAGGAGAAGGAAATTCTGCAATTTACCAAAACCTCAGAAGACTGGCAAATTTACTTGTTCCTTGCTTCTTCAAGACCAAATAAAACTACAGCATGTTGTGAAGTCCTTGAAATCTGTCTTTTCCACTGAAAAGGGAAATTAACCCTAAGTACAAGCCTAGTGATTAGTCAAGGACTTAAAATATGTCTTCTCAGATTGGCTGGGTCAAGCAGGTTTTCTAATTCATCACAGGGGTAGGACATAGTGATGTAGTAGTAATAACAGTAGTAAATGAACATATGACATGATAAGGGATACTAAGCTGTATTTACATTTTCCACTCTGAAAAACGGAGAAAAAAAATAAGGGTGGTGGCTGGAGAAAGTAATTCAGTGTTTATAAAATTCGTCCATGTGATCAAAACATGTAGCTAGTACTTCAGCTGCTGCTATAGTAATTGATGACTTTAAGTGGGGCTACATTATTATGTAGCTCATTTCTAAATTACCTAGCTTATTCAAACGAATCTTTCCAAAATCTATCAATTAAATTAACTCGGTATATCAATCATCAGCATTCAAAATTGTGCTGACTTCAGTTTTTGTGGTGTCTTCTTTACAGTATCGTAGCCCTTCTAAAAATTGTGTCTGTGGTCCTTTCAGATTTCCAAACTTGTCTGCATCCAAATTCTTTTAGCAGTGGACATTTTGGGTAGTGAGGGATAACTATTTCCAAAACCACATTTAATTTATTTATTACCTCATCCCAGAACTTATTTTACCCTAGGGCACAACCAAAACATATGTAACTAATTATCCTGAGAATGTCCACAGCTCCAGTAAGTATGATTTTATTTTTTTTAAATCCTGCTATTTTTCATTCTTCCTGGTGTCTGTAAAGTCCTATTGAGACATTTCTGCTGGATAAATTCAGCTTTGAGGTCGTGTGCAAATTTGTTTTCATTTCAGAATAGTCTGTTTCATCTTTTGCTGTTCAAGTAAAAATCTAAATCTTGGCCCGCAAACTTTTAAGTCTCTGTTAAACACTTCAGGGATATCAAAAAAGAAAGTCACAAAATGAAGGCACCAGGGTCCAGATTTCTTCAGTTTAAATTCACCTCACATCCCCATGGCTGGTGATTCCTCTTGGCTACACACAGCCGAAGGGATAGCCAGAAGGAAACATCAGGCAAGAAAAATAAATCGGAATTTAGCCAATACAAATCAGATTTTGCGTATCTGATTTTGATTTTAAAAAAAACCCCAAACTATAAAATCTCTGAATTCTTCACAATAGAAAGCTGTCTTATGAGCCTGAAGCTTGTTTAAATGCAGATTTTTCCACCATCTTCTTTCCAAAAGAGCAAAAGAATAAATACAAAATAATTACTGAACTGCAGTGGAGTCATAGGAGGAATAAATTCAGGCCATTTTGATTAGGACTATGATATGAAGTGTTTAAAAAATAAAAAACAAACCCAAAAGTCTGTAGTAGAGTTTGGAAACTTTCAGGCAGATGGCTGCTAAGTCTCTCTGAGATATACAGATTTTCTTCATTGCCACAGAACAGACTCTTCCAACTTGCTCATGGGAGTCAGGAGAGTTGCACATTAAAAGTATGCTGGCCCCAGTTCAATGAAGTGTAAAAAACCAAACCTGTTCAATCTAAATATTAGAAGCAGCTTAATTCTCACGGAGAGGAATTCCACCTATGCTAATTCATCTTACCAGGAAACCTGGTAAATTAGCCTGAGGCAGCCATCACACACTGTCTAGAAATTGAATGTGCATAATAATATAGAGGAGGTACTTTTGGGTATCATTTTCTTTGCTGATGTGTGAGCTCAATGCATATAATATTCAGGCTCTTGACTAAAGGTGAAGTCCCTGCCTCAGTGAAGGCAACAGCAGAACTCCCCTGAATTCAGTGAGGCGAGATTAGCCTGATTGGGCTAATAAAGAACAGGTACTTCTTCCACACAGGGGCTGTTTGACTGCAGCACTTGGTGTACCTGACAGCAGAAAGTGACTACAGCTGAAACACATGGAGTTTCCTGGTAGCCTTGCCATGTGGGAGCAAATTCTCATTGGAACTGTTTGGTTTTAATCCTGAAAGCAAGGGGATTTCGTATCTGCTGCTCTACATTTATAAACTCCCTCATTTTTTTTATTACTATTACAAGAAATAATGTAGATGCCTGCTTTTTTTAATTAGTCTAATCACAGCAGTATGCTGTAGAAGACTTTCAAGTCAGCCTGCCTCCTGAAATATGAATCTTCCAGACAAACATAGCAAAAACAGGCTTAATGGAAGACATAGAAAAAGAAGAACTGCTCCACGTTTCTTAACTGATTTTGATGCTGAACTTTCATTAATTGTGTTTGCTGAACTTTTGAGGGACAATTTTCCTTGGAATGTGAACTACATTTGAGAGATTTTATACAGAACCATGTCCTGCATGGTCTTACTGTGTCATGTGTTTTTCTTATTGCCCATTGAACCTAATGAGCCTAGCCTACGAGTAAACATAAGATGATAAAAATATCCCCATTCAGACCCTAACTCACATCTCAAGATGTGTGACCAAATGTTGGACATTCCACTCAGAAGTCCAGATGAGCTCATCTCAGATAACTCACTTTGTTTCCATCTGGTTCAAATTTGAAGAAAACTATTTAGCTGGAAGAAGAAAAATACATTTTGTATCATTTTAATGCTGAACAGATTTAGTGACATACTTGCTTATTTAATCTACGGCTTTGGAGAGTCTAATGAACTGAGTAAGATACATATCTTGGCTCCAATTCTGTTCTAGGATACACCAGAGAAGCCCCAATTGACTTAAATGAAATAGCATCTTTGTTAATGACTGCAAAATATATTCCAGTGGAAAAAAGTCTACAAGCATGGTACAGATATAAGTATTTCAAACTATTGCAAATTACTTAACAGTTCATCTGCATTTATGTCTTTATTTAATTCTTGTGTGTGTTTTTTTAGAGGAACGATATTTTACTCAATAAAATAGTCTATTTTTTAATCTGAGGAATTTAAGCATGTAAATCCCAGTTCCAATAGCTGAAGAAATAATAGGTATGAGGATTGTCCAAATTCTGATGGGAAAGTGAAATACAGTGTTGTGCTGCACATCACATTCTGTGGTGTGTGTGCCAGAGGTTACCTTTGATATAACACAGCCCAGCCTGGGGGGTGCCAGGCACCTGTCAAAGAGCTCAGGGCCATCTGCTCCGTTTCAGGAAGATGGGTGTTCTCAGGATGGTCCAAATGTGCTTCCTTTCTGTTGTACTGAAAACACAGAGAGGCAATTGGCATAAAAAACAGATCTCCCCATAACCCAGCTTTTAGAGAGAAATTCATGGCTTCTGGTGACCTTACCTGGAGAAACTACCAGGCAGCAGCAAATGCTGTAATCCTGCTTAAACTGACATCACCATTGCAATAAAAAATATAGCTCTGTCCATCTCCAGGTGCTTACTCATTTCCAGTTCTGGTCCATCCATTTTTCCTGTCACACATGATGAAAAAGATCAAGGCAGAAGAAGAACTAAAGCTATCCTGTTCTTTGTGTATAGAAAAGAGAAGGTGGGAAAAAGGATAGACTGCATCAAGGGTGAGATCCATGTTTTCAGCGGCAGTTCCATTTTATGTTGATTAAAGCATGTCACAGGACACTTGAGGGTACATTTTCTGCTCTCAGAGGTGGACAGGCTGTATTGCCACTTCAACAATAATAAGATCTCATTTTACTGTCTCTGCCCCAAGCGTCACCTACAGCTCAGTGGTTTGCATTTTTTTTCCATACTAAATTATGCATATGAAACCCAAGTATTCTGCAAGTATTACTGCAGAAAAACAAACAAAAAAGAATTCAGGAAAAAAGTGAGTCTAAGTTTCATTTATGAGTTGGGCTTATTGTAGAGTTCAATTTTCTTAAATGTTGTGCTGACAATTTATTTTTCTACATTTGTGTTGTCATCAAAGCATAAAAGACTTAATTCTTAAGCATCAAGACTGGAGTGCTGTTTTCAGTGCAACTGATGAGAGAAAAGTTTAGAGGGCTGCTTCTTTTCTCAAAAGATTATACAGTAATGAATTGTAGAGAGAACGTTTTATGGGCACTCAACTATAAAACATTAAGAGTCTTTTGACAGTTCTTTTTTCGTCCGAAAATGTCATTTTGTTGCAACAGTCAAACATTGAAATGTCAGTTCACCAAAATTTGGCAAAATAGCTTCTCCAGATGATATATGGAGGGAAGGAGAGACAAGCTAAGAGAAAGGCCTTGGCTTTCTCCCAGCTATGGAAAACCAAGTTTCCAACCCCAATCTGGTTAGTGAAAGCTCTCCAGAGGAGTCTTGTCCTTTCCTGGGGAGTGCAGCCACTGTGAACCTTCTCTGGGATCTTTGTCACAGAGCAGTGCTTTGTTTGCAGTGGAAAGGTCGCAGATTGCATTCGCATGAATACTGAAACAAATTTTGAAACTAGAAGCAGTTTAATGAAATGGAATTCCAATTTTCCAGTCAGCCTTCCTTGCTTCGTTTTGTCATCAGCAGAACTCGATGAAAAAGTAAGTAAAATGAAGTGTTCGCTAAAGGGAAACAGACTCAAGGGAACATATTTGAAACAGGTATAAATGCCAAATTTCCATTGCTATAAAATGCCACTTAGTGGCTGAGAAGTTCTGTCCCCTTCATCATGGACAATCTGAGGGTGAGAAATTTTCTTATGAAGATGCCAGAGCATTTAACTGCCTTTTAAAATATCATATTGAGGCAGAAGCATGCATTCTGCCATGAGCACTGGTTGCAGCAATAACAGGCAGTCAATTAAGAAGGCAGAAGCAGAACAAGGACATCTCTGAATTCTTTTCAAAGAAGCACTTGGGCATAGAGATTCACAGGTGTTAACATGATCTTCTCTTTTATGACATGATGACAAACAGTACCGCTAATAATCACTTGGACATTTTTGGAGACCTGGGCAAAGAAGAAATGAAGTTAACCCTCCCTTTTTCCTTTCCATTTAGCTGCAGCAAGTTCTTGTGAACATTCCTATACTCCTTTGTCCTGAACTTTAATGGTGTTAATTGTCCCTCTGGTAGAACAGAAAAGAGATAATTTTTTTACTCTTAGTTAAAACTGACTCCTAGTTTCTTGAGGACAACATAAGAGAAAAAGAAATCCTACGAAAAGAGGGAGAATAGGACAGCAAAACAGCTTCAGAGTGCTTTTCTTATTCTGCTTTCTCCAAGCTTGCTGCTAGACAAAGAAAAAATGTAGCAAAAATCCTTATCAGCCCCTCTGAGACCTGGCAAATTTACACTAGAGTTGAGCTGCCAAAGGCAGTGCTCTTGGTTATCTTGCTGGTTGCAGGATTGCAGCAGTGTTGCAAAAGAAACAGTTTAGGACAGACTAACTAAACAGATGGCAAGAATACAGAAAGATTAACTGAATTAAAGAAGGAAAAAGAGATAGCAGGGAGAAGCTGGAAACACTAACCTCAGCCTGACATGCTGGATATCATTCAGAAGTGAACAGAAACTAGTAGAAATGGGCTTATCTTTTGGATCCTTCCCATCAACTCTGTCTGCCTACACCATGTCTTAGCATTAAGAGAATTAAGGTTCAATAATGCCATAAAGAACCCCCAGGTCCCTGCATATGGTGGGCATTTTGTGCTACAAAGGTACATCTCACTCCTTTCAGCCTTCTTGGAATCAAATTATGGACACAGAAGTGCAATAAGGAAAATAGGATTATTCTTTTGTTGTTTGCCAAATAAGCCAAATTTCCTGCTCATCCGTTTTGGAACATTTCTCCATCTTTAAAAGTATAATCTCACCAGCATTTCACTCAGCAAGTGTTTTTCTCTGAACTTTTAAGGTCCTTTCATCTATAACCTTTCCTGACTTTAAAAAGTCTTTTATATAACAGGGAAAGGGAGACTTTTGTTATTTGGACATTGATATGTCCATGCAATATAACTTGTCAGTTTTGGATTAGTGGTTTTGGTCCAATGACTTCGTCACTATTAGTTTCCCTGAAAAATAAATAAACTATTATTTTAAAAAAGTCTTTCATTGTCTTCTAAAGCATCTAATATTGTCAGCTATCAGAAAGGGCCACAGAATGCTGATATGCCAGCAACCCTACAGCTTCTGGGATAGTGGCCTGTCAGTTTTAAAAGGCCTATTCCTTTCTCAAATATCCTTACAAAATATCGAGGCCATCTGATGGAAGTGGTGTCACTGTGGAAGTGCCTCTGTACTATGTGCCTGTCTCCTTAAAGATTTGTGATAAGCAGGAATAACTTGAGGATATGTTCAGGCAGTAGTCTCAACAGAATCAGTTTTAAGACACTACCCTTGTCAGTGTACACTACCCTTGTGGCAGTGTATCCACAAAAGTGAATGTGTGTTACAACAGGGTTCATCCTGGGCACTGGGAGCTACTTGGAACCCTGGCTAAAGTCAGTGCAATTAGGTCCTCAGCCTCCACATTGCTCTCCTCTCAACAGGAAAGCAAGCATGGGCTCACCAAGGCTTGCAGCAAACAGTTCTTTCTGCCATCCCATAAAAAAAAGGAGTAAGAAGTGAGAACGTTATGCAAAGAACACTACAGGGAACACTAAGCAAAAGTTGTTCTTCAGTTGGAGAAATGTCATCAGCAGATTTCCTCTTTTTGCTTCTGTAAATTGCAGCACTAGGAGAAGGAGGGGAGGGAGAAGGAGGAGAGGGAGAAGAAGGGAAGTGGGCTTACGGCCAAAATTTTATTGGCCATTTAAAGGGTAGTCCAAACATGTACTAGGAAGTCTTCTGTTAAGAAAGTATTTTTTTCAGAGTTGTCTCAAGTTTATCAAAGTTTAATGCTGGCTTTATTACACTATTTGCCTCAGTAACAAAATTCTGAAATTCAAATAGCCACCCTCCAGTGCATATTACCCCTTCATGATGCAAAGGATAACCCTGATGCAAGAGAACATTTATTTGGCAATATTAAGAAGAAAAAGAAAAAAATCTTGTGTGACTTCAATTTGGATTTGCAAGGTATCTAATGCTGAACTCTAAAGAGAATCTAAAAGTAAGAACCAGCTTTTAAAAACAGAAAGCCTTGCACACAGGAGAGGTGACTTGAAATAGTTCTATTTTAAGTCTTACAGAGGAAGAGAAAGCCTCTATGAATTTCTTACCTTATGCAATCAGAATACTGCATGAAATGATTAAAGGAAAAGAGCTAGCCAGTTCTCTAAACCCTAAGTAACTAGACACTATGTCTAGTTACTTAGGAACAGAAACTTGAGAAGTGTTAATGAAATTTGGGAACTGTTCAAGGACCTACTGCTGCTTTGTCTGTGCATGGCATAAAGGAGAAGTAAATGGAAACAAGGCTAAGTTACAATTCGACATATACAGGTGACAAATGCAAGTCAAAAGAATAAACAGCCTGTTTAGAGACAAGTCTGTTCTGTGTTTGCAGTGGAGCAGGAACACAATCTTTTGGCTGGGCAGCAAATAGTGTCACACTGTGCCATCAGGTGCCTGTGCACACATGTGTGACTTCAGCACGGCGTGTCAGTCACAGGGACCAAAGCATGAGTCTGGCGTGTGCTGAGTTTATGGGAGGAAATCTGAAAACTACATTTCAACTGGCTTGATTAACTTAAGCCATATTTACAGCCCTGTCACTGCAAGACAGCTACCTATGTATCTAGCTAGCTAGATGACTTGCCACCTTTCTACTTTCTTCTCTTGCTCTAGTAAAGGTGAAATGGAAGGAGAGCAAGGGAAAAAAACAAACCAGAAAAAAACTTGAGAATCCAAAAGCTGTTGCAGAAGGGAGATTTTTTTGAAATGTTTTCTATGAAAATATTAACACTTTTCCCTGGCTCTACTGAGTGCATGAAACAGAACTGCTGTGTTCTGGTGCTTCCTACTCCATTCAGCTTGCAGACAAGGACAAGTATAGGTGGCTTTTTCTGCCTATGGATTTTTTGACAGGTTCCGTCTTCATCTTTTTATTTCCATTAGAAATCCACACAGAGCAAACCTCAAAATTTCCAAGCATCTCCTTAGTAACTGACATTTAAAACACAAAAATCTCAACACTGAACTCGTTACTTGCTCTCTGCCCTCCCAAACTCCCAATGATACAGAGGATTCTAAGAAAAGGAAGTGGGATGTGCTAGGTATGGTCCAAGAGAGGGATCAGCTCCATGAAGCCCTAAATCTAGGAAAGAGCCTGATCTAATGAAGGTCTAGCAGAGGAGCTGTCTCTCAGCTGCTGTGTCCATGCTGTTGTGAACTTTTTCTCTCATTGCAACAGAGCTATAATAACAGTACTAACTTCCACTTTTTGTGTTTTCATTGGAGAAAAAAAATGCCAAAAGGAAATTCTTTTGCCTATGGCCAAGTAGTATTATTCAAAAATCCTGTCTTAGATGAGGGTTGCTAAAATTCCTTTGGAATCTCCCTTGTGCAGTGTTTCTGTACAAACACAGCATGGCATTATGTTAAATCACAGCTGAATGATCTCTGCAATCCATGACAGAAGGAAAAGAGATTGATCATATGGATTGGATCACAATAGATAGGAAAGACTAATAAAGAATATATCTTCTTTAATTAGGAAATCTTTCTGTCTCAGGTACTCAAAAAGTGAAGTTAATTCATGTAAACATTTTACATCTGGGCAGACTTAAAAATGTATCAGTACAGAATATTTTAAAGTTGTAGCTTCCTAGGGGAACTTCAATAATTTTTAAGGGCCGAAACACTGAAGCCAGTAGGATTTTCCTCTGTAGAATCAGAATCAAACAAAAGAGCCCCCAACTCTCCCCTTGACTATTGATGACAGGCACCAGAGCTCTGCAAAGGAAAATAGAAAACGAGCACTAATGAATTTTGAAGTGAACTTGCCAAGTTGCAATACTGTCTTCATTTAACTCTCTTCTAAGAATTTTTCCAAGGTATTAACAGGAAATAAATAGCTTATGAAAACAGTAATATAATTTCAGTGGAGCCATTGACATACCCAGGAGCCCAAGTCAAAGCTTTTTCATGTGAGTGAGAGTCTCCATAGCCCCTGGCAGAACAGCAGACATTTCATCGGTTTGGGGGTTAGTTTGGCAAACATGTGCGGCTACAGTTGCTTTCTCTGCCCCGGCTTCCTCTGAAAGTCTTCACTACTTTTTTGGATGATCCTTTCAGTTCCTTTGGGTACCTTTCCATGCAGTGATGACCAAGCCAGCTCTAAACCTTTTCATACGAAGACAGTTTCTAAAGCCAAATTTCAGATACTGAAAGAGAGTCCCTTGATGAGAAATCCTGGTTTCTGGAAGCAGGATAATCTCATTAGCAAGGCATAGGTTGCTTTCCAGCAGGGCTGACTAGCTAAGCAAGCATGGCTGTTCTTTTCCCAGTGCCTGTTTTGCTGCTACATGATTGAACTGGGCTGATTTGTGTGTCCCTGCACTGGGCTGCTTAGTTATAAGCATTGAACCTCAGCTCTTCATGTATAAAATGAAAGCAGTAATAGCTTCCTCCTGCCACACACACGTAAAGGAGAAAATGTTAGAAGATGGAAGAGCATGTGGGTGTTTCTTGTAAAGCTTACTAGACCTGTCTAGTATCTCAGATCTCTCTTTCTGACAACTTTGTGATTTTTGAACCTGATCAGTGCCAAATGGCCATGTGATTTCATAATTTCATCCCCAGTCCAGCTGTTATCCTTTTTCCCTCCTATTAGTCACATCCTTGCTTGAAAAGCACAACAGTTCTGAAGGATGATGAGAAATGGGAGAGACAGGTTATCAAAGAGCTGGTGCCGGGGCTCTGTGAGTTACAGAACGCCTCAAATGCAGTGGAAAGCTGACTGGGTCAGCAGCTTTCCAGTCACTTCCTTTTTCTTCTGCTACCACAGCACACTGTGAGGTGGGATATGTTAAGACCTATCCTGAAACTCAGATGAACTTGACCATTTCATATGTTTCTACTGCTAGATTGTAGTGGTAGTGCCACTCAAAGTAGTGACACTAGACAGGAGGATGTAATTGCATTGCTTGCTAAGTTAGGAGGTTGGATACACATAATGACTGGCTCTGCATATGACCAAAGAAATAGTCCTGCAAAGCAAGAGGAAAATAGCTTTTGAAGATTGTCACAAGTGCAGGCAAAACTCTTCTCTGTATCCCCTCTCCCCTTGCTTGGGTAAGATGTCTCACACATAATATATGTTCCACATGCTACTGACTCATTTTCCTTCTCTTAATAAGATCACTTTTAAAGCAAAAATTCAGTCTTTGAAAGCAAGTCCCTGCCCTTTTATATTTAGCAAAAGTAAGCTACTTCTCTAAAATATGTCTGAATTTCGCTGCAGTGGGTTTGTGGAGGCTATATGACAGACTTGACAGTCATAGTGAAAGAGGAATATGACCTGCTCCATACATGAACCAGGAAGTCTGCTCTTTAGGTAGCTGGTGAATTTCAGATGAAAGAGCTGAATAAGTTCCTTTTTCCACTTCAAGTTAAAAAAACAAAGTTCAGCCCAAAAGCCAAAGGGGTACAGAGGAATGGGGATAAAGCAGGAGACTGTCAGTTCTGTGGCTTAGGAGGTCAAAGCGCTGCAAGATCATTGCAAACTGATACTATAAACCAGATCCAACAGAAGTCTTGCAAGTGTTTATAATACCATTTAAACATACTCTTTAACGGTTTTGCACTTACTCTGCTTCTTACCCACTTTGTAATAGTTCTTTTACCAATACATTTTCTAAAGAAGAGACCTTTATATAAGAATTGTTAATTTAACAGCCCCTGCCTGATGCTATAAAAAAGCAGAACTGTGTAATTTTATATTTTCCCTGCCCTTTATGCCTAGTTTTGAGAAATCTCATATCAGAAGGTGAAAATGTACATATTTACTCCCTATTTCTAGCTCTTTTGCTCTTTGAGACATATGGTTACAGTTTGGGGCCTCTGAAGAGAGTCTGAATGTCTCTGTGGATATGTTTACATTGTACAGGAGGTGCATGCTGTGAAGCATCTCAAGGTGGCTGTTTTCTAGTTCTTCACTTCAAGCATGTGGCTGAAGTGTGTGTTGGCTCCCAGCTGCCCATGAGTCTCTCCAAGGAGCATCTAAATCTCTCTGATGTGACCTGGCATGTGTGTGTGCTGGTCAACACGTCTTAAGCGTGGCTGGGGAAAAAATGCCTCATATTTGTGGATCTTTGATGAGGATCCTAAAGTTGAATTATAATCTCATTGATTATTTTGGCCTTTTAGCAGGAGGATGGAGCTAAGTGGTGGAATTCAGTATGTAAAACACCAACTTGAGAAGACAAGCAATTGAGTTGGCTGGGACTTCCTGTAGCTGGCATTGCTGGCATTGCTTCAACAGCTTCTACAACAGGGCAGCTCTTGTTTCTACCTTTCAAGACTGATTTCAAAAAAATTGGAGGGAACTCAAAGAGGGTCCAAAGCAATGGTGGAAGACCTGGAGGACATACAAAGACTCAAAGGAGCTCAAACTAAGTATAAGGCATGTAATAAAGTTAGGAGAGAGTCTGCAAGTTGTGGTGATTGAAGAAGAATTTGATGATAAAGGGATTTCTGACCCAATAGACACAAGTACAAGACCTAGATGTGATCTGAGGCCTCCCCTAAAAGTCCAACAGGAAAGACAGTTTTTCCCAACACTTTGGTTCAACTGAGATTGGGAAGGGAACTGTTGCTTCTGCTGAATCCAGGTCAGGCACTGCCTCCAGCAAGATGGGCTCTGGCCAAAGCCCTGCTCTGGCCTTGGTGGCAATGACACTATTGCATCAAATGCACTGTGCATTGGAGAAGAAGCCAGACAAGATATGACACAGCTGACAAGTCACCTGCGAATTCCTGGGGGATTCTTAAGAAGTCTCGTTTGATTTCAGTATCATGAACTGGGCCTGGTAAATAATTTTTTTAAACATTCATTAGGATTGAGCAAATAGGGGCTAAAGAAGTAAGGTCTAAAAAGGGAGATAAATTTCATTTTTGCCATTGGGGAAAGAACTTCTTTTTTCTTTCCACTTTTAGGTGCTCTGATAGTTGAATTTGGCAACCCAGAGTCAGAGGCACAGAAATCCCATGGTACAGCTTGCTCCTACAGGTGTCTGACAAATTCTGGAGCAATAAGGAGATTTTTTTCTGTTCTCATAATTTAGAAGCACCATTTCAGGTAAAAACAGTTAGAGAATTTCATCTCTCTGGCCAAACTTAGATTAAACTGCTAAAAAATCTTCTATCACATGCCACTTCAAACTGGTAACAGATCCTGCCATCAAAACTAGCGTTGATCAAACCTCAGACAGCAGAATCTGAATGACCTCAGGAACTTCTGGATTTATAAAACTCTGAAATTACTGAGGTTTATCTTGTAAAGTGAAAAAAAACCAGCCACTTGTAGAAAATTTTCTCTCCTTTTCTTGAAATTATTAGATTTGGTAATGCATAGGATACATTTAACTGAGTGTATATTATATAGGATTTCTGGAATAATGAAGGAACTTACAGGAAAATGCTATCACAAAATCCTTAAAGGAACTCAATAACAGCAGCTCTAGTGATGTATCATTTTACTCTGCTTATCCTAATGTATATCAATGCAGAGTAAAGTTTTGTCTCCTTTGTATTACCTTAAGAAATAATTGATTTGGATGTAAAAAAATTAAGAAAATATCCTTGGTTCTGGAGAGGCAGGAGTAAGGGATGATTCCCAGACAATACTGATACATTAATTGTAATTTTAATGTATATAAAATCAAGAGCCAAAAGTAATGACCAGAGAGAACCAAAGACAATATATTTAGTCATTATTAGATGAAAAGGAGAAATAAAGAAATAACGCAGCAAATCTAGAAATATTCAGTAAGTGGCTTTGTTCTTTTCTAAGGGATAGGGAATGCAACACTGTATTCACATAATGTGTTGAAATACTACCCACTATAGCAGTTCTCAAGTCATTTGTATTCAACATACAGAAATGGGAGCTTTTTACTGCTCATTTATCCCATCCGTCTTGGACTCCTCTCAGGACAGACTAAATTTCTGAAAGTCCCTAAAGACAGAGGAGATGAACTCCATCCTCTGGGTCAAAGAACATAAATTTCTGTTGTAAAGTGGCATTCCTCATGAGGGCACAGTAAAATACCCTGCAAATGAAAAGGCTAGTCAGCCACAGAATGCAGTGAGTGAAACAAAGAGACATGAAGGCAAAAAGGGACAAGTAATCTCAGGATGAATCAGGTGAGGGAAGTTTTTTCTTAAAACTGGGAAAATATTAGTGCTATTTGTCAAGAATATTGGTAAGATACTATCTGGAAAATTTGTTCACTCGTGTTTGAGAATTCAAACTTGTGTGTGAGTAAAGCAGGCACCTGGATGAAATATAGAAAATTGCTCTGGTAGAGCAGGCATGAAGGAGCTTGTCTTGTTAATCATAGAAAGAAAAAAAAGCCTGGGATGTGATATGATTGCTTTCTGGAAATACATCAGAGGGCTGAGCACCATGAGAGGAGAAAGATATGTGAACTAACAGCATCTACAGGAAATGGAAGATCGGTAGGTAGATGGATAGATGTATAAATAGATAGTCACTTTCAATGTGACTCTTTTCTGTAGCACTCGTAACAGAGGCTCTAAGAGTTGGAAGCTGAAACTAGAAAAACTGAATTCAAAACCAGACTAAAATTTTAGCTGTGGTGGAATTGCAGCAATTTATTAATTTGCAGTGGATTCTTTCTCAGTGGAAACTTTGAAATGAAAATGGCACATTTTCTCTAACAGATTCATTTTTGTCTATTGCTGGTGCTGCCCTTGAATCAGAATTGATTCATGTACATCCTATGGCTCTTTTTTTGCTGTGTGTCAACTAGGTAATTCTCAGAGTGCCTAAAATCTCATTGCTATTACTCTATGTTTTTACTTTAGAGCACCTTTTAAATTGCAAGAATAATGTAGATCAGATTCATTGGAAATAAAAACGGAGTCTTATGCTTTAGCACTTCTGTGAAACAGAAATACGTTTTTTTTTAATCTGTCTTTAATCTGCCTTCTTGAATGGTTTTATTTCATACATGCTGATAGCTCAGCAGAGGGCTGTTGTTAGCTCACAATAATAGATAGCCTCTAGGTTAACTTCTGGAAGTAACTTTGGAAACTATTTTTCAGGCAATGCTCCAAGAAAAAGAGGCACATATTGAGGAACTGACATAACTTTTTAACACCACAACCAGCATATTTCTTCATGCAAACCCAGCCAAAACAAGTTGCCAAAATCAATATTGATCTAGCCCTTCATCCAATCAACAAATGCCATTGTTTATAAGATATAACTTTTCTTGGTTAAAGTTCAAAGCAAAATGCCAAGGATTTGCAAAACTATTAAAATGAGACGATTTAGGTTTCCAGAAACTCTGGCTTGCTTTCAGTCTCAGTGGGTATTCTGAGCCATCAGAAGCTATCCAAAGAACCTCTGCAGTTTTTATATAGAACCTAATGGTGAAAAGGCAGCAAAGAGAACGTGAGTGCGTGCACATGTGCATATGTGTGTGATAATATATACAGAAAAATATACTTTACAAATACTATACTAAAAATGGTACTTTTGACATTTTCTGCATCACTGAAACTTAGTTTGAGACTAAGGAAAAAGAATTATGCAGTGTGATTAAAAGAAATTTGGAGGTTTTCCTGTTTGTTGGTAAAATGTCTGGTCTTCCAATCCATCAAAATAAAAATTGTGTTGGGTTCAGGTTTCCATGAATGTAGGTTTTATAATTATAAATACATTGAGACATTGCATAGGCATGGGATTTATTTAACCTTTTCCTTTACATGTTTCTTTAACAGAACATGTCAAACATTCTGAATTTTAAATGGTAATAATATGTCCAGAACTACACAAACCCAGAACAGGAAATGCAAATATTTATCTCTCTTAAGAAAAGATTTTAACAATTACAGTAAAGGGTTATATTCCAGAATCTGGGCTTCATTTTGTTGGTCACCCTGTAAGATCTTTAGGTAATAAACAGGTAGGCCATAGGGCAAAAGGCCATGTTTTCAACTAAACATCACTAACCTCAGCAAATGAGGCCTTCATATTTCAAGGTTTTTAGTAATAATCTGTATTCTAATAGCACTGTCAAGGTGTTATTTAAATATTGGTGCATACTGCTATCTAGCTTTGGCCGACCATTAGGTAACGGTGAAGCCTCTTGCTTAGACATTGAATAGTAAAATTTGTTGATTTTCATAGTCTTTAAATTCCTAGAGACATAGTGTAGGCTGATTTTTAACAGGCTCATATGATACTCTGAGGCTGCTGCTTTGCTTTTTCCTTTAGGATTTTTGGTTTCCTAGCTTGAGGGTGAAGTGGTTGGAGCCAATTATAATTTCCAGTGTTAACTCCTAAAAAACTCCACATGTGCCTATTTGCTAAGAATTCTGGTTATTCATTGCACTGGGTTGAGCCAGTGCTGCCATCTCCCCATTTTTACTATTTCAGTGGCCCAAGACAGCCTCTAAAACACTCTAGCAGTTCTTCTTTGTGCCTCCACATACTTTATCTCATGGCACAACATAGAGCAGTGGCTTAAATCCCTTTTGGTGCCATTTTCTTACTGTCTTCTTAAAACTTAAAACGCCTGGTTTTGTAAACAAGGCATGGCTCTGATCATGACAAAACTGATGCAAATTGCATTAGTTTCGCTTAGTTTTTTTTTAAGTAGTCTCCCTAAAAAAGATCATGGTGGATTTAATCCAGTATCTGGTAATCAGGTTGTAAGATGAAAAATTCAGCTTATTAGAGAGTGGGAATTTTGTACAAAAATACAAAAAGGCTATTGTCTTTTTTAGGTATTCTGAGAGTCCTTCAGGTCTTCTTCTATGCAGAAAGAATATGAATTCATGCTATTTACTGACGAACACTGAGAAAGATAGGTCTAGTTCTTCCAAACATTGTGCCTTATTGTGGTCATGGTTTTGGGTTTCATCACAATTCCAGCACAGACTCTGTGGTAGGATATACATTTCAGGCAGCTAATGTCATGATTTACAAATTACCTCAAATATTTTCTCAAGGAAACACCTTTGTCAACCTAATTTTTGTGTAAGCTCCAAAATGAGCATTCCACTCAGACCCTGGTAAGCAGAAAAATACCTGCTTACCCCTAGTCTTTACCTGTAGGCCAATCATCATTTCTTTATTAGGAGTAACTTGTTTTGAGTTTACAGCAAGCAAAACTAAGATCCCTTCCTCCATCCTGCCAGCAGAGTCAGACCTCTGTCCAACATCACACGAGCTTTCCATCAACCTCAGCCCAGAACTCCGCCTGATCCTACAAATAAGGAGTAGGGTGTGGTACCAAGAAGACCCCCCAGCAGCACCTTGGATACAGCAGCATCACCAGCTTTCAGAAGGGAAGGGACAGAGCAGAGCACAAGCTCCCACTCTGGGCTGGTCAGAAGGGGCGTTTCACAGCAGGAGAGGCTCCTACAGCCAGATGGGCTGGTAGGGGGCAATCAGCCTTCTGCTGTGGCTGCTTAAGCTGCCTTGCAGGCTGAGTTTGCACTGTGGGGGCCTCATCTGAAAGTTTGCACACTTGAAGGAGATGAGCTGCTGCTGTCATTTCCAGCCCTTAGGGATGCAAGGTGCCATAAGCCACTTGGAGCTGTGGGACTGGGAAGCAGTGCTGGACTGGCTACACACTAGAGCATCACTACTCTCACAAGGGAGGAATTTCATGTTTATCTGCTAATAGCCTGAGTTTGTCTACCTGTTCTTGATTCACTTTTTAAAAGTGAACCCTACAGAAATGTTTCACTGTCATGATTATCACTGTGACTTACAAGACTGCATTGGGTTCATTTTTTCAGCACTTTAGGTTCAACTATGTCTATACAGCAAACCCCACCCTCCTCAGTTGTTGCTTTTTTTGAAAATCTTTCTGGATCTTGCTTAAAAGTAGGTGTTATTGTTCACACTTTTTCTTCTCTCAGATACAGGACCATTCTGGAGTGGACATCCAATGATATATTTTGTTTTCAGGGAGATGTTTAAAAATACTTGAAATGAATTGCCAGTAAATATTCATGCTATTCCCTGCAGAAAAACTTCTTCCCAGAAGTTGCCATAGGTGACATGGAAGTTCAGGAATGACAAATGTTTCTTTTTGCTGATGATTTCACATTTTCTTCTTGCTGCTGACATTTAGACAAAGTTTTCTGCTGACATTAGAAAAAAAATTATTTTCCCTTTCCAGACATTCCTGGCCAAAACATCTCTTTTGTGCTTGCTTTAACATTCTTAAGTTCCCAGTTGTCCTAAACAAATTCCTTTTTATTGATCTAATGATTACTAGGTTCAAATTCTCCCTGATTATTCTTTCACTTTATGCCTTATATTTGTAGCTGTAATAGGAAAGCTGAATTGCTTCATTTTAATACTTTTAGTAATCTTCCTTTCTGTCCGCCTAGCTGCACAATAACTTTCACTTGACTTTAGGCAGGTGGCTGCACAAATTCATATGGGTTTTTTTCCAGCCCTTGTGCAAGCCAAATGAGCAATACTTTCTTCATGCACAATTCTCAAAAGTACACCAACCCCATCCGTTTGGTGCCTTTGTTTATGCATTGTTTTATAGCAATATGGTAACAGTTTCCTCACCACTCTTACATTATCAGGCATCTCTGTTTCCGTCACCACATCTAGCATTGTCCATCCTCTTGAGTTCAGGGCTTGATTTCTCTCTTAAAATCATACATAATTTCTTCAGTTCTGTACAAAGTCAATGCAGGCCAAAATCAAGGTTGCAGTGGTCACAAATGGATATATTTTGACATGGCCTTAACTTTCTAGAACAAACATAAGCCTTATGAGTTCCAGATTTGCACAGATTTTTAAAAACTGCTAATTCAAAGCTTTTGAATTTACTTTTATAACACTCAGACAATTAAAAGCAGGCTGGGCATCAATGAACAAATCTGGGACTGGTTATGACACCATTGTTGTTAAAACAGTTCTGGCTGTTTGTATTTTGAAGCGAGAAAATTGAAAGTTATTCTGAACAAAACCAATGGTTGAGAATGCTAAACTTTTAAACTCAACTTCACTGCCTTTGGTTTTTCTACCATGGAAAAAACATTCCTAAAAAAACATGGCAAAAAAGTCTTCTTGAGTGTCATTATCTGGCTGCCAATCAATAAGTAAGCAAGAAGGGAACACTCTGCAATAACACAGGAAAAGGAAAACAAAACATGCAGGCCAAATCCTAGCAGATCTGAAAAATTAAACCACTTTTACCTCAAAAGCCAAAACAGTTGGGGAGGGGAAACAAAAACGTTCAGCAGAAAAACCTACCGCACCTCGGTATGTTGGAAAAATTTGTTCCATCAATTGTTGCCAAGGAAGAGAAGAAACGACACAGTTTAGCAGGAAACACACACTTGTGCAAGACTTTTGATACTTTCTTCTTGTTTATCACTTAAATTGATAAGAACTTGCACACAGCTGTTCCCAATGAGCACATCTCTTATGGTGGTAATACAGACCAAGAAAAATATCTTGGTTTGTGTTCATACCTTTACTCCCCAAATAAAAGCCACAGCACAGATACCTGCTAGTTGCTGTTTTCTGGACGTCTGGATTCCTTGGATCTGCACCAGTAAAACAACAGTTTGACTGTGCAGCCAGATTTCCCATTCCCATTTTTGTACCTTTGCACATTCAGATGCAGTTGGTACCAGGAAAAGTTGTTTGCAGCAATAGAACCTACACTAAACTTTCTGTGCTGCTGCTCCAAACACTCTCTAATTGCCTTTTATCCTACTAAAAATACAAGGATAGACACATTTGACAAGAAAACTAAAATGTTAAAGAATAACACAGTCTCCTAATTTTCAGCCCCACTGTCTCACAGTGCCAAGTACTGTTCTGCCATACCACACTGTTCTTTTCTACCTTAACAATCAAAAGCAATAATACAATAATACTCTACCACCTCTTGTTTAACGTGTTGAAGCTTCAAATATCTGCAAGGTTAAAGGCCCTATTCCTGAGCACTTGGCTGGAGGCAAAATAGCTGAAAACACATGCAGTGTGATGAAGGTACACTACATAAGAGACTCTCCCCCTTCCTCCACTCCAAAATACATTTTAATATAAGAACAAGAACTTCTAGCAGAAAAGTCATCCAAAAACTTCCTCATGTTGCTTTTCTGTTGATGCCACTCTTAGTACCCAGGAGAATGAAGCAATGGAAATGAGAATTTGTTCAACTTCATGGAGGTATAATACTTGACACACTTCATTTCATTTAAATACATTTCATTTAGCACCTTGCCTTAGGGGACAGAGAGGACTATATAAATAACAGGAAGTTTCCTGGTAAAGTGGGAAGCTATTTTTAATTCTTTTCAGAAGCCCTGCAGAGAGATATGGTAGCAGTGATGCTGTGCTCTATTTTTCCTACTGATCTGACCCAGCACAATGGCTACAGCAGCTTCCTTGTTTGGTAACCATAGCACCCCAGAATCATCTAAACCTCTACACTGCTAACTGCAGAAGGTAGATAAACCAGCACTGAAACCAAGGCAATGCTAGATGCTCAGGCAAATGTCAGCTTTGGAGCCTTCTAAAACTGTGTTGAGGTATATCTTTAAATGGTGGTGTAATCCTTACAGCTTCATGGACTGGGAGCCTGGAAACCCTGGGACCCTCAGCCCAGGTCAACCTGAATTAGCAATGCAGCCCTCTGTTTGGTAGGATGCCTACCAGCCAGGCAAATTTTTGCTTGAGCTGGGGTTTCAAGCTGACTGCTATTAAGATTGAGGCCAAAATAAAGTTACAAGTCAGAGCTTTCAAAGCTTCCTTGCTCTTGGCTGGAGTAGGATCCTAAATGTCCTCTGGCCCCAGGGAAAGCTTGGGCAGTGGGCTGTTCTGGAACTGTGGGCTCTAGGACCACAGGCTTCTGGACAGAAACCTCACAGCAATGCCTCTGCAGCCCACCAAGATCAGGAAAGAGCACTTCAGGTCTGACTGATTTCACAGAATCACAGAATGGTTTGAGCTGGAAGGGACCTTGTAGGAAGTCCTTCTCCAGATTTCTTGTAAGCCCTCTTCAGTTACTGGAAGGTGCTATGAGGTGTCTCCAGAGCCTGCTTTTCTTCAGGCTGAACAACCCCAGCTCTCTCAGTCTGTCTTCCTAGGAGAGGTGCTCCAGAGCTCTGATCATCTTCATGGCCTCCTCTGGGCTTGCTCCAACAGGACCATGTCCTTGTATTAGGGCCCCAGAACTGGATGCAGTACTCCAGACTGGGTTTCACAAGAGCAGGGCAGAAAAATTTATAGAAAAGTTTTCTAACGTTCTTTTTTTTTTTTTTTTTTTTTTTAAAATCTGACTAGCTGACCTCTGAATCAATTCTTCCATCCTGACCACAGGGATGTATTATGTAAGAGGAAAATATAAATGCTTCAGACTGTATCATAATTTCACAGAGTTAGTAAATGTGTCTCTACAATGCCAGAAAAGTAATTCGCTGTAATGCCATCAATCATATGACTTTTAATGATACAAAATAAGATAAAAACTCTTCCTACTCATCTTAATTGTCTTCCTATGGCCAAGACTGACATTTTCTTTCTAATCACACATTAAAAACTATCATGTGTCAGCTGAAGTGAACTAATAGAAGGACAACAGTGTAAGAACTTGCCTGAACCAGAAACCTGAATGGGTCATTCTGCCTTTGACTTTACTACGATTATAATTATTTATTTTTCCATGTCACTGTTCAAAGGACCCAAGTAAAGCAGTCCATCGTGGGAACTGAATACAAACTGAGACCGCTTGTACTCCTGAAACTAAACTGCAAAGTAAGTTGAAGCACAAAGTGTCTAGTTTTTTAAGACGATACAGTTGTATCCATACACTGAGACAATAAAATATGTGTATCAAAACATTACAAAACATCACACTGAAATACAGTGATTCAATTTAAGACCCAGATTGGCAGAAAAAGAAAGCAAATGTTAAAACTGCATTCTTGTGGATATTGCTTGAAGGCCAAGTCAATACCCTCATCTCTGAAAGTAGCCAGTGTAAGTTTCTCTGAAGGTATAACACTCTGCTGCTTCTAATTTCCTGCCTCTGTAAATTCTGTCTTCACCAAGCGAGTGATCAGCCTGTGAGGAAGGACTGATGCTTCTGAAGTCTCTCCCCAGCTGGTAATGAAGCAGCAGAAGCAGATGCAAAGACATTACAGAATGTAACATCCATCCATTTGGTGACTCATCTTTATTCCTTTGATGCAACATATGAACAACTATGCAAGCAACAAATAGAACAAATAACCAGTAGGCAGGAGGAAAGCTGAAGTTCACATGCAGCCATAGTTCTTTTTATTCTCTTTCCATAAGATACATTTTTTTAAACATGGACCAAGCTCATCACTCACATGCAGCATGAACCCCACACCCTTCCCCTTCCCCCATCTGCCTATAAAGCATGGAAGTGGTGGGAAAATACTCTGACTACTTCTTACTGATTACAGTACATTTTTGTGATAAAATGGTTAGGGGGACTATCAGGATGAACTCCAGCTGACTGCCTTCAGTCCAGCAATATTCCATATAGTCAGGAACTAACCCTTGAAGCACTTCTTTCTTTCCTTGAGCTCTGCAGTGAGAAACACTGCCTAGTTATCTGTACATCTTGAGTCCTTCTCTACATTTCTTTAAAGCAAGACAAAGAGGCATTCAACAGGAATTTGCCTTTATTACATAGCTTCTGTTTCTGCCATTACCACGTATCAGCTCTGTTTTTATTCCCCAGCCAATTCTTTTCATATTTTCCAGACCATTGAAGTGCCTGTGCCCAGTGCCACAACAAAGTTTAACGAGTAAGTCAGTATTACTTCTTATGCAAGCAATTAGTTTTGATTCCTCTCTTTTCAGATCTGTCAGGGAAATGGTCAATTACAGAAGCCAGTGGAAAGAAGTTGTTGCTGCCACTACCATGTGCTGGCTCTGAGCCACAGTCTATCTGACATTTGCAGGAGTCATGAGTGTGAAATCAAGGTGGATGATGGTTTTTCTGTAAAATGATTAACAGTGTTGGTCCACTTTCACTCTCCTCCTGGAAAGAAGTCAGAGAGCTCTTTCTTTCAGAAGAGCTAAACTCAAAAACATTCTGAGTCAGACTGCCTTGGGGAACCAGGGTAACCTCAACCAGAATTAACTCATCCAACCTTCCACCCTACTCCCAAACATGTAAAAAGTTCACAGATAGGGGTATGTTTGGGAGTCTGGCACCAATGACTGCTGCTATCTGAAGTAGCTCAGACCAGGATTAGGTCTTTTGGATGGAGATTTGGACATGAAAGTCCATTTATTTCAAGGTTGTTTTCTGTCCCACTTCTGTTGGTCTGGAGTACGAAATTTTTGCACACCAATGTCCTACCATTGCCAGCCTTTAGGAGGAAACATCTTTGTCCCTCACACAAGGAAAACACAGCAGAAGATGACAGCTTCTACCAAGTTCTGACTTCACAACATTTTTTTTTTCCTTTTCAGCTGTGGTTTTCCTTTGATATCTCAGTCGACAAGTATTACTTTGTTTATCCTTGTATCATTGACAACGTCTTACGCCTTGCATTTTTGTATTGGAGCATGTGACCTAACAGCCAGAACCTCTGACATGATCCTATGACAAATGATTTCCAAATGGAGGGCAGAGGGAAGGAGTATATGCTGTAACCTGTAGGCTACTTCAGCATCTGATAAGTGCTATTTGATGTTCCCTTCTATAGGGAAGGGAAAGTAAAACCCAGTAAAACTAGGGTGCTAACTTTAGTCCTCAGTGTGTCTCATTTAGATGTCAAAAGCAGATAGCTTTTGTCACTTTTCTACATGCATACAGAAAATAATCCTTCTGCTTTGGTTTTACACCAGGAATCTGATGCTGGATGCAAAGTGATTTTATCACTGCCCTACTTCCTCTGTAGCATTCATTGCCATCTTTGTTCTGCTGATGACTAAGATGTCAGAAGAAATGCTGATGCCAATAACACTGCATCTTCTTACATGGACTTCGTTCTAGAGCTCCTTGTCTCTATGACTGCTTGCATTTGAACTTCCTTTTTTTCTCTCTGGATGATGCTAATATGAATGTGTAATATTTATGCTGATATTAAAGTTTATATTTTATTTTTGCTTATGTTGTATGTCTTCAGGTAGAGACAATATTAAGGCTGTTATTGTAGAATGAGTCAGGATTTTCAAAAACTGCAGGCTTCAGTCCCCAAATGCTTAACCCTATGAGAACAGTTTTGTATTAATAGTATAGGATTCCCAAGGCTTGGGCCTGGACTAACTGGAATTGTAGTACTTGAGATGCTGATGTAAGTTTGCAACTTTTATTTCACCCTAAAAAAGTTTCCAGTATCACATGTACATGTGAATGGGTACAGAATAGTTGAAAGAAGACAGATTTAAGCACACTTAGTTAGACATTAATTAAACTTGCTTTGGTATCTACTCCCTCTAGTATTTGCTTTCAGAGAAGCAGTGAGCTCTTCTGGCTTAGCTGGCTAAGGAACCATTCTCTCTGCTACAGGCAATTCCTAGACACAGGCAGCTGGAGTCCCAGTCCTCCAGTGCTCATATTTTTTAGTCCCATTATGGAGCTTGGCCTGAAGATGAGAAATATGCCCAGGTTCCAAACTGTATCTTCTTTTGGCATCAATTTCTATTTGCATCGCAACTCTCTGACTTCACTATCATTAAAAGACCTTTGTCACACAGAACCATAATCACAGATCCAAGTAGTCTTACATATTTTGAACTTGTATAAAGCACATTATCTTACCACACCTTCCACCTTCTCTCTGGAAACATCTCCTGATGTTGCCTGCTTTGGTTGTAAGGACAGGAGCCATTGCAGGTATTCCTCTGGACTGACTGTAGCAGAGTAAAAAGAACAGTGCAACAACTTTCTAGGAAGGGTTTTTTTAAAAATGAAAACAAAGTCTATTGACTGGAAATGATCTAAATGTGATTATAGCCACTGCCAGGTCTCTTGGCAGTGTAAGCTGCCAGCTTTCCTTTCCTGTTTTTTTTCCTCTCTGATAACATATGTAAACAATCAGCAGTACACATCAGAAGGTTTTTCTTAGGCTTACGTAGGACCTGCACACACACAATATGGGATGGCGAAATCTCCACCAGACACAGGACTCACTCTGTCATAGGGCAAATTTGCATTTGCAGGACATAAAACAGCATGATGGTAATGGAACTATTTGCAATTCGGGGAAACAGATGCTGAGGACAGGGTCAGATGACTGGAAGCTTCTGCCCAAGGCACAGCGTGACATGAAAATTGCGTGGTCCTGGCTTCTCACACCCATCCCACGGTTCATTCCCATTTGCCCCTTATAGGCTGACAGAGGCAAAGAGATCATTTCTGCAAAAGCCAAGGTTTTGGAAGGTTTAATAAGGTCTTCATATTTTTCTCATCCTGGGGATGAGAAATGGGGTAATTTGATAAAGTTGTCAGGGAGCCCTGAAGCTACTGAACACTGTTGAACTTCAGGATGCATGTCAGCACTGATCACAGATGTTGTTTCACATTGTACATGCAGGTGCCAGTAAGAGCATCACTATCTCTTCAGGGGGAGTTATTTTTAAATGAAAACTGAGATTGTGATACAGTCAAATGAATCTCGGGCGGGGTGGATCTAAAATATTTTTTTAAATTATATCTATATTTTTAGATAAGCCTTTCCCACTTTCTCATCTTAAGTCTTCCATCAGTTCTACACACATTTTTAACTTGGTTGAAGTTAAATGCCTTTGTGCTTACCAAACTACCTATTTGGTGCAAGGACAGAACATTACATAAAAAGATAGAAGAGACCAGAAATTACAGGTGAAAACCAAACCAAAACAAAAGATGTTAAAAATACAGGCAAAAGTACACCCCAAATCTTCTCCTTCTGAAATGAAATCTCAGGAACAGGGGGACAATGAAACTTGAGCTGGGGAACTAAGCTTTCTGTCTTGTAAACTCAGACCTGGGATGCTCCAGAGTAGTTCTGAAACTTACCAGGTCTGATCACTGAAAGACTTCACAGGCACTGGAGAGTGTGACCAGAAAATATATTGTGTTGCCTTTTTTTTGTTTTCTTCACCAATGTAAACAACACAGAATTATGTCTGTCAAAGTATCCTTAGAGACACTGACCTTATGAATACCTTTGATTTTAAAGGAAAGGTGAATGATGACTTTGAATAAACCCCTGGCTCAAACCGTTGATCCTTTGTTATCCTGAGCAGAAGTGAGCAATACCATTTCAGAAGAAACACCATTTAGTAGAAAGCTCATAAATATTACAGATAATTCTCACTGAACTATTAAGCAGGAAAATATGTTTCATTATTAAATGTAATTTGCCAGAATATTTGAAACGGTGATGTTGGACAGAGAGCAAGGTGAGTACACGGCAAAATGATATGTCAAAGTGGTAAGTCACAGACAAAATGTGCTGTCCCTGTACCAAGAAAGTAGTTATAAGTCATCCACTGTTTCATCCTCACAGCACCTCTGTATTGCAGACTGGAAAGGAGAGGCATAATAAAAGAGGCTTGAACATCCAAAAGGATATGTAATGTGTGTTCTTCTCACTACAGAGAGCTTTGAAAATATTTCACCCATAGCTGTAGAGCACACTGACTTGGTAGCTGACTGTAAGCAGCAGGAGATGGGACATCCACAACGCTGTGCTGCCCCATATTCAAGTCCACTTTTCTTGGTCACTGTATCTTGTCACAAACTAGAAAGCCAAGCTATCCACAGCTGCACCTTCACTCCTATTTTAAAACCTGTCAGGCAGTCAGATTTCTGCTGCTTGCACTTGATGGCCTGCTCTGCTCCAGAAGGTAAGAACAAGAAAAAGTCACTAAAAGCTGGGCTGTTTTTATTTCGTTTCTTGTGACTGACTCATACTCTCCAATTCTGTGTCCTTAGGGAAGATACAAGGAAATGATGTAATTCTTTTTTTGGCTTATTTTCATGCTTTGGACATTTTTCTTTTAGTATAATTTGTACTGGGCCTGTTTTTTAATTAATCTATATGGATTGTGCCAAAGTAAAAGCCTGAGCTGTCTGTCTCTGTATACTCACTTGTAATAAGGGTTAATGGTTGAGGGTAAGAAGTATTGAGCTCCATGATATACCAGGTGACCCATTAATAATTACTAGGGAGTTCAAGCTTTCTTTAGAGATCAAATTTTAAAAGGATGACCAAATTGAAATTTTAAAAGTCTGCTACAATTTTTAAAAAACACTTGTTTGAGAGATGCAGTTGTGATAATTCCTACAGCTCTTGCCATAAACCTGGAGTGGAAGGGGAGATACTTTGCTTTTTTTGTGTTTCATTAAAAGAAGAAAATCAGAAACACATTGAAGATGAACCTCCTGGTGTTTTATTAGACTGAACTGAGACCTTATCTCTAAACATTCTGGACTGCCTCCAGTTCAGATTACAAACTAAATCTGAAGCTATCTGTGATCATCAGGAAACTTCTGGTTTTGCAAAACTGAAGGGGAAAACTTTAGAAAAGTATCTTCTTATGAGAAGACAAATACACTTCTGTTATTCTAGCACCAGGACTGGAAAGAGAGATAACGTGCCCAGAGGATGTCCAGAAGGTGAATATAGGTTTGAGTTCTCTCAGACTCAGAAAGGAGCTGAGCATGGCTGTGTCTGAAAGTTTCCTAAACTAGACTGATATTTCAAGGCATGAGTGAAAAAGACATTCTAGAAGCTGTTTTTAATTAGGGTGTGACATACCAGGAGTTTGGAGTCACAGCTGACTGACAGCTCCCTGGGAAGCAGCATCTTCCAACTCTCTGGGCAAACTTAGCCTCTCATCTGGGGATAGGGAAAGTACAGTTTGGGATACTATCCTCAAAATATTATTGGCAAGAATATGGATCAAACTGGATATTGCACAGAAGTGGATGGCAGCCTTTTACAAGGAGAAATCTTTCCTGCTCATGTGCTCACACCAAACAAAGCCCTTTGGAGAGCCCCAGCATTGTTGCAGCAGAGCTGGTCTGTCTGTCAGCTCTTCACAGCAGTAACGTGCAAATTGACAGACATAGCTCTGGATATGTACAAATGCACAATCACAGGTGGCAAAAGAGCCCCCATATCAGAATAAGGAGGCTCTCGGTGAGCTCAGGCATATTGGTGGCAGCAGAGAACATTTGCTTGAATTTCCTGCAGTGTCTATCATTTCAGGTGCCATCATTCCCTTGGGCAGGTGCAAAGCAGCCTGAAAAGCAGATTATGGGTAAAATCTGTGGTGTGAACATGGGTGTATTCCATTAAGCTTAAACAGAAGCTGAAATGAAGTTCTTATAGCATATATTAGGAACTTTAGGACATAACTGCTATTTTAAGTAACCAAATCCCTTTATGGATCAGACCCCAGTGGAAGAAATTCAAGAGCATTAGCACAAAGCCACTGGAGTACACTACTATAGGAATTCTCTTTTTTTGCAATCAAATGCTTTTTACCACTCACTTTACATTCCTTTCTATTGGCTTTCTGGAAATACGCCTTCACTCAATATGTGCCTGCTCGTTTGTTGAGAACAAATGCAAAAAACATACATGCAAGAATTAACCAAAATTAGATTTTGTACTTATACCGGCAGCTGCAGAAGAACCTTGTCTGAGCTCTAGAAATCCAGCCAAGGAACTGAAATTACACAAATGAATGTGAGTAATCAAAATTAAAATATCTAGTGCAAACATTTAGCCAGCAGTAGTAAATGAAATTCAGCAGCCTTTTAAGAGCAAAATAATGATTCACTCAAATAAATAAAGTGAAAATCAGAAAGGTAAACTGTTAAGTATTGAACTCTTTCTTCTGCTCTTCAAAACATTAACATTCCTTTGCTCAGGTGGGAAACTGCACAGTAATGACTTGACAAAAGCTGAAATCACTGACAAAGTCAAAATTAGCATGCAGAAGTTCTGACTTCTGATGTCATAATCAATATCTCAGTGTACTATATGATATCAAGCACATTGCTTTAAATGAAGCCTACATGATTCTGGACTTTTTTCTTCACTCTCATGAAACCCTATGTAGTGCAGGGTCTTCTTTGATCACAGAAAATTAGTCTGTTTTCCTGATTTGGCAAACCCATCGCTTTCTCTTTTTTAGAGAATTGAAGCTAGGAAACCAGTTTTTCATAATTTTTGTATGAAAACCACAATTTTTATCACTTGATAAAATAAAATCTACTATTCTGAGTTGCATGTAAAGCCCACATGTAAGGATTTCTCTGCTTACATAATGATTCAGTGTAGCTCGCTTTCTCCTTGCATCATGAAATACACAGAACTTACCAGGCATTGCTGGCCAGAAAAGTATACACATCTGATTTTTATCATGCAAAATTGCTCAGTTTGCACACTCGAGAAAAATAGGCAATGCCTTCCCAAAGCCACAAAAATATATGTGATTGTCTATATATTTACCATTTTGGTTCAGAGCAGCAATGCAGTTTTGCAACAAATCCCACCCCCTGACTGTTCCCATTTACTGCACACTGGCTTAGCTCCCAGAGCAGTTTTGGTGCACAGAAGCACTGAATCCCCTTTGCAGGGAACTAATCCAGAAGCTCTGCTCAGCACACATGAAATGCACTCCAGTGAGGATGTTACAAGTCCAAACCAACCAGTGGGCCTTTGGGCAGCTTTTGGGCAGCATGCATGGTGGGAAGAGCCAATCCAAGGGATCATGTTAAAGGTGGTCTGAAGTTCAAATCCTTGTAATGTTTATAACAAACATACTGACTCTCAGCACTAACTACTTCAATATGGTGATCTGTTTCTGTTATGATGAATTACTCATTAATGTAATCAGAGCCAATCCATGAGACAAACATAAAAGGGAAAAAAAATTTCAAAAAGTATTAGATAGGTTTTTGCCCAGTATTTTGAGAGGTACCTCTATGTGTTTATCTATCATGCTGGTAGTTCCTCTACAGCCCTTGCTATCACCTCCTCCTATGGCATAAAAAATACAGCTAAGATTTTAGAGATGAAGCAAGATACCTTTGTTTTAAATGAACTTGGATGAAAAAAATCTGAAATGCTAAATTTGAAAATATCATGCCAATTTTGATCTACTATACATGAACTGAACAGATGAAATAAAAAAAGAAAACATCTCATTCTTAACCTACTACACAATTGATTCCTGGTCAGATAGACATGATGCTGGTCTCATTTTACAACTGCTAAAGCAGTTGTTCTTTCAAAATTATAACAGCCAGGAATTCACTAACAAAAATATCACGAAAAATCAGTTCTACACTGCCTACTATTCCTACAGAGAAAGACAAATTGATCATTGATCTAAATACTGGGGATTGTGTAGATGCCACACATAATGCTCAAATTAAGTTTGCTTTGGAGAAACAGATTTTTTTTTCACCTAAGCGGTAATTACTTTACAAGAATAATTTCTCAAGACTGAAAATAACTGTCATGCTAAGAGAGCAAATGGAAGCATTTTATTTTAAACGTGAATGATAAATGAGAATTCTTAAAGAAGGCTTTATTAATTGCAAAACTTTTGTCACCAGAACAAAAAGAAGCCTTCCTTTGCTTAAAAAGAAGCTCATTTAAGATTATGACAGTGCAGTGCTCAAAGGCAAATGCACATAAATTGGCTTCACCCATTTCCAACTTGGGCAATACAAAATTTACCCCTTCTTGGTTCCTGGTTGATATCGCTTCTTAAAACTAACAGCTATTTATTCTTATGGTGCACTTCTCTGACCTTTCATGAAGTACAAAGAATTCCCAGAAAATCTGCAGATGCCAGGGCTCTCTCCCAAGCACTATTCATTTTTGCATGTTACTGTACCAAGTTATTCCAAGTAAGAGCAGATATCTGGAGTGAAAAAGTTGGTGCTGAAGATGCTGTGTTCACCCAGCATATGTTTCAGGGGATTTTAATTTGAAGGAGCTCGAACTGGACCCATGAACTAAAAACTCCCTGAACCATGTGAGGACATTTGGGAAGCCCCTTCCAGATTAGTTGCTTTGTAACTAAGTTCAATTCTGGCACTCCCAGATCTCCCTTTATCCTGAACAAGCAAAGTAAGTGGGAACAGCTGGGAAATTAATGTACCACAGGCACATCCCCTGAGCTCTTGGTACCCCTCTTGGATGTCCTACCTTATGACCAGGCAGACAGAGGTAAAAGAAATAAAACCTAGCCATGCTGCTTTGCTCTGAGCTATTGGTGATACTCTTGTTTCCATTTTGCTACACATTCTCATAGCTGACGCAAAGAAGTACAAGGGAGAGGAGAGAATGAGCCAGCTGCCTTGCTTTATTTTGGGCAGCATTTGTTTTCTCTCCGGGTTGTTCTGAGCAAGAGTAAGGCACCATTCTCCTGACTTAAAGGGCTCTTTAAATCTTTCTGCTTCTCTCAGAAACAGAGGATGAGGGTAGGAGCTGTCCCATTCACAGTGCCATGTGGTTCCCTGTGTGGTATCTGGCATCTTCCAGTCACTCTGTACTTCACAACAGTATTTGTGAAAGTAGGGGACTTAAATTAAGCATGTCTGTATCTCAGAGAGGCAATGAAAGCAAACATTAGTAAAGTTTTACCTCTTTTTCTCTAGTCTTCCTATCACAACTATACTCTTTGATAAAGCATTGCAGAGGTGTCAAATATGACAAGGATGATTTATTTTTATTGCCTCTTTTGCAGTGATTAGCATATTTTTCTTTTGATTTTTGTCCTCCTGTCTTCAGTTGCTCCCTCATTCCCATTTAATTCTCCCCCCCTTTCTTCCCTTCTCCCCCTTCCTTGTTTTGTCTCCCTCAAGTTCTTCCATTGTCACATTGTGCTCCTTCAAATGCCGCACACATTTTGTCAATGGAGCCTCTGTAGTGGCTGGAAACTGAGAAGACCCTGTACTGCTGCTTGCCAGGCAGCGGGGGACCAGGGATTTCTCAGTTTCCAGCTGCTTTTGAAGCAGCACTGATTGGTTTCTCTTGCTGCTGCAGAAAAGGCTGGCACACGGGAGCAACAAATTCAGCATGTCCTTCTGGCCTGTTTTCAATAGATCTGCAAGTGCCAGAACAGAGATGGGGAGCAATTTGATGCTGTCTGCTCAGCCATCTCTCTCTCTATTTACTGAAGCAACAGTCTCTCCCTTTGCCTTCCCACCAATTTTTTCCTTAACTTCTGTGATTTCTCTCTCTGCCGCATCTCTTTCCAGTCCACTCCTGCAGCTTAGTCAGAGTTTCTGTAGATCCTTAAAGATATTTTTCTCTTGTGCTACTTTTGCAGCAGTATTTAAGCTGAGTGAACACAGTTCTGTTGCTCAGTGAAGTGCTACTCTGTCACTAACACAGTGCAATGGCTTAAAACGTGCAAGTAAAAACAGAGTAATAACAGCTGCCTTTGTTATCAACATAAGGGACAAAAGTTTCCTACATTTATTAAGGCAAGACAACCCTTTGAATATTCTTTTTAGAAGATTTCTATAACAAAAAAACCAATAACACCACAAACAACGGGAACATATTTAAATATTAAAAGCTTTTTCTCTCTCATGAAGTTTAAAGTATCTCCAATATGTTTGAGGAACCTCCTGTATCATGCCTAGGAATACCACTGCAAAGACTTCTTCAATCAGGCAAATTCAAGGGCCTAAAATACAGTCTGTAAGAGGGCAGAGTAAGCAGTGAGAAGGAATGGAGTACAAAAGCAACAGAAGTCCACAATAACAATATATATGCCCTAGGTCAACTGTAAATCACTAAAACATTGCTTTCACAAAAACACATAATTGTATTTTACGAATCCATTATTTCCTAATCATCATTTATCTGACCATTAGGCATTAGAAACTGGCAGACATTACTGCAGATGCAATTCAGAGAACAGGTTGGAAGAAGACAGGTTAGTAGATCTGGAAATGAGTTCAAGGCAGATATGTTAAGAAATAGCATATAAGTGGTCTGGGAGTAAAAATCAGGCCAAGGCTCCACCAGGCAGCAAATCCAAAGTTACAACAGTTAATCCCAGATCAAAAACATCACTGTCTCTTGATGCAATGTACTCAATTGGCACAGCTGAAGGTAAAAAATTAAATTTGTTCCAAAAGGCCAAACCGGGCCTCTATGCAATTTGAATTTGATAAAATATCACTTTTTCTCCCATAGTCGTCATTGATGCAGCATAAAGAATAAAGCTGGCATGAACAGCTAGGATGTGTACGTATTATGTGTACTGTGTGACTCAACATGCTGTGCCTGATCTGGGCTGAATTTATGTTGCCCAGAGATGTGGTAACTCGCAGAACTACTCTTTATAAAAACATATGTACAGCCTCGGAGATAAAGGGTAATGTTAGTGAAATAAAAGAGGCAATATAAAAAGTTAAACTGTTATTCTGGGCTGGATTTTCCTAACAGCTCATCTCCCACTTACGTATCCAAACAAACAAGCTTTCACTCAGCCCCTGGATGCTGTAGGCTTCCAACATTAGACTCCTAAGGTGTATGCATAACTGGATACCCACTGGGCTGGACACGGTGTGGATTCATTTCATCTAGGCAATTGAGAAAAATAAACTGAACTCTTTTTTTCCCACAATGATAGACTTACAACATAGAAATTAAGACTACGGTTTATCCAGGGCAGCATTTAAGTATGCCACATATGATTGAGGAGGAATATTCCACCAACAAGAGCATGATTCAGAGGTAACATGTCATAGAACAAGAGTACCAACACAGTTGTTTGATTGCTCATTCAGTTAAAGCTTTACTTTTACCAGAAAACTTATTTTATTATCAGACTGTATCTATTCTTGTGGTTTACATTTGCTAGTGACCACAAGACCCGTAAAATTCCTCCTGAATACTGAAGTCCCTTATTTATCTGCAGAATACAGGAAACCAGTTCTAAATTTCCCTGGCATTATGTGAAGAATATCACAGTATTTTAGAATGTTTTGGGTTAGAAAGGACCTTAAATACCATGTAGTTGCACCCCCCCTGCCATGGCCAGGGACACCTTCTACTACAAGTCCCTCAATGTCTGAACTGTGTCCAGAAGGATGACTGAGAAACTCCATCTATTTCCTACACTGATCTAGTCACTGGCTGGTAGAATAAAGCCTCCAGCACGGGTGCAAGCAGGCACTGAAATGAGAAGATTTCCACAATGCAACACCTCTCCATGGTGAAGCAGACATACAGGACAATCACTTCTATAGGACTACTAATGGAAATGACTTTCAGTCCCCACACACTTGAAGCAGATGTATATCAACTACTTACAGGTTGAAGGCTTTCTGTCCTTTCATTTTATTACTAATATCCTCACAGAGCCACTCTGCCAGCTTCCCATTCCTTGCCTTTTCCTCCCCAAAATCAGAGATACAAAATTATTTACACTTTGCATACATTTTATTATGTAAATGCATCTAAGCTATACATTGACTACTCTTCCGCAACTTCTACTTCAAATGCAGTTCCACAGGACCAGATGATAAAAAAAAATTATTTCTTTTAGTTCTGGCCTATTGCTGAAAGCATGCCTAATTGCAGTACAGACCTGTGGAGCTCAGCTCTGTGAGGAATGGCTCAGGGAAAGTGTCCTCCAAGTACAGATATGTAGCTGAGCTGGTGAGGTTTTCCAAGGAAACAAGCAAAGGCTGCTCTGCATGCCCTCGCAGGCTCCAGAACCAGCTCTGCGGCTCTGGCACCTGGGGTGTCCTGGTGCCAGTGAGGCCGGGAAGGTGGAGTCTGGAAGACATGTGTGTGCAGCTACCTGGAGGTCTCCTCTTCCATATCATGTTTCAGGCAAATCATCCAAGAAGGCTGTCAAACATTACATGGGCTGGAGAGGTTTTATGCAAAAATGACGAGTGATGCTTAGTAAAAAGCAAGTGAGGATAGGACCTAACAAGAGTGTGTTTACTTGTGCCAAAACCACTAATTATCAGATGAAATGTTGAAGATTATGTATGTGGTAGTGCTGTGACAGACACTGTAGCTATGTGAGGCAGGGACTACAACAGTCCTTCGTGTGTTTTTGCAAGCACAGCATAGTTTCTAGTTATTTGGCAATGAGCCTCACTTAAAAAATGTTCTGGGTGCAGCTCCACCTGCCCTTTTCATAGCTTTCCAGAACTGCTGCCTATTTCTCTCACCCCATGCTGGCACTGCTGCCTGTTTTAACAGTGCTGGAGCTGAGACCAAACTAATAAACTCAGCTGAATGCAGATGCCTCTGCACTGAGCTCCATTGCTCCCCTGCTTCCATTTTGATGCAGCACCAAAACACTGGACGTAGCTCTGCAGCAAGCTAGCCCAGACCGAAATGAAGGGTTGTACTTTTTACCTCTATGCCTTAATGTACTGCCAGGAAACCCACCCCAATCTCTGGCCCCAAGGGTGTCACGCCTGTGTGCGTATGTTCAGCCAAGGGTGCAGGACAGTGCTAAGTGAAAGGTCTGCAGCACCCGACAGTAATGCCTGATGTGTCACTCCAGTGGTGGTGAAGCAGCCATTTTTAGCAGGAGAAATCAATTACTCACTAGCTGTTGTTAGGCCAAAGAGATGCTAAAACTGCTCATTTGGTTTCAACATCTCAGTGACACAGTTGTACTCATCCGGTTTCCAGGAACTGCTCAGTTTACGTCAGTCAGGGCTCTCCACATCTCGCTCCAGCACATGGCATAAGCCCCAGAAAAAGAGATCTGCATGGACAAACTGGGGTAAGTGGCAGAGATTATCTTGCTGCTGTTACAGAACAACATATCCAAGTTTTCAATATTTATCATCAACGCTTTTCCCATTTAACTATTTTCTACAGAAGACTTGGCAATAGGAGAAAGGGTAACACAGAGACCCAGGCACCCTTTCAGCAATGCTGCGTCAATTCCAAAAACAATGATCACTAGGTCTGGGCTTATTGGTGACAGTTTTTCTTCCCTTCAATTTGTGTTACGGCCTGAAATCACAAAGCTGTGATCTCCAAGAACCTCCTTTGTAATGCATATCAACTTTCGTTGTGCCCCTTTGTTCCCGATGTGATGGAGCATTGTGGTGCCTGTGTCCGGGGAGCAGGTTTGCTTTATTGTTCTTGTAAATATGTACTGCTGGGCGCAGCTCGGTGGAAGGCATTGAGTTTGTGCATGACTGACGCCGACCCGGACAACTGCTCTGACCCCCAGCAGATGGTGGTGCAGGGACTGCAATGATCTGGAAGTAATAGCATGTGCCATTTCTTTTTGTTTGGAACAGACAGCCAGACCCTGCGTTTCCCTCCCCTGCGCAGCAACAGCTGTATATACAGTAGGGACCGGCGCACCCCTAACTGTCACTCCAGTCCTCCTCCTCTGCCACTAATCAGAAAACCTTGGGCTCTGAGACTTCATGGAAATTAAACACTATATGAACACCACATGGCTCTTTCCAATGTTAATAAAATTGTGAGCACTGGGGCATAGATTAGTTGCTTTCCTAGAGAAAAGTAATAGTTAAAAACATCTACAACCCCCAATATTAGACTTCGCAGTGATGGACTTGCTGGTTTTTAACCTTTGCACAGAAAAAGCCAGGGTACAGGAGTCAGTATTAACTAAGAATGTTAACTTTTAGACTACAAATAACCTCTCTGTAGCTTAAATAAATTTTACTTGTCATTTGTATTTATCAGAGACCAAAATAAGTGTTTGTTTTGAAAGGAAGGTATAAAATGGGTGAAAGTCCACAAGTGGTGTTTTCTCCAGGGCCATGGAAGATTTCAGAATGATAGCAGAGAAGTTTGCATTTGATTCTGTAAGTAAGAGGCCAGATTTTTTTTATAACTCACTGTGTATGAGGCAGCTCATCAGAGGTCAGGAACGACAAATTACAGTGTGATGGAGTTAATAATCACCCACTTTATGTCTGGCCTGTGTTACCAGTATCCATAAAATTGTCCTGATGGTCCAGAAGGGAAGTTCCTTGGGATGGATGGAGTAACTGCTCCATGCTCCTCCCCTCTCAGCCCTAGATGAGATGGCTGTCAAAGAAAAGGGTTGAAAACCAGCTGCTCTCTAAGCATTGTATTTCTAGCTGCTATAATGCCTCCAGGTGGTTTTCAGCTGGCAGGTCAAAAACCAGCAGACTTGCAGCACTCAAAATGAGGAACAAAGGTAGGGTAGGAGTAATGGCAAGGAAGGCTTTTCCTCCACTTTATACTGGCATAAACACCTCTTGAGGATTTTATACAAAAGACCCCCAAGCTATAAGCCCATGTTCTAACTGTGGGACCATTCCTCTGCGAGAACAGACACCTTTCTGTTGTTTAATTCAGGGCAATCTTCTTATTTCTGCGCAGAAAGAGGAAACCTCTTCTGGGTTTGCTTCTCTCAATCTTCCCACATTAATGAAATATTCCTGGGGTGACCCAGAGGCTCCCAGGGCACAGCATCACAACACTGCTGTCAGTTTACACTCAGCCTCTGTTGCTGGGCTGGTGGCTAAGATGTCTCATTATCTTTAATTTAGAAATTTCATCCTAAACTTGAGAAACAACTGTGCAAAGTTTGCTGAGACCAGCTTAATTCTTGACAAGCCCCTGTGTTTTGAAGAAAAAGCAATGTTAGGAAATCCCTGCTCACCTCCAGTATAAAACCACCTTGGGTTCATCATGCATCTGAGTTGGGTCAAGAGAAAAATCTTAAAATTCCTCTTTGTATGACATTCAGTGAAAATTATGGTACAGTCTGAATTCCTTCCAGACTTTCCTCTTGATTCTTGCAGCACTACCTCAAACAACAAACACTTAAACAGAAGTAGCTTTACTTTCTTGACTAATCCCATTAGCTTTAATGAGTCTAATTGCACTAGTAAAATTATGCATGTGCTTAGCTCTTGGCAAGGTCAGTGCCAGTAATGAGGAGAAAAACAAACTGATAATGAAACCGTGAGTAATAAGAATGGCTGGATATCTGTGTTTCTAGAAAAAGATATGGCTGTCTAGAACATTAAAAATGAAACACCACTTCTTAAGATTGAAGGAGAGTGAATCCTGAACCGAGAATTACAGTAAATAAAATTATAAAGAAATTCTTTAAGTAATTATAATCCATGACATATCTTCAGTTACCTCCATAACAGCTATAAGCTCATCACCTTAGTTATGACTTGTCTGTTCATCCATTCATTTATACGAAGCTCATCAATATGATATCTAAGCACTAATGAACTTTAGCATTAAAAGGTCGTGTGTAATTCCCTAAGAGGCAAAAATTCAAAAAGTGCCAGCCACTCTGGATCTGAGCAATGAAATATTCTCAGGCAATTTGTATGGAATTTATTTTCAATAATTCCTGCCAGAAATAGTCTGTTTATTTTCAGGAGAATTATGGAAAATGGTCTATGGAACAGCAAAATGATAGTAGAATGAAAGCTAGACTAAGTCCACAACAAGTAGAACTTGTGTAACCCAAATAGATATCAACATGGCAGTATTACAAGATAACTATTTTTTAGGATTACATGTTCTTTGGCGATGCCTTTAGACTATCTTCTGTTTCAAGACTGTATAACTTCCTCAATATTTTAAATAAACAGCCCAAAACCAAGTACTATCTTTATAGCCCATGGCCACAGACAGTCTGTAAGCTACTAAACACACACAATTAGTTTAACTCCTCTGTATAGGACCAGAATGAGGCTTACCTGTCATTAAATTCTCCAAAGAGCATTTCTATGGTATCCAGCTTTACCCTTGTGAATCAATTAATTTCATAACCCCTCTCTCTAGCCATAGACAGAATTCCTGTGTGCACATATTTGTATGCAGAATTATGGCTTAAGGATTTCTGTCCATATTTCCTCCTATTTGATATAGTGTGTGGCCACCACTGGGACAAAGACTTTCCTAATAGTAAAATGGGATGGTTTACAGTGGCAAATAGGGTTTTAGTGGTAGTTTTATCAAAAGGTCATGTGCAGTTTGTGGTTTTCTTTCATAGTAGGTTGATGAATTCTTTTTTTTGTACCTTGTTATAGTTAGTCTGGAATTTCCTTAAGCATTGTTCTGTTACATATTCCCTGTAAGTAAGAAAAATGTGTATAATTAAGAGTGTGTGTTTCTCTTGTGTTTTGTAGAATCAAATGAGTGTTCCTTCTGTTTTCCAAAAAAACATTCTACTTACAGGTTACAGTGAAGCCTGTCAGAATATATTTTCTCAAAGAGCCTAATGAATGAGAGACCAGACTAGCTGAAAAAATCAGCTCTAACTCAGTCACTAAATTACTGGCTTGGATGTGAGTGTAGATGGTGAATTAATACACATCAGGAAAACAACAGAACTGCAACAACACCTCTGGTTAAAATGTTTTTCTGCAGAAAAACATCTGTAGTCACACCAATTCAGAACTGTAGCATTGCAAATTTGATTTGTATTTGTATATTAATGGAATCAATAAAACATCTGGAGTAATATAATCTTTAAATCTTCCTTTTACTTTGTTAATTATTTGTGATAATTCACAGTCTAATCAACTAGTTCAATCTTCCTTGTTTTCTTGATTTCAGTAGGATGCAACTAAGTTCCTTAGGTGTCACAGTCAGTCCTACAGAGATCAGACAGACTGAAAAGAAGCTGTATCTTCTCCTGTATGTTTTGGAAATGTGGAGATTTTTACAGTTTATCTGGCTATACTCCTTGTAATCAATGAGTTTGTAGTCCTGCATCCTGTGGTTTAATCTCAGAAGTGGTTTGGTGCGTGCACTCATTAGTCATGGCATAAGGTCAGGCAGCCACGCTGCTGGCAGCACCAAGGGGGGCCTGGGGAACCCTGCTCTGCCGCTGCCTGTGAACACTGGGGTGCAGGGGCTGGCACTGCCTGATGTGTGGTGGGCAGGCTCTGCCAGCCCCCAGGCCATTTCAACCTCCGGAGGATTCACTGAAGTCTGGTGGGACCTGCAGGGGTACCCTGGGGATAAGAGGGCTGTGTATGGAGAGCAGGGCTAAGGGAATAACCTGGTGCCACACTTAACTGGTGGATAAGCATCATGTGCATGAGTGGAGGAGTGCTGTGTAAGAGAGGTTCAGAGGTTGAAGAGCCTAGTAAAACTAAGGAGGGATACAGGGTAGTTTACTTGCAAGCTGACAAAAAATTTCACCCAATGGAAAATAAGTGAAGATACTATTCTGGGGTAGGTTGAGGAGCAAAATTTAATACAATGTGAAGTATCTTAATTGTTCGAGAAAAGTACTTAAAAATAAGAGGTTATAGAAGTAAGACATCAAGCCATCAAGCTGTTCACACTGTTAACCTACATAACCACATGATGTTATTACTGTTAACCTCATCTTCCCTCCCCCTCTTCCTTTCTAATGTTTCCTGTACTCCTTGCTTCTTGTCTTCACACTAAAAGAACACTCTGGGAAGGGACTGTACTTGCTTTCAAAGCAACACCAGAGCGAGACCCAAGCCTGACTGTAGCTTCTGAGGACTCCCATACCAAGGCATACTTACACCTGAGCCTGCATTAAGACACAGATTCAGATTTTTTTCTTTGCTCTACCATCCTCTTTGAGACTATGACACACAAGCAAAAACTATTTAACAGCGGTCCTGCTACAGACTGCTACCTAGCCTATTCTTTCTCCTTGGCACCTTTAAGACAATGATGGTAATTCTCTGAGCTGTGTTGAACATCAGCATCCATTTCAAAGAGCAGCTCTGACATTGAGCTGGCTGGCTAACAGCTGAAGTGATAACTTTTGTTGGCACATGCCCCACAGTTCAGATCTTAGAGATGTTCTGTGGGCAACTGTCTGTTTGCTTTCCTAGACACGCGGTTGAACCACACTGTACATCCTGTGCTCATGAAATTCCAGCAGGGTTGTATCACAGCACCTACCACTAGAATGTGTGATTTACACCACCTACAAACTGCAACATCTCAAGATAAACCTGCTCCTTATAATGAAGATCCAAATAACTGCGGTTCTCACTACCTACAATGCTTTTTAAGGTCACTGGGTTTTAAAATAGCTGGGATTCTACAGGACACACTGTGAGATTTTTTTTATAAGACAGGCTGATCTGAGACAGTCTCTTGTCCCCTTGCCCACCTCTCACATGCTTGTGCTAAGTACTAAGAAACTTGGGACTGCTTCTACACAAAAGGCTGCAGGTCTTCTGTTTTCTCATCTTTCTCCAAACCAGCAAGGTGGGAAGCAGTTGCCAAATGAGAAGCATATTAATTAGCTCATGCTGTCCCCAAAGGAATGAGCTTAGGGGAAACCCAGAGCCAAGGCTGAGCTGGAGAAAGTTTGGTCTGGACTGGTCAAACAAGCTGCTGAAATCTTTGACCTGGTTATCACAGCTTGCATCCCATGCTCCCTGCTCCTGCCTGCCCTTCTCCTCCAGAGCTGGGCTGCTTGAGCAGCTCCTGCAGTACCACTGGTGGGACAACACTCCAGGCCAGAAGATCTCCTCCCTGCCCACACAGAGGGCCTGATCCCTAAAGATTCTGTGGGCTCTTGCTAGGCTCCTTGTCTTTCCTTCTCTTTCCACACAAAGACTGAGAGGACAGAGGAACTGTATGGATTCCCAAGATGAAGCTGCTGAGGTCCACTAAGCACTGGCCAAGTGGCTCTGTCCACGTAGACACCGGTTGGTGAATCCAAGTAAATTCGAGGTGGTCCCCTAGCTGGGAAGTGAGAGTAATCTAGATCTCCTGCTTTAACACCCTTCCATTTTCAAAGCTGACTAATAATTCTGAGCATCCAGCCAGAGTCACCTGGCAGAGCATCTGCTTGGAACACAGGTGCGGCCCAACACTTGTGGAAATAACAGCCTTCAAAGGTGCCTCCAAGCTGTGCTTCTCCAAATTGTCTCTGAAGTGACAGACCTGATTCAGAACCCTTTTGCCAACCTCAGCTGAGTTTAATCACGAAGTCAAACTACTGATTTGCATAGCAAACACAAAAATTTAAATGGTGCAAACCTGGTATTTAAATTTTTCTACCACTGCTCTGTAAGTGCTTATATTCATTACAGGCCAGAAAGCGAGGTCTAGTTCCCTGAGGTAGTGGATGCTTTCAGTTTCCAATAAAGGCAATAGGAATTGTTCACACTCTATGTGAAATACAAACTCTTAGCAGCAAGAAGAAAATTCAATGCACAAACAATATTAAAAAACCTTTGGTGGCTTATTGTCTTTTCTTCCACCAGCTACTCACACGAACTTCAGGCTATTTTGATTTGATTTTGTTTTTCATTTGAATAGTATTCCTGGTGTTTTGAACTGCTAATCATTTATAATTTAAAAAAATAAAATCAATGGTTATTTGCTTTCTAATGTACTGCTGTCAGTGATGGAAAGGACTACAATGGTTTCTATGATTATTAATTCTTCAAAATAATATACCTGCTGCAGTATCCAATTAATCTGGTTATTAATCAAAGTGCCTTCTTTGTAAACTATTGGAAGAGGCTAGACACTGCAGATTATTGTGCTATATTTTTAGATATTCCAGTTTGATTCAAAACACAATAAAAGAGGGGCCCCATAAAATAACCATGTAGAGACAGTCCATGGCAAACATCCAGAAACTATTCTTAATGGAATGGAGTTAGCATGAGCTGAGATCATTCTTTAGCCTTGGGAGAGAAAAAAAAAGAGAGACGTTTTTAGGAAGAGATTTCCAAAGGGATTATGAGTTGCTCTTTGCAAACAATACAGAGGATTTCCAGTATGCATTGTGCTTTTGCCGAGAACTGCGCCTACAAGGGAGCCAATCAAAGTCCTCTCGTATCTAATGAGGAGGGGGAAATCGTGATGGGGAAAGTCCCTTAATGACAGGAGACAATAGCTGTTTGTACAGTGAGACGCACAAAAAACTTGGGAACCACAGAATCTCTTAAAACGTGATTTTACTTATCTGAGACATTATTCATTGAATTAGCATTAGAAGTGAAGCGCGTACGTGGGTGAGAAATCCAAAATCTTATTCCTGGGATTACTGAATTGTTCTTTTTTCCCGTAATTTGGAAGACAGCAGAGGTACAGAGCTAAAGTAATAAAAAAGATGCGGGCTTTGGAATCTCAGCAATCTTTAAATCAATGTAGCATTTGTCCCAAAGTTATATTGACATATTATACCAAACACACAGAGGAAGTTGAACAGACAGAAGTCTTGATGTAAAAGGACTGGTTTTCAAATTTGGTCTTCTATCGGACAATCAGACCTTCACCTAGAAGTGGTAACGTTGTTTAATGAATCCAAAATTGGGGTTTTCTTTTTTTGCCGTACCAAACCGCCGGAGCACAGCCCGGCAGCTCCGCGCTGCGGACCCCTCCCGTCGCCGTGCCCACAGCCGTCTGTTGCCACAGGGCTCGCCCAGCTGGCTGCAGCCCTGGCACGCTCCACTGTTTCTGTTTGCTAAACAAACGCATCTTACGCACTTCGGTTGCAGATGAAAACAAAAATTATGAAACCTGGCTTTTAATGTAAAACCGGCTTCTAAAAAAAAATGATGTTAACAATTCCATGTAAGTAAGGAACCTAAGAGGTCTTCCAAAGGGCTGTGCCTCCAAATCCCAGCCTCCCGCTCTTTTTATTCCCCGTTTGACCGGGAGTTCTTCCCGCGCTGCCCGGGTCCCAGCCGGGCGCCCATGGCCCCCTCAGCTCCGGCCGCGCCGCGCACGTGCCGGGCCCGCGGGCAGCACGAGGCGCGCGGTCCCACGCGCACTTCCCGCGGGGGTGCGGGGCGGAGGCGGCGGGGGCCGCGCGCCGATTCCCCCGCGTTCGCGCCCGCCCCGCCCCTCCCCGCGCGCCTCGAATGGTTCCTCCCGCCCCGCCCCGCCCCGCCCCTCCTCGCGCCGGCGGGGGCGAGGCGCGCGAGCGGGCAGAGGGAATCCCTCGGTTTCCCCCGAGTGCGCTCCGCTCTCGCGAGACTGGCGGCGCTCTCCGCATGCCGGCCGGCGCCGGGCTCTCGCGAGAGCGGCGCGGTTCCCACGCCCGGGCTGTTGTGTCTGAGGGGAGCAGCCCGGGCGCTGAGTGGGCGGCGCGCGCGGCCCCCCCCACCCACCCACCCCGCGCGTGTCTCGCGGGCCTGCGCACGCGCGCTCCTGGCCGCGGGGAGGGGGGCGCTCTCGCGAGAGTAGGAGTTTTGGCGAGAGTTTGTGGAAGATGGCGCCTGTTGTGACAGGGTGAGTGCGGGGCGTTCGCGGCGCCCGCCGGAGCCGCCGCCGCCCGGGGCTGCCTGCGCGAGGCCGCGCCGCGCCCGCCCGCCCGCTCCTCGGCCACCGCTCGGGAGCACGGGGGGCTGCCCTCCGGACGGCCCGCGGGCGGGCCCTGCGGCGCAGACCTCGCGGGGTTGGGGTCCCGCCGGGTGGGCGCACGGAGGAGGCGCCCCGGGTGCCGGCCCGGCAGCGGCCGCGCTCTCCGGCCGCCCCGTGGTGCGGGAGCCCCGGCGGGTCTGGGCGATCACTTTGCTCTCCTTCTCTCCGGCACGGACACGCCGGTCGGGACTCCGTGCAGGGTTAGTGCTCATCCCGGCCGCTTCGGAGCGGGTCCCGCTCTGAGGGCTCCCAGGGGAGCGCCGGAGCGCAGCTGGGAGGGGACCTGGGGCTGGCACGGGCTGTTCCCCCTTCTCGGTCGCCCCGGTTCGTTCCCCCGCAGGCGGGGGTCCCCCGGGCTCCCCCGGCCACGGACCGGGAGTGCTCGGACAAAGGCTTTTGCCACTGTGGTTGGAAGTTGAGCGCGGTGCCCCAGCGCCCCTGGCACGTCGGGACCCGGCCCGGCGCTGTCACTTGGCGGAGGAGCGCTCCCGGTCGCGCCGAGCGCGGGCGGGCTCTCCGCCCCTGCTAGCAGGACACCCGCTCCCTCCAGCTGCGCGACCGAGGTTCCCTTTCTCTCCTCTCTGCACACCGTTCCCAGGGCTTTGTTGAGTTTTAGCTGCCTTCCTTCAAATGCTGCGGTGCAGGGAATGGTAGCAACCTCCCTACGCCACTAAGCCACGCTGGATCATAATGAATGGTAGTCTCCATCCTTTTCAACCACACTGGGTAATACTTAATCATGGCTAGCCAGCTGCAGCATGTGTCACTGTAATAAGTGACACCCTCTTAGCCACCTACAGCTGATGAATAATAACAGATCCACTGCTGGTATACAGTATGCAATCACACCTGCAGTGTTACATTGCACGTTGCCATCCTCACCACATCTTGATTGCTGCTGCTTATTTTAAGTGCCGTGTCCTTAATTTTGGACTACGCTGAGCATGTGTGACCTCCCTCTGTGTGTTGAGGGAAGAGACAGTCAGGAGAACAGGCTGTTTCTATACTCCACCTGTTTGTTCCAAATGAAATTTTGTCTCGTTAAAGTACTTCTAGGTCTTTCTATAACGTGGGCCTTATTTTAAGATTTCTCAGTGTGTCGTGACCTTCTGTCTTCCCTGTGGGATTACATTGTCTACAGCATTGGCTCTGTGGTTAGAGAGCAACAGCCTGCTTGGGGGTGGGGTGGAGTTGGTGGTTGATGCTTTTGTTCTCGTGGAGAAGGTAGCATTATGGTATTTTGTTGTTTTGTTTGGCTGCAGTAGTGTTTCCAATTCCTTGCTCTTGTTTGTCAAAAATAAATTAAAGCTTTTGCTTGGTTTCTCTCCTGATGAAGGCATCTTGTGGCTGATATACGATTTCCCAATTAAATGTTCTTTGGGGAAACTAATCTTGTTTGTTATGATTCCTGAAGTGTACTATTTTAGAGGCTGGACTTAATAGAAGGGAACCAATGGTTTTAAAGTTTGCTATAACTATTAGCCTGTGCTCTAGTTAGCAATTAAGTTTTTCCACGTTTCTGTTAGTTTACTCATCTGAATATTTGGGCTCCATTTCCTTTTGTTTATTGATTATTGCGGGATTGTCAGAAGTGTTGTCATGTTTGTGACATTACTTTTATCCTTTTCAGATGTCTGCTAAAATGTTGACAAAACAACTGTAGATTATTTTAAAAACTGTGATCAAATAATCAGAGCAGTAGAAAAAAATACCATTTTGGCAAGCGTGAAAAAATTGTCTGTAGTTTAGGATTTTAATGCTACGTTTATTGTTTAAACCTGTAAGTCAAAATAATTCTCTGGAAAAATAGTTTTGTTTTCTTATTGTTAAATATTTCCAGTGTAGGTAAAATGAAATATACTAACTTTTGTTAATGTAATAGTTACATTGCATGAAAGAGCCTGATTTTTTTTTTTTATTATATGACCTGTTTTTGGAGTGTAACTCTGATGTTGAGTTGTCTGTGTGTATGAGGATTAAGTAGTTGATTTCAGTGGTTGATTTTTTTTTTTTTTTAAAATAGTTAGTATAAGGAGTTTTCTTTCTGGGCTGTTCTGTAAAAACTTACTTGGACAGGGGAAAAAAAGTGTTTGAAATTAAAAAGCAGTAACTGAAGAATGTAATGTGCAAATCCTGCATTGTGTTTGAATGGGCATCACTCAAACTTTGAGATAAAGCTTACGGCTCTTTTGCAGTCAGTGTTACCTGAATGAAAAAGCTTTTTTTTTTCCTGTGAAAACTGTATGCCTAAGCTTAAGTTGTGTTACATAGATTTGTGCAGTGTTGGAATGGAATAGTAGGAATTTCCTGCAGTAGTTTTGGGGGGCAAAAACTACATCACCGCTTTGTTGTTTGCAGCATGTGGCGCACTCGTGCCGCTTCTCACAAGGAGCATTTTGATTGAGCTTGCTCATATGGACAGTGTGACAATCCTAAACTGCAGTGTCAGAACCAGATACAAGGAGAATGTAAACAGAAACATGAGACAAGTAACTTGAAATGAATTACTATTCACAACTGTTATTTAAAAGAAGTGGATAATTTGTGGCTGGGATTATAGGATAGTATTTTTGGGGTTTTGTGGACTGTTTTTGGTTTTGGTTGTGAACAATTTGGGGAAATATTTTAAGATGACAAAATTGATGAAAATGTGTTTCTTTAATTATGCAGCATTTTGCTAGCTACTTGGTTTTAATTAATTGCTGATATTGCAGAAATACCTGTAGGCTTCAATTAGTTTGAAAATTGCTCTGCTGAGCCTAAAAGCCATATGACAGAGAAAATCTCTGATGCCATGAACTTAATTTTTGCAATTTTACAGTGACATAAAGTATGGAATGGTGTCTTCTCTCAGTGGTCTGGGACAACCTGATCTTTAAAATACTAGAAGTCAACTGAGAAATGACAGATTGAAATGATAAATAGTAGACATTGTCTTGAGTACTCGATCACCAGTTAAACCTCTATAAGAGCAGTATACAATGTTGCATTTGGATTATTTTTCAAACAGATTGAGAAGCTTTGAAAAGGACAAAAATACTTTGAGTAGGCTTATTGCTGGTATGATGCTGGTTTTCCATAGGCACTGTACAGTAGAAAATAATTTTAGTCAGATTTCTAAGTAAAATGCTATTCAAGTTCCATGTCTGAATTAGTCATCCTGGAGTTCAAGTGGTTATGAGGGGTTTCCTGACCCAGAATGATTAATGATTTAAGGGTAAGGGAAGACTCATGAGATCTGTGATGGCATCAGTGCGGTGAATTTTAGTGTCATAGTGTCGATGTGACAGCCATGTGGTAATTTTGTTTCTTTGTTTTTAATGAGAAAGACGGAAAAACTTGTAGGAGGTTTTTGAAAGAGGGTGCTGCTTCCTGGAGCTCTCCCAACCACAAGGGCAAGGGAAGAGAAGTTCAGAGATGAAAATATAACAGTTTATCAGAACTTTAACCTTGTCTACATCCTGATTAGTAATTTTAGAAGGAGGACATGGACCAGTGAGGGTCTTGAAGTAGAGAGTGAAGTGGATGCTGCTCAAGAAGTGAGACGGGAGAGGACTTGTGAGATCTGGGCATAGGCTAAAAAAAGCTACTGGGAGAGGAGTGTTCATGGGGTCAGTTCTGGATCCTGAAAGATGAAGATTGCTTCGCTATTTCAGGTGTGAACTTCTGTGGTCACATGATAAAGTTTCAGCTACTAAAGGGATATCTTAGTGATGTGATGGTCGTTGCTAGGATCTCAACAGCAGGTTATTTCTAGGACCTATAGAGAACCTATATTTGAGGGCTAATACTTAGTTAAGTTCAGGACTTGCAGTAGTGGAAAGGAGACTGAAGCAATGGTGGAATGAATAAGACCTGTGTGTTGTTTGTACTGCGGCTGAGCTGATAGTGAGGCATCAGTATGGGGAAAGTGAGACTTAGGCTGGGGTGTTGACTTGGACAAACACTGGAGATAAAGTGTAGAAAGGATATTTCTGGTTGATGGCTGGGAGTTCATAGTTGAATTTGAATCCTGGCCCTGGATAGAATGAAGAGGAATGGAAAGGGATGCAAGACAAAAGCCTATGAAGTGATTAATAACATAATACAGGTAAATGAGGAGGCTCCTTCAGGAGGATACGCTGAAAGAACAGTTAAAATGGTAAGGGATGAAACATGAGAACAACAGTGCCACGGAAACGAGGGGGAGTTGTTTCTGGAAAAGAAGTATTGCTGATAGTCTTGGGTGATTGACAGGTCTAGGAAAAGTACATATTGATTCTGAGCCTCTTCATAGGGTTAGGCTGCAAGAGATGTTAGAATGGTTTCAGTGAAGCTTAAGGAATGAAAACAGGATGATGTATATACTATAGCACTAGAATTTGTGAATGGGTTCTTCAGGCTACAGTTTTTACTGTCACTGAAGGTTTAAACAGTGCTTATTTAGATTTGGGTAATAACATAACTGCAGCTATTGTATTATGTATATGCACCTGATGAGTGTTAAAGATTGGGAAAAGCTCGTTTACAATCAAATGAGTAGATGGTTTTGTGTGACTAACATTTAAATAGTTATCAAGGAGCATGAGCTGTCTTAAGTCAGACTATTGGGAAATCTTTGTGAGCACTGTGTTCTTGAAGGAGTCTTCTGAAATGCTGGCAAATATTCTTTTAACCTTTTGTACTTTCAGTAGGAGCAATTTTATGGACTTAAGGTCTTAATTTGGATTTTATTTGCTTTTGCTGTTTATTCATTGTATTAAGTAGCTCTTTGTTGTTTGACTTATTCTGGTTGATACATGGCACAAAGAAAGTTTGAAAATAATCTTTCTATAGCTTGATTTCTCCAGAAATAATCTGTGGACTATTGTATTTGGCATAGTATGTGTGTGCTTGTTACAGCCAATTAAAAGGCAATATCCTTTGCTGATATCTCTTTGCAGGAGTAGCTCTCTTTTAAGTATTGTTCCATATTATGAATTGCATAATGATCGTGGGTTTGTGAATGAGAGTGGGTTTCTTTCCTCTGACTTGCTAATTTCTCTTTTGTACTAATATATATTTTAGGACTATTTTTCATTATTTTGAACTCCAATTTCTATGTTGAAAAATACTGTGAAAAGAAGAGCAAGTAGCCTGTAGGTGTGTATAAAGTCTTCCCAAAAGACTTGGTGCCTTCACAGGTAAAGATTTTGAAGAAAGGTTTCATAGTTACTAATTCATTGTTGGTGAAGGTTACAGTTACGGTGCAATGCATACCTGTTCTGTGCTATGTTTGCTTTTTGATATACTTGAAAAGATAGATTGTCATTTGAATTTGTAAAATTCGTATTTAATACAAACAAGCGTATGCTACCTTATGCAATTCATTAGAATCTCTCTTGAGATGTAGAATGTAGTTTATGCACAGTATTAGTTTGACGTTTGGGGAGCAAATCATGTTGGCAGAATTCCGAAGTTTCAGGACATCAATTTTCTGTGTTCTTAATACTTGCAACCCTAAATTCTTTGGATGTTAATTGTGAGCACATTATTAACTGACCTATAGGGCACTAGTGTGCTGAAATACTGCCTCTCAAGAGCATTTCACAGGGAAGGTGTATTTTTAATTTTTTTTTATTTGTTATTTCAATGTTTTAAAAAATTGAACAATTGTATATGCCTGCTTTTATAGAATTACTTATTTTTTTCTTTTGTGTTAAGGTGAAAAAGAGAAAATGGTAAATGTCACTAGCTGTATTGTTAGATAAATCTTAATTCAGTTGACAAAAGGGGATGTGCCTTTTAAGTCTAGTATTTCAAGGCAGTTTTATAATTATAAATTATAATTATATTCTTGATCTCAGTGAACTTCCATTATTTTTATGTGGAAATGCTTATAGTGTTATAATGTTATACACTTCATTCTTGCCTTGAACATAATTGCATTAATTAACAATTAAGATTATATGAGGTGAGGAAATCGTATAGAATTCTGGTTATCTCTTGTGATGTAAAATTTCAGAAAAGGAAACAGCCAATACGCTTCTTTGAAGATGTAATCAATATTAGAAGCAGTTTCCATATCCCTATATTCCATATCCCTGAGTTTTGGAAAAGTGAGGGCTAAACTTAGAGTTTATCTCATTTCCTGGGGTTCTACTTAGGTGGTGTTCTTTACTCATAATTCGTGTGTGTATGTATTTTGTGGTTGCTACCTTTTACAAAAAAAGTTAAGTGACTTTTACAACCTGAAGAAACTCTTTCGTCACCTTTGCTATGTCATGTCACAGCCATTTTTCAGAGCCTATTTATACTGTTTAAAATAATTTCATTTTCTGAAAAATATTTCATGTTCTTCAACTGCACTTTCGTTATCCAGATGGTGACATATGGCCGTGTATCTTCTTGCTCTTGTGCTTGCAAATGCATAAACTGCATATTTGTGGTGATAAATTTTTTACCAAGAAAGAAAAGAATGTAAGGGTTTTAGCATGTACAATGTGAGAAGTCTCTTGATTAAGCTTGCAGATTTGGATCCTTACAATAGGCAGACTGTTATTATATATAATATATTTTAACATTATATATATTTAAGTTACATATAAAATAGAGGTGAAGATAAACACTTTGTTAATATTTTTATTTTTTAAGAGCTTGACTGATCTATAAAATTCTACTATAAGATATAATTGTTATAATGTTTTACTGTTTGATTAATAAGGCTGTTTAATGAATGACATGCTGCTGGGACATGATTTATTTTCTCTAAAGAAGCCTGAACACTTCAGTCAACAGCACGTGTCTTGAGGAAGCTTTTGAGGCCCTTTTTTGAAAATTTCTTTTTATATAGATAAGTCTTGAAACATTCATGTTGAATTGAAGTACATATTTCCGTAGTTATTTAAACTAAGAGAGGCCCTGTGGTGTGGTCTTGGCTAGTTAGAGGCTGAGCAATCACCAGACATGGAATTTAGCAAGGGCGAGTGCCTGGGATGGGGCAGCTGTGGATGTGCATGGGCCAGGGAATGGGAGGCTGCAGAAAGGGACATGGGGGTCCTGGTCAACGGCAAGTTGAATATGAGCCAGCAGTGCCCTGGCAGCCAGGGGAGCCGAGCGTGTCCTGAGAGCATCAGGCACAGCATCACCAGCTGGGCAAAGGAAGGGATTGTCCCACTGTGCTCTGCACTGGGGTGGCCTCACCTCAAGTCCTGGGGGCAGTTTTGGGCACCATAATGTAAGAAAGGATGTGAAGCTATTAGAGAGCATCCAGAGGAGCACCATGAAGATGGTGAAGGGTCTAGAGGGGAAGTCATATGAGGAATGACTGAGATCAGTTGTCTTATTCAGTCTGGAGGAGGCCAAGAGGGGAGACCTCATCACAGCCTACAGCTTTCTCACAGCGGGAAGCAGAGGGGCAGGCACTGATCTCTTCTCTGGTGACCAGTGACAGGACCCAAGGGAATGGCCTGACTTTTTGTCAGGAGAGGTTTAGGGTGGATATTAGGTAAAGGTTGTTCACCCAGAGAATGACTGGATGCTGGAACAGGCTCCCCAGGGAAGTGGTCACAGCACCAAGTCCGACAGAGTTCAAGTAGCAGTTGGACAATGTTTTCAGGCACATGGTGTGAATCTGGGGCTGTCCTGCACAGGGCCAGGAATTGGGCTTGATGATCCTGGTGGGTCCCTTCCAACTCAGAATGTTCTGTGAGTCTATGATTCTAAAGTTGTTTACATGCTTCACTTGGAAAACATGAAGACCTTACCATGGTTATGGTATAACTTTTCTTCGTTTGTTTCTTATTCAGGAGCAAGAGTTTATCTCTATTTTGTTGTACTGCATGACTCGCTTGTATGCTGTGCTATTTCAACAGTGCATTGAAAATCCAGAACACGTTGTCGAATAGGCAACAAGCTGTATTGGCAACTAATCATTTTTAACTGCTCTGTGTGAGATCACACCTAGTTCTTAATTTAATTTTTCTGCTTCTTGTAGGTTAGATCAAAGGGTATATACTACAATGAATCCTAGTTAGTGTTTCAGTTATTAAACTTGTAGGTTAATGCAATTGTAGATTGTACAAATTTTTTGTATTTGAATAGAGGAATGAATACCTCAATTTTTTCCTCTATGAGTACAGACAAATACAGATATTTTTCTGAATGTGCCAGAAAAAATGTCTTCCCACTTTTATTCTTGGTAACATTACTTAGCCTGTAGGACATTTCATCTGCTCTTTGTTTTTTTTCAAAGCCATACTTGTGACATATTTTTAGTGCGTGGTGTTTTGGGAGATTACCAGGAAGAATTGGTATTGAAATGAAACTTGATCAGGCTGCCGTGAAATTCAGGGTTTTCCAAGCCTGAAAGAGGGAACTGAATTGTGCAAAATATTGGTTCCTAATTTTTGCTGAACCGTAGAAACTGCATGGAATAAAAGATACTCTTCAGAAAATATCTTGCCTTCCTTTTCCTGGCAGCTCTTGTTTTTACTCTGTAATTTAATTTTGTCAGGGAGCAGTGGCAAAGGATCTTGCAGGCAGTGCTTGCAAGTTGTGGATTAGGAACTGCCAGTGTAGAAAATAAGGCTCAAGTTGCTCAGCAGAAGAATTTCTGAAACTTAAGTTTTTATCAGTTATTGATTACAGGGGAGGTAGTCTTGCTAAGGGGTGTTACTGCTTTCTCTGGTGATTTTACATAAAGGGAGCTTCAAAATTAATGTCTAGTGCACACTCTGAGTTTATGCCATCATGGAAGAGTTCTAAGGCCAGGCAGAATAAATAATAATTAGTCTTACTCAGTTACTGTTGTTGTTCCAGCCGTCTGTGTAAAAGCTCTTCATGTTCTGAGCATGAAAAAACAAGCACAAAAGCCCTGTGACTTGCCAAGGTCAAACAGAGTCTGTGGAGAGGTGGAAATAAAATTAGTGTCTCCTGCTTCTGTTCTCGTACTTGGTGTCGTTATGGGCTGTTTGCTGGGTTTTGTCAGGTGACATCATGTTGTCTCTCCCAACTGTGGCCATGAAAGCTGGTCAGGAGAAATCAGACTTCCTTAGGTTTTTCATCTGCATAACAGAAATGTATGGTAAAGAAGACTTGAGTGACTCTATTCATCATCGATGTGTTCTGGTTATAGTGAGCGATATTAGAGTGCTCACTGGAGAGATGCTGCTCTTACATAATTGAGACAGATGCGATGGGCATGAGCAGTACATAAATGTGCCATGTAATAAAATGAAGTGGTGCTGCAGTGTGCTCTTGCCATGTCTTTGTACTGTGGGAGGACTTATTGTGTATAGGTACTTGTTTTCAAAATTGAAAATATTTCACCACTCTTCAAATCTGCCATCCAGCTCTGGTTTCAGTAGTGAGTGTCAGAATTCAGAAAAGAAAAGGCTTTGGTGAAAGACTGCTGTTATTCTGCATGTGTGTGCTTCTTTTCTTGCTCTCTTAGTTTTGTAGTAGATATACAGTGATGACTAGTAAAATCCTCAATAATGTAATATCTTTGAGTAGTTATGGGGATGTATCAAAACTATTTTGGACATGTCTTTTTCTCCAAGTATTTTTCTGGCCAAATTATTTTCTTCCACTGTTCAGTACTTTTTGTCAGCATTGAGTCCTGGGATGTTGCTGGTTTGGTGTTGTTTGTTGGGGTTTGGTTTGGTGGTTGGTTGGTTGGTTGGGGTTTTGTGTGTGGTTTTTTGTTTGTATGTGGGGCTTCTGTTTGTTTTTTTAAATTTTCCTTTTGCATTCCAATTTTTTTTCATTTACTATTGCATGGTTGATGTTGCTTTTATTTGTTTTGTTTATGTGTGCATGACGAATTTCTCATTATCAAGTCACAGGGAGCAGTTAATCAAAATAAGTATTTGGGATTACGCTTCCTCTTTGAAAGAAGCTTGTAGCACCCTTCATGCATTGTGGCAAACTGTTTTAGTCAGCACAGATGATACTGACATGGAATTCTGATCAAGATATGAAAGTTTAAGGGATCTTTGTATAAGTACTAAATTTAAAAGAGTGTGCTCCTCTATTAATTGTTTTGCTGTTGATTATGGAGGTAATGCGTCTCTAAGTTTGTCTGTAAGAGTGATAGAAAATGTGTTAAGTAGAGAGAAAAAACCAGACAATCCTCTAGTCACCTGAAACAGGAAAGGCATGAAAACCTATTCTGATAATCTATTTTAATTAATAATACAGATGTTGGCCAGGCCCATGTTCAGTTTTGATAATACAGTAAATAAGATTAGTGTTCCCAGTGCTTACGTTTAGATAGCAGCACTCTCAAAATACCAAGCACTGTGTTAAAACAAGTGTGAGACCTATGCCAAAACAAACATCAGAACTTTCTGCATTTTTTTTTGCAGTGGGCGAAATACCTGTATTTCACAACAGTTAGCAGGCAAAATAAAGGAATCGTTATGAACAATGTTTAAAAAAGGTTTTACTGAGTTTTACTCCCAGTTAGCTTGTTGAAGTGATACATGATACTTCAGATGGTACCAAAGGAAAAGTAGACCAGGCCTTTACAGTAATTTGTGATTGTTAAAGACTACTAGAAAGCATAGGGCAACTCTTGTTACTGGATCTCTTGTGCTATAAGTGTAGTAGTCATTATTTTTGACTGGCTGCATCTGCATGTGGTTTTTGAGACTGCGGTAAACAAAAGGTGACCTCAGAAGATACACTGAAGGTACCTCTCAATACAGAGTGTGAAGCCAGTCCTTATGTGACCGTTCTTTGAACGTAGCCTGAATTTCCATATGGAAATAAAATATATAAGAAGAAAAGCTGTGGGCATATCCCTTGTTTTTCCAGTGTCTCTGGGCTCCATGGTTTTTCTGGAAAAAAATCTTAACTTTTTTTTGATTGTTAAATACTTAGTAAATAATCAGAAAAACTGAACTGACCTTACTGCCTTAATGTCTCACCATATTGCTGGATGGCACTTAGAGTTAGCAGTAGACTGGTTAGACTTGTCAGTTTGCATAGTCATGAAAGTTGTGTTGCATCAGGTTAAATTTAAAAGTTTATCTTTTTCAGTTTGACTAGTTCTCTTAAAAAAGCCAAAACAAAAGCAACAGACCTATGTTTGCCAGAAGGTATTAGGCAGTGATGCATATTACATCTGTAGAGATAAGAGACTTCTTCACTTACGGCAAGTTTTCCTCTGTCCTTCTTCTGCTTAGGATTCAAATTGTGGATATCATTGTTGATGTACTCAGCTGATTTTACTGGTGGCACATCTGATATTTCCTTTGTTGCGTTCAGTAATCTCCTACCCAATGGCCCTGATTGTAGAAGTTTTTTTTCAGTAATGATATTACATTTTTTAAGATGAAAAATACTATTCTGCCATTGTACAAATTGCATTCCTGGCTAATATTTTCTCTTTTTTTGTTTTGACATTAGTTAAAAAACATTTATAACCAGTGCTTGACATTCCTTTCCTCTGATTCCAGTTTAGATCTGATCAATTCTCCTTCCTCTTGTAATACATAAAGCATACTGAAATAACACAGGGTATTTTATTTTGCTTATTCATTTTCAGTTGTGTTCTCTCCTGAATTTTGTGAGCAGCCCTCAATTAATTTTGCTTTTGGATCTCTTTTTTTTTTTTTCCCCTCTTTAATTATTTTTAATGGAGTAGTACACCAGAATACTTTCCCCATTTTTTTTTTTCTGTGAAGTTTCTGTGTAAGCCCCATTCTTTGTTCCTGGGCAATCCATGTTCACTTATGTTTGTCCAGAGCTGTTCTTTCAGACTACTTCCCAACAGTGTTGTTGCTTTTTTCCCCTGAATTTTGCTGTTACTGGCCCTGAGGCTTGTGGTGTACTTGGAGCATCACCACCACCATTATCTACAGAGCAGGGAAGTCACTGTTGCTACTCAGCTAGTGTGATAATCTAACAACTGTATATTTTTAAATCAAGTCCAAACCCTATTCCTTACTTTTGGGAACTTGAAACTTTGCTTTGTCGGTGCCTTTGATCATGAGAGGGGGTGTCTAATAAGCACTTGTATGCTTGTTTCCCCCCTTAAGAACTGATGAGGATTGGAGAGAAAATAAAATCTAAAGAATTGAACAACCTGAGATTTCTCATATAACAAAAGACAGAGCATTGATACAGAGAGAGAAGGGTAAAACTTAAGTTATATTGGTAAAGCAAGAGAAACATCCAGTCTTACTTTTCCTAAGGGAGGAAATATATTTTGGGAAGGGGAAAAAGACATTGTGAAGGATCACTTTATTTTGGAAGAGTTGCGTTTTTTGCTTTTACCACCCTTCTTTCTTTTGAAATGTTTCAATCCTCTTCATGTATGGGAAGCCATTACTATTTTTTTCCCTTTTGCTCCTCCAAAGAGAATGGACAAAATAGAACTTTGAATGAATACAGACTTCAGTCTGTTGCTAGTGGCTTTGCAGGGTGTATATTGAAAGCTGTGAAGAAACAGGACACTTTGTTCTTGCTAACATGGTCTATTTCTAAAGCAACAGAACAGGGAGAAAGGATTGTTTTTGAAGTGATGAAAGCAAACAAAGTAAAGCTGAGACCAGGTTTTGAAAGCTAAATTCTATAAATAAGCATTGCCCAAAAAGTGGTGGGTGTGTGTCTGTGTATATAGATACACTTAAAAGAGTTTGTTATACAGCTTTAATATACAATTTGTATTTATATTTACTATACAGACAGTTTCTTCTAACTTAGGATGGGTTAAAAGAGCATGTGTGACGTTCTGCATAAAATTGTAACTTTTCTTTTTGCCTGGTTCAGTGGTTGAATACAAGCATTTGATTTGCTTTGCTTTATACGTTTTCAGAACCCTAGAGAAATGTTATCATACTGGAGTGTCTTAATATAGGTTAAAAATTACCAGCTTGGTTGAGATAGTTCTCTCTTACACGTTTTGTTCTCATTATAGAAGACATCTTTGTTAGGGATACACATCCTGATCTTGTCTGTTCTTGCATCACAAAAAATGTATTTGAAAGCTTAATATGCAAATATTCTGGAAGTGATTGTGTAACAATGGTGCACTTTTTCTTCCAACAGTGAGCCTCAGTTTACTTTTACTGATTAAACAGCTCATGTAGACTTTTGTCTAAAGCTTTTTTCCCCACTTCGTTTTGGAACAAAATTTAGAAAGTCAAACAGGCATATCCTTTGGATATCAGAATTGAATATGTTTCCAGCCAGTGAGGCTAATGTGTGCAGCCTTTCTCCTTTGTTTAAAGGTTTTTTTCTTTGGTAAAAGGAATCTTCAAACTATCAGTCTTGTAACACTGGTCCATAGTTGGAGAAATAGGAAGCAAACACTTAAGCATTGTCCCAGATCACCATGGCTCTTTCGGTCTATGGTGTCTTCCTTTTTTTCAGCTGCTTTCTTAATTTCTTTCTTGGAAGCCAAAAGTAGCTTCATGCAGTTCTCCTAAGAGTTGAGTCATTTATCAGCTTCTCCTTTGCCAAATAATCTGTAATGGAATCCACTACATTTTCTCTGCCTGAGGCTGTTTATTGCATTGTCCGCTTGCTTTTGACTTACTGTCTCAATCCTTTCGATTGCTTATTCTGTTTTCTGTAGTGTTGTAGTTAATTGTAGCTGTTAGAAGCATCTTGAGGACTCTGAGTTCAAAGTGCCCTAGGTCTTGGTGCCGTGTCTGTCCTGTTAGTAACCTGTATTCGCCTGTCACTCAAGCTGCTTGCAAGCTGTTTGGTGGCATGCAGGTCCAGGGAACCCTTTTAACAGGGCTCTATATACCTTAACGGGTGGACTCTGGTTTTCATTCTAAAACCAGCCAGGATGACTGGAGCTCTCTGTACTCCTTGTGTTTTGGGAAGAATGGTGTACTGAATGTTCAGTATACTTCAGGTTTGTCCCAAGCTGTGCTGGCATGGCCAACCAGATCTTATAACTAGTAAAAGGATCATAGTTGAAAAGCTGTTGGATGCCTGTCATGGCGTTGTTTGTGTAGTTAATGAAGATTTATTTCCTAACGGGCATTGTGCTTTGTAGTTGTCAGTCTCTTGGAGAAAACTGGAAAATCCTTTCCTTTTTTAAAAATCCCAAAAAAACTAACTTGACCCAGAAAACTCCACAGCATCACTCCTTCACCACCCTTCCCTCCCCTCAAAAAATTACCAGTAGAGATTTTATTATGCTTTCCCTTGAAGTCTGCGGTTAATTTTATTAATAAGCATTTGTGTTATCATGCCACACTTGACAGCTGGTTTCTGTATGTACCTTCAGACAACAGCAACATTCTGTCACAGCACTTTGGTCAGTGGTGAGCATCTGTGGCTGCTGAGCTGTGTGATTTGCAGGCTTTTCCAGTGTATGTAGGCATGTATGGTTCTTACTCTTCTTCAGCTGTCTGTTAATCCTACTGCTGGGAATGGAGAAATGGATTGCTGGAGCCTTGGCCTGAATAAGAATAACCCTTGCATCTACTAGCAGTGGGAGCAGACGGTCCTGCACCCCTCCATGAATTGTCTTAACTCTGTGCTTCTTCCTCATCTTTGCCTCACTTTGTAATAGCAAAATTGAATGGAGAGGAATGGGTGAATGCTGGTCTGGGGCTGGGGAACAGAATGAACTCTCTGAAGGTAAATAATGAGATATATATATATGTGTGTATGGAGGCAATTGTCTCTTGAATTTTCTACCGCTGCAAAGACATTGAAGAGATTTTGGAGGTGGGAAAAATAGATTTTGCTATCTCAATGTTAAAGTTTTTATCTGATTGTTTACGTTTTTATTTATTGGGGTACAGAAACATTGAGTGGCTTCTGTTTTACACACATTCTTTTATTTAGCTGTAGGGAAGTTGTTCTTTCTCCTCCCCAAGGGAGTTTCCTGTGTATATGGAAAAATAAAAAACAGAAGTGAAAAATACCTCAGACTTCCAAACCTGTTGCTCATGTTTCACTTCTCCCACTACCTTTCTTGTCATACAAACAGTTCAGCAGTCCTTCCCTTGCCCCATAGCAATGCCATCTATCTAAAAACCTAGACACTGTCATAGCAAATATGGTAGCTAACTTGGCACACCAAATTATTACAACGACCTGTGAACCACTGGGGAAATTAAAGAAATTTACACAGTGCTACACTTTTCTGGTGTTTATCTTTAACTTGCCAGAATGTTTTATTAGGCTTTTTTCAGGCTAGTAAATATAAGATAACTTTGATACCTGTTGCAGGAGGTTTATAATTATAAATAAATTCAGTATGCAGCTCATGGCCTTTTTTTGTTTAAAAATCTGCTTGTGGCAGGGGCCCTAAAATTGTGTGTAACTTAAGAGTTAAGTTACATTTCATAATCTGTTACTGTCACTAGAAATTCTGGAGACCCTCTGTTTACAATCTGACTATAGAGCAAAAGGTTTCTATATTTCTTATGCCTAGGTGAGCGGTATGTAGATAACGTATTCAATATGAATGTCATCTTCACAGTATTTAATCTTTCCCATAACTATATAAGATAATTTAAGCAGTTTAAAACTGTCATTCTTTATTTCCTTCATTTGTTTAGGCTGCATTTTGTGTATGTTGTCTTGCAACAGATTTGTGAGTTTTAGCCTCTTTTCTGTATATGGTAGGACTAAAGAACTTCTGTATCCTGTACACTTGTGCCTTGTATGGTCAGGAAAGTTTACGGGACAATACCATGAACTTCTTCATTCCTGATGGGCAAAGTGTAGCGGTAATAGATCGAAGGCATAAGCTTACTGTCTAGCCAAATGGTGTATGCAGAGCTGTGAAACAGTAATTTTCAAATTCTGCTTCATCTTTCTCGATGACACTGGTATTTTGGAAATGTCTATCCAGCTTTCAGTTTTCATAAAACTCATAGCAATTTGATTTTCTTTAAAACTTAGTTAAAACTGATTTATGGACTCCAAAGTTATTGCAGGGGTGGCTAATCAATATATTAATTGTACTAATACAGTACTAAGCCTACTCTATGTAGAGTGTGCCATATTTTCCAGAACGCATTAATGCCTTGAAGAAAAGAGACCATTTCTCTAAAATGGTGAATTCTAAGTGGTATCTTCTAATATAGGCTATCTCTTGATTTTCTTTCAGATGAGACTTTTTTTTCCTTCATTTATCTTGGCTGCGTGGCCATATACATGTTTTCAATCCATAGTTCAGGTTGTCTGTCTGATTGTTTAATAATTGCATTTGTCAATTTTTTTCTTTTTTGGAGAGCTCAGTCTTCCCTGTTTGAAGCAGAAGTGGGCAGAAATTTCACGAAGGAGATCTCCCTATAGATTGGCATGTTCCACATACTACATCCTTGGTAGTCCTGTGTTGACAATCATTTTTAGCTGGTCAAGGTACTCATGACAGGGTGGTGGCTGCTAACTGAAATGACAAATTTGGTTGTTTAGTATTTCAAAACATTTCTGACAATTTACTTTCCCTTCTGGCCTTCCTTGGAAGGATGAGACAGTGTTTTGAAAAGAGGTTAGGTTCAGAGCTCAGCAGTTGGGAGCCTTCGCAGCATTGCTTAGGCACACTTTTCATTTTGTAAAATCCTTGCAAAAAATTTGTGCCTGCACGGGCGGGTGTTATTCTGGGAAAATTGTGTTGTGGCAGTCACAGGTTCAAGATCATGCAGAAGTTAAGTGCTGTTGGGTAAATTTTTTTTAAAAATACTGGTTCCTTAAATACTTCAAGTACCTATGTTAAGTAAAGTTTGTCACAGAAAAACATTCTTGTTTTCAAATCAGCTTCATGGTTTACAGTGTACCTCATTAAGATGCAGGGAGAAGTTTTACCAGTAATTTGCATCTGTGTGGAGTTTAAACTTGACAAACCTGAAAAGCAAGCCTTCTTGAATTAAGTATGATTCACACAATTTCCATTTTAAAAAATGGACAATAATAGCTTCTTTGCATTTGTGCTCTTCAGATTTTTTTTCTTATGAAAAATGCTGCATAAAAGCTGTTAGGTCACAATAGGGGCATGTGTAACTATGTAAGAGGACTGTAATACTGTGTAATACCAGAAAAAAGGATGATAAGGTGTTAGCTTGCTGACATTCAAGCCATGTAATCTAATCTTTTCATATGGTTATTGTAAATGTTCTGTGATAAGGAGGAGTAAAAGTTTATTATTGGAGTGTCTGTTTAATTGTCTTGTACAGGGATCATTGACCCAGTTACCATAACAGTTGTTAAAAGTATTATTGTATTTGATGGTAGGTATCGTAGAGATTATATTTCTCTAGCAATTTGTTTCTAAATACTTTAGTTTTACAATTATAACTAGCAATAATTAGAAGGAGCTTCTAGCTTGTAAAATTTGAACAGAAATATAGTTTTTGTTGTACTTATCCTATTTTTGTCTTTCTCCTTCAAGGTAAGTAAGTAATTTTTAAATGGGAAAATGAATTTTTGTCTTTCCTATGTTGGAGTACTCTATTAATTATTGCAGGGGCTGTAGCTGCAGTATAATTTCATATCTTAGAAACTTAGAATTTAACTGTGAATTAATTCAACAACAGTGACAAACAGTCCAAAGCTTTCAAATCTTTTAAAACAACTGTTTTTCATAAAACAGGAGTTCTGTAAACTGCAGATGGAGTATTACCTAATTTTGATGTCTATGCAAGTTATGTGACTTTAAAAGTTTAAGAGAAATTTGCTTACATTAAATGCTTTCCAGTTAGACACCTTCAGCACAATCACAGGGAAAAAGTTTAACAGTGAAGAAAGGCCTCCAACTGATTTAGTTGTCCTAGAAAGCTGAAAAAGAGCCTTCTGATTCTTAATTCTTTTTTGGGATGTGTTTATTGCTGCTGTTTTTATATTCATGGGATGATGTATTCATAAGCTTAATTACGAAACAATACACTTGAGATTGATTAATTCTAGGATACTGACAGCTCGTTTTGCAACTGTGCCCAGTTAATGTTAGTGTAACCACGTAATTCCTGGGTGATGCAAGAAAACATCTGATGTCTAGGAAACCCTATAATTTTGTAACCCAGGTTGGTGCCAAATACAGCTTTGTTAAAAAGTGTACATATGCACAGGTTTTGTGTCATCATTTTAATCTGCTGAGGAGATAAATTTTATTTGCCCATTTGGAAATTACTGTTTGCATGGCAACCTGCGTAGGTGCTGATAACTTATTCTCTGCTTGCATACTGATAGAATTTTTAAATTGTTTTACAAGTCTAGAATCAGTGGGTGAGACATAGTTCAAGGAAATAAGCTTATAGAACTCTAGCAGTTTACTTTTATTGAGTATAAGGAGCTGCTTCCATATTGCATTTTGAAGGCTCACAGTATAGAAGCTGGAGGAAGAAAGGGGATGAAAGGAGAGGGTACATATGGTAATAATACTGTGTTAAAAAAAAAAAAATTATATTGTATAAAAAAAAGTTGACTGAAACTGTATAAATTCAGTTGACTGAGTTGCCAGAGGAGGGAGATGATAGGGAATTGTCCCCATTTCTTAAAGGTGTTTTTTTGAAGTCTGAAAATACAGTAAAGATATTTAAAAATGGCTCTTGAAACTTGCTTTGGAGGGCTAGGCACTGCTGTCAGAGCTTACAGTTCGTAAAACAAGACCAGTTAAGGGAGTGTATGAACTGGTTTTTGTTGGCTTTTTGCTATTATTGTTACTATTATTTACATTATGTACATTATTTACAATATTATTAAGTGGGTCTAAATTGAATGTAGAGGTGCACCAGGTTTCTAACAGTGCCCTGCTACCGAAGTAGGAGGTCACATTTTCCTGAGTGTGCCTGTTGATTGCACTGAGGTGGTGCTGGCATTCACTGGGTTCCTGATTGAATCAATTAAGTCCCCTTTCCCCTTTCCCCTTCTTTCCATCTTTGGCCTCCAAAAAGGTCGGGTTTTTTTGGGTTATTGATTTGGATTTGTCTGTGGAAGGGTCTGACAGGCGCTGGAGTTTGGTGTGTGAGGGTAGGTTAGTGCAGCTGGGGGAAGCTGGCAGGCAGGACCTGTTTGGCAGTGACAAATCAGCTCAGCTGCCTCTGAAACCACAGTCCAACTGTGAACTGGAGCAGCTGGGACACAGGCACGTTTGCTTGCCCTGACCTAGCAGAGAGGTGGGAAAGGCATTTGAGACAGTGATGACCTTAACTGTCACAGCAAGACTTGTCAGAGTTGGTCTGCTTAAACCTTAGAGATGTTAGTTTACTTGGCTGTCATTTTGCATTAAGTTCTGACTGTGCTTGGGGTGAGTCTTACAGGTATCCTAAGCTAAACTTTGACTAAAGATGTTAGTTTCTTGGTAGGATCTTTTAATTTTGCTTAAGACTTGGGTTTTGCAAGTCATTTTCTGTACTGAATTCCTCTGTGTGTTTTCTTGCATTATAGTTCTTTCCCATAAGAGTTACAGGCTTGCTTAGCTGCTCCTTCTCTGTAATCTTTTTTGGCTTCTGTTGAAGTTGAGTTTGCTGAGGTGACCAAACAGCTTTCTGCAACCAACTCGACTGGTTTCCCTGTCTCCTGCTTCCCCGTGCCAGATTGATGGACTGAGTTAGCTCCTTTTGAAGGTCTGAGCACTGCAGGTGGTGCAGGGGAAGCGAGTTGAAGAGCTTGGAGCAGGGACAGTAAGCCCCTTAGAGACAGATTAGGCTATTCTTCTTGTTTTTCTGCTCATAGGAAGCAGTTGCTGTAGTAATAAAGCTCCTTTGTTTATGAGGGTATAGGGTAAGGAAAAGGACATGGAAGAGTGATTATCCTATTACTTTATTAGACCAGTGGTTAGAGATTTTGAAGCTGACCAATGACTGTCCCCATCAAGAACCTGTTATCTCTCAAAGAAGTGTTCCAAAGAAATACGTATTTGCCTTTATGGTTAGTGAGATTAGTGTGGCTTTTTGAAAATCTTCCACCTTTGCAGATTCAATATGGTTCTTTACCACTTCCTTATAAAATCATTCACAATTTCTCCTGTTATATGTTTTTGGCATTACAGTGCATGATGGTGGTTCAAAGAAAACCATGAACCTTAAGTTTTTTTCCTTCTTGTTATTCACTTTTTTAAAAGTTATCTTCTGCACAGAATGTCAGTGCTTATCTTTCAGTTAAGGATGGAAATTATATTTACAGAGGAGAAACTTCTTTGAACACTGCAGACATTCAATCACTGAAATGAAGGTTGAACAAATCCTTAGGCACTATACTACTGTGCTGAGTTTCTATATTGGCAGGAAAGCGGTTGAAAACTCTCCTCTTATATCTAATTTGTGACTTTTTTCAAGTAACTGGGCAACAGAGATAATAATCAGTACACTTAGTAGTTTCTCCCTCATGCTTCTAAAAAAAAATTCTTCAGACTAAATCTTATTTGTAGTTATGGGCCAATAATAACAACTCTAAAAAGCACTGGTTTAGTACTCAATAGCTGTATTCTTGCCATATTTAGAAATTTAATTTCTTAAAAGGTAACTGCTTGATTTTTACAGACTTGCTGATACTTAAATTATGGTTTAGTAGGGGACATATAAGTACTTTCTTAGGAAATAGAAGTCAAGTTTGCTTGTGAAGTATATATTCAAAGGTGATGTGCATGGTGAGATCCTGAGGAAAATTTGCTGTGTCAGATGGACAAGAAGCGTTCTAATAATCATAAGCTGAATAAAGTCATTGTCAATGAAAGCTGTGACTGTGGGATGTTTTGTGTAGAATCATGCTCCAGACTGATTTTATGTATCACCATTTCTTTAATAGTCAATTCTGTGAACTGTGTGCAGGTGTTTTCCTTTTGCCAAGTATCCACTCTCTTCTGGTTTGAATGGATGAAAACAAAACTGAGCACGTTCCCTGTGCAGTTACAATAGCTGAGCCAAATTGTAATGTGTTTTAGGGTCTGGGGTTCTGTTGGCATGCTCATTTTTCAAGCCAATAATTTGTTCGGTTGCTGAGGTACACGTGTCCAAGGCTGCAGTTTGCACTAAACATTTGAGCCAATGTTATTAGGCAATTAATAAAAGAGAAATAATAGCATGTGAATATAAAGGAATCGTAATAATTTCAGTAATGTTTTATTATGTTTCTTACATTCTACACCACTCCAACATTTTAATGGCTTTATCCTTTAAGTTGATAAGTATCTAAGTTCTTTAGTATACCTGAGATCTTTGGCTTACAGCTCCTTGCTGCAGGTACCTACAGCTAAAAGCAAAAGCAGGGATAACACATCTCCAGGAGTATGTTTAGGCACTTCCTCATTAAACAAGCTATCATTACCGCCTTCCTTGCGTCACTTAGTGTGGCAGAGTTGTGTGAATGCTATCTTGATTAAAATTATGTCCTGTTTGGACAAGACCTTTGACTTTTAGGGTCATACGCAAGTATAGTGATTACTGCATGGAGTTTTTTCCAAACGTAGGTAGACTGCTATAAATAAGTGAATTTGTTTACTTTCTGTAAGTTGTTTAAAAGTGAGCCTGGTTACTGATACAGTGCAAGCTTTATTTAAATTGCAGCTGTGGTTCTGTGATTTTATGGGGATTGGAAAAGAGAGGACAATAATGAAAGCAATGTGGGAGGATGAAAGCAGGTCAGAAAAGGGAGAGGGAGTTTCTAATTGAACCAGTGACTTGCAGTGAGAGGGCGTGACTAAGTGAAGCAGAGCTTTTTCTATTGTATTTTTGTCGGTATTATTTGATATAGCGCCAGAAGTGTGTACAGTCCTGTAGAGTGGAAGACTTGTTTTAAACACATAACATGCTTCCTGTGTCAGAGGACTTAAATTCTTTAAGTGTAGTTGGGGGCAGTACAGAATCATGCAGTACAAAGATGTGATAGTGCATGGTTGGTGGCATTCACCCTGGAGCAGGTGGGTCTTTTTTTTGTTGTTGTTGTTGGAGAGGGGGGAATGTTTTGTGTATTGATGAAAAACTTTTTGGTTTTGTGATTTCAGGGGCTGCTGTGCCCCCTACTTCCAAAGAGTCACAGTGCAGTTGGACCACCCATCATTCACTCTTTACGGAGGAGAAAGGGACTCTAGGAATAGTAGAAATCCATTGTTCATGTTTGTTAGACATTCTTGATTGGTGAGGTTTTAATTAATTTTTTCTCCTTCTATAGGATGAGTAAGAAAGAAGGTACCTTGTGTCAGTAGTGTTTCAAAGCAAGTTAGCTGAGATTGGTTCTTTGTATGTGAATATGAAAACAGTATTTATTTTTAAAAATAGGTTAGCTTTTAATTCAACTCTAACCTTGAGGACAAAGTCTTTATAGCAATATTTGTTACAGTATATTTGTTACAGTAGACACCCTAATGAGAATCAGGGCCAAAGTGCTGCTGGCAGGCAAAAGTGAGAGTGAGTTGATGACTGTGTGTGACTCTGTTAGTGCATGTGTTCATCCTGAAGGATGAACCAGCCTGTGATGGGTGAGCTGGAAGCTGTCAGTCGGTTCATTGACTTCATTAGCCTCGGGAGGATCACTCTTATGAACATGGTTGTGTCTGGAGGGAGCAACAGGGGGAGATAGGTATAATTTCTTCGGTAGTTTCTGTACCTCAGCTGTGTGATGTTATAAAAGAACAAGACAGGAGGGTAGTTAAGGTGTGAGTAGTCTAAGGATTTAAAGACTCCTTACTCTATGGTGCTATGCAGATAGGAGCTCAGGGTATGCTAGTTCACATTAGACTGTACGGCATTAAGTTACAACAACCTACAAAAATCAGCGGAGGGCAAAACCCCAAAAAACTTGTGGGACATGGAGGGGGAGTTGCCTGAGAAATGTTGATCTGCTCAGAAATTTGTGAAGAATGAAGGTTGTGTGGAATTGTAGGCTGTGGAGTATAGAGTGGGGAAGAATTACTTAATTATCTGTCCTTTCTTTTGACAATATAAGCTTGTTTATTTTAGTTCTTTAGTTTGTTTTTTCAGTGTGGAGGTTGTTTAGTGCTGGATGTTACTGGTGGTACAACTGTTTCTGTTTCCCATAATCAGACTTGTATATATTAAACCCATTTTTGTTTTGGAGAAGATAAAATTTTCCTTCTGAAGGCTTTGTTTTACCCATTGGTATGGTTCATTTATTTAATATCTTCATCCATGGAAAAGATCTGTGTGAAACGTTCTGTTTGAGCATAGGTAATTGCTTGTGTTTTCTTCCATGTTAACTGAATTCTTATATACAATTATATGTCTTTTGCATTAAACTCTTAGAAATTGTGTCCTTGAGGTATTTTGAATTTTTAATCATGTGTAAAACCTGTAGAGCATCACTTTTTTGAGCTCTGCATTTTTAGCACTGACAAATCATAACAGTGTGCTATTTTCAGATTCATTTGAAAATAAAGAATATTTGTGTGGAATAAATCAAATCCAGCAGTTATCTCCAACAGGAAACATGTTTGAAGTGCTGTGAATCCAACCACTGTATGAAATGTGGTGGTCTTTATATGCCAGCTCATGCTGGATCATAAATGGTCCTTTTTTTTAATACTTAGGAATTCTCTTTGGGTCTGTGAAACCACCAGGTGGGAAAATGTTTTCTAGTGACTGATGATCATTTCATTTGGAAGCTGTGTTCTAAAATGTTTGTGATAGACTGTGGTTGTGTAGGTGAATGCACAGAAATATTTTCAGTATTTACATCTTGTCTTCACTGAAATCTGTGCACAGAAAAGTATACCTACATTAACAGAATATCCTGTGTTATAAAATGTACACCTGCTTTTGCAGCTGATGTAACTTGTCATCTTAAATGTAGAAATCTGCAAAACCTAAACAAGTCTGATGTGGAGTGGCTGAGTCTTACCATGTAGCTTGTAGCATGCTGTTTAATCCAAAGGAAGTGTTTCTAGCAAATGCCAGATGAAGGGATTGCTCCTGAGAATTAATCAGTGTACCGTGTATGTGGGCACTGTTGCTTATGTTGGCTTTGATAATTCCAAGCATGTTAAAAGTCCATAAATATGATCTTTTCTCAGTGCTTCTTTAGTTCTTCACTAATTTGTCTGTGGTAAGCAAATTGAAGCTGGAAATGGGCAGAGGCTAGACAATTAAAAGACAAAGTCCCAGCATGCTACTTCAATCCATCTCTTTCAGCTTTTTTTCAGATGATGTCTCTGTTAGAGACTGAAAAAGGAATACTTCTATATTGATTCTCAAACTTACCCGAGTATTTCACTTTCCTGCATCTTAGGTAACCTCAGCAGGCCAAGTGAACCCTTGAGATCCCATACTGGTGAGCTTGTAGTATAGTGAGTTTGTGGATCACAAAGCAACTTGAAATTAATTCTTTGAGAAGTATTTTCATTTCTCATGGTAGAAAGTAATAGAGCCTGTTATCGCAAGGGTCTGGTTATCTGGTGCTAAGAGCTGAACGAACATTTGACAGACTTTCCAGCTTTCCAGACATATAGTAGTTGTTTTAAAGATGAGGGAGAATGATAAACAGCACCTGTAAATTACTTCTCTTATTTTCATTTCATTCTTTAAATGGCTTTTGTCTGACTTTTGAGTCACAAACTCTTCTTGTTCGTTCACAAGCTACATGGCATTATAAGAGGTGTAGGAAAAGGTTGCACCTGACAGTTGATGCTGTTTTTAGAACTGGAGTTAAGTGAAGCACAGGAATTTCTTTTGCTGCACTCCTGGCTGAAATGCACTTAAGAGTAGTTGAAATGGCAGTATGACTTCTTCCCCAGTCCCATCACACATAATGGTTTGTGGGATACCAGCTATTTGATAGGTATTAGAAATGTTGGTACTTAACTTGAGCCACTCATCAAACTTCATTGTCACTTCATATTGTTGGAGAGCAGAAGTTGGATTTTCTTGCATTCTTTCTTTCTGAATTGCATAATGTATTCTGAGACTTTGCCAGAGACTATATAAAAATCTGGAATTTTTTTATTAGACTCCTCCTGTTTCTAGCATTGTTTCCCTTGGATCTCCTCTGAGGAAGTAAAAACTTTCCTTACTCACTCTATTCTGTATTTAATTTCAATATTTAATACTCTGGGTCTTATACTGCCTTAAATTAGTGTTTACCATATCTTTTTTATGACAATGTTGAGACTTTTGTGCTCTGGGAGACAGAACTGAAACCATTAAACTGAACAGCGTGAGGTAAGTTCTTTCCAGGGCAGTTTCTTTGTGACACTTGTATCTGGGGTTTTTTTCCAAAACCTGTACTGAGGTATTATAGTCATCTCTTGTAGCCTATTAAAGAGTTCTTCCAATGTTCTGCAGCAAATGCTGTGATATGTACTGTGATATAACAGGACTAATAAAGAATTGAGTTTGCTGTTCAGGAATGATGTTAGGCCTTTGCTACGTCAGTCAAAAGTACCAGTGAGTGAATAGATCCAGTTGGAAATTATCTGGCAGTCAGATGTTTGGGGGTGAAACTTTTCCAATGAACAGGCACTCTGTGCCTTTTTAAAATCTAGCATTTGTTTCTCATGCAGAAAGCACCCAGTTTTCTTTTCTCATGGTACTGTGTCTGGCTGGGACAGAGTTAATTTTCTTCATAGCAGCTGATATGGTGTTGTGTTCGTGACTAGAACAGCGTTGATAACACACTGATATTTTAGCTCTTTCTGAACAGTATTTGCACAGCATCAAGGCCTTCTTTCTTTCTCACTCTGCCTGGTGTCTGTCCCCCGACAGTGATTGAGGAGGATACAATCAGGCAGGTGACCCAAACAAACTAAAGAGACATTCCATGCCATGTAATGTCATGCCCAGCAATAAACTGAAGGGCAGTGTGATTTAGAGAGGTTACCCAGTTTTTGCTTAGGAAGTAGCTTGGTATCAATCATGGGTGGTGGTGAGTGGCCCGTTTCACTTTGTTTTTCTCTACTTCCACTTCTGCTTTGTATGTTAAACAATTTTATTATCTCAACATACAAGTTTTCTTGTTCTTTATTCATGTTTTTCTCTTCACCTGTCTGATGGCGAGGAGCAAACACGCACCTGTATGGTTTAGTTATCTATGGGCAACAAAACCCCACATGATCCCTTCATTCTTGTGTAAGGCAGAAAGGAAATAGAGATCTCAACCCATGGATATTTGTTTTGAAAGGCACCTCTAAAGGTCATGCAGTCCAAATACCCTGCAGTGAGCAGGGGACATCTTCAGTTAGATCAGGTTACTCAGAACCCTGTCCAATGAATGTTTCCAAGGATGGGGCATCTACCACTTTCTGGGCAGCCTCATTTTGGATACTATGCTTTTGGATTCTTCAGTGTAAGGAAAGTATTTGCTTTTATTTTCAGTGCTGAAATTTTTAAGACGCCAGGGAAACTTCTGTCACAAAAAGAATTGACACAGAAAACAGTAACTGTTTTTATGACGCTTTGTATATTCTGGAGTTAAATTTGAATGTTTGCCTTGCCATGGATTTTTCTAGTGCCCCATTTCCCATAGTGGTCTCAGGTCCATGTTTTTCATTTAGCAAGTCTTAGTTTGCAGCTCATGTCTTCCCATTCCTAGTCTGCACCGTTTCTGCTGCTCCCCCACGTTGGCCTCTCCAACACGCTTTCTGCTCAGCTGTTGTTTCTGCTGTAGTCAAATTTGACAACTCCCTTTCATTTTTTTGCTTCTCTGGAGATCATTTACAGAAAGATCCATGCTATTCTGACTGGATGCCAAAAAATGTGTCAGTCCATAGGCCAAGTGAAGATACAATACCTAATTGCTGACGTTTGTCTCTATTTGTATGTTGTGGAAATAGTTTTTTAAGGCTTGTGCGCTCAATACATAAAGGTGAATGGTCTTTCTCAGGGACTGTTAAAATGATGTTCTTGGCTGAAGACCAGTACCGGAAAAATTTGAAGTTCATATTCCAGGCAGGAGGATGCTAGAGCTCTGTTCAGTGACCATAGATCTTCAGTCAGAGTTGAAGATGTGATAACATGTGATTTTTGTAGAAATTTTTTTCATAATTTTTTTCTTGTAAACGACAGAACTGTTTTGGTTCATTTTCATTTATTTATTTTTCCATACAAAGTTGACTTGACACAGAACCATTGAATAAAAAAATTGAGCCAAAACAGTTATGTCCAGAAAATAAGAGTATGCAACAGAAAGAAAGTTTGGCATGTTTAGTAAATGCATACAACTGCTGATAGATTTTCTTTGTGTATGTCTTTGTGCTCCTGACAGTGTAAATTCATATTCCTGAAGCCACAGAAAATTATAGTTCATATTGTATCTGAGCTAGGAATTCCAAATAGGATTTCACATTCTATATTGTCTGAAAACATTTGGAACTTATCCTGTATATTGTGCCATTTGTTTACCTAACCTGGGAATATTAAAAGTTTGAGTAAAACTATCTACTGTACTGATAAGATTACTGTTAGTTCACTTCTTAACTTCCATGCTTACTTAAAGGGCAGTAAAGAGCTAAAAGGAGAAAGAATATGTTTCCTTCCATTTGTGTGAATGGGGAAAAGAATTTTAAATGGCAAACTGGGACTTGCTTAATGAAAATTATGGTCTTGAAAAGAATGATTTGGGACACGGTGCTGAAGAAGGAGTTCTGCCTACAGTGCAAAGTGTGGAAATGAAATTAATTTATGCAGAGCATCAGAAGAAAAAACACAGGAAATAATAGAATACTAACTGATGGTTGGGGAAAAAAGAGGACTTGGAAAAAGATTATTAGGACAAGTATAACTGGCTCCAATAGCAAGTGATTATGGTATGACTAATGCTCTCACTCATGTTTCCAGTACGGTGTGTTAGGGTGTAGTAATAGAGTACAGCTTGAACTAATGTGAATGAAACAGCAACTTAAGTGGATGTCTAGAATCCCAGTACAGGACACCTGAAAGAGCACTCAGTCTTGGATAATAACATTTTAAAAACCCAGGAAATTAAAGGAACTTGATGAGCATTCAGATATAATGATACATAACCTGAAATAACTTAAAATTACATATATTTGTCTTGTCTAATAACCGCTGTAAGAATAGAATATATGATACATTTTTAGTTTCCTCTCCTGTACATTTTTGTTATTCATCAATCTGTATATTTTCAAGATGAAAGAAAGGAGAAATAGAAATACTGACTATATAAAGAAATTCTAGAATAGTGAAATCCAGTGCAAATCTACACAAGAAAAGTGTTGCAGACTGTCGTATCTGTCAGGTAACCTTGTAATGTCTGACCTGGCTCATTTCTCAACATACCAGTCAAATATGGAAGTTTGAAATAGCAACAATCACAGCTTGTGCAGTGGATGTCATTTAGTACAAAACCATAATGTGTTTCTTGCATTTTTATCTGTCTTAACATCAGATTCTTAGCCTTTTCTTTTGACAGTTGCTGATAGTTTCTGTCCTTCAGGTTATATTGTCAATACACATCTGTACGTCAGTTTGCAAACATATGGAGAAAGTAAACCAGATGAACCATTAAAAGAAATACATGTAATACTTTTTTAAGAACTTTTTGTGTCTTGTTTGTATATGAGTTTTGTAGTGTGACTGAAAATCTGGCATCCTGGATGCAGTTGCTGCTTTGGAATACATCTGGTTCATAGGAGAATACATACTGGTCCACGCCTGCTAGTCATCAGTAATGGATGAGTAAGGGAGGAATATGAAAGAAGGGGTAAATATAGACTGGTTTGGGTTTTTTTAACTCATGCTATTTTCTTTGCTGCTGGTAGAACATAGTTTAGGTTTTCCTGAGAGCAAGGTTGTAAAAAAATAGGTCAATTTTCTTAATAGAATCTAATTGATTTCTGTATCAGACTTCTGTTTAATCTTTTGAGCCCACTTCTGCTTTCACCCTCCACAATAGTCTCTAGCAATATGTTTCACAACTTAGTTTTGTGTTTGTAGAGCAAGGAAAAAAATACTCTAAAATTAAATCTTTGATATATTGTATGTATCTCCCAATTCCTGTGTTTGTGAGACAGGAGAGAATAACTGCCCTTTCCACATTTTGCATATCTTTTATCAGTCTCTTATGTCTTTGCATCTGTTTGTCACTTTTCTCTCCTGCTCTCATTGTCACTGAAGACTGGAGTTCTTGCCAATTGCATACAAAAACTGTTGATTATTCATACAGACTTTCTTGCTAACTTTTATTACTCTGAGATAGCTTTTTTCCACTGCTGCAAGTTTTCAGAATTGTGAGGGTGTGGCAGAATAATGTCATGACATGGTGATGTTTCCGTTTCCTATTTCATTCTTAATCATTTTTTAATTCTAACTTCTTTAACTATCGCTTTTGAGCTAGAGAGGTGAATATTTATGGGATATTTGAAATGATTTTGTGATGATGCAGGAAAATGCTGTTCATTTACACCATGGCTAGGATGGTGTAAATGAACCATCAGTCATCTGTCAAGATAACATTGGGGAAAAGTAGCTGAATTTAATTTAGAAACAGTTAAAATGGGACTTAAATATCAAGATGCAATTTCCTCCTGTTCTACCTCTCTCTAATGTATATTGAAGGAATAAGAAAAAGTTTACCCAGTTTGCATCATGTCTTTGAAAGGTTCGTGTTTGCTAAGTGTAGCATTTAAATGTTTTCACAAGTTGATTACAGTGACATAAATAACTTCATTTTGTATGGAGGAGGCTGGGGAAGGCTGGTATATGTGTTAGAGAGGTACTGCACTGAGCATCAGATGAGAGTTTGCCCTGTGCATCTCCAGAGTGACTCCATACTTTAGCTCTGATTCTGAAGAATGGGAATTTTGGTACTTTTCTCCTGTATCGTATGTTCGGGATTTGACTAAAGGAAAAGATGGAATTCATTTCTTTTAGTAATTCCAGCTGTATTGTGTAGATCTCTTGTTAATAAAACTCTGTTTAGTAATTAAGTGTATGTGCAAGGGGAATGTATCTGCTGCAGTCAAGAGTTCTGCAAGGGTACGTGTTGCCTTACGACAGTGAGGTTTTGTCCGTAAGGGATTTTATTGTGTTAATGCAGTTTCTGGTGTGCTAGGGTCCTCATCTTGGATTGGATCTGTTGGCCACAGTACAAGTAGTAAGTGTTGTGTGCATAATTCCTTCTTTGCTCCAAGATAAGTGCCTCTTAATTTTTTTTGTGGTGAACTGAAATGTGCAGAGGGTTTGAAACAAAGACAGTAGTTCCGCTCAAAAGAAGGGATCTAATCCATAGGGATGTTGTTTGTAGAGTATTGCTTAAAGGTAATCTGTTGTCTAGTCAGTCACAGACAGCTGAGTCCCCTGTCAAATGGGATGATCCTGGGTCTTCAGAGGAGAACAGCAACTACACAGACAGTACGGGGGAGTTGGGATGCACACCTACTCACACTGTTATCCAGGAAAAATTAGAGGCACACGGTGTGCTCAGGAGGTCAAGCTAGGCAGATCCTGAAAAGATAAGTGTTAGAAACAGGCTGTGGATGTAACTTTCCTGCTGCCAAACTGCAAAGCTGTTTGGGTTTTCTAGTTACCTTTTCTGCATTACAGATATGACAATGCATTGATGCATACCACAGAGAAAAATATAAATTAAGTTTGTGTCCAGTAGACCTCAAAATTTAAAATATATAAAAAAACAAATCTCGCAGCAAGAATTCTAGTTTCATTGTTTCATTTAAAATTAAAATATGAAGGGAACTTATATCTGCTTGGAAAAATAAATTTTTATTTAATTGTTTAAGCTGAAAAGAAAATTTGGCTTCATGTAATTTATTCAGTTCCTCTATGTGGACTGTGTATTTTAGAAGACGTATTTCTCAAGTCTTGAAAAACAACTTTAAAATTTGCTGAATGTTGTCACTGCCCTGTCAGGAGAGTGCTGTTGTGCTCAACTATATAAATAATAGTTACATATTTGTACATTTCTGGAATTACTGAAATTTAATTGGAATGTATGAAATCATTCCACCACCAGTTGCTGTGAAGTCCAGGACAGATCCATTGCATGAACAGGGGAGTTTCTTGTCACGCCACTTAATGATCAAATTCTTGTCCTAGGGAGCCTCTAACACTTTCGTAGGACAATAGTAGGAAAGGGTTCTTTTCCCTATCCAGGAAGCATAAAGGGAAAGCTATGCTCACTAACAAAATGAACTTGGCAAGTCATAGAGATATTTATGAACACTGGCAGCAAAAGCAGAGTCTCTTATGTCTCTGTTTATTTTTAGACAAAAAGGTGTTAAGCCTGCCTTTTTGTTATGTTTTGTTTTTGCGTTGTGGGTTTCTTGGGGTTTTTTTCCCCTGACTTTGTCATCATTTTAGCTTGTGGTTACACTTCCTCATCAGGTTTTGCAGATGTACATTGCTGGGTGCAGCCTTCCTTTTTTCAGGTCTTTTACCTGACTATTTTGGTTTAATCTGAGGATGTTTTTGGTAATGAAAATGTGTCTGCTGTGCGTTAATTTGGTGTCTTATGTAAATACAGACTTTCGTGGAAAGTCTTAGCCTAGTGTAAAGAGTGTTCTCTCCCTCAAGAATGGTGTTGAAGCAGTGAAAGAAGTACAGCTGTCTCAAAACACTTTGTGTCAAAAAAATGTTGAGTGCATCGCAGGCTATTTATGGATCAAGCTTGGCTGCATTCCATAAGAGAGATTTTTCCTGTAATTCTGTACTGGCATGTATGAAAATGTTGTCATCCTTTTTGTAAGAAGTCATAAAGAAGAAACAGATTTTTGAGAAATTGTCCTGGTGGAAAGCATTCGCTGATTTGTCAACACAGAGATGTCTGTTAATTTCTCTATGTTTATAGTAACTGCTGCTCGTTGGCACTGCTGGTCAATTCTATAACAAAGATCTTCTGCTTCTTTACATTTTTGTGATGTGTGAACTTTCAAAAAGTGATTCTGAGAGCAAATGTGACTTCAACAAAGAAAGTTACCTAGTGTTCAAATAAAAAAAAGCCTCTGCTGTTGTGGGAAGAGCTGTTGCAAGGAGGTGATTAATACCTTAATAGTGATCTTATCTAGGAAATTACAAAGAAAAGACATCAAATTCTAATACAAATTCAAAAACTGTGAAATTGGGATAGTATCTTCCTGCAAAATTATGACTAAATACTTTTGTTTTAAATTAGCTTCTACTTCTTTTTTCAGGAAATTTGGAGAGCGACCTCAACCGAAACGGCTCACAAGGTAAGCATTAAAGAAACTCTGTATTTAACAATTTTCTGAAGTTCCCCTTTTCATTCTCAGAAAAATTAAGTTAAAAAATTGTGGGTTGCTAATCCTACAATTTTAAATATCAAAGCTTTTAAATTATACATGCAGTTACCAGCCAGAAGTACAGTTTTTAACAGTGGCTTATTTTTAATACGAAACTCAAAATGCATTTTTAGAAATTGTATTGACTTGATGTATCAGTTACTGTAGATTGTTCAGTAGTATGTGGATCTGCTTGTTTTTAAATCTTCAGGAATGAGCTGATTTGTTTCTTGAGTAGAAGTAACTTCATTTCAATGCAAAATTGATCCGTACTGACTTTCAAGTAATTGAACAAACAAGGCGGTTTCTTGTTCACCTGCCAGTCTTCAGGCATATTTGAAGATACTATGTTTTAAGTAATGAGTTGCTTTCCATCTTGAGTAGTAACACCTTTTACTATAACCCTGAAGTTGCTCAGAATTTATCTTCTTTCATTTAAAAAAAAATTTAACAAAAATAGAATGTATCTTCTAGGATTTAAAAAGAGCAACAAAAAAAGAAATGACTATGCAGTGAGAGCTTTTAACTAAGTTTTCTATTTACTACAATTACTCTAAATTTCATGTGCAGGATTTTAGCTACTAGGTGTGCTTGTTGCTCTTTCATAAATACAGGGTGGGTGTCTGAGAATTGCCAGCCATCCTTCAAAGCTGCAGTTTGCAAACCTTTCCAGTGATGATAGAGGCTGGAAACAAACAACCTAACTTTCCTCTGAAGAGTAAACTGCTGAAATGGAACAACTGTCACACGAATTTTTAAGATTGATTTGTTTATGTAATGCTGAAAATGTATCTGTAAACCCTTACAAGCATTTTGTTCAATTATTGGAAAATTGCTGTGGGTTTTTTGTTTACAAGCAGTCTGGTTTGACTAATAATCTGTTCATTGTCATGCAAGTTCCAGCAGAACAACACTTCTCTGTTCATACTGTGCTAGTTGGTTTTAGATGTAAACTATAATATTACTACCTACGTGGAGAGTTTTGGGATTGAATAATGAAAAATGTCATGTATAGAGGGATCGGAGAGGGAACATCACTAGTTCTCACAAGAGCTTGGATTGTACAAATCCATTGTAGAAACAGACCAGTAGAAAACACTAATTTTCTTCCTCGTACAATGCTAAATAAAGATTAGATAGCACCAAGCAGTTTTCTGTGTGGGTTGCTGGGTTTGGGTAGTTTTTTTAATAATAGTCAAGTCAAAAGTTTTTAATATGACAGATGTTCTTAATTTAGTATGATAGTACTCTCCATAGAATATTTCAAATTGTCAGATTAAAAGTTTTTAAACAACTTAAATGCAGCTAATATATATCATAATGAAATGTATAATAATTTTACAGTGAATTATGTTTTGGGGTTTAAAATATATTCTTTAAAAATGGCTGTAAATAAGTCTGTGGGCTTTGAAGCAGTTCTTGCAGCTGTAGTTTTATGGATGAGTACAATTTTTACCAATGTCAAATGTAAATAGATCAAGTAAGTCTGAATTTAAAACAGTAATTCAAGTCTGTTCTCTGTTCCTATATCCTGCTATTTACACAGAAAATCAGCACACTGATCACTAGACATTAATCAGGTTTTATGCAGACATGACAAACACAAGAATTTGCAAAACATCATTAGCAAAGCTGAGTTGTTGTTGTCCAGCCCAAGCCTGGCTCAATTTACTTATGTTTTTCTGTGAAACTATGTGTGGGTATTTCTTTTGGAAAAAGTTTAGTCAATAAAATACTGGTTTCTGTCTTCCATAATTTTTTCACTAGAAATGTTTTCTTTTCTAGATCTGTCCTAAGGGAATTCAGTAGTTCGTGCAGTTCACAGAAAAAAGACAAAAATCCAAACAACCAAATGAAAAATTCTTATGTAGGGTTTTAGCTTTTCATATAAATTACAGAAAAATTCATAATTTATTTCCCTGATAGATGACTTTGAAGATGAGTGCATTGCTGGGCATTCAACCCACAAAAGCTCCTTCAGGAACTTGTGTTCCTGCCAGCTCTCTGGCACAGCTGATCCCTAGGGTGTTGAATTTGGCATGCTGCTTAATGAACAGTTAGATTATTATACAGAAGAGTGACTGGGTGTTATTGTTCTCTCGCTTCTCTCAAGGAATTGTTGTTGGTGTGTTTGAGGTAATTGCAGCATTTATATAACATCTGTAATTACAGTGATGATGAACAATAAAACATTTTTAAAAAATTTTTTTCCTGATTGTATGCAGGAAGTTTCACCTTGTAGAAAACAAGGTGAAACAATATGCTGAAAAATCTAACTTTTTTTTAGTGTCTTCAAAACCCAAAGAAAACTTGTATATAAACATTGCTCTGCTTTGGTTAAAAGCTTAAACAATTTGTCATTATCATGAAGACTAAATTGGTCATGAAGAAAATATTTAACTAATAAAATGTGTTCTACTCAGGTATTTGTGACATGATGCTTAATGAAATAAGACTTTAAACATGGTGTCATTATTGGCATTGTTATAATTTTACATCACAAGCATTTTTTTTTCTAGAAAATGTAGTAATGGTAAATGATCACAGACCCCATATTGCTAGTTTTGTGCAAGATAGTTACTTCTTTTTCCCATGTAATTGTCTTAAACAGTGAGCAAACATATCTTGACCCTGTTAATGGTGACCTTTTTTGGAATTTCAGGTCCTGGATTTTTTTCCCTAAAGCTGTCTTTGTTTTGTTATAAACAAAACCAAAAGAACTTCCAAAGCTTACATTATGTTCTGGTTTTCAGGGAAGCAATGCGAAATTACCTGAAGGAGCGAGGTGACCAAACAGTGCTAATACTCCATGCGAAAGTTGCGCAGAAATCATATGGAAATGAAAAAAGGTAACATTTTGTGCTGTACTGAAGTGTCTCTACAGGTGTGTAATTGGGTGCACAGCACTTCGCAGAATTCCTCAGATTGCACTGTAGTCTGAAGAAATATAAAATGCTTCCTCCTAAATCATTTAATTACATATCAGGTGCTGCAAACCTATAGCATTCAGTGGAGTGATGCCTGTTTCTAACAAGAGTTTCCCTATCCATGGGCAAAGCTTTTCTTCCATTGACTAAAATTGTTCTCATTTTAAACCTTCCATTTTAAATTTGGAGTAAATGAGGTAGTCAATGGTGAATAGAGGAGTTTTTTCCTGAATAATTTCAAATTAATATGTAAGGGAAATTGCTAGTCTCAGTAAGCCAAGTTTCTGAATCACATCTGTAATAAATTTGAAAAGAATGATAGGTCAATCATGACTGTATTTATGATAAATATTCCCTTGCAAAAATCAATACAGTACATGTTACAATTACAGTTACTTTTCTAAGGGACAGAATCTGAAGGAATATGTGAGAATGAATGCTTTTTAGTCAAAGGTGGTTTTTCTGCAGTCTTCTCTTGCAGACTTCGCTATGTGATGCTTTTACTGCATGACTAGTAGAAGCAAATAGGATGGTCCTTCATATGATTTTCTAGACCTCTTGTGATGTAACACAGCATTCTTCAATTGTAAGCAGCACTCTTTTACCTGATATTTCACTAGGATAGTGCAGTATTTGGTTAGTTTTTGTATTATTATTTGTTCACCACAAAAAGACCACATATTCAGCACATTAATGGCTTTGAAATTTTAACCTTTCTTTTACCGCTGTCACATGAGTCCTGTTGCACCGTTATGTTTTTATAGCTTTGAGATTAGAGATTTGATCTATATATAAGACTGTTAGAAAACACAAATGGTATAATTAAACCTGCAGATTTCTCAGTCCATTGTTACCTGTCTCAATCACACTTTCTGATGTCTGTGAATCCCAAATACAGACTGTACTTTGAACTGTTTTTCAATATTCTGTGTCTGAGTACTTGTCTTTCTCAGGTCCTTTCTTGTGGGCAGTGTCCATGTTCTTCACATCCATGGAATTGTTTACTCAAAGTGCTTTTTAGATGTTTCAGAAATTATTGATGTGAATCTAGTGGGAAGTTAGTGAAGGAGGAAGGACACAAAAGCAGACAGGTGAATTTGCTGTATACCTGTGCAGCCCTCTTGCTCTTTACCATGTTTAAATGCAAAAGGGTTGCAATGCCAGGCTGTACTAGCAGTAAATGGTAACTGTAACCCTTGGCAGCAAACTCGACAGACGAAAAGATTTGTCATGACACTATAGAAACCTCTGATTGTTGCCTTGCCAGATCACATTGTCATTCAAGAGTTGCAGTGTTAAGAGCTGCATCACTACAGATGAGTAAAGTATATTGCTCCCCAAAAATGAGGGGTGTGCCTACAGATAAGAAAGTGACTTTCTAAACAGTGTATCTGTAACTTTGTCCTCCTGAGGCCAGAGCAGTTCATAAGGAACATTTTGCAAAGCTGTAATGTGTATCATTATTCTGGAAGACAATTTGATAATGGTTTCTTAAAGCTCCTTTTGCATTTCATAGTATTGCCATAAAATCCTGTTGACTTGAATGTGTGTGTATATACTTCATCTGGTGCTTTACTGTGGCACATACCTTACCTAAGCAGTGGTAATGTTTGGTAAACTGCTTGAAACAATTGCTAACTGGAATTAGGCATTCTTTTAACCACACTTTTTGAGGTGCAGTTCAGTATCTTAGCACAGCTGTACTTGTTCATGCAGGGTGTCTCAGATACACCATCTTAAGAATGGAAGCATGGTAAATAAGTGTAGAAAACTTTTGAGCTTTACAAAAGAAGATCAGGAATTAAAATAGTTGGTTGTTGATTATCAAATAGTAAGGTGCTGAAATTATTGCTGTTGTGGTATGGGTATGAAATAAAAGTGTGGACTCAGTCACCAAATCAACCAGGTTGAACCACAGGGGAGCATCTGATCCAACCTAGAGCACATGGCACACGTGGCACAGGATTGCATCCAGATGGTTCTTGAATGTGTCCAGTGAGGGAGACACCTCAGCCTCTCCATGCGACCTGTTCTATGTGTGGTCAGCTGCACAGTAAAGAAGTTCTTCCTTGTGTTCAAGTGGAACTTCTGTGCATCAGTTTCTGCTTCTTCCCTCTTGTCCTATACATACTACGGTTTCATTTTTTCTGTTTAAATATTGTAGTTTTTCTTAAGCTTTAACATACCATGTAGACTGTCTCTAATACTGTTCTGCTAGTTCCCAGACTGTCAGCATCAGTAACGATGTCCTGTTGTTACCAGCATAAAGGAAACTGCCAGTTATTATATCTTTGGATCCATGTGTACCCTAAGGTACTTAATAAAACTGAATGATTAATTATTATATTTCTTTTTTTTTTTTTTTTTTTTTTTTAGTTTTTAAATTGTTTCTATTTATAGTAGACTGTGGCCTTTGTTTCTTCATATTTCTGAAGTAAGCAAAATTAGTAAAGTTTTAATGCTGCTTTATGCAACCAGGCCATCAAATTTTCATTATTTTTACATTTACTACCATTTCTGAAGTGAGTTGATTTGCATACATCTTCTTCATAGAAAGAAACTTATTTCATACCTATTTTTATGGTGAAATTTCCTGTTTTCCGTGGGACTTCATTTTGGCATGATTATCATCTGGTTAATTTTTGGACCTTAAAGAATAACTTAATTTGCATTACTTTTGTATTGAGGAATTCAAGTTACAAAAGGAATTTTTTCTTAAATTTGGCATCTCTTTCAAGTAAATACAGAACTTAAAACTAGACCAACTTCCACCTCTTGTTCCAGTCTTTATTTAAAGTCGTACTTGTAGTAAGGTCATGGAAAATACTTGCCATTAACAAACTTTGCATGTCATAATTAAAAGGCTAGCACAATAACTACCTTTCAGTGTTTTGATGAGGGTTACTACATGGTGAAATACTCTGGTAAAAACTTGCTGTAGATGGTGCAGATGTCACGTAGTGTGGCCTGGTTTAAACAGGCATCACAGCAACACTATTCCGGGTGCATGGATGCTGACTTTCTAGCTTTGTTTGAGAGTTTTCAATACTTTTAAGTAACAGGAATGAAATGAGTTGACATTTTTGAGTCAACCCTTCATACTAGCCTTGCACTTCACAAAGTTAATGGGTTTTAGCTTAACAGTGAAGCCAGGAGGTAAGAAGATCAGGTTGGGGTTTAGTTGAATTTAAGAATTTGTGCCTGACGTTTCCTGTTGGATGACAGTAACCTTTCAAAGGCATTCAGCTGATGGAGACTCAGGTGCTGTTTCGTCCTGATGAGTGTGGGTGTTTGGCTTATGCTTCTTGTATTTTTTTCCATATTCACCATTCACTGAGACTTTTCCTTCAAAGTCTGTACAGTGTGAACATTCAGCAGTTTAAAGAGCTGAAGTGTTTTGGATTCCAAGGCATAGTTCATCTAAAGACTGCGAGCCAGATTGGTGTTTTGATTGTGCTGTTCAGAGTTAAACATGATCACTACTGATTAGCATGAGAACGCTGTAGCTGCAACTTGTTTTACAGATGTTAGGGAAGGACCTCTTAGAATTTCCGATCAAATACTTCCTTTTGCCAAACTGAGTGTGCCTCTCCTCTGGATAAAATTTTTTATTGAAAGCGTAGCTTTTCCCATGGCTTACCCTGTGGCTCCACTGCTCTGTCCTTAGCACTGTAGTACCTAATTATTTTTGTTTGTTGTTGCATGGAGTTCTTTAGTGGATGTTGTTAGTTCTCTAATCTCCTACAAAGGAAAATTGCTGAGCAGTTTCATTCTCAGAACAATGTGAGTAATTGACGAACATTTGGAATTGACCAACAGATACAAATGAGAAACTTCTCTTCTAGAGTCACTCTGGATATAAAATAACTAGCTAGTGGAAGCATCTGAATTCTCCTCAAGGCAAAGACTTCTATAAGATGAACACAGAGATGACTTGGATGATTTGTAAAAGCAAACCTTTGTGACAGAAGACTGTGGTTTGAGGAGAGCACTGAGTGCATCAGAACTAGGTAGAAATTAAATGAGCAGATCTTATTTTACTTTAAACCCTTTCTTCCTGGCAAGTTTAGTTACAGTAGCTTCTCTACTTGAAGTACCACTTTTTCTCTGTATTGATTAGCTTGAATTGACTGAAGGAATATTGTTCTCTCCTTTGATGATTATCTGAAGTGTCTGTGGGAGTCCTGGGTAATGTTTCCAAAGTTCCGGCTCACTTTTTCTGTATTGGATAGAATATTCATAGCTAATTTCTTCTACACATGAGTTTGTGGAACTGTAAATAAGAAGTTAAAAAGACCCAAGACTGTAGTTGTCTGTGCCTAAAGGCTGAGAAAAAGGTAGATACATGAGGAAGAAAACGCATTCAAATAGTGAGTGTTCAGACTCTTTGTTCATGTTTGTAGTTTTAACCAAACTTAAAATTTTATCAGCTTTAAAAGTTTCTTTCTTTGTTCAGAAAGTTTTCAAAGGTTTCAAAGGTTTATCTCTGCATTCTAATTTTAAGAGTGCTTTAATTGTTGTGGTTTGTTTTCTCTTCAAAGTGGCTTACACACGCTTTCTTGCAGGTCTTCATTGCCATCTAGTGGCTGTAGTTATTCAAAGGACTTGGTTTAGAATAAAGCTGAAATGAGATAGGATATGAAAAAAGTTAGGATTTGTTTTTTTTTTTGTCTTCTAACCAGTAAGATAAATACAAAAGAGTCCATGAGGAAAGAAGGTGAATATGTCATGTGCTTTATGATGTAATATTATTTGAAATAGAAGGGATTTGTTGGATTTTTGTTTTGGTCTTGTTTGGTTGAGGGTTTTTTTAAGCAAAGCATTGCTCTGTTAATAGAAGTTGACACTAATTTTTAATCTGTTTATAACTTCATCAGGAATAGCTTATAGCTGATGAAAAGAAAATTAGTAGGGTATATACACTAACACTGAAAGGATCTTGTAGTGTCATTTCAGTTTGAGGATTCAGAACCTACCTAGATACATAGTGTGCATTTTTTGGCAGTCTCAGTTAGTTTTCAAAAGATCAGCTCATGAATAAATACATCTGTTACTTGAAAATTTCTTCCCCATAAAATAGCATTTTCTAACATTGGAGTCAGTTCGTAACCCCCACTTGAAAAGTACTGTTTTAGAGGACCACTACCAGGGTTCCCTAATCTGGGATAGAAAGTAGTGTAGGCCTCTGCTTTGCTTCCTGCAGTACTTGGGCACCATCATTGCCCTTGCCAGTCTAATAAAAATGTGAGTCCTATTTATCCTCCTACTTCTTCTCACCACACATTTGTGTGCATGTGCATCTATAATTTTTAAAACATTATTGCGATTGTCTGTAGTAGAAATTTTCTCAGTTAACGCTAAAGCTGTCATTTCTTTGATTTGGTTTTCTGTTTTCCTAGAACATGCTGACAGTTGCAGCTACCAGTAGATGAGACTCAGAGTAATTTTTTAATAACAGTTATGGTATTTACACAGATGTGAGGTGATGGGGGCATAAAAATGAAATTTATCATATAGAAAGTAAATAGACATGTTGTACATCAATATCAATTTCATGATCCTGACCATTGTCATTGCACTGTCTCTCTCAATGAACAGAAGTCCTTTAGGGCAGACAAACTTTTGAGAGAAATTAAGTCATGTCATGTGCTGTTTCAAATAAATTCAGTTGAAAAGTAAGAAATGCTTTCTTGGTTTTCAGATCAAAATTGCATGGTAATAAAGGAGAGGATTTAATTGGCATGTAACAAACTGATGGCGTACTTAAATATACCCCTAGTGCGTCATGCAGCATCTTCATGAGGGAAGCTGTAGCACAGGTCAGATAGCAGAAGATAAGAAACAAAAGATGTAATTGTAACCTAAAAGGAATACAGTGTGTGCTGTTTGATAACATTTATTATTGCTTGCTCTATTCATGGTGATTTTCAAATTACAGAATCTCTATTTTTAGATCAATAAAGTTACAGTAAACCATTATAATGTCAGATGACTATAAATTTCACCTTTATTGTTCGTGGCTGGGCTAGTGGAAGAACTCGCCTGTGCTGCTACTGTGAAATTTTACTGTTAAATTTTATTTTTGTGGGGGTTTATTGTGTAGTTTCTAAAGTTGGCAGTTCCAAGAAGAAACATCTCCTTTGCAAATTGTCAAGTTTCTACCTGTCACCTTGGTTCTCTGTCCTGCATTTTCAGTTGGAAGAAAAAGATTCCAGAGCAAAAATAAAATACAAATAGTTAAAGCTGATACAATAAACACATGGAAACATGCTAAGAATAGATTGTTGAATAAATTGTTTCTACAAGTGACTTTCTCTTGGTTCATGATTCTCTATCGAAATTTCTATGCTTCATAACAGTGTGAAGGCAATAGAAGCAGCAAAGAAGCTTTGCTGAAATGGATTATCAAAATAGAGGAAATATAGTATTTGTTTCTATTTGTTTAGAATTAAATTTAAAAAGCAATCTGTAGAATCAGCTTCAGAAATTCATTTGAATGGCTCAAAAATGCAGAAATTTTGGTGTCATATAGTGACATATTTTATACAGATTCTCTTTTGTAACTGGTCCTTTTTCAAACCAGACCATGATACTTTTGAAAGAGGATCACAGATATTTCAGCTATATGCATATTGATATAACACCTGTTTTGCTGTGTTGTAAATAGAACAAATGTAAGTGAAAAATTTTGACTGTGGATTTATACTCAAGAAAGAAAGGTTGAGGAATTTCTTGCCTGCAGGCAGTAATTTTTGTTCATTTTCATAATGATTGAGACATTTTAAATAACAGTAAAACTTAAAATTTGGTGATTTGTTTCTCTGACAGAGAATATACATTATTTGTGTTCATTAACCAAAAATCCTACAAATACTTGGATTTATTTATATGTATTCCTAATATATGTGGTTTTGATTATGATATTATTATAAATAACAGCACTTTGGTTTCATCTATTAAGAATTCTGTTACTTAAAAAAACACTTTATATCTGTTAAATAAATGTGATCTTGCTGAAAAATAATCATGCTGAATAGGTGAGAGAAATAAGAATTTTACATTGGATTTTCATAGTAAAGCTTCCATTAATGGTGTTGAATAGAAATAAGAATCATGTAGGATGGAAAAGACCTTTCAGATCATCAAGTCCAGTCAGTTACCTGGCACTGACCTCTCTTGCCCAGGACTCTCAAAGACACTTCAGGAAGGGAATAATTTTGCGCTCTGGTCATTTTCCATGACTCGGAGCCCACAGTTCAGTTCACGGCCCTGCCCTGCCAGCTCCTGCCCACCACTGCAGCAGCCTGCAGGCAGCACAACTGGCTGCTGCCCCAGTGTGGAGCCTGCTCCCCCTCCCCAGAATTCAGTTGTTCCAAGCCCGATTTAAAAAAAAAATAAACCAACCAACCAACCAAAAAAAAAAACCCAAACAAACAAACAAAACAACAACCCTAAACCACCACCACCAACAACAAAAAAAGCAACAAGCAAAGTCAGAAACCCCTCACCTCTAAGGTAGGAGTCATCATTGGGTTGCAGAAGTGCTAACACTACGCTCCAAGTTGAAGTAAATAAAGTAATTAGATACCTTTTCATGTTCCACTCCCTTACATGCCTCCTTAGCTACCTCACAACTGGATGTACTGATTTCATCTTATCTTTAGTCGTAGTGAAATGATTATAAAACCACAGCATCTTGTTTGCTAACTAAAACCAAATGTTTTCAGGATTTGGCCTTTAACAATTTGCAGAAACTTCAAAACCAATGCATTGTATTATAAGGCTGAGTTTAATTTGGAACATATTGCTCTAAGTAGCATATAGACTGATTACAGTCAGTGCTGCTGAAAACCAGGCCTTATTTTTTACACATACTGATGAAGATATAAAATTATCTATTCCATTTAAATACTGGAGAGAGATTTATGTGTGGATGGAATCAGCTCCCTCCTTGCTTATGACAAAACTTAGGAATTGTAGTCAGCAGTTGTCCATTTTATTAGTTTGTGGAACTGGTCTGTGTGTGTTAATTGCTTCATCATGTTAACCACCTGCAAAAGACTATAATAACTTTTGAGGCTTTTTTTCATTTCTTTCAGAATCTCTTTGTAAGGTGTTCTATACCTGACGTATATTGGACTGAAAAGATTTTCATTGACAGTGCATCTACTGCTGATAGTCCTTGCTTTTTCTTTCTTTCTTTTTTTTTAATTTGCATTTTAGAAAATCTTCAAGGGCATGCCTGTGTAAACTCAAGTGCAAAGTGTGAATGTGAAAGCATTCGGTACCCATCAGTTTGTTTATCTGGAAAACTCTGTGTAATTCCATTACTTGTTCTTCATTTTCAGGTTCTTTTGTCCTCCTCCATGTGTGTATCTCATGGGCAGTGGATGGAAGAAAAAAAAAGAGCAAATGGAGCGGGATGGTTGCACTGAGCAGGAGTCACAACCTTGCGCCTTTATTGGGATAGGAAACAGTGACCAAGAAATGCAGCAGTTGAACTTGGAAGGAAAGGTAGAAAAACTGCAATAAACCAGTCAGATAACTGCAAAGAACATTATAGCTACATGGGGCGTATTTCAAGGAATGCCCTTTCTTACTTTTGTATCCTTTTCTTACAGTCTAAGTCTTACATAATGGTTTGAAACAAAATCCCTCAAAATATTTAGGACAATTGAATATTTTGTTGTGGCTCATAGGGTCATAGCAAGATACTAACCTTTAATTTGCAGGTTGTTGATGCAGACTCAGTAAACTTGTTAGGTTATTTGGTAGGCATCAGTGGCTAACTAAAATACGGTTTTTGGCCCAAGCTCTCTGTCCCCCTCCTTGGCTTGTATGACTGGATAATCTTACCAAGGAAGTATTGAAGTATCTGCTGCTAGAAGTCTTTAAGTCCCTTTGCCTAAGAATACAATCAAAGTAGCATATTAAAAATTTATTAGATTATTTTTTACAGTAATTTGCTTACAAGATTTTTTAAAGGTATTTGTGATGATTTAAACAGTTGGAAGAGAACTACTAGCAAAAGTGTTTATTTTACGTGGTTGTTCTATTAAGCAGTATTTTATAGATACCTAGTATTTCCAGCAGTCTACCAGAAATGCTTCATATATAGTAAATAGGAAAAGAATAATTGCAGTTCCTTATGAGATTTTTTAAAAAATTCTGTTGTCACCTAGCATAAACACTTAGCCAAAAGTAACTTCCTTGTGTTTCAAAACCCAGTCGTTTCCCATCCTTTCAAGAAAAGTTTAGCTCAACACATTTTCTAAACAGATGGTTCCTTGTGGATGACCAGTGTACTGTCTGTACAGCCCTAATCAAATGTAATTTTTAGTAGTGCTCTTGACCCCTCAGAGGTTGCTTTGAAACAGTTATGGTCTCCAGTCATGTTTTCCAGTCCTGGTAAGGGTCTTTAGAATGACCATAGATTAATGAGGTTGGGTGTAACACTTCACAAAGCTAAACAGTAGTCATAAAAGAAATGCCTACGGAAGAGATTGATAAAAGAGGTTCTCATCTGTTTTAGGAACTATTGCATCAGTTTTCCTATTTTATTCATAATTAAATATGCATAGTTTCTTGAACTGGGTTGACTTCAAGGAGTAAACTGCAATATGTTTTCACCTACAGAATTATTGCACTGCCAAAACATTATACATATCAGACTCAGACAAGAGAAAGCACTTCATGTTATCGGTAAAAATGTTCTATGGCAATAGTGATGACATCGGTGTGTTCCTCAGTAAACGGATCAAAGTCATCTCCAAACCTTCTAAAAAGAAACAGTCACTGAAAAATGCAGATTGTAAGTATTTCAGTTTTTTCTTTATGTAGCAATTAATTTTGTTTCCTGTTAATTTTTTGTTGTGTATACTAACGTCTGACTACAAAGGAAATACAATGCAATTTTCAAGCTCTGTTTTTTTGCTCTATTTCAGAACTCTACACATCAGTGTATTTTAAAATATTCCAATATAGATAGGTTACCCTACTGAGTTTTATGCAGGCACAATTAATTATTTATTAAATATAAAAGGCACGCCCAAACCCCTGTGTATGCTGAAGAATGAATTCATGTAGCCAAGTGTATGAAGAATGTTCTACCTCAGCTTTCTAAGTTTTTGGATCTCTTTAACTGCCATGATCTGGTGCTTAGAATGATTTAATCAGTATCAAAGAGATTGCTTTCAGATTGTGATAAATGAGTTGCATCATGTTATCCAAACTGCACTTCGTCACATCACAGCCACCTTCTTACTGTCTCATGCCATTTTCATGTTGCTCTTATTTTTGTTTTGCATGGTTCCTTTTAAGTAGTCGTTTAAGAAATCTGTATGGTGATACTTCACCCAGATTTATTTGCTTACCGAGTTTTTCAACTAACGATATCTCTGGTGCTAATGTATAATTGGGAACATTTTTGCTTTTCCTCCGAAGTTTTTTGCCTGCATACCACTGGAGCACCTCAAGAGATACCCTTTTTTTTGTTTGTTTTTCTCTCTCTTCACTAGTGCTTTAAAAGGCTCTTCCATCTGTGTTGGGCTGGAACCCATTCACCTATGGAATGTGGATCTCGGGGCCGCTAGCTTGACACATGACTAAAGGCAATCTGTTGCTGTGCAGTTCACGCCCGTGGGCTCAGAGTATGCACTGTTGAATTTGTATTCAGACAGATAGTTTTGATGGACAGTGAATGTGAACCAAGCATTCTTCAATAGTAAATATGAACCAAGTAGAACAACATGCCCTTTCTGATGGCAAAATCTTAGTTGCTGGTTTTTTTTAGGGAAGCAAACTTTACATTTCTCTCTCTTGAATGATAAGTAAGTTCAGATCTGAGAACATTTCAAGTTGCATGGTTTTAATTTGACATAGTTACATCTGTCTTCCTTTCAATTGCTTGTGATTTGTAAGAATATTTTGTCTCTGTATTTCAAATATTCTTCAAATGATTGCTGAAAGTTGTCTTAAGTACTTCACAAGGGCAAGCTAAAGCTTCTGCTTAAAAAATCAGTTGCTGGAGAATTATGAACAGAAGGAGTTTTCAGCTGGCAAGCACTGGCCAATTTGGCTAAGTGGCAAAATTCTGAGAGCTAGCATGCCTTTGGAGAACAGCCGCTATGTATGTTACTGCACTCATAATTTTATTACTATTTTTGGCCTGTCACAAATATAAATATTTTCTAAATTACCCAATATTTGATAATTATGTCTTGATTTCAAGTGTTCTTCAGTTTATGTTATTTGTGACTTTTCTATGTAATAATGAAGTAATTTTATAATCTTAAGTCTGTATGTGTTCCTTGCAGTATGTATTGCATCAGGGACAAAGGTGGCACTATTTAATAGACTTCGATCCCAAACAGTTAGCACCAGATATTTGCACGTAGAAGGTGGTAACTTCCATGCCAGTTCACAACAGTGGGGAGCATTTTACATTCACCTCTGTAAGTAAAAGCAAATCTGTGTATTTTTTTCACTTCTTTTCCTTCATCCTCACAAAAAAACATGCTACATTTTTTCCTCCATATTAATTGCCCATATGCAGACCTGTTTTGTTACTGAGTGTGTATTTGATGTAATAGTGTGATATTGAAGTTTTCTCCTATCGAGAAAAATGGTGATTAAAACAAGTAATTCTGAAAATTCCTGTTTCATGCAGTGGATGATGATGAATCAGAAGGAGAAGAATTCACAGTGAGAGATGGCTACATTCATTATGGGCAGACTGTCAAACTTGTATGCTCAGTTACTGGCATGGCACTCCCGAGACTGGTACAGTTTCCTTTCTCCAATGCTGTAATTAATTTATAGATGGCAACTTAATATAATTCCATAGTTGGGTTTGCGGTGTTTACAGTTTTTGGCCTTTTGTGTTACCTTTGGGTAATACATGTTTTATATGGAAACGTGGTATTTATTTTAATGAAAGCTTATTTTTGTATCTGCAGATTATTTCTGTAAACAAAGAACAACTCGTAAAATAAGCATAGGGAATTTTTCAGAATTCAAGCCTGCCAAAATAGGTTAATCTGTCTATTTTGAAAACAGAATTGTAGATTTCTCTGTTCCAAAATGCTTTAAATATTGATACTGAATAGATGAGCAAAATATTTGCAGCTAGTAGACTCTTACATGTGTTGAGTTCCAGCACAGCTTTAAAAATGTTGGACTGATTTGAATCTAAAAGCACTTCTGTGTACTCCTGAGGATATATTATACTAGTACCAGCTTGCAAAAACATTTTTTCATATTCATTAATACTGTCTGGTTTAAATGTGAAACATGGGAATTGCCTTTGGAATAACCAGTTAAGGTTTGTGAACCAAAAAAAAAACTACTTCTGGATACACAGTACTGGGTTTCATAAATAAAGTTAAGTTTAATTGTAGATTTTTTTTCCTGTTTTAGGCACTTAATGCCAGCCTAAGTGGAATTTTATGTGATTAATAATCAATAGTGCTTCATATGGGATCTTCTTGTGGTTTGTCAACCCGTTACAAGTTTCATACAAGGCTCTGCTAATTTCAGTTTAGGTAGAAGCAATCTTTAGAATGCACCAATATAAAACCAGACTTCCTGCACTCAGGCTTTTGTTCCCCTTCCCAGACTAATTTTGCTAGGCCTGTAATGCAGAATTCTCTCCCAATACCAAATTTATCTAAAAGAAAAAGATAATAGCCTGCTCAGTGTAAATGGTACAAAATGAAAATTTTGTTTGACAGTAAAATCATTTACACTGGTTACACTACAGATATGGTTCAAGCACAGGAAATTCAGTGAGAGGATGTCACTTTTTAATGGGCTTATTGTTAATACTTTTTTATTGCTGAAAGGAGATGCCATCATTTGTTATTCCAGAAACTTTATTTGTAAGTAGAAACAGATTAAAACAAATTAGGCTAAAGGTTCCTGTTTTGTTTGCCATGGGGAACATTTGTTGTACTGCCTTACGGGACTGATGGAAGGTGATGCAGTTAAAAGGTAGCTTGCAGATATTTTATAAGCAAATGCAAAGAGCTTAGAAGAAAAAGGTTAACCTTTACATTTCTTTTGCTAATAATACTCTTTATTTTAATTAGATATTGCAGAGGACATAGCTGGCTTTTGGCTGCTGCATCTAATAGTTGCATAAAGTATTAAACTTCTTTCTAGGAGTTGAGTTAAAATTACAAGCTACAGATTTTCACTCTCTAAGGGAAATAGCTTTTGATTTTTAGAAATAAATTTCTGAATTAAGTCAGCAGATATTTTTTCACTGAACTGCCATATGTAAGGAATAATTGTTCTTTGCAGTTGTCTTTAAGTAATATTTAATGACCACCTACTGTTAAGATCCGTTAGGATTGTTGTTTCTGAAACTGTACTTAAGGACATCTCAATGCATTTAGTTAATCCTTATTTTAATTATTCTCCTTCAGCAAACATTTTGCCGCAGAATGTTGTTGATCCTATCAGTGGTGAAAGCTTCTGTAGAAGCATATAAATTACTAAGAATAGTAATTAATAATCATTGAAGATAATATAATTAATAACTGCTCTTTTGCACCAGCAAATGAAACAAAAGTAGATTTTGCTGAAGCTTCAATTTTTTTTCCTCGCTCCTTCAGCAAAACCAGATAAAATATATATGCATGCGACACATTGAAGGAGTACTGAGCGTCACTTCAATGTTGTGTTCTTGTTTCAAAAGCATTAAGAATTATGAACCTAATGTTGATATCAAAATGAGAGGCACGGAAATGTTACAAAAACTTACTTTTTGCTTCCTTTACTGACTCTGTACATGTAATAAAGTATAGCAATTATTCTAAATATATATGTGCAATTTTCATTCACAGATAATTCGAAAAGTAGATAAACAAACGGCATTATTGGATGCAGATGATCCAGTATCACAGCTCCATAAATGTGCATTTTACCTTAAAGACACTGAGAGAATGTATTTGTGCCTTTCCCAGGAGAGAATAATCCAATTTCAAGTAAGTTGTTTAAAACTATTTCAATAGATGAGAAGCATAGTTGCAAAGTTTTCCCAAATACTCCCAAAATATGTATGAATGCCATTTTTGCAGTAGGTTTTGAATGTGAGTCTAATACTTTGTTTTGAAAAGAGAGGATGGAAAGCAAATTGTTGTCTTGTGCCTTTCCAAATCTGTTTTTCTTTCCTCTTAATCTTCTTCAGTGTCTGTCTGGAAAATGAATTCTGGTTTCTCCAGTGGAGAAAAAAGAAATACACTAGAAACTTCTACATGTGATCATGATACTGTAGCTTAATATGTTGGCATATACCAGTGGAGCTACACCACTTATTTGTGTATCCCCTTCTAGGTTACAGCAAATAGGAAATGATACAGTTGATTATAGTCTTGTTTCATGATGAGCTTGGCAGAGCTGCCATGTGGTGCTTGCGTGTAAACATAGATGACTGTGGCAGTTGCCACAGTAACTTGAAAAGCCACAGAAATTTTATTTGTCTGTAAAAAAAATAACTGTCTCAGAAATATTTTTTTCTCCAGCAGGTGGAGAAAAACATCAGGTTTTAGTCTCTTGGTTAGCATGCTTGTAGCACTTCTGTGTGGTAATTCCTACCTTACCAACAAGGACCCTGAGATTGACTCAGCTGGTCAGAGCATGATGCTAGAAGCAACAAGGTGGTGGGTTCAACCTGAACATGTGACGGTGAACACGCTCAGTCCTTACTTGAGTTGGGCTTGATGACCCTTGTGGGTCACTTCCAACTCAGAATATTCTGTGACTCTGTGAAGACTTTGACCAAGTTCAGGACTATCTAAGTACTACAATTTTCTTTAAATATTTTGGGGGCAGCTCAAATAACAAAGGGTGTGGAGAGCTAATGCTGTGCTCTGGGAAGATGGCCATGCTTGGGAAAGATTCAGGACTTCTTACAACAGCTGTACCTTCTTGGGTAAGAAAAGTAGAGGTTGGAAATTAGAAGCTAGCATTTAAGATTTCCCTTAATTTAAGGGAAGGGACAGGAAGACTTGGTAAAGACTCAGTTGAATTCTGTCCTGAATTGAGACAATAGAAAGAGAATACGAGAATCTTTCTTCTTATTTCAGTAAACATATTCATGACCTGTGCTTCAGAAGGGACTAGATCTATTGTTTCTACCCACAGCAGAAATACATATCTGTCAATATATTTTCTTGTAAAGGAGAATGGGCTGTCATTAATAAGAGAAAGCTGTGAAATGTGAATTACAATAACTCAGGATCAGCCTGCTGTTTAATCATTCTTAGAGTACTGTATGGGAAGTGCTAAATGAAGAAACAACTCCTGCTTCTCTGACAGCTGCCTTAGTTCAGCATCCTGGAATTGCCTGTGGGACTATCAGGATCTCCTACCACTCTTCAGTTTCAGCAGCATTCACAGAGCCCAGTGTGATAAGAGCTCTAACTTTCCACATGGGTAGGAGTTAGATAAAAGAACAGCCCCTATCCTGAATTCTCTTAGTGGAGTAGGTAACCACTGCTTATACTTATTGAATAAAATCTGTTAACTTACATACCAGGCTGTTACCACACTTTGGTAGGTGAAATCACAAAACTCTGCCAGTGTCAGGAGAGAAATCCTGTTTTATCTGGGTTTTTTATTTTGGATCAGAAGACAAAGACTGGGAAACAGCATGCGTGTACTGTTCCTGTGGTAGGAATCTAGACAAAGTGTGGTCACTGTTGAAAAAAACTAATCCAAAAAAACCCGAACAACAATAACAACCCCCCAAAATCCTGAAACTTTAGGATGACAAGTGTCTCTTGAGTGAATGGAAATAGCCCTATATAGAGACCATAGAGGCTTAAAGCTAAGAGGCTGTAAAAAATCTGCAGGTGAGCATGAACCTTGACATTCAGTTGCTGAAGTACTAGCCCGATCTCTCATTCAAGACATGCATATGTTTTGGAGCATGGAGAAAGGATATAAATCGTGCCTTACTGGATCAGAGCATAGTCCATGACTGTGTCTAGTCTACCAGCAGCAGTATGAGTTGGTGCTTACAGGAAGCAGAAGGATCTGGTTGTGTTTCGCAGTCCGGTGTGGTTGTACTCTGCCAGCATCCACACTTCTTGTACTAAGTGTTGTTAAAGGCTGCATTTCTGACTCTTGTCTTTCAGTGTAATTTTGTAGATGTGTACATCGGTTTGATTACCTTCGAATGTGCAAATGTTCTTTTTCTTCAGTAATACGTGGCAGAAAATTCAAGAGGTTTCCTGTTCTCTGTGTAGTAAAAGTGTGCTGTATTTGTTCTGAATAATGTAACAATTTCTGTGAGTGATTCCTCCTTCCAGTTTTGCAGTATTTTGTGAGCAACAGTTCTGCATTCACTTAGCCATCAACGTCTTAATTTCTTCTCTCCTAACTGGAAAATCACGGTCTTAATTTCTTCTCATAAGTTCAGCACTTCGTGGTGATTTTAGTTGCCCTTTCTGTCCCTTCTCTTGTTTTTTCTCCACGGCTTTTTTAGAGAGACCACAACTGCACTCAGTATTACAGAATGAGGCGAGCAGAGGATTTACACTGGCAAAATAATACCAGATAGCTTGTTCTCAGTGCTTTTTTCTGATGGTGTCCAACATTGTGTTGTCCCTCGCAGCTGCCACCGTACACTGAGGTGGTGGTTTCAAAAAACTGTCAGTGGCAACCCTAAGATCCCAAGTTGTAACTTCTGTCTCCAGTTGAAGCCAGACGGTACATGAGGTACTAAGCCTGATGTTAAGGCATTTTAATCTTCCGGTACCACCTGTTGAGAAAATTTGGTTATACAAGGAAAGGAAAGAAAGGGTGAGAAATATCCCTGGAGCCCTATTTGGAAGTGACAAGGAAGAATGCTTCTCTCAAAGAGGAATGGAAATCTTTTGAAGATTTCTGTAACAGAAGGAGTAATGATTTTTGATGTAACAGGATTTTGAGAATAAATTCTGTGGCATTTGCCTACCACTTCGTGGATTTAGGAAATCTGAAAAAAGTCAGTCAAGGATCTTTTACAGGGTTGTTCATTTTTTCATATTCCATGGTTTTACTTGTCATGACTCAAAGTATGTCATTCCATGCCAACAAGAATTGCAATCAGCTTATAGGAAAGGTGCTTCAAAATAGTATACAACAGTTCCTATAGAAAGGCTTCTCTTTTGAAGCTGGGCTAGTAATTCAGAAGCTGCATATATTTCTGATGGAAGTTTCATTTGGGTGTCTTGAGTTTGGAAAGATCTGTAATTGCTATCCATGTCACACACTTCCTTTGTGAGCTGTTTTCAGGGCTTTTCACATGATCATACCAGAATGAAGAGTCCACATGAAAATGCAGCTTTGATTTTTAACATATGATCTGGGCAGTTCATGCTAGTTGAAGGTTATCTGCCACTTTGAACAGTGAAGGTTACAATTACATACCAATATATCCTTAAAGCTTTATGGAGGGAAAGAGAATCTAGTTATTAGAATTTGTAGTCTCATTTTTTTCTGGGCCAGTGTTTACCCTATACACAATTTTCTTACGGTTTGCTAGGTGATGAAATTTTTCAGAGATAAAAATATTTGTCTGTGTATTTTCTATGTATCTGTCTGTATTTATTTGTATGCTAATTTAGTAGTTTTTAAAGGGGGACACTAGATGATCTTTGAGGTCCTTTCCAATGCAAGCCATTCTATGATTCTGTTATTCTAATTTGTAAGACTGTCATTTCAGCTTCTCTGCTATGTCTTTGCACAAACACTGAAATATAAGCTAGTGTTTTCCATCATTTTGTGGAGGGTGAAGAACTCTAAAAAGAAAAAAAAATCTTGACCAGATAAAAATTCTAACTAATGAAAAGTATTCCACTTCAATCTATAGCTGTTTTAGACACTTTGCATTAATAAAATATCTGTTTTAAAGTACCTACTTCTAGTTGCTGTAGTTTTTTGTTAATGCCTGTTGAATACCATTAAAACTTTGGGAGTTGAACTAAAATAAAACTCAGACATAAGGTTGGAGAGGTGACAGGTGACAGTGTCCTAGGTGACAGTTATGGTCTTCTCACAAACACTAGTTTTCTAGTAGTTTTTCTGAAATGTGATGAGTGTTTCTCTAGGTCATGTTTTAGAGGAAAACATAAGGAAACGTGTTTTTGAAATAGCAGGCATTATCAGTGGCTGAGTTGTTTTTTAGGTCTGTGACTTGATAAACATGTCTACACATCAGATTTTAAACTTTTCTTTCTCTCTAAGGCCACTCCATGCCCAAAAGAACCAAATAAAGAAATGATTAATGATGGAGCTTCTTGGACAATCATTAGCACAGACAAAGCAGAATATACATTTTATGAGGGGATGGGTCCGGTCCATGCTCCAGTGACACCTGTGCCTGTTGTAGAAAGTCTTCAAGTAAGTTTGTAGTTTGTTTTAATAAACTGTTTTGTGTGAGATTATTTTTGTCATACTCATTTAACCTTCATGGTGCCCTTGTGAAATACTGTAGAAAAACAGTCTTAATAGCTTTATAAATAATAAAAGTACTTAGTTGTAATAATTTTTCTTACTTACGTTTCAGAATACTCAAGCCTATCCATCATAGGACTCATACTAATATTGTTGTATACAATAAGAATTTTATTTCTGAAAATACCGTGGTAGTGATGTCCTTAGGACTTCTGTTTGATTATTTAGAAATTGTTTTTGACTCTTGCCGATTACAAATCAAAGAGAGCCTTAGTAAAAATAACCCAGCATTTGGCAGAGGAAAAACTTAAAGCTCCCCTGACACCTTCTCTGAAAGTTTTTTTTTTCTGTTTTCAAAGCCTTGTTGACATCTATTTTAAGTGGCGATTATCAAAACTTGGAAATTCCTTCATAGTATCATATTCATATGGCAGTGTCTTTTAGATGTGTTACTTCTTTATACTTCAGTAGTGTAGATTGTGTGTGCGTGTTTTAATTCTGTCCACCTGATAGAAACAGCACTTTTTCACAGTTTAAAGTTCTTATCTGCATGTGAAGGTTTTGTTTGTGACTTCTTTTGTTTGGTGGGAGTTTTGTTTGTTTGTTTTTTCCTGAGGGGAGAGTGTTTATTTTTATTAATACATATTTGGGGGGGATTTTCTTCTCCTTTTTCTGTTTGCTCTGTTTCCAGTTGAATGGTGGTGGGGATGTAGCATGTTGGAACTTACAGGACAGAACTTCACTCCAAATTTACGTGTCTGGTTTGGGGATGTGGAAGCTGAAACCATGTACAGGTACAATATTTTCTATTACTTTTATGGTGTTTATGTTCTGCTGGGTGCTTTGAAGGGTGTATACCTGTGTACACTCTCCTACACTGCAGTAAGGGGTCTGGGAGTGCTGGTTGCCAGAGGCTCAGGATGAGTTAGCAGTGTGCCCTGGCAGCAGGGAGGCCAAACTGCATGTAGCTAGTCTAAAGATATGTCTATCCCACTTCAGTCAGCACTGGTGCAGCATCACCATGAACACTGTGTGCAGTTCTGGGCTCCCCAGTTTTAAGAACAATGTTCAGGTACTGGAACACGTCCAGAGAAAAGCAGCAAAGATGGTGGAGGGGTGGAACACCCTAGGAGTTGCAGCTGTGGACTTTGGGCTTGTCTAGTTTAGAGAAAAAGAGGCTGAGAGGTGACCTCACTGCTCTCTGCAGCTTCCTGAGGAGGGGAAGTGGAGAGGGAGGTGCTGAGCTCTGCTTCCTGCTGTCATGTGCCAGGACACATGGGAATGGTTCAAAGCTACACCGGAGAAGATTTAGACTGGACACGGGGCAACATTTCTTTACTGAGAAGGTGGTCAGGCACTAGAACAGGCTTCCTAGAAAGGTGGTTGATTGCCCCAAGCCTGTCTGTGTTGAAGCAAATAAAGGGCATTGGGCCTTGATAATATGATTGTAACTTCTGGTCAGCCCTGAAGTGGTCATTGTGTGCACTAGTTGAATATTATAGGTCTGTTCCAACTGAACTGTTCTGTTCTATTGAATTCTTTCAACTTAGGTAGATTGTACTCAGTTGACTCTCCTGTTTTTCAGATGTGCAGAGAGCATGCTTTGTGTTGTTCCAGACATTTCTGCATTTCGAGAGGGTTGGAGGTGGGTCCGACAGCCAGTCCAGGTTCCAGTAACTTTGGTCCGTAATGATGGCATAATTTACTCCACCAGCCTTACCTTTACATACACACCGGAACCAGGGCCACGGCCGCACTGCAGCGCTGCTGGAGCAATCCTCAGAGCCAACTCTAGCCTCATGGCTTCCAGTGAAACAAACACAAACAGCGAGGGAAGTTACACGAGCGTCAGCACAAACCCCACCAATGTCACATCATCTACAGCAACTGTAGTTTCCTAACTACTGTTGTTTGTCTGGACTTTAATTGACTTTTCGTGCTACATTCAAGAGAACTGAACAATTCTTGTGGTTTCATGGGAAAACACTTTTCCATTTTAGGTGATATGATTTGAACCTTGTTACCTGCAAGTGCTGATCTTAAAAACAGAAGCCACAATAAAAAAAAAGAAAAAACCAACATCTGAAACATAAGAACTTTATTGAAAATCTATTTTTCAGCTGTGTTTTTTTTAGTGGGCAAGAAACAAAAATGTGGCTGGGATACATGTTGAGCAAACTAGAAAACATGAACACAACATAGTTTTTATGGACCAAGGAACTTGTATAAGCTTTAGTATAAAAGGTACATTTTCACCATACCTTTTTTGTATCACAACATATAGTACACTTTTGTTACCAAATAGTTTATATTTTTTTTTCCTCTGAGCTTTTGCTCTGAAGTATATTCAGGTTCCAAGCCTGACCATGCTTGTATAATCTAATTACCATACTCTTCCAGTTTTAAAAAAAAATATATATTTTTGGTCTGTGGCTGGAACTGTTCCTTTTTTTAAACTGAAGTCTTGTGACTTTTTATGAACTGAAATTGTTTTTATTTCAGCAAGTAGAACCTTGTAAAGGCCAGCATATTTTTTTTAAGATTATATGAAGTCTGTGCAAAAGCTTTAAAAAATGCCTCTGCCTTGCCTGCAATACATGCAATGTATGTTAACTTTAGTGCTCTGTTTTCATTGTTAATAGTTATTTCTGTTTCTCTTTTTTAAATATGTATTTATAGTGATAATTCATGAGGTTCTAACATTACATGAGTTTTTTTCCTAAAAGTGGCATCTCAAGCAGTCATATTAATGATTGTTCATGTCACAGGCATATGTTGGTGTTTTTGAAGGGTTGTTACTGGGTTACTCCGCCTCTTCCTTGCTCAGTCATACTACATCTGAAAATGTTTCAGGATCAGTTCAGGTTTTTCTAATCTTGTACATAATTTGTATTAAGTGTAAGTTAAATGTTTTATTTCAAAAGGGGAATGTTCCCAATAACTTCATTTGGCAGCATGTCTTCTGTCTTGTTGGCATGTAACTAAAGTACCATGAGAAGTATGTGCTACAAATGGGATTGGTAGGTGATGCCCTTCATCACTTGAGAATCACAACAAGCATGTTTTTCTTCCTACTGTTCAGTAAATTAGGCCAGACTTTTGTGTAACACTTGTATTGAGAACGTGCTTTCATTGTGAAGTGATCATACAGTAATAACTAGAAGTAAATTTTATTACTTAGAAATGGGCAAATAGAAAATCATAAAAGCACTATGAAGATGTCAACTCCTCCCATCCTTGTTTCCTGTGGGTTTCCCTTTCCCTGCCAACAGCTTGTGCAACATTCAAGTCTTCTCTCCAGCATAAATTCAAGGCTCATTTGCACTTTGACTTTGTTGGTTGTTGCATTTGTTTTTGACTTTACCATGTTTGTCCCTTCTTGTAGACCTGCCTGCTTCTTTTGTATTTGAAAGTATACCCCAGTAGTTCATTTGTAGTCACAGAGCTAGGCATAGACTTGTAGGACAAGTTCTGACAGTGTGATCTTCCTCTTTAAAAGCCAAAATACAAATTTCATGGTGTGTCCAGCCTTTTCTGTACCCTGAAGCAAAAGTCACAACTGCTGTGTAAATGTGAACCTGTGTTTTCCTACAGTGCATTGCTTGCAAGCTTAGCTGTTGACCATTTTCATAGGGTTTTTATTTCTGACCACTTATTCCACTTTCAACACCCACCACCATTTTAAGGCATCGTCTCTGCACCGTATTTGTGTATTCTGACGCTCCATTCTACTTGTTTGCTTTAGTGCTCTGTTGTATGTGTGTGCTTAATGGAAGAAATTGGTTATAATGCATATTTAGCAAATAGTGAAATCAGTGCCACTATCCTCCTGAAACGTGCTTGTATTCTACCACAGGCCTTCATACCCGTTACTCTGTATTACGAAACGTGTTCCCGTGACGTAGTCGCGATGCTGGTTCCTAGCACTAGTGAATGCTGCCTCACCTCATCTCCATTTCAGTGACCAAGGGCAGGATTCATTGTGGCCTTATCTCTGTTTTAAACTGTTTACTGGCATTTACTTGCAAATCTGTTTACCTTTGTATGTGCTGTAAAATTCTGGTTTATTGTGTTGTGGAATCATTTCACAGTGTTTTTGTTAGAAGCACATAAATATCTTACAGTACAGCTTAGTTCAAGAGCCACAGATTTTCATCATTAATTAGACTGAGAGTTGAAATAAGCAAGATACATATATCAGATTTAGAGGGTATTCAAGAAACCATGATAGACACACAGCAGGCAAACCATAACAAGCCTTTTAACCTTCAAAGACTATTTAAAATAGCTTTTCAGAACTTGACACGTGCTTTTATACTCATTATTTTAAATTTTTTACATATAAATGCAATACTTTTTATATTCAGTTTCTTTATGTGCAGTTATTTTGCCCAATAGATATAATATCCCTTGACTTGTAAAGATTTAGCCTAATATCTGCTGTTCTACACACTACAGCCAAGTGGGTGAAAAAAGAGCCTATTCTGCTTACACGACCATTTTAAACGGCGTTTTTTCATTTGGCTTGTGGCTCTCTTGTTGCCAGTAGTTATTCTGTAGTACAGAAATGGTCTTCCAGGTCCTTACTGTTGTTAATACGTCCAGTTGTTCAGATATATTATCTTCCTGAACTTTTTTTCTGTGGGGTGATATTGTTACATATATTGGCCTTGTGAGCTGTTAATCAATTTTCATGATATTAACAATATCTCAAGATTTTGATAAAACTACTTATAGAATGTTTCAGTATGAAACTCTTATAACTGTTCAAGTCTAGCTGTTAAGTCTGCTGTTAATTCTGTATACATAGAAATTGAGTCTGTGTTCAGAATGTTGTTATAATTCCAACTGTAGGAAGAAAAAGCAAAGTGAGTGCTCTAATTTAGCTATGCCTTTTCTTGTTTTCTGTTGTTTGGAACTGCGTTTCAGAATTCAACACTAGCATAGTCTTTAATAATCTGCTGCTGATGTTTTTCCTAATTATTTGCCCTGAGGGTATCCCACAACTGTGTTAATAATGGTATTCTGTACTTGTTTTCATTGCACAGACCTATAAAATCAGAATGGTTACCTGAAAAGACATTAACTCAAGACATGAATTGATGAATTCCCCATATAGAAAATATTAATACCAATTGAATCAAATTATCTATTGGAAGTAAGCTACCCACTTCTGGATTAAATGACTCCATAGAGATGTTCATCTTGAAACTAAGATGCTCTTCAATTATTAACATATTATTTACTTTCTTTCAAAAGCAGCTGTGTTTGTGAGTACTGAACAAATGTGTATACTTTCCTGTGCCAGACTTTTGACTTTGTTTTCAAGCACTGTACTGTGGGATTGAGTGGCAGCTTTGTTAGAAAAAGAAGTATATTAGGGTTTCTACTTAACCCTTTTAGGACTGAACCATTTCTTCTCTTTAGAAGCTGTAAAATAAATACGCATTTCTAACTTCGTAAACATTCTGTCTGTGTTCAGCACTGCATTTGCCCCATCTGGAGGTGCTATGCTAATGTCAGTTTTTTAAATCCTGTAGCATGTGTATACATTCAGTCTTAAAAGGGTTATTTTTACAAACTGTGCACCTGTAAAGTTTCTTAGCAATAAAGGTAGAAAAACGAGCAAGTTTTTACCATAATTTTGTAGAATTAATTGCTCAGTTCCATATTTCATCAAGAAAATCCCTGCAATATGGGCAGTTTTGAGGATTAAATAAAAGTGACATGTAAACCACATAAAAGTGTTCTTGTCAAGTGTACTCTGTGTTTATGTGCATAAACTATCGGGTTTCATTTTTTTCTACAACGCTAAAGATAAAATGCCATGTTACTGTTGCTGTGACAAACGTAATTGAACATCTGTATGGTACAAAAGTACTTATGGTTTGAACAGGTGTTGAAATTTGCCACATTCTGTTGTTTTTTTTCGATGTTAACCAAGGAATATGGGTTTGTTTTTTGTTTGGTTTGTTTGTTTTGGGTTTTTTTTCCCCAGTGAACAGTGAGGTCATCTGTGGAACTGAACCAGAACAACACAAAAGAAGACCAACTCTGGAAGTGAAAAGTCATCAATACTTGTAAGGCTGTGCACACTGGACTCCACTTAAATGGGATATGGAATGTCCACCCAAAAATCTAAATCGGTTTCATTTTTGGTTGTATTATTGCTGAAGTTAGATAAGAAACTGTTTTTTAATAATGTGTAAAAAAAAGTTTCACTTTTTTATATAATTTATTAAATAAGAAAAAATGAACTGTGTTTAATTGTTTAACTTTAGCAGCTTCATTTTTGCAACTAGCGCACCTGACTCCTTTTAATCCTATTCTTAGTTGCAGTCTGTCTGACATTTCATTCAGTTGGCTGATAATTAGAGCCAGAAAATCAGCAAATTAGCTTATTTCTTGTCTTGGCAGAATAGTAGGGATATAAGGAACGGCTGGAAATTACACACTCTCAATTTGCAAGCACAAGTGACACAGTCACTTCAAGAAACATTTTGAGATGGGAAGTGGACACAGCAGAGAGAGAATATAGAATAGCAGAAGCCTGCCAGTACTGACTAGTATTAAACTGATGGAAGAACTACAAGTTTACCTGTAGGACTGTGAAGGGGGTAAAAGTGGTTGTTAAGTAGGGGAGGCAAGAGCAACAACAAAAATAACAAAATCACTGGCTTTAAAGAAGGATTACAGATTTTTTTATTGAAACATCTGCAAAAGTGTTTGCCATTAAGACACATAAAATAGTCAGAAACTCAACAGTTGCAGAACTTCTGTTTTTTGAAACAGGAACAGTATGGACATTGTGTCTCAAAATTATATCCAAGACCCTTCAGTCATTTTCTGAAATGATAAATTGATTCTTCTGAAACAGAGTAGAAATTAGATCTGAGGTGTTGCAAAGAGAATGGTCACTTGCTGAATTTTAATATTGGTGTCATTGGAAGAAACTGCATGGGATGGTGCTGGTCCTAGGTGAGCTACAGATAGAAAAAAATTCTCTTCGACTAAGCCTTGGCAATTAGCTATATAGGTAGTCTCAATAATAAATCCTAGTAGGGTCCAGAGAAGAAGATTAAAAGGAGAGTGGTGTGAAATTACTGGGCTAGAGGAAAGGATTCATTTAGTGTTTACATGTAATATGTACCATCCGGAACTACCAAACTCGGTCAAGTAGTTGGCCTTTCACGGTGCCCAGTTAAGATTGGAGTTGCATGCTCCTGAGCAGGGTAAAAAAAGCTGAGTGTTCAGTTAGTCTCTGTAAAGGATACTTATTTCTGATATCCAGTAGCACAAACTTAGTTTTAGATCCAAACCATGAGGAGTTAGAGCCCGTATTACTTAAAAATACTTCTGTATTGAATATCAACTTTACCCATGTATGCTAAAGTGAGAGAAGTTGAGGAAGTCTTGATTCTTTGTAGAACCAAACTTGCTAGTTAACTGTCTGAGAAAGGTCTGATAAAATCTTTTGAATTGGACATCTTTCAGGTTCTGTATCTCCTTCAAGTATGGAAAGGGATGGTTAAAAGTTGGATATTGTCTGTTCTGTGTGCTATTGCCTTTGTATTCTAGTCTCTGTTCCCTTATTTTTCATGTGTACTTTTCCAGATCCTTAATTCCGTTTCAGTTTTTCTCAGAATGTGTAAATTTTGCTGCATCATTTAGGAGAGGAGTTGGAGTTAAGTAAGGTGAACTCCAGCTTCCGAGACTACGTGCTGATGTCTCTTGGTGCTGTTTCTACTGCTGGAGTGGGGAGAAAGAAATGTTAGTTTATTGGTTTTTAGGCTGCTTGTAGGTACGTGGAGTGGAAGGTTCTACAGACCTGGCCTTAATGGTCTACAGGTCATAATGGCCTTAATGATCTACAGGTCTTTAGTTGAGGGTGGTACAATTTAGAACCACGTAAAGTTGTAAACTCTTTGAATTTAGAAACATTTTGCTTCTTTTAGTTATATTTTCTGTCATATTGCCCCCTCACCTATGTTCATTTAAAGCTTCGGTCTTCTCTTTTCTATTTGCTGATTTGTTCACTGGAAGAAGTTGTCTGTTTCCACCTCTGTGAATCCCAGTGGGTGCGTTCACAGGCAAGATGGGACCTTGTGCTATTGGAGCTACTTCTGTGCTCTACCTCCATCTCATCTTTCTACTTTAGTTCTCCTGAGTGACTTGGCTTGAAGCCTTTGGCATTTACAACTAATAGCAACTGCATTCACCTGTTCATTGCTATACCAGTACATTACAACATTTAAATAAATTGCCATCTATTGGCCATCCTTTAGAGAAGGAAGGATTTTGATACAGAAGCTGCAGCCTTGCAGACCATGCTATCAGAATCCTTCCAGGAGCCTCATAGTTCTGTTTGGAGAATAATTTCAACAATTTATATAAAAGATAGAAGCACAGATCTATACATACTGTATTTTCTGTTTTGAAATTGTCTGTTTTAATAGCCAACTGGTAACAAACATAAACTTAGTTCTTAAAATCTGCAAGTGAGTTTAAGGGACTCTTTAATGAGACAGTTTGTCCCAGTGTTACTTCTTGATTCTGATAATTCTAATAAAATTGTACATGATCTGTTTAAAATCCAGCCAAGGAATCTGCTGTGAAATGGGATGTGATCCTGAGATCCGTGTTGGTGGTGTCATTATGCATGTAAAATATGACAGCAGTGCCTTCTAACTTCATTGGTCTCTGTCCAAGTATCTGTGTGATACTTCTGTATGTGCAGTGTAGTTGCAGTTTAGTTCAGGGCTAACTGTAAGTACTGCTTTACCTGCATGAGCATGTCTTGCGCAGCACCATGGAGATATACACACATAAAAAAAAACCAGGAAAAAATGGTTGGTTTGTATCTTTTGCCCTATTTTGCTTTGTTGCTGTTTGTTCTCTGTTAGGTGTGCTTCAAATTCCATTTTACTTCTTTCACTGCCAACAGTTTTTCTTTGTGGAAATTGGGAAGGGCAGTAGAGGATTCATAGTGATTGAATTTACTGCCTTAAAAAATGTGATTGAAAATTCTCCCAAAACGGGAGAGATTTTAACATGAAAGAAATCATTAGATTAGGAAGTGGCATGTCTGATTTTTATTGTACTCATCTTAGTCCTAAGGCCAAGTGTTTCTACAGTTTGCCTTTGAAAGAAAGAATTTTAAATTTCTCACACTGTTTAGCGTAGTTCTGTGCAATTCCTTGTTTGCCAGATTCAGAAAACAAGCACTTCAGCCTACAGACAGAGCAGCTGCAGAGTTGCATCTTGATGTCAGTGCAGTTTCTAACACAGCACCTGCTGCTTCTGAGGAGGGGAAGTGAGTGGTCCCATTGTTCCTTCACCATGCTCTGCTTTCGTGGGAGATGCAGCCGGGTCATTTCCAGCGTTATGCTGAGGTGGCACAGGCTGGCAGTCCGCAGCAATGCATAGCAGGATGCCTTATGAAACCATAAAATGTAAAGGTGTTAAATCTTGTATTGACCAAATAGACAACCAACACATTCTCAGCAAAGGAGAAGTTTGGTGTATTTTTGTTCCACATGAAAATGTCTTGTGGCTGTGCTGTGGAGATTCCTCACCTGTTACTACAAAATTCAGAAGAGAGATCCAGGAAAAAAACTATTCTTGAAGGATCTGATGTGGATTAATCTTTCTTTGTGCTTCTCTATCTGCCTTGGCAGTCCTGCTGCTACTCCATACTGCTTTTTACAGCATTCCAGGGCTTAAGGAGCCATCTGAGTTTTGGACTGTGCTTGATGTGCTAGCCTCAGGTGCGAGACTGATGTTATGTCATCTTCCCAGTTTCACACATTCAGAAAACTTTGGACTTCTAAATCAATTTTTTGGTAAACAGTTTTACCATGGAGATTTAATAGACATGCAAATCAAACTGTGGTCTGAAAAAATGGTTTATTATTCATTTAATTTAGAAATAATGTTGATAAGGAAAATTCCTTATTTTGAGAGGATAAATGCAATTGGTGAGTGCTTAGACTTTCAAATACAACTCCATTTTTGACCAAGTGGTTAATTTTTCAGGTTAATAACAATTTTGTGCTACTTATTCAAAGAAAAAAACCCTAATCTGTTTTTTATTGTTGTTCTATATTTCTGCCTTGAGATACCTTGGCTTTTGAGCTGTCATGAGCCAAGTGTGTTTTATCCTAAAACTTATGATCTGGGTATCTTTATATCCTGGATGTCTTCCAAACCCAGAGGTTGAAATAATGTATTTTTATAAAATTCTATTTTGCACCATTTTTTGCTGTCAGCTTACAGGTAAACTTGTAGAAAATAGATGCTACCAATACAAATGTGTTAACTTAGAAAACAAAGAATTCCATCTCCTCTCACTGGATTTTAGGATGGTGAAACAATGAACTAGGCTTACTACCTACGTGGGGTTGTCTTCACATCGGGGAGAAAATTGAAATATGTCATGCAGTCATAGCTTTTAAAAATGATACGTAGATCTCTGTTTGCAGCCTGTGTTTTCAGCCACCTTGAGGGATACAGGTATGAAATATGGTAGAGTTTTGCCATTTATCTGCTGGAATCTGAAAAACCTCTATTAAATCAGTTGTACATTATACACATTATATTACAATCTAACCTCTTTCTCTCACCTGTACTTGCATTTACTTGTTTTAACAAATTCTTAAGCTGGTCATATTAGAGTGAATGTTGATATTTATCTTGTATTTCAATTTATTCAGTATATGTGACAATGGGAACTTTCCAATTGTTCAGACATACATATAGAGAGAGAGTGAGTCATATAGGTCTAGGGGATGGGCTGTTAAAAAACCACACATAAAACCCCTCTGTTGAGTACCAGATGTAGCCTTGATGGCCAGAAATTAGGAATTATTTTGTTCTAAAATCTAGTGATGTAAAATGGGGAAAATTAAATAACAGGTTAATGATAATTACAATTCAATGTACTGCTGGATTGTACCAGAACTGAGTTAAAAATTATTCTCTAGTGATTCACTGTCATTGGTGAACTGTCAAGGACTCAGATATAAAAAACCAAATAATATACAAGATATCTTCTAAGAAAACTCAGGCATGTGCCCCATCCAAGTTGAAATCATCTTGAATTTACCTAATCTTAACCAATTTGATGTGTTTTGCCAGGGTCAGAGGGACCAAATCTAAAAATAAAATTTAAAAAGGGTAAAGAAAAAAGTGTTCAAGATACTTACTTTGGATGCAAAGTTGGGATGCATCTCACTGAAATAATATTTCTCTAGATGTTTATGTTTTTCTTGGTTTTTCAATAAAGAATAGTTTATAGGCATTGATAAAACATCAGACCAGAGAGACACTAAAGTCTGTCTTCCATCTTAACCATTTAGTGAGTCCATCTTGCCTGGAATGGAGCAAACTGAGGTTTAAATCCCTTTTCTGAGGCAGAAAGAACTAAAACCTGATTCTCTCTCACCTTAACTCAGAATTTCTCTCTCACGTAATAGAAGCTTTCTTCCTGCCAAAGAAAGGATTAACTCTGACTGGCTTATCTCCATCAAAATGTTTTCTATTGGGGAGTTTAATAGAAAAGCTGCTGAAGAACTCTCACTTCACCTAACTTCCCAGCTGGAGTTGAAGTGTAAAGTTCTTCAAGGAGTGAATTATATTCCTGAGATGGAGAAATACGAATTATTTGATGTGCATAAATGAGAAGTGTTAGTAACTGAGGATGCTGAAGAACCATTGCCTTTAGTGCTTTCAGGTCATCAATAAGAATCTGGACGTGGCAGACCTTAAGCAAAAATGCAAGGGATAAAAGTGTATTTGTGTATTAGGGAAACTGGGGACTACTGCACTTCATGCTGTAGCTGCTGCCCAGAAGATCCCTGCTCTGGCAATTGCTGGATGAGGAATATTCCAGTGATGTTCTGGGGTTTCTACTTGGTAGAGCACCTAAGTTAGTCAGTCTGGTAATCAGCTGAGCTTTTGAAGGGAGACATACAGGAATCTCAGCTTAGAGGCAGAGCTTAAAGTTCATTAGAAAAGTAAAAGAACTGTTTCCTTGTAAATTATAGAAATCCTCCACTGCCTTACTACAGCACTAAACCTATTCTGCCTGCTCAAAATGACATGAAAAATAATAATAAATAAACCTGAGCTTTGATCCAATGGACTCAGCTTCTGTGGCCTTCCAAGGCCCACCCTCACCATAGATGGGTATTTGGAGTCAGAATTAAGTCCTGATGGACACACCCAGAGTAGGATTCTGGGCGGATGTATTTGTGACTAGTGTGGACAAACACTTGAAAACGAATATACAGTTTCTTCTTGGATACTCAGAGAAAAGGGGAGTTGTGCTTTATGGATGTAGTAGTTTACGCTTGCAACAGAATCTGCAAATGTAAGCCCAAGATTTTTTTGTAGAGTTTGGGAACAAGTGGGGTTACATGGCACTGATCTAGACTCAGTTTGAAGTAGAACTAGCTAATAAACGTATACAAGGTTTCCAGATCATCATCAGCACCTCAGGTATTGTGCTGCTTTATTGACACCATTTCGTGCAAGATAGAGCTATTCCTTTCTGAACGTTTTGCTGCAGGTGTAAACTACCTCATCTTCTCACCCATACCAAAAGACTTTAAATGTCTGCATTTTAGATTAATTTCCTCTCCTACACAGATGCAATCTATGTACTCAGTGGCCTCCTGCTTCACCAGGTGCTAAAAATTTTAATCTCCTCTTGCCTTGCTGCCCAAACCTTCACCTTCCTTGCATTACTTGAGTATGTTCTGTCGCTCCTTCCTTACAGTGTATTGCAGAGAGTGAAATCTAGAAAATACAAGTGTCTCCCCTTATTTTCAGTGTCCCCTGTGGGCTGCCCCTAACAGGCAATTAGTTGTCACATCTCACTTCACCCCACAGAAAGAGCTGAAGGGCCCAAATGCAGGAAACCAAAATGTGCAAGATGATCCAACAATTGTGAATAGTGATTTGTCAGAACAGACATGGAAATCCTGCAATATTAATAAAATTAACCTTTTAAATTTGATGAAGCTGAACACAATGCATTAGGAGAAGCAATCAAAAATTGCTTTAGTTTCCTGGATACAGAAAACCAGTAGTTTTGTTGGTGACCTGTGCGTGAGATGGTCCCCAAGGAAAAGGAGAATTGCTGGAATTAGAGATCAGTCAGAGGAGGTGAAAGAGGAAGATTCAGGTTAAAACTATGAAACGAAGTAGAGGGACCTCAAGCCAGTGTTGAAATTTTGCAGTATTAAAAAATAAAAAAATAAATTAAAAAAAAAAAGTGGATGTAAAGTTACTTGATGGTGTAACTAAAAAGCAGGTGTTCCCAAGTGTCCCTCCTTCAAAGCCCTCCTGCCCGATACCTGCGATAGCTGATCTCACAGCTGCACAGGCTCTCACAGACACAGCACACTGCTCAAAAGCACTTGCACAAATAATGTTCCTCCAGAGAGGAACAAGGACAAATGTAAGTAAATAACAATTCTTGGCACACAAGTAGAGCCTGAAGTTGCACAGATGGCTACATTTGAGCCCACAGGCGCATGGAAATAATATCAAAGTTCTTCAGTTTGTTTTATGTGTTAGTAGATTAGAAAACATTATTCAAACTACATTTGGAGGAAGCACAGGCACAACATGAATCAGTAATAAAATTGCATTTTGGTAAGTTTATATTAATTTAGAAACATGTTACTTTTGGTAGAGTTGGGAGAATAACTGAACCCTCAAGGCATGTAGCCTAAGCAGACACATAGTTTTGAAAATTATTATCTAGCGAAGCCAGGTGGTAGCACCGAGATGCACAGCAGACTGCTGCTGTCAGCCCTCAAAATGAGGACACGGGAGCTCTGTGGTGAAAAAGAGCTTTAGAAAGGTGAGCAGGGGGTGTGGCAGGAAAGGCAATACCTGTTTCCTTCTAGCAGAGGCCACTTTTAAACTTCATTTACAGAATGCTAGTGAAAAGTAGCCTGTTTTATTCCTGATAACTATTAAATGCAAATGCTGCAGTTTGGGGAGAGGTTTGGTTGTGGGGTATTTTGGTTTCTTTTTTTTGCTTCATTAGGTAGTTGCTTTTCTACCTGGCTGCAGTTGGTTTTTATGGTTTGTGAGGCCTTTGTCACTCCCACTCTGTGTGGTGGAGTCTCCTGTCCCTGGAGGCTGCCTCCCACATGGCAGCGGTGGCAGAGCTGAGCTCTGTGGTGCACAGGTGGAGGAGCAGCTCTCAGCAGGTGCTGTGGGCACGCAGGGTGCTGGGCACTGGGCTTTGGGACACAGGAACACAGGTTGTCTTCTCAGCCCATCAGGTCTGCTGGACTAGAGTGTAGTGACGCCTTGGCAGTGCAGCTTGAACTCTTCAGGTGAGAGATGCCCAGCTTATGCTGCAACTTCCCCGTGGCCCAGGAGCTCCTCTCCATCTGGCTCCTGTCATTGGGGCAGGTGGCTGAGACCCTCAGCTCTGCCTGCCTGCTCTGTCCTGCTGACAGAATCCCTTCAGCTGCAAAACCCTACACAAGGCCTGTAGAAAAGAAATTAATTCCAGTGTAGCTGTTATGTCTTCAAATCATCAGTTTCCACCTTGCCTAAAATGAGTGCTTCTCTATCAAGAATGAAGTTTGATTTTCCTTCCATCTCGCTGCCTGGAGAAACCTTCCTCTGCCCCCTCCCACACTTTCTGCCTCCTTCCCATACAGGACACATTTGCCTTGTCTTTTACTTTCAGGAGGACAATCCCAAATTAAAAAGTATTTGCAATGATCTCTCTCCACGGCCCAAGATCGTGTTCTTTCATCCTCACTAGGACTTTTTTCCCCATCACTCTACAAGGCCAAAATGTTTCCTGCTAGCTTCCTTTCCATTCCTGCCCCAGCTGTGTGTTAGGGCCCTGCAGAGCCGTGTTTCAGCTGCAAGTGCATCAGATTCAGCTTTGACTTCAATCACTATCTTCCTAAACACTCTTATACCAGTCTAACTAGTCTCATACAGATCTCACAAAGGCACTATCAGACAAAGCTGTGCACCTGCAGCTTGCTCTCCCATTCCAACTCTACACAGCCTCTGTCATTGGAGGTGTCTTAGTCTTGACCTCAGTGTGTAGCAAAGGAAGTCTGTCCTGGTTTTAATAAATATTTGACAAATCAGTGCAGTAGAGGAGTCATGCTGGATGTTAATGAACATTTGATTTTTGTGGAAAACCCTGCCTTTCAATTAACATTCTTTGAATTTCCATCAGATTTTACTTTTCCCTGCTTAAAAAAATCAAGAAGGAAATAAATGCAAAAGGAAAAATGCTTGAAAAATACCAGGGAATACAGAACTATGCCTGTCACGCTTTCCTGGACTGTATTGTTTTGCCTTAGTCAGCTGACAGTATTTAAACAGGTTTCCTATTTAATAAACACAAGGGCCCTGAGGTATATTTTCTGGATGCTTCCCTTAGATCTGCAATCTCAGTGAAGTAAAGGCTTTGATATTCTTGTTAAAAAGGCACTGTGAGAACCTGTCTGATAGATTCAGCCTTATCTGCTTTAGTTACCACTCATTTTTTGCAACTTGTAACAAGAGCACTGACCACATCTGGACAGCAAATAAAAAGCTCTTTGTCTTAAAGACACAGCCTCTTCCTGATCCTGTGATAACCTCTGTCAGTCCCCACAGGATGGTCAGAGGTACATAAAATCAGATGTAGCACCCTGGGAATTTGGAACACACATGGTGTTGGTTTTCCAAAGAAGCAGCAGCTGTGCCCTTGCGGATACAATGAATTCATTTCAGTGCCATACCTGTAGCGTTCTTTTTCCTACTTGCATGTGGCAGGACCATCTTTTGGGATGCCAACAGAAAAAGCAACCCCAAAGACAGAGTGTCTTGGATGACATTGCTGTCCTCATAGTCCTTTGCAATAACAGCAAGCCAGTCACAGCAACACTGTCAGATCCCACAGGGATGTGGGCTGAGATTTGAGCCAGTTGCAGAGCAAGGAGCATCTCTGGTTACTCCACACCAGCCTTCAGTGTAGCTATGAAACCCTGACGATCTCAGGTGTCAGAGGGCCCATGGCAGGTTTGTAGGAGTCAATGCAAAGTTCCCAGCTGGTTGGGCTGTTCTCTCTTGGGCACCATTATCTATTTAGCACAGTTGCCCCTGTGGTTTCACCGCTGTGTGCCATTCTTCACTTGGTCAGGAATGAGGCCTCTTAGCAGTTGCTAAATATTCTCAGAACAAGACCCTGAGCAAATGTCCATTCAATAATAATTTTTAAATGTCTCTGACAGCAAGCAAAGAGCATGAATAGCCCCTTTTGCTGTGAATTTAGGTTCTGTAGGTGTGACTTTTCCTCATGCCAGTTTTGTAACTCTGGTGTTTGTGTGACTTTCACAGGACCAATGCAGTCATTTTTGTCAACTGTTTTAAGTCAGGCTTTGTATATAAGCTGCATTTCTTCATTCTATCAGGAAATAATTTTTTTAATTTTAATAACTGTCAAAATAGCAGGACATCAATTAACTGGTGTTTACCCCATAGGGGATGATTCCTACTTGATGTTTATTACCAGCTGATGCTAATGAATATGTTTGTTCTTGTCTCACCGTACAGTGGAACAACTGACATCTCACTAGCTCAGAATCAGCTTTTTGGACACAACCGGGAGTGGAAGCCAAGAAAACTCTTCATGAAATAGTTATCTGTGGAGATACAGACAAATAGCTCCTAGCAGGGATGAATTGCCATTAGGCAAGTAAAATATGAGCTTTGCAATTCATTAACATTTCCTTTGCATTTTTTTCTTTAGGAGGTACCCAAAGCAGCCTAACAAGCATTGCAGAAGGAAAAAATAAGAAAGGTAATGGTAGAGTTTTTTTATACACCCTGAGAGGGAAATTCTGGCCTGTTAAAGGCATGCATTACTATGCTGGATGTAACCCATGAGAAAAGCTGGGTGCATGCTGGATGGATTGTTCATAAAAAGCTGAAGCTGTTTAACTGAATTTAATAATGCATATAGAGAAACTGACTGGAAAACTGCAGCCAGAGGGTGAGCAAACTGCTGACCTACATGCACATCTGAGTGAAGTGGTATTTGGTTGGTCCATGTTATATTTGAAGTGGAAAAGCAAAACATTTTACAAACAAAACCCAACCAAAAGTCTAAACTTTCATTTTATACTCTGTCTCTGATGCTGTAACAAAAAGGCTACAGCCTCTGCTCTCACATAATCCTTTCTCAAAATCAAAACCATTAGGTTTTATCTTTCTATACTTTCCTTTTGAGAATAGGCATCTTTTGCCACTGGAAACCCTCAGTTCAGCTCAACATCCATTTCAGTATTGACTGATCCTGAAGTCATCTATTTGAGCCCAGAAAGCATTGTGATGAGCCATGGTGGGTGTACTGGGGTTGCACCATCCCTGGGCTTGGATGCAGGAGGAGCAGCAGGGGAAGGGGTCACGGGCAGGCTCCCCACCTTGCCAAGAAGGGCTTGGTGGTGTTGGAGGAGAAGCCATGGCTTGTACAAGGCGGTGTAAACCTTTGGTGGCTGGAGTTCCAAATCCACGTGCAGCTTTCCATGAAGAGCATTAAGGTATTTTGCCTTGGCAACAGTGAAATACCTTTACTTTGACCCCTCGCCAAGTCCTGCATTTAGCAGCATTGTAATGCATCAGTATTAAAGCATGCCCTGGCAAGTGATAGTGACAGAAGCATCAAAGGAGGATCTGGGTGATATTTAATGCTCCACTTTTGTTTTCTGAACCAGTACATCCTGCTTGTTGGAGAGCTGGTGTTTGAGAGCTGCTGTGTGTGAGCTCAGACACAGGATTGTAGGGAGTGGTTGCAGAACTGCTGTGTTGTGGGCAGGATATATTGCTGGGAGAAATGTGCTCCAGGAGTCTGTCAGCCGGAGATGATAGAGGGAAATGAAGATGAGAGTGCTTTCTGGGAAAGTAAATCTGGGAAGGAAAATGAACCTGTCGAAGAGAAAAGAATCATCTAGCAATTGGTGGTGGTGGGAAAGTAACCTAGAGACTGAGAAGCATGCAGGACAAAATTCAGATGGTGTCATGCAGCTGACAGAGATATAAGAAAGAGCGAGGGGGAAAAAACCCTGGGAGTTGGGAGAAAGGGAAAGAAGATAAGACCTTCAGAGATTATGGGCATTGTGCACCTGAAATTCATTGGTTTGTCATTTGTCTGCTATATCTGAAAAACAGTTTGCTTTTAGGGACTGCTTGTAGTAGGATAGGATTTTTCTCCACAACCCCTGTAAACTACTGATAAAATGAGAAGATTTCATAGGTTCTTTTTATTTTGTTATGTTTATTACACCTGCATTTGTTGCTGAAGATACCTTTTCAGTGACATCAGCACCTGAATTAAAGGTACTGGGAGGATGCCATGATTCTTTAACAATGAAAGGGCAACATTGGGACCCAGGAATGACTTCTACAATGCACACATCAGGAAAAATGGCATTAGGATGCAGAAAGGCTGAAATTTCCTGTGCTAGGAGACCAGGGCAGAAGAAGACAAAATGACTGGATTGCAGTATTACATTTTAAAAGCTTAATTCCTACTTCTTGCTTGAATTTGGCATGAGGTTTGTGGCTTTGGGAGCTTGATCGAAAGAAATATTGTGTTGGTGTAAAAAGAAAATGGGTGCAGAGGGGGCAATGGAAGGGAAGAGTGACGCACACACGGGTGGGCCTTGGAGAAATGGCACATTTCAACCCTTCCCTGATTGTCTCCCTGCCACCACTCCATCAGGATCTTCTCCTGCCTTCCTCATATCATCACCTCCAAATTGTGCTCCCTGACAGTTACGAGAGGAGAATCAATCAGAAACTCTGCTCCTTTCAGCTGCAGCTACTGGAGGCCGCAGGGGGCTGAGATCTGATTAAGGCATTGTTGAAAATAGCTTTTGGCTTTCATCTGAAACCACTATACTCAGAGTGAATCAGTGAGAGCAGGTGAACTGTGCATGTCCTGTTATGTCACTCTACAGGTACTGGAGAAGCTGCATTTACAAAAAGGAATTAGCTTTTGAAAGTGCACACAGAACTGTGGCGTGGGCTGTCCTGCAATGCAGCACATAACCAGCAATGGTCACATCCCCTGTATTATTAAAATGTGAGGGGTTTTCTTACTAAAACAACAATTTTTAAACTGTTATCTATAATAGATACAGGCTTAAATGGTATAAAATACTTCACAAATATGTTTTCTGCTTTCACTATTCCACAGAAATTACACATAAATAAGCAGCTAAGTTTGTTCCTCCAGTTTCAACACACAGGACAGGTTTGTAGAGGGTCTCAACCTGTATCCTTAAGTGAAGAAAAATTTTCATTTTATTGCTATGAATTAAATCCCATAATTTAATTTGTTGGGTATTTGCAAAAGGTCAGATCGATGTCAGTAGTCTCAGCACTGTTCCAGGAGCAGTGCTACTTTATTAACTAGGCAGGCAAAACATTGTTTCTATGGATTGTGCATAAATAGGGTTTAGAATTTTTTTTTTAATTTCCTGTCTGTGGACAAGCTGGATGAAAAAAAAATATTAGCCAAAGTTGTGTGGTAAGTTGTTAGGGTGAGCCATTTCAGGCAATAACTGAGTGCAGAACATGGATCTGGGTGCTGGAACTTACAGTATATTTCTAATTTAAAATCATTCTGTAAAGAGATCAGATTTGCCTGATTAAAGACCTTGAGAGGGCTTATATTTAATATCCACATCTACATTCCACGCTGTGCTCAAATTTAATCTCTGTCTAATAACAGGGGTTTATAATGATATTGATTCAACTAGAAGATAGAAACATCTCCAACAGGATATTTTCACAAACCAGAATAAGTGATGCAAGTTCTCCATCTGAGTCCCACAGAGCAAAGGACAAGATCTGAACACCCACACTCACCTGTATTGCTGCATGGGAGAGAGACTGGGGTTCCTTGCTCAACAAAGCACCAATAATTGCATCATTCAAAGTTGTTTTACTCTGTGTTGAATCTGTTTGCAAGTACATGTAGCTGGAGAAAATAGTTGCTCCAAAGTCTAGAAAAACTGTTTTCTGGGAAAGCCTTTCAGCCTTTGCTTGCTGTACCTGCCCTTTCTGCCATTCTGCACCCACTGGCTTTATTTCCATGTTGGCAGTGCCACTCCTGGAGTGGCTGTGAACGTATTTGTGAAACCTGACTGCCATGGGCACCAACCCGTGTCTTCATTCCTGCATCTTCTGTAAAATACCTCTTTGCTTTATCCCAAGCATTTATCCCTGTGCTTCCCAGTGTGGAAATTTCTTAGATGAGCTTTCGAGGCTCATCTAAGACCCCGCCACTTGCTTGTGTGAGTGCTTTCGGCTGCACAGAAGAAAGCCATTTCTTTGTCCTTGTTCTATGGGATTTATTTAAGTGAAAAATACATTAAATTATGTTAACTTATGATACTGCCTGAGTGAAGAATGAATTCTACCCACAAAGCCAATGACATTGATTTTTATTTTTAAAAAGACATTGTTTTACTTAAAAGCATTAATTTCACATGGACAAGCCTATTCTCGCCACCCCAGAATTCCCATAAGTGAGTGACATCAAAATTATCTCAACATGTATTATCTCAGCTAAAATAATGTGAAAATGTACAAATATAACAGAAATATTTTTGCTTATGAGGCATAGCTAGTGAAGTGAAGATTGCATTACATATATTCATGTCTGAGGAGACTCTATTAGCATCTGGAAATTTTAAGGGATACTCAGAGCTGCATCTGAAAACTGAGCAAAGCTGTTGATGTAGAGGACACCAATTTTTGCAGTGGAATTTATGACAAATAGAGCAACTTCTAAGGCTTTTCATAAAGTCCTTTATCTTCAGAGCTCTCTTCCTCCTTTGTACTTTTGAAGGGAAAGTGATGTAACACTCAGACAGTGATAGCATCAATTTCCCATAAAATTCTCGCTGTGTTTACTGTCAGCTGAAGCATTTCATTAACTCAGAACTACACCACCTTCAGCTGATGCCACAGTCACTTTCCAAGACCAGACAATTCCCCACTCACTGTGTCCCCTGGTGTGGCTCAGGGGGGTGCAGTTGCAGACATGTGTGTGTAAGAACATTTGGAGAGGGAAGCCCTTGTCGTTTTCCCCTCCTCTTCATCACCAGCCTCTCCCCGTACTGCGGGGGGCTTTTGCTTGGCACAGCAGGTGAACGTGGCCAGGAAGGCCATGCGGAAACGCTTGTTCATGAAGCAGTAAATGAGGGGGTTCACACAGGCAGAGGTGTAGGACAGCAGGTGGATGAAGGAGATGGGAGCCCCTGAGAGACGCCGGTCTGCGGAAGCCGTGTCAAAGGCTCGCCAGGCGTTGACGCTGAAGATGGGAGTCCAGCAGATGAAGAACAGAACCACTATCACCATCAGCATGCGGATGACGAGTTTCTTGGCCATTAAGTTGGCAGAAGAGCTGTTGCTTCTCACTCTCTCTACTTTGTTGTGGCTCACAGAGAGCTGTTGCAATGGCATTTTCCTTTTTCTTTTGGTTTTGTTGAGGTAACATCCATCTCCGTCCTCGTATTTGGCGCTGCAGGTACTTACTCTCCTTTCTGTACATATAAAGTGCTGTTTAAATGGTTGGCAAAATACCTCTGAACAGTGAGCCAAATAAAAAATGAAGAATGCAGTCTAAATCTAAATAAACAACATAATTCACAGCTGAGCAACTGCTGCAAAGAAAGCACTGGCCTGCTTCTGAGTCAGTTGTGTTATTAGCTACTCTGAATCCACTGTCTCCCGATATTCTCACATCTTACCTCTATACTAACTGAGGCGAAAGGTGTAAGAATGTTGCTTTGTCCAGTATGGACAGAAGATGGTTTCCAAGGTTATATGCTCCTATTTTAATTTGGCAATTTTAATTGTGACATTTATTGACAAAAATGGTTCTCATCCATGGCCAGAAAGAAAAAAAGTTGGTATTTCTATAATAAACAACTTAGAATTTTATAAATTCTGCCCTGAATCTTTGCAAACAAACTACAGGTGAGGTTTATTTGCTAACAGGAGAGTAACTGTAATCAAGAAATGCAGCTGGCAAGTTCATGACATAACTGACCACGATGATCACTTTTGCAAGTAGAAGGCTTTCCTTTCACTAGCCTCAAAATGACTGCTTTTATCTTCAACTGTGACTTTAAAAACCCACCCTAAACAAAAGTGTTTTGTTACCTCGTGAAGATTTTCTCTGGCTGGCATCAAATTTTATTCCTCTGTAGAGTTCCAAAGAAATTAGACCATATGCAACCATCATTATAATCCCAGGAATAAGAAAGAGTGTGAGTAGCAGGAAAGTGTACCTAAGGATTCAAAAGACACACTGAGAATAGGGAATGGCACAAAACCAGAAAACTCCTTTTTATACAACTAAGAATTGGGGAAGACAGGATTTCAAGATTTTTTTAATTTTTTTCATGCCAATACAGAGTATCATTTTGACACCTCAGAAATTTGAAGCTTCCTACTTCTTCTCCTGCTTCCCCCAGAAAGGTACAGCAGGAACAAGATTGTAATGGCTGCAAACCATCTTTCATCCCACCTATGCAGCCCAGAGGAGGTGGGCACTCCCACAGTGGTTAAAGGGGGCAGAAGCTCTCTCTGCCCATGAGTGGGACTCCCTGCTGTAACCAGATGAGTATTGGATGCCCTGTAGCTTTGGGCAATGTAAAAACTGTCTTGCAGAAGCTAAATGAGCACCGGCTGACTCTCAATGATAAAATATTTTAATGGTTGGACTCCCTGATCTTAGAGGTATTTCCCAGTGTAAATTGCTCTATTATTGTGCTTCAGAGAGGTCTGAATTCCTGAGGGCTGTGGCACACAGGAGCAAAGACAGAGCAGCTGCAACCTGGGTTTTCATCCCTGGAGCCATGCAGAGCTCCGAGGAGGGATGCCAGGACTGACATCTCTTTGGTAAAGGACGCAGCTTTTACTTGGTTTCACATCTGCTACTCTCCTAGTCAGCTTCTCTGATGTGATGTCAGGTTGGAGAAATAATGATGTTTAAATGTATCCATGAACCTGTGTCTCTCCTGATCCCTGTGACTTTGGTGCAAACTCGGTAACACGCCTGGGAATCTGTAAGGAGACCACAGAGAAGAGAAGAGAAGAGAAGAGAAGAGAAGAGAAGAGAAGAGAAGAGAAGAGAAGAGAAGAGAAGAGAAGAGAAGAGAAGAGAATTTTGTCCTGTACCCTTCCTCCTCATGCTGCCAAATACCTGAGACTACTACTGAAAGCATTAACACAAAGTTACTCTCTTCATGGATATTCACCATACCAAAATGGTGCAGACTTTAATCGTTCTCCCGGTCCCAACTGACCTTCAGTGTCAAAAAAATCTTTAACTTTCTCGGTGCCAGTTAGTGTTTAGTCAAGGTGCAAGGACATCATGTCTGAGTACTATTGCTGTTTGATAGTGCTGCTGTTTACCCTGCCCGGATGTGTAACACTGGGAGCATGTCTGTCCCCACTACTCTCTGCCCCTATTCTCTATAAGCAACCAAAAGGATTCTCAAATAAGACATTTGCAGCCTCATATTCTACTTCTCTGCTACAGAGAACCTTCAAACAAATTAATAGGCAAGGCAGCACACAGAGGGGTGTTTGTACATGTCTGCATTTCTCAAAGATTAATCAAGGATTTCTCTGAAAATGTTGAAGTTTATGTGTGAATGAGTGAAAGCAGTATTCCTACTACAAGTGACAGAAGCTTTCTTTACAGTGACAGTTGGGGCTTAGCAGACCATGGTGCGAGAATCATTGCCATGTTGGGCAATCTTTCCCATGACAAAGGAAAAGTCTTGCAAATGTCAAAATGTAAGTAGCTTGAAAATGTTGGGGTTTTTTTGCGTCTTAAATTAGCATGATAGACTGTAAAAATTTGCTGAAGGTTAATACTTGATTTTTCATAGGCTTATTGCTACCATGAAATCCTGTTTTCCAGCAGGTAATTATGCATTTGCTGACAGCCAGTTATGTCTTACCAAGACTGTTGGATGACATCGCTTGGCCAAAGGAGCCGACACATGTTTGCTGTGGTGTTGTTGTACTTGGTGAAAGGTACCAGTTTGCTGTAGATGGGGTATGGTGACATGATAGTGAAGGAGACACACCAGGTTGCAGCAATCACTTTCAAGGCGTGAGATTTTGTCTGCCAGACCCTGGACTGCAGCGGTTTGCAAATGGCACTGTACCTCTCCAGAGATATGGCAACCAGGTTGAACGTAGAGACACTTACAGAGACACCTATACATATAAAAAATATAGAAAAAGGTTGTTCTCTTGTTTTAAAGGTTGTGCTGTGTTCAAATAGTCTTGCTAGCTTGCTGTATGCATACAGAAATTTAAAAATATGTCGAACTATTTATAAGTAAAAGTATTTATAAACACCACACTGATTAAGTCTGTGAAGAGTGTGTGGGCAGTGGATCTGGGTCTCCAGACTGCTCCAGACTGATATTCCTGCTCTGATATTCCTTACTCCAAAAGTCCAAGAAATAATGCACACTCTGTCAAAGCATAAAGTTCTGGTAACGGGGAAAGAAGACAATTTTACTCCTAATTATTCTCTTCACTACTGTGGTTTATTCACTCCACTAATTGCACTGAAATTCAAACAAAGCATTTGAAATCAGTTAATTACTCTCTTAACACAGATGTTCACAGTCCCTTTTCTATTGTTTTAATTTTTTTGAGTGTCCTGCTTGACTCGTGATCTGATTTTCCCATTCAAGAGAATTAAATCTATTACAACTTTTTAATTAGATGCTAATGGAGTTACAAACAAGGAGAAATGAAGTCATGAAGCAGAATCATTATCCTTCAAGTACCCTTAATTTCTTCTGTTCATATTTTATAAAACATAGTGTGGTCGTCTGTGTTTCTGTCATTGAGGTGCCCAAGTTCATCACAGTAAAATTATAAATACTTCTTAACTTTGCCACAAATTTTTCTTTCAGTGAATGAGCTTTTATTTTTCATTGTGGGTCAGACTATAAAGTGCCAATATTGTTACAGTTTGCTTTACAGAAATCATCTGTAATTTAAAATTTTTCTTTCTACATCTTAAATGCATTGGTTGTCAGTGTCTCTTTTTCAGGTGATGCCTCTGTTACCTGAAGCTTTAGTGGGAAATCTCCGCATTTCAACTCTTAAAATAAAACAGCTTCATAATGAGAAACTTTAAGTTTGGTCTATTTCACTGGATTTTTAAATAAAGTAATTTACACTGTATGCAATAAGATGACAACACTTCAGTAATGTTTTATGGTATTTTTGGCAGCAATTCATTATAATTGTTTAAACATGGCCTTTAGTTTGATTTGTTTTATCTACAAAAAGATGTTGATTTCCCATTCACACACTTTAGGTGTGTACTTTCACATTACATCAAAGTTCTCAAGGGCATGGGTTGAAAGGGGACCTGAGGTTTCTATAATCAACTAAGGGTCTCCCAAAGCAGCAAAAACTTTACATAATGTTTTTTCTTTTTCTTTTTCTTTTTCTTTTTCTTTTTCTTTTTCTTTTTCTTTTTCTTTTTCTTTTTCTTTTTCTTTTTCTTTTTTCTTTTTCTTTTTCTTTTTCTTTTTTCTTTTTTCTTTTTTCTTTTTCTTTTTCTTTTTCTTTTTCTTTTTCTTTTTTCTTTTTCTTTTTCTTTCTTTTTCTTTTTCTTTTTCTTTTTCTTTTTCTTTTTCTTTTTCTTTTTCTTTTTCTTTTTCTTTTTCCTTTTCTTTTTCTTTTTCTTTTTCTTTTTTCTTTTTCTTTTTCTTCTTTTCTTTTTCTTTTTCTTTTTCTTTTTCTTTTTCTTTTTCTTTTTCTTTTTCTTTTTCTTTTTCTTTTTCTTTTTCTTTTTCTTTTTCTTTCCATTTTTATTTCTCTTTCTCTTTCTCTTTCTCTTTCTCTTTCTCTTTCTCTTTCTCTTTTTTCCTTTTTCTTTTTCTTTGTCAGTTTGGTTTTGTTTGTCTGCGGCTTTTTCGTTAAGAAACAAGCAAATGCAGAGGAAATATTCAAAATGAGATGAAAATCACTTATACATACATACACATACCTGTATATTTTGAAACTCCTGACTCCACAACCAAAAGGAGCATGGCAAGGCATACAAAAGTGATGCTTCTTAAAGTCAGCCCCTAAAATCTATATCTGTGTTTTATGGCCTTCTGGTGAGCTCTGATCGTACCTGGTCTGTCTGCAAAGAGTACTTGCTCCAACTTCTAGCTCTGCAAATTACACCTACTTTGGCCTATTTCTCTTTTCTTTTTTATGTACCACTGCTGCCAAAAATCTGTGGGTAAAATCTGCCCTTAGTGAGGACATACAAGCCCATCATTTCTGGTGGGTGATCTGAACACTGTTAAGAGTCTTGTCAGTGATGAGTAAGCAAGTGCATGTGCTGGGTTTCTCATTGAAGTTTGATCATGCAACATCTTCACATCCAGAAAACACTTCTGTATGTCATTAAAGTTAAGTGTGTGCCTCTGTGTTTTGCTGGATCAGACCAAGGACACCAGAACCATGAAGATTTGCACTACAAAGTTGCTTCTTCATAGTACTGGTAGCTTCAATGATGGATGGAAACAATCAGCCTTTTATGGATCTTTAAATACCTTCTCACCTGTCTCATTAGTCAGTCTTCAAAACAGGTATAAACTTCCCAGACTTACCCATGAAATAAGTGGCAGTTTTGCAAACAGCACTTCCAAAAATAAAATCTTTTAGCAGGTTGGGAATGAGGGTGAAAGGCATGCAGAAAAGGCAGAGCATCAGGTCGCTGACTGCTAGTGACAGCAGAAAAGTGTTCGTGACTGTTCTCATCCGCTTGTTTCTTATCAGCACTGTAATCACCAGAATGTTCCCCAAAATGCTCAGCAGAAATATCAAGCAATACAGCAGAATCCGAATTATCTGATGCAAATCTGAAAATTATCACAAGACAAGATCAGTTACACAGTATTCAAATCAGAGTAATATTAAATATTTCAATCTTTAATAAAAAGGTAGAAGCCTTTCTGTATTCAATTTGATGAAGATTTATGTCTTTACACAACACAAAATCAGTGAAAGTACTGAAATTCTTAAATGTATTCTGATCTACCTAAATTGCATAGCATTAAACTACGATATAAGCAATATAATGTACACTTGGAGAGCCAAATACAACTTCTTAAAGCATGTGCTTCTCGTGCTACTTACTGTGCACCTCTTACTCACCATGGGAGATCCTATTTTATGCAAAAGTAAGAAAAGATCAAGCAATCAAAAAGTATTGTAATACATGGATTTTTTCAGCCTCAGAGTGCTGTAATTTCATATTAAGGTACTTTCATACATGGTATCAGATCTGATCACTACATTGTTATTGAATTGAGTAAAAAAATCGTATTTCTCCAAGTCCTTAGCAGAGATGTTTGCATTTTGTTCTCCAAAGTGCTACTGTTTCAGTTTTCCGTTATATCCAAATTTTTCCTAGTTCAATTTTGAACTTAGAAAACCAGCACATACTAAAATTTTGCTGCCTTTTCTCATACTAACTTAAAAGCAAGCAATTGATTTTGCACTCTCTCAGAGAAAATGCCTTGCATAGCTCTTTCTTTCTATAGTATCTCTACATCCAGCTAGAACTAAAACTGCCTGGAAAAAATCGATTTGTCATACATACCTTTAGAAGGATAAGGTGCATCATCCACACAGAAAAAAGTGTCATTTTCCAAGATGATATCACAGAGGAAATCAGTAATGTTGGTACCATTCCCAAGGAAGCTACTAGCATCAACTATTTCCATTCTTCAGTATCCACAGGTTAGCTTTGATGAAGAAGAAGGTGGGTTTGTAACTATCTGCCCATGCTTTCAGTAAACAAACACGTTTCTGAATGAAGTCTTCAGAAGAAATACAAGAGAGGCAGCTGTGCAAGGAAGCTGTTCTGACTCTCCGGCAGGAGCACCCAGCACACAGAGCCCTGTTCTGGCTGAACAAGATTTATTCCAGGGGCACACACGGCAGCTCAGAAAAGCAAAGTGTGTGTGCACATACACACCCACACGTATGCGCACACACACACACACACACACACACACACACAAACGCATTTGCCCTCTGGTACTTTTTAGATCCACCCTCTTCTGTTACTGCACTACTGTTGGGATTATAAACAGGCTAGGAAAAGATTACAGCATTAACCCTTTGTAAGATTGCTTCTACTCATGTCTCTGCAATATTTCTCAGAGTCAGCCTGTTATGTCAGAGCCTATAAATGAGACCCAGTGAGTGTGGAGAGTGATAAATCTGTCTCTCAACTAACAACATTTAAAATGGTAAGAGTTGCTTAATATAAGGGCAGAGAAGGGAAAAACGTAGTGAAGATTTTGCATTCCTTACATGGAAATGATTCTCGTCTTCGTATTTTTCAGAGTAAACTGAAGATAGGGTAGACTCAGAAAAATAAAAGCAGCTACATTTATCTCGTTTGGCAAAGTGCTGGTTTCATATGAAAATGCTGTACGTGTCTGATCCAAACCCCAGCAAGTCAAGAGAAAAACTCACTAATTTCACTTAGTGGATCCAATCTTATGAAAATATATTAGAATTGTCAGTTAATGTAACCAGAAGCCTATACATTTCCTCTGTGCAAGAACTTGTATATGACTTGACAAACTTGGTAAAACTGATAAACTGTGGCACATTAGTTACACACCAGTAGAAAAGAATAAGATCTTGATGCTTTAAACGTTCTGCTTTTTAAACACATAAACATCATCCTCACTGGTGTTTTCACAAAGTCATGAGCTTTTTACATTCCGGTGTATAGCTTGTTTATGGTCAGAAATGCAAATTAATATTAGAAATTAATCTCCACTATAACTGAATAAAAACTAATTTCACATTTAAAATCCCTTTTACTTAAAAGCAGAGCCAGTAACAGGTTCTTTATAAGAAGTCCCGACCCCTCAAAGCTGATATACACAGATTGGAAAGCCTGGCTTTCTTTTCTAATCTTGCCAGCTTTGCTTTATAGTGTGAATAATGGGAATAGGTATGTAGGAAAGTAGATTGAAAAGCTCCATTGAATGTTCTAATTTCTCAATTATCCTTTGTATCTCTGAGAGTCCTGTATGCAGCTGGCCATCAGTGGTCCATAGCACTGCATGGTCCCATTGACCACCTTGCTCTCAGGGTGTGAGAGGCTGGCCAGGGCTGCAGGACAGTGTGACTGACACTGTAAAGCCAGTGCAGGTCTCTCGTATCGGTCTCAAACATATCTGGGACAGGGTGAAGGACCAGCTTCCCCAGGGCAGCAGGAGCCCCTCACTGACCCCAGCCCAAGGGATGGGCCCACTTCAGTGTCAAGACATGCTTGCTAAGCACATGCAAGATGGATGAGGCCAATGAGGCCAGCAGCCATGGTTGGAAGCTTCACAGAGTCAGCAAAAAGGCAAACTGAACCAGGCTGCACTGGACACAGCTCGCTTTGTGTGCTGTGCAGACAGCAAAGGAGCGGAGAACAGAGCAGTAGGAGACAGCATGTGCAGCACAGGCTTGAAGAGTTGAGGGATAACTAGTGAGCCATGACTAACTCCAGAAGGTACTAATTTCAACCAAAGGCAAGAGAATAATGTGTGAGGGAGTTATATTGTGTGCAAATCCCAACAACTGTGGAGCTACTGTTTAAAACAAACTGGATCACCTTGTTCAGGACTCTGAATGTGTAAGGTGCAGCTTTCCTCTACAAATTTGTCCAGACCATTCATCCAGAGATTTTTATCTGTTATTACAGTCCTCATCATTTTTCCTTCTCTGAACACCAGGTTTACAGACTGGCTCACAATTCCAAGCGGTTTAGTTCCCTTGGAGTCCTTTTTAAACATTGGCATCACATTGACACCATTTTTTTTCCCCTGGCAACAACGTAGTTCTAAACAATAGATTGCACATCATAGTTAATAATTTTACTATTTCCTTTAGAAGTTCTGGATGAATACCATCTGGTCCTAGGCTGAGCTAGATTCTGCATCTGCTAGTTAAATTGCCAGAGTAAATGAGAAAGAATTTGCTGTGAACTCTTGACTCCCCTTTTGGAGTGGATTTCTGCATGAAGCATATCGAGATCAAAGAGTTTTGTTTTTCTAGGCTTTTATTTTGCATAGATTTACTCAAATATACAGCCAATAGTCCTCATGTTTGGACAGTTCTGAGTTGCCTTTATCATATCATGTCTCTCCACTACATTTAGCTAACTGCATGATAGATCACCATGCAAACCATTGTCATCTCATTGTCTCCCTGCAAGTTCCAGGAGAGAAAAAAAAAAGGAGGTTATTATGAAATGCTTGCTCATTGCAGATGTAGTTTTATCATTTAGGAGAAACAAAAACCTGAGTGTCTGGCCACTTGAACTTAATAATGCATTATTTGGGATGCTGGAAGTTTTAGGCAAGAACTTCTCTGGAGCTGGCTGCTGTATCAGCAACACTGATTTATTAATAAAATTGGTTTTTAATTAAGAAATAATTTAGGTATCTTAATATGACTGTGTTGATAGTTTGGACAAAAGTATACAAAAATATTTTTCCCCATATTTGAAGGATGCTTGCTAATCCATGATAACAAAAGAATCTGCCTTTTTTTTTTCTTTTAATTCTAGTTTTAATATTTTTCTCCCCTGTAATGTCATATACTGAACACACTGCCTTTGCAGCCAAAACAGTTGCTGTGCTCTGTCATTTCCAGCTATATGTATGTATCTTTTCTCATCCAAAACTAAACGACATCAAGTTACAGTTACCTCATTCTTTTTCCCTGAAGAATACCCTGTTCTGCTTTGTCATTAATTTGACAAAGATCTTTACTTAATTTAAATAGAAAGTCCACTTGTAAAATGATGAATTTGGAAAAGCATATCTTTTTCTGGTGTCAAATTTACAAATCGTTTTAGGTTTGTTGCCAGGTCTTTTTTGTCCTGAAAAGTGAAATTAAATAAAACAATTAGAAAAAAAATATATGGATAGTCATGGTCTACTTCTGTTCTCACTTGCCAGGTTATGCTGGCATTAGACTGTTGATTCAGTGCAGTTACTCTCACAGGCACAAACTACAGATCAGGACTAGGCCACACTTTTGGAGAACACACAAAATTCTCAGAGACACATTTATCGTAAACTTTTTCAAGGCAATCTGAGCCTGAGTCCTATCAGTGTCTCACAGTAACTGCATTTAAACAGTTTATTTCATACTGATCTGAACTAAATAACATTAGGATGAAATTTACTTCCCAGCACCTTGTTGTGCCATCAGTGATTTCTGAAATACCATTCACCAACCATAGACGGATCAAAGGCAAACAAGGTGCTCCTGCTGCCCCTGCAGTGCTTCTGCAAAAGTCACATATTACATGGCATGCTGCTTAATAAACCTTTGGAAGACTCCACAGGTCTTCAATGAGGCCTACAAAATATTATATTTAGGTCACGTTATAATCGAGACACATCTCAACAAGGTATCTTTTAAATTGTTTGGGGTTGACCACTTTTCATTCTTTTGAAGTGCCAATTCATAGCGTTTGAACTTCCTGGATATTTGCAGTATCATCTACCTGACCTACCTGTGAGATGCAATCCAGCTGGTCCTGATGCTTCCATGGGGATCTAGGCAGCCTATCCTACCACCTTCCTCAGAAGAGAGGAAATGAGACCTCCCAGGTGATGGCTGTGAGTTCTGTACAGTGTTCAAGGCTCTCTGATTAATGGGATGAATAAAGCATATTATCTCTGTAAATCCTCAGGTCCAATTTCATAATCATGGTAAGGTTTCTATGGGCTTCCAGGGTGCAAAAGGGATTTCTGCTCCAGAGATTTCTATGCAAGTTCTGTATACAATATAGGGAAACTGCTTCAAAGAAATATGGGCAAATCATTTGTCCAGTGTAACGTAAGTTCTCATAAAAATCCTTCTGATGCCCTGTGACATTACTGAAGTCTGGGATGAGTCATTATCCACTCATTCCTCCCAAATGGTTTACCATGCATGTCAGCACTTCTCAACCTGTCACTGAGCTCAGCGGCATCTCCTCTCCCCACACATCTGGCCCTCTAACTATTAAAAATTGAGGGCAGAAGTTACATCAATGCTCTCTGAACAACTGATGCTGATCCTTTTCCTTTTTGTGTCTCATCATAACAGATACATAAGTGCTATGAGGAATGAATACACACCCATGAAAGAGGAACATAGATATTTTTAAAAAGTGCTTGTTTCTTTTGCAGGCTATACATGATGTTGTACAACCCTTTTTGTCCCTTCACTCTGTGAATGTTAATTTGCTAGAAAAAAAAGTTCAGGATTTTAAGCTAGAGAATAGCCCTGCATACCTTTATACCATGGGCATATTGTGTGCTAAAACCCCATGCCAAGTAACCTGCATGAATACATGGCTCAAGAGACCATTTTTTTGGATTATATTGACACCATCAAGTATTGGTACCATTAATGTTCTCCTTTGAGCATATCTTTGCATACCAGACCAACATCAGTCAAAGTCAAAATCTATCACATGTTCTAAGGTACCAGTTGTCTGAGACTTTTCTGAGGTAGTCATGGCATGATTTGTAACAAACAGATAAAAGATCAGGGACTGACACCAGAAACGCCAATGGGTTATAATGTCAGCAACAAAAAGGTAAAGCTTTTCTTGACAGTAGTCAACTCCTTAACAAAGCTCAAAACAGCAAGAGGCTGCTAAATAAACCCCCATCTGTAACAATTGAGAACCATAGTCTTTTATTTTAAGATTTCAGATAGGCACATAACAAAGAGTCACAACTATTTTACCACAAAAGATTTTCATTAGCATATCTCACAGAGGTATATTAAAGAAGTTAGTTATGTTAACTGCAGCTTCTATGAGTTTCAATTAAAAGATGAAAAGCAAAGCAAAGTACTTTACTTGTGCAAAGTATTTGGCACAGGCCACTCAGTGGGAGAGTGGAAGAGTTGGGAAAAACAACGAAGTCTTTTCAGACTGCTGCTGTCTGATACTCTGCTCTCAAAAGAAGCCACGCTATCCTCATGACGTTAAGATCAAATGGATTTCGACATTTCCAGAATGGATTTCCAGAATTAGATAAAGAGATGTTAGTTTCACAACACCAACTAAGTAATTTAGAGACTGGCTGTGCAATTAGCAGGGAGGAAATAGAGAAGGTCAGCTGATGTATTATTGGGTGAATTGGTACCAGCATGTCTGAAGCCAGGGCTTTAATTTAAGATTCCAAAGTTTGTGTGTCTTACTATGTACAAAGAGAAATTACTTTGTGTTCCATGGCATCTCATCTCATCAACATCAACATTTTTAGAGGAGTATCAGTGTCCGTTGATGATAAATTCCCTTAAGGAAATACTATAAAAATTTGTTCACTGACATCTGAGTTTGCAAGAGTTATCTAATCCTTGTTTTAAGGGAACCCAAGATATGGGAAGCAAGAGAGTCATTACCTCTATTAGACAAATACTGAAAATTGCACTTACATAAAATGAATAAATTTAATCAGCAATAGTAATTCTTTAAAGTTTCAGTTTTTTTATAGGAAACATAAACTTCCTATGAGCAATCATCTGATTTGACATAAATTTGCACAAGTCGGCACAAGAAATAGAACATACAATTTTGATGAATTCTCTGTTACTCAGTATTGAAGAGGGGCACATAGCCTCAGATTTTAAAGGGTAACTAACTGGCTAAACCTCTTCTCAACAACTGATATCTCAGTATGAATTTTAATCAGTTGAAACAATTCAAACCATGAAGTGAGGGTAAAGAACAAAAATTTTAGAAGGTATTGCAAAATGTCTCTTCATTAGAAGACCTACCTATAACTGCTACTGGTACAACATAGACAGCTGCAGTACACTATAAACCCCTGCCAGCAAAGCCCACAAGGAAACAACACTCCTTAAAAGTATGCAACCAAAAAAGATTTTGATCTAATAAAAAGAAAAGCAAAAGACCATGGGATGTCTAGAATTTTGTTGGTTTCCCATTGTCATGATTTTGCATGGAAGGGTACTCAGACAGGGAGGCAACAGGTTGTCCCCTTCAAATTGTGGGCTTATATAATGAAAGTAAGATTTTAAATTAGGCTCATGGCTTATGTTTTGTTGTACACAATTAAGTATTTTATTGTTTGACTCTTGTTCTCTTACTGTGACAATCTCCAGGCCAGTTTTTCCAGTTAAATGGAACTCTGCTAGCTGGCACTTTGGACTAATTATTGAACCAAGTAAGAGGAGGTAAAAGGAGACCTTCAGGAGCAAAGACAATTTATCCCATCTGAAGTTATTTTCTAGGTCTTAATTTCTGGAATGTTTAACTTTATTTGTAAATCAGCTAAATGCTCTTTGCATTTTGGTCTTCTTTAATAGGTATAATGCTGTCCAATAACTGTGTGTAGAGAGTTGTCATTTATAATTTTCTGAGAAACTGGGGGAGGCAGATCAAGTCCACAGTGACAAAAAATACTCTAATTTATTTAAATTATTGTGCTAAGCTGTCCTGGAAGTATTCGTTAGTGATTTCAAAACATTATTAAAACAGTGAAACATTGAAAATAATACTTTCCAGAGTTTCAGCACAAATGGGCTGTTAAATGATGGTATCATTGGCCTTACTTGCCATGCTTTTGTCTATATAATCCTTAAGAAAACATATTCTGAGGAACAATTGCTGTAGTTAGCTTGGACTACTTGCTCATGTTTATACAATATTACATAGTGCAGGGAGTTAATGTGACTGAAAGTATGTAAGTTTTAAATTAATTTTCATTGTTTAGTCTTTGCTTACATTACAAAACTGTTTTAAATCTGCCAAGAAGTCTCAACTCCCAAAAAAAGGGAGAAACAAAAGTCCAAGGACAAACTCTGCTCTGAATTCTGTAGGCTCACTTTTTGACAGAGTCAGATTCAGTCAGGCTGCTGTGGTATGCCCAAATATCCAGGGTTTATAAATTAAGAATATCAGAAGTTGGATCTCTGGGATGTAATCCTTGTGTATAGAAAAGTTACATATCGCACTCTTGATTTTGCTTTAACAAACATTGAAAATTTGCAGTATATTAACTGCAATTAACCAGATGATTTTTTTTCTAATATTTTTGTGTGTGTGCCTGGAGTCATTATCTCATATTTGCAATTTCATGCATTCTGGTTTGGCCCTTTCCAGAACCAACTGCACTGGTGCTGTGTGCTTTGTACAGAAAAAGCAGTGCAAAACAGTCACAGATCATACACAAATTGTGTCTACTGTGTCTCTTCTTGGACACCTTACTTCTTCACAATGTTCTCCTTTTATTCTAATGCATCCATTTTGCAATCCTAAAATGTGGGAAAAATGAATAAATTGAAGTAAGAAAGGTATTTCTGATGAGATAATGATAAAAGATCAGTAAGTTAGTGTTTTGTTTTTACAGGCTTTGCTGACTGAAGTTCCTGGAGCAAGTAAAGGGTTTTTAAAATATTCTAAGCAATATACTAGTGAAATGCTCCCAGATTATACTGTCACCCACTGTGGTTTTAAACCCAGTGGTACTTGAAGTATAATCCTGTTCAAACCATAATCTAATAGTGATCTTATCTCTTTAATTTCAATTTACTTTTGTGTTAGAAAGTCAGAATTGTCAGCTGCAATTTTATACTTTGTAGAGACAGACCTCCCCAAAGTCTTCAATTAATCCTCAATGACTGCTCATGAAAGTTATTAGGAGTCAAATGGGAATGCTATGGTAAAAAAAATAAATCACTATTCCATTAGCTGTTAAACTGAGCCATTTCATACCAGAATATCCTTTTCACAAGATCTTATAAAGAGAAGCCTGGAAATTTAAAACTGGATTGTGTGAGAATGATTCAAATAAATTCTAAAAAATCAGATCATGATATAAATCAGTAAATAAGTTTTCATTTTCTGTTTCAAGAGGAGTAGATGGTAGGTCATATAAAAATTATCGAACCTAAAATAATAGGAAACCTTTATTCCTGTAGTCTGATGTGTTACTAAATATCCAAGGCCCTACAGATTTAACATCGTTTGAGAAGAAACTGGCAGTACAAATTTTTTACACCATTTTTGTTGAAATCCATCTTACTTATCAAGAAGGCAGCAAATTTCCCTTAATAGTACAGGGGAATGACAAAAATCCCCAGGATTTTTCCTTGCTTACATTTTTGCCATCATTCTGACATGGTGGCTCATTTAGTTAGTGACATGATAACAACTTCTGTTCCTTCTTCAGTGCATCCTCATGAGGGCTTTTTACCTATTGACCATCCTATTTGTGCGCAGTTTTCTCCTCCTCTAGGCCAACTTAACCAAACTGTAAATTTGAAAATGGCACCTTAAGTCTGGAGTGTTCATCCCTTAGGGAACCCAACTGAGCTGGGTTCAGTTCCTCCAACAGTGGTGTCATTTCCAGTTCTAAGGAAGAAATAAATGGTTAAGTCTCAAAGATTTGTGCTTCTCAGATAAGATTATGAAAGCTAGGAGTATCTATTTTAAATATTTGTCCCATCCATATTCTTGCTGCAAACCTCACAGATTTATCTGGGAACAAAAATAAACAACCCCACATTTTAAAAGTAGCTTCCTTAAAAGAGTCAATGTCATGAAGTTGTGTCGGGAGAGGTTTAGGTTGGATATCAGGAAAAGGTTCTTCACCCAGGGGGTGTTTGGGCACTGGAACAGCTCCCCAGGGCAGTGGTCACAGCACCAGCCTGATAGAGTTCCAGAAGCATTTGGAAAATGCCCTCAGGCACATGATGTGATTCTTGGGGACAGTCCTGCACAGGGTCTGGAGCTGGAGTCGATGATCCTGACAGTCCTCACAACTCAGGATATTCTGCGATTCTATGATGATCTCATGGTGTTATTTCCCTGTATGACAACACATATGTGAGGGAACAAGCTCATGTATCCCACCTTTGATCTAAAATTTTATTATGCTGCTTTTTTTATTAACCTAATTTGGCCAAAATGAAAAGCCCTTCTGCTGTTGAACAACTCCAATGAAGTATTTTAATTCTACATTTTAGGTCGATGCTATACACTTTCCAGCAGGAATTCACCCTGCTCTACTCTCTAATATAGAGAGTGAGTGCAAGCCTCAATGCAGTTTCAGATAAAGACCAGGAAATTTTATCCACACTAGCTACTAGAGTATATACATGTATTTACATCAGCTCAGAGCACATTTTATCCCATCTGCTCTGGAAAATGTGTCCTTTGCTAAACAGCAGGTAGGAATGTTGGCCACAGGGGTCCTTCCTATGAAGAACGAAAGTGATCAATGATAAACTGCATTGCTATATGACTGCTTACGCATATTAATGACTGATAGTCTCACTTAGGCTGTACAGTTTTTGGTTTATCAGTTTCATACCTTAATACAATTTATTTCAACCCTTTTTGAGCCCTTTAGCACACTCACCTTTGTGAATGTTTTCTAATTTTCCTTCCTAGTCTTTCTGGGAACATGTTGCAATATAGATTGTAAGATTCAAGTCTGTATCCTGTAATTAACAAAATAATACCATTTTTTAGGTACTACCTCTGTCCTTTTTTTGATTTAGCAAATTTGTTGTGCATTTGAATGATTTCTTTACAGACCTCTAAACAGTGATGCAAAACAGATAACCTAACTACATTTTTATATTTGAATTTTTTGGTTTCAGTGTGCAGAGCTTCATCTGGAATCAAATCATTGGGTTTGTTTGTGCTCCCTAGAGCTGTGTATAATATTTTGGTGTCATTTTTCCTTTAAGCAGATCCACATATTAATTTGTATGTTTTGGGTTAGTGAAAGCAGGGTAGTCTGCTACTCAGTGGCTCTGAATCCAGCCTTCAGAGATGTGCTTCACATACGTGTGCTCTTCCATCCCACTGTTCCACTCTTTTTTGGGTGAATTTTTGAGCAAGTTGTTATAATGAACTTATTTCCACAGTAAAAGCTTGATCGTCTAGCTGTGTTTCATAGATGCACAACAATTCCTGCAACAGGCAGTATTAGTAATCAATGTTTCAAATAATTTTCTGCAATAATGTATTCCTGTATATAAACAGAGAAACAGTAGAAATTTAGAAATTAGGGCTCAGTTTTGCATTTTGACTTGATCTCTTTTGAACTAATACAGGACAACTGCAAGTATTCCAACATATTCTTTAGGCCCCCACTCTGGCCTGAAATGTGTCAGAGAAGATTCTATTCCATAGTTGGTGATGATATTTAATCAGTTCCCAGTGCTCCCTGTCGATGATATATGGCATTTGTCCATAGACGGAAAGGAAAGCACCATCACCAGAAACAAAACTATGAGAAACTTATGAAGGTTCGCTTGCTATGTTCTGCTTATTCAGCATTTCCTTTTTGTGGCACTTCCAGCTGTCTTTCCAACAGAGCAGACATCAAATTAAGGAAGTGAAAGTCAAGGTAAAGGATATCTGAAAAATCCTCGTAATGGAAGTAGAAATCTCCATGACCGAAACTAGATTGTTTCTTTGAACAATTACAGTAGCTGGTTAATCATAACAATTACAAAAATCCTTCAGAAGTTTCTAGTTCCTTAGAAGAGAAAGGATTCATCAACTTGAACATAAAATCTTAATCAGAAGACTAAGGTACCCAAGAAGAGATCCTTGTTCTGCTACTGAAGTTTATAGTTCTACCTCTTAATGATTAAGGAGAAGGCAGCTATGATCTAGACACTAAATAATGTATCCAAGGTGGTCTGCTGGTTGTTGAAGACTTGCAACACGCACTGATATGACTATGTAGTAAATTGTATATATTCCAGGCAGTGAACAAAAGTATAACAGACTACCTTAAAACATTTATTACATTTTCCACAGAAGACAAACTCCCCTGCTGCAATAAGTAGGATGTAGCATCAAGAAGCTATTTCAGTGAAGTAATGCTCAATATTGTGTAACAAATGAAAAGAGAATGACAGGGTTTGATATTTTTCAAAAGTAGATAAAAAGCATCACCACACATATGTTTTTAGATGTTTTTATAGCATCATAGTAAGGCTTCGGTTGGAAGAAACCTTAAAGATCATCTAGTTCCAATCCCACGCTCCAAGGCCAGGGATGTCACTCACTAGATCAGATTGTTCCTATTTTTAAAAAGAACATACTTCTTGTGACAGACAAGACCCAAGTCCTGCTTGTATTTAGATCACATAGAGTACTTGGAGTCAACAGGTTTGAAAAGAACAAAAAATCTCACCCTAGCACACCCCCACACAGGCAAACTCTGACATGGACATGTCAACTGAGAATCTACTGAGACTGTTCTTTTTACTGCATTTCTTCCTTACAGACCAACTGGTTAAAGTTTGTAAAAACCTTAAAAGAAATAGCTAAAGTAAGCTGCTATGCATGAACTGAGAAAATGCTTGTTCATGAATGCTGAATCATGTCTTTTAAAAGGTTTGGCTAAGTACAATAGTTGTGTAAATTTCCCAACAGACTTGCTCTCAGGTGAATATACAACTTAAAGAAACAAAATACATATATGCCATATGTGAAGTGCTTAAACTCCTCAGTGTATAAACTGTGATTCAGTATGTGTTTCTCTTCAGTGTGTATCTAGACTGAAAGACTCCATTTCTGCTTTAAGTCTGAGAAATCCTACGTTGGTATAATTATATCTCAATGCACAGTAAGTGCACACATGGGATTTTACCAACCAAAAGATACAGAATATTACTGCTAAAACCTGTGTCACTTGACTAATAACAGAACACGTGAAAAATGGACTAAATCTCATAACACTAGAAAAACTGGGGACTTTGTGCATGTTAGTTTTGTTACATATCAGATAACTCACAATTCCTGCTATGACTCAGAAATGCTACAAAAAAGTACCAGTAATAGATATTATGACCTGAGATAAATGGTCCCCTCTAGGGAGGCTTACACCTATCTAAAGCCAAGGTTTGGCAGGAAATTACCCAAAATCAAGAACTGAAGCAACGTGAAACTCCTAAAACTAGATTGATAATCCTTGACATCACCGGTGGTCAAAGTCTAGCTCTCAAGTTCAGACACATTTTAGAGAAAATATATTACTTCTCATGAACAACAGTCTGCAATAAGAGATGTTTTCTGCTCTGATAAGTGAAGATACATCATCTAAACTTCCTACATTCTTCAGATTGCATCAGTGGTATTGGGGCAAAAAAAAATCTCATTACTCCACAGGAACAGATTATTTTAAAGAAAGTATTGAAACTTGTCAAAATACACACTGTCACTTTTTGGTAATTTGAATAAAGTTTGAAAGTCAGGAGGGTGAGTCACAGACAGAACTTTCTTCTTTTGTCATACATCTGTTATCAGCTCCAAACAATATATCATGATTCTGACTGCACAAGAAAACCAGTGGATATTATAAAGGGGAGTTTGCAGGATTGGCCTGTAACAGAGATTAAAGTTTAATATACATTTGTCTAATATAAAGAGTGAGCACACTGAATAAAAGACTGACTACAATGTTCTCTGAAAGTACCTGCTTGGATGAGAAATCTATTGGAACCTGACACATTAGTGCACAGGTGAAGTCCTGATAGTGGCTTAAAATGGAGGACTGGGGTTGTGGATTTTAAGCCCTCATGACTAAAATGGTTTCAAGTGGAGAAAGAAGAAATGAAGTTTTGGACAGGAGTAGTTCTTTAGATGAAAAAAGCACTAACCAACTACACAAAAAATCCAGTTTATCTGAGCGAAGATAAAAGTACCTTTCTGAAGAAAGGTGGATTTGGAGGTTTTGGGGGGTGAAGGAGGATATGCATGTGGCTTTTGTTTGAGTTTGTTGGGGTTTTTTCCTGTAATGTCTTATCCTTTTGTTTTGGCAGAAAATATAAAGTTCTTGGGTTGGGTTGTTGTTTTTTGGTTTTTATTTGGTTTTGGTTTTTTGGCTTTTTTTCTAAACTTGGGTTTATGTGGCACTTGGCTGATCTGGGACACAGCCATCTCTACACCTGACCCAGACTGCCACTAGGGTTTGTCCACACTGTCATCCTCCTGGTACTGTCTCATGAAGCACAAACAAAAAAGGGAATAACTTAGAGAGCTACCCAGTATTTATGATACATTATCATAAATCATGCAGACAGCCTAGTTTGATATTAGGTCAATGACTGTATTACATGGAATAAGCCAAGCTGACAGACTATGTAATTTTTACTTTCCGTTTCCAAATTCTTGATGCTTTCCAGACCTGTCATGGCAGGTTAATAAAAGACACTTGGGATACTAGTATCAAGTACAGTTAAGTGAAGTAACTTGACACAAGCCTCAGTAAACTAAGGTATAACACTGTAGAGCACTGCAGCTGCAAATGGAGGAGGAATACAAAGGGAAGAGAATTGGTGTTCAAGGGTGTAAGACTGACATTGATAGGGAAAGACCAACAACCCAAAACAGAAAACTTTGACATCTACACCAGACCTCCTGATAAAACCAACAAACTACCTCTGCTATGTGGTACTGGACATCATAAAACCACTCTATGCTGACTGTACTGCAGTTGCTTACTTGCAGTTTAAATGTAAATCATGATGAAAAAGCCGTAATTGTCTAAAACTTATCACATGAACAAAGTTAAACTAGTCGTGTGATACCAGGGGGATAGGCTAAAGCATTAGCTGGGATTTCTGCCAATGCCTGTTATTTAAGTGATATTTTTTAACAATGACCCTGTATTTCTCAAGCTGCTATGCAGTACACTCCTTGTAAGGAAACAAAAAAGAAGCACACACTTACGCATGAGATTTCTTAACTAGATATGGTAGGGATACATAAGAAGCTGTTAACAGTCCTTGGTAAGATTCTGTAGAGTATCTCTTTATATTGCCCTACTTTTAAGCTCGGATCGGCATTTACAAGAAGTAAGTTTTCCTGCTCTTACTGGAGATGTAACCGACCAAAGGGAAACCCAGTGGAAGGAAACAAGACTGGAAATAGCCTAAAAAAACAGGGAATGAAGAGTGACAGATGTGCATAGGCAGAGGGTTATAAAGGCAAACTTGGAGCAGAGGTAGGAACTGCAGGAAATTACTCATCCACAGCTGACATTAGTTTTTTGTCTTGTTCTCTTGACCTATAGTGATCAGGATGGCTTTTGCAGACCTGCCAAGTCTTACGCATTGCACATGAAACTCACCTGATGTATCGTTTCCCCATATTCCCCAGCAGCAGGGGAACACATCAGCAAGGTGCTATGGCGTCTGTCCCGCTCCATGAGCTGCCATGTGGCCGAATGTGGTGCCTGCAGATCACAACATGGAAAGCAGCCCGAGGCCGGGTTGTGCTATCAGTAGGAAAGTACCCAGCCTCTGAGTCCTCACATATCAAGCAGCCCTGACAAAGAACACACTCACCAAAAACAATGTAAGACTTCCATCCCTGTGGCAGTCCACAGGTTTGCTCCCAAACTGGAAAGGGAAGTGCTGCTGAGGACTGTGCCAGGCAAGGAGGGAGGGCTTTGTGTCACACTGGCAGCTGAAATATAAAACTCTGGACTTCAGCTATTGACCTGCAGAGCTTATGGTCATGCTCCAGTTTTCTGCATGTGCTTTCCTTAGCAGGTAAAGTTCTCAGCCAAACAAATGATACACTCTGGTGCTCTCTGTATGGGAACATTTTGCAGACTTTTTTATGAACCAGCACAGAAAGCTATTACACATGGCATACTTGTTCAGTTGGGAATGTAGATAAAAATTTCATTAACTCTCTCAACACAGAGGAAAAAATAATGTGCTCACTGTTGCCCCTAACATCATACCTGCATGTAAGAAAAGAACTGACAGAAAACCTGATGTAAATTAGATCAGACATCCAAAGCACTGGTAGACAACTGGGTGCTTGATTTCCCCATGCTCTCCGTGAACTGAGAAGCAACCTCTCCCCAGTATTTTGATCAGCATAAGTAACTTTTCCAGGTTTCTCTACAGTTCATTAAAGAACTTTATTTCTGATATTCTATTACTATTCTTTTTAAAACTTCATTTTATCCAGAAATGCTCACAGATAAGTGAAAACTGGTTGCAGACAAATGAGTTCAGGTTCATTTGTGCACCTATTATATGCAGTTGTTTTTTCTACTGACGTAACTGATGGCAGCTATCTTTTCCTTGTATCTGTCACTCCCAGCACTGAAAAAGTTACTCCAGATGTTTCAGAATCTTGAAACATTGTTTCACAGAGGTCATCCTCAGAGCTGAAAATGTGTCCTAATGCTTAGAGGCCAACGACCAGCTTTTCCATGTTATCTCCTCTATTAGCTTATTTATTAATCCTTCTGAGACTTTAAAAATGGGCATTTTGACTTAGTTAATTAGTTTATTACACAGTTCTGTCAGTGATGCACATAGGAATGGGTTTTCCCAGAGAGGCTATTAGGTTGAAGTTCCTTGCATGCCCCTCAGGCAGGGAGGTGTTCAGCCTGCCGGGCTGACATGAGGGCTGTGCCGGCCCCCAGCGCAGAGCCTGAGCTATCGCCCCACCCTGCCGAGCAGACAAGGGTAAAACACCCTCAAGTGCAATAAAGCTTCGCATCAATACAGGCCGGCTTGTATCCGTCAAGAAGCACACAGAAACGTGTCTTCGGGGTGGAGAAACCTGTCCATGAAAAGGTATCGCCCAGGACCCTGGGCATCTCAGCAGCTGACTCCATGCGCTGGAACCAGGGCTCGTCATCTCGCTCTCTTCCCTTCTTTCTTTCTGTGCTTATATAGCAGGTCAGGGCATAACAATTGCCAGCAGTTTTCTAATGAGCCTTTCTGATTGTTTGCGGACCCTCTGACCTCTGTCGCTCCTTTCGATCAGCAGCACCTACGGCTCTTGAGGGCTCCTTCCCCTTCAGGGCGGGGCGGCGGCGGGGAACCTTTCAGCGCGGCGCCGCTTTCCAGCCGGACGCAGCCGCAGGGCGGCGCCGCTGCCGCGGTTGCCGGGTAACGGGCGGTGCGGCGGAGAAGGCGGCCCGGCCGGGCAGGGCGCGGGCCGCGATGCTGGACCCGGAGCGCGGGCTCTCCCTCACCATCGCCAGGGTCGTGCAGCGCCTGCAGGGCTCCAGCCTCCACTCGCAGCTGGAGCGACAGGCCCGGGTGAGCCCTGACCTGCCGCTGGGCCCCCACGCACGCCTCCCTTCCGCGCAGCCCCACCCCGGTGCTTTGTTCCCGGCCGTAGCCCCCGGACCGTGTGGCCTCCGCGTGGGCAGGGACTCCTCCCCTCCCTCTTTCTCCTCTTGTCCCGCTCCTGTCCCTCCTCGGCGGGGCCGGAGAGCGGTGTGTTTGGAGTCTAGAGCCGTGTTTATTGTGTCTCCCCTTGGGACCCAAGGATTTCGCAGTGAATATGAAGACTATCCGTCTGAAATCTCACTGCTTCAAATATAGGTCCTGAAACGAATTGCTTTTTTAATCTTTAATTTGGAGAGCTTTAAATTCCACCCACCCTCCCCCGCTCCCCTGGTGCCCCTGAGAAAATGAGGATTTGGTGAAAGGAAGTGAAAATAAATGAAAAAACACGCATGGAAGTACATTTTAGTAGCTGGGGAAACAGTTGCCTTTTTTTGTATTTAATAACTTATCTGCACTTGGAGCCAGATTTTCATATTTCAGCTGAATTTAATTTAGGATGTTTCAGATTAAAATTGCGTCAGTTTTTATGATCATAATAACCTAGTCATGGTGCTGTAACAAATATTGGGCATTACTGAAATATTTTGGGTTGCGTTTTATAAAATCTTGTGCTTTTGGTTTTGGGTTTTTTTTTTCCAAACATTGCTTAACATTATACAGGGTTGGTTTTGGTTTTGGTTTTTGGTTTGTTTTTTGTTGAGTTTTTGTTTGTTTGTTTGTTTAGGATACCATGTCCATTATCTGTCCGTTGGTTTTGTTGCGTTTTTAAATGAAACATGATTTTCCTCTTTGAATGTCCCTAAAGCTTTCTATAGCCAGTGACATCACTGCCAGTCTTCTGTTTGTTTTGTATTTAAATTTGCTGATTTGATCTCTAAATGCTTTTATAAATGTGTGTCTGCCTTGCTTCTGTTGACAGGGCTTTCTAAATATTTGAAGAAGCAAATGTGCATGACTTGAAGGGGGCTGGATTGATAAAAGAGTTTAAAGGCTGGGTTCTGCTAAATGTTGGGAAATTGAGTATCCTTAATGGCCTGACATGAGGAGTGTAGAGCAGGCAGTGTCTTGTCCTCAGAACAGGCAGTAAACAGGGCTCTCTTCTAACAACTCCATTCCTGCTTGTAACAAACCCGACTGCGCTCCCTTCCATGTACATTCCTTTATTCCTGTCTCTGGCAGGGCCTGATTTCACAGTCATTTAATACTTTGCATGGATTTTTTGAGACAGGAGGAGGCTTGGTGTCCTCAGGACTTGGCAGGGTGTTCAGAAGCTGCTCGTGGGTGGCTGTTCTGTGGAGCCATTTGGTACAGGTGGACACTGAGGCCGTGAGCAGTGCACTCCCAGGGTGGTGTTCAGAGTCTGAAAGGGCAGTGAGGTGCCTAAATCCCTGCTGGACTTGAGGGTGTAGCTGCTATGATGGCTTTGTAGAGTGCTATTGTACAGATCTCTTGGAGAAGATGAAGTGTTTATGTAGGTCAGGTGATCATTCTAGTCATATGAAGTGCTAAGGGGAAAGAAAAGAAAAAGGGCAAGAAATATTTTAGTCGATTCTTAGAGTTGTGTTTGAAAGTTTTATAATAAAAGGTAAAATCAGAGCTATAGTGTAGTGATATGAAAGTTTATAGATACATCAACAATGGGATTTGTCAATCAAATGAATTATCTCTTGGAGATTGTAGTTTAAATTAGTAGGGCCAAATGTGCACCATGTTTGTCAGGAATCTGTGTGTTCTTAATGGAGAAGGTTTTTTCATTGACCTTGCATGCATTTATATTCTTTCACGTGCAGAAGGCTTGTTTTATTTATAATGCTTGGATAGTGCTATACCGTGTCATTGCAAGGGCCCCTCAGTCAGTGGCTTGTCTCCTGTCCCTCCCTTAGCAACTGTAAAGAATTCTGAAAGTTTCTGAATTTTGCTTCACTCTGTATTAAATTAATGCTTGATATTTCTGCCATTACATGGGGTATTGCTGGAGTTGCACTGTCAAATATGAAATCTTAGCTGTTGCTGTACATCACACCTGAACTCCAGTTTATTGGTAGGATGTGATGGGGTTTTTTGTCTGCTGGTTAACAATGCTGGGTCTGCACCAGTTGTGATTTTGAAGGGTGGTCCCTTTTTAGGGGATTTTCTATTATTTTGGGAGATGCACGCTGTATTTTGAGAAGTCTTTGAAATCAGTGCCTCGGAGTGAAATTTACTTTTGTTTTGGGTATTTATACTGCAGTTGTACTTCACAAATATTCTTCATCTTGGAGTAGAAAATGATGTTGCTGATATTTGTTCTTCAATAATATTTACTGTCTCTGAAAACATTACAGCCAAAATCGATTCTAAGGTCGATTATAATATTGCCTGAAATTTTGAGAGAACATGTGGCCTCACAAGCAGTATTTTACCTATTAACAAAAGTTATGTTTTGTATATTCATCCCTTCTTTTTCCAGGAGGGAGAGCTCAGAATGAAGGATTTCATTTTGGGGAAAAAATAGTATCCTGACAGTATTTGTGAGAGGTGATAGAGTAGCCCTGTGGTTATGAACTGATCAAACCAGTGCTTTGCTTGGCTGTCACTGAGAGCCTGAGCTAGTGTCAAGGGCTGTGATACACAATCTCTTTGAAATAACTTTGGCATGGGCATCAAATGATTTGCTGTCACAGCTTGACCTCTGGGGATACCAAGATAATCACATTTTTATCCCAAGGATTGAAGTAGAGGTAGTGTCATGTGCTTGTAAGTGATGAATGAATAACTAAATAAATGTTAGGTTGATTTTTGTAGGTTGAGTTTTGATATATTGATGATGTTATTGCAGTTAATATGAGAGATTAATGCAGGAAAGAGTGTTAATGTGCCTATCATTTGCATTGGAATTTCTTCTGAACATATTTTGTAGTGTGTTTGAAGGAAGGAGTAACAGTGACAGCCAAAATATTAGGTAGCAACTTTTCAACAGGTACAATTGCTACTGGGGTTATTGGGGTTACAGAGGAGAGACCTCATTTTCTGGGCACAATGTCACTGTGCAAGTTTGTAATCAAATTTACTTGTTTTTAATCTTAATTTTTCTCTTCCCTTTCTGAATTGTAAATGTTTTTAAGGTAGAGATTAGAGGTGTTTAGAAGAACTAAGATATGGACATCTTCAAGGAAAAAATGCAGTTTTAAAACAAAGTATTTTGTGAAATCTTGCTAAAATTCTGTTTTAGGGAAAATCTGAGTCAGTGAACTGACAATAAAAATGGAACAGTTCAGAGATAGGAAAAAATTCTACCTTTTAATCATATTTTCATTTGCAGCCAATTCAGAAACTTCATTTTTCATAATCTTTGAAGGAAGCTGGTCTTTATTGATCACTTAAGATTAATCTATCTTAATTTTTGTCCCATGCAAACCTCTAATAGAAATCAGTCTAACTCAGAGTTGCCCCGAACCTCTAGTGACCAGGGGTCAACAACAAGTAAAGTTACAAAATCCCCAACGAAACCAACCAACAAACAAAAGCTTCAGTTGTTTATTCCTAAACAACTTTTCTAAAACAAAATGTGACAATAAAATGAAAGATAAAGGTTCTAAGTAATGTTTTAAATGGAACAAGAAAGACTCACAGTGCAAGGGGTCCCCCCGGCATTGTCTGTGTAAATGTTCTCAGATATTTCTTGCAGATATGTCTGGAGTGGGACAACGTGAGTGGGAACTTGGTAAAAAGCATGATAAGAGCTGTTAAAGTAGGCTAAAAGGGATAATGTAAGTGTCAGAATCAGGCCTGATACCCCATCCCACCCCACTGTAGCAATTAAACTTGGGAGTGAGAATAGATTGGTGGAGGTACCTGAAGGTATGAAGAAGGGTGGGGAGGGGAGATGTCATGATCAGAAACACTGTCCAGGCGAGGGGAATCTGCCAGCATTTTTTGAGCAGACCTGTGATAGAACCAGAAGGGTTTAAAAACGATATTGATTAAAGGGAGAGGTGAGGGTCTTTGCAAAAATTCAGATGGGGTAGAGAAGACTTGCTTTGGGAGCACTAGGAACACTGGAGCTGGAGTAGTGCCTGACTGTGCTTCTAAAGAGAGTGTTAAGTAAATAAGCTTCAAATAATTTATGTGGAGCAAATGGTTTGCAAGAGATCTCAGCATATTGTTTTCATGACATTTTTGCCAGTTAAAAAAAAAAAAAGAAATTGATACCAATTTCAACTTAAATAAAAGATCAAATTAAGAAGGAGAATGTTTCTGAGCAATGTAGCATTTATTTAATAAAAATTAGCAAATAAATGTAGGCTTATGAGTCATCATAGATAATTAATGGTTCATTTTCATGCATTGTATTTGGCAAAGGATTTACTATCCCTGCTGACAGAGTTTGTACCTTTGTTTTAAGTGATTCAGCAGTAATATTTGCATTACAGTGAATTTTAAATTGAATGCAGTTGAGTGTGTGTTGATCAGATGATGGAGTTCAGAAGCAATGCAAACTTGATTAGCAGAGTAGTACTTTCTAGTGATGTGGATTCTGGTTTTTGCCTTGTGTATGTATTTTATTTTCAGAACTAATTTTATATTCAAAACCTAGAAAAATTATTAAACATTAAAATTACATCATTAAAATATATCCTCATATCTTGTAGCACAGCACAACATTTGAAGCTGTTTACTCCTGCGTGAGGCTGATTGAAGCTCTCTGTATCTGCTAGGTTATTTTTACTTGTATAAGAAAGTTTGCAATACTTTTTGCCTTAATGTAGTTCATGTAGAAATGTAGAAGGGTTGGAAAATTGTCTGTGTCATCAGGGTTTCACACTTACTGAAATCTGTTTAGTTAAGCTCAGAATGATTCTTCTTTCTGTTACAGAAACGTATAACCAAAACTAAAATCTCTCTCTTGAAGTTGCAGGGTTTTAAGTTTTTAGTGAGTGTTTATGTTGAAATTGCTGTGATTGTGCTTGAAGTGGTTTTTACCAAGTCAGCTTGATCCTAATGAAGTCCAGTTATGGTAGAATGGAGTACATAAGGAAAGGTGAATATTTATTAGCTTTCATTGAATTTTCTTCTTCTAAAGATGGATTATATTTGGGGATTGTGTTTTATTGTAATTTGGGAAATAATACCAATAAAACCGAAAACATTGTGCACTTGTGCAAAAGCATAATGAACAATAAATGCTTTGAGAGGGTACATGTTTATCTAAACAAAAAAGGCTTTGAAGAGAAATTATGGTGGATAGCCTGTAAAAATATTAGGATTGTGTAAAGTTATTTGCAGAACTGTTTGCAGCAGGATGTGTTCACCTGATGCGATTCCACATTTCAATATAATTGAATCACTTCTCTGCAATGTTTATTCTTGTTGAGAAAAGAAATAGTTTAACACAGGAGTTATGCTGGAACACTTCGTTCTGTCAAGCCTCCTCTTTGTAGTATGTTGCTGGTCCTCTAGTTATTTTCCTACACTTCTTTGACTGCTGTGGTTGATGGATCATCTCATGCATGATCAATGGTGCTCCAGTCATGATGACTGAATGCCACTTTCAAATTTAGATGCTAATTTGCAGATAGGTTGATCTCTGTGTTCAGTTCCTCTGTGAATCAATTTACTATTTCCACTAACTTTATTGTTTTACTGTTGTGCTATCCTTTTGCTTGCTTTCATCAGTATTGAGTGTCTGGATTTTTTTCCATCTTGACATCCAGGTACAGAGAGTGTACATTTAGAGTATCACTTATGATGGTGGCTGCCCAGATCTCAGCAGCCAAAATCAAAGACATATACACACAAGATTGCTAGTGGTACCTTAGGCACCAGCAAATTTGGCAAAATTTGGAAAGGATTTTGGAGCTTTAGTTGTGTGTCATGGACTTAAAGCAGGCTATGCTGTCAGCAGTGCTGTTAGGGCTGGCAAACTGCAGAAGTTGTTGAAAGATTATTTATAATTGCAGGATAACTTACTGCAATAGAATCAGTGGCTGATATGCCTACAGCATGTTGTTGAGTAGCTTTTCGTAAGAGATGCCTCACATTTCTATGTAGATGATATGGCCACAAGCTTCTGACATACGCCTGGAGCTGTCATGGCTGTGGAGTAAGTTGCACACAGATCTTCTTTTCAGGTTAGCATGCTGCGTTGCTATTTTTTTTTTAAACCTTTAGCTTTTTTATCTTATGTTAATCAGCTATTGCCATGTACCATGCTTAGGAGAATATGTATTAGAAGGCACTTCTCAGAAACTTCAGAGTTTCTGCTTGTTGTCCTTTTGGGCCTTTGTGATGTTTTAGTTTTCTCCTCTTGGTCTAACTGTAGAATAAGGAGGTGGTGTAGCAGCTGGTCCTGCTGTTGCTGAAAGCTGTGCAGCACCATCTGTGTGGTTGTGTCATTGTATGGTTGTAAAGCTGGTTAGTGCTGGTTAGTGCTGGTTAGTGTGTTGAGTGCATTTCCTTACAAGACTTCCTATATACCCAGTAGTCACAGCTGCAGTGGGGAAAGTTTGGTGCACAGTCGGTTTTTTGGTTTGAAGATGGCATTTCTTATCTGAAAGAGGTGAACTGTGGGAGATTAAGTGAGAAATTGTGGAATGTTTTCGGGTGAAATACAGTGACTGGCTTGTAGTTTTTCCTGTGTGTACCTTATGACCTTATTCTTTAATGCGTATAGTCTAGCATTTGTGCTAAGTATGTGAGGTATTTGCTCAGATTATTATACTTATATGTTTATATGCATTCATTGCATATTCTGCTCCTTTCTTCTCTCTCCTTCCCTGCATACACCTTTTAGCATTGATGTAAAAGGCAAAGACATTGAGTGAGGAAAAAGTTAACTGGTATTTTTGACTGCAATAGCCATTGCTCAAGGAAGGAGTTTGCTTTGTGTGTAACTTTAAGCATGTTCATTATTTACTTCATAACTTAAATAATGTAATTTCTCTTTAGTTCTTGATGTTTATTTATTTATTTTTCATATTAGGTTAGCCTACACAAACCAGAAATTAAGCTGGAATCACTAAAAGAGGATATTAAGGATTTTCTGAAGACATCAGGTTTGTAATACTTCATTGATACATTTGTGAATAGGATAGATGTGTGTAAGAACATTTGTGATATAAGTGATGAAAACAGTAGTTTGTGCAGCTTGGCGTCTTGTCACTGACAGTAGCCAGAAGCAGACATTCAGTGATTCCAGACTATTAAACCAGATAGAGAAAATTGAAAGGGAAAGTGTTGTTGGATTCTGTCTGCATTTTGAAAAACATACTATACCAAGTGCTTTTATCATTTTGCAAGATACTGGTGATTTTTTTGAAACTTCTGAGTGAAACGAGAGTTCAGTCACTTCTGAAAATGGAAATTAATTTCCATGGAGATACTCTTGAAAATTTTACCTTTAGTTAAATTTCCAATTTGCATTGAAAGTTGTAGGCTATGTTACTATAATGTGAGGATTTTATGATAAGTGATCTAAGATTTATAATCATCAGGAACACTGTGTCTATTAATATTAATTGTTGGTTTAATAAAATGATGGCTTTGAAAAAATAGAAAATAATTTTTATAACCAAAACTGTGTTGTAATTATTTGAACAGCAGATGGAAATAAAGGATGTTTGGTCTCTATAGAGGTTACAACTTGCAGTTTTCCTATCTGAATTAGATTAAGGTTTCCTTGTCTCTTCCTGTCTCTCTGGTAGGTACACATGAACTGAGACCAGACATAAAACTCCAATGACTGCAAAGTCACCTCTGATTGATGTTCCGTTAGTATTAATTCCTAAAGTTGTCTTCTGGTTGTTTTTTTTTATTTTAACAGGTTGGGAAAAGAAGCTTCAGAATGCTGTTTATAGTGAACTCAATGTGTGAGTTTATTTAGTATTTTCACTTAATGAGTTCTACTCACATGATTTACTTTTGATCCATTTGTATATAGAGGTGTATGGTGTATTACTATAATCTGCAATATCTGTCATAGCAAGGGTACCTGCTTCATTTCTGTTTTTAAAGTGCCATTATTTCTTTTTCATCCTAGTGAAAATACTGAACCCAAGTGCATTTTAAAGAATAAATATCACCACATTTTGTAGTTACTTCAGTATTTTCTTTTTTGCTTTACTTCCAAAGGTACCAAGGGTCATTATAGAATTCTTATGTAAATGAGGTATTTTCTGCAAATGAGTTTTAATTGAGGTATTTATCACAGCGTTGCACATATTTGTTGTATTAATTATTTCTTAAATCTTTAAGATGTTGGATCTCTAGACTTACCAAGTCAGTGCTCATGATGCTTGGGGTATGGTTATAAACACATTAAAATCTGTCAAGTTTCCTTTTTATTATTGTTCAGCAAACTTTGGACTAGACTTCTGGGAAGCATAATTTTTTTTAATATTCTGGCACAGTGGAAAGGTGAATTTCATAACAGATATAGCTATAAATGTAACTATAAAAGAAGAAATGTGTATGCAAATCTATTTGTGCTAATTTAAATAAGCTTGTTAGAGTTACCAGTTTAGCACAATGTATATTTAGTAGTATGAGGGACTTAATTCAGCAAAATGCTTCTATCTGTTAGTAAGGATTCATCTTCATCATATCTTTCCAGGGAAAAATATTTACCTGTCTCTAGGGCTAATGCACGGAAATAAGCAGCAAAATAATGAAATTAGCCCTGGAAAATTGAAATTAACTGTGAACACCATGATTTCATGAGCATTGTGGAAAAGCCAAGAAACAGCGTCACTGATATCTGGTGGTATTGATTCCATTTTACACACTGGGACAGAATAGTCCATAACCAATTTGCAGCAAGTACAAGATGACCTTATCAGTTAAAAGTGGGAAGAAATTTGGGAGGGTTACCCAAAAACATATGATAGGAACTGATTGAATACATTTGAACAAATAAAAATTTAGGCTAACTATTAGAGAATCTATTTGTTAATTTTGTTTCCTGGAAGGCATTTGAGACACTTAAAATTAAGCTGGATAAAATGTTTGGCAAAATCTCAGTGGAAATAACCTGCATTAAGGAAAGATAAATTAGTGTTTTGGTTTGGTTTTTAATTTTTGTTCCAGCTTTTATGTTTTATCATAATGCAATTTATGAGTGGCTATTCAGCTTTGCTTAAGTCAACACCTCAAACTTCTAATTACCTTGGACTTGTTCACTATTGATTTTTAAAAGGAGACCCTCAAAAAAAAATATATTGTCTCTTGAAAAAATGTGATGACTTGGAGGGTGAAAGTTCCAGGGAGTCATAAAGGTGACATGACGTGAAGAGAATATACTTTAAAAATACCCAATTTGTTAATGTAATTATATTATTTTATTTTATAAACATGTGAAATTATAAGGGAGTGTTATTTTTAATACAAGAAAAGCTCATGTTGAAATGTTATTAATTCTTGCATATTGTTATCTTGTTTGTATCCATAGAATGAATGAGGAAAAAATACTTCTTATAATAATACTTAGTTTTGATCAACATACACTTGGTTTTTTGCTAGTGTTCTCATAAAAGAAATTATTTAGGTCTACAAATACAGGATTAATTAAACAAAATAAAAAATCAGAATGTTTAAATTTTACTGTATTTTCTTAAGGTTTCCTTCGTCCTGCCATCCTGCAGCACCTCCTGAGCATATTAAAGAACCTTTAGCCTATATGAGGAAAGCACAGGTTGGTAGTTATCGTTCATATCAGATCTTTAATTAATCTGTTTGAGATTTACTCTGTAGAGTGTTATTGTATTTCTAGGTTTTGTACCTTAGGAAAAGCACAGATTTGTAATTGCATCAAAGTTAGTAGTAATACTGTATTTTTGACATTTTACATAAATACAGAAATTTAGTAATTTCTGTATTTCAAGTAATTCTCCAGCCGTGAAAGAAGTAGGATATAATGGCAGGTAGGTGAAAAATGTAGAATACAGATGGTGTGAATATGTCAAAGAAGACAATTTGGTTTCATTGAGAAGAAGAAAAAGGGTAGCTATAGGTCATTTCACTTAGTGTTACAAAAACATTTTTTTGAAGAGACGCAGGCAGTTTCATAATGAAAGATAACAGGATGCAGAGACAGCGAGATCTTCAGAAAGAAGAGACATATTTAGTACTTAGAAATGTGAAAGGAAGATGAAAAACATAGAGCTAAGGAGCTTATGGCATATTAAAGGAGAATAAGAGAAACTGGACTGTAAAGATTAAATAAAGATTTTTGGTGTCTGGAAAAAAAGACTTTTGCTTTGTTGTTTTTATTTTTTTGCCAATATATGCCATTTGAAATGAACAAAAAAATCCACATAAAAATGTAGAGAAAAATTGACAGGCTTCAGGAATATGATCTAACCAAAACATCTGAGGTAGGGATAAAAGTGTATTTAACTCCGCTGTGCCTAGAAATACATTGCAGTATTCTTTTACAAAATACTCAACAAACTGTGTTACTTTTACTATCATATTGTTTATTCCACTAAGTCTTATCTCTCTGTTCTGGGTTTCAGTCTTTAGGATTTGGGGCTAAAGATTGCTTTAATCAGTTTTTCTTGTGTGGTGTGAAATGTAACACCACAATTTGCTGCCTAAAAAGAATCACTCCTATTAGTTTATTAATGCAAAACCCACAGACATATATCTATATGTATGTTTGTCTAAACCAGTTTCATGGGTTATTATTTTACAAAAGTGTATGTAATACTTACAGTATTTTTAGCTGTATGTAGAACGACCTGATATTCCAGAAGTTGAAAAATGAGCAGAAGTCCTGTCTTTGCTGGTTTCAAAATTTGATTCTCTATTTCAAAGACTGTTAGTCATCCATGTCCTCTGGGTGTGTTAACCCTGATAGGCAGCTCAGCCACTCACTTTCCTCCAGCAAAACAGGAGAGAATCAAAAGGGCAAAAGTGAGAAATTGTGTTACAAAGACAGTTTAATTGGCAAAGCAAAAGCTACACGTGTCAACAAAGCAAAATAGGAGTACATTCATTCCTTTCCATCATCAGGCTACTTTTGTCCCAGCTTCGTTATTTGGAACATGAATGGTGTGGTCTGCAACGTCCCATTGCTCACTAGGGGTCAGCTGTCTCCTGTCACCTCCCAATTTCTTGTGCCTTCCCAGCCTCCTTGCCATTGGGGAAGAATTAGAGAAGACCTTGAAGCTATGTATGCACTTCTCAGCAATAACTAAAACATTGGTGTGTTATCAACACCCTTTGAGTCACAAATCCAAAAGACAGCACTGTACCAACTACTATGAAGAAAATCAACTCTATCACAGCCAAACTAGTAGAAGCTCTTTTGAACCCTTTCTTGAAATACAACTCTTTGTTAAAGACTTGTGAATCCTTTCCATAGGGAAATACTGGTAAATGATGATAGTTGTGACATGATAATAAATGCACAGTTAGGGAACTGATATTGTCTTTTCTAAAACCATTGAGATACATGTGAGTGTTTGATTTTCAAGATGACGCATATTTATCACTGTAGATAATGGGCCTGTAAGAAAACAAGCATCATCAGAGCAATTGAATCACAACTAAGTTTTGTTTTGTTACTCTTTTTGATTTTAGAGCAATAAATAATGTAAAAAGCTTACAAAGTCAGCATTTCAATGATTTTGTTTGTTTAAAATTTTAAAAAATAAGTGTACAGATTGGTAATATCTTTTGTGAGAGAGATAAAAGTGAAAACTTAACAATTTAATTCTGTTGCGTTCCCTGCTTTATCCCGCCCCGGTACCGGCGGCAGAGCGCTAGCGTGAACCTGGGAGGCCGTTCGCGTTCTGGAAGGCTTCCCCGGTGCGCCAACTACAGGCACGGCTAGTCTGCGTTTCGGTCTGAGGAGATGTTGCCCTCAGAGCATGGCGAGATAGCAGAGAACTCCCAGAGAAGGAGGGCTCTTAGTGTGTGAATTCGGTTGGTTTTTTCCCCCAAGGGTGCACAGGGACTAAGGAGCCAAGAGCAGCTCATTACATGGGTATTTAAGGGAGGAACAATGTCCAATAAACTGAGGGCAAGGGGCAACACAGGGGAGGGGCCGGGGTACATGGCTGAATGGGGTTTAGGGAGAGGAGGGGGAAAGAGAGAACAACGAATGAACAAGGGAGTGACAGGGAATTTCCCAAAACGGGGAAACATAACAGACAAATCCAGGAACCAATAGCAGGAACTTGGGGTTCGTGGCTTGGTGGTTCAAACCACTGCCTCTGGCAGCTCTGGGGGGAAACTCTCGGTCTGTGGAACATGCCACTGGAAGTCCTCGTCCTTCCCAGTTCAGAACCACCGCAACATAATTCAATAGGTATTGAAAATCTAATTAATGTTTTGACAGTAAAGACCGGGTTTTTTTTATTTGTAGGTAGGTTTTTTTTTTGTTTTTATTTTATTTTCATTTAGCATCACAGCAGGTGGAAAAAATATTTTGGTACTATCATCAAAATTTATCCTCATAGAAGAATGTTGTCCATATAAGTCTTATTTCTCATATTCTATTTTTATTAGGTACAGTCACCATTTAAGATGCTCTTTCCATTGTTATAAGTTTGTTGACAATTTCTTTATCCTTTTCTATCTTAATTAATTTTGTTGTACTTCAGAATTCTGAAAATGTGTGTACTACTCCCAGAAAACTATCTTTGGTAGTTATTGGAATGACTTTGAATCAGTAATTAAAACTATATTAATATTTTTTCTGAAGTAGGTATTAAAAGGTTCATAATTAACCCTTTTTCTCCTCACATTGGTTCTGTTTTCTCTTAGGTGGCTGACTAAAGTTCTTATATTGCTTTCTTTTCCTACCTCAAAAGGAAACCAGGTTTCTTGTAAAGGATAGAGCATTAATGGCAATGAGTAGTAATGCTGTAAGTCATAGAATGTTACAATGATTGGGGTTGGATGCAACCTTAAAGATCTGATTTCAACCTTCCCTAGAGGATACCTCCCGCTAGGTTGCTCAGAGCCCCATCCATCCTGTCCTTGAATGCGTTCAGGCATGGGGCATCCACAACTTCTCTGGGCAACCTGTTCAATATCTCACCACCCTCACAGTAAAGAATTTCTTCCTCATATCTCATCTAAACCTACCCTTTCAGTTTAAAACCATTTCCCCTTGTCCTATCACTACGTGCCCTTGTTAATAGTCCTTCTCTCGCCCCCTTCTGGGGGGGCCTTTAGGTGTTGGAAACCATTCTGTGATTCTATGAAATTGTTTTCAAATTGCAGTACTACCTTCCTCAGTTTCAGCTATTTTACTGAATAATTGTAACCATAGCAATCCTAATAGTGTGTTTTCTTAGTGTTGAATTTCTTCATAAGACTGGAGGAATCATCTTGTTAAATGCATTGTTCCCATCAATAAAATTACTTTATGAGCTCTGCCTCTGCCTTTTATTTCAGTCAAGAACAGTGCATTCTGTTTCTGCTCACTTCGGGTAACTGCTGTCCTGGAGAGAGGGCACATATCTTGCTTGGAAGGGCTGTATAACCCTCACTTCTGTTTTCTTTCTCGCATTTATTTGAACGTCTTTTACTGGGTAGAGTCTTGAAAGCTGAATTAAGTAATAGTTTATGACTGTGTATAAGTGGTTTATTACCAATGTGTTGTATCCCCAGTGCACCCCCAGTGCAATAAGTGGATTAATTGTCTGGTGTGACAGTTGTAAGTCACACCAAGAGTGTTGACCTCCATTGCTCCTTGGAATAAGATGGTTCTTGGTCTTGCAAAGCTGCCATCTGCGTCTTCTGTGCTTCATTTGTAGCTTTTGTGTTTTTAAGCATGTCTGTGCTATTCCCCTCCTTATACGCCCCCACCTGTCCTCCCGTAATATTAATGGTATCATGAAGTGATGGTGCCAATGGTACCAAAACAAGTGGAAAAGTGGCTGCTTCAGAAGGGAGAGTCACTGTGCAGAAAAACTTGGCTATACTGGAAGAGTGGGCTGACAAGAGCCTTATGATGTACAAGCACAAACGTAAGGTCTGGCATGTGGGAAAACATAATCCAGGAGTGCAGCACAGACTTGGATCTACTTGGCTGGGGAGCAGCCTGAAGGAAGTGAACCTGAAGGACCTGGTGCACAACATTCTCCATATGAGTGGACAGTGTGCTGCTGCAGCAAAGAAAGGCAACAGGATGCTGGGTTGCATCAATGTGGGCATCACCAGCAGAGATAAAGAAGTCATTATCCCACTCTTCTTAGCACTCATCAGGTAACATCTGGAGTACTGTGTTCAGTTTTGGTCCCTACTGTACCATCAAGGATGTGGACAGACTGGAAAGGGTCCAGAGAAGGGCCACAGAGATGTTGAAAGAACTGGGAAGCCTGACACTTGAGGAAAGGCTGAGAGAGCTATGTTCAGCCCTGAGAAAAGAAGGCTTAGGGGAAACTTATCCCTATGTTCCACTACTTAAAGGGTGGCTACAGAGAAAATGGAGACTCCTTTTTACAAAGAATCTCATGGAGAAGATGAGAAGTAATAGGTAGAAGTTACTCCTGGGGAGATTCTGATTGGACAGAAGAGGAAAATTTTTCACATTGGGAACAATCAGCTGTTGGAATAATCTCCTTGGGGAGACAACATTGGACACTTAGGATTTGTCTGGACAGGAGGCTGGGCCATCTGATCTAGACCATGCTTTTACCAAAAAAGACTGTACCTTTAACTTTGTTTTTGCTACTACTACCTGTGTATTCTGCATTTCCACTTTCTTATCCTGTATGGCCTAGTAGTCTTCATGCTCTCTCACTTCTTATTTCTCGAGCAACAAAACCTCACTGCTTAGCAAAATAGTAAATGCTCTCCCTTTGTGGCATGATGTTGTGTATTTTCAGCATTTGAAAGCAATTTAAATATGATAATACAGTTAAAGAAAAATATTATACAGAGTATGATAAAAAATAGGCAATTTGGAAAACATTCCTTACAGTCAAAACTCAGATCTCTTTTGTTTATGTAAAAGAAAGTGAAGGGATGACTTGACTGTGAGGGAAAAATTCTGGTGAAAGAGAGCTATTTTTTTGATGGAGAAAGGTATGAGAGGATCTTGTAAATGGAAGCTAAAATGAAACACTTATAGACAAGGTTTTTAATTTCTTTTTAAAACAGAACAATTGAATATCTGCCCTTCCCTTCATTTGCTTCCTGTCTAATAAACTGCAGCCTCTTTTGAACAGAACTTTGAGGAGCATGGTTAAACTGTAACTAACTGTTACAGAGTTTGTGTCTAGAGCAAATTACAAGTAATAAATAGAACTAAATGAAATTAAGAGGAGTCTTTGCATTCATGTGATAGAGGTCTGGCTTGTCATTCACAGAAAACTAAATTAAGTATCAAACCCACCAGTGGTGCTGTAATCATGAAAGCAAAGTACTAAGTCCATTGACAAGGAAGTCAATACTAATTGTCATTAACTTCAGAGGAATTAGCCATGGAGTAGGCACTATTGAAGCCTAATGCAATGGTCAGAAGAGTCTGGTTGCTTTTTAAGCTGTCCACTGGCCACTGCGGTATTGTCTACTTCTGGTTTTCTCTGATTAGAGAACTATTTCCTGAGCATTGTGGCAGAACTATTTTTTTAAGTGTTACAGAATGCCGAATTTCTAACTTGCCTTAATTTCTGACAGCATCTAAAATACTTCTTGTGGAGAAAGACTGCCAGTCTCTTGAGAATGTATTTGCTATGCATAGTTAATTGACCTCTTACAATTGTTCGAAAAATTTCTTAAATGCTGATCTATAAAGAAGCTTGATCATTAGGCATATATAAAAATCAGTAATTGTTAAATATGTGTTTTTTTTAAAGATCTGAAATATGAACAACTAAATTTTCTGGTTCTTTTTTTTTGTTGTAAAGAATGAAATCTGTTTGATCTATTGGTTCCATGTAAAGAAGCATGTAAATATTCCCTTCATATTTTTTGCAGATGTCAGTCAGTGACTCTTGCTATCCTTTTATATATATCCGACTTTAAAAAGCTGCTTGTTATTACATGGTGAATTCAGTTTTCAGGAAAAAGAAATTCCCTATAATTTATCTTTTGCGTGTGTTTTAGGGAAGCTGGGAGAAGCGAATTTTGAAAAGTCTGAACAGCATGTGCACAGAACTCAATATCCCACTGGCACAGAAGGTAATGTATTGTTAATTTTGTGTTTTCGAACTGACATTTTCTCTGAAATTAAGCCTCATCTTGCAGACTTGTAATGTAGTCTTCATTTTAGACACGGTTATCAAGAGCTGCAGGTTCTGTATCTAAATAATTTGAATACAGAGTAATTTTCAGAGATGGTGGCAATGAATGCATCAGCTCAGCTTGGGAGAAGATGAAGGCTCCAGGAAGATTTTCCTCCTTGCTGTTGCAGTAATTATCCTCTTGAGGGAGCAGCATGTTGGAAAGCTAATTACTGCATTCATTGCTCTTAGCAGAGTATTTTGTGTGCAGACTCAGCTGTATAACTTGTGCAGGCTGTGTGCGATACAGATGTGCTTTGTGTGCAGAGAAGGCTGTAGTTGAACCGGTACATGAGGAGAGAGAGATACTGGTACATTGCTGATTTTGTTTGTCATTCATTCTGGTCTGGTTTTTTTTTGGTTTTTTTTTTTTTTATTAATATAGAGGCTTTAATTTTAAAGATCATGGAATTAGGGAGTAACATTAGAATGTTTTGTTCATTCTTGTGTTATGGCTCTGTGATAGATGATAGAACCTCTATAGTTCATCGTGAGCTAAAGGATGCAGCTGTATTTGGTTTTCATGACTGCCAGGGACAGGAATTTGATAGAGTCCAGCAGCTCTATGGAATGGGCAGTAGATCTTCAGTAACATGAAATTGAGTACTAAATATTGTAAATTCATTACTAAACACCTGAAACTATTTGATGGGCTACTTTTCTTCCTGTAACTGGAACCTGGCCTTTCTATAGTGTCACGTACCTTCAGGCTAGGGATAATTTTAAGTAAGTAAGTTTGTGTTGCTATTTTGTAAAACATTGCATTAATGCATAATTGAAATGAATACATATTTGAAATATTCATTCTGTTAAAAAAAAGAATATACACTTTTTTGTGCCTTTCAGAGGCCTGTAAATGAACAAAAAGAACTGCTTAATAAATGGAATGAAATGGGAACTGATGAGCCAGGTAAGGTCAACTAAATTTACATGCATTAAATTTTTGTACATAGAAAGGCAGCATGCACATCTTACTTACCAGTCAAAGGTTAATCTAATCTGTTCAAGGCAAATTGATTTCCATCTTTCTTTCATTGGTAATGTGTCATTATGCATAAATAAATACTTATTTCATTGTTATTTTGCTTCAAGTTGTTGTACTAACATTGAATCATTACTGAGAGGTTATGTATAATGCTCCCTATTGCAGTGCTTTAGAGATTTATTCAACTAGGATACAGCTCCTCTATTGAAAACTCAGGCTAACAGAAAATGTTCAGAACTATGGACAATTAAGCTCAGATGTTTTCTTGGCAAAAGATAAAAATAACTCTTGCATGGAATAATCAGTATTATTATACTCAGGGAGAGCAAGGTTAACTCCCATGTAAGTTCATAGCCAGGTTCCTTTATAAGGATTTTTCAAAGGTGCTAGTTTGTATCACACTACCACCTCTCTGATGGCAAACACTTTTTGTGGATTTTTTAGTACTATTCCCATTTTCATTTGACAACAGTACATGTAATTCAACAATTGAAGCTGTTAAAAAACACCCCTACTTTGAAAATCATATCTCTCCCAAGTCTAAGAATGGTTCAGTCAAAACACTTATAAGGATTAAGTGAAAGGTTCCTGTGACTACTGATCGCTTCATAGAATCATAGAACAGTTTGGTCTGGAAGGACCTTAAAGAACAACCTCCTCTTCATTTATTTGGGGTTTACAAAAATAAGGCATTAGCAGTAGCATAATCATGACAGAATATGGGATGGTTGTTGCCATGATATTTATGATGATGTTATTTTGATCTTTGCTCTAATCTGTTATTTAATTGCTAGATAATGTTATAGATATGGCGCACGTTTTTTTCATCTTTTGGTTTTAACGTAGTATCATTGAAATCTTACTTCAGATCTAAGTCTTTTCCGGCCTGTTTATGCACCTAAAGATTTTCTTGAGGTAAGCATCTATGAAACAATTGGCTTGTATCCATTATAGTCTTTTCTGTGAAGTGGGAAAAATAATTGCTAAGTGTATTTCATACTAGTTGTCGTTTACAGCAAGTGAAATTTTGCATGGTTTTTATGAGTCCACGTTTGGTTTACAGAACAAAATGCTATTGCCTCTTTCTTTTAACTGCAGTTTTAAGTTATACCTGTGATAAACTTCTCCAAAGCATAGTTTGAGCCCAACTTTTTTTCCTTGGAGAGCAATTCTCAACTGATTTTGTAAACCAATTTACATTTTAAATTCCAATATATTAAGCTCATAAATCACAATATGTGAAGCTGATAGACTGTTTGATAGTAGATTGCAGACTCGTATGCAGTTGAAATTGTAGGTCATCTAGGGAGGTTGTAAAAAATCAAACATGAAACAGAACTGTGTGGAATTTCAAGGCTTTTGTATGTAATTATACTGAACCATTAAAAAATTGGTGACTGTGGAATCTTTAAAATCTGAAATATAAGTATTATTCATCATTTTCTATGACTCAAGCACAGAACATCGTAGTAAAACAGTACTTATTGCATATTACTCCTTTTGCTCAGTTAATCAAAATAGTCTTGAAAATGTTTTATTTATTTTGTTTTCCATCATTGTGTGTTTTAAATCTTGGATCTGTAAATAATTCCATCTTTTTTTTAGCTTTATTCCGTGTCCCTCATGATCACTCTCTTTTTCTTTTATACTGTTTTCTTTCCAGAGTTTGCAGTTTCTTTAAATTTACAAGTCTGACAATGAGATTATATGGTATTAGAATACTTACAAGAGTGAGAATTGTAGAGATAGAATGTTATGAAAGAACTCCATAAGAGCTGGAAATTCATGATAGAAAGAATCTTTGCAGTTCAACATCATATCAAAATCTATACCTTGGAATAACAGTATGTAAGAGACTGTAATTTCCTTTATAGATCACAGTTACTTACCTTGACACGATTCCTTGTCCTTTAAATTATATTTGCTTTAGGATTTCAATTCTGTTATTTTTTCCTATATGAAAAAAGATATTTTGATATATTGTTATTTAGTTAGGAATTATTTTAGTAGCAAATTATATAGCACTTTTATTGGAAGCTCTGTAAGATTGCCAGTGTGAGAAGATGGATGAAAATTCTTTCAGAGAATAGTAATACTGAAGAATATACTGGATACTCTAGCCATCAGAAATATACTGTTGGCATTGGAATAGCTTAAATGAGGAAGTAACTTTTAGTCAAGACTAAATTTTAGTCATTACTATGTAGGCAGCACTTAATCACGTCTATAAAAAATTATTTCTGCTTTTTTATTTCATCATTTGAACTGACTTTTTAAAGTAGACTATGTTAGGTTCCTTAAAAATTTAAATCATTTTTGATTTTGAAACTGTTGAGATATAACTTGATCATTTACATCTATAAATATAAATTGTAGGAATCGTTTTATGCTGAATGTACTGTTTGTAATACTGATGATGTTGAGAAGAGTTCTGAATGTAAGTAAGAAATGACAGAGCTACAATTTTTAAGGTACTGATGAATCTTCGAAATCCAAATTATGAAAATGGAGAGCAGCCTAGTTTCAGAAATCATCTGGGGCTAATTCAGGTTCCTTTAAAAGTTAAAGATATTCCAGAATTGGTAAGTGTATTTTTTTCTTATAAGTTTCTGTAAGAGTTATTTTTTCTTGTTAATGAAAATTATTCTAAAGAATAAAAAAGTATATTATAAGTTTCTTCTTTTGAAAGTGAAAATCGGTCTAAATATGTAGTTAAAATACAGAGCATAAAGAAGTTCTAGGAAAAAACTTGTGCCAAAAATACACTTCTGTACGTGTTATTCGCGTAATCATTTTTCTTCTGTACAAGAAACCTCAGATTTGTAGCGCATCTTAATTCTGCAGATGCTGTACAAGATCAGTAGCCTGACAATGAATTAGCTTCTGACTTTCTTCTTAATGTAATTTTAAATCCCTTTATGGCCAGGTTGTAAATGAAAAGAAATGTTTGAGTGGATTATATAGGGGAGTTTTTCTAAAGGCTTCACTGATGAGGCTCTTGGAGATCTTATGCTAGTAGGAAAACTTTCACCTGGGTTGAAAAAACGATGGGAATTAGAGACCCTTAACTTGCTCTTTCATTCACCACTTCACATCATCCTGGTGTAGCTCATACTTGACATGAAAACTGGTGCTTATAACTAAAACTAGAGTAAGAATTGATGTGACGTTCCATTTCAAATGTATGCATTTAGAAGAACTTAATTTGGTGTAGAAAATGTTCCCGTTAAGCCTTTCAGAAGAAATCTCAAGTGATTTAGAGATTTAAGCATATTAATTACTTTGTTATGGTTCTGTTTCTTTTCAGAAAGAAGACTTCAGCGAACTAGGCTTAAATATAGGACAGCTGGGTATTGATGATTCAGCACAAGTGCCTCCTGGTAAGCTAATGCCATGCTCCAGTCAATCAAACAGACCACCAATGAGTAGAATGCTTTGAAATGATCAAAAAAATGTGTGTATTTTTCCCATAGTAAACCATAAATATTTGTGCTGTAACTGTGATTGTAGTGATTTTCATGGTGAAATATAGCAAATAATAGAAAACATTGCAATTATGAAGAGTCAGATTTGGAGAAGATTTAAAGTCATCACCTTAAGTTGAGAATACATTAATTTCAATATGTTTGAACACTTCAGGATCTACAGAACCACATTGCCAGTTTCCAAAAAAACAGAAATTATCAATAAATGTAATCCAGCTAACATATAGGCATATTTATATATATACATACATACAAATATACATACAAACATATTTAACGTAACTGTTGTCAAGAAAATATTACAGGACATATCCATAAATTAATATTCAATAAATTAAAGAGTGCATAATCTCTATTGGTTTTCCATGAATGCATCTATTGCAGTAGAAAGAGGTTTTAAAATGGCCTTTTCATATAAAAATGGAAATCACTGTAGTATAATGTGATTTTTCCTTTTAAATGTCAACTTGCCTAATTGAAAATCATGTAGTGTAGTGTTGCTTTGATATTTGTGTTTTTGAATCACAAAATTAGTTTTTAAAAAAATTTTGGCTCTGATGCAGATTAACGTTTAGAGATGCTAGCAGTAAATGGCAACTGAATGTAATGATGTGTGGTAAAAATACAAAATACATTATCAGCTGGAGTGTCTTTTTCATTTATTTTTTGCCATGCTTTTCTGTGTCTTTATTTTCTAGAGTTCTTTGAAAATGAACATGTACGTGTTGGGCAGAAAGGTATGGATCTCTTTTTATCTGTAATAAACTGTGAGTAGTTAAGAATGCATTTAGTAAATTTGTATGTTAATATGCATGTACCTCTTAGAATTTAAAGAACTTATACCAGCACAAAGCATTGTTGGTAATGCCATTGTAATTTAGATAGACAATCACTAATGCTGGTGTCATTTAGACAGAGACAGACAAGTAAATATTTGCAGTCTACCAGTAGCTACCAGATAAAAAGCTCCACAGATATTTCAATAAAAACAAAATAGGAAGCACACAGACATATCTTTTTGGTGAAAATTTAACTTATTCCACTACTGAATTTCAGTTTAAAATCAAAATTCTGTGGAGTCCCTTCTCTGCACACAAAGTTCTCATTACTGTAAAGGGATTTATGCCTTTGTGTCAGAAGAGTCTCTTTAATGATCAGTTGCAATTGCAGAATATTGCAGTACTTAGCCACTATGGAAAATTCACTTGCTTGTCTCTCTATGCTGCTTTTTCTGAAAAAGTTCCAGTATTGTTTTTGTAGGTTAAGAAATAACCTACAAAAGGAAGGGGAAGTTAAAAGAAGTAATAATTTAATAGTTTAAGTTTGCTTATAGAAGAAACATACAAGGGATGGTTGACATCCACCAATATTTACTCATGACTGTCTCTTCTGATTCCTGGTGAACTTTAGCACCATCAAAGGAAAAAATTGTCAGGATACTGTGCTAAAAATGCTCCACCTTAATTTTTTTTTGCAGTAACAAAACAGTGATCTTTCTTTCTTACTTACTTCTTTTGTTATAATCTTTCTGCCCTGCACTGTCAGTTTTCTAATCCAAGAGCAACTCATTAGGTGCTGTCCACCTCTTTGTTCTTTTCCCATTTTTCCAAATAAACTATATTTTTTGGACTTCTTGAGCCATTCATTCAACTCCACATTGTCATTCTTATTCTTCATCTCTTATCTGTGCAGAACAGCTCTATCCTAGAGAATGCCTTAGCTTTTCCTATATTCAGACTGAAAATTTTGTGAATATGTAAGTTAAGTGTCTTGACCATAAACTGAAATCCCTTTTCATTCAGTGTGAGTCCTGCTGCATGCTCTAATGGGTGTTAGTTATGACTTTTTTTGCCACTCAGGTATTGATTTTGCTTTTATATTAGATGTATTGCCAAGTCTGAAGATTTTATTTTGTTGTGTTTATTAAAACTCATCTTGTATATACCAAAACTACTTTTTAAAAGCTTGTATGTCAGTAAGAAAAAATAAAGTAAACACTCATGGACACCAAGATGAATCACAGTGTTTCTGAAGTTCTATGGAGGATATAGGAATGGGGTTTTTTGCCCTCTTCATCCACAAGCAAAGGATCATAGGAATGTCTGTATTAGAGCTCTGCAGGTTAAACAAAAATTTGGCAAGCTGGTCTATTCAGTATTTAAACGAAAAGGGAAGGAAAGAAAAATCAATTAGATAGATTTTTAATTCCAAACCTCGTCCTTCTAAGTCATATCAGGGCAGATATTGTGAATATCAAATTCAGTGAGATACAGAAAAGCTAGGTGTTTCATAGACACTTCAGAAAAATTAGAGGATATAGATTTGGAAACTTCTGAGTAGCAGTCCAACACTTATCTAATGTCTAGATATTAACACAGAAATTTCTCCCAACTCTCTCTCTCTTTTGTGAAAGACATTTTGGATATGAGGGTACAGTTAATCTCATAACCCTGCTTATGAGGTTCCTGGTGAGGAACACTTTTACCAGATAGCTGAAGACATATGTCTTTCAAGTTCATAGATTTAAGTAGGGAAGGAAGTGTTCATCATGAGGCCTTTGTGACAGAGTAGCCTGAAGCTTCACAACAATGACCCATATAAGCAAACCTGTCAACAGCAGAGTATTTGTTTTATGTTGATATGAAGGCAAACCAACATCTTTTGAGAAGGTTTTTATTCTCTAGAGTAAATATGCCTGTAATGAGAGAACATGAGAGTACACTCTGGAATGGAAAATTCTGGTCCCACAGTTATTGTGAAGATACTCATATAGTTAACATGAAAAGAAGAGAGACACAAAAAAGCCAGAATGAGTGGCAATCAGCTTAGTAGCTGCAACTGGCCTTGATATAGTCATGTGTACATACTAATTGCTATTTTATGACAGAAGGTAATACAGCCTTGCTGATTAATACCAATTATCTTGTTTCTCAAGGAATTACTAAAAAATTCACTGAGGAAACCAGGTCTTTTCAGTATTTTCCTATTAGCTAATGCTTACAGCATGGGAAGCTAGTTTTCAATGTTAAAAATTAAGGTATTTGATAGAAGTCTTACACTGCTTACCTTTACAACTCTTTACCTGCTTTGTTTATTACAGTTTTAGCGGAGCAAGATAGTGCTGCAGCTCAGCAGTATGTTCGTCAGGGATGTCCAACAGCACTCCGAGCTGATCTGTGGGCCCTCATTCTTAACATTTCTAATCAGCCAGAGGTAAGAAGCAAAGGGAGAGGAAAATGTGAAGACTAGGTGAGAACACAAAAGTGCAAGCACATATCTTCTAGTCATCTCTTTTCCAAAATATAAATGCTCTACTGAGTTGTCGTAGAAACTGATAGACATTCTATGATTTAAAAAGCTCTGTGCTGTGGTGAAGTCTTTGATAGATATATGAGCAAAATACTGTAGAACAAATTATTCAATTGATCTGACTGTCTCTTGAGATTTTCCTGTATGATGCTGACTTTTTTAGAAGGGGGCAAGAAAAAAGATCTGGGAAGAAGACTGAACCTCTCTTATCTTTGCTAAGTTTTATAAAAAGAAGATGCGTTATATCTTTTTCCTGGTTGTTTGACCCTGTCATCACATGCATTTACACCTCTTATAATTTGCTTTATATATTATGGCATTTGTACAATCAAAAAGACTTAGGGGCTAGTAAGATGTGGGTTGTTTCCATGTTCCCTTGTACAGCACCAGTTTTTCATTGTACCTTATATTTGATGCAAATCCTCAATGATGAAATTTTTTGCAGTATCTGAAGCTTTGCATAATTGGGGAAACTTTGATTTTTATACGTACATAATATTTTACGTTGTGATGATTTTTTACACACTTAACAAAAGATATTTGTCAACTATAGATGAAAAAGAAAAATAAACTGTGTACACATACATTATTCTGAGACTGAGTACAAGTAGACATTTTCCTTTCAGAGGCATTCTACTGGATCCAGAGCCTTGAGACTGAACTGAGTAGATTGTTTGCTGGGAATTAGTGGTGAGACAATACTTTGTGATGATGGTGAAAGACCTCTGGAAAGATGAGGGCAAGTGGCTAGAAAATGGTAATGATAACATTGAGACAAAGTGGTAAGGGCAGATAAAGTGATGCAGTCTGCGAAATTAGTCTACTTATTTGAGATGTTGAAATAAAGGATTGAAAACCAGTGAAATACAAAATGCACTCTAACTCCCCATAAAAAACAGAAATTATGTTGGAGAAAATAATTTAAGCTGTGAGGTAAGTGCATGCAAATGTTCTTCTGTCATGCAAAACTGAAACTGTTCTTCAGTTTCCTAATCTTTCCTAATCTTTTCTAATCTTTCAGTATCCTCTTCTTTCCTTCCTAATATAATAGCTGTCAGAATCTTCTGTCTTCTTTTCCAAGACTATTTTTGCGTAGCATTTGTTATCCTGGGTTCTAAGTTAAAGTTGTTTTATGGACTTTGAGTACTAAAAATAGAAATGCATTTAAAAGATAGATTTTCTGAGTGAGACCTAGCAGACTGTCTGTGGATCAGGTAGAATAGCATGTGGGTTACCACAGCTGTTTATAAGCTGAATAGCCATGGTTCAGTTTAAGCATTGCATTTACTAGTGTTTCACAGAAGTAAGCTGTGACTACCCTGACATGCTCTTCTTGCATAGACTGAATACATAGCTTTATTTTTGTAAGGTATATAAAAGCAGTTTCCATATATATGTAGCTGTTTTATGGTCTGCTGAATCTCATATAGACTTTTTGGATTTATCTAACACTTCTTTTCTCTGTCTCTTGTGAATAAAGTTTCTCTGCTGAAGCTGAGTTGTCTGTTTGCAGACATTCCTTGCTGTAATATTTCTGATTTGCAGTTTAGGCCCTATTACATTTATAGCTGTATGAATCTCTAAATCACATGAACTGTGAATTTCCTTTCTTTAATGTGAAGCATTATGAGGGTTTGGTATGGGCAGCATTGTGTGTGCTAGCATCCAATATTGTTGTTTAGAAAATTTTATTCAGTAAAGCTCAGCCTCTGTATAAAGCTAATATACAGCCAAGCAAGGGATGATACTAACAATCTAGCATTGTAATCATAGAAATGACAAGCTGTGAGCTCGGTATGCAGGATTATTTAGAAATGTATAAACACATTGCCTGACAATGAATTGTTTCTTAGTCTTCATTCGTAATGGTACACTTTAGAGGAACTGTGTTAAAAGAGCCTTTTTAAGGTTGCAAAGACAAACATTTGAAGGTGAACAGTGTCACAGTTAATATTGTCTGTGTAAACAGTCCAATTTGCTGTATATATATTTTAATCATATGATCTTGAATCACAGAATCACAGTTATTTCCTGTGGGATGTCTGTCTTATTGCACGAAATGGATGGCACGCACTTACTGAGAATCTGTTTATTTTTTTTTTCCCTCTGTTCATAGTGTTACACAATTGTTTGTTCCCTGCATGCTACTGAAACAGTGCTTAGGAAAGAAATTTGTTGATTATCTGATAGGCTTTTTCTTCCCTTCTAATTTTTTTGAGTTAATAGGTGGAAAAAATCTTAATTCTGAAAATTCCAGCATGCAAAAATTAGTAATGCTTTACTTAGTTGTAGGTTTCACTGAATGTAGTTTCCAAGGTTTAAAGACTTAATAAATAGGTGAATTGGTAAGTTCATAAATGGAGCATTATGTATATATGCCTTATCAGAAGGGTTTTGTAGATTAGGATCAGTAGCTGAAGGTCCCCACTGTACCATTCAAACAGCAGAAAATTCAGTTGCAGTAACAGACTGTCATCATCTTTGGCTGGAGAAGGATGTACTTTACAAGTAGATTCCACAGATCTCTGGTAAAAGGAGAATAAGCTTTGGACCCTCTTCAAAGACTTACCAGGAGGGTCTTCCTTTAACTCTTTTGTCTGTTTTCTCTTTATGTAATACGATTAGGTTTTTGTTTTGTCCTTATTAGATTTGAGAAGCAAATGCCGTAGTGCAATCACATGGCAAAGGTAACTAAAAATGGGTCATGACCTGCCAACAGTTGATCAGGGAGAGTGTAGCTCTTGTGCTAGGGACTTCATGGCAGGACATAGGTGGACTGTGCCAGCACAGAGGCTGCTGAGTAATCCAAACCTTAATTTCAGGGAAGGTGAATATCCAGATTCTGCTTAAAGTAGCTTTGCTGGGTTCTGCTGAAAGATACTGTTCTCTCTTGCCCATGAGCTCCTTTCAGAGCTCCCTTCTGCTCTCAAGTGGATACAATAGAAATGTTTTGGGTGAAATTTTGGGATGTAAGATCAAGAAGGCTGGTCACTGCAACCCTGAAGTGTACTTTTTTTCAGTTTGGAAAGATGAGTATATTTGGAGGTGTGATATAAAAATACATAGTTTTCAGAAAAGCTACAGTTTATATAAAAATGCAATATATTTTTTAAAGGGAAAAGGTTTACTAATCAATGTTACATGAAGATTTGGTGGACAAAGAAATGTTGAATCAGATGGAAATGGTAAGGTTTTTGTTTTATAACTGAAAACATTTTAACTGACATAAGAAATGTAACACATTTTTGGACACTCCTGAAACTTGCTAGTAGTGGAATTTCTCATCTTGGGAAAGAAATGCAGCCAATAAATAGTAAAAGAAGACTTGAATCTTTTTTAAAGCCTGAGAGAGGTTCTTAAAATACTCCTCACTGTGTGAGAGACTGATCACCAGAGAATCTTGTCTTGAAAGTAAGTCTTGTTTATCATTCAGATCTAAGGAATAAATGTATTAATACAGCATCAATCACAAGCCTCTTGTCTTACTAAGAGACATGGGCAAGATCCTCTTGTTGCCAAGCTGTGGCTGAAAACCTGGCATGATTCCCAAGCCCAGATTCATTTTGCATCACAGCAATCACAATTTAAGAGAGAATGAATGGTAGATAATGAGTTAAAACCTTTATTCCTAGAGTGGTTAAAATTGTGTTTCCTTTGCAAATGCTTTTTTAATAATTTCTGATGTGTTTCCTAAACTCTTTTTTTTGCATGAGTTCTGTTTCAAGTGAACAGCTTGTCCTTCTGGTCTTCTTAGACTCATAGAATGGTTTGGGTTGGAAGGGTCCTTAAAGGTCATCTAGTTCCAACCCCCTGGCCATGGGGTTTCGTTTTAGTTTGTGGTTTCTTTGGTTTTCATTGATTTTTTTTTTAATATTAGCTTCTTGTGTTTTATTACAGACAGTCATTGGAGATGGAAAAAAGAAGTTACTAATTTGGCAGTGTTACACTTGATTGACTACAATATTGATGCTTTAAAATTAGGACCTGAGTATTCAAGTAGTTCTTCGTAGCTTTGAAAAACAGAATACAAGCAGATAACTTGCATTTAGTAAATATTTATGTCTGCTCCTTCCTAAAGAAATAGTGTAATATTTATACCTCCCCTTTTTATTTCTCAAAAGGAAAGTTTAAATATTTTCCCTGTGGGAGGCATCAGTGCTTAATAAATACAGCTCTTGTCCACATTTCAACTTAACAGTTTAGTAATATGTTGATTCTAATAATTCCTAAGTATGTACTATTCACCATTCTCTCCCTCTCAAGATTTGATCTTACTTCCACTTGTTCTTCAAATCCTCACTCTGGACTTTTATTTATCAAAGAAATCAGCAGTAAATCTGTTAAGTTTGGAATATACAAATATTTGTGTTGTGTTCATATAGAGACCTCGAAATCAAAGTAGTTTTGTGAAGTGGGAAGGATCTTTGGGATGGCTGATTTAGTTTATGAATTAGTTCAATCAGAAACTGTTATTCAGATGTACATGTAACGGCAGAGAGGTATTTAGGGATTTGGGAGTTACATGCTGACAGTGTGATATTTAATTCTGTTTTTCCTTTGCAAACTTTTTCTAAGAAGGAAGGGATAGAATAAGTTAAAGCAAAGATGTTTGTTCTGATTCTTCCCCATTGTTTCACCTACGTGTATGTTCTATAGATACTCAGGAAATAATTGGAGTTTAAGAACAGGTCCTAGTTCTTTGTACTCTTCACCAGTTTTTTGTATTTATCATTTGTCATTTCATCTTTGCACAAATTTAAACTGTTTACAGGTTCATACTAGTTTAATGTCAAATATTTGCAGCAACTCACTAATGCTCAAAGACAAGACAGAACCTATTGGTGGAGAGATGCATGAAAGTAGAGGGTAACAAAGAAATAAAACATAATTATTTTTACCATTGAAAATGTTTAGGTGTAGAGAGAACCAAAGGTTGGAAGATACGGGTCTTTGGTTTGAACGAGTCCCTTCATTCTCATTTTATTACTAATCTGAAGGGGAAGTAATTTTGTAATGTCTCCAATCTCAATTCTTGGGGCTTAAACTAGAACAAACTATGATAGGTGCTTCATAAATATGCGGTGCTTTTTTCAGTTGAATACATGCTCTTTTTTTAAATTGCTGAAAATTAATTTTTTTACTTTAAATATGAATTCAGGTCATGTCTCAGACAGATGATGGTAATGTTTTTAATTTTAGGACATCTTGTATTATGAGCAGCTTAAGTCAAACGTGATTCAACACGACCTTTTAGTGGACAGCCTGATTTACAAAGTAAGTAATACACTAAAGGATCAGTGATTTATGTCCTCATTACACTGGTATTTTGTTGCTTTTTTTTAATCAAGGAAAATACTAGATGGTTTGGTTTTGAGGAGTGTAAAAATAATTAGTGTGAACTTAATACTGTGAACTCATTCCTTGTGCCTGTGTTATCTCTCATGCAAGACATTTGAGTTGAACCATTGAGGCATAAAGGATTGTTATCTTCATTTGAAGGAGTAACTGGGTTTGTGAGAAAGAACCAACAGGGTATGACTGCTTCTATTACAAATTTCAACTCTGAAGACTTAATCATTAAGTTAAAACAACATTTTTAAATTTTAAAATGTGGAGTCTAAGCTTAACTATATTTCCTTGAATGAAAGTGAAACAGTGTCTTCTATCACCATGTTAAGTTTAGCCTTCATGGGAGTCTGAAGAGAGGTCTTTTGGCTTCAAACCCTTGTGTTTTTTATTACAGGATGTAAAGCTGACAGCAAGCAACGATGACTACTATTTTGTATTTGAGGATTATTTATATCAGGTATGTTACTATTTTTTGGTTAGAAAACCTGGGAGGCGTACTCCTGTGGGATTGTATCATCTTTGGAGAGAGAACTGCCTTTCTAAAGCAGAGTACAGTGAGGCAGATACATGTTTGCTGCATATACTTTCCCTTCTGAATAGCAAACTTGTGCACTTGAACAGATTAAGCAGGGCAAGCTTCTAAAACTCCTGCTATGAAGGACCATACACAATGTCTTTCCAGTGCACTAAGCTGGAAAATATGAAGTCAGCCCAGTCTTTCCCCTTTCTGGCTTTGCTCCAACAATTAAAAGCTGTGGTGTACAGAAAAATTAAGATTTGAGAAGTATATTCAGGGTTCCATTTTAAAAAAAACCCTTGCTTTACAGTGACCTACTGCAATAAGCATAAAAGATATTGTATTGGCATATTTTTAAATTAAAAACTTTGATTCTGAATAAGGTAGTGACAGGTATGGTTACTTGTAGGATTGCTCCCATTGCAAAGCTGTTGCTAGCAATCAGGAATCTAGCTAATTTATAAAGAATTATCTTTGATGCTGCCTATCAAATGCCCATAAATAGAAGGAGATTACATCTATGAATTTCCTAAAGTGTACTTGATTGCAGTGTCAACATTACTGTCATGCAGCAAACTTAACATTTCCACAGTGCTTTTGATTTCATTAGTCACATCTGTTATGTTACACTTGCTTCATTTTTTCATTTAGAGCTATGTGAAACTAAGTAATTTCTTCTTTGATGGGAATATATAAAACTGATAGTAATTTAACTACACAAGAAACTGTCCTTAATGCTGCTTAGTCCATATAGATATAAATATATGCAGTGCTGTTTAAGTACACTATTCAAGCATGTCTGCATATAGTTCAGCATTTAAATATTAATATTTAAAGCTATAACCTTATGAAATTATGACCTTTTTTATTTAAAAATAGATACTATATTAAGATCTGTATCTGCTTCAGAATTAAAATTTGCAAACTGTCTGAATAATGTCAACTCAACCATTGATATTTGTTCACTAAAATATTTACATGTAAGAGTTTTTCTTGATGTAATGGTCCAAGATGATCTTCATTATTGTAACACTGTGTTCATCTTGGGATGTGAAAATCTCATTCCTTTTTCTTTTTCCTTCATTATGTAGACTGCTAGGGCATTAATTAGTCATTAACTGACAGTTGCAGTAGGCACAGTGTTATAAACTATGAAGAAGTATGAACTAGTATATGATATAATATTTTAAGACCATCAGAAGTAGTTTGTTCATCATTCTCAATATGCAACCCATTTGAATGTTTTCCATTTTTTTATACTTCTATTCACTAAAAGAATAGCTACAGAATGAAAATCATAGAAAAGACTAAACTGTCTTTAGTAATTTGAAAGAGATTCACCACAAATCTTTGAAAAATTATGTGATTAGTTTTACTACAAGACTTTGAAGCAGAGAATATCTCAAACTTCTAGTTATTTGTTGCTCTAGTTTTGATTGCTATTTTGTGGTATTCTTCAGACTCTGCTCTAGAAGAAAGTTATCAATTTTCCTTGATAATTTCCTCTTCCAACCTAATTTGCAAATGCTTTACTGCCAAATTATTTTGTTCTATAGCCCCTGGAAAAATTTTGTAATATGAGTCACTGTGATATGGGATATTATTTATTGATTTAATATGATAAATGGAATTAAATATTGTCTAAATAAGATAGATAATGAAAATATTAGTTTAAAGTAGATATGTTATTTCTGGGTTTGCACTGGATTTATGGATTTTTTCATAGTTACTGCCTCTTAAGTTTTCCAAGTCATTGAGCAGAGTGTGTCCTTTGTGCATTGTGGAATTGATGAAATGTCCATCAAAACAAGAAAATTTGGGCTTAAAATGATGAGGATATTTTGTTGCATTACTGGTAGCTCTTCAGTAGCATTCAATTGTTTTCAGGAAAAACACTCTCAAATGGTGTTATTTATTTCTTTTAGTATCTTTGCTTTCGTTTTTCCAAAGTTTACATGTTTTTATTACTTCTTCATAGCTATTGAAATAAAATACAGGTGCTTTTAATAAAGTAATTTCTTTTTGATACAAGCTATGACTTTGGGTTCAATAACCATCTAGTAATTTGGTTAATATTTCTGTATTTGAAAAGGGGTTTGTGCCATTGTTTTCTTTAGCATTATCATTTTGTTCATGACGAAAATAACACATGTATTAGTAAATTTGTAAATTCATTATTTCAGGCCAGAAGTTCAATTTGAATACTTTAGTCTTACATCCTGCAGAATGAATACATGTAAAGAACCTTGCCCAGAGTTGTTTAACTATAGTCATAACTTAGGTTTGAGTTAGTCTATCTCTTATAAAGATGCAGAGTCTTCATTTAAAGACTTCCAGATACTGGTACTGGACACTGTATTCCTAAAAAAGAGGGCCTCAAATAAAGGTTACATTCTTTCCCCTATGAGGGAACATAGTTTATGTCCTTTTCAGATTAGTTTCTCTTTCTTTCACCTCACTTAACATACACATAGAATTACATTTGCCTGTGTATTGTTATTGTCAGTGATATTTTGGCAGCTATGAACATGATCGTGTATTGCACAAAAATAATATTTAGCTTAAACTGTTTGAGATAAAGAAAGTATTATTTGTTTTTAAAAGATGTTTGTATTTGAGAAATAGTTTTGAGATTCAAAAAAGAAAAAAGTCTCAAAATATGACCTGCTTTCCATAAAAAAAATTAAAGCAATAATATTCAGTTGTGTCATTTTGTGTCTTTCTTTTTGACAAATGCTGATATGTGGAAGAAGTTTGCACCAATTAGTGGAAAGGAAAAATCCATTAATTTTTATTCACAATAAATTATGTACTGATATGTTTCCACCTTTTACACTTTGACTGCAGTTAAAACAAACTCTTAAAATCTTCAAGAGCAGAGTATCCTGGGTTCAGCTAGGGTAGAGTTAATTTCTTCTCAGTAGCTGTTACAGTGCTGTGTTTTGGATTGAGAATGAAAATGGTGTTGATAACACACTGATATTTTGGGTTTTGCTAGGATGTGTTGATCCTAAGGACTTTTTCCTTGTCTCATGCTCTGCCAGTGAGGAGGTGCACAAAAGAAACTGGGAGGGAGCATAGCCAGGACTGATCAAAAGATATTCCACACCACAGAACATCATGCCCAGTATATAAACTGGGGGGAGTTACCTGGAATTGGATGGCCGATCTGGGTTTGGGAAGGGTCTGGCATTAGTCTTTTATTATCATTATTATTATTATCATTATCATTTGCCATTGTTCACTTACTAAACTGTTCTTATCTCAGCCTACAAGTTTCACTTTGATTCTCCTCCCCATTCCTGTGTGGTGGAGAGGGAGAGGGATGGGGTTGAGCGAGCATCTAAGTGATGCTTATTTTCCAGTTGGGCTTAAACCCCAGCACACAGGGATTCAGGTGTGCCAAAGTCAGCAGTGAGTTAAGTCTGCCTTCTGTCTGCCCTCTCGTGTGCATTTTTCATAGTGCAACCTTTCCATGTGTGAAAATATGAAGATTTTAAAGTACAATGCTAATTACTACATTTTTTTAAACTCCAGAGAGGATGAGATTTTTTATTGTTATTTTTTTTCTATGAATGCTGTTACTGCTTAATTTTATACTCAGTTGCTGTGAATAAAGTTTTTTTCGTTTATGTAAACAATAAACCCCACATATTACTTTAGAGTATACGATATGCATTTCTGAACTTTAGGATACAAGGTGAACATTATAATCTGTTTTTTGAAAGAGCTGAATTGCATGCAAACATTTTTTAAAGATCCTGGGAATTGAAGCAAATGTAAGTTCTTCCATAACTGCACACATTCGAGAATGTAAATGTTTCATTAGCTTATTCACCTACTAGGACATCCCCAGATCATAGTAACTGAAGAGAAAAACAGTCTAAAAGATGTAAAAGCAGCCAGGTGCACATACAGTCACTAATGCTGTGACAAAAGGGGGTAAACACCTGCCAAGAGGGAAGGAGGAGGGTTGAAGAATGTGGATATAAAACTGATAACAAATGAAGGTAAATATAAAATTACAGCAAGTTCAAAGTCAGCCTGGAAATTTGAGCAGGAAAATAAATTAAGGTGCTGAAGAGCTTTCAACCTTATTTGATCTCTTAAGTAGTATCTAATAGGTACTAATTAAGGCAGGTCCTTTAATTTGACATCGCTTTGATCCACTTAGTCAGCTGACTTTCTTTTTTGTAGGTGTTACTGTGTTTTTCCCGAGATACATCTGTATTGGAGCACTTTACTTACAGTAGTGCCACCCCACCCAAATCATACATACAAGGTAAAAAGAGTTGTTTTTAAAAAGGTCATGTAGATTTTTGTTTACTTATTCACTAGTACAGTATGTGAATTTGCTTTGTGTTCATTACACCTAGTAGGCTATACTTTAAAGAATGTTAATAAAAACTCCATGTATCCAGCTGATTTCTGCATCGATTCTATTCTGACAGTTAAGAAGCTGATCACAGATTGCAATGTTGTTCTTTTACTCCAGTTTTCTGTGTGTAATTCTGCTGTGTTTTACCGGAAGAAACGAAACACTACTATCACAATATGGTGAAATCATGACAATGTCTGTCTTCATGAGATCTAGGCATTTAAATAGACAATATTGTCCTCTGCAACTCAAATAAATCTAGCAACTGGAAGTTTTTATAAAATGTTGTCTTTGCAAAGCAGTGAGTTTTGCAAATATTCGTAGACTGGAGCAGAACATGTTGCTGAGGAATTGTGGGCTCTGTTCAAAAGTGTGGGAGAGTAGAGCTTTGCCAAGCATATTTAACACTGTTTTTTTAAAAAAGCATGGCGTCTTCCAGAGTATTATCTTATTATTGGATATTCTTTGACTTGAGGTCTCATTATTTTTCTCAACAATCTTTAAATTTCTTGATTCAGTCCACTTGCCTTCTCTGCCAACTTCTCATGCCATTCCTTTGAATGTTTCCATGCGTCTTAGAACCTCACATGCCTTGATTTTACCTAAAGGTTTCTAATTTTGCCTTTCTTCTTGAGTCACTCAGTAATCCAATCACTTTTTTTCCCCATGTACCTTCAACTTCTACATTCCCGTTTATTTCCTTGTTTCTGGTGCCTGTGTATTTAGCCATATATGATCCCTAAGTACTTTTTTTGCGCGGTACCTCTGCTGACAGTTTCCTTCTTGCTGCTTCTTATGTCATTATAAGTAATGCTTGTTTTCTAATTTTTTAATTCCTTTTTTATTGTTTTTTTTTACTGTCTTCCACTGAACTATGAAGTTTTCTTTACCTACTCTTTGAAATGAGCAAAGGGCTCACCTGACAGCAGAACATCAATGGAATTTCAGGTCTCACTTCAGACACAGAGCCATGGCAGCCCAGAAACACAGCTATAGGGAGCATCCTGCATGTTGCTATACAGATCTGGGAAATGATGTTGATGATACCTAAATCTGTGCAGTGTAAATCCAAACAGCTTGTATGTTCTATTTTTAGCCAATTTTCCAAGAGGTGTGCTTTATGCTAAAAATACTCATCCTCCCAGATTATAATTCCTGGCTGCACAACAAACAAACTATTGAAAGGAAAAGGAGGAAATAATTTTTAGTTTATTGAAACAATTCATTTGTATAATTGGAAAATACTGGATTTTGTTTTCATGGGGTAGTAGGCAGGAGTTCTACAGGCTAATTTTTATTTTATTTTAGTCAGTTCACGCTATAGAAAAATGTTAAGGTCCAGATTCCATTGAACCCAATACAAGTTCCCTGTGCTAAATTCTATTGTGAAGAGTAAATAGAGGACACATAATATTCTATAATTTTTCATGTAATTAATTAAATTTTTAGTTGAATGTTCTCATTTTAGAATGAAAATAATTGCAAGTTCTAATTAGTTGTAATTATGCTTAATAACACCTTTATATTTCTAAGTAAATAGTGAAATTTTATTAATAGATTTTGGATTATTAGGTTCTGTAGTTAAAATATGGTTTAATAATATAATGTGTTCATTTTGCAGGGGAGATAAAAAAATTATATGGTCAGTCTGTATGATCAGTGATTTTCTTGACTTAATTAAGTCTTTTATATCCAGCGGATTACTTAAATATTTGTTTGTTATATCAGAACATCCATGTTCCTTTCTGTTGCAGACCTAATGAAGCCTTGAATATTTTTTATCTGTGACTGAATCTGTTTAAAGGCCTTTCCTGTCCGTAGGTCAGTCTGCCCTTATTCCCTCTTAGAGCTTCACTGTCTTCAAGGTCTGCAGCAAACACCTTTTAGAGCTCCTAAGACACACCTAAACAGAATCTCAATGAAACAGCATTGCTGAAATTTTCCACCTCTTTTTTGTTGTTTGTCATCCTTCTTTATTGGTACTGCATTTCAGTTTTATATATGACATTGTACCTGTCCCATTGCATTGCTTGCTTGTTTTAGACAGTGTCAGATGGTCAATAATGTAATTAGTTATGGTTTTTGTAATTGTAACTTAAAATCTACTTTTTCATTTAAATTATTTAAATCTTTATACCTTTTTACAGCTTAATGACATTTTCTTTGTGGTTTGATGGTTCACAGGAAAACTTGGAATGGAAGAATATGCTGTTTTCTATCCTCCGAGTGGTATGAATTGTACTATTGCCTCCTCTAGTGGTAGATTGGAAAGATTTTTTTTCTCAAATACATGATATTTTCTTTTTCTATTACAAGTTATGTTTTGTCACTGTTACTCTGTGAAATTCATTAATTTGAAGGAGTAAGCTGGACGGAAGCTACTCCAAACCCCCATTCAGCCTGGTGTTAGTGGTCACAAACGGAGTTTGTGTGTGTGGGAAGGAGAACAACTTGTGGTGCAGCAGCATGTATTCAGTCTTGTATCAGCACTTAGAGGATTTGAATGTTACATGCTGAAACTGGCTGACCTCCCAGCTTTTCAGTACTCAACAAACCACATCCTAAAGTCTTCTTTCAAAATATGTGTTGACACAACAGATCTATTTAATTTTGATATCATTGCTGTTGTTATAACCTAGTTATTAAAATTTTTTTCAGCTCTTACCTTGACCATTTCAATCTGTATTGAATCCTTTCCCTCCATTTGTATTTCAAGTTCAAGCTCTTTCCTCTTGCTTTCAAGGCCTTACATCACCAATCTTAAATCTGTATCTCTGACCTTGTGTTTTATATCTTCTGTATTTTAGTGGAGTCAGTTGCAGTGCATATTTTGTTTCGCTTTTTTCCATGTTTGCCTCAGCAATTCCTTGCAGCTTTGTAGCCATAAAGCATCATTCTTATGACCTTTTGCCAAAGCAGCTCCCTCTTACCAGTCTTATATAAAATCTAGTGAATGGGAACTAAGATCAGCTGGAAAGGAGGAGAGAGCTGTCATGCTACAACTGCTAAGTACTGTGAATGTTCTGAGTACTACATGAATTACTAGAGGTCTTGACCTCCTTTATTTCCTACTCCATTCTTGTCAGTGCATGACATTTATGGGTTGTCATTTATCTGAAATTAGGTCCTGATATCAGCAATGCTTCTCTGTAACAACTTCACAGAAACTGAGCTTTGCTTGGCTTTCTAGAAACTGTAGCTTAAGCATGTAATTGGTTGTACTGACATAGGTGATACTATATTTAAGTGTGTATGAGATGGAGATCTATGCAGGTGCAATAACGAGGAAATACTTTATTCCTGACATAGGCAGAATGCAATTTGATAAAGTGGGGGGAATAATATTTTTGCTTGGATAAAGAGAATTATAAAAGAACAATAAATGAAATACTTTTGTTTTGTAGGTGTGATTCCTTTTCATGGCTTTTCTATGTATGGTAAGTGTGACTCTCCTAAGCTAAAACCTCACAGTTGCTTTTCTTCATATTGTAGTTCAAAGCTGTATATACTTTTCTGCAACTTTTAAACTTGTGTATGTGCTTTTGGTTTTTTTTGTGTATGAAGATTGCTGAATATAATTTTTAAAATTTTAGACTGTTTTATTTATTTATATTACAGCTTGCTGCCATGTGGGAATTCCTTCTTTGAGAGCTAATAGCTAAGCTATACATCTTAATGTATATGAATAGAGAGATAAAATTTACCAAAGAAGTGCTCTTTCCTTGTGTTTCACTTTTGGGTAGAGCAGGTTACCCATGACAAGAGTTCTTAAAAACATGAATAATGTGAAAGGCCTGTTGCTCTCTACATTTATCAGCATGAGGTGTTAAAAGAGCATTACATAATATAATGGTTGCTCATTTACTGCACAGAAGAAAGCACAAATATCAATGAGATATTTAGGAAAAAAAGCAGAAAAATTTCCTTGGGTTGCAGATGTATTGCAAGTGTGAGATTAGATGTTTTGGCTTTTCAGTTTTTTCTTTTGGTTTATCAAAGGTGTCTGTAACATCACAGGCAAGCAGATTGTAAGATTATACGTAAAATGCTGTGTTTTGTTATTAATAAAGTTTAATGATCACACACAATCATTAAAATCATGGAATTGAAATATGAAATGCAAATTTGAACCTGAGTAGGGAATCTAAAGTCTTTGGGGTAATGAGCACTTAAGTTACAAGCTCTTCCTTAGGGACTCACTTAGAGGCATTCACTTGTTCTGTGTGAGCTGCTTTTCAAAATGTTTGGATTTGACTCTGCCCTTGAGAACAGTGTCTCCCAAACTAGGATGTGAGTTTTCCTCCCTCCCTCCTGTCCTCGCTCTTTGCACAGGCTCAGAATATGCTGGCTCTGAGAAGGAGGAAGGGTAAAAAGCAAGGCAGCAGAAACATGGTAATGTAGCTCAGGCTGTGGGTACAGTGACTGGGACCAAGCAGAGCATCCTCTGTATTCCATGCTGTGCTGCTGTATGAGGAAGTGTCTGGGTCCTTATGAAAATCCTATACCCTTTTTCCTGTTTGCATGCATGCACTGTCAGGGTGCCAGCTGTCAGAGGCTGTTGTGTTACCCTCCTGCCCTTTATGTACATGTACACGCTGACAAGTTTTCCACCTCCATCTTCAAGCATTACAAACATAAACACGGGTAACACCCTTTGCTTTTCTTACCCCTATGGAAGTACATATTTCTGTGAACATCTCACCCTACCTTTGCACCCCACCTCCCATACACAGACACCATTTTTGTTATTAAGCCACCTTCTCTGATATTTAGATATGAAAATAAATTCACACATGCGTATATTCATATATATATTAAAAATGTACATATATCTGTGTGTATGTGTACATAAATATGCAGATAAATATATCCATATCCCTAGCTTAGTGTAAATAAAACTGGAAGGGAAGGTGAATATAGAGATAGAAACTATGAGTGTGTTAAAATGTAAGCTGTCAGCTAAAATGAATGCACCTCTAAAATGAAGCAGTCAACATGAGTGGACAGGTCAAAAGGCTGTTCACAAAAAGGTATATGGACAACTTTCTGTGGGAATGCATTGAGTGAATGGACTGTCAGTCTCAAGGAACTGGTTATGTTTGAGCAGCATATACATATAACAGATTTATCTATATACTAGACTTTTATGAAACAAGAAAAGTTTCAGAGCTGCTGTTTTCCAGGTGTATTAGAAGACTTCTAAACAGTAAACTACCAAATGTCCATGGTTTACAGATCTTGTAAGAAATAAACATGTCTCTATGAGTTTGTCATACTTAGTGATGTTATTGTGGCAACTAAAAGCTGGTTTTTTAATGTTTTCATTTTCACAATACCTGACTTCAAGCAGTCTTACAAATAGGACGTCAGTTTGGAGCGGATCCTGGCCCCATAGCACATTGAAAGTTACAGACAGTTGAATCAAAAACTTGCACTTTTCATATTGCCCTACACCCCAGAGATGCTCTCCTTACAGTGTATTTCTTATGGTTCAGAAGCCAGCACTATAGTAGGCAGGTTCTAATCAGTTTAGCTTCTTGAAACATGTAGGAATACTATCTAGAATGAATCATACTCCCTTTTTTGATTTTTTACATTAAATGATAGACTGTGATTGAATATGTCTTTCTCAATAATTGGTTTAGTACTGTATTTGTAAATTGTGGTACTACAAATTACTTGGCTTTTCCTCATACTTCATGCGCTTAATCATTGAACTCTTTTAGCAGTTTACAGTGTTGAGTCAATTATAATTCTTTTATCCTTTCAGTTGCTCCACTTTGTTTTCTGTACCATGAACCTTCCAAATTGTATCAGATATTCCGTGAGATGTATGTGCGTTTTTTCTTCAGACTCCATTCCATCTCTTCTCATCCCTCTGTAAGTTCATTAGGAATTAAATCCACTCACTTGGTATTCTGTTTGCTACAGAACAATAATATACAGTAGCATGGTTCTCTATGTGATTGAAATGCATCCTTTTAAATATAATAAAATATTTTAGGCAAGCTTTATTTTATTTATTTTTTTATTTTAGGGAAAATTATTAGGTAATTCCAGTCTGAATATTGTCGTTTTCTTTGTCAGTGTTAGTCTTTGCTATTGTGTACCTTATTAAAATAGTAAGTTCTCATTTTATGAGGGTCTTTTATAAGAGTCACATTTCTTTTAATCTAATCGGTTTCTCAGTTCAAAGAGTCACACAAATGCAAATTCACTTTCAGTAAAGATATGTAAATGGGCTCTGAAATATTGTCTGGGGTAAAGGGACTAAAATATATGTATAGAGATATTTTTTCAGTGATACCTCGTTAGTGTCTGTTCCTTTAACTGAAGTATCTTGGTATCACAGTACATACTAGATGAATTTAAATAATTTGGGTCTTTGTGACCAGGACCAGTTGTCTTGAATGTACAACAATACATAAACCAACAACTGGCTTATCTTCTATTTGTGAAGAATAAGAGAGAGTAAATATTTCTTTTTTCCTTTAAAAAGTGCTGAAGAGTTATATTGCTTTTTGAAAATATTTTCTGGTTAAAAGAAAATCCTATCCTTGGTATACCATTTCAAGGCTATGTATTGTGCTTTCCATCTTTAATAGCAGAGAAAGGGGTCAAACTAGAGTCTATTCATTTCCATGGTATTTTTGAAACAATTTAAAAAATGTATTTATGTTTAAATATTTTTGTAGTTATCCCTATTGCTGTTTGATTTTACTTATCAGAGAGATACTTTTTCTCACATCCTTTATTTTTTAGTGCAACTGAGGTCTGTTTCATCAAAGTGGGAATATTTCAAGTAGGTTACATTATAATAACTCACTAAGTACTTCAACCCTGAGATACAAACACCATAAGTAACTCAGATTTGAAGGGGACTATCAGAACATATTATGTTGCTAATATGTACACAGAATTGCAAGAGCAAGGCTTTTGTGACTGAAGGTATTAGAATTGCTTGTACCTTTCTCACCAGAGTTGAATATTATATCATTAATAGTGTTTTATCGCTTGAATTAAAAATTCATGCACCCTTCGTGCTGATACTGTTTTCTCAGGTTTGACAGGATAAGCGTTAGTATTCAGGATATGATCTTGTTTCTTTAGGGCATTGTATCATTGTGTTTGCTTTTTGAGACTCTTCTACAAACCCATCTGCCCCAGCTCTTCTATCACCTCCGAGAAATTGGAGCTCAGCCGTAAGTACTTCTTTCTGATTTGTTACAAATGTTGCAGATTCAGTGTTCTGAAAACGCTGTTCTGTAGCATTTTAATTTAAGATCTATGGGAAATTGCCACAAGTATAAACATCACTGGGCCATCTTCCCTTGAGAGTCAGATGCAGTGCTTTGTCTAACCTGTCTATCTATGCTTTGTGCATTTCTTCTGTATGCTCTGTGGAAAAGAGAGGATTGTTCTGTGAGAAATGCTCTATGCTGCATTATTCAGCTAAGTTTCAGTAATTCATGTTGGATCTGATGGAACTAAATGATGTATTTCCTATGGGAGAGAAGACACAGAGATGTGTTAGTTGCAGCAGAAGGTACTGGAAGAGGCAAGAGAGCAAGACTCATTCAGTGAACTCATGGCACCAGGCACAGCAGAACCTGAAAACCTTTTTGTCTTAATTGGTATTCATCTTAATAGCATAATAGCAGAAAGGATGAAACATTGAGGGTGATAATAGCTGAGGATCACTCTAATGTGATTGTTTGATCAGAATGATAATGAGAATGATATTAGTACTTTATCAAATGAGATGCTAAATAGTTTTATGATGGTTGTTGCAAATTAAAATATTGATTATGACTGCAGCAAGAGAAAATGCTTATTCTTCCCAGAAGAGAAATGCAGAAGGATAATGAAATATTTTCAATTTATGGACAATCTGATCATTATGGGAGGCAGATATACAATAACCATTGTTTGTCACTTGTTTGCAGACTACGAATTTCATTTAAATGGATGGTACGAGCATTTTCTGGTTATTTAGCTACAGACCAGCTCTTGCTTCTGTGGGACAGAATCCTGGGATACAATTCTCTAGAAATTCTTGCTGGTAATAGAATTATTTTTACAAAACGTGTGGAGTCTGTGTGAATGTAAGGCAAATACGTGTTAGCTTCAATGTGTTTTGTGGTGAGAAGAAAATAGTTGCTCTGAATGCAGACAGCAGATTGCATACATGTCAAAGCATATATAATCTAGAAAAATGGAATTACATGAGTACTGCATCTTTTGTAAAAAATATATCAGATGAATTTTTATAGCAATGCTCAAAAAATGCTAAGTGCTCTCTGAACAGAACATAGTATGTTCTCCCACCTTCAATGGTAGTGATAAATTAATTCATCACTTTTCACAAAATAAAAGATTCATATTATTCATGGCAACTACTTCTACAGTACTTAAAACAATTGAGAGTACCCCTGATTTTACTGGATTTTTTCCTTTGAAGTGGCATATTTTAAGACACTTTGAAAGTTTCATAGTTAAATAATGTCCTTATATTTTTGAAGATTTAAGATGGAGGTTTTAAAGAAAACATGTATCTTCAAGTGTGTCAGTTTTTAAATACGAAGTAGATGAGCAGAAGAGAAAACGTTTTGGTTCCATTTGTACATTTAAGACAGCTTGTCCCTTTTAATTAAAAGCTAATCATCTTAAACTCAGGCATTTTCACTCAGACTTTCCTGAAAGAATGTTGTGTTCTTCCTGTCTGTTTTAAATTGTGGTCAAAGAAACTCAAACACAGCCACCTGTTGTATATTATTCTTCAGAATCAAAATAATTAAACTAAGTGAAAATTGGTATTTTATATCAAGATTAATTCTAACCATTATCAGGTCAGAAACCTAAATAGTGGACATTTTCTTTCAGTCCTGGCAGCTGCTGTGTTTGCTTTCCGAGCGGTCAACCTGATGGAGGTGACATCACTGGCTGCAGCTGAAGTAAGGATAAGTTTCACTTAGAGGGGATTGAAATAGTTTCTGATGCTTTGCCAATAAGAGTAACTTAAGCTTCACATGGCACATGGTGCATAGTGCAAATCTTTCTGTCTAAATTCTTACCTTAGATAAAAAATAAGAAAATTGTGAACATGCAGTACATAATGCTGCTTTTCTACACTAGAAGTAAATAAAACATATTTGCTATAAAAATGCAGTGTTATAAAATTATTTTGTACAATTAGGGTTTTTTTAAAATATATAGTCTGTGTTAGTGGGATGTATTGTGTTTGAAATGTTGCAGAGGTTTGTACCCTTTTCCTCAGTACATTTTAGTTGCTTCTGTTCTACAAATTACAAAAATTTTACAAGATTACTCTGTCAATGTGAATATGAAATTTCACTGTGCATACTGCCGTAAGAAATGAAGAAAATGAAGTAGTTAGAATGAAGATTATTATTGTTTATATCTAGTAACTTGTTAATTTTTTCCCCAAAAGTACAGTGAAGGATTTTTTCCAGACTTTGAGAGTTTGTGATCACTTTCTTTGGCTTTTTTTAAAACATACTTTCATGAGAAGACATTGATTATTTGAGGCATTACACTGGACTTACTTCACAAGTACTAGCCAAGCCACAGGATAAGGATTCTTAATTCCCAATTATTTTTAGAAGCAAGTTGAAATGTTAGACCCCTTATTCACCCATGATGCCGGGTACATTAGAAGAAAGGCTAAAGGCTAAAATAAAGTTACTTGGGTACTATACATTGGGTAAACGTGTTTTTTCTTTGAAATGTTAGAATAAAAAGTTAAGCAATAAGATACTAATATAAACCAGTATAATTTGTTTCTAGACACGTGCAAGTCTAATTATTGGCAGTATTGTAGTCAGTATTTGAATCTTTTCCTTAACTTGCTTTAAGGAAATTTGATTCAAATGTCAGGTTTAACAAGCCTTTTTGATTTTCATTCTAGGCTGTCCTTGCTGACCTTTCAACCCTGAAAGTTATGCCTCTTCTTCAAATCTTCTTGTTTGCTACTGTCGCTTGATCTGCTTCAACAATACTGGTACCACATTCCAGTCTTTCTGGAGAAGCTAAGCATCAACTATGCAATGTCTGCATAAAACCAAAATTAAACTCCATGTATAAAATCAATCTAGAAATAATTACCTTAATATTTTATAACTGGAAAAAATAACTTTGCACATGATTGTGTGAAGTGCATGCTAGTGAATTTCACTGTAAAAGCAATGGTTATTACTTGTACATTGAGAATGACTACTTGTGCAAGTAAACAATATGAATCACTGTCTAAAATGCATGTAATATTAAATTAAAGTAAATGTAATTCGTGATCTGAGTTTTGTGATGTTACTGTCAGAGCTGTAAAAGCTCTTATTCTTTTAATATGAAATTACTTTTTCAGGCTCACAGCTTAGAGGATATCAGCTCCAATACTGCCAAGTGAGAAAATAAAGATACTCCTACTCGCAAGATTTTTTCTTGTTTTCTAAGGAAAAGGTGGGATCATACATCAGTTTTGCTACCCCTATCTTATCTATTCTTTTCACAGAAATTTTCTCCACGTTCTTTCTCATGTTAACTGCTCCTGTTTATTCTTTTCATACGTAGTCACGCATTCCCCATTCATCTTTAGTTAGGTATAGAGCTATCTCAGGCGTCTGCTGAACTCCTCCCCAGAGTCCCATCAAAGGCATAAAATAGGTTCCCCTGCAGAGAAGGCCTGAGCATAGCTTCCTTCAGAACTTGTTGGAGCTGGTCTTTGCATGAAGCAAAATATTGCTCTGAGAACAATGCCAAGAGTCCTTTTGCTGTGCCCCACACCCTCTCTGGGAGAGCAGTGCTAACGCCTTTGACAGTTTTCCAGCCTCTGGGATTCTACAGCTCAGGCTTCAGTGCAAGAGCCCTGTGTGTGATGGATTGTCACTACAGTCAGGCTGGCATCATCTGTTAGCTGTCATACCTTTTTGTGAGGTTTTCCTCACATAATTTGTTTGGTTTGTTTAATACCAAATTTGGAATCAATAATCTGATTTGATTAAGTGTATCTTAACACCTGAAAAAGGCTCTAAGTCAAAAAATGGTAACGGGTTATATAGTCACTACATTTGCATAGGACTTTCGTCTTTACCAGGTTTATGTACATGTACATGCCTATGTACATGTAGCTGTCATTATTTGTTGTACTGAATGCAAATCAGTGAAACATGAATCCTTCATAGTTTGCTCAAAATTTGACAAGCGATCTAAGCTATAGTCTCAGATAGGGTTATGAGCTTTATGTCTGTGAATCTTCTTATCTCTGTCAGGATAATGTAGTAGAAACTTACTGAGCTAGTAAATTTATAGCGCTAATTTAGTAAAAGGTAAACTTGTGGATTTGGTTGTATCACTTCCTATATAAAGAACCAAACTGCTTGCCAGATATAATGTGTGAGAATATTTGGGGAAATTTTGCTCTGGATAACAGAGAAAATTGATATTTTCCTTAATATTTGCAAGAAGTTGTTTTAACTGTTTAACTAGACAGTTTTTTTTAAAAAAGACACGTGACAGCTTTTGTCCTTTACAACAAGTATTACCCTGTTTTATATATGGGAAATGAAGGCATAGAAAGATTAAGTGATTTGCTAAAGATTACCAAGTAAATTTCTAAAGGTGAGCAGTCTCCCTTCTCTTGAATTTCTGTTTGCATTTCTGGATACCCAGTTTGTGTATTAACCACAAGATCTTACTTCATCTTCAGAACAAGACATATATCTACCTCTAAAAAGGCAGCATTTTGCAGTTTTTGGAGTCCATAAATTGGCTAGCAGTTTAGAAATTATAATGTTGCAAAGCAGTCACAAGGATTGTGGCTCAATAAGGTCATTACAAGGTTACCATGGCGTTTCAAAGAATTAGAAGTATTTACTAAATAGCAAGGGAGATTCCCTACAGGCCTGCTGACCCTCTAATTCTCTTTGCTTTGTGCTAGTACAGAATCTGAAAAGTACCTTAACCTTTTCCAGATTGGGATTTTTGAGCAGTATTTTCTTTTCTTTTTAATTTTCAATAAATTTGGAAATGCTATAAGTAGACAGAGATAGAGGCCGTTGGATTCTTGTTTGAACAAGCAGTTCTGTGACTAACAGAATATGGTTTGGTTTTATCTCCCATCTCCCTTACACCCCCTTCGTGTTCCCTACGGGGGCACTTAAACTGTTCCTGACCTGCACCAGTGTTTCTCCTGATGCCTGGACAGGGAGTCTTGAGCTCTGGAGCTCATGAGGGTCCCCACACACCTTCTTGTATACAGGAATACTGAGCATAAGTGCTTTAAAATGAGATTAGGATGAGATTAAGAAATGAACTAGACCCTCACCTTAAGCTTCAGCTATACTGTTAGATTTTTACAGATTTTTAAAAATCTATTTGAAAATGTTGCTTTTACTGAAATGGTGTTGTTCCCCTCAGTTACTCATTTAGTTCTAGCAAAATAGTCTGTTTCAGATTCTGGCTCATACTTGTATTTTTAATCTCTGTTGATTAAATAATACTAATTTAAGTTTTTTAATATTAAAATGACTGATTTCTATCTTGCAGCTAGATACTTCTCTTGTATACATAGGTAGTGTCAATTATTTTGGTTTTAATTCATTAACTTCAGAGATCAGTTCAAACTTCTTGACATCTGTAGTTGTCATTTGACTTCCAAATTCCTAAAACTCCTTTTTCATTTTTGCTGTTTTAAGCAATGGCCAGATGTGATTGTAGAGTCATATCTAAATTGATAATTACATTGGTTTAAACAGGCTCAGCTTAATGTCCAATGGCTCTATTTAGTGAAATTGTTTTGGTCTGTTCCTCCCTATCTGAAATTGATATAAACAGACATTTCAGTACAGGAACCAGTTGTCTCCATATTTACAGATAATGATCAGATTTTTTGCTGCTTACCTTAGGATTCTGGCTATGGTCTGTCAAGGGTTTCTTGTAATGTCAAATAGAGTGTTGTAAAAATGCAAAAGTAAATAGGCTTGTCTAAAAATGTACCCAAGTTATCTTCCTTCAGTACTTCCAAAAATACATTAAATCTCAAATCTTGATGGCTGGGTCATGGAACAACTGAATAACTGGAACAGTTTATAATTTTAGTGGATTTTTTTTGTCATAGTAACAAATTTTATTATGAGAAGTGACAGGAGTATAAAGACTGTAAAACAGTAAGATATCCCAGTAAAGGGAAAAGGCTGCAAGGAGTCTCCAGTTTAAGACACATTTCTACTTGTTGCCAGAAAATAGAAAAAAAAAATGCAGAAGCTTGCACCTATTTTACTATCTTCTAATGAATTTTATAAAATGCATCCAACAAGACCGAAGGAATTTCTTGAAACAGAATTGCTGTATAAAGATCAGGTTGGGGAAAGCAATCCAGTGAGCTGCTAATTAACAATAAAATAAGCATTTTGTAAAAATATTGAAATACATTGCAAAACTGAAAGGCAGTATCTTCAGTGAGGAAGGGGAAGAGCCTTTCAACATATTTTAACAAATCAGTAAAATACTCTGTCCAGTATTTTATGTGAGGAAATGGGGGAGGGAGGGGACGGATGCAGCTGGGGTGGTGGGAGCTGCTGGGCGCTTCCTTTCCCCTCTTTTCCTCCAGGCCGTTTCTGTCCATGCCTGGCTGCTCGCAGGTGCTGGCCCAGCGGCTTCCATCCCCGCAGCCCACACAGGAAAGGCAATTAGCTGAAGCACATGTTTGTGTTGCCCCGCCAACTCCTGCGGGTTTCCTCCAGCCCCAGGGAGCTCAGCTGCTGGGCAGGGAGTGCAGCAGGGCCATGCCCAGGGCCAAGGTGAGGGCCCCTGGGAATGGCGGGCAGAGGGGCGTGAGCCAGCCTTCCCCTTGGAGTGGGCAGCACCGGCAGGACAAACAACCCCTGTGAATAATTCCCCCTCCAGTAGCCATAGGAATGGTACTGGGTATCATTCTTGTGGGTGCTTTCAGAAGACGTGCTGAAGGACAACTCCACCTTTGGGATTCAGGGTTTATTTACAGCTTTAGGAATCAGTACAGAAGGCAAAAAATGCCCTTCTGGAGGCTTCAGACTTAGCCTCAAGGTCACACGTGTAGTGAGGGGCTGCACATCTGTGATCTGAAACATGTTTTGCAGCAAATAACCATGGAATAATCTGAAATCTCTAGGACCCAGAGATTGTGTGCTGCTATTTGAAATCACTGAAAGATTTTTTTTTTCCTGCACAATTCACGCTCGGCTTTTTCAGTACTGTAACAAAATTGTTAATGCAGGGAAGATCATTTTGATCCAGCAGTGTGACAGTTGTGCTCTGATTTAAAACAGTGTTAAAATGTCTCAGCTTAGTATTTTTTAAATTATGCAATTAATAGCATACCTACCAAATTATAGCATTACTGGCCAATTATGCTTTGGAGAAGCATCTCAGGATACTTGCCTTTTCTGCGGAGGACACAGTGCAGCGCAAGTCAGCAGTTATTAATGGGCACAGAATGAGTCTGTGATTAGGACAAGATATTTGACTTGGGTTCACCATGCTTTGTAAGACTGCAACATATGAACAGTGGTACTGCCATCTGACTGTGCTACATACTAACCAGGGGTCAGCCTTAAAATTAACACAAAGGGAGAAATACTGCTTTTTTGGAATTTTTTTTGAGTCTTTGCTTAAGCCCAGGGAGGTTCACCTGATTCTATGTCTTGTCAGACATCGCTGGTTACAGGAAGTGAATTTGAGGCTCTCTGAGGAAAGTTGCAGAGGGGCCTCCATGTGCCCGCATTTCAAAATCAGCATGTTGTAGATGTTGGACTACTGATATGTGCAAACAATTGTCTCTAGAGAATTGACTTTATGGAGGTCCACAGTACTTTGCCAAATGACATTGTGTTTGGCTGAACGGTTTGAACAAATTGTTTCTTTTGGAATTACGACCAAAATAAATGGAATATTTAACAAAAGAGTTAAAGACACAATTTGTGCAAGACAAAGCATGTGACCAATTTCTATGCTTTGCTTTAAACAAAAAAGTCTGTATCATGTTGCTAAGAGACAAGTTGGAATCTGATAGTCAACGACAAAATATTATGTTTTATCCACCTAATATGTTTTAGTAGGTATCTGGTTGTTCATTTTATTCAAGAATCATATTCTCTGAGTGTTACATTCTATGGGTTTTTTTCTGAAAAGCTCTGTTTAGGATAGTTATAGCCTAATAAATCTAATTATAAATAGTAAATCAGCACAAAATACATTACAAAAAGCAAAAATATTTAATTTTCTATGTGTTCAGTACTATTTCTTATCTTAATTTTTTGATAATAAGTCTAGTGTCACAACATTTTCCCTTTTCTCCCTTTTTTTTCCAAGCACAGCTAGGTTACAAAAACAAGCATTGCTTTGAAGCCCAATCATGGTTCATTAATGTTAACATCAAGTTCTAACTGTGGAAAACTGGCATAGTTACAGCTTGTGAAGGAAGTTCCAGTTGCTAGTAGTACTCACATTACTGGTGAAGTTCTCTCCATCATTACTCACCTTAAGACATAATTAGATGTTTCATTTTAGTTTGCAATACATGCTAACCGTATCCAGTTTCTGAAGGCATTACAGCTAACTGATAGGCATGGGAAAGTGGTGTTAGGAGTATTAATGCCCCTCACCATTAACAGAGGCAGGGGAGCCCATCTGCCACCTCTGTCTCAAGCAATGCACTTCCACTGTGGGGAAAGCAATCCTTGAAAGAAAGGAAAAAGGTGTGGGGAAAGGGTGTGTGGAAAAAGAAGCTCAAACGCTGTAGACTGTGACCTCTGCAACACAAGTGATCATTTGCTATTTGTATTTTTAACAAAGTACACTTTCTTCTACTGACTTTATATTGCATCTTTATTCAACAACTAATTCTTTTTAATTTTAAAAGCTTGAGTAAGTTTTGTTAATCATACAAAAGATAAAATGTCTTTTTGATATATTTGTATAAATTTTGGAATTCAGACTTGTACCACTAGATTTTTTTGTTTCAGAACTTTATCTTCTTCTCTATTCTCTTTTTGCAATCTTCTACAAATATCCTTACATAGTTTTGTCTAATCTGGGTTTCCTGTCTATGGGAATTACAGTTTACAGTTCACAGAAAATAAGAACCTTTCTGATTAGGGTTCTTCTCTTTCCCTGAGAAATGTGTTTCTATTCTGTTGCAAATAAATCCTGGAAAAACTTTAAAGATTCGGCATCAGTCCATTCCTGCAGTAGGTGGTAATATGGATAAGGGGTAAGTATTATAGTGGAGAGTTGGTTTATGGCAAGAATTATTTATTTAGGCAGCTAATCAATATTCAGACTTGAAAAAACACAATTAAAAGGTGGAAGTGGTAGATGTTTGGCTTTGCAACAACCTTGGTTAATAAAGACCTAAACAGAGATTTACAATCTTAGAAAGCCAAATATATCAAAGACCTTCCTGTCAGTGCAGTCCTCCAGAAACAGCAGGAAGTGATGCCCAGGTTGTTTTCTTGAACATCCTAGGTCACCATTCTAAATGCAGACACTGGACAGCTCTGTGGACAAAGGGAGTGCTGCATTGCCTGCCAGGATTTCAGTTAGAAAGGAGTAGTGAGAGAGAAGCAGGGAAGTTGCAGACACCATAGTAAGTGCAGATTTTCTCAGGCTGGATGATAACCTATGTGTTCACTCAAAGCTGGGAAAAAACTGTCAAAGACCTTGGCCACCTTGGCTTTGAAAGAAATCACATGCACAGGAGTGTTAGGCACTAACTTGCAAGCAAGTAATAGAAAACATTGCCAGAAAACTCATCCCTACTACTAGACTTTGGATGAGGGAAGGGCCAAGATGGTAGATTGTACAAATAAACTTCTTTGTTTTGTATACACAAGATCTTTACACAGGATTCTAGGACATGAGACTAGGATGAAGGGAAAATACTGTTTCCAGAGAAAAGACAGAGAATGTTAGGATTAGGGTTAGGCTTAAGTTAATTTAGCAATCTGGGCAAAGAAAAAGCCAAGTATCATCTTGCATGCTATCTGTAATAGTAATTCGTAATGTTAGCGGCTTGACACTTTTTTCTAGTTTGTCAGATTTTTCCTGCTCTTTGCAAAATGATGAAATTCTGCCCCAAGGTTTGTAATTTATTAATTTTTAAAAGTAAACTGTGGAGGGATTTTTTAATATAAAGAGCAAGAGTCTTTCTGACATGTAAGGTCCATCTTGGCCCATCCAGATGAGATTTCTTGTTTTCATTGAATAATGACCTTTGTATATTGTTATATGTATTTGTATTTTCCAAGTTTAAAAGGTTGAACTGTAATTCTCACAGTTATTCTGTGTTTTCAACGCAAGGCTACTATTCTTGCTAGGCATTTCTGAACATTATTATAAAATCTCAGTTCACTCTGTTTTATTTTATAAAGGAAAATATCACCTTTTTTTTGAGCAGCACAAACACATGCAATGTAAAATGTTATAGAAGAAATAGCTCAGAAAACTGGGCACAACCCAATGAAATGAGTGTGTTTTTGATGCAAATATAAGCCAACTTTTCAGTTTTCTCTAGAAGGAAGTTTTGTTCCTTCTTAGAAAACATCATGGTGAGATTTTTAAATGACAAGTGCGGGATAAATTACTCCCTCCTGACTTCAGTCCAGACATTTAAACAGAGGTGGTTACTGATACTGCTCAGGAAATTGTTCCAATGCAAACAGGTCAGTGCTGTGCACTCTGCTTTTGGTGGGACTGGGCCATTCGAAGGCAGGGCTATTATGGAACAGAAATGCTCTTTCAAGACTCAGTGCTTTATTAAGATTTGAGTGAGGAATAATGCTAGGCATTTAAGCTTTTTATTTTATCCATAATGTAATATATTTTAAATTTTCACTTACTTCACTGTGAGTTTTCAGGCTGTGAGATCAGTTAGATCTAAAAAGGGAAATTGATAGCATTTAAGAAGTACACCATTCATTCTTTTCAGATTAAAACTCTCAGGACAAGGCAACTGCCCTGCTTGGAGGAACAACACCCACGGCCATAGATTGTGGTTTACTGCAATCTCTCTCCAGTAACTCTCTATGGGTGTCACATCTGCCTCCAGCCTGTATAGTTCAGAAGCCATTGGCAACATATAAGGTGACCTGTAAGGGCCCTGCCAACCCAACCCATTCTATGAACTTAATTTTTTGGATCATGTAGGTAGTTGTTTCTTGAGCTTGTTTCTTTTTACAGATTACAGAGATATCAAGATTGTGTAGAAGAGATTTTTTCTGGAGTGATACAGAAACTTTCAGTATTGAATGATCACAGACACTAATTTCAGGGGAAGGGGAACACTGCTGGTGTTAGCACAGACAGTCCCACTGGAAGCACATCCTAGGAACCAAATACTCTTCTGAGTCTCTCTTTAGTCCTTTTAATTCTGAAGATATTCTCTGAAATAACTGCAGCATAAATGTGAGGGCAGATGCTAAAGCATTAGGAGAAGTCCACCCATTGCTATGGGATGTGCATTCCAGCTCCTTCATGTGGTGAGCCATTACCTTTATGGTCTTCTAGTTTTATGAGTAAGGCCTAAAAGGTATTTTGATTCCTGTGTCCCAAAAACATGAAATAAAGAAAGGCATCAAGGCACTGCTGGTCATTTCCAAATGGGTAAGAGACAGAAGATATTCACTTTCTTTTTCCTGACAGTTGATTTGCCTCTCCTCTCCATGTTTGAAAAGCTTCAGACCTAAGATGCATACTTCAGTAAGAAATGAACAACCTAAAGTTCCCACTACTCTTTCTTGATTCTAAAGGGGTTAAGAGTTGACTGTCTCTGATTTAGACTTTTAGTTGAGCCCTTCCCTACATTTTGTATTAACTGCCATGAACAATTTAGAAAGAACTGCTCTAGCTCATTAAGTAGAAGATAAAAAATATTACCTGTCCTATACAAGTCATATCAGAAAGCTGAAAAACTTCACTGAATACAGAACTTTTTTGTCCCACTCTAACCAAAGCTATCACAATTTCATAATGAAGGCAGATAAAGGAATTTTTAAAAGTCCAGATCCAAGGAAGATCATGAAAGCTTGCAAGGAAGCTTAGCACATTGCATACAACCTTGCAAGTACCACAACCTGCAAAGCAAGCAGGAACAAAAATGAACTATGTATGTTCTTTCTGAAAATATAAGTAATGGATGAAATTTTACTATCCTTTTTTAAAAAAAATTTTTGTGAGAAATACAGCTGTTTGTACAATGTCACAACACCAAATGCCCAAGGTTGTTTTCTGACAGTAGGAAAATGGTCTGTATCCAATGACCTTGTAACTGAGGATGTAGTCTCCCATGCTTTCTATTACCCAACTCAAAACATATAAAAATTAGGGCAAAGAAAAATTATCTGTTATTTGATTTTCTCAATAGTGGCTTCTGTATCTCCTTCAACTTTCTGGGTAATTTGAGACCAGCTTTCTCTGCCTCTGCAGAATGATCTTATTTATTAGAGTCTGTGTCACTCACAGTACCTGGCAGTGCAATGCCACAGATCTAGAGAGCTCCTATTTACAGGATGTGCAACTTGCCTGCAGAAATTCCAGGAAACAGTCTGCTTGCTGTGACCTCAGAGCAGCCATTTCAATTTACCACAAACCATCTGACAATAGAATTGTATTTACACGGTACACATGTTCACTAGGCATTTTATTACTCTCTGTTAGTCACAGATCATGAGAATATAATCTCCTCACAGAAGTTCTGACCTCTGATTGAGTGACTGCTCATTCCACTTTTCAATCAACAGCTTCTAAAACTATCAAAGCCACATTTGAAGTAAAAGCTTTTGCCACTTTCTTCTTGCTTCTTCAGAAGGTCATAAATAGTCTTTGTTCTTATTTCAAATATTGTCTTACAGGTACAAATTATTTCCATTGTAAATTATTAATCTGACAGCATTTTTCTGACCATGCTCATTCAGGTAAAGAGCAACTCTATCTATTATGAACTAAGCCTTTATTTAGAAAAAAAAAATATCCTGAAAGTTACTGCTCACACTATTTTTAATGCAACAGTTACTTTATAGACACTGAGAAAATTAAAACTGATCCTCAGAACGCCCCTACCAGCCTGAATAAGCAGACTTCATCCTGACAGTTCCTGTTACACGTGAGTAGGAACAATTTTCTCTGAGTGAAAACATACCCAAACATGTCCCAAGAGGCACTCCTCAGTATTGCTGCACTCACTAGAATGTGCTAAATGACTCTGTCCGAATTATATATTTTTAAAATTGTGATCTTTTCACACAGTTGGTCAGTATGCTTGTTGGAAGATAAAAAACAGTTGTGCAGTAGTGACTCTCATCACCTCCTGATTGTGCTTTTCCTTGTTTCCTGTTGAGCAGGAAGGGAGGGAATAAGAAGACACAAAGCACTGACTGTCTCTGCTTAGGTAATGGCAGATTTAGAGATTTGCTGAGATTCAGGCAAAGTGAAAGAAAGATTATGTACATACTGCAGTCTTTTTTCATTTGGTGGTAAAATACTCTGTTCTCCATTTCCTCTAAGATAGCCTTTTTTGGTGAGTCATGTCTATAGCTCTCACTTCTGTGTTGAAATTGATTAAATTCTCACATTGCTTGAAAAGTGAAAAAGCCAGCAATTCATTTTTAATGTATGGATTTGTTGTGTTAATATTGTTGTTCATTAAACATCAGGAATGGTTACATTCATCATTTAAAGACAGTTTGAACTACAAATGAACCCATTATGATTTTACTGTGAATGCAAAATTACCACAATCAAAGTCTTCTTAAAATTTAATGTCTGGACTTCTACAGTCCAGCAATCAATTTTGGCAAAACCAGTTGTAGTGATGTATGTTCTGAGTAGATCAGATGATGAACTCTGTCCCATCATGATCTCCAAGATTGCCCCTTGGAAGTTTTTAACGTATTTCTGATCACCTAAATCTGTAATGTAATTCATTTCCACAACCGTTTTTGTGTGCCGCAAATAGTCTTTAGCTGTCAAAATATATAACAATCCATCACTTTGTTGTAATCTGATAAACCAAAATATTCAAGACAGCAAGATCCCTTCCTGCTCCTGCACCATCAGTAAGATTGTGTCCTGGCAAGCTGTTTGGCTCCTACCACAGATTCCAGAATTCAAAGTGCTGCCTGAAATATTTTATTCACTCATTCTTCACTCTTCTTCTTTATTCACTCTTCTTCTCACTCATTGTTTTCCCTCAGACTCCTATCTCAGGATGTGCCTCCAGATCTTGTGTAAACAGATTGAGTCTTTGTTTATTTTTGAAATAAACAAAATCCAGCCACAGTCTGCCTATCCAACATCTTCTAACTGGAATGGCATCTTTGTTTCCATAAAGAACTCAACAATTTGAAAAAAGGATAAGCAAAGCTTCTATGCAAATACAAGACTCAGCTGCAATGAACACTTGCTGAACATTGTGTGTTCCAAGACTTCTTTTATATTTGTCTTTACTCCATAAGTGTTAAAGAAAAAAAATCTGCAATGCCTGTGACAATGCTGATTGAAAAAAAAAATCTCAAATTAGGAAACAATAAAAAAGTTCTTTGCAGATCTGCAGCTTTTGTTTTGCCCTTAATGACTGCTTCTTCTTTCTTATTGAAAGAGATTTTGTCATTTTTGCAGCATTTTAGCCTAACACCAGGCAATTTGCTCATTTGAGGGATATCTAGACTCATGGTCACTGATAAGAAGATCCTAAAGGCTAATAGTCCCATCAGATATGGAAGATGTTTCACGGACTTCCATTCTCTGCATTCCAATTTTCGTATTGGACTGAGATAACATCTTTGACCTATAGTTTCTTAGTCCATTAACAGCTGGAAATACAAGACCATGTAAAATACTTCGTATAGTTTCCTCTTGAACTACTTTCCCTCCCCAAAACATAAATTTCAGCAATCCAGAGAAGGGATTCCTAAACTGATCCTCTCATCATGGCAAATATAAATCTTACAAAATTCCACCTTCATTTGATATTTTATCAGCACAGGAAATCTGAGAACTAGAGAGTTTTATAATTTGGGTGCAGATAAGAGTAACTTCTCTAATCAAGAGAAGATACTTGAATTTTAATCTCAAATCTGTTCAAAAATGAATGTTTCTTTTCACAGCACTAATAGAACCAAATGTTTCTTAGACAACTTCCCAGTAATCTGGTGGTCATTGCTTATCTGAATTTGAACTTATTGCCAGTTTGTATTTGCATTGTTTTTTAAGAAAAAAAAAAGTTACTGTATTGATTTCCAAGTCTTCTTTCCTGTAAGGTGACCTTGTAGCATATTTTTTTGAGTTTGTCTTTGTATCTGTTTCTGTTTCCCCCACCAGGTTTCTTTCTCATCTGTTATTATTAGTCTGGTTCATTTTTCCTCATCAGTCTTCTCATCTACCCAGAGCATTCACAGCTTGTAGTTTGGAGAGACTGCAAATGGCACCAAAAAGCAGAAAAAAATATTTTTTTCCCCTTTAGTTTGTTCAAACCTGCTTCAGGATTATTGCAGGGCTGGCTGAATTTATATACTGGAAAGAACTGTTGGCATCAAAAAGCTCTGAAGATTATTTCATCTTCCTTTTTCTGTTCAGATAAATCAATGTGGTGATTAAGACTAGGCGAATGATAGAATTGCTAACAGAAAATGCAACTCAAAGCAGTTAACACACACTAATAAAAAGGGAAAAAAAAGCCTTCTGCTCTGAAGATCAATGGAAGGATGCAGGACAGGACTCAAAAGCCTCTCATCCATACAGCAAAGAACACTCAGAAAATTCGACCAAGACTGTGGGAGTCCATTAATGCTCATCAGGATTCGTGACAGAAAGTAACATAAATGGCTGAACTCTAAAGGCTTTGAGATCAGTTTGCTGCCTGCAAAAAGATAAATGCAGGCACTTGTGGGAAATGCTGTTGCGACATTCTATCAACAATGTGGTATGTGCCAGTCCCAGACTTTCTTCAGGGAAGGCGATTGTATTTAGAGCAGACCTCGAAACAAAGCAACTTAACTCTTGCTCACACCCTCCGGGTGCATCCGTGGCAATTCCGCAGGAGAGAAGTGACACCAGCTCTGAGGCTCTCCTCATTGCCTCCTCGGTTCCTTCTGGCTGGCAACAGTGCACAGATTTTGGATATGCCTCTTTAGCAGCTGATAGAGATCAGTGTCGCCATCCTGTCTCACCTCTGTGAGTCACCAGGATTTCTTCATTGCTCTTTTTCTCCAGAACTAGGTGTCTTGTAAAACGACACACAGACGTGCTGGGTTGGGTTAATTGGATGCCAAAAACACAGTCCATGCTGAGAACTCTCTTGTTGCAGTGTGCTTCGTCCAGCCACCCCATGCCCAGACATTATCATTCATTCTCCATTCACAACAAATTCCAGCCTTTCTATTACAATTGTCTACATCCAGAGGTAGAGGAAACATTCTAAATTGCAAGCATACCAAAGAACCACACAGCTCCGCTGATGAATGGGGCAGGTCACCAGTGATGAAGAGCTGTGAAAAGGCTGAGATGCCCAAAGCCCTCTTTCCCTTCTTTGCTAGCAAGGTCGGTCCTTAGGGTTCACAGAGCTCTATGCCTGGCTTGGCAAGGTTTGGAGGAGGAGACTTCTACTAACTGTAGAGGAAGGTTGAACTGAGGATACTTTTGCAAACTCAGCAAATTAAATGTTTTCGAGTCCTCAGGGCTGGACAGAAGCTGCTTGTAAATGTGCTGAGGAAGATGAGTAACTTCATTTTGCTGTTTCCTATCACTTTCTAAAGGCTGTGGCAATCAGACGGGATTTCCAATACTGGAAAAAAGCAAATGTCACATCCATCATCAAAGCAACGTGCAGGGACTTGCAGAGCAGTCAGCCTTACCAAGCATCTCTCTCAGAGGAGATAATGAAGGAAATCTTTCTGGAAGCCATTTCTGGGATGACAAAGGAGGAGTCAACTCAGAAAAACCAGCACAGTTTCACCAACACAATTGCCTTCAGTTTTGAGATAGCTGGCTCTATGACTGAAGTGATAAGGGCAGCACACATGGATTTTAGCAAGGGTGTTGCTGTGACATCCATAACATCTTTGTAATCCAGTAGGGACTGGGTAAGTGGATGAGGTGGATGGCAGCCTGAACCACTCTACTTAAAAAGTAGTGGTTATCAGTCTGAAATGAAACTGGCATGTGGTTATGAGTGATGTTCCTCAGGGTTGAGTAGAGGAATTAGACTAGATGAACTCTAGAGGTCATATATTTTTCTCTGATTCTGGGATGAAGCCTTGCAGGGCACTCCATAGAATCTGAAACCACAAATTATTTAGGTTTCTGTGGATTAATGTGTTAGGCTGCAGCCTCTCCTTGATGCTGAGCTCATGCAGCTGATTCTGAATGATATGAAGTGGCATGAATGCATCATGAGGCGTTTCCAGCTATGAAGCTTCTCACTGTGAGATCTTCTCCTATGCTGTCCTGACTAGCAGCAATACCCATCCAAGTCCAGAACACAGGCATTGCTTGAAAACAATCTATTCCATGCTTCATTATTTGGGGATTTGTAGTTAAAAGCAGGAGGTGAAAATGAACCAATATTGAAAGAGGACTGTTAGTAAGGATCATTTATTATTTTAGGCCCACAGCGTTTTCTTGGAGTGTCCCCATCTCACAGCTATTTTTATGCAGAATAGTCTTTTCTTTACAGTACTTGTGCAGTCTGGATCTTTTGACTTCACTAACTCTCAGTTACAAAAGTTCACACTTATCCAGGAAACTTGCCCCTTTCATGTACCCTTTATGCATTCCTCTCTCTTTGTAATATAACATTAGCTAATTAATTAAATTAACAGCCGGTTTCTTTGTTTCCATCTGGGAAATTTACTCTGCTCCAGCTCCCCTCCCTAAAGTTAAACAACATTGAACAAGGTTTCTTAAGATACAGGCTTTTCATTGTTCTCTTTGCACAAGATCTCGTCAGATACTGTTGGTCTTTAAAGGCTGTTGTATTCACCAGCAGAAATGATAAGGCTATGCACAGACTTCACGATTCAATCAGAGTTCATTAGGTTTAGACACATTTTCCAAATCTTCATATGCTATATGACCACTTTAAAGTTTTGGTACTTTTTTCCCATAAAAATACGTTTCAACTGGGATGGAGTTTGCATACCAGCTATGTCACTAAAGAAATAGTTTCCTGCTGCATTTCATAGTATTGTAATGATTTCACAGTTAGCTTTTTGGGTTCTGCTGACCCACAGAAGCAGCTTGTACAACTCCATTTCATGCTCCTGTCTCCTGCAGGGTCTACGCAGCAGGCAAAGGCTTTTCTCTTTCAAACTCCCTTCTGTTACTTCTTAGGTAATTGCAATAGTTAATAAGAAATGCAATATTGGTATAGCTTTTAGCATCTGTGCTGCATTATTTTCTCATGTATTGTGTATCTAACATATTAGATTGCATTTGGTCTTTAAAGGCTTGTTATTCTCGTTAAATGGATCTAAACAGAATGCTGGGAAGTACCACAGATTTGGACAGGACAAAGCACAAACAGACTTTACTGCCATTCAATGGCTCAATGGAAACATGATAAGCAAAAGTGATTTTTTCTTGGTCAAGATTTTAAGCACAATGAAATCGCGGTTCAACCTTTGTGAAGACTTAGTTTTCGTCGTTTCAGGTGTGTGGGAGCAGATTTCAAACTCTTCCTTTTCTTGTTTTGTTCATGTTTTGAGAGTGCTGTGGTACACACCGAACCGAAACTTCGGAAAGCTCTGCTCAGGTGTCTGCATCGGTGGTGCGATAAGGGCAAGTTTAACAGAGTCCAAGGTCTCGTGGTTTTGCCCTGTGGCTAAAATATCTGATTTTCACGTTGTGCCTTTCCTGAACCCTGCCCCGCCGGTCTGGATCTGAGGGGTTCCGGGACACGCCTGCATCTGGCGGCCCGGGGGAGCCGCCGCTCCGCAAACACGGGCAGGGGGGGCCCCGAGGGCCGCCGCGGGACGGCTGCTCCCCGCACCCGGGCAGGAGCTGCCCTGCCGCCGTTCCCTTCGGTGCCGTTCCCTTCGGCTCGGTGCCGCTCCCTTCGGTGCCGCTCCCTTCGGCTCGGTTCCGCTCCCTTCGGTGCCGCTCCCTTCGGCTCGGTGCCGCTCCCTTCGGTGCCGCTCCCTTCGGCTCGGTTCCGCTCCGGGCCGCGCTGCGCGGGGATCGGGGCCGGGGCCGCGCGCCGCTGGCCGCCCCCTCCCCGGTGACGTCACGGCGCGGTGACGTGTCGGGCGGCGCGCGGGGGCCGCCGGAAGCGGCGGGCGGCGGCGCGGGGCGGCCGGAGCGCAGCGGAGCGGGTTGGTGCCGCCGGAGCGGCAGCGGCGCAGCGCGGAGCTCCAGCTCTGCCTCCCTCCCTCCCTTCCGTCCTTGTGCTCCTGCCTTCACTCCGCGCCAGCGGCGGTACCGATGAGAGCGTTCCGAGCGCCCGGCGTGCGGCCGGTGCCGACCTGCCTGCTCCTGCTGGGGCTGCTCCTGCCCGCCGCCGCGGGCGCGGGCTGCGAGCTGGAGGCTGCGGACGGCGGCGGCGGCCGGCGGGGAGGAAGGGGAGGCGCGGCCGCCTCTGCGGCGGAGCCGGTGGCAGGTAACGGCCCCCGCGGCGGGCGGGCTGTCGGTGCAGGCTGGGACGCGGTTCTCCCGGGGTCTGTGGCGCTGCCGGGCGCTCCGAGCCGCCTCCCGCCGCCGCGGGGGGCGGGCGCGGTGCGGCTCTGCAGAGGGCGCCGGGCCGGGCTGCAGGGGGTCCGGCTGCGGCGGCGGCACTGCGGTACTGCCCGGTGCGGCCCTTCCCGGGAAGCAGCCCGCCGCAGGATGTGTGCAGGATCCTGTTGAATAGCGATATTGTTGAGAGCCGGAGCCGCCGCTTCCGCGTCGCTGCCGCGGTGCCGCCCGTGCGGTGTCCGGGGCGCTGGCAGCGGCGGCCGCGATCCGCCGAGCGGGGCGGCCCCCGCGGGGATGGGGCTGCGGCGGGGACGGCGAGCGACCCGCCACCGCCAACTCGCGGGTCCCGCCGTATCTCGGCACAGCTCCTGCGGAGGCAGCGGTGTCCATCCCTGCCCCCAGGGGGTTTAGTTCTCCAGGAAAGTGGAAGGCATTCCAGCCTTCACTTAATTCTTTAAAGAAAAGTCACATTACCGTACTTAGGGCAATTGGGAATGCCTTCAATTAAAACCGGCGATTGCACTGAAACATTTAAAATAATCTAATTTCGGCAGGCTTTGATGGGTCTGAGTTGCTTATACACATTCTGAATCTATCTTGTAGTGAACAGGAGGAAGCTTTACTGCCTTTAGACAGTTCACTTAAGAAAATGGGATTTGTACGTGAGGAAATTCTCGGAAACATTTAGAAGTTTGTCCTGTCTCATAATGTCCTTTCCGAAAAGCTCCGTAATTGGAAGAAAGAACATGGAAGGTGGACAAAACTAGAAAAACCCATATCCTTTCAGAATCAAAGTAGTGTGCAATTCTCACCAGAGGAAAACTTCTGATGTTGTTTGGAATAGTATTGACACCCTGAGCTGAAAAGTGCTGAACTTCAGCTGATGACATATACCTGAGTTTCTTCTCAGCCAAACACCTTAAAGACATGAAGTTTAATTATAATTAATGAAACTTCAGCAGTAGTCACAAAATAACTCCTACGTGATCTAGCGGTCCTGTTTGAGGACAGGACATTTCTGAAATCTGAATTGTCCAATCTGTTGGCTTGCTGTATAAACTAAGGAAGTTGGAACATCCGCAGTCTGTGAAGCAGCAGTCATACCTCCCAAGGGTGCTGTGAAAATGCTGTATTGGAACAGCTCTCTCTCTTTTTGTTTTTTGATTATGATTAATCTGGTTGTAGATGGTATTAATTGCTTCTTGCTATGAATAGTGTTGATGCTGTCTACATTTTGTGCTTAATCAATTTTGATGTGTCTGTATGGATAGAAACAAAATTTTTTAATGTTTTATGGACTAAAGATACCGAGATGCCTATCAACTGTGTTCTCTGCCTCTTAGTAGTGAGTCTGGTGAAGAAGAAATACAATTGTTTGAGAAATCTAGTGTGCTAAAAGTGGATTTACTGTGTTACATGACAGTATGGTCTGGAAAATACATATGCTTAAAAGCCATCTTACAAGCAGTTTGAAATTTTAGGAGGTTTCAGTGTAGTTCCATGTTCATCCAGGTAATAAATACATGTTTCAATTTGTCGTGGAAGCTGTGTGCCTATCTAACTAATTGAATCGCAAATAGTTTTGAGTTACTTTTTGCAAAAGAAGAGCTCTTGGAGGTTTGGAAAAAAACAGATGACTTTTCTGGGAGTGATTTTAGTTATATTATCTGTCATTTTCCTAAAAGATAAAAGTTGCAAATGCAGTGTTGAGTTAGAAGAGAATGCCAGCACTTGTCTGGAGAAGAATAGAATAAACTTTTAATTCAGTAATTTTGACAGATTTGAGAAGGACAATCCAGAAGACAAGAAGCTGCTAAATATAAAATGCTGCACTAGGAAGAGGCTATGGGGTGCTCAAATAGAGATGTTTGGGCAACAGAGCTGTAGGAACTAAGTCAGGACTTCTAGTCACAAATGGGTCCGAATGAGCAACATGCAACTGGCAAAAGTAGATGCCATCCTTGAATATGTTGATTGAGTTTAAATTACAGAAGACTTTTTTTTTTTTTTGATTGCACTTTTATGTCTGGTTTTGAGTATTAAATCCAAAAAGTACAGAGGAATGTAGCAGTGTTGAGAGGTTCAGAACCTATGAATTAATTTTACATTTTTTTCATGAAAGTACTGCATTATTTTGATGTGGTGAAAAAGGCTGTGGGGTGGGTATGTATGTAAGAAATGGTTCAGAGAAGCACTAGGGATTTTTTAAAACATTTTATTTTTTTTTTTACTGTGGTTGAGATGTAGGTTAAGAGGAAGTAAATTTTAGTGGGTGTGATTTAGATTAAATATAGACTGGAAAGTTTTTACCTATAACAGTCAAATTACGTAGATTGCTAAACAGGTTCCCAGTATTAGAGGTTTTTATTGGCTTAGAGAATTAGCTGGCAAAGATAATCTAGATGCTTGACAGAAAAGGGATGTATGATAAGTTTTAGGGCTAGGGAAGAGCCTAAGATTATATTTTTGCCATATTTCATCAGATATTCAGATATTTGCTTAAATGTATATATAGATTATCATTATTATTGTCTTGCATGTGTATATGTGCCTTTTAAACAGTATTTTTAAATGACAGCTGAACATGTGACACTGCTTGAAGGTATTTAGTCACGATTACGAAAATTGGACCAACAAAATTGTGTCTCCGTTAGACAGAACATTGGGAGGCTGTTTGCTATTCACTCTGGCTCTGCTTGTTCACTACTTAATTTGGTAGGAGGTTTTAAGGAACCTTCTGTTCTAAGCTTGAAGATAACACTGGGTTTTCACATTTTCATATTCACCCAATTTTAAGTTGCTTTGTAATTCTGGATAATTGTGGGTTCTTTTCATGTTTAAATTTAATCCATGATCATGGGTTAACTTGTCTGCCTTTGGGTGCGACAGAGATCCTGCACCTGTATTTGGCTAATAAATTTCTCTCAAATCATGTCTTATAATATTTGAGACCAGTTTTAACTACAGCACTGCATTGTATTTACTGAAGAAACAATAGGCAACATAATGTAACCTTTTACTTAGTAATTCAAAGATTTTTCTTTTAATTACATTTCTATTCTGGAACTTAGCCATTGTCTTAACACTCTGAGCTCTTCAAATTAATCAGACTTTGGCATTTGAGAAACGAAGGTTTCTGGAAAATGTTTTTGTCTGCAACTCTACCATCGGCTTAAGCTGTTCTAATGTGGGTGGCTGTTTAAGTGGGGCTTTTTTCTCTGGAGTTGACCCCAGCTGGGCATGCACGCAATATTGGTTACCACAAGAGAGCCAGTAGGAGTAGGCATGCTCATCCCACTTCTGGAAACCCACAAGGAGGGAAGGAGTTTCATGCTCCCTTTCTGCTTTGTACCACCTAACTTGCCCTAATGTTGTGACAAGAACCACAGGCAACAGGAAAAACTTCAAATTTCTTACCAGACTCTTTCCTGACTTGCTTTAAACCTAGCACAAGTGCAAAGAAGAGGGAGGACCGTGGGGTCAAGAGAGGGGAACAAGGATGGTCTGCTTCCTGTGATGGCACCTAGTGATAGTCTGAATAGAGCTGTTCATGGAATTTCATCACTAAGGTGACTGTGAAACTGCATCAGTGACCTTTTTGGGGCCTGAATAACGTATTTGGAATTTGGTGGTTGTGTGTGAGACTTCATGTATGGTGATAGAAAGAGGATGGTGAATTTGGGCCCATAGCAAAATGCTTTTGTATCACTATTTTGAGATACACTGGTCTTAAAAGTTTATTTGTCTCTACTAAAACTCCTTGTAATCTGGTTTTACCATTTCTGGTGGGAAGACAGAAATTTCAAGTCCTGTCTCCACTAAAAGACGTTTGACTTCAAGCTATCATTTACTTTTTGATATCATCTCAATGCAGTCATCTGTCTCTTGAAATATAATTAGTTTCTCCGTTTAATTAAGTTTTTAATTTCTTAGCATGTTTTTTATTTTTAGTGATGAAGAATAGAAGAAATTCAGGAGAGATCTGTGTTTTGATAGCTCAGCACTTGCATTGTCGTAACTATGAGATACAATTAAGAAGGCTGTGACAGGCTGGATTTGTAGACAGTTTTGAAACAAATATTAAAAAAACAATTAACCAGGAAAAATCTTGGCCTTTATGTAGCTGAGTGGCATTGGACTCCCACTCAGAGATATCAAGCACTTGTAACTTCTTTGCCTTTAGCTGAGTTTTTTTACCTTACAGCCTTCCAGAGTTTTGCTTGTAACTCTTCAGTGCATCTGCTAGTGTGTCCTGTGAGGTTTTTCCTTCACTTCTGAGGATTCATTCTTAGCATTGTGATTTAGACAGGTTATTTAGCTTGTATTTTTTTCTTGTGTTAGGGTCTGCTACATACTACTACTCTTTCTTAAAACCCCCCGTGTCATTCCCTGAAATGGTTGAACTCTGTCATCTCTCCATCAGCAGGTTTTTGTGTTGCCCTTTTAGCCATAAGCTTTATGAAGACAGCTCTGCTTTTCTGAGGACCTCCTACAAGCTGGGCCTACGCAACTTGGGCATGACTCATTTTCTTCTACCTAGCTCCAGGGATACTAATCTGTCAGAATTAGGTTGAGCTGCCATATATTTGTCAAAAGAGGACTGTACCCAGTGACAGGAGCTGTTGATCTTGATAAGATTTCCCATGATGATACTACTACTATGAAAATCACCTAAAAATTCTGGGGTTTTTAAGCATTAGTATGAAGTAAGCAGTTTGATAGCCTTCTAGTTGATTTTTAGGTTCTATTCTCCAACTTGTACATCTTTACATCTTTTCTATCTTTAGTATTCATTCTCAATCAGCATTTAGGGAGAGGAACACATAGCAAAGAGCTGTGATGTGGGAAAGCTAAGAAAATTATTAGTGTTCTTTTTTTTTTTTTTTTTAAATTTTTAGTGCATGGTGAAAGACTCTTCAGAAGTCAAAAGTGTATTATTTTACATGTGTTGACTAATTCACTGCAGAAATCTTGATGTGTTGGGAGACTTCATTTGGATTAGTCTGTTACATCCTGTCTGTGAAACTGGCTTTTTAAAATACAGGAACTTGAGATGTTTATCTTGACCACATAGGGAGTGTGTGAAAAATAAATAACCACAATGTTTGTTGTCCTAAATTAAGCACATACACGTTTTTAGAAACCAAGGTGAGTTTCAAGTTATTATATAAGTTAGTGTTATTCTGCCTTTGGTTACTACTAAGTATCTCTAGTTACTATGGAAACTGCATATCTGAAAGAAGAGGGGTGACTAAAATGATAATGTGTTATTAAAATTTAGAATCAGCACAAACAGAATGTGATGATTGTCAGAAAATTTGCACTTGCTTACTTGATTTCTCTGAGCAATTCAAACTTAACTGAAGAGAGTTTATTTATACCTTTCCTCCCCCTGCTCCTTTCTTCTGGGTCTTGCTCATTCTCCTTCAAATCAAAAAAATCCATGTCATTTTTCAAAGACCTGGTAGAGGCAGGCATCTTTAAATCTGTATAATGAGATATACTCTAGAATTTTAACTAAAATTAATCTTGGAAATTGAAGATAATGTGCTTGTCAGAACAATTAAGAATTTGAGATCACAGCACTCAGAACTGTTGACTTACTTGATTCAATAGAATTCAAATTAACAGGTAAGAACCACTGACCTTTTTGATCTCATTCCTGTGGTCTCTAGCCAAGATTTTAAAGTATATCAGGAGATTTTCTCTTTATGCAGATAGTGTTATGCTGCTGCAGGTGAATCTTGCTTCTCCAGAGATTCCTAGATATTGAGATGGGAAGGGAACCCATCACTGAGTTACCGCAGCTTATATTGCAAACCACAAGCAACACCACAGAAGCTTATGTAAATTGCAGTTGTTGTTGAGGCTGCTTGGATTGTGTGAAGCTTAACTTCTGCAGTAGCTCAGAATTTATAGGAATGCAAAGACAGCTTTGATCCTTTTCCTCTAGGCAACACTTTCTGTTTCCTACCTTTTCTTGTGCATCATGAATCATTTAAAACTGTCAGCAGCCCAGCCCTCTGGTACTGTCTCCAGCTAAAATTTTAATACCTGATTGATTTGTTTTTTGGTGTGTACTGTGTTTCTGTTGTTAATGTTCATTTATAAGAAATTGTCATGTGCTCAGCTTCTAGAACTGAGATGAGTAGTTTACTAAAAACAGTAGTTTAGCTGAACCTATTTAAAGTTGTGTTTAAAAGCAAACAAACCTTGTGAAAGAGTATTAATTTAAGCAAGGTTTTGTTGAATAAAAACTTGCTGAAGACATTTTGGTTTTCTAGGCTCTGTGTACTTTCTCCTTCAAAGGAGAAACTTTCCAGACATGAAGGTGTGGTCTGAATGCTCCTTCTCACTTTGTGGTTTAGAATAAAGGAAGGGGTTAATTGTATGCAATGATTAAACATGTGTAATAATGTTACAGAGATAAAGGAATGGTTTCTCTCAGTTCCATCTAGTGACTCTGTAAACTGAATTACTTAAATTCAGCATTTTCTGCAAGTTAAATATGTTATTTAGAAAGGAAATTTTCACATAACTCCTCATGGCTCCATGGCTCCCCACGAGATTTGTCAAGTAAAACTCCTGAATGTTTTTCCTTTTTTTTTTTTTTTAAATATATGTAGCATTTGACAAATGAGTGAATGGCTCAATAAGTGATTATTTTTTAGACATACTCTGTTTTCATGTAGAAGTATGTTCAATGAGCTTTGCTAGGAAATGATAAGTTTTGACTAATAACTTTTGTCAATCTGCTGAATTTTTTTTTGTCCCAGCCACAGGCTTTTACTTGAAATGCATTCCCCTCTCTTGCCCTTACTAGATGCATTAAGCAAGTGGGTCTTCTGTTTTTATGCGTGGATCCAAAGCATATAAAAAGAATCTTATGTTATTTCTTTCTAGTAGTCTGGGAATGACAAGCTTGATTAGTTTTCCTCATTTTGAAATGCTGCACAGTATTTTCATTTGAAGAACAACAAACAAGAAATATTATATTGTTAACAAATAAGAAGCAGATGTAAATCAGGTGTTCTATGATGATTTTGAAACAAATATGAAAGGTAGTTATTCTGACTAGGAGTCTTCCTTCTACTGTAGTTTTAATTCTAGATTGCTATATATAGAAGGTTGCAAGGTAACTTCTTGCTGTAACGTTGTATGTCTATGTGAAAATACTACAGGCTTCAGTTATTTTCATCGCCTGAAGATTAAAAAATTGTTTTGAAGTGAAAATGAAATTGCTTTTTTTTTTTAGTGCCAAGCGCTTTTTACTGTTTTGCTAAATATGAAAATTAGATTATATAATATCATATAGTTCCAAAACTTATATTGTTATGTGTCAGGAAGGAAAAATGTATTTATATCCTTTCCTACTTGAGGATTTTAGTTGCGAATGAAATGCATAGAGACAAGTCTGTCTTTCCCAGAGTAGATTTTTAATTTTAATTTGAAAAACTTAACTTTTCCAGTGTTCTTTTGGAACCTGGCTGCCTCAATCTCTTGTTCATACCTGGTTCATGTTCCGTGTATATAGTTACTGCAACTATCAGTGCTGTAGAGGGTATTCTAGTTACTTTGGAAACAGCACAGTAATATGACAGTCTAAAATACAGATACGAGCCACTGAAAAGGATTCCGTTGACTTCAGTGTATGAACCTCCATTATGTGTTCACTGCGATTTCATTCTAAGACTGCATTTAAAGTAAAGTAATATTTTGGTTTTGGTCTTGTGAAGCTCCACTGCTGGTAAGTGGTTTTACAGTGATAGTGTTGCAGGCAGGGCTTGGGGACCTGTAGCTCTGCAGCTTTAGAGGATGTTAACCTTGTGGTGACTGGTTTAACTTGACCTTGAAACGGGCTGTTTCTGCAGCGAGGGGTGTTCCTCCTTTGTACTTGTTGCTTTCTCTTCCTCCCTGCCTATTTTGTGTGTTCTGGCTGCTCACTTATTATGTCTGAAGGTGGACTGCTTGGGGGAATTGATTGAGCTGAAAGCTGGGGTTTCTTTTCATCAGGATCAGGTCTTTACATCAGTTCAGTGCACAGCTGCACAACAGTATCTTGTGAGGAGATAAAAGTGTTGGAGGAAAGTATTATTAACCATTTTAGTGGAAGCCCACACATACCAAGTAAATAGCAATTGAGAAAGGTGTTCAAGGGAAGACTTAGGTACTCTCAAAAAGGAATGTTCTACCCCGATGTTACCAACTGTGAATCTGAAAAATGACATTCAAAATTGGTAAGGAAATACTTCAGCTATCCATAACACTTGTAGAGAGAGGCTTTTAGATTAGCAGTAGAGCCATGATTTTAGTAGGGCTTCTTAAAGAGATTAGTTACTGTAGATGATAGTAACTAAGCTTATAGAAAAATGGATAGTTTGGAATGAAACTTTTGTTTCGGGGGTTAATTTGTTTTTTGCCCATTCATTTATTGTAAGAGAGTTAATATCTCAAAATTAAAATTGCTTGCCAGGCATAATTATTTACTTCTATAAAGTGAAACCGATGAAATGTGATTTTATTAATACAGGATAATAAGAATGTATCCCATTCTGGTTTGGTTGTAGATGTTTGAAAGCTAAAAATCCCCACCTATCTGAACTCCAAATGCATCCAATTGACTACTTTTAGACACTGTTATAAAAGAATCCAAGTAAAACTAGTTTGTTTTGTTTATTAAGTAAACATCCTAAGAAACTATGCATCTGTGATGTGTTATTCTTTTGTCTCCGAAGCACTCGGAAGCTTGCTTTATGTTGCCTCATGTCTGTTTATAGTATCCTATGAACAGTAGTCAAGGCTCTAATTTCTCTTGATGTTGACGAGTGGTAAGACTTCCTTATTTCAACTGAGTGGAAGTTCTGTATGCAGCCTGGTCTGATCAGGTTCACAGAAATCCCTGTTCTCTTACAAAACAGTGATGAACAATCACAGGCACGGCGTTGTCTTACTGGAAAGAAAAAGGATGCATCTTCACAGTACTAGATGGTTGCAAATGGAGCATCAGAAATTGATGGAAGTTTGGTGGGTAGTGGGATGATGAACTGGGACTCAATATAAGCTGCTGTTGCTTGCAGAGGTCTCTGAAAGTATTTCATGATACTGTGTGACTGGGTGATGAAACGATAGTTTTGACATGCAAAAGAGTGGTGCAGGGAGAGAAAAGAGGATGGAGCTTACTTCAGTGGGTGCTTTCGTACCATTAAGTGTATTTTTAGAGTTGATTTAGGTGATTAAATGGATCTCTGATTAGCTGTTAGACTTGAGATTTTTGGGACTTAAATGTGGATTGTGCTTTGGAAAAATCCTGAGTGGTGGTCAGGAAGAAATACTACAAATTATGAAGATAGAGAAATAGAATACTAATCTTGAAAGGATATGTAAAACTAGAAAATATACAGAAACACAGAATATTCTGAGTTAGAAGGGATCTGGAGGGATCATGGAGTGCTACCCCTAAGTAAATGGCCCATACTGTGACTGAACCCACAACCTTGGTGTTACTAGAGCCATGCTCTAACCAGCTGAGCTTAGATGCTTGAATCAAGCTTGCCAGTGCTTTTATATACATATTTTTGTGTAAGATAAGCAAGTAGGACTTATTGGTGTTTAAAGACCTGCCCTGTGACTGTAGTTCTTCAGAAGCTAAAGGCAGGTGCAATTTAGGCCTTCAGCCTGTCTTCTCCCTCATGCAGAGCTATTTCCATTTAAGTGTTGGGTTCATTTTTCGCTGGAATAATATGCTGAAATCAGCTAAGCAGAGGTTGAATGGACACTGGGCTGGAAGCAAGGAAGGCCAAGAAGGTGGAGGGAAGAATGAAAAAGCACTGTGACAGCCTGATGGGTTTCGAGTTTTAGGAGGGAGATAGCAAGGGTGTGGTAGGCCTCTTTGAAATAACGAGTATTATAAAGCAGGCAGCTATAAGAAAACTGGTACTTTTCATGCTAGGAGACCTAGAGGCATTAATTGTAATATCAGCAATGTTTGAAAGTGGATATTATCCCTGCCTCACATCCCAGTTTCCAGAGTGAAGTGGGACATGTCTGCATGAACAGGTACAATTGAGCTAAAAATATCATTACAGTGGACTGTTTCATGAAAGAAAAATGTCTTGTTTTGGGGAAAAATTGTTGTTGCCATCACCCTCTGTACTGCACCATTTGCTGCTAGGTAATCCTTGGCAAGATTGAATTGGGTGGGCACCTTTGAGTAAGTGTGGCTATTTCATATGTTTTTGCTAATCTTCTGTGAAACTGCAAGGTATGATTGTGTTGTTTGAGACAAAACAGTTTGACAATATAGTTGCCATTTCCATTAGCATTTCATTTTTCTTTTTCTACGAATGTTTAAAGTGATTCCTAAAGTAGAAAGAATAAGGGTAAAATTTGTAAAGGAGAATGTCATAATGTTGCAGTAAGCTGCATCATAATTTGTGTGGTTAGTTTTTGGGAAGTGTAACTCACTTGGTGTTTTCAGTTTGGGGACTGGCAAAATTTTTGCTGGCATAGACTCACTTTTAAAATTGATTTTATTGAACTGTGTTTCTGCTGTTGATTTGTATTGGTATGCAGTCTCCTAACACTGAAATTTCTTTCTTGCCAGAAGTAAGAAAAGTCACAATGACTTTTGGTTTTGGTTTTATCATGCTTAATTTTCTGTGCCCAAAAGGCTGACAGCAGCACATTAACATTCTTACAAAAGCTAAAGAACAAGCCAGCCCATTGCCTTGTTGCCCAAATTATTGTTTTTATTCTTCAAATATGAATGTAATAGTTGATTATTGATTTGAATAGATGTTTTTTACACTTTGGTAGAAATGTTTTAAGAAATGCTTCTTTAATTCTGGTCATTTGTTGTTTTGATACTGTATTTTTGGCATCTCAGATACTTCTGTCAGAAGTGTTTGAGAAGATTTTAGGCAGAGGACTAACATACCAACTGGATATACAGAGTTTTCAGAATACAGTAATAATGTAACTGCTTAAAGACTAGATATTGTGCCTTGCTATCTGTCTTTGGTCTTTTACCTTCATATCTGACAGTGGGTGGAGATTTTAGGCAGCTGTAGGGTTTTAGGTGATAGTGACGATTTTGCAGGTTGATCAACTAATTTTTGAAGATTAGTCATCCAAATTGCTTTGGAGAATGAGCATTTGCTCTGTAGTTACTACCAGGTCACTTTTTTTGTAGGACATCGAGGGAACATAACTAGCTTCTCAGACTTTGTGGCCTCTTGTATTTTTTAAGCAGTCCACCACCTGCCCTGCCCCCAAAGGTTTGTAAGGGTTATTGGAATGAAAATAATTGTTCCAGTGCTTCTCATATGATTGTGAGTACTTGAAGTGAAACTATCTGGTCTTGTCTTGGGTTCTGCCCTGGAAACTGACAGTAGAAATGTTTCATTAATGTGCTTGTGTCTAGTTCAGTTTGCCTTCTTCAAAATTTTGTTGATGTACACAATTAAAATGAAAGTGGAAGTGAAACACTCTGCTGATAACAAGGACTTGTTGCTCATGAAAATTAAGGGAAGTATGATTAAAGGAGTGAAAATTGTGTTTGCTTTTCCAGGTCTGTTTGAATGATCATAATGGACAAGCTAAATTCTCCTATGTTAATTGGTAATGTAAGAGACTGGTTAGGAGCTGGAAAGGAGCATGTATTTAGCTATCAAGACAGAGCTATAATTGTTTTTCTTGGCAAGTTTTGCGTTCAGAATTTTAAAGAAGACTGACTTAAATATGAAATTCTTTGTTGCTTTCTGCACACAGATGAGAATTGGAAAAATGAATGGTAAACTGCTATGGAAAACAACATCTTACGTCCTTGGATCAACTCAGAGGCTGCCATTTATACAACTGCTTGAGTATTTCAAAGAGCTCCTTTAGTTTGGCTAGGTAGCGAATTTGACCTCAGCACTTGACTAAAGAACAGTCTGTATTGTGTGGAGCTAAAGCATGTAAGGCATTTCCCTAAAGTATTCTGCTTAACCCCAAGGTTGTTTGATACCTAGTGGAGAGGGTAGTTCCTGAGTCTTTTCTTAGTGTTAGTATGTGAACTAGGTGTAAGTTAGAGACCTAGTAAAGGGTCAGTTATGACGTTCATGCTGGTGTTCAAGTACAGGTGCCAGCACCAATAGTGTTCTCAATGTATTGCAGTGCTAGGCCAAGGTAAATGCTGTTCTCCTCCTGTGCATCTTGCCCAAGAGTTTTAAGTAGCCTGTAATATTTGCATGAATAATGAGCTGTTGGCTCTGATGCGTTCACCTATTTTATGAAGTAGCCTCAATTCATAGTCTTGGATTTCTCACTTAGAAATATTTTTAAACTTGCTACTTCTTTGGCCTATCTCAAACTGCTGTTAAACAGAAAATACTTCAAAATAGAAGTTGGAGCTAGTTTGTTTGTTAAATAGGCAAAATCCCTTGATTTTACAGATTTTACTTTTCTGTTAGCAATTGAAATGAATATGAGGTTTAATTGCAATGAAAGCAACTTCAATATTTCATTCCTAACCTAGAAGATTTTAAAGACAATGGATATACCTAAATATCTGAATATGGGTTAAATACTTCTATCAAAAATGATATTTTGTTTTTGTTAAGGTGTTACCATACTTTCAGGCATACTCCAGTTCTGCCTTGGCTGTTGTTCCTTTCAGAGGAAATAGGGAAATAATGATTTGCATTTGGCAGGGCAGGCAGAAAGCTTTGTTTATGCAATGCTGGGTGAAGCATTTGTGATGGTTACTGGTGGGGTACAGGGCCCAGAGTGGAGGAAAGCATCCAGACAGTAGCAGGTGTTACTTCCCACACTGGAAATATCCAGCAGTGAGCCTGCTTCCTTCTTGGCTTTTCTCAATGGCTGTTGTTCATGCCAAGGCTATTGTTGTTGAACTGGACTTTGAGGATGCAGCATCATTTGGGAGCTGGTGTTTCAGGCCATGCAAACTTCAAGATGTGATTGGAAAAGCATATTTGGGTAGCATTTACTATACAGTTTCCTGCTTCACCTATTAATATTATTTTTTTTGTTGTTTAACGTTGTTGAGTTTGTAGGGCCCAGAGGTGTTGAAGTGCCTGCACATGGTGTTGCTGACCAGAATCTTTAGGGATAGGATTAATTTCATATCTGTTGAGGTGTTAGGCTCCTTCCTTGAGGTGTTGGGCTCCTTCTATAATAGACTAAAATTGTTTTGTCATGAGATAGGAAATATTGTTTGGACATATGGACCTTGCCACTAAGTCTGCTCACTGTGTCAGATTTCTGTTGGGTGTGAAGACGACACTTAGTTCAGATACCGGGGAAAAAATACTGCTGCCCTGGCTTTATATGAACTGTTTTAAAAGCAGTGCTTTATTCTGTTTAAGGATATATGTTTATATGTAAACTTAAATGTTTTTTGAGTCAGGTATTTTTGCCATATTTCTTTGGCGTCTTTAAGTTTTTTGAATGGTATAGAATGATTAATTAATTTGATATTTATGTTTGCAGTGCTTACTAAGTGCGCTTTTGTTTTCTCTGTTATTTGGTTTTAAAATGTTGCAGGATAAGGTTTCAGCCAATCAGTAATACTACCTAGGAAGCTATAATTAATATGTTACTCAGGGAAAGGGAGGTGGTGTTAACTCCTTCTCCTCATCTTTGATAGCCTTGTTAGCAATAATTTATTGCGTTCAGGAGGTTTGAGACATCCTAGTAGATGGTTTCTTTACTAGAAAAGATCGTGCTTGAATTCACTTCAGCTTTTGAACTGTTTACAAACTTCATCTGAGTTGCAGTGTAACAGAGTTTTTTAGGATGTAACATTTGATAATATATTTGGTAAATTCTTTTTAAAATGTCTTATCTGTTGCATTTGTCTTGCCTGGCCTTCTTCACACCAACAAATCCTGTACATATTTTATATGTTCTGATTGTGCACCTTAGGCATCCTTAACAGGCCTTCTCAACTCATTTGATTATTACTTATTTTTTGCTCCAAGTTAAGAATGAAACAGGAATCCTGAAAAGGTAAAGACAGCGTTTCTCTAATGCTAAACTTTTGATGCAGGAATTGTCTAGGTCTTGTAAAATGCAGGGTACAAGAGCACATAACTGAAAATGCCACATAGATTCCAGAAAGAATTTCACTGCTTTACAAATCTCTTTTTGGGCGGCATATAAGATGCACAGCTGGTTTTAGACCCTTCTGCCTATGTTCATAAAGAGTGTCAGAAGAGTAGACTGCCATCAGCTAACATGGTTCTGAAAACTCTTGGTAGATAAGACTGGAGCAGAGCTATGGAAAAAAGAAAGAACAATTTCACCTCTGCATTAATTGCATCAGGGAGCTTGAAGTTACACTTTGTGTTTCATAGCAGAATGTTGTGCTTAATTAGAAATGGTGATCTGCTCGCCCACAATTATTTGATGTCGTGCAGCTGTGATTGGTTTAGTCACAGGCAGAATGCTGGACTACCTACTCTGCTCTGCCTTTGAAGCTACCATAGCCCTGGAGTTGCTCTGAGCTGTTTATTACTGTTCGTATGTGTTTTGCAGTCAGAAGGATGAGAGTTGTGGGCAGTGCCTTTTTTTTTCTGATGGCATAGATTTGTCTTTGAAAGATATCAGAGACACAGAGAAAACCCAGTATCTTCAAGAATTTTTGGTAACATAATTTGCAGCTTGTTAGGAGGTTGCAGTTGTTCCTGTGTTTGAGGATCTTTTAGAAGTTGCTGGGAATATCTGACAGGATTCTCCTGAGTGTCTGTTCACTGTTTTGGACTAATGTTGGAATCTGCAGGAGCTCTTGCCTGTTATCTCTGACTAATGCGAGATGTAATAGATGAACATTTATGCCTGGGTTCTGCATTGTAATTCTGAGCACAGCAGATGTGTTTCATGTAACTAGGGCTTCTAGAAATCTTCAAGGCAACTCTTTATATGCAAATCTTTCAATAACTAAATAGTTTTAGAAGTAATGATTTTTCTAGTATAGAATTACTTATTTTGTCATGTAATTTTTAAAATAGATTTCTTTTTGGTTTTGTTTGGGGAAAACGCTGGCTTTGTATGCCTATCTAACATTACCTTCACTTTTGGTCTTTTCCTCAGTTAAATGTCCAGTGGAACTTGGTAAGCAGTGGGTTAAAAAAAATTCCAGAAGTAGATTTCTGTGCAGATTTTCATTTTATATTGTTTATAAAGGAATTTGGTTCAGATAGGGGGTAAATGATGTGGCGAGTGAGTACTCGAGAAATATGTTCTTAATAAATAAGATGCAAAGCCACTTAGATTAGTTAAGGCTATGTTACTGTCTGAATTTATTTTGACTTTTTGTGATTTCTGCCCCATTATTGAATGCCTGTATCACTGAATATATGCAAAAAGACTGTTATATGCAGTGTGACAGTGTTAATATCTCTGAACTGGGACCTTGCTTATGTATAGTGATTCTAGTAAATAACTGCATGTTCCATGGATATGAAATATTCCGTAATGAAAAGTAGCATAGTCAACTTTCAGCAAAAGGTATGTCAAAGTTAACTCTTCCATTCTCTCCATGCATCTGCTTGCTGCAATATGTGATGTCCCAACCAACTGTCACTGTTGCCCAACCAGACTGTAGAAAGAAGAGACTAACTAAGGAGAGTTTGCCAGTCTGGCCTTATGAATGCCCAACAGAAGATGGACACTGACTGAACATGGACAGAACAACTGAGTAAAAGTTGCCAGTGGAATAAGGTGTAGGTTGGGAAAAGCTCTGTCAAGGGAGGGTAGTAAAGATTGTCCGTGCTGCACAATCCATTGTAAAAATTTTTGAGGCATTTTTGTATTTTTTTAGGAAAAAAAAAAGCTCTGGCCATTAATGGCATACTATCCTAAAGACATACTGGTGACAGATTTGTTTTGTGTAGGGTTTGAAGGGTTGCATACGCAGTTCCCAGCAGTAAACAAGTCAGAAAGCTGTGAAATGTTGCTTTGGATTATTCCTTGTCTCCCATTCTTTTGGTGTATTTGTTCATGTGAGTAAATAATACTTTTTTAGCTGTATAAATTTTATAACTGTAAAAGAAACAGTTGTAAAGCAAAACAGAAATGCTAAATTAAGAAACATCTTTAATTATGTTGTTTATTTTTATAGAAGAAATGTGGTGATTTTGAAATTTTCCACTGTGAGGGTGCCAGACAGGTTACATTGTGTATTTTTTATTCCACTCCCAGCATATTCTTGCATACTTTTGTTAGGTGCCTGGAAGTTCTTAGCTAATTCACTGATAAAGCACCTTTGTGTTTAGAGTAGGTTTACTTTTTTAAAAAACATGGTTTAGCAGAGTTTGTTGTAGTGTACGCATGAGAACAGTTTGTCCAAAAATCAGTAGTACTGAAAATATGCCACAAGAAACCCTAAAGGTTTTTCACTTTGCTGTTCATAATATAGCCTTACTTACATTATTTGTTTTCTTCCAAAGTCTTGAATAACAAACAAGGAGGATGCATAGATCATATTCTTCTGGTAACCCATTTTAAAGAAATTAATTAAGGGAATCAAATTTTCGATGTAACTGTAGATCTTCACAGACTATTAAAATATTGTATTCAGAACAAAGCGGTCTTGGGCAATTGTTTTACTGCTTTCATAAAAGAATGAACTTACTTGCATTTCTGCCAAGCATCTATCACTGTTGTCTGTTATTCAGAAACAGATTGCTAAAATTTCACTTCCTGATAGGACACAGGATTCAATTCTTGTGGGATAAACTCTAACTAAAACATTGGTGTCTGCTTTTGTAAGCAAAAAGCCATATTTACTGTCCATGCTGGTGTAATGTAGAAATCCATGGAGGCTCTTTAGGGAGTTGTATTTTTTCCCAGAGAAAGCTCCTTCAGACAAAAACTGATGCTATTCACAGATAGGTTTTAGGCATGTTATTATGTGCTTCTCCCCCCACACTGGTGTAGAAGTAACTGGTTAAAACCTTGTTTAACAGCCTAGTCATTACCTTACAAATTCAGAGAAATAAATAGCTTGTCTAATATCTTGAAATAACTATTTGCCTGGGGCTTGAGAAAAGGTATTGCAAGAACTCTAGCACATGGCAATTTAATATAATTTTTCCTAACAAAAAACATTTACTAATCGTCTTGTGTTCTGAACTGTGAAGATGTGTTCCAGGCTGCTTGATTTTTATCTTACCTAATATAAACACAGGTTTTTGTTCCATCGTGTAGATCTCACTTGGAAAAAAAATTGGTGTCTTGGACATGGTGATCAATTTAACTCATTATTGTAACTGTGTATTAAGGCACTTCTCTTTATTTTGTATTGCATGCTTTTGGTTTGTTTTTTTTCACTTTGCTTTCTATCCTATGCTTTTTGCCTACGAAGACCTCCCCTTTCTTCCTTTGAAATTATGCTCACTCTGTTTAGAGATGAGCAGAGCAGTACACAGTACTCAAGCAAGAAAGGTGTAATTACCTCTGCTTTTCTCTGTTTAGCAACTTTTAATAGCTGCTTATTAAGCAAGTAATTTAATGCTGTTAACACTAATTAGCAATCTTTCTGGTAAGAAGTTCTCTAAAACATTCTAATGTGTTTAATTACCTCAGGTGACTTAGTGTGCCAGTCAGCAATGGTCAGCTGTTCTGCCTCTTCCCCTCCACATCTCCCTCTGCAGCTCAGACTTGAATTTCTCTGCAAATTGTAATAGATGGCATTTTCTGCTAGCATGTTTTCCTTTGCCTACAGCAAAATTCAGTAGGAAGGAAGAAGATTTTTATGCTTGGTGTAATTTCTGCAATTGAACTTGTAGCTCTCCAGCAGGAAAAAAGGAAGTCAGTGTTTATTTCAGGCATAAACTGGTTATAAGCATCTGAGTACAAAAGAAGTGCTCCATACATTGTGTTCAATATTTCTCTGATGCATTTGTATCCTGTCTTTGAAAATTGTCTTTTGTTAGGTTTTACATGTTGTACTGTCTCTTCTGTTGAGTACAACAGCTTATGGAAAGGATTTTGTATGATCTACTGGCTATCGAATTTGTTTACAGGTGAAATACTAGTTAACCTTCAAGAAACAAAGTCAGCATTTTTCAGACAGAACTGAATGTAGCTGTTTTTCTCCTAGAACATATGTACGCAATATTTATTATATTGATGAGGGAAGAGAAAACTCAAGGCACTCTAGTAGGCTGAGTTTAAAAAGGCTTATTATGGGGAGGGGTAATTTTCCCATATTTGGTAAATTGTTAAATAACAAACAATTGGAGGACATTGTGTCAAGAATCTGTTGGCTCTGTGTGACCAAGCGTTCCTGTGGATTCAAACAAGGCAAAATTTTCCTCATTTCTGCTAAAACGTTTTACATACCAAATGATGAATGTTAGCGCATTTTTTTTGGAGTAATTCCTATTAAGAAGCAACATTTAATTTACATATCATACATATTTATGCACAAACCTTCTTTGGTAATGTTGCTTAGATTCTAGTTAGTTACAGTATCTCCAATTGAATATGTAAATTATGGAGATATTATTTTTTTAGTTTCAACACAGTTTGTTGTCTCTCTCTTGTCCCCTAACTGAAGGGAGTGTATTTTCCTGGCTGTGAATTGAGCATGCAGAACCACAGGCTGATGGTGCTCCTTGTAGACTGCTCAGCGACGTGCTAAAAGTGATTATGTTCGCTTTGCAAGTCCTGCCTGAGGCATGTGCAAGCTGAGTTAAATATTTGCACCCATACAGAAAATCTCAAGACTGACTTATGAAGTCATCTTTCTGTTGTCTTCCTGATTAGTTAGTGACACACCAAAGGCTGCAGATTCAGCTTGTGCTGGGCTCGTGCTGCAGATTGTTTTGTGCTTGTTCAAGGGAACCGGGGGTGGCTGGGCAGGGGAGCTTTGATCGGAGTAGGGACGATGCTCACAAGAAGAGAGAGGTTTCTGAGTTAGTTTGCAGTCTCAGAGGTGACAGGAAGACACAATGCACCAGACATGGCTATATGTTTGACCTGATTTCCTTGTTTCTGCTTGAAGCCTCTCTGAGGTGTGGCTTCTATCAGCTGCATCTTCATGTGGGTGGGTAATTCGCTACACTCCAGAAACAGATTCATCATGTATAGTGTGCAGGCAGAACAGCATGCAGGTGGCACTCTTAGGTTTGGATCAAGATAATAGGGATCGTTGAACAAATTCTAATTGGCATTTTTTTTGAAGGAAAAATGTGACTTGAAACTATTGCCCAGGTTCGTTCTATCTAAGTTGCCATCTGGCTTAATTTCAACAAGGTAGAAAACTGTTCTCAAAACTCTTCCTCCCTTCTGGGTTTTACTTGGCTACTGCAGGTGTTTTTCATATGTAGGTCAATGGGCCTGTGCTCAGTTATTGTTACATGAACTTGGCATGTATTGATTTGATTTATTATGTAGCAATACATATAGGAATAAAAATAAAATATGAGAAAATGTTCAGATCCCATTTGTATCAAGATGTCCATGTGAAAAATGGATCTAAAATCCTGCTTAATTTTAATTTTCTGAAGTTGTTGGTGTTTTATTTCCTCAGATATCTTTTATTTAGCAATTATGTACACTCTTATTTGTGCTCGTGAGTGTCCTGTTTTATGCATGCATAGAAGTATCCAATTCTGACAAATGCTGATCAGATTTGAAAAGTGCAGATGGATGCTAAAGCATGTAAAATATTATCTCCTTTTATGGAAGCCCTTACCCTCTTGCTCTCTTTTTTGGAGCCATTTCAAGTAGGCCTGCAGGTAGGAAGCCCTTTCAGGTTAGAAAAGCATGTGCTTGTGTTCATTTAAGGAGTTTTTTTTTCACGTGTATATGAAGTTGAATATGCTAGAGAGTAGGCAGGAATTAGTTATTACTTGTTCTTAGAATAAAAGGAATACTAGCTTTTAGAGTAAAAGGCTGTGAAAATTCATGTTCTGGAGCTGGTTATTTCATTTGTTACCTCATTGGTCTGCATTTATGGAATTGCTTATTCTTGTTTGGCCTGGAAAGGCACACGTAAATTATGGCAAAAGGAATGATTGATTAAAAGGAAGTGCTTTGGTAGCATCATAGATTACGCTTTTAGTAAAGTAGATTTTTTTTTTATTGTGTTTGCATTTATTTGCAAAATTTTATTGCAATTTGAAAAACTGTACTTGGCTCTCAACTTTCCTTTTATTAAAGTTGGGGTTTTTTTGTGTCTTCACTTGTTTGACAGTTTATGTAAATTTTTGATTTTCTGTACTTGGAATAGAATAGACTTAATTTTTGCCTCAGTCTAGTGCTCTTGCAGTTTTGTCTTTGGCTTTTAATAGTGGTGTAATATTTATTTTAATTGCCAAGCAATGGGAATTCTATTAATCAGGTTTTACTACAACAGATAAACCTTTGTAAGGGATCAGTAAATCAAGAACTATGTGATCTTGTATCAAACAAGGGAATTTAAAGAACACAAGTGTTTGTTTGTTGTAACTTACTTGTTGTATCCCAAGTGTAAGTTTGTGTTTTTCTGCTGAAATAATTACACTTCTTGGGGAAAAAGAAAAAAAAAGAACAAAGAAACTGTTAGTACAGAGATTAAATTTTATTGCTAGTAGTTTATATTATCTACTGACTTTTGTAGTCTCAGAACCTGTAGATTTAAAAACCCAATGAAACTTGCAATTGTTTACACCAGTACATTTAGTAAACTTTAGCAATGTTTGTTGCATTGATTTCTCTGTGTTAGTTTGCACCTTGAGACTGATTAAGTACTGTTACTTAAAAATGTTAATAGTTTTACTCTGCTTATTTAGGTAAGCTTCTCCTGGCAAGTGTGAGAGACAAGGTTTTAATTGATTGCATTAAAGCCTACCTTTAGGCAATGCCCAAGTTCAGTGTGCAGTTACATGGAACAGCTGATGCCGTTCAGAAAAAGTTGGAATTCTTTTCGGTGTTCTGTTTAAGCCCTGAATTTGCTTCAGAGTTTGCTCCTTCTGTAAGGTGTTGCTGTGGGTAGCTACAAACAAATGAGCTCCGAGCTCAGTATTTTTCATATTAAAGTAGAACTTCTTAGAAATTAAGAACTGAACTCTACTGAGATACATTTAGGTTTCTCAGGGTGTTGGTTGCTTTAATCCTGCATATTAATTTCACTTCAACTTACCTGATTTTGGCTGCTTCTCTTTATTAGTGCTTTTCATATATGCTATCATTTCTACATCTTTCCGGTCAAAATAGGATAAATTTGAAGGTTATCTAGGGTTGCAAATAATTTTTGCAATATATTGAACGGTTTTTGTAAGATGCTTTTGTTACACTGCTCTTAAGTAGGTCAGTAAATCTTGTCTCTTTTTCTCCTATACCCTTCTCTTTCCCTTCCCTCTGCTCTTGGCTGCAACTTAGCTAAAAGCATCTTGAATCCTATTTTTGATCACAACTGCAGTTGTAGTGCAGTAACTTATGTAACACTTTTTATTAATTACTTTTTTGGCTTGTAAAAACATTTAGAAAAAAGTCTGTCTTTTCTTCCATTCTCCTTCTGCACATGAAAATTGCTAATTCTTCTCAAAATATTTTAAAACTTGGTAAATGTCATTAGGCCATATCAAGCTTTTTAAATGTATTAATCCCCAGAGAATCTCAGATGTGTCAATTTTTAAAACATTGAAAGCAAAGGTGAGGCTTCTTACCAAAACAATATGGAATGTTACTGGAGCTTTAGAAAACTGGCAGTGTCAGAAAGTTTCTTTGCTCTAGCTATGGGACAAAAGTGTAGACTTTTGCAAAAGTTCTCACTTAAAAGTGTGGGTTATCATTTATTTGGGACTAGACGTGGCCATGCAGGTAGATTTTTAGTTTTTTGCCTTTATAAGGTTGTGCATACAAAATGACTACCTGTATAAAATAGTTCTTTAAGAACTGCAAGATGCAAAACAATTTTGTACAACATAGTGTAGCTTTATAAACACCCTCATTCTTGAATGAACATGCCTGTTCTTGTTGAGATGAATTCTTTCTTCTGGATGGTTACTGCCCTATTTTCAAGCTCTGGTCTTCTACAGGCCTACCAATTCTTGACACCCTGTTCTTTTAGCATGCCTTAAGTTGCACTGAAACTCATCTCTCTTCATTGTATACAATGTGTTGGTTCTAACTGATGTGATGGTAAAAACATACAGATTTTGCCAAGGCATTGCTTGGGAGAAGTTTATTTATATGCACGAATACAGACATTCTTTACTACTGACACAAGAAATACATGTTGAAAGGAAGTAAAACTTGTGCACAGATAATCCTGTTTGGGATTTGATCAGGATTTTCCAAGAGTTTCTTCAGCCTTACCTCATTTCTTCTGTTTGTGATAATTTACTTCATACTTTGGGATGTCAATGTGCTGTGTCAGCAACTTCTTTACTACAGAGTGCTTCCTAGGAGCATTCTGGGAAAATAGGATGAGGATACAAGATTTCATAAATAAGGATGACATTTTTGTTTGTATTTGTGAATTGGAGCCCTCAGTATCAGGGGAGAGGGGAGGAAATGATGATGACACAGTTGTTATTGTGGGATCTGCCTTTGCTAAGAGATGATAGATGCTGATTGAAAAGGGGCCACTGAATGTCAAACCTGTGCTTTGGGCAAGAATGTCACCATTGCAGGAACACCTAATTTGGCCAGTTCCCAAATGCTGAGAGAATTAAATTTATGGACTTGCCTTAAAGAAAGATTTAAAATTGAATTTCTGACATGCTTGGAGGACTTTTCCTTTAATGCCTTGACACCTTCTCCTTTAAACAAATCTTAAGAATACCAAATTTAAATTTTTAAGAAGAAAGGAAGGACAAATTGAGAACTTAACTGATTATTACTAAGCTGCTAGGGAAGTGGGTCAGTAGCATAGTCTGGTGTAGGCTGTGTGTAATGTTATCATAGGTAAAGGAAGTGAGAAAATCTGCGTCTGCTTACAATATGGTGAATGTACTAAGCTTTCAATTTGCAATGATACCACTTTGAAATCAACTATTAAAGCCATGGTTTTCAGAGTTGGATTCTCTTCTCATGATAGCCCTGTCTTTGTCACATATGCAAATACTGCTGTTGTTTGATCTGTCTCCAGCTTGTTTTCTTTAGAGAGAATTTCTGAATAGGAGTGAAATTTTTCTGAGCGTATTCTCCTAGTTCGAAAAATTGTTTCCTTTTTTTGATACTGTTAACTGAGTAAGTTTAAAAATATTTTAGAGGCAATGTTACCTGGCTTTGGTTTGACATTGGTAATAAAATTTCACTAGCATGAAGAGAACTTCAGCAAACATTTGAAATGTCAGAAGAGGATATTTTTATATTTCTCTGTTTTCACAGTAACTGGGAACTTTTTCAAGTGTTACCTTATATGTGTTAATTGAAATTACAGTAAAATTAATTTACTGAAGGGAGAAAGCTATTTCCTTTGTTGTTTAGTAGAGCAAATAGAGAATGTAGCATTTTGCTATGGGTAGTTAGGCATAAATATGCTACCCATTTTCTGCTATCAGCTGTGTGTCAGTTGTGCTCAGTATTTTTCAGAAATACAGACTAGAAAAACACTGTCCCCCTGCCCCCATCAGATGACTTGGTATAAAAATCGCTTTAAAATTGTTACAGGCATAAAGAGATGTAAAACAAAGATTTATAGCCTACAAATCACTGTGTTGGTATAGAAGACTTTAAAACATTTGTGCTAGTTGATAGATTAGACTGGCATAGAATAGTTATTTTTTGGATGTCAGCTTTGTTGGGTGTTGCATTTAGGGCATGAGAACAGGCCTCGGAGATAAAGCCTGGAGTATGTATGTTCCTTATATGTGATTAAACCAAAGTGAAATTACAAGGCAGAATAGTATTACCAAACATGGTTCTTGGAGATGTGAATGAAGAACTTCAGATGTATTTTAGTGTCTGTTAATGCCATAACCCAGCAACAGGACACCTAACAAGACAGAAACCCCAACATACTTGAAAACAATTCTGATTTTTTTAAAGTGTTTTTTGTATATGTTCTATTTGTAGTGTATTTCTATGAGAAGCAGAATCACATTTCTTGTGAAATTAACTTCCTGTGGTTTTTGAAAATGGAGTCTAATTGAATGTATTGAAATAGAATTAATCTTCCATGGTTCTGGTTTATTTTTGTTTATGTTTGATGACAGGCAAATGGCTTTTTTAACTTTAGGAAGTTGTTTATGTTTAATGACAGGCAAATGGCTTTTTTAAATTTAGGAAGTTGCTTCCTTTTTGATATTGAAAATGATGGACTGCCTGTATGTGTTGATACTTGATACATTAAGACGAGGTAATGTAGTGGAAACACTTGCCTGTTGCAGTTTGACTCGATGCCTGTTTTCCTACTACTGTCTGGTGGGGAGAGCAAATAGCAACAGAAGCTTTGGTAATGCCGTGCAAGAGATACAGCTCCATTTGCAGTATGTGGCCAGGAGAGTTTTAAAAAAATCTAGAATCTTATTTTTCATGCTTTATCTTTTCAAATATGATAGACACAAATCAATGTTAGTGTTTGAATTCTTATGTGACAAAACCATACACTAAAATTTTATGTTTAGATAAACAATACATATAAATGTCATAAAGTTCTTCTGATGAATCTCAGAAGTAAAAGTATCATCATCTGGAAAAAACATACTGCCCTTCATTTCTTCTTGACTTTTGCCATTGTTTGTCAGGAACATACAATGGGACTTATATGAGGACTTGAGTAGATTATATATCACTTAATGTCATTGATTACCTTTAAGGTTATCTTCTATCAATATTCTTTTGCAATTGGTTATAACTTCAGTTACCACAGTCTTAAATTATAAAAGATCTTTATACTTTCTTGCTCTTTCCTTTAAGCTTTCCTTAAGTATGTCTGTTTATTCTCTTCAGAAAGCTGTCATCTTGTCTGCCAATAACAAAAATATAAAAAAGCCCCTAAAGAAAGCAAAACACTCCCAAACACAAACTCATTTGGCTTTGTGTAGCCAAGTGTCATAGTTTGTCAGCTTTGGGACAGATTCTGTTATGCTGGTTTTTTTTTATAACGTTGTGTATTTAGTTCTTAATGTGTGTTCTGGCGCCAAGGTTTTGGAAAAGGGTAAAAAAAAAATGGAGCTTAAATGAAAACACAACATAAATTACAGCGGTGTTTGGGGTAGATGTGCACTTAGAAGACACCTTGAGCTTGCTGGTGTATGTTTATAGAGATGTGGTGTCTCTCAAGGCCTGCTGTTTATGAAGTGGACTGACTGCTGCCAAAGTGGGCTATGCCTGGAGATGTGAGTTCTCCAGGCTCACGGGGATAGCCTTGGAGAAGGGATAAATTGAGAGCTTACTGGCAGTGGTGTTTGAAACTGTTCTGTGAGATGCTGGGGAGAGGTTTTTTTGAGTTTGCTATTACTTCGTCTCCTGCTATAGTGTTGCAAAGGTCTGTTTTAGGTTTTGTAAGGCTACAAAATACACTCAAAAAAACCTTAGAAAAACACCTGATAGTTGCTAATTGCAACAAGTTGTCAAGGACATATCCTTATCCTGTCCCTCCTAGTAGTGAATGCCCGGATCTAAAAAATGAGGTGGAGTTTTCCACTCAAATAGTGTAGATGTTGTTCCATTCCATTTTTTCAGTGTGTTGGTGCCTTGCCGTGCTGCTGGCTAGGTTCAGCTGTAGCATGGGGTGCATCAGGAGCAGGATTGAGCAGCAGCACTGTAGCTGTGCAGGGCACCTCTCTGCTGTGTGTTTCCTCCTCCTCCCCTCCACCTTTGCTGTCGAAAGTGTTTGTGCAGGCACATAGAGAACAAATTCAGACAGAAACAGTTTCCTGATCCTTCCTGCAGCAGCATTGTACAAATGTGCTTGTGTTGGTACAGGGACAGAAACAAATGGCAGGGGCAGAAACAATTAGGAATCCTTTTAGCATTAGTCTTTGGCTTATTCTGCCTTAGAACATATGTGAAATTACTGACTTGGCTCTTCCTTGCATCCCAAATATGATCATGCTGTTGGGGAGAAGCTGTGCAAGTAGTATCTGGCAAGGTGTGCTGTTTGAGCAAATGCAGAGTGTCCCTAATTGTTTTCTTCTGTATGCAATGACTTGAGGTTTGTCTACAGGTGGAATAGTACTACTTTGAACTTGTATGCAAATTACATCTAACTCATTTTGATGGCAAGAGCCATGTGTTTGTAGCATGGACTTTTTGAAAAACAATCAGTGTGAGCTAAATCTAACATGATAGAAATTTTTGTAAGTTTTTGGAGTTCTTGTTTGATTACCGAATTTCATTGTTTTCCACTCTGAGTTGATTCCGTTGTGTGACTTTATGCACAGAGTATATGCTCCATGTGTACTCATTGTATAAGAACTGCCTTGTATTTTATTCACCACTTTAACAGCTATGAAATACATATTGGAAAAGTACACTATTTACTACTTTCTTTATGGGCCCAGAAATACATTTGTCAGAATGGTATCAGCCAAGATGTATATATATGCAGTTATGGTGTATTCTAACATTCTGATAATTGTACATCTTACTATCTGTGCTAAGTTTGAGCAAGAGCATAATGACAATATGGTATCTGCTGAGATGCATGACTATGTAATTCATTTTTTTTCCTTCTTTATGAGGTTGGAATTTTTAAAAGGCCCTTTATTTCCATCAAATAAGCCAAGGTGAACTGAGACATGATAAGTAGATTTGTCAGCCTGGTTTATCACTTGGTGAAATTCATCATGAGAAAAATATTTAGCAGCATATTAGTAGGAGCAAAACTGCCAGTTATGCAATCTGGAGTTGGAGTGCTAACAGCAGAGCAGTTCACGTAAGCTTCTGGAAGTAGGATAGTCCTTAACCAGCCAGCAATCTGTACTACTAGATTTTCACAAAAGCTAATAGGACTATTTAAAGAAAATTATATTCGTACATACTTAAAATTACTGATACATTGAATGGGGCTTAAAAGGAAGTGTTTCATTATGGTGTTATTAAATATAATGAATCTATGCATTCAGTGCCTTTGTATTTCTGAAAGTATAAACATAGGCTGACAAATTTAATACTCAAATGCTAGAATCCTAACAAAGTGTGTATTTAAAAAAAAAAAAAACAAACCTGGTGCTTTATTTTAATCTTCCTTTATTATAAGTAATATGTTACATCTTTTTAATACAGATTTCAGTTGTATAATTCTGATATGATCTCTTCAAGTATAAATACATCTTGACAACATGTTGTTACAGGAACTGTGAGGGAGCTGATGATGCTACAGATGGTGCTCACAGAGGATTAAATTTGATTCCTTGGTTGGAACAGTTAATAATATGCGTACTAGATCAGATGGTGTAGAAGAGTGAAGTAATTCAGTAATGCCAGCAATGTCATGCTTACATGCCTGATTCATGGATATAGGATATGATTATGAATCACATGTGAAAACAAATATATCAGAGGAAACACTGACGTGATTAAAACTTTTAAGTTTAAAGGTATATACATATATATAATTTTATATGAAAATAACTAATTTGACTTTAATAAACTCCTCTAATTTTAGAAACTTTCAGTTTATTTGTCTGAAAGTGTCAGATAGTTTTTAAAATTTTAAACCCACATCTGTAGAACTTTCTATGCCTTTTATTAAACTTTAAAAAAAAAGGATTTTAGCACCTTTTTCTTCCAGTGCTTCCCTACCTTCCCCTTTTTCAGTCTTAGAAGTTGTGAACTACCTTTTCAGTATGAAAAACTGTAAATTTTTAATACCAGCCGTATTGTCATAGTTGCTGTATTTTAGAGACACTGTCTTCCAAAAAGGAATGATTAATGCTCCTACTAGCTCTTGAGCCATATTTGAATAGAAATTAGTACACTGAATATTGATTGTAGGCTTTCACCAGGCGTCTGGAGATCAGGCTTCCAGGTTAATGTGTTAGTAAGGATGAAATTCTAAGCAAGAAAATGAGGTTTTAGTAAGAAAATGGTTACCAGCAAGTTTGCTTTTGAAATCACATGGATGTGTTACCAGACATTTGAAGGTCACCTGTATATATCACTTTTCTCATTTCCTGACCAAATTAAGAAAGTGGCTTAAATGCTACTCTGCAGCTCTTTCTTAAGAGCTGACAAATTCTTGGGCAGATTAAAGTATATAATCAGGGATATACTGCATCTTTTCCAGCTTCCTGCAGTTAGAAAAGGGAGAAGGATGTTAGAAGAGCAGTAAAGAATCAATCAGACCTAAAATACACAAAAAGTGCAGAAGTGTGTTGTTAGATACGTTACGTATATTCATATGTAGTTAGATGCGTGTTATGCCTTGTCACCAAGTATGTATGAATACAAATCTGTAACTTCTTTCATCTGATTAGTGAATGTTCTATTGACATGAACTCAAAATTCACTAAATCCTATTTCTCAAATAGCTTTAACTTCTAAACATGTATAGAAAATAAGACTGTCCTTTTTAATTTTGTTTGAGTGAAGGATGTGTTTATTCGAGGTGAATTCAGGTCATATTTGAAAGTCTGTAATTTTTTTTCCTTGGAACGCTTATAATTTTAGGTGTTGATAATCTCTATAATGTGCAGAGTACATCGTACATTTCTGAAGATGCATTAAACAGTCTTTACTACCAAATAATGAAAACTTAGATTTAATCTACTTTAAGTATTTCCCTTCTTGGTCTTGTACTAATAAATATAAATAAAGTGAAAGAGATTTTTCTGTTGCTGAGCCTAAGTATCAGACATTTGGCATCTTTTTGACACTGAATATCCAACCGTATGTGTTTGTAGGTTTGTACAATAAGTGTCATAGGAATACAAGTAAGGTTAGAAGGAGGAAAAAACAGGATTTTAGGGACTTGCGTAAGATGCATCTCCCAGTTTCCTCTTGTCCTGCTTTGTTAGGGTTGGCAGGAGTTCCTCTTCTAAATCAGTCTACTTTGACCATTGTATACAATAATTGTCGAACTTCCTCTTCCCTTTAAACTGTGTAATTGCTCAGGGAGGGTGTGGGAAGGAGATGGAAAAGCCATGAATTCATCTTCTTGATTTTTATTTAGTCAGATAGAGCAGCGTTGTAATTTTAATAATTAATTTCCTATCAGTCTAAATGAAGTATTTATACTGATATTTTTGTCTTGACAGAATGATCCTTGGCATGATTAACATATTCAACCCCCTTTTTGCAACTTCCTTTTTAAACAAGCATTGCTGATTTGGAATAGTTGCTTTTAATGCAGATACAATAAAGCAAAATTATCTTGCTATCAAATCTGATTCTCTAGAGAATTCCTGTCATGTATTTTCCTTTGAGTTACTGTTTATCTGGGTACAAAGTTCTTAAATATTTTTCTAAGATAGTGTGTGATGTTTTGAATGTCTTAAGAAGTGATCAGAAAATTAGGTGCCTGCTGCATGTTTTGAAGCTTTTATCTTAGAAATATTAGAAAAGCTTTAATAAAGTTGTCTTAACACTTGATTTTGTTAATAACATTGACTGAATTTCTACTTTAAGTAAACTGATCTCACTGATAGTCTTTTTTTTGCCCTGTGTATAGAGAATGAAGTTCAGAATTAGACAGCTTTTTTGTGGGAGTGGAGATAGCAAAGATGAGCTAGTGATGATTTAAGAAAAAAATCAAAGCCTTGCTTGCCTCATCCAGCTTCCATGCGGGGGAAAGGATCTAATTGATCTTTATATATGAAAAGATACTGAAATAGTAGAAAAAACAGACACTTTTCAATAGTTACAAAATCAGATTAGAATCTCTCATGTGAAAATTGCTCGCTACATATTGAAGTCGTTATGATTTATTTTAGGGCTGTTTGAAAGGTCATTTTTTAAATGAAGGTGCTCAGTGAATTTTAAAAAAATAATGGCAGTATTCCTGCAGCTTATCTGCAATTAGTTTGGGGCTTTTGTTGATTTTTTTTTTTTTTTCTGTTAAACTGCGGTGTTACCAGTCACTAAACATTACACATGTAATCAGAAACAAGTGCTCTGGTTACCAGACTTAGCAGTCAGGAGTTTCATCTATGAATTTAATTGCTGTTATTGCATGTATTTATAAAAGTCACCTGAATTTCTAATACAGAGCATTGGAAATGCCTAATGTGAAATATTTTCAAAATCTTTGGGGACAACAATGTTCTGAATTTCCTTTCCTGTTGCACCCTTTCCCCTTGCCCTGCTGTCATTAGTATTATTGCATTTTCCTCTTCAGGAAGGTTATTTAAGTGACATCACTGTTGTGGTTAGAAGATAAGGTATTCTACATCTTTTGTCAAAATTTTGTCTGGTTTTTTTAAAGTGTTTTTAGTGGAAAGATGTGCTGCAATGATGAACATTTATTTAAATAATTAGAGTGAAAAATAATGTCACAGATTACTTTGGAAAGTTAACTGTTAGATGCTGCTCAGCCTACTTGCCATATGGAGGAGTTTAATTATTAAGAGTAGGAGTGATTTGCTTTGGGAGCTTTTAATTGAAAGATTAAAAGAAGCTCACTCTGAGACTGTCTCAAGCATTTGAAGATTTTAGTGACACCTTATGTAAGGATTTAATATAAAAATAACATGTTTGCCTTTACTGTGAATAAATTAATTTTGAACATCAGGTAAAATTCTTGAAAACATTTGCTTTTCAAGATTTTTATTAGCCCCGGTTGTATCTGACACTGATTTGTACTCAGGTCTTCAAAAATTGTTGTTCTCGCAAAGGTTTTTTGCCTTGAAAGGTGTCACTGCATTGATTAAGAAACTGCAATGTATTAAAGTACATGTAAAACAGAAATGTAAGGAAATAGGAATCCCGGTTAGGTGAAGATTCATTTGGCAGAGGGTTGGACATATTGTGGATACCTCCTTTGTGTCTGGAAAATGCAAAGAAATCCTCTTCTGTCACCATGGCATACTGAAGCATAGTTATTTTAAGACGAGAGTATGTACTTAGGAAGCTGATGCTTTATAGCGTTTGCCTTTTCTGCGAGGCTTCCCTTTATCCCATATGGCTTTTTAGGAATGAGGGATCAAACCTAGCACAACATTGTACACTTCTGAATTCATCAGTAAAATGCAGGCATGGAAACCCTGCAGGCTTCCATAGGACTGCCATATGTTATTATAAACAGTGTGCTTTTCTTTCTTGGTGGATGCTGAATGTCCTCACAGAACAAAAATGATGTGTGGTAGTCAGTCTCTTTAAATAACTCCCGACTGCTACATTGCTCTGAGTAAACTAATGGGACAATTTAAAGGCATTTAAATTTTAGATTTGGAAGTGTCTCCCTGATTCCAGGTACTTGTGAAAAATCATGAAGCTTCTGTGTATCCCTTTATTCTTAAAAAGGCTCTTTCAGGCATTGCTAAGTTCCAGATTGGAACTGCAAACACCTGGTTGGAGTCATTCTGTCAGGCTTGCCGTTCTGTCAGGCCAGCTATGGCACAGCTTTTGTGCTCCAGTGTCCCTATGGAAAAGGAGGTGTCTGAGGGAACTGCAGGCTTATTCCCTGTTTGTTGGTCTGTCAGTCAGTCCTTTTTATTCTGAAGGCTATAACATTTGCAGCTGTTTAGGGAGAAGCAAATGCAAGATGGATGAAATGCTATGAGGGGTATATACTCTTTTGCTTTGGAACCTCTTCTGATGGTGTGTTCCTAAATAAATTTCAGGGGCTTTGCTGAGATGAGCACTTGAACATAATTAATTTTTCTTACTGGCTTGTGTTGACAATGTCACATTTTAAGTTTAACTTCTGTTGTCTTTAGGAAATGGAATAAAGAACTGTGAATCTGAAGTTGAGGGGAATTTCAAACTGAAATTCTTTTTGTAGTCTCACCTTATTTTAGACTCACTGAAGAAGAGAGAAGTGGGGGAAAAGGAGGGTTGGGGGAAAGTGTGTGACGTGTTATTTTCCCTTTATCTATAAATACAAAGTTTTCTTTATCTTGGGTTGGATAACTGTGCCTGGTTCATTATCGGACTGTCTCCTATGGAGTCTCCTATGGGCTGGTGAAGACTTCCCTCCCTTGCCGTAGAGCTGGGAGGCAGTTACTGCCTCAAGGCATGAGGAAGGTTTGTTTCAAAATCCTCTGCCAAGTTTGTTGAGCCACGAGTCTGACATTTAGTTTTTTAGGAACAAATTCCTTCCTTATGACCAGTAGTTCTGAAACTTCCTCACTTCTGAGCAACATAAGAAACTGAGGTTTCATGCTGGAAGTGACATATGCTGTGCTTTTATGCCTCTTGCCCACCTTCTCTCTTTTGTTTCCTTTGCTAATTCTTCTGTGCTTTTCATTAAAGCAAAGCTCAATTTCCAAGCTATTGGTTCACTCCCTGAGTGAATTTATCATCTCTGTTCTTTCCTGTGATGATGATTTTGGACTAAGTGTATTTATGACAGCACACCAGATAAGGATGGAGAAATCAGTCTAGACATTAAATTAGACTTGTTCTTAAGGTACAAGAGAAGGTTTGGTAACCCAGAACATCTTCAATAGTGTTGATTCAAAGATTATCAACTAGTCTTAGGATTTGTTACGGGGCTTCAGGGCTATATATATGTGGTGTTTGCTGTGTCTTGAGACTTTTTCTCTTGGCATTTGTCTTAAAAACTTCACAGACATCCAGTTAACTAACCATACTCCGTCTAGTATTAATTTGTATTGGTTTTGCCATGCATTTGAGTCAAACTACTGCATGATAAAATATTCTGCAGAACTGCGGATGATTAAATTTCCATCAGCTGTTTTTTGGATTTGGTAGGGCTCCACAGGTATGCTTGTGAAATGCTTTTCACTTATTCTTTTGGTTGTGGCTTTGTAGTTTGTTTTGAGATTGTTCTCTGATGAAGGGGAAAGCCAGTGTTGTCAGTCAGTCTAAACGTTTAATTTCACCAGATGAAAATAAGCTTTAAAGTAAATCTGAACTCTCTTTAGAGTGGGTTAATTTTTATTACAGTTGACATGTGGTCCTACTCTGTTTCTCAGTCCCAGAAAGAGCAATTGGCACTCTGTCGGCTTTTAAGAGAGAGATCAAGTGTTCTTGGAGCCAGCACATGGGACATTTGAAGCACAAGCAGCCTGTTTACTTCTCTCAAGAAAAGCCATAGCTCTTTAAAGTGCCTTCATGCTTAAATATCCTGAAAAGGCATATTTAAGATGAGTACCCTGATTAAGGAACTGATCAACCTCATTTGTGAGAAAATGTACTCTTGAGAAAACCTTTTTGGTTTGAAAAACTGGGCTCTCAGCTGAACAAAGTGAAAAAACATTTGAGTGGGTGCTTGCACACTGTGAACACATGCATCTGAAATTTAATTCTGTGTTAGAATAGAATTAAATGCAAATTAAACAAGTTGGGTGTGTTTGAGGGATCTGTTTATCTGTTCTGACAATTATACTTTCTTCTAACCTAAGATACAGCACAGATCAAAACTTGTAATACAAAGATTGTTCTGATTGTATTTAAGTAAAATAATATTTTTTGTTCATGGCTGTGGGAATTTAATTATTAGAAGAACTTTGAGGTGATTCATTATTGTTCCAAGGGAAACCTTTCTACACGAAGTACCCTATAATTGCAGTGATAGGTTCTATAACCCCTTCAATGATATTAATTTTTTCATTGCAAGGCAAAAATCTAAAGGCTGAGTATTGTGCAAATTAAACCTTTTGTAATAAAACAAAGATGAACAAGTAAAATACGTTTTAATTAAAAAAACCCTCTACTTCATAAAATATCAGCTGCATTCCAAAGCTGAAAATTATATTGTTTGTGATTGGTCTGGTTTAATATTTAGTAATTAATAATAATAATAATTAGTATTTTATTAATTAAATATTCCATAATATTTAATATGTAATGATTTAGTAACTAATAAATATAGAACTCTGTCTTTGAATTATATGAAGTAGTTCTTGGACAGTGATAGTGAAGTGTTTGGGTTTTTTCTGCTGACTTTCTTTTGTTTGTTTTTGTTTTTTTTTTTTAAATTGATGCATGGGGGCAGATAACAGATTTCCATTAACTCCTGTATAATAAAACTTAAGTATGAAGTAAGAATGCATTGACTCATGTCTAGCTGTGGAAACCAGTCCTGTTAATGATGTGTCTGAGATTCCAGCTGTATAATGGTTGTTGTCTTTACACTTCCTGCTTTGTAACCTTATGCATTCCTTTATTTTGATTTTTAATAATTTTAAAATTTATATTAGACAAGCAAAATCATGTTAATCCAGCTGGTATGAAATAGTAAAACAAAAAATTAATTTTTCTCTGAAAATATTTGATTCCTCTCTTTTTCTAGATGTGCTTCCTTTACTTATATAAGTAAGCTTTTTAATAAATTCTGTAGCAACATGAAAGCTTAATCCTTTGATAGATTAGAAGAAGCAAAAATTACTCATATGCTCCCTCAATTTTTACTGGCTTTGATATGATTTAAGTGTAGTATAACAGTTTATGGAACTAGTCAGTGCATTTTTATAATGGCTATTACAGTGGGAATTCACTACCTTATTAAAGTTCAACTTTGAAAAAATGATTTCTATATCCTTCTCCACCTTCTGTTCTTTGCTGGTGTTCAGTACATCAGAATTAATGTAATAGCTGCTATTAGTTAATGCCAGGGTCACTGTGGTGATGGTTGATGATCGTGCATTGTAGACTTTTGGAGCATTTGGCATGTACCTTGTAGAAGGGAAAGAAAACAGATTTAGCAGTTTGATGTGGTGCAAGCTGAGCCATCAGATGTGCGCAAATCATGAGCCTTCAGTAACGAATGCAAATGAAAATGTACTATTTTTGACTTGGAATCCTGCTCTACAGTTCCTGCAGTTTGCAGTCAAAGTGTAAAGGACTAATACGTCGTGTACTACTATCAGCTGAAGTTTCTTTGCAGTGTGCTTTCTGCTCTTGCAGTCCTTGAGTATTCTGTGTTCAGTAGTACTAGCTATTTAGAATTTGATCTGCAATGTGATTACCATCCCTTTGTTATCTGTTTATGAACCTATGATTGTATGATATGACAATGCTTTTTCTTTTCTCCTCTGCTCTTTATTTTGTCCAGCCTTTCAGAAAGGAGATCAGGAAACGTGGTGGCTTTATTTGCTACTGCACTGACATAAACCAAAAGTGGATGATAAATGGAAAAATGGAGATAGGAAATTACTGGGATGGAAGAAATAAATTGAAGAGTCAAAACTATGCCAGCCTATTTTTTGGGATTCCTTCCTGAATAAAAAAGTAGTTGATTTGTACACACAAGTCTTTCACTTTTTTTTGTACAGTTACTATTTTACGATTAAATTTGACATCTGTCACCTGATGATTATATACAGTGAAGTACATATACACAAAAGAGAAATTTTTCTTTTGCTTGGGAGCTTTATATTCTGAAGTGACAGTAAATAACATTTCTGCTGTGTTGTTTTTTTTTTTTTTTGTCCTCCCCACTTTAGATCCCTGCAGTTCACTCAGCCCACCATGCTTCACGGAGGAGGACCGATTCAGCCTAGAAGCTCTCCGCATGATCCATAAGCAAATGGATGATGACAAAGATGGTGGTATCGAAGTAGATGAAAGTGATGAGGTAGGAGTAAAAAAACTTTATTTGTGCATGCATGAAGCCTTTTTTATCCTTTTGTTTTGTATAGCTGCTTTTTATCTTTCAGCACCTGAGTAATTGTTGCTGTTCATCTTAATTCGGCCCTTTCCTCAGACAAATATGGAAGGAAAGTCTAATTTCCATATTTGTCTGAAATGGGATATTACTGTCCATTTTTCTAGCCTAAAGGGAAGTTTTTTATGTCTATATATAAAACCTGCTACTTTTATGATTGGATTAAGAGGTGGGCAAAGGTGAAAGGTTTAGCTTGCAGTAAGGCGATGTGATCCATTGCTTGGTGTCACAGTTTCTTCACTCAAAATTTTCTTGATTAAGGTATCACTGGGCTATCCTATTTACCTTAGATCTGTTGCAGGCACTTCATGGTGTAAAACAATACCTGTTATAGACAGCAGTCTAGAAGAAAGATTTCTGGTTTTGCTTACATTTTATAGGCAAGTATTAAGGACATCGTGCTTACTAATGGTAAATTAAGTCCTACAACCTAAGGAAGGTTATTCAGACCTGCCTGAAGTTTTGTCTGTGCTTGAATGAGTTTGGTAGGTATGCTGCTGGTGGTCCTGGCAAAGGACTTGCCCCCTTGCATTTACTCAGCTTTACCATTTGTGATTCTGAAAATTACTGGGTATGAATGGAAATGTCTATGTAGTTTTGTTGTGCTTGCTTATTTTGCTTTCTGGCTGTTGTTTGGTTGAGAACCAAGGGGAGTGAAGATGTCCCCTAAAAATGAGGGTATTTTCAAGTGGTTTCGACATCCATTCTCACTGTAGAATGGGAGAAGAATCTAGCCCCGTTTTGTCATCTTTTTTTATAACATCTAGGGGAAGATTGTTCTCCCTGAATGAGTTAAGTTATGAATTATCATTGTCAAATTTAATGTGATTCTATTTACTTTTCGGTGTGCCTATGTGCAAACAGCATCAACAGGCCCCATCCAACCTGACCCTGAACTCTTCCAAGGCTTGGGTCATCCACAATGTCTCTGTGCAACCTGTTCCAGTGCCTCTCTATGCTTTGAGTAAACAATTTGTTCCTAACATGTAGTCTAAATGTCTCCTGTTTTAGTTTAAAACCATTCTCCCTTGTCCTGTCACTATCTGCCTGTGTAAAAAGTTGCTCTCCCTCTTTTTTATACTCCTCCTGTACATACTGAAGGTAGCAGTAAGATCTTCCTGGAACTTTCTCCAGGCTGAATAGCCCAGCTCTCTCAGCCTGTCTTCTTAAGGTAGGTGCTCCAGTGCTCTGATCATCTTGGTTGCCTGGACTTGTTCCAACAGGTCAATGTCTTTCTTGTGCTGAGGATCTGGAGGCAGCACTCCAGGTGGGATCTCACAAGAGCAGAGTAGAGGGGCGGAATCACCTCCCTCATCCTGCTGACCACTCGTCTTTCAATGTAGCCCAGGATGCAGCTGACTTTCTGGCCTGTGAATGCACACTGTTGGCTCATATCCAGCTTTTCATCCATCAGCATCCCCATGTCTTTCTTGGTAGGGCTGCTCTCACTGACTTCACCCAGTCTGTGCTCATGTCTTGGGTTGCTCCAATGCAGGTGCTACACCTCGCACTTGGACTTCATGAGGTTATCGTGGGCCCACTTCTTAGGCTTGTCCAGATGCCTCTGGATGACATCCCTTCCTTCAGTTCGTTCAACTGTGCTGCTCAGTTTCATGTCATCTGCAAACTTGCTGAGGGTGCACTTGTTCTCACTGTCTGTGTTGATGAAGGTATCAAAGAGTCCCTGTCCCCAGAGAGAGCCTTGAAGGGCACCACTCATTGCTGGCCTCCACCTGGACATAGAATGATTGACTGCTGTCTGGCTATGTCCATTCAAGTTCCTTGTCCACCCTTCTAATCCATCTCTCTCCAGTCTGGGGATAAGGATGTTATATGGGACTGTGTCAAAGGCCTTTCAATGGTCTAGGTAGATGACATTTGTTTGGTCTTCCCTCATCAACTGGTGCAGTCACCCCATCATAGAAGGCCACCAGATCAGTCTACAGTGTTTGCCCTTAGTAAAGCCAAGCTGGATTGTCTCAGATCACCTCATCGTATGTGCCTTAGCATTGCTTCCACGAGGATCTGCTCCATGATCTTCCAAAACACAGAGATGAGGCTCACTGGTCTTTATTTTCTTAGGTCTGTGTTTCTTCTCTTTTTCAATAGGAGTAATGTTTCCTTTTTCCCAGTCACCAGGGACTTCATCTGACTGCCATGACTTTTCAAAAATAATGCATGTAGTCTGCCTTTGTTATTGCAGAATGTTTGGGACAGGCACACTTCAGTCTGCAAACTGAAACATTAGTGATGGAGTGTGAGCTTCCTGAGGAATTTCCCAGTACTTTGATTGTTCCTCTTGACTTATATTGCATTTTTTTATACATTGAAATTGAGAAAGTTAAAAGAAAATACTGAAATATTTATACATTGGAAACATTTTATTAGTATTCAGAAGATTTGTCCTGATTTCCAGTGGACCTTCTTTATATCTAACTTTAAGTTTCTTCCTGTTTCAGAGGAAGCAACAAAAGCTACTCTAAAAACCTGTTTAAATGGCTGAAATTATAATAGTTGAAGAGGCGTGCTGTTCAGTTGGGATAATTAGAGATGAGTGAAACTGTATGTTCAAACTACCCATTGTGCATAAAATAAGATGACTTAATTGTAGCCCTTGTTTCTGCTAGTTCAATTTTAATTATTGAAGAAATATTTAATAACCCACTCCCTGCAAATTAGCACTTTTCTACATGTAATTTCCATGCAAATCTGTGATGAATATGTATTTGCATTGAGTGCTTTCTTCTAAGACATTAAATGCAAATCTGAGATTAATGAGAAATGCAGTTTAATTGCAAGTTCAGTTAGTAACCTCTATGTTTTTCTTGTAGTGCTTTTACTAAATCTTTACCATTATCTTAAAAGATCTACATTTACACAACATAGTTACATAGTTACCTGATTACAGTAGGTCTGAATATGTACTAAATATCTCCTGTTTATATTTCAGAGCCAGATTTTTTTTGTTCTGTCACAGTGGGTAATGCTGCTTATCTTAATGCTGCTGATTAAGAATGAGGACTGATAATTAAAAAACCCACTTTATTAGAAGTAAAGCTTACATGAAATACAGGGATTTTACTTAACAGCAGGGAATGGATTTTCTGTTTTATGCTGCATGGTTTTTACTTGCAAGACTCCTGAAGAGCAGCATATTGAGTATGTTGATTAGATGTTCATTAGCTTTTTGCTTGGCAGGAAGAATATGACAAAGTAGAATAACTTTCTGCTGTTTTACCAGCAGTACAACAGTGTTACAAGGGTATATTTACACCAAGGAAGGAAGTTCTTGTAAATAAGTTATTTTGAGACAGGAAGGTAAAAAGAGCTAAAGATCTTGAACTATTTATTTTAACTGTTTTAATTTCCTAATCCAGTTAACTCCCAACAGTGATTCCAGACATTTTGTTTGCACAGTTTAGTTTTCCTGATATTTTCATGCCCTGTTTTACATTGTAGCTTATTTTTCCTCTGTGAAATGAAGGCCCACATAAGATTATTCTGTTAAGAAGGAGTTTTTCTAGGATATTAGAAAATTTGAACTAAAATATTTCTTATTTCCTCAAAAATTGTCTGATACTGGAAGACCTTTGGACGTACTTTGTACGGACTGGAAAGAAACTTGTATTTGACCTTGATAAAGTTGATGTGAGGAAACACGATCTAAATTTTTAGCATGGGATTTAGTAGTCAGCAAAACATGAGGGATTTTGTTAGTCTTCTAAGGAAGTTGGAGGGGCTCTAGTCTGAGCATAGAGTAGTTATTTTTTTCCTTATTATTTGGTATGGTGCAGCAGAGAATAGGAAAAAGGAAGATTAAAAAAACCCTATGTTTATTATGAGGGCAGGCTAATATGAATTTTCCTATCAGACCTAGCTGCTGATATTGCTACTGTATATGTCAAGGATTTCAATTGTTTAAGCTGATTTCAAAAGGTAGGCTGTAAATGGTAACTGAAAGGGAGAACGTGGTATTACTAACTGAGGTTTTAGTCATGTGTTGTGGGAGGCTATCTGCCTCAGGAAGCATCTGCTGCACCATGGGAACGTGTTTTGTTTTAATGATGAGACACAAGCAATAAACCAGACTTATCATTTGTTCACTATTTACATAGGTTTTTCCTGTTTTCAAAGAACTTCCATATGTAGGTCCTATATTAAGTCATTTCCTCAAGGAATCTCTCTTCAGCACTAGAATAAATTGATGTTTTTGAAATATTGGTATCTTACTGTGTGTCTAATATCTCAAGGTGCAAATGTACAGTTTTGTGTGGGATCTCTGGATAGATCACTTCATATTTTGCTTAAATTTTTTGAAGGTATTAACTGGAATTGTTACTTAATAAGAAACCTCAAACTGAACAAACTCCATAGAAAACCACCAGCACCCTACCCCATGCCCTCCCCTCCCCCCCTAAAAAGGACAAAAAAGCCTGGTAAGGAGAAGAGACTGCAACATTGAAAGCATCAGAGAATAGCTTTTAGCAGGATATTCAAAGAAGTTGGAACCTCAGAGATGATAATGCTGAAGTGCCCGACTTTAAAATGTTGTTGGGAGGCAAGAATCAAATAGAATCTAACTTTAATGGCCTAAATCAGGGAAGATGATTTTCTTCTATGCATTAAAGCAGGAAAAGTACCTAGCATGATCTGAAATAGTAATACTATTATAGCACTTCGGGTGTAGTAAGTTTGAACAGGGATGGGCTTCATTTTGTTCTCTGGAAATATACTCTCAGCAGGATGTTAAATGTCCTTTCAAGTTCCCCTAGTATTTTGGTTTTGTCCTTGTCATTTATGTAGTAAAAGTCCTTAAACTGGAATTCTTATTTCTGTAAACAGCTTAATATTTTGGTGTCAGCTGTTTAGACAAAATTCTGCATGTGGAAAAATATGTGCTGCAGTGGTTCAGAAACTGAAGACGTTATAACTGTTTTGTCAAAACACTGGGATGGCTCCTGAGTGTGTTTTGTATCTCACTGTGCAAGACATTCTGTTACAAATATTGGTCTTTCAAACAAGAATTTTGAGCTTCCTAACTAGTGCAGCAAACTTTGCCCCCAAAGCTATTGGGTTACTTTCAATTCCTTAATTTGTTAAGGCTTTCTTAATAGAGGGCTTTTTTGAATTAATTTTTTTTTAATTCAACTGCTAATATATTTGTCCCCAGGCAGAGTGTATTTAGTCTCCTGAAGTTTTGTAAGCAACTCTGAACATGTCTAGACAGTTTGTTTTTTCAGAGCAGGATAAGGAACCAGGTCTTGTGTGAAAACATTGATGGTATTAGTTCACAGCTGTGCCTGTGCAAAGAAGCCCTATATTGAGGCAGCACGTGTTATCATGGGTACAGTTGCATAGAAACCTGTTCCAACGTGGTTTGGACTAGACCTACCTCACGCCTTGCCTCCTTGCATGTGCTTAAGCTAATGTGTAGCTGTCTGCACCTCTTTATTTAGTCCTGCTACAATGAAATGATCCTTTGGAAATTCTATCTTGGCTTTGAAGAGATTGCAAAGCTTACTTTGCAGTAGATAGCTACAGTTCTGTTTTGAGCTGCAGTAACTTTTTTCAATAGAATGTGTAGGTCACTTAAGGTATACTTGGTGACACTTTTCTGTCTGTGTCCTACATTTTTCTAGTCATGCTTTATTATTAATTATTAATATTATTAAATATGTTTTCTTATTTTGCTTTATAGAATGTTTAGAAGCCATTTGTATGGGGTAGGCAGTCATACCTGCATCATAGGATGTTGCCTTTTAAAAGCACATTTGCTGTCATAATTTAGTAGATGTGACATTGCAAGAGCTGCAACAAATCTTGTAGCAATAGATGTGAGGAAATGTACTAAAAAGCTGAAGTTGTAACTTGTACATGTTTCATTTTGAAGGAATAAAACCAAAGGAAACAACACCATTGAAGGAATAAATGCTCAAGGGAGAGAGTAATACCTGGCCGGGAGATGTTACTAATTGTTCTTAAAGTAAACTTGTCAGTTACAGGGTCTATTTTAAGTCGATGAAACTGAAAATCACGAACTTGAGCCTTCACCCAGAACAAAATATAAACAGCATGAGAATGCTTCCTGCTGCAGGTAGTGAGTGTGGTTAATTTTACTTTTCCAGTGGCATTCTCGAAAGTATGCAGTTGCTTGTTTGCCCTGCGAGTCTTGCAGCATCCGTATTCTAACTTTTTTTTTTTTCTTTTTTTTTGGTGGTCTTGCTCCAGGTTGGTCTTTGGTTATTAGTTGACCGGATTTTGGTGGAAGTTACAGTACTAAAAGCTTTTAGAAGAGGAAGGAGGGTGATGGTGTACCTGATCCTGGGACTTTTCCAGGGCTCCACAGGTCCTGTCCCCTCCAGGCAGGAGAAAGTTTCCTTTGGAGTTATTACACTGCTGAACCTTCGACTTTGGGGTGTTGATCTTTGTGGAGGTGCAGCTATTATAGTACTTCTGGGATCAAATCTCTAGTGTCAAGTCTAGGTGTGGTGTTTTTTAAATTCTGTACTTGTTTTTGAAGTAACTACTTTGACAAATGGTTATTTTTATTTCATACAGAGTTTTGAGGGAGCTTATCTTCTGCTTTCTTGGTTTCAACTTTGTACTCTTAAAAGGACCTCTCCTTCCTGAGTAATTATATCGGCTAAGATAATACTTAGATGTGTTTTTCTTCGAGCTTATTCTTTTAACCTCCCTATTTAGAGTTATTTTTCTAACCTTTTCTTTGTATACTTAATGACTAGGGCAACAGAAGAGAGATTAGCTGCCATGACAAGGAACAGAAAAATCGTATTTTAAATTAGAGTTGTTCTGTTTTTCTGTCTTTCTTCAGTTTAGGTCTCAGTTCTTTTTCTTAAAGAAGCACTTCCACATTAGGCCACTTTTGAAAGAAAGATCTTTTAAACGAAAGATGTTTCATGTTGTTATATACCTCTTCATTAGTGAACGTACTTTGAAACACGATAACCTCTTTCCAGATATGTGCACCGTAACTTTAGTGTTGTGGCCTTGTGGTGTCAGAGAACCTCTTTGAGGAAGTTATCGTGGTTATTTTCACAGGATCTGGGAGCAATGTGGGTAGGACAGCACAGAAGAAGGGCTTTCCACTTGGAAGAAGTTCCCATAGATGTACTGTCCCTGCCCCGAGGAGTGACCGAGCTGGTTACTAACTGCAAGCTGCTTTCCAGTTTGTGTGCTGCCACTCCCTTTTCGAAAAGGGCCGTAGTCAAATGTGCGGATGGGTGTCTCGGTAGGAGCCAGGTGCCCTCTCAGCCCTTCCCTGTCCCGGGGAATCTCGTGCTGCGGCTGCGATCCGTGCTCGTCCGCGCGGGGCCCGCTGCGCCCTCTGCGGGCGGCGCGGCGGAACTGCAGCAGGAGCCGCTGGCCGTGCCGAGGAGCCCGCGCTGCTCCCGGTGGGAAATCGGGATGCGTTCCTGTGGGGGCTGGTCGTCTTCACTTGGCATCTTCCTTCTCTTCTTTATGTCTAACCGTGTGTGTTGTACTGTTAACAGCAATTCAGATTTTTCTTGACAGCACCTGTAACTGAACAAAAGTTCTCATCCTTCGATATTTTACAGCCTTTACTGGCAACTATCAGTAAAGGTAGCAAGTTCGTACAAACAGAAGTGATCTGAGTTTTAGCTGAGAAGACACAAAATTGGCATAAGCCTGTACGTGCAACATATTCTGTCCATCTTCAGCAACTTGATCATGCTATGACACTTGTTTTGAAAAAAAAAAGTCCATGCCCGACATTTGGAATCTCCAAGGGACACTGCATCATCAGTCACTAGAGAGCTGAAGAGTGAGCATTAGCATTTCTCCTAACCCCTATGTGAAAAGAGATAATCTTTACAGAGAGGGGCATATAATACATGTTTTTGCTGTATTTTTAGTATGTTTTTTGCAAATTCCTGAAAGGCATAATGTCGTTGTCAGTTGACAGTGGATACTTGCAGTCTGGAGGGAAAAGGTAAGGTGGGAAAACATCAGTTCTTTCCTACTGTTCCATCTCTAAGACTGTACTATAATCTGGAAAGGCTTAGGGACATTAATGGATAAAAAAATTATTTTTTTTTGTTTTCTTATTTTTTCATTCCTGCTCTTCAGTTTAGACTTTAATAAACATGGAGTGGGAATGAATAAGATAATCCATCTTTTGTTGCATGTTGCGTGACAGTTGTAGAATTTGCCAGCTTCATGGTAGTATTGCCAATATGGGAAGTATTCAGAGTTCCCACTTGGACAATGGAATATGCAGCAGATATTTTTACATTTGCACACAGTTACAGCATACAGTCCTGTGCTTATTCAACCTTTTTATTGTTGCTGATGCATGATTTTTCAGAAGTTCTGTAATTGCCTTTGCCCCAACAGGCTGCTATTTTCAGTTCTCATATATTTCATTAGTTTCTCATATATTTCTCATGTATATGCATGTGTGTGCATATCTATATTTATATATCTCAATTTATGCCATTCTTATATACACGGGGAAGAGGAGTTAAAAATGCTTATGCAGTTCGTATGTGCTAAATGGAGCCATTTTAGGAATCAAAAGGTTTTACAAAGCTAATGTCTGACAATCAGAAAAAGTTTTGAAGTAATAGATAAATATGAGAGGATTTCCATCCAATCAGTGTTTGGATACTATGGCTCTGTGGTTTGTTTAAGGAAGGCAACTAGTATTTTATATCGAGTCCATCAGTTAGGGGAGAAACTTTTATCCATTCATGCTTTGAGATTTTGTTTAGGGAGAATTGGTAAGTGTTATCGTTTGCTTGCATATTCCTGCTATTGTACTTTGTTTCTTTTTATTAAGAGTTAATATTATTGTTTAATGTTGCTTACTTTTCAGTATCTCCTGCAGTTTCTGAATGGTATAATCTCTAGATTTGGTAGAAATGGAACTTTTCTTGGAAAAGGAGCCTTTGCAGGATGCTTTGCGCTTAAATTATTACCTGGACTGAATTTTAAGAATTGAGTTCTTCTGCAGTGCATCACTAACTTGGCTTTTTTCCTCACGTCTCCTGAAGTGGTGATGAGATATGATTAGCCATAAAGGCTGTTTTTTGACTTAGCTATCATGACTATGTGTAGCTGGTTTTGTTTGAGCGGCTTTATGCTTCACAAACTGAAGAAAGCAAGCTATCTATTGTGGAAGATTACTTAGTTTTATGGTACTATTAGTACCAGATACTAGTTTTCTGATACCTGATACTAAGTTCTTCACCCACAGAAACTGTTCATACAATGCTTTCAGGGACTGATACTTATGGAAGGTTTCCACTATTAATGGGAGGTCATTTGCCAACCAGTATTCCAACTTGTCTAGGCATTTATGAAATAAAAAAATAGAATGAGTTTTACAGTTCCATGGCTTTTCTTGGGTATGTATTTGGACAACTGTTTGTAGTAACTTGTGGAATACTGATACAACATTGCTATCATAAAATTGTATCATAGAATCGAGGAATGGTTTGGGTTGGAAGAGACCTTAAAGATCATTTAGTTCCAGCTTCCCTGTTGTAGGCAGGGACACCTTCCACTAGATCAAGTTGCTCAGAGCCCCATCCAACCTGGCCTTGAACACTGCCAGGGATGGGGCATTTGCAGCTTTTCTGCACAACCTGTGCCAGTGTCTCACCACCCACTCTGTATGTCATGATTGCATGATCTTCCTTTTTATAATGTTTGCTAAAAGGCTTCCTATTAATTACTGAAAATGAAGCAGCTTTATGTAATGCTTCTGTGCTTGGAGTGTAATCACTGAGGAATGATTAGCAAGCAGAAAATTGGCCCTCAGATGACTTCTGTTTTTTAATTCAATGAATAGAAGTCAAATTTTTGTTGTCTAATCAAGACTTTAATACTACTTAGTAAACAGCTTACTCTCATCCCTCAGGCAGTTGCATTTAACTGGTATGGCAGGATTCAGGCATTACTCATCCAAAAATGACTGGCACACTTTCAAATCTTACATGGTCTTATTTTCAAGGAGGGGAAGTTGGTTAAATGTTGTCAGAATAGAGAAGTATACAGTATGCGTGTGTGGTGCATTCCTGTAATCACTGTAAATCTAAGGCATATGAATAATGTTAAACTTAGTGTACTAGCAACTGCATCGTCAGTTTTTCTAGGATTTTCTAGGATTGTGAAAAACAAATCTTGTAAGGGTGTTTAACTTACTTTCTCAGTCTTTCATGTAGAAAACTCAGATCAATTCTCTGCTGCTTGCATGGGGAAGAGGTAGCAAAGACTGTACCTGATTTCTGTGTAGTTTCTCTTCAGAAATTGTCATTTCGGCATGTAAGATGATGTTTTTCCCTTTTTTTCAGTTTCTAAGGGAAGATATGCAATACAAGGATGCCTCAAATAAGCATAGTCACCTGCACAGAGAAGACAAACATATCACCATTGAGGATCTGTGGAAACGCTGGAAAACATCTGAAGGTAGGTGAAGAAGTATAGCTAAAAATGATGGTGGCTATTGGCACAGATATAATTCAACAATTTTTCCACTAAGTATAGAGTAGTGAATGAATGATCTCTTGAAGCATCTTCATGACTCTGTTTTGACACTTATTTATAGGCACACATAAACCTAAGAACTCATTTAGTCCAGGTAGAAGTAATTTCCTCTTCATGTGTTTTGTGTATTGTGAGTAAACTAAGATAGCTTATATGCTCATTTCTATGAGGTTCTAATTTATCAAGGTGACTAGTGCACGTGCTGAATTCCAGATTAGCATGTTTTTAATTTAATAAACCCTAAGGGTTTCTCTCAAGCTATTGTAAAATATTTTTTTAAATTGTATTAAGTGGAAAATTCAATGCACTTTCACTGCGATTTAAATTTTATTTGAACTACAAAGATCTAGAATTCTTAGTCCAAAGCATTTTTGAAAATCTTCTTTAACTTGTGATACAGTTAAATGTACTGACAACCCGACAACACCAGCCCTCCATCATTTTGATTTAAATGAACTAAGTGAGTTGAGCCAACTATTCCAAGTATCAAAGGACAGTATTTAATCAACAGTACAGTGTTCATTGCCAAATATGTCCCTGGATATAGTGATTTAAAAAGAGATCTGCAATGTTAGAGTTGTTAGGACAAAAATACCTAACTTCCTCACCCCCTTCCCCACCCCCGCCCTCATTCCAAAGGTGTTGTTCTGGCCAGGACAGGATTAATTTTCAGCAGTAGCCAGGAGGGGGCACAGCTAAGGCCTGAGTGTTATCCTGTGCCACTTCACATCATTACTGGGAGCCAGGGAGTGGGAATCTCTCTCTCTTCTGAGGAGAAGAGGTTCATTCTGGTTGAGAAACATGGGGAATGGATCAGTCTGGTATTTGTTGATTGTTGGGGGCTTTCCATGTGAGTAGTTTATTTTTCCTATCTACCTTTTTTATTGTATTGTTGCTATTATTGTTCATTTTCATATCTCATTGCCGTTTCCAATAAATTGTTCCTATCGCAACCTGTGATCTTTGTCCTTTGTGCCTCCAGTTGGAGGGGGAGGGAAAACCACACACATGTTGATTTGAGAATACCATTCCTAAACCATGACATGTTCTAATGGTGAGCATAGAGAGATCTAAAACTTGGTATGGGTCAAACAATTGAAACTAAGACCAAGAGGGGAATGAAACTAGGAACATGGCATTGGTTTATTCTGCTAATGCAGGAAGTCACTTAAATGCAGTCTGAGGTGTAATGCATGAAGTGTTTGGTGTGTAGTAAATATATGTTTTAACCAATTTTTAGCCTCATCTCTTCAAATATTCTTTAACTACTTATGCAGTGAAGAGCCTGTTCCCTGAAAGAATTGCAAGTAAATTATCAGAAAAAATTATCTCCTCACAACTCTTGGTCTAACTCATGAGCAACTCTTCAAAAATTTAGGCTCTAGTGATTCTAGAGGTATAGTTTGTCTGTTGTGTATATTTTTATTCCAGTTTTCTTGAATGTAGTGAGTAGGGTGAGTAAGACTCAAAAGACTTAGAGAGGAATGTCTCATCTAATTGTGTCTGCTTATAGTGGCTTTATTTGTGCAGCCTGCTGAGAGAGCTGAAATTGCACCACAGGGAGGCCTCTAGAATGAGACTCCCAAGCAGTGTTAACAGTGGTCTGCTGACTGCTAGAAAGCATGAAGCCCCTCAGAAAACGAACTACTTTAATTTGATATTGCATAACATGGAAAATGTTGCCATTCCTTTCTATGTGTTTTAGGAATTTTTGATTTTTTTTATGTGTCACTAGTTTATAGAAATTTGACAACATTAAAGAAGAGGATGGAAGATTGTTTAAAAGTCTCAAATTATGATACTGTCATTTACACTATATGTTGAGGTATCTGTATGAGAATTACAAACTCTAGTGCTCTTGACAGTGTCAAGATACGGGAACATCTTGCTTGATCTACTGCGTGATCTACTGCTGCGTAGTTTATGCTGAGTAGAATTTGCCCATTCTTTGCCATAAAGCTTGCTTTGTGTGAATGTTTGTCTTAAGTATATCTCAAATAGCTTAAAGGTGTTCTTTGTTTAGCATACTGGAGGTGCAAGACAGATAAGATTTGAGGAAAGAAAGTGAAAACATGCTATTACTGTTTGGTGTCTCCTTTTAGGATTAAGGAAAATAGAGGTTGCTTTTAAGTAATTGATTGAGAAGATACCCTGAATGTAGCACTGAGGATTGGCTGCATTCAAAGCTCTAAAAGTTGCCTAATAAGAGGCTTCAGAATATTGCATTTTAATATTTCTGGCACTGGGCAGGCTTTTGGTGTCCCTGACTGGTGCAGAATCCTTAAGGCATAGTCTAGGCTGGTGAAAATTAAAGGAAGTTCAAGGCTGTTAAGGGTTTTACCTGCATGGAAGGAGTCATATCATAGCTTGAATCAGCCTCTAGCCTATTGTTGCTGTGTTGCCACTCAGTTTAAATTACTCCTTTGGTACAAAACAAGACTGTAATTTAATTTGATTATGTTTTGTTAGAATGCGCTTTTTGTGACCTTTGAATTTTTTTAATCTCATAATCTAATTTTACAGAGTACTTTATTTAGAGGAGTGATTATGAGCTATCATAGCAGTTTAAAATGTAGAAGGTGCTGCTTTCTGAAAATCTTCTGACTTCTGTTACTGTGCATTACTGTACTTTAAATGTAAATGCCAGTATATGCTTGCTGTATGGTGTTCTTCGACTGTCTCCTCTTCTAACTAAGCAATATTTATACATGTACTACAGAATCTTTCAACTCTTCAAAAGTAACAAACTTAGTAGCTACTGTTAGGTTAATATGAAAGGAGCATCTTCAGTATTTTTCTACAAAGGCCTTAGAGAGTAGTAGTTTTGAGTGTGGAAAGCGGGACAGATGAACATTTGGTTTGATGTCTGAATACCAGTCTTTGTACAATTATTTTTGGAAGTTTTCTCACTCAATGGCACTTGCCTTCTCTTTTTGCCCCTGAAGTGGGCTATGGTGATGTGAATTTGCTGTCTGAAGAGAGGGGTGTAGGTATTTAGGCTCAGTAGCAAGGGGGCTGTAAAATCAGTCCAGGGCCCTCTGCTGGGCAGTTCTCTGACCTGTCTCAGTGAGCAGGGTTGGATGCTGCATTCTTAGTGACGTAGCATTGTCCCTTGGCACTTGATTTTGTAGCGAAGTAAAAACTGTTGTGGTCAAACCTGGAGTTCAGGAATGCTTGGCTATTGTCAGACTATTTTGAATCCTGTCCAAACCTAGTTGTTACAAACAGCCTTTAAAAAAGAAGTAGCTTTTTTTTATTTTTTTTCATCATTATGGCATATTTGAGCTTTAATGTATTTTAATGTATTGTATCTCTTATAGACTGCCCTATAATAGAAAAGACCTTCTCCTTGGCTTGTATGTGTACCTTTTTTCCCCCCCTTTAGTTATCTTTCCTTCTTTGTGGAAAATAGGAGGTGAACTAAAGTCTGGTACATTATTTATTAGGGTAAAAAGATACAAAAATGGCTCTATATCTGGATGTGTGATCACTTGTTGTATTCTGATGTACTGCTGCACAAGGGTTCTTGCAGCAACTGGGACTAAACTGCATACCACAAACATGTTGTGGTTGCCTTGCTCTAATCATTTGCTGTCTCAGGTTTTAAATATCTGGAGGCTGGAAATGCATGCAAGCAGGGCCTGGCTAAGGGTGAGTTATATAATGCTGCATACTGCTGATGTTACTGCTGAAGGTCCTAAAAACAAAATTTTGAATCCTTCTTTTGCTTGATACAGAACAATCTTGTGTGCCTGGCCACTCAACTTTAGGCCCATTTTTCACTCCTTGCCATGAAATATTCTTATCAAATGTTATTTGATTTCTGAAAGGAGTAGGAGGCCCTTAAGAATGCTGTGACTGACACTGTGATTTTATTTTACTTCCTGCCTCCCTTACCTGCAGCACTGTGCTACATGATAAACTTAGCATGAAAAACTGATAAATAGCTTGATCTTCTAATCAGCCATTGTTATGGGTTAACAATGGGAAACATTCATACAGGGCCAGTTTAAAGCTACTTTTGCTGTCTTCACCTTCAGGTATGTTGGCAGAACAGTTGTAAAGAAGTAGGAAAAAAACCCCCAAAACTCAAACTTGTGGTGTGAAGTAAAATAGCTGAGGGAGGTCTAGAGACTGAGTGCTGCTCTGGGGTGTGAACACTCTGCCTTCTATACCTTCCTGCCCAAAGCATGTTGCTGACATCCTCTCTCTGAAGATATCTGTGAAAAGAGGTGTGGGAGAGAAGGATGTTGTAATTACTGTGTAGTGCTGTATGCATTTAGCTTAGAGTAATTGTGACTCGCTACTCTTCTCTGCTTTTTTTTTTGGTGATTAAACTAAGGAAAAATTACAACCTCAGCTAATTAGTGGGAGTTGGCAGGTTCTAATTGGCAGTGCTGATCAAGATGAATTTCAGCTAGCCTGCTTGCCCTTCAGTACACCTGGTGTATACCACACTTGTCTTGTGTCATGTTTCCAGTGGACTGTAAGTGTTTGGTGTGGAGACTAGTCAGTTTGCTTTCCAGTACTTTATGCTGTTGTAGAACAAACATGTATGTATGTCGTGAAGTCTTATTGGAGACAAGTCAAGTAGTACTCCTTACCAACGTATAGCATATGGGAGATATCAACAAAAAAAACCAGTCTGAATGTTTTCACTATTTGATAGAAAAGGAAAGGAAGAACGGTGTAGTTTAGAGTCTGAGTCCACCTGGAAAACTTGGGGACTTGAGGGCACTGACACTGGACTTCTGTGAATGAAGAATTGGTTTATATAATAAATCTAAAATTCTTGCAAAATATTTATGTGAGCAGAGATTCAGATCTTGACATCCCAGAATAAGACATGACAGGATGTATTGATAGCTTAACTGGTTGAGTGGTCAGTTAAAGGGACACAACATAAACAAAGAAGTAATTGATATTATTTTTAAATAAAGGGGTAACAGTGTAAGAGTACAGAAAGCACATGTTTCACTCCTAGTTTAGGATAGACTTTGGTTGCTTCTTTTGGCAGTTTCTGTACTAATGGTGGTTTCTGATACAGTGATAGATAATGAATAATAAACTGCTTTTTCCAGAATATAACTGATTTGTTTGGGAAAATTTCCTTGATAGTGTATGAAGAAAACATCACACCAGTCTAAGCAGTACAACAGTTGTGATTTGCTCTATTGTAAACCACTTAAATGTGTACCTCATTCCTTCCAGGATAATATGTTTAAAATTACTACTGGATTATAAAAACTTATAACTTTATGTAAAATTTGGCAGAGTGTCTACAAAATTCTTTCAACAGTAGAAGTGAAAAGTCTCAGTGGCATTTTAAACCCTTCCTCCCAGCTTATAAACTCAGTGAATTGTGTGGCTTCTGAAGTTGAATGTTCTGTATTGTCAGTGATAGTCTGTAGCATGTCATGGCTGTTTTAGGTGTTTTTTTTCGCATGTCACAACAAAGCAGTGCTTTTACTTTGGATCAGTCTATGAACATATTTCTAGAATGCAGTTAAGGTTATATTTTTGTGGATGATTTTACCACTCTTGAGACTTGTAATGACCAGTCAAATGACTTAGAATGGTTTGTAAATCTGATTGCTTATTATTCACAAAACAGTTAAGAATCTTTGCAATGGGAGAACTGTTCATAAATAGAGCTCAGATATTTTGCATAAAATCTTAGAGTAATATGGCAAAACCAAATCTGTTTCAAATCAATACCTGACTGTGGCTCACAAGGACAGCATACTGGGAAGGTTGTGTAGCTATTCATATGGATAGGTAACAAGAGGTTTCTGCTGTAAGTTTGTTTCTTGAAGCTGTGAGTCCGTGAAATGTGTTCTGTCTCTGCCTATCTGGAATGATAATAATCTGAAATGTTTAAGCTTATTTTTCAGCTGTGCTAGTGTAGACAAGAGACCTAGAAGTCCTTATTTCAGCTACAGTATGAGCTGAAATATGAATTTGAACTCATAAAAATTTCCATTGCCTGAAGCTTTACCTGTCAAGCTTTCAGCAGCACTTTTTAAAGGATTATTGTCAAAATTCACCACTGAGAATGTGTCCTAGTGATAAAGTGTCGGCAGAAATCTCTGCCCAGCACCGTCACATGCAAGTAGTTCTAGATCGAGAAATGTTTAAAAAAAAAAAAAAAGTTTTTCATGTGAGTACATGTCTTTCCAGAAAGAGGCTGTCCCTGTTTCTTTCATAAGCAGACAGACTTTTGCAGACTCATAAATGGAGCGAACAATTTCCCTTCAATTTTGCCAGTGTGAAGCTATAAACTGTAGCAGCTGGTCTGTAAGGGGCAGAAATGTGATTTTTTTTTTTTTTTTTTTTTGTAATATCTGTGGGTGGTATTTTCTTAGCTCATCTGTAGCTATAGATGTTTATGTAGAGTGTTGTGTTGCTGGTATTAAGGAAAATTGTTAATTATTCTGTACACATTTTAAATAATTTTTCTTAGTAAGAGTATTTTTGCATGTAATTCCACAGTTCTTGGGCATGTTTGAGAGAGATACAATAGTTTTCCTGTTACATTTCTTCTGTCTTTTGGTGTTTTCTCTCTCCTTCTCTTGTCAGCTCCCATTTTAGTAGACATAAGCCTCTTAAGAAAATTGTTGTCGAAACAAGTTCTTAAGGCATCATCCTGGGAAAGACCTTGGTACATTGCCTCAAGTGGTTACAGCACCAGCTCTGATGTGTGTTTAGTTCTGCAAGGGTAGCAAGGACAAAGGGGTTGAGGCTGGAATCGGTTAAGTAGATCAAAGTCACAAGATGCTGTCCTGATTTAAACTAAAGCAAAAGACTAAATTGTTCAATGAAAGTTTTAATAAAGAAATGCTTCTATTGGTTCCATACTTGTTTATTTATATTTTGCCTAAGCTTTCACAGGGGAGCATGTAATGAAAAAGGCAAAATGCCAGAAACACCTTGGTAATGCTAATTTTTCTGGAATTGTATTTGGCTAAACTCTTTTGGTTATTGTAACCTGCTTTTCTACTGCTTGTCTTCTAAGCTGTTGATTTTTACTAAAAACTTAAGGTAATTTAATTTTTCTTTCAGTTCATAACTGGACTCAAGAGGACACTCTTCAGTGGCTCTCAGAATTTGTTGAATTGCCCCAATATGAAAAGAACTTTAGGGACAGCAATGTCAATGGAACAACACTTCCCAGGTGAATGTATCTTCTGGATTAGTTTCAAATAATTCCCCATAGGTTGCTGCATTAGTCTATGTGGTAGGAACAATTATGTGAACCTAAAGTCTAACAAGATACAGTAAAAATGCAACAAAAGAGAAATGTCCTTGCAGTTTTGAAGAGGTGACTGCATTTTTTTTATTGCCAGAGTATTTCAAAATTTTGTTCCTTTCTGTGGAAGCTCTTATCGAAGGTCACGTAATTCTGTGTGGTAGCAAACTTCCTCTTGAGCATCTTCTGATCTATTGTATGGGTATATATAACAGTGTGACTGTACATTGCCTTTCCTGGAGCATATATACCACACCTGAGTATTGCGTGTACTTAGGAGTTGGTGTCACAAGTCTGTAAATATACCTTTAACTACGCTAAATGGATTTTTTTCATGTTTTTTTCCGTAAAAAAAAAAATAGTTAAATGGTTTTATTTTCTGCTGATATGCATTTATATAGCATTACTGTTGTATTGGATTTCTCATTCTTAATTGCATAGCTGTAATCAATATAACTGTGAGAAATGCTATTGATGTCTTTTTTTCTGGATAGACTGATTTTGAAAATAGTTTATGGAATAGGTAACATTTTGTTTTATCATTAACAGGATAGCAGTAAATGAACATGCTTTCATGATCTCCCACTTGAAAATAATTGACCGGAGCCATAGACAGAAGCTTCAGCTTAAAGCCTTGGATGTTGTTTTATTTGGACCTCTCACCCGTTAGTAACTTTTTGGAGTTTTTTTCTTATCTCTTGATTGTAGAATTCAACAGAGCATATTTTCCATGACACTTGATACTGTAGATAGGACAGCTTATCTATTTTGTGGATGTGTTGATGGATTGCTTGGCATGTGTTGTGGAGCTCTGCAATGAATTAAGAAAGGTTATTTGGATGCTGTGACCAGGACAAAGGTTCACTTCTGTGTGTAAGATCATGTAGAAATTTTAGTATAACCCAACTTGACAGATGAATATTGGCTTCTGTTTCACAAGAAGTGTCCTCTAAATATTTTTGACTGTTTAAATTACATTTATAGCTAAGGTTACATTCACTTCTCAATTAGCTTGGACAGTGCAGCTAGGATGCTGAAATGAGAGGGAATGACCTTCCCCAAGAAGAAAAAAGGAGATGGTGATGCAAATCCAACACCTGTGTCTTTTGTGCATGTTTGAATTTAAGTGCAGTTAATTTTAATGCAGGAGTTCCACACCTGAACCATTTTACCATATGCAGCTATGTCCATACCACATCACCAGTGCTCTGCTTGCTTGCTTGTGCACAGTTACACCTCTGCTCTGGTACTGGGCATGTCAGGTGTTCCTGAACTAGTCAGGCCAGATCTGAGCTGGGGAATTTTAGGGAAAAAACCCCACTTTGTATTAGACTTTTAGTGTTTGCAGAAACTGTCTTTACAAAGGTGCAAGTGACTATAAAAGTTGTAGTAACAAAGATGTATTATGTGAATCTTGGATATGATAATTTGACAATTCAACTTTTACTTTTAAAAAGTGCTACTGTTAGCAGTTTAAAATATACTTTATTTTTTCCAAGTGCATTTTTAACTCAGCATAGGATATTCAAGAGGGTGCAGACTGGGGAGGACTTGCTCAAATGTAATTACAGCTCCTACAGGCCTGATAAAGTGCAGTTGTGGAACTCCGTTTTAACTCTAAACAAAGATACAGAGTATGTGCTGTAAAGGGGTTTAGTAAGCTTTTCTCGGTCTAATGAATGTTTTAGTAAATTGTATTAGAGCAGAGCTGCTTATGTTGGATGGAAAATGCTGTGGAATACATTTGAAAAGCAGTTGTTGGGGGTGGTTTGAGGTAAATTAGCCAGAATTCTGTTTAGCATCAGGTTCTTTCACCTTTTAGGCCAGAGAGAGGGGGGGAAAGCCTTAGTCTGTTGTCTGTATCAATGAACTAGTTAATAATGGTGTTGTTTTCTGCACAGGTCCCCCTCACAACTGGATGAAGGATTTTATATTAACAGTTTCTATAGTTATTGGTTTTGGAGGCTGCTGGTTTGCATATACACAGAACAGAACCTCAAGAGAACATATCACAAAAATGATGAAGGACTTAGAAAGTCTCCAAACAGCAGAGCAAAGTCTTCTTGACTTGCAGGAAAGGTATAAACCTAAAAGAAAAAAAATGTTGTCCTTTTGTTTTGAGGTTAAACACAAATGCAGATCCTTTACAGTGTTTTTTTTGCATTAACTGCCTTTGGGTTTTGTTCATCTTCCCTTTGCATGGAAATTGTGATTTCAGTGGTGCTGGTTTCTTGGGTAGAGATTGTTCCTGGATATTTTAGCAGTCAATACAAACTTGTGGATGAAGGTAGAGAATAGAGGCTCAAACTTTTTCCCTACAGATTTACAAGTATGTATTGTTATTTTCAAATAATTACAGTTTATTTTGCATAGTTACATACATGGGAAGGAGAACATTTCTGCTCTTTTTAAGCTCTTAAGATTGAAACAGACCTGAACTGATGAGTTTCTATTGCATATGCAGCAGTGTGAGAGTTGATAGTCTGTGGTACACCTGTAACTCAGTTGTCTATAGAAATTCGTATTTTGAGACTACACTTTTAATGATAGTTCATTTAAAAGTTTGGGTATTTTTCCTGGTGTGTATATCACATTGTGTGATGTAATTGCTGCTGATTCATGAAGCTTGCAGAGTCTTTATTATCACAGAGTGGTTGAGGTTGGAAGAGACTTCTGGAGTTCATCTTGTCCGGCCCCTCCTGCTCAAGCAGGATCATCTGGAACAGGTTGCCTAGGACCATGTGAAGGTGGCTTCTGAATATGTCCAAGGATGGAGACTCTACCACCTCTGGGCAACCTGTACCAGTGCTCAGTCACTCTCATGGTGAAAGTGTTTCCTGATGTTCAGATGGAACCTCATGTGCTTTGGTTTGTGCCCATTGCCTCTTGCCCTGTTGCTGGATGCATTTTGGTATCTGGAGGATTGCAATTTTAACAAATATGCTGTGTATTTTCTCATATTTTTTTATTCAATTGTGAAGGCTTGAGAAGGCACAAGAAGAGAATAGAAATGTTGCTGTTGAAAAGCAAAATTTGGAGCGCAAAATGATGGATGAGATCAATGACGCAAAACGTGAAGCTCATCGCCTAAGGGAATTGAGAGAGGGAGCTGAATGTGAGCTCAGCAGGCTCAAATATGCAGAGGAAGAGTTAGTACAGGTATCTGCCAGCTGCTTATAATTTTAGTGTTGACTTTAAATTGTTCCTAGTTTTATTAGATCCTCAGTAGTGTTTAAAGCAGCTTTCCCCAAATGCTAGATTTGAATGGAAAAATTCTAAGAGCGCTTAATGATTGTCTGCCAATCATGCCATTATCTAGTAAAATAATCCTGAAACTATTAGAAGCCGTAAACTTTGTGTATTAGCTTATCATAATATTTTGTGATTCACTGAACAAAAATATACACAAAAGCTTTTTTTTGTCTTGTTATTAGAAGAAAGAGAGTATCTGGACAGCAATAAATTTGGATTTATTGTACTAAAAATTATCATCTTACAAAAATATTTAAACTTTGAATTAGGAACTATATATCATTGGAAAAATTATGAAAGGTCATATGCTACATGTCAGGGATGCCAGATCTGCCTACCTGACACATCAAAACTCTGTCAAGCTTTGTATGTTACTGTGGGGTATAAAGGTGCTTATAATTCACCTGTCAGTTCTAATGATGCTTTTGGTGACACTTTTATTTTTTCTTGATTGTTAGGTTCGTATGGCTTTAAAAAAGGCTGAGAAGGAGTTCGAGTTGAGAAGTAACTGGTCTGTTCCTGAAGCTTTGCAGAAGTGGCTTCAGTTAACACATGAAGTTGAAGTACAATATTACAATATCAAAAGACAGCATGCAGAAATGCAATTAGCAATTGCTAAAGATGAGGTAATAAATTATTCTTCAGCTACTTAAAGATTTTTCTGATCTGTTGCTAGAGATATGAAATAGTAAACACAAAGCAGATAAGCATTTGTGCTTTTTTCTTCTCTGAATTGTTGTTTGCTACCTGTCAATATTGCTAATGTTTTTTCATCTGTTAAATATGCTACTAGTTTTATGCATTTCACTTTACTTTGCTTTTTAGGCAGAAAAGATAAAAAAGAAGAGAAGCACTGTATTTGGAACATTACATGTTGCACACAGCTCTTCCCTGGATGAAGTGGACCATAAAATTCTTGAAGCAAAGTAAGAGGGTTATCAGGCAGGATGCATATTCTTTGTGATTATTTGTTCCCAGAACAATGGCATTTTTGAGACTTACGGAATTGAATGTCTTAGTTGTTTTGCTCTTTAGAAAAGCAATTTAAAAAATACAAAAATGTGAATATTTCAACAGCTGTAAGGGATCTTCTGGTATGCTGGAATGAATGTGTTGCTTTGCTTTATCAATAAGAACAGTGTAAATGATTTTAATATGTGTATTTCCTTTCTTCAGGAAAGCACTCTCTGAGCTGACAACGTGTTTGCGAGAGCGTCTTTATCGATGGCAACAGATTGAGAAGATTTGCGGGTTTCAAATCGCACACAATTCTGGGCTACCAAGCTTGACCTCCTCTCTCTACTCTGATCACAGCTGGGTAGTTATGCCTCGAGTTTCCATTCCTCCCTACCCAATTGCAGGAGGAGTTGATGACTTAGATGAAGACACTCCTCCAATAGTTTCACAGTTTCATGGTAAGTGATGAGCTCAGTAAAAAGAAAGGGGAAAAGTTGTGAGGACATGGGATTTTCAAGTCAGGTGGGAGAAGAGTACTGAAATCAAACAGGTTTAGATCAAAGTCAAAAGGACCAAAATTCTGTGTAGTATTTCAGATACTAGATCTAGCGAGACTTACATAAATTGAAAACTGGGTTTTGCAATAAAGATAACATGAAGAAAAAGCCTTTATTTTCTTTCAGTGGGAGAATGGTACAAATTCAGCTAAGGTTTTGGAAGTGTTAGTCAAGCTTGGATTGCTACTTAGACAAAAGTTTGTGACGAATAAAGCTGAGTTTGTTCACTTATTTATTCTTTCAGATGGAAGGGACGAAGTTAGTCCAGGGTCCCTTGAGCTATGAGGAAGATCACATCCTTTGGGAGGCCCCATGCTACATAGTCCTGCACACATTCTTTAGTGGTTGGAACAAAATCCCGTTGTTGTTCAAGGGAAGCTTTCAGGCAGAATGTTTGTGTTTGGATACAGTGGGTTGTTTGAGTGTCTGTCAGAGAGGCTGAGTTCTGGAGGGAGAGAAATCCAGTTTTGGTTAAACTAACATCAGAAGATACACGCTGGGGATTTAGACCACCCTTGTATCATGAGTCATTGTGTCAGAACAAGAGCCTGTTTCATGGAAGTTGTGATTAACTGGACTCTGGAGGCAAATCAAAAAGATGAGCTCCCATGCAGCTATTCAAACAAGCTGTTTTAAGCTGAGGCATGAGTAGGAAGGAAAACTGTCATGTAGATCCAGGGTTGGGATTCTCAGAAGAAATTCAAACTGTATTTTAAAATAGCATAAGGTCACCACTTTGGTGGCTTTGCTTAGTGTTCCTTGGGCATTTGTTTTTCTTCTAAATGTACCAACCCTTTTTTCTGCAGACCACATTGAAAAGTTCATTAATCCTCTTGCAACGCTAGTTACCACAAGTTCTGATCACTTTTAAGGAATGCTGTTTCTCTAGCTGTCTTCAGTGCAGACTTTGATTTAAACCCTAGCAACAAATTTATTAGAGACCCAATAAAAAATGGATGCCTAGACTTAACTTCCAATTCTATGCAGAGAAACCTGTGGTCTGATTTCAAAATGAAGAGCTCTATTTATTGTCATGATTTTCCAGATGGTCTAAAATGACAACACTTGGATATGTGTAAAAGACTTCAGACTTGTGGGTTTTTTAGTCACTCTTCTCACTTAACTCTTGTTTAGAAGTGAAGCCAGAGAAAAGAGTGCAGTTGATTCAAAGGAGCTACAGTTAGAAAAGGGCTGTGCTGTTTGTAAGAGCATACTTAGCTGAATCTTTACTGTATGCTTTTGCATACAGTGGTTTAATTTTTTTTGCTGAAGATCAATTCATTTGCAAGTATTTCTCAGTGGTGAAAGTAATCTGAATCTGAATTCTTCCTGAATTTCAGTAAGGCACAAGAACCTGATATTGTCAGTTATCACATGAAGGAAATAGCTTGTCCTTAATTTACTAACTTTTAAAATTTCTATTCAGTAAATAAAACTTGAAACACTTGGGAGTGGGGAAGGAGAGGAAAAATATGCTAAATTATCTGTTGTTGAAACTAGTGTTGAGGAGTCAAATTATTGTAGGTTAGTTCAGTGACTGCTGAATTATTCCCATCCTTTAGACAAAAACAACAAATGAACACGAGGAAGGACAGAAGCAAAATGGCTTGTCTTGGTCATGAGGCTTCAAGCAAAATACATTGTGCAGGCGATCACTTAAGAATGGGGCTATTTCAGTCACTGGATCTAAAGTGGACTGGGCTATTACCTTGCTCTAGCTGGACTCATAAGATTGACAAAATTTCAAGTCTGTTGGGCAGGCTAGTTTGTGCCAGAGCAGTTGGGTTGATAGGCTGATATGGTGTCAAGTAATAGAACTGTTTGGTCAATCTCAAGCTGAAGAACAAAAATGGATTAAGGAATAGTGTCCAACATTGGAACAAAGTCCATATAGCAGGAAGTACTAGTGAAATTTCTACTTTTCCATTGACTTATTAAGATTCAGCTGGTTCCTTGATTTAGTGAGTTTCATTTGCACTAGAAAATTCTACATGTTAAATTGCCATAGCTGAATTCTTCATATTCCTGTGTATATACACTTGCAAAGAATCAAAATGCTTATTCTGTCTCTCAAAATTCACTGATGGTGCATCTGATGGCATCTGATTTACCTGAACCTGTAGCACAAATTTCCTTAAGAGATTCTTATTCTCTTACCTCAGTTCAAATTTGCTCTTTGAAGATTATTTTTTTTTTGTAATGACACATGATGATTTTTGAGCTCCCAGCATGCCTTTAAGGTCAGTAGGGAACTTTTCAAAAGTAAAATTAGAAGTTTGAGTTACATGACCACTCTCATGTTGAGACTCGCAAACTTTTCTTTCCTGCTCAGGAGTGGAAATAAAGCTGTGTGTTGGCAAAGGTTACTTGCTGTTTTGTGAACGTTGTGATTTCCTGTACTAAAAGAGAGTGGACAACTTGTCCTTTTCTGAGATTCCAGGAAGGGAAACTGTAACTTACAGCATGATGAACTGGCATTGCAGAAAATAAAATGTATTTTATCAGGCTAGGCATCCTTGTCTACATGAGTAATTGAAGGGATTTTTAGTGAGTTGTGTTTGTTAAACAATTTCAAACACCAGTAAGGGTCTAGTGTATCTTACATAAGCAGTGATGCATTTCGTGGGACAGTTTGAGGAGGGTTATGAAACATCCTGAGACTTCTAACAGCTAACCTGAAAACAGGTCTGTAGATTTATTTCTGTACATATTGCTGCCTAATAATCTTTTGAAGGAGAAATTGGCCTAGGAACATTTGACTTTATCACTTCCTGTTGGGTACTTTGCTGATGAAGTCTTGTGTGGCTGTCTCCACCCATTCTTAGTTTTTTTGCTTCCAGAAATTCAAAGTTAGCCTGGTAAGAGAAAATGTTATCTAAAAGGAAGTTCTTGAGCCTAAAATGAGGTTGAATTATGTATTTTCTGTCATGTTACGTAAATGAAATTGGTCTTTTCTATCTAACCTACTTTTCAACTAGTGTAAGTTTATATCAATTGACTGGTTAGTCATACCTATACTGCAAAACTTTTACATTTTCTTCTAAGCTCCAAATCATCACACAAGTAAAATACAGGACATTGTGTAACATACTAATTTCAGCACTGCTGTTTTTAGTTTATAAAGGGTTATAAAGGGTTGGGAGTTTCAGTAGAATCTTTCTCTTAGTTCTCAAGAGAGCATAGTAAGCCAGAACTTCGGTGTACTTGGTCAGGGTAGTACTTGGCAGGCACAAAATCTCTGCAGTTGCATTTTGATTAGCTGCTTCATCTAACTGTAGAATGTATGAGGTGTGCCAGTCTTTCTTCCTCTGAAAAGGTCAAGCAATGTCAAAGTTGTTTAAAAGTCACTGTCGCTGAAGCAGATATCTACTACTTAGTCTTCCAAGTAGATACTGTTAACATCAATGTCACTTGGAGGGTTTTGGTTTGCTTTTTTCTCTGCCTCAGGGTCCATTGTCAAACCTCCAAGCACACTGGCAAGAAGCAGTAGCTTGTGTAGATCAAGACGCAATGTTGTGCCGTCATCTCCACAGTCTCAGCACGCTTTGCACTCCCCTGACCCTGACATCCTCTCTGTGTCGAGCTGTCCAGCTATCTATCGAACTGAAGAGGAGGAGGAAGCCATTTACTTCTCTGCTGACAAACAATGGTACGGAGATTAGCAAACAGTGCTTGGAACTCTTGATAGGATTATTGAGACTAACAGATTAGAATTAGAGGTTAAACCAAGCCAAAAGTTAAAGTAATCTGTAGGATATTATAAATTATTATAGTCTACGTGGAACAGAGAGTTCTTGTCTGGAATGTGTATGTAAATAGCTAGCATGTCATATACAGTTAAGTAATGTTACAATCCAGGGTGCACTGAACTAACCCTGATTCTCCATTACAATATGTTACTGGCTTTTACATCTGAAACTAGGATCAAAAGCAATGTCAGCTACTGGGCGAAGAGGAGATGGATGGTAACACAATTCTTACAGCATGTTGAGCGTGTACCTACTCTTGTTACATGGCCTCATAGGAAAAGGTTAAATTCCTTTTGGAAGGAGCAAATGAGCTTGTTGAAAGGTAGGGACACTTGTCCTGAAGAAACTTTTTGTATATGATAGGCTTAAATCTCCTTCTTTCATTTCATAACTTTTCTGACTTCACATGCCAGAAAGATACATTTTGTCTTTCAAGTGAGATACAAATGACTGATTCTGGGCAGATGCTGCTGCCCACAAAAGCAAGATTGCACAAACTAATTCCCTTAAGTTTAGATAATAAAATGATGTAATGCAAGTTGTAACTTAAAATGTTTAACTTATTTTTTTTTCATGTAATTAACTACTAAGGAAAAGTGTGGGTGGTGCTTCTAGACTAAAGTTATTGATTCTAAATTAATTTCCTTTTAAACTGTATGTAGGAAATTGTAGTTTCATTATATTTTCACGTCTCTTCTCTTCTCTTCTCTTTGCTCTGACTCAGGGAAGTACAGGAAACAGGTTCAGAATGTGACTCCTTAAATTCATCCATTGGAAGAAAACAGTCTCCTCCAGCAAGTCTTGAGATATACCAGACAATTTCTCCTCAGAAAGTATCTCCGGAAGAATTCTCACTTGAGGAATCATCTACGGGAGACTCCTCTTCTCTAACTGCGGATATTTCTAGGGGCTCTCCTGACTGTGTAGGCATGGCAGAAACTAAGAGCATGATCTTTAGTCCTGCAAGCAAAGTTTATAATGGAATCCTGGAGAAGTCTTGCAGCATGAATCAGCTTTCAACTGGGATCCCAGTCCCAAAGCCTCGTCACACCTCGTGTTCTTCGACCGGCAGTGATAGCAAACCCAGCCATGAAGCTGCTTCTGTCCCTAGGATAAGCAGCATCCCACAGGACCTCTACCAGAATGGTGAAAAAAATAAAAAGCCATCAAAAATAAAAAACCTCTTTAAGAAGAAGTGCAAGTGAGGTGGGCAGAAGAAAACCTATAGTAATATCATAAGAACTCTATTTTTTAAATCTTTAGGAATGTAATTCCATTTGAGCATTCCAGACTGGATGCCCTAATGGAATACTCTGTAGGTCACCTATATTTAATGACTGTACTGTCAACGGTCGTGCCAGCTGTCAATGAGAAATCATTAAAAAGTTCAGACAGTTTACATTAATTTCTGCCTATTTATTTCTTTATTTTTTTAGTTTGTCTTTTTCAGCTTTTTTTTTTTTTTAAAATTTGATTTGTTGGGCTTTTTTAAGTGTATTCATAAACCATTTTTAAGCCACTTTGGACTCCTAAGCTTTAATGGACTAGTAAGCCTTCCTGGGCTTGCCAAAGTTTCTTGTTTACTGGAGCATCTTCCTATCTTTCCATAGAACTAGGACATTTATCTACCGGACTTCAACAAAAATAAAAGAAGTAGAACTAAATGAATTGCACTACTGTTTTACAGACTGGAACAATCTCTGCAAGTGAAACTGAAAGACTTGTATTTGACTGAGAAGATGAATCTTTTCACTTTTAGATATTTTGGGGTTTTTAAGTAGAATTTAGCATTTCTAATTGACTTGATTTCTGGAAATGGAAATGTCATGCTTTTATTATGGGAAGCTTTGTTAGATGCATTTATTATTAGAATGGTTCAAGTCCTGCTGTAAAGATCATTTTTTTTCCCAGGACTTTCACTGTGATTTTAATTTACTGCAGGCTATATGAGAAACAAAAAAGAAAAAAAAAGAAAAAAAAAAAGAAAAAAAAAGTAATTTTCCAAGAGAACAGGCTCTTGATTCCTTATGCAAGATGGTTGTGAAACTTGACTGAAGACTGAAAAAATTCACCCTCTCAAAATGAGGAGGGGGAATAGTAGCTTTTGTTTACAGATTGACAGACAATGGACATTTGGGTTGTGAAAGTTTGTACTGTGGTAAAGGTAATAAATTGGAAACATTATTGTGCTTGGGAATGTTCCAATTCTAGCTGATGCTTGTTTCAGACATGTTTCAGAGGTCCTGTTAATTGAAAGCTGTTGCAGGCTACATTGCTTATGCTTACTGCTATGTATAAGTTATTATATTTTTTGAATCAGCTATTGTTGTCTTAATGTCCTCCTTTTGTAAGATTTCATACACTTTATTTTTGTATAGTTTGAAGATTTAGCTGTTCAGAGATGTCTGAAGTAAATGGTATAATTTTTTAATGCATACTGTTATACTAACTCAATTTTAGATATAAAGGTAGATATAAAGGTGAGATGGCATGCTTCAGATAAAAGCAATTTTTGTGAAGCTTTTTTAGGGAGATGAAATTACTGTGAGGTAACAAGGAAGCCTTCTTAGGGTAGCAGTAGCTAGTTGTTCAAAAACATATTTTTCTTTTTTTTAAACAGTTGGAGACAAGAAATGTACTGCTTAAGCAACAGTGCCTTTTATTCAGTTAAAAAATATTAATATTGAGCAGGAATTTCTTCTGAGGTACATTCCAAAGAAATATTTCCTGCTGTAGTCAACAGAAGCAATTTACCCAGTGATGACTAAACAGTCTCAGATCTTCCATAGGGGTGTTCTGGTTGCCTCAGTAGCAGGTGCCACTGCCAGGGACTTGTGATCAGGGGCTCACTTCTTGCCAATATACATGTGATGTACTGTATGAAAGAATTATTTCACTGACTGCCTAAATTTTTTCTAGTAAGGAGCCTTCAAAACCTGTAGCTAGTTGAAATCAAGTGATACATGTCTTCTCTATAATTTTCTGTTTAGGTTCCACTGTACATACCCAATGTGTTAGTTCTCTCCTCAAGAAGTGGTGGTGATTTTAACAAAAGATTTACTGTGGTTAGTGACATGGTTGAAAGAGAAGGGTTATAAAATGGGGTGGAGACCTTGCATGTGCAAGTACTTTAAATGTTGTAGTACATTGGTTAATTCTTTAAGAAAACAGAAATAATCCAGAGTTTTATTGCCTAACAGAGACTGATTGTAGGCCATCTATACGAAAAAGCATGGGACAAATACACTGTTTGATAAAGTTTGGAGAAGAAAAAATCTGTGGAATAGAAAACAGTGAGAACATAATATTCTTCCATTAGTCTCTGAATCATCAGATTGAACAGCTGTAGCTTCAAAAAAAAAAAGTAATCACGAGGTAACAATGGTCTCTTTGAACAAAGCTTGTACACTCTGTACATGGCAGACAACAAAAAGCAGCAATGAAAAAAGACTTGTGCTGAAAAGAACCACCTCAATGCTGAGCCTTCAAGAGCTGTAGCTAAAGCCTGATGGAGTACTTGAACATCTACAAAGGGAACAATTACTTTTATGCAAGTAAGGAACTTACTGTGCATCCCAAACAACATGGAGAAGACTACTACCAGAAAAATCTTGATGCACTTAAGAAGGCTATAGCAATAATCGAGTTTAAAATAGGATCTGGGGCTGGATAGTAGATCTTGATATGAGGTTTAAGTAACTCTGTCATTACCAAAAAAGATTAAGTGGCATTTTGGTACTGGAGAGTAAATATTTACACATGGAAAAAAATCTGGTACTGAGTAGTGGGATGGCAGCACTTCTTAATTCTGATATTCAAATACTGAGAAGCCAAAAGAGACAAATTCAGTTTTCTGTAGTAAGTATAACTCAAAGTGAATTAGAGGAGGTATTGAACTGTTCATTGGCTGAGAGTTGACGTGTTAAATATATTTTTAAAAAAGCAATTTAACTATTTTCTGGAAAAAGATATTTCATTATGTTGTATGAACAAATGAGATTATCAGATTTTGGCTTCGAAATGGCAAACCTTTGGAGAGCAGACTACGCTCAACACTCAGTGTATCACCAGCTGTCCTGTAACTTTATAGCTGCTTCTTAATAAGTGTTAGAGAATGAAAAGCTTAAATTAATACAATCTGAAGTAGTGAGTATTATATGTTGGAGCACAAACTAATTTTGAGTTTTTTTCTTATTATTTTAATAGCCACTTGCATTTCTTGCCGTTTAAATTTGTCCACAATGCAAGTGGCTTCCATTGCTCCTACTGCAGAATTCCCATCTTAATGGTTCGAGTCATTTTACTGAGGGGTGTTGAGAGCACTAGCTCTAAGGTAGATCTTCACTGGCAGTCATCAAATTCAGTCTTAGCATTGAAGTACCTGGCATACGTCCACATCTAGGCAGTGAGACAATGTGCCTCAAAAGGTTCTCTGTTCCGGCTCCATTTGCTAACAGTGTAACTTGAGCTTGAGCAGTCAGTGAGTCCAGGCAGCATTCCAAACACGAGCATTCATAGACATATCAATCACTCGAGGCAGTCAGCTCGTGTCATTAGAGATTGGTTTGTGGGGTTTTTGTTTTGTTTGTTTGGTTTTGGTGTTTCTTTGCTATTATAATTAAAATCTATGTTCTATTTTTAATTCTCTGGTATTTCAGAAGATAAGACTCTTTGCTTTTTAAATATTTTGTTATAGTACTTTGTCAGGACAGCTGCTCCTTTGTGGAAATGGCCTAAAAGACTTCTCCTTGAAGAGGCTGCTGTTTAAGTCACTTGTAAAATGAAGAAGTGTCAAGTATGTGGTTCTATATAAAGAAGAAAAAATCCCATTTCTTTCAAAACTAAACAAGCCCAAACCTTTCCATAATTCTTACTAAAGCTATATGACACTTGATTACTAAAAGCATAAAAGTTTTGGGAAAGGCATTTTGTTTGCCGTGGGGAATGCTTTTTACCAGCTTATAGTGGACTTAGAGATTAAAACAGTTGATTGTGTTTATGTTTTTTGGTTTTTCATTTTGGTTGGCTCCCCTCCATCCCTCATCCCCCACAGCTCAGTGATGGAACTTACAATTGTTCACTGACAGTTGCAGGCATTTGTCAACTTTTCTTCCCCCACTAGTACCTAGGCAGCACTAGGTACCCTGCACTTCCTGAGGGGCAGTTTGCTCTAAGAGGAAAAATTCTCAATCATAGTCCAAGTAGTAATGTTACAGTAAGAATACAGTTCCTTGTTTGGAAGCCTAGAAGATGATGAAGCCAAGAATACTTGATTTCAGTTTTCTAATGATATTTATGAGTGCCAGCTGGAGTTCGGCAGTAATTTACAACTGATTGAAAGCCTGAAAAGATAAAGCTAGTTAGAAATTAAAGCTTTCAAGATTTTGCCCTTTTGCTTCCCAAAATATGGGAACAAAGCATGCATAGGAGGGAAATGGGCTGGTTAGTATTTCTTATATCACCAGCTTTTGGCGTTTCAGGACAGTTTCATTACATTTCCATGATACATTGCCGGAGAGGGATTACTACCTTACTTTCATAATGTATACAATGAAATATTTTTTTTCCATTTAATTACAAGCATATTTACAAGCAGTGGAGAATGTAAATAAAATATTTTTTTTTTAAGCCAAATAGAGGAATTACTAGTTTTTGGACCTCTTGTCTGTTTGCTTATCTCCTTGTGCAATATGTTAAGTAGGATGAACACGTTTTTCTCATCTGTTCCAGTTGCTCTTACTAAAGGGGTGTGTTACTGTCTCATGTTTGAATTACTGCTCCAAATTGCTTGTAGGCATTTTAATCCTGGATGTTGCATCTTCAGTGATTCTTGGTGAAGCCCACTATGCCTGGTTGAGTCAAAGTGCTGCTAACATTTTCTGCTAGTGAGACAGTTGTTGGGATAACTAATAACCAAAAATTGCCTGCAGAGTTTGGCTGCCTGACGGTGTGTAGATGTTTAGGTAACCATTCTCTGAGGCTTCAGTAACAGTTCAAATCTGTCATACAGGTGTTCAACAGATAGTTTTTGATTCCAACCCAGTACAGATGGTGTTTTTCTGACTCTCGACTTAGTTCTCTGTTGCTTAAAGAGAATGCACCAATTCGTATAAATGGTAACAATATCAAAGTTTAAACTATTATTCCTGGGTGCTCTTGCATCTGACATTGCTTAAGCAGATGGCAGTACTTACCAATCCACTTCAGGCATTCAGAAATAAAGTAGATTTGTGTTATCTTTTGTTTTTTTTACAACTTTGAATCTCAAGTTTACCGGATTTTTTGTGCGTGTTCTGTATATTTAATTCTTCACTTAAGTGGGAAGGTTGATTTCTGCTCAGATGTTAAGGAAAGCACATTTGAGCAAGGTAAAAAGAAATGCCTGTTGCTCATTGGAGAGGATGAAAAATGTTCAGAGGTATTTAATCTCCTAAGGAACATTCACGGTTTAGATTGCTGGAGATAAGAGGTACATTCAGTCTAAAGGCTTTCAGATCAGAAACTTTTTATCCAGCAAAAACCCCCATTTTCTTCTTTGGATGTACTCTTCAGGGCATTACCTTCTTATTTCTAATTTCTATTCTACTTTTCACCCAGCATTAAATTTAGTAGTTACAGTACTAACCAGGGTGACTGCCAGACCTCAGAGCGGTTTCAGATGACTTTTAGTAGCATGTCTTAATGTCAGTTTTGGTTTAATATGTGCTAAAGATGTCTGAATTAAAACTTTGTCTTTTGCATTCCTTTTATTTTAATTCAACTCAGTTCTTTGTGATCCCTCTACTATTAAAAATATAAAAAGGTACTGATAGTTGTTTAGAGTACTACAGTTTTTTTCAGTTGGGAGTTACTAATAGATAAATGGTAAATAGTTGCCTTTTAAAGACTTGGTCACAGTTGGATATTGTAAAAACACTGCTGTACTTCAGGTGAATGAGGTAGAGCATCGACTGGTGTGATTTGTGTATGAGTGGTAAAGTTATCCTTTAATTATCCTTTGACTGTTTATTTGTGTCTTGAGTTAATGCTGCACAATTATTTTCAGACTTGAATTCATTTAAAATTAAGGTCAGTATGTCCAGCCCTACAAAAGTCAGTCTTCAGTTGTCAGCCATCACTCTGTTCTTAGAGAAATTAATGACAATCTTGAATATTTGTACTAGCTTGTTACCTTGTTGGGTGGTAGAATGGATTCCAGTAAGTCTTCAGGTGGAAGGCAGAGAACTTCTGAAGTGAACCAGGTAACCTGTGTTCTTTATCAGCTTTCAAATCCATCTCCCAGTAACATGGAGTCTCCCCAGGGGAATGTAGATGTACTTACTGCTTGGAATTTTATAGTTAATTATATTTGGCCCTCTAATTCTAATAACTTGCATGTGTGCTATGCTTGCTTGCTTTTCAATAGCTGACAAAATCTATAGGAGATCTTGAGAGTTTGTCTTAAAAAATTGCTGTTAAAAAAAGACTGGCAAGAGAAATATGTAAGGCTGTTGTGAACTGAATAGAAAGAACAAAGAGACCAGCTGTTGTCTAAAAGTATTTTTAAAATAATTCTTAATGAAATGAATTGGGTGGCACGTCTATTTTCACATTGCTCTCCTCCAAGCAACAAATATAATTAGAATACCCTAGACTTCAGCAAGGCTGTTTGGGAGATGCGTTGCCCTGCTTTTATTTTTAATTTAAATAACATTGAGTTGTAGTGAGTGTTCAGCATATTAATGCCTGACTTAAAAGATTAGCAGAATTTGAATGACTTGCATTGTTTTGTTTAATTACCGCTTTATAAAAATGTAGATACTCGCATAAAGCCCATTGGATCTGGGTTAATGAAAAGAGCAAGAGGACCAAGACAAGTAAATGTGTGCAAAATTTGAATCTTAAGATGCTTTACTGTTCTGGGAAGAGATGTTCTCCATGCAGATTCTGCTCTTCCTCTGTTTGCTCTTGGCTTCTGTTTGTTTTCATTAGTTGAACTAATATAAGAAACAAAGCCCTCAGACTGACTAGTTTCTGTCTCTAATATATAAACTGTACTTGCTTTTAACCTCACCTATTGCATGTTGTTAATGCTGTACACGAATGCATTTGCAGTATTTCTTTGGCATTGTACAGCATGATGCATTTCATTCCCTTTTCTAGTTTACCTCCCATTTGCTATATATTGCTTTACAACTGGAAAAAACCTGGATTTTGGGGAATTTAGTCTGTTTGCATATAAAAATCCTTTTTTTTTCCTTTTCTGTGAGTCTTATGAGAAACGTCCTGCTTGGAGAGTCTCAGACAGTATTTTCCTGTGTTTATTCATGTTACTTTGCTTTACTTTATAAGTGAAAATTGATTTTATTGATTTCTGATGTGTTGTTGCACTTAATGTTGAATAAATCTGACTTTCATTTTGAAAAGTGAAACTGTGTTAGTGAAAATGTTATGTAATTTTAATTATTTTAGCCTGTTCCCTGAGTATATAAATTTTGATTTTTTAAAAATTTTTTTTTATCTTGAGATAAGTTTTCTCGGTTCTGCTTAGGGTTCTGGCCAGTATTTCTTTTTTCATGCTATTATTAAAGCTTGACGGCGATATTATTGTGAAGGGAAAGGTGAAGACAGTTTTGTTTGTCAACTAGGGTGCTACAGTTAGGCTTATAAATCCTATGGCTTACTGCTTTTGCTTGAAAGAGCCTTTCTGAGTTTTAAGTTGTTTAACATTTTGGGATTTTGGGCTTTTGTTGGATTTTTCCCCCCCCTCTTCCTTTTCCCTTCTGAACAAGCTGAAAAGCCTTTCCAGGTGACTGCTGGAATAATATGTAGCCTTGTGATTTTGAGCATGAGGATTGGTTTGAGAACCTGTGGCTCTCTACCAGAAAAAAAAAAAGTCCTTGTTGTTTAATATTCCTTTTAACTTGTAGCAGCTTGGAGAAGAAAGAAGCTCAAGAAGAGCTTTTTCAAAGTGGCTTCTCTTGTGGCCAAAAATCCCATTATGTGTAGGTGACAAGATTGTGGTGGGGTAAATTGGTGAGTGACAACACAGGTGAACCCACAGGATCAATGTGAATCATGTTTAGAGAATTTAAATTAGTTTTTTTCCAGATAAAAATGGATATTGATAGTTGAATCTGTATATAAATTATATTCAATTATAATTGTCTAGTACAACCCACTTGAGAAGCAATGATTTGGTGTGTGAGTTGGTTACTGGTTTCACTTCAATTTGTCCTTAGTGTTCTTGATTAAACAGCGTTAACTGTTTATCAATGGGGAAATCACACAGTCTGGCAAAGCCTAAATCAGCATCTTCAGAGAGCTAAATTATTGGGAACCTGCTGTTAATTTCTCCTGCAAATGTTGATTGAGCCATTATAGCATAGCTTATAAGAAATGTCTTATTTTGCTGCAAGACTTGGCACCCAAGCAAGTGGAACACAGAACATTCTAATCCCAAAGGACATTACTGAGCTTTGGTTAATTAACAGCTTCAGCAAGCTGGTATGCAGTCAATGAAGTAAGGGTTTGATTTTTTTTTTTTTTCCTGATGAACTGCATTTGACTACTATTGAATCAGTCTGTTGCCTTACCCTGCCAAAACTAGGCTTTTAAAAAGATAGTTTTTCCAATTCCACTGGGTGATGGAATCACTTGTGAAATTCTGTCGTATCCTGCTTGCCCTAAGTGAGATGGAGGTTGTGAAATCGCGTTGAAATGGGACAGGTCCTGTAAGGTCCTTTGGGCATTTGGCTGTTCCCAGGCATAGAGTGTGCCCGGTTAAGTTGGTTCTGGAACAGTTTCAGAAAGGTCTACCATATACTCCCTGTTACTTTGTGTGCCTTGTAAGGATATGCTAAATATCCACAAACATATCTATACAGTAGAAAATACTTAATTATTCAATGAATTTATTTGTATTCAAAGAGAAGTTTAGCTGAATTTCCTGTATGCTTAATGTCTCTTTCAATCCTTCCTCTGCTACTATTCTGTTTCAAAGAGGAAGTTAACTAGTTAAGTTCCAATAGCCAGGTTTTGTCTGTGTTCTAAGAGGTCTTATCTTTCAGCCTATGGCTTATCATATTCTGGAAGTAATTTCTGAACCTCATGCTGGATTTCCTATTGTTCTCTGTACTACTAAACTATTCACTCCCCAGTTTTTCTCATCAGTTCTATACAGAAGATGCTTAGGCACTAGAGAAATATTCTAGAAATTGTCACAATTACAGCCTGGGGGTGAAGGCACATGAATACATGTGTGGGTGAAGAAGGATATGGGGGACAGGGGCACATGAGAAAAAGGGCTATATCATGAATTGTTTTACTCTGGAATGCAGGAGTCCAGAAGAATGATTGAACGTACAAGTTATATATGAGGGAAGCTCAAACACAGACTATGTAATTGATACTACTTTGGATTTTTTCCCCCTCCCTTACTCCTTCTCTTATGAAATACACCCTTTTTAAAGGTTTAGATAGAAGATCCTGAGGAGGATTGTCAATGGAAGTACTGCTTTGTGTTAAAAAATAAAAAGGTCAATTCTGCTTTCTGCTCAATCTATCGTATGTATAAATTTTTTGTAGCAAATGCTCTATGCTCTTCAATAGACTTGTGCAGCCTACAGTGCCTAAAGCAGGTCTGGGACACTTGTCCTGCTTTGCTGTTGTCATTGTATCTCCTCATCCTACAGGCAAATCTAAGGTTTTTAACATTTTTTTCAGGGGTTTTTATTGGAGTTTTGCTTTGTTGAGGCTGGAATACTGCAGTCCAGGCAAGTCTGGCCAGAGCTACTGTGAATTGCTATTGATCAATCACGTGTCTGAGAGAACTGCTGTAGCTACTCGGTACCATTGCTAATACTAGCCTGAGACAAATATACCAGTTGAGGGTCTGCAGGTAGTGGAGAACATTCTCTAATTTCTACCTAAATTTTCCCAATATAAATTAAGGAAAAGCCTTCAAGGAGCTCTAGTTACTGTAGTCTTGAATCAGGTTATTTTCTTGAAAAGAAAAAAGTTAGTAATATTTTATTCTTGTATATCCCAAAGTAGTGTGAATAAAAGGAAACATAGTAGTTCTTCTTAGAGGTCTGCAAACCCTTTGTTCGTGACAGTGTTCATGACATAGCAGCCAGGAATTAAGAAACTAAAAGGAGTAATATGTTTGCATACTTGGTAGGAACAGTGAAGGCACCTTGTTAGCTTTTTTGGTCTTTATTTTCATTAAAGATGGAATGTGCATTACAAAGTGTACAAGAGCAATTAGATGATTAGTTTTGTTAACATCTATAACTTTATCCCATAGAATGCTCCAGATGTAGTTTAGATGTGAGGAAAGAGACTTGGCAGCCTCCTGTAGAATTTGGTGTTGAGCTGCTAATCAACTTGAATTTGCGCAACAGCAGGATTGGGATTGGATGTGTACAAATACACTAATAAACACATTTATAGTGTGACCAGTTGTACAAGGTAATCATTACCTGCTGGGATACTAATTTCTCTTGTAAGAGCTAACTTTGCTCTTTTTGAATCATCATATTGAGAGATGTAATACACACTTCAGCATTAAAGCCAGCTAAAGATAAACACAAATGGGACTCCTCCACATTTCTGAAAAGACTCTTGCTGTTCAGAGCCTTGTTGGTATTAAGAGATTCTGTGTTTTGAAAATAAAGATCCTGCAGGAGTGCCGTGAAAGGGAGCACCACAAAAGTAGAAACTCCAGCTGGCATTTTCAATTAAAGACTATAGACTTGCCCATGCCTTGTTTCTGGGTGTGTAGCAGAGAATACAATTCTGCTGCTCATGCTTCCCATTTTATCTCGAGCTATTGAAATAAAATGTAAGATCCCGATAACACATATTCATTATTTTCTCTAGATTATATTAAATATGCCCTTTGCCAAAATTGTGAAGAATATTTGCCCCATGCTGCTTACTTGCCATACACATCTGTAGGTAAAGGTAGTGTCTTTTGGTTTGGGCAATCATCTTCTTTGGCTTCTGTCAGATCTTTCAGCATTCCAGTGGAACCAAACTATTCTGAGATCTGTATGGAAGTAATTCAGCCTTCCTTGGCAGTAATTTGCTGTAACTGCAAAGGCTATTTTGGATTTTTATCTACTGTAGTTAAGAATTCTCAAGTGTCCTATTTTCCAGGGGACTCAGACAAACCTGTTTCAAAGAGCTGTGATTGATTTTTTTTGTTGCATTAGAACCAAACATTAATTTTATTCTTTTATTCCAGAGGGAGAAGGGGGTGTATGTTTTCCATATCTTTAAAAGATGCTCTCCATCTCCAAGCACATGGTAAACTGGCATATGTTAGATTTCGAACATCAGTGGAGAAAGCAGCACTGTAATTCACACATTTTGATTTGACAGTTAGGTCGCAAATATGCTAACATTCAGCTTGTTGGTTATTATTGCTGCTCCTTTTCACAAGGGAAAATTAGTATTCACATTAGAGGATGACTTCTCTGCAAAGAATTACATAAACTAGACAGGCAGCTCCATTTCTTAGCTTTTTGTGAAAAAAGCCTTTTACTTTTTACTCTATTCCCTGTCTGGGAGAAGTCTAACATTAATTTGAACAGAAAGGCTTGGAAATTAAACAAATAGTTCCCTCACTTCAGGTGCAGCCTGAACTCTGCTGAAGCATTGGCTGTTTCCTCTTTTTTCTTCAGGGTCTTGCACTGGTGAATGACTGTTTTAGTGCTGTGCTCATGACATAGCACATTCACAATTTTCCTACTGAAGACTTGGGGAAATCTGTGTGTCTTACTGGGATGCTTTTCTATATGAGAAAAAAGGGGATTGCAGCAGTAAGGGACACCTGCTTTGATCAGTACTGTACTGTAGGGTGTGATTGAAACAATGGAGAATTTGGGGGACAGAGAATAATAGAAATGGCAGGAATTCAAAGATCGCATTGGTACTACTTTTCAGGAAAATACCATTGGATTTTGGAAGCCTCTGTAGTTGGAAGCCTCCTTGCTCTTTCAATTTTATAGCTTACTGGTATGGACACCAGAAAGATTTATCAACGCCTGTGGGTTTTAAACTGGTTTAAAATATTATCCTAGAAATTGGAAACGCTTAAACAGTGCTCCATCAACTTACCAGCTTGAAATTATAGCTCATGCAAGTTAGCCTGGGAGTTTCTTCCGAATAATGTTTTCCAATTAGATTATTACTAATGTTTCTATTGCACTTCTGCCCCCCATCTCTGTTAGCATGATATGGTCAGCTTCTTATTAAGTCCTGCTGGAAGTGCAACTAAAACCTTAATCACTGAATCTTTAGTTGTACTTTCTTTCCACAACACTGTTGAACTGTATTGTAGAAATACACAGAAAATGTCTCTTGTGTATGAAAACAAAATGTGCAGTCTCACTGTGGAAGAACACAATTTATTATTACTTATATTCTGCACGATTGCAAATCATTTACCTTTATTTAGTGAAAATGAGGTGGTGTGGTGTTTATTTCTCCTTTTTTTTTTTAGTGATAAGACATAACAGTAATGTCTCACTCTGAACTGGGAAGAAGTTTGCTTCATGAACCTTGCACAACTTTTTACAGCCCTCTTTATCTTAAGTGGCTTTAGAAATACCTGACAAAACTGCAGGACTTCCAAAGCTGCTTTTAATGAACTGGTAGGACTTTGTTCTTTCTGTTTCAGGAGACAGATAAAGCAGTCCCAGCTGAGGTTTCCCACTGCACCCCAGCTTAGTATTTGATCTGGCTGCTGCTGGCTGTGCCTTGTGTGTTTGAGGGCTGTACCTGATAAGACTCAACCCTGAGCAGCTCAACCAGGTTCTGTCTAGATGAAATAGCTACTGCCTACCATGGCAATCTTCACACTAGTGTGAGAGGGGAAAAAACTCCAAACCCCAGAAGCTTCCTTAAAAGAACATTGACAAAAAAAAACATTTCAAGCTCAACTTCAGCTAGTGTGTGTGTGTATTTTTTATACATATATGTATACACATACATACATGTGTATGTAGAAAATAAATAGATGGCTAGGTATTTCTATAAGTTCCCACTAATACCTTAGAGCAATGAATCTTTCAAGTGAAAAATTCTCGTTTCATCTATTGTCACTTTGAAGTGAAAGATTTCTTTTGTCTTCTGGCCCTTCTAAGGTGAGTATCAGCAAAGATAGTGCCTTTAGATCTTTGCTCTAATGCATATAAATAGATAACAATTCATTTAGCTAAGCTTCAGAAGCTGAAATCTAGTTCTCATTGTCATTTATTTGTTTTGTGACTTTTAATTAGACAGTTCAATTGTTTGGTAAAATAAAGACAATAATGACTGGCTTCTTGCAAAGGGTTGAATGAATGTTAAGCTTCTGTTAATTAAAAGTACTATTTTGAGTTCTAGATATTAGTAATTCTCCAGATTAAGGGATAAAAGTTCTGAGAGCTAAGCATTTTTTCTTGTAAAGAGAAGTGTTTGTTTTCAAAGCTACATTAAACTCTCCTCTGTCGTTGAAGATACTCTAACTTAATCATATTTTAGAAGGTGGGAGGCATGGGGAGGAGTGAATGGAAAGTAAAATGAAAATGCAGAAAAGAGTATATTATAAAAAGCAGGTTTCACTTTCCTTCATCTTAAACAGGAACTTTCATAAAGTGACACGATGGGGCAATGGAAAAGACAGAAAAGTACTGAGAATGTAAAACATAAGTGGTATGAAAACATCAAAGAGACTTTCAGTAGTGCTCTCTGTGTATTTCACATGTGTGTTCTAGTTATTATAAACCCCTGTATATGTTTATGGAGTCCACACAAATAGGAGAGAGGAATGTTCAAGCTTAGCCCCTCATTTCATATGCTAAAGCATAGTGCCTGTTTCTGTAGTTTGTAATTCTATTCTTGAAAAAGTCTTGCAGCATGTTTTAATTGGACTTCAGTGTGCTCAGTGAGCCCTCCTTGTTTTTTGAAAGTGTTCTGAACTCTTAACCATGCGTGAGATGTCTGCAGATTTAACTTGCTGGTGGATTGCAGTAAGTGTATGAGAATGTCTGACAATCTCTGATCTCTTGCTGTATGTTGAGTTTTAAACATACTGGGGAAAAGTCAGTTTCTTTTTAAAAAAAGCATTTTATTTTATTTACATCTTATTCAGTCACCAGAACGTTGGTCACAGAGTCACAGACAGAAGGAACCCCTGGAGACTGTCTAATCTGACAGCCCTGCTGAATGCAGGGTTACCTACAGCAGGTTGTTCAGGACTATATTCAGTTTGGTTTTGTGTATGTCCACAGAGGGAGATTCCACAGTATCTCTGTGCTGGAATTGCTCCAGTTCATCTGAGCTGTCTGTACTTGCAAGTGCAGGGCTGGTCACAGCACCTATATTGTGTATCAACACTGGAAGTATCATCTCCCTCTGCCCAGTGCTTCCTGAATGCTTCAAGGGTGCAGAGTGTCTCAAGCTTGACTCCTTGTCCACCAGGATCCCCCAGCCCTTCTTTGCGGAGGTGTTTTCCTTACATTTGCCCCTCACAGCTTGTGGTGAGGCATGGGATTATTTCTCCCCAAATACATGACTACATTTGATTTCCCTGAACTTCATGAGGTTTCTGTTTGCTTATTTCTCCCGACTGTTACTGTCCCTTGGAATGGCAGCAAAGCAGCATCACTATCTGGTGTATCAGCCACTCCTCCCCAACATTTATCATCTGCAGCCTTGCTGTTGGCGTGCTCTGTTTCATCTTTCAGTTCATTAATGAAGATGTTAAACAGTACTGGCACCAGCATCAACCTCAGGGATACATTAGTGATTGTCCTTCAGCCAGGCTTTGTTCTGCTGATCACAACAACAATCAGCCTGGCAGTTCAACCAGTTTTCAATCTACTTTACTGTCCACTTATCTAGTCTGTATTTTGTCAGTGTATCTATAAGAAAGTTATATGAGGCTGTCAAAAGCCTTGATGAAGCAAAGATAAACCACATCCACAACTCTTCTCACATGCTGAGCTCATCACTTTGTTGTGGAAGGCTCTCAGACTGTTCAGGTATGAGTCCTGCTCTGTAAGTTTATGCTGACTCATCACCTTTTGTGTGCTTGGAAATAGCTTCCAGGATAATTTGGTGCACCACCTAGCCAGGGTTTGAAGTGAGGCTAGTTGGCCTGTGGTTTCCCAGATCTGCCTCCTTGCCCTTCTGGAAGATGACACTTGCAGTCTTCCAGTCCTCAGGAGCCTTCTTCAATCACTATGACCTTTCAAAGATCATTGATCATGGTCTCACAATGACATTGGCCGCTCCCTCAGCACTTGTGGGTGCATCCCTTCTCTACTGACACTGCTTTTTCCCTGCTCCAGACTTTTTAATTGATTTCAGAAACCTGAGATTTCTGAAAGGGAGATCTTGCTAGGAAGGACCACAGTGTAGAAAGCATTGGGTACCTCAGCCTTATCCTTGTTGACTACCACTGTAGAGCCCATTCAGCAGGCCCACACTGCTCCTGATCTTCCTTAAGTTGCTGATATGCCTGTAGAAAACTTTAATATTGCCTTTTGTGTCCCTCACTGGGTTCAGCTTCAGATGGGCTTTGATTTATCTAACTCCATTACTACACTCTTGTACAGTGTCTCTGTGTTCTTCCTGGGTCACTTGTCCCTGCTAGAATCACTTATTTTTTGATTTTGATAGATGAGTTTTGTCAGGAACACCCTATCCAGGATTTCTTTCTATACATTGGGAGAGACAAATCTTGAGACAAAAATCCAACAGCTGCCCCCCTCTTTTCTCCAGAACTATGTATTTCACATGGCTCCTCCACGCAGGTCCCTGAGGAAGCCAAAAGTACTCTTTCCTGGTATGCAAAGTCTTGCTATTTGCCTTGTCCCCTCCTTTCTGGATCCTGAACTCCACAACTCGTGATTGCCCCCAGCCTTCACACTCCCTGTACTGTCTGGCTGGGATGGAGTTAATTTCTGTTAATTTTCTGACAGAAAATACCTGCTTAGTGCCATGTTTTGGACTAGTGACTGAAGTGATGGTGATTACACACCGATATTTTCACTATTGCTGAACAGTGCTAACATGCTATCAAGGCCTTATCTGTTTCTCACTCTGCTGCAGTGATGAGGTTGTCGATGGACACAGGGCTGGGACAGCACACAGCTGGGACAGCTATCCCCAACTGACCAGAGGGACATTCCATAACATTGTTCTCAGCAATAGAACTGATAATGACTTTTCCAGGGGTTGGTGTTGCTCAGGGACTTAGTTGGACATTAGTTGGCTGGTGCTAAACAATTGCTGTTGCAAATTTTTTCTTTTTGTTGTTCTCCCTTCCCTTTTCCCCCTCCCTGTTTCACCTCAAGCTACATTTTTTCTCACTTTTGCTCCTTTTTTAATTCTTTCCCTCAGTGCTCTGCAGAGGGTAGTGAGTGAGCAGCTGTATGGGGCTGAGGTGCCTGTGGGATTTAAATCACAACACCCCTGACTAATTGTTCTTTCTTTGCAAGGATAAAGTCCAGCAGAGCATCTCCCCTTTTTGGCTGGTTGATCACTTGTGTCAGAAAGTCATCATTAATGCATTCCTGAAACATCCTCAGTTACTCATGCTCTGCTGTATTGTCCCTCCACCAGATATCAGGGTGATCAAAGCCTGCAGGAGCAGCAGGGCCAGCGCAAGGGGGACTTCTACAATTGCCTGAAGAAGTCCACAAAAATCTAATACTTTAAATCAGGTGGCTGGTAGTAGACATTCACTGCAGCATTAGCATTTTGGTCTAAGCAGTGGTTCTGGGCCCACAAGCTGTCAGCTGGCTCATTGCTCATCCCTAGGCAGGACTCTTGTCCCTGCAGTGCTCTTGCTTCAAGGGCAGCTCCAGCTCCTCACCACCATATCCACCCCTTGCAGAAGCTGTGTAAGTTACCCCATCATGTTTCATGGTCCCAGTGGGATTGTAGCCCTCCCAACTGTGTGCTGGCCTCCAAGTCCTCGTGTCTGCACACTGAGTGCTGGTGCACAGGCACTTCAGAGAGGTACTCAATCATCCTGGCTGCTTGTTGATAACATGACTGATGCTACAAAGACCTACACAGAACACACCAGTTATTGAACCTCAGAATGTGTCCTTCAGTGTGTTTCTGCTGTAATGGAGGTGAGCTGAAAGGATGGCTGTGGACAATGGATGCTCACTGTTCTCGGCTCCCAAGATCCACTCTGCTTATTTACTCCTGGTTCCTAGCAATAGAAAATGATTTGCTCCCCAGGGAGTCAGCGGTGATCGGTGCAGTGTTGAAAAATGTGCTAAAGGTTGAGAGAGGAAAAATGTTCTCTGACTTCTGGAGTGAAATGTCAAGTGAAAGAACTTGAGGAATAGGGTGTTTGGAGGAAATGTGATACTCAAAGGTCAAATGATTGGAAGTGGGTTCAGATTAGCAAATTTGAAAAGAAAGGTGAATGTATTCAAGGTTAGGAAGATAACAGAATATACAGAAATAATAGTAGGACTGGGAAATGCTATTAATTTATAATCCTGCAAATGACAAGAAAAGGAAGAAAGGTCAGAAGAAACCAGTGCTTTTTAAACGTATCCATGCTTCATAAATCACATAAAAATCAACTGCTCTGTTCTGACTAATCCTTGACTTTATTTTCTTTGTCCTAGGATGTATGTAGGTTGATGTGATCTGAAATGGAACCACAGTCATTGTGCTTTCAAGGGCTTGCTTCCCTGTACTTTGCTTGAATGGCTTTCTTTCCTGCATCCCTTGGGTGTGATAATGGCATTCTGTGAATCATAATAGCAGTGCAGAGCTTAATTAATGTTTGCAAAACACTTAGATCCTCAGATGAAGTGTGCTATGTGCATTCGGTGCAACATATTATTGCCAATAAGCAGAGGCTATTTTTAATCCCAGCAACAACTAATTTTTGGTGTTTTTTTTATCACGAGAGCAACCACATGAGGATGGCCAGGAAGGGTCGTGCCAAGGTTCAGTTATCTCACCATCTCAGCTTCAGGAGTAGCAGGTGTTTAAGGAACAGATCTGCACAAAAGACAGAGGCTTTATCTGGCAAACACTCCTGGCTTCTAGAAACAAATTTTTAAAGACTTTGTGATCTGAAGGTTACATCCAGTACTTGCCCCTGAAGGGAATTCTTGTCCCTGCCTTTTCAGCCAATGCTTGGTGAGCCAAGGGATTAACCTTGCATACCCTCTTTAGGGGATTCTCCCCTGACTGAGAGAAAATAGAGGAAGAAAGTAATATTTTTAGTCTTTTTAGTTGCAAGCAAATCTCCATCCACCATGATGACAAATGTATTTGAGTCACTAGACTAAAAATTATGTGATTTTTGGTAATTTGACATAACTGCTCATGGAAGAGCTCAGCATATGTCCTTTCAGCCCCCAGAAAAGGATGATTTATTGCTTTAAATTTATCAGAATCTTTACAACCACAGATTCCTGAGGAGACGTAGGTTCTTCTTTCTTGTGAGTGAGACAACTGGATATAGATGCATTAGTTCATGCTAATGATATGTTAAAATCCTGGCTTTTGTATAAATTAAACTAAAGATCATCAGCTCTATGTGAGGAATTGCTTTCCTTGCCACTGCCTCACTTTTCCCTCCCAGCTAACAGACAGCATTTTGTGTATCAACTGGCAGCAGATTTTGGCCTCCAAAATAGAAATATTTGGAAATATAACATATATATATATACATACATACACACACACACACACACACACACACACACACACACACACACATATATATATAAATGAACTGGAACCATTTTTATGTTCAATTGGATTAAAATTTTCTTAGTTTTCTGATTTGCTCAAATAGACTAATTCCTAATTAAAAACCCTGCTAAGGGAATTCTTTTCCATTTATATGGGGAAACTTATAACTTCTGTGTGAAGTTGTGGAAATATTTGGAGAAGTGTGTAATGAAAGGGCCAATAAAAATGTAAATTATCTCAACTGTATTATATATTTCACCTGGTTCTCTGGCAATGCTGCTGATTTTGATAGCAAGCAGCCGACTAAATATTTTGTAGCATGCTTTAAAAAAATAAATGAATAAACCCATAATATTTGCATTTAATTATCTGCCAGAGAAGATATCGCTTCCATTTCAAATTAGTCAAGCAGACAGTGTATGTTCACGAAAATTTTTTATCTTGGACCTGGATTTTACGCTAGGTGGCAGAATTGATCTATCTACAGCACACAAAGAACAGATTAAGAAACAAAAAATGGTTAATGATATAGATCTCCCTAGTGTGAATATCTCTTGTTTCCTAAATCAGCTCCCTTATTTTTCCAATAGTGTCAAATGTATCAGTAAGCAGGTAGAATTCATAAGCTGTGTTTTTTAAAGGAGAAAAAATAATAAAGTGTTTTCCTATATGAAAGGTTCCTGGCTCAATTAGAAGCTGCAGAATTTGTTGTAAAGTGTAATTGCTATGAAATGCTGATACTTGAAGCGACTTTGAGGTAACATGTATGAGCTGCCAGGTTTGTGTAGTTTCCTAGGAGGGGCTTAGGCTGGGGGAAGAGCTAATCTTTCTGACAGTGCTATGTCAAATTCTTTGCATATGAAGGAATTAAATTGTAACACAAAACACGTTAAGCAGGGAGATGGGGCACTTTAGACTCGTTTGTAAGGAAGCTGCTCTTTCAGGCTGAAATGCATATGTGTAAATTGCTCTGTGCATTGTAAGAGCCTAGAAGGATTGAGACCCTCTAATGGTTATCTAGATAAAGGCTTTGACAAAAGCTCCACCCTAGATCCTCTAATTCCAAGAATTTTGAAACATTGGATACAATTTCTTTGTTGGCCAGTGTAATATATTATAAGCATAATTTCTTGTTTTCTCCTGACATGGTTTCTGAACTTCAGTTTAAAGGAGGAAAAAGGAGGGGGGAGGATTAAATAAGAGACTTTAGGAGGTCAGACATTTCAAGTCTAGAACATCTTTCTGGAGTTGTGGAGTGGGGTAGAGGATTCCAAGGATGTTCGTGTTCTTCCTTCCCCAGCTTTAGTGACGCTACTTCTTGTGTTTAGTATGTGTTTTCATTGCCCACGTTGTTAAGGTCCCTCTCCACCCATGGTGGGTATGTTATTGCTACTACTAAATGAAAACTATTTAGAAAAAAATCTCAGTGCTTACCATGTGTTCTGGATTTTGTAGCAGGGTTGGTATTGTGGGAGTTATAACACAATTTTGTAGCGCTACTCCTGAGTGATGTTGCCTGTCTTTGCAAGGTGGGGAGTGTTAGCTGGGCACATAAATGTAAATATTGAAACATGAGGGAAAGAAAAAGTATATTTTCTTTCAAAGTTATGCTACATTTTACCAAAAGTTTTCTACATTTTTAGTGGTTTAAAAAGAGAGTAAAGCAATTATAGCATTAGCTTGCAATCTGCTCCTTAAAGTTGGAGAAAGCATAATTATTTTTTCCGCCTTCTCACAGAAAGTAGAATTGTTGATTATATGCTTGTCTTTGGTTTGTGGACCATCTAGACTGTTTTTTTCTTTTCTTTGATTGGCTTGTTGCAGTATAATCTGCTTTGTGTTTTGAGTTGAAAACGCCGTTTACTCATGCTGAGTATAACTCTCCTTCCTGGACAATCCATTGAAATAAAATGGAGCTGCTTTGTAAATGCAGGGAGCATAAGTTCTCTACAAGAGTATGAACGCAGTCCTTGCCTGAGCACACCAGCAGCAAAAATAGAAGGTGGAAGGCTCCCATGGCAGTTTATCCCTGGACACTTCTGAAGTGTATTTTTTACTTGATTTCACTCCATTCAGCAGTTTATAGGACTATGTGGGAGTATGCAGAGGTATGTCAAACTAACTGATAGTGTGGGGAACATGGGAACACTTATTTCTGTAAGATTATCTGGTCAAGGACCTTGTCAAACGTGATGAAAAGGAGAAGAGGGAAGCAATAACTGAGACACAGAGAAACCTGGCAGACAAATGTAATCGGACAAAGACAAGACTCAAACGAAAGATAATGAGCTACCTGCAAACAAACTGGCACTTTAAACCTGGTAAGTTTGTAAACCTCAGGGTGCAGGATGTTGCAAAGGGTCGGTGGTACTGCCAGACTGGTGGGGGAATGTGCGGGGGAAGGGAGTCAAAGAGGAACGGTGTGGATATAGACAGAAAGGGATTAAAAAGGTGTTGGTAAAACAAAGCTGGTCAGTACGTTTGCCTGACTGAACCCTACACTGACCACTACAGTCTGTCTGATCTTTTCATCAGATTGTGACTTAAAGATTCTCTGTAAAATCCCTGTGTGTGTGCTGCAAAGACCAGGTGCCAGCTGCTGGGGTGCTGAGTGAATGGATTTGGAGCAGCTGGAGTCAGAGTGGGGGTGTGGGCTCCCGTGGCCTGCAATGTCACCCACTGGAGCCGGTGGCATCTTTGTGCCACCCACGGGAGTGGGCAGGGAGGCCTCGTCCCCACCACTGTGGCAGGAGCAGCGAGCGGGGGCTCAGTGCCTGCAGCTGGAGGAGGAGGCTGGGTCAGAGCCTCTCTGGGGGCACTTGCCACTGCTGTTGGGGGCAGTGTGCCCCCCAGAGCAGGTGTGCCTGGCTGTGCTCACTGCAAACCCCACGCAGGACCAGCCGCCCAGGAGCGACCTGTGGGGAGGACAGGAGGCCCAGGATGTGGGCAGGGATGCTGGATGGGCAGAGGGGCTGTGCTGGGGCGTGGGGGATGCACAGAGGTGTGTGTGTGTGTGCCCTCACCAGTGACCCCCTGTCTCTACCAGCTGAAGAGAAGGGCACTTGACTGTCTGGTGTGTGTTTTATGAAGGTGTTGAAGGCAGCACCTTGTCTGTGTCAGCCTGTGTGACCATCCATGTCAGTGCCCCTGGATGTGTGTGCAGCTTTGCCAGCAGCTGAACCTGCAGCTGGAAAAGGAGAGCCACATCTCTCAGGCTGACCACAGACATGAGTTCCCATGCACTGTGCTGGGCCCCAGGGACCAGCTGGAGATGCTGGAGGTGACTGTTGCTCCCAACACCCCCTAACAAAGCTTTTTTGTTAAAGGAAAAGTTAGACGAACCATCCTGATGAGGGGGTTTTTGCCTTTTTTTTTAACTGTGAAAAGCAAAAGTATGTATAAAGAACTAAAAATTTTAATGTAAAAGTTTCAGGAAAATACGAATACTTGAATTTATGAAAAATCCATCATTCAGCTTGGCTCAAAGACTCCTAAATATTTTTTAACAGGAATGAAAGAATGCTGTGCCTGTTTCTGAGTTTCATCTTTATTTATGCATAAATCCTCAAAGCTTATAAGTTTAGCATTTCTATAGACTATAAAAGCAGCATTTTATTGACTAAAGCTTGTATGAATTTGTACTCTTACTGCTTCTAAAAAAATAAATCAACCCCATTACTATATAAAACTGAGGACTGTCTTCAATTGCTCAATTTGTTTGCAGGAAATCTGTTGTGTTTACTTTTCAAAATTTTCCAAAAGTGGTGATATATATTTTTGGGAATATTTTGACTCTTGAGGGATTTTGGCACTCTGCATGCTAACTAGTGCTACTGCAGTGCAACCATTTATCATTAGGGAGTCTTGAAGGTCTTCAGCATTAATGCTGCCATGCACTGCTTGATATGACAAGACTGGTGTTTCTATAGATTACTCATACCTTGTTGTCAATGGGAAAGGTCATACAAAACTGAATTTTTCCTAGTGTAATAATATTTCTTAATTTGTAGTTTCTTAAATTTAAACAAAGTGCTTTCTCCTTGCTATAGGAGAATTGAACTAATCCTCCTTGGGTAGTTACTGCAATTCTTGTGCTGTTCTCTTTTGAGAGAATAGGTTTATGTTATCACCTCTCTATAAAACTATTCAGAGGTCACCTTTTGTGACATCATTTTTCTTCTACTTGCTCTAGTCACCGTGAGGAGATTCTGTTCTCTGTGAAGCAGGAAGCTCTATGCTAATATTGTTTAATGTGCTTTCCACAGGGGCTTGCTATCAAGTAACATAAAGTGATGTTCAGGAGGTGAGGGTTACTACCTTTGTAGCTGTTCCCTGTACAAGAGGAATGTCATACTCTTACATGTTTTTAATGTTAATGAAGCTATCTTACAAAAGGATTTTTACTGTGCTTTATGAAGCTGTCGTACAAAGGGTTTTTGACTGCATTTTATGAAGCTATCATACAAAAGGTTTTTGACTTTGCATTTTCTCTCAGCGAAAGCATAAGTGAAACCTTAACACCTTAACACTTTACCAAGTACTATGCACAATTTTATTTATGTGAGCTGCAAACATTATTGGTGTCCATTCCACCCTTATTAACATAGCATTAGGTACAGTTGTCTTAGCTTCTCTCTGAGATGTCAGTTTGTGCGCTTTGACCTTTATATCAATATTCCCCTAATTTCCCTCCAGCAATATCATTTCAGTGTTTTACTACTCAGACATAGTGGTTGAAATGATTTGCCTGCTCTATTGAAACCAATGTGCTGTGCTAGTGACTGCCCACTTTGGTGAGCTGCTGTGTTGCTGCAGAGCCCATCAGGGAAAAACCTGTGCAGGGGTGTTGCCAGAAGCTGAAGCTGGCTGCCTGGTGGGGCTGCTGTAGTTTCACTGAGAAAACCTGGAGACAACTTAGTAGTAAATATTTGCTCAAATATTTTGCCTTTTAATCAAAAGACAAAAGTCAGCTTTCACAAGGTTTTTTTTATTCTCAATTTGGAGCTTTTCTCTAAGGAAAACACATTTTAAGAGAAGCACAAGCCATTTTAGGGAATGGTTGTAACACTGTATGAGTATGACCTGCAGAGAAAAGAGAGGTGTGAGAAATCTGTGATTGCGTAACAATGCAATACAGTGATTTATAAGTCTGATGATTTTAGACCTACAAAGAGCCCTGACAGGCAGAAAAAGAATTTGAAATTGAATAGTTTTCAAAATATTATCTGAAGATATATAGTCTAGGCTGCATCTCAAATCCAGTTGTTAAAAGGGAATATTGCAACACAGTAAATGCTGAAGATGAAGTAAATGCTGACTACCCCCTCCATTAAGAGGGATTGATCAGAATAAAGACAAATATTTTGGAATTAGAAGGTGTTTAAATGGAGTTTGATGCATGCTGGAACATTGCTTAGGTATTCATCGTAATATTTCACTGCTGTTGCAGTACCTAAAATGTGTCCCTAGCTGAAGTTACCTTATAGTCTTGCCCTTAAAATGTGCTGTTTATGAGACATAACTCTCCTTACATTTTGAAGGTGGAGAGGGCCTGGTCTTTCTCCTGCAGCCACTGGCAATCTGACAAGTCTTTTCTGCATTTGAGCACTCCTGAGAATCAGACAGTTTTTCTGCTAGCATTACCTGTCCTTCTGCTATATAGTGGAGATATTGCCTAGACCCTAATGCCTGGTTTGCCTGTGCATTTTTGTTTTTCACTGTCTGGAAGAAAAAGGAACAGCTTGTGTCATTACATGCATTTTAAGGGATAGTTTTATTTTAAAGGGAAGTGCGAATAGGATTTGTCATGTTACAGGGATATATCTCATCAATTTACAACTTTTTAAAGGAAGCTATGCTGAGAAAACCAGCTTCCAGGGGCAAATAATGAACAGAATCTTAGAGGAGAGCTGATTTATTCTTATCGCCATAAGAGGGAGGAATGCCAAGAGATGCCAAGGGCTTTGCTTTAATAGTGCCAGCTGTGATTCCTTGCCTGTTGAAAGAGGTCATCTAAATCAGCCTAGGCCCAGTAAGGAGACAGGTTTTTGGAACAGGAGGGATAACCTTGCAGCTAATAAAGAGTCAACCTTCTTCTTCAAAATCCATGCAGATGCATCATTCATCTATTGTCAAAGAATGATTAATACTAGAACATTATTAATGATTAAAAATGGCAAAGTTGAGGCTGGACAGGTGGCACATGTTGGAAGCTGAACGATGATGAAGGATTATTGTGTCAAGAGTGGATTGGAAATCCTTGAACAAAGCGGATCCATTTATAGGCTGGATTTTCATGAGTTACGGAATTTTTGTTTAGTGGTGGGGTTTTTTTGGTAATTTTTTAAAAAGCTAAACAAACATACTAACTGAAAACCAAGCAACTTTAAATTTTTACTTGTCACGAGACATTTTTTCCGGCTGAGAGGAGAATTTGTGCTTGCAGTCTTGCTTAACAGAATTGTAATGATGAGTATTTAAAATCCAATTCAAGGGAAAACTACTTCTAAAAAGTAAAGTTATGGGATAGACAGAGAATGGGGAGAAACAGCAAATTATATGGAGAAAAAAAAGACTATTCAATTTTAAATTATGCTTAGTCTCATAAAACTCTTATCAGAGCAGACTCTCTGGCTGCAGGGAACAGTTCGCATTTTTTTTTTCTCCAAACAGCACAAGAATGGGATTTTAAAGTTTGTTCAAAATGCTAAAACTCTCTCCAACTCATGCTGAAATAGGTTTTTAAGTGTCTCTTGATGTACCTCAATAAAAATTTGCTCATATTTTGGTAGATTTTTCCTTTTCTAATATCTGCTGAGTAATACATATGAATACCTGAAGTTTTACTTGAAGAGGCCTATATTAGTTTGTGAATCAATGTGGGAAAAAACCTCCAAACATTTCAGGATCTGATTACAAAAATTATTTCCATGCACTTCATCTAAACAGATTCTTAAAATACAACATTTATTCATAGTACTTGTAGTGGAAGGATTTCATACAGGAAAGAAACCTTCCTAACATTGAGGACGGCTGAACTTGTCTCAGGCTCCTTCCTTTCTGGCAATGAGGGTCTGCCTGCTTTACTGCAGATATAGATTTGCTATTTTGTTAATTTTTCTTCTGTAGACTTCAGGGATTTTCACCTTTTACATTCTCCCCTGTGTGATGGTTGCTGGAATGGGGAAGGTAACAGTAGGGGAGATTGAAAGCAGCCTGGTGTAAGCCCCAAAAGCAGCTTACCTGGCACAGTCACCTCTGGTTTCTCTGGGTCTGTGTGTCTCCAGTGAAGCTCCTGAAGCAGCTCACATGGTCCATCACAGAACAGGGCATCTGTTCAGTCTGGAGAACAACTTACATCCCCCCAGGGAGGTGAGTGTCTCTGGAGAGACTCTGCAGGTCATATGCACAGAGAAGAGAATATAACAGTTATCAAGTGCAGCTTCTCTGTTTGTAGTTTGGTTTTGTATTTTCACTGTCACACTTCTCTTTTCTTTTTTTCCCCAGACTTTTTTTTTTTCTTTCTTTCAAGGGTCAAATCCTATTAATTCTGAAATTCATGAGGTGTTTTAGGTATCACCTTCACTCTCTTGTGTGCTTATGTCTGTATGTGAGAATCTGCTCACACACATTCTCATGATTTCTAGGTAGTATCTTTGAAAATTTTGGGGACTACAAGACTATTCATTGCCTGAATCCCAATATGTGCAATGTTACTTCTATAACTGGGAATGCCATTCAACCTGAAGTTCTTAGTTTTTCTCTGTTATGATAACCAAAGAAAGAATAATAGGGAGAACAGAATATGTGGGTAGCAAAGCAGTCTAACATATTCTTTAACCTCCTAGGAGAGTCAAGCAGTCATCTGTGAAGACTCCCTTCTCCTATGGAGGATTTGGATACCACCACTTGTGGTGAGTTTGTATCCTAGTCATACTTACTCAGGACTGAAGTATATTTTAAAGCAACTTTATCCTACCTATTAAAGTACTGCTCTGTCACACTGTTTAAAGAGTACAAATACTCTGGTGGGTACAGGAAGGGAGCAAAAAAACCTATTTCCTGATCTCCACATTGAAATATTCCTAAAATTTGTTGATGTGGTCTTTTGGATTATTTTTTTACTTTTGCTTTTTATTGGATATACAATTTTTGTGAAATTAAACTACACTGTCTAAATTGAAAATCCTCTATTTTTAAAGTACTTGTGAGAAGGAAGGGAATCAACTCCAGCACTGTCCCAGCCAGACTCTTGTGTACTGTTTATCCATGTGACACCTCAAAATTGGCTTGCTGAAAATCAGAGAATCAATAACTTTTGGTTTTGATTTAATCTAAGTGGTGTTTAGTCATGTGACTCTGAATGGGGAACAAATTTTCCTGAAGATTTTCCATAGCTCCTTTCTGAGGCATGGACAGAGCAGGATTCTGCAGCCAGTGTCACTTTCAAATGACACTGGAGTTACCTTATTTGACAGTGTTAAAAAAGCTCAGAGACTGTCATCAGGGCTACTTTTTATTTGGAAAGACTCTTTGGAGTTCTGGAGACTGTGCTCCATTATTGTTAATTTTTAAAAATCCCTCAGTATAGCCAATTAAAAAAAAAAAAGCTTATGCTAAGCATATTAAAGATGGCATTAAACACTGCCTGTAGCAATGTTCCCCAACATTGCTGGCCTGGGGGTGGTGATATTGAGTGAGTCATGTGCTGCAGGCCTACTGTACTTTGTTCTTCCCTTCAGCTTAAATTCAGCTTTTTAATTTCCCCTGCCTGTGAGCGTTGTTGGGGGGTCTCATGGGCAGACAGCGCTCAGGAGCGGCAGGGACGCAGGGCTGGCCTACGGTGCATCTCCCTCTGCTGCCTCTTATCTGTCACATTTCTGCTGCTCATTATGGACTTATTCCCAGAGTTAGCTAAATTCCATGAAAAGTTTCATAAACTGAAAACTAAGCTGGCAGAGAAGTATGTGGCATGTGCAAGATCTTCATATGATTATGTTATTAATGTGCACAAGTGGGCACAATTATACTTTCCCACACAATTTTAATGTCCTAATATTATCCCAGGAAATTAAGAAAACATACTTCCATTCCCCGAAAATACTGGAGTATTTAGTGTTATATATAATATGTTAATCTGTTCAAATTCTGAGTTGGCATTTTTAAGATGCTAAATTCTTAATGGAATTTAAATTCCATTTCTCTAAACAATTGCTAGATCAAAAAATAGATTTTTTGCTTTTTGTCTCATATAGGCGTTGCACATTAACACTGCACACTAACTGTGAGTTATGTGATCAGTTCCAAATTGTTGGTTTTCATCCACATTAAACAATTGCAGCTGATTTTCATGGCCCAGCTTTCATTGCTCATGAGTTGCTGAAGCAGGTTAATATAAGAACCTGTACCACCTTAACCATCTCATCATCATTTTGTTTAGTTTAATATTTACATAGATCAAAATATCCCCCTTTTCTCAGGTTCTTTGCTTTACGAGAACCCCAAACTAACCCACCATGACTCTTCATAGTCTGGTGGAGAGAACAATGAATGTTGTTGCTACAACTAGAAAGGAATTTGACACACTGATACATGAACATGGAAATGTTTCTCTCATGAACTCATTGGAAAGCTCATGTCACATTAATGTATGCCATCATTTATATGATATATTGGGTAAACCTGGAGCTACTAACACTTCTACTTATTTTATAGGCAAAAATCTGCTTCCCTGGAAAAACATTATGAAATTGGTTGTGTCTATGATAGTGGAGGCCAGATCAGCTATAGTGTCTAGCTTAGGCTAAATGATCTTGCAACTGTTAAGCTAATTCCCCAAATAGTGGAAAAGAAGTTCCATGCATATTTTATTATTTAATCTTAGAGCCAGATTTCAAGGATGCCTCCATGAGCTTTATTTAATTGTTTTCCCTATTCACTAGAGAGTTGGTTGAGATAGGAACAGGCTTAGGCATGAGAAGTTCATCCTGGGTCCTGAAGTTTTTAGACAGGGATTTGAATGTATATCCATCTCTATGTCTCTATCTATATAAAAATGGCAATTTGTCCTCAATGCTGTATCTTGTTTTCCAAAGGAATGTAAAGTGAGATTTTTTTTTTTTGCATGCTCTGAAGAAAAATAGTTGTGCCTGTATTGTCTGTGTGGCAATTTATACAAGTATGCAATTATTATTTTAAATGCTTGTAAGTGGGGCTCAATCATGTTGGAGTGCCAACACAAAGAAATAATTAGTCCTCATCTCAGAGATGTTATGTGTTAGAAAGACCTGATGGAGGTACAAGGAGAGGAAGCAACATAGTGGTGGCAACTGTTCGTGTTAATATCATGATTATTTAAGCGATAAAATTTATTAAAGTTTTGTTGAATCAAAAGTCAAGAGAAGGTAGCAGATGTGTGTGGAGTCCTGCTCTTTTGTAGCCAGCTAGGAGAATTCTAAATATGTTGTGGTCATGAAGAGGAACATTTTGATAAAACACTGAAGTGATGTTGATAAATCACTCAATGTGATGAGGGAAGACCAAGAGTGTCCCCTGGTGCTGGGCTGTCTGTGTTTATGGCAATAGTGTGTTCATACAGGAGTGCTCTGTTGTTTTGCAGACCTGCTTCCCCACCTAAAGAGACAGGACTGGATGCACCTGGGGAGTCTGAACCCGCCAGAGTGTGGTCACAAATCTCGCATGGTTAAACCTATCGGACCACTGGAACCAGTAGTGTGAACTAGGACCTACAGATGCTGCTGAAACGGTATCTTATCACTATGATTTTTGGAGGCTCTCACAAACATGTTTTGGGACACTTAGATCCCGGCCAGCTGTGTATCTTCACATAACAGACATCATCTTACTGAAGGCCAGCAGTAACCATTTCCCCTAACCTTGGAATTTCACTGCTTTGCTTGGGAAAACAGATTTGTATTTCACTTAAAAATGCTCTGAAAGCCTTCCTGTAAACCTGCTACAGAAAGGACTATTTCTGCCTATATTTGAAAATGGCAACTCGGAGTAGAAAGTGTTGCCCTAGAAAGGTCAAGATTTCAGTTTAAAAGCAAAATGCTTTTGCCAATGTAGATGGTGTAAAACAGGCTTGGATTTCTAGATGTTTGTAAGCCTAGGGCCTGCCGGCTGCCCATGCTTCACAGATAGTGTTGCATGTTCTGATACATGGTTTGGCATAGGCGTAAGCTTTTACTGTATATGAGGTCTAACTGGAAACCACTATCATTAGCATTGTAGAAGAGAATTATGTCTATTACATATTAATTTATATGTTATGAATATTATGCCAGATAAAACTGTTTTATGCATGTAAAATTTTCAATATATATGCACATGCATATGCTTGTCAGTGAAATGCTGTTAATTATAGGCCAACTGTGACTGATCTGACAACCTTATGGTATTCTCAGGTGTAACACTTCATGTGTTCTGATGATGTGAATTTCTGCAGTAATGTCTGTATTTCTCTTGAGAATGCCTCTTAGAACTCTGTATGAGAGTCTACAGATTCTGAAGTTATACTGGCCCACTGCAAAAGATCATCATTAATTTTTAGGGAATAAATTAAATAAAGTTTGCAAAAATCCAGGCATACCTATGTTATTATGACAGTACAGCTGCAAAAAAAAACCAACAAAAAACCCACTCTCATAAATTCAACAGATAAAATTTTGAACAATAGATAGACATATATAATTCCTTTGAATGCAGTGAATTTTGAAAATAGACTGCAGCACAATGCAGTTAGTGGCCTAATTTTCAGGACTGTTGAAGTTAAAGTTTCTCTTTATTGAGCAAGAATCTTCTATATCACTAAAATGCTTGCAGTTTCATGACAAGAATCTTTCTGAGGAGAAAATGGTTAACTGATTTTCATCTGATCAATATGAAGCTGACATGAAATCTTTGCTATAGCAGTTCCCATGGAGGTGATGAGCTGCTAGATGGAGAGTTTATACTGGTATTATTTTTGCTCCTTCACTTGTGTATTATGTGTATGTGATATAAAAGGAACTTGAATGCTTTCTTTGTTTCTTTCTCTCTGCCTAGAGGAGCTTGCAAGCTTAATGTTTGGTGCATGCCAGAGAGTCTCTGGCTCTGATGACTCTCTATTCACAAGAATCTGAGTGATGTCTCCCAAAGACTGTGTGTAAGTTGATATTGTTGCCTGAACAAAACCAGCTGAAGATATTTTCCTTGTTGTTCATGAAAGGAATGCCTGTCTTTTTTGCCTATATTTTTTGTGGAATCTGAGATTATCTCTGAAATGATCTTTATGTATCATGATTGAATAACCACATTCACAGCTTGGGGAATACACAGAGGCAAATTCTTGTAAACAGTAGTCAGATAAAGAAAAAAGACATACCCAGATGGGCTGTGATTTCTAACACTACAGTCAAGTACAATGAACAGGCAGATCAAAAATAAGTATGGCTTGTAGCTGTTTATGGAAATACAGCTAGGAAGAAGCTGCGAGGAGCAAGATTTAGAGATAAAAATATGTAGGAATCTAACACAAAAATATCTTGGGGACAATGGATATTCTTTGCTTCCAAAAATTCTTTGCTTTTCTTTTCTTCCAGTCAAATGTTTTATGAGAAAAATACCTCACCTTGAAGGAGTAGCATATTGCAATATACCTTAGTGCAAAGAAAACCTAGGAAGGGTTAAGGCAACTTCTCTAGATGGAATTGAGGGAAGATCTTGTGTCCGATCAAGAAATAATCCAAGGGAAATGATTTCTAGAGATGTGAGCTTTCCTTTTCTCTACTGTTAAGATAAAGAATGCCTAAATTGTCTAGTTTCTGAGAAAAATTAGTCTGGATGTGTTGTTAAAACAGATTTTCCTAGTGTTCACTGATCTTATTGATCTTTTTAGATAGTCTTACATGCTGTACAGAGTAATGCTAGAAACAGACTTCAGCAAAAGCTAGAAGAGACCATCTGAAATGATGGAGGGAGGAGCCGTACTTGGTGACTCTGTACTTTATGGAAAAAACTTTCCTTCTAATAAAGTCCTGTCCTACATGATTGATGGCTGTAATAACAGACTATGTTAGTGTTTAATCCATGGGATCTGTGAAGTGCAGAATGATGTTTTACAAAATTTAGGGGTGGGAGGGGAAGTTACTTCATATTTTTGAGCATCTCGCTTTAGGTCCTTGCTCAGAACAATACCAGTTTAATTCTCAATTTAGGCAGAGATCTCCCAGGTTTCATCAAATGCTTGATTGACATCAATGGAAGTGTTGGAATTGGTATGTATTTGAGTCCTGACCAGAACAGCTTTCATAAAGTCAACAAAACTGGAGTTAGTACCTTCTCTGTGTGTTTTTTTTTTGAATGTGAAAATGTTAGATTTCAGAAGTTTTAAAACTGGCACTGATATTGTAGTGGGCCTGGAAAACATTTAGGAAATAACTTCCTTTAATGACAAGACCATCTGCAGGTGTGAGCTAGGACTGGGAAATTATCTCTGTCCTTGAGTTGCAAACTTCTCTTGCCGTCTATTTGTTCTGTTTGTTACTTGATGCTTCTACCTTAAAGTGGCTTTACTATCTCTTCTACTGGAAGTTTTCAAGGTTGGCACATCTATATTGCCTTGAGCCTTTCAGATCCCCAGCAAAAAGGAATTGCAAAGGTTACTAGGTTTACTATTTGCTGGCAATCTGTATTCCTAAGGGTTAATGCAAAAATAACTTTAGCTTAGCACAGTTGTCAGCCAATTTAAGGTGAAGATTTCAGAGATTAGTTCTGACAATCCTGTAGAACACACCATATGTCATCTTTTGAAAACTGAACACGGTATTCCTTCTGGTCTTTGTTGAGAACTTAATGAGGTTAGAGAAATGTCCTCTGTCTTTTACAAGACACAAGGGTAGAAGGCCTGGATTTGAAAAATGCTGATCAACAATGTAGCTTTAGTGAGAAAACAAATTTACTTATGCTGCTGTTTCTGTCCTGTCTCTCAATAACAGTTTCATCACAAAATGATTTAATTGTAATTGTTCACAAACCCCACAATTTGTGACAAGCCAGAGTAGAATCCTGTAGGGATGACTGATTGTTAGTTTTGAGTTTGCTCACTCCATTTTAGAATATCTAACCCTGATGGGGCAGACTAATAGCTATAACAAAGGTGTAGGAGCTCTCAGCTGCAGAGCTGTTTCTGGTTGCGGATCACTGGAGGAATGAGCCACAATCTTCCTCTGACTGAAAGAACTGACATGCCAGCATCCCTCAAGCCAATTACAGCATGATGATGTTTTCATTGTTTCACTGCTTCAGATATAATGAATGTTGCTGCTATGACAGAAAAGTAGTCTTTATTATGTGAAAAGAGACTGGAAATAAATTTTGTGTATCCAACTGCCTTGCTGGCTGTGTATTTTGCTGTCTGGGTCTCTTAAATGACAACTCGAAAGCTACCTGGTTGCTGTGCTACGTGCTCTGATCATTTTGGATGTGTGTATCTCTTTCACCAACCATATAACCAAAAATGCTTCAAAGTAAATTTTAAATATTAGAAAATCAGTCTTTAGGGTTTGACTATTTTTCTTATGTACTTAATATTCTGTCAACTAAATTGGACTAAAATACTTGTATTTTGTATCTGTGTCTAGCAAGTTGCAGTTGAGAAATACTTGTTAATATTTTCCTTGCTTTTTAAATAAAAATTTCCTCTTTTTAAACAAAAAACCATCCACAATTGTTGCTGTTCATTTGATATATTCTTCTTTAATCAAACTTAAATTTTGAAATATAGGATTTAGGGATGATGTGAGGTTCTTTTTAATCTAAAACTAACCCAGGAAAATAAAGGAGAGCTCATCACTTGTTTTCTCTTTCCCTGTTGAAAGTATTTCAAGCAACAGAAATGAGAAATATGTCATAAATGAAACCAACATGATGTTAGAAATGAAGTACTTTTCTGAGACTGTTGGATTTGGATCAAGAGATTGGATCTTTCTGTGACTTTGCTATTGATTTCCTAGGTGATGGTGTTTAACTTCTCTGTATGTTTGTGCAGTAGCTCTCATCTCATAAGATTTTCTTATACTTTGCATCCATATTTTTTTATTAACTTCATGTGGAGGGAGGGGAAAAGTAAATATGGTGCAAAGGGAGACACTGACTCCTTACTTATCCAAATGCTATTGAACTATGAGAAAACTTCCTTTCTGAAAAGAGTAATAACCTGCAAAATACAACACTGATAAATCTAAATGGATTGAAGTCTGTGTATATTTAAGATGAATGATCAAAAGAGCCAAGTGGCACAAAGCAGAAATGGGATGAGAAACAGCAGTAATAATGAAGGCAATTAGTTTACTTTCTCTGAGAGAACAAGATGCTTGCTGCCAGCTCAACATCAAATTGCCTGGCAGCTGGGGACGGTGCGTGAGGGGGCAGGAGCAGAGTGGTGAATTGGCAGTGGTTATCCTGTCCTCTCTTTCCCAAAGAGGTTCTGGACCTGCAGCAGATGGGAGAAAGACACTCATTCCTGCAGAAGCAGGGCTGACCTGCCTTCCAGGGCAGAGGGCACCTGCGCTGGTGAGCTGAAACTTGCTGCAGGTGGCTCTTCTCTGGAGGCTCTCCTGGAAGTGTATGCAGCCCAGATCCCGGGGATGAATTAGTACATTCCTAAAAGCCAGAATATCAGGATGCCTTTAAGTCTGATGAGATGACTTCTTGACAAGGTGAACGAGACAGGAGGGTTTGGTGAGCAGGGATGGATGTATTCCAGAATATGAGATATGAATATCTGATTGCTACATTGAAAATGTGGCCCAGGGTGATGGCTCAGTCTGCCTGTGATGTGAGACACAAAGTAAGAAAACAGTGATGTGCCTGCTGAACTGAGAAAGATAGAAGCCTAGAAATGGGGCCCTGGGGCTGTTGGCCTGTAGGAATGGATTGCTAGTAGTTGAATATCAATGGAATTTAAATTCTGTGATGAAACTGTCCTTGGACAACTTTGTGGAAGACACATTTGGGTCTTAAAAGGCAACTAAACTAAGAACAAGTCATCCTTTCATATTCCAGAATCTAACCTGTGATGGAAACTCTTTTCATTGAGCAAAGCTAATATGAGGAGCTTTATTTTTTTGCTGATAGTAAACTATGAGGGCAAGATACATTTGGATTTTTTAAAACAAATATTATTTACCATCTTTGCTGTGTAATCACTCAGAGTGCAAGGCCTTCCTAGCCTAGTTTTAGGAGTTTCAAGTAAATGAGGTACACAGGACTTATGTCTGCTTAACAGAAATATTTTCTTATGGGGAATATTACTCAAATTAAGAGTATTTCTAGGTACATTTTGTACAGAAAAAGCAGGAACTGAGAAATGAGCCTTTGCTTTCACAGCATGTATATGATTTATCAGGCATTGCATTCTTTCCCCGGGGAAAGGTAGGTCAGCTAAAGCATGCAGTGGGGGATGTAAGGTGCTTTTTATGGGATTGCCTCTTTTTTTCTGTTACCTGAGATGTTGACATACACATGTGTCAACATAGCTTTTATTAAGACTGCTTTAGAATTAGCACTATTAAAATAAACTATTGGATTTAAAATTTCTATGTTGCTAGGATGAGTTCTCTGTTGTGGTAAAAAATTATAAATTATTTTCACAGAAAAGACTAATGCATGAAAATACTTGTTACTGTGAGAGACGACAGTTCTATGGTATTATATTTCGAAAAGCTGCCAAAAAAATACTGTATGAATAACTAGCAATGCTCTGAAATGTCTAGTGCTGTGCCTGCAAATTGCTCCTTGGCATGAAATGTGTTTTGCAGCTGTTATAAAGGTACATCAAAGCCTGGGCTGGGGGAAAATTCAAACTGGCAGGCAAAGAAAAAAGTCCTGGGTGCAAATAGTTGATCTGCCCAGAGTGAGATGAAGCCAAATATTGTTTGTTCTGCATTGTCTGACAGAAGCATTGAGCAAAAAGTACACGCAGGCCAAATTCACTGCTTGCATAAACAAGCTGAATGTCACTGGAGTCAGCTGTTTGCACCAACAGTGAATTTGCCTTCCAGGTCCTAAATGATTTCTACATTCTTTAATGTCAGAACATAAAACAATGCTCATTACAGGGTCTAATTTAACTAATTATGCAAGTTTCCTGTTTCTTGCTGCAGAGCTGGGAGGGAAGGCTGCTTGTACTACTGAGGATCCTTCTGCCCTGGTTTGTATCACTTGGATCTGGCACAGGGAGGTCCTCTGTGAAGCTGTGCAGGGAGAGATGGCTATAAAGGCTCATCCTTGCCCAAACACAAAGAGATTCCCCTGGCAAGGCCCATGGTGGGGGGAGGTCAAATTGAAGAACACGAATGAGCTGTGAGGCTGCAGCAGGGGAGGCGAGGAAATGTTTTTATTCCCTCCCTCTTGACTTGGTCAGACTTGAGGCCCTTGGGTGTTGCTTCTCCCCATTTTCCACATGCCACAGCCCTTAGCTCTGCACTGTCTGTTCAGATCAGTCCTAGGGATATTTTGAATGGACTGCTCTAAGGCCTGCCCTAATTTTGCTTTTCTTTAGCCCTGTTGGGTTGGTGGATGGGTAATGTTGGGAGCTTGCATAGGGGCTCACTGAAGGGCCAGTCAGCATATTTGTTGCTGCCACCCATATCAGGCTTGCCTGCTTCCCATGCTCTTGCCCTGTTGTCCTGCAAGCAGTAAAGGTAAAAAAACCAGGGAAATCACTTCTAAGTAGCTAATACCCTGCAGGATGCATCCTTACCTCGTATAGAAATGTGATAGTAATTGAAATCTGGTTTATTTTTCAAATCCCTGAGTATTAATACTAACACATTAACTTAATTTACAAGCGAAGAGAATAGTTTTGCCTGATACCAATGGTGTAATATCCCATCCACATCTGTTAGTAAGGTCCTCTGGGAGTTTCTCTCTATTTAACTCTCTCTGTAATGATCCTGCTTTCACTGTTGTTGGGTTTTGTGTAATTACCCATCTTACAACAAGGGCAGAAATTAGTCACATTGGTTTCTTTAAAATTTTATTTTAATGATTCTGCTTTAAGTGACTTGATGTTCTTGAAGGACTGATAGTTTAAAATAAAATAATATCACAGCCCTTTTCTTCCCCAGAACAATGAAACTCTTTAGCAGGGACAAATTGCATTGAGAGCTGGTTTGGTTGTCTTCTATCTGGCCATTTGCAGAAGAAGAAGAAGAAGAATGTAATTCTTGTTACTTTTTGATCGTTGCCCGTTTTCTACAGAATTTTTAAAATATATACAATTCTGTGTTTTGCACAGGCACAGTGACACATTTTGCTTCAGAAAAATAATTCATAGTTCAAATGTTTTTGGATGATTCCACTTAATCTTGTTCTTATCAGCTTCCTCATGGGAGCTCGATGTAACTCATGAGCTGAATTGCCTTGCTTTGTTCTTTTCCATGCCATCATGGCCTGCAGGAGAGAAAACCAATAAGAATAAATATAGGAAATTCCTATGACACTGGAACAACCTCTTTTTTCTTATTAGCTTTACTCTGTTTCTTAACCTTTAATTATTTCTTTTATTGAATATTGGTGTACTCTGTGCTTTATAAAACATATGACAAAGACAATGCTGTGTGGCTCCTGTAAAATACTTGACTGAAAATGCAGGATGAATGAAGCCTATTGAAAGATCATGGACTTAGTCTCCCACATTCACATGTTTCAGCAAGGTGAGTTTTCAGGAAGTATTTGAATGAGAAGTGATCGTTCAATAACTGCAGAATGCTAATAGGGGAACAGCAATTTTTGATTTGCCTGGCAAGAAAAAATTAAGCTCCCAAGTGGAAACTTGGCATTGGGGCAGAAATTGCCTTTTTATTTGAAACTGATTCTGTATATAGTTAATATGTTTGTTCTAAGGATTTAGCTTCAGTAAAAGGCATAAATTATTTGGCAGATGAGGAGTGTTTGCAACATTAAATAGTGAAGATTAATGTGCCAAAGCTGATTCCCATGTCAGTGCTGCCCTAGAAAACTCAAAACTTACTTGTGGAACCTGGAATAGGACTTTGAGAAATAGGCAATTATCCTTTGATTTGGGATGAATCCCCATCCAAAACCAGTGCAGAATACACTCATGCCACTGATATGAACTACTGATGCTTCCCTGAAGGAAGCTGTAGCTTTTTGATACAAATATCTCAGCAATGCCTGAGTAAACAAGAGACTTAATAGACGGGAATGAAAAAGCTGGGTATATGAACTTCATATTTTCGCATAGTAGCTTCCTTTGCTGTCACAAGATTTCTGTTTATGAGCATATTTTAGGCCTCATATTTTTGTATATAAATGAAGATAAAATTAATTCTATACATCACTTGCAGGTACTATGAAGAAAACAACTTGAAAGACTGAAGTGATCAATTTATTAGTAAGTGTTGGGTGTTAGAAATGACTCATGGTGAACAGAGCCACTAGGAAAAAACTCAAGCCCTCCATTTACTGGTCTATTTCTGCACAATTTTGCTTTTGCACATAAATCACATGGAGGAAGTCCTACTACTGCTTTGTAAATGGCACTTTTATTCCATGTGTATAGTCTTCCAAGCTTACTAATAACTTCTTGAGTTTGAACTGGTTTGGATCAGGCCCTCAATGTGATCTGCTTTAATGCAAGTAGATATAAAACTATGTGGAACAATGATACTTTGAAAGCCCTGCTGTCTATCAGTAGGTCAGTTCTTGAGCTATATATCTTGATTTTGAGACCACTGCAATCAATATATATATTCTTTTTTTCTACAGACTACCATTGAACCAGCTATATTTCCCAACTGTTTTTTACTGCAAAATTATATAAGAAAGAGCTTTAAATTTCTGTTATCGGAGACAAAGGCAGAACTGCTAGGAAGAGGAGAGGAGACAACCACAGAATTTCACATAGAAATCAATTTGATAAATAATGGAAAACTCTGGGGCTTCGAGCACTATATTTTCTGAACTGAGTCTTTCTGGAGGTTGTTCTTTATACTAGGTTTTATTTTAAAAGTATTGCCATAAATTTTGGGAGGAATTGGAGGCATAGCTTCCAGATTAATGGCATTTTGTAAGGAAGCTGCATTTTTTTAATATGTGTAGTTGGATTTTTCTAAAGCAATTCAATATAAATACCTTGTAGGTCTAGGTCTTAAAGTTTAATTTTCATCTGCATTGACTGCTTTAGTAGATCTTTGGATAAATGTCTAAAGAGCTTGGAAGGCAGAATAAGTATTTGATCCACTGAAATCTTCAGCTTTCTCCCAGAAAAAGATCAAGAGCAAATACTATTTTTACTGCTGCTTTCACATGTATGAGTGTTACTGAAAAGACATCTATAATAATGCTCAAGGAGAATGGGTGTCGCATCTATTATGCAAGTATTATAATGTTTCTAAACCAGACAAAAATAATGTTCTCAATAGACACTACAAAATGAACTCCAATCTAATTGCTCTCAACACTATATTAAATCACTCCCATTTGCACCTCGCTAATGATTTCAGATGTTCAAACAAGCCATTTTTAAACTGATCAAAGTCTGTTGCGGTTCTAACAGTGATTCATTTCACCATCTAATCAGGTCTCTGACAAATTCCTGAGTACTCATTCCCTTGGAAGTAATTTACAAGTGGTAATACTCAGGGTATTATGAATTGGTGCAACAACCAGTTGTTTGTAAGAGGACAAACACAAAGCCTGTGTTCAGAAGAGTATAAAGGATAAGCTCACTTGGCCAAACCCATGGTTCATGCTATGACAAAAGAGCAGACTTTGCAGGTACACTTGGACGTGGCTTTACACCTGGTTCTCAATGTTTTTTGATGCTGTTACAGCATCTCAGAACATGAATGCCTTTGGCATTCTTGTTCTTTAGTGATTGCCCCCACTGAGGCTTCTTCAGAGGAGGGTCGAGATGAGGCAAGCATTTGTCTGGCACTGTCCTGTACCTATGTATGACAGGTGTATGAAAGTCTAGCTTTACTGGACAGGAAGCAGTTTCTGTGTTTGCGTATTCCAGGCCTTCTAAGACTATTGCTGGCTGAAATTCTTTTGGGCTTCCATCATTCCTTGTGCCAGAACCTCACAGCTCCCATGTTTTTTCCAAATCTCACATTTGCATAGAATTCTCAGAAAGTTCATTCTCACCCTTCCTGCAAGCTGTGCTCAGACTGTTTTACAAAGTGGCATCTTGGACAACAGCTTTGGATCTTGCAATGTGTTCCTAAAGGAATGTTCATTTGTTCCCTCATCTAAATGGACTGGCCAGTGATTGATATGGATGTTTTTAAATAGAAACAGGGCATTAATTTATATACAGTAAAAACCTGTTAATTTGACCAGGGAGTTAACTATAATTGTAAGGCAGTGGTAGCCTTCAGTTTGTACTGTGTGATTTCATCGCCTCTTCTTGGTCTTTCATTTTGAATTTCCCTCCACAGAAGGCTGTTTAGCCATGCATATTGGGGAATTTGCAGTATTAAGCTGGACCATGTTGAACAGATTAGTGATTTTCCAAGAATTTGATACTGCTCTTTTTCCAAGGAAGACTCAAGTAGACTTTTATTTAAAGACAGAAATAATTGCTTTTCATTTCCATTTTGCTGGTTTTGACAATGCAATTTCCAGTATTTTAATAGGTCCGAAATAAAGATCTGCTTATTGTACTTAGACGTCCTTTGTAAGTTTTTGGTAGAGACTTTACTGATGCCAGAGCTGAGCTGACATCTGCAAAGTGGTGTTTGCTAACCTGCCACTTCTGCTCAGGAAATACTAATCAATTGGACTAGAGCCACTTAGGATGCTTACATGCAAAAATTCTGGCTGTTCTTCATCACTTGTTAATTAAACAGACAAAATTCTATCCGTAGTTAAGGTCAGACATTCTGCTAGCTAATGACTTGTATGCATTGACTGAAGCACTGCAGAATTTTTCCCTTAGTGATCTTTTTAAAATACTTAAAATTGAGAGGAGATTACTAACTAGGTATTAATGGTCTTTGCACATCAAATCAAGTCCAAATATGCCACGTTGTTGGCTTTGATTTAGGAATGATTTAAAGTTCAAACTTCATTAAATAACACAACTGAAATTTTAATAACTCAGAGAACTTTGCAAATACAAATTATTTGGATAGAAATAAACTTCTGCTGAGAAGGATTTAAAATAGGAAATGCATTTAAAAAGGAAACAAAGAAATTAAAAATAGCAGCAAATGGACTCTAATTTTGTTGTAACAGTTGAGAAGGTACAGAAAATGTCTTATGAAGAGTACAGAAAATTGCATTGAAAATCAGTGAAACTGTGAGGATTTTTCATATCTGTAACTAAGGCTACTGCACACCTTCATCCTGGTTTCCACCTGCAATGCATTTTTAGAGTGTCCCCTCACACAGGGAGCAGGCAGCAACCTGGGCAGAGACATAGATCTTGTGGAAGTTATCCTGTAGAATTACAGAAGGCACCACTCCTTGTCTACTTTGCCTCTAGGTCTTGGATCTAATGGGCAGATTCCTGGTACTGGTAAGGGCTTGCTAGACTTGTTGCACTAAAACCAGATACTGCATTAGAGTGTAGCCTGCCCCAAGAGCCTGAGCCAGAGGAGTAAAATTTTGCTGGGGATGTGGATGGATCTTGACCATCAGCTATAGGGGCAAAACTATGAGTTCCCATTTATGACGTGCTTAAAAGGAGGTTTTAAGGCTTTCTGCAGAGTGAAAAATGTGGAGCTGTCTGTATTTAAATTTGTCATTTGGAGAGAAAGCTTAATTCTCTCCTTCAAGAGAAAAAATTCTGGAGCTTTAAATTTAGTCTTTTACTTTGCCTGACAGTAGAGGGTGCCTAGAAGACACCTAACATTTGAAAGTTGCATTTGCCTGGCACCTTTACTCCAATGTACTCAATTGGGAACACCAAATAGCAGACCAGCCTGGATGTACATATTTTCATATTTTCTCTTGCATTGAAGCACTGTGAATAATTATCTTGAATAGATAGCATAATTTCATTAAAGAATTATTAGTCCTCAAAACTGCTAAAAGATATTTTTAGGATCTTTCAACCTAGGACTTTGACATCAAGTTCTATCTCAGCCTTCTCAAAAACACTTTCTACCAAAATTATGTTAAAGGGAAGCTGATATTTAACAATAAATGTTATGAAAGAATATCTGTATTGTGAAATGGAGAAAAAAAATTAGTACCAGGTTTCCAATTTTACTCAGATCATTTTGGCAGATTTCACAGTCATTTTCCATAGCTGGAGTACTTTCTCAGAGAATAGAGATAAAAGATACCTGAGAAGGAGTTGATATATAATGCAGGCTTAAATAAAATTTATTTTTCAAATCTAGAAATGATAGAATGACAGATTTGTTGTAAATGAATTGGTGACATAACTGAAAATACAGCTATAAATTCACACGTATTTAAAATACTTTGTTTCCTGTTATAAGCATAGTGAAATATTGAAGCATTTGATGAACATCAGTAGGCTGTGTTTTGGGTTTTTTTCAATGATTAAAGCAGTGCCACATTGATAAGTGATGGGATTGCTATCTTTCCTATAGTCTGGCTTTTCTAGCCATAAAATCTCAAATATTGTGAACTGTATTTACAGTTAATAAATTTGACTCTTGGCAGCAGAGGGGCTGTGTGGATGCAGAATAGTGTACTAGCTGTAGTTCCAGTCACAAAATGGTGTTATGGACAAGCTACCCTAAGCCTATTATGAGAAGAGCTACAGCAAGTTGTTATGGTAACTGTAGCTGTACAGTAACAGGGTAGGATTAAATACTTGATTTTTTTCCCCATGTGGACTTCTGTGAAGCATTGTTTTCCATATAGAAGAAAGAAAAAAGCATTTCAGAAGAAAATTAAAAAATAGCCCAGTTGAATGTTTGGATAAATTGGCTGTGGTACTTTCATGAAATGCCTTTACCCTCACAAATGACAAGTCTTGTCTCCTTTTGGGCACAGATGAATATATTTACTCCAGTGAAAGTCAATGTTTGCTTTGATTGGATGCTTTTTAGTACATTGCTGCTTTTTGCTGTTCCAGTTTTATTATTGTTGGCTTGGTGATACTGTTTGCATAGTTTTGCTTAGAGGGTGTTTGCATCATGAAATTTTGTGTCTCTGGGAAATCATGTTGATGTTGCCATACTGTTGCAACAGGGGCCTGGAAGCTGAGAGGACTCAGAAAATTAGTGGATAAGATGGATGGGATTGTGGCCGTTCTTCTTCCAAAGCCTGTGGCAACCGTGTAGCACTTTGGTTATTCTGACTTCCCTTTGATAAGGTTATTTTTCTTTCATAGTTTAAAACTTGCTTGAACCATGTTTAACAGGGACGTAAATGTATGTTCCTATGATAATTTTCAGTGCAAGTAATTTGTTTGACTACTGCTTTTGTGTGTTTGTATACAACTGTTTTTCACTCTTATGCCTGTTGGATCTCGTTCGTATGTATTTATGTACAATTTTTAAGGGAGATGCATTTTTTTCAGAAGTATATCACAGTGTTTGATAAGTTCCTAGTATGTTCTTTCTCTTATGAGAAGTCTGGTTGCTTTTGTTTAATGAAGTATCTTTTAAAATTCCTTTTACAGATTATAAACCCTATAGCACTTTTATCAGAATTCTGACTCTGACTATCTGAAGCTCTTTTGAATCTAAAATGTTTACTAACATGTTGCTAGAAATGCTGAAGTTTTTAGAATTTAGATTGCTAAACAGGCTCTATAAATTGCCTTGAACCCTCTGGTTACCAATCCAGTAGGATTAGAACGGGTTAATTTTGTCATGAGTGGCTTTTTCCAAAGTACTTTACTCTTAACATTTGCAGTCTGCTTGAATTATAGCAGTGTTCAGAAATAAGAGCTAAACTTTACTGACCAGCAGAGCAATCTTCTGGTTCTCTAGTTTCTCTCCTCTTTACAGTTAAAGCCTAGTGCTATACAAAACATTACAAATCAAAGGTTGAGTCAATGTCTTTCAGAACAAAGGAGGTCTCCGTTATGCTGATATTACTTGTAATGAATTCCCCTCTTCAGATTCATAAATTTAAGTATGTGCCACTTAAAAATTTAGGATTGAACATTAGGGAGCACAAAGCAGACAGTGTATATAAAATATGCCAAGAAATAAAAAAGGAATAACAGTGTAGATTGCAAGATACCATCCTGATAGAGAATGATAAAATATGCATGGTTCAGATGACAATAACAGAAATAAAATGCAACATTTTACAGAAGTGAACCTGACACAGCTCTGGCACTATCATGTGACTGGTGATTATCCAAATGTCTCCATGATTAATTCAGTTTGTATTGATGCAAATAATCCTAGAGGAGACCTGTGAGAGCTAATGCATTTTGCTTCTGTGGCTTTCCATTGATAGCACAAAACAGCAAAGAGGAAAGTAATTTTCATGATATTAATAATGCGATTGCAGAATCAGGTCATTTAAAAGAATGGTGCTGACTCAGCTGTAGTAGTGCAGGGTTGAACATGGAGATTAATTCTTGAGCATGCTACATAAAAATCCGCTGCTGGATATCTCATTGCACTAAAGCTTATTTCCTCCTTTGTAGGAAATATTTAAAATGACAGCAGTTGATTTGATGCCTTCTTTCCTGCTGTTAGGGATTCTTTTATAACATCAGAGCTCTTTCTGTTGAAGTATTTACCTTTACACAGTGAGAGGGGGCTTGCCTTTTCCCCTCCTCCTTTCCAGGAATGGAAATTGGCTGCTTCTTGTATAATTCCCTGAAGGTCAGTGAAAGTCTGAGGGGATCATAACTGCTGTGCATGAATAGCTGTCTCAGCCAATGAATCTTATTAAAATCAGTGATGAGAGGGAGCAAACATTTCCTTTTTTTGAAAGGACATCTTCATAGGTGTCACTGGAGGCTGGCTCCTGGCTAACTCTTGCTACCTTAGGTAGTTCTAGTGGCTGACATCTGTGCTTTTATTTTGCTTTTTTTTTTATGACCAGGTCAATAAGCTTAGCAGATATGCTAAAAAGGTGATTCTTGCACAAGTTCCTTAGCGAGAGAGAGGACAAGAAAAAATACATAGTCATTGGGGTTTTTTTAAGTGCAAGTTACAAATGCACTGCATAAAAATTTTGTTCCCTGTATTTAAAAATGCAAAATGGAAAAGGTTTAAGTGAGAAATGCTTAAAACAAGGCTCTGCTTGTGGGGATTTTTTTCTTTTCTTTTGTTTGTTTGGTTGTTTTTTTATGTGGAGTTCTTGGGGGTAGGCTAAAAGGAAGAGAGAAACAACTTCTATACATTTGCAATGTACTGTTTCTGCATTAGTGATATTTTTGCTTGCTTTGATAGGGAACAGGAAAAGCCTGTTTTTCTCTTGTGGAACTACAAAATTAAAAATTAGCTGAAAGTTAAACATATGTTTTTCTTTCTAATTTCTAGCATTGCATTTTTCTGATCCCAAGTAATTTATGTTTAAATAATATATTACATCCAAAGTAAATAAGAAAATAGTGTAACACCATCTAGTAAAAAGAATTCCTATATTAAATGGGGTAAGTTCAAGATACTTGTAGTTTGAGCTTGCCGGTGACCAGGAAAAAAATGGGAGAAGAGCATTAGTGCAGAATATTAGGAACATCATCTCGTAATTAGAGACATGAATATTTCTGAGATTCTCTAACAGCACTGGAATCTAGAGACTTATTTTCCTCCTTAGCGTCTTGGGTGGTAAATAATTAGACTACTTTGGCCTCCCTGCTCTTGAAAGTAAGCTCATATTTTCTTGCTGAGAGCTGTTTCTACATTTTGTGGTTTAAAATAGGTCAGATATGTGCCATTGCCTTTGGCTGTGTATTGAGTCATATCACATAGCTGCAAACCCACTGTCTTCTCTGAGAAAGCTGCAGCTTTGCTGTCTGGGAACACAGGCTTGGGCTGGGGGGAGGATTGGTTTTTACCCAGGCTGCAGCATGGTAGTCCAGCTACAAGGCCTTCTTCCACAAGTATCGTCTTAAGTTTCCTTCCCAAATGCCAAGATACTTTTGGGTAGGATTTGAATAGGGGATTGTGATAAAGCTTTTGATGCTGATTCAAATCATCTGACCCTTTTGTTACTCCTGCCAGGTCAGATTTGTACCTTGGTGCATTGCCAAGCGTGGCCCCAGCTGCCCTGCTGATGCCCAGCCCATAACAACCCCAAATACTCTCCATTCAACTTCCTTGGCCTCGCTTGCCCCTTGGCGTTCCCCTCTGGGTGCAGATCTCACCCCCTCCTCTCCCTGCACTGGAGGGGTTAACACTGCTGTGAGCCTTGCTGACTGGCTCCTGCAGTCGAAAAACAGCGAAATGCAAGCCCTTGTAAAAGACTTCTGCTCTCTATTGCTGATGTCCAGACCATAATCATGCTCCTGCTGCCCTGAGGGCTGTCACAGGTCCCTGTGCAGCCAAGGGGAAAGGGAAGGCAAGAGCCTTGAGAACCTGCACTCCCTTGTCTTGTTTGTGAAATGAGATTTACTCATGAATTGATCATAAATGTATGACAAACACAGTTGAATGTCAAAATACTACTGTGTCAGTTTGTACTAGGCTTCAGCTGAACTAAATTTGGGTTCTGTACTATTGAATGCTGAGATGTGTGAAATCTGGCTGAGAACAGGACAGTTGTTATCATATTTGTCTATGCTGAAGGACTGAAAATTGGTATATTGCCTCCAAGTTTGCACAGGTGGGAGAATGATGTGGAAGAGTGAGTCATATCAATTTGAAATAGGAATGAAGGCTAAAAAGGATTGGGTTAGTGTTTGTTTTTACTCTTGGTGTGACTCCATTTTTAACCACTTTATTATCCTCTGTAGTTATTTTTTGCAAAGACATTTGCCAAGGATTAGTTTTTGTTTGGTTGCAAATACTATATGGCAGCTGGATGGCCTTTTTATGAGGCTTTCAAAAGCTGAGAAACTGGTCGTCAATGTGTGAAAAGTTCTTTGCTGGTACTCTAAACTGCCTTTCATTAGGACATTGTATATTTAATGATTGCTAGCCCAATGGGGCATGCAGAATTTCCTACTGTGGTCTTCTGTAAAAATTTATTGAAGAAAGACATTGGAAAATGTTGCTGCTATGCAATGATGCATGGAAAACATTGACATTTGTGTAAAAATGATGGAAATCCTCTGAAACAGTTGCTAGATTAAAACTAAGCCAAACGCTTGGTGATTCTAGCTGTTATCTGCACACAGATATTGGCAGGTAGGGTAGGTGTTAGGTTTTTATCACTGCCTTTAAGCAGCCAGAAAACTTTCAGATCCAGGATTGTTTGTCTCTTGGGAGAGAAAAGTAAAATATTGTTTTCTCACTTGTTTGCATGCATGTGCAAAATTACAGAACAGCAACTAGAAATTGGACCATACAAGCTACGAATAGAATTCCATCTTTCAATGCCTAACATGAAATTTTGAGATGTGGTGTCTATCACAAATCTTGTTGCAGATTCTCTCTTGTTTCTAGCAGTATGTTAATTTGTCAGAGTCTGGTTTTTTTTTTTTTTAATTTTTTAAAAATTTTGTTTTGTTCGTTGCCATTTTGGAATAGCATGGCTCTCAGAGTGCAGATGTCAAAATAACCAGTGAACTGGATGCAGTGGATCAAAAAGGTCTGACTGAGGAAAATATGATATAGTTCAGGCTAGAGTGGAGCTGACACAGTTCTGAAATAAAGCTACTTAAGTGGTTTTCTGAAGTCAAAATGTTCAGGGATAAAAAGGCAATTTTTAGACCAGTGACTGGAAAGGAAGTGACTGACACAAGAGCTGTAAGAAGTAGATCCTGTGTTGGCCTAAGCATTAGGTGGTATTCTAGGGGTACTTTGCAGGCCAGACATTGCTGCTCTTGCTCTGAGCTAAACACTAGATTGCATATTAAAAATACATTCCACATTCTAATTTCTAGCCTTTCAGATTGTTAATGAAACTGTGGCTGTGATTATTCTGCTGACGTGTTCACTTTAGATTTTAGTTGTAAATCCTGAAATTTTAAATATTTGGTCCAAGACAAACAACAGTATCAAGAGCAGCATGCTTCTGCTAACTCCTCTTTCATATGGCTCCATCCTCTCAAGAGGGTCAATCCTCTTCCAGATCTACTGGAACTTTACCTGGAGTCATTACAAAGATCCCTTGGGATGGTGTATTTGACTGTGACATAATGCAACCTGACAATACCTAGGAAGAGCTGAGCTAAGATACAAGCAATTTAATGCATGGTATAGTGCATTGTTCAATTGTGTAAGGTGATATGACTCCAATCAAAATGATCCAGGGATGGAGTCTAAAGCACAACCGTATGGAATGTTAACAAGATTCATGCAAGAGTTTTAGTTTAGACCTGAAGTGTACATTGAAGTAAGTTCAGCCACAGTACAGTATTCTCTGTGGGGAGGATGAATTCTCTGTGTGTGCTCTTGCATAATAGCATCTGAAAGACCCTCTGTCATTCTCTGTATTGCCCTGCCCAGCAGATGATCCATCTTTGGAGTCTACAGCATTACAGCATGTTTAAACATAAATCCCAGTGACTTAGGAAGTTTTATTCAGCACACAGCCATGTTTCAATTAAATAAATACATAAATTATTTATTGATAGTCTGTCAGTGGGCCACCAAGATGGACTGCAGCGTATGCGCTCTCTGAGGGAGCTGGGCTTGTATACAGTCACGCAGAGACTAAGGAGTGATCTAGTAGATATTTATAACTACTTCAAAATGGGGAGTTACTAAAATGAGAGAACAAAACATTTCTCAGAAGGTACAGATGGTGTATCAGGAGGAAACAACCACAATTTCTGCTTGGGAAGGATCAAGTCAGCCAACCCTTCTTCCCCAGGAGTGCAGAGCAGCACCCAGCCAGGTGACTGTCTTTGGGGCATTTTTTATTGATGACCTGATTCAGTTCTACCAATAATCCTGCTTGGAGAATGAGACTGGACTGGACAGCTTCAGTGGTTTCTTGCAAGCAACCCTTCAGTTATATTGTTCTCCGTTTCCTTGACCAAATTTGAACCCCTAAGAGCTTGAAGGTGTTTAAAGGCTGGGTCCATTTAGCACTCCACCAGACAAGTTTCAGAAGAAAGCCTTCAGACACTGTCACTTTGGCTCTTCAGGCAAGTAAGGTCTATTCCAGCAGAGATTTTTAAATAATCTTCTATAGGAGCCACAGTGGGAGTTGCTGCTTCAAATGAAAGTATTCTTTTTTGACCTTGACTTCTCTCAAATAGGCACACAGCAGCATGTGTATATTTATGCAGAGAAAAACAACCCTACCAGATCCTACTTTGCATATGTAATTTGGTTACAGGGAAGAGAATGAGAGAACAAGCTGCTTGTGGCAAATATAAATAAATTAATTCATTACTGCATAGCACTTCTTGCTGTGACATTATAGGGTGTTTTCAAATCTTGCAGTACAAAGTCTTATTGTCTTGGTTTGACCAGATGGACTACTGATCTTTTGGGTCCTGTTATTGGATGTCTAATGACACTTTAAAATATTTGGATTCTGCACTAGACCAATTTTAAACACACCATTGAAAGACATATATAAGTTTGCCGGTTATTTTCTTGGCATTTTTTGAGTGTGATTAGTGCTGTGTGAATGGAAAAAAGTGGTTCCTGATAAGTCTTTTTGAGGGTGGTACTGATGTAGAAACTAAGCAGAGAAAAACCACTTGCCCTGGACTACACAGTAAGTCAGGTGCTTCTTTCTCTTCATTAATTCTGATGATAAAATGGATGTGAAATAATGGTTACACTGATCTGACACAGCTGTTGAAGATCTTTTAACAGAACCCAAGCAGGAATAATATCAAACCAAAATAGCTCTATAAGTAATTAGGCACAAATTAATAAAATCACTAAAGGCAGAGGCATACTATGAACTCTGATTTAATCCCAAACAGAAGAGAAAACTGAGAGGAGTTAAAATATTCTTGATGTATATGTGCAGTGACTTCTGCCTGGGAATTTAGATTCATCTCATCAGTGTAAATGCTAAATATCTAAACAGGCAAGATCGAAGTGATTTCTGTGAGGCAGGATGGGGAAAGCAGATGCTGCTGTTCTAATTATAAGGACATCTTGTCACTGAGATATGCCAGCTGTATGTATTTATTGATCCTCAATTGGTTTTGGGTTTATATGTGATAGTGACAATTGAAGTACTCTCTTAACATTTTTTTTATAATTATCCAGCTGAAAATGTTGTAACAGTTTACCAAATTTCCAGCACACAGCTGGATAAACACTTCATGTAATGGGTGAACAACTGGCTCACAGGTCAGGAAACAGAGGGTTACAGTGAATGGGGTGACATCAGACTGATGACTTGTCACTAGTGGGGTTCCACAGGGCTCCATCCTCAGCCCTGTGCTTTTCAACATCTTCATAAATGTTGGGCACAGAACTGGGAGGGACTGAGCAAGTTTGCAAATGATGCAAAACTGGGAGGAGCTTTTGATTCCCTCAAAGGCAGGGAAGCCCTGCAGAGAGCCCTGCAGAGGGCTGGGTAATCACCAACCATATGAATTTCAACAAGGAAAAGTGCTGGGTTCTGTACCTGGGATGGGACAATGCTGGATGTAGGTTCAGACTGGGGAATGAGATGCTGAAAAAGAGTGCCACAAAAAGAGTCCTGGGGGTCCTGGTTGACAGAAAGTTGGATGTGAGCCAGCAGTGCCCTGGCAGCCAGGAGGGCCAAGCGTGTCCTGGGTGCATCAGGGAGAGCATCGCCAGCTGGGCAAGGGAGGGGATTGTCCTGCTCTGCTCTGTACTGGGGCAGCCTCACCTTGAGTGCTGGGGGCAGTTTTGGGCACCACAATGTAAGAAAGATGTTAAGCTGTTAGAGAGTGCCCAAAGGACGGCAACAAAGATGGTGAAGGGCCGTGAGGGGAAGCCGGATGTGGAGAAGCTGAGGTCCCTTGGTCTGTTCAGCCTGGACAAGAAGAGACTGAGGGGAAACCTCATTGCAGTTACAACTTCCTTGTGAGGGGAAGAGGAGGGGCAGGCACTGATCTCTTCTCTGTGGTGACCAGTGCCAAGATCCAAGGGAATGACCTGAATTTGTGTCAGGAGAAGTTTAGGTTGGATATTAGGAAAAGGTTCTTCACCCAGAGAATGACTGGGGACTGGAACAGGCTCTCTAGGGCAGTGGTCACAGCACCAAGCCTGACAGAGTTCAAGAAGTGTTTGGACAATGCTCTTGGGCACGTGGTGTGACTCTTGGGCATGGTGTTGTGAAGGGTTGGGAGTTGGACTTGATGGTCCCTGTGGGTCCCTTGCAACTCAGCTTATTCTGTGATTCTGTGATTTCCTGCAGTACAATTTATTGGCAGGAAAGCTCTGCAGAAGAAATTAGCTTATCACAACATATCACAAAAGACAGGTAGATCCCTATACATCAAGAGTAATATTTAAGCATTTGAGAAACAAGCTCTTGCATACCACTGCCAAGATGTTAAGATTATTAGTGAAGAAAAAGCAGAGCTCATTTTGAGTGTACATGGTTTTATAAGGGAGGAAGAAGTCTGTGGTTCAAGCAAATGTCAGGTAGCTAAAAGCTCTGGCAATTTCAGATTTTTTCATGTAATTCTTGATAGGATTTTAAGTAAGTCACAGCTCTTTATCTTTGTGATTAAAAAAAGGAACAATCCCTCTTTTCTTTTCCTTCACTGTGCCACAGAGCACTGGTGATTTGTTCACTCCTGAGGAAAACACGAGCAGTTAGGATGATGTACAATGCAATGTCTGTGTGCGCTTAAATAACTGCAGTTTTCAGAAATATCTGTAGCTGTATCTGTTGCTGTAGCTGCTTAGTTTGATGCAGCCAGCTGTGACTCTAGGGAGGGTATCGGGCCCTGGCACTCTCTTCCAAAGCCTCAGAAGAGATCAATCCACTCCTTAAGGTTTGTTTTCCTAAATCCAAACAGTGCCATAGGGCTCATCCTTTCTTGCTGAGTAGAGGACAGAAGGTCTGTGGGGCTGATGGCCCCTGGGCAGGGTCCAGCCTGTTGGGTTAGGTTGATGTTACTGCACATGTCCTGGTGGGAGCTGGTGCTGAGAGCTGACTCCAGAGTGCTCCAGCCTCCCTGACAAGCTCTCCCTCCTCTGTCATGGCTGTGCAGGCTGTAAGGCTGCACAGCACTAGTACAACTTCTTATGTTACATCAATCCAGGGTCTTACTGGATTAACTTCTACTAATACACATTCCCAGAGATGCAGAATCCACTTCAGCCCCTAAAATTGATGAAATTGACTGGAGGGAGATGATGAAATGTTTTTACATGAAATAAAATCTGCCAGAATATTCTGCATGCTCAGCCCTGGCACTGCTGTGTTAGGCGGGGATGTTGCCTTAAATGTTCACTAGGTGGCACTTTAAGACTGGTTAAAGGAAGCAGAAAACTTAGCAACACTAATTCCACATCATCATGAGCAGAGTAAACAGTCTGGTGCAAAACAAAATATAAAAAAAACATAAGCAATTAAATATGTATTTAGCAGCAAGTGTGATTCGATTTCTGTTTTTCCCGCAGCAACTGCACTTGCTGAAAGTGGACATGCAACTGAAAATTACATTCTTGTTCTAAACAGATTGTATCTTTGTCGTCTTGTTCGTCTAAATAAATGGACTTCGCTTTTCAGCATCTAGCCAAACACAGGACCAGGTGCTATATTTTTTCGTTAATCAGCCCGTGTCTCTACAGCTATCCGTGATGGTAGGTTTGCAATTTTTTCATTTCTTCATAGGAGCTGCTGAAATGTCTGTTCCCCAACATTCTATTTTATTTCCTTCAACTGCTTTTATCTGACTTAAGCCCATGCAGAACCGAAGTTCTGTTCCAGGACAGCCCTCTAGGGTGTCTCCTGAGCATGAGAAACTGGTTTTGCTGCCATTTTAATGTCCATTCCCCTGCCAGGGATATGTGTTGCCAGAGTGTTTGAATTCTGTAATGATTTATCTTGTTAAGCACATTAGAATGACATAAAAATCATAACTCCTAATTCTAACAAAATTTTCTCCTTCTGAATAGTTTAGGGAAGCTTAGAAGTAATCAGATTAATTTGATAGGTACAGATAAGCTAACAGAATTCTGCGTAGCTTTGTATAGATTACTTTCCACAAAATGACAGACCACCCTCTTGTTAAGAATTTGATTTTTTAATATCAATAAGATGTATAAACTGTAGAAAGGTAGATAAGAATGACCCATTCAGATCACAGCAACAAGAAAATGTACACTATGTGGCTGAGATGAATTAATGGCTTGCAAAAACAGTAGGTTTATACTGGTCAGCATATAAAATAGTCAGGAAATAAATGCAGACCTTTTTTAGAGTTTGTCAGCTACATCATCACTTTTTGCCTTTTTTCCTTCCTCTACTATGCATATGACTGCAGTTCATTGTTTCTGATACTGTTACTTTTGCTTATTTTAAAGAACTGGTAGAACTGTTCAGCATTAATGGATGCACAAATTTTTTTGTTATGAATTACAGTTTTTTTGAAGCTGAAATATTTTGTGGAAAAAATTATTTAAAAACTTTCTCAGGAAGGTGTCTCAGCATCAGGAATACTGATGTAATGCTAAAAATATGTTCACCCAAGAACAGCTGACAGCCAGGCACTGAAGATGAGTGTTGCTTTTAGTTTGGTACCTATGTTGTACAGAGGCCTTTATACAAACCCTATATAAAGGGCTATGTAGCTGCACATACCCCAAGTGCCATCCCAATCTGTTATGCAAAATTATTCTAAGAAAAGTCTGAGAAAGTCAGAAAACTAATGCGAACAGAGAGCTCTGCAGGCACAACCCCAGGGCTGCTTTCGACTGTAGTATCTGCATAGTCAGATGTTTGCTCTGAGCCAGCTACAGCCCGAAGCTTTCAGACCTGTTAGTGTGCAGCTATGCCTGCAATAAAATGCTCTGCTGCTGATGTGGGCATCTGGGCACGGCACAGGCAGAGATGTGTGCTGCTGGGGCCACAGTCACTGCTTCCTCTGAGCAGACAGGAGGCATGACTCTGTCTTTACAGTAAACAAGAAGAGTGTGTGACTGGAAATCAATAGGTTGAACTCAGCAGATGAGAAATGAGGTCTAATTGGTGATTAAACAACACGGTGGTTGAAACAATTAAATGTCGATCCATTTACCTCTCTCCTTTCTGGAGGGAAAGCGAGGTTGAAGAGCTTGAATTTCTTGGCTCTTGGCACATCCTGGGATCCCTCATGGCATCTGAGGCTTTGAGGATCCTGGACTTGAGAGAGAGACAGAGACTGATCTGACAGTTTGAGTAAAAAGGGATCCTAGAGGATGTCTGGTTGTCTGAAATTAATGTCTCACTCTTACAGGTTCCCTGACCTCTGCTGTGACTGCTTCCTAGCCAGATGAGACTGCTCTTCTGAAATATTGTGCTGGGAACCTTTGAACAAAGATGCAGATAGATGTTTTTTAGGTGATGGTAAAAGTGGTATAAATTTACAAGGTTGCTGCCTCTTTGTCAGCTTTATAATCTGCTCCTTTTCTTTGTCTGTCCATGATGAATTATATGTTAGAGAATATTTTTAAGTAGTATTGAATAAGTATGTCTTGTGCCATTATCTGAAGTTAAACGTTCTATTTCACATATAGTCATTAGTATTGCTTTGGAAGTGTTGGCAGGGATTACCAATGGGTCTTGAGTAAATTTCCCCAGTAGGTCTTCCAGTCTGCACTGAGGTGCTGTGATCATGCTGACAGCAACAATTGTGTAGCTAGCTTAAAGCTAGTTTTGGAGTGTCTATGTGAACAGAAGTGATGCAGGACATGGCTGTGCATATGTGCAGGTATTTGCATGTATACCATATAGCTGTACCATGTGATGTAAGATTCATGAACAGGTATTATATGTTCTACCATTTTGCTGTTCTTGGTGCTTCTTTTGTCTTGTTCTCTTGTGTTCTTAAAATTAACTTAGTTCATCTCACAGAATGGTTTGCTTTCCTATAAAGGACTTCTGTTAGCATTGTTATCATCCTATACAATGTGCTTGGTGGCAGAAAATATTCCATGGTAAAACAAACAGTCTTCCATCTAGAAATACCTCCTTTCAGGTTTCAACTTCTTTTTTGCTTGTTTTTCTCTTTTCCATAAAATGTTAAAAGATATAGCTGTTATTTTCTGCTAAGAAGCTGAAGTGTGTTGATTTTTGATTTATTTTAGTGCTTGATATTGTAAAGGCATAGTAAAGTCATATTAGCCTCATAGACTTTTTTTTTTGCCTAACATAGTCCACTGAATTAACCCATAGGGCACTAACTGGAGACGGAAATTCAAGTCCCTTCTTTGTTTAATTCAGAGCAGCAGAATAAACCTCCAGCTCTAATGTCCTTTGTAAGCATGAAAGTCAACAGGATAGACCCAAGTGGTATTTTCTTTTTCTCTCTATTTTTTCTCCCCCCCCACCCCCCTTCTGGTTCAAAACTGCAAAATAAAAAAACCCTGACAAATAGAAATATTTTGCAAACTAGACAGCCATTTCTTTTGATCACTGGTTCTAGAGAGTATGAGAATATTTTTTCAGTTTTCCTAACCCTTTTGTTAGCAAATACAGTCTTGTATGTAATCAGAGTGGAGAAAGGATACACAAATATTACATAAATATTCCAGCACAGAAGACTTTCCTGGGGTGTTTTCTCATCTCTGCTGTTATATTATGAACTCATAAAAAATTATTTTTTGGTGAAGTTTGAAATCCTCAGTGGAAAATTACTGTAAATCAGAGTAATTCTTCCTGTGAGTTCTACTGCCAGCAAATATAGCTTTGAGTCCGTAGCTAATTATAATGTCTCTGCTTAGGCTTTTTAACTAGAAGAATCTACTCCATCAGCAGTTCCCAACATTTCCGGCGCAGTGCGGCATACACATGTTCCTACAGCACTCCAGGGCTTGTAGGTCATGATCTGGTTCTGCTATGGATATAAATGCATTCTTGTAGTGTAGCTAAAACAGATGAGTAGTGTTCCCATCACGTGAACATGAGTCTACATGGGACACAATGAAAGGTCCCTGCACTTTGGTTGTGTGTTTGTGAAGGTGACCAAACTGATCACATCACCACAGGCTCATTGAGATGGAAAGGGATATCTGGAGATTGTTCAGCCCCTTTCTCCAAGAAGGCGTCAGCTAGAGCAGGTTGCTCAGGCCTGTGTTAAATCTGATCTTGAATATCTCCAAGGGCCAAGACTCCACAACCTCTCCTTGTTATCTCTGGGATATATCTCTGGGATACCTGTTCCAATGCTTAATCTCCCTCACACTGAAAGTGTGGGGTTTTTTTTCTTTTTCATCTTCTTTTATTTATTTATTTATTTATTTATTTTTTTTCTAAAGGTTAAACAGGACTTCATGTATTTTAACTTATGGCTGGTACCACTGAGAAGAGTCTGTTTCCATCTTCTTTACTGACAGGATCAGATGTGAGCCTTTTTTTCTCCAGGTTGAAGAGTCCCAGCTCTCAGGTTTTCCTCATGTGACCTTTAATCGTCCTCACAGCCTGTAAATGGACTTGGTTCACCTCTGTCCATTGTCTCTCTTGCACTGGGGATTCCAGGACTGCACTCACCATTCAGTGGCTTCACCAGTGCTGAGTGAAAGAGAAGGATCATTTCTCTCAGTCTTCTGACAACACTCTCCCTAACACAAACCAGGCCACTGCCTGGGCCACAAGGGCACATTGCTGGTTAATGATCATTCACTCCTTTGCAGAGTCTCTGCAGAGCTGCTTTCAAGCTAATTGGCCCCCAGTCTGTGCTGATGGATGGGATTACTCCTTCCTAGATACAGGACTTCTGCTCTTCCTGCTTCATGACCTTTTTGTTGGCTCATTTGTCCAGGCTATTGCAGTGGCTCTGAAATGGCAACACAGCCATCTGGTGTACCAGCCACTCCTCCTGTTCATGTGCACTCAGGCCCATGTTCCAGGTAATTAATGCACATGTTAACCAACACTGGCCCCAGGACCAACCTCAGGGGGACACTGTTAGGGGTTGGTGTTGCCTGGACCTTGTGCTGCAGATCACAGCCCTTTGATCCTGCCAGTTCAGACAGTTTTCAATCCACCTTGCTCACTATCCACTAATCTACTCTGTATTTCATCAATATATCTATGATAAAGTTATGGGAGAAAGTGTCAAAATCCTTGCTAAAGTCAATATAAAAATGTCATCATAAATGCATACTGACTACTCTCTCCCTTTCTTTCATCTTTTTGGAAAGTACTTCAATTTTTTTTGCTTCATTACCTTCTCAGAGATTGAAGTGAGGCTGACTACCTTGTAGATTGCCTGACACATTCTACTCCAGATGGGTTTTGTTGTACCTAATACCATCACTCCACACTTGGATCATATCTTTGTACTCTTTCTGGGTCAACTGTCCCTTCTGCCACCTCTTATTATTCTTTTTGTATAGCTGAGATTTTTAGGAACCCTCCGCTACCTTTGTTTGACTTTTTGCACATTGGGATGGACCATTCTTGAATGCGGAGGGAAATGATCCTTGAGAAATGGTCAAAGTCTGCATGAGCATGAGAGCCTGTACCTGTGAGGCTTATTACAGCTGTCTCTGAAGGCCACAAAAACCAGTATTTCCTCATGACATTACTGATTTTAGTCTGCCCAATGATTCTGACTTACAAACTGTCGGCTGGCTCATCACCATCTGTTTTCACATCAAGGGCAACTCTCCCTCCTCACCATCCTGGCCATCCAAATGGATGCATCTGGATCCACCATTCCTAATAAGGTTTCGTAATGAGCCTGTGTTCACCCATTGCAGCACTTGAGTGAGCTACCCCACATCTCTACCAAAGGAGGTTGTAGCCCCATAACAGACATCTAATGACTCCTGCTTGTTTCCCATGCTGCAACCTGATGTACAGGCACTGCAGAGAAGCACCAGTTTACTGATTTCAGAGAAAACATATGCAACCTGCTGTCCTTTTGGCACTTCATTTGTTTGCATAGACTGGAGGCATCCTCTTCAGTTCAGACTGAGGTATTTCCTCAGTCCACTTGCCAACTCCACCCATCATTTCCTTTCTGCATTGGCTGTTGCCAGCTTCCTGGCCCCCTTGTTCCTGGTTTGAAGGTTTCCTTACCAGGCTGGCCAGCCTGTTGGCAAAGATAATTTTGCTCCCCTTGTTGAGAGAATCCTGCTTCTTCCAAGCAGTCCTCAGTAATCAGAGGATAGCAGGACTAATTGCTTCAGTCACTGTACTCTATGCCATGTCATTACTGCTGGCTAGGCACATTTAAAGATTTTTTTAGGCCCTTTATGCACAAACTAATGGACTCTAAGCCTCTCTGTAGCTCCTGCTGAAAGGGGCTTGACCCTTCCTAGTATCCTGATTAGGACTAGAACAACCTTTGACCAAGAGCAGCTATGAGATCTTTCTGGAAGCTGCTAGAGCTTACTAGAGACTTCAGTCTCCTGTAGCTATCCTTACCTGGAAGTGGTAGGAGCCTTGATGTCCCTCAGAGTACTCACTAGTCCTCCAGCAATCCTGGGGGTCTAGAAACTCTGGTGCAAGCTGCTGTGTCTGAATTCAACACTGAGGGGGTTGGCTAGAAGCAGGTTCTAATTGCCTGTTTGAAGCATTTGTTTCTCTTCTTGCCTGTGCCTAAGGTGCCCTGACTGCAAAACAGCAAGTGGAGACATAAATGAATTGTACTTGTGCACTACCTCTGAAGCAAGGTTGTAGGTTGACTGCTTCTTTTGTATTTATTACACACAAAAGGATAGGACATGGAATAAATGACTTTCTTTGAATTTTGTCCTCAGTTGACTAGGATTTTTTAAAATAATTTTCTGCATGTTTCCAGTTGCTCAGAAACAGCCTACTCTGGATTGAAGAAAACCAGAAATACTCCTAATATTGTAGATGGCAGGAGATTGCCTACTGCTGACACTTTGTACTGTTTTGTTATCATAAGTACAATGGAGGAGCACTCTTGTTGTTAAAAGTTTTCTTTCCATCTGCTCATTCTGACTTTAAGCATAAGCCTGCTTAACACAAAGGGAAGGCATCCTATCTAACAAGGAGAGGTTCAGGAGGGTTCACTGTAAACAAACTGATGGTAGAATGTAAACAGGAGCAGTGTATTCTACTACAGATGGCTACCCCTCCCTTTTGCCTTATAATTTCCATGTTCATAATGAAATATTTTCATTCCTTAGAATCTGACAATTAAATGTGAGTTAGCAAGAAACAGAATTTTTGAAAATAAGGTTGAATTTTTTATCTGCTGCCCGTGATAGTAGATGACTGTAGAATTAAAACCCTGAGTTCACAGCTGACCTTGTTTTTGGGCAGAAATTGGACTAGATCACCTTCCAACCTGACTTTTCCTGTGATTTTATGAATTATCTCCTATATGAGATTCTATAGCAATACTTTCAGTATAGCAATTTGGTATTTAATTGAACCAGTTTAGATCATAGTGCTACTATAAAAAATGTATCTTACCTAATTTCTAACCTTCCTGCTGTATTTCTTCCACAAGGTGTTACTGGATGAATGAAGGAATTTGTGGTGTGCTCTATTTCCATCTGGAAGTTAATATTCAACTATTTTGAAGATGGTGGGTGGGCTGTAGCACTTGTCCTGTGAGGAGAGACTGAGGGAACTGGGCTTGTTCAACCTGGAGAAGAGATGGCACAGAAGATATGGAGACATCTAATGACAGCTTCCAGTGCCAGAGAGATCATGAAAGTGATGGAGTCAGGTTTCAGGAATCAGTCCTCAGAGTTGGCTTTACTTTGAGCAGGAGGTTGGACTAGAAATGTCCTGACATCCCTTCCAAGCCAAATTACCCTGTAGTCCTCACACAACAACCTCGGTATTTGTTAAGAAGATGATTATAATTCCTGGTGTGAAATATCAAATGGCACTAATATAAGTGAATTTAATTAGGCTTGAATCTTTAGGCATGATGTTTCTTGCCCTCCTGGTTGTGACAGGAGACCACTATAATCTATGTAGTGATGTCAGCAGAACAGTGGAAGAAGGTTTGGAGTCAATGAATTCAAGGGAGTGAATGATTGTTACCCCTTTTGACCCCAAACAGAATAGACATCTCATCTTTTGATGGTATGGTTTCTCAGTTTAGTTTCTAACTAAGTATTCTGTGTCAGGCTGTGGTAAGGGAAAGAGGGTGTAACTCTCACTTTCAGGTTGGTGTCGCTCATGGAAGGAGTAATTAGTAGCATAGCTTTTAATCTCTGATATTCCTGCATCTATGAATTTATTTCTTGCTCTTTGAACATAATTCAAACCTATAGAATTTCTCTGTGACTGTGATGGGCAGTCCTGTGCTTTTTTTGCCTCCCTCTCCTCAGTCCCTTGGAAGATGAAATTCCACAGAATCAGAATAAAGGTGCAAAAATGTGTAGGATCCATGCATGATATGCATTACCAAGGATTATGCATAATTTGAACTCTCTCTGCTTTCCTTACTCCCACTACTCAATACCTATTCCCCTTTATACCTCTGCAAAACACTGAAGTTCCCTCTGTTGTTGCTGCTGTTGACTTACAGACCTGCACATTCAGTACTTGGTCTACCAAGAAGCTGGTGGAATCACTTTGAATTGATATCATTGAGCAGCTGATCTTCAGCTTGCCTTCTTGATTTTTGAGCCATTTCTAGAATAAGTGATTCAGAGAAACTAGAGCTGCTGTTTTTGGAGGAGAAGGATTAGCATAAAGGTACCAGTTCCACTCCCTCTCCTTTGCTATGATGCATACATTTGTTTTGTTTAAAAGGTACCTAACATTTACCAGTGTGCAGGGTCCAAGAGAAGCTGTTGCTCTTGTGGCTAGGAGAAATAGTTTGTGCTCCAGACTGTATGTCCCTGCTTCATATGAGCCCAGATGGTGAGATGACTGGCAGATCTGTAGTTCTGTTTGCTCCTATCAATGAAATGTAATCTCTGTCTTGCTGCCCTCATATCTAGATGAAGCCTGGGGTATTGAATTTGGAGTGTGGAATCACTCACATTTATTTGGAGACAAAACTGAGGCTTTATTATTATTGTTGTCCTTTCTCATCTTTGTTGATTATTCCTGTAATGAAGAAGAGAAAAGGAATAAAATGTTTTCTCCTCTGAGATTCTTCAAAGATGGGACATCAGTCTGGATATTGTCAACTACACCTCCTTTTGATTTAAAGGGATACTTACAGAATTGCAATGAGTGGGTTTTTCAAACTGCAAGCAGAGAAATCCATATTGGACTGGACAGTGTTTCTTCCAGGTGAGTTCTAGGACTTGTATATGTTGTGTCTTTAAGAGGAGCCTCTCAGTTGCCCTGAATTTCTCAGAGCCAAACTGGTTACCTTCTTTCAGAGTTTGCTGACTTTGACTTCCATTTACTAAAAACTGATATGCAATAAAAGAATATTTTAAATTACATTTATTCTTAAACCTAAAAGTGTTGCAATCTAAAGAGTTGTATTTATTTGTCCACTCTTTTTAGCTCTAGGAGCTGATAAAGATTGAAATATTTTTGAAGAAAGGTTTGAAATGGATGAAATGCTTAAACATATTAACATTGTCTTTCTGTCACTCCAGAAAGTTGTCATTTATTGTACTCACTCTGGAGGGCTTTGCAGTTATTTTTTATGAGTCTTTTATTTAGGCTCGGATTCATTTTTTAAATAGTACCAAGAGGTTGACTGAAGGGAGGCAAGGATTTAATGAATAACATATTGAAGTAGATTTCAGAAACTTTGCGCTATCTTACTTCCTTTCACCCCTCAAATATGTGTGTAAATATATGTATACTTTCCCCCATCTTTCCACAGGCTTGTCCAAAAATCCTTGCATTCCCACCTCTAACTTCTTCATCTTTGATTGAAACAATTCCAGTTTCTTTCATCTCTTCCACATCCTCAGGAACTTTTCAACACTGGCTCTGATAGAGCCAGCTCTCTCCTTTCTCTTTGATTCCTATTACTTCAAAGTAACAGTAAACTTTTGATGTGAAGGAGAAAATTTCAGGCGGAAGAGAGGGATAGGAGAGAAGATGCAGACATTTAATGACATTTTCCTGGGAAGTTTCCCAGCATAATATTCCTGAGAGCTATTCCCTGAAGGTATAACTACAAAGTAAAATGTAGGTGTGATTGCAGCACACTAAGAATAAAATGAATATACTTGTATCTCTGTATCTACATGTACAAAAACACAGGGACTAATAACTAAAATTCAAACTGGGGGTTGAAGTACACAGCTGCCAATCTGTGGCTGCATCTCCATTGCTGCATTACTGTGCACACTGAAGCTAGAACAAAGACACCCATAGACATTTCTTTCTCCAATTTCAAGTATAAACTGGACACCTCGGCTTAATTTCTATCTGCCAAATTAATGATAGAGGATTTGATATTCCAGTGTTTCAACGCTCTGCCAGTTCTGTCCTACAAATAGGAATTTGCTCTTACAGAAACTGTAGTCCTAAGGAGTCAGGTAGGAAGGAGTCTTGGTCTGACAGACTTTACCATATTTTCTTTGGAAATGCTCAGTATCTGCTTTGTCCCTTGGCTCTTTAAAACCGATTGCTGTACACACACAAGTGAATTTTGCCCAATGCACAAAAGCACATTCCTAATCACATGGCATATATTTGGAAATACTCTCATCTTACAAAGTACAGTTCAATCATGAACAATTTTGGAGAGATGGTGGTATGCTTTGCTTCTCTTGTGTGGGAGCCATTAACAACAAGAGAGGATTGTAAGTCAGACTGGACTCCTCCTTTGACAGTAAAAGTTTGCAACAATTTTGGAAACCCTTCTTTAATATTTTGAGAAATTCTGACCAGCATTTGAGTTGGTTGCTCTGGCTACAAGATATTTTTGAGCCTCTTTACATAGTGAATAACTCATGGAATTGCTGAATGCCAATTAGAAGTAAACATAACAATTAAAGCTAGTTAGACAGAAATCAGCTAAAAGTTCAAAACCAATACTTAGCCTACCAAATTAAACTGTAGAAAATTGCATCTGGGAAGATAAGTTAGATTGCTTTATTTTTGAACAACAAGCAGTTTCTACAAAATACTTCTTGTATAGTTTACAATTCTTATTTTTAATCTTTTCCCAAGAGGCTGGTTTCAAGTTTATTGTAGTGTGTTTTCTAGTGCACTCATAATTTTGGATCTATTTAATTTCTTCCTCTTATCCTTTTTTGTTTTAGTATTTCCTACAAAGATTCATTCAGGTTGGAAAATTTAATTTGTTTTGCTTTTTATTTTTTTACTACAGTCTCAAAGGGCACCTCATCTCCTTTCACTTCTTTGTTAATTGTATTTTATTTTCACCTGTTTAAGGCCATTTCCCCAAGGAATTTGGAGGATTAAGCTTTTGTTCAATAAGAAAGAATTCAAGTCTCAAGTTCAGATTATAACTAGTCATGTGTGTGTATGTATAACAAGCTTGAGACTATGCTCAGATCCCCTGCCCGTTTTTATCTTTCAGGGGAGAATAACTTGAGCTTGCATTTCCACAAGATGTCTGCATCTAACATGTTTATTTAGGGTCACATTTACTTCAAATATTAACACTTCTTTAAAATTCTGTGCAATTACTCAACTCAGTGCTTTAACTTTTACTGATATCTATAGTCTTTAGACACAAAAACCACTTTTAAATGTCTTTTTCAGTTGAAATTGCAATCTCTTGGAAAGATTTTCCATTGCACTGGCAGATCACATGCTCCTACCTGGACACAAATGTAGGAACAGCAGCAATATCACTGAAATAACCCTGTGTAAAATCATCTGAAAAAATGCTAAAGAAAGTATATTCTGCCTGGGTGCTGAGTTTATATTGTTTTTAAATGCTACATATCTTATTAACTCAGAGATGGAAGCAAACTGTCCAGATAAATTACTAGGCATTTTTTAAACCTGCCTAAAAATTATTTGCTATGCTTTTTCCCTATACCATGAATGTAAACTGGTTATGGTAGAACACATGATAGTATTCCAAGATAAATTTTTATTTTATTATATTAGAAAGATATGCCACTTATAAAACATTATTATTAGTGTAATTTTAAAATTTTTTGGTCCCTCTTGTGTAATTGGTTTCTGTAGGTCATAACTGAGTTTTCTTAGTAAGCTCCAATACCTACTGCTAATATGCTGTGTGCTTAAGTCAATCAAATGATAAGTTAACCTCTAATTTTAGAGCTAATCCAGAAATATTTTTGTATTCCTTTTAGTAACTATAACATGGCTTTAATAAACTCTGTATGGTTCCCCTGATCTATCAAACATGGATCATGCATTTCTGACAATGCTCTTTGGACCCATGCTGTGATCATAAGTGCTAGTAGATTGCAGGACACTTTTGTGGCTATATCCTACAAAGCAGGACTGCTTTTTACAAATGCATTAAACATTAATACAGACAAATGTGAAGTTTTTTAGTGCAGAAGCTTTATTTGCTTGAACATGTATGTATTTTTTATTAATAATTTTTACCATACCACACACTCCTCTCTAGAATTTGAGCTCTGAGAACTATTCCTTGGACTCAGTAAATGTTATTTCATTTAAGACCAAGGGAACAAATGAAAATCGCTCAGATTTACATTTCAGTGAAATCTCTTAAGTAATGCATGAGCTGTGTTTCAGAACTGGCTTGTACAGGGCCTTAAGTACCTTGTAACACTCATCACCTTCCATAAGGAAACAGCGGAGAAGAGAAATTCTTCTCCCCTTTCTTTTCCAAACTACAGAAAATCTGGAAGAATTGTGATGAAGGCAATTATTGGTCAAGAAAACTAAAAATGTTTATTTTTAATTATCAGGGAATGTCCTAATTTAGTTAGTTGTTCCTAACTATGGGACATCATAGAAAATACTTGTATTCTTGATGCATGATGTGCAGAAGACCTGTCACAACCAGGACTTTTCAGTATGAGTTTTATACGAAGGGACAGATCCAATGCCAAGAAACCTGCTGGTAGAAACAACCACAGGAGCTCAAAGCCTTTACGAAAGCTTCTTTCTAAAGATCCTCAGGTACTTTTCTTTGCTTTGTTAGGATTTGAGGTACTGACTCCAGTTTTAAATTGATTGTTTTATCTGATATGAAAATAATTTTTCTGTAAACCTACAATAATCCACTATCGCTGTCTACTGCTATCTTAAAGTTGTTCCTAAAGCATGACCTGCTTTTATGATAAATAAACCCTTCCCATCATATACTACTACTACACATTCTTTTGCATGTTAACATAAGAGTATGTGTTACAGCTGACCTTTATTATCCGTATAATCCTGCTGAATAGGATAGTAACTTCAATACTTTTCATTCAAATATAACCTCTCTTGTATAACATGGACTAGGTTGCCAGTTTAAGTTCTTGTGTGCATAAATCTACTGCAAGGTTATAAAAATCTAGAAGAAATGCCAAACCATAATCAATGAACACTGTGTGCACATAGATGTAATATGAAGAGGAGAGAAATTAAAGATTTCAATGACAACTCTAAGCGGCTACTGTTGACATTAGAAATGCTAGGATTAAAATGATGTCTGCATTGAAATGCTAACAAGTATGATGATTTAGACAGTGTGCCCTGTTTCTAATTATTATGCATAGCTTGCATATAACATAAGTAGTTGTAACCTTTGTGTGAAGAGCAAAGTCAGGAAATGTTAATCCATAGGGAAACCATCACTTCTCTCCAACTGCCATAGAGAAACTCTAGCTGAAATGATTGCTCTTGTTCTCCAGTTCAGGGGAAAAAACATCCTCTTTATGGTTAAATACCCCCTTTTATGCTGTGTATGTATTAGTCAAATTGATTCCCATGAGAGTTCTCCAGGCTTGTACAACACTATCATTCAGTACATCTACAAAGGGAGCTGGAGTGGGGAGAATGAGAAATGTTAGAAAAAAGATTGTCTGAAAACCTGGAAATAGCAGTTTTATCAAAGCTGGCAAGACTTGAGACTGGAGAACCAATATACAGGTTACCTAGAAAGAAAAGGTCTGGTGGGAAGGTCAGAATTTAAATTTAAACTTGGAGCTCTGCCCTTCTCTCCTGCAGACAAGCTAGTCACATGTCTAAGGCCCAGTGCCACTTGGTGGGCAGGAAAGGGCTGATGGAGAAGGGTCTTAAGAATGCTTTTGGCAATGATTTGTTCATAATGCTTATGCACATGTCCTGCCCTCTCAAGGTCTGTTCTGGCTACTTTTTGATAGCTCTACGGTAACCATTCCTTGACACTTTAACATGACTTATAGGCAGTAGTTTCAGCTGAACTGCCATGGGTTTTGAGTGCTTGGGCTGGAAATTATAAAGGGGAGATTACAAATATGGCTGACTGCAAAGAGCAAGCAAACTTTCAAAGTGAGTAGACATCACTATTTGATAGTCTGATCATAATCTTCAGAGCTGTTGTGCTTTTTCTGCTCCCAGCTTCATGGTTAGTTCACTGAGTATCTGTTTTTTGCTTGAAAGGTTTTAGTCAGCTTCAAGTAAGTAACTACTTCTTGCCCTGATTTTCATATTTCTGCACAAGAACTTGTGATTTGTTTTCATGCACATCAATGCATACTGTTGTCATCACAATTGATTTTTGCAGTTGAATTTTTTTTCACTTGGATCCATTGGGAAGACTGCTGTTTTTAAGTGTTGCACTGCTTTGGCTTCTCAGTCATCTTTCTCCAACACAAATAGAGAATGTTAAAGAATGAAAAACTTAATTTAGAAATTTCTGTGTTCTTCAGTATTCTCTCGTGTATCTCATGTATTTTATGCATACACTCTTCAGTGTTTAGGCTATCTACCATTGTACAATGCAGAGGCATTCCCACAGAATGGTTTGAGTCGGAAGACACCTTAAAGATCATCTTGCTCCACCCCCCCATACCCTAAGTACAATTACATCCAATTGTAATATAAATACTTATAGCTGATGGGAGAATATTAAGATTCCTTTTAACATTTTATGCAAAAAAATATGAAGCTACAGAGAGGTAACTTGATTTTCTGAAAACAAAGTGTAAGGTGGTTCTGAAATCCTAGTTTCAAATATTTATGTGTTCACCCATCCCACCCCCAATTTCCCAGTTTTGGGGTATGTTACATAATTCCATTATTATTCTGGGGAAAAATACATATTGAGTTTGTGCTCAGATCATTCCCAGACTCTTAGAGAAGAAGGAATAGTTTACATTTTTTAGAATAGCTTATGGCAATAACCTAGATCTTAGCAATAAACCTTATTTATATTCAAGAAGGCAAAATGTATACAACAGCAAGAACAGTGAAAAATCAATGGAAATATTAGTGAGTATCAAAGCTTTACAATACAGGTACAGACATAAGAAAAACAGTCTCTCCCACATATTAGGTATGATCTGAGCAAACAAAGGTCTCTTGAGAACTAACCTCAACAACCATAGGTACTAGATCAAGCAAGTGGAAGCTTTGATTCCTACACAGCTGCTTAAGATTTGAGCTGGACATGGTGGCTACCAGGGTGAACTAAATCTGTGGAATGGAAATTCTTAGCTCTGGGGAGAAAGTATGCTTGAGGAGAAGAAACTCTTTCATGGCTCAGCTTACTTAGAGTGTATCCTGTGTTTTAAAAGCATGTCAATAACTCAGGAAATGAATCTGTAGCTGTACTAGCAAAATCAATGCTGTGTTCTCAAACAGAACAGGACAAAAATTAGGTCTTTAAAATGCAGAAAAAGAAGCAAACATTGAAGAAATTCAGGATCTTGTCGTTTTTCATCAGGTTTTATTCCTAGCAGCTACTTTTACACTTTGTAAACTGTTTTTGAGAATTTATTTTAACTGTTCATGAATTATTTTAACTTGACACTTTCAGATTAGGCTGTTATGATTTTTTTCTTAAAACCATTTTATTATTTTTTTCCCATTAAATTGAACACTAACAAGTATGTTTAACATTTATATATACATTTTCAATCTCAAAACATGCAGATGGCTGTCTCCTTTAAAAAATGCTCCTGGGACGGACTTGATATGTTAAATTTCAAGTTGCAGTAAATTTTTACAGTTGAGTTATAAACCTCTGGGAAATGGTGGGGTGGGTTATCACAAAAATGCTAATACAACCCTAACTCCAGCAGTGATGTTGTAATACATACATCATTAAGTTTCCATTCTCATGGAACACTTGGTGTACAGAATATTTACATTTATAGTACTATAGTGTATCTTACAGTGTCCCTTCAGGTAACAGCAAAATGATAGTTTCATGTAGAAAATTATGTGACATTATTCTAATATACCCATGCTGATTTAAGCTCGGAAAAGCTTAGGAGCAGGATTGTCATAATGCCTCCCTGTATTAGCTAGAAAGCATTCAGCCCCTTTTAACTGTTAGTTTAGTAGTTTCTCAGAAAATAGTGATAATTCAGTGGACTTTTTATCCCTCTGGCTTTTACAGTAATTGCATCATACTGGGTAGGTTTTTTTGTTGTTTGTTTGGCTTTTGTTTTTTTTTGTAAAAATAGATCTAATATTCAGACTTGCTTTGTGTGAGGTTCAAATATGAAATATTTTTTCCATGTGTTTTTGCTACCTGTTTGTATATTTACCAGTTTATCTATGTGGGTTTTATACTAGGTGTCATTTATCCTTAAATGCTCACTAATAATTGCTTTACATTCAAACCATAGCAGGAAAAGTTGTAAGGGGGAAATCGTTACATTGTTTGGAAGGAGACAATTAGAATACACCCTTTTCCTGGACTTTAAGAATGGCAAGGAACACAGGAAAAAAAGGAAAAGCCTTTGAAAGAATGACTGTGATCTTTTGTCACTGAGGATAGACATTAAGGAGCAGAGATCCATTGATGAGGGCAAAGAAAGACTCAGATTTACCAAAGTCAGTAAAGGGCAACAAAAGTTTCCATGAAGTCACTTGCAGCACTTGAGCCTGGTGAACTATTCTCTAGCACTTTAAGTTCATCCTGGCCAGCATGGCCAAGTTATTTCTGCTTTGCTTTATTGCCTGAAGATGAAGACACATTTATGTTTTTGAAAATACAAGAGGATTTGCCTGGACAGAGTAAAAAGCAAATTTTACATAAGTTACTGAACACCTTTCAGATATTTTGAATGTATAGAATAATTTTTGGGTCTGATTTTTGAGGGTTGGTGCTAGGACTGAACCTGCAAGACTGCACAATAGGACATGTGTGCATGTGCTGCTCACATGATGCAAGTCAAATAAATAGACAAGCAGGAGTTATTCGTAAGAACTCCCCATGTGTGAAAGTCTAGAAGAAAAGGTGTCTGATGTGTGTCTCAAACACCTGCAGCTGGGTAGCTGTGGAGCCAGCTAAGGATTGCTAGTAAGAGCATGCTGTGGGAAAGAACAGGGTGTGGCTGGAGGAGGGGGATGCCTGAAGGTAGGGCAGCACTTGTCTGGGGGACACACCCTGGAGACAAGCACAGCATGGTACAGCACAGGTGTAGGAATGAGGCTGAGAAGAAAATATGGGCTGTAGGTGTGGGATCAAGATCAACAGAGACTCCCAAAGCTCTCTAAACCATAGGACAACAGACTGCACACGATAACTAATTTGCATAGAAAGTGAGAGAATTATCTCCAGGGCAGGGAAAACTTATATATGAAAAGGTATCCTCATGAATGCTCCCCAGGATTCTGGGCACCCCAGCAGCTTGATTGATGGTAGAGACAGCACTGGTAATTTCCCTTTCTTTCTCTCTCTGTCTCTCTCTCTAATCCAACTCTCTCTCCCACTCTCCCCCCCCCCCCCTTTCCCCCCCGACTTTTTTATTTTTTGTTTCCATTCGACCAAAAGCATCTGCAAACCTTGAGTGCTCCTTTCTCCCTAAGGGTGGGATGCCACACCATGTTGCTAAATAACTTATATAGCTGTACCCTAGGTATGAATGTTCTGGAATAAACAGTGAGGTGTAATGGCCCACGTAAATGTCCCATATCTATTAAAAGGTAACATCTTTTGCTCTCAAAATACATGCAGAAAGACAACAACAGATTGCTTCTAATGATGAAGAAAGGGTCACAGTCAATCTTCTGCTCTCAAAATGCATTTGGGCTAAGACTTTTCCCAGAATATATCTGAAAAGCCATTTTGTAACATTCCAGTGCAATTAGTAATTTACAGGAGTTATGACTGTATCCCTGCAGAGCTTTGTTTGATCCAAAACACACAGCAGCTACCAAGTACTCTTCTGTAGAGTGCATGCAGCTATAAGAGAATGACATTTGAGTTAATTAATCTGTGGAAATACTGTTAGAGAGAAAGAGACAAATGTTGACGACTTGTCAGATTCTGCTTGCTTTCCGAAAATAGTTTTATGACAAAAGATAACACCAGCAACAGGCATCAGTACCAACACAGCACCTTGTTAATCTGTTCCGTTTTGTTTCTCTGCATTCAAAGAGCAATCAGAAATTTTCTGTTGGAATGAATTAGGACAACAAAATTGGAGCAAAAATAAAGCTCCATCAGAGAAAAAGAGTGCATTTGGCTTTTTTCTGCACAGACTTCACTAAAATTGCTGCTGGTCTCTTCTCCAGCTTTTAAAAACCTTGGCTCATGGCAAAAGCCACAGCATGTATAGGTATCTAATTGTTGTTATGTTTATGGTTGTGGATAGAAGTTTTACACTTTAATGAGATCTTCTCTAAGTGTTATCATCCATGACTTCATCTTCTTGAGGCACTAAACCTTGAGTTTGTTTCCTTAACTTTACCCTATCCTGGTGAGGGCACTGGTGAGGATGTAGGACATGAAAAGCATGACCAGCATTTCACTTTGGAGGATGTAGGCTTTTACTACTATTGGACGGGACCTACTCATGAGTATATTGGAAGAGTGTTTGGGAGCTCAGATCTTGCTTTTAGATGTGGAGGTTGCCAGCCAGCTGTCAAAAATGACTGAATTAAGTATCTAAACAAAAATAGCTGAACTGAGGAATTACTTTAGTCTTATTTCTCAGTCACTTATTTTATTGTGATTAAACTTTGTAATTTAGAAATACAGAATAAAATGGTATGTCTTACAGACACTTAAGTTGCATGATCCTCTGCGACCAGTAGCTTGCACTCAATCAGAAACACTATGTTGGCAAACTTCTGCCTTTTAACAATTTTTGAAAAGGTTTGATTTATTTAATCTCAAGGGCAGATAAGTATCTGATCCTAAATGGGGAGAAAAGTGTTAAAATGCACAAATATGCGGAATTAAACAAAGTTATCTATATAGAAGAACTTGAACAAATTGAGAAAGTGGGCATGAAAATACCCTTAGATATTTAGATATTAGTGATCATTGTCTATTTTAACTTATTTTTATACTGCTGAATATGTACATTTGCAATGTGTCCTGGGGGTATATAGAGACCATCTCCTAAGCTTACTGTGGAAGAAAGGAAGTGGTGTTGGGCAGAGAAGGAGCTTGACACACTCCAGTACCTTCCCCTGTTTGGTCAAGGAGGTTCCCTAAATATATTTTTTTGGAAGCACCTGCCCTTGCCCCATGATAAAATCATCATTAGAAAGAACAAGACAAAGGCCAGCAGAGCAAGAGCAATCCACATTCAAAATACTATTAGGCATTAGATAGTGAAGATGAAATGAGAGAATCCACATTCTGTGTTCTGACTGTATGATCCCCACAAATGGGGCCTGTGAGAACACTTGCTGTAGTATTTTGCGAAGCAAGCTTGTCAGCTGAAAGGAGTAATTCTGAATGGCAGTTTTACATATTCAGGGTTAATGAGCCTTGACTGAATCTTTTTCTCTCTCTGCGTAATTAAAGATTCTGCCCGTATCATGTAGGTTGATTTTATCCTCTACATCTTTGCATTCAGATAGAAGAGAGCTGGTTTTCTGCAGTGGAGTAAAAGGATGTACTGGATCTGTAATGGGCTGTGAGGTTGGTAGGGCATTGCATGTGAAGGTAGTTAATTATTTTAAAAGTTGTAACTGGTCAGAAGTTCATGCCTGGTGCTTCTTTAGTGGTACTTACAGAATGCTCTTTTGTAAGGGTGCTCCTGAATTCAGTGGGTCCATTGGAAGTCACCACCTTAAGTTTTGTCATTTCACATCTAATAAGTTGCTTCTTTTTTTCCTCATAAATGAAAGAAAACAAATCAAACAAAAAACTTTGCATTTGAGATGTAATTTCCTTCCTCTCCTCACTGCTTACTAGCTATACACTGATGATTCTGTCTCTTTGGGTAGTGCCCACAGTGATACAGTCCACATTTTATTCTTACTTGTCTTTCCACTGTTCTTCACCAAATATAAATATGCAATAAGAGTTTTTGAGAAAACCTCAATTTTAATTGCTTTCATGGAATTTCTTTTCAGGCTTCTCTGTGTTCATTTTTCTTGCTAGAGAAATCCATTAAAAGGAGGAAGAAGACAAGACTGTGTAGGTTCAGCTAGCACCCCCCAGTATGTGAAAGATGAGACAATGATTTTACTTAATTCTTCATATAAAGTCTATTAAACACTGTGATCTTTTCAAAGTCATTAACTTGTATCATGTTAAAGCCAATTAGCATTCCAATTTGTGGGGGTTACTCTATAGTTTTTTGTTTTGTTATAAAAATTCATAATAGAGAGTTTGGAATAACTAGAAAACAGAAAAAAAATCTGAGCTGAAAAAACTATCTTGAATATTTTCGTGTCAGAATTTTCTTTTCCCAAAGGCACTTAAGATCTGAAAGAACAAAGACATTTGGCTGTGGTGAACTCATGCTCAGGACTAATGACTTGAAATTTACTCACACTGTTGAATATCAGTGGATCTTTGTACTAAACTCTACAGGTAAGAATTAATTATCATCACCATTTCTTAGCATATTTTACAAGATGTTTAATATTTTGATGGGGTAGCCTCCTGCATTTTAATATTCTGTTATTATCTTGGTGGACTTGGGAAGATGTTAATCCTAAAAAACAAACTAATCTCCCCAACAGGAGGGTAGAGAGCTCCACAGGAAATGAATCCAACTTCATCTGCCATGCCCTTTCTGTTTATATCTCACTTTGCCTTTCACAGCAAAGACAAAGTTGATACTTCTTACTAGTTTAGGAAGGTTATTTGCTATTCTGGAGACAATCTGAAATCTTTGGAATGACTTTTTAAAAAACAGTATTTGAGTATGGAAATTAAATGTGTACCTTCCTTCTTAAACAAATTCTTCTAAACTGCTTATTATGTTTCTGTCAACAAAATGCTTACATGTGAGCTCAACTCTGTGGCTCAAAGCAGAGCTAGTATTTTGTGGAGGCATTCAAAATGGAAGAGAGAAAGAACAGAGTTATAACTTTTGTTCAAAAATATTGTCAGGAAGTTATCTCAGGTTTGGAATGGAATGAGAGGGAGCAGGGAGAAAGAGGCATTTGTCACAGAATATCTACTACCCTAGTGAACACGTCAGTGACCGTTGGGATTGAGGATCCAGATAAAATTCTAGCCTTAGAACAGGCTTGCAAGCTAAATTTTGAAACTGAGTTATCTTTTTATTTTTTTTTGCCACAGACTTTCTTGTGTTTCTTAAAATGTGATCAGAAAATTGAATTGCCAAATGTAGACTTTTCTTTACGCATCACCTCAGCCAATTGCACAAGTACTGTAACGAGTGAAACACTCCGCCCTCCGAAGAGCATGACACTGCTGTTGCATAATGAAGCATTTTCTCTGCATTTGGCAGGGACATCTGGGATCTTCCTGCCTATTATCACTCAAGTGTTGTAGATGCCACCTGGGTAGAACACCATGTTTTTACATCTTCCATTTTATCTATGCATCTATGAGGCTTCCTCTCTGGAAGTTTCATCAAATCCTCAACATTGCTGTTCCTGTTTCTTCCACTTCCAGCTCGCACTTCATTACAAAAGGCTTTCAATATACCACAATTTGAGCACTGTGAAGACTAATATCAGGGAAGATCACGGATTTTATACCCAGCAGCTATATTCTCAGTTATTGTCATAGTAGAGGCATGTACAATACATTTCTAAGTACTTCAGAGACTGAAGCTGACCCCTTCTGGGATAACTTGCTGAAAGGTCTCTCTAGTGTCAGTTTGTCAGCATAGTTTTCTTCCTGAAACCTGTAATTGAGAATGGGGGGGAAAAGTACAGTTTGCAGAAACTCCTATAGAAGTGCAAGTACCAAACTGAAGGTAGAAGTGAGCAAGGTTGCAATTGCTAGTGGAAGATGGCTTGAGAATAAATTGATTTTAAACCCAGCAGTTTTATAGCTCCCTTCCTCAAGATAATAAAGAGTTGGTGCAGGTTACAAAAATTCTCTCACAGCAATAAAAGCTTTATAAAAATATTTGAAAACATCTTATTTTTATAGATATACGGCTGTGTAAAATACAGTTCCAAGTGAAATATATAATACCAGTTTGAATGTAACATTCAACTAACATTGCTGTCAGTGCAATGCACATACCCCAGCAGGTTTGTATTTTGGATCCGTGCTTAGTTTTAATTAGGCCTAACTCCAAATTTCATATTGTAAATAGGTATTATCTTGGAGCTCACAGCCATTTTTGTATATGTACAGAAAATACTGTATTGTGATCTCCCGTTATTCCTGGATGGGAAATAATTTACTCTTTTGCTCTCTTTTGTCTCTGTTGATTGAGAGTTTGAAATTATTTTAATGCATAAAGAAATACATGTACAATGGAATCCCCTATTACTAATATTTACATTTTAGTGGGGATATAGGAAATTCAAATTCAAAGAGTCTACTCTGGCCTTGCATCAAAAGCCCAAATCTCCATTTTTTCCATTTTAAGCAATGACTCTAACTGTAAACCTCCTAGTGTCTTTGGGATTGGAAGTGTATTTGTATGTCCATGGCTATGATCTGAAATATTATCTCAGATTTGAAAAAAAATGTCATTTTCTTGCTCATCTTTGGAGGGGCAAATAAGAAAGAATGCTCTCTGTGATAAAAAATGGAAACTGTTCTAATCTTCATTTAAGACTGAGGTTTTCTAAAATGCAGGAGTTGTTCAATAGGTTACTAATATAATAACACTTGAAATTCTTTTTTGTCCACTTGCTTATTAACTTCATCAAGAACCTTGTGGTAGCAAAGTGTCAGCTGAGTTCTGCATATATCTCAGCACCCAACAAACCTGAGCCTTCTTCATCATTCTGCCACGTAATCTATTTTTACAAGCGTTTTATATCCTCCCTGCCCAGAGGAGAGAGAGTCTAAAATTAGACTCCTCAATTGCTAGGTAGGTAGGTAGGGATTTTCAAAATCTTGTAGTGACTCATAATCAATTCCTATTAAATTAATTCAAATTTCTACATTTTTAATACAAGTGAGAACACTTTCAAACACTGGGAAATAGGCCAAATAATAACACAATGCTTATAGACACTTTTTTGGTAGAAGAAAGACTATTAAGAGCATAGTACATTATTAAGTTATGAAAAGTAGGAAAAAATCTGTTATGGCAAATACAAGGCAAAATGCCCTCTCCTACAGACCATTATGTCCAGAGTCAATTAGACTACAAATCATATAAATATATAGCTGTAGATATTAAAATAAAATAGATTTTCATGGAAAAGAGAGTACCATACTTTAACCTTCACCTTTGAAAAAAGTCTCAAACACAGTTTTAATATAGCATCCAAAACCTCTTCGTGGAATAAACTGAAAATATAGTATATCAATTCAGTAGTCAGTCATCTGACAGCCAAAGACCAAGGGAATTCTTGTTTGTTGGCCTTTTAATGGTGTTTTTTGAATACTTTCATGAAAGACTTATGAAAATACCACTTTTAATTCAGAAAAGAACATGTTCATCTGAATCCCACCATTTCATGCTGAGGTTGTGTAGCTACAAGGCAGAAGCAGACAACTAAGTTGCTCTACTTTAGTGTTACTATTTTGGTTTTCTGTACTCAAGGTGTTTTTCATGTTTCCTATAATAAATGGAGCTTTCCCATGCTTTCTCGAGGGAATGGATGCTTTCTGTGCTTTGCTGATATTGTGGAAATGTAGATGGGAGTTAGCAACTTAGTAGGGTTTTCTCATCATAAGTTTGACACTGTATTAGGTGAAGCAGTGACACTCTAAGCATTAGGACTTGTGTACTTTGAAATCACTCTTCTGTTTATTTCTTGTCTGAGTTTTTTCAAAATCATCTTTTGTATCTGATATATATTTTTATCTTAGAGTAGTCACTTAAGCATAAAATTAGCAAATACTACGTGAAAATTATTTAGCTATAATTAATTCAGTATTACAGAAACCCTCCAACTTTGGTGGTGATGGTATTTTGGATTCTTCAACCCCAACATTTTAGATGAGATTTGCACTTCCAATTTTGCCTAAGTGCCCAATATTGTATAACTGAAGCTATTCTTTATCCTTTCTATTGTATTTAGCTTATCTTTTCAGAATGCCATGATAGTCATGTTTACAGTTCAGTAGGCAGACGCTTTCTGGAGGTAACTGGGTATTTCTGAGCACAGATAATGAATTGAGGGAACTTTAATCCTTGGACTGTTGCTTGAATTCTATATCAAGTGCACAACTGCTGAAGCTGTATCTTTCATGCACAGTGAACCATGCTGAAGGACCCTTTGAATACCTTAACTTGTGTACAAGTGAATGACTACAGGATAATTACTTAGCAGAAGACCAAGACTTGATTTCATGTTTAATCACACTGAGAAATAGCAGGATTTCTTCAGTCAATTCCATCACTTCTAGAAAAACTTGTGTTTTAGGGGAAGATGGGGGAGATGCCTATAAAAACTAGGTTGATTTTGCTTTCAGTATGATGAAATGTGGGCAGATACTGTAGAACATGCCCTTAAAAACTGAAAAAACCTGTATCAGAGTTTTTGTATAAAAATTGCATGGGACAAATACCAGGAAGGGACTGAGTTGACCTTGAAATGAAATTAGACTCTGAAAATTATCTCTTCTCAAACAGCTGCTTGAATTCTGTGAACAGCTTTGATCTCAGACCATTTTCCAGTGATGGGCATCAGCAGCACTAAAGGCATTGTCACAACTGATTGCAATTGCCCCTTGCTAACAGTCTCAATAAAAGGAGACTGAATGTGCCTTAGAACTAGGTATCTCTTCTCTCCAAAGGTGGTCATCTCAGCGGATGCAGAAGAGCAATAATTTGTTGATTATATGTATGCCATCTGATGTGAAGAGCAGAGTGCCTCAGGCTACAGCTCCACCAAATGGTAAGTCGGGCTTTTGAGTGGAGAGCAACAAATAAAAAATTGTTCAAATGCAAAGCACAGAAACAGTATAACCTCACCCTGCTGTCTCAGCAGTTCTTGTCCAGTCCTTTAGCTCCTGTCCTCCCACAGCAGGCATAGATCTGGCATAAGCATTGTATTGCTTGCTGTGTGGGTGACTGGAGAAATATGTAATTGTGTGCTCCCACTTGATCCAGACCACATTTGTTCCGCCACTGGGTCAGACAATACATATATTAAGTAACGATGAATGTTGAACCATGACTTCAAATGTCCCAGACTCTTTCTCCAAAGCACTCAATTTAAAGTTTAGTAAGATTTAATTTACATGAAATAGCAAAAGCTTTTTAGGACTTAGTAACTGCCTTCTCTAGCTATATATTTCCTGTACAGAAGACTGATACAGTTGCAACTAAGAATTTTAGAAGAAAAATGGAATTTCAACTGCTTCAATTTTTAGAATTTTTTCAACATCTATATTGTTTACACCTTCTGATTTCACAGAATTTTTATTTTTTTTTGCCCACAAAAAAAAAAAAGGAGTAGGGTAAAGACTGAAAGCAGTGTCTCAGTTTTGAAATTTCCTTCTTCTGGAAAAAAGAATGAAGGAAGATAAGGAGGGGAATTAAAGGCATTTCTTTCCTTCTGTCTTGCAGAAAATGGGCCAAACATCAAGGAAAAAGACTACCTGTTAAGAAAGTTTCTGTAAAACAATTTTATTTATAAGCTCTAATTCTTGTGTCCTCTGATATGTTTCAAGAAGATGTAATTCTTTTGGTAATGCATGTTGATTTCAAACCAGGAAGACCTGAGCTCAAATCTGTCCTGGATACGGTTTATTACAGCCATTGATGAACGAATGAAATGAATACCACAGTGCAGTTGAGGATGTAATCCAGTAGTACCAGTTCAGATATTGCATTAAATCCTACTGGAAAATTGCTCTGGCACTCTTTAGACATTTTTTAAGAAATTCAGGCCAATAGCCCTTATCTCAAGGAAAATATTTCTGTGTATATAATCACTCCATGCATAAGGAGCTGCTGTTTCTTGACATAGAAAATGAGCTTCTTGATTACTTCTTGGTTCTTCAGCCCAAAGGCACCTTTGGGATATGGCTACTTGTGCTGTGCTATTTTCTTTTGCAGTTTAAAGACCAGACTTTGTTTCTGGGAGATGATAAATGAAACCAAACTAAACTATCAGACTTAACAAAGTCCAACAAATCAGACTTAACTATATTTACATTGTTAAACTTTTTGGCATTTCTTGTGAGGGTAGATGTTAAAATCTGCCACTGGGGCTGGAGTTTTCATTTCTCATCCTTGCTCTGATTTCCTTTCTTCAGACGGACCCAGCATCTTCAAAAATAGGGTTACAAAATTCTTTGTTAACAGGACAGATATGATTAATGCATAATACAACAAAAGATTACAAGGATACTAATATGTATCCTATGTTATAAAGTATAATAGTCATATTAAAAAGTTATTGCTCTCTCATTTGGATTTAAAAGGTGAAAAGTATCTGGTGATATTTGAAAGACATGGTGCAATGCAGCATACAATATGAGGCATAACGTTATTCAGATTTAATACATAATACCAGCCTTCTTCCAGGCTGTGTTGATGTAACAGGCCAATTAATTTTATAAAATGATGCATCATTTGTAAAGTGAGATACTTAGGGTGAGGCATTTGTGCCAATGGGAAGATTGCAATTTCAAGGAGCCATGCCCAAATGCTGTTTCAGCATATCACTAATTAGCACGCTACTCCAGACTGTCCCAGATTAATATCTTCTGCTGTGTGTACTGTATATAGCTAGTAATCATGATTGATTACTGAACAGAGTTGTTGTGAACCACTGGAACCATATGATAAACTTGCTGGAACAGAATGGAGAATTATTCTGTACATGTTCTATTAGCAGTAAAATATTGAAAAGTGTGGTCTGGAGTTAGGGCAGACTTTAGTGACTAGCAGACCTTGATTAGAAACTATAGAATTTTCTTTGGTTGTTTTGTTTCCTTTTTAATATTAAGATGTGACCTTTCAAACTTACACATGAAAAAGCAGTGAGAACCACATGGGTACACGCCAATAGGAAATGTTCAAGACATTAGGACATTCCCTGCAAATGATGCTACATGAATTTGTTTCAATTCATTCTAATTACAGACTTCAGTCATCTGAGTGCCTTTACTGCCACGCACTTGTTTCCAGGGATACATTTCCCTTGTTGAGGCTGCTCCATTTTGAATAACTAATCAAACTTCCATTGAACAAGTACTCGAACATCAATTTGTTGCATCTGAAAGTGCTCTAATCATTGTCATACAAACTCAGGCTGCCTCTTGATGTCGTTAAATGAATTTTTAATTTGATAAATTAGAACAGATCCAAGAAAGAGTTTGAGAGATCCATGTCAATGCAGCTAACGGCCTGTTTGGCAAAGGCACTAACCTCATGTGGGAAACCCTGTCTGAAATCCCTGGTCTGAAAAAGGTGTACAAGAGACTTGCAGCCAGGCAAGAATGGCCAAGACTTTTAGCCACTTACTCTTTTACAACTGCACTTCCCAAGAAGCAGCAACTCCTGGGAAAGAAATAGCATAACATGATTAACAACGTTCAGTGTTTTAGAACCCACTGTGAATCTCAGTAAGTCCAAACCACTTTTCCTTTGCTCACCCAGCCAAAGCCAAATGAAAATATTTTCACAGAGATCTTCCTTTACAATCTTAATTAATATTTCAGGGGTTTTTAAATAGCTTTATACCAATTTTACAAATAATAATATCAATAAAAACCCCATGCACAACAAAAATACAGCCATGACCTCATTTTATATATTAGTGTATAATAAAAATTGCTCATATACTGATTTTTGCAATGAGCTGCGAGATACAGAGCAAAAATATGCCAAGGAATATAGGTATTTCTTATACTTGTAACACCTACTGTGTGCTCTCACAGAGGACAAACAGAACTTGCCCCTAACTGCTTGCCTATATGTAATTGCAATAGATTTTAGCTACTCTTTTGTTCTTCTCTGCAGTACCTGTGTGACAATAAGATCCAGGAGGGATGCATAAATTAGCTTGTACAACATTATGGTACCCTAATGTATGAAACAGTTGAAACATACCATTTTTACCCTCTCCACTATTCTGTGAAGTGGGAAACATCTAAATGTTCTTCTCACATATGTCTGGCTGGTTCTACTGTGCTTTATGTAACAATCATGCTGGTTCCTTTAGTGTCTTGCTGAGGGAAATGAATACACTGGGACATGACAGAATAATGAATGAGCCATGGGATATGAGATTGCTATATTTGTGGGTTGATTTCAGCATCACCCACCTTCTTCCCTCTGCCTTAGTGTGAGAACATGTTTTCTTCCCTCGTGAAAGAAAATCTGGTATTTTGGCTTGTCCATCCTGAAGAATAATTAGAAATGTACTGGAATATATTCAGTAATTAAGCTCCAGTGATAAAGCTTCAACTTCAGGTAGAATCTACTCACTAGTGTTCAGCAAGAGTGTAAAAATTGTTATCCTCAATAGTAAGGATAGATCAGAAAGCAATGACAAAAAAAGGCAAGATCAAATTCAAAATATGCGGAGATTCCAGTACAAACAGGATACTCCATATTTGCCTCTGGCTTCTCTTTTGGCCATGGAGCTTGCTTCACTGGAGGCTCTAAGGGATGGAATATTACCATTCACCCATTGGCACTGTGGACTCTTCTTGTTCCTGCATTGTTTTCCCTTTCTCTTTGAAGATACTTGGAGAGCTTTAGTGTAAACAGTCCAATAAAGAGACATGGAAATGTGGATGGAGAATAACAACAGAAATTGTGAGATGCAGATCGTAGGCCTACCCCTCTTCTGTCATGAGATTAGTCTGGGTCATCTATATTCTTGGAAAAAACATGCTGTGGAGCCTCATGACCACAAAATACCTTGTTTTAGATGGGAGTTGAAGAAAGGGAGTAGGTAGTGGGAAAGGACAGAAGAAAGGAGTATGCAGGCTTAAGAAAAGCTCCGAAAATTTTCAAGCAGTCATGGAGATTTGGAGGAAAGAAAAAACATTCACAGCACATTGTAAGCCAGTTCACAGGAAAGCTCCAATCTGCCGAAGTGCTAAGAAAGCTAGGACAAAATCCTTGTGCCAAACATGCTTAACTGCAACACATAAGGCAGTGTGGCATTGTGATGGGCTGTCATGAGACAACTTGCCCACATAGAGCAGGATACAAGAATGCTTAGCCAGCTGCATAAATTTCATTTTATTCATTATATGTCCTCTTATGTTTGGTTTAATTTTCATTTTTTAAAATTTAATTCCCTCACATTCACCACTCCTGCAACTGTTTCTTCCCTGATATTGACAAGTATGTAGGAAACACATTATGCATTCAAAGCAATACAGCTGACATTAAACTTTCAACAAGGAAAACTCTTCCACTTCAATACTTTAAACCTTATTATGTAGCAGACCAGATACTTCAGCTCCATGAGAAAAAAACTGTGTAGTAGTTACCCCTCCTAGACAACAGGCTAACATAACTTAACGTGGCCCTTTTATTTGTTATTTAATGAAATATAGGAATATGTAGCAATTTTGCAATAAATTAAGAACACTTCACTTAGAATGTGCAAATTACCCTATTTTTTGCAATAATGTAGCAAATTACTTAAGGTCTAAAAAGATGGATTTTTTTTTTTTTTTTTTTTTTGAAAACTACATGATGCCTTATGCAATTTCCATACTTTCAGGGAGCAAGATTAGGAGATTTTATTTTCTAAGTGAAAAAAATCACACAAAAGAAGGGTAAAATAAAGACTTCATAAGGCAATGATTGTCACTGAATATCTTCAGACACTTGTGTGAGAGGGTGATGGGATAGTGGAGGCCAAAATCCTAACTTGTGAAAGACACGATGCCTTGAAGTAATTCACATACCAGATAGCAGCCTCAGCTATGAAATTAGTAACTAAATTGTGAAGGACAGATGGAATTAGGAAGTCCATCAACTGCCTGTAGAGAGTCTGGCAGTGCTCCAGTAATTTGCTGACTTCTAAGGGTGTTGCACATGGGTCTTAGTGGGAGGAAGATTTCATCCTAGGATCAGTAATCTTTGATTTATCAGTCAAAATGTTGTCTGGTCCTGCTGTACTTGCTTATTTAAAACAGATCTGGGAAAAATTTTATTTCAAAATCAACCCAAAACCTGCTTCCCACACCCCACCCTCCTTGTCCAAAAAAAGTCCACAGACAGTGCAATAGTCAGACGGGATATTGGAAAGGTAGTTCAGACATGGAGATAGCCAAGGAAAAATCATAGCTCGACAATGTGAGAAGCAAATGACAGAATAATTAATAGCCAGGGAAGGGTTTGACAGCAGTAGAAAGCAATCTGGAGGTAGCTGTAAGTCTAATGCTTCACTGCCTTTTGCTCATTTAAGACCATTCCATGGCTATGAAAGTAGTAGTATATGTTGTAAACTATTTTAAAATAATTTTTTTATTTTTTAAGTCAGGTTACAGGAAATGCACACACCCAATAATTACGTATAGCAGATGTAAAATGAGTGCTTATTTTATCCGAAGTGAGAAAAGCTGATATTTCACTGAGTATCTCTAGTTAACAGATAATGTCAATAGAATAGGATGTTATCACAGGATAATGTTCTCCTGCTGCTTGGTAAGTGCTGAGTCGGAAGCACAATGTTTATTTTCAAGGCAGGGGACATTGATCCTGTGACAACTTTCTATTTCAATGAAATTCTTGCTATTACATTAGATTGATGCACTTATGACCATTTTGTTTAATGGATATTAGTTTTGTAAAGTGACAGCTGCTTATTGTATGACTATTCAACATGCTACCTACATCCTGATTGGCTTCAAGAGAAGAAGAGAACTCGACTGATAAGCATAAAGGGTATAGATTTTTATTTAGAAAAGGGGACTCTGAACCTATGAATGAGGTGCTTAATTTTTTTATTCTTAATATCTGCTATAGAATAGATTGTTTACTTTGCAGATTGCCTTTTGATATAATTCTCAGCAATAGTAATTTTTCTTGAAAAAAGAAATAAAATAAGAATGAACATTGCTTTGCAAAACCTGATCCACTGAATGTTTGAACATTCCAGTTGGGAGCTTTTCCCAGGTGAAAACTGGTAATTTGTTCTTTAGAGAAAAAACAAATAACAAAAATGCTTTCAGTACTGGAATTACTATTTTACTACTCTGGAGTAGACTATGTAACACATTAAAACCAGACAGTAGATGAATTCCCAAGAGTTAAACAACCTTTTACTGTAAAACACTTTCACTGCAAGCCATGAAGTAAAGTTCTAGTGTGTGCTCTCTCTCCTTTTTACATTCCTGAATATTTTAGTGTCATTACCAAAGCTGAACTTTAAATTTTTTGTATTTTGTTTCACCCTGGAAGAGAAGGGAAAAAGAGATTTTTTTTTTTTTCACTACACTGAATTTTAGGCCTTAGAAGATGTTTGATACAAACTAGGTTGTTTTGCATGGCTGAAAGACAAAGTCTAGTGAACAAGCATCATTTAATCCTCAGAAAAAAACCCCAAACCAACCTTATTTGAGTGGCAGCTAAGGAAAGCCCTACTTAATTTTTCAAAATTGGCATTGCTTTCATGTAAGTAGCAGTGAAAACAAGAGAAGGAAGAAGAGTATAAAAGAATCTGATCTATATTCTCATTGGGGAAAAATGCTTTTCTGCAAATGTAATATCAGCTATGTCCAGCAGTAGTCCTATTGATTTTAATGAGTCAAAGGACTTCATTACACTGAAAGTCACTAGGAATGTGACCTGGATGATCTAGCAGTAAAGCAGAGGACTTAATTATTTCCATTTTCTTGTCAGTGCAGTAATTTTACACTGCACATTTATGATAACGTGGGAGGCATAGTGCATGCATTTGTACATGTGTGGGAGAAAACTAAGGAAAAGTAATTAGTTGAAGCCTCCTCACATGCAGTCAGGAAGCACAACATTACTGTAGCATTTATTAAATTACATCATTTAAAAAACCATTTTGAAAATTTTAAAGAGAGCTCAGTTTGGAGGGGCACTGTAATAAGCACATTTCATATTACAGATGTAGTTTGGATACATCCCAATACAATGTTTAATGGCAGTCAAAACCCCTCAAAACATGTAAGAACGTGCTTAGTGATTTTTCTTTCAATCCAGATCAGATATTGAAGAAAGACTTTCTCACACCAGCATTTCTACTTGCTTTTTTCCTTGAAATCTATAAAATGATAAAGAAAACACTTTGAAATCTGCAAAAAGACTGAGTTGTAAGAGAGAGATGAAGGCTGGCTTAGGTAATGTTCATACATAAACCATAAGCCAAATTTTCTACTGATAAAGTTATTTTTTATTTATAGCAACTGAAAATATGTTTGTATAATTTTTTCTCTCAGATGATCCCTTTTCTCAGGTGTCCCTTATCTTTCATAGCTGTAAGAAGTCCACCATTTCCTTTCAATGAGAAAGACATTTCAAGAACTGGACAATGGTGATTCAGGGCTATTTTAGAACATATCAGGAGGACTAAAATTCTGGTTGGTTTGGCTTGGTAAGGAAGATAATATATGAATACTTTAATGTGAATAACCAGTTTTAGAGAACTTCAGAAAAATCTTAAAAAAGACTTTTGAAAATCCATAAAGAGGGTATTTTCTGGATTTAAGTACTTGTAGGCAGCCAGAGGATTATTTTAACTTTCCAATATTGCCATGTATGCAGTAAGAATCATGTTAAAATCATCTCAGGTGACAGGTGGGTGTGTCAAGGTCTGAAGAAACTACAACTACGGGAAAAAAGTCCTGAAAATTGGAATTTTTAACTGGTAAAGTAATATTTTCTGGCAAAATGAGAAATTATTGTCAGCCTGTTGATGATACATGGGAATCCAATAGAAAGGAACAGGGTTATTAAAAAAATGATCTGGTGCATGTAATCACATTTCTTTATAGTGTTAGATCTCAGTTTTCCTTAGTGCTACAGGGAAGCTCTGTGTATGGAGTCACAGCTTATCCAGGTCATATTGCCATCTCCTAGGAGTAAACGTAGGGCTCAGTGAGACAGAAGTGTTTCACTGCCTGGATCTGCTTTGAAGTTGTTACAGGGTTTCTGGAGAGAGGTGGAGATGGTGTTTTCCGAGCTTTATACAGCTTTATAATTTCTGCAATATTTTTCATGAAGGGAACAGGCCTTATCTGTAGTTTGTAGAACAAGTAAATCAAATTACAATAAGAAAATCTCTAACTACCCAGTACTGATTCCTGCTGGGACAAGCTGATGGCCCCAAGACCCAGAAAATACTTCATCTGTGGAATGGAGAACAAAGTTTACATGTAGGTAAAAAGCAGTGTCACCTGATCATGATTGTTAGGAATTGGAGCCCTTTCCATGCATTTCACATTCTTGGAATAAAAGTGCCTGATGAAAGCAAAGCCAAGTCATTAGTTCCTATGACCATCCTGATTCCAGCTGAGTTGCACTACTCTTGGAACAAATTCTGAACTTGTAGAAAAATGGAAGAGGGAAACCAGAGCAAAATTATTTGAGCCTTATTCTCACCGTAGAAAGAAAGCAGTGTGGTAAGGAAGACTTAGCAAAAATAACGTGGAAAGGTAATTGAACCTGAGCAGAGCTGTGGAATCTTAGACAATGAAATACTGCATAAAGAACTGTCTGTCCAAGAAACAGTTTGCTTATCAGAGAGATGAATTAATTTACTACTGACAAAAATGACAAATCAATCTAACAAGATACCTGTCAAAACTATCTCTCTGTTCACTTTCTTATCTAGAATATGTGCCATAACCCTATAGATAAAAAGAAAGACTTAAGAGAATAGTTGGAAATTAGCCTGATTTGTACCCACATGCTTTCATTTGTGTCCACTGCTATCAAGTGATTGACAGCATAACATAAATCAATTTTTTTTACTTATTAATATGATATGAACTGCAAAAAGATTAAAGTCTCATTTACATAACCTGAGATGAAAAGAGGTGAAATATTGTAATTATCTTTTCAAGCTAAATTTGCACTGCCATTTAAAATTAACCTATGCAAATGACAGGTTAAACCCCAGGAAAGCTCTGGCTCTGTTTGAAAAAAGTACAATCAATTTCCAATCATGAGTGTGTTTCTATGCTAGCCCTTCAATTAGTCACTTGAATCCATAAATATGTGCCAATATAATGAAAATTATTTTTTGGCCTTGTTTTGTTCATGGCTTTTAGCCCCCCAAAAGATACTAGGTTGTGAAGTCTGCATCTTTACTTGCATTGGGTAGCACTCTAAATATTACATGAATTATCTACAGAGTAATGTAATGTGTTGCTTAACCCAAGTCAGGATAATTAAGCACAATATATTCATGAGTAAGCTGAGGATCTATATTTTTCATAGTTCATAGGTGTATGGGATGATTTTGGTAAGATTTGCATGAGTGACAGTTTTTTAAAGGATCCCAGTCCTGCTGTGAATCTGAGAATGAAGGAGATATATATATTTGGCTTTTTTCAGCAGAATTACAAGTTCAAGAACATATCAGCTACAGACTTTCATTGCACCTTTGATTATACATAGCCTGAAAATATTTTCAAAAAAGAGATAAGAACTTACATTTCCATGCAATTCTTTCCTGGCATGGGAAGAATTTGGATACAGATGCAGACAAAAATAATTTTCCTTAGTAAACTGTCGTGTTTCATCAGGTGGGTCCAAGAAAATTGAATATGTTACATGAGCTATGAACTTGTCCTTAATCATGTGCCCTCTAGGCAGATATTTCACACTTGGCAGTTGGAGGTCTCCTTAATCCTCAATTATTTATTAAGGGCAAATAAAGAGATGGAAATTTTAGTGAATGCAGGTCAATGCCTAAATCAGTGCAGCAGGTTTTCATTGGAAGGAGGACTGAATGGGTCTGGAAGTTCCTTTGTATGTATGAAGTTCTGGGCCTGAGACTTGTGAGACAACAAATTACTTTCTCTGCTTCTGCGGAGAAGAGAATACTACAGGGATTCTTTTCTGTCTTTTAGGTAGAATCCACAGAAATTGTCAGTCAGAGACAATACTGTGAAGTGAAAACCCCCAACCTTCCTAGCTGGTAAGAGTTCTTTTTTCAACATTTGAGGTGGGTGTAATTTGGAAGTTGTGTAAACAGTCAATTTTGTTTTGGCAGCCAGTCTACAGGCAAAGGAGCAATGGAAGCCTGATTTGTGATGGGTTTATATACTATGTCTCCTACAACACCCTCCCATTCCACTGCAAGAACCACAAACTCAGCACTGAGATATTTCTAGATCTTTCCTGTGTTCCTGAAGACTATCCTTATACTTTCACCAGTTTCTGTCAACCTCAACCTACTTTCTGGTTTACTTACTAGGTGAGAAACAGTGTACATCCTGTGGTTAGTCTAGATAACAACGTATACAAATTGATCAGATAGTGAATATGTGCTGAGCAGCCCAGCAGTGTGTCAAATACTAAGTTCTGTCTGCCTTTTCTTCAGTGGGACTACCAGTATGGCTTCTACCATCTTGTGAGACACCAATTTTCACAAAACTCACGTAGCACCTTTGAACCCTGACTGAAAAATTTGATAAAAATCAGTCAATGAAAGACGGGAATGTCTGACAACCTGTGCAGTCATGTTAGATATAGCCTTGCCAAAACAGACTGTGAAATTGAAGGGAGGGGAAGGGAGAGAGAAAGGGAGGGAATTATTCAAACAGTAATGAAAGGAAAATTTCTTGCTGAAATGAAAGACTGAAACATTTAATTTAGCTTGACACAAAAGATTTCATTCACCATGAAATCAAATATTTTGTTCCAAGGCACTTGTGAGAAAATAAAGAAAATGAAAGACTAAAGTCAAAAGCTGCCAGAGGAAAAGCCTTACCTTTGCAAAACAAATTCTTGGAACCATCTCTACAAAGCACTAGAGATTTGAATTATACTACTTCTATATTTTTAAGGGGGATTGATTTCTGTTTTTCACCTTTTTTTGCACTGCTCAACTATCCCCACCTTTAAGGTATCTGAAATTCCACCTCCACTAGTTCCACTTCTATCAGACACTTTCAGAGTCACAATAAGTGAACATGAATTTGCATGTCCATGAGAAAGAGAGAAGGTTTATAAACAAACTAAAACAGTGTCTGCAAGCATGGAGAGGAAATGAGAATACTCCCACCCACCAGAAATACTGTGTTTGACACCCAGGCTCTCCAGGAATTAATATGCATATAACTGTAGGGAAAGAAATTTATTTGGTTTGGTGTGGAATTTAAGGTATTTCTGACCATCTGAGATTTTGTATCAGGTGCTGAGCATTTATGGTCAAGAATTTATCATTTAGGACTACAAACAGTATGCTACTTACTCTGATTATTTTTGACATACTGTTATCAAAAGTTTCTTTGCACTTCTGATCTTAAAACTTAGAAACAATCACCTGAGGCGTTATAGTACTGAGGTGTCATACTGATGTGTCCGTACTTTTATATAAAGCATCTCAGGCCAGAGGTTACTGAGTTGCTGGTGGCTAAGTTTGAAGAGGTGGGAGGAATGTCCTTTGAATTTCTGCTTTAGCAGCCCTGAATGCTGAAATGCTCCACTCTGACTCCAGGTCTTGCAAGGATCAGGTGAACCTAGCTTTCCTTAAGAAGCTAAAGATAAAGATGAAAAGATTTAGTGGCTGGCATTCATTTGCCCATGGGAGGAGGCAAGGAAAGGGCAACTGCAGGTGTTAGCCTGAAACTCCCAGTTGTCCACCATAGAGAATAAGGGAATAATTGCTTCTCTGTACGATTGCAAGAAGGGAGGTCTCCTTAGAAGATTTTACTGAAGGGAGTTTTTGGCACATCACATTAAAGAATATGCTGGTGAAAGTGGAGTTTGTAAAACTGTAAATAAGAGTTTTACTGTCATTTATTTAAGAACTTCTGTGACGTGTGCCCACTTTTACTCTTTTCCTCTAGAAGGACAGGAGATGCCTAGGAGATGTTCTATTCTGGACACAATCTGTTTTTCTCTGGCTTCATAATAGGATAATTTAAGCCATTGCCGGAATATCAGTGAACTGGAATGCTGTCAAAGTCTGAGTTCTGGATCTTCTTGTAACTGACCCCTGATTGGTTTGATGAAATGATCTGATGATGCTTTTGTGTCTTGTCCTTCATATATTTTTTTTCTTGTATAATGATTGTTTGGTGATCCTAGACGTTGTGAGACAACAAATCAAAAAATTTTTCTGCTTCAGACAACCTGGAACTTAAAAGTGTAGGGTTTGAATGCTGAATTCTTTGTAGCCTTGAATGCTACAATTTTCAGTCAGCAGGCTCACTCTGTCAACCTGTGACCACAAAAAGTGGCATGCAAGATGTCCGAATGAACCCTGAATGTGTTATGTCATATACACTGAGGATTACAGGAGGGAAAATGTTGTGCTCTGATAAAGCTAATATCTTGAGTTGATAATTAAGAGTATCTGTGCCTGCCATTGATATTTAGAAAGATTAGAAAAGAAAGGGTGCATCTTGCATATGACAGATATTTTTGTTCTCTGAAGGTCACACTAATGTGTCTATTGCTTCCTGATGAAAAATGTCTTGCATTTAGACAGACTGGGTAGGAAAAGTGAAACAAATATGGCCATACTGAAATTTAGTGTGCATATAACCATCAACCCAGTTACATGTCATATTTCCCAATTTTTGAGAATTGAGCTGTTCTTCAAAAAATTGTATCACTCAAGAATCAAGTCCCCTTGTATTTATTAGAGGCATATCAAAACCGAGTTGGATTGGACATTTGAGCTGTGTCTTCATATTTCTTTTTACATCTTTCCTAATGAGTAAAATGCTCTACTCTCCAATAACATGCACAGTGACGCTGATGTCTAAGTGCTATTGTCGCAGACTCTCTGCAAGCTTTGAGGTATTTGCATCATTTACACATGAGGCTGAGCTTTGGGAAAGAAGCAAGTTTCCAGTTACACAAGTATAGACTTCTGTATCTAAAGAAATTAAAAATTCTGGAGAAAACTGAAATACTTATATCTGTCCTCATCAACTCTTACTAGCCCTTTGCTAAATGCTTTCCTTAGAGCATAGTGTCAGTACACTCCTTTAAACCTTTACAATGTATTTGTAAATGACTCAACCTTGTGCAAATAATCAAAGTAAAGAAAAAAGATCTTTACCAAGGGATGATTCAGTAAATGTAACATTAAAAAGTGTAAAAATTTTCCCTAAAGTGTGAGAATTTGCTTGTCACCATTCTGAGAGCTCTCTGTATTGCTAAATTTTGTTTGTTAGAGTCAGTTGTAAAGGGCAATTGCAAAACCACTGAAACTACTGACTGACATAGTGGTTTAACCACAGATTTTTTGGTTTAACCCAATTTTTAATTTTATAAAAAAAGATAGGCATATTCTTTATGAATACTTTAGCACCAAAATTGCTTACACATAGCACAGAATTTTTGTTCTGTAGTGACCTTTTTGCCTTGGATTAATTTCTGAAGGTCTGCAATTTATTCTGTCTGTACTCTGAAAAATTTAAATTCTGAATGTATCTACAAGAATGATCATAGACCATAAGCAGCAAAGGAGGAATACTTTCTCTGGGTTATCATTTCAGCACTGTGTACACAATATGTCAGAGTCTGAAACTTTCAAATTAATTACTAGTCCTGGTGATGCTGAATGTGTTTTGTTGCCCTTCAAGCTTGCAATTAATATTCAGACAGTTGTGAAGGGAGGATAATTTGGTGATTTTCAGTTTATTCTTCCAGGGAATAAACAACAGAAGAGAATACATATTTCTCTTTTACTGCAGCTCAGAATCAGTTGATTAAGTTGTGTCTGCAACTGTACACAATCAATGTCAGTTAGAGTACAACTTTATTAAAGTTTTCTTGAATTTACATAACTTTCAGAACCATTACATGTATAATTTATCATGATGATGCAGTATCGTTGTAGGGTATTTATAAGCTTTGTGCAGTGGGGCAGAATTTCAAACCTGGTCCTTCATTAATTTTTAATTCAATAACTTAGCTAAACTAGGTGAGCACTGATAGCAAGAACACGAAGAGCTTTACCAGTCTTTAAATGAAAATGCTCTCTATGTTCAGTGCCTCTGCAGCCCTGTGGGACAAAGTTTAATGTGCTTATGAAAGTGTGTTTACCTTCAGCACATTCACTAAGTTTTTCTTCCAAATATTTTTTACTAGCCTTTGCTATGATGCTATAGCCAAACAGCGGCAGATTTCAAGTATTTAATTGAAAAAAAAAATTTAAAAAAATCATGGGGCTTTTGCTTGGAAAGGGAAGAGGTGAGGAAAATCTGAGGTCTCATATACATATACTAAAAAAATTCTCATTTCTCATTTTCTCATATCACTTTCCTAGACATAGCTTAAAGAAGGTCTTTTTAAAGGAAAACATTTTCTTCTACATTTAATCAAATGATGACAAAAACTTCAGGAATTCAGGAGGGTTGTGAAAAAAACTTCAATCATAGAAACAGAATAGCATCATAGAATTGTTAAAGTCGGAAAAGAACTCTAAGCATTGAGTCCAACCACTGAGTTAGCCTAGCACCACCATGTTCATCACCAAGACATGTCCCTAAGTGCCTCATCTTTTAAATTTGTCTTTTAAATACCTCCGGGGATGATGACCAATCCACTTCCCTGTGTAGTCTATTCCAATGCTTGAAAACCCTCTTGGCGAACAAATTTTTCCTAATATCTAATCCAAACCTCCCCTGGTGCAACTTGAGGCCATTTCCTCTTGTCCTGTCACTTGTTACTTGGGAGAAGAGACTGACCCCCAGCTTGCTACAATCTCCTTTCAGGTAGTTGCAGAGTTGTAGGTGGCCCTGGCAAGGGTGGGAATTCAGCCCTTACTTTCTTCAGCTGTTTGAAAACCTGTGTCTGACTTCACAAAAGCTCTGACTCCTAAAGCTATACTTTCTATACTGTTTGAGATGCTTTAGGGGGTGCTTTTTGTTTTCTGCATAGAGAGGATGGTCTGTTTCTAATGGTGCCTCAATACCAATGAGGAAAAAGGGCTAATTATCGACATTCCAGCCATTGGAAACTGTTGAGAATAGGAGATAAATAGCTGATCCTACACTCATTGAAATAATAGTAATAATAAGTCAATTTCTATTGATTTTTATGTGTTCTAAACCAAGCTCCAAGTGAATGGAAGATCTCTTCCATTCTCTAACAGTCATGCTTGGTATTGGATACTGGAAGTGGTCTTTCTGAATTAAGTCGACGTCTTGATCTCTCAGAAATGTGGATATTCTTTAGCCTGTGACTCTGTTCTCATTTACTAATATGTATAATTTCTCACACAAAATAGTTCAATATTATGTAGAATATTATATACAAATAGTGCTATTCTGGGAGTGAAAGAAAATGGGAAGAAAGCAGCTTAAACCTCTCCCCTCTCCACCCCCAAACCTTCCTCTTCTATGCCAGAAATAGAAACCATGATGAGAAACGATATTGAGGCTTTGAGACTCTCTTTGGGCTGCAGACAAAAAAGAACAAAGTTAACCTTGTTATATTTTTCCTTCCATAGTCTGAAGAAGGCCACATGGTTGAGGTTTTACTTCTCATTTCTATTTCCAGGGCATATTTTCTCATCCTCTTCATGAAAGAATGGATTTTATAGCTGTTGATCCAGCAGTTGGTTTGTTTTTTATATGAAAACTTTATCTGTTTATTATTCAGATACAATTTTAAGCTGTTTTACTCAGCATATTTGAATTCAAAATCCTATTAAAGATGCAATATTCCTCTACTACTTTGTCCCCCACTGCGCTGACATTCAGTTTCCCCATTTTGAATAGAAATATAATATTGTATATCTGTTCAGGCTGATGTAATTTCCAGCACTGAATTACCAGTCATTGGACTGCCTGTTCACCTTCCTATCACAGAAATTTTGTATTCGCACATATTTTACTCCACATTTACAAAATGAATTATTGGCCTGGCTATCTTGCAATTGCTTTACAACAGCACTTTCTTTTTGAATCCAGAAAACTTATCCCTTTGCTGTCTACCATGTGATGGAAGTAGTAAGAATTGCTGAGTTAAGATAAACACCCTCATTTTGTGGTAGAGAGGGGAGGGGGATGAGAAGCAAAATGTTAATTTGTTTTAAAGTTAAAAGTACTGACCCATGCACTGAAGATAAGCATATCTAATTTTAAATCTTCCATATCTATTGTAATGTCTAATTGCATAGTTAAATGAGCTGTAAAAGCAGAAATGCTGCTGTAACCTCTAAACAATTTTACACAGTTCTAGAACATTAGAGATAACAGAAGAAAGCTTAAAGAAGCTTTTCTCCTCTAGTAATGCTAGTACTTCAGAGGACAGTGTTTATTGAACAGGAGAGGCTTTCTGCTTGGGCAGCACTTTCCTGTTACTCTGGACACACTTTAGATTTAAGGAGGCAATTGAATACATCATGTGGGCTATGAACACTCTGAAAAGGTCCAAAAACATTAGTGGATGTGTCACTCAGTGCTCAGTTCTCATCTTGGATTGATGTAATGCTGGAATAACTTGATTGAATTCAGTAACTTTATTCTAAATTAACATAATTGCTATCATAATTATTTAGCCTACAGAGGCATCTGGAGCCCCTAACTAGGTCAGGGCACAATTTCACCGAGCTCTCTGCATTCCACATGCACATACACAGATTAATATGTCAGAGAGCTTTATATATAGACTGCCTCTATCTGAATACTTTGCTTGGGGCAAAATAAAACAACGGAGAGGTGAATCCACTAGTCTGAGTGGTAGCCTCTGTGACTGACTTCACTGGAAGTCCCACAGACTTTCTGTGCCTCTGTTCTCTTTCTAGAAACTGCTGATGGTAGCACTTCTCTTGTTTTATGAGAATAATTGCATTTAAAATTGTGAAGTGCTCAGGCACCATGGTAATGGGGAGATGCATAAGTGTTGTGGATAGACAAGGTAATCTGCATCCAATTGTTCATGCTTTATAGCCCTTAATGACAGATACTTCAGGGGAGTTGCTTATATCCTGAAGATGAGATGTGCCAGCATATTAGATTTTTTTACAACTGAGGGGTAAAAAGGAAAATACAAAGTAGCTGTAAAATAATAACTTTTCTGCAGACTGTAAAAGACTTCAAGTTTAATAACGGCAATGATTGTTTCTAAGGTTAAATGAAATCACAGTACTGTCTCTACAAAGTGGGAATTACATACACCTCATATAGCACAGCTCGCATTTCTTGTAAATGTAAAGTGAAACTTTTTGTTTCTGCTCAGAAGTTTGAGTCTAATGATGCTGTAGGCAATAATGAAACGTCTTGAAAAGAACATTATGTATTGTTCCTTAACTCTGCCCTGTCTGAATTGTCATTAATTTGTTGTGCCTAGCAAATGAAAGTGCTAGGACAGGAGCTGAGTGGCAGTTGCATCAAATTAATTTGGGATTCTGAAGTATGTTAATGTTCTTAGGGTGACTGGCTTCAGTGAAGTAGGATATAATTTCAAGACATTGGAAGCTGACCTGATTAAACCTTCTTTTTATTTCCCAGACTACCCAGAATGACAGATACTGTCAGAGAGAACTTTCCAGGTTTCTATGCTTTCAGAATCTGACAGTTTTTGATAGAAAGGAAAATGAGCTATGTAAAGATAGAATTTATTTACCCCTTTTTTTCAGCAAGACCAGAAAGATTTAGTTCAGCTCTTCTGATAACACATCTTAGTACTCCTCAAGCTATTTACACTTATTTGACCAGCCACCAGAGTGAATGAATACATTGTGATCATTCTTCTGATGGCTGCATGAGGTACAAAAGTCTTTATGTGTTTTTAGTGATACAGAATCCAGACTTGGAACAAGTATCTTGTCAACCTGTTGTAGCAGTACTGCCCCATAAGGGATCTGGGCCTACATGAATTTACCCTCCAAACAGACGATTTACCTTTTGGTAAATGAGAATGGAATTTGTGTCCTTCCAAAGTTTCTACCAGTGCCTATTCACTGAGCAGCTTTTTAGGCTGCAGGCTCTTCAGACAGCTTAAGTTAAACTTGGGATGACACAGTGTTGTACTATAAATGATGGAATTACAGGAACATGATCATGTAGCAAAAGGACTGACCAAAGTTTTCTGTATCTAGATACCTAAGTTTAGATATACTTTTTAAAGAACAGCCTTAACATAATTGTGGACAATTTTATTTATTGATTTATTTGTTTAAAATTTCTGGCTTGTCCTGGGTTCAATGGCGAAACCTGAGAGTGTACATGTGAAGCCAGAATATCAAAGTTTTCTGAATGCTTGATTTTGGTTTCCTTTTAACTTCCTATAAAAGACCTACTTTTCTTACATCTTTATCAGTGGCTTTTCAGTCTGCATTTTAAATGCTTCAATACTTTCTCAGTAGCATCTTAGAAAGTGTTGTTTAATGGGGATAACTCCTAGGATTCTCTAGCCAGGACAAAATTGCATGACTTGTGCATTCTTGCTGCAGTGGTGGTTGTTTTTTTCGTAAGTTTTGTATCACAACCTAGATGTCTGCAACTGGAATTTAATTGAAAAATTTGTGACTAATACTTTGCCTTAGTATTATATAATCAAAAGTAATGCCTTCTTGAAATACTAGTGTCTTTGAGGATACTCTCTTCTGAGTAAACAAAATGCTTTGGCTGTGAATTTCCAAGTATCATGAGTTTCAAGGGAAAAATTGTGAGAAATTAACTTTAGCAAGCCATGTAGCAAAAGATTAATGGATTATTTGCTTTAAGAACAGTGGAAAGAAATGTAGGACTCTGCTTATAAATTTATCAGAAATCTAACTACATAATTGAGTTAAAGTGTGAAAATGTCTTAATTGTGATGGTTGCTTGCCACTTAATTTCTCATATGAGAGAGACTTTTGCAGCTGATCTACAGAAGACCAAAGCATTGGCTTACTCTGCCACATAAAGTAAGTAAAAATGTTTTTACATTGTGTCAAGATGTTTGTGTCACTGGTTTTACTCATGCCACTGATACTAATGTATAGTTATTGTAGTTAGCCAGTGCTGGAAACGATAAAATTAATGCTATTAATTCGGCTACAAGGTTTGTGGATCTGTGAGCAACTGAGCAACATAACTAGGGGTCACTACCTGGATTAATGATGCTTCATGTCTTGGATTGATCCTATCTAAATGTTAATCAATTCTAACCAAATGTCTGATGGTGGTTCTTTACGGTTTTTTTTCAGTTTTTTATTTGTCAGTAGTATGGAATCAAACAAAGATATTAAGCTCCCATGTCAATTAAACTGCTGTTGCTACCGTAATTAGCAGCTGCTTCTTCTTATGACAGATTTAATCAGAAATATCTATACTTCTTTTCACACAAATATGGCAATCTGTTCTTGATCAATTAAAGTAACTCTGCATTCCATTTGTATTTTTTCTAACAGATAGCATCCCAAGGCTTCAGCTATCTTATGTGGGCAAAGAACTGAGATGAGTGACTTAGAGGACAAAGTAATTTACCTACTGATATAGAAGAATTTTGAGATCAAACAAAGGATGGCAATGTCAACTAAAGGTGGCATTCAGGTCAATAGAAAGATAAACTTAAAAAAATTTCCACTGAAAATGCTTTCTCTGTACTTACTAAAACAACTTTTTTTCTGATATTGAATGTGAATTTTTACAGACCAAGTACTCCTTTTGTGTGTGATGCTTATTGGACAAAGAAGATTGATTTGTCTTTCTCAATGTCTCACATTAAAATGATTTTTTTTCTCTAATCTCTTTTCTCGCAATAAAATTTCGTCTGGTCTTGGTGAAAGCATTTAACTCCTAGATGCCTTTCCAATTATTCTTGGAGACAGAAAATTTTTATCTGAAATATGAGAGTTTACAGGGTGCCCATATGCCTTGTCATTGTAGCATGAGTTATATAAGTGGTATTATATACCAGCTGGTGTCAATGACACTCAGTTTGCTCATAAAACGTATACATGGGAATAATACTAAAGGATATAGTAATAGGGTTGAGATAGACATTTCCAGGAAAGCACTGCTTTCCCCTTTTCTCTATGTGAATGCAACAGCATCTCTTTCTGTTCTCTGGTGTTCACTAAATCTCTTTATTCCTATTCAAAATAGGAATGAGCATATGAGCAGGGATGAGCAACACTGTAAGATAAAGATTTTATATTTGAGTCATAGAATTCAGAGATGGAGAAGCCCTATTTCATGTTGTAGTTCTTCCCGTTCTGGATAATTTCTGTCTAAATATATTTTTCTCTCACGGCTTTCAGAGCATCTGCACCATAATAGTATACAAACACATGAACTGGATTATGATAGAGAGTTAATATTTTATCATAGAGAGCTCTGGGTGCTTATGACAGCAGTGTGAGAAGCTCATTTAAGAAGTCTGTGAGTGTTTTGTTGATAGAATTGTACTTATGACACCTGCTTCTTGCATAAAGTAAGATTTTTCTTCTGATTGTTTGGATGAAGGTACTTGCTTTTTTATATATTTATGTAGTGGTTTCAGTTCGCCTATTCAGGTTTGTGGCTAAATGCCAGCACACTTACCTAAATTTACTTGATTGTTTTTTGTGAGATGAGGATTAGGAGTAGGCAAAGCAGGCTCAAATTTTATAAAGTACAAAGGAACTTTATTAATATACCTAAGACAAAGGGAAAGAGAAAAAAAAAAAACCAAGAAAAACCAGAACAAACTCCTCAGACCACCCCTCCTTCCCCACCTCTCCATTTCATTCTCCCTGACAACATACAAAAGACAACACTTCGACCTCCAGTCAGTTTACCACTTCAGAAATAGCTCTTGTTCTAGTTTATTTAGGGAGAGAAGTTTCTTTTGCTTACACCATGGATTTTCTGTAAGAAAAATACAGTTTTTATGGGTCTTCTGCCTCACCATTAGCCGCCGCCTGGAGCCAAGTCCAGCTTAATGGTGGATCTCTCCCACACCAGTAGCCTTCTCACAGCCACTAGGGTGGGTTATGAACAGTCCACAGGGTACCTGTTTTAAGGATGTTCAGTTCAATTGCAGCAACAAAGAAAATCCCTTCTTCTGTGCTTAGCAACACAGGTTCTCCTGACAAATCAGGTTCTCTGGCATTCCCCCCGGGACCAGGGCTCTGGGTCACAGCCTCTCCTCTCTCTTGGTTCTAGTTTCTCATCAGGCTGTACTTTTTCAACACTTACTTGTCTTTACCCAGGTATTTTAGTTCATTGGCTGCAATAAGAACCTCACATCCCCCTCTTGGACTATATCTTCATATATTACAGGGAATTTATTAGCTCAGTCCCCAACCATGGTTCTCTAAAAGAGTTTTCAGCTTCACTCTTGAAGCACTTCTCATGCACCTCTTTTTAAGTATTAATTCTGCTTTCCTCACTGACTGTAAAGTCTCTATGTTGTGTTTATGTAGATGTCCTCACTCGTTCCTCTCTCTGTGAGGAATGATGGGTGTCTGTTTAGTCCAGGCATGGAGGGAGTTAATCTCTCTCTCTCTCTCTGGCAGTGTGACGATCCCGTGCTCCCTGTCGGGCTGTTTGAACAGGTCCGAGCTGGATGCCAGACGCTCTCAGAGTCTCTGTGCCCGGCTCTGCGGAGCTGGCTCAGCCTGCTGGGGCCATCTGGGCCCAGGGTGACAGGGCAGGGCCTGGCCCGAGCTGGATGGAGTCTGGCCCGGTCCTTGCCTGGCCCGGAGCAGGGGCCTGGCCCTGTCTCGTGTAGCTGACACACCGGCTGAGCTGGATCTGCTGAAAATTCCAGCCGTTTCCTCCCCCTATTCCCGGCTGCAGCGGCACGGCTGCCATAAACCTCCCTTCACCCCCACCCCCCTCCCCCCCGGCAGGAGGTGGGGGGGGGGGCCTTACCAGCGAGAGAAGCAGGAGATGCTCGTCTCTACACAGCAGCAGCAGGTCCAAAGAGGAAGAGCTTCAGAAAGTCTCTGCTTATATATGGTTTTTTCCCCGAAGACGGATCAACTTTTTAATTAGTTCACCTACATATCAATCCTTAAAACTACCTGATTATTGGCTCTCTCTCCCAGGAAGGAAGTTACATTCCTTCCTGCAGCATCAGTCACTTCCTAGATTTTTGACCCCTCTGGCCTAACCCTGGACAATTTATTATTGAGATTTGACTCTCCTAAGAAGAACATGTTCTTTAGCATAAGAGAGATTGCTGAAAGAAAGACAGTCTGTAATTTTTCTGTAGGTTTCTTTAGCTTCTGTGGTTCCAATGAGTTACTAGAATGAAATTGTAATGACAATAGCCATGCAATATGTTGGTTTTGGTTATGAAATATCCAAATATTCCATAACCAATATCTAGTTGCAGTTACCCAAAGCTGCTAGTGAAGGCAATATGCTCGTTATCAAAAATAGATTTTTGTCAGTAGACTCAGTACTAAAAATTACAAGTTTGTCTTAGTAGTTATTTAAACCCTTCAAATTTCTTGTCCTCTAACTTCATTGTATTGCAACTAATTGCAAGGAGAAATAGTAAAGAGATGGTGCCAGACAAGAGAGACCTGTACAAGCTGTTTTTCTGGAATACAGGAAGGGGTTTGTTTTTTTTTTTGGTTTTTTTTTAAGGGGAAGGGGTGGCAGAGGCTGGTTTTGTGCTACTATTTATTTTCATGGTTAGTTCAGCTCCACTGACTCTAAGTTTAAACTTCAGCTTCTTCTGCATAAAATAAAAGATTTTACCTTGCCATCTGAATACCACTCCAGGGTCTTTCCCCAGGCTTCCCCTCCCCTCCCCTTCCCCCTCACCCCCCTTATAAAGGAAAAGCAGTGTAAAAAGACTATCTCTGGATTTGGAGATGTTGTGCTGTTTTTTCCCCCCCACCATGATTTTAGAAAATTTATTAAAATAATTTGCGAAAGGCAAATCATAGCATTTTTCTGACTCCAAGAATAATATTGAGTGGGTTTTGCACTTATTATTCTAGCATTTCAACTTCTAAGGCATACTTCTCATTATCATACTAGGGCATGTTACAGAGTTCAGTGACCAGAAGCATCAAGAAGTAATTAAAAAAAATCTCAAATGATATCTAATTAAAAACTGTTCCAGGCAGAATGAATTAAACAGCCTTAAAGTTGCTTACTGCATCCATCTTCCTGATGTCTGAAGGAGCTGAGTTGCAGAGGTGAATCATATAATGGTAAAAAACGCTTGCAGTAGATAACTACAGAAATGGAGTAGACAATAAACTGAAAATACAGAATAATCAGGAGTGGCAAATTACATCATCAAATTTCTTGACTTGGCAAGAAATATTTAAATAAAAAAAAGCTTTATTGGCTACCAAAGCCAGAGCCATAGGAACCGTAGATATTTTGTGGCAGATGAGGTGATGTAATGACATCAGTCAGATCCCTGGGTGGAAGCCAGTACAAGGCATTAAAAGGAGGGCTAATAAACTGTTATGCTAGCTTAGTTTGATATCTGATCAAGACATTTTGTCAAATGACATTGTAACATAACTTCCAATCTTTCTGCTGGTAAATCTATTGAACTCTCTTCCTTTCATCCCAATTCACTTCCCTATTCTTTATTGCTTCTTCCTCACTCCCAGTGTAAGTCTCAAGAAATGAGTCTATTAACTATATACACATTATGAAAGGCTAGCAATCCAAATTCTCATCCATTCCTACAGCAATATTTTGTGTCTGTAAAACTACTGAAAGCTAGAAGTGGAAACCCAGTTCAGAGTCACAAAGGTAAAATCTCCAATGTAGAATTTAGTGACAATGGCAAAAAAGAATCAAGCCTAGCTGGCTTGGCCAAATTAAAGTCCACTAAGTTAATAGTTTAAAGAAGCGGTGGCTTTGCCATCTGCAGAATTTGGTAAGCAGTAGTTCATAACAACACTAGTGTTTATATCTGCATAAACTATGTATGTGCAAAGAAGAGTGTCTGTACCATTTTCTGTTCTTCAGAAAAGAATACTTAATTATTAAAAAAAATCAGTAACTCATTATCCTGAGATGTATGGATAAATTACATATTACACTTACTGAACATAATGCATCTCCTCTTCTAAACACTATTAATTTGTTAGCTATTATATAAATATAATAAATAAAATTGATTAAATGAAATAGATAGAAAACAATAATAAAATATATTTAATTCACTGAATGACTCACATGAAGAAATAATTCTACTGCTAAGTTCAAGAATGGCCATCTATGACTTGATACGATGCAGAGTATGAATTGTATTATCATTTTAAAATTTTATTTTATCATTCTTTAGTGAACACTATTAAGATGCTGCTGTTTAACTAATTGGTGTAGCAAATGCCCTGTTACTTAAACACTATGGCTGAGAGCATTATGCAGACTTCAGGAGCCTGGGGACAAAATGTAAGTCTAGCAGCAGAGCCCACTGCACTGAAGACATACAAATTAAAAAGATTAGAACTGACTGCTCTGGGCAGTGCAGAGAAATGATTTTTAAGCCAACACAAGATTCCAGATGCTCCAGAAAAATCCCATGATGAGGAATGTCAACTGATGTCAAATGCCACTGAAAGATCTAAGATAATAAATGTAGCAATGCCAGCTGGTGTTGAAAGCAAGTGATTAGCCATGTTCCAGAGGGCAACCTCTATGCTGTGAAAAATCCTAAAATCTGAAGGAAATATGTGTTTAGGAAACTCAAACCCACAACCAAAGTATTATTTTTCTCTAAGTGCCCCCCCAAAAAAAATTTTTCTAATATTAAAGGAAAAAGAATTGACCTTAAATATAAACATTAAATTTAGCACTGTATAGGTATATATCAAATTATAAACCAGCACTTCAAATGTAGCAAGTTTTCATGATACAAAAATCTGTCCTCCCAGTAATAATCATTACATGCACTAGTGAGTGCATCAGGTCTGGTGATTTTTCAGAGGAAAAATTATCATTAAGAAGGTGTTGTGGGATATGTGTCTAAGGAGAACTGGTTGTAAAACAGGTGCAGACAGAAGCATTTAAGAAGACTGAAGTTTAAACGAGAATTTCAAGTTATGTTGCATTGGTTATATGAAGTGACAGATATGTCTGGAGGAGCCTGAGTAGATTCAACACAGGCCTACTATTTATTTTGATTAACAAAAAAAGGATTTGCAGACTAGATGCCAACCCTCATTAGTAACCTTTGCATAGTGGAAAACAGGCAGATAAAGATGACTTTGAAAGATTGTGCTTATCCTGTACCATAAAACTACAAATAAAAAATATCTAAGCAATAGTTAACTGAAATAAAAATTTTGGTGTAAAGTACAGTGAACCAATGCAATAGATATGGGGAAAAAAGACGAATTTAACAGTTTTGCTTTACAGACATAAGGCAAAATGGGCTGATAGGATTTGATTTGCTCTTGAGGAGGATATATCGGGATTCCATTAGAGTCTGGTGTTTTGGTTTCCCTTTTTAATTGGCAAGGGACTTGTTACTGTAGCTTTGATGTTAGGTGTTATGATGTAACCACACATTAAGGAGCAGAGAATAATATTTTTTCTTATTCATTTTAAGTGACTCAGTAGATGAGACGACTGAACTATGGGCATGGTGTGCAGGAATGACTGGTGCAGGCATAGCAAATCTTGCTAGGATATGGTCAGACCTTGAAGACTGCTGGTGCAGCTAACCAGTTAGACCACTGCATTTTAGCTTTTACAGAGATCCAAGCATTATATTCTTTACACATTGTTCAGTGGGAAACTAACTGTTAACAAAATTCTGTGGAAAAGTTTTATGATTCTTAGTCATTGGCCCTGGGTCATATCTAATGAGCATGAAAAACAGTTTCTTCTGTATCCTCTAATATTTTTCCTACATAATTTTCAAAGTTCTTTTTGGATATAGCTAATCTAAATACCCAAAGTATTTTCAGTCGATGCAAAAAAACAAAATGAAAAATCTTGTCTCCTGCAGAATTTGAATCAATCTGTGAGTGAATTTGCTTACCCTACCCAGGATCTGGCTTTTTTAAGAAGGCTCTGTACACTAATCTGCTACATTTTTAGATTGGTTATATTTTGGTTATCTCTCAAATACCACTTTATTAGACAGTTTTGCCTAATTACTTTTCTGTAATCAGGAACTGCTGGCTAAGAAAAAAGAATTGTCATATCTTGAGATATGGTATCCAGGGAGGTCCATATCATTCTTATAGGATTATATTAAGAGTGGATTAATTGAATGAGTCCCTATTCTTATTACAATCTCTCCTTATTAGAATGGATTAATTTATCACATTTTCTCTCCTCTTCACAGTCTTTGACATAAGAATGAATTATCATACTTTTCATTGGTGTTTTTCCAACTGGGTGATGGTTTCCTTGTTTTTCAGCCTGTTCAGAAAAGAGAGGACCATTAGTAACTTGTTGTAATAAACTGGTATGTTGGAAGATGGAGGAATAGAGGGGTTCTGTTTTACAATGGACTGCAGTGAGAACTCTGTGCTCCAGAAGATTCTGAATACCTGGCAGACTTCTATTAGTGGAATTCAAGGAAAGATATAGAGAGGAGTGTAATTGAATGCAGCTTCCCTGTCTGTAGTCCATTTTTACTGTGGTTGACTTCTTTACAGTCATATTCTTAATATTGGTTTAATGAAAATAGCTGAGACATGAGCAACTACTGTTGTCTGCTGAATGCTGTCTTTCAAAATCTTCATACCTACAGTAGCATATTTCTTTGGATCAGTCAGCTTTCAGGATCATGCACACTATAGCAAATGTGCTGTGCTCAAGTTTCTACTCATGCAGTCACTTTTTGATATTGCAAAATTCAATTTTCCTTTGAAATGAAGTTGCTATGGTGGAAGAGCACCTTGCACATGAAGTATATTTATTCTGTATTTCAAAATGCAGATCAAGTATGACCTTAATGAAGCCAGCTCTGGTGTATTTTAAGAGAAAAACACTGAGCTTTGTGATAGAATCACAGCATCATTAATGTTGGAAAACACCTCTAAGATCATTGAGTCCAACCATTAACCTAACATTGCCAGATCTACCACTAAATCATGCCCCTAAGCACCATACCTACACAGTTTTTGAACACTTCCAGGGATGGTGATTCCACCACTTCCCGGGAAGCCTAATCCAATTACTGACAAACCTTTCAGTAAGGAACTTTTTTCTACTATCTAATCTAAACTTTCCCTGGCACAACTTGAGGATAATTCCTCTTGTCCTATTGCTTGTTATCTGGGAGAAGAGACTGACCTCCACCTGTCCACAACCTCCTTTCAGGTAGCTGTAGAGCATGATAAGGTCTCCACTGAGCCTCCTCTTCTCCAGGCTAAACAACCTCAGCTTCCTCAGCTGATCCTCATTGTACTTGTGCTCCAGACCCTTCACTTGGTTCATTGCCCTTCTCTGGACTCACTCCAGCACCTGTCTTGTCTTGAGGGGTCCAAAACTAGACACAGGAGTAGAGGTGCAGCCTCATCAATGCTGTGTACAGGGACAGGATCATTGCCCTGGTCCTGCTGGCCACAGTGTTGCTGACACAGGCCAGGATATCATTTGCCTTCTCAGCCACCTGATTTTAACTTAGTGAACATTGTACCCATCCAAGCCACGAGCAGACAATTTTTTCCAGAGAAGGATGCAGGAGACAGTGTCAAAGGCTTTACTAATTTCCAGGCAAACAATATCCACAGCCTTTCCCTCATCCATTGAGCAAGTCACCCCCTCAGAGAAGGAGATGAGGTTGGTGAAGTAGGACCTGCCTTTAACAAACCCATGCTGGTTAAGTTGTGCTGCGCATGCTGTGTGATGGCACTCAGGGTGATCTACTCCATGATCTTCCTGGCACCAAAGTCATGCTGACAGGCCTGTAGTTCCCAGGAAGTGCCTTAGTACAGCACTTACAGGTCTTGTGAGAGCTTCAATGAGACCCGGAAATGCAAAGGTACAGCTACATCTGACTACTTTCTTTAATACATGCATTATGATTTGACACTGAAGAAACAAGGCAAGCAGACTCCCTCCCAGAAGGACTAAACACCTTAAAGTTTATAAATGGAACTTCAGAATGTTCTGTGACCACACAGAAACCCTTTAGAATGCAGGTCACAGAGTACAAGATATGCTTCTAAGCCCGTGCTCTGGGAAGCAGTATAGCTACAACTGTTAGGGTAAACTGCAGAGCCTAGAAGCATAAAGAAAATATTATTACCATCCTGTTTTAGGGTACTAATATGTAAACTGTATTTGATTTTATGTGGTTTTTTCCCTCCAAGGTGAACTAGGATAGAGACCATACTTTTCTTGAATGTCTCAATCACTGCAGCTCCAGCAGAATGAGTGTAGTCTGGGCACTGCCAAGGCATTAAAGACTCTCTCAGACGTAGACCTGGATTCCATATTCCAGTTTAGGCACACAGGGATTCCTTCTCCAAAATGGGTTGCATGGGTAATTTTCTCTGCTCTTTCCTCTTACATTAGTCAGTGTATTTTATGTGCTTCAGAGGTGGTAAGACACATCTCATGCACAGCCATGCAAAATCCTATATATTATATTACATTTGTATACAAAGCAGTAGAGGAAGAATAATTTCCTTCTTATTTCAGCTAGTTATTAGTTTATACTATAAACATGAGGAGTAGTGACCTTTGTAATTTATTTATTCTTACCAAGCTATTTCTTTAGTAATATCTTATAGGGCTGAGGCAGTTATGGCAATTATATGGTGCATAAAATCTATTCTCCTTTATACATATGAAATTTACTTAGCTTTAATTTCATAGAGTGTCTCTCCATGCTTGTATTACAATGCCATATGAATAAAAATGGTCTTCAGAATACAATTATAGGCATACTGTAGATGCTGTCTGAGATGAGTGCCTTTCATACAAACAAAAAAAAAGGTAATTTTTCAAATGACTTTAAAGAAAACCTTCCAGGCTTTTTTTCTTTTCTTTTACAGCTATTAAAAATTATCCTCCTTTTGTTATATTTTCTAACTCAATTTTAAATCTATTCTTTTCAATGACATGGCAGTAAAAGGAGTGGCCTCACTTTGAGCCCTGTGTGCAGTTTTTGGCATCGTAACATAAAAAATACATTAAGCAATCAGGTAGCATCAAAGGAAGGCCACAAGGATGGTGAAGGACCTTGAGGGGAAGCTGTATGAGGAGAGGCTGAGGTCACTTGATCTGTTCAGCCTGGAGAAGAGGAGACTGAGGGAAAACCTCATTGCAGTTACAACTTCTTTGTGAGGGGAAGAGGAGGGGCAGGCACTGATCACTCTAATGACAGGACTCAAAGAAATGGCATGAAGCAGAGTCTGGGGAGGTTTAGATTGGATATTAGGAAAAGATTTTTCACCCAGAGGGTGGTTGGGCACTAGAACAGGCAACCCAGGGAAGTGGTCACAGCAACCCTTACATACTTCAAGAAATGTTTGGACAGTACTCTCAGGCACATGGTGTGATTCTTGGGGTACCCTGCACAGGGTCAGGAGTGGGACTCAGTGATCCTGATGGGTCCCTTCCAACTCAGCATATTCTATGATTCTATGATATTATGAATTAGCTTTGCATAATATTGTCCTCCTGACAACACAATTCTGGATGCTTGACTGAGGGTCTCCCTATTAGCCTGGTGTCTAGGAGCTCACTAGACCCTATGATGCCTAAATTCCTTAATGATTTCTTCAACTTCTTTTTGTAATGTTCAGAGTGGGAGAGGAAAGCTTAAAACCAGCCATTACATCTAAGCATATTGACTGCTTAATTATGTTCACACATTAAATGGCTGATATGAATTATGGTTCTGGTGCCATAAAAATGTTCATTATTTCCTGTTAAGGGCTTTTAAGTGATATGATTTCCGGATCTTGGCCCAGAAGTTTGGAGCTGTAGATGCAACGGCTGTGCCTCCAATGACACTTCACTAATTGTTTTGGCATGTGACAATAATTACATTCTGTTCAGAAATTCTCTTCTCCTGATTGAAGTGTGCTTTGTGTGTATGGTGTGAGCATGTTGTTACATGCCCTGTCTGGCAGAACAATATGGGCTCTTTACTGTGTGCCCTTTTAACTTGAATAGTTTCTCTGAGATGAAGAGGTGTAGTTTTGTGTTAATTGAGGACCTCCAGAAGCATATTGAGTTGTATTTTTACTGTTTAATTTTTCTGTCTGAGAGACTCTTGTGGTACAGAGACACAATTAGGTGAAAACAAGAATGATTCATTTCCATTCTTTAAATTTCTTACGGCCATTTTAGAAATAAAGATATTGAAGCCTGAGACTCTATGAACCAATCCTTTTACAACCAATGTTCTAGTTGTCTCACCTTGTCTGATCAGATCAGGCAGACATAAAATCTGATTTTTCCTTGTTATAAAAGTCAATTTTTTCCATCAGAAAAAATCCAAAAGACTTACATATTTTAATGTCTTCATTAAATGTTCAGTTTAATACACAGGTAATTTCTTTTGCTTTTTAGAGTTCATAAGAATATATTTTTCCATAGGCATTGCCTATTTATGCAGTTTGGGAGCAAATTTGTTGCTATAGAGATATTTTCCTTGGAATCATTACTGCAATGAGGAACAAAGGTGAAGAAGTAACTTGTAAATCCCTTGAAAAACACTTACTTGATGTAGTGACTGATTCCAGAAAAACATCCAATATTTGTTTCTCAGAACTAGAAACTGTTCCATCAGTTTTGACAGTTTCATTTGGAAGCCTATCTTTCAGCAAGATCCCAGGATCTGTCAACAGTATCTGTATATAAATGACGAATTATTTCAGTTTGCCAGCTGTTCAGAAACTGTCTGACCAAGCAGACAAAATTAACACTCCTGTTGCAGATTAATGTTTAGCTGAGGTTATGGACCCTTAGGAAGATGAGGAATCTGTCTCCTGTGATTTCAACTCTGCTTTTTATCATTATTCTATGGTTTTGATCTTTTTAGTTGAAACAAATAACACTGTGCTGTTTGGGTCTATTGACCTTAATCTATAAATCAAGGTACTATTAGCAGATGTCTGCATGATGGTGCACCAATTAAAATTAGGAGAATAAATTCCGGTTTACACACAAACAGCATTTTGCATAGCTCTTCAAAGAGAGGAACTCAGATATTTTAAGAACTTGGTGCCATTAAACCTTGAGGCGATCCTGGGAAAGGATCATAAAGGGTTGAAAGGCAATAGCACATTTAAATTTATTTCTCTGTAATAAATGTAGATTAATGCTGCAATTTTAGCTCTATACCAGATACCTGTGATTTCGCCAAAGTTAGCCAAATGTTGATATGATTATTTTGCTCCCAGCTATGGTGTTCAGAGAACTGAGATGTATGTGATGATTGTGGCAATTGGAAAGCAGACAAAGATGAGAAATAAATGTTTGCAGCTACTGAATTAAAGCATGATTAAAATAGTAGTTTACCAAAGTGAAGAAAAACAACCAAAAATCCCTGTCACTATTTATTCCAGCTCACAGAGAAGGCAAGGGAAATGAGCATGAGTTAAAATGTGAAGTCAAAAATTGGCCTTAAAGAACCTATAATGACAGGAGCTTGTACAAGCAGGTTCTTACCTGGCAGAGTATTGAAGCCTTTCTCTAAGCGAGGGCTGAGAAACCTTTTGTTCACTCTGGCAGCCAGTAGATTTATATATGGTACTTTTTGTTGCCACAGTTATTTACAAGTGTTCCTACAGCTCCACTGAGATCTTCGAAAATTGTCATCATTTCCCTGGGATTTTTTGAGTTCAGGTATGCTTCACTTCCTTGATTTTCCTAGAATATTTATGGTTTTAACCAGCTCAGAAAATTTTCAGCCTTGCTCCTGCGACAGCAACAGCAGTACAAATTCATGGGAGATGAACTGTGGCACATACAGGCATTTTACTGGACAGTGTCTCCGAACACTGAACCAGGCTTAAGTTAGAATTCTTAAGTGATTCACATCTATTTTTTAGTTATGAATTCTCCACCTTTTTGAACTTCAAACTTTTGGGCTGTTAACATGTATGGAGAGTCTAAATCGATGGAGTGCACCCCACAGCCATCTAAGCACAGTGTAGAGTGCAGTTATTTGCTGGGGTTTATGATTTTTCTTTCTTCCTTTTTTTTTTTTTTTTTAATCACGTGTTGTTATATGAGGGTCAAATTTATTATGAGGATGAAATCTGATATTTTAATAGGGATTGTGTTTTTACAACAGGAATTTTCGAACAGTTTTCAAGTGAAATCTAAATTCTGTGTTACTATCTGTGAATATCCAGTGCAACAGACATATTTTCCTTACCGTACACTTGACTCTGTGATGACAATGATCTATTAATATTTTGTAGTCTACAGAAAAACAATGAAGCTGTGATCTTATTTCAGGCCTGTGAATCACTAGCTTGGAATCTTTTTCTAGGGGAAGGAGACCCTAGAGCTATTTGTTTCTCTTTACCTCAATTCTCTCATCTGTGAAACAGTAATAATACTTGCTGTGTGATTGGAAGGTCTGCCTCATTAGTGTCAATGACTGCCAAACAGTAGGCTGAAAAAAATGTTGTACAAATGTTGCAGTTTATTATTTTAGACATTACATGTAACTATATAAACAGAATGACATAGCTTCACATTCTGAAATAATTGTCTCTAAATAACCATAAGAAAATAATTTTCAACAGGAGATGCTTATGGTTTGAGCAGTTAGAAATACTAGCATCTGAAACAAATTAAAGAGTCATCTACACACAAGCTTTTTTATTAGTAGTAATGAATAAATATATTTAAAAGACATTTCATGCATAATTGCTCCACAGACCCATTTTCCTCGGTTTCTCTTTTAACACAGTACCTGGCAAGATACCAGTTCAATATCTTGTGCTTGAGTGCAGTTAATGCATTCATTCTATACAACAAAAGGTTAAAAAGAGCAAAAACAAAGAAAAAAATCCAATCTTGAAAGTGCAATATATATGTGGCCATATGTACTTTAGTGCCCCATGAAACCTCTACAATTCACTGGAATTACGGGATTCTAGAACTACTGCAGGAAATTACAACAATCCAGTGAGATACGGGAAAGAACAGCAAAGTGCAGGGACAGTTTTGATACTGCATAATTTTTCACATCATTAGGTGGCAGGTTAGAGCTCTGAAGAGACTTCCAGAGGAGACTCACAGACTGCTTGTTTGTAAGGTGTCCAGGATAGGATTTTTATTCCATGTAAGCCCTACCACAATGATGCTAGGAAGAAATACAGTATAATTACATATTAATAGCAATATTTAGAAGCCAAGGTTAGTTCATAAGAGTAGGAAAACTTGTTTCACTGAACTTGGAACTCTTTTGAGCTATACACATGTACAGACATATATGTGTGTATGCATATATGTGCACACATTTGCTAAGGTCAATGCATTAAAAAAACCTGTTTCTTTGGCGTCTTTAAATTTCAGCTTAATTATACAAAACAGAAATCCAAACACAAGGAAAATTACCCTGACCGGACACAGGAGACATGGGAAATGAACAAAATCTGATGGCAGCAAAATAGAAAGACAGATCATATATGAAGTGAACAGGAAGAGACTTACGACTTATTTTTTCCCTTTTGTATGGTACCATTGATGATGGAGGTAGGGGGTTACTGAAGTAACATGGTACTTGGTAAAATAAACCAGAATATAACCTTAATACTCAAGCTAGTTTGCACAAGTTTACCTGAAATTCTGTAAATGGCTCCAAGGATGTTACCAAACATAGTCCATATACAGGCCAGCACTGAATAAGAGGGTGCTGGAGGGACAGCTACAGGGAATAGGTCATTTTGACAGTTTTGCTTTTCAATGGCTTGTTTGTTCATTCTCCTCACCACTGTAATCACCATAAATCAGTGGCTGTATGATGTCTCTTGTGTAACATTTTGGGCATTAGATATATGCTAATGTGTTTTGCAGCTAGATTAATCAGTTATATTTACTGAAATTTAAAATTATGACTTTGTACTTAGTAAAAAAACCCCACCAAAACCCCAGAAGTGCTTGTACAGTATTTTCTTTCAGTTTGCTGTAACCAGATTTAACATGTAACTCAAATGCTGTAGTTTTAACTTTTAGCACATAATCTTAATGACAGTAAATGGCATTTGATGTATTCAGTGTTTTTCATCACCAATTATTTCTTTCACACATTAGTGGGAATACTTTTATAAACAGTTTGACCTGTGTGTTTCTGGATGATCCATGGAAAACAATGAAGCTGTTAAAAACGTTACTGACATTTACAACAATAATGAGGAGTGGGACACATTTAATTATAATTGTGAAATTAGACTGACTGTAATTTAGACATGATGGATGCTTTCACAAAGATACAAATCATACTGAGATGTTCAGATTTTTTTATTTTGACCTAGTAGAATCTACTCTAGCTTATTCAGAAAACCCAAGTGTATTTAGAATAGAAATGTTTACTTATTTATGGCCTTTTATTTCAATGCTCAGGGTTGGTTCTTTGTCTCTCTCCCTTCTTCACATAATTTTTGCCTGATTGTCATGAGAGAATGGTCTAAATGGTCTTTCTTTCTGGAATAACTTAGTAAAATCCATTATTTTCTTCTTTTTCTTCTCTGTATATTTCTATTTATTTAGAGTTCAAATATTTCTCATTGCTTTGAAATGTAAAAACATTCATAGGTTTGAGTTGTTTGAACATTCTATGTTTAACTAAAAATTACTGTCACTTAAACTAGCTATTCTGAAAGGTAAAATTAGTGTTGTAAAGTCCTTTACTGTGATGATCAAACCCACAGTTCCTACCAACTTGTGCAGTGAGTGTTCTGTAGGTCAGCTACTGACTTAATAATTTTTTTTATCATTTTAAAGCTGTAAAAATGAAAATTTTGTAACGAGGTTTACTATTCCAAACATAATTTTTGTTGACTAGTCATTTAAGAATGACTGAACCCCTTTTTTCATCTCAGTGGAATATAAGCAGTGACGGCATAAAGATAAATATTCCCCTGGAGGTTGTTTTAATATAGATAATTTATAATTTTGAATAAAGAATAATGGGTATTTTATTTATAATTTTTTATAGTAATTTTCTTGGGTCTGGGTAATAAATGTTTGTCCTTGTCTCAGTCTAAATCAACTCAGTCTAAATCAAAATAATTTGCTACAGAAAAAAGGGGAAAAAAAGACTCTGTAACTTAGTGGACAGAAAGTCATGTGGCATCTGGGCAGCCAGAGTTCATGAACAATACGTTCTTTGTTAAGAGTGGAGTCATGCCAGTAACAGAAAGTGAATTCCATCAGACAGAGAAGGACAGGTACCACTCTCACATCTCTAGCCTGAATCAGGGGAGACATCTCTGCTGCACATCAGAAAATCTAGTCTGGACCCACTAACTTCCACCATTCTGACCTGGTGTGCAAGTGCTTTTCTATTTTATTCCAATTTTGTTTTAGTTTTCAAGCTGTAGTAAAAGCTCTTTTTTAGAAAATCCTTATTTAATCAGATTACTTTTGTTATCTTGAAGTTTTTTACTCCAAATTGCAGCTGTCTAAAACTGAGTGGCATCCAAAATTAAGATTAAATGGTATAGCCCCAAAATTTTTACAATCTTGGTAATGCGTGTTTTAAAAAATATTTCAGAGCAGAGAGTTTCAAAAATTTTCTTAGATTATGACTATTGTTTTCAGTCCAAAGAAACCAATTCCTGTCTCAGAACCTTCAGATAATTTCTCTAGGGACTGACAGTAAAAGGAATGGAAATAATCTATAAAACACACATAATTCTAGAAGTACTGACTTTGTTGTCTGCATCACAGGAACATTTTAAAGCATTTGGGGAGTCTGTCCTTCTACATTACCTGTTGTTATTTTTAGCTATGGCATGCTCAGAAAATCTTTCAGAAGTTTTACTCTATTTCTGGCTCAGCAAAATGGTAAAATCCTCCAGTGATTGTGAATGATGGAGTTTTTTACAATCATTGCAGAAATTATGGCTGATACTTTGTGGTCCAACTAGGAACACATTGTCCTACAAAGATTAACTAGTAATCATTTCTTCATTTATTCAGTGGCAGTAGTCCCAGGTTTAAATACATATCACACTGTTGATCCTAGCAATTATCGTTTGAACTAAATCTACACACAAAATCTCATTTATTCAGAGCTACATTAATGAGTCAATAAAGCTTTGATGAATCTGGCTCTGTGTTCCTATATGCATTATCTTGAAATTTGTGTTGCAACCAATAATTCTGAGAAGGTTGTTTTTTGGGTTGATTTTTCTACAGTCTTTCATAAATTTCAAACTTTTCCAGTGCAGAAATGTAAGACTCCTTAGACTTGGGATATTAATAATAATTATAATAAAGAGTTTTATTATCTTCAGTGAACTTCAGGTGACACATATCTTGCTTATGCTTATATTACTGCACCAGACATCAGTGAGTGTCAAGGGTAAGCAGATTATGTCCAGTCATAATTTGTCCAGAAGAGGATTTATCCAATTTGTATGTGCATGCAGCAGAAGCATGCATTCATATAGGGCATCCCATTATTATTCATTTGGTGGTACTATGAAACTGTGGGTATCTTTACCTGCCCCAGTTCTGTGAAATGTTTTTCTTTATGTGACTTCTTCTTTTCATGGTTTTAAAGAAAGTGAGCATTCCTGCATTCTTGATCCTACAAAAGAATTCCCTGCTTCAGTATCCCTGATGTCACATATTTAGTAACCACACATATGGCATGAAGATCTTGACACTTCATTCTAACATAATGCATGCTATTAATTTATCTTGTAATTTCTGGGGTGTTAAAGGAGGATTTGCCTTTACAGCTGTGCTGGTTAGTCATTAATGATATTTTTTTTTCAAGAAAAGATGAGATTCTTATTGATTGCATCAGCTTTGAGGATTTAAAAAAAGTAAAAATTATGCAATACAATTTTATGAAAGGCTGACAAAGATTTGTGAAAAAACCACAGCAGTTAGTAGGGCAGAACTCAGTGGGCTTGCTTTTTATGAACATTGTACTTCCACCCTCGTGATTTTTCAGTTTTAATGAATTTAACTGAAGAAAGACATACACAGTTCTGCATGGAACATGATGCTTAGTTGAATATGAACTATGGCTCTAAAAAGTGGAGTTTAGTCAGAGCAACTTAGTTTTATTCCTATAGTTTTGCATAATTATGGGTTTTTTTGAGTTTATGGAAAATAAAATCTTTCCAGTGACAATTTTTTTTTTTACAAATTTTACTAATTCAAATATAGTCCAGTATTTATAGACCATAATTGATTCAGAGTCAATTAGGGTACATCTTCCTTGGCTGTAAAGTAGAACCTTCTCATGCCATGGTGTGGGGTCCAGCTGAGACGATCTGAATTGAGCAGCTGAGATCTGCCATTGCCAGGAACATTTTCATAACTTTGAGCATTTGATATTATTGGGTAGAATGACTGCACTCCCCATGTATTCCTGGCAGTTCTGTGTTCTTTAAGCACTCGCTCTTCCTAGTGTAACATCACGTATTATCTCCCTAACAATGCCTCAGCTTTCAATGTCTAGTTTTTAAAAAATAATGAGCTTTTGAGTTCAAAGACTTTGTAGAAGCTTTGTGATTTGTCAGCTGAGACGTATACATGGAATAGTATGAGCACCTTCAGAGCTGCTCTACAGTATTTTATTGTAGAATAAATATTGGTGAAGAATCTGAATTGCTAGCTTTTTTTCCTCTAAATTTGACATACAGCTAAGCAAAAAAGAGTTTTACCTGTTTAACAAGTTTTTGTGAAGAATGAAGCAAATCATTCTCATTTATAATAAAAATTAAAACTTTTCTTCTGATGTGCTGAAAATGCATCAGTTGGAAGAAAACATTATGGGACAAAATCGAAATGGCTTTTTATAACTGAAATTTAAAAAATAAAATCAGCATATATTTTCAGAGTTTGTAATTGAAAATCAAAACTTGTTTTTCTGGTATGCCTGCCATTGGAGTAGTTCATGTGAATCCACATTCATTGCTGAGGAACAAAAAAGCCATACAAGAAAAAACAAAAGAAAATATGGTAGTGGGTTTGTTTTGGTTTTTTTTTTAACAGCTTCTTGAGGGAGGAGCAGGGACTCTGCCACATTCACCCCCTACCCCCAGGCCACGTGAGATGCGCCCACATTGCTTCGTACAGCTGCCTGACTACTGTGAAAGCCTTCCTCCTTCAGACCCTGGCTGTGCTCACCCCTGCTGAGCCAGGAGAGACAAAGCAGTGAGTGTCTCGATATCGATCACTTGTTGTGACACTGCCAAAGCAGAACTGGTGCCTTCCTTCCTGCAAAAGAAGGCCCTGGGACATTTAAAACACCTGGTCCCATTTATTCACCTTAGCCTGGCTTCTTGCCAACAACACATTGCGAGCATTCCAGTGTTGTTTCCCTGTTTAGCTTTTAAAAAGCAAATCACAGTGACAAATTACCAAACTGTAAATTTGAACTGCCCATTAATCTGCAATTACGGAAAAAAGTCATTAAAAGGGTAAGTAATTTGTAAATATTTTTGTTTGTGCAACACTGATGTAAATTGTGCACTAGGTAGTAACTTTATGCTTGTTCTTATAATGTACACAACATTTTTTCTCCAACCTTTTCAATTTGTCATACTTAGACTTTGCTTTAATTTTCATGTTTATTTTTTCCTTGAACAAATTGCCTGTTCCCTTGTTCACCTGCTGGATGGTATAGCAATGATTCTGTTTGTGACTTTTGGAGTGGTTTTTAGCATTCTCAATATATAGTGTCAGAAAGACTGTTCTGCAGGTACCCTGTGTTGCCATCTTAGCTTTATGTGTCTGAATCCCATGCTATTAAGTGAAGGCTTAGGTATTAAAGAATGATCTATAAAAAGTTTCTTTAATGTTGAGAATGAGAGGTGGATATTGCATAATACACGAAACCTCAGATGTATAAATTGAACAGTAACCTCATACAATTAATTAAAATAAGGACAAAATGCAACTTGGCATGGTAATAATATTTTAAAAAATGATTTAGGTTACAGATTATCTTTTTGTGTTACATTCCTCACCATAATTCTCACATAGGATACCCAAATACAGCTTCAGAGGACGTGTTGCCCATAAAAATACAAGATTAGGTTGATTTTGGTCGGCTGCCACGTACCCACCCAGCCACTCTCTCGCTTCTTATAGAAAGGACATGGGAACAAAATAGGATGGAAAAGCTTATGGGTTGAGATCAGGAAGGGAAATCACTTAGCAGTTGCCATCAGAGGCAAGAGAGTCTTGCCTGTGGAAAAAATTACTATAATTTTCACTAACTAACATAGAGTTGGATAGTGAGAAACAAAAACCTCACCACCTTCCTCACAAGCCTCCACCCCTTTTTCCCAGGGGTGGAGCTTCACTCCTTCTCTCCTGACTTGTCTGTCTGCCCCACTCACTGAGCTTTGCAAGGAGATTGGGAATGGGTGTGCCACTCAGCCCAAAGCTCTTCTCTGCTGTTCCTACCTTCTCACACTTTTTCCTTGCTCCAGAGTGGGCCCTTCCCATGGGCTGCTGCTCCTGCCTGAAGAACCTGCTCCAGCATGAGCAATCCAGAGGCTGCTGCTCCTTTAGGGAATATCCAGCTACTCTTGGGTGGGTTCTCCAGGTCTGCAGTGTGGACACCTGCTCAGACATGCTCTTCTCCAGTGCCTGCTAGGAAATGGTTGCTCTGCTGTGGTCTCTTCTCCGAGCTTCAGGAGAATCTCTGATCCAGCACTGGGAGCAGCCTCTCCCACTCCTCCTCCTCCTCTTTGACCTTGGTGTTCACAGAGCTATTTCTTACACTTGTTTTTAACTTGCTTCTGTCTCCTGGACAGTGATTTGCCCTTTCCTAGATACATTTTCCTGGAGGTCCCACAGCCATGGTGGCAGGGCTCAGCTGTGCCCTGCACTGGGGCCAGTGGCTGGAATCACTGCGGCCACCCATGCAGCCCCTACTGCTGGTGCTGGGACACTTCCACTCTTACAACCTCCCTGCCCCCTTCTGTACGGTCAAACTCCTGCTTTTTCTGGGCCTCAATGTTTCAAATCTTCCTCAAGGAAGGTACAAGCAGGTACAGTCTGTCCTACTTGATTCGCAGCAAGTATATTATTTTAATGTGAGTTTCAACTAGAAGAACACACTGAAATTAACATTTGATGTCTTGTTCTTTGATATCTGGCGTTTTTCACAAGCAGACTATAATAAAGAAGTCAGTTATTGCTATTAGACATATTTTAAAAGAATTCTTTTTTGATGCATATCTCCACTCAGATTATTAAATTTAAATCAGTGCTGCTATCAGTTTGAATACTAATGATACATTCTGCCAGATGGAAGCCTTTAATAAATTTTCACTTTTCTCTAACAGTCAGCTGTAAATCTTAAATAAGAGAATTTTTGGGTTATGCCAGCTTTAATGCCTTCTGTCCACACTGATTCAATGTCATCACTACCTGGGAGGCAGGTACTCTTTAATTAAATGCTATCCTTTCCCATTTATTGAGATGCAAGGCAGTAGCACAGTCAAGGTTGTTCTTTTGCTGGTTTCTGAACTGCCAGCCGGTTTCCTGCTCTGCTTGTGTACTTGAGACAGTCCTTCATTGTTTCAGTTGATGTATATATTCCTTATATTCATACTTTTGAGCTATTTTCTGTTGTTTTATGTAAAGCACCAAGTACTGGGGCTTGTGGAAAAGGAGGAGGAAAGGGGTGTGGGAACTGCCCACTTATCAAGTAGAAATATTTCCTCCAGAAACAGAAATATTTCCTGCTGATTTCAGGTGATTAGTGCACTTTGGAAAGCACTGACACTGCAGCACGGGGGCAGCTGTTACAATCCAGCACCTCATGTGCAGAATGAATAAAACTTAATAAATGAGTGTCTCTTTTATCAGTGCATTTGATGGCCTGTCTTCATCAGTTAGTAATATTTTCCTCCAGAGTCATCTGCTATATTCTCTTTTAGACTTCTGAATTTTTGCATGGGGGCCATATGGCAGCTAAAATGCATGCTGTTGTGGGGAAATGAACTTTATATAGCTTAACCTTTTCTCTGCTATATTCTAGCTAGCTGGGAATGGCTTCTTCAGGGGGAAAAATATCTATCACACTGCTAAGAGTATAGGAAAAGGTAAACTGAAACTCCTGGCTGTGGTGGGGAGGGAAGAATAAACACTACATAACAGAAGAGAAAATGAAATCACAGCATTCAAACTTTCTGTACCTTGGGGGAAAGAGAGAACTAAAATACTTTTGTGAGTCAATAACTATTCCCAGTAGAATCCTTGGAAAAGCCTACAGGTAGAGCAAAATTTTCAGTTATTGAGTTATTTTCTCACCAGTCTGTTTCACTTATTGATTAGTTTTGTCATTAAATTTCAGAGCCACACAGTTAAATCTGTTTCATCCATGCACCAGACTCTCCAAATAATTTCATTATCTAAATGATTATCTGAAGTGCCAATTACAAGAAGGTAATTAATAATATTGTAATGCAGAGAACAGCTTTTGTTGAGATTTGTGATGTTGCTTTGTTCATTAGTTTTCTGGTTCATTCTTTTTCTACTTCAAAGTTAGTAAAAAAATGCTCATTGAAACGTCTCCATCATGAAACAAAAGATGTCAATTACAGAAAAGTGCAGGCACCAACAAAACATTTCAAATCATTTTAAGAAATTTTCTGACATAGTAATGGTAATTAGTGTATTTCAGTTTCAACAACTGTAATTAAACCTGACCTTTAAGTTAATTATGTCTTGACATTTATGATTTTAAACTAGCTTTCCCTGTGGTGATGATGTGTTATATACAGACGCTAATAAGGAGTTTCTGTGGTGTGAGCAAGCAGATTTCAGATGTGCCTACACTGCAGTTCAGAAAGCAGCATCATGCACATAGCTTCAATGCATTTGTGTTGTTTTAGTTAATGCTGTTCCTAGGTTTTGTAATGGCATCCTGACATTCTTTCTCATGCAACAAAACTCACTGACACAAATTTGAAAGGAGCTTAATGACCAGTAATACATGCTGGTGTTGTTTCAATTTGCTATTTACATAAAACCATTAAGTCAGCATGGATACTGGAGGCAAATAAGTTCATCTCTGATAAGGGCTGCAGCATAGCAAAGACACAACTAGTCAACCATGGGTGTTGGAAACAGGACAGAATAAAAGCTGAGAACTGTTCTTGCTTATATAGAACATTAAGTCTAGTTCAGTTCAGGATTAAAAAGTGAGATTCAATAATTCTAGAAGAAACATCAATGATGGAACATGTAAGGAGAGGCATTTTTGCAAAATGACATAGAAAAGGTGTTTTTAATGAAGATAATAACAGTGATATTGAAAAGCTATCTTCATGACATTAAAGCCCCCACTAGTGTATTACAGAGAGATGTATCGTGAGTTTAAAAAAGATCAGTAGACTTCAGGAAAGATCTTGGCCATTTTGAAAGTCCAAGGGGGACTTGTTTTTTTGGAAGGGTTGGTAACTTTGTCTCCAAAGCACATATGTGCTTCATATGTGATGAACACTAGATTTCACAGTCCTGGTGCTAATACTGTCCTTTCAAAATTGAACTCTCAGTTTGATAAAAGAAGCCCTAGTTACCCCTCTTTAAAAACACAACAATTTATGTAGTTTCCTTCTTGATCCATGCATTCATCTGCTTTGTATGCATCATATGTTGAGAAATATCTACTGCCTACTTTCAGGCTTCATAACCTCAAATCCATATGGAATTATTTGTATATTGTAACTATATTATCTATCTATCTATCTATCTATCTATCTCTATATCAAATCTCTATATCTAATTTATATATCTGTCTATCTATCTATCTATCTATATCTATCTATCTATATCTGTTTTTTAAGTGAGATCAAGCCAAAATTCAAAATTATCTGTGTTCATATGGAAAGCTAAGCTGGCTAAATAATACAGCCATATCATTTTCTAGTTTTGGTGGTTCTAAGCTATCAAAATGTATGTCTGATTAACACAGGCTACCCAAAAACCTTTCCCTGAAACTCACAAGAAGTACACTGCATGTATTTATGGGGAAATAAAAAATCTCACCCTATTATCCATTTCTTTCTTTTCCTATGCTGAAAAATTCTCTAAAAGTTTTGTTAAGCTGTTTGCTTATTTGGATGAGTTATAATTTATTTTCTGTTTTGTTTCTTCACAAAATTTTGACACGATTTTATGGTGGGTCATTTATGATAAGGAAAGGGTCAACAGAAACTTTTACAAACTGAAAGGGCTAGTCTTTCTCAGGATGTCTGGACTGTGGCTGCCTGACCTGTTCATTGACTGCGTTCTCTAATTGGGTTGTCATTGCTATCTAACCAGCAGTGTAATGTTGCTAAATGCTAGCTTAGTGAGAACATGAAAATCAATCTGCCAGTAAAGGGCATAGCAAGCACCATGCCTTTAGAGTATTGTATGTTTGGCCTTGGCATTCTAAAGAAGCTTTTCTGTTACTGCTATCTGAAGGAATACTGTAATCTGTTTCCAAACGGAGTGACTCACAGCTTCAGTTACTGTCTTTTAAATGCCTTCTTGCATTGCATTAAGAAGTGTTTTTTGATGTAAGATAAACTGCAGAACACATATGTTTAAGAGGTATGTTACAAAGGAATGCCATACTTCTTGAGCTGTGGTGCAAAGAATAGTTGTGCAGTGCATCCTGACATTTTTGGCCATAATTACTGCAGTTTTTCCTTTCTGGAATAAAGCTTTAGACAGCATGACATCCACTAGAACTAATAGAGCACATGAAAAAAGCAGGTAACATTGTGCAATAAGTAGAGAAGCAACAGCTCATTTTTTCTGCATAAGTTTCCTCCTAGCTATGCTGTTTTTGGCATTTTAGAAAAATAAAACAATTGATCTGATCTGAAAACTGCATGAAAAGCAAGAATGCTTTCATCAAAGTGAAAATGAAAAAAAAAGCCCTTGAATTTCTTATACTTAAGTTTGTCAGATACAAAGGAAGTGAGCCAAACATTTACTGGGACTGAAACTTGATTATAGAAGTGGCTTGGAACTTAGCCTGGAAATAGTACTAAGCCACCCCATCCCCATTGTTCTGTTTATCGTACAATTTTCTTTTCCATTACATCTTATGCCCTGATGAAAAGGTAGAAGGTGTTTGCTCTGTCTTTTTCATTTCTGTTCTTCAAGTAGTAAATATCAAAAGCCTATTTTAATAGGGTAAAAATAGTTTTATTGCAATGTTTGTACCATTCTTTTCAAATTTAAGATCTAACATATTGACATCAATTCAATATGTAAAAAATACAGAAAAATCTCCCTTTTTTTTTTTTTTTTTTTTTTTTGTAAACCAGAAATATATTGTAGAATACTAGAAATACCTCAAGACTTAGTGGTTGGGTTTTGGCACAGAGGATAGTCAATCATATGCTTAGTGTACTGTGTACCATATACCTCTTTTGAAAATGATCCAAAGGCCACAAAGTTACTGAAGCTCCAACGTCTTTTTAATTGATTTTAAATCTTTGCTCTAAATAGTTGGAAAAGACACAATTGAGAGAGAACATGACCAAGGTCATTAGAATAGCAGGTTGTCAATTGTGAATAAAAATAGACTCCAGGGAGTATCACATAAGACTAAAAGGTGGCAGTACAAGGCAAGCAAAAGGTGACATTTCTTTGTGGAGCTTGTAGGTAACATGTGGGACTCTAGTTCCATGGGACGTTTGGGATGCCAGATGTCTACAGAAGTACCAAAATGAATTGAAAAAATCCTTGCAGAGGGGCAGAGCTATTAAGCACACAGACATAATGCCAAACAGGGGATGTCCATGGTTTTTACATCACTGCTAGCAGTAATCCCAGGAAACAGCGCTGTGCATTTCCACTGCTCTGCTTTTTCACTGCATGTCTGCTGTTAGCCACAACCAGTCATGGGCAGCCTGACAAAGTAGACCTTTGACATCACCCACTAGATCTGCTTATGAGTTCTTAAGTGGCTCTATGAACATCACAACTGGTAAGTCTGTTTTTCCATAGCTGTGTGAAACACATTAGATTCTGGCAAATGAAAGATGTGAGAGATGACTGATGTTCTTCCCTCAGTTTTGAGCAGTAAATAGTGTGCCTATCTGTTCTAATAGTTGCCTATCTCTTACAACATCTCAAAAGTACTGGGCATGTACTGCAGGTTTTATTCTCAGAGAAGCAGTATCTTCAACACACTTATTTTCATGAAGCATGGTAGGTATTTATTATCTCTGAGCTCACTTGGGCAGAGTGATCTGAAATTTTGATAGTACAAATACGCATGGAGATATACATAGCCTTGATCATATAAGCCTTGTTTAATCTAGAAAGGAGGCTGAAAACAAGATGTCTGTTTCTTTTTAACAAACATCATAAAATACAGGACAAGATGCAGTTTAATATTAATGTAAGTACTGTACACTCACAGTGTTATAAACCAAACAATTAGACAAGGTCCACACCCTAAAAATCTCACCATTTAATTAGGATAGTTTCAGTACAAACAATTAGAAGCCTGACAGGGGGAGCAAAAGCGGTCACAGGAGTTTTATGGATATGAAAAAAAATAGCTGCTAAAAAGTATGCTAAAAAGACAAATGATGTGAAATTTTCTTCCAATAGTGCATTGTGTGGAGGATTATCTTCTGATAATACCTAGGTAGCTGGGATTTTCCTTATTCTTAAGACCTTTTTTTATGATGAGATGTTGCTCTGAATACTATGCCCTATATTCTTAGATTCATCTGTCTTTCATAGGAAAATTCCTGTTAAATCTTGGGTTCGGTTGGTTGTACAAAGGGTGCTTCTTTTCCTTCATGTGTATTAAGCCTATAAGACTTATACACGAAGTTGTAAGGTGACACATGATCCTTCAGACATGGAGGAAATGTGCAGCTGCCACTTAGAGTGTGGGTCCATGTCAAGGAGCTTTACCCAAGGACATTGATGCCATGCCTAATATGTAAGAGAACTAGGGAAGCTTTACTTTCAGAAATAGTAGGGCAGATTTCAAAGATACATCAAAATGTGTGCTCTGTAGTTTGACATCTTAACAATGGCTTGACATCACTACAATTTTTATGAGTGACCAAAAGTAGTAAAGAATTGCACCACAAATACTTAGACCTGAAGACATTTATCTGAACTCAAGTTTTATAGCAAGTTTCCTTCTGGGAGGGGGGGGGTTGGGGGTGGGGAAGGATATTAATACTTCAGATAAATTTGTATTAGACTAATACCAATTTGTCATTTTATCTTTATTTGATGATTTATTTATGAGGATGATTTAATTTCAAGACCTATACTATTTTCTGAGCTGTTACCACTTGGAATACTTCTATACCTCATGCTGTTAAGTCTTTGAACATACACACAATGTACTTCTCTTACATCTAGCTTTCTTACATTATAGGAGAAAGCAAACATTTTTAATTTATCAAAGAATGTCTTTCATTTCTTGCCTGCATTTTGTTTCCTTTATAAATAATTTTTATGTACAGTTTTAAAAACATAAACAAATCCTCCATGACATTCTTTCTGATCATTAGCGTTCACAGTCTCTCAGATCAAAAGTTTTGCTGGGTTGCTTTGTGAACGTGTGAAGTCCTAATCCACATACTCAAGAAACTTGCATTCAAAATATTTTCCTTCCATTATTTCTGGTCTGTCTCAATAAATCTGAAAGGTAAGTGATGAATAACATAGTTCTGTTCAGATGTCCGTAGAATTAATGGACACTACACAGTTTAAAAGAAGTTGAATGTGACTGGCAACAAATGTTGATGGATTGTTCTTAAAATTTTTAAAATTCCAGTGTTTATCTTGATATTATGAATGTAGCTCATGCTACATAAAACTATTTTTTTCAGCAAAATTCAATACAGTTATTGTAATGATAATTGGTGACAAAATAAGCAGGGCACTTCAGGGCACTGACTTACTGTTCTGCATGCAGGTTGCTCACATTTTCAAGATTGGAAGCAGAACAAAAGTTAACACAACGAAAGCAAATGGCTGCAAAAGATATCTCCATTAATAGGTAGCTAGTGAACAAATATGATTTTACAGAAAATGTGGGAAGAATGAGAATGCCTGTTCTTTCTCTTTGTCCTTTATTATGTACCTTCAGAATTAATTGTCCCCCAACTTCACAGCATAGGGAGCATTGTTAAAAAAATGGTGTTTCTTATTGCTGTTGTGTCCTTATTATCTCTGCCATTTCCTCAAAGCCAATTCACAAATTCCCTTCATTTCATCCTGCTTGCGTTGCTACTGCCCCTGGCCCATCATACCTCAAAATTTCATGTTCTTCCCATCCATCAGTATTTCAGAGAATTCCCTGTATGACTCTTTTCACCCAGTGAACTCTGAAATTTTCCCCTTTGTCGAACAAAGATGCCTCATTTTAATTTTTATGTCGTGAATTGTAGTGTCAAATTTAAGTAATTCAGATCTTGTGCTCTCCCATGGCAGTGCACTGGCTAGCTTTGCTGAGTGTCTAGCTCTTGGGCAAGAGAGAGGTGAGACCACTTTACTGCCTGTGTGTTCAAAGCAGTCTCTAAATAAACATGCAGATTGCAGCATGGTCACATCTTCGCACCTCTACGTGACCTGGTACATTTGCTCAGTGATTCAGTGAGTCTGTTACATTTTATTGGGTACTCATGCCCAAGGATGCAGAAAAAGTTGGTGCTTGGAACATACCTCGGTTTTGAGGTTTTTTTTTATGTGAGTCATCACAACTGTATAGGCTTAAACATGGACCTAATTAGTGTTTGGGACAGAGCAGAAAGAAATTCAGTAAAGAGCATGCTTCATTCTGTTCCTAGACTGCAGGTATGAATTATGTGTCTAGCCATTTAAACTCCCTCTAGTTGTCTTCAAGAGGCCAATTTATACCAAGTCTGAGAAAGGTATTTCCAGAGAGTGCTTTATGCTTTATGGGAGATTTTATGATGAGTGTCTATCTTCCACTTGATGGTGGAGGGATCTTTGATTGGACAGCTGTACTGTTGAATTGTATAAATTCTACTTGAAATGTACAGCTGTGTATTGCAAATGAGGCTGAGTCCCTTCAGTCTTTCAAGACCAGTGATTCCTAATAATGTTAGGCACAGAGGGATGTTTTCAAAGACATTTAGATGCTTAGAGGTACCTGACAGGATTTTCAAGATCACTAAAGCAGACTGGGCATCTAACTTCCATTGATTTACCTGAGGTAGCTGACTGTTTGCTTGTATGTGAGGTTTTCCCTTCATAATCCATCTCAGCACTTTTCATAATCTTGTCCACAAGTCTTATTTAATTTCCAAGGAATATATCCTGTTTGTATCTACTGTATTAGACTCTATTTAGGTAAAATGTTTTAAATCTCAATCTTTAGATTATAGGAAAAAGAGGTTTCATTGAACTGTTGTACAAGGTCATCAATTTTGCAGTGTAGCCTGGGGGGCTGTCATCACTTTTCCAGGAAACTGCTGGTACTTTTATACTTCAGCTCCCATATTATGATTGCTTTGCAGTTGGGTCAGCTGAAAATATGTATTTGGAAAATGCTGTGCTCTTTCAGGAGAAACATTTTACATGTAGTAGAGCATGATGCTTTAAATATGGTAGACAGCAAAATACTATGTTTTGAAGGACAGTTCTCTGACACAATACCATTTATTCTTTGTTGTTATTCCCATGACAATAAGAATCCATTCAGGAACACTTTCTGAATGAAACTTCTGCTGGTACTAATGGGATGACCACATAGACAGGAGACATCCTATCCCACTCCTAATTTACTTTCAATAGCTTCTTTAACCAGATCAGCATTTATTTAAAATAATGCCTACCTGATTTATTCCCCTGTCCCAGTTTTCACTTTGCTCTCATTCTGCCAGTCTGGAGTGACAGGATTTTTTCTACTTGTCTTAACTTCCTTTGGACAATAGATTTTATTTTTTAGAAATGCTATTTTTAGATGGGTACGTTTTTTAAATAACTGTCTGTGAATTAAACACATATACTTGATAGAATTCGAAACAATTTCTCTCAAATCCTAAATAGACATACTTATGCTCTGCAAGTTACTATACATTTAAAACCTCAGCTCCTTTTCAGTGTCATTTTGTCTACCTTGTTGTTTCCCTCTTGCAAGGAATAAGGGGACCAAAGTAAATTAATTAGTGGCAATAAATATTAAAAATAAGAACTGCTTAGATTGCTTTCCGCTGAAAGTCCCTGTAAGTGCAGTGTGTTATTCCTCAGAGCAGCACTCAGGGCCTTCTCTTCATTCTGCTGCTGTAACAGAGGTCAGATGGTTCCTTGTGCCCACACCCTGGGCTTCTCATGTCCACGGTTGTCAGAGATTTTGCAGCAGTGAAAGTTACAGCCTGTGGAACTTGGCAATAGGGATGCCAGGGCCAGATGCTTGGGGAAAAAAAAATCCATGCAGATATGATGATGCTGTAATTGCAGACTCAGTTAGTTGCTAGGAATTTATCTGCTCTGGTAGGATCACTCAGGAACTGTATACATTGAACACGCACTATTAAAACCTCTGCCTGATTCCATTAGCGCATGACAGAGAGACCCAAATCAGTTCTAAAGGCATTTGCTAGCAGCTGCTGCTGCAACAAAGATAATATTGGCACAGCTTTCAATTCTGTAAAGAATAGACAGCATTATTTTAAACTTCCATCCTCCAATTGTGCCTTATAGACAAAATGCTAACTTGAGTAATTTTTAAAGCTAATTATGTAACAGGGATTTTACAAAATAGCTCTGAAATCCTTGAAATGGATATTAAAAAATTCAAAATCCTGATATGACAGCTGCAGTAGTAATACCTATTGTTAAGTTTTGCTAGACTTTCCTCTGTCGTACAAGCTCAAAAATACCCGTCTTACTTTTGAAATATCTTTTTCTTTTCATGACCTAGGTACAACATTTATTACATGCTATTAACATTTAGTAGCTGTGCAATAAAGCCTCATGCCCTAGAGTACATATTTTGTATGCATATAATGGAACAATTTCCTACTGAGTGAGTTAAGTAGCATTTTCTTCTGTCTTCCCTGAACTATGATGGACCACAGGCTTTCTGAATGCAACTGTGGCAAATTAAGCCTGACCTTTGCTAATGGGGATTCCAATCAGTTGGAAACTGTGAAAAATAATCTGTACTGGTGCTTTTCCTGTGGACTTAAGTTTTATGCTCTTCAGCAGATATATTCTGATATATTCCATCACAGTATACTGATGTGACTAAGGAGAATTTGGGGACAGTCCAAACTCTCTCAGTGTTGTGTTTTATTTTAATGTCAGACACTGGCACCTTTCTGAAATTCATTTGATTTCTCCATGCAGTGAGATCTGCCTTTTACCTTTCGCTAACATATGTAAGACTCATAGAGATACCATTAACATTCATGTTGTGTTAAAAATAATTAGCCTTCCTTGTAGTGGATGGTGTTGAGAGCAGCATTCACTAACAAGTCCCATAAATGGCTTGTTTAATTACATATGAGTGAAAGAGTTACAGCTTCTAATTTGAAAGTCAGTCATAGGGATAACATGAACTTTACACCTGTCATGAAACACTAGAATTCAAGATGCAATTGTGAAGCAAACATTGACTTCATGTATCTTTTATGGAAAACTATTTCTTTGAAATGTGATGGGATTCTGATAGCCTGTGCATTGATAATACTGTCCCATGCAGTTTCCTAATTAAAAGCCTCTACAAAGATGTTTTGAACAGATTGGTCTTCAGAAATGTTAAGTAAAGGTTGTTGTATAGTTGAAGTGTTCTCCGGGTACTTCATATGAATGGATTGACACCTGAAAACTGTAAACTAGGTGTTTGATTGCGAGGCTGGTTTCCTGAAAATAAAATGTTTGGCAGAGTGCCAGTACAGGGATCTACTATCTGGATTATACAGTCCAATAAGGCACTAATCACCTTGGAGGCATATCCAGATAAGATGACATTGTCTCAGTCTGACGATCACTGTCACTTAATGATCATGCTCAGATATAATGTTTCTGACTTTAGTTGTAATTGATGAAGTGAATTGTCAGTCATTAGGGTAGCCTTGATGGAGACTATTCTTTAAATCAGTCTGAAAATGGAGTTGTTTTTTTCCTGTTGGTGTGTCTGCATGTAGCTCTTAATAACAATTCATCATTAGTTTCCTAGCTTGAATTTGACAATGGATTTGTTTTGTTCCCGCTGGGCCACTTCAGAGACTTGGCTCAGTGCAAGCAGGAGCAAGTCCAAACTCTCTTGATGCAGAAATAGCAGTACTACAGCTATTGCAGGCACATTAAGATGAGAAGAGAAAAACATGAAAAATCCAGTTAATTGATCTTTTGCAAACATGATCAGTGAAATCATGCACTCTGTTGAAGGCAAGAGTAGCTTAACCATTAATTTCAGAAAAGAAAATGTTTTATCCTGTGCCTAAAATGTCAGGTTGTGTGAAAGGTAAAGAAAACAAGATTTTTATATGTTGTGTCTGAGAACAAAAATACTTTTTTTCTTATGGTAGTATCTGGAAAGACCAGACAAGAATGTAGTCTAAAATTTTTGTACATACAGAAAGTAAGGAGCAAACCTGGTGTTAAGGGACTTTACGTTCCAGATAAGAACTATAAATGGATGTATTACACTTGGGAACCTCAGTCTCAGAAATATTAAATTACTCAAAAGATATCTGTCAGAGCCAGGAATGAACACAAATCTGAGTTTGAGTCCAGTGCGTTTCACCTTGAAGGCAAGTACTTTCCACTTTTAATATGTGCATCCTTTAAGGGTTTAGGTGTGATTTTGAACTTAACGAAATATTTGTAGAAGATTTATCAATACCAGGACAGTCAATTTTGTTGGTGTTCATGCTGGAACATAGATATATAAACCTGCAAGTAGATAAAAAAGAAAGCAGAGGGGCACAAAAACATTCTTGCTAATGTCTTGGGACAACTTAGTTCAAAGAAATTCTCATGCTTCTGTATCAAGATCAAATTACCCTAGTTGCATGAACAAAATGTAGGATATGACTTCAGCTTGAAACAGGATTGGGAGAAAATTATGTAGCTAATGATTTACCTAGTTTCCAAAATTAGTTTGAGGGAATGAATGTATTCTAGCATTTTCCTTTTGTTTTAGCTTATTCTTCTTGTTCATATTTATGATACAGCCTCTTTTTCTTTGTCATGTGTATTTGTGTTGTGTCAGCAAATTAGAAAATACTATAAATTATACAGTAATTTCTCAGGTCATTATTTGACTGACTTCTGTGGAAAAGTGTGTTAAAAATGGCACAAATTAAAAAAGAAAATTGAAACCGATTACAAAAGATGCCTTTGTTTTCAATGAAAATGTTCATTTTCTCCATAAGAAGGAAAATGCATTTCCTGAAAGTGAAATTGTTTTTGTATCTGCAGAAATTGCAAAACCATTATGTATTTCTCTGTTATGTTCTGAGAAACTTCGGGGCTTATTCTAATGCGTGATTTACTTCAATTTATGATTCAGAGTAATGTTCAATGATTACTTTCATAAAAACCTATTCAGAAGGGCCATTCTTGTAGTAGAGACAGTGACATTTCTATCCTTGTAAAATTAACGAATGGAGATAAACACAGTTTCTAGGGAAATATTATCTTTTCTATTGTATAATGTACTGTAATTAAAAAACTTAAATACTTGCAACTACATATTCCTCAATGAATGAACTAACTGTGGAACACAGTCTGCTTTTTTAACTGAAAAAAAATTCTTATCAACAATCCTGAGCTGTAATTCTGCAAACTTTTCTCTGCTTGAGTAATCCTATGAAGCTCAATGGGGCTACACAAATGCATAATCACATAATTGAAAACACAGTTTTAAGTATAGTTGAGCATTTAGTACACAAAGAAAACAGACGTTCAGATAAAATAAGAAAGTAAACCCCTTGTGTCAAATCTGCAATGGATTTTTCAGAAAGACACACTAGGAGAATTTGTGTTGTTATCTTTATGCCTTTCACAAGATGTGTTCTTGTCACTGTCCTCCAGAAAGAAAATATAAGTGAAATCCACAAAGTCATATGAGGTTTAGAGCTGTGGTTTCCTAGTCATGCTTTAAGCAAATTCAGTGTTTAAGATTTGGAAAATGGAGTCCCTTTCACCTAACAAACTGTGGTACTGCCAAAAATAACTTCATATACTTTCTGACAATGTTGTTTTAATCTATTTTAGGTAGTACTATTACTGTAACTGGAATGATCTGGGACTAAAAATGATGCAATATTTATAGGCAGAGATAGATTTTTTTTAAAAAAAAATCTTATAATTGGAAGAATGCAAAAACTTTCTGATTATAGAAGATTTTGTAAAATTACAAAACAGGTTTTGTAATTTAAATGTGAAAAAGAGTTAATATGTGCGGGGCTGCTTGAAGAAATCAGAAGACCAACCTTTTTACTCAGCCTATTTTAACTTGGATATGTGGACATCATCTTCAGGAATCAGGTACAACTCCTACCTATTCAGCCATTGACTTCTCTGTTTGCATCCATTACCAGGGTGGATACTAACCACAGGGCAGTATTTCTAAACATTAGAAAGACAACTGAAAGAGACTCCCAGTTGAATTCACATTCATAGGTGTAATTGCTCTGGGTAAACAGCTTTCAGTCAATGTTACCCAACACTAGCTGGCAAAGGTAGGAATGAAAAGCTCTGTAAACCTGTAGGATTCCCTTAGTTTTAATGCCCTTGCTTTTATTGATTTCTGAAATGTCTACTCCTAGTTGTGATGTAATTCCTCTTTTGTATTTGGAAAATCATATACTACTAAGTGCAAAATGAATGATTGCTTTCTAAGGAAAATAAAGTTGAGCTTTGTGGGTCTTATACTAAGAACAATTTTTTGTCCTTACTATGAAATTTTTATAAATCAATGAGCAGATGAAATTTATGGGATGAAAGTTATGGGATTAACTCATAACTTGCAGACGTCTGTCTGCGAGTTCCATGCTTGAAAAAATGTTAATGATTTTTTGTCATTTGACTGATTCTTGAAGATGAGTCCTAAGTCTCATCAAGGAAGAATCTCCACATACCAGTGATCTAATGCAGGCAGGTAAATTCTAATTGCTTGCCTGTGTTGTCCCCATAAATTAATGCTTTAAAAATTATTTGGCTCATCCAACTAAATAAAAAAAGGAAATGGAGGTTGGCAAAATTAACATACTCACTGATAAATTATCAAGCAAGGTCTATCCATTTTCTCCCAAGATAATAGTGAATTTCACAGTTAACTTCTCTCTGCTTTCACTATAGTTAGGGAGAAAAAGGGTGGATTATTAAACAGGAATCAAAAATTCTTATTAAAATGGAAATATTTCATAGAGAAAAAAGGCTGTTTGAACAATCAGTTCCATATGTAGTTCTTTTGTCTATGCACTATAATTCTTTAAGCTCATATTTTTTCTCTTGTCATTGATTAAATCTGTGGTAAAGAAGTAATTCTGAGGCCTAAATATATATTGCAGAAATATAATAAAGTGGCAGAAAGTATTCTAAGTCAGGTATAGTATTTTGAATCATTATTATTAATAATTCTGAATATTCTCACTTGACCTTCAAAAAAAAATGCTTGAAGTGGTAGAGAACAGGTTAAAGATATATTTTCTTTTCAGGTTTTTGGCATGGTATTGACAGCCTACTACTACCTTGAGGGGGTCTACAAGAAAGCTGGAGAGGAACTTTTTAGAAGGGAATGTAGTGACAGGACAAGGGGTGATTGCTTTAGACTGAAAGAAGGCAAGTTTAGATTAGATTTAAAGAAAGAAATTCTTCCCCGTGAGGGTGGTGAGGCACTGGAACAGGTTGCTCAGACAAGCTGCGGATGCCCCGTCCCTGGAGCCAGGTTGGATGAGACCTTGAGCAACTTGCACTAGTGGAAGGTGTCCCTGCTTGTGGCAGGGGAGTTGGAACTACATGACCTTTAAGATCCTTTCCAACCAAACCATTCTATTCTCAGGTGAAAAATAATTGGGAAAATAGTTGGAAACATTAGATTTTAAAATGTAAAGTGTAATGACATCAATATCCACCAAGACATTCAGCAGCTCACAAATTTTTGACTCTAAATCATAATCTGCATTACACTTGCAACTGTATTCAGATCTTTAATGAAATCAGCCACTTTAACAGCAGAAAACGTACAGTCAAGTAAATGATGACTGAAGTGTTTGCTAGCTTTTTCTTTAAACTGTGATTTCAGTTTTAATTTTTTAAAACATTATATGGAAGATTAAAGCATATTTTTCAGTGTATCATTTAAATCAGTCACGACTAAGTTGATACCAGTGGGCAGTGTGTTTGAATATTTCATCACAAAGTGATGGTGCATCTTATCTTGCTTGTTAGAGTGCTTTTACTCACCAGTCCATTCTGCTTTCTTATTTGACATGACCTGAATAAAGAATGACCAAAAAGTTCAGCAAGGACAGGACAAAAAAGCTATATCAACAGAGGAAAAGAAGTATTTAAAGTCCTGATGATATTATTGCCTTAATTCATTCAGTGCTATGGAAATAGTTTTCTGAGTTATTCAAAGCCATGTAATGATGTTTGGCTTGCACAAATATAATTTAGTAAAGCAAAGCAAATATTTCTTCTTGTAAACAGAAGCTAAATATAGTTAAAATTGATTTTTTCCCTGTAAATTATGGAGTTCAGTCTTCAACTTAAAGTATTTTTTTTGCACTCCAATCTCTTGTCAAACTGGGGAAGCAACTTTCCTTTCTTCATGATTCTCTAGAAATCAAAAATTGTTTGGAAAACCTTAAAGACATTCAGAATTGTAAGCTTTTTTCTCTAATTACTGTAAATCAGCTAGAACACTATTTTTTCTATAGGCCAGTAGAATCAGTACAACAGTCTTAGTCCCTGACTTATTGCTGTACTGGAATGTTTGAACTGTTCCCTGGGACAGCCTCAACCAGCTGTAATTATCCATTGACAGTGCATCCTCTCCCTGACATGCTTTTCCTACTGGCAACATCCCTTTCCAAGGGACACTGTTTTCTACACCTTTATACTCTTTCTGTGAGATTCTAAAGCCCAGGTCAGCTTAATGTGACGATGGTTTTTATCAGATCAGTGAAAACTCTGCAGAGTTCAGATTTTTCTTTCAACTTTCAGATCTGGAGAACAAAAATCACACAAAATTCTCTGTAGTGTGTCAATACCTGCCAAGAGTCAGGAGCACTCTGGGTGTAGGAATAGCAACTGGGAATCAAAGAGGGAATACCTAGCTGTGGCTGGGAGTACCCGTACTGTCCGCAGCTGCTACTGTTAAATGAGAATTTTGTTTGTTTGTCCCATAGGTCTTAAGAGTAGCTGGTAAGAAGATTGACAAATTCCAAATCAAACAGAAAATCAATGCAATTTTTCAATTGGGACTTTGTGACCTGTTTTTCAGATGTCAGAGGAGATGGCATCCAAAGTAAGTTCCCTTTGTCCTGTGCAGAAGTCACCCTTTTGACTCACTTAGCTGGGCGAGGGAAAGATAGAGCCTAACACATCACCCTTAGCAGCCATACAGAAAAAGAGCAGATGCTGAAATGTTTTACTGCCTTATGTTGTCACAGTCTGTCATCAGTGGATTTTGCTCTCTTAACTGGTGATGTTGTATTCACATAATGCATAGAAGCCACAAAGAAAGAAAATGAAATGAATATGTTGCTTGTCAGCCTGCAATTTGTCTGTATTGGCATTTCACCACAGATCTTTCATCACATGCATTCCATTTTGAAAACTAGTCTATCTTTCTGTTCACTAAAAAATATGAAACAATAAATAGTATGAACCAGTTCTAGGCTTATACTTCTGCTTACAATATTATGAATATCATAGTATATTAATTCTAGTAAATAATATTCAACATATACCAGCATTTGTGTGGCACAGCTCTCTAAGAAAAGAATAAGTAGTTCAATGAGCAGTGGCAATAAGACCTGGCGCTTGTGAAGTTGTGTCTTGAGGGTGAGCACCTCTGTGGACGTGTATTCACACAAAAAGTACTGACAAATAGGCATGAGGGGCTGTACTTGTAGGATGATCAAAAGTGTTAATGCATATGTGTTGCAATTTATTATTTTTCATAAGTTGGGAAATTAACACAAACTATCCTCTATTCTGCTGCACATTTTCATAGAAATTAGGGGAAAGAGAAAAAATTGACACCTTGGTCTCACTAGCTGGGCAATAGTTAAAAAACTTTCAAAGGAAACTAAACAGACTGGTAAACATGCACTGAAGGGCACTCCATAGGTGTTTTTTGAAATTGTGATGAAAAGGTTTATGAGATAAACTGCATTTATAAAAGTGAGATACCGCAATTGTGTAGATTAAAGACTGTTTAAATAATTCAGAAAATAGTAAAAATGAATAATTTTCTGCAAACAGAACACTTCAGAATTCATCTAACTCTTTAAGAGGGCTTTAAAGTGATAATTAAGTGTTTGAGAGGAGCTATAATACTTGGGGGATTATCTTGCACATGAAGTGAGTCCTGTTTACTCTATATCAGTCAAATAGGCATAATTTTGAAATTTAAGGAAGTTATTAGAGAAAGGTGATGATTGCAAAAGCTCTTCAACATGCCATCAAGAGAAATATTTGAGATATCATGTAATATCATTTGATTTCAATAGAAAGTAGAGTGATATAGAGGAGTAGCCTCTGCCAAAGCAGGTGAAGCTTGGCCGTGCACAGTAATGAAAATAACTGTCCAAAATTAACAATGCCATCAATTTGTGAAGTTTCTTTCCTGACTGTGTTTGCATGGCATAACACAGAGCTGCAGAGAGAGGCTACAGCTGGACTCGAGCATCCTGTCAAGGACTGTGAAAGCAATATAATTGTGTTAGTGTGGCACTATCGAGGTTAATGAGTGCTTCTCAGCACACAATGTGAGATAAAGTGCAGTTATAAACACAGTAGTATTGTGTTCTGTCTGTGCTGGTCGGGTATTTTTGCAATGCCATGATCTGAGTTCTTCAGATGTGCACCTTGGAAGAGATGTGCAGGGCCCTCAGCAGTGACTGGCTGCTGTTGCATGTTGTTGTGCATGGAATCCATTGGAATAATGTCACTATTTTTTGTTAACATACAAAAATAAAGATATCAGTGTATTTCTAACATTCCCAACTTGCATTTCAAGTCAATACAGAGAAGTATATTCTAACTTCAATGATTTAATGAGAAATCCAATGTATTATATATTCTGTAAAATTCTGTCCCATTCTAGGCAGTATGAGATGCTCCAGAACCCTATTCTAATCACTGATTATTTTTTTATTTAGAATTTTAAAAGTCTGTTTGCATATAGCTTAATTTCTGAGTGTTTTGATCTGTTTGCCCAGAATGTCCAGAATTTTTACACAGGATACAGATATGTCTCAGTCCCTGCTGCTCATGATGTAAACTGGTAATGCAAAGTACATGAGGAGATGGTGTTAAGTGAAATAAAATCTGAATTTTTGATTGGAAAATTGCTATATTTCCTCATCTCTGTGCTGATCCTGTCTGAGACAGCAGCTCAGCAGCTTAGATTTGACAGCCACAATTATGAAATTGGCATGCCAAAGAGAATTTTTTTGTTTCAAAGAGTTAAATCCCAGTTAGTGTTAGAGCTACTTTATTGCACATCTCTCCACAAAGAAACATCACATTTCCCCAAGGAAAAAAACTGGAAATAAGAAACAATGAAAAAGTTAAGCTTAAAATATATTTCAGTCACAGTGTTTTCTCATGGCTTTTGTATGTTTTAGCAGTTTCTAAGAAGCACATGCAGATTGTTTTTCCTGTGCTGATTTATGGCTTAAGAAAAGGGCTTTAAGACTAATTGCTCACTGATGAGAATTTGTGCATTAAATTTATCTTTTATAAAGTGAGTAAACATGGAAATTTTCCAAAACACTAAGTTGCACCACATAACTTGCAATAAAAAAAAGATGTAGATCAGAATTTAAGTAAGCTACACATTTATTGTAGGATGGATCTGACAAGATCTCTGGTTAACAACATGTGGTCAGTGGTAATAGAAATAAAAACATATTAAGTCATCTTCCCAGGCCCAATTAGGAGATGAATACCTGAGAGAAAAGAAAAACATAGTCTGGAATGCAATTATATGGGAAATTTAATCTTATGTCTGCCTGCAAAGCTTTGTATGTTTGTATGCAGTTTGTAGGATTAGAGTTGAAAGAGAAATATTCCTGTATTCTTTATCCTCGATTCATCCTTGTTAATCTTTTTTTTTTCTTTTCTTTTCTCTTTTTCTTTTGTCTGCAGTTTCATGATAAAATAATTCTTCAAAATGGACTTGGATTTAGCCCTCTGTGTCTGCCTCTTGCCTCCTGGATTTTGGCAGGTTTGAAAACCATGGCCAGGTATGAATTTCTCTTTGAAATTTCTCTTCTCTGTTAACATTGCCAATTCGTTTGCAGAACTCTTGTGTAGTAGTTTTCATTGGTATGCATATAAAATATTATGATAGAGTTTAAATATTTATCAGCACAAGTTATCTAGGTGTAATGGTAGAGCTTTTCCTAGTATTTCTCTCACATACAGAAAGACATTTGGGTTTATTGACTGGTGTGTCAGTAGTGTTGGTGTCAGTATCAGGCTGTGTCAGGTAGTCTTCTTTCACTGTACCCAGAAATACACAGCGAAGATATTTGGTAGTCGCAGCCTTGGCAGTTAGGGAGCCAAACAACGTGGTGTCTTCTAATGCCATGGAATGTTTCACTAGTTAAGTAAATGTGGCTCTGCACTGTTATTGTGTGATGGTCCATTTAGATTTATAATTGCTTTCCCCTCAACTGCTGCATGATACCTTGTTGGTGCACAATATCACCTAAATCATGCAACTACAATTGTCTGATTTTATCAGGCCATTGTCCTCAGAAATCAAAGTAGCACTAATGTATATTCATGCAGAATTTGGCTGAGTGGGAGTGCTCATATTTTTCTAGAAGGATGAGTAATTAGTGATTTTCTCACACATGCAAAATAGAAAGGCCTCATAGAGAAATTTAGGGAGACCAGCAGCCAATTCCCTTTCCTTTCCCTCCTTGTTGCCTTTTTTTCTTTTATTTTTTTTCAATCAGAAAAACATTGTTTTAGGTCTTATCAGGTGGGTGACAGAGCGAAATCAGAATCTTGCTGAATAAAACCCAAAACGCGACATTGGAACAAGAAACCAGAAAACCTATGGTAGTGAAAAGTCAAAGAACATGAGCCAGGGAGATTTAACAAGCTATCACAATGATAGGGTTTAGGTAAATGTAGTCTGTAAATAGCAATCTCGAAGTAAATTTTATGTCAGTTTGAAAAATCATGTATTTCAAAAAATTTTCTACAGTTGATGCTGATTATCATTTTGTGGCAGTACTAGGGGAAAAAGTCAGAAAAATGAAATCAAAACCTTCTACTATTATGTTAAGGGTAGATTCTGATATCATCTAACAGGTCATGCTGGGACTAAGTGTATTGAAGTAAATGCCATGAGGTATTTTGAAACAGATGCATTTACATCAGAATAAGACTTGCTCTTCAAAATTCTCTTTGTAGTGCCTGTAAGATGGCTTAAACACTGATATTGTAAAGATTTTATATGTGATTTTAGACTCTTAATCATCAGCAAGTAGCAAACAGATCATTCCAAAGGGTATTGTGTATGGTGGTGGCTGAAACCACTGTAACCCTCTAACAAAGCAAAATTATTAGGTTGTGCTTGTTCTCTGTATGTGGGAACCCCCTACAAATCAGCTTGACCCCACAGAATTAAGTTGTGAGGCAATTAATACATATGGATTCAAACTGACTAATGATATCACTCTAACTAAAGTAGAACTTCTGTGAAAGCATCATCATACCTGTAGTCCTCTTGATTTATTTACTTGGAGATGATTGTGTAAGATATGTGATTTCCTAAAGCAAAACTAATTAAAATTAAAATCCCTCAATGCTTACACTACTATTTCAAAAGAAAAGAAACCTCAAAAAAACCCCTACATAAAACCAACACTCTCTGTTCATAAAAAGCTGAAAAGGTTAAAAAAAGTAAGTTAAGGACATTGACTGTTACACTCCCAGGCTGGTGGTAGCAGTTTATGACTTCCCTGTAACTTGTACAGCAGAGTACAGCAGCTTCTGTCTTACTAGCACATTATAGTCATTCTGACGAAGGAGTGAGAAAATGTAATGGCATTTAATCTTTGACTTGCACTAGGCTCTGGAACCGATCCATTTTTACTAATTCTACATTGCCTATGCTTGCAAACTGAGAAAAATGCAGTAGCAGACTAAAAGCACAACAAATAGCTTGATGAAATTGTCCTCTCAGTGCAGAGTGGTGCCAATGCCAATGTGGTTATTATGTATACAGTTATTAGTCCTGCCTTCCCTTTCCTTTTTTCTTATTCTTTCTTTTTCTTTCTGCTAAAAAATTATCCATTTGACAACTTCTTGATTTTCAAATTGGACCTCTACATCTCTGTCATGGTTGCTTTTAAATATTTAGAAATTGACTTGGTATTTCTATAAATTGTAAAAAAAGAAAGAACCAAAAATCTTTCTACCAAAGCCCTATGAATCTCATCTATATGCCTGGGTAAATTTTGAAATGTAGTAAAGCCCTAAATTCCCTAAGGTTGCATCATACAAGTTCCTTGGTTTCTTTTGGGAGCCTAAAACTTTAACGTGTGGGTTCTGAAGACTTCAGAAAATATTAGCAGTATGTGACAAAGAGATTCATATTCAAGGTATCTGAATTTTTAATCCATCTTCAAGTTTAGTAGGAACAACAACCTACTTACTTTAGTAAGAATATTTATTTGACTAGAACTGGGCACACTGGGGAAAGCTGTATTAAAGATAGAGTTGCAATTTACATGTGGAATCCATTATGGTGACATAATACTTATTTACTGTTTGAGGTCATCACACAATTCTAAGAAACAAAGCAATATAAATAAAATCTTTAGAGCTTAATGGGTAATGGAACATCTAATTTACTGATTGTTGTCACAGGGTAATGCTATAAATCTTTACACTTCAATTTAATCTAGGACACAGAAGAAATCCATTTACAAGCACTTAAGCTCTGTTAGGATGTTGGTTGTACTTGCCTGGTGATTTCCTTAGGATTTACCACCATGACCTGAGTTCTAGAAACACTATTTCAAGTTAAGGGAGAAAATGACCTGGGTTCAAGCTGAAAACAAATGTTCTGACAACTCAAGTTTAACTCATCTGTCAGTATCTCCAAGTTCTTTGCCAGAAACAAAACAATGTTTTTTTACTGTTGCGTTGGTTCTTAATCTTCAATAGATACATTTATACTGGGAGTAGGAGAAAGAAGCTAGAGGAAGAACAGGGGGAAGAAAAGCCCTAAATGAGAGACTGACTAGCAACATGGAACCTGAACTTTAACGACGAGTAATGGAAACAGGCAGCTTCCTGAATGGAAATTCTATACCAAGAAACAGTACTGTCTACATGGAAATCAAAATGCTATTGACAATAGTGGCCTCATACTTTAGGTATGATAGGACAGTTATAGTGAACGATTATTGCTATTTGGATTAGATAAGAAATAGCAAATTTACTTTAAAGAAATTGTCAAAAGGTCTGGTGCAGTTAGAAGCTGTTATCTAGTAAATCAAATAGAAAAAAGATGACATAGTTGAGAAACATATGAAATAGCTACCCTTTTCACTGCACATATGAATAGATTGCAAAATGCAATTTAATTCAGACTCGTAACTAGGGAGGGTGTACAACCAGACATCTGTCTTACCCATCATTCATTGTGGACTAGCAGTGTTTTGTCACGTTGCGCATGACCAGTACATCCTTATTTTCCAAAAGTAGGCAAACTTCCAGAGGCTTTGTTTTGGCTCTGTATTTAGTCATGTATCCTACCAACATTACTCACTATCTCTGATATACTGTATAAACATTAATTAATTATTATTTGCCATAAATCTGTGAAATAGATCATTATTTTCAACATTGCCAACAACACCATTTTTGCTATGGGTAAAATTGAAAATAATGGACTTTTAAAGGCAATAATTACATTTTTGTTCTTTCCGCTTGAATTATTTTCTGTGGACTGGTTTGATTTAAACAGCAGTGGTAAAATGCCCATTTCTCTTCTGTAAGAGATCTGCCAGAGATAAGGATAATCTGAGAATGTGAAGAACATCAAGACCTTTTTTCCCACTCCATGATAGCTCATGACATTATCAGGCAGGTTATTTTATAAAGGAAGGCATTGCTTGTGTCAGAGGCAGTGCTTTGTAACAAGCAGTCACAGCCAACATGAAAGGTCCATTTAATATCTTTGAAGTCATGGCCAGCATTTCAAAATGAAGCCCTTGATAAAACCCCTTGGGACTTTGAGAATTTGTTACCAACCCTCCCAAGCAGCATCAAACAATTCCACTGAGTCCTGGTAGAGCATGGCACTCAGTTTTTTAGCCTCAGCTACTTTTACCTGCTACTACAAGTCTAGTGTTAAAAACTAGTATACCTGACAAACTTAAAATGAAAAGACCCTTTGCAGAAGAGAAATGATTAATTTATAATTGGAAATACAGGGACCAAAAATTGTAGTTGCAGATCTGTATTAACTCATCCACAGACGAAATACAAGCAGCGGACTCTGAAATGATAGTCCATTATCTGAGTTTTAAATGTTCTTGTTTGCTTGGGAAGATTTTATAGGAATTCTTAATAGAATTTGAATGGTTGACAATCAATAAAATGACAATTTTTTTTTTACAATTCTTACATAGGAAATTGCCTCAATGAATTGAATGCTCTGCTCTACATAGCTTATTTGGTTAGTTTAAATGTAAAGAGGAGAAAATATTTTGGTTGTGCTGGAGCTATCAAACAGTAATGAAAGATGGAGAAGGCATATCAGGTCACCTTGAGGCCAAATTCACAGGTGCTGGAAGCTGGTTTAATTCCACTGACGTCAATTCCCATTCTTTTCACTTGGAACTGCAGATGCTCAGCACCCCTGAAATCTCTGATGTGTATTCAGATTGTTCTTTTTATTACAACACAGTTTTTATTGCATAGTCCCCTATATTTTTGCTCATTAATATGGCAATGTATTGACTGATGTAAACAGTCCTGTACTACTATGTGTTATCACCTCTAGCACATTTAGCAGATTTAGTCTTTGGAAATTAATTGCAAGTAGAATGATACTTGCACCTTTTACACCAGAAAGCCAGGAGTCAAACCAGCAGAATCTTCTAATGCATTTACAGAAGTGTAAATTGCCAACATGACTTCAAGTCTAGAGTGTTTTGATTGTGAAGGAATGAAGTGAAAATGTGGCACAAAAGAAAAATGCTTTGCAGAAACAATCAATAAGTAATGACTTTTTAAACAAAAATTCCAGTTCTTTTGGATTCATTGCCACCGAGATATGCTTCAAAGAATGTTCTAAGCAGAAAGTTTAAGAATAAGTGTTGACAGATTTCTATATATTATATATGGATATTATAATTTAAATATAATTAATAAATTATAAATTCATCTAGTTACCATTTTTTCCAATTGCTCAAATTTTTTCATTTTTCTGAATTGTCATCTAGAGGATGTATGAAAGGGTGCAAAGTCAGAACAGCATAGGGTAGAATTAAGCAGTCAGAAAGGGATATTTTAGAACATTTTAAATGTGTTTTAAATTACTAGCAAGTGGGATAGTTCCTGGGTTAGAGTTGCTGCTTAGAATCATAGCACAGCAGTAACTTAGACAGTGAGATGGAGAAATCGCTTACACTTGTGTCTACTCTGAGTTCCAAGGAAAAATGTGGTTACTATAGCAACTGCCACATTACACTTATGCAGTCTCTGGAATAGATTAAATTGCTGAAAACCTCAAGGTTTTGTTTGACTCTGTTGAGAACTGCAGCTAAATGTGCTGCAGTTACTTAATCAAAGGTATGTTAGCGTGCATATTCTTATGTTACTCACTGAAACTTCAGCTTGTTACTTTGGCTTAGCTTCTTTTTTTTGTAGCATATACTAATTCAAAATAACTTTGTCATGTCCATTTACTGTTTAGGCGGAATCCATTTGGCTATATGTACATATAAGATAGACACTGAATGTGCGAAACATACTACAGTGAACTTCCTGCCATGAGATATAGCCAAGAGTTTTAGAAAATCAAAGTATTTTTTATTCTAGGAAGTTTGGAGACTATCCTAAGCTTCTATAAAAATTTAATGATAATCACTATGACAGCAGAAAACAAGTATAGTGTTTTGTTTTTGGCATAAAATCACTCTGTGGACTCAGTGCAGTTGGTCAACAATTGCAGATAAAGTCATCTAATATACATCCGTTATTTGAACACAATTTCATGCTTTATATTATAAGTGCAGTGATTCTGAAGAGTGATGATTAATGCCTTCCTGATATGTTTAAACACTTCAAAAGTTTAATGACTTAAGATGCAGGGAAATTTTGCTGCAAATATTTTTTGGATGGTGTTCATGCAGAACAAAATACAAAATAAACATAGAGTGCAGCTGTAGAAAACAATATTTTTCTTTGAACAGCTGAGATGCCACAACATCTCATGCTGTGCTAGGAAAACTATGGATAGTTTTGAATTGCAGGCTTTTTGGGCCTCCCCAAACTGTGACTTCTGACAGAGAAAGTAGATATTGTACTAGACATACCTGGAAGAATTTAGACGTGAAATCCTGGGATTATATGCATTTGTATGTTGTAGTGGGTGTTTTTGTTGTTGTTCTAGACCATTTCCTCTGTTCTAGGCAGCTAATATTTTAGCACTGTGGTTGCTGTTGATTCTTCTCCCTGCTTAACGAACAGCTTTAGTTTTCTTCTGCTGCCTCTGTTCTGGACTTGCCCCATGGGGGCAGGGAGCAAAGCACCTGGCAGAGTCAGGGTTCTTGGTTGCTTTGGTGCTGGTTTTGTTCTAATGTGACTTGGACAACTCTGCCTACTTTGCGTGTTTACTTATTTCTCCATCTCAGTTAGATTTCCCAAAGTCTTGAGTGTGTGGCAACCCCTCCAGAAAGCAACTGGGCATGGTTCTTCTAAAGGTCTGAGTTTTCACTTGACCTTCTTACTGGTCACCTACTTCCCTTCCCTTTCTAAATTTAGCTCTTTCTTTAGATCTCATTTTTCATTTTTACATGTTTCCTTGGCAAATCCTGACAGTCTCTGAAGCTTTACTTTATTCAGATGTTCTACCTTTATTTTATCTTTTTTAGCTGGTGTTTCTTATTGATTTATTTATCTATTTGATGATTATTTGGTGACATGACTGTGTGGTACTCTATTTTCTGTTTATTGCTCAGACATTTAGACTGAAGTAGTGCTTTCTTCCACCTTTCAAGGTAATTCCTGTTTTTACCTGAGAGGACACTGAAGTCTGGTGCTGAAACATGAGCAAGTCTTTTGTAATGAGTGACAGTTATTTCATTTACTTTCTGTACCTGATACAATAACTCTTACAGCTTATTTGAATATGTCATTTAGTATTTTACATAGAAGCACTGCATCATTTTCTTTGTAACATCCTTACTTGTAGATTTAATAGCACCAGGTTATCTAGTATTGCAGTTATTGGCTCTATGTGTTTATGAAACACATTATCATAAATATTCATGATTTCTTGTGTGTATTTGATATCAGTTTGCAATGTTAATCCTGCCTCAGGACCAACTTCCATCATGACAAGTACAAGAAATGTATTCTTCTTGCCTACTTTGTGAGCTTCATAAATTAAAACCTTTGAAATACACACAAAGTAATTTGCCTTGCTTTGTCCCCTATGGTATTTGTCTCAATACCCTGTCATTGAGTTTTCATGGGAGCTACATTTTTTCCTTGTCAGGTAACCTGGGTTCTGTCTTCTTTGTCGTAAACTGTCACTTTATTCTTTTGTTACACACTTCATTTTGTCACCTTTGAAAACAAGTTCCTGTGCTGCCACTTCCATGGCCAAACACATCCTTGTGCTGTGTTGGAGATGGTTAGACTCAGAGTGATTATTTGAAGGTGGGATACTGTTCTTGTTTAGAGTTCCAGGGAAATTAAAAGTAGAGAAAGATGACTTCTAGACAGAAGGAGGCTGTTTTCAACTCTTTTCACTGTAAATCCAGATGAAAGCAAAGCATGAATAAAACTGCAGCACACCGTGGGGAAACTATTCCATGTATGCTTCATTTTGTTATTTTTTCCACCAGGCTTCTCACTCTTAGTCAATATTAAAATCTGGTTTGGCTATAGTAATACCATTATATACTCATGTGAAAATATGTGACATTCAGCTTAGTTTTCTGAGGATGACTTTCTGCGCAGACACAGGGACACAGTTGAGAATTACAATTAGCTGAACATTTCTGCTCAGTGTTCTTGATTATAGGCATCAAACATATTTTTATCTGTATTGCCATTAATTCAATTTTTGCTCAGTTCCCATAACCAGATAGCTTTGAAATTAAGGATAATTTTTTATGCATAAAATACTTGAAGAAAAATGCCTACTTACTACTTTTATATTGGTGACAAATTCTCAATATCAAATAAGAACATTTGACCATCAAGAAGTCCTACAGTTTTACATATCCCAGTTTTCATTCACTATTACCAAGATTCATACTTGTCAGGACCTGTCAGCTTTTTAACAATTTACTTTACCTGTTTTTTAGTTACAGTAAAAACATAGCTCGTTTTTTATCCTGAAAAACTAATTTTGCTCCCACATATTGCTAAAATTATGTCCAAGTTTTGTTTGCTACTATTTTTTCACCTCTAAATACATCTGTAGATGCAAGAGTTGGGAAAACAATTAGACATTCCAAGTGACTTTTAGAAAGAGTCTGGGTTACAAGCAGGGCAAACCATGTTTTGGCACACAGGGGGATGAGGATGGGGCTGTTACAAGGTGTCCTCTGTGAGAACAGCCCCTGGTGGTCCCTGTGTTGCTCAGAGTCAGTTTCAGCTCGCTCTGAGATGGACCCACCACTGGACAAAGCTGATCAGGGCAGCCATGCTCGTGGTGTCTGTATAAATGTACTTTAGAAAGATTAAACAATGCTGCCGTGAAAAAGAGGATTCAGACATGAGAAAAAACGGTTGAAACAACCCTGCAGACACCAAGGTCAGAGTAGGAAGGGGAGTAGGTGTTAACAGATGCCGGAGCAGAGATTGCCCTGCATCCCAAGGAGCAGAACAGGTTGGTTAACCCCCTGCAGCCCATGGAACACATGGGTGGAGCAGACATGCTGCAGACTGCAGCCCATGGAGGATCCTAGGCTGGAAGAAGTGGTTATGTCATAAAGGAAGCTGCAGTCCAGGTGGAGCCCACACAGAAGCAGGTTTGCTGGCAGGAACTGTGGCCTACAGAGAACCCACACTGGAGCAGTCTGTTCCTGAAAGACTGTGCTCTGTGCAAAGAATCCATGTTGGAGCACTTTATGAACAGCTTCAGTCCATAGGAAGGACCCACACTGAAGCAGTTTGGGAAGGGCTGTGACCTGTGGGAAGGACCCCATGTTGCAGCTGGAGATCAGTGTGAGGAGGAAGGAGAAGCAGAGATGAAATGTTATAATGGACTGACTACAACCCCCACTCCTTATCCCACTGTGCCACTTAGAGCAGGGAGAAAGCTGAAGAGTGAGGACTAAAGGAGGGAAGTTAAGCCTGGGAAAAAGGGGGTGTGAGGGCAAGGCACATTTAGTTTGATCTTTCTCTCACCATTCTAGTCCATTTTTAATTGGCAGTAAATTAAATCAATCTTCTCCAGCTAGAGTCTGTTTTGCCCATGGCAATTTCCTGTCCTTATTAAGCCATGAGCATTCCCATCTTATTTCATCTCCTTGTTTTGCTGAGGAGGGGGAATGGGGAGTGATTTGGTGGGCATCTGGCAGCCAACCAAGGCTAACACATTGGATAGCGTTTGCTTGCAGTGCTGTAAGAAGTAGAAGCTATCTTTGGTTGATGGATTGCTCATGTGTGGAAACACAGTTGTGTTTTCTGCAATTCCAGTGTTTATTGCTGTACCATTTGCAATGCTCTATGATATGCTGACAAGAGAATCTACATGTAGAGCTTCCCTAACCCAGTTTTCAGTAAATTGGGGAACTGATACTAAATGAAGTACATGTAACTGAAAAGGCAGGGCACCCTGATGTATTCAAAATGAATTCAAAATCCTTCAAAATGAAGGACACACAAAGGGAGTACCTCCCTTACACATTCCAGACAGAATTTTTTAGCACAGAACAGATAAGTGGAAAATTATAATGCTTTTATAGGGATGTCCACTTAATCTATTCTTTTCTAGCTAATCATTCATTCTTTTATCTCTTACTGATCTGTTTATCAACAAATTACAATCTTTTCTTCCACTGATATTCTAGATACTAAAGTGTAACATTGCAAAATCACCAAGGGCAAGCAAAATTAGCACAAGGTATGTGAGGCTTAGAAAAAGGGAAAAGGGAAAGAAAAATGAAAATACAATGGGGTGAGGTAAGAAGACAAAGAACAAAGATATGTACTTAAATATGAAAAGGACAGGGAGTGAGAAGAAAGAAAAGAAAAATATTCTGAAGTAATAAACTGTAGTTATTCACTTAATGAAACAGGTGTATCTCTGAGTGTACGTGCAGGTATGTGTCTACTGGACTCCTGAAGCACCCGTCAGCTAAGTTTTTAGAGAAAACTATAGTGATATACTTCAGCCATCAACAAAGATCCTACCCAGATGCCACAAAAGTTTTGTCTGCAGTTTGTGGCTTCTTGGTACCTGTGGTAGATTAGATCTCACTTAAAATTAGCTGTTAAAATTTGTGAATCTTTAAAGGACCTGTTGCAGGGTTAATCAAACTGTACAGGAGCTGTTGAAGAGTCATTCAAACTGTACAGAAAAAAAAAATAAAATGAGAAGAGAAACAGGGCTATTTCTGCTGTGGAAGGGATTACAGGACGGCAAACATCAGTAGTGAAGTTGAATGAGGAAAGCCTTCAGCTCTGTGTGGCAAGAGCTATGTGAAGGACCTCAGTAAAATAAAAAAACCCATTCACTCAGAGTAAAAGACTAGAGAGGTATTACCAAGCAATAGCAAAGTGCATATGCTACTTGGGAAAAAACTTCCTTAAAAGTTGCTTGGAGACCTTGTATGTGACAGAGTTCAGGATTGCCTTTTGGAATAGCATTCCATCTCTTTGGTGTAGGACTTAATCCATGTCTTGTGGACAAACTCCTGCTATTGTTTCCTAATTCTGTGGTCATCTCTTGCAGCCCCGTTGTATCTTCCCATTGTTTTGTATTTTTAAACAAAGATGAACACCTGTTCTGCCAGTGCTAATGTCTGTGAGCTCACACTGTGTTTTAATCATCTCTAACTAGGAAAATAATTCAGGCTGCAGTTTTTCCTTCCCATTTATGCTTATTGGAAAGACTAAATACTTCATCTCACACTCAGGGAAGGAACTTGAAAATGCTGCACTGTCTTCCTGACAGCATTGCTGTCCTAGAATCTTTTAGCATCACTGTAAGTATCAGCATGAATATACAGAAATTACTTTAACTGAGCTTTTATGCTTTTTGAGTAGGAAGAAATTGCAGGTTTTCACATACAGAGGTACCAACCTACTCCAGTGTCAGTAGTGATTTTCCTTCTATCTTTCAGAGGAATACCTAGTAATGAAAACTGAGTTCAAGACTGATTGATCTGCCAGGCCTTCCTTCACAGAGCTCCTGAATGATCCCTCAATCTGTATGTAAAATGACATTTGAACAACTGCTTTTCATTTGTTTAGAGTTTTTTCGATGTGTACAGATTAGATGAGTATTAGTATGTCCTAATTAATCATGCAGGGAGATAAAGGTGACTAGTAATTTACATAAGTCAGACTCCTAAGTAGAAAGACATCTCCTTCCCCATTTCTGTGTAAGTTCAGTCCCTGTCCCTTGCATTCTTTTTCCCATTCCCATTTCCTTCAATTTAAAAAAATTATTCCAAAATTTTGTCCTCCTCAAAGTGAATGACAATCTTTGAAAGTAGCCAGTTTCCCTTACTGAAGCCACTAAAATGATATACACTGGACCTAAATCCCTAAATCATCCCTGGCATAGTTCTGTTGCCATTAACTGGGACGTGTGCAAGTTGTTGGGTGTAAACAACAGGTTTGTTCAGTTCATAATGTGTAATGCTTTCAGCTTGGAATGCTAATATTTTGTTTCTGTATGGTTTTTACAATGGAAGGCATTTCAATAAAGCCTTTCATAGGCAAAATACTGCAACAGGTATTTGCAGTTAGATAATACATGATATATAATAATGCATTTCAAAGTAGAAGAAAAAGAACAAAGTAGTCTTAATTAAAAAAGTTTCATCTTTCAACAGGAACAAATGTTGGCTTTCTTAATATCTCTTTCTGTGGATTTCTTTTAGGTTTTTTCTTAATTTTCTTATTTTTTGGACCTATGCTAGTTCTATTGTATTAATACTACATTCTGTGGTATTCTCTAGATATTTCTTGGCCAGAAGGCTGTGTGTGATTTACAGACAGCAAGTACACATAAGATTGTAAAGCCTCAAGAAAGCAAAACAAATTTCATCAAAGACATAATTCACATGGAAAATATTTTTGTGAGATTTTTAGATCAGTGTTACAACTTGTTTTATTTTAGAGCTTTTCACGTAGGTGCTGCAAGGATTATTCTATAATGCAAACATTCCCCCCTCTTTTCCCAAACTGATTTTATTCAAGTTGGTTTTGCTTCTGTATTTTAGGGTTGTGCAGAAACTGTGGATGCAGTCCTGATCTGATTGAGTCATATCATTGATTAATTTTAGTGGGATAAGGGTTAAGTACCAAGGTTTCTTACTATATTTAAAGTTCTGAAAACTCTGTGTAAGCAAAAAACTGGAGTTTTGATTGAGTGGTCCCAAGAGCTTAATGTGATTTTCACTTGCATACATAAAGAGCAAGTCAAAATTACAGGAGGGAATGATGGAGAGAAAAATAAGGAAAGTTATGTTTGAGAGTAAATGAAATTAGTCAGAGTATTGTGATTCTAGAAGAAACTAAATGATGCCATAATTAGATCAAACCAAAACATTTCAGGAGAAAGGCTTTTAAACCCACAAAACATATTGATTTATTATTTTAATGCATTTGATAAATAGCTTCAGAAAAGATAAAAGCAAACAATATGATTCAACAAAACAAACATATTTCATTCCCTCTTCCAAAATAAGAAAAAATGTGATATTTAGCTTTACACTAAATGAAATTTTGGGATTAAACTCCCCCAATAAAAAAAACCCACCCCAAACAAAGCATTCTATTTCAATTGACTGAAATGTTTAGGCTAAACAAATGCCATCACAGGGAGGCAGACTAAAAAGAGATGTGAATTCATTATAAAGAGCTGTAGTCATATCCAGAGGTGGGATGTGGTAATTTGTGACATTTAGACTTTTTCTTCTTCCTAGTCATTGGTGCCTCTGGGTTTACACTGAAAATAATACAAGAAGAGTCTATCAATGTGGGTAAGTAAGTGAAAAAACCCAAGCTCTCTTTGGTCAAAATTGTAGGGCCAATGTTATGAGGATGTAGTTTTTCTGTTAAAATATTTCTGGGCATAGTCAGACCTATGTGGATCAGAGTTCATATGATAAGATTAATACTAAAAACTGTATGCTGTCCAAAGCATATTTTTCCATAGACTTATTTTCATACAAATTTAAACTGTTATGGGAGATTTAAGCTCTTTGTCTATATGAAAGCTGGTATTTTATGCAAATTGTTCTGAAAGTCATGATTACACATTACTAAGTTGTAAAGCACTAACAATGTAGTCAGAAAGATTTTCTCTATCGAAAGCAAGTTATTACTTTTAGAAGATATATCATGGTTCTATAGATCTTAGAGTCATAAGAACACAAACAAGAAAAGAAGTGGATGGCTAACAGATCTTTGTTTAGAAAAAAATAAAGACTAAAAATGTTATTCAGTGCTGGACTCAAATTTATTGCTGCTCTGATTCAGCTATTAAAAAACCCACTTATCCACAATACAAGGTGACACAGTAATGCATTTATAATATTCTGTGCTACCATTATGCTACCAAGTTTTGAATGCTAATAGAGTTATCTCTTGTTTGCTGAATACAATGTTCGTGTCCTAGTTAATACCATGTATAGTGATCCTGTTGTATTTTCAAATGCCACTTGTTTGTAATCAAAAAGGGTTTTCCTATTTATGTACATTTCCAGGCAATTGCTGGTTTGGGTTTTTTGTTTTTGTTTTGCTTGTTTGCTTACTGAGAATTGATTTATTCAAAAGCTGTTATCTAAGTCCATCCCTTGACCAGTTTGACTGCTTCAAGTAGATCTGGTTGTTCCACATGTCACTTTAATCTCTAGTGAAGAAAATTTGCTTGACCAAAGAAGACAGCAGAAAATTTCAGTAACTTAGAAATGCTAAGTGAGCAACAAAAAAGCAAATGAAATTCAGTGTTAATAAATACATACTGAAGTTAAAATTAAACCTACTTTACAGCATTCTAAGTCAAGAGTATTGCTTGAAGAAAGGGAGAAAAATAATTATAAGCAGTTCAGTGCACAGCTACAGTCAGGAAAGTTAGCACAATTTTGGGACACGTATGAAGTAGGGTGAAGAATAATAAGAGATTATTATTATTATACTTTTGTGAATCCATAGTGGGAGCTCTTGTATAACATTTTGTGCAGGGCTTTCCACCACATCTCAGAGAGATAATAACCATCTATAAAGGGTTTCAGAGAAGGACAATAACAATTATAGAGAATCTGGAACACCTCTCATGAAAGAAAATTGGGAGGGTTTTCCTTGGAAAAAAGATGAGTAAGTGGGGACACAATAAAAGTATACAGAATAGTGAATACTGTAGAAAGATTAAGAACAATTTTTCCTTCTCTTTTATAATACAAGACAAAAGAGGCATTAATGAGAACATTTATTTACTTGTATTGAGAATAATAGAGATGTAACACAGGATGTAGCCTTCCTTACATAATTATGCAATAAATATCTCCACATAAAACCTAAGCAGCATTAGGGTAACCTTATCCACAAGGACTCAGACCTGCAGAGACAGTGATCTACATGCTGTACAGAAAACAGCTCAGGGATGTATGAAATAAAAATGGTAGATTGAAAGCTGATATTTTTCCTCCATGTGTAAAGTAATTAAATGGGAGAACTATAGTGCAACAGAAAGCTATAGGACCAAACATTTAGCAAAACTAAAAAGAGTATGTTTATGCATGTTTATAATTTTAATCTTGCTAAACAAAATCATTACAATTAATTATAAGAACTTAGTAAACCATACTATGTCTCATTTCAGAGCTTAAACTGACGTCTAATGATATGAGACCAAAATGAAACTTTGTGCAGATTGGTGTAGATAATTTTCAGTCTGGAATGATTTTACACTTTCCTGTGCAACAATTGCATTGGATGCTCTAAGAGATCATTAGGATTTGATGGACCTTGGTGTGATCTAATATTTTGATTCAAATGGTTCTTTATCAGCTCTGGTAAAGCTGAGTTGTTATGAAGCAAGATGCTGAGAAGCATAGAGTGTTAAGCTTGCATCATTAGAGAGCAAAATTGCTTCAAACAGGCATTCCTGATGTTAAGGAATTTTAGCCAATGCATATTTGACTCGTGTATGGGGCTGTGAGTTGGTTGAGAGATCGTAGTTACAGGGCTTAAAGTGTTATTCAACATATTTTAACTGACTATAAAAATGTTTTAGGCAGAACCAATTTTTACTGGGCATCCATTTCAGTAAGAAATAAAGTGAATTTTTGCTTTGCTCCCTATTTTCGTTGTTAGTTTTAAAGTACTTTGACACACATATGCAAAAATAGGTAGGTTCAGACCCTGGTATTCATTATAAACAATCTCCCTATCAAAGAAATGGGATAAATGTATATGAGGCATTTTAAGGGCCATTTAATACTATAGCATGCAGTACTGTGAATGAGAAACTCTTGGCTGCTGAAAAGCATGTTTAAGCTGTGTGGAAAGCTGTAAAAGTGTTTCTTAAGAAATATAACACAGAATTTGTTTTGCTTTTCCCATAACCTATTAAAATCTCACTCTAAACATCTTCTTGCTGAAAGTATGGATGTGGACAAATTAATGCTGAGTAAACTGGTATGTGAACTTAGAATGCATTGCAGCTTGTGCACTGTGTTCATTTGTCTACCCTACAGTACACATACTTTATTTTTATCAAGACTTGCCACAAATTTAGAAGCTGTGTATTCAAATATGTATCACAGATGATTCCACTGAATTTTTTTCAATAACTTTTTTGCGTGTTCATAGATTTAATTTGGAGGCTTTGGAGATAGACAATATCTCTTGAAAAGCAAATGCAGAGCATTTTAGCTTTTTCAGCATATAGAGAAAATACTCTGGGTACAGTAAGACTATTCATTACACCAAGAATATTCCAATTTCTCTGGTACACAGGGTGAAATGGACCAAAAAGCGAGATGCCATTTTAAGGAAAACAGGATGCAATTTCATCAGTGTTTCTGAGAACATTGGAACATGCAAAGCTGTGAAAAAGAAACTTAGCATCACAGTTGGCAACCTATTGATAAAAAGAGCAGCTCTCTAATGAGAAAACTAGAGGAAGACAAACACCAAAAAAGCTTGCAGAACTAAATATGCTGACATTGTTTAACAATGAGCATGTTTGCACAGGAACACTGGAACTTTGCTGGTTGAGGGAAAATGGCTTTACCTTCTCTTGATTAATTTTTTTAGCCCTCTGTAATACATTATTTAGCTTTATAACTAGCACAGTATTTAGGCAGAGTCTTTAATCAGACCCAATTATACTGTCTCAACAGAACTCCGAGGAGTAGCTGCATTTCAAAGAATTTGTATGCTACTTCTGTGGGTAGTTGACTATTTTTCTAGGCAAGAGGAGTACAGGATACTGCATAATTTGTGAGAAGCTAATTTCCATGGCAATATAGAGAAATTTGACTTGTGAGTACTGAGGCCACTCATACAATCAGTTTTGCTCTATACTGTCTTTGGTTAGCTAAGACACTCTTTCTTACCTTGACAGATGTTCTTTGCTCAATTGCCATACCTTTGTTGAGTCTCATATGGACTATGACAATTTGAACAGAAAGCTTTGGAAAGCCTGTGAGCTTACAGGGCTCTTTAAATCTGCATGTTTTCTTAAATGACTCTGTTTGCTTCTCTCTGTCTAGACTCCCCATTAAACATTGACAAAAAGATACTTCAGGCTTGCACGTAGATAAACATATTCCCAAGTCTGCTGTAGCTCTGTTCTCTTGATTGTCCAAATTGTGAAATAGGGAGCAAGCAGCTGGGGCTCTTGTGTGCCTGGATGTGACCAGAATATGTGCCAAGACCAGGAGCTAGGAAATGCTACTGGATGCTGAAGTTTAAGCACAGCCCATCCCAATCACCCGAAGCTCCAGGATAAACATACTCTGACACAATAAAACTCTTCATTGACAGTGCAAGGCTTATGTGTTCAGAAACTTAAGCTTGTAATGATGGGATGATTTTTCTATATATGGATTGCAAAATGATCCATCTCCTCTCAGCTGGGATGCAGCTGGACAGCCATGATAGAACTGTGCAGCTGTGCTGGCTCTCTGTTGTCAAATGATACAAAGTGCGTGCTCTATTGATTAATTCGTATTTGCTCTAAGTGGACCGTGTATTTCTGTGTCCTTTCCTCCCCAAAATAAATAGACGACAATATGCTTATATTTATACATTAAAAGTACTTTAAGAGTTGTATTAAATGGAGCCCTTGTGTGCATTGCCTTCAAGAGAGCAGATGCTAATCAGGTCACTTAATGCACTGAAGTCAAGAGCGTGATAAAAAATCTAAGCAGAGTTTCTCTATGATTAACACAGAACAGCGTGATGGGCGTAGCATTTATGTTCAAGGATTCTAAGTGGCAAAGATAAAATGCTCGATTTTCATTTTCTGTGGAAGAAATCCAGCATTTTCATTTCCTTCTCAAACATCAGGATTGCATTCTATGATAAATACTACAATGGGAAGATAATTATTCTAAGGGGTTAGTTTTGAAAAGGCTTTTGGGAGTAGAGGGAGGAGAATTCTTTGTAGCTATTTGAGAGATGAGTTATGCAACAAAAAGCTAGAAATCTTTGTTGTTGATTTCAGTGTGCTCATGAGCTGGGATTAATGTTCTTTGTGCTTGCTGATGTAGACAAACACACAGTAGCTCTAAATTTATACCTCATGTACTGGAATCAAGCTTGCCTTTTCATTTAAGTGCTGTTATGAACAGGAGGAATTTTTTATATCTAATGACTCCTAAAATGGCACACACTGATGGTCGAGACTAGAAAAATAACAAGATAAATAAAGAAGATACTTAGCTACAGTCTTTAGCAACCGTAAACATCAATTCTGTTGTTTGAGACCTAGCAGAGTTAACTTTAGCGAATTGGACATAGGGGATTTGTTTTAATGGCTCTGTATGTGTAGATACAGATATATATAGATTTGTGCATGTGACATTCACCAGGCACTTTGGCTATTTCTTTTGAGAGATTACAGAGCCTGCATTCAGAAAATTAAAAGGGACTGTTTGCAGGACTATGTAAAAATACTGGCAGAAACTGGTATGCCACAAAGCTGTGGTGATGATGTTGTTTTAAAATGTGCACTTGTGGGGACACAAAGATCATTTCCATAACTACTGCATCATCTTATGCCGCAAAGAGGAACAGTTGTGGAATACAAAGTAGAGGCTTCTTATTAAGTATTTTGGTGACAAGAAGGCAATATTTTATACTAAGTATGAAAAGGAAGACTCTGGAAAGTAGCTTAAGGTAAAGCACTTCCTTGTCATTTTAGTAATTTGAATAATGAAAAACCTGTAACCAACTGAAAACCCAACCTTTGGCCACATGTACTGTCTTTGAAAATGGCATGAAAGTATAGGTAATCATATAAATTTATACAGAGTTTCTCAGGTCATGCTATTTCTTTGTCATCATGTAAAGGAAATTCTTTGGAACTCTTGTAAGAAAAATATTCCAAATGCCTGTTTCATATTAATAAGGCAGAAGACAGAAATGTATCTGTGCTAAGTTCTCTTTTAATCCTCAGAATATAAAACAAGTTTACCTAAGTTTAAATCTGGAAGAACTGACTTCTATTGAAATGCATATTACATAGATGGCCACCCTACCATTCTTGCGATGCAAGAAAGAGCATCTGTGAAATTGATGTAATGGCAAAACTAACAGGCAAGGAAAGATCTGTGAAATACAGAAAGCAAAATCTAGAGGATATAGATGCTATGTTGCTACCTAACTTTTGTAATTGACATTAGAAATCCTATCTGAGTTTTACTTAAAGTATGACACATAATCATCTGCTTACATAACCAGTATCTATCCCTTTTGTTTCCTTTCTAAGAGGAGAAAATAAGGCTTCTAATGACAATGGATAATGAGAGCTCTATGGTCACATGACCTTTATTTTGCTAAGGAGAAGACAGTCTGGATCTCACATCCTGGGTGACTGTCTTTGCATGCTCATTCGGCTGCCTTTTCAAGCAGCTGTCAGCATGGCAAGGTGTGCTTCCTACTAATTTTTCAGCTCAGGTCTGGATGATCTTTCTCATACACTCCAGAGAGAGCTCTGAACAAGTTACTGGTTTTCAGTAAGTGTCACAGTGCATTTATACTGCACGTATTCACTGAAAGAAATACCACTGTTTCTTAGTTGGCCTGAGTCTACTGTTTTATACAAGTTATGACTATGAAAAGAATTTGATGTCGTAAAATGGGAAGTGGATATAAAAATATGAGATGTGTTTGCATTAAATGGTAAGTATTTCAATTGCTGTAAACTGCATCCAACTTAAAAACATACTATATCTTGCAGTGGCTTCAAACAACACGATAATGGCTGAAATTGTATTTCTTTATAACACAAGAAGCTGTGAAGCCCATTGTAGTTCAGTTACATTTGTGTTAGGACATATGTTCAAGAAAAGTGAGTTTTGACAGTGGTATGATCAGTGCTAAGAGTTAGTGTCTTTGCAGCAAGAATTTTAGAGGGATTACTTCAAATTAACATTAGTCTTGCTCAGTGGACTGAATGTCCATTTGTGTTTGGAGTGTGTGAGTTGAGTTGCTGGAGTACTTCTCCCAGAGCCATCCAAAAGACATACAGACTGTATATGGCAAGTTTCCTCTGTGATTGGAGCCGAAGTATAGCACTTAATCCTTTCAAAGAATGCTCCTAAATTAAAGCACTAATGCAGATGCATCCCTATTGTCCTCAGCCAATACAGTAACTCTTATCAGCCCAACATAAAAAAAAATACTTACATGTGATCAAGGCTAGTTTAGGCACATCTCAGCTAGTTTCAGGTGCTCTGATTTGGTACCAAAGCAGAGAAACTTTCTTACACAAGCACACCAAAACCCTTTGCACTTAGGGAATCTGGCTTTACTGAAGTCTGTATCACTTTACAGCTGGTACTAAAGAGAAGCGTCACAGTATCTGTATGAACTGCAATGGAACCTCCTACAGAGGTAGAATGGCTTCACAGGTGTAGAAATGAAGAGAATTTGATTTAACTTTTAAATGAAAAATTACCCATCTGTTTCTGTACCTTTGTAAATTAGTGACTAAAACCAGAACTGGAGATGGTTTCTCTGTGACTGCTGCTGGAATAAGCTGTAGAATAGAATTTATACATTGCACCACATGAAACAAAAACTCCTGAGGATCCTAAAAACTAGCTGTGAGATGAGCTCTCCAGGGAGCAAATAATCACCTCATTGACAGTACTGAGCTGCATTAATATGCACCAAAAGCAATGCTAGCAGTTTCTGGAGAGCAAATTATGATATTTCTTTTTCTCACATCCTGCAGGAGTCTCTTCATTGACAAATAAAGTGGACCTTATTAAGCTGAGACATACCTCTTTGAACTAGAGTAACTGTAGCATCATCTGCACATATTTCTATTTCCTCATTAGGAATATAAAAAAACAGGGTTGCTTTTTTTTTAAATGTTTTTTTCCTCTTCTGAAAAAAACGGATTATTTCTTATAGCTTTTTTTTTTTATTTTAGGGGGACAGAATGTAGGGATAGGCTTAACTTGTTTGTAGGTTTTAAAATAAATGGCTTGTCACAAAGGTATATATATTTATACATACATACATATACATAAAAATAAATTTCTCATTGTTTGAACTTTTATTTTGGAAGATTTTTCATCACCTTTGCTCTTTTATAGTTGGAAACATTAATTTTCATTTGGAAACCATATGTTTTCCAGATTTGGAAACAGAGTGGCTGCTATTTTTTAGGGTATATTTTAAAGACAACTTCAAGGTGAAATGCACAGAAAACAAGGTGTGGTATAGTGGTGTGGTTTGATGCTCACATGGCCTGAGCTCTTATTTACTGCTAGTTCCTTCCTGCCAACTGCTTTTAAAACACTGTTGTGGTTCCCTTAGTGTTTTGCCTTGTTTCCATTGGCTCTTGATGTGACTTTATTATGAGATGGAAGCAAAAGGAAGATCAGAAGTGCATTGCTGTAGATGTTGCTGGGTGGTGTCAAAGCACAAAAATGTGGGGCTAGATAGAAAAGTATCCAAAAGGCTTAGAAAGCTCTGTTTTGTTATATATTTTGGAGAGAACAGGCATAACTGGGAACAAAGCCATTTGTAAGAGGGAAAGTTGTAAATATGGCGATCTGTGGCTTTTCTCAAGTCCCTGTACTCTAGTATGCAGAACTTGGTTAACAAGAAAGGTCTGGAAATCCCTGCACTTCCATAAGCCTGTAAATATCAAAATCACAAAGATCGGGTGCAATACTATGCAAAATTTAGACGCCCCATGAATGTTTACAGCCTATCTATGAAAATTAGGAGAAGAGGAGGAAAGCTGTGGTAGATTCTTCTCCCATGAAACTGGAAATGTGTTTGTCTGGTGATTGATACTGGGGATAGTGCTGGGGGTATGCTACAGGCCACCTGACTGAAAGAAGATGGGGATAGCCAAAAGCAACCAACAGGAGGTTGATGCCTGTACATCCTTCTTTTTTTTTTTTTTTTTTTTTTTTTTTTTTTTTTTTTTTTTTTTTTTTTTGTGGGATTTTAACAGTCCAGAAAGCAATATGCAGTCAATTCACAAAGCTATTGCACAGCATAGTGGCTGCTTCCCAGTGCAAATACTGGAGGGGTCAGACAGTATAATGGTGTACATGACCTGCTGTTCACAGGTGGCTGAGGTCAGAGTCTGAAGGAAAGCTGGAAAGATGAAGAGCAGAGTTGGGTCTCTGGCCTTCAGGAAACCAGATTTCAATCACTTCTGGCAATTTCTTTGCCCAAGTTTCAAAATGTTAGGCAGAATTCCCACTGGAAGTTACCATGAGGGAAAGAAAGTGCATAAGCAAAATGGTTGTTTTTCAAAGAAAACTTACTGAGCGTTCAAAAATCAACTCTCTTCTGTTTGCACAGAAAGATGAGAAATTTTGGCAAAAGATTAATTTGGCTGGCAGGGTGCTTCTGGATGAAGTGAAACACGAGAACATACAAGAAGTGAAAACTAGGCAACAAAGGAGGAATACAAAGAGAATTGCTTGAGCATTTGGAGCAAAATCAGACCAAAACACAGCTTCAGATAAAAGTACTGAGGCACATAAGGGGTAATAGGAGAATATGCTAGAATCAGTGGGATGCTCAGGGAAAATGTGGGTCTATCAATGAGTGTGGGAGAAACAGATGGTTCAGAAAAGCCTGAATGAATCCGTGTGTCTTTTTGCCTCTGTCTTCACAAGCAAATTTTCAGTACTGGAAAAACTGGGGGTGGGGAAGACAATGGGATAGAGGAGCAACAGGTTAGGAACTGCTTAGAGAAACTGAATGTGTTCAATACCTTGGACCATATTAGATTCACCTGAGGGCACTGAAAGGTTGGCTGAGGTGATGCAATTAGATAAGGTTGCTGAATTTAGTTCTGCTAATGATTTTCTGGCTTGTAAAGCTGTTGCCAGGAATGCTTGGATTGACACAGCCAAGGACAAGGCTGATAGTCCACACGAGAATAAATGGCCAATGACAAAATATTAGGCAAGCTGTGTAACTTAGGTGAGGGGTTTCCAGGGAAGAAATAATTGCATATTGCAGAATGTGAGAAATAAGTGCATCCTGAAAAGCCATGCATACTGCCATAAAAAAGAAAAAGGTTTTGTTTGTTTGTGCCTAGCCTATTAAATTTAAAGGATGTGCTTTGTGCTGAATATTCTCATGAGGCCAGCAGTTAAATGCTTTCTCAGTAACTATGGCTCCATGAATAAAGTGTTAGGAATTTCTATTTTGGCCTTTCTGTAGACCAGCAAAAACACTTGCTGTAGGCAGCAGCTAAATGCTCATAAGAGATTAGTATTATTTTTTTTACAAGAAAGCATTTTTTTTTCCTGAAATCATCACTGAAACTCGGTCTAGCAATCCATCCAGTCAGGACTTTTGACTCTTGCCTTCATATTGGTGTCTTTGAGTTATTTTTGAAAATTTAGACTATAGTGCTAATGCAGCCATCAGCTTCAATGGTGCAGGGTACATATCTTGTTTGCTTTCTGGATTATTGGATCCTGCCTGCCATACATCTTGTCAGGAGTGCTGAAATGCCTCCAACAGTGTATTCATGATTTTAACTGAATGACCTGCTATCAGCTGTTGGCTTGACCATGTCCCTATTACTCTTTCATAGACATTGATCTAACTCAGTGATAATGGATTTTGATTGTGCAAACACCTGAGGATTCTCAGATTTGAAGTAGAATAAGAGCATTTATGCGTGAAGAAAAGTATCTGCTGTTCACTATTTATTGAATTAGCCAGAGAACATAAGAAACAAACAAAAAAGGGAAGTAGTTGACCAATTACACACTGCAGATACAGTGAAATTGGATTTCCTTGATTGAAAAAGAAAAAGTGTAATAAAAATTATTAGAATCGTGATAAAAGTATTTGCCAAAAAGGCCACATATACTGACTGATTGTTAGGTTCTCTTTGCTAGATTTTGGCTGGGGAGGAATATTAATATTATATTCTCCTGGAGCAAATTTCTGAAACAAACATCTCTATTTTTCTCATTTTTCTAAATATTTTTCTGAAACGGTGTCCATGCTGATCTTGGACGTGGCGATGCCTGTAGTGATTTCCCTGTTCTGTAGTGGAGGGAATGAAGGGAGAGACAACAGGTTTATTAGAGTGTAAGATGTAGAAGCAGAATAGCTAAGTAGACAGAAAGACTTCTGAAGGAAAGTCTCAGTGTCTAAAAATGAAATGCATCTTTCAGGTGATAAGTGTCATTCTCCTTTCTGCCCTTTTGCCACTCTCCCTTTCCTTCACATTTCAGGATATCCTTCACATTCCCATCTGTTCTTGCATAGACTCCTTTGCTTCCAGCTGTGTGCCTTCACTTGCTGGGTGGAGGCCACTGTATGAAGACCAGACTGTATTCTAGTTTATGATACATACTTTAGGGCTTAGCAATCATTCTTCCACCTGAACTTCCACAGGGCTCACCAATAAATCAATATCCTAATAGACCCAAGAAAAAGTGTATCTAGTTACAAAAACACAATTGGAGGAATCTGGGTTACAGTCTAATAGCTAGTTTTCCCCTCCAGGCTTGGGATTCAAAGATACAGGAAATCCCTACACAGCTCTCATGGTTGTGTTGGTACTTCTGTTTTTGCAGCTTCTTAGTGAACCCAAGTAGGGCACTGACCCACCTAGCAAGCAGGCCAAAATCTCTGTATTTAAAGGTTCTCCTTCTGCATCAAGTATGGCTCTCCAAATCCATAGTCCAGTGAAGAAGAAAAGAGATATGGGAATGAGAATCTGGTGGTGTGGGAGAGGGGATTCAAGTTTCACTTTAACATCCAGCTATATCCTCAGCCCTTCTGGATCTAGTTTTTATCTGTTTGCTCCGTTTTATATTAAGAATCTGTGTCTACTAGCAGCATTCTGAATTTAATACAGTACAATTAAATATTTCTAATTAATCAGTATCTAAAAAATAACCAGAACATTAAAAAAACCCAACATGCAAGTGACTGATCCTAAACAGATTAATTGAACATCTTGGTGAACTCTTGACACCTGTGTGTATATTTTGTTCAGCTCACAGGACCTTTCAACTATTTTGTGAAATACATGTGGTTCCTCCTGTCTGCTGCTTTTGGTCAGCAGCTTGATAATATTTGCTGGCGAATTTTTCAGCATCTTGATTGCTGTTAGTTATAGTTTCTTTTATTAAATTTGTTGTAAGTACAATTAGTGGCTCACTAACTCTCGGCATACTGTATACATTATATTTTACAATATATTCTTTTCTTGCCTTCCCAAAGGACTGATGTCATGGCTTCTTAGTGATACAAAATGCTTCCTAAGTTTTATCCATCATAAACAGAGCATTAGTTAGGTAATCTGTAACTAGGGTCAGGTAACAGATTTATTAACTTGCAGATACCTGACTAAGAAAAATTACTAGACCGTAGAAATATGATCACTCAGCTTATTATTTTGAAGCACTAATGGTATGTTTTAACTTCAAGTATCAAGGACAGAATCAACATGTTTAGTAGATTTTTTTGTGCCATTTTCTCCTTTTTATTTGCCATTGCTTCTTTTTTATAGTAAGATGATCTTGCTTTTCTAGAGCATGAAATGAAGTCACAGCATCTCATTTGACTGGGAGGGAAATTAAATAGAAGGATCCACGTGATCATATGCATATCTACACAATTGCAGCTTTATACACTCTCTTTAGTGTCTTAAGTTTTTACAGCAAATGAGGTAAGATAGATTTTTGATTCTTTGAAGGTAAAAAGGAGACACAATATCAAGAGGGATATTGAAGAATCAAACAAATGACTACAATTAGGAGGAACGAGTGGAAAAAATACTTGGCAAAAAGTGAGAAGTAAAAAGCAGAGATGACAACTGAGAATTAAATGAAAATCACTCCCGGAATGCAGTTACTGCTTCTGAGTTCAAAAAGGAAAATATTGCACTAGTGGGAAATAGATGGAAGGAAAAAGAGCTTGAAAAGGAGAACAAGGGAAGGTTTTTTTTTTTTTTTTTTTCTCACCTGGCTGGTGTTCCCTGGAATGTGTTATTGTCTTCTGCATGATTCTTGAATGATTTGGCCAATTTAGTTTATTGTTTCATCTTCCCTGCATAAGGACTCCTAAGTGAGCAGAACCTGTCAAAATGGAGGTAATGAGCAACTGTGAGGGATGATGACTGACATGGATCCTGTATTTGCCACATCCAGGGAGTGTTGAAAGGGGTGCTAAACACCTCTGAAGTAACCAGTCACTTGGCAATGCTATACAGTTGTATATCAAAGATCTTAGCCCTAGTAAGGTTCAGCATAACTGTCCAGCAGCTGGTCCCAGCCACAGGATCACTCTTCCTGCTCCTCCTTCATGTCAGTAGTGACTGTGATGTGTGGGGTCCTGTGTTTGAGGGCTGTTGTCCCCAGTAACACCCCAGTTCAGCGATGACAGTTCTGTGTATTGTAATGATACAGCATGAAACAGAGAAGATGGGGCTGCCTTAAAGAATAGGCACAGATGGGATGCTGCAGAGAGCTGGCACACAGGCTAGTGTAAAGAGTTAAATACGTGCAGGACTGCCAGGCAATGAGAGACACATTGAAATAGTATGCTTCCTGTGAAAGAAAAGTCACGTAAGCAATGTTTAATTTAAGTGCTGCTGAACTCAGCAAATAGGTGTTCTACATATCACTTTCCATGCTTCCAGATCTTTAATTCACTGATGGTTTCGGTTCTCTCTTGACCTGCTGTTATAATCACTGCTTCACCTATCCAAGTGGCTGACTTGCTCCATGGGGGGAAAAGCCAAGACTCAGAAGTCCCCAGCTAGCTTCTCAATACAGGACTCTGAATTCATCATTTTGAGATTTTTGGCTGCTGCAGCAATTTTGCTATTGTGCTTCTAATTGTTTCATTCCAGAGGGGATATGCAATGTGTCAAAAGATGAAAATATTAATAGAGACTGTCATGTATCATTCTCTACAAGTAGCTTCTTTTTGCAAAGGACAAAGTTATGAACTGATAAACTGAGGGTTAGGATTAAATCAGCCATTTCTATGGAGATAACTTCAGAGAAATATAGCTCTTCCTAGTGCTGATCAACTGCTGATCCTACTCTAACTCGTAATGAAAGGATTAGATGACAAGTGTCACCAGCATTTTTTCTGATGCTAAGAGATTGCTAATAATGTGATAGAAGTCTTCTGTGAATATTGCATGAGGAAGGTTATCTATAGCATAAGTTGAGCAGGAAACTTGCTTTTTTGTACCCTGACAGCATAATTACAAATGCTTCTTGCTCCTTACACGTGTCAGCTCTCTGCTTCTGCTGTTAGGTTATGAAGTAGCATAGTATGCCACACAAATCTGTCATGGTCCTTCTTGACCTAGAAAAATCTGAGACTGGATGATCCAATGTCATGTAAAATCAATGTTTTTTCTCCCCAGAGAATATTGCCAGACTTTGGGTGCTGCTCAAATAAATAGATAAAGTGGGGATTAACTTTTCCTAAATAAGCTAGCAAAGAATTATTTGAAATAAAAGCACAGCAGTGGGTAGCAGGACACTTATTATCTATTTCAGCCCCTACCTTGAAAATTCTTGTTGCCTCAGTTTACCCAGTTCTGTTTGACAAATGCCTCATAGAGGAGTTGCTTAACAAGTGCAGTTGAGTGGTTGGGAAGATTGTCGTAGATCCTTGACAAAAGATACGATACAACTCTAAAGTGTTATTATTGTGGTTTTGCTCACAGCTTTATGAATATTGTATAAAAAGTTTTATTAGTTCTGTTTGGTAGAAATAAGAAATAATTCACAGCTAGTAACAGCTTTTATGAGTGTGCTTGTTTTAGTTGGGTTAATTTTATTCATAGTAGCTAGTGTGGGGCTATGTTTGGGATTTCTGCTGAAAACATTTTTGATAACAGTGTTGTTTTAGCTATTGCTGAGCAGTGTTTGCTCAGGGTCAAGGCCTTTTCTGCTTTTCACTCCACTCCATCACTGGGGAGACTGGGAGTAACAAGAAGTTGGGAGGGGACACAACAGGGACATCTGATCCAAACTGACCCCAAGGGATATTCTACACCCTGTGGCATCATGCTCAGCATATGCAGCTGAAAGAAAGAAGAAAGAAGGGTAGATGTTTAGAGTGTCTTCCCAAGTCACCATTACCTGAGGTAATTTCTCCTGATTTCCAGGAGATGGCTGAACACCTGCCTGCTCATGGGAAGGGGTGAATTAATTCCTTGTTTTGTTTTGCTTTTGTAAGCAGGTAAACTGTCTTTATGTAAACCCTTGAATTTTGTCACTTTTAGCTTCTGATCCTCTCTCCCATTCCACTGAAGGGCACTGGGTGAGTGGCTATGTGGTATTTTGTTGCAGACTGGGGTTAAACCATGATAACAAGAAGTCTTGCTAGCTTGCCGTTTTGTTTAAAAATACATTTTGAGGTTTTTTCCTACTTTTATCATCTATTTAATTTGATCCATTCTAGTCTCTGCACTTGAATTTCCTGCATGATTAATTCTATAATATTAAAAATGTGATGAAATGCAAACTTTATAAAATTGACGGATAATTATGTTTCTTATGTTAGTCAGCAAAACGAATGATGAAAAAAACCACTATGGCCTGATCAAAACCATTAAATAATTTAAAATGAGGACTTCAGAATCAGGTTAGAAGAATTATATTGAAAATAATGGTTATCTTGCTTTAGAAGCTTTCTGATGTCTCCTATCTTTTACAGGCTTTTTTCTTGAAGAATGTTAAGCACATATTTGTAGTTAATTTGCTGATACTATGTGCATGAGCTATTACTTTTCTTTAACTTCAAATTGTGCAGTTCATTCTTTTCATTCCTAAAAGGATAAAGGCTGGGATTTACCAAAGGAGCTTAGAAAATTTAGGCCTAAATTTTTTAAGGTGCCTGAAGATTCAGATGGATGCAAAAGGGGATTTTTCAGAAGCATTCAGCTTTGTATTAGAAGAAATAGAAGTGGGTATTGAAATTCTTGAAAATCATACTGTGTTTGTATCAGTAGCCTTTAATTCCTACAGGTATTAAAATTGCCTTCTTTGGCTATATCTATTTTAGTAAGTAGTGCAACACAGTAGGAGCAGATTTGTAGAGCAAAATGATGCTGAGAAGCTGACATTCACATTATTTAGTATTGGGGTGTTTGTCTTCAGAAGAGCACTAGTCCTGTCCCATAGACTAAATTCAAATTAGCAGATGGAGCACATTAAATATGTCACAGAATCCCAGAAGAATTGTTTGGAAAGAATGCCTGGAAGTTCTCTAGTCCAATGTGCAGCTCAGTGAATCTACTGACTACTGAGTGCCGCACTCCTCTCCCATGAAGAGCACTTTAGAAGTCCAGCCTGGATCTCCTAAGCTGCAGCTTCAGTTATTTTTGGCTGCATCTTGTGTTATTGTTCTTGTGCTTGTATAGTATCTCTATTAAGATAACTTTGGCTCTCTGTTTTCTTTCCAAGCTGTGAGCATTAGTATAGAAGAACATGAAGCAGGATTGTGCTTGCAGCCCTTTCCTATGCTCCATATATACTGCTTTCTAGCTTACCTCTGGATGTAGACTTCTAGCTCAAAGCTCTCCCTGATAGGTCACCATGTCTGTCTCTTAGCTCACGATGAAGGAGGAAAACAAAGCCTTACTGGTGACTCAGGCATGCGTTCATCTGTTCTTCTGCCACATATATCTGTTCATCTATGAGTCTTTCCTCTTGTCCAGAAGGATAGAAGAGAACCCCATTTTGAGTTCTGTCTGTGTTTTCTTTGTACCATTAGCCCTAGCAGCATGGTGCAGTAATCTACCCTAGACATACCCATTCATCAGGGATGTCCTGTGTTGTCTGTGAGTTCCTGACATTTTGATTGCCCCTGAAGTAATACAACTTAAGCCTGTCAGAAAACTTATTGACTGAAAGTTCTGGTTGGAAAATGTTAATTGAATAAACAAATTAACAAACTCAGAATAGGATATTCTCCATGGATGTTATTGAAATGTGATACATTCTTGGCCATAGCTTTTGCTTTGAACCTCCTGTACTCAGGAGTTAAGAATATAGTGGATATGTCTGAATTACCTGCACAATTCTGGTCCCTTGATTGTCCATCAGAATCGTGTTCTGCTTTTATTCCCCAGCATCTTTCAAAAGCATTCCCTGTTCAGTCAATCTAGATTGACCCCATGAGGTCTCTTACAGTCTTCTGTAGGAACACACAGGAAGGTCCAGTGAGTTTCCAGCCTCACTCCTCATATATTACTGTTGGTAGAGAGCTGTAAGGAAAAGTAAAAATACAGTTCTTACTTGTAATCTGGAGACTGAGGTGTTATTTCCAAACTGAAATTTATTTACTGCTACAGTAGACCAGATACATAACTTCCCTCTACCCGTATATCTTCCATATAGCAAAAATAAAAACGATGGATAATTCATGGCTGTCCATATAGGGATGTTTTAGCAGCTACATACTGCTGTAGACACCTTAAATGTCAGTTTTGTCATACAAAGTATAGCAAGTCAATTAGAACTGCCTTAAGCTTCTACTTCATTATTATGGTTATCAGATACTGGCTGTACAATCTGGTCATGGTGAAGTAAGATCTAATTTTCCAGGCTGTCAGCTTACTGCTTGGGTATATTACATAATAGTACTGTGAAGTAAAATTTGTCCTATCCATGGATTAATTGCCTTTTTCAAGTTCCTCTCTGAATTTGGCCCACAAAATCTGGTTTGAGTGTTCATTGCCTCAAGGAGATATATCAGGGTTGGAAAAAATGCTTTCCTCTTGCGGAAGCTTTGCTGTTTTTTCCCCCATCAAGCTTTACTTTTGTTTTTACATGGTTTTGTCCTTAATTAGGCTCTTAATTACTTTCTCTGAAACCACAGTAAGTCTCATTGCTTTGTAATTCCCCTGATCTCCTGTGACTTCTTATTTTAAATATAGATGGTGTTTTATGTGAACAGATTGTTATCCTCAAAAATAATTGCTGTTGTAAAGCCTGTATTTTGCATCCTTTTCTATATCAACACTGCTTCAAACTTTATTTCATTCAAAGTTTTCAAGCCAGTTAAGTCCTGTAGCCTGGAAAATGTCAAATATTTTGACTGTTTTTCTGGTTTTGTGCTATATTCTCTGTAGTTCTGTGCTCATTGAAAAAAATAGATGATACTCCTTCCATTAGCACTGTTCTATTTATGGTCACCACTGGTATAAAGGAAACAATAATTTCTCCCACAAAGAAAGTGGGCAGAAATAGGCAAGTGGGTCAGTAGCATCAGCCAACCTGGGGAAGGCAGAACCTCTGGGATGCCTTTTCACAGGATGGAAGGGTGTGTACAAGGCTGTGTGCAGGAGAGTCTGATGCTTTAAGGGTATGTGGTCAAGGACCATTCCAATGCCAAGGGATAATTGGAAAAGGAGGAAGCTATAAACAAGTACATAGAAGGATACAAAGCTGACGAACCAGTGATATAGGAAGCAGTGATGGGAACAAAAGCTGATCAATCACACTAATTGATGGGGACCGGTGAGTGTCAGAATGTTTATTCCAGGGAGATTATCTAGAGATCTGATCAGAAACCTTGTCTGTTGTGAATCCAAGGGAAAATGGAGGAAGCCAGAAACACAGACCTGATAAAGCCAACATAGAGATGGTCTCAAAACACAGACCTCACCACTCACACTAATTGTGGGCTATCAAGGAACCACAGATACCACTTCAAGGAAGATCAACCTGGACTTTGCAGCAGATAAAATTGTAAACCAGGGGGAGTCTGGATCAGGAGGTTGCCAAGGATGAATAGCTATGTACAAACCCATGGGGAACCTGCAGGGGAAGGAGACTGGTCGCTTGTAAAATGGTGCAGGTCAGTACATTGTCTGACCAAGCCCTGTGCCTGATCTCTATAGTATTCCTATCTTCTTATGTCTTATTAAATCCATTCTTAACTCACTCTCTGTCTGTATGTGTAGTGCAAGGACTAAGTGCCAGTCACTGCTGAGACCTGTAATGTGTGTCAGTGGGTTCTGTGCTAGCTACTGCAGTCAGGCCAGGGTTGAGGATGCATGTGCTGGCAGCTACTGGAGCCAGTGAGGCCTCTGTGCCATCCACTGGAATTGGTGCAGGTCTTTACTTTTCAGCCACTTGGACAGGAACACTCTGTGTTCTCAGCTACTGGGGAAAAGGGAGAAGTGATGTGAGAGAGGAAAGTGAGGGACTCGGCACTGGTGGCTGAAGTGGGGGGTCACAGCCTGTATGCCACGTGTCAGCTGCTGCTCGATCTTCTCCAAATGGGTGTGTGTGAGGGGTGGGGGCTTTGTTAGCAAACCTCAAGGTGGTGCAGACAGGGAGGAGGGGGCCTTGAGTCTGGGCTGGGGCACTAGGTGGGCACAAGGTCTGTGCTGGTACATCCAGGAAGACTTGAAAATGTGAAGTACATGAGGGATGAATGTGTGAGGCTGTGTGTATGCTAGTGAGCATCAAGCAGGAGTAGCTGGCAGGTAGGGGACTTGGGTGCTGGATGAACAAAGTGCTGTGCAGGTACCCAAGGGAATAGAGAATATGTATGTGCTTGTGAATCTAGAGATTGTCATGTGTCTGCCTGCACTAGTGACTTCCTGTCTCTACCAGCTGAAGGGGAGAGGGCAGCTGGCTGCCTGGCTTGTGTTTTATGAGTTGCGTGTGTAGGTGCTGTTGAAGGCAGCACCTTGTCTGTGGCAGTTTGTGTGACCAGCCATGTCAGTGTCCTCTGTGTCCGTGTGTGTGTCTCTGGGACACACGTGCAGCTTTGCTACCGGTAGAAGCTGCAGTCAGGAAAGCAGCAACCACATCCCTCAGGCTGGACAGAGACCAGGGGTCCCCAGGCACTGGGCTGGACTTCAGCAATTGGGCAAGAGGGCCCTGGGCTGGAGCTGCTGGGAAAGGTGGCAGCAAATCTGACATCACTTCATAGAATCATATTTTCAGATCCTGCATCATCCCATATAAATCCCTGTTGTGGACTAATTACAACTACTAACATGACCTCCCAAAGGAGTACACCTTCAGAGCTTCTGCCTCTCCTTTCATTACGTTGTGATATACCTGTTGGTCTGCACTGGGCAAGAACCCAATAAACTACAATTACTATTGACCAGAAGATGCGTAATAAGGGTCTAACTCTACTGCCTACTCCTTTATGTACTCTCAAGTGCCCGAGCCACTGTTGTGCTTTGTCCTTCCAAGTGGGAGCATAGGGTAGAGGCCATGGCAGGCACAGAGTGTAGTACTGGGTTGGTGCAATGTGATAAAAAATGGGGGAAAGAAGATGCAGGAACATGGGCTGGGGAGGTGAGAAAGGAGGAATGTATTACTTTATGATGTAGAGTGTGTGACTGGAGGATGTAAACAATAATGCATCTAAGTTTGCAGTGAGAGGAGCAGGGAACTGGGGGCAGCCAGCTGAATATGGAAGCTTCTTTCAGAATCAAAGGCTGACTACTGCCTAAAATAGCTCCAAATAAAAGCTGTGTCAAAAGCCATGTTATATGTGTTTTTAAGACACTTATTAGGTGCTTTTAGAATTTTACCCTTATGAACAGATGGTTTTCAGCACATAACTGCAAATGTTCAATGCACATGTTTTCCAGGTAGAATTTAAAAATGTGAGGTTTGGAAATTCAAAAGTAAAGTAAATGGTGCTGTCTCTCATCCTGATGGATGGAAACTGATCTGTTACTGGGACCATAAAAAAAAATGCAGGATCATGTAAGTGTGTAGGTAGATTCTCTGCCTGTGTAAATTATTCACTGATTTCAGTGATGTTTTGGCAGCTGATGACTGTTGATGATCCAGAGATATCTCTCTTTACGTGTTGGTATGAACTGATGGACCATGTGTGTTTCTGAGTGAAGGTAGGCTTGTAGTTCTTTGGTTTACATAGTCTGATTTTTGCTCTGCATTTCCCTTTTGAGTGATCACTTATATAATGTGTGAACTTGTTATGGTTGATTTCTGTAAGAAGAAAAAAAGCAAATGTGTTTGAAGAGTTTATAGATCATTCTAGCTATCAATATGATACAAAATTAATAATTTCTAATAATTTTTTCAGTAATGCATTGGAAATTACTATTTAGTGCCATCTGGTTCAGAAAGCTTTAGAAAAATAATAATCTGAATAAAGTTGAGGATCGAAGAAAATGCCAGTAGCTCTCCTGTTTTATTTCAGTTTCCTGTAATTTTATACAATAACATGTCTGATATTTTTATAAATATCTGTAGTGCAAAAAGAATTCCCATATATTTCCTGGTAAGTGAACCAAGGCTAGAAATTTTTTCTAAATTCCATTTCAGAGCATGACACTGATTTTATTTTGGATTTTTTTTTAAGATTGCTTTTGTGAATTATTTGTCCATAAAGGAGAAGTATAGAACAATACATCTTCTCCTATTTTTATGGATTCTACAGATGTGCCACTGTACATGGACATTATTAAAATATTCCTATTGTAGCAGGAAAAAGTAATCCAAACCACTAGATATACATAAGAAATTGCCTTGGAAGTCATAGCTGATTTTTTAACGCTTATTGTTTTTTTTAGTCAGATGAGCACTTTATTCCAGGCCTTAAATCCCCTAGATGGCACTACAGAATGCAGTATTTAAATGTTTCATACAATGCTATTAAATAGATGATGTTAAATAATTCTTCTCTTGAAAAATAAACATTTATGAGTAGTTTAACAAAATGAAATAAAAGGCAAAGCCTTTGTTTAATACATTCGTGGTATTTTGGCATGTCCCGATGTACAAAAAGTGGAACAGTATGCTAGACATGTGCCAGATCACATATAACCCTTTGTACACATGTGGTCCAGATGGTGGCTGTCAGTTTCAAATCCAGACTTGGGCCTCCAGGTTTGAATTGGAAAATAAGTGTGTTCAGTCTAAAGGGATTAAAAATCAGGAAAGAAAACAGGAGTTGTGGTTTTGTGTTAGAAATATACTTGGCAATTGAACGTACTAAAATTGGCTGTTGCAAAGAGTTGTTGTTTGAGACCAATAAGAAATTTTAATATTTTAATTGGTATTTAAATTCCATGCTTTAGTTGCAGGTACCTTGCATGCTGGACCTCACGGGAATCCTGATAGTTTGTATTACCCCTGAGCATTTCTTTTGCAGTTGGTATGTCATTGTCTGCAGATCACTGCAGTAAATACTTTACTGTACTGCTGAAAAGAGAGAAAAACATTGCCATCTGCAACTACAGCTTGCAAATTACAGCTTGCAATCGTCTGCTATTAAATAAAGACACTTTAACAATATTTTGGGTTTTAAATTAGCAATTTACATCACAAGATGCTGAAAATACTAGTCTTTTAATACAGCAATTTTTGTTTCCTTTTAACCAGGCTTCAACATGTATTGAATAAAAAAAAGAAAGAAAATAGTACAAACCAGTGTTTACTTAAACAATAGCCACTGACAGCAAGAGACACACAGATGGAAACCCAGTCGCTTGTATCTCAGTGGGAGGTTTCATTTGAGGACCTCAATGGGGATGTGATTGGACTGGAACACTCTAATTTACATCATGGAGAATCTATCCTGATGCCTTTTTCATGATGCTGCTGTGCCAAACTAGGTCTTCTGTGAGAAACTGGTCACATTCAGGGAGAATAAAGGGAGGACTTTAGAAAGAACAGAGTTTCAAGTACTGCAAATACAAGCTATCTTGCAATAGTCTGCTATTTTATGGCCACAAGTAATGGCAGAACCATGTCTTTGCATTTTTTTATTTTGAAGAATGGTAAAGAGGACAGCAGAGGAGCTATAGGGCATATTTGATGTGTGGTGTATATTGCCCTATAGGTTAAGGAAGAAACAGAATTGCATAATGTCCTGCCAGGAAATGGCCCAAAATGTCCTTTTTTAGTGTCACTTCATTTACAATGATAGAATGAAAGACTGGAGAGAAGTTGTCCATTATAATGAGTGCAGAACTCATTCTTTCATCCAGGGAATCTTAGTGTCAGCAAAATGTATGGAGAGGTTCCTGACAGAAAAAGCCCTAGATGTAATGGAAAATGCCAGCAAAGAATTCTATGAGGTAAGCAGAGTTTTCTGTTAAATTCTACCAGATGGTCCACAAAGGCCTATAAAAGTGCTTTCCAGTTATAAATCTTACAGAATTTTTCCTCCCAGGGCTAATCTTCTAATTGCTAATCAGTGAAAGCTACAAGTACTTGCTTTATCTTTGAGTACACACAAAGATGTTTTACTTCTAGTCTGCCTGGGCTTTTGGGGAAAGCAAATTCTTTATTATTGATGAGAAGGTAAATTTACTGGGGCAGGTGGGGAATAGCATAAGATTCCTTGTGAAGTACAGCCAGAACCTGCTTGGGCATTTGGTAACACACTGATTGTTGTAGGGAATCCTTTTCTTCCACATACTTTTGTGATACTCCTAAACTGCATATTCATTTTCTCAGTCAACTTTCACAATATAAATCTATACAGTCTTTTGGCCAGGAGCTAGAAATCATTGTTTCTCCTCCAGAATGATCCCTAACTTTTTTCTGATGTTGAGCATGTCCCTTAGGTTACGGTAGAACTGCTCTGTGGGTGTGTGGCACTTGGCAATGTCCTGGTCTCTCAGTTCCCCTGATTTGCAGGCCACGGGCAGTGGCAGAAGTACCCTGGGTAGCCAAATATGTGAGAGTGAGAATAGAGGGCTTGTGGTGCATATCCACATCTCCCAGTTGGGTAGATGTGCCTCCTCTATTTAGTTTTGTTTGGGTTTTTTTTTTTGTTTTTTTGTTTGTTTTTGTTTGTTTGTTTTTTGGTTTTTGGGTTTTTTTTTGTTTGTTTGTTTGGTTTTTTCATTTTTATATTCTCTATATATCTTAATTATCTCATCCTAGCTATCTTAGCATCCTGGAATCCATTTTAAGACAGTTCTCGCCAGTACCATATTATTTGAGTCCCCTGTTATACTCTCTACATGAAGTCAGCAGCAGTAGCGATATCTCTAGTAGAAACTTAGCTGCCACTTACAGACTTACTGTAGTCCCTGATACCTGTCACTTATTCTGCAAACTCTTAGGATCAGGTTTATTTGCCAATATAAAGCTTAGCATTATCTCAACTGGTCTGTGCAGAGACAGTTGTGATACAAATACTTTGCAAAATTCATCTTTTGTTATTGGAAATGTAAATTATTATCATTATTTAGGTCATTTCTTCTTAATCCTTTTTATTTTTTCTCTGATAAAAGGAACTGTTTCACAACAGAAGGGTATACAAATTTTCACAGTAAGAGAAGAAAAGAAGGAAAACTTCTTTTAATAAAAATTTAATCTTACTGAAATGTAGGCAGTTATACTCAAAGTACATACCAGCCTCAGAATATTGTTATTTGTCAAAAGTTTTGTGAAGTGCAATTCCTTCATTGTATATCATTCTCTTGGTGCCTACTGAGTAGATAAGAAATTTCAGTCATGATTCTAGAAAATAATGGCAAGACCTACTTAGATTCCTACGGTGATTTGCCAACAAAAATTGCTAGTGCAATTACTAACTTGCTTTTTAGACTGTTTAATCTGATTAGTCATCTCTCTGATACTCATTATCACTCCACATTATTATTTCATGTAAGAACTGATGCCATACATTCTGTTTAAATGTCAGATTGGTCTGCATTTAGTCTTGTGAGTCTTGTTCAGTTGATTTCTCTATCTAACTCTACTGCTGCTTCGGCTCTGGTTTTCTGCTTCAAAAACCCAACCCAGAAGGCACTGTTCTTGGCACCTTTTATTAGGTGCTATTTATAGTGCCTTTTGGTGGTAAGGATTGGTGGATAATGGATGGATTTTCATTTCTCTGTTGATTATGAACTTCTATTTAATTTTAAAAGGTTTAAAAGGCTTTTTTTTTTTTTTTATGATTGACCATACATCCTGTCACTAAAGTGTAACCGAACCCACTCTAATTTCTTATAACAAAATTGAGAGATACCATTAATCTATTAATATTTGGAACAAAAAATATAGGTACTTGTACCTTTGTTAATGAATGCTCAGTCTTTTCTTAACCACAGTTTCTGTATGAGAGCTATGCATATGTTACTTAAACTGTGGAATAGCTATAATTTTTATATATGCTTGTTTGGAGGCTGTGTTTAATACTGAAGACTTCATACAGTTCTCAGCTTGAATTAAATATATCCTTTTCTTTTTCAAGAAGAGAAGGCCATTTTTCCTGTTTTATTATTAATATAATAATTATCTGTGGACTGTTGAAAAAAAAGGGAATAAAATGTGAATGTTTACATTTGCACACATATAATTCTTATTACACAGCTTTTGACATGAATCCTTTGAGCTGGATGAAGGCCAGTTTATTTCCTAACCTATCATAGAACAGCTGGAGGCCATGTGTAACTGCAGACTTGCCAAATCCAACAATTCTGGCTCATGGGAATTTGGATCAGAGAGACTGTGGCAGTCCAAGACTGCTTCATAGAGAAGCATAATTTAGACATGGTTCTTGTAATCCTTTCAAAGACAGTCTGCAGATAGCCTGAAAAAAAAATGAGAATTTTCAAGAGATTAAGAAGTTCAATAAAAAGACAGGCATGTGGTATTGTGGAAAAGGACAGATTTTTAATTTGAGTTTTATGATGGAGCAAATATTTTCCTGATGTTAAACTTAAAACACGTGGGCATAAAACTGGACGTTCTCATCCCTGGTGACTCAGAACCAGAGCAAGACATGACTTTTCTTTAAAAATTCTCATGTTGTTAATTAGTTTGAATGTGTCTGGACAGGCAGTAATAAGATGAAGTGTGTGCAGTCTGTTCCATGCAAACTTTCAGAATGTGACTTTTATAAGTCTATGCTACACTTTAGAAAGTAGTAGAAAAGGTAATTTTTTTGAATAGTTTTTGAAAGACATTGCTTTGGGAGTTCAGATTCTTGGCAAACTTCAGTGCGTTGATACCACTGTTATAGACACTTCAGAAATAATAATAATACGTCTAAATTACACAGATACTGGCCCAAAGGGCTGGGTGTTTTTGCCAAATTCTAAAGTGAGAATAGCGCTGTAGAGATTCCCCATGCAGCTTGTGTTTAATTTTACAGGAGACATTGTTTTAATTTTTCTAATGATCCCCAGTACAGAAATTATGTTCGTATCAGTGCAAGAGTCCAAGAAATTTTGTGTACATGCCAGCAAAAGAATCTTCTAAATATGACATAGTTTTACTTGGTAGTATAAATACTTACTGAAGCTTGATTAGAAGATATTGTAGAGAGGTGTATGCTAAATTTTTGCTGTAGTACTGATACCCTTCATGAAACAGCCAGTAGCTCCAACAATCTGCCTTTGCTTGGAGGTAATCTTCTTATGGAAATTTCTGTTTTTACCAGTCTTCCTTAGAGTTGGGCAGTCAGCTGCCTGGATGGTATTCACAGGCTTGCAGCAGACACCCAGGCTCCTATCTTTTCCATGATGCTACACACTGTGGGCTAAAATTCATGTAAGGGCAGGAACATTTGTGCATTTGAAGCACTCTCCAAGGCCGTGGTGGCCACAGCTGCAAGGCTGGCAAGAGGGCTGCAGCTCCAGAGGCTCCAAATGCTTCTTAGCACTGTTGCCCAGAGTGCCAAGAGCTTGTTTTATAGCCCCTTAGAAACAGCACTGCTCTCTTCCTGATATACTGACTTATGGGATGGAGTAGATGATCACTTGGGGAGTGGGTCCAGGTTCATGGATCACTTCCCTGTTGGAAGACAAACCCTGTACTTCCCATTTTTTGCTGCAAACTACCTGGTGCTAAGGAACTTTTCCTGCTGAACCGAGGCTAGTGTGAAAATAAATTGGTATCTCTGTGATAGGAAACACTGCAGGAGAAGAGCTTGAATCTGTTGCCTAGAACTGAGAAAATCCATCTGAGATAGACTTGAGATACTGTCCCTGACTGAAGATATGTTTATTCCTTTTAAACTAAATGAAAAACAGAAGCGTTATTACTGTCATAATTGTAGTTTAAGTGTGCTCCTACCTCTCTTTTCCACATACTTGCAAAATGACCTCAGAAGGGGAAATGCAGTCCTGAGCCATCAGCCTTGCCATGAGGAGGAAGTAAAGTATTTTGCCCCATATCTGTGAGGCCATCTGAACCTTCCTTCTATCACAAGATCTTCCTGTTGCTGTGTGCCCACCTCTGTGCCCATCTCAGTCTCTGTGGCCCCAGAGTCAGCAGTCACCCCTTTTGTCTGCTACTGAGTTCCTCCATGCAACTGCTTTGCAGAGCCACTTTTTCTCCTGCTCTGGTTTGAGCCCCTTCAATGCAACGCTGGATATATGAGTCCTGGATATGCAATGCCTGTTTAGTGACTTCAGTAATGCTTTTCCTTAACAGTATCCTGGAGATAACCTTTGTTAGCCCAGGAAAGCGACAAAACTGTGATAACGTAATATTCAACACAGGATACTTACACTGGTTGCAAAGCTCTTTTAAAGTAGACTCAAGGTGCTTCTTCAGAGTATCACATAATGCCATATAGATCCACTTTTAATGGGAAGTTTCAAAAAAAAAAAAAAAAATAAGGAAAAATATCCACTCCTGCACATTTCATGTTTGGCAAATAGCTTTTCTTTTCTATTACCTGAACTGCTGCTAAGGCAGATGGCACTGTCTAGTTCCTGTCATCAACTGATGAACTTCAGCTGTCTCTAAAAGGTGCTATTTAAGGAGAGCTTCTGCAGGAAAAGAAAATATGACCCTGTTGTGCAAGTGATAAAAATCAATGTATTGGCTAATTGTCAGACAGACTGGTGATCATACAGTGATGATGGGCACCTGTGCATTACTGGAAGTCAGTTACTGAATATAATAACCATTTCTCTTCTCTTCCTAGAGAGAGCAAAATAAATACGCTGGTATATATTTTTGTTCAGAATTCAAATGGCCCTGTTTACTATCAGACCTTAATTTAATGGGATTTTTTCCTTGTTCAGAAGTAGTCCCATGCTGATTTTGTGACTAGATATTTTTTTTTTCCAGAAGATGTTTTATTTCATCTTACTTTCAAATCATAAGACAACATAAAAAAATTTATCCAACTGCACCTTTGGGACTGACAGGGTCCCATGGTGGAAAGTAAGGTCATGAATTACTTTCTCCTCTCATTCTGGTGCTAGAATTGGTAACTCTAATGCAGTGGAAAGAGACTTCTTGAAGATGAACTGTTTGGCTTTTGTGGCAGAAATAGAGTGAGAGGTGATTTATAAACTACAGAACACATGTGAAACCTTGAGACCACCAATCTTCAGATTATTACTTGATTTGTTTGCTTCAGTGAACAATCCTAATGCTATATTTTGAGTTTTACTTCATAACAGTGTCTTATTACCCAAAGATAATCTTGTGTTTTTCAGACAGTTGTACTGCCTACACATCAGTATGCTGAATAAGAGAGAAACAGTCCAAGGCTGTCACTGTCAATGCTCAATAAAGATAAGATCCCTCAGGACAGTTTGCATCATGCAAAGAAATAATTTTTAAGGCTATATAATGAAAGTCTGGATACTTGCACACCACAGACTGCATTCTTTGGAGTCACAAATAATTTGCAGACATTTCTTATTTATGTTATATTTGCAGTAGTTAAAACCAGAGGTCTCAGTCCTAATGTACTAGGCATTACAAGAAAAGTAGTGAATAAAGACATTTTTTTTTCTGAAGGACTTTTACTCCTGAGCTAGAAAACACTTCTTAAGAGGCAGGAAAATGTTGAGTGTGTTCACAGTAAGTAGCTCATGTAAGAGAAGTTTTTTCCTCCCGCTGCTTAAGGACAGCAAGAGTGGAGCCAAAGTCCTTCTCTAGATACTTAATCTCAAAAAGCTATTATCTTGTTTGAAAATGTATTAATCTACGTCTGTCCTATAAAATACAAGAGGGATGTAGTTTTGGCCAACATGTTTAATTGCTAAACATTTAGTTCGTACCATTTATTAAAGCTCTATGATTTATTATTTTATTTAGTATTCTTTCCCCTGAACAGCAGAGCTCAGCCATCATTATAAAGTTTGTGTGAAACACAAGTATATGATGTGGGACTGAATAGACTTTTTACCTAAAAAATGATTTTTCACCTCTCTATCTTTTTATACTTTCATAGTGGCTTAGCTTTATGTGGGATGAGACCTAGTTGCCCCTGAAGAGATCCTGAATGCAATGTGCTCTGCATCCTGCTTGACTGCCACCCACAAATCTGAAATGCAGAGTTGAGTGCAAGCAGAGTGCCTAGCAGCATACAGACTTACCTGGCACACTTCGATGATTTGGAAGGCATGAGCAGGCTGCATTTACAGGTTTGCTTTCCATTTAGGCTGAGTGTCTGGTTTTGAAGATAATTCTTTGGCAATTCCTGCCCCAAAGAGCAATTTAGATCAGAGGCAGCAGATGATTTCAGTTATTCAGGAGAATAAAACTTTAAATTTTTAAAAACTTAAATAGTAAAACTAAACACAAAGGGAAAATTCCATTCTTATTTCATCTAAAGTCTTTGAAGAAAGATAGTTTTAATATTAAGAGACAAATTTCCTCTTCTAGAAGAGTAGATGACTTCAGGTGTGGAAACTAAGCTCAAGTAGTGGCAGGTGAGCTATCCTGAGGCTGCTATGGAGCATAGTTGCTTGTCAGACTGGCAGATTCATTGTGGCTGGGAGATAAAGACATTTGGGAAGAGACTTCTGGAGCTATGTCCACTAGATTTCAAAATTCTCAAGTAAAGTTCATCCAAATCAATATTATCTATTCAGATTCCAATTTGCCTTTCAAAAATTCTTTAGGACTGATGTTGCAAGCAATAAAATTGATTGCTTCATGAGTCTTTCTTGCCTGGCCTTCAGACCATGACCCCAAACTTCTAAACTGGCTAAAATATCTCATTTTCCATTGTCAGAGACAGAAGAACCTTGTTTTTGGGCCTGCAGGCAGTTTCTGTCAGAAAGAAAGGATATTGGGTAATCACAATTCTAGAATTAACCACAACAGTGCCTTAAATCAGAATGTGGAAAATCGTGAGCTGTCAACTTCTTTTACTATGCCAAATATTTTGGATTATTAATTTTATCTTGACTAGGACACAGGTAGTTTGAATGGTTATCTTGCCTTTGATTTTTAGTGGGGTCCTTGATAAAACATTTATTTTCCATTGTCTCATTTCTTCAGTGGGAAAAATTATAGTTACTTACAGGGGATATTGTAAAGGTCAATGGTATTAATTGTTTGGACAATGCTCTCAGGCACATGATGTGACTCTTGGAGTGTCCTACACAAGGCCAGGAATTGGACTTGATGATCCTGACGGGTGCCTTCTGACTCAGTGTGTTCTGTGATTATAAAGCAGTGATGAGAAGGACTGTGCAGTTAGTTGGACAATAACTTATGACCTTGGTTATAATTGCAATTTACTACAGTCCATTCAGTGGAATACAAAAAATATATTCAATTTTTTTGCAGGAAGGTACTAAGTTTAGAGAAGTGTTTGCTATAGCAGCTTTTCAAAGCGAATGAGAAATACCTATATAAGGGGGATTTTAATAAGCATTCTCTTGCTGAGTTCTACATTTTTGTTTAATTTAAAAAAAGTCATCCAGGTTTAATGAATCAAAACACAGGTACATTCCAACTCTGCTGTTGGATTTCTGCATGGAGTCATGATTTTTATTTAGGTACGTGTATTTAAATCTCAAGGTCATAATACTTCTATTTGAGAGTCCATTTACATTATCTGTACTGTTCTTTTCTACATCACAAAGGCTTGTGGTTTGAATGCATCAAATCTGAAAACTGTAACTGACTAGAGAAATGGCTATAATTGTCTAAGTAGAAGCCCTAATTAAAAGCTATATTAACTAGCTTAAAATAAGATAAATATTTCTGTTGATAGTGATATACAAAATTTTTTGTCTTTCTTATGTCAAAGTTTGATAGACTGTAAACTCAAGATTTTTTTCTAAACAGCTGGTAAAGCATAATCTACTTTTTATAAGAAGCAAATCTATGTAGTCATAAGTACCTAAGAGCCAGAAAAGTATGGATAAGTTAGCAGACTTTGGAGGCTTTATACAATATATTGTGTGCTATTTGATTATAATTAGAGAGACTATTTTTATCAGTATGTTGTTTTGTTGACAGAATATAAAGCATGTAAAGGACTTATAACCTTTCAAAATCGGCTGCTTCACAAACAGAATAATCTTCTGGATAAAACCACCATTTAAGCTCCTGTTATGTGACTATTTCACTCCCCTGGAGAAGATAGCAGGGTAGGTTGAATTATCTGGTAGACAATTGTCTGAATGACAGGTACTGTGTTGGTACTCAGTGATGAATTCTGGAAGGCTGTAGTGGGTTGAGCCCAGCTAGGTGCTAGGTGCCCACTCAGTCACTCTATCACTCCCCCTCCCACTGGGAGAGGGGAGTGGATAATATTGAAAAAGACTATCAGGGTAAGAAAAGGCAGTTTTATTACAGCGGGGAGAAAAATAGAACAAGCAAGTTGAAAGTTGCGCGTGCAAGAGCAGAGGGGAAAACAATCAATCTCTACTTCCCATCAGCAGCGATGTCCGGACACTTCCCGGGAAGCAGGGCTTCAGCACGCGTGATGCTTGTTCAAGGAGGCAAACATGGACCAGCCCTGAGTGCCTCCTCCTCCTCCTCTCTTCCTTCCCTTATATATCTGAGCTGATGTCATATGGTATGGAATATCCCTTTGGCTGACTGGGCTCAGCTGGCCTGCTGGTGTCCCCTCCCAGGATCTTGCCCACCCCCATCCCCTTCAGTGGGGGAAGGAATGTCACAGGGACAGCACAGCTTGGCAGTAGCCAAAACACTGCTCTGTTATCAACGCCAGCTACCAAAGCAAAGCACAGCACTGTAAGGGCTGTGAGCTTTAGCCCAGTCAGACCCAATACAAAGGCTGAGGGACATTTTACAATTTATGAAATTTTAAAAAACCCTACCAGCAGTATGAAGAAAACATTGCTTAATTCTATATTCCTTGAGCTAAATACCTGCTCTGGAATCATCCTATTTCCTTGGTAATAGCTAATAATACAGTAGCAACTAAATTGCATGTGTCCCTTTACTTAACTTTGTAGAACACATAGGCAATTATGGAAACTAAGAAAGGTTATATTGGCCATCAGTCATTCTAGTTTTATACTTTATTCACCCTGTGGTGCCTTATAATTGTTTCTTAAATGACCTTATTATGTTTGTGCAACATGGAAAATAGCTTACTTCACCTGCTTAAAAATTATTCAGATTACATGTGTTTCTATTAAGTCATTTTTATATGCAGACAATTTAAATTACTTATTATAAACTGTACATCTGTGGGTTGCCTACACTAATTGGTAAGCCAAATTACCTAATCAATTGGTTTTTCTGGCAGGGATGCCATAGCATTTATTTATACCTGTGCCCTGACTTTGCCTCTGGTGGGCCTGCACACACTGTAGTGCCTCAGGCATTTGATGTGTCTTGAAGCATTAGGAAAAAGAAAGCAATGCAGACCATGTGCATATGGCTTCAGTTTCTGCCTGCATATTCCTTATCACAGACCTTCCGTTTTGCTCTTGCTTGCTCAGGATAAAAGCTTATTTCATGTCCATATCTGATGGTAATTCTGCTTATTTAAAAAATCCTATGGTGGCCATGGGACTTTTTTGATTCTGAAGTATATAACCTATATTTCAACACTCTTCAGCTGAGTAGATGGTATCCAGTAACATCAATATAATGTGCTTTAAATATTTTTCTGGTGTTGCTCCAGTTGTTGGTATTTTATCTCCTAAGTTTCCTTTCCAGCCTTTCTGACACTACCAGTTAGTAGGCAAAGCCATTCTTTTGTGGGAACGATAAGCTGACAACCACTGATCACATTATGCTCTAGAACTCACGGTAATTAATGAATGTACAACTAAGTACAATATCTTAAAGTCATATCTACCAGGAGTAGGGGATGCTCATCAGTTTTCTGAGTCAATGGATAGATGCAGAATGGCTTTTTTAAATTTTTTTTTTTTTTTTTTTTTTTTTTTTTTTTTTTTTTTTTTTTTTTTTTTTTTTTTTTTTTTTTTTTTGTGATGAAGGATTTATTTCCTAGAGGATAATTCCATGTCTCTTTTGTGACTGATAACCTGGGGCTTCCTGCTGTTAATTTTCAAGTTAATCTTAACCTCTAGTAACAGAGAGTATATTGCTTCTGGGATGCCTGATCAGGAAAGCAACCTTTGCCTTCTCTCTCTCCCCAGGAATGGAAGGTTGTATCAGGAAGAAGAAAATAATCTTTCTTGTTATTGTACCAGTTTTACCACTCAGAACATTAGCCTTAATTCAGCTTGGTGTGTTTTACAGCTGCAATCACTGGTGGTCTATCTCTGAAACAATAGATCTTGAAACTGAAACATGCTTGTAGATTACAGCATGAAATCTTTACTGAATCTGTCCTGCTATGCAGAAGGGGATGCCAGGTTCAAGGTGCTGGTGTCCTAACACTATCAGTTCTCAGATGTAAGGCAGAAAACATACATTCGGCTTCTACATTTTTTCGTATGTTTTCTCAGTGTCTTTACGATGCAGAATACACAGGCAGATGTGAAAGGAAGAACCAGAATCCAGGAAGAGTATGCAACAAACCCCATTCAGGGTTTGTATTCTTAAAAAACAGGAGAGACAAGAGGGAGGGGGAGAGGAAAGGCAAGGCAAGGCAAGGCAAGGCAAGGGGAAAGGAAGGAGCTAACTTTCCTTACATGTTGCTTTTCTGTTTAATGAAAAACATTTATAACATTATGGATTTTTCTCAGCTAGGGTTAAGACTTGAGATTTCACAGAAAAGCCACTGGGTTCTAGTGTAAACTCTACACCCAGTAAACTCTACTTTCAGATAGATGTACCAGATATATGTAACTACTAACATAGATGCTTATGGCCAACAGGTGTTTATAACCACAGACAAAATAGGATTTTACATGCAACTTTTTAATGATTTTTTTAACATAGTGAATTTCTGAATGGATGCTGCTCCCAAGTACTTTACTTTCTAAGACATAATAACTAGGCTGGGACTCCAAATTTCACCTGCACAACTGAGCATCTGAAAATCAAACACAAGAATGCTCAGTCCTTCCAGGACAATGTTGTTTTCTAAACATGATCTTATTTTCTTTCGAAATTGAATTGCTATATAGTTATGATAAAATTCTAGATATAAAGGTACAATAATAGATGATTATATATAATAATATATGGTTTTATATAGTAAGATCAAATAATATATCACAGATTTAACACTATCCCTAGAAATATGTGAGTTATTTACTGTTGATGACAGGGGTCACTAAACTAATGTATAATATTTTAAATGTTGTAATGTTTTTAGTGCAGACTTTTTATTTCAGATCATAAAGTGTACTTTGAACTCAAACAAGAGCACATAAAACAGAGGCTTTTTCCATAAGAAAGAAAACTTCAAAAAAAGAGATGAAAAGACAGAAACTTACTTTCAAAAAGGCATAATATATTTTGTGAACAATATACAGTACCTTATCTTAATTGAATAGGTTTATCCTGCAACCATTTATAGAATAGCAGAGTACAGAATGAAGTAAAAACTTCACACATAATCAGTTTTCCCGGTCTAATTTGCAATGCTTAGCAAATTAGATTCTGCAAGAAACAGTCAACCTTTGCCCTTTGCAGACTACTTATTATTTTCATTTTGAGATGAAAATAGAGTAATTTCTTACTCTTTTGTTCACAGTCAAACTGTTGAGCAGTGATCTATTTAGAATAGACCCAGAATATTACCAAAAAAAATGGGAAGAAAAGAAAAAGAAAAACAAGTATAGATTTTGCTTTCTCAGAAGTCAAAAAATAGAGTGAAGCTACCGTACAAACACCAAGTCAAAAGAAAATACGGGAGTGTTTAATCTGTTGAGAATCTGACAAACAGTGAATGAATACCCAAAGACAACAAAGAACATAGTTTCACAGTCCTTTCTGTCAAAAAACCAACCCAAACCTAAACCAAACCAGGATTTGCCTGGTGTCACATAAGATGATGTGAGGGCTTTGGTTACAACCCTGCCCCCGAGACATTGGAGCAACAGTGCTTTATCTATAAGAACACTTTTGTTCATCAGTCTGAAAGATGGTGACTTTGCCCACAGTGTGGACAGCTTCTTCCCCACAGCTTCGATCTGAGGTTCCTTCACAGTGTTACTGCCCTTTCTCATACTGTTGTCCAGCCTTCCCTATGAATTCAGCGTTAATAATATTTATTATTCAGCACGGTATTAACATCCCACTCCCACATTCCTTCCTCTCCCTTTCTTTCTCCAGTCATCTTAACACTATGGCAAAACTAAAATTCTCCCTTGTAATCTAAGCCAGACAATGAGATATTCAAATTATTTGCAATCAGTAGTTTTCACTATTTATTAGTCTAGGATTCTGTTGCAAAATCACAAATTCAGTAGTTTGTGAGAAGCTGCTCACACATTCCCAAAGTGCTGCAGAGGTTGAAACAATTTTTAAAAGCCTGAAAAAGCATTCAGCTCTCCCCCAAACTTATTGTCTTTTTATCCTGTGGCTTATTCTTTATTTTCCCCTTTGTCCAGTTGCCAACGCATTTTCCAAGTGACAGAATTTCTAATATGTCTCTTAGAGGAGTAACAAGGTGAATAATTCCCCAGTCAGAATGATTTTGCCTCATGATATTTAGCAAAATAATCAAAACAAAAACCCTTCCTAATTTTATCTCATTATTCGTCCTGGAGCTATAATCCCTTTTTGTCACTTGGAATAGTGCCTCTCCTTCTGCAGTGCTTTCCCATGAAAAATTTGTAGGTTATTATTGCTCTCCTTAGTTGTTGCTTAGCTAAGTGATATATGTTTGACAGACTGTAATTGCATGAGCCCCTGGGAAGTGAAACTGCCAAGTTGCACACAGCTCTATTTGGGATACATATTACAAGGTGTGTCAAATGCAGCCAGATATAGTGCATAAACAAGACAAGAAAACCTCCAACTCTGGCTAAAAGAAAAGTGAAGGAGAAATTTTATTTTTTACACCAGTTATAAAAATCTCAACTATTTTCTGGAGTTTTCGAAAGGTCACATATGCACATGTGCAACAGTCTGGGTTCACAAGCACTTGTAGCTTCATTTGTCCCTGAAGTACTGGCGTGGTACTGGTCCTTGTCCAGCTGCCACCCCTGCCCAGACCCTGTGCCCTTCAACACTCCCCACAGGTCCCTCACTCATGGGCTGGTCTTGTGTGGGATTTGCTAGTGACCCCACGTACCCCACACACATGATTTGCGGGAGATGCAGACATGTGCACTTGCCCAGCAGCTGGCACCAGGCACACAGGCTGTGATCGATGGTCTCATTCCAGCTGCCCATGTTGATTCCTCACACTCCTCACTCATGACTGCCTCACTTGCTAGTAGCTGTTTTTGGGGGCACACACCATTCCTATTGAAGTGGCTGGGTCCAAGACCCCCACTCACTGCAGTGGATGGCACAGAGATCTCACTGGCTCCAGTGAGTGACACCACAGGTCAGGCAAGGTTGTCCACACACTCTTGTCCAAATTCCCTCTCTTGTTACCTCAGAAGTAGCACCTCAGTCCTTGCTGCACTTAGACAGACACAGAAATGTCTTGAGTAACCATGTTTCCCTCTTCTTGTCAGTTAAAATCACAGGCTGATCCTCTCCAAACTTGTGCCTGGAGTTTCTTAGTGGTCCAGCAATTATCACCCGGAGACTTTTGGTCTTTGCCATTGTCTTTATTGTCTATCCTTCGTCTACCTTGTTTGTTTGTCTTGTTGACCCTTCCCCCTTCACTTATCTCCTGTTACATTGAAAAGACCATTGATCAGATATCCTTGCATGTTCTTGCCTTCCATATACCCTTTCAGAAGTCAATACAGTGAATCCCAGAAAATGAAAAAAAGCCACAGAAAGTGGGAGAGCTGCAAGGTGGGTGAAGTGAGAGACAAAGAAATATTTGAAGAGAAGGGGAAATGGTATTTTTAAAGCAGTATTTATTATCATTTTCATGTACTCAAATATAGCAAAAAGATGAAAACAGCCTGCTCATCAAATAGACTAAAGAAATGAAAGCCTGAAATTCTTGAAGCATATGTGTTTTAAAATACTATATTTGGGGTTATTCTTATTTGCATATTAATGTTATAGTAACTAGAAAGTTATCCATATTAGACATTATATTCTGATTTTTTTCCAGAAGTCCCAGAGGTAAAAAGATTTCATCTGACCAAATGTCATCATCTATAGCTCAGCTATTCATCCTGAGCTTCCTCTCTGTCAGTGGGGAGAAGCACTTCTTGGGTGCAGCATATCTCATCCTAAAATAGATTTCTAAAATAGATCAGAGAAACCAAGCTTTAAAATTGCCTAATTCTCTTCATTGACTATGAAGTCAGCCTAGGGAGTTGGCTGAGATATAGGTGTCTACATTCTACTCAGATTAAATTAGGCGAGATGAATCCCATCCTTCATTTATTTTTCAAAGGATATATCTTGAGATTGTCACATAATGATATGAAAATGAGAGATGGGGCTTCAAGAGAAGCATTAGATATGACAAAACTGATGATAAGATTGTGAGAACTGTTAATGGTACTTATGGACAGAAGTGACCTGAAGTTTCCATGGTCATACACATATAATTGTGTGCTATTAAAAAATAAAAATCTTATTAGGAGAGTGCAACAAAATGTTACATCAGATCTAGAGAAATGCATTCTTTTCTCTCTCTTCTGGTTACTTCTCCATTGCTGCTTCAAAGTCCAACTGAAAAATCTATGGTGCAAAGAAGTAATTCAAAGAACTAGAAGGAAAAAAGAAATGAGAGAGAAGAATGAAGGAATAAAGAGAGGATAATGAAAGCAGAACAAGGGAAACAAGTGTCTTGTCATTCACTGGGCAGTATTTTCTGCCTACATGCAAATGAGGTTTCTGGTGACTAATACAATAGACTGTTCCTAGTTTGCTAAAGCTGTCACTTGACCACTTCATTGTCTTTTATGTTTTGCTTTCTTCCTGTCCAATATTTTTGTCTCTTCCATTTTCTTTCTGTCTATACTTTCTAACACCATAATATTTAAAAGCCTCAGTTGCCTTGTCTGCCTTTGCTAACAACTGCTTTTTTTTTGCCTCACTTCAGCTAAGCTCATTGAGTTTCTATGGAAAGAGCTCAGCCTCCTATCCATAGCTTTGAAGGCAGAGCAACAAAACAGAGGGAGCTGCATAGAGAGGTGTCTGCCTGCAGCTGGGGAAGTCTGGCATGATGGACATGTATAAAACCCTGTATCATTGAAATGAGTGAGGCACAGGGCCGAGAAGAAGCAAAGCAATTCTTTTGTGATTGGCACAGAAACAATGAGTTGTGCGCCAGATATAACAATGAACTGGAAAAAAAGAGTACTGGCTGGAGGTTAGCTCAGTTAATTTTCAGAATTGAAAATGAGATGAACAGCCAAAGTGTGGAAAAGGGGAAGCTACAGTGTCTCATACACCTGCTTTTCTTAATCCAGTCTCATTTGGAAACAAAAATGCTCTCTTTCCAGTCCAATACATATCAACAAGTAGGAGCAGGAGACTGATTTGATGACTGAAACTAAATTTGGGGGCAATGATTCACATACAGCTGACATGAGAGTAGCTTTTTCCTTCATATGCTGATTTTCTGTGTCACGCTGATGTCCCATGGTGCCCATGAAGTCTGGCTCCCCATCGTACAATTCTTTCATAAACAGAGAAGAAGAAACAGTCTCAATGCCAAAAAGCTTGCTTTAAGCAAGTCTACTGAGGGAGATATTTTTTCCATAATGAGCACATGTGTCTTTGTGCTGCTCAGGTTTGTGTTAAGTTACTAAATCATTCTCTCAGTCTCCTACTTTCTCTTAGGTAACAGCATGGATTTTGGAAAGGAGCTTCGCCCTTCTTCAAAGTTCTGCCACATCTGAAGTGTAGCCAGATGTCCCTTAAGTGAGAGGAGCTTAGGGACGAGCATTTGTATATTGAAGCACAATGAATTCCAGCTGAGAGACCAGAGTCAGAGGATAATGGTGGAGACCAGAAAACTTCAATGCCATCCTGCATCATGGCAAGCTGAAGTAATGGGAGACCGAGATGCTGGTGAGCAGAACTGATGAGGTGCAAGCTAACAGAAACTAATCAAAATTAATGAGACATATTGGGGTAGAACCTGTTCAGAGGAGAGAGTATGGTAAAGGAAAAGAATGAGGGGTTCTAAAAAGAAGGAATTAAAGATAACAACAGAGAACTATTGTTGGAAAATGGAAATCTATTTAGAACAGGTTTATTAAGAAGAGGGTGACTGGGAACTTTGTATATTGTTTTGGTACTCAGGAGGGATGGAGGGATATCTGCAATTCCTTTTTCTTTTCTGTATGAGAGAATAATGATATCTGAGTTTACGTTTTAATCTCCCTTCTCAAATAAACACTAACTACTTATGGAAACTGAAAAAAAAATGTCTTGACAAATGAGTGGAATCTTACATTTCTGAAGATACAAGGCTCCAAGAGGTTGTTAACATATATACTCTGAGGTATACAGAGATTTCTGAAGGCTACCAGAGCAAATTCCTGATCATATTTTTCTTCAAAATTCTCATGAAAAGCTTTTTGTTACCACTGTCAGGAGGAAAATAAATAGTCTGAAGATGTGGCAAGTCTTATTCCATTTGGAATCACAACAGTTGCTACTTTATATAGAAACATGAAAATATATATAATATAGTTAAATAACTAAATTTAAAATGTATAAATATAAATATATATCTGTTATAAACTATTTACTGAATAACTCTCATGATTATTTTAAAACGCTGTGAGTCTGAGATTTACCCACTGATTGAGTTAAATTTTCTTAAATAAGTATTAAAAAAGCAGTAGGACTTAGGTTCAGGAGAAAAAAATCTTGATTATGATTTTTTTGATGCAATTGATTCTCTTCAGTTCTCCATCTTATGTATGGAGAAAACTCCATACATAAGTTTTCATACAGCTGTTTTGAATTAAAAGCAAGCAGGTGAGAGTTGCAGACTGATAAATTGCTGACATTAGAAACACTTCCTTTATAAGAGAAAAAACAAAGAAAACCCCCTCATGCATTCACTGTGTGTAATACAGGTTCAGTCTGACTCCTTTCATGCTGTTGCACTCAATCAAATGCTGTAAATCCATGGAGTAATTGCTATAGACCAAATACTGTTGCAGTAAGCCTGTATAGCAAGAGCTATACAGATTTACTGTAAAGAGAAAAAGAAAAAAAAAAAGAACAAACAGTCAAAGTTTGTGGCTTTACTCTGCCACAAAGTCCCTGAAAGCTCCCTTGTAAAATTTCTCATTCCATTGTATGATATATTCCTTATTCCCTGAGTAAAAGTGAATTGAAGTTATCCTGGATAATAAGGCATCACTCCAGCCTCTTTTCCCTTCCTTCCTCCTTCTCTCCCCAATTGCTGTCTCATATATAGAACTCTAATTCTACCCTACAAATTAGATTTTCTTTTGACTATGATGCCCAGAGTTCTTGCTTGTACATTATAGCTGAATCTGAGTACCTCATGCAAATCCAAGCATTTTTGTATTGAGTCTTTTGCAGTATCACATCTCTGTCTGTACAAAAGCAGATGTAAGCTCCCTGGATGTCAGTTAGAGGTTTTCTCTTCTGCAGTGCTTTTCAAGCTTATTAAACACCTGAGTCCAAAAAGGTACCCATCTGTACATTACTGCCTTACTCATAACATGGATACAGTAGTCTTTGGCTAACCCAGGCTCCTCTTTTTCAGGTTATATTTGCAGGCACTGTCTATGAAAGTCTCTGTCTCTTCCCATCATTGGAGGGCTATGTTTCTCTTGATAAACCATCCACCTCTGCATTTTTTGATAATCACTAGGCAGTGAGGTGGGCATTAATAATACCTTGGTCTGTGAGCTCCCTATTGGCAAGGTGGGAGGGGTACTCTTTTTATAACCCCTAGCAAATGCAGCATGTGTGGAGGTTTGTTGTATCTATCATAAAAGAGAGTGATTTGAAGGTTACCTCTGTCATATCTAGCAAATCACTCACAATCTACTTCAATTATCACCGCAATGCACAGCTGAGAGTTACTTTATCTTGCAGTGAAGAAAATGGGTACAGAGGATCAATAGAAATGAATAATCATAATTTTCACAAATGCAAAGCATAAAGCAGAATAGAAAATTATAATTTCTGACTCACTACACATTTAAACAGAAGATATGAGTTCTAAAGCAGTGCAGGCAGATATTTTTCTACCATTACCTTCCCTCCTCCCACAAATTATCAAAAAACAGATTAAAGGTGATCCAGTGCTCACTAGTCCATTCTCCTTCTTTGTATTTGAATATAAAATTTTTTTTTTGGGTTGTACCTCTAGGTGCTGGCAGATATCTCTATTCTTGCACCCTTCACAATTGCCTCCTATCATAACCTCAGAGAATTCAAGATCTGGATAACTGAAAGATATGATGCAGAGTTGGAAGCAAGAGGCCATCTTAACTGGCAGGTGCAATTTCCCTTTTAGAAAAAATTAGCTCATTAAGCTATAGCAATCTTTGCCATGCTGTATTGTAGCTACTAAATGTTTACTTAGGAGTAAGACAGACTGGTAAAATTGTGTAAAGATCCAGGGCTAGGGGATTGTGTGGAGAACATCTCTAGCACATGATGAGCCAAAAATGCTTGAGGGTTGGAAATGGTATTTTTGAGAATTATAATTAATGTATGCTGACTCTGTTCTTGGACTTTTCCCTAGTCGTGCATACCACTTACTCTGAAAGGCAGGAGACAGAACAAGATGTTGGAGGAAAATTCTGAATATTTTTTGCACAGGTTTTCTTATCCAAGAAGCTCAAACCCTTTATACTCACAGAGATGGTTCTCAGTAGCTTAGAGCTGTGAGTAGTGAAACTGCCCTATCAGCAACAAAAGTTAGTTAATTGTATAAACAAAGGCAAAGTCAACATAGTTCTCACTACATGGGTACTTGAAATGTTAGTATAGAGTTTTAGGGGAAATGAGGCTTTGGTCCATATTGGTTTACATAACCATATTCCAAACTATGATGTAACAAGTCTAGGTTCAAACCCAGAGAGGTGGTTCTACCTCTGGCTCCAGTACCTCCATCTCTAAAGAAGTCTCTTTGTATGAGCTGCCTACACCTGAAAAGATTCAGACTGGATAGAAAATATATGTTTAAGAATGTTTATGCAAATCCATTGTCTCTAGTGGGTTCTGTTTTTTGTGTATCAGGTCTAGGAACCTGTGTCACACAAAGGAGAGAGGAAGCCCACTGTGTTTACTCTGCATTACATACATGAAAACAAAGCATTGAATATGAGCTTGCTGTACTTCAGGCAAACTCACTTCGTCTGCACAAAGCACATCAGACTAGTCAGATTTAACTTTTCATTGACATTCACCCAAAGATTCTCTCTTTTCATTATACTGCTGTATGTGCAGCTAACTGGATTACTTGTGTCCTTCTGGCAAGAATAGATTATTCTACTTCTGTATATGCATGATTCACATAACTCAGCACAGGAACAATGGATCTATGATTGCTAAGATGCAGAGGCACTGGTTCATCCTGAATCCTGGCAACCTGCTAAAATATATATTCTTCACCAGACAGTACATCACTGCTACTACAGAGAAAAGCAGGTTGAATTCCTGTAAGAGGAATAAGAGAAGACAGTTCCGTGAAAAATACTGTACATCCTAAAATGGTAAACAGTCCTCCTGGCATTTTTGTTTTTAGGATAGCCCTGGCTGGAGTAGGTATAGACTACAATCTGAGTGTTTGTCGCTGATCCCAGAGGACAGAGGTAGGCTTATGTGATAGAACAAATTATACACCTTTTTCTTTTCCATTTTTAAAGTTACCATATATTCAGGTTTCTGTCAGGAGCAGAGAAATTGAGTCACTTTATTGTTAATTTCTACTATGATAGTTATATATTTAAACATTGATACAACAATTATTATTAGGAGAGGCTGCTTATTTCTTTCATCAGATCTACTGCATCTGGTATTATGTTGTACTACATGAAAAGATCAAAATATTTGGTCTCTCTCCAAAGACAGTATTACAGTCATACAAAAGCACATTGAGGGAGAATGTGAAACCTGGGCTGCCCTTTGGATCTTGCCTACATTTTTATATTGATCTGTCTCATTATTTTTCATTATTTGAAAGCATAGAAAATCAGAAAACAAAATCTTTTCTGTGATCAAAGCTTTTAAACTAAAAAAACCAAAAAATAGTGAAAGTAGTGGAATTTCTGAATATAGAAAGCTTTTTCAACTGATTATATGCCTAGTGTTGAAAAAGATTTAAAATGTCAACATGATGTGTTTTTTTCCTAAAAAATAACTCTCAACAGGTGTCAGTCTGATTTTATCAGTTTCTGTAATATAGTGGTAAAGCAGTCTGAAGAATCGAGTTTTATTCCAAATAGCACTGTGTTGAATTCTAGAATTAGAAAGTATGATGATGTTGTACTAGAGAAACATGTCTTTTCAGAATATATAATTGCAGATATATTCAAATTGTTCTCTAAAATAGAGCTGGATATAGAGCCCCAAATCACATTATAACCTGAAGGTACCTTGAAAATAAAGAAATTATCCATCCTCTTCAGCTATAAAAAAATTCTGTATTCAGTGCACCTGCACTTCCCTTTCCCTTTTTTAGACATTTCAATCATGAATGAACAACAAGTAGTATTCTCATATGTATTAGGAGAATAATTAGTAATGCACTTTGCCACTAATTCTAGATTACTATTTTTTACTCTTATTTTAGGGAATATTAAGTGAATATTTGTTTTTTGACAACATGTGAACTTTGTTGTTCGGTTCACTCTACGGTCATAAATAATTGAGATACCAGTTAGCTTGAACCCAAATATAGACTAAATAGTATATGCATATGATCTATAAACAGAAAAAAAAATTGCTTGCCATTCATTAAGTAAAAGCTTTTTATTTCAGGAGCAGGATTCGTAGTCTATGTGTGCTGACATCCATCCCAGTTTACTACGTGGTGCTGTGTGCTACAACTTTTTTGTGCCCTCAGGTTATTGTGTTTCAGTAATAGAAGAATTGTTCCTTGGGTGTGCTGTATTGATGTGCTTGCAAAATGTTTTGGGTTTCTCTGAGATGGAAGCTGCTATGCCAGTATAAAATCTAGACTATTAATGGACAATTAGACTTCAGACCTGGATTTACCGGAGGAATCGAAGACTGAATCCTGCATGATGAAGTCTCCATTAATCTTGCTCTAACAGAGATACATGTGCCCTCCAGTGTCTTGATTCATTAACATGATTTCCATAATGACGTACCTGGAATGAAAAAGTTCACCTTTCTACTCAGTAAATGAGTTGGAACAAATGTAGAGAACATTGACCTTACAGAGAGGCTTCTGGGTGATTAAATTGTTGAAACCATGTCAGTAAGTGCATTAGCCACTATAGAAACTTCCCTGTGGTGCTAATGAAGGAGAGAGGATAAAGATCTCTGTAAACCAATTGTCCATGTGTTTCCATCTGGCTAAGACAGAAAGAAAAAATTAAAAGGAGTTTATCTAATCACAAGTCCTCACTCCCCCCCCCCCCCCACTCTGCTACTGTTGAACAAAACAAAAACACAGTGCCAAGATAGTGAATCAAGAGGTTTTTCAGTCTCTCACTCAGATATACTTAATTCATCTTCTGCATTGATTTTTCAGAGATCCGATCAGTGGAAATTCCAAGGTGTTATGGTGAAGGGAACCATATAAAAGCTTGGCAGATAGATAGAACCAGTAGTTTTCAAGTCTTTGAAAAAACTTTACCTTTCAACACATCTGTGCCAAATACCTTCCTGTAGATTTAGTAAAGGACAGAGGACTTTTAAGGGGAGTTAAAGAACACAGAAAGCAGAACAGCTTTTCACTGGTGCTTTTAACACATTATCTTTTCTAAGCTTAGCTTCCTGTTTGCAGATCTACAGTTCTCTGCATAATTCAGCGCCCAGCAAGAAATTCTGCATGCCTGTGCACAGAATATTAAATTACACTCTAATACAAAAGGGAATCTGTCCCAGTGCACATGAAGACTGGGGTGTTTTCTATGCTGTGCTGCTCTTTCTCAGCTTATAAGCCTACAAAAATCATACAAAGACATGGCAATAGCAAATTCACAGGTTCAGTCTTTTAAAAGCTCACAATGGATATAACAAAATGTTCATGAAAAGAGTTCTAACAGAGGTTTTCCAAAATCGATTTTTCTTATTCTCTCTGACCACATCTCAGTCAGAACGATACCCTTGTGACCTACAAAATGTCTGAGAGAATAAAAATGCAGCAGCAGCCGAGCAAAGAGCAGAACTTTCCAAGTCAGGAAAAAAGGCAAAAAAGCAGGAGAAACAGGACAAAGCATCTGACTTAATCATATTCTACAATGTAACTTTGCCATGGCTGAAAAGTTTAAGTCTTCCTACTGCTAACATTTCTTTTCTGCCACATAACTTGCACCCTGCCAAATAATTAATCTTCTAGAAAATATATGCTTGCATGAGGCATACTTGCATGATGTAATTCATATGGTCCAAGATTATCGGCTACACCGTGAAAAGCAGAACTAATGAGGTTTTTTTTTTTTCTTATAATTTGTATCTTTTGTCTCTGACCTTTTCCAGCTGAGTTCTCTTTCATGTCATCTATGACATCCCTTACCAGCAAGAGACAGCAATGCTGTACCTAGACTGGAGCTATCTGTGTGCTCATCAGCCAGCAAGGGTGCACTTGCTGACTCGCTAGAAAGCTGCTGCCAAATGGAGTGTACACAGGCTGAAATCTGTTTGTCTTTCTCTCAGCAGGACAGCAATTTATGTCCTACCCTTCCCTCTAACTGCTGATTTTCACAATACTTGAAGGAACATAATTATCTTCAATCATATATAGCTGAACACAGACAGTAGGGCTCAAGTATTATGAAGGACAGGGAAAGTACAGGCATATCTAGACAGAGTTAACTGTAATAGATCTCATTTGTTACATTAGTAGTATTCAATTTATGTCCTGTAAGAAAACCAGAAAAAATGAAAACCCAACAACACAAACCCACCCTGTAACTATTGGCAGAGGATAATAGTTTATAAAGCAACATTGGAAATGCAAATGATAGATTTCTACTCTGAAAAAAGTGTTTTTATCAGAATAAAAAAGAAAGATTTGTATTTATCCATTTACTGAAGCTGTTCCATTTTGAAGTTTTGCTTCTTGGCTACTGGCAGGGTGATTTCCTATAATTTCTCAAGGCTTTGTTACAGAGGGGATGATTAAGTTGTAGATCTTGGTGTGTTTCAGGTGCACACTTAAAGACTTTCTGATTCCTACCCTGCATTGCTTCAAAATCACACAACTGGATGCTTTAGGATTAACCTGTTTATTGTAATAGGAAAATGCTGAATTATTTTGTCCCAAATCAGTTACTGATCCAGTTTTGCTGCAGAACTCCAGAGTGGTTATTCCAGCACCACATGGCCTGGATAAGTTCAGTGCTATGTGGCGCTAGAAGAAAATTGTGATTGTGACTGAGGTCAACAAGCTCTTAAATGTGCTTTGCTACTGAGCCCCTGGCACACAAAGATGCCTTTGCAGGAAATGTTAAGGTGGTAATCATTTGAACCTAATAATTTTAGCATTCTGCACAGGTAAAATAAAAGGAAATTCACATATGTGTTTTGATTAATCCTGTTTTACTAGACTTAACATTGCTGGGTAACTTCTGAAGTCTTTGCTTATTCTGAACTTTTGTAATGGTACCTGCTGTCCTTCACTAGTCATGTAATTATCAAAACAATGCAGAAGTAACCCCGTGGTGGTTAATATACCTGGTAAATAAAACTCAAATGGCCTGAAGGAAACTGAAATAAAAATATAAAAGATCAACATCTTCTACATTTGGCCTTATAATCATGGTATCCCATCAAGCGAGAAATTAATCATTATGGCCAAACCAGCACAAATCAGTTCTTTGAATATTCCTCCCACTTACTATTGACAAACAGTAATATTTAGGAGTGTGCATCTTAGTATGACCATTCCTAGCTATAGGCTAAGAATTATCTTTTGCATAAAAACTCCACATGATTTCTGGTTCAGAGGGTACATAGATGAAGCCCATAAAAATGCTGCTTCAAGCACAAGTGTCTGCTTTAGTAGTAAGCATCAGTGCAAATGAAAACTGCAAATAGACAGCTGGGAATAACAGCACAAAAATCACATGCTGTGTAGTTGTCCTCCACTTTGTGTCTCTGGTTGGTTCGTGTCAGTTATGCTGTGCAACAGTCAAGAAATCACATACAAAGAGAAACAAAAAAGGCATTTTTGTTGGCACCTAAATGATTTGTATTGTGCAATTATGCACAAGTGAGGTGAAGCAATTAATTGCATTCTCTCCAAGTGCCTGTACACCTATAGCAATATGTTTCACATGAAATAGTCAAGATAGAATCAATACAAATTATGTTTTCTATGTATGTGGTTGAAAATATATTGTTTATTTTAGTGGTACTTTTGGAAGGCGAAAACTTTATTCAGGAAAACAGCTGTACCCACTGTGCTCAGAACACTGCCTGCCTTAATCAGGTACAGGGTTTTAGTAGGAAAGGAGAATCTGCTGAGAGCATGATAGTATGGGAGCTGCCAAGTTCTAAGGTTCTGGGAGGCCCCTCTGCAGTTTTAGACCATACCTCCTGTCTGTCTGCATTACATGAGGAATAATTCCTTCGAAGTACTTAATATTGGAAAGATTTAAAAATATGTCTGTCTCTGCTCCAGGGCTGCTAGCTGTATGCTGAGCCTTTTTAAGATTCACCCAATGAGAGTATGTAATTAAATACCAGCAAACTTGCCTAAGGGCAATAAAATCCAACCGTTGTCTTTTCAATGTTTTCAAGTGCCTTGTGTGATTGAAATGAACTATCTGTTCTAATGTGGAGGGAGACTTGCATGTTTATGAATTGTATGAAATCTAATCAATCTGATAGTCATTACTTATAAATATTCATGTTACAGCTAAAGTATCTATGAAATTGGAAAGGTGAAACAATAGAGGGTCTCACTGAAAAGGTGGGACTTCCCAGGACAAAGACAACTTCAGAGCATTTCTTAAATGGACATACTACTGTGATGTTGCTTGGTAAGAGTGAATGTGTCTGTCTTCCAGAGAAAAGGCACAGAAGTGAAAAGAAAAGCATTTGAGAACACAGTGACAGCAGACATTACAATGTTTTGTAAACAAACAGAATGACACCTAAGAAATATTTTTCTATTATCGGGTTCATCTCCCACCAGCAATGGCTCTTGGGCCAACATTAGGTCAAAAAACAACTTTTGCATACTGCTTGAAATGTATTTGATTTCAGAAACGCTTCCATCCTTGACCTTTTTACAAGTGATAAGCAATTCCTACACACCCGAATTTCTTCCTGTGTAACACATCTATGACTGCAGCCTATGAGTGGCTCAGAAGAGGAGAACTTGTACTGTTTGTGTTCTATGTCCAAAAGATCTATGTTACAAGAAATTAAGTACTGAAGAATTACATAATCAAGACAAAAGAAACATAACAACTATGGTTGTCTGAGCAGCCTTAATTGCACTAAGCAATAAGATCACCAACTCATCTACTCTGCCGCTAAGAATACACAAGGGGAAATGAATGTTAATGAAAAAATTGAACAATTTAATCTGCAAGGTATCTTTAACTTGTAAAATTTGAGAAGGATTTTATAGAAACATTGTTCTGAAGAAATTGCCTTAAAGAACTTGGCTCATTTGGCTTCACTGATCCTTATCTGTGTCTTAATTGTTTTGCTTTACATTGTAACATCTTTGTATTATACAGAAGTTTGTGATGTTTCTATTTAATAATTTCTAGTGATAGAATTCTTCACACTGCAAAATTCTTCTTTTGTAAAATTTGACTGAAATTAAACTGGAAAGAATTTTTGTTTAGAAAATTCAGACTTATATGGAAGGGATGTCTGAAAACCATAAGCTGTTCAGCAAGCTGCTAAGCATTTGTTCCTGATCAATGTGTGATCACCTTTAACATGGCTAATATCTCAAGAGTTGTCTTTTTTAACCTTACTTAAATAGTACAACTTTAATTCCAGAGTGTGCAAATTTGGCAAAATAGGGCTGAATATGCCATCAGGCTGTTCTATTGATCTTGTTGCAATCAGTTTCTGAAGTAAACAGATACCATTTAAATGGACAAGAGCATCCCTCTGAGAGTGAGGAATGGGGAAAAGCTTGTTCTGCTTCATGTGCTTCGTCTGTACCTCTGCCCAGCCTTTTAAGAGTCTTGTCCTGTTGCCAGTGACTATAGACTGCCATGGTCTTCAAAATCTTCCAGAAAGAAGACAAACAGCATGAGGTTTGGGCAGTGCACCAAATGAAAGTACTATCAGTGGAGATAGTAAAAGGATCTTTTTATTTGACTTACCCTCTTGCAGCCATGGACAGAAGGGAAGAGAGGGCGAACTGTGCCCAGCATTACTGCCTGGAGATGAAGCCACTAGGTTGAATTCAGAATTATTTTCTTAATGTACTGCAAATATTTCAACAATCTGAGACTGCATGACTAATGATAGTACTTGGGGATGTGGCAGTGGTGCTGAAAATGGAAATTGGCTGCTGGATATTTCCACTGGAGTGTAGATCAATGGACTATAGTCAAAGGTACTTTGTTCCATGTGAGGAGATTTCTTCTGTGTTTTCCCAAAACAAAGATAACTTCCATTCCTTTCTCTGATGAAGTTTGTGTGTTCTTTTTTTGTTGTTGTTTTGTTTTGTTTGTTTTGTTTCATAAGGAGACTCAGTGTTTGTTAGTGGGGAAAAAAGACAACTAAAGCAAATCAGAGAAGGTATTTAGTGATCCTGGAGATTATCACTGAGTGCTCAGGTCAGTATGGTTTGGCAAATTTAAAAAGGATCCTCAGCTGCTTAGGGTCAAGGTCTTGTGACAATCAGTACTTGGCAGAATGACTTAATGCCAAAGAAACAATACAGGTACAGCTTATCCTACTTTGAAGCAACAAAGTGAAAACAAAATTAACCTCTTCAGCTTGAAGGTCTAGGGTTCCATCCTTATGTACTTGCATTCATGGAGCTATTCTTACCCCCTTACAAAGAAATGGAAAAAGATGAGTGTTTAAGTGAGAGTTTAATTTCTTCAGACTTGATTGGGAATTAAATTAGCCTTTTATATGTTTGAAATTTTAATTATGTTTTTTTTTTTTTTTGTCTCCACTATAATGCCCATATAACAGATGTTGCAATCTTCTACTGAGGGGTAAAAAGCCCACACTCCAAAACCCCAAACCCTCTTAATATCCTACAACATACTATTTCCTTTTTCCTTATTGTAATTCCTGTAAGATCCAAATCAATGTTTACTGAAGTGACTGGAAAGTTCTTTGTTGATTTTAATGCATGTTGTATAAAGCTACTTAATAGTTTATTGTGAACTTTTCCACTTTGGTCACCGGTCAGTGCTCACTGTGTGGACTTGATGAGAATGAGGCAGTTGCAAGCATAGCAAGGTGCTCTTTTAGTACTTGCATAGAGTTGAAAGCATAGCATCTCAAAAAAACTGCTCTAACCTGTGTTTAGGGACTTTTAGGCAGTGAAGAATATAATTTAATTCCCTTTGAGACTTCTTTAGGAGGAATTGGCAGCCCATCTTGCTTTGGGAAGATATTCGTCTTGACAGCATATTGACTTTATAGTCTTTCTTTCTCACTCACTTCCAGTGAGACACATTTGCCACTGAATGCTCAACATAATGACAATCCTTAAGTCACCAGAATGAGGTTCTCAAAAAAGATGTTTTCATTTTGCAATAAAGTCATATTGCTTTTTTGTTAAACATTTCAGTGAACATAAGCCAAATAGCCCTTTTCTCCAAATGAAACATGTTCATGGAATTAATTTGTTAAAGAGAAACAGCAAAAGTTTTCTTGTTTAACTTGAAAATATGATAACACAGTATACTGCTCTATCTTGAAAACATACAAGGCAATAATCTGAATAGGTCAGAAGAATGTGTGCAAAACTGCGTCTATCATGCTGAAAACCTTTCTGTATAAAATACGTGGTGTCTTAGAGTCATTGAAGCAAATGTTATTTAAATTAGCTTAAATTCCAGCACTCTGCCTTTTAGAATCAGGTTTAGTTAGCTTAAATGTGCTCCATCTAAAAGACAGACTCATAAATGTGCAAAAGTCCTTTTTTTCCTGCATAGTATCACTTTTAAAAATTAAGTTTAAAGGTAGATACCTAAAATTGCTGCTCAACTCTAGTCCTGCAGATATTTAAATATACACTAGGAAATCTCTGAACTGCAATATGTCTACCCACAGCTTCATTGGAAGCACTGAGCAGAAGAAAGAGATGGGAGAGACTTGCTTTGTGTACCAATTATTCACATTAGAATCACAGAATATCTTAGTTTGGAAAGGACCCATAATGATCATGGATCCAACTCCCTGCTCCTCACAGGTCTACCTAAGACTGAGCCATATAACTGAGAGTGTCATGCAGACACTCAAACCTGGTGAGCCAAGGTTTGCTTTTCCTGAGTGAGCTGTGTGACTCCATACGTAGCTACAGAGTGGTTCTGAGCAGGGCACAACAGCTTGCAAAATTCAGACACAAAGAACATTCCCGTGCCCTGCTCACCCACTGCCACGCAAAGCCTGATAGCTGTGGAGCTCTCCTGGGAATGTGTGGTTAAAATCTCAGGAGGGACATTTACTGTGTGTCTCCCAGCTCATGGAATGTGGTCACACATGCCACATGCATGAATCTGCTATGTCTACTGGGTCTAATAGTCTCTACATGCAGACAGCCATGACCCATATACAACTTGATTATTTATACTAAATGAGACTTTTTTTTTGCTTCTGTTTCTCTTTTGTTATCTGAAAAGTGAAATTATCTCATCTGACAGGTAAGCACTTTCAATGATACTTGTTCTGAGTATATTCCTTGGCCATTACTTTTTTGTCTTTTTGTGACTTTGCCTGTTAGTTTTAACAGCCCTTCTGTCTCTAATATTTAACTTTGTGATGTGTTTACATAGAGCAAACATATCTTCTCTTGGCTTTTCTTCTAAGAGAGTCAGGAAGCCAAGTGTTCCTTTAGTCTTCCCTGTAAAACAGACTGTCCAAACTTATGATCATTCTGGTTGCTTCTTCATATACTTGCTCCAGATAGAGAATGATTGCTCTTGAACATGAATGACCAGAATTGTGATGGAGTAATTAAAAGAAAATTTTAAATTATTTTGGGCAAAAGTCAGCAATACTTGTCAAAAATATTTCACGTACTACCTTTCTAAGATGACTTTGCATTTCCATGTGGGCACATTGTACTACTGATAATTAGTCATGTCAAATTTATCTCCACTCTTTCATTTGCATCTCAGAGATTCTCATGCACAGCATAAATTCATGTAATGTAAGTAATGTAAATTCCTACATGTATAACCTTGCATTTTTTGCATTACTTGTTTTCACCATGATTCCTTTCCTAGCATTGTCAGGGTGTGATACTGAGATTCTTTTTCTGAGATCTCCCTCAACCAAATTTCAGAAGTACAATTTCAAATACGAAAAGTTGAGGCCTTATTTAAACTATGCTGGATCTGATTTGTCATTGTATAATTCCTCTTTTGAGGTTTTTATGTATGAGTCCAATTGAATTAGGGAAGCATAGATTTGATTGAGCACATGAAATAGACTGAAACCATGAGATTTTGCATTTTTCCAGAATTAAATTCTGAGAGGATGTCGTTTTGAGTTTAGATATGGTACTTAATTTAAAGGATTATTTTTTTTGATGTAGTGTAGACTTAGCAAAAAATAAAAGTCCTATGATAACTATTTGTAACTTTATAAAAAATACTTAATCATTTTGAAGTAATTTAATGAAAGTGAGAAGCCTGATTAGAGTATTCTGAACTAAATAAAGAGCTTGTGACATTATGAAATTTCCCTGTTTGCAATGATTTTGAGAAAGATGACATGGGTAGGAGGTTGTTAGATGAAATGACTGACCTTGGTGCTTATGAAAGAATATGCAATTGGTTAATGAAACAGCAGTGAAAAATATAAGTTGCAATTAGATTTCTCTGAAACTATACCACATTATTTCAATAAGGTAACAGTGCTCTGAAGATAACATAGATTTGAAATCCTTCTCCATCTTGGAATTTTAGCATAGCTTTCAGGACTGCAAAATATCAGGCCATTCTGAGATGCTTCTGAGGTCCCCAAAGCTGCCTAGAGTCCTAGGAACCCACCAAGCAGGTTCAGATGGAATCTAAGGGGAGCAGCTCCTTATTCTTCTCAGATACCAAGACTTTTTTGTGAGAAGTCTACTGATGTACATGCAGCAATACAATCAAGAAACATAGGATGAATTTATTGCTGGTCTTTTTACTCCCCCTTGCTCTCAGACCACAAGTTAATTCTCCTGCCAGTGTGTTTCTTCTGGCAGCCAGGAGGGCCAAGCATGTTCTGGGGTGCCTCAGTCGGTCAAGGGAGGGGTTTGTCCTGCTCTGCTCTGCACAGGGGCAGCCTCACTTCAAGTCCTGTTTTCAGCTGGGGGCACCACAATATAATTTTGTGCAAGATTCCCAAGCAGCAGAGATGTCTCTGGAAATACGCTGCTGTTTGGGTAACATACAAGAAAGTATGTTACCAACTCCAAGAGCACTGAATACCAGCACCTGCTATGCAGCTGGCAGCAGGAAGCAATGAGGCCAGACTTTCAATAACTTCATGGTAGGCAGAGTTAGGTAGAGGAACTAGAGCTTCACGAGTCAAGGAAATGCAGGTATTTTCTGTGGGGAAGGTCACAACAGAGCTAGGAGAGTAAGAAAGAGAAATAGAGACAATATAAGAAAAATAACTGCAAAATAATCCCTCCAATATATGTAAATAAAATCAGTTGAAGAAGATGATTGTTTAGAGTAAGTTCCTCAGAATTTCCATGTCTAAATTTCTCAGAAAAAAGAGTAATATATAACCAATTAAAATATACTTTTGATTGCTTGAGTTAATATAATTTTACATTACCTAAATCTCTAAAAGGAATGTCTGTAAACATTAGAGTCCCACAAAATTAACAGGAACTGTCAAAGGCTCTAAGAAAAGAGTTCAGCAGTAAGTATGATGTGAAAATAAAAATTCAAACTGATTACATCTGAGATACTTCTTACATAGAGGAACACATACGTCAACACTGCAAAATTACTTATCATATCATCTTTATATATCTAAATATTGTCTCACCAAAGAAGGCAATTATTGATTTCCTTGATAGCAGAAGTGAAAACCTGATTCCACCTACACTGGTGACACCATACCTTGGCTTCCAAGGAACAAAACTATTTTATGTGTCATTCTGATGAACAAGATCGTAGAATTAAACCCCTGAAAGACTGACAATTAAATATTCTTTTAGTCTATTATTACAAGTTAAATCCAAGAATTTTGTCTGCCATGGACATCCTACAGATGGTGGCACTAATTAATTTCTGACGTGGTTACTTCAGTAGTGCTCTTCACATGTAAGGGAAATTGTGAAACTGATAACACAGTCTGGACCACACATCAGTGTCCTTCCTGATTTGTGATAGAGCTTAAGTGTCTGAGGGTAATTTCTGAGTTGGTAAAATAATCAGTGAGACTATCTGATGGCCTCTAAACTTTGGAGTTGTCTCTAGAGAGGGTGATATTCTGAAATCAACTGTAGGACAAGTGAGAAAACATAAGTCAAAATGTATCAAGTAATATAATGTATTGTTTGATTTTTTTTAAAGACATTTTTATAATCTGCTGAATGATAGATACTGTGATATAGACTTTTTTCTTCCTATTAGAAAAATCTTTAAAAATATTCTAAGGGAAATAACCTATTTTCAGAAGGAAAAAAAAATACCTTTTATCTGTTATAAGTGTTTGAATCTCTTTAACATTGTCTGTGTATAAATCCCTTGCATTACTTGGCACTGGAAAGGGTTATCCCAAGAAGTTGTGGATGCCCCATTGCTGCAGGTGTTTGAGCCCATGCTGGATGGAGCTCTGAGCAACCTGGTTTTGTGGAAGGTGTCCCTTCCCATGATAAGGGGATTGGGACTAGATGATCTTTAGGGTTGCTTCCAACCCAAACCATTCTGTGATTCTATGATTACTGCTGTGTATAAATCCCTTGAATCTGCACAAAATAATCTTGAAACTCTTGTAATTCCAACACCTAAGATTAAATGTCAACCTAAGATTTTCAGAAGTTTCTCAGGTTACTCTTCTTTTTTTTCATCTGCATCTATAAATTTAATGATACAGGGCTGATTACATGTCCTAGAGAACAAATCCTGCTGTTCTGTGTCTAACTGAATATCCACCTAGACCAGCACTCTGTCTCTAATGATGAAAAATATTGGATACACAGCAAAAAATTTTAAAAATCCAAGGAAGACAAAAGTTCTCCCAGTTTTTCTCTCCCATCTTACGTCAACCAAATAGAGAGAATTTTCAAAGCCAGTATTGGGCTAAAAGCACAATGCTGACTAGGCATTGATGGCCTGGTCTCCTTTGAATTATTTCTGTCCTTTCTGGAATTTGCTTTTAGCTCTCACAGGATTATGTGGCACCATCCCACAACTGAGTAATGTTGTAATAATTATTGCAATAATTATCTACAATTAATTGCTATGGTGTATTGTTGTGTATATATATGTATGTATATATGTGTATTTAGTATGTGTATGTATCATTATTATATACTGTTAATTGTTATTCCTAATTATTATAATTAATATCTATAAACTGCCACTGTAATTTTCTATTCACTGTCTTTATACTATTCATGGTTCAATGACCAAAGTAATATATACTGCTGTAACTATTTATTCCTTACAAAAAGTTTTGCAAAACATCATACATTATCCCTTTTCTAAGCTGAAAAATCAACATTTGTATATTCTCTTCTCATTTGGAAGGGTTCCAAACTCCTGGCATCCATGGCCTTTCTTACTTATGCTTTCTGCTATGGTAGGGCCAACACTGTATTTATTGTTCAAGGAGTGGGCACACTTTGTGTTTACATGCTGGCGTTGCTCTTTTTCTCTCTTGATGTGTATGCATGGGGGTTTGTTTGTTTGTTTTCCCTTTTTTTCCTCTGCCAAACCAAGGATTCTGTTTTTCAGTTAGCCCTAATCTTAAAACCTTTTCTTTTTTTACTTAAAAAGAAATTCTTGGAAGGAATTTCTGTTCCTTATGTCACTCAAAATGAACTGCTTAATCCATTCTACAGCTACTGCTCCATCAGTGATAGATGAGAACTCAGTTAATGCCATAAAAATTGTTGCTGCCTGTCCTCAGTATCAGACACAGGAGTCAGGCTCAGAAAAAGAGCAGGACCCCATTTTCTCTCTCCCTGTTAACTGTGATTTGGAGAATCAGGAAACAAATTGTGTTTGACTCAATATGTTTGGCACTGTGGGCCCATAAGCACATCAGAAAAAAACCAAAAACGGTGTGATTTCTAGAAGGTTCAGTGAAACTGGTCTGGAAATATAATACTGAAAAGAAAGTGTTTAATTTCTTAATGAAACTTCATAAACCAGCAAAGTACTTGCTTTAAAGTCTTCCTTTTTCAACTTTAAGGTCTAACCTGTCCAGAAATTGTCATGTTGATGTATGTTTAGAAGTCCTAAGTTTTGCTAAGAATGTGATATGTTCCTTCCTGAAGCACTTCAGTGAAGGTGTGAAACTCTTGTGGTCTTTAAGGATGTATCCATGAAATTTTCACATAACCAGTGCTCTGTTTTAGGTAAGTTTGAAAAAGCTGTAAGTGTAGGGCTATTAATTCCACTTCTGTTTTTGCTTTCTGCATGGAATAAACACAAACTTTACTAATTTATTTAAAAATCAATATCATATAGAGAGCAAATTGCTTTTATGGCTTACTTTACGGTGTTATGGCTCACACAGTATTATTGCAGTAAATGCAGAAACGTTAGACTGCATAAATCAAAAGTGAACATTATAAGTTGTTTATAGACAGCAAGCTCAGCAAACAAAAGTAGTGTTATAGAAAATAAAAACACATTGATAAAGTACTTGTCATCTAATAATTTTCTGCAGTTTGTTCAAAATTAGATTTAGAGGTGCTGGCTAATAGGTGGACAACACTTTCTTACTCTGCATGATTTTAAGTTTTACACAAAAGCTGTTATATATCAATACAGCTAGAAACAATGATGTTGCCCAGTGTTCATTAAAAATAATAATCTCCATCTATTCAAGATTGTCCCTTGTACCTATGGTGGTTTTCAGAATTGTTTTTTATTGTTTTGAATCAGTGATCACAGAATGCTTTCTAGGCTTACTAAGAGTAATGTCTAGGAGAGTGTCTCTCTGTAAAGGCAACATATTAATACCTAGATGTATTTATATAACATTCCTCCAACAAGTCATGTGGAATTCTATTAAATTGTGAGTAAAGGGTAGCTCATAGATTTAATGCTTCAGCGGCATACGGAATTTAGTGGACACAGGTCCTCACTGATTCTTGCTGTGAGAGCAGTGGGAGGTCACAGAAAGGTGATCTTTTTCTGTGTATTGTCTGTACCTCTCCTCATTCCATGCACTTACTCCTCATAAGTAGAGGAATTTGGATTCAGCAACCTCTTAAGGTCTGCCTACTTTGGCATGCTGAGATCTGACCAAAAAAAAGATAGGAAGGTCTTCATTACACAGCAGTATCCTTTGAGGACATATGCCTTAGGCCTTGATTCTCAAGGAGAAAATTCCATTTCTCCTTAACTGGACTAACACCTTTCCTTTTACTTTAATGCTGCTCACCACAACAAATGCATAGTGGGCTTTAATCCTCCCCTCTGTCCAAAACCCGGCTGGATCCAGCCTGGCGCAGGGCTGAAGAGAACAGTCTGCTGCAGTGACAATGTGTGCTGCAGAGCAGGGCAGTTGTTCAGCTGTGTGTTGGCACAGAACACAGTTCTGTCTTTCACAGCACCCCAGGTGAGGTGAGGATGGTGCTGCTCCTGTCCTGTTTATTGCTGACAGAACCAGGAGGAGCAGATGTGGCTATCAGGGTCAGAGCCCCATTCCACCATTTGGCTTGGTTACATCTGCACCGCCTTGTGAACTGCACATGTCAAGCTCCTCTGCAGAATTCACCAGAACTACTTCCAGTAGACAGGCTTTTACAGACCTTCTTGTTTATTGTGTTAAAAATGGCTTGCAAAATGAAGTATGGAGAATTAATAAAAAGATTGGTATTCACAAGGCATCATAATGGAGTTAAATGTACAGCTGTCACAGATGTCCAAAGTTATCTTTAAAAAATAATGATTTTTAAAGACTCTTTTATGTCCATTTGTTTTAGCATATCTAAATGAATAATGAAAATAATTTCCTTCAACTATGTTATCTTCATACCTCACTGTACTTAAACAGATGCATGATCTTAGCATGGGACTAGTTTTGTTCACTCTAAGGGACTAAATTTGTGCTTAGCTTTAAGCACATTTAAACATTTTGTTATGCAGGGAGTGATATTTCAAGAAAAAAAATATCAGCTTGTGTGCATAAAATAAATGTTAAAATATCATATAATGTATAATTTACTCCAGCCAATTAACAAGTAAAAAGATTCAGTATGAAAAAAAGGTGTATCATTAGGCTATGCATTTCTTGCTGCAAGAAATTTTAAAAAATGTGTTCAATTATCTGGAGGTGTAATTTTATATTCCCAGGCACAGTTTTGTCCAGAGATTGTCATGGGCTTGAGAAATTTCTTTCTTTGCAACATGACTCAGAGTTTTCTGCAATGGCATGAACAACTTGTAGCTAAGTAAAACACTTGTGAGTGTGTATCAGGAAGTCCAATTATTCCCTTAGGAAACAGTTTCTTATTCTTCATATGTATAAGGTAGAATTAACATTCTGTAAGATTTAAATTTTGTGTATTGATATTCTGGAAAAAAATTATACAATCAATGGATGAAAAGAAAATGGACATCTCAGGAGTCATAGAAGGATGCCAAGATTAAGGAATAGGAAGAAGCAGATAGTAAGAGAGCACACGTGTAGCAGCGTATGTTTTGTAGCCTACCAGTGACAGCACTCGACTTGAAATTGGGCATAGCCGAATTAGATCTAAAAGATCAGTTAGGTTTAGTGAGCTTCCATTTTCCATAATTCATTAACTAATTGGTATTGGCATTTCAGCAAGTAATTAGTGCTGAATTTAAAATCGAATGTTTAAGTATTAGGATTTTATTCTTGTGGATATGATAGCATAGTTATGAAATGTTATCTATGCTATTAATTCCTCTAAATCTGACATCAGAAAAAGATGTGTTTTATAGAAAATGGGGGCAGGAATGCACACCACTTTGTATTTCTCACTCTTGAGTAATTCAGTTAAGAACTGAAAAAGAAGTTGCCAGAGAAGTGGCTGGACTGGGGTGGTGGCTTTTTGAAGACAATCCTGCTGCAGTGGTGTAAATTACATTGTAATGTGCTGCTTCTGGTTGAAAAAATAGACAGAACCAATTTTCGATATGCTGAATAGATTGGTGGTGAACATGAATTGATAATTAAAGTACCTCCTATTTAGAATTCTAAGTCTACCTCTTCAATGCAATATTCCTATGGCAAAAATATTTTTGACCATATGAGCAGGAATATAAGAGTGTATTAAGTTGTGAGAAGTTAAGAAAGAAAAATAGTTAGAGAAAGAGTTGTATCTTCAATGTCCTAATACAGCAAAATTTGTACATAAATAATAAGCACTAAACAATTCCTTTATCTTCATCCAGTGCAGCCCTTCAGACTTTGAACAAGGCCATGATGTCAGTGAAATGTAAGCATGCATTCAGAATAAATATTTATGAAATTATTTCAAATATTCAGTAATGCCAATCCCAGATTGTAAAGCAGACTGACCATAAATATGACTTCTGTCAATCAATTCCTCCAACCCCTCCACAAAGAGAAAAAAATATAGGAAAAAAAATTTTTGTTTCATTCCCATTTACCCTTATAGCCTTGAATATCCCCTTTATTCACAGACCCTCTGAAACTTTATTCCCACAGATGTTAAACTGGAAACACTGAAGCTACTTGTAGTATCAGAGTCCTTCCTAAATGGCAACTCTTCTGTTTTCAGAGCAAGATATGGGAAGCAGGGGCAAAGGGTCATCAAGCTAAAGCTTGCTGACCTGATATTTGGCTCCTTATGTCTGTTTTTAGGTTGAGGCTGAGGTAGCTTCATAATCTGAGCAAATTCTGCATAATCGTTTTCTGTCAATATATTAAGTAATCATAGATGTTGCTAGCTTTAGGAAGAAATAAAGTTTGTGGGTCATATTTTTCTTTCCTGATGAAACATAAAAATAATTAATAACTTTGAAAATCCTTTTCTTTGCAGCAGTTGTTGTAGTATTTAATGAAACTGTTGACTTTTAAACCTCAGGCAGCTCCTTCCTACACCTCCTAAATTGCTGTTGTTAGCTCAGGCATCTTTCCTTATTTCCTGAAACAAATTTGCCAAAACATCCTTATCTTGCTCTTGTATGATTATTTCAAAATCATCTCATGTGCCTTAAGACAATGAGAGATGTTCTTTCTGTGCAACATATCATCTGTGAAATGAGGTCAGCGGTCCTTTTTCCTGTATCTCTGTTATATTCCTTCGTAAATTTGTCATGTCATTGTAACTCCCATTTAAATCAGAAAAAGAGACAGAGGAGATAAGGAAGAGAGATTATTCTATAAATTTTGTGGTATTCTGTTTGCACCCTTCCCATGACACTGCACCTACAACACTCCTGTTGTTACTGGAGAAGACTTAATACCCCTTCAGAATGCTGGGTCTGGTGGCTGACAGTCTTCAGAGACTCTTCTTGGAGCAGCTCCACTAACATATGCCTGTTCTTTATTATTGGTAGCACATGGAGATTTTAAGCCCTGATTGACTGAATATGACATGATTTGGGAGTAAAAACATGCATTCTTCCCTTTCAAGGTCAGTGTTTCAAGTCTGGAATATCACAAGTTTAATTTTCCTTCCATCAAACATGGATAAAAGGCCTAAGGTAAGGACAATAACCTGATGTTGAGAGGATGAATTTCTGGTATGTAAAATGACTGCCATAGAGACTCTGTTAGGGCTGAGACAGACTGACTAGCCCATTAAAATCTCCAAGATTAAAAGTACATGTCCTCTGTCATACTAAAAGTAAATATTAAAGTCCTTTGTGTCGTGATTTGATTTTTAGATTTGAAGAGAACTTCTAAAAAGAGCTCCACTTTACCTATGATGACAATCTTCTGAAAGAACTCTGGACTATAATTGAAGTTTTTATCTTCTGTCCTTTACTACTTATTCCATAAGAGATGTTGAGAAAGTTATCTTTTCTTGCTTCACAGTTCAGTTATTCTTTCCTTGGTCAGATTGTTTTTCTTCTACTTCACCCGTGACTCCAGCTTGTAGTAGGTATTATTATATTTCAGTCCTCTAAGTTTATGTTTCATGTTGAGGGAAAATAATACTCCTGATTAAAAAGCAAACTACATGTACTATAATATTCAAAATAGTAGATTTCAGTCATCTTTGATTATGCTTCATCAAGCTTATCTTTATCTAAAAACTTTAAAATTCACAAAATATACAAAAAAGGTAGTTTGACTGTTCTAGTACTCTTGTTACTCTATTGAATTGAACCTGTCTCATGGTTTATGCGTATTCTGTTTTCTGTCTGGAAAAGGGAAAGTTTATTATCATCTTTTATGCTGCATGCTAGTATAATGTAGATAATAAATCATGTGAAAGCTTCAAGCATATTTTTATGAAAAGCAAAGGAGTTTTTCTGAAAACCCACCCCACACCAAAGCAAGAGCAGAGAGAAATAATTAAACTGTTTTTTATTACTTGTACATGTTTTAAATCCAATTTACTTCAAAATCTGTGTGTTGCTAAATAACGAAAAATGCTACTACATGCCACATTAAGGATTTCAGGAATTCATTAAAATGATTTAAACTTTTCTTGGGTAAAAGTCAAAGGACTGGCAAAATATCAGAGCTGCGAATAACACCCAGGCTATTGCTGTGCCAGTTGCTGCACTTGCTACAACAGACCTAAATGGGTTATGCTTAAGCCTCCAACATGAAAGTATATTTAGCATTTTTAAAATACTTTTCTTTCATTTTGAGGCAGTTTTGTAAAAAGTGCAATGGAATCTAAGGCCCAGAAAAATCCTTTAAATCATCAATGCTTGAACATAAGCAATGCAAGTAGGGTTTAAATTGTCTCACAGACAAAATGATACTTCCTGCTGAGCTGACCCATTCTATGACACTATTTAAGTGGATTTTTTTTCCTGTTTATGATCTCTTATTTGTTCTATTTTACTTCAAAGCTGTGCTCTATAATTTCAGACAGCTCCTGGAACTTTCATCTTCAGGACCTTGTATGCTTTACTTAATTAAGTGATGTACAGGCTTTAAGATCTGGAGTTTGGACATAAAGGATTATGCTAAATGGCATAGAGCTGATCTGATCTGAGGTTCCATATGATGTGGTTCTTCTTATTTTGATCTCAATTAAATGCAGCTAAACAATGACCTGCCCCTAAATACCAAATGGAGATGACTTTTTCTAATTCTATTCACATGCAGGGAATTATTTTTTGTTATAAAAGCTGAAATTTTACAGTAATCTATTTGAACTATATATAGTCTAAATATATAAAAATATACTTTGAATAAACAATACATTCTACATGCACATATATATGAATACATACGTAAATGAATACTACCATCATGGTGAAAGAAAAAATGGAAAAACTTATATTTTTCCACTTTCAAACAAAACCAGAAGCATGCTTGTTTGAAGAAAGCCATCATTTAGCCAAAATATATGGAGAAAGAATCATCTGCTTAAATATATTTCTAATCCATTTCAGATGCTAAGATCACATAGATCCTCTTTTCAAGAGCTACCTCCACAGAAGGTGTATCCCCTTGTAAAGAGTAGCCTTCGTGGAAAGTTATATATAGATAGAAACTAATGTGATATTGTCTATTTAGTACTGAGTGACATATAAATACTATATGCCAAACACCACCCCCTTGTAGAGAGTTTTTATCTTTTTTCATCTCTTTATTGCATATCCATTGATGTGTTTCTTCTTAAGAAAGCAAGAAGAGTAGCATTTCATCTTAGCAATAACTTTCAGAAACTATTTGCCTGAATATGTTGATACAACACACAGCAAATACTAACAGTGATGAGAAAGAAAAGCTAAAATGTACCACGGTCTGTGTGCCAGCTGAAAGTTGTGTAGTCTCAATCTGTGTGTCACCACTGAAATAATTCCTCTGATATTTGGCCCCAAAATGTTAAATGTGAGTGTTAGAGATGATTGTGAACCTACTCTACAAATGGTTTTCAGAATCTCCCTTTGTGGTTCAGAAGACCATTTTAAAGCAAGTGTGTTAATGCTACCTGAAAATAGAAATTCTTACCCAGTGTGATATTAAAATTTGTTGGCACTAATTTATATACTGAATTTGGTTGAAAAGTAAGGAAAATGTTGAATTAATAAAAATGCAAGTAGGAAATGTTAAAATATAGCCAAGCACTGAATTGCAACATAAAAATGAAGACTATATGTTAGCATTAAGGAGATTTATTTTCTCTTGGCATAAATCATCAGAATAACATATTCAGTTGGCTTTGATGTGAAACTGAATCTCTCCATGTTGTCTTGTAAGATCTGTGGATCAAATGGCTCATGATGTGGGCTGTCCTCCTCAGCAGGATTGCCTGTAAGTCTGCAATGGGTAAAAATTTCTCGACCTAGGTGTAAAATACACTTGGGCACATGGTGTGAGTCTTGGGGATGGTGCTGTGCAGGGCTGGGAGCTGATGATCCTTGTGGGTCTCTTCTAACTCAGCTTATTCTGTGATTCTGTGAAAATCAGCACAAAGGCTTGACGTAAACTTCCTTCCTTATGTAAGACACTTGTATAACTTGAGCAAAAAGATGCCTCCTTTCTGATTCTGATAATGCTCAGGTATATATGGTAAAGTTAGTTAACATCTCATGTTTGTCAAAAGCTGTACATTTTTAGTATATACTTGGTACCCTGTGAACCTTAAAAAAAAGGGAAAAGGGAAAATATAAAGATTGTCCTTCAGATTAATAAGGAGGCTGGTGTTCTTTTAAGGATCAAAAATTGATACATGTTATATTTTGGCACTATGAAATTTCAGTGTATGCTTCTAGTTCTGTCTGCCTGTGATCTTGAATTCCTTGTATGGGTCAAATTTTAATTTGATCCCCAAACAGTTACTTGTCAATCCCTGTAAAGTTCACCAGTTCTCTAAGAAAGTCTTTAGAATCTTGAGTTGTAGAAGTATTTCAGAGGCATAATTTCTTCTCTCTCTTTCTTCATTATTTCATCCTTTGGACGGGGTCAGTAATGACTTGTTAGTTAATATTCATAAAATATTTTGCGTGTTTAATAAGCTGATTTGCCAGGTTTTGTTTAGGCAGCAGATTGAATGATAAGGTGCACTCATGTGAGCAACCCTACTGGAGACTACTAAATGTAACATCTTATATGCTGACCTTCATGTAGGAGAAAAATACACATATGGAAGAAATACAACTTCCTTCTACAACAGAAAGCTGTTTATTCACCTCTTGTAATGCAAAATAATAGAAGATAGAAGGATGGTTGGGCTGAGGAAAAACTTGTCAGCCAGTTAGGGAAGGTGAATGAAAGCTAAAAAGAATTAGTGGGAAAATAAACATTAAATTTCAAATTTAGTCCAGCATCTGTTTCTGTTGAAACTTGTTAAGGCTCTGGAAGAAGTTCCTGGCTGGATACTGGCAACTGTAACTAAACCAGCATTACCAGAGGACCATTCTCTGATGGGTACATCTGGTTAGATCAAGAGGTTGAAAGGGGCTCAATTTGTAACCTGTGTGTTGGAAAGTCAGGATCAACAAGATTTCCTCTGTGTGTGTGCATGTGTGTGTATAGAGCAAGACAGGAAAAATTTCTTTCAGTATATAGTGAAAGGAAGATGATTAATGATTTAGGATTCTTTTCACGCTGCAGTAAAAATTAATTAAAGATGTGCTGCCTTTAAGCAATTCTATGCTTACAATGATAAATATGGAAATGTGCTTCATTTTGCAGAATAAAACCCACTGTCTTTACAACACACAGAAATGAATTGTATCCACATCCTCTTTCATGTAAACACTGTGAAATTCAATTGTTAAGGGTTCAGCTGAATGTCTCTCCATGATTAAAGAAAAGCAATACTGGTGGTAGCATCTTCAATAGCTAAGGCTTTTTCTCACTTAACAAAGAATTGGAAAGAAAAGATTTTTGTCATCTGTGGACATAAGGGCAAGTGACGGGGACAGGCGGGATCAATAAATACTTTCAGTAGCTAAATATATTACAATTCTGCTGAATGGAGGGAGAAATATTTTTGGTATTGTTTATTAAACTTAATTGTGTTAGATGTGAGCTCTGAATCTATTATCACAAATAGGCCCCCAATCCCTTACCCCTTCTATTCTTACAAAATGAATCTACCAGAATAATATTCCTTTCTATTGACACAGAGACATAATTCCTCTTTTCAAATCCCAATGGCTGTGTCTCTGTTACTATATTAAATACAACCTCTTGTTCTCAGTTTCAAACTTCAACATAACTTTGAACATAACTGCAGCTTTCTCTTCCTCTAGTCCATTTCCTTTTTCCTTCCTGTAGTTGCTGTTTTTAGGGTGTTGGAAACATTCCTGCTCTTTTCTGGTTCCTCCCTATCTCCTACACAGCAGTTGCACAAGCCTGTCCTACAGCCTGTCTAGGATAGCCACACACAGCTCTTACCCTCTCTGCCTTTGACTAACCTCTTAGATCAACTTCTGCCATGCTGCCAGAAGTGACTTCTTCAAAAAGTGCCTTTCATCTGCTTTCTGCTTGCTCACCTGTCCTTTGAGCTTGTAAAGCCTGCTGTAGCTCACAGTGATGATAAAGCAAACAAAGGTTAAAAAACAAAATGTATTTAGAAAATCCTCTTCATTAGGAACCTTTGTGTGATCTAGATATTCTTACAGAAAAATGCTTTAGTACTGCTACTGATCTAATGTTGTGAGTATGTATAGGTCTCTGTATGGCACATCAACTATAGAATTTAATTGGTTAAATGAGAATAAAAAGATTCTCAGGAATATTTCTTGTTCCCTTAGGAATCTGAGGATAAAGGAAAGAAGGATGTAACTGAGAGCTACTGCTTTTTAGAGAGAAAGCAAAATTATTTGCAGAGCCTGAAGTATCAGCAGTGGGTGTGGAGTTGCCTCTGTGCCTCCCTTCAGCCATGTCTCTGTTTTCTCTTTTGAAAGAATTATCCTTATGTCCTTTATGTGTTGACCAGTGTATGGAAAGAGACTTGCACAACAGTGCCAAGGAACTGCAACTACATTAGCATCAATGGAATTACAAGCTGAAGGGTCATCCCTATCTGTCCATTTAAGAATTAAGGCATAGTTAAGATGCAGAGAGAATGATACACTGGTTTCATGAAAATTCAGCTTAACACAGATATATTTTTTGGCATGAAAGAATATTTTCTTGTAATATGGATAAAGATAATGTAGAACTAAAAGTTCTAGAAAACTGACAGATGACTTTTTAGCACCTCTGAGGATGAATGTTTTGATGTAGGCGTAATGTGCTAATGAATTAGCCTTTCAAATACAAATGGAGCAAACATGCCTCATTCTAGTCCTAGAGCATGAAAAGTGTTTGCTCAAACCTAAAAATGATCATATGCTTTTGCAAACTATGATATGAGCGGAAATTTCCACTTGGTCAATAGCAAGTAGGTTTTTTTGGTACAGGCTTCAGAAGTGCAGTAAATAAAATTCATGTAATCTTGTGTAGTTTAGGATCATATTTTACCTATGTTTTAATCAGTGTTGTTGAGGCTTGGATAGAAAAATTAGGTAAGCTAGGAAGAGCTGAGAACACGAGTGCTCTGAACTAGGTTACAGGAGGCATATGACCAAACTTATTTGAGAAGGTGTGTGCCCTTGGGATACATTTGTGTTTGCCCAGCAGATTTAGATTTTCCCTCTTCTCTTGGAGTGGAACCAGGTTTGCCCTTGAAAAATCCTCTTAAAAATCTTAGAAGCCAAGTAAAGCCCAGTGGGTGAGGACTTTAAATCTGCTTAATTCTGCAAACATAAATATTTAAATAAAAATAGGAAAGGTTTTCTGACCACAAGTGAAAAAGAGCTGGAAATGTAGGTTGTCACAAAGCGATTTTCACTGGGGAAGGTTTGAGACACTTGCTCCAGCAGCTCCCAACCTTCATTAGTGTCTGTACCACCAGCCTGTGGGCCACATTTTAACTACAGCCTTTTCTATGCCTGCTCTACAGTTTGCAGCCCATCTAGTTCTGTCTCTGCCTTTGCAAGGCCTTGATGGAAAACAGAGGTCTGGAATGATGTATGTTAAAAAGCAAACTCCTCTTAAAAAGGGAGAAGAAGTGAGAGGCGTTATTGGATATAACTGTTTACTCTGGCAGGGGAACTGTGAATTGTCTTAAATGGCCAGCAGCAGCTCAGCCTCTCCAAGGCAGGGGAGTGAGGGAGTGTTTGTACTTACAGGCAGTAATTACAGCTGCTGCTCATTCCCTACTCTAGAGAAATTAAGCTGCTCCTGATTTCAGCAGTAGTTTCATGGTATAAAGTGCCTGTCTCAGTGCCTGTTGACTTTTATTTTTCTTCCTTCCCTCCTGCAGCACCTCCCTCCTTTGTGCTGTGTCAGCGCAAGTCTTTGTTCATGTTAGGTGAATTGGGAATTAGGGAATTAATCTGACTGTAAAAAAACACAACAAACCCGATTACTTCTATGCCTAAAACCCCTCTAATGTGAGAAATGAGGACTGAGTGGACAGAGAGAAATTACTGTAGGATCCCTTTTGGTGCTGGAAAAACTTTGACTTCTTATGTGTGCCTAACAGACAGCCTTATTCTGTGCTCACAGAGATAATGGAGTCACTGAATAAGCAGTGTAAAAAAGCATGACTATCCATCAATTCCATCCTTTCTACTAGGCAGACTGTCACTAAACATTAATAAAATCTTATTGTTACTCAGCTTTAAACTTTCAACATCAGCAGTGCTATGCCATAACTAAATACAAATCTCATTAGGAAAAAAGCATTACCTTTTAGATTTTCCCCTAAAGAAGAAATATCTTGCTGTTGCATTCATTGCCAAACAGAAACACTATTATTTCAGTAAACAGTTTATAAACATTGTAAGAAACGGAGTGAGATTTGTGGGATTTAAACCTTCATTTCATTATTTGTTAACAGGCTTTAGCTCCTGCATGCTACTTTGAACATCCTTCTTGAATATACTTTTCTGCAGTTTTGTGTCTTGAAAGACGAAAAGAAATCTTTCTTACCTGAGCTGGATTTTCTCAGAAAATCAGCAAGAAGACCTGATGTCAATTACAGGTTTAAGCAGCTGTACAAACATCACTGAATATGCAAAAATGCATCTTCAATGAATACTTTCTAGTTAGCCTATTATTTCACTCATGAATATTTCAGTTATAAAGTTTTTTAAAAATTGACTTTAATTAAGAGACCTGCTACAGAAAAATTGGTTGAACCTTAATTTCCTTTTGACTGGCCTTATCATGCATTGCATTCAGAAAAAAATTATTTCTTTTCTTGACAAAATATGATGTTTGCTGGAGCCAGCTGGAGCCAATACAGAGACAAATGCTTATGGGCTGAAAGGTTAATACAGACTACATTGTGCCTTTGCAATGACAAGCAAAATTTGCAACTGGTATCTTTATATTTACAACAAAATATTTATCTTTTCCACAGACAGGAATACCCACAAAAGTTTATTGATTTGATCGACAGATTAATAACTCATTTTTAAAATGCATAATCCTTATATACCATCTCTTTTTTTTTCACTTCATTGCACTACTTCAATATTTTACTCTTTATGGGGATGGGATAAGAGAAGTCAATTATAATTTGATTGAATAAATGTCATGCAAGAAGTTTCATAGAATAACAATCTTGCAAAGAAATGCTCTAGCAGGGGTTTAGTGAGTTGTGTCATCTGAGAACTATTTGATAGTTGTTTTAGGATGCACAGGAGTATCTCTGTAGAAGTAAAGATGACAAATTCACTGACCTCTATGCTCTAAAGCTGAAGGCTTGAAAATCATGATAAAAAGGAATGTTTAGTTGCAAAGAACAGGAAGGAAAGGAAAGTTTCACTTTTCTGAGAAGATGAAATTCAGAGGCTGATAAGATCTGAACATTATGAAGGCTGTAGAATCACTGGGGATATGGGACAATGAAGTATATTTTCGTAGCTGCCAAACTTGTGCTATAGCTAGATCAGTGTATAAACTAAATTGAAACAAAGCCACAGCAATGCCCTGTCAAAATTTTACCATCAAGCAAAAATGCTGCACTAAATGAGGCAAAAATGAAGCAGATTAGAAGCTTTCAACAGCTTCTGAGTCAGCTGGTGGCATTAGCAGGATGGAGGTTTGCACAGCATCTAGCCAGCCATTGATATCAACCATTGCTTTGTAGAGATATCCTTACTTTTTTGCTCATATTATAACTTCACAGAGAAAGCTGCACTTTCAGCCAATGAGCAAAGAATGTATCATCAGAAAATTAATACAGGACTTCTGCATGGTTCAGCAAGATGATTACAAACTGGATTTTTTCTTTAATTTTTCAAGTGTGGGGGAAAAAAAAGCTTGGATAGAATGATTACAGTCAAGAGAAACCAATTAAACAGATTTGTGTCCCGTGGAATGTCTCAAGTGTATTAATCTCTATGTAAATTCTGTTTTCAAGTAGTCAGAAAAAGCGTCTTTACAACCATTCCTCCCTAAAAATGATAAATAAAAAGTGGAGGCTGTTGGTAGATTCATATTTGACGTATTTTTCAGCATTCAAACATAATCAAATACTTTAAGAAAAAGAAGATAGTCTATGAAAATGTAAAATGAAGTGATAACCCAACTTTTTCCCCTGCTGCTCAGTCTTCTGTCTGGTGTGTTATCTGTGGCTGTAGTATTAAAACAAAACAAAGACATTATTCATTCAGAACCTGTAGTATCAAGGTTGTGAAGTCAAGCACTGAGAAGATAAGAAGTGCCAGTTTAGGTTCCCATCTGCATCTTATTTTGTCCCTAGCTGTTGATGTTATTAGCTATTTTTTGTCTAATGTACAAATTTTATTTCTTGTTATGTTATTTTGGCATATTTAAACACCTCTTTTTTTTTCCTTTGACTACCCAGCCAAATTATTTAAAAGTCCTTATTTCTGTAAAAATATTCCTGGTGCACTGGCAGGGTATTTGTAAAGCAGTAGCGTGTCCTGGATTCACAATCACAACTGTATCAGGTCTTTCTGTTGCTGAGCAAGCTGCCATTGCAGGTCTGTCTTCACTGACACAGTCCCTTCTAGGCTACTTGAGCCTCCTTCTTCATCTGTGTCCTACCTATAATTCATGCTTGTTTTATTCAAGATGTATTATCCACACTCAAAGTGCAGCCTTTCTATAATGCAGGGTCTTTTCAGGCTGCTTTGTACTTCATGTAGTAGCAAAGGGTGTTTGGGAAAGGGCTGGAGTTTAAGGTTTTTATGTGTGGTGGAGATCGTGCTGGCTGCCTTGTACCCTGTGAAGCTGAGATGTGCCAATGAAAGGAGCAGGGTAAGGGTGAGAGAAGAATGTAAATGTCAACATTTCTGCTAGTGTGGAAGGATTGCAGGGCAAGGCAATCTGGATGGCAACAAGGACAGAGGAAGAGATTTCAGGTTTTGTGGGTCACCAAACTATGAGGGAGGTGGGGAGTGTAATAACATGCATCACTCCCAGCAAATAACTTCATTTTTCAGTGTTCTTCTTATGCTGCAATCTGTTGGCAAAATATAGCTCTCCTCCACTTAAAATTTTCTTCTACAGTAACATACGTGGTTTGTGAACTTTCATGTTGTTATCTGAAGAAAAATATAGATACAGAGAATTATCAAGTTTCAACTGAGTTGTCAAGGTGAATAGACTATACCTACAGGATGTTTCTTGCTCAGTATTTCTGTCCATTAACCTGAGGAATTTGGGTCCTTGACCCTGACTGACACAGAGCATAGGATAACTTTAAGGTTGACCCTAGTTATTTCTGCAAATGCAACCTATATGCTCAAAAAGGTGGATAATGTTTTCTGTGGTTCCTATATTGTATTACACTGAACCTTGAACTCAAAATCTGAATGCACTTAAATTTCAATGAAGAGAATGGGCAAAAATGTGTCACATGTCAATAACTACAGAGCTATTGGTTTGAACTCAGTAAACTGCAAGGTTTGTGAAGTTTCTTGGGGAAAAGAACAACTGAAAGTACTTCAGGACAACAGAAGAAAAGGACCACTTAGAAACTACTTATAAAAATAGAAACACACAGTTAAAATGAAACACACAGTTCCCCAAAAGTTCAGTAAGTCTGGTAAACCTCTTGTATTTGAATAAGTTTAAAGAAATAAATCTATTACAGTGTCACTCAGGCAATTAGTAGTTAAGCTACTGAAGACAAAGTTGTACAGGAATTATAAGGAAGTGAGGAATCAGCTAAAGCAGAGATGATAATGGATTTTGTTAAAGGGGAAATATTAATGAAATTCCTCCAAGATCAGCCTTGCAACTGATGTAATGTAAAATTTTCATTAATAATCTCAACATAAATTTGAACTTGAGTACAGAGAAAATTCTCAAATGACTTGTCTGTGGGGCATGGGTGAGTTTTAATCTGGGATTGATGCCAAGCTGATTTTTGTTTTTTCTTTTATATACCTTTTACACAAATCTATGTATCCGTATATGCATATTAGCATGCATAATTGTAATTCTTTAAGTCTAATAACTTAGCATAGTTCCAGTGTCCTGTAGGGCCAGGAGACCAAACACCCCAGAAACTGCACAGCCAAGAGACCAAACATTCTACTATCTTGAGGAGCCAAGGTCCCCTAGTAGGACAGATTCTATAGAGGTTAGCCCACCCCAACCTCCATATTGGGCCCCCTAGTTATATATGCTAACAGGAAGGTCTATAGCTTGTGTATGTGATTGGTGGTTGGGTGTGCATTGTGACGCTGTCACCTGGGTGAAGTGATGCATAGAATGGGATCCTATTAAAATACCGAGGTAAACGACCCCCAACCCTCTAATCATGTCTGGCTTTCATTTCCTAAGATCAGAGAAAGGCATCAGGATAGTCATAGGTGCCTAACCCAGTAGGTTGGAGAAAGAAGTGGAGAGAAGTCATCTCCCGAGGCTGGCTCCTGGCACCCGGGTTAGCTTCCTGCTCTGAATTGCTCTTTTAAGTACAGCGAGGGAGTCAGGATGCAGCAGGAGGCCTATCTGCTCGCTGTGGGGAGTAATGACATTGTTTATTACACACGGTTGATAACCCCGCATTCAGGCCTGTTCTAGTTCTTGTTCACAATGTTAAAACAGGGCTTGAACATTGACTGTGAAACCTGAAAGCCCCCTCTGGAGACTCTACTTGAGTCCATAGATAATTTAAATGTACATGAAAGGACTTGCCTAAAGCCAGTGTATTTCAAGTACTCTACTTCTAGGTTTTAAATGATGCTTTTGCAGTAAGTTTCCCTTTGTTGCCATAAAATACATTTGTAGGACAATGTCTAATGTTCAATCTCACCAATACTCACCTGCTGCTTCACAGGGTGCCGTGTATCTGCTGAAGCACTAATGCTTTCCCTCACAAATTAACCAAATTAAAGAGATACTGCTCTCAGCTTCTCAACTTTGATGCTCCTTTTTCAAAACTTGCGTTGTTTAAAAAAAGCCCAAAGCAACTGCCCTCCCCCCCCGAAAATCTAGTTGAAAATCAATAATAAAATACTTGCAGCAGTACAAAAGACACTGAGGATTAATAAAAGCTAGCTGCAATTCTTTTGTCTCTTACTGTATTTGTACCTACCTCTCCAGCTCCTGGCTGCTCCCTGTGTCACTGATCATACTCTCCAGGGCTGAGTGTGTGGGACAGGAGTCAGTGTGGGGAGGATGGGTTTGTTTTGGTTTCTTTCTGCCTGGGTCATTTCTCTGGGTTGGTTTATATTTTGTGGCCACATGTTGCAGTACAATTTGCAACTCAGTTTAAGAAAGGAGGCAGAATGTCTCAATTTTTCTATACTTTCTGAAGTTTAGCACACATTGTAATAATTACATTAGTCTTTCCTTATTCCTGTTTCCCTGTTTCCTATGTGGCAATGCAGACAGTCCTCATTGATATATACCACTGATCTCATTGATCAACTATTGTAAAATACCCAAATTTCTCTCTCTTAAGGGAGTCAACTTAAGCCACTAGTGCAGGTTTGAAGACAAAATATGTTTTGCTGCTCTATAAATCATTCCATGCTAGGTATGTAGAGCAAGCACCATTGTATATGGAGGCCTGATCACATTTTCTAAAAGGAACTGGAAAAATTATAAGAATCAGTAGGAAATACCTATCTTACAGCATGCAACTAAATTGGTTTCTTTAGATTGTAGAGCAGGGACTGGGAGTTAGTGAATATTCCTTGTATATTGTCCATGTTTTTGGCAACAAAGAATGAGAGGATCTGTTTAACTTTAAAAAAAGAAAAAACGTTTTGTAGCCCTAAAAGATATGTACTGTAAGGCAGTGAACAGTGGAAGAGAATTCGAACAAAAATAGTGGAGGTAGGAAATGTAATGAATTCTAATCTGAAGATTGATTGGTTTATGAAAAGCATGATTTTGTGGCTGTTATAATACAAATTGTTTTCTTGCCTGAGTTAGTAAGTGCTCTAACTCACTGAGTTGGGTTTAGGCATATTCTAGTTTTGTAAATTATCATTATTTATTACAGACAAAAGCATTTACTACATTAGAGGATGTTAACCAGTTGAAAAAAGAAAAAGAACTTGCACTTTTATTTGACTGCTTAATTTTGAAGTTTGACCCTGATCCTGCAAGAATTTGTATGAACTTAAGGAAATGCAAGCAGATATAATTATTGCAATGGGAACAAACTCAGCATATTGTGAAGTACATATGGGTTACAAGAAAATGTGCTATCACCACCTATATTCAAATAAGATCTCATAAGACTATGTGCTGTTAGCTGATAGAATACTATCCAGCTATTCATTTTACAGAATAACATTCACATCAGCTGTCACCATATTAGGGTCTTGAGCTATTCAGTCTGAGCAGAGTGTAGTGATTTGGCAGGAATCACAAATGAGCAGCAGTTGTTGATTTGCTGTGTGGAATATGAATGGCAGAGTACTTTGAGGGTTAACCATGAAATGCAGCAGATAATTTGAGAAAGATTTAAAAAAAAATATTTGAACCAGAGACTTCTTCAAAACAATAGATTCTGAAATAGGAATTGCATAGATAAATTATGCATTCAAGTTGAAAGATCTCACATCATATAGGAATGTTTTGTCTCTTAGAAGAGTGTGCTGAAAGGGAGACGTCAGAAAATGGAGCAGTCAGAACAATCCATATTTTCACATCTAGTTTAGTTTTGCTGAAATCCTGCCCTAATTATTTAAAACCAGACTAGAATAAGAGTTTCTGCCAGTCCCTCTATTTACACCACCTTTAGGTTTTCTGTGGAGACAGTACACAAAGTTGCTACAATGTTCTGTGACTTAGAGGCTTGTTTTAGGATAGGTACCTAACCACCGAATTTATTTTGAAGTAAGCTATTGTAAAATCAGGCAAATAAAACCACTTGAAAAATCTGGGAAAGACTGTTAAGGTGAAATGGTCTCAAATCCATCATCATGCTGCTGCCAATATGCTATTGTTAGCACATGATTTGGCATATGCCTTTCTGAATTTGCAGAAGTTGCTGATGCTTTAGAGGTTTTGGGGAGCAGAATGCATAAACAGCAGTTGTTGCTTTGGCCATTAACTTCTGGGTTTTTTAAAGTCTTTTACACTATGATCGAGAACTTTCTTCCAGATGACAGCCAGAGGCAGTAAAAGACAGAATCTTTAGCAAGATAGGACCCATGCATAATTGTATGAAGAATTATAATGACAAAGTTAGACTGTGGATCTCTAGTGCACTATACTGAAATAAAATTCATTTCCATACAGTCCATGCAGGATTATTGCTGTTTGTAGTAACCATCTTTGCAAAGCACAATATACTATCCCTGCATCAGGAGACACTTTTTCTGCATGAGTTTTTACTTTTTAATTTTTTTCCTCATAACCTAATCTGGTTTTGAGATACAAACATGGTTTGCAGAGGGGATTCACATGGGTTTAATACAGCTTCAATTAACACTTCAGTAAGAACTACATAGGTCCTTGGCATATTTCTGGACAAGTCATGATACCAGAACTTACATAAAGATAATTTAAAATACGTTTTTTTGCATCATTGTATTTTTGAGCCATAATTTTAAATTCTGAAATAAATTCACTGCAATTTTGCTACAAAGAGTAAATGGGAAAAAGAGTAACTCTTTTTGAATGGCAGGCTCTTGTAATCCAGAATGGGAACAACATAGCTAGTGTTATGACAGCCTGAGCTGACTGAGGGAAGACATCTGCTGTTATAAATTACTTTCCTGATATTTTCTAATAAGCACAGCAAAATATGAGGTGTATCATAAACAGATACTTTACTACGTGCTTAAGATTTGAAACAACCACAGTTAGTAAAAAGGCATGATATGGTGTGAAGCGGTATGATGAGATGAGCTTCCAATGCAAATTTGAAAAAAATTTGGCCTGAAAGATACTCTGACTAACTATTACAGGGGAATGATAGATGGTAATCATAACCCATCCCTACCCTTCCCAGAAACATTACTTCTGGCACCATAAATGATATTAGACCCTTTTCTTTCCAGAATGTCGAATTGGATTATACCTCTTTATTGCTTCCTGCTGCCTCTTTTCTTTTCCCCAATAATGCACTGACATAATGTAGACCTTTTTTATTTCTATCATAAGAAGACAATTTATTATTCTCTAGTTGAATTTAGGATAAAAAGACCCAAGGAAAATATCTCCTTGTTATACTTGTAATATAATTAGAAACAATGCAGAAAGATTTAGATGGTAGGTCGGCTGACAAGTGTATGATAATAAATCAAAAATGCAAATGAAAAATCAATGTATGCATGAAAAGGAAAGATGTCACAGATTTCTGGCCAAGAAACAGAAAAAGTTTGGGAGTTATTGTGTGAAAAATGTCAGTTCTTCAGTGTAGTGCAGTTGTAGTGCTGAAGAAAAACATGTTTCTCGGATTGTAGTGTTAGGAGTGCAAAATCAGTGATGGATATTCTATCTAAAATTATCAGTCTACCTCACCTTAGACACTGGTAAAATGCAACTTTGCAATGTAAGCTACTGACTTTCAGAGCTTAAAACAGTAAAAAAAGAAAAATCCCATAGATTGTAAGGATCTAATCAGAAGAAAAGTTTAAATTAGACTTTATTATAATTGAAAAATGAAAAAGGTTCACTGGAATTTGCTGAAATTTCATAACTGTGACAGTAGTTAGTGAATATAAGACTCAGTATCATTATTGAAACATAATTATAGAAAAAAATACCACAATATATGCTTTTCTAAACCAGTGGAAGCAAGTAAGAAGCAATAAAAATGGGCTCAGACATGATATAAAGCATAATGTTATACTAAGGATAGCTGTTGAAAGAACCGAAAATAATGAGAGTACGGAGCACAGTCTGTGGCAGTAAAGACAGCTTCAGCTTTTGCTTCTGCATTACCCTTTACTGGGGAGCAGTGACCAGTTGGGATGCTGATCTGTAAAATGAATGATGTGAGATAAAGATTTTTTTTTTCCCTAGAGCCCTTTTTTAGTGATTCAGTGGAGTAGGAAATTTGCAGATGGGGAAAGGCAGTGAGAAGTAGTGCATAGAACAGGAGAGCAGTGGGGTAAAGCTGGTCCACAAGTTTCAGAAAGAAGGAGATAGGTTTCTGCACTGGTAAGGCAGAGAGGGTTAAAAGAAAAAGAAAAGGAGACAATGGTTATGAGCATCAGAAAACATTTTATTTAGTATTTTTTTGGCTATAAGAAGCAATTTTAAATTATTTCTCTGATAAGACTGATTTTATGTGTGTCTTATGATCATCATAACTGCATTTTAAAAACAATAAATTTGTTTATCATCTTGATATGACTTTGATATGGGAATTTTGCCCACATGGGGGAAAAAATATTGCTTACATTTGCACAGGAAGTCTGAGTCAAGGAAGGAAATGGTAAACAGCCTCATCTCACCACTGAGTAGGCTGTGCAAGTTGCTCACATTAATCCATCTCTAGAACAGATTTTTGTTCATGTTTATTTGAGTTTTATACTTCATGCTCCTGAAAGCAGGTCTGAATAAGGGAAGTTAGAAATGCTCACAAAGACTGGTTTTATGCAAATAGTGTCTACAGTTTGAGACCAGGAAACTTAATACATGGTGCCAGGAAGCCAGTCACTTTTGACTCCAGACTGTATACAGGAAAATAAAGTGTGTCAGGAATCAAATAAAGGAGTTCTACACTCATATAAGAGGAAAGAGAATGCTCCGCGTAGAACACCTAAAACTCTGGACAGGTTTTGTGTGTATTTTCTAGGCTTTCTACTCATAGAGCTTATAGTCCTAAATTGGGTGATGTTGCTGGCAAGCAGAAGACATATAAAAGATCGCTGTGCAGCATCTGAGGTGTAGATAGAGCTGAAAATGTATCTGGCCTGGTGACTGAAGGTTGCAACAGAATTTTGCATGAATCTGACCGGACACGAGAAGACAGAAAAAGAAAGCAGCTGTAAATGCCCCTTTGGCTCTAAGTGAGACTATTTTGTTTCATGCACATAGTTGTGAGCGAGTTGGTATTGTATATAAATAAGACTTGTAAACATCTCTGATGTTCACAAAGCCAGATAATGAATAACTGGGATGCCACTATGAGATTTCAGTTTGCTATTTGGATTGAGCTTTGTTAGTTTCATTTTCGTGTAGTCATTGCATTTTAACACATTAAAACTGCAGTCTCATAATCCTGAGGATTTGTGAGTAGGAGCAAAAATTAGACAGGATCATTTGACTTCTAAATTCTGGCAGTTAATATGATTTTAAAAGGAGATTTGGGGTGCCTAGAATGGTGACCTATGGAAGAAAAAAATTAATTTGTACCCTGAAACTCAGATTAGTATAATCTGAGTATAAATTTTTTTAAAAAACCCTTGATATTTTAAAAAATAATTTAAAATATTTGGAAGGTTTAAAGTTGACATATGTTGAAATAGTAAGAAACACAAGAACATCAGGAGCAGTTTCAGCAATGATGAAGCTAAAAATTGGTGAAGGGCAACATTTCAGTTCTCCACACAAATCAATATGCCCATATTTCTAACTGCATAATTATAAAATACATTATGTTCTAAAGTGAACGTTTACCGAAATTGATGAGAGAATTACCAAAGTAGTCGGACTCTCTTTAAGTGTGTTGGTGATGATCATTTCAGGGATTTTGCTGGCAGGCATTCCTTATTACCAGAACTGTAAGACTGCATTTTCTAGAAAGCCATCAAAAAAAGAAGTTTTATAACTTCAGCTTTAAAAGAGAATATGAATACCTGCACTATGCAAGTAGCAGAGCTGTTTGACAAGTGTGATGCCAAATTAAGATCTGCAGACTTTCAAAAGTTTTAGCTCTACTAAAATATTCCATGCTATGCTTTTAGTAGACAGTCTTTATATGGATTTTTTTTTAAAGTTGGGTGCATTGTTTTTATTAAGTTTCCTTAACAGACTGCTAATTTCAACAGATGTACTGGCTTTGAGTGGCAAGGTTTTGGTAGTGGAGAAGCAACAGGGAAGGCTGCTGTGAGAAGCTGTCAGACGCTTTCCCTGTGTTCAAAAGAGCCAGTTCCAGCTGACTCCAGGACTGACCCACTGCTGGTCAAGACTGAGATGAGCAGTTATGTTGGTAGTGCCTCTCGGATAACAGGTTTAAGAGCAAGAAATTTCTCCTGCACAACAGCAATGGCAAGACAGGAGTGAGAATGTGTGAGGGCAGCAGCTCTGCAGACACCGAGGTCAGTGAAGGAGGTGGAGGAGATGCACCAGGTGCCAGAGCAGAGATTCCCCTGCAGCCCCTGGTGCAGACTGTGGTGAAGCAGCTGTGCCCTTGCAGCCCATGGACGACCATAGTGGAGCAGAGATCCACCTACAGCCTGTGGAAGACTCCATGGTGGAGCAGGGGGATGTCCAGTGGGAAGCTTGCACTGGAGCAGGCTCTGTTGCCCCAAGGAGAGAGGAGCACACACTGGAACAGGTGTGCTTTCAGGACTTGTGACCCCGTGGGGTCTCATGTCAGAGCAGTCCGTTCCTGAAAGACTGCACCCTGTAGAAAGGATCCTTGCTGGAGAAGTTAATGAAGATCAGCAGCCTGTGAGAAGGACTCACATTGCAGAGGTTCATGGAGGACTGTTTCCTTTGGGATGGACCTCATGCTGAAGCAGGAAAAAAGTGTGAGGAGTCCTCCCCTTGAGGAGGAAGGAGCAGCAGAGACCATGTGATGAACTGCCCCCATTCCCTGTCCACCTGTGCTGCTGTAGGGAGGAGTTAGAGAATTCGGAAGTGAAGTTGAGCCTGGGAAGGAGGGATGGATGTGGGGAAGGTGTTTTATGATCTTGTTGTACCAATGATGGGAATTACTGAGTTATTTCTGTTACCTTATCTTGATCCACGACACTTTAATTTCATTTTCTCTCTCCTGTGCAGCTGAGGAGGGCAGTGATAGAGCAGCCTTGGTGGGTATCTGGCATCCAGCCGAGGTCAATCTTCCACAGCAGACAACTGGACACTGAGCTCTTCAAAGACTGACTTCACAGCTAAACTGTGTAGCCTGGTCTCTTTTTTCTTTTCTTTATTTTAGAGGAAGCATAAACCTACTAACTTTAATGTTCCAAATTAATAATGTTACAAGTAAGACTTTATTTTAATTAAATAAATTGACTACAGAAGTATGAATTTTTCTTCAGAGAGCATTTGAGTGCAAAACTAGTGGGAAAATTTTTCTCCTAAGTTATATTGTTGTTAAAACCAATGAGTTAAAGCAATCCCAACTCTTGTAGGTGAGGACACACAGAGACTATTACACTCATCTGGGTTTCTGAGATCAGAAATAATGAGAAACACTCCAACCAGTGATTCCTCCCACTCTGTGAAAACTCAAAAGTAGTTTTCTGTCACATTTTACACTGTTTCAAGAGGGAACTCCTTGCAGAAACCTGGGGATGAAGAAAGGCATCCAGCCATTCAAGGTTAGCAGAAAGACATAAAAGAGGGCAGCTGCCCTAATCGTCTCTGAAGCAGCCAAGCAAAGTTTTAACATCCAGGCCCCTTTTTTCCTCTCTCTCTCCTTCTCTGAAAGCTGTACAAGTGGGAGTAAAACAGCCTGAAGGAAGAGGTACATTGGTGGAATGTATTAAGTTGCTGGGGCTGGGTGTGGAGGGGACCCAAGGACTATGTAAAGTGCCCCCAGTTGATTCTGGGACATGTTAGACCTATGAGTGTTAACCCTAATAAAATTAATGTATATGTGTGGTTTCTCTCCTATTTGAATGTAATTGTTGTTTAAAATGTTAGTTTTAGGTAATATTTAGATAAAGTTACTGTTTAGAGATTTTTTTAAAGCCACCCTTGTAATACTGAATTTAAAAATTTTGCTTGCTTCATGAACATATGAGGTTGGGAGAACAGTAATGGATGGACTAGCAAGATAAAAAACCCTTAAATATATGCATCCTAGTTTCTCCCCACATTCTGTCAAGTGGATTTTGAGGCTTGGTAATGGCAGTCATGCATAGGAAGATTGTTAAATCCTGTTAGTGAAAATGGCTGCATGTCACATAGTTATCATATATCTGTGTTTATCTACATTTTCTCCTTTTCCCCACTGAAAAGTCTTATATAGATAGAATTTGAAAACTGTGAGCACATATCCTAGGATATCTAAGCAAGCTGAAGCCATTTAGGGAATCTTTTATCTATGCCTTAGATTATAGGGACAGTTCAACAGAAAAAGGCTATGTGCAGTGACTGAGCTGCACCTTGGACAAATCAAACTCCCTAAATACCTACTGCACATCTCAGACCAATTTCCATCTTTGAGTTCCTGCAAAAATAATGAGAACTCTGATTTTCCCCTCTGCACAGATGTATTGAAATAGATGTAAAGCCCTGAATTTATTTTACTTTTTGCTTTTTGACTAAATATTTTAGTCATATTCCTTTTTCTCCCTCTCTCTCCTGAGAAGAAATACGAGAGGAAGAGGAAAGAGGGAGCAAAGTCTGAGAAGACTTGGGAGACAAGGTTCTATTCTTAGCCACACTATACTGTGGACTGAAATATGTCTCTTTCTACAGCATTTTGAGATCCTAGGGCTAAAAATGATTCTGTAATGAGGTTTTATAATTATCATTATTGTTGTTCATATTCAAACTTTCTTCACTATTTTGTGATTCTAATTAAGAATTAATGAGAATACTTCTAAAGAGTAAGGAAAAGGCTGTATTGGAGTGACTCCAAAGAATTCCTTTTCAGTGGTGTTTCAAGTCTGGCACTTCTTTAAAAAAATAATAAAAAAAAATTTTTTCATTCAGACTGCAATCAACTATCTGAATTCAGAAAAGCAAATTCTGTTAAGCAGCTGTTCAACTCTTTATTAACCATAATACATGGCTTACTTTGTGCTGTTCCAAATAATTTCCTTTCTTTTTGTTTCCTATATTTTTACTATATAGAGGTGCAATACAGGTCAGAAGATAAGAATTTTCAGTCTCTTACAGAATATATTTAGAGGCTTGCTGTAGTCTCCAGAAATGCAATTGGTATTCAAGAGGGTTTTTTTTCCCCCTCTTAGTAGGCTGTGAGCTGAAAAGGACACTCCATTTTACTTAAATAGTCTAGCTGACAAATTATACTCTTTAATTCTACTTAGGAAACTGTCTTTTACATTAACTAAACATCACCCCCTCCTCGGCCCTACTTGACATTTAAAGCTTAAGCAACTGCAACCTGCTTCTAACAAGTTCTCCTTCAATATAAATTAAAATGACGTGGCATTGAACAAAATCATCCAGTATCAAACAGTGCACTCCTCGGGGATTTCTTTAATACTGTTCATGTATAAATAGAGGAATTCAATTAAAAAATAACCTAAGGCACTGTGCAAACTAGCAGTATCAGCTGAATGCAATGTAACTTGTCAGAGACCTCACCTCATGTGTTGTATATATATACACAGACATACATGTATATATAGGAACACATACATAGGCCTAAAAATTCCTAAACAAAGAATATCTTCTGCTGTCATGATTTTGACGGTTTTATTTTAAATGGAATTATCTCTTGCTTTATTTGGCTTGTTAGACTTACTATAATGAGCTTCCTCAACAGCAGTATCCTGAAATTTTAAAATCTGTAGGATGCAGTTACAGTAGCTTGCAAAGTAAATGGTGTGAATTAAACTCCACAGATTTTACCCAGGCTCATCTCCACAAATTCAGTTCTACCATCTACAAATCTCGAGTGGAATTTGGGACTTGAAACTACCACTGAATGAATGATATCTGCAGATTCTCTGTAACTTGCCAAGTTACTTAAAGTCAAGACTGATCCCATTTGAGCTCCTCTAGATTTCTGTCTTTTGAAGAACAACAGGAATAGATGGATTGATTTAGTCACAACCATATCAAGAAAAAATGGAATCACCTTCTGAAACAGGTTGGAACATAATTATGATTAGATTCTTTGGGCTTACTTGAAAACATCTCTGTGCATCTTCAGAAGATCATATATGGTAAAGATGACTTTTTTCTTAATACAGCTGTGTGTTAAATTTAAATTAATCTTCTGTTGAGCTCTGCTTTTTGATTATTTTCACATTCAGTTTGAATTTCCTATATTTAAAATTGCTTCATAATATTAATTAAATATTAATTAATATTAATTAAATTAAACTATTCAGTTGTGCATTGAAAATGTACTTGTATGGGCAGCAGATCATTCATTAACTGTAGTACTTGCATATCCTCCCTGTTTTGCTATTAGTGGTTATCATTTAGTGCCTCAAGTGGGAAGAGCTCAGTGTCAGTGATTTTACATACATGTGATTGAAATACTGAAAAGTTTGACCTCAAATATATTTACATCCTGTTGTCTTGGAATTTTAAAGACTGGGCTAACTTTTTTTCCCCCCCGGTGATGAAAATGAATAAATGACAAATGCACCTATCCAAACTCCTCCTTCCATGTAATTTTTTGTTATTTTTTTTAAAACCAGTTACAGCTTTTCCTTTAGGTTAACCATTTCTGTGCTTTTGTGAGTAAACACAAAATTTTATGGAAATGGGTTGATAGACTTATTGACATGTTGTTATAAATATAGAAGTATTTGTTTATGTAAAATACAGTGGAAGATGTTTTAAATCACAACCTATCTTTTAATGTTCTATGCAGCTGTACTTCTAACATGGGTTGAGAATTGAGCTTATTATAAGCAGTTTAAACTACAGACCAAGAAATCTGCCTTCTTTGATCTCATGTGCATTACATGCATGGGAAAAAGTGAAGGTCCTGCAAGAGATTAAAGTTTAAAATACTTTTCATAGACCAGAAATTAATCATACAATTCCAGAATCACAGAATCATAGAATCACAGAATGGTTTGGGTTGGAAGGGACTTTAAAGATCATCTAGTTCCAACCACCCCACCATAGGCAGGGACCCCTTCCACTAGATCAAGTTGCTAAAGGCCCCATCAAACCAGGTCTTCAAAACTTCCATGGTCAACCACAACTTCTTTAGGAAACCTGTTTCTGTTCCTCACCACCCTAATGGAACATTAAAAATTACTCTAATATTCATTTTCAATAAAATTGATCCTAAAAGACCCTACAAAAACCATACCTGCACAAGAACATAAACTATTAATCTAATAACTTAATTTAGGTTTTTTTTCCCTGCAAGAATACACTATTTTTAAAGATGCTGTCAAAATGTACTAAAAGAGTATTGGAGAAACACGTAGGTTGCATACTGAAATGGTATACACAGTTTGATAGTTACAAGATTAATTCAGGGAAGTACTTAAACATGTACCTAGCTTTGAACACTGCTTAAATCTCATCAACTTTAATGAAATTTAATTGCATATGGGAGCACTCTCAAAGAATAAGATAATTTCTTGTAAATAATTTTTTTAAAGAGAGTTTGCTATATGAAAAAAGCTTTAAGTTTCCAGCTGTAGTAATATTTCTGCCTAGTAAGTGGTTTTACTAGTTTTAAAGCAATTTTGTCTGGCTTGCTTTAGGAGTAGCAAAAGTAGTGAGTGTTTATTTTATTCTTTAATGCAGATTAATGGAAAGAAGCAGTAAATATGAAGCATAGCTGGTTACTTTTGCCCTTGGTGCAACCCTGTTGGCTTCTGTGTAATGTTGCTAGGGATGAATTTGGTCTGCTGTTGGAAGACTATTTGTTCTGACTGCATGTGACAGCATAATTGAGTAAAAACATATTAAATATACCATTTAGGTACCACACTTCTAGCATTTTTGAGATCCATAGGAGAGATGTTCAAGCATGTATGGTAAATTGCTCCCTGGAATTAATGGCCTGGTTTGATTGTTGTCTACAAGATTAAAAATAAATCGGAAGTTTTTGAATCAGGAATTTCAGAGGAAAACTGTGGGAGTTGATAAGCACACTTAATATGCTATCTAGATGGACCATTAGTTTGATCTGGCATGTCAGTTCTTATGTACCTGAAAATAGCTTTTCAGTACACAAATGCCAAAAGGAATTTCATCTCAAGCAGAGGCTAGAACAAGTTAATTTTATTTTAAATTATTTTCTTTTGCAAACATGAAAAAAAAATAGAACGATTTTAGCAGAGTGCATACATCTTAAATGCAGAAGTCCAACACATTTAAGAGCACAAATGAATTCAGCCTCCTACCTTTCTGGTGTTGTGGGAATTCAGGTGTTCCCAGAGTCAAACCAACAGCTGCAGATGATTTTGAAAAATAATGCAGACTCCAGCTATACCTGAAGTTTAGCTTATTTTATTTTCTGAACTTCCATGTCAAAGTGCCTGAGTGTTCTGTTTTCAAAAATGATCATTTTTTGTGACCCAAGGGGCAACTACTGAACCATTCAAGAATATAATTCATGGACTTGATGCTTTTGTTAAAGATCTGTGAAATGCCCAGTTTTTAAAATTGGAAAGATACTGAATGATGAAACATCCTTATAAAGGAGAAAAGTACAAAACTGATGATTATTTAAGATGTGCTCAAATATGTATGGAATTTGAGAGCTGTACTGGTCACATATTTGCTTCTTGCATTTGAATTTTAGATATACTGCAGAGTTTGTACAACTGCAAATCGAATTAAGTGTAAATTCAAAATAGATCAAATATTCCACAAAGGCTAATTTTATTGCATAGCAACATCTACTAGAGGATCTAAAGATCAGTCAACAAAGAAACCAGTTGATAGGTTGATTTTGTTTGACATCTGAATGAAGCTGAACTATTATGCCTCTGTATCATTTGTTTCTCACACATTGATGGAGATGGAGAAACTGTTTTTTTTCTTAAATGATTATCGATTTTTGACAAAAATTTAGTTGGGGCAAGGTATGAAAGAAGACAGCTATCATAAATTTGTTCTAGGATATTAATGTGTAACAAAATCACAAGGTCTCTCACTTCCCTTTCCCCATGGAAGAGCTGTGACTTCTGTCATTAAGTCTGTAAGTTACCATAGGAAGTAAATGAGCTACTTAATTTTTTTTTTTTTTTTTTTATTTTCCTCGTGGTAAATTCTAGTTATACCCTTGGATGACTGTGACCACCTGTTCTCCCACACCTGTTTCAATTTCAAAGCCATATGTTGCAGTCACAGGCTAGAACTGCTATATATATGATGTACTTTCTCATAAATATTTCATAAGCTTCCTAGTCTCTGTGATTAAAAATAATTTGAAAGCATTGATTTGCTGAAAATCAGGACTGAAAATGGTTTCTCAATATTACCTCTGCTCCTTAGACAGGGAGTTTTACTGGTTGCTGAATCACAAAAAAATCCTTGTAGAATTGTCAGCATATTGCTATCAGATATTAGCGTTATCTTTTCAAAATGAACTCCGCTGTGATCAATGGTAGGGAAACAGAGGCTTCAATAACTTGCTGTAGCACAAGAACATTTGCAAATAGTCATTTTTAGAGTGATATTTCCTAGAGTAAGTGGTCAGAAAAGTTTTGCAAACACTTGTTCAAGTAGAAAATTTTTTAAAATTACGTTATGCTAGATAATTCAGATAGTTGGCTAAATCCTCTCCTGGTGTACACTAAACCTTTTAAAATTCTTTTCAATGAAGATATAACAATTTATACATGGAATATACAAAAGTACATAAGTGCTCCACCCACTGAAATGGACATCTGTAAGTTCATAAACTTATAAAATATGATATGCTTGGATATTAAGCTACAGGGTACCTTTCATTCTCTTGGCAATACAGTGAAACCTCATTCAAACTATATTCTGTCTCTTAAACTGGTCCCTGAACAGGAAAACTTCCATTCCCATGCAAGATGGATGCTGCTGGTAGATAATAAATCCATTTCTCATTAAATTAGTAGGCTGTGTTTCAGATCCATTCTTTGGACTTTTAATCTCTTCCTACCGCAAAATGTGAATCCCCTTGCCTCCCATGGGCACATATCTTCACCAGCTTGTGCTAAACTGATTTGAAAAGGAAAAGAAACTCTTATGTATAAACATGCTTTCTGAAGCCATTTGCCTGTGCTGGAGATGGAGATGGTCTTATGAAAGCCCTTTATGCCTTACTGACTTTCTTCTACTCTAAAGTGTTTGGAAGAAGTGGAATTGCTTGCAAAATGATTTCTTATGGCATGGACTTTATGCTTCACTTTTACCCTTTATAATGAACTAGGAATGTGTATTTATTATAATATTCAGGGGTAGTGAGTCATTATGGGTGATGCAGAGCTGAATGTTTAATTAATGTCATGGACAAACCAGAGTAATATTATGCTTTTTGCCTATTGTTGCTGAAAGAGCAGCAGCTGCCAACATAAAAAGTCAATTATGTTTGTAATAGCTTGCACTGGTAAAAAATAAAGGCTGGAGGTGGTATGCATTTCTTTTTTGTTTCTCTACTTTCTTCACTCCTCTTGTGTTTTTCTTCCCCATTTATGTTTACTATATATTCAGTTCACTGATTACTTATTCAGAAGAAAAGTTGTAGTATTAGAAATAAACCACTGCTTGCTTTCTTCTTCTTTTCCCCCTTCCTTTTCTTTGGGCTCATAGTTCGTTCATCTTCATAGTCTTTATGGCTTGTTTTAAATGCAGTTGATAGAAATTGCAGTGTGGGGAAACAAGACTATCAGGAAAATCTAATGCTTCAAGCTATGACTATTGTAGCTTAAAAACAATATTCCTAAACACAAAGTTCAGGGAACAAACCTAGAAATTTTCAGTGTCTAAAAACTTAATTTTAGGTTAACTTGCTCATTGATCTCTCAGAAGTTTGGTTTATTATTTGTCCAATACTGTTCAAGAGAACTCCATACTAAAAGTTAAAATTCCTTGTGTTGTGCAACATAGAGTGTCCACAGAGCAAATAGAGAAATATTCATCCTGATTTCGGCCAAGAATTTTGTATTTAAAAGATGTGCTCTCAATACTCATTTTAACATTATTTTAGAGGAAAAAAAAGACTTTGCAATATTTATCTATTGGAAGTTTCAGGATATGAGATGGACTAACTTTTCCTCATTTTATTGTGGTATTGTTTTCCCCTTGCCATAAGAGATGGATGGATTCTAGTTTCCTGATGGTACCTCTGGTAGTAGGGATCTAATATTAACTGAAACCGCCTTGTTATCTTTGCCTATCGTCTGATAGACTTTTGGATGTTTAGATCACCTGTAGGCACAAGGAGAACTGGTTTTAGCCACTCATGCCAGCACTGGACTGGTTGATTCATAGACTTCTTTCTGCCCCTTTCTCCTTTTCCCTTTAAAAACTTAATCTCAAAATGCCTTTTTTTTTTTTTTATTTTTTTTTTTTTATTTAATAAAAGCCTTGGGGTTTCTTGTCATTCCACTTTAAATTTAGACATTTTCTGCTCAGAAATGTAGGAATATGGCTCAGTTCTCTGAGTTGTAATTAGTGAGTTCAGTGCAATGAATATAAATTAATTGAAACTGACGGAACTTGGGTTATCATCCATGGCTTTTCAATATGAATTTTTCATGTTATTTTACTGTGTGATTATCTTGATCTCTAATGCCAAAGACTTGCTGAGATGTTTTGATACAGCTTAGTCTTTCCATAATTCCTCCAAAGTCATATTCCCGTGTTTTCCTCCATATGCTGAACTAAAATAGCAAAATGCTTTCCTCTGGCTACTTAGTGACATTTGGTACAATGGAGAAAAAGCGAGTAAGCCTTTTAATTGCTAGTTCCATGTATGAAAACAAGCAATTAGTTTCTGACACATAAGATATGACAGAGAAATTTATTCAAAGAAGTTAGGCTGAAACAAAGTTGTGGAATCTGGTTATGGAATGTAAAGAAACAAGACCTCAGCATTGCAGTCTTGGTGCCTTGTGGCCACAAAACATGAGGCTGGAGACATCCTTGAAATGAAACAGAAAATATAACTCAACTAGGAAATTAAAGTGTTTTATGTAGATAGGAATGTGATAGAGACTAAAAACCCAGCTTAAGCACAAAATCTGACCTTCTAAGAACTTGCTACTTTGTTCATCCTATGCTTCAGACAGGAAAACTTCATGTATTTGACTGGACTATGCTACTAGGATTCAATCCATGCTTTAACTCTGCCATAGGAAAAACCCAGTAGGACTCTTATTTGGCCACTATGACTTTTCCTCTTAAGGGTTTGACTAACGTGCGCCTGTCCTTCCATATGTGCTCTCTTCTAAATGGGGCTAATAAGCAAACTTTAGACAGAATGTGGAGGATAAACTAAACATCAAGGTGAAACCTGGAATGCTCCAACATTCCAAAAAATAAAAGCAAAAGTAATCACATCTTGATGTTTTACTCAATGAATGAACAAGTCTTAAACCAAGGTCCTCAAGAGTGTTTATAGTCATCCACCATCAACCACACAAGGTGGAGATCTGAGATTTTTTAATCTTTATTCCCCTCTTAAAAAAAAAAAAAGATTTTTGGTGACCATACTGTCATCACAGGACTCAAATAGTTAGTGATTTAAGGAAAAATAAGATATAGTATTGGTAGATAAGTATAGTTCTCTCCACTTGTTTTGCTTTCCCAGCTTCTAAAAGCAAAGTGTGATTATAAGGTTCCTACTGCCAGGAGGGTCATCCAGCATAACTCTCCTTGACTTCAAGTGAAAGAAAATGTGTCTGTTTTTTCTTGTTCTTTCATGGTGATTTTTTAGGGGAACAAGATGAAAATACTATGTGTCCAAGGTCTGACAGGGATGTTTTTCCAATCAGAGAGAAGCATACATCTATTTTGCTACTAGAATACAATTGCATTCCAGTAAATGCTGAGGTGACAAAACCCCAGGGTGCTTTCCTATAGACACATGGTTTATAGGTTAAACAGTCTCACTTTAGGTTTAACTCGAAGCTGGTGCAAAGTATTCAGTGGGAAGGTTGAACAAAGGTCCTCAAAGTTATAACCACTGACTCTGGTTAGTGATATAATGATTAATTAGATGTCACTCAAATAGTGATATGTCAATAACAGCTTGCTGGGCTCCAGTAACAGGTATCATTAAGTAAAATTTAGTGTGAGCCCTAAACCCTCCTACTGTTACTACTTTTCTTAGTAAAGCTTAGAAGTCCTTAACAATAGCAGAGCTGCTTGGCTTTTGCTCAAATTCACACACATAACAAGATCATTCATTGTCACCAGTTCAAAGCCATCTAGAAGAGGCAGAAAAAGAGAAAGACACAGTGATGCAGCTAAGCTAATAAATGAGGCTGTCCAGGGAAGTTTGGGAATAGGCTAGCCTGAATGTTTCCTTGCAGTTTCCTTGGAGGCCTGGGGAACTTCACCTGCTACAACTCTGTCTTGCCTCTGTTGTTAAAATCTTAAAAAGCAGGAGCAATGTCCTAACAATGGAGGCAAGCTGTTGTAGGGGCATAAAATTTTTCTTTGATTCTAGCCTGGAATGATTTTTGGTTGCTTTCAAAATTCAGTAAGATAAATGATGGACATGGAAAAGTTTCTATAATTTCCTGTAAGTACTTCAGCCATACTAATATACCTTACAAAATCTCTATTAAATATATATTTGTGTTCAGCCAGAAGAAGGAAAGTCAAAGGCACAATTAAATTGTAACTGGACTTCATAATTTCTGTTTGATTTTGGGGCTAGCATTGAGGAGCCTAAGCCACTTTAATTTCAGTAAGGTTTAACTCCTAATTGTGTCTGTGAAGTGGGGTCTTGGTATGTTTTCACTTTAAATATCTCATGGAAAAAATAAGTTTCACTCTGGAATGAGAAGCGGGTTATGTCTTCACTAAACAAGTTTAGAAATCCTGTACAGGTGGAGGCATTTAAAATACAGACTTTAAATTCCTGAACCTGGAAACCTAAGGCTGCAAGATCCAAAATACCCTTTCTATTAAATCATTTGTCTTGGTTTTACTGGGGTGTAATTGTCAAAACTTGCTGAATGCAAAATGGCTTTTTCTTACTGGGAGCTCCGCTTGTTCTAGTTTAGTATTTCCTACTTATTTGTTTTGATTAAGAAAACTCATTTGAATAATAACATTTACAGATTTAAACCTCTCTATTTAACAATATCATTAAAGGTAGACACAAGAATGACTACCTATATTCCTGCCTTTAAATGCATTTATCTGTCATTGCAAAATTATTCCAGTAATAGTTAAATGAATCAAAGATCTCCATTCATTGTCTGTCTTGTCACATAATGTTTTGAATCATAATTTTTTATGCTTTTGTAGCTCAAGCAGACACATTTTACTTGTGCTTTAGTGTAAGTCCAGAAATATTACTCCAAAAGGATGGTTTATGAGGAGCTGAAAGAAGCAAGGGCATGACTAAAATTTGGCCTTAGTGGTTACCTGTAGTATATGCTTACCTAGAGGCTGTCTCTCACTGCTGTAATACTTGGAGAAAATAATTTTCTAAATAAGCCTGAAACAAAATGGCTGTTCGGGAAATATAATGAAGCAGTGGCATAGCTAGTATTCTTATGTTATGACACTGGTAGTTTTTGTTCTGTCTTCTGGTGTTCTAATAAAAGAATTCCGAAAATCACCAAAACAATATATTTCTGTGAGAGTTCTTTGTTTCTCTTCCCCATGAGATCCTGGATTACAATGCCTCTGGTGATCTAAAGTGAAATCTCACCTGGAGGGTGATATTACAATTTAAAAGACACTACAAGTCAAATACGCTCCTTTTATCAGTGTTGATCTCATATAATCGTTTTTCTGTCAAATAATGTGTCCTTGTATAATAATACTAGAAATTATGTCAATATCTCCAGAAACAAAAATCACAATATTAAGGTTGTTCTCTAGAAGTTAAATAATGCTATAAACTAAATATTGGAAGTTGCAACTAAACTTACTGCTCTACAGAATTAATTTCCTAGAAAAACTACCCAATAAAAAGAAAAACCTTTTTTCTTCTGTTTTTGATGAAATTTGTGATAAAAACAGGAAACTGCTGAATCTGTAGTCATTTATTCTGGCAATTTATAAATAGTAATCCTATGTTCATACCTAAATAAGCATGTATGGGACTTGGCTAACAGTTCTAACCTACCTGAGGTTTACATTTTAGAGCACTTTGGTTTTTAGCAGTCATGTGATACTTGCAAATAGTTAAGAAACAAACTCCCAGAACAATGGTGAAAAGATCCTGAATAGTAAGAGTACAAGTATTAGAGAGTCACAGGAAGAATATTGAGGAGTTTTGGTTTGTTTGTTCTCGCTTCTTGAATTTTTTTTAGAGCTGCTAAGTATTTTTTCCTGCATGTTACACCTTCATCTTGAGTGATTAATAGTTGTTAAGTTTCATGGAGGGAAAATATTGGATGTTAAAGACTCCTTGATCTATCAGAGAAAATCGCAACAAGAACTAAAGTCTAAATGTTAAAATCAAATACATTCAGGTTAGAAATAAAGTGTCTTTACTGTTGCCAGTGTTAAGAATTGAAATTACTTATTGAGAGAAATGGTGCTTTCTCCACCTCTTGGTATTTCCAGATCAGTCCTGTATGTTTATTTCTGAAAGGTATGATTCAGTCAAACCTATTTATTAGTGATGTGACTACAGGAGTAATTGAGTATAGTGTTTAGCTTGAGATACGTGCAAAGGCAGACTAAATGCCTCAGTGATTCCTCTTGATCTAGAAGTATTTTATTAGACAAGTCTTTTCAAGTGGAATATAAATATTTTAAGAGTTGAGGTTTTATAGAAAACCATTTTATTTTTATTTTTGAAAGTATCAGCTTCTCCCCTGAGGCAACATTTTACCATGAACACATTGTACTGTATGTTGATAATGGTCTCTGGTTTTAGTTTTTCCTTTTAAAATGGCTTCAAGTAACCCTATGATAAAATAGGAAGTTTGATTAAATTCTATCCATTTATAATGATCTTGCTTTAGATGTTTATATTATATTTTTCAGGATCTTTTTCACCTTTTGAATTACATGAATCAGAAACAGGTCTGAACCCCAAACTGGTAGTGGTATGGAAGGAATCCAATATAACATGATTTGTTTGGATCATTGCTTTAATGCAACTACAGAGGCATAAGGTTCACAAAATAGATGGAGAAAGCTTAAGTCTATGTCTCATGGCCATATAGACCATGACCATATAGAGCTTCTTGAAAAGTGCCTTTTATTCCCTAAGAGCTTTCACTTAATTTTTAAATTTATATTTCTACTGCATAATTTTTAGGGCCTTTGGAAAAGAGGAGCAGAATTTTTTGTCAGAGAATCACAGGGTGGCTGAGGTTGAACAGAATCTCTAGGGACCATCTCGTCCACAACCCTGCTTAAAGACATGACACCTATGGCAGGTTGCTCAGGGACAGGTCCAGTTGGATTTTCAGTATCTCCAAGGATGAAATCTTCAAATTCACAATTCTCAATTGGCTAAGACCAAAAGATGTTTTGGTGACTGTCTGAAATATCTCTCTGAAAAATAATAGTAGTAACATGGTGGTTTCCAGTTTTCCAAATTCTGCAGGAATCCCCAGCCATGCTTGTGAAGCCGCTGTGTCTCTCTGTCCCCACACACAAGTTACTTGTGTCTGTGCACACAAGTCTAACGTGATTGTGGCTACACAGACCCCCATAAAGAGTGGTGCCTGTACTGACACCTAAAAATGCATATACAGCCCTCAGATAACCATGAGTCTCACAGTCAGCCTCAAGCTGTTCCTCCTCTCTGTGATCAGGACACACAAAACTGCTCACTAGCTATCTGTTCACATGAAACTGGTTTTGTCATGTTTCTTCTCTATTTTCCTATGTTTGTTCACCTCTCCCCATCTTTAGTATGCTTACATTAAGCATACCATAAAAAATATTGAACAGTCCCACAATTAACTTGACACATCCCTTAATAATTTTTAAGCAATCCAGAAATCCTCTTTCCTGCTCCATCTTGTGATAAATCCTGTACCCTTGGAGGCAATAATCTCCTTTTAGTCTGAAGGCCTCTGAGAGAGAGTTTCTGCTGCTGACTCATCTCGTGGGATTCACACCAGGGACAATAATTTTCTCCTGATAGCTTTAGAGGCAGCTGATTCAGTGTGCTCTAATTTTCACTGATTACGTTTTCACTGATTGTGTTACTATGGGTCTTTCACTCATGACTGTTCCTTAGATCCTTGCTGGGTCTATCTGTTCAATTTACTTATCCTTTCATCACAGATTCTACAGACAGCTTGCTTTTAAAAGAAGCAAATGTGGAACTTTTAAAGAACTGAAAGAAAATCTCAGGTTTTTCTTCCACCAGCTTGCTTTACCTATTTAAGGAAGAAGTTACCGAGTTTGGAAACTGAAATAATAGTGTATCCCCAGTTTTTCATGCAAACCATAGGAAGGACAGTGTGGGGAGTTCAGCTTCTTTTGGGTTTTCTCTAATCTGTACCAGAGAAGCAATGTCTGATATTAAATTCATGTCTCTATGTTCAGTATTGCTGGATTTGTGCACTCAATTCCCTGATGGTCTCAAGTTGATCAGATATAGCACAGTTGAATTTCTTTCTACAAAGACCACCTCATAGAGCTCTATGCAGGCTTTCTGCAGCAGTGGAATGGCTGGTATGAGATCTGGAATAATGTCTGTATTGAAAAAAAGCTAGCTTTTCAAAATTTTTGAATCCTTTTGAACAGACAAAGTGATTTTTTCAAAGCTTTGTCTCGTACAACTGACTTATTTTACTCCCATCTTTGGTACCTTTCTATTTAATATCAGATTGACTGTTTCATGGAACCATAGTGTAAGCTGTAGCTCTGGACAGTGAAAGTATGTTGGTATAAGAAGTAGCTGCTCTTAGGGAGTGGGAGAAACTATAAAACTGGAACATTAAAAGTAAGAAATTTGAATTTAAAGAGAAAAAAATGTACTTCACCCTCTTTCCATTAATTCCCAGAAAACATCTTCCTTGATCTCTCACTCAATATTTAATGCCACATAGGTTACAGATAAATTAATTCCTCCACTTCAACCTAATAGGATGCTAAGCAGGACTTAAAAAGGTGGTTTATGTTCTACTTTAACCATTGAGTTGCTGCTTACTCTTTTTGGTTAAACACATGTCAACAAATTTATTAAAGGTCATTCACTGACTAATGTTATTAATCATTAATTTTTAATGCTCTTCAGGATCATGGCTCCTTAAATTGGATGGGTTTATTCATTATGGGTTGTGGCTTCTGAAATGCCCCCTATTTGACCTTTATATTTGACATTGGTAAAAAAATGACACTAGGTTGCTACTTATCCTGGACCTGCTACTTGGAAAATAAAGTAACCTGAGGTCATTAACTTCAGTTGCTATCTGTTAATAATGAAAATGTTCATAAGTTTCAGTGGGTGAGTGACTGAAACTACCATTAATATATGAAGTTAGAAGGTGCTGATTAAGGGATAACAGGAGGACTCTCATTCCTTGGTCTTTCAAAATGCATCTAATTCCACTGACTTCAGACCCTTTGTAATTGCTCATGGATAGTTTGATGTTTCATGAAGCTAGTAGTTAGATCAGAGGACTGAAACACAGATGGGGATCTTCAGTGTCTGTGAAACTTGTGTCATAATTGTTGTGTTACACAGGAAGGAACACATTACTTGGATGCTAATATATTTTGCTCATGAGTTTAACAGATTTTAAGGTATTGAAAAATTACTTACTTTCACTTCTACTATGTATTATATACTGTATACTATGCTTCAAATATGAAGAAGTTTAAAGGACCCCTTTAGTGCTGCAAATAATTCTCTGTTTAAGATAAATAGACAATAGGAAGCAAGTACTTTCAGATGCTCTATGTAAAGTCATATTCATCGAAAGGATATGTGATAGCATGTATGCTCACAGTTAAAAAAAAGTGTATTGGTATAAAAAAGCTAATTGGTATAGCACAATGCATTAAAGAGTCCATACAAGTTAAAAGAAAGTGATTATGATTTTAAAGCCTAGACAACTTTAATTTGTTTCCTTATTATCACCAGTAACAGTGTGCTAGCACTAGCGTTTTTATGGGGAGAGACAGAGCTCTGTTTTCTGTAATGCCTTTCCCTGGTCTGCTGTATGTAGCAGAATACTGTGTATATTCCTAATATTAGAAAAAACTGCTGGAAAAAAGAGGCCACTTTCCGAGTTATGCCTATCAGAAGTGAATTCTGTCGTTCCTTTTGCTTCAGAACTCCTACATAATCCTGTGAAAAATATCTGCAAAGACTTATGACTTAGTCATGTGAATGAGGTTCACTAGGGATTCAAAAGCCACATCCCTGGCATGAAGACTTTTAGTTATCCATTATCAGCATCACCAGCACATTGGTACACCAGGTGACAATATGGTTTTACTTTATCTGCTGGGTATGCATCCTCTGTGTTTCTGTTCTGCAACTAAAAGTTTTGCAATTCAAAAAGGTTTTCTGAATTTTATTAAACAGATTTTATCACTGTTGCTCCTCTTGAACTGCATGGAACATCCTTAAAGGAAATTTACAAAGCATCTTTATTGGAGGCCTGTTGCAGATGGGAAACTGAAGGTCATGTGCCCTTCGTACTTAACCTTTTGTGCTCCTGGCAAATTAATACTTGAAGGAGAGCCCTATTTTAGCTGACTGATTCTTCCTTTTCTTGTGTTATCTCTGCGTGGCTTTGAGACTTCTTTTCCTGTTTGGGTGGAAAACCCTCACTTTGATGGTAGTCAAAAATTGTCTATTTACTGAGTGGTAATTACATGCAGTATTGACCAGGAAATGTTATAAAGTTAAAACAGGAAAACTTTAGAACAGCCTTAAGAAAATCAGGAAAACTTGAAAGTGTCTTACATTTTGAATCAGAAGGCTTATCAGTTGCCCAGTGTGGGAACACACATTTTAGCAGATCTGAATGTCTACAGGGGGTACATTAAAACATAGTTCTGAAATGACTGGAGCCTGATTTGCATATATTATGAAGATGCCTCCAACTAGTTCGTGGTAAAAACTAATAGAGTTTTCCAAGGCTTCAAATTTTCTGCTATTTCATAAAGAGTCCAGGTTAAAACAACCCTACATAAGGAAGTGGAAACTGAAGAGTCATAAATGGCAAGTGTTTTCGAAATTTTAATTTTGATGAGTTAGTATGTGAGAAGGAGGTTAGAGTTACCAGATAGAAACTCCAGGCAGTACAGAGACAGTTTTTCAGAAAAAACCCTGAAATTTATGATAGGACCTTGTACGAAAAGTGCGAAGAGATTTACAAGTTACAGGATCACTTTTCCACTATTATATAGGTAAAAAAATTAAATAAAATAGCCTCATATTAAAGGAATGAGTATTTCTGAATTTAATTATTCATATTAAAATGAAAAAGAAACATGCAATTCTTTTTGAGTGCATTATATAGATGTTAGTAAACCCTTATTTTAAAAGGATTATTACATACCTTGTCTGTAGTGCTCATTTCTCTGATGGAACTGTAGCTGATGTCTGGAATCTTAAATTTGTTGTCATTGAGGAAAAATAATTTTCAAAGAAAATATAATGTTCTTCTGTAGGAAGCATTAAGAATTCTATCTGTCTGGGTTACCATGAGTTTATGAATTTATTTGTGTGGAACTAATAAATAGGTTTTTCATTTAGAGTGCATCTCTACTGAAATGATGGTCTACCAAAGAAAAGCTTAGCATTTAAACAATAAATATTTTAATAAAATTATTTATAATTATACTGTCCTCATACTTTTTAAAGAAACTTGTTCTTATTTAATATTCTTTTCCAAATTACCATTATAATTTTAAAATAACCTTCCTAAATTTTTTTATTACAATTTGAGTGAAGAAACAAAGTTAAACTGTTCACATTTGAATGGCTAACAACTAAATTCTCCACTGATACATAAATACCCACCTCTTCCACTCTAAAATGATATTTGAGCATATAAACACCAGAAATGAGTGACTGCAAATATTCAAGTTTATAGTACTTGTGCACAAGGCAAGTACTAAGGGCTGTTTATTGGAATCTTCTGCCGATAACAGACTAATATATCTCTTATCATGCTATACAGATAAGTTGTATTATTTTTTTATGATTGGCCCCTTTTCAATGTGAACATTGTTAAAATTGCAGCTCCAAGTTATTCTGGTAGGTTGATGGTCCCTCCTGTCTGCCTTGGATACCAGAGGTGATAACATTCTGCTGTTTGACATCTGCATCTATCAGGGCTGCACAGAACACTTGCTATTGCATGCTGGCATACCAACAGAAGGAACACAGTAGTAAATAGTGCCCTTACACTATTGTATGCAGTGCTGTGAGCTGTTTTAAGTCAGTGCAAAATGCAAATATTGGTATTCGGAAGGGACATAATCTTGTACATTTTTTGTTCCTCCTCCAGTCTATTTAAAAACATCAGGGCTTTTGGCTTGTAGCTTGTGGCTCTGAGCTGGCTCCTCTTGGCGCAGGTATTTCCCTGATGTAGTTACTGGCTTCCTTTCTAATTTTGCATGTGTAGCTATATACACATAAAGATTGGAGACAAATGTTCACAGGGTTCTGGTGGAGTTGCCTGGTCCTGTTTCAGGCTTTCAAATCCTTTGCAATGCTGATATCCTAAAGGACAGCAGCATAATAAGCATGTAGGTATGTGAGTCATTCTCCCTCTCTGAAAAGATGGATTATGACAATTACTGTAGGAAAGGAGGTTGCCAGAGAAGCCTTGCTGATAAGATTAGTAGTAGTGCTGATACTGGCTATGTTAGCATGGCACACCTTCACATGGTCTGTTACAGTAACACTGCAATTCACTTTTACACAGAAAAGTATGAAAAGAAAAATAAAATCATCTATCAGTCTATTTTTACATTTATAATTTTTGCCACTTTTATTAAATGGTAAAAATATCATAAAACATAAGAAAATGCTTTATCTAGGAAACAGTTTATACATCTTTGTCAAGTCCTAAAATCCAAATTACAACCTAAAGGATCCTTTTAGTTTCTATGTAACATATAAACCGTAGATTTCAAAGCTTGCCACTGTTGCAAGGCTGTGAAAAAGGCAAGTTTGTACTGAGAGTAAAATATATCATGCAGTGGTGGTGGCCATGTCAGGTTTTGATCTCTGTGTATGCCAAGAGCTTTCTCAGTCTGAGACACTTAGACATCTATTTACCTCTAACTCCAAGTGATATTCAGGGCCAATTAGGAGCCCTGACCAAGGTGTGTACAGAGCATGCTGAAACCATGGCAATGAGGTTCACACAGAACATGGTGTGATGTCTGCTTCTCAGTGTCAGATATCCTTTTCTAAGCTTTAAGTTAGAAATTTAAATTCCCTAGATGCTCACTGATCTGGATGTAAATGGATATTGAGTCCTTAAGGCTGCATACTCAAAGTGGCCAGTTGTGGTACGAGTTATGTTATTCTTACAGTTCCAAAAATTAAAGGAAATGATATATTGCATCTGCATACCCTGTTCTCAGTGAAGCCTTTAGCTTGTCCTATACATCCAGCAAAATAATCTGTGAGCTTCACACACAATTTGCTTATTGTGTTGTCAAATTCATAATTTTTCAAGCACTCTTCAGTAGAAGTGACTTTGCATAAATAAGATTAAAACAAAAATAGACTTGCAGTGTCCTAATAGAAACAACTCAAAAATCCCAAAATTCTGGCTAAGCATTTTTGTCCGGCAATAGCATTCATATTGATGTTATGAAAATTTCACTACTTAACACTTTAGTTTAAACTACCAACTCCACATGAAACAACTGGATTTGATTAGCAGCCAATATTACTGCAAATTGTCATAACAGTTGACTTATAAATGAATGAAACCCAAGCCAGAGTTGTCTCAGACTAACACTCTAAGTCTGATGCACCTTTTGTGCATCAGACTCAGTAAGCCTCATGCACAAAACCAATTCAAAATGAGAGTTCCAGAGGTCAAGACAGATCTAAACATGAGAAAAACCCGACTGGTAAAACAGGATAATTTTTAATCTACATGATTTTGGCAAAATAATTAGCTAGAGAATTGAGTTTTAACCCCAATTCTTACTGCTCAGGCTTTGGGGAGAAAGTACAGGCAAACTAGCATTATTGGAATCTTCAAATGTTATAAGCAATAAAATATCACAAACACAGCATTCTGGTAAGGAAAGACCACCTTTTTTCATGGAGTTTTTATTTTTGTTGTCCTAATTCACATACCATGTTATTTACTGTTTACTATTGCTTAATTTTAGGAAACTTTAGTCTGAAAAAAACCTGTTAATTTTGAAATCCTTTGTATCTATTGACACGTTGACTGGCAGTACAGATGCTAGTTTTGTTTTTTTCTTTTCTTTGATACAGTAATGCTGAAATTGTCTTCCTTTCTGAATAGAATGTTAATCCTTTGTGTGAAATAACAATAGCAAATAGAAAACTGGTAATTATCTCCAAAAACATGAACTGATTTGTTTGAAACTGAACATCTATGGACTAAGCTATATCAAATTTAGACAGCACTTCTGAAAATTGTGGATGTATAGTAAACTATTAGCCTTAGGGCACACAAAGTCTGAAAGACCAAAATCAAGGTCCCATTTTACCTGTAACAATCTGGTAAAAGTGATTTTGTATGTTGCAGCAGTATTTTGGATTGTAGGAAGAATAAGTAGTGCTTGGCATACCTTATGTGCAGTGCAGAATTCTGTATCAGTTGCTTTAATAGGAAAGAAGGTAATCCTTTGTAAAAAGACTCTCATTTGTGAAAGTGAAATGGTTAAAATGTTACAAAGTGGATGATTATTCTTAACTTTTGGATTACTGTAATATGGCAGCTCTGTTATCTAGCAAATCCATATGCAAAAGACAACTGACCAGAATATTAAATATAACCTCTAACTAGATAAGAGAAGCCCTCAGCTCCATAGATGTTTTTTTACAACTACTAGAGCTAAAATAGATCTCAATTAGTGAATGAAAAGCTTTCTCAGGTTTTCAGGAGAATTGTAATAGAATGTGAATTCAATGAGGATTAAGAGCAAATTCTACAAATGGCTTTAGTAATAAGAATAACATATCCTGAAATCTCACCTTCTCCTAGATTTAGCTGTCTGTGTGAAGCTGGAGTTCACAGCTTCAAACTGGACTTAGGCACATTATCTTTTGGGTGCCAAGAAACTACTGGGATTTTTCCTCTACTGCATGGTGCAAAGCAGCAGGCTGGGGTCTGTGCTATGAACAGAGCAGCTGGTGAGGGCAGAGGGCACAAGGGGTGTGCACCCAGAACCTCTGCAAATGGAGGAGCCCACATCCTGTGTGCTGCCTCCTTGCAAAGGGCTGAGCTAGCAGGCATAAACCTGTGGTGATAGCAGATGTGGGACAAACTCTCCACCTTGGAATGGTTTTGGGCATTAGTCACTAGACACAGCAAAGAAACACGATCTGATACAAAGCTTGGAATGCAATTCCCTTGTATTCTGATCTGAAGGTTTTCTTCATTGTATTTGCAGAAATCTTGAATCCTCTTCTGCATCACATCACCGCTTTTGCTGTAACAAGAGCTGCAAAACATATCTGCTGACTACAGCCAACAGGCTGGTGGGCTGAAACCCTTTTGGCTACAGAGAAGGGATTTAACTTGATTCCATTAAGTGACTGTAGTTGGAAGGTATGACTTTGGGCTGAATGGCTTTAAGTTTACAGGAGACCTTGTGGTAATGATAAAAGTGGTATAGTCATTTCTATTCTAAGCTTTGAAACAAGGCATGTTAAACAGATATATCAAGAAGAAGAGAAAATTAATCTGTAGCTATTGATTAAAGTTTCTGCAGCCATGAAAAGAGCTATAAAAGTAAATAAATGTTTTTTATTAAACCTTTGTCCTGTTAAATGACAGGAATCTACATTCAACTAGAATAGTGTGATTTACTCTTATGGTAATAAGAGAGCTTGAGGCAGAAACTAATTTTCCGCATCCACTGAACTTGCATTCATGTGAAAAAATCTAATGATTGTAATAGAACTTCCTGTGGGAGTAAAATTTACTGCAGAGTATGAAATGTCCAAGAAGGTTTAACATATGCAGTGTAATATTATCCAGGTGTTATGGAATACCAGCTCATCCTATGAGGTTGTTGCCTACTTTCTTGGTAGTTCCACTGAAGCTTGCAAAGAATTCAAGTTTTAGTAGTTTTCAACCTCTGTGTGCTCAGTTCAGAAACGAACTAAAGCTTACAACTCTTTTCTTCTGTAGTTGTTAAAGTAGTGCTAAGTACATTCAGATGTGCATTAAGGAAATTTGAATACGGTTTAAAAAATATTTGCTCTACTATTTAGTTAAAAAGAAGTGAGCTTGAATTCCCTTTTTTTCCTCCTAGGACTCTAGCTCTAGCTACATGGAGATCTGTTATACTTGCATGAAGTTACTTAGTGCTTACATGATCACTTCCTATAGTTCTGCTGTGATGGCAGTAATCCTCAGTATGGAGGAGGTCTTTATTGCTGTTTTCCATGCATTTACATCTTAAGGCAGCAGTTTTATTGATTTAATCAGATTTGAATATTAATGCTGACTGTAAGCCAAATCTTGCCTGTCTGACACGGATACTATTCTAGAGAACTTTATGGAAGTAACAGGATTTGGCCCTTTCTAGTTTTAAAACCTTTGAGCTTTTCAATACTATACATCTATTTATTTATCTTCATTGGATTTCAAATATGCATGATATTGATTCAGTTGACTATACCAACTACAGGGTCATTGTTAAATGGGGATAACTCAATGAGTAGACTTCTCATTTGAAAGCCAGACATTTTTGCCTTGGATTTATATGCACTTCCTATATGCTACATTGAAAGCACCACAGACTAGAATATGTAACTGGTATAATATTTAACGATTATTTGTGTAACAAGATATTTATGTATCTTTTATACTTATTTCTATATTATTTATAAGAAGAGTTTGTATGCAGAAAGCATTTTTGCTAACCATATTCTCTGCCCACCTGATGAAGACAGATATTGTTAGTGTTGCTGAATCTCCTGGCCTGTTAGAGGTGAGCATGCTTTCTTAGTGGGCACACAAATCCACAAACCATGTTTTTATATTTAGACATGTCCAGCTACACAGATCAAACTTAACAGAAACATTCAGTACCCAAAAAAAATCCCAGCACATGTGGCCTCATCCTCTTACCCCCTGCGCCTGATAAGAATGAAGATGCATTAATGGGAATAAATATACACATGCTAGGTGGGTCCCTCCAACAGCAAGGCTCAGATGGAAGTGGACCCTTCCTCATGCACAAGAGGAACCCCAGGAATTAGATCTACTGGAATCCTCAAAAGCAAATTTCTGTACACTATTTGGCTATAAAAGTAAGGCTCCTGAGCCTTGGGGACATCCTTGGAAATGGCCTGACTCGCCTGCCCAAAGGAGATTCCCGTTTAAAGATGTGACCCCAACTGACGAAGAGTATAATTCAGACTCCTGGTGTAATTCCACCACCAATACACAGTCCACATCCATTAAACGTCCCAGGGTACTCCCGAGTGGGGTATTCCTCATTTGTGGAGACCAAGTATGGACTGGGATACCTTCTTGTCTTATAGGGGGTCCTTGCACTCTTGGTAAGCTTTCCCTACTAACACCAGACAAAACACAAATTTTAAATTGGCAGAACAAATCTCGATTGGTGCGTCATAAGAGACAAATTCGGGATTTGGAACCAAATTGCAATAGTGAGTTGTTGATTGGTCATTCTCAAAAAGGGTCGCTGCCTCTATTTTTGTGCCCTGGGTGGCCGCAGTGAAAGCCCTCAGTGAGCTTTCTCACCTAGAGTGCTGGCTGGGAAAACAGGCCAACTGGACATCGAGTTCATTGACCCAACTCCTAGAAGACGAGGAGGCCACCAGACAAGCAACACTCCAAAATCGAGCAGCCATTGATTTTCTGTTGCTCACACACAGACATGGATGAGAAGAATTTGAGGGCCTCTGCTGCCTGAACTTGTCATCAAATAGCCAGAGCATTCACAAGACGCTCCAGGAAATGAAGAATCAAATCCACCAATTAAAGACTGAGGGCTCGGACTGGTTAAAGGACCGTAGCCAGTCTTAGACACTCAGTCTCCCCAGTGAGTGGCTTGTGCATCTGGTCTTAGATTGTTACACACACACACACACGCACACACACACACACACACACACACACACAAACTCTCTCTCACTTGGTCTCTGGACCCCGAGATCTCTAGCAATCAGCCTTGACCTCTGGGTCCCTGCAGTAGCTATGTCTCTCACAGAGGTGCGCACTCAGATGTTGCGGTGATAGAAGCCACCCAGGGGGTGGCTGAGGAGAAAATAGATAGACCAGATGAGTGATGGGAAGACACCACTGTGTAACATCTCCCCCGTGAGTTTAGAATGGTTTCTCCCTGTTGCCGTTAGGCTAATTTTGTTACAGTGGTTGGTCAGTTGCCCCCCCGCCACCGCCTTTCTTTACATATTCATGTCCTTCGGGAATGTTCCCCCAACCTCGATGCCCCATTGGCCTGGCCCCCTTCTCCCCTCCTCTGCTGTTCTCTGGTTGCCTCCGTATTGCCCCTCCCCTGTTCCCCCTGAACCCTGTCCCTATTGGCTGGTTCTCCCCATATGAAAGGTGATGCTCTGCCGTGTTTGCTGTCCTTTTGTCCCTGGACCCTTCCGAGACAAATAAACTCAGGAACCCATACAAAGGACCCCTCTCACCTCTTTACTCGGTGTCAGTCTGCTTTCTTTGAGGAGTGTCTGTAGCTGCTATCTTGCCAGCAGGGCTGCAGCCTGCAGTAAGGATCACCGGGATCCTGCCAGGGGGACTGCTGAGTGCTGGCAAGAGCCTTGGGCCGGGGGCCCTTTGGAACACACGGGGCTGTGGGTCTGTCCAAGACCCTCAGAGGAAGCATTACATTTTGTAACCTTTTAGTCTACACTCAGATCCACCCCGAACTTGAGTCCACTTCCATCCCTGGCTGCCATGCCGTGTATCCTGTTCTCTGAGTTGTTCAGTCTGATACTTGCTGGGCATTGCCTCGTGACACACAATCATTCACAGTGTGTGCAGTCTAGTGTCTACCATTACTGGCACCACAGGTACATGGTCCCTTTGACCCATGGTCTGACTCTAGTTGCTACAACTCAGATCCTTCCCACCCCAAGCACACACAGGCCCATCACCTCTTTACCTCATGTAAAGAGGTAGAAATGGGATTTAATAAGAAGACAGGACAGAATGTGGTGATGGGCACAGGGCATGGCCAGGCAGGCAAACAGAGCAACTGGAATATGGATATATATATATATGACTATTTACATGTGATCATCCTCTTTTATAACTTTATTAATCTATTTTCCCGTGCTTGTTCCATCAAACACTTTGATTCTTCCCTTTCCCCTCTTTTGGCACCTCCCTTATATTTTTCATGGTAAGTCTTATGCAATGTCAAGAAATTCCTCCACTTCATCCCATCACAAATTCTGCACCTGCCTCAGTCTGAGGGGTGTTGTCCCCAGCTTCACTGGGGTGATGCTTCCCTGAACACTCCAGATTGAGGCAGGGAGCAGGTGTAGGTGACGAGGTTACTGAGTTTCCCCTGCTTGAACCTGTGCCTCACACATCTCTGTGTGGGCAGAGGAGCCTTTTTTCACATAGCCTAACAGATATGTACAAGTGAACTTGCATCCTTATCACATTGCTTTTGAATGTGAAAACAGCCTATTTCAAACAGCAGAACAGGGGAGAGATGAATAAAAAAGCCAGAGGAAACTGTATACAAAAATTTCCAGCAACAATACATGTCAGTGGTTGATCTTGAACACCCCCACCTCCTTACACCTCTTAGCAACAATAGCTCTCTTGGCACAGCTGACAGACCTGTGACCACAGCAGTGCTAATGGATACCACTATAATTCACAGGTAGTGTTCATGGGATATAATCTGCTCTGACACTATACTGTGTAGTGCATATTCCCTGATCAGGAAAATGCCAGTTGCATTCCTTTCTATGTAAAAATTTCAGCATCTCTATTTCTTCATGTAGGAAGCTGAAAGTCAGTTTGCAGCTCAAAGGTGGGAATGCATTACTTAAAATTACAGATCTCTCCAGCCACAGTCCTTGCTTATAATCATCCATGGTGAAATGGAATGAGCTATTTGAGAAAAAGTAAACATTTTATGCTGTGTTCTCTGCTCAGCTTTACACATAGAACCCCTTGGCGCCTACAAATAGATACGCTTGGAACATTGCTATCTATATAATTTTAAAAAAATCAAAATTATAAAATTATCAACTAAGAGAATAAAAACACTGTATAGGTTGCGTCTTTTATGCAGTCCCTTTGGAAAAGTTTTCAAATTGCTTTTGGCATAAATCTGGTTAGGGGATTTATGGGAAAGAACAAACAGGAATGAATACTGTTTAGACCTTTAAACTTAGTGATATTTTTCTGAAGAGTGGCAATAAAAGCATGATAACATATCATAAAAGGAATAAAAGGAAGCAGAAATACCCAGTGTTTTTAAAACTACGTCTTTTGGCTCCAAAGGACTATTTTGTATGAGGCAAAGACAATGGTGATTCACAAGAACTGACTATAGATTATTTGAGGTGAATTTTGGATCTTCCAGTGAACATGACTGCAGTCTCTGACTTAACTTTAAGGCTACTTTATATGTTTTAAAATAGTAATATAATTCTGAATTTTCAGGAAATAATATTTATTTATGATACTTTTATATTGTTACTGCAAGTAGCTAACAAAAGGGCAATGTAGTGGTTTCAATTCGTCTATTTGAGTTCCTGGCTAAATGCCAGCACACTTACCAAAATTTACTTGATTTTTTTTGTGAGATAAGGGTTAATAGTAGGCAAAGTAGGTTCAAACTTTAAGGGATATAAGGAGAATTTATTAACAGACTTAAAAAAAAAAGAATAATAAAAATCAGGAATCAGAACAAAACCTTCAGAACACCCTTCTTCCCTCCCCCACCTCTCCATTTCATTCCCACTGACCATACAAAAAGACAACACCTCGACTTTTAGTTAGTTTACCACCTCTGGAATAGTCTTTTCTCAGTTCATGTGGGGAGAAAAGTTTTCTCTTGTTTTGCTATGATGATTTCCCCATAAGAAATACAGTTCTTATGGTTTTCAGCCTCAATACAAGCAGCTGCTCGGAAGGAAAAGATCTGCTTGTTCTGGAAAATCCCTCCCACTTTAGTAGCTTTCCCAGGACCCCTAGAGTGGGCATATGATGGACGCTGAGGTACTCTTTTGAGGATGCAATAGTTCTATTACAGTGGCAATGAAATCCCCTTTTCTCATTATTGACAACATAAATCTTCTTCTATTATTCCCGGGGCAATAGGAGCCTATAGGCTTCTGTGTTATAGGAGCCTATAACAGAGGAGTCTTAGTCCACTGGTGGTAGCTAGAACATTACATCCCCCCTTTTTCACTCTTTTAAACCATTTTTCATATATTACACAGTATATTATAGCCGAGTTTGTCAACATGTCTTTAGAAGAGAAGTTTCAGCCTCAAAGTTTAGGCACTCCTCATCTCCTCCTCTGGATATAAGCCTTGCTTCATTCATTAACTTGGAGTCTTTATGTTGTACCTTTTGTAGGTGTCTTCATCCTTTCCTTTTCTGTGTAGGGGAAAATGGATGTTTCCAAATCCCATCCTGATACTGAAAACGTTAATTTGTCTTTTGGCCAGGTGATGGTCACATGACCTCTACCCGCGCTGTTTGAGCGTCCCAGTGCCTGAGCTGAGGGAGAGGAACCCGCCTGTGCCGCTCTCCATCCAAGCCACGCCTGAGTCGCAGGGGCCCGGACCGAGCCCTCTCCTGCGCTGGGCTGCCTTGTGGAGCTGGCCCAGGCTGGCCTGGCGGGGCTGGCAGAGCTGTCACCTCAGCCTGGGGCAACAGAACAAAGCTTTTTTGGCTACACCGGAGCTGAGCAGAGTCCACCTGGCTTTCTTTGTCCACAGCTGCCGTGATGGACTGAAGGTTGGCACGGGCTCCCCCACTTCCCCTCCCCCTCTGTGCCATTTCTGCCGGCAGTCCAGTCACATGGCTTGGCTGGGCCTCACCAGACTGCACAGAGGGTCAGAACGACTCCTCCTTCTGAAAGCTGGAAGTCTAAAGGAGGGCTTCTTCAGATCCTCTCCTGGTTTTATGAGTTCTGGAGGCAGAAACTGTAATACCTCCTTTTGGGTTGTCAGTTCCAGCTTCACCTCCTTCCTTCTGTACCGGAAATCCCACGTAAGGTTACCCCACGACACTTAAACACTCCCAAATCATCTTTTTTAAGGCTTCATGATATGCTGTATTCAGGGTTGGTAGAATATTTAGGTGTTTTGTTGAGTGTAAGATACACTTGACTGCTGGTTTAATCAAGAGGTCTGTTACTAGAACATCTCATACAAGTTTAAGGGACCAATCTAAATCTCCTCAATTTCAGATCTGGCACCTTAAATGACAGCTGCTGAAATCAGGCTGAGAAATTAATATATATTAATATATATATCCTTCCAGATTCTTTCTGGTCTTCTGTGGTCTGTCAGTGCCCGAGCAGACAGTTTTAGGGGCTAGAATAAGCATCACATTTTAGACCAGATGTTTTTCTTTATGTAAGCAGGACACATGGAGCTATGTCCTACTTCAGTGATGGGATAATAAAGATAGGAGCAGTTTCCTCTTTGTCACTGTTTCTCTAAGTCACATACTTCTCTGTTTTAGAGGCATTTAGTCCTTAACCAGTTATCTAAACAGGTGTTATTGCAGGGATGTACCCCCAATATCTTACATGAAGCAGTAGTGTACTTCTGAGGTTAATCCTGCAATCAGCTGCAGTTGTTACACATTGTTTTGGTTCAAAAGGAACTTTTGTTACACACAAACCACATGTCCAACAGAGTATACTAAATTGGGAGCTCTAGTTGTGCACTTTTTCACAGTACAAGTTGAAACTAATGTTTGATCCTTCATAATATATGGTGACAATGTTTTGTCCAGGGACCAGGGTAAAGCTAGTTTGAAGTGAAATCACAGACCATGCAGGGTGTTGATGCTGGGTCACATCACTACCTGGTTTTGATTTACTGATCTTCCTCTGTTTTCAGTATTTAAAACAGTACTTGTTTAAAAATATTTCTTTTTAACTGTTATTTTTCTTCATAAAAACTATGCAAAAAGCTGTTTTTCTCCCAGCATATGAACACGCATATAAAGATGCTGAAAGCAAAGCACTGTGTCTTTGATCTCTCCTGACCTAATCTGCAGCTCCTTTGACAGTTACGGAGATAACGGACAATCTTTGATGAATTTGTTCCTGTCTCACTGAGATAGAAAGTCAATCCAATCCTCCATTTCTCAGCTCTGTGTGATAACAATTAGTGCCAATGTCTTGTCAACTGTGTGCTCATGCAGGCCTTTCATATGGCAGTCAGTATATATTGAATGAAAACTATACAACAAGAAGGTAGATAAAAACTGGGTCAATATTTTAGGGTCAAGTACTTCAGGATTCAGTGTCAAACAAAGCCCAAAAGTGAATCTTAAGTTATTGTTTCCCTTAAGAATATGGAAGTTCTCTATCTGAATGTTATATGAAGGTCATGCTGATCCAGCAACATTTTAAATGATCATCATAAAATTATTCTTGGATATTAAAATGTGGGGTAGAGTACATATTTTGAAGCTATATTGCCGGATACATGTGACATACATTGAACCTATTGAACACTACCTATAAGCCCATTCAGAAAGAAGATGCATACTGCAGAATGCGGCTCTTTAATTTCGCTGCAAAGGTATAATGAGATCCAGGGATCTTATTTCAAGGTAAAGCAAGATAAATTCAAGGTTGAAAAGGAAAGTATGTATTTCTAAAAGTAAAAGTAATTAATCTTTACAAAATCTTATCTAGGGAAGTTGTGGATTTTCACTGCCTGAAAACTTTAAATAAATCCAGCGTCTTACAAAAGAGATGTTCTAGCTAAAACGGGAGATATGAGCTTATATGGATTATAATGGAGTATTTCTATGGTGTGTGAATGTCAGAGGCTAGACTGGACAATTGTCATGGTTCCTAGGACTCAAAGGCTATCAGCTTGTCTGCTATTAAATTAATCAAGATTTGTGTCCTAAAAAAAAAAAAAAAGAGGAGAAAAAGAATTTATCACTTTTTGCCTTAGTAGATAAGGATTAAAAGTGATAGATGTTCACTTTCAAGTTAAAGTTCTTTTAGTAGGCAAATGTTCTGTATTAACAGAGTTCGGCAGTGACAGGTTGCTCTTCTGGGATCATGAACAAAGTGCCACCAAATAATTGGTAGGTTCTTCTGATGTGCACAAGAGTTTCAAGTTTCTATAATACTTTGAATTAATGAACAAACTATAACTGGTTATTTAGTTTGTTCTTCTGAGGTGGGTGAGTAACAACTTTAACAGATGTCAGATATCTTGCTATAATGCAGGAGCTAATAAGTAATTTTTGCAATAATATAATTACTATTATTATGTGTTTGAATTACAATGTTATCATTTATGCATTCATTCTGCAATAGTACTCAAGTTAATCAGGTTAAAATGGGTTAATTAGATTAGGCTCTTATTGTGATAAAAAGCCAAAAATATTTCTGAGCAATTTATGTTACTGGACAATTCTGACTTTAAAATCAGACCACAAAATCAGAACAATAACCTAATCAGGGTGTAGAAGGGAAAATATAAGGAAATAATTTCCTCATACAAGCAGTGTGCATGCATATAAAATTCAACATATGTATACAGGTAATACATATGTAATATACCATTTGTAAACTTTCTACTTATTTTTTTTTAAAGAATCATAGAAAAGTCCTTAATATTCCATTGAAAATTTACAAAACATTCAAAACAAATGAGAAGAACTGACTCACAAATTTCTTTGAATACCATTAAAATCCCTCCCATGACTCCCAGGAGATTTCGTAGCAAAGGACAGTTTAGAGAATGGTCAACAGATTTTAACACTTGAAAATATTGTGGAATAATGGAAAGACAGGGAGAAGAGAAGCATACAGACAGAAACTTTTACCTTAAATTTGCGAGAAATGGAAACCAAAATATTCAGACTATGTAAACATGAAAAACATTTTAAAATTTTACTTCTTTTCAAGTTTGCTAACATTAAAATCAAGACATTCTGCAACAAGTGCACAAGTATTTACTGCTTGACTAGTAGATACATATTGCTAGTGGCTTTAGGCAGAGGCCAACATTGGAAAAAATCAGATTTTGAACTGTAGCAATGTCTTTGACACAAACAGAGTGTGATACAGTCATATGTAGTTTATCAGAGCACCAGATATTATAACCAGCAGAGGTCAATGCTATACGTTGTACTGAGAATTGTATTACAAACACAGTTAAGCAATATAAAACATCAAGTATAATTCCCATTGAGTTTTAGGATAGTAATGCATAAATTATTCTGGGATTTATAATTTTTTCACAACTACTTGATTAAATCAATAAAGTGTAATTGCTGGGTGAACTCAAAGCAAATTTTGACAGTTGCCAAAGGCAGGATCTCAGAAAGAATTTAAGTTCTTGAAGTGGAAGAGCAGCATGTTTTGAAGTCTTAGTCTAAACCTGAGGTCCAGAGCTCCCACAGAGCTCTTTCTTTTATTTGACAGGTCTGTAATCTGTAAGCACTTCAGTTCTTGACCTTAAAGTTGTCCAGATGCTTAAATCACTGTTACTGCAGTTGTCAGAAGTATCTCAATCCTGGTAGTTCAGCAATTCAGCCCTAACGCAGGGATCCAGAAACTAGGCACCTACTGCCTTCCTCCTTTGAGGGGTATGATCTGCTAAGCTTCCTCAGACTTACAGGTTACTGAGCAAGCAGTGATAGTGGCTGCTTCTTTTTAAAGCATACCTAGAGAATAAATCTCCCTTTTCACTTAGAGATTTGGTTATTTAAATATGACAGTGTGAATCCTGGTTCATTTCCTCCTGTACTGAAAAAAAATCTTAATACTACTTATCTCTTTAGACTCACCAACTTGTTTGAGACTTTATGAACTTCACTGCATATGTTTGTGAACAAAAATGCTTTCCACCACAGATACTAAACTTATGTCTCCATGGCGTATTCCTAAATGAAAGGAGCTGGGAATAAAAAAGCAAAGCAAGCTGACATGCAATCCATCCAGCTCTTCTGAAGGAGAGAAGTTTTGTATGTTTTATCCAGTGATGACAGGATGTCAGATAAATGTGGGTAAGTCCCTAGGACTGTACTGCATTCAGCAATGAGATTGAACTCAGGTGGGAAACTGCTGAATTTATGGTGAACTTGTGTAAACTATCTACTACAAAGATCCATGCTGTCAGAAGACTGCCAGGTTGCTAGCATGACTTTTATCTGACAAAAAAGGACTTAAAAGGAAATCCCGGAACTATGGGGTGAGTCTGACTTCCATTCCTTGCAAAATGATGATCTACAAAATGGAATAACATGATGAAGCACAGATGTAATCTCATTGTGTCAGGTGCCAGGAAATGTCAATTTCTATGAGAGTATGAGTAAACAAGTGGATAAAGGAGAGGCAGAAGACACAATGTGTATGGATTTGAAAATTAAAATCCTTGAGAAGCTTCTATTTAAAGACCATGTAAGAAATTTATTTGCTATGAGTGTGGAGAAAAGCTAATGTTTTAGGGAGCCCACAGCTTAATTCTCGGTCTCTTTACAGGGGGAAGAAGAATATGAATCCCCACAGATCAATGATGTGTGCATTTTTATTCAATATTTTCACACATGACCTTGAGACAAGGAATGTGTAATTAAACATTCAAATTTGCAGATATTACTGAGGTCTTTCAAGCAGTTAAATGTGACATTGATGGTAAGAAACCACGTAAGAAGATCAGTAAACTCAAGTATTGAGTACAGAAATGCAAGATGATAATTTTTGTGAGTAAATAGGAGGCAATGGAACCTAAATCATACTTTAAAAATGGTGAACTTGAAAGTAGAAGTTAAAATTCAGGAAGAAGATCTTGGGCTCTCTGGCAGTTTTCTGAAATCATCAACTCAGTGTGCACTTTGTTCTCAAGAACAGACAAAATATTTGGCATCATCAGGAAACATATTGAGACTGAACCAGAAACAAGCATTTTTTTCTGTGAAAAACATTGATGCACTCGATACAGTGCTTTTCCTTGCATCTCAAAAAGGCTGTAATATAGTCAAAAATGATGCAGAGAAATCAACTGCTCATGATTATGGGAATGAAACATTGTTTCATATTAAAAGATTAAAGTTGTCATAGAATCACAAAATTATTTGCATTGGAAAAGACCTTAAAGATCATTTTGTTTCAACCCCGCTGAAATGATCAGACTCCTTCCACTAGACATGTCCCAACCTGGCCTTGAATACTTCCAGGGATGGGACATCCACATTTTTCTCTTTCTTTTCAGGGCTGCTCTCAATCAATTTTCCAGACTGTATTTCTGCTCGGGATTGCCCCAATGCAGATGCAGAAATTTGCACAGACCCAGCCTGCCAAGGCCTGTCTGGGTGGCATCCCTTTCCTCAGGGTGTTGAGGGACCGCAACAGCCTGGTGTCATCAGTGAACTGGCTGAACCTTTCTATTTTGGGAAGAAAAGCCTGGGCAGATGATAAATATTGGCAAAGTCACGAAGATAGTAGTTAAGGCTGTTTTTATTCATCAGATCCTCCAGTACTTGAATACACTCACTGAAAATAGCAGGATGAGAGCTTAAAGAGAGGTAGAAGAAAGTGCTGCCTTATGGAGTGATTAGTGAGTTAATGGCATATGTTGCCACTGGAGGTCATGGAAAAAAATACCAAGCAGGTTCAAAAATGGATTAATCAAGTTCCTGGGCAACATGTTGATAATTGGACAGTGAAATCAGGGATGTACTCCATGGAATTCCTTCTGTGAAGAATTTCTTCTGAGAAGATAAGGATAGTGGATGGCAGATAGTGGAAGGACTTGTGTGTGATTGCTAAATAGTGCTCCAACTTTTGGAGAGAGTATGCTGAGCTATGTTCCTGTTTAGCAAGCCCCCACAGGATGATGACACCAGTGTCTTACCAAGGTTAATAAAGTGACTCCAGGGCAAAGGTAATGAGGGATCATGGGAACTTGCATTACCTTATTCTCCACAATCAATGATGAATAATAGTTGAAGGATATTTTGAGGTAACTGTAACTATATAAATCTTGAGAGATTAAAAAAAAATAGGCTAAATTATGTTTATGCTATAAGGAGGTACACATCCAGCTGATCCACTCTCCAATGTTTACATATTTGAAGAAAATAATATGAGGCAGATGGTTTAACTATAATATAATTTTGCTACATATTTAATTAGTGGAGAAAAACAGTCTTAATGAAAATTCTTTGTAATTCTACTTATCGTTTTCCTAAAGGACATATTTCTATTAATTCTGAGGGAGAAATTCAGATTTGTTAGGATAACTCCAGCTGTCTTCTGAAGTCCTACCTATTCTAACATCAATAATTTAGAGATCTCTGTAATATTTCTACTTTTTCTTCCTAATTACTTCCATATGAAACTCTCATCCCTTGTATATTTCACTCCATCCTCTTCTTACCTTCATTCAAAATTTGGGTTTTTTTGACATACCTCTTCTCTTATGATTCATTAATTTTTTTAAGGTAATAAATTCAAACTATATATATAGATATATATAATATATTTATATAACATATTCCTAAATTCTTCTAACAGACTTCAAAAAAAATGAAATTCACATTTTAGGTGCTAAAAAGAACAACTGAATAGAAGGAATGGAAGTACTTTTTTGATATAACAGTGTGAAACAAATCCATTTTTATGTCAAAAAGCCTAGTGTGCCTATGATTATTTGTTGCCTATCTGCAGTCTGTTTTCAAAATGTCTTCATTTTATCTGGACAAATTTAATGAAGAAGATAGAGTTTTCAATGAAGTCAGCTGTGCCAAAAAAGCTGAAGAAATATAGTTTAACATGGCATCTTTTTTTTCAATAAACTTACTAACATGACTTCATCTCTGGGCCCTCAGAAAGAACCAGAGAAAGCAGCCTTGAAGAGATTAAAATGAACAGCCTTGAAGGGATTTGTTTTGAGAAGTCTTTTTAATACTAGTGTAGAATTAGAACTTTATAAAAATTCAACAATGCTGTTAATGAATCCTGAAAAAGCAGTATACCAGGTATTTTTCCTGTAGGATACCATGGCCATATTGGAAAAAATCATAGGTTAAATTGCAGAGGAAATACTCTCAGACTAAACATCACGTATGAGAAAAAATGAATCAGGTGAAACACCTAATGAGAAGAAACACAGAAACACGCACTTCTTTAGGTGACATAATCAGCAAAAGAAAGGCTAGGGTAAAGGTGTGTCTGTTGCTGAGTGGAGCAGGGCATCTGCTGTCACAGGACACAGAAAAGCTGAGGTACTGAATACTGCCTGTTCCTCAGCATTTACAACAGGACTGGCAGTTTCAGAAGGGTGAATTTTGTCATTGCATATCAATATCTGAAGGGAGGATGTGAAGAAGACAGAGCCAGGCTCTATTCAGTTCTGTCCCTCAAAGCTACAAGAGGCAATGGTGACAAACAGAAATAAACAAAATCCTGCTTAAACATGAAAACTAGTTTTAGCTGTAAGAGTGACAGAAGTCTTGGACAGTTTGTCCAGTGAGCTTGTGGAATCATCCTTCTTGGCAATACTTAAAAGTTGTCTGGGTATGGCCCTGACCAACTGATATTTGGTGCAGAGTGTACTGCATTTGATTTGGGATAAATGTAATAATTGATTACCTCCATGATTTATTTTCCAGGTCCTGCTAATGCAATAGGGGTTGTAAAATGGGATCTCAAATTAATATTAATGACAGCTTAGATATTTACGTTCAGCCATTTTGGGGATATGTTGGAGAAAACATGCTGTCATTCATTTCACTTTATGAGTTTTAAAACTATTCAAGCTCTGGATCTTCTTTCTTTAGTTTCACTCAAATTTTCATCAATTTTCTGTTCTTACTGTGTACTGCACTAGGATCAATAGACAATTTGGTAAGTATTTTGTAATCTATTCATTATTTCATGCATACTGAAGGCATCTTATATACAAGAGGCTATATCAGTATTTTGCAATGATATCCAGCCTATTAGGAAATCAATAACACAGATTTTGTGAAACAGGGTTCATCAAAGAAGAAATAGTGCAAAAATTAACTTCTAACAAAGCATAAATCCAAACATGCATGATGTGAATTGTTAAGAAATAGATAAGGTTTTTACACGTATTATCCAAATTCCAAAATGCATTTTATCTCTCTCCAGCTTAGGAGGAGATTTTTTATTTTGATCATAGATTAAACAGGTACAAAAGATATACTTGTATGCCCAGAAAGTTTCCTGGTAGCCTTTAGGATTAGGCCCACTATCCAGGGAGTATTTTGTACTTGAAAAATGAAGGGACAATCAAAGAATTAAGATTATCAGTAGAATATCTACATTTAATTCTTGTCTCTATTAAAGACTTTACACATAATGTAGAGGAAATGATTGTTCTGTGATATAATACCTCATCTCTAATCTTCAGAGGAAAAAATGTGTATGCCTTGTCTGTAAAGTCTTTGAAGCAGAGACTGTCTCCTTGAATGCATTTCCAGCATAAAGTACAATGGAACCTCTGATTCGTGTGAGAGCCTTTCAGTGTTACTGTGATATGAATAAATAATAATTAGTAACAGATGTTTTGTCTGCTTTCTTTATGAAGCATAAGTCCATGAAAGAAAGCAAATTTTTTCCCTGTAAGTTGAAAAGAATTCTGAGGTAAAATTTTAGCTATTATTCTAATGAAAAAGAGATTCGCTTAATGCTGTTGATAAGAGTATATTTTCATAAATTTCTTCTCTTTCCTGTAAGTTGTATTAGAATTATTACTGTGATTTTAGAGTTTGAGCACACAAAAATATTAAAAGCCCCCACAGATTGCATTTTTTCCCTTTAACTGTACAATGAAAATGACATCAAACCTTCCCCAGAGCCTTCAACTACCTTATGGCTTTAATAAGTAAAAAAAGAGCAAGATTTATGAAAATTTCATCAAGATACTTATGCTGGGAGAAATATCAACCAGTATCTATCAAGCATCATTGTTGTAAGTAACAATGTATTGCAGAAAGTCAAATTAAGGTAGATTGCATTAATTTTTATGTTGGCAATGTTTTAGTTCATAGATCTTACTTATTTTAAGCAAGAAGAAAACTTAATTTGAGTTAATTCCAACAGTCTCACCTCATTCTTCCTGTCTGTGGATGGAATCAAGAAAAGGAAGAACCAAATTATTATCATGATGTTTTATTTATGGTTCAGTGACTTGAAGGAAGGAAAATGCTGTCTCCAGTGATATCACCTCTTACCTCGTTTTTATATTCTCCTGAAATTCTGAGCTCATGAAGAGAAACAAAGTCAAAGGATTAAAATAAATTTATGTTCTTATACTTTCTAGATTGATTTATTTCATATATATAGATGTTTCAGGGTTAGAAATAAACTTTAATGTATTTGACAATGAAAAAGGATTGAATCGCAAGAGAAGGATTTTATAAGAATTTATAAAGTAATTCACTGGTTTGAAGTACACAGATGATGGAGAATTGTCAGAGAACTGCTTTCACTTTTAAATGATTTTTATCTCCTGAGTTGCTGACTGCATAGTGTCTCATATCGATACTAACTTGGAAATGAATCACAGGAGGCATTTACAATCTTTTTCCATAGGCCAGAACACAGGAAGGGAGAAGCTGTCTCCTTTGAATACATACAGCAGCCAAATCTATATTGAGTTAGAATTATTCCCTGAATTTCTCCTGCAGTCCTGTGATATCTCAGGATCCTTAACTGGAGAAGCAGAGCATTTGGCTATTTCCACGGATGTTAAAGAAATTGCAAATTAGAAATAAAGATTAAAACCAACAATGGCTTATTAGATGAAATGGCTCTGACCCCCTCCTATCCTTCTTATCATTAAAGTCTGACTGTCTTTTGGCTTCTTACTTTCAGCATTCTGACTGTTTCTCTCGATGTATTATGTTATCTGCTTTAAAACATTTTGCATTTCTGTTAAGTTGGGGAGTGTAGGATATCTCTACTTCACATCTTTCCACATGCATGGACTTTCTCCAACACTCCTTTATGTTTCCCCACCATTCCCATTAATGGTAATCACTTTTCCTTCCTTAAACTCGAATGCTTGCTGTGAGAAGCATGCTTTAAATGTCAGCAGTCTCTTTGACTCAATCTCATTTTCTTATGCTGTTTGCCAGTTTTGCTTCTATGAGAATTTGTTCCATCTAATGCTCTAAAGCTCTCTTAGTCAGATCCTCATCAAATGTAAATTTACTTAACATCATTGGAAGCACTGGAGCTGAAAAACTGTCTTTCTATGCTTCTTACCCTTCAGAGTGTAATAGCTGTATAAAATGCAGAATCAGAGAATTGCTGAGGTTGGAAGGGGCCTCTGGAGATTTTCTAGTGCAATGCACCTACTCCAAGCAGTCACCTAGAGCTGGTTGATCAAGGCCATATCCAGACAGTTTTTTAATATGTCTGGGGATGGGGCTTCACAGACTTTCTGGGCAACCTGTTCTGATGTTCAATCAGCCTAAGAATAAAAATATTTTTTCTTATGATAAAATATAATTTCTTGTGTTTAATTTGTGGCCATTTTACCCTTGACCATTCCCAGGGTAGCATGAATGAGAGCCTGGCTCTTTCTTTACTTCCTCTTGTCTGGTATTGGTAGACACTGATTAGATTCCTGAACCTTCTGTTTTGCAGGCTAAGCAGTTACAGTTCTCTTTGCTTTTCCTTGTAGGCTGGATAGTTTAATGCCTTAATCATAGTAGCCTCTCACTGGACTCTCTCCAGTATTGCCATGTTTCTTTTGAACTGCGGAGCCCAGCAATAAACACAGCACTTCAGGTAAGGCTTCACCAGTGCTGAATAGAGGGGAAGTATCATGTCTTTTGAGCTCTTGGCAACACTCCTAATGCAGTGCAGGAAGCTACTGGCCTGCTTTGCTCTAAGGGCATTTGACTGACTCGTTTTCAGTTTGCTGTCCATCAGCGTCATCCTCCAGTCACCTGGTCCCTGCACTTTTCATTGGTGTTCTTCCCTTCCAAGTGTCTTACGCTTTGCTGAATTTCATAACATCATTCATATGATGACAGAAGCATAATTTAATGGTTATATATTACTACATTTAGTTTGTACTTAGTAATTCAGTTTTGTGGATTTGTAATCTCTTGTTATGGAATTGTAAATACATAATGAAAAAGTTTTTCTGGTCCTATGGACCTTTCTTCAGTTACTTTCATGCTCTTTCATGTTTTCCCTGATGATTTGTAACATGTTTCACAAGGAAAAGTTAGAAATTTTTCTATATTTTTGATAGAAATAACATCTGGAGCTGACCTATTTCATGTTGTTAGGCATTCTTTCTCATTTTTTTGTCCAAGGTGGTAGGCATGAGCACAACAAAAGTGTATTTAGTATTAGTCTGACATAGTGATTGCACCATAAAACTAAATCATGCAGTTTGAGGAGATTGTTATATTCAAAAATCTGTTAATGTATGCATAACTAGGGTAGAGGAAAGGATACTGGAAGTTGTGATTCATCTTTTATTGACTGATTATGAAATAGTGCAGTCCAGAATGACTACAGTACCATTTGCAAAGCTGAAGTAAGATGTATCACTGTGTCATTGATTTAGACATTTACATTTTTACTTTTATTAGTAGGACAAGAGTATATTTTTCAAGTTATAATGGGAATTGGCTCTTTACAGTTTCTATTCTAGTTGCAATTATTGTCATTCCAATGCATTGCTATTGCTCAACTCAGAATTTTAACAATTACTTTCCAGAAAACAGGTTTAGTTTAAATCTCTTTCTTTGGTAAGTGGGAAAAATATTTTAAAACCATGGAATTTTTTTTTTTTTTTTTTTACTAATGCTTTATTGTTTTAAAATAAGAATATTCCATCTTTTTGTGGTGGGAATACACTTAAAGCTATTCTTGCATTTTCATATTAGGATATGCAAAGGCCGTGCTGGGAGCTGAAGGTAACAGCTATGGCATCCTAGTGAATAGACCATATTAGAGATAAGGATAAACTAAAGAGTGTCTCCTGGCTTTCTTTCCAGTCTTATCTAAAAGTGAAGATAAACTGTAGTTATTGTTGCCCTCTAACTATGCTAGAGCTGTTAGAATTTAGTGTGAAAATGTTTTCTGATGAGAGTTTTATAATTGTGTTTTTTAGAGCAGTGAAGAAAATGTTAAAATAAAAGAGTATTCCACGAAAGAGCATCTGAGTGCTGGACCAAGACCTGACAATCTATGTTCTATCCCTGCCCCTGAATGTCTGACTTTACTTAGTAACTCATATAATCACTTTAATAATCAGCTCTTTTCTATTTTATTTATTTTAAGTGATAAATAATTGTATTGTATCAGGGACTGTTTGGTAATGTGTATGCTCAGTGTCTTTAAATTGGATTACAATTTTAGTTGAGGCTTCTCTCCCTCACTCCAAATAAATAATCACAAGAACTTCCTGTTGAGCAGTTTGTGTTGTATTTCACAGATGAAAACTAAACTGGTGTTCATACCAACTTTGATTATGTGCTAAAGCAATTAATGTAGCATTCCAAATCCTGAGGGGGGGGGGGTGTTGGGAAAAAAAAATTTAAAGTACTTTCCTATAGATTTTTTTAATCTCTTCTCATGGTTGCACAGAACATAAGTGAAAGTTGGATATTGATTGCAGTGCCTTGGTGACATGGGTAACCAATAGCTTCAGCTAACCCACAGTTCCTTCTGGCTGTTTCCTATGAGAGATGAATAGAGAAACCTAACTCAGTCTAGCGAGCGATAGTGAATGTATCATTTCTGAGGAGAGAAAAAATTTATAATCCTTATTTCCTTATGCATGCAGGGGAAATTCTGATCAGTACAATTTTTGGAGGTGTAACTGTAGAATGGAAGTGTATGCACTTCAGATGTTTCCTATGTTGGCTGGTTATTCTGCTTTGTTTTGCTGTTTGTTCTTGCTGAATTGGTTAAAAAAGAATGATCAGCAAACATAATGAACAAATTGCACTTTCCTCAGCTGAACTGTGTGAAAGACCCGAGAGACAATCCAAACAGGCCTGGCATGGTCCCTCAGGAATCTAGAAATTCCACTGGCCTTTTAAGACTCTCTTCTCTGGGGAGCAAATCCCTGCAGCTGCTTTTAAAAGTTGAGGGTTAAAAGCATTTTTGTTGCTGAGAATGCACACTGGAGCACATGTAATGCTTTAATGTGCATTTTAAAGTGAAAATACAATACAACTTCTCAGAACCCTTGAAAAGAATCACAGATTTGCTTCTGTGGCTGAATGAATTCAGAAAGGTACTTTTAGGCAGAGCTGACTGACACTCTGAATATCCCTTCTAGAAGAAATTTTGGTATTTCAAGAAAGTTTTCATTTGGAATGAGAGTGAATTTAAGAACTTCTTCCATTTCCCTTCACTGGAAAAATAACTGTGAAAAAAGGAAATGCTTTGTTTTGGTTTGGAGGGTTATGTGGTGTTTGATTTTTTAAAAGAAATTAGTCAATTTCTACACTTAAAAGACTATTCCATGGATTGCTAGCTATTAGAAAAATCGAAAGAATTCCCAGAATCCAAAGTAATCAATTGTCATTGAGATAATACTCTGAAAATGAAGACTTAGAAATGGATTATGAAGTTTAGATTTTGCACGGTGTTATTGTGAAGAGGGAAAAAATTCACCAGCACATTTCATGAAATTAAATATTTTCCTAAAAGGGCAATGGAGTTCTGGGAAACTATGTAGAATAGCTCAGCTATCTCTCTCTTCAGTGATACATTTCCTCACTTTGCAATTGATCTTGCCTCACTGAATTCTTAAAAACAACTTTTGATTGATTTAATTTCACAAGGAAGATTTTAGTAGAATGTGCTGCTGGAAGCTCTAGGTCTGATTTTTTATTATCCACTCTGAAATTTACATGCATGAATATCCTGTACCAACCAACTTGTCTCCCTCAACCAGTCCTTCCTGGAGTCCATTGTCTGTCTAGTAGATCTCTACATATACAACTCCTTTTAACTTTGATATTTTGCTGTAGATAACAAGGAGAGCTGCTGACTGAGATGGCAGTGAAGGCAAAAGGGAGCTTCTTTCCTGCCTACTCCAAAATACTCCTGCCAAATAGCTCCAGAACACTGTGGGCCTGGAATGGAGAGGTGGGAAGGGTGGTGGCAGAGTCTCAGGATGTTTGGGCCACTAGGGTAGGAGTTAATAGATAAAAGACTGTAAATATATTGATATCAGAAGAGAATTAGTACAGAAGTATGTATTAATATCTGTCACCCTTTTACCTGTGATACTACGTGGGGCTGACACATTGCCCATGACTATTTAGGATCAGTGAAGATATTTCCCATTCCTTTCTGTACCATGGCTTATCTTCAACAAGTGAGCAACGCTTGAGATGAACAGTGCTAAGGAGCAGCTTGATCCCAAAATTACTCCTCTGTGAAACTGAAGCTGCACTCAGACACCCTGGGGTGTGCTGTAATGAGTGAGCAGTGATGAAAAATAGGGCTTGCTTGTTCTCCTTTACTTCATGTGTATCCTAAAAAAGGTGCCAATAACTCAACTATGTGTCCTCAGCTAAGTGCCAATCCAGACATTTGAACTTTATGTATCTTCTTTCTTTCTCTAGACAGCATCTCACTAATTATGGGTGTCCTGATTTCAACTGGAACAGAGTTAATTTTCTTCACAGTAGCTGGTAAAGTGCTCTGTGGTTTGGATTTACAAGGAGAATAATGTTGCTAACTCACTGATGTTTTAACTGTTGCTAAGTAACTTGCTCTAAATCAAGGACTTCTCATGTCTTACGTTCTGCTGATGAGCAAGTGCACAAGAATATAGGAAGTAGCATGGCTAGAATAGCTGACCCAAACTGGCCAAATGGATATTCCATACTACAGAATGTCATGCCCAGTACAGAAACTGCTGAGAGCCACCAATTGCTGCTTAGGGACAAGCTGGGCATCAGTCAGTGGGTTGTGAGCAACTCTATTGTCTATCCCTTGCCTTTCCTGGGTTTTATTTTTCAGTCTCTCTTTGCATTACTACATTTATTATTATTATTATTATTATTATTATTATTATTATTATTCTAATTATTAAATTGTTGTTGTCCCAAAACATGGGTTTTACTTTTTTTTTTTATTTTCCATTCTATCCCATGGAGGGGTGGAAGGGTGGAATGTAAGCAGGTGTCTACATGGTACTTTTTTGCCAACTGAGGTTAAACTGAGACAGTGGGAAAGTGATGAATTATCTCAAAGAGGTACTTATACCCCTTTTGTGAGGCTACTGAAGAGACCTTCATTTCGGTTCTCTTATATATTGCTCTTGACTAGTACCTGTCTTTGCATAGTGTACTTTTATTGCACAGGTGCTCTGAAACACTTTGCCTATTTTGTATTCGTCCCACAGCTGGCCTAAACATAGATCAACAACCTGAAATACCCCATTCAATTCTGTAAAGTAGCAGTATTCTAAGAAAAACTTAAAATAATCTATTTGGAGCACCTAGCTTTGAATTCTCTTCTAGCAGAAAATGGGGAATATGATCATTATAGGTCTATTTTGAAGCTGTAATCACAGTTAATGATGCAAATCATAACTCATTTTCAGTAAATGGTGGACGTAAAACCAGCAGGTGTAATGTATCACTACCTAGAGACTGAAGTAATACTGAGTACCATGATCTATTCACTTAGCCATATTCTTTGTATTGTAGGAATATAAAAATTTAAATATATTTCAGATAGGACTTTGATAGTCATTGTCCACAATAACCTGCTAAATTTAGCTGTCAAAAAAACTCAAAAAAGGCATCAGGTCTAGCCAAATCATTACGCTCCATGTATAGTCGATGAAAGCCAAACCACAGACACTTCCCCCAGGCCTTTGGAGTGACTGTAGGGAGCCTATACAATGATTGTAGGTATCTGTCTGACTTATGCATGTTAAATATTCAATAAAACAATTTCAGCTCTATGTTGTGATGATACAGACTTGATTCTTTTTTTATTTCATGTGTATCTTATATACTAAAGTTCCTGGGACTCAGAGAAGGATTTCCTTCCATTTAGTAATGAATATATTAGCCCTAAATTGTAATTTACTGTAGTTACTGGCTCCAGTGTGGGCTCATTTGCTGAGCCTCATGGGAAGCACCTGCTCTGAAGCAGGACTTCTGTGGGCTGTCATCCCTGCAAGGGGCTCTAGCATTGGTCCTTCATGAGCCTCAGTCCTTTGGGAGAGAGCTGCATGTGTTTGCTTCACCATGGAGTACCTCCTCCTCCTTTGAATTTGGTGTTCCCTCTTATTTCTCCTTATTTGCTCCCTTCTCTCCCCTTTTCTGACCTTACTGATCTGTAAATATGTTTTCACAGAGCCGTGATTAGCTTGGCTTGATGGGCTCAGCTGTGGCCTGTGGTGGATCTGCTGTGGAACCGGCCTGACCTTGCCATATCTGGTACAGATCAGGCCCTCATCTCGCAGAAGCCACAATTGCAGCCCTCCTTGTACCACAGCCTTGTTGCCTACACCCAATGCATTAACAAAGGGCCCAAATCAGTTGCCTGAGCAGCTGTGTCATCTGACATATCTTAAGGTAACCTCTATGTCTGTATGGAGACACAACATTTGGCACAGGTGAGGGTCGGGGCACTAGATGCCCATATGTAGACACTGGCATTGCACTCCTGAAGTCCTTGAACAGATCTTTTAAATATCCTTTTACTAATTTTCAGGAAACATGTGTTCCAACATCTAATTCTGAATGTTTATACATTTTTGATATTTCTAACCTAGAAAGATGCAAAGTAATGCAGGTTTTTACACTGTCTAAGACTTTGACTAAAGAGAATAGAAGAATACACTGTACCTATTCTGAAAAGCAAAGTGTTGAACTGAAAGTAGGTTACCAGTGGAGTATCTCAAAGCTTGGCTCAGAATTGATGTCATTTAATATATTCATTTATGACCCTGGCACAAAAAGAAAAAATGTTTTAATGAAATTTGCAGATGGCATAAAGGTGAGAGGAACTATAAATACAAAGCAGCACTTGAATATTGTGTAGAGTTAAGACACCTTGAGGACCAGGGTAATAGAATTGTAATAAGATTTAATAGTACAAAATAAAAGGTCACAGAATTCGACCTTTTCATCTTACCCACCGTTACCTGTCTAAAACTTAGAGGCCTACTTTAAGTTGTTCACCTGGGCTCCTTTAAATAATCATGGAGAAATGCCTCTACAAGGACACTTCTGTGCCTAAGTAGTTATTTAAGATAGGAAGATTGTACTGGTTTTTAGAGATGCCTTTCTCACTACATTGCTTTTGGAGAAAAACTAGATGTCTGCTTAGCCTAGATCCTCATGAATCCCAGCTTCAGACTTAATGTGAATGTTTGCTATATGCTTGTTGTCCTTCAGTTGGGAAGAGAAAAATCAATTAACAAACACTTTCAGAGAATGCAAATATGGTCCTTTGATACATCAAGCTTAATGTTTCTGTGAAACAAAAGGAAATTACAAAAATCCCTGTAAAATTCCTTGTGGAATATCTTCTAGGACCTTCACTATTAAACTTCTAAGAAATAAAAATTAATTGTAAAGATACAAATAGTAATGAGGGAGAATTATTTTATAAGATGGACTTACATAAATATTTTTCATGCAGCAGATTGGAGATGAGAGACACATGAATTTTTGCTGATCTGAACCAATATGATGCACCAGACATGCCTGTTCTGTGTGAAATAACACCAATAACAAGTCAGGTTAAAAAACAGAAGCTGTATTAGTGCTAGACTGTGCCTCACATAAAACATGCCACCAGTTGAGGTGACTGTCTTGTTTCTAAGACAGGCATGGCTGTAGCCACTGGCAGCATGTAGACAGTAGTCAGTCGTGGCAATTGTTCCCATCACATGGACTACATCTCTAAATCAGTATATGCTGGGTTAGATGAGCCTTATGAAAAGATGATTGAGCTTGTAATCATTAAAAAAGTTATGAGACCTTTTTTTAAAAAATATGCAGAACTTTTTTTCCAAAATGTTCCTTCATTGTCATGCCCACTATTTGTGTATGCATTCCAGCATTTGAAGTAAAGTGGTTAATACAATTATCAGTCCTTAAGTAGTTCTGCTTAAGCTGATCCAGCCCTACAACATGAAGTCAGCTGGAGTGCTGTACTGGTATGGATGGATGGGGGCACAAGTCACTGCTTTTCAAGCAGTTAAATGTTTCGGGTAGCTCAGCTTTTGTAGGTGTTGTTTAAAACATTTCCATATTTTTGAAAATCCCCATTTTCCTTCAAAGAATGCTATCTTTGCAGAATTTTCTAGTTATTCCAAAACATTTCAGATTTTTTCTGCCTAATTCACTAGAATTTTCCATCTCATGTTTTCATTACAGTATTAAAATATAAGAAGTGTTACTCTGATTGTTTCTTGAGAAGGGAGCAATAAAATACGCAGATTGTAAATGTCCCAAGATGATGTAAATCACTCCCTTAGCTGGGACTAAAACTAGCTAGGACTTGGAAGGCATCTTCTGATTTACATTCATCAAATGTCTGACCCATACTTAGTACCAAAACACTGTGCTGTAGTCTGGAAAAATAAATGAGAGACAACATCTGACTGGCTGACAAAAGCATGTTTCTTTAGAAAAGCTCTTTAACTCAAGTTCAGGTAGCTTTGCACATTTCCACTAACCCGTGGATGACATCTGAAACCTAAGTATGATGTGAAAGCTGAAGAAGTGTTCCTAAAATAAATAAGATTTATTGCAGAGGTGGGAAATGAGCAATGCTGCCAGCTAAGGGTATTTGTTTGACTCTGTTTTGTGTTAAGATGCTACCTTGAATTTGCAGATTGAGGAGAAACAATACTGAGTCTTGGAAATATACTATTTTGATGAATGCTGTCTACTGGAAATGAGCCAGTTGTGTTTGCTGTCTTTGTTGTCTGCATCTCAACACTCAGCGTGAACTCCACCATGGCAAAGTGTTGGAGCAAGTTATTTCTAGTCTGTAACCAGTACTTCTATCACATTATTATTGAAAATAACAGGTCTCAAATGTGTGTGGTATACCATTTTTCACCAAAGTACAGTTTTTTTAACATTTTTTAACATTAGAATGACCAAGAACACCCCTCTAAAATGATGAGTATAAAAGACTGAAGATAAAATTACCTCTATAATAACTACAAAAATTGTCTCTGTATGTGAATATACAATTTACAATTGGTGTTTTGAAAGAAGTGTGACAAAATTTTCCAATACAAAATAAGTTTTGCAGGGATTTAATTATCTGAAAATTTAGTCAAGTAAAACAAAAAATCGTATGCAACAAAAAATTGAAAACAAAAAGGAAGCATATAGTAAAAATGTAAAAATATAAAACTTGAATTTAATTAAGTATGTTTAATTGCCTAAACTGTAATGAAAAATGAAAAACCTAAAAATTTCTATGAATTTATGAAAATAAATTTTGTGTGAGTTTGGATGAAACATTTTGGGTTAACACAGTTTCTTTTTCATTTTCACCCAGTGTTCTATTTTCCTCTTTCCCTTTGATTTACTCTCATTCCCTCTCCTCCTTTTTATCATCATTCTATATTTTTAAAATTTTTCTGTAAAGAAAATAATTTTTTAAAAATAAATATTGTTTACGTGTTTGTATGAACATTGTCACTATTATTTTGCAAGCGGTTTAACACCAATTAAAGCATAAAAATGATACAGTGATGAAGGAGGAACTATTTGGTTATATGCTTCCTAGATTTGATGTTCAGGATATTAGATAGCTAGGCTAGTTGATTGAAGTTCCATAGTTTATCCAGCGAGATGTAGATTCTGGTCTGTACCTCTCTAGTAGGTGTTTCACAGTGGGGTGAGTTTCCTCCTGAAAGGGGCTGTTTTTCTCTGTGGGCAGTATGTAAGGAATCTTCTCAGTGGTAGTGTTTTCTTGAATGTACCTAAGGCTCTCAGAATTGTATCTGATTATAATCTGTGGCATGGCAAGTACCCCAGATCTCAGACAATCTGTTCCCAGGCTAAGCCTGTCTCAGAGTTAGAGGCTCTGATTGGAAAGGGGCAAGCAGGTGCAGTGATGAACTGTATAATGTAGATTTAGGGGCCTCTGTGCCAATTTATTTGCTCTCCTGATCTGTTCCTTTCACAATGAATTACTTGCCAATGCAAGCACAACATAAGATAATCATATTATTGCACATATAAAGCTCCACAGTTTTGTCTTGTTGTTTTGTAAAACCATCATAATTATTAAACCAAATCAATCCTCAAATTTGTATTGATTATGAGAATAAAAGGTGTTTCAATCATTTATTATAAAAATACCCTGAAAGAGTGAAACTGTGGATGTAATTTGAAGTGGGGTCTTAAGAACTGTATGCTGAAGAAAAAGGGTGATACTGTTTGTTAGAAGCATTTAAACCAAGTATATGCATGCATTTTAAAGCTTCATGCACAAATAGTGATCAAAGTAAAAAAAAAATTACACTATGACTCAGTTTTCAGTGAAATACAATAAAAATACAGGGAGTGGAGAGCTCTGTTTCTCAATTCACAAGGTAGAGCAGTTTTCCCAACAATTTTAATGTATTTTGAGATATATTTGGTTAGTTCATGCTTTACCTAACATCTAACTACTCTCAAGATATCCTACCATATTCCTTGTTATTTAAATCACCACAAAATATTAATTTTTTGATGTTAAGAGTCTAAAGCCAAGGCAGAATTTCTCTATAAAAGTTGTAAAGATTGCTAAAGAACTTACTGAATTGTGAGAGCAGAGAAATAGAAATATTCATCAAGATTGATTACTATTCTTCCTCTCAAACAGATTATTAGAGACCAGAGCAAGTAAAGACTAACATTGAAAATCCCACTACTGACTAGCAGTGATGGCTAAAGACAGATGAACACAGTAGCACATCAAATTTTGAAACTGGACCATCACAACAGATGTTTGTCCTCAGTGAGCTTGAAAAATTATTTCAGCCCCTTGCTTGCAAAGTTAAGACATCAGAAAATAAATCCAGTTTGACAAAGCTTGTCAATAGGAGAGAAGGTTTTGACTCTCTCCAAAAATATGCCTGCACATCATTCAAGGTCTTGAGGGCTACTCTTTGTTCCTACAAATCTTCAAAAGTCAAAAGTGAGTGAAGAGAGACCAACACATCTCATTTGCAGCTCTCCTACCACACCTTTTAGTGCTATAGCATGCCATCCTTCTAAATTGCATTCTCTAACTCACTATTGTTTGAGTGTGACATGAGATCACAGAAAGCAGAAGCATCCATGCGGGATCAAGAGGAACTATGAGATGAAGAGTAAGAAGACTTGAAACAGAATGTCTTGTCTGAACTTTACACCTTTGTTTTGTTTTATTCCTCTCTATTAATGTCCTCTGCCTTCAAGAGAAATACGTATCACCTGCTCTTTTTGAGTCCCTATCACACTAATATATGCCTTGATTCCTTGATTTATTGCATGAGTCACAGTGTCCTTTCATTTTGGAGCACATATAAAACCTTTAGAAGGAGAGGATTTGGAGATTATCTAGAAAGTTATATTACTATCTTTAGGAGACTTGTCTAAAGCTTTGAAAGAGACTCACATTAATGACAGTTCCAGGAAGAATTTTTAGAGATTCACCCAGATTCCTTGGAACAATAAATATACACATTTCATAGGAAATTCTCCTATCATTTGAACACGTTTGTTATACATGAGTATAGGGCATGTAAGTTCTCTTTATTGGAATCATACATTTGATTGCTTTTCTCAAGTAGATACAGTACTGAGCTAAGCAGTCTAAATCTTAAAGAACCAAGAAATCACTGAGTAGGCTAAATGTTTTGTGAATTTACTTTTCTGTGTTAATGTCAGCATTTCAATCTTCTGTTTTTACTAGACTAGTTATTAAGAACTAAATGCAACCTACAGACCTGACCTCTGTGGAGCTAAGGGAGCTAATTCACAGCAAAATTTGGATATAATAATGGTTATATTCCAAATAAACAGTTTTGGAAACATGCTATCTGTACTTCATATGCACCGCAGGACTTATTTGGCTTGAAGAATCCATATCCTACTACAATTTGCAAGGTATGCAGTTTCCTGAACACATGGGAAGCTTCAGGCAACTACTTTTTAAATTCCAAATGTGAACATTAGATTGGGTATTTTCAAAGTAATTTTCTCTACATCATGTGCCACTACTTCTACCTGCCAACATTTTATCAACATGTTTTCAATAGGAAATTCATTTCATACTTGCTGCTGGAGTTTATTCTAACAGCTGAATAGCCTGAACATGTTCAACATTATAGGTCAGAGGGTGCCATGGTGTAGAGCTGAGATAAGGGTAAAAAGAAGACCTCCAAGAAAGTAAGTTTTGACTTGTTTCTTCTGGTATGTAACAGCCAGCATTTTTTCCCTATCACTGTTTCCCAAGTGTTATAATTGGAAATGTAACATTTGGCTTGATAAGAGTCTTTCTTATTTCAGTCAGAGACTCCTATTTCTGTTTAAGAGCATACTGCTAATATATTTAATTGGAGAAATATGAATAGTTTGCATTCTGCAAAGTACAGAATTGCTACAAATTATTCTGGATTTTAAGCCTGTTAAGAATTGTGCTTATATAGAGGCTGTATTTGCAGAGCATATTCATTTTGTTGAAATGTAAAATCAAGGAGGTAATCCTGCAATCCTCATTTAGTCGAAAGTCTTACTGAAATCAGTAGAAATATTTTCTAAAATATCGATGTTTTGTATATTCACATACTACTAAAAAACCCCATAACAAAACACCGTCCAAAAAAACCCACATAAACTAAAGGACAAATAAAAACCTGAAACTCATAGAAATTTAGAAATATTTAGAATAATTTCATTACTTTGATTTTAGAGTGGAAATCTAAGCAGATAGGAATGTGAGGCAAAGTTATGCCTTAATAGGAAGGTAAGTTGTATTATTACTCTTTGCAGAACATTGTATTCCTTGGAATAATTAAAGGAATCCCTTCTGGTTTTCAAAATTTTCTTTAGAATACAGAGTTTTGAATGGGATAAAATATTTGATCAGTGATGTTCCCAGTTTTCTATATCACTTATTAAATCTTGCTATGTCATCAGTTTTTAGATGATACTGGCTGCTTCAGTATTTATTTTAACTACAGTCTATCAAAAATAACATTTCATTTAGTACTTGGAAATAAGAATTTATTCAGTACAATAATTACTTTTAAACTTGAAGATAAACTAAATAAACACAAAACTAAGGTTTGATTACCATTGTCAAAGTAATGCATTTTTCCATATTTGTTGAGTAAAAATGGGAACTGTTCACTTAGTTGGGCAAAAGTCTTTGAGTTATACTGAAAATTTCTATTGAAACAATTGAACTTTATTTACAGTAGAAAAAGTTTGATAGCCAGCAAAAAATAATATCAACTGTAAAAAGAAAAAAGGCCTCAAAATTTGAACATATTTTGCAATTTTGATTCCCTCTTCTTTACTGATTTCTCTTTAGGTGAAAAATAATTTGATTATCATGTACCACCATTTTATTTCTCTTTCTCCTTTGACTTCACAATTCCATTTTCATGAGAAAAAAAACCAGTTCAAGAAGAATGTCTGCTAACTTCCTTTTAAATTTCCTGAGATTTGAAATAAATGTTTCTCTATTTTTTCACTAGAAATAATATAGAGAACAGTCTACAGATAGTAGGAAAGGAATTTTGAGTTTTATTGGCTATCTGAAGAAGTCCAGAAGCTTACAATTTTCTGAAAATGCCATTTTTCAGCATTTCTGAGGCAACACTGGTTTGGAATTCCAACTGGTAGAAATTTTTCACTTTGTTTTCAGTTTAGGCTTTTTGCTTAGGGAAATTTTAGAAAGAATTAGATTTTGTGTAAACCAGAAGCTCAAAAGTTTTTCAGTTCACAAAACAATGAGGGAAGGTAGTTTCACTTCATGCAGGACAGAATTTAACTGGGATCTGCCACAGAGGAGATTTCCCACCTCACTGCATGCAGGTTTAGTAAGTATAAGCAGATGAGGTTTCCTGCAGTGACACTGAAAGGAAACACAGGTTAAATAGTGCACAGCTTCAGGATCAGATGGGTGGTCAGATGGTCAATGGCACTGCTGTCTAAAGACAGAGATGTTCTTGACGATGGCCGGAGAGCTACAATGTCTCTCCAATGACAGAAAAACCAAGAAAGGATGATTAATACTGGCAGTATTGGCTTTGTATGGAAGCCAGAATTTCTAAATAATCTCCTTTTTTCACAGCCTAAATCCTTATGTGAATTCAGTCCAGTTTTAAGTATTCAAGAAACAAGAAGCTTTGCTAAGGCTTTTGAGGTGCTTATTGCTGTGAGTCTCTCCCTGCTGAATGTCTGTTGCTAGGGGGCAAGTTTGCAGGAGGAGATTGACTTCTGCTGCTAGCTTAAAAGCAGAGGTAATATGTCCCCAAGGCAAGGTGGTTTAGGAAGAAAGGCATCAGCTAATTAAACTTAATTGGGTTAGCCAGGGTAGTCTGATTAGCATAATTAATTTAGGCCTCAGAGTAGGCTTGAGGGGTGTGTGTTTTTGTGAGGGATCCTTTGAGGGAAGTGTTTGGGACTCTAAAGTGGAAAGAGTAGTTAAATCTCTAGGTCAAGGGAGAGATGCTGCAGATGAGTGGAAAAGACAATGCACAGAAATGCAGAGGATTTAGCCTGCCTAAATGTTATGTACTCTTTTGAAACTGGCAATGGTTAAGGAAAAAACCAGTGGGGCTAGTTAGAGGATTTTAATCCACCTGGAAAGCATAGGGAAGCAGCCTATGCTGCAGTGTGTTGCACTTGTGCTTGACAATACTGTGAGATAACTAAAAATATGGTGTCTAGGGAACAGTGGATAGGATTAAAACCAGACTGTATAGCAAAGAGGTAGAATCCTCCACTTAGTGGAAGTTGAAATGATTTCACCTTAACCGATTTGGGATCTTTTGCTACTTCAAAAAATGAATTAAGTACTGGTTTAAACTGTTTTTGAGAGCTTTGTGTACTGTACTCTTAGCTCATGAAAGGAATGCCTAAGAAATAAAAACTTGCAAACATAAATGATTTTCCTCAAATGACAGAGTAAAACAAAAATTATGATCACTTAATAGCACTTCTTGTTTTACATAGAAAGTGGATTTGAAAATATGTATATCCTATCTTTGATTGCAGCACTACTTTAATGGAGTAGGTGGTGTAGTTCTTTATTCCCATACTAAGTTATATATTAACTGACTAATCTCAGTTTCATTGGGTCTAAATTGTGTTATCTGAACTGCCTTCTAATTTCAAAGCTTAAAAGTTTTCTGATAGTTTTTTTCCCCCTAAGCATTTAATTTTCAACTTCACTGTGGGTGATGCAGTGGTCAAATGAGCCTTTGTCATCCTCTGTTTTAATCCAATGCATGCTCTGGCTGCCAGACAGAAAATCTCTTCCTTTTTGGCTGAGAAAATAAGGTACCTCTATTGTTAAACTTACCCTAGAGCTGATTGGTATGAAGCATAGTTGGGAATCCCAGAGGGGAAAAGATTGTTCTGCTGCCCAACCAGTACTCTGCCCAAGTACTCCTGTGAGTTCCTTTTATTTATCCCTGATCTACAATTTAAATCACCACAGTTTCAGCTCCAAGATAAAAGCGAAAATTTGGAATTTTACACTGAAAAACCATATAGTAATTCTGTATACATATTTTTGACTATAGACTACTCTTAAAAAAACAATCTGAGGACATTTCATTATTTATATGAATGATGACTAATATATAATCAAGGATATTTGGCATGTAATTTTGTAAGGATTCTCCTGAGACCTTGAGAATTTTGACTGAATATGATGAGATGTTGTCTACAATAAGGAAATGTAGTGATTAAATGTTGAAAAAGAAAGATGTAATTTGTCCAAATAAATTATGCAAATTGAAGTATTGCTTTTTCTAACCAATGTTTGAATTGTTTTTTGCTTAATTTAATTCAGAATTTTTTTAGCGGATTTTTCATATCCATCTAAACCATCACACATTCCTTGAAATGAAATTTCGTATCCTAAATAAAGGCATTGATATTTTAGTTGATGGTTTGGTGGAGAACCTCAGTATGTGTGAAGGCAACTATAAATTAAGATGGTTATATTCTAAGATCATGTTATGCGATAGCCTTTAGGAAACTTCTTGGTTTCATTCTCACTTGAAATAGTATGAGAGCAATTTTACAATGAACAATATTTTTGTAGTGCTAGCTAGACCTGCGTGACAGAATAAAGCATGAAAATTAGAATCAAAGCAAAGCTGATGTACCAGAACCAAGACAAATAAATAAATCCCCAAGTTTTCCTTTTCTAATCTTTAAAAGGTTTATGTTTAGGTCAATTCTTTCCCAGTTCTGCTTCAGAGCCATTCAGATGAGATTTTATAAAAGGAAGAAAGGAGAAATGTTGCTAAATTGCTTTGAGAAAGGTTAGCCACTCAGCATGAATAAACTAGGGTTTGCTACACCACAAATATATATGACATGTTGAAAAATGTTTTAATGAAGTAGCAAAGGTCTGCTAGAGAGTGAGTTAAAAAGAAAAATACAGCAGTGTAGTACACTTTGAAAAGACAGAAGAATTCTTTTCTTCTTTTTCTTAGAGAAGCATTGAAACCATAGTGTTTCATGTCTTTGTTTTAAACTCTGTGGCAACTCTGTATTGTTTAAAATACATACTCCAAATTTCAGGTTTGGCACCTGCATTATTTGAGGTATAATTGCGTTTACTCTGTGTAATTAGAATATAAATTTGTGTTGCTGAGGCAGGATAGTGTTGTGGTTTTTTTCCTGGGAGGTAGTGTTATGCAGTCTGTTTTGTGTTCAGAAAATTTGCCATGACAGTGCTTCATAATAGAACCAATTATCAGGAATGCTGTTACACATAGCCTTCCAGACCCCAATTTAAACAGAAGCAAGTGACAATGCCTTCTGTGAAACAGTCTCCATAAATCAGCCATATGTGAAGACCTACATGCTTATTGAGGATAGAACAAGAAATATGAGTTTTTAAAAAATAATTACGTGTTTATAAGGTGTTCTGATTAACTTTCAAACTAAGCGGAAGAAGCACATATTAACAGAATCTACCAAAACTGCTTTCCATGTATCTTTAATAGTTATCAGAACAATTTATTTTTTCACATTTCATTTTTAAGAGGCAAAGATCCCACTTCCAATGCTTAAAAATAGATTTTGTCCACTTTGCAGCACAATAGGGGACACTGCAGCTGATCCTGCTGTTTTTGACATTCTTGTCCTGTATGAAATTACATAGAAGATTGTTGATCTTTATTTTTAATGGGCATTCTCAATTAAAATGCACAAAACTGAAGGAATAGCCACTGTTTTTGATACATAATTAATATATTTTTTTTTCCTGAGGCTTCACTTTGTTAAAACAATCCAAATAGCCCAGTTCATCCTCAGACACACTTTGGAACTTCTAGGTGTAATGCTTAGAACAGCCTATTATTTATATAATGTTTATCAAATTCAATGCCCTTTATCATGAAACTATCTATCTCTGAACACAAAATTCCAAACACTGGCTTAGATGTCGAATTTAGTTTTTCCATACGTTGATCGTAAGCATTTCCAAGGTATACAGTGATACACTGGAACACAGAAACTTCACACAATATTCTCTTTTCATATACCTCCTTTTTTATTTTGGATATGTTTCTTTAAACGTGTCATTATGTAGGTGTTTTTATACGATATTATAATTACATGCCACTTGAAGTTTTTCTTGGAGGGCAATCTAAGCAATAAGCAGTTAAGAAAAGCAGAATGTTGGAAAAACACCTAGGAAATAACATAGCAATTTGGGCAACAAAAAGCAAATTGAATAATTTAAGACACTATTTTACTACATAATATTTCAAAATATACTAGAATGGTATTAAATTTAAAAAAATATTTAAAGTAGAAACATTAATGAATATTCTGCTATGTTTCTATTTTGCCCTGCCTTGTTTGCCTACTGGAAACAGATGTGAATAGAGTGTTTTAAAGTATCTTGCCTGCAAACTTTCTAGATTTTCTTGGCCAAAACTATAATTAAAAGTAATAGTTTCATAAAGAGAACATGACAGTTTTAATAAGCTAGACTTACTAACAGAAATGCCAAAATTGTTTATTTTTCTTTCAGTGTTTTATGTATGATCAGACATAGGTCAGAATTGCATTGAAAGTTCTGTGAAAGAGTAAGGACATCTCAGCCTTCATCTCTCTGCTTTCATTTCAGGGAATTCAGTGAGAGGCGTAAGTCTTGGCCTTCCAGCTCCCAGCTTTTCACCCAGGCATCCATACTTGGCTCTTGCAGAACTGGCAAGGATCACTCAGGATCACACAATGCTCACGTTAACATAATTCATTACCTTGCTTGTACCGTTTTCCTGCAATTTATTTGACAGTAAAGGAGCCAGGAGATCAGCTGTGGTTGAATGTGTGAAAAGTAAGGAAAAGGGACTATTTTAACACTGTATTTTTCACTATTATGAGGCAGTTTTGCAGCTAAGAACTTAGTTCTGCTTGTGAATTCCTTTTTTCCATTTATCCAATACACTGAGATTATCAGATTGAATCTTAGGCAACAAAAATAGCAAATTCTTTGGTTTCTCAGAAGAAAAACAACTACTAAAAATTTCATTTTGGGTCTACCTTAAAGGCAGGGGGGAAAGACAAGATAATAAACATTGAGAATATTTTTTATCTAATCTTTCATTTACGTAAAATATTTCTCTTATGTCATTTTTTTAATTTAATATATGTGTTATGTGGAAATAAAGCACCATGAAAAATGATACTTCTCATTTTCTAGTTTAATTGGCTTTTAGTTATTTTGCTTTCTGTAAGAGAAAAATTTACCAAAATATGTGTTTATTGGTTCTTTTACTCCAAATGTACCTTTTGTGTAGGTGGTGGTGGCGGGGGTGGAAAATTCAGTCCGAATGTTTGCTGCAGATATTATAGCGGTAGAAACACAGTTCATTTGTTTTCTTGGCTCTGGTAAATTACAGTTTTATTTTTTATGTTTTTAAATCTGAAATGTGTAATAAATATTGACTAGGTCTAGCTTTCCAAAATGTTAAGCATTGTAGTTGTTTAAAGCAGAGAAACATGTCAGAAAACTCTGCTGCATTCTGCCTCTGGGAGTGTGCTGGTGTTTAGTTTATGAGTCTCAGTTTGTGCAAATCTATAGTTTTCCATCTATACAAAAGCAGTCATTTCACTTTTTTTCCCTACTTACTTGAAAAGAGCAATTGCTGCTGTCTAACACTGCTATGGTGAAAAAATCTCTCCGTATTTTAAAATAACTTTTGCAAGTCTATAAAAGGCATAGCTTGAGATATAATTTTCAGATCTAATCTCTCAAGATTCCTGTAAGCTCAGATTCACATGTTATTGATTTGATTGATTCTTTTTCTGAAGTTGACACTTCTACTTCCAAGAAGCTCACTCTCTTTGTAGTTTTGTATTGTCACTCTGAGAAATATTGAGAATGAAGACATTACTGTCCATTTCCTTTTCCTTGTTGAGGAGAGAATAAAAGAGAGAGAAGGAATAAAATTTGGAAGATATTTCAGTTTTCTAGAAATAATTTTTTTTTCCAGGTCTTTAGGCAATGTGCTGCTGTGTACTGCCTTCTCACTTAACTTTCACTCTGTTTTACCTTGGATGTGCTTTCATTTTAGAAATTCCATAGGTACATAATAATTTTTGAAATATTTTAAAATATTTGGGTTGTTAAGTGCTTTTACAACAAAGGAGTAATCTGAATCTCATTAAAACAAGAGAGAAACGTTCCATAGTCTGCTACTTGGCCTTCTATTCAGGTCCTGATTTTTTACTTTTTCTCCTTTAACGAACAGTACTCAAGTCAGAAGCTATTCTGGAAATAATTATATAATGATTAAAAAATCAGGAATTTCAGAGTCTACAATGGTAGAGGTATGAGTTCTGCCTTTGAAATCATCACAAATTTAAATGAATAGTGCCAGGCTTTCTTACTGTCTATTAAATAAATGAATAAAAAATGTTTTTTACTTTCTTGCCAACCCCTCATGACAATGACCATATCATTCTCCCTCCCATACATCTGACAGCTTTTGCATTTGTTATTTTTAAAATTAATCTTACTGACAAACCAAACATTGCATTTAAAATTAGAAAATCATTAGAACACCATTGTATCATATTGTATCACAGTTTTGGAATGGCAAAGTATTCACTATTTGTCAGGATTCTTCAAAGACTTGAATAGAGCAGAAGCTGATATGGTGATCTTCCCTGGGCGAGTATTGGAAAGAAGGTGCTTTTCTTCTCCTCCAGCACATGGTTCACTCAGGTCACAAGGGGCATGTTGTGTGCTGAATTCCTTCAATGCTTTGCCATAGTGAGAGCATTTATTTTCACAGGAGCTGCTGGGCTTTTTCCAGCTGTGATACTAGTTCTCTTATCCACACCTTCTTTCTGACACCTTTGTTGTCCTGCTTGGTCTCTGAATGGCCTCTTGACTACTCTTCATTTTTATTACTATTTGAACCATTGTTTCTCCTTTTATGCCTTCAAAATTCTATGTTAGGGACAAAATCTGTTCTCAGCGTGGCAGAAAGCCATTGCCCTTACTGCCCTAAAGAGCAATGGATAACACCTAGGTATTTCACCTGTTAGCTGTTAACCCAGGGTGAAAAGGGAGTAGACAAAGGCACCTTAGCTGGATACTGAAAGGATATTTGGACAAAATGGCTTCTATGCTTGCTCTGTTCTTAAGCTTCCATGTGCCTCCACTCTTGCCACCACCAAACTCTGTCACTGGGTCAGATAGCCCTTGGTGCACCTATCACTAAGCCATTTGACATGAACTACCTTTAAACTTTATCTTTAAACTGGACTAGGAAAATTTACAAGAATGAGGGAGGTTTGTAACATGAAACTACTTTCCCTTAGAACTATCAGGATTTATTTAGTGGTGATTTCAGCCATACAGTCTTCTGTGGAGGAATTTTCTGCTTTCTCTCACCCTGTTGCTGGCACTTCTCCAGAGTGTTTGATTAGAGGTTATGTCTGCAGTCAGTGCCTAACAGAATGAAATTCTACTTTTCAGGGTGTTCCTCATGTCCTCCCTTTATCATTTTGTATTGTATGCTATTTTTTGATCAGGGATACTTAAAATTGGCAAGCAGTTTGCCTGCAGGTTTACAGGATTTTATTCTGCTATATTATTTTCTTTTCTCAACCTTAATTATGATGTTAAGCCACATGCATGTGAAGATAATCACATAGAAATCATACGCATTGAAAAGGAGGATACAAACTGTTGATTAAACCTTTGTATTATATTTTTATTTGTGTTTTGGTTGTTAGGCAAGTGGGTATTTTATACAGGGGTGCTTTTGTTCAAAGTTTTTTTTTTTGTCTGGTGAGTGAAAGAAGCATCTAATATCTTGAAAACTCAGTTTTCTTTTCTCCATAGTTTTTCTGCCTACACAACAAAAGCTGATGGGGCATTGTGCTGAGGAGACCATGCTGACTTCTTTTGTATCAGCATGAACACCTCTGATCAAATCTAAACACCCAGTGTTATGAGACTTGTTTGAGCAGCCTCACATTGCATTTTCCAGGCAAGTTTCCTTCAAAAACTCATAAAAATAGAAATTCATAAGAGAAAGAACATTACATGAGTCATGCTGAACTGGAAAGAATCGCTTGGCCAGCAGTCCAAACATCGGAATGAGTATTTTTACAATATCTTATATGAAACTCATAAATTTACATTGAGTGTGGCTGCAAAACTGCAACTACAGCAAAGAGAAGAAAGTCAACACATTGGAATAATGCACTTAAGAACTCACTGTCAGCTTCTCAGGTAGACTGCACATCCTGTTGTATGGATTGCCCATTTGGAGATATTGTCTCTAATTAATAATTATATTTGAAGGCAAATTGAGAATAAATCTCTAAAAGATGTTCAGCTATAGGTGTGATTTGTTTTCCTGTGCCAGCAAATGTACTCTATTTCAAACTGATATAGCAAATTATGGTCATTTATATAACATCATTCTCAGAAACAGCCTATGTGATGTGCATTAATTCAGAGTGCCAAATATCTAAATGCAGACAGTTTCTTAGAATATTATAGAGAAATGTGTGTTGTATTACACTACTGCAAAAGCATAATAATTTATGGTGTTTGTTGGAGTCTCTTGCTTCAAACATAGTTAATACTTTAATTTTAGCCCTTCAAAAACATATCAGTAATAATACAATTTTATTATTTTGTTATAATGACAGCTTTTCTTTTGATCTAAAGACTAAACAGATATAATAAAAAGAGTAGCCAATACATTTAGAAGAATAATAATATTCTACACACAGGATTTCTGAGACCAATAACAACATATTGTGCTAGTGTTAGGGTCCAAAATGATGGCTAAAATTTGGGGGAAAGGGCCAAAATGAAATTCAAGGATAATTTAAATATTTAGAGATGTATTTTGAAGTTATAAATTTAATAGGTTTAACTTCCAAATAAAGCTACCAGCCTGAAAATTTGTTGTAAATAATCATATGAAGAGTTTTCTGATGGTAAAGGTACAGTAAATTTAGGCCAAAAATCTTACATATTTCTGAAAACCAGATCTGACAATAATGTAGGTGATTATTTAAATCAGGAGGGGGTGTCTTTTTTAAATGTGTGTTGACTGACTCTAACAGCTGGACTTAGCAGAAAGGGAACCAGCTGAAGAAAGTACATTAACTATGTCCATCAGAACTCTAACTACTCTGAATATGATGATCAGGAATAAATAAAAGCACTAAAAAATCTTTACCAGAAGAAAATTTGAATCTGTGGGTCTTTGAAGCATTCATGACACTGTGAGGTGAATATCTGTCTGAGCAGCAACAAACATCCTTTTGTAGATCCAGTCCTCTGAGTGGGGATCTACTAAAGAAAATGGGGGAAAAGGGCTAGTAATCAAACTGTAGGGATGGTGGAGTTTGAAGATATGCACCCTTGCCAGGATAAAATATAGACACACTCAGAGCTCATTCAGATAATGGAATCATCTATTGTGTTTTAATTGTGTTCTCTTAACTTGCTAAATCATGAACCAATTCTTTTAGTTCTAACTAAAAGGTTAGACTTCAAATCAAGAGATGTCTTTTCATGTCCTGGAACCACTCTCTAATGGCTTCAGGTGAGCATATTTTCATATTTTTGTTTTCTATGTATTAAATGGAAGCAGTAGTTACATCCTGAACTGCAAAGCTGCTGAAAAGTTTCAAGACATGCAGTTCTGGGTGAATGGAAAAAACCATGAATGACCAAAAATGTCTTCAGAAAGGGAATCAGAAGAGACATGCTTTGATTGCAGAAAAAAGGAAAAGAGGTGAAGAGAAATTAATGTTTTTAATGTATTAATATAAAAATTCCCCTTCTATTTGCCCCTGAAATATTTTTAATATGTGGCTCTCAGGAAATGCTGGAGGCCTTAAAAAGTATCTATGTGTATTTAAATTAGGAAGAAAAAAAAAATGGGGAAAACATTCATTTTCAAAGTAGGAAGGATTTACATTTTCTATTTTTGGATCAATATAGCTCCTAAATCTAAACTGAAACATGACAGAAATCAGACTGGATTGCACCATATTGATGCATGTTAATGCACATGTATGCTACCATGTGAACCTGCTCGAGAAGCAAGTTTCCCTGTTCATAACAGTTACCTTCTTTCTGTTAGTTTTTATATCCCATCTTTTATCACCAGAAGAGACAGTCAAATAAAATTAATACTTATGAAGAGGGTGTACTGACTGATTTATACATGAGCATCTCATGAGCAGTAGAAAGCTGGGCTCCATATTACAGTTTTCTAGGTACCTTTTCTGAGCTTCTGAATATTTTTAATTTCTATGGAAGTTGAAGGGAACAGAGCATGTTGTCAGCATGAGCTAATTGAGACACAGATTTGTAAGACAGTCAGGTAACAAGCAGCTCATGCTGTCAATTTCTTAAGTGTTATGATGAAGACAGATATTTAAAAGCATTGATTAATGAGAAACTAATAATTGCTCTAAGGAAAAGCATTAAATATTTAGCACCATCAAGGGTTGAGCACAGATCATAGTCAATATTTTCAGTGTAAACAAAACAATCAAATTTTAAAAGTAAATAAAAGCATTCTCTCAGGCAAAGCTGTAAAAGTAACTGAATAAATGCAACAGGAGAAATAGACAATTGATTTTTCAAATCATATTTTGTAACATTTCAGACCCATATTCCCTTAGAAGAATCATAAATATTCTTGTAAGATACTACAGCATTGCAGTTACAAAATATGGCATTTTATACCTTTTGATTTTATAGGAAAACACTGAAATGGTTTTCTTTAAATAATTCTGATATTTCCTAGAACTAAGTATAAAATAATACTTTTCTTCAGCTGGAAATTCAGATAGTTAAAGGTGTGCTTTTGTTCTTACACTAATGAAAAAAAGATCTTTGCCGTGTAAAATTCCAGAATACCTAAATGTGGAAATATCAAAGTTTAGAAAACATTAAAATATTGGTTTTGTGAAAATAAAAGATAAATTATGAAAGCCTTTTTTTTCTGTTCTTGACCAAAGCTTTGCTATAATTCCCTTTTCAGCTTTTCATGGTTTTGTTTGTTTGTTTGTTTTTGATATGATTTTAGTGAAGTGTAGAACCAGGAGCTGCACTTCCAATAAATGCAAAAAGATCAAACTTCTGATTTTATAGCAAAACTTTTGCTTTTCATGGATATTCTACAAGTAGGGGAGGAAACAGTCCATTCATAATGACATGAGATAGTGGTAGACATATGAATCTACTGAAAAAAAATACATGTTTATATACATGGTCTTGCAGCCTGTATCAAGAAACTGAAGAGACATTATTGATTTCGAAGCCATGGATATATTTCATCAGCAAATCCTAAACATTGTTTCAAAAGTGATATATGTGAGTTTATAAAATGTACGCAAATATACAATAGAAACATTAAGCTTAAAAATTCCAGAACACTACAAATACATTGCCAAATCCAATGCAGAATTTAAGTCTGAAATTCAACATGATTAACAACTATGAAGATTTTAAAAGAACAATAATCATGGAAATATTTATTAAAAAGGTACTTAAAGAGAACTTTGTCAGTCTCAAGATGGTATTTGTAAGTAAATGCACACATCAGCATTCTGCAAAAGCTGAGGAGAAATAAAAATAAATCAAAACTATGTTCACTGTGAGTGAAAAGTGGCAAGATTGTGAGCTAACACTAGAGACCTATATAAAAAGGCTGAAGTGTTCTGAATTTATCTCCAGCTATCATAAATTAGACTATGCCAGAGCTGTACCAAGAGAGAAAAATACGTTTTCTATACCCTGCCTTTCATTCTGAAGATTCTGCAATCTAACCGAGTACCAGATAAGCAATGTAAGTGCATTAAACCTAAATGCTCAGTCCTCTAGCTGTGCTCACTTTTTTCTTTTTTTTTTTAATATCTGCATTATAAATAGGGTGATTTGCTGTCGTTGATAGAGGAAATGTGTCATGAAGTGTGGAAGCGAGTAAGAAGTTTGCATGAACAGCAGAAGAAAAGCTGCTGAGATGACAAGTAGCTCTTCCATACACTTTTGGATTAGGCATAGTCCTACGTTGCCCACTGGTATATGGTATTAAAACAAGAAGCTGCAGAAGAGTGTTGGGCGTAAATTCAAACAAACTGACATATCTGTATTATCCTTATTGTCTGATAAGGAGTGGAAGAAGAAGATATGGCCATAAATCACCTCTGAGTCAGAACAAAATACATAATTTAATGTGTGTGGGAACTAAAAATAGTGTACACCGACACCAGAACATACCACAGTGCATGAAAGGAACAAATGTAGACTCCAGTCTTGTGAATAAAAACTAATCGTATGGAGAGAAAATAAAAGAAATAAGATCTATAACTAATTACAACATGAGGAATGACCTTTCTAGTTTAGTTATCTGAATGCACAGGTACGCATAACTGCTTATTGACAGGAGTGGAGCAGTATATTTCTTGTGGTGCTTTAGTTCATTACAGAGGCTTTTTGACTACTTGATCTATATATACTTTTCTGCATCTCTTGAAGACCTTATTAGCTGTAATTGCATTTTGCATAAATTTAGCATACATAAGCATTCCCAGGCTGTAATGAATGTTATTGGACAAAGCAGATGGCCCAATAAAGGGCCTGTGTTATGAGACCCTCCTAAAGAGATAATTATTACAAAGTTTTAAACCTATATTAACATTGTGATTAAATTTGTGAACGGGGGTAGTTTTCTAACAAATTGTAATTAAAACAATTGTATAGTAGTATCTCTTTAAACTTTTGAAAGTTTCCAAAAGGTGTTAGCAAAGCTCTGTATGAAACAAAAATCTTTCCGTCATAGCATTTGAAATAGGTAGGATCACTTGCTGGGCAATGTGTAAAAACAGTAATGTTTTCCCTCTTCTTGGCTGACAAGTAGTTGACTGAAGATGAACTTACTACCCTTGTATGGATGGATGCTATAGAAATGAATACTACCTCACTCCTATTACACTATTTCCCCCCTTTTATAAAAATTGCTGTTTAAAACACTAGAGAGAAAAATCCTGAGAAAATAAGATGGAGTTTGGCAGACAAACCTGGTATTCAAGATCAGTATATCCTCTCATGAAAAATAATTTGTAGGTCTTGATGGTTAGGAACTGCTTTCTTATCCCAAACTCATACATAGCACGCTTGCTAACATGCAAAATTCATCCGCATTTGATGTATTTGAACTGAAAAACAGTAGCAACCTTTTTGTGCAGACTGTTGCTTGTACTAGCTATGCAATTTAACTTTGCTGTGGTAGGGAGCAGAAGAAAAAAGGTGGCTCCCACCTTGAGCCATGATCTCAGCTGGAAAGCAGGCACCAACAGCTGTGAAACTACTGTGAGATGTCCCCCTTGTCAGAGCAATGCCTGACTGAGGGAAAGCTTCTTGACTTTATGTCAGTGCAATATTGAAGCCTAAGCTTCCAGCTGTTTGCTCTGAATGGAGCTGAGCAGAGTTTTATCTAAGCAGACTTCCTTGCTTACCTTTAAAATTATCCCCTTCTATAATAAAGATGCCTGAAAAAGTGAGTATTTTCTTCCAGTAAAAGCTATGAAAAGGCTAAATGAAATTATTCATCATTACAGTAGAATTAAGTAGAGGAATAATTCTCTAGTTTAGTACCAGTCTCAGCTTTAATGTGCTGACCAACAGCTGTAAAGAGCATGACAATTACCTGAGGCTATCAGGAGAGATGGATATGTGTTTACATGACCTCTTTAACTGCTCCACTACAGTGAAAACCATATTAATTTAACGCTTTTATGGGACATCTCATTGGTTTGCATTGTCAGGAGGGTAAAGTGGGCAATTAGACCATGAGAGGAATAATTAGTCATAAAGGTAACTGCATGGTAATATTATAGAAATACCCTTAAACTGTTGGGGTTTTCTATAACCCAGAAGAGGTTTTAGTTTACTCAGACCAGGGCAAATTATTTTTTATTTTGTTTTATCAATAGAACATTCAGGCAAAAGTAAAAATTAATTTTTAATAGTTGCTTCAGTTCTTTAACAGAAACATTCAACATTTTAAAATTCATATGTTTTTCCAAAACAACTCTGAGGAATTTCTAATTGTGACTTGCAAGGTAGAAAAAGGTGATTGCTTTTCTGAAGTTGCCATTTTTCCTTTGGAATATTCACAATTAACTTGTGCATGCAACTGGTTGTGGGCCTGCTCACATGTACATGTATTGCCTTACTTTCAGAATTATGAAATAGAGTGAAAGGGGAAAAAAATTTGATCTGAAAATGCGGAACACAGAAGTTCAAAACCAAATAAGTAATGCAAACATTTTCTGAAAAAAGTTGTGTAGATTTTGGTTTTCTGAGGTATAGATACTGAGCCCAGTTGTATCCAAGGTATTTCTAGGATAATTCTACTGACACTGGTGTTCTTCTGTCTTTGTACTAGTGAGAATGAGTCAAATTTTATCTCTCAACTTTTTCTCTGAAGTTATTATTTCTAGAACAAAAATCGTGTGACATTTGCCACTGCTCAGAAATTACTGTGAAGTGGCTACTGGGTATATTCATCATTATTCATTTGTGTTTGTCTTCTACATTTTCTTGCATTCAGCATGTTTTTGTGCTTTTTATTTTCCTTACTACTTGTGAAAATTTAATTGAATATATTACACAGTATTTGAAAATTTATTAATCCCATGTCCTGTTGTTATAGGAAATGAGCAATCTCCAGTGTCACCTTCTAGCATATTTATTTAGGTCATATATGTAATCGAGGTCAGAATTCATACAAACAGCTACTGTCAGGAAGTAAATTTTGTAAATACTAATGAATGTAATGCAGTCTGAATACTGATACCCTGGAACAAAACCAAGTGTCTTCTCCTCTGTAGTTTTATTCTTTAATGTTAATACCATTATCAGCTTGTTTTATGAAGGAATTGAAGTTGAAAAAACCAAGATGCATTAGCTAACTTTACTGTCTGGACATATGGTAAGCCGTAGGATCATTAACAATAACACATTAGCCCCAATAATGTTTTCTGAAAGCTCACAGGGATTTCATCTGTTGTTGCATATTAAAGATACACATATTGTTTCCAGTAATCTTACGGATCATACTGAGTCTACAAAAATAACACCCAAGTTTCATTCATCTGGAAACTTACATGGAACAGCTGCACACAACAAGCAGATCGTTTCTGTCAAAATATTCCTTATTTATCCATTAGAAACATTCTCCCTTCCATAAGGCAATGGCCATTCATTCACTCTGAAACTAGAGAATCTAACTATGTTCTGATCTAGCTGTAGGATGTTTCCATAAAGGGATTTGTTTGTATGGTAGATATCCATGAGGAATATTAGGTTATTCCAATGAAATGAAATCAGGATTGACTGAGTGGTTTAATGATATATGCTACTCAAACCATTAGATAAAAACCCAATTTTGTTTGTCTTACTTAACTGGTATTGCCAATGAGTTAACTCAGCTCCCAGTCACAGTTTGGCCATGGTATCACAGGCTAGATAAGTCCTGCAAAGGTCTAACAGGTTGTTAATGGAGAGGTCAAATATTTTTCTGTTACTTTGGGTTCTGCAGTGCTAACACGCTCTAGGTATAATGTCTTAAAATCCCTAAAAATGAGTTGTGAAATCTAAAGAAAAAGTATGGGAGGTAGTTAAACAAGAATAGAATTTATATAAAAAATCATTGAGGAGAAGAGAGAAAGACTCAGCACTGGGGAAAGATTAAAAAGGGACAGAGAGTGACTCCTCCTGCTAGAGGATATTCTTTCCTGGGGCTGGGCCTTAAATCTCTTCCTACGTCTCGCTTAGTTATCAAGTTATGTTTATTGACAGCTAGGTAGTATAGAGGTATACAAGGTTTCACATACCTTATCTTTCTGACAGATAGCAGCAGACATTATCTATTTTGGCTATTCATTCCTCCTCACATCCCTATCCCTCGCCTTCCAGTTGTTTTTTTCTTAAACCAAGATTACGGCTTTCACTTGGTATACAATGATTTTTAACATATACGCACAAACATACACACATGTTCTTATGTTCTTACAGAAAAGTTACATAAATAACACATAGAAATATAATTATATATAAATACTGTATATATTTATATATATTCGCTGTGGTAATGAGCAGCAAGACTTGGGCAATTGAACTGGCAGCAGACTGTTACTGATGAGTGGAATCATGGCATTGCATTACAGGCTTCTTAAATCAGCTTCACCACAAAGAAAAGGTGAATGGAACTGCAGTCTGATTCTGAGTATCTCATCATGAACTGGTCCACAGATCTAGCTTAGTACCACAGATCCAGCAGGTGAAGTCAGATGAAAAAAGATGGAAAGAAGTTATTTTTTATTACTAATAAAATTCTTGAACATCTGTCAGTTTAACACACAATAAAACATAATTCATTCAAGGCATTTCTTTAAAGTGCAATTTTTATTTGAATGCCATTAAATCTATTATTTTCTTTAGTAGCTTTAGTTTCTTCCATAGGGACTTAAACTGGCCCATATGGTCATAAGGTATGAACTAGAGAGTGGTATGTGAGGTACAAATTCTTCTGGCTAATGAAGTTTTTCAGATTGTGTCCACGAAATCTTCGCTTCATGAATTATTTACCAAAAGCTGAGGCTTGATCCCTGGTACCTTTCATGATAGCTGGTTATAGCTCGCTGGCTCCTCTGTTCAGCCTGGAGAAGTACGACAGATTCCAGCTGGCTGTATTTCCATGAATGCCCCTGTCCCTAGGGCACTCTGGCAGCGTCCTGTAGACACTTAGGCAGAGAAACTGCGGCCTGCGGTGTGGTGCAGGAACAGTCCAGTTTAGCTATCAGCTGAAGATGAATAACGAGAGGGCTCTTGGTGTGCCTTTAATTCTGAGTGGCTTTATTGCAGGATCTTCACACAGAGGAGAGGCAGGATCCAAGAGGGTGAGGGGCCCTCAGACACAGCCTTAAGACTTATCTCATACAACCAATCACCAGGGGGTCTGGGGGAGGATAGGGAAGTTCCAGGGTTACTTGGTCCTATGGGATGGGGAAGGAAAGGGGCCCAGGAGATAACAGGGAGTAGAACAAAGGTTCTTGGGGAGAGGGAGGAGATGATGGATACCAGCAGTGGCTACTCTGGTTTGTCCTGGGTTAAACCATGGTCACTTCACCTTCCAGGGGTTTCCTAGTTCCTTTGGAATTTCTCCACCAGTTATCTTTCTCCTTTTCTAAGTCATCTCCCCCTGGGGTCTCTAAGGACACAACCACGGCAGCTACAGCTGGTATCCCCTTAGAAAAAGTATTTTAAAAAACTCTTTAATGTAAGTTGAAAGTTACTATGCTGAAGTAATTGAAGCTAATTGGATTTAAATAATATAATGAAACATTTTTATTTTAAGTTTAATGTGGAATTTAATTGTATTTTTCTTTCCATTTAGAATTAACTAGGCAAGCAGAAATTAGTACATATGCACTAGTATCAATTATATCTAAAAACCTGCATAAATGGGTGTTGACTGTGAAGATCAAAATACTTATTAGGCAGGACAGCACTTCCCAGTGATTCATTGCACTTCTGAAACCTGTGGACAGCTTTCCATTAATTTTAATGGGGCCTGAACCAGGCCCTTGTAGAATTATATAAACAGCCTAGTATTCATAATTTCCTAACTCCTGAGAAACCTGTTTTCACCAGCTATTTCACTGGCAACTTAAAAGCACAGAAATGCTTTCCTAATGCTTGTAAATTAAGAATGACACAATCTTGGGGATGGTTGTAATAATAAAGTGAGCAATAATACCATAATGATATTTAAAATTTCCAGTCCAGCCACAGAAGTATAGATAGAAGTGTTGGTACAAACCCACCTATATTTTTTAATTAGGTTGCTAACCTAGGAAGTATTATCTGGCTTCCTAATCACTGCGTCAGCCTGAGAGGCTTTCATTTACCATTCAGTAAGACTGAAAGCCATAGTGTTTACCTGAATGTATGACAGGGAAAGTCTAATTTCTGATACCTAAATAACTGAGCACTAACCTTCTACTGCCTTCACGTGGCTTTATGTCCTTTCAGCTTATGCTGACTTTTCCATTATGTAGTCTGGAGAAAAGGAGGCTGAGGGAAGACCTCATTGCTCTTTATAACTACCTGAAAGGAAGTTGTCATGGGATGGGTCTCAGTCTCTTCTCCCAAAAAGCAAGAAGTAGGACAAGAGGAAATGGCCTCAAGTTGTGTCAGAGGTGGTTTAGATTGGATATTAAGAAAAATTTCTTTATGAAAGGAGTTGTCAAGCACTGGACCAAGCTGCTCAGGGAAGTGATGGAATCACCATACCTGGTGGTATCTAAGAGATATATAGGTCTGGAACTAAGGGACATGATTCAGTGGCAGACTTGTCAGTGCTGGTATAATGATTGGACTTGATGATCTAAAAGGTCTTTTTCAACACAAACAATCCTATGATTGCTCTACCTGAATTAGAGGCTTGCATCCTATCAATGGACATGGAGGGACTTCTATTCACTACAATACAAAATGAGCACCATCCTTTGGAATTTGTTTCCCTGAACAAGTGTAGGAAGCAATTTCCAAGATAAATGCTTATTAATTTGCAGGATTTCTTGCATCTTTCTTGATTTTCTCTCTTAGTGGTATGAATATCATGGCTTTTCACATGATATGTGTTGTTTCTGGATATTTGTCTCTTTTCTTCCTCTTATATCTCACATCTAATCTAGGAAGCCTAGTCTGACGTTTTGGTGCTATATATCTTACCACTAGGTGCTGTCATGACTAAAGTAACACTTGGTAGTCTTGCTTTAGCTGCTTTTAAAGCACTTTTCCTTTTAGTGATTATCAATTTTACTGTTTTACTGCTCCTGGAGGTTGATATAAATATTGAATTAACCTCTTTTAACATCTGTTTCTTATGCCAATATATCTGAATAAAAATACACTGTCTGCCACAGGGTTTCTTTTTGCCCTTTCATCTTAATTTTCACTATCAAATACTGCCTGTCACCATCTTAGGTTAGGCATGCTTGCAGCTGTTATGCACTAATGTAATGAAAAGTAAATATGTAGGCCATTGTAAACTGTTCTGTATTTTTCTCTTAAATCTAGATCTAATGAACTAAACTTTGATGCTTATATCAGTTGCACTAGTTTTACCCAGTTTTTTCAAGCCCAGCTCCAATTTATAAGATCATAGTGTAAGAAGGAAATTACCCTGGGGAAAGTTTCTTCCAGTTTGTGAGATAATAGTTGTTCAGTAATTATTATAACTCGTTAACTTGTTTTGAAATCATTTGGTCTCTTACTGATCACTTGGTAAAAGTAGCTACAAGGTCTTTCTCCAGTAACAATATTTTGAGATAATAATATTCATGGGTTCAGGAGAGGATTGTGTTAAGGCTTTCAAAACTATTACTGTCACATCCCAAGCTTGCACATATACATACATGTATTGGGATTTTGGCGTTGTTAATGGCTGTATTTCTTCCATGATAGTCATAATTAATGGGTACAAACTAAATTTGCTAGAGAATGAAAGTTGAAACTACAGCTAAATGAGTTCTATCAGGCCTAAGCAGAACAACATGAAAAAATTCTACAATGCAATTCAGAATAACAGTTGCTTGACTGGTTCTAGGTGTTTGTTTCTTTCCCAGACAGAAGCATGCAGAACTTTTGAATTTCCTAACAAAATATCACTCACAACTTTACTTTTAATATCAAGATTTTCCCCCCCAAATATCCATTATAAATGGAGCTTTTCTATAAGCCTCACATTTTGTAAGGCTTTCTATTTCTTTTTCCCAAGATATTGCTGAATCAATGTGGTACAGAAATACTTTGTAAAAGATGAGAGGGAATAAAGTTCTCCTGGTTGAAACATATTTATCAAATGTTGTCTTATAGCTCCTTAGGAAAAAAACTAAACTCTTTCATGGTGAAAGAGTATCTGAAATAGATTTTATGACATTTGTTTTATTTTTTAAATAGCTTTCTCTTTTATGATAGAAGAAATGTTCTCCATCATTGCTTGACTAGAATGATGGTAGAATATAATGTAAAATGCAAAAAGACAGTATGTGATATTCTATTAGATGTGCTCCAATGTGTGCATTGTAGTGTTTTAGTCTTTTCAACTGATAAAATTTGATGTACGTAAGTACATTACTCTCTGCAGCTCTTTATTTCACTTTCTAAGAGACACAGGAATAAATTCTAAGAGCACAGTGAACAAAAGTAAACCAAAATATTTGCTCAAATGCTTACTAAAGTTACTTTTTGTCATTACTGACTGGCCATGAACCCAGTAGAACTGCTACCACCTGTAACTTCTGAAGGTATTTACCACTATATTTAACCGTAAGTAGTTATATATTGTAGATGTGTCAATAATCATTTTGCAGAAATACAGCTTCCACTGGAATTTTGGCAGGCCCATAAGAACCCATGTTTCTTCTGGTTACACAATACTTTTAATGATCCACTTAATTACAGCTTTTAAAACCTTGACATTTTGTGTTAAAATGGAATACTGTAATCCAGCTGAGTGTCAGTAGATCAGGTTTATGGAGGGTATATATGCTTTGATTACTTTCCTGCTGTGAAGGTTGTTAGGTTTGAAAGTTTCTGGAATCACTTTGTAATTTTATCAGTTATTCTTCAGTATCCCTCACTGCCTATTGCTTGCCAAAATCTGTGGTCTAGTGTGCAATGAGCTTGTCAGATAAAGACTGACAGATAACATATTCCTTCCTACTCTATAATTTAGTGATATATGTGCTTTACATTGTACAAACAGCTATAACTTTGTTGTAGCACAGACCATTTCATAGAATCACACAATCACAGAATGGTTTGGAAGGAACCTTAAATATCTAGTTCCAAACTCTCTATCCAGGGGATAACACTGATGAGTGCAAGAAGGCAAAAGTCATACCCACTTACAAGAAGAGTACTGAGGAATATACAGGCCCATCAGTCTTATCTAAGTCCCCGGAAAAGTAATAGCGAGTCCTGGAAACTGTTAAAAAACAAATGAAGCAGTTGATTGGGAAAAACCAGGATAGATTTACCAAGGGCAAATGTGGAAAAAAATTATTAACATTGGGAGACCCGTGGATGTTGTTTACCTGGACTTCAGCAATGCATGTCACTGTTGCCCACAACCTTCTCCTGGTAAAACTGAGATCATGCTGGATAGGTAATCTGCAAGATAGGTAGGAAATTGCACTCAGAGAGTGGGTTTTACTCAGGCTGGCAGCCTGTCACACGTGGGTCTCCCAGGGCCCCATGCTGTTCAGCATCTTCATAAATGATCTGGATGATGAGATTGGAAGCACTTCACCAAGTTTGCTCACAACACCACACTGGGTGGTAGGGTGGACGTATGTATTGGTTTTGCATGGCTTGGTTTGAGTAGCAGGGCTATGGGAGTGGCTTCTGTGATACGTAGTTAAGAAGAAATCAAAACAAAAAGTTGTTACACAGTTTTAATTTCAGCCAGAGAAGACTGAAGTGAGAACATGTGAGCAAAACAACTCTGCAGGCACCAAGGTCTATGGAGAAGGAGGGGGAGGAGGTGCTCCAGGTACCAGAGCCAAGATGCCTCTGCAGCCCCTGGTGTAGCAGCTGTGCCCCTGCAGCCCATGGGGATCCACGGGGGATGCAGAGATCCACCTGCAGCCCATGGGGGAGAAGCCAATGGTGGAGCAGGTGGATGCCTGGAGAAGGCTGTGGTCCAGTGGGAGACTAATGGAGAGAGGGGTGCTGCTCCCAGTCTGGAGGAGCCTGTCCTGGAAGGACTGTATCCCATGGAAGAGTGACTGCAGCAGTTTGAAGGGCACTCACGTTGCAGCAGTTCACAGGCAGCTGCTGCTCGTGAGATGAGCTCACACTGAAGACATTCACAGAGAGCTGTCTCCCATGGGAGGGACTCCATGGTGCAGCAGGGGAATGACTCCTCTCCCTGAGCAGTGGGAGAAACCACAGATGATAAAATGACCTTAGCCCCCATCCACTGCCTTCTTACACCACTGGGGTAGGAGGAGGAGCTGGAAAGAGGGAGGGGAGGGGGTGGGTGAAAAGGTTTTGAAGGTTTTATTTTACTTCTCATTATCCTGCTCTGATTTTCTTAGTAATAAGTTCATATCTCTAAGTTGAGCCTGTTTTACCCTTGATGGTATTTGATGAGTGAACTCTCTCTGTCTTTATCTCTACCCATGAACCCTTCATTAAATTTTCTCTCCTCTGTCTGGCTGCAGCGAGGAGTGAGTGAGCAGCTTTTGTGGGTGCCTGGCATCCGGCCAGCATCAATTCATGACAATGTGTCTGAAGAAAGCCATCTTAGAGACCTGGACAGGCTGGTAGAGTGGACTAGAAATAGCAGCATGAAGTTTAACAAAGACACGGGCATGGCCCTGCACCTGGGACAAATAGCCGACTACTGGCTCAGCTCTGTGTGGCTGGGGGCAGCCTTGCTGAAAGGAACCTGGGTGTCCTGGGGGGCAATGAGCTGAGCAGAAGTCAGCAGAGTGCTGCTGCAGTGACAAAGGCAAATCAGACCCTGAAGCATTGCTAGCAGAGGTGCAGACATGGTCATTCCACTCTACTCAGTGCTTGTTGGGCTATACATCTGGAGTAATGTGTGTGGTGCTGGTCCCCACAACTCAAGAAAGACAGGGAGAAAACAAGAGGATTCAAAGAAGGACCATGAAGACAATCAAAGATCTGGAAAATCTGCCCTGTGAGGAAAGATTAGAAGAGCAAGTCCTTTTCTGACTGGAGAAGAAAAGGGGGATTCTCTTCACAGTACTTAAACGCTGACTGCAAAGAGGATGGAGGCTATCTCTTTGGAACAGCCACATGGGGATGACAAGGGGCAACAGACATAATTTGAACTGGAGAGGTTTCATCTTGATGTAAGAAAGAATTTTTTTTTTTTTTTTTGTAGTGAGAACAGCCATTCACTGGAACAACTTTCCCAGGAACATGGCAGAAAAATTGTTAGGCTTCTGGTTCATTTTGCTTTCTGGAGTGAGAGTGCCCTGTAGTACAACTGGAAAGATCTTGGGATACGCCTTTAATTATGGACATCTCTGCAAGGTCATAGTCACAAAGCATAGTGAATCTGGGAAAAGCAAGGCATATTTCAATATAATTTACTTTAAATAGTTACAGGAACAATTAAACAGGCTTATATATGTATATATATATATACATAAAGACTTATCCTACAAGAAGACATTTTCTTTCACTAGATAATGAAAAAGACACCTGAAATCTTTGCTAATTTGAAATTAGTCTCATTTAATTGTAACTGGCCCGATATCCAAGCATGAGGTTCAGCAATACTGACTTATGAAAACCAGTAAATAAGTATTAAGTGGCCGATGGTTGTATGTCCATGACCAATTACTAAAAAGTTATCACTTTTCATTAATATTAAATCAGTTTAATACTTTAAACTAAAGTATGTATTACAATATAAGTAATCATTCATGTAGAATCTGATTGGGGCATAAGGATATGCATTTGGCTTTGAGTAATTCACACAGGTCAATTCTACCTGCAGTGAACGCTTAAATGAACTTGGCTGTGCCTGAAGGATCTCTTGACAGCAGATAAAAGCTGGTGGTAAAAGAGACAAAACAACCCCCAAAACATCAGGGAGAAATAAAGGACTCAGTGTTTGAACATGAGAACACTAGGAATGCATCATACCCAAGATTAATGCAACCCTTGCTTTATAATATTGAGTTTTGTGCGCATTCAGATTTTCAGCACAATTTCAATTCTCTCATTTCTCACAGTTATCTTTAATCCTTACCCTTTCCAAGAATGTCTGTAAGAAGATTCCTGGAAAAGAGTATCTTTCTATTTTTCAGTTTCCATTTTGCAACACAGGGGACTTTGAAATATTTATTATTTCTCAGTGGATTTTTTTTCTGTGATTTTTCCCCCTGGATCTCATATAGACTACCAGCACAAATAAGAACGTTTGACAACAACTCTCCCAGGCTTCCTGCTGTATGAATTATTAGTTTTAGTTTTAATTGTTATTTTTGTTATTTTTGTTGAATCTGCTACCTTTCTTTGATTCTTCATAGTGCTTTTATTGTAAAAGATGATGAACAACCTATCCAATCAGCTCATGAAAGTCAGATCCCATACAACATACTCTATATTCTCTTCAATCTGTACCACAATTAACCTCTTTCTTCAGATTGAAAAGTCCTTAGTCTGTTTAGTAATTCCTTGCACAGAAGCTGAATGGTATCTTTGAGCATTCTTGTCTGAAGCTTTTACATATTGGCTGTCACTTCAAGTGCCTTTGTCAATTATATCTGAGGTATTTTAATCCATGAACTAATGCTGACAAATCTTTTTTTTTTTTTTCTACTGCTCAGCCAGTGCTGACTGAGTGATTCTTTCAAATGTTGAAGGACTCTTCCTTTATGAGATCACATGACAACACTTTTGGAATTTGCTCTTTAAACTCATCAGAGACTACCTGATGAAAATTCAACCCTCTGTCAGTTTTTAAAAGGCTAATGCTTTCACCTGCTTAAGATCCTGTCCACCTCACCAACTGTAGTCTTGCTTAAAACATTATTCTACAGTGATTTAAATTAGATATAATCCATTGAATTGAATGTATTGTAATAAATCCACTGATTTCAAACTGGACAATGATCTGAGCTTTTGTTCATAATATATACCAAAAATTCAGTATTTTAAAAGATACAGTATAAATGTAATATTAATACATTTATGTTTGCCATTTGTAGCTATGTAAAAGTCAGTGCTTGAGTAAGTGTTGCACTATTGTGCTCTGAGTTTTCATTGTGTGAATGTCCTTAATCTCAAGACTATGACTGGCTCGTTTAAACTCCTGCCTCATAATGGTAATTTAATGTCTGTGCTACACTGAAAATATCCAATGTGAATGAATTAATGAATATTAAAAATGTAATCAATTCCTGAAGTAGGAAAACTTTACCTTTAGTAGAAGATAATTTTTACACAGAAAAATACAGTATGTGGAAAGGGTAGCTTAACATTGGAGTACAGGAGAAAAGTTTTATTAAAGCCATTAAAGTTCCATCTCCTCATACTGCAGTGAAAAGAATCAAAAACACAACCTCCTTTTGTCTAGGAAAAAAAAGAAGACTGAAAAGCATGCTTGGATCTATGGAATGGAGAGTTGATGGACAGGTAAAAGAGGAGTAGGAAGCTAAAAGAAAAGAATATATTAAGTATCAAGAGACTGCAGGGGAGAATGTGAAGGACATACTGAAAAGAAAATGTTCCTGCACCAATACTTTGTGATTGTAAAAAAGTAAATATCTGGCTTTTAAGAATGAAGAGGTCATATAAAATATTAGTTTGTTTTCCTTATATATTTGAAGGATGCAATTATGTATTTCTATTTCCCGAGTTCTCCTAGATTTTCCTGCCTGCCTGAAAAAGAACTAGTCATTCTATAACCCAGAATGGCACACAACGAGTCACATAATGTTAGGAATTTGTCATTTGAAATCACTTAAAAAAAGTATGGGAAGAGTTTTAGAAATCACCTTATGCCTGCATGAGAGGGAAAAGGAAGGAACATGGTCAATTTATAATTGAGGGGTTTTTCAGTCTCTTCTTTCTGTAAGGTTGCTGTTCTGTCATATGCAGCATGCTGAGGACCTCATTTCTTTCTATACCTCATTACTTAACATAATTTTTTTTCAAATCTATGTCTTATATACCAGATATGGCAAATCAGATTTAAATGATTTAATGTCTGAAAAATAAAGCATATAAAATTTAGTATGGCCATGAAGGCAAGCATGTATAAGCATATTTTTTGTATATGGCACAAAGAAGCCAATTGACAAGGCTATCTGAGGGACCAATGTCCTTAGACAATGTGCTAGAGTATTCATTCCGGAGAGAAACAAAGGGGAAAATTTAGAATTTGCATCAGTTTCAACAAGAAAAAGTTAGATCCTTTTTTTTCTCATAACTAATTTTTGTTTAATTTCATCATGGTGGCTCTTTTCCTTATCATGAGTTCACGGATGCTCTGCACTATGTTACCAAGAATGGGACAGGCCCCATTGAAACATGGTCAGAAAACTTGTTTCTTTTCATTTACCCAAGCATCATTCTGGAGTCAGAACAGTCACTGCAGCCATTGGTATTGTGCCAGAATGAATCTGAATAAACTGATGGGATTTAACTGAAGGTTTTTTAAGGCAGTGAGTCCATTAGTCTAACATGAATCTGCAGAGAGATTTGCAGATTCATCTGTCTTTGAATTAAAGGAAGAAAGGAAGCAGACAAAAGAGAAAGTTATATAGCTAAAATTAGATATGATGACAGATAGCAAATCTCTAGCCTTTATCAACTGGTTTAAACCTCTTTCCTGATGATATTTAGGCTATAAAGAGAACTCTCTGCCTTAAGAGGAAAATTATGAATGCATTGTGTGGGAGGATTATGTTGGAAGTCTGGCATCTACTTGATAAACTCATGAAATCGGTCCTATTCAATACTGATCAGGCATGAGAGGACTATAGTTTCATTTTCAGGAATGGATTCTAGGGACGTGGTTTATGCTGAATTTAAAACTTTTGTTCGTTTTATTCTTTCCCTTATTTCACTCCACTCTGGCAGTTAAAAGTGAGGAAAATCTGAACATATGCTTTCACCTCACGCATTTTCAAAACTACAATTATTCAACCAATTGAAGCCTGCAGGATGATTTCTTCTGAAGAAGAAATAGTCACATTTTCAGAAAATTTTTCAGAAATGTCAAATGAAAACCTTTTTTTGATAGGTTGTTCTGGAGCAATAAGCAGGAAAAAAATAAAATCCCAAGAAAGAAAAATGTAAAGAAAAAAGAACCCAACTGAAACTTGTGCTTATTGTGGCAAAGACTGTTATGTCAAGTCACAGTAGATGGTGCTGATGGACTGGAAGGCATAAATTCATTATTTTGGGTCATACTCTGATGAAGCTGTTATATAGAAACATATATAAATAAACACTATTTGGTGTAAGTAACAATCAACTCTATTTACTATTCACACATTGTCATTGCTACATACGATAGTCACTGGATTTTAATTGATTCAGCTGGTATTAACGAGGATGTCCTACTACTCATCCTTCCCTAAGAGATAAATTTTTTTACTTGAGGAAAGCATCAGTGGGAAAATTATTGTTGATATGCACAGTAATAAATGGAAACATGGGAAGATTTTTTATATATGGAGGGAACTGTGTGTAGTTTGATGAGAAAACTGAAAAGCATATTGATACCAGCATTAACTCTGCTGGTGCTTTGTGTGTTCTTACTGCTGTTCTTTGGATTATGCAGCTGATTTGTTCTGACAGAAGGGGATCTCTCCCATGTTTGCTGTGCCATAAAAATGCTGAAAACAACCTGCTGAGCTAGCCAGTTCGTAATAGCATTACTGGATATCTGCTATGGTCCCATCGTATTAATTGCATCTTCTATCCTGAGATGATGACGAGGGAAAAACCTCCTTGAAATCAAGTTAGTTTGGCTGCAGACTTATACTTACAGCTCAGTGAAACTGAGTGAAACATTCAATCTAAAGGCAAAAACTACCTCTGGAACACACAAGAGAAGTAAAAAAATAGCAATATATGCAGGAGTAACTATGAATACCTACATAGAATTTATGCTGGCAGATACTAGATAGTTCACTTTCTAAGTAAAATATATGAATATAAGAAGTTACTGCACAAGTGTTTCAAAAAATATTAATGGTTGTCATAGATGCTATTGTTTTATGTCATGGGGTTATTCCAAATAAGAAATTTAAACAGCAGAAATTGATTAGCTGAGTGAAGTGATTCTGCTAGACTTTATTTCTTTGTTAGATCAAAAATTAAATACCTTTTCTGATTGAGACCCATTATGAGTAACAGATAACAGCTAGATTTTATGAGTAACTTTTTCCTTATCTTCTTTCTAGAGCTGACTAAAGCCAAACTTCTGACCAATTCATCTGAAGGATTTAAAGTCCTCTTAACTCGCAGAAAAGAGTGCTCTAATTATGGAGATAAACTGTACTCTAGCTTGGGTTTTTCTGTGAACTTCTTGCATTGTTCATGAATCATTGTTCATGAATTCTGACAAGTAGTTGCTTGGGTTTTACCTTGATAGGAATTGAAATGTAAAAAAACCCCTATTTTTTCTGTTGTCAGTCAGGTTGTGAAAGAAATGTGATGGTTTTATTTCATGTCACATTTATCTGTTACTTCAGCTTGTGCTTTTTTTGTTTTTCTTTTCCTTTTCCCCTTGAAGGAAGCAATGTGTAAGTAGGTGCACTAGACTTGGACTCTGGAGATTGGTCCTGAACCTTTTGTGAGACTTTCAGTGACTAAGGCTCTTAACTCCCAGCCTCACTCCCAGCCTTTCTGCACTTCTCCCTTGTTGACTGCTATGTTGTTAAGTCATTCAGGAATTTGAAATCTATGAATGCAAAGTACTGAATAACTCCATGATAATAGTGAAATCCAGTACACTTTAAGACCCACTGCTATTGCTTTGGTAAGCTAACTGTGTGTCTTAAGCCCATGCACATTTGCAGCAGTGCTTTAACTATTAAAGACAATAAAGATGAAAGCAGGTCATATATTATATGAAGTAATATTATTCTCTACACTTGCCTTCTGAGAGTGATAAAAGCTATTAACTTTGTGTGTGAATGTCATTTAAATTTTGCATTCCTTTTTTTTCTGCCCAGTGATCAACAGTAAATTAAACCACTCCTTGGCTTGTTTTTACAGATGAAGAGAGAATTGAAAGTAGTGCATGAGGGAGCTTTTTATTCCTTAAGACCTCACGAAAGTCAATTTCAGTGGAATGAGCCTTCTAAAAGAACAGTAACAGAACATTTAAAATGTATTCCTCTACAACTCTATCCGTAGTTTCTTAATCTGATTTTATGAGGATGTTATTACGTTTGTACATATATGAGAATAAATGGGTTCAAAATAACACAGATTTTCCTCTCTCTTCTCAGCTAGTTGTATTATTTTTAAATTAATTAAATACAGTGGCAGCCACTAAGCATGTCTGTGATATTTATGTCTTTGTCAGCAGTTTACTTATGGCTTTCCTATTTAATTAAATGTGAAACAGTGATGGGAAACACAGTCTGATGCACTGCTATGCATGGTATGTAGGACAAACCACACCTGCCACTGAGTATAAAAGCTGCTTAATGTGCATGATGAAAGCACACATGCACATAGCATATGTGCATGTGTGTAGATATTGTGAAGAGTTAATTCCTTGCCAAGGTATTTTCAGCTCTTCTTTTTGAACACACTAGCTCTTATCTTGCGTTTTCTTCAGTTTATTTACAGAACTTTTAGTCTGCTTGCTCTGGCTTAAGAATCTCCTGAGCAAGCAGACTGAAAATTCTGTAAATAAGCTGAAGAAAACTTGAGATAAGGTGTGAAATATCCAGAAGAAACAAGAGCTGTACAGTCCACAAGACTGAACTAAATTTTCAACATCATGGATTTACACAATGGGCAAAATAGTTTTCCTTATAATGAATGCAAGTTCTACCACTCAGCTATTTTCTTAACATGTATATTAAGTACTAACAGCCCTGAAATGTTGGTATCCGCAAAAATTTGACCTCCCCACTGAACATTGCTCACCATCTGCTTTACATCTTCACTTTATATATCTTATTGTCTACAATTAAGCTTACCAGTGTAAGCTACAATACTCTTCTATTTCAATTGCATCTCAGGGTCTGCATCTACATGTTTATTTTTGGCCTGAAAACCAAATGAAGAGGTAACATAGTGCATTGGTGTTTTTTGATTCAGTCTCCAATTTCAGTTTTCATTTCCCTTCTCTACATGAAGGGAAGCAAAAGGTTTTTTTCTCCCTTTCTTTTTTTCGACACCTTCCCATACCCTCAGTAAAAGGGCTGAAGTAAATGATAACTCCCACATCTCCTTTTCCAAAAATGCCACTGAAATTAGCAATGCTTAAAACCCTCCCTAACTGCCATTAGTATGTTCTGCACATGCAAGCAACTAACAATGAAATGGTTACTTCTGCGTGCAGACTTCTGTGTGCATCCTCAAGTCCAGCCTTGGCCAAGACCTGAAATGGCTTCTGAATAATGCATTTATCTCTCAGGGAACACCATTCTATTTTAGAACAGAAGAAGCCACGTGAACTTATCACACTGCCCCTTCCCTCACAATTCTTCTGCTGCTTGACATGTCCCCTAGGCAGATTGTGTGAGACAGATTTTTCCTCTCTAAGTTTCTGCCATTTTTGGCAGCCTTCTGACATATACTCTATTCATTGCCTGCATTTACTGGCTCTCAGCTGAACCATTCTCAACTGCCCATATTTTGCTGTTACATTCCTCATCCTGCTCTCACCCAGCTCTGCAACTCTATCTTGTGTAACAAAATATTCTCACTTCTCAAAAAGAATGGTATGAAAAGGAGCATAAACAGACTTCCCCTTAAATCTTTACATAATTCACTTGTGTAAGAGCCTGGGGGGAGGTAAGAGGTGCAAACACATGCCCTGTGGGCGATATTCCAGCCTCCAGGCTGGAATTATGACAAGGACATTTAGACAGCCTGCTTGACAGACTAGTTCAGCAAGTCTCTTTAAACGCAAGTAAAGCTTTTGAATCATCCTACAAGATTTTCTCTTTTTCCAGATCACCCGCTGTATTTAAATATTTATTGCTGGTCTCTCTGTTCTCCTTTCCTTTCCCAGATCTTGTCTTAGCATCCTGTCCTTTATCACTGAAAGTGAACATGTGCACCAAGCCTTGTGCAGACCTTCTGGACAGTTCATATTTAACAAGTTTTGCACATTTCTGTATCGTTTTTATCTCTAGTGTTGAAATTGTAGAGCACATTATGCTGGGATATTGTGAATATCAAAAGGAAATTATATTAAAAGAAAAGTAGAGAGATTTAGGGAGGATAGTACACATGTAGCCAGTAAACAAGGCAGGGGCATAGTTTCTCATTTAGAAAGTCCTCAAACTTTTGAACAATTGCAAAAGTTGTTTCAAGGGACAGTTTATTCTGAGCTTTCTGCGGTATCTTTTTTTCATTTCATAGCTTAATGGAAAATTTTGCAATATTTTGCATCATGAGGTGTTTACTTGAGACTTGTCCAACAAAGAAAGCATGAAATTTAATTTTTAAAGAGAGTATTTCAAAGTGAGGTTTAGTAAATTCTGGCCATACTTCAAGGATTTACTATAAAAAAATTCCAGTGACACTTATTTTAAATATAGGAGCTTAGTTCAATAAAAATTAAAACTGAATTGGCTGTACAGTATTCATAGATGCAGATATATATATTAGGTCTGTAAAGGCTACATAAATGGATACATCATGCATAAAAAATGAGACTTGTTTTCCCATTACTCATTATAAGGCAGTGCTGTCTAATGGGAATAAACTAGGTTAGTAAACTGCTTCTTCAGCAATTTACCTTCACAGTTGATTCCAGCTGCAACAAAAAGATAAATCACATACAAACATTTCCAGATAGCCAAATTACAAGCAGTTTAGATTTTTCTCATTTAGAATTGTATATCACATTTGTAAGATCTTCCTTCCAGTACACAGTCTTCTGTTGTAACTCCTTTTGGTAAAAGTTATTGCAACCTTAGTGCCTTGCTAGCAAAAATTTCACAGAGGACATTTCTCCTCTGGAAAATGAGTTACTGTTCTGACCTTGTTTTATTTATCTACATTTTTTTATAAAATGTTTTCAGTATGGTCACCTAATTAAACCCAAAGATCATGACCTGTATGAATGATTAGTTGTATTTTCAAAACAGTAGCAGAAAAATTCAAGCTGAACTTATTATGTGTATAATATGTATAAAAATGTGCATAGTAGGAAAACTTACTGGACATACTGCTTTAAAACATTTTGAGAATAAGGTCATAATTCATGAAAACTTTCAAACCACAGACACTTTTTAATATGGTGTATAAAAGTCTTCTCATTCATACTGAGAAAGGTTTATTAATTGCAGGCTTGTAAATGTACTTTTGAGACACAATGCTAGGTACTTTTGAGACACTTATGTAATTGAAGGATAATTTATGTGCAAATTAGATGACTATGTGTATTGCCACTACCTCCACAACCTTGCTTTATAGTCTTAGACATAGAACGTGATGACACAGAACTCCTTTTCCTCCTTAAAACTTATGACTCAGGTTATAATAATTTCAATATATGCTGTCCAAATCACTGTCCAAAACAGGGTTGCCATCATGCATACTGGGAAAATTCCCTCTGCTAGGAACAGTCCTCAGTCTGTGTTGTTCCCTGAGCATTTCACTGGCATTTTTTGGAAGATTGCTATTTGTCCATAGTAAGTAAAGGCAGCTCTGCAACTTGTGTCCAAGTCCTGATCAGTTTGCTAATGCAGCTGTAGTCTAAGAAAGCTCCAGAGACCTATCTTTTGGACATAAAATGGAGTTGTAAGATTAGAAACCTTCTATTCTGAGTGTTTGATATTCCTGAGGGACAAAGAATCTTGAGTTCTGGACCACTTGTGCATTTTATTTACTGATTCTTAATACGGAAGATAAATAAGCCACCCCCAAAAGAACAACAGAATCTTGTTTCCCCTTCCTGTCTGAGAACAGCTTAATGTCTGGCAATATTCAATTTTCTCTTGCATATCTACTGACTGCTTGGCTCAAATATCCTTATGTAGCCTTTCTGCTTTAGATATCCTTATGCATCCTTTCTACCTGGTGGTACAGTCTCAGCTATACAGATTGAGAAAGATCTCTCTGTCATGTGAGTTGCTGCTGTTCAAATAGGCCATGATTTTGTGGACAGAACATCTTCCCTGAGGTATTTGAGTTGATATTTTGAGACCCCTCTGAAACTGATGGGGGACTAGAATAGACATTATTTTTATCCTGAAGGAACACCTAAAGATGCAATGAGATAAGTGAAAAAATAAAAATTAATTTTAAAAAAGGGGTCTTGTTGCCATCAAGATTGATTTGTAAATAATGGAGCAATACTGGACTGTGAAACTTAGTCTCATTTAGTTTTAAGCCCAGACTAGGGCAGGATATCACCCATTCTCTTTTGTTCTGCATACCATGAGGCTCGGCTTAGACATCCTATGAACTATTATCTGGTTGTTGAGATTGTCTAAACATGCACAATTCTTCCTATTCAAGTGATTTAGGGATTTAGAGGGCAATTTAGATCACCAAAACCTCCTGTAGGGTGTTATATAACATTAGCCATGGGAATATTTGGACTCTTTGCTAAATATTAAAGCCGTGTTCATATTTTAACAATTCAATTCTCTTTAAGACTCTGCACAGCATTATTAAAATCTACTCTTCTACTTAGTTCCCTCAGGCCTGAGTTATTCCTATGTACGGAGCTACTGCACACTGGAAACCGCCACTGTCAGCGAAAACAGCCTCTCTGAAACCCTACAAAGCTTCACAAGCCTTAACAGCTTAACAGACCACTACAGAACAGAGGTGTGAAGTTTACTGAAGTCCAATTGATTAAAGTCACATGCCAGTCTTAGCTGGAAAGCAAAGAAAAGAGGTATTTATAAATATTTGGAAAAGTCTTTCAAACAGAGTTGGCAAGTACAGCTTCCTTGAAGATTTCTCTGTCTTTGTTGTATCAGGATAGATCTGTAAGTAATTTAAGATAGTACAGATCCATCATTTTCAAAAGTACATCTGGGCTTACAGGAGCTGAGACTATCATCCTGTGAGTTTTAGAGCACAGCAGGGGTTTATTTTGTATCCATAAAATACCCTGCAGTGAAGTTAAAATTATTGCCTAACAATCATGCATTTTTTTTAAAAGAGTGGTATCAATCATTTGGCTCATGACTACAAATTTATCAGAAATACATTTAGCAAAACGTCGGGGGAAACTGACCAGTTGGTGAAGATATTTTGATTTAAGTAGAGCAATTGTCCTTTCTGGAAATTTGAAATAGCACAGGTCCAGATAAAATTAATAGCATCCAGAGACTATGATGCAGCATAGTAGAGTTTTTCAAAACTCCCAGGTAACTAGGGAAATCCTCTGCTGAAATGCAAGCTTTTCTTTAATTTCAACCAGTACTGAATCAGAAGCTGCCTTTATATATTTGCATTAAGAGTAGCTATGGGTACCATTTTGTTTGTGGATGAAGTGGTTCAGGCCTTCAGAGAAGAACCTTTCACAGTCACACCTGGCTCTTACCAATCTCAAGATATCTAGCTGGCTGTAGATGTGAGAGGCGCAGCAGGAAGAACTACCAAATGAGATTTTATTTTAAAATTGTTAGAATAATATCACTTCGTGGACATGGAGATTTTAGAGAAGGGAATATAGAGTGTAGAAACCCTAACAGATATTCTACAATAATTGATGACTGATAAACTGCCAATGTAACTGGAAAGTTTTTACCTTATAAACCTTATAACATTCTTCCCTTAATAGACAACTTGCCTGAAAACTTCCAAAGATATTGCCTGAGAAAGGCCCCAGATGCAATTTTCTTCCTTTTTTTTTAAATTCCTTTTTTTTAATGGAATCAGTTTTTAAAAGAGTTCAAAACATTATCTATGCAATACCAGATATTCAAATGGTGAATTAATATAGTATTGAATCATTATCTGTAATTCCTTTGATAACTCAGAAACTGAAGAGGCAACATGGGTGAAGGTTTGTATTTCATACAAATAATCTGGAATAAAGAAACAGGTTAGAAGTTAAAAGAAATTACCATTCTGATATTCAGGGATCCTATTTTGTTTAGATTTTAGTTCCTTACTCTAAAAGCTTGGATAGGAGGCATAGATTGTGAAATGAAAATTTGTTACAGTGGCCTTTCTTTATGGAGGTTGAAAGCGAAGTAAAAGTGGATGCAAACACCCACTTAGATCTTGCACAAAAAGAAAGAGATCATAGCTGCTCTCAACTTAAAGGCTTTAAAAGCTGATCTCAGAGGTTTCTGCTAATGCAAGCAGATTCAGCTGGTTGTATATCCTTTCCAAACGTTCCTGGGTTTGTGTCTCTTTCATCAAATATAAATTGTATTGTAAATACTATTGGTTAGCATTAGACTGAACTGTGATTAATTTTGTTCATGCTAGGAAAACGGTTCTTTACCTGAGGGTGTGTCGTTAAACATTTGTGTCACTGCTCACAGTGCATATTGACATGAACAGTGTAAGTCCTACGAAAGAAAAGAACAAGAACAGAGATTTGAGTTGATTCTGCAAAAACCTTTATTCTTCTCTCCTTTACCAGTTTTAAGAACAGAAATTTAGTTTATTGTTCCATTTTATTTTTAAAGACATAGTTGGATGGAGAACACACACAGTTTTGGAAATACAGGAAATGAGGAAATTATGATGTTTGGGTGTGTCCAAACAAGACAGCTTTTGTAAATGGATGCAAATGTTATATACACATTTCAGCTCAGGTTGCAGAGGGAATATGCTGCATTAAGATATAGCACTAGAGCTAATTAGCCTGTCAGAATTTAATGATAACCAAATGTCTTAAATTCTAGGTAATGGAGAAAAAAACACTTTTATTTTTGTTTTAGTACTGTGTCAGGGATTTTTGTGTTCCTGACTACCCAATAATAATAATAACGATTTGGAGAGGCTGCAAGTGGAATTAGGAGTTATAGTTAAGGTCCCTCAGGCAGAGGTAATAGATCTTACAGTTCCTGGCAGCCTGACCTTCCTTTTACTTGTTTTTCAAAGGAAAACCACTATGCTCTTCTTCCACCAGTATCCTGGGGTTTTTTTAAATAAAAATAGTCATGACTGCTGAGCTTTGCATTGAGAAACATCCTTTCTCTATGAAAAAGGTGAAGGTATTTAGCATTCATATAACTGGACCCCTGGATAAGGATGCAGGAGCCAGGGGCCTTCCTTTGCTAACAGAGGCTGATTTTGGGCATAGGTTAAAGCTGATGTTTAGAGATTGTGGGACCCAGAGGGCTGCTCAGAGCAGCACCTAGAGAGGCTTCTGTGTCTCTGAGGTAAACAGCACTGCAGAGCAGCCTTTCTGGATCATATTCCTGGACATCTACAGCCTGTTAAATTCCTGCAGAGACAGAATGCAGGTGGTCTGGATCCTGCCATAGTGTTGTTAGCAAAGAAATTATTCTGAAAGAATGAGTTACATAGAGTGAGAGCTACCTTGTTTGTCTAAAATTTAAAAATCTATGATTTGAACAAATTGTCATTTTATCTTCCAAAGAACACATTACCTCTGCTGTGTGGAATACCCATATGATCTGCACTGTCAGATTCTATTATTATTGTGACAGATACTGTGGCATATAAATTTTAAACTAATGAAAAAAATGTCATCTATCTTTTGGAGCTAAGTGTTCAAAGTGCATCAGCTATTCAATTTGATAGATCATTCTTCAGACAGTTTGAGAAGAATTGCATATTAAAAATACAGTGAATGGGAGAAACCCTCGCTTTTATCCATCTTCACATTTCCTAAACTAATTCTGGAGAACTCATGAGAGGTCTACTTCCAAAAATGTTTCTTCACTCAAAGTAGCTGGAAAAAAAAGGTAAATAAAATATTTCTTTATTAGGATAAATGTTATTTGAATAAAAAAATAAAACAGGTTATTAAAGCTTACTAATGCTGATTTTCTGTTTGTTATGGTCTCCTGGAAATAGCTGAAAGGGGAAGTAATAGCTGCAGTTTATTGCTTTCATATTATTCTATAGGAGAATGGAATCAACATTTATGATTCTCTAACAAAAGAACACACACTTGGGTTTTATAGGCTGGAGCAGTTGATAAATTCCATTAAATGTTTTAATGCAGACAACTTTTCTTATGGGAAAAAAAACCAAAAACCTTTGCAGGTTCCAGATACAACAAAATTTTGGATTTTTTTAAAGCTGGAGAGAAAATTAAGAACTTGAAAGCTGAAACCCTTAGATATTTTCAGTTTGAAGACACATGAACAGAAGGGCAGAAAAGAATCTAAACATGAAATTTACTTGACTGTTTTGTTAGCATGTTCATTAGCATTTTCATGTTAGCCTGTTTCATTAGCTTTAACATTCCCTTATGTTTCAAATGCTTCATTTCACCAATTAAATAATTGCTTAAAATATCAACAGGTGCCCATTATTGATGAGGCAAAACCATCACACTTCTGTTCATGTATTTCTATGACTTGTTACTCTCATCTTCCCTCTTTCTGTTACATACTTTTGGAAACCATAGCATTTGTTAGCAAATCATAGAGGATATAAACCAGCACATAAATAGTTAGTTCTTAAAGGCACTAATGCTCAGATTAAAAATTTCTTAAGGTATAATTTTAAAAAAGCTTATATGATTTTTATAGTTAATTTACAGGGACTCAGGAATGTAATAGCTATTTACCCCCTTCCTCACTTTCTGGAAGTCAAAATTTGAGAAATCCGCCATTGCATAGGGCTTTCAGACATTTTCCATTAACTTACTGGGAAAAGTTTCCTTTACTAATTGGAAAAAGAGGGAAAAAGAAACACTTCTTCAGAAGTCAAAACAATCCACACTTAGAATAACCTGTAAGGCTCATCCTGTCAGTGGAAGTTTGGTTGTTTTTTCACATGTGTTTCATTTCTACGTTCTCAGTAGATGCAAGGGCTTTTCTTCCCATCCCATGTGTGTGTGTTTTTGGTGCCTCAAATGCCAATGCACAGAGAGGAAACTGGAACTTTTCAGGACTTATTCGGGCAAAACAATGGGAACAGGAAACTTATCACTTCCATACTTCCAAATAAAGCCCTTGTACTGCTTTGGCAGCTAATGCTGAATAATAAATCAAGTTATAGGAGACAAGCTGAATTAAAGGAAAACAACAAATTTTTCACTCTAAAAGGGAAGACTTCCTAATGTGAAGAAACTTGTCAGTCTGAAAAATCCATGACATTTTAAAAATTGTCCCTGCAGTCTGATTAAATATGGAAATGATCTTTAGACAAAGTGAACATTTCACAGTTCTGAGCTTGATATTTTTTATTTATCCCCTACAGATTCAAACAATTGCAGAGAATGTAACTAAACCACATGTGGTTTACCATTGATCTTTACCATAAATTAGAAGAATGATGAAAATTTTGGAAAAAGGTCAGTGAACTTTATTCTTCTTCCCCTTCACTTAAATCTTCTGTTATTTAAAATAAATTGTATTATTTTGTGCTACAATAACTTCTTGTTTTGGGGGGACAACAAATAATATCTGGGATGTTATTTACTTTGATTCCATAATAGAGTTTTGTTCAATTTCTGGTATGAAAAAGCCTCAGAGAAACACAGCAGGAACTCTAACACCAGATATTAAAACTGTTTTATTTTTTGGGATAGCAATAACAGGCATTATTTATTTGATTTCAGCTTTGTTGCATAAGTAAGTAGTAAGTAGTTATCCCTTGCATTTTAGTGCAAAGGAAAAAGATCTACTTTTGCTAGGATTACATTATCAATGCAATGTAATTAGTGAAGTATTTTTTTTGTTTTTATTTTAAGAGATATTTCAGAACAGGCTAAAGTACAGACATTAAAAATACTCCAACAGGGAAATGAGAATAAGGTGGAGCCTTCTCCCTTACTCAAAGTTGCATCAGGTTTTTGTTCGTGACTTCATCCACCATTCATCAATTTTTTAAAAAATTTTTGTCCATCAAAGAACAATCTCAACATATTTTTTCTTTTTTGAAACACAAGAAGTGTCCAATTATTATGAATACACTGCATAAAAAATCTTCAGTACAATATGTTTGTCGTCTCCATAAATAATTTTACTGTATGAAATCAGAGCTTCTTATATTATGCTTGCTCCTATTCATTTTGATGTGCTGTGATTTTCCTGCCGCATGCTGTAGGTCATGCTGTGGGATTAGTAATACAGCCATTCTGCTACTGACTAATAACTGACAGAAGCTATTTTCATAACCTTTTTTGAAGATTATGACATCTATATTTTTATTTCTGTTTTCCAGCTTATCTTGACTTTTCAAAATACTTGCAAGCTCCTTAGCAGTGGAGTTTCAAAACTTGTAGAAAGAAAAAAGTTCATTTTTTTAGCTAGCATACTGTCAGTTCAGGAAAAGTCACTTAAAAGTACAAGCAAAAAATAAATATATTTTAGCTGTAACTTTAAAAGAAAAAGGAATGTTATCTCAAATGATCAAGACTAATTATTCAGGACTTTAGAGATCATTATCAAAACTTCAAAGTCAAGTTAGATGTACTAGATAAGCATGACTGCTGGATGGACTTCACAAGATCCTTGAGAGCAAGGTGCTTTGGCAGGCTGACCTTCATCTGAAACACACATGTACATGTGCACTCACCCAACTGTGTGCTTGTGAAGTGTTTTATGCAGCAAAAACACCCCAGTCTATTTTTTCCCCTAAATCAGAGCATTGGACTTCACATAGGAAAGTTTTCTTTATGCTTTAACAAAATAAATATACAAAAAATTATAGATTCTTTTATCTTGATGTGCATGAACAGCCTAGAGTAAGTGTAATTATGCATATGCCTAAAGATGAACCATTCTATTCACCTTTGCAGGATGTAGAGAGCATCATTGTGCCTGGGTTTACTGTTGCTGCCAAAATGCCAGTTAAACTGATTATTAAGAGCTATAGAAGCAGCTTAAATTCTCTGTCTAGATAAAAAACCACAGTAGCAGTGGCCTTAGAAGTGATGAATCAGCATAGTAAGGAAAAAACCTCTTTCTGTACTTTTTCTGTTTGTAGTATGAAGGTTTGCTCTGAAGTGTGAGTTTGAAGGTTTTTCCTTGGATTTTAAAACTTATTTTAAGTTGTGTTACAATCTGATTAGTGAGACATGCCTCTGCCCAAACTAAGTGCAAATAGACCATATGCCAAAGTCAATAATATGGATTTTATTTAACAATGAATGTGAGGTAGACAGGTAGAAAGAAATAGAAAAGGGGGATAGGGAGGGAGAGAGAGAGATCAAGCAGAGGAATGAACAGCTGTGGGTCCAGCAGTGTCCCTTGGTCCCTCTTCCCCCCGGGCTTCTCAGTGGTGGGAGTCCCAGAGCCATTCTTCTGTGGGTACCACCCTTAGGCAGTCCAGGTTTTGGTATCCATTGGACAGTCACAGATGCTGTTCCCATAACTTGGGATGATACATGTATGGACAATTGTTTCCTTTCCCACAGTTTGTCACAGTTGGAATTTTTGTCTGGATGCATTGAGCAGGATGTGCTAACCAAACTGCCTCTGCCAGGTCCGGAATTAGTGCCTTTCTGCTGTAAATGCCTCCCTTCTGTGCTTATCTCAAATTCCTGCTGTGGTGGCTCATCTTATGACAAGATCCTTCTGTGGCCTTGACAGTGTTTGAGACAGGCAACTGGGCTCTTTAAGTTGTGAAAAGTATATTTGATGGTGCTTTGGTATTTAGAATTTAATATTTAGTGTTTTAGTAGATGGTTTGGTAACTTTATAATTTAAGGTTGACTTTAAATTAAATGGTTTCTTTTTTCCTACTCCTGAATATTGTTAATTTAATTCAAAATCTGCTACAATTTGACATGAATATGATATATTAAGCACAATGATAGTATAAAGGCTTATGAAAATTATTTTTTTACACTGACTACTTATAGCACTGTATTCTATTATATTCTAACAAATAAACAATATGTTCTCAAAATACACCATTATAAGCCCTACAGCTACTTTAAAGGAAGCACAACACAACACAGAGAATTTCATAGGATATGTAGTTTGATTAGGGCATGGTACTACCCATGAAATGCACCAATGCATTTTAACTGGACTTAAACATAAAATGAAAGTTAAATTTCTGAAGGCTCATTTCTACTCTTTCTTTCAAGATAGTAAGCAAATCAGAAAGGAGATGAAACTCCTTGTGCAGTAAGGGAAATTCAAATCAGAAGGGAAAATTTACTACATTAGCAGGTCTTGCATCACTACTTCTCTGAGCTCAACAACATCATTTAAATACTCAGTGAGGGCAGGATGGGCTTTGAGGAAAATCTTGAATAGAGAGTGAGTGTTTTCTAATAATTTCTTTTCCAGCTTAAGTTTAAATACTGTGCAATGCATTTATATTTTGTCCTCCATCATTTTCTTGTTTGAAATGTTTTGTCACAAATTTTTGAATTAAGTGATCCCTTATCAGTCATAATGTAAGTCAATATTAGTGATTTTTACTCTGTGTGAAAAAGTTTACAAATAGAAAAAAAAAATCCTGAACATATACTAAGCAAATGGATGGTGTAGAAAAGAGAAAAAAGATAAGAAAGGATGTTTGCAGTCCTCAAGCCAAACAGTATCCGGTTACCCCATGAAGATCCATTATCAGCTATCTGCAGTGGGGGAAGGATGAGTGATGAAGCTCACAGGAGCTGGCTTTTGTATTTTGTGTTCCTTGCAATGTGGATGTCTCAGCAGGTAGCTATTCACACACATTCTGTCATGCAGTGAGGTGGTAAGGGTCATGGCAGGAAAAATTCTAACAGATTCATTAAAATCATGTTCATATTAATCTAAAACTCAGATACGTTGCAAATAATGAATGAGCTCTGCCAGCAACTCCAAATGAATAATGGCAAAATCTATGCAATAAATAATTCAGTTATGTGTGTCTTCTATTTTACAGAACTTCTAAAGTGCTATGAGAAACATTTTTCTTAAAAAAAGAACAAACTTCTGGGGGTGAAGTAAATCTCTCTCTCCAGCTGTAATGGTAAGTTTCTTTTTAAGAGCTATGACATGGAATACTGCTTCCACTGTATCTTTCAGAATTGTTTACTTGATCAAAAAATGAGAAGCAAAGTTGAGTGCATAGATGTGTTGCTGGGTCCTTTAACTTCTCAGTTAGAATTCTGAAGAACTAAGATATAAGTCATTAAACATGTAATCTAAGGCATATATATTCCAAAAAGGAATGCCTCTTGTTATTGTTTACTTTTAAAAATGGGAGATATGTCATAGCTGTGAGCTAAATACCTCCTTTGCATTCACAACTCTGAGTTTCCAAGCAAAACAATAATGTTAATGGAAGGTAGAGCATTTAATTTCAAATTTAGAGGCTTTTGTTGATAATGTTATTTAAACCCAGGAAGGTTATACTTAATTATAGATATGGCAGCATTTTTGACAGTTCAACCTCTTTAATGGATTATCTTTCCTAATTTAAATATAAGAAGTAGGAATAATAAAAAAAATGAATCTACAAATTTAACAAGCTTCTTTTTATATGCTTAATAACTATCTTTGAAGAAGAATACACACCACACTGAGCTTTAAAAAACTGACAATATTTATTAAGCCACAAAAGAGCTTATGTAGCTTTGTGATTATGGACAGGAAAGAATTTTAAAAAAGGCAAAGTTAGCAAAAAAAAAGCTTTAAAGTAAGCAGAAATTACATGTCAGTCATAGACATTAAAGCTGGCTGTTTTTAAACTCCAACTGCTAAGCCCTGGGCATGAAACAAGAAAATGATGAGGTAGGCTGAATGAAATGCACGAAAATGCTAATGTTTAGAACCTACCTAAAGTTAAAAATACAAATGCTTGCTTTAAGGAAAAGGTTTCAAATAAAATAAAAGAATCCATCACATGAGTCTGTATGAATACAAATATGCTGAAATCCACACATACGGAATATGTTAGACTTTTCTGTTAAGAAATCTTTCTACTGTATGCTCTAAAGAATACTGGAGCTTACTGTTACAGGAATGCAGAAATGAGGATTTTTATTAAATAAAAACACATTATTTTATTGGGGGAGGGAGGAACCTGGCAGTCTTCAAGTGGGGCAAGACTGTTATCATTGCATACAATACAACCAGTGCCAATTAATTTATTTCCTGCTTTTTTTGAACGCTTGCTGTGGTAAATCACAGCATTTGCTGAAGAATTCTGCAGAAAAATATGGACTGAGAATATTTCTTAGAATAATTTTCAGACGTTGCATAATTAAATATTAGATTTAGGAAACCACATCTTAATTTCCTTATCTATGGCATTAGGTGTATTTACATGTGCTATTATAAATGCACACTTATATGAGTGTGTATTTGTGTGTGTATAGTATTGAAAAGAATCAGTTTTGTTTCTACTGTGTTCATCTGCAAAATAAAGCAATACTGTAAAAATTAAAAAATAGATGTCTATCATAAAAAACCCCAAACACACAAACTACAAAACATTTCAAGTTAGAACATTACTACTTCTCTTTCCTGGCCCGGTCCTATTACGGACTTTCTTAGACTTCAAGAAAGGAGCACTGAGAAAGCAGTGAAGGATCAAGGATTCCCAAAACTTACCATGTATCCTTCATTAAAAATGGAAAGAAACACAGAGGAATCAGCTCACATATTTTCCAACGGAATTGTATTCCCTTCTAGGACCCCTCTGTCTTACAGACCTCTTCTCACCCCAGTCTAATCACCTGGCGTGCAGCTGAACTGCAGCCAGTGGTCTTGGTCTCACCATTTGAAGCAACCCTACTTTAAAGGGAAGAGCTGATGAAACTGCCAAACTCCACCAGTCTGAACAGGAAAATCTACAGTCTCTAGGGGATCTGTCTCACTTTTGTCTGTATTCATGTTTTACCCTAAATGATTGTTGATTTATATACCTAGAGTCAGCAAGAATAACAGTGATTCATAATGACCCTGTTATGCCATTGCATATGCTATTGCTTGGTCTTGTTACTGCTACCATGTTATTTCTGTTCCCTCATAGTGTTCCTGTTTCGTATCAAGTTCTTTTTTCCATGGACCTGGCTGTGCTCAGTACAGTCAGGCTGAAGCACTGCATGGGATCTTTGCATCCTTCCATCACAAACAGTGATAAACACTGTCGTTTTTGCAACATACAGTTCCATTTTCAATTTCCTATTATATGTGTTGAAATTAAACATATTCAAATTAAAAGGTTTTTTTTGAGTCACAGCTAGGAGATCCATGTTTATTGGAACAGTTCATTAGTCAAGACTGTTTTGAATTTATTTGTCTTGTGTGTGTGCATGCATTTGTGTGTGTGTGTGTGTGTCTGTGTGTGTGTGTGTGTGTGTGTGTGTGTGTTCATCTGTCCAGAAATCAAAATAAGAGTATGGAAACAATTGATGGTAACATCCCATCCAGAATGCTCTCCCTACAATATCACAAGAAAACTCTTTTAACACTAACAGCTGGCCACAGGATGGACTCTTTAGTCCATTATTTTAGTCAGAAAACTAAAATAAAGATAACTGAATCTGACCTCATAGACACTAAATTATGGGACTATTGTAGATGAAGCCTTGTGAAATATAAAGCCTTGATGTAATGGCAACTGCTCAACTCATACCTTTGAAGAGCAGTGCTAGCTGTTTGACTGAAATGTTGCAGGCAAATGTAAACTGCACAGCAGTTCCAAGAAAGTTGGAATAACAGAATAAGCTTTGTTCTTCTATAAGAAACATAATTTTGTTCTGAAAAGAAGTACCATTATAAAGTAATCAATGCCTTTTTTTTATATGAGACAGATAAAGAACAATAAATAATAAAGACAGACAGAGCTCTTAATGTTGCTTGTGACGAAAAGAAGAACTTTTCATGAAAGAAGTAGAAAAACGAAAGTGAACATTCAAAATTTCAGCATTCTTATCCTTTCATGATATGACATGAACAATATAATTCAAAAGCCATCAGAAACAAAAGGTCTAGCAAACTCCACAGCATTTCTGCATCTGGAATTCACAATCAGACCTAGCAAGGTGATGTGTCAGTTGGATTTTACAGTCTGTTCTCCTGCAATGCCACCAGTTTTTTTGCCATTAATATATGAAACCAAGTGCATTGATACAGCTGCCATTAGAATAAAAATTTAATCTCCATTTTAAGAGTTTCTGTTCTCTAAAATAAAATAAAAATTATTTCTAGCTACATTGCCACAAACTGCATCTCAGGGATTTCAGATTTCTTAGAAGAAGCACTTCAAATCAGGAACTCAGATATCATACCGAAACTACAAATACATATTTTTAAAATAACAACTACAGTATTCAGGCACTTCACTGTGTTCTGTGCTCCAAGCCCTTATTCCCAGCAGCAAAAAAGCCAGTGCAGAGATGCAGCACGTAATAGGTTCAGGAAAGGTACACATATCTTTGTACAATCCTTGTCACTGGAAATGGGCTGGGTACACCAGTGGAACAATGTAAACTTGAATTCTGACAGAAAGATTCACACTATGGGTCATATTTCACAAGCTTTCTGAAGGTGACATTTCATCTCATGAATTTTCATCAGAAAATATGTTTCGCTCCGTACAGGTAAAAGCTATTGTCTTAAATATATGCAGTGAATTATCTTATCTGGAATTTGCAAACATTTATCAAGTCAAGAATAAAGGTGTGCACTCTGTTGCATCAGTCACAATTAAGAGCTGTAACTCAGTCATCAAGTATGCAGCCCTTTTGAGTTCTGCGTATTTGTGGAGAAGTCTATGCAAATAAAGCATGAAATTTAAGAAGAAAAATTATGAAAAAAAGAAGAAAATTACACCAAAATGATCATATTTTTTAATACAGATGTGAGAAAGACATTAGCTAGACACAAATCCACAAATCCAAAGGCTACTCCTTTCACTAATTAGTGAGCTAATTAGGGATAGAATGTGGTTTTTTGGCCAGTGTCAAAGACCTGTTGCTACATCCTTATCATTAAGTTCTCGGCCACCAAAATCCTGTACTTATGTATCACACTGGATTTTCTGGGGGAGTAGTAGGAGGCAAGAACAAAACTGTAATAAACAAAACTGCACAATAACAAAACTGTATGAGAAGCCCTGGAGCTTCTTACCATGAATGTAGATGATGGCTTTTCAGTGCTTTTCTGCACTCCCTAGCAATACACATTTTGTTGTTATGGAAATAGTGTGAAAAGCTAAATATGTAAATATGTTGGATGTTAATTATTGCAAGTTTTGCTTAATGACAGTCAATGGTATACTTTATTGCAATCTTCAATTCAAAATAATTTTATTTTAATAAGTGACCAATTCCTATTTCCAAAAATGACCTTAAAGCAGTGGGAAAAAGGGTTGACTAGCTGCAGGGTGTATACATGTATTTTTATTCCAAAATAAAAATTTGTTCTTGAATTGTTTACTTATTGTATTTGGAAACTTACTTACTCAGTGTCCCACTGTGCTATGTACATGACAAACATCATATAGAGATAACAGTCCTGTAACCAGTCACTTACAATCTAAAAATAAATGGTAAAACTTAAGGCCTAAACAAACAGAGGGAGAGGAAAATAATTATAAAAAAGAAAAAGACGGAAGAAAAAAAACTGCTCTGGACATTGCCCAGTGTGAACAAATGATATAAGAAGTATATCCCTGAATCTGAGCAAAGCACACAGCTTAGAGGCAAAAACTAGGAATTCATGATTTTCAAGAGAAAAACCATGCCAAGGGTTCTATGAAAATGTCTCTTCCTGACTATTTCATAGGCATCTGCAATTAGACGCCAGAATACACAGAATATGAACCAGTATTTTCTGAAAACGGAGAGGAATCCCCTTCTAACAAACTTCCTTGTTTTTGTCTTTACATCTTCTTGCTATAGGCATGTCCTCTCTGAGAAAAAAATTACATTATTTTGAAAAACATTGACTTGAGTGTCAGCAGCAAGACACAGTGAAAAAAATTATGTTTGCTTTTCTTCATCTAGCATGAAAAAGACAAAACAGTGTCAAAGAAGCAGGAAAAATGGAAGATATCTTATCACCTTAATATACTGTAATACTTCCTTTATGATAGTCGCTTATTTATGTAATTTTTAGATTCTCTTCCTGTTTAATATTTATACAATTTATAATATGGAAAGATGCCTATTTTCAGATAAATCTATTTAGTCATCATTGTTAATTTATATTCCTTCCCCTTTTTATAGCAATCTGTGATTTCTCTCTCCATTCCATTCCATTCCATTCCATTCCATTCCATTCCATTCCATTCATACTGGCTGGAAATTTCAAGTGCACAGCCTTTTCCTTTCAGTAATTTTTTCAAAAATTATTTCATATTAGCAGAGCTAGTGATTGTCTCCTTTACTGGGAATCACAAAATCTTTTTTTTTTTCAAAGAGAGTTTTGATCACAAATTTGGTGAATGACATAATGAGAATACCTTTAAATGTTATATTCTTCCTTTTCCTTTTGCTTTACGAAATGAGAAATATTCTGCAGTTTAAAACATAAATAAGTCATACAGCTATTTTAAAAAACTCCTTTAGAGATTTGACATGACCAGTATCATCACACAAAATTGTGTTATTTCAATACTGTTGTGCAGAGTTGTCTGCAATGTAGGTGAGGAATTTTAACAGCTAATGCAATGGATCAGAATATTTCCTCATTTCTTCCATGAAAAATGATGGAAATTGTCTGGGCCAGGTAGTCCCAAAGCAAAACGTGTATTCTTCCTAAAATCTACAAGGACTGAAGAGCAGGTATATGTTAAACCTGCTTCCAAGTGATTTCCCAGTTTCATTTTGAATATATTTCTGCACATAAGCCCATAGATTTTGGTTAAAAAGGCTTTTTATTTTCAGTTGTTTGCTTACAATTTGTTCTTGTAAGAGCATCTTAAATTAGAACCCATGCTGACACCATAAATGTGTGTAATTTTTTGCAACTAAACAAAACACAGAGAAGGGGAAGTATCTTATTAAAACAGTAGGTTTATCAAAATAATTAGGTGTATAGCACCAATATACTGGATTTTAATAGCATTTCAAGGGCTGTTTGATTAATTTTTCAATTGAACAAAGGTGAATTTTCAAAGACTTAACAAACATAGGATATTCATTTCAAGGTAAAAAAATCCTTCTCCCTCTTCCTCAAATGAACAGCTTTGTTTAAGAAAACAAGAACTCAGTAAGTCATAAAAGCAATTGTGTTCTCTCAGGTAAGGAAAATGTGCAGACAGAGAATGTTTAGACTGTGAGTTAATGCAGTCTCCTCAGTCTGTCAGAAGAACTATAAATCCTGTAGAGAAGATTTGCAACCAAATGAAATGGATGTTGGTATGCTCCTGCCCTAGATGGGTACTGTGAAGGTATCCATGAACATTCTATCATTAATCAGAAAATACAGAGAAAGATGGAGACTCAACGCCCTGCAAATTCTGTGGCATTTCACTGCCCCACTTTTGCTGGAGTGAAAATAGTTATTTTGTACTTATTTTTGTTAGAATGCCAATCACTTTTTAGTGGTAGCAATATCTCAGGAACTCTAGTTCCCACAATGGAAATCAGAAAACATCCTACCTATCTACATCTTTGCTTCATGAGGGGATAATTTTGAGAGAAAGATTGAGTGAGCATAGTATTAATAAATCACAATTTTCTATCATAGCACAATAGGTAAATGCTAGTGGCTCATATTGGTAAAAGATTTCTAAGAAACACTTTCATGGCTAAAACTACATAATTAAAAAAAAAAGAAAAAGAAAAATACAAGAATCTGTTTCTAGGTATTGGGTATCTTTCCTCCATTCTTTATCTTTTGAGAAAATCACCACCTTCATTAAACGTGTCTCATTAATATCATACTCCTAGATATAAATGCTTCCATTTAGGCTGAAATTCAGTTAGCAAACCTATTTTAGTCCATATGGAATTGGCTTAATTAAGACAGACTAATATTTGGACCAAACTAATTAATAGCTTAGGAGTGGATTCGGCTTTAAGATTTTTAGCAGTCTCTTAAAAGTACAGTCTCTCAGAGGGAGGCAGCTGCTCATCATTGACATGCAAGACTAATACATTCAACTTGAAAATGAACCTGAGTAGTTCCAGCTGAGCTTTGCCACTGCAGGTATTGGAAATCTTCTTGTCACCTGAGTATTCCTAGTGCTTCTTCCATCTAATTAGTGCTCAGATCCTAAAACAAAGTTACAGAAGGACTGGTATACTCTTGCTGACTGAATTTGTGGTGGAGTAGAAAAGGTCAAGGAGCAGAGAGGGCTAAAATTACTGTCCTGCCATCTCCCATGGAACTGCAGCACTGCCACCCATTTCCATTGACTGAAGAGGTGAGGTGGATAGTGCTTCCTCCAGGAGGAAAGATGAAAGAGGTAGCAAATAATATAATTGGGACCTGCATTACTTTCCTTCTTTTACTACTGTTCAGGTTGCAAAACTCATCTGGTCTCCTGACTGTTACAGAACATTGCTTCTCACATTTTCCTTCTAATTTGTTTCACTTCTCCCTTTATTATACTGCATGTATAATCACAGGAAGAGGATATGACATTTATTTGATACTTATGCACTTCCAATAGCACACCCAAGTCACCAGAGACCCCTGGACAGGATGTAGGTTTTTAAAAGCTGCTGAATCTTGAATTTGCTTACTTGAGTTAAGGTCAGTCATGAAAATATGATATTTTAATTAGTTATTTAGTCCTTCAGCTTGTAACTTCTGAAATTGTTTTCTTTCAAACATAAGAATTGTACATGACCTTGTATCTTCTTGTTGTCTCAAAATAGTGTTCTCCTTCGGGAAAAATTCCTTCTTCTCTACTGGGAGTTGAAGATCAAATCCTCAGTGGATCAAGTCCTTGGACAAAAATTGTGATGGCATAAATTTCTTGCAATCCTGCAATTATTGTTTAACATGTGTTATCTTACATATGCACACTACATGTATATATATTTTTTGCCTGTATAGACAGAGTTTAGAAACAAATAAATCAATCCTCAAAACTCACTGTAGCATCTGAATACTTCTGTAACAATTTATTTTTCTCTGAGTAACATATGAATGCTTCCTTAGAGTAGCCATATCATTCTAATGACTCTTCTGAGGTTTGTGAATTATGCTAATAATGATCTTTTCTACAAGTAAACATAAAAATTCACTACTATGTCAACACTGTGGTTAATATAGAGAACGGATTTCTAATACATATAGGTTTTAATTTTCTACTTTTTTCTGCCACTTTATTATACCTTCCTTTAGATTAAGCAGCACAAAAATTTGCTAATTATTTCTCTCACTGCAGTATATGTTTGTGGTGCCACCTTTTAGTTTTAGTCCAGTTTTATTCATATAAGCAATTGTTCTGAAAATGGTATTCTTACAAGTTAATAAAAAAGGTATTACCTTAATCATATGTCATTTCTTCTGTGAAATCAAGATGAAAGAAAAATATTTGAAGAGGTGACAGCTTTTATATTTTGTGTTTTCTCGGTCAGAGCTCCTGCTGCTGCATAGCTCTCAATGTAAACGGTTTGCTTGAAAAACAGTGTTTTGGTTTTTTTTTTCTTGGTATTTTATTTCATTTGGAATTGATCTGCTTTCAGATTTACTAAGATTAAAAGTACATCTGAATTAATGTCAGCTTTAGATATCTATTATAATGTCAGTAGCTTGAAATCTATTATATTAATGTCACACATATTTAGTAAAGTAGGAACATGAGTCTAGGAATATGGATTCTTGGAGATCTGACCCTTTTTCTTCTTTGCTAAAACTTTCTGCCTGATAATAAACAAACTTCTTCTGGTTCACATTCTCTGAAATATCTAAGTGCCAAATTGTCACTGCAATCAGTTAGTCACATATAGCTAATAATTTTTAGAAGATATCAGCCTCAGTCTCCTGTCTGTATGACAGGTTATTCAGACAGGAGATATCTTTAGACATCTTAACCTTAGTGCCCTTAAGCACTGAAGGCCAAGAGTGTCCTGGGCCATATAGGTAGAAGGGGCTACCAGCTGCTCAAGGGATGTCACCCTTCTCCTCTAATAAGCACTGCTGAGACACAGTTGAAATGCTGTCTTCTTTGTAAGAGAAAAATGGACATGCTGGATCTGGTTCAGCAAAGGGTCACAAATACGATCAAGGAATGGGAGTGTCTGTTATATGAGGAGAGGCTGAGAGAGCTATGACTGTTCTGCAAGAAGATAATGCCCTGGGTGAGGGGACAATATCAATGTGTATATGTTCCTGTTTGTGTGGGGTAAATATGAGCTAGACTGTTCTCAGTAGTAGTGAAAGAAAGGACAAGCGGCAACGACCAGAAACTAAGATACAGGCAACTTAATTTAAACATCAGAAAAACACATTTACTGTGGGAGGGTCAGACACTTTCACAGGTTACCCAGACAGTCTATGAACTATTCATTCTTTGAGATACTTTAAACCCACCTGGACCCAGATCTGATCAACCCACTCAAACTAACCCTGCCTGAATCTTGGAGCTGGACTAGGATTTCCAGAGGTGCCTGCCCACTTCAGACATTCTGTGACTTGTGGTGAAAATCTTCCTATATTTTAGTTGAGGAGGAAAGGAAGTGAGTAATGAAAAAATTCTCTGAAAACATACCTCATAAGGAGAATAATTTAAAATGTAAGAAACATGCTTCTCCAAGTATGCAATTGAACAGTTTAGCACAGAATCACAGAATAAGCTGAGTTAGAAGGGACCCATTAGGATCATTCAGTCCAACTCCTGGTCCTCTGCAGGACACCCCAAGAGTCACACCACGTGCCTGAGAGCATTGCCCAAACTCTGTCGCACTTGGTGCTGTGACCATTTCCTTGGGGAGCCTGTTCCAGGGCCCAACCACTCTGAGTGAAGAACTTTTTCCTGATATCCAACCTAAACCTTCCTTGACACAGCTTCAGACCACTCCCTCGGATCCTGTCACTGGTCACCAGAGAGAAGAGATCAGTGCATGCCCCTCCTCTTCCCCCCGCAAGGAAGTTTTAACTGTAATGAGGTCTCCTCTTTTCCAGGGTGAATGCCATCTGCTCCTCATATGGATTCTCTGCAAGGCTCTTCTACCATTTTTGTTGCCCTCCTTTGGACACTCTCTGATAGCTTAATACCTTATACTGCAGTGCCCAAAGTTGCAGACAATATTCGAGGTGAGGCCACCCCAGTGCAGAGCAGAGTGGGACAATCCCTTCCCTTGCCCAGCTGGCCATGCTGTGCCTGATGCTCTCAGAACACACTTGGCCCTCCTGGCTGCCAGGACACTGCTGGCTCATATTCAACATTCCACTGACCAGGACCCCAGGTCACTTTCTACTGTACTGCTCTCCAGTTCCCTATACCTGGAAAAGCATGTGAAATCTTGACAATTCCGCATAATTCTTACTCATTAAAAGGTCTTAGAATATATTTTTGCTTGTTCTCATTCCCTCCTGATCTGCCAAAATGTTGTTATGCATCCTACTGAAGAGTATATATTGTATAAAAATTTCTGTCAAATTAATAAACTGAACATAGATATGAAACAGAAACATCAGGACACAGAACCATTCTAAGAACAAGGAATAACATATGCTTCTCTGTGAAAATGCTAGGTCTGGGGCTCTTCAGATTTTCCTAAAATATTAAATCACATCTGGATGATTACATCAGAATCTGTACATTTATCCTATTAAAACCTTTGATGTGAGAGAGGTTTGATGTTTATGCAGAGGGAATATAATGATTGATTTAACTTTAGAACAGACACTGGGCAGGACTGTGCAATTATCAGTTCTGTTTACCTATTAAAGAAAAAAATCATCTCTCAAAATACAAGCATTATTGTTAGAAAATTAGACAATATGTATGTTCAGAAATAAAAAAAATCAGCACACCATTTCTTATGATGTAAAACAATTGCATAATATTAGAAAAACTAAGAAAAATTAGAAGGAGTAGGAGGGTAAGCAGTACATTTTTGCTGAGAGCAGAAAGACTGGTAACAACTGAAACAATGAAATTGTCATGTAAATATGAAGATGAAATGTACTGAAATGCTAAAGTAGTAATAGTCTTTTTAAGAGATTTGAAATAGAATTTAGGGAATCTGTAGAGATCTGGAATTACAACTGCAACTTATGGGTAGTTCACTCAGTTTCCAAAAAGGAAAGGTTTTCTCATAAAGTGTGAAATGAAACATATGCAGGTTATTGGTCCTCAGCATGTTTGTGGTTTTGAGACATTAATGCCTAAAGAAACAGGTCATCAAAAAGACTTTTGCTAAACTAAATTATTACAGACAAATGCTGTGAATCAGTTATGCCTTTTTAATGACTAAAAAGAATAGAAGGATCCAGGGATAAAAGACATTTGGTCTGACATTTTGTACCACTAATGTGACCAGGTGAAGAAAATTCAGTTTTGTGAGGCCTGATAGGCAAGTTACAATAACCATAGCCAGTCTTGTGGCACATAATGAGGTCAATCTGGTTGTAATGACATGACAGCTACCACAGGTTTGTGAACATGCTTTGATAATATAAATGAAGCATATGTATTCAATAGAATATGCTAATTGGACAAAACAAAAATCTGTGCCAGGCACCATGCTAACAAATAGCATCGCACAATTCAGTTTACTAACAAAGATACAGGCATAGGTTTCAGCATCTGTTCTGGTGATAGCTTAAAGATTCCTTTGAAGCATTCTGGTCTGTGCTACACAGATATAGGTACAGATAGCCCAGACATAAAAGTCTGGCTATGGTCCATAGCTGATCAAAAAAGTGTTCTCTTCTTTCAGCCTGTTATCACACCATCTCTTTTGTTTTTATCCCACAAAACCCTCATTCTCAAGTCTAAATTGTCCATTGTGCTGTTGCTCATTACGCAGTATGTTTATTGACCCCTTCTACTGAACCCTTAATAGATTACAGATCTGTAAAAGAAGCAAAAATGCACAAAATATAGAGATGTCAGATATCTACATCCCTCTCTAGGAAATCTGACTTTGTGAGCTCTTGCTTTTTACTCTTCGTCATTTTCTGCTCCCCATTCACTACATAATGTAGCTAAAATGATGTTTTTTATAAAAAAATCTTATTTTAGTGTATCTCAAGGATTCTCTCTCCTTTTCACACTAATCCACTCCTCCATTATCAAGGAGCTGTAGTAAATTGGTTGATCCAAGCTAATCTAAGATGGAATTGGTTACCAACTACCATTGTCCTTCATCTACATTGGAAGATGGAGGTGTGATCAAGAACATTACTCCTGGGCACTTTAACATCTTGATATTCTTTATCTTTGTCTTGTATTTCTGCAAGATATTTTGCCTGTTTCTTTCATCCTCACATGAGACTTTCTCTAATATGAAAGCTTTGATCTGGTTAGAAGTGAACTTTGGCGAAGTTATTAAACATTTTTTGTGGCAGGTTTATTTTTATTGATTTACAGGCTCTTCAGATTAAAAAACTTCCAAAAACAAACCAGAAGTGATTTCCCTAGACCCACCCTGAAAATTCTAATTCTTCATTTTCGTAGCACTGGAAATTTCAGTTTTAGCAGTTAAAGAATTCTGAAAGGCTATTCTGGAGGGAGAGAAGGGAGGTAGAGGGAATTTTGTTTTCCTTTTAACTTTGAATAAATGGTTCTACTTTTTTTTTTTTTTTTTTTTTTTTTTTTCTGGAGAAAAGCATATTGCCTCGTCTGCCATGAGCAATTAATATATTCTTTTTAGTCAGAATTTATAATATTCTCACACTCTTGACACTCTTGACTGGGGCAAGATATAATCCAGCAATTAGCACTGTGCCTCACATTACACCCATCAAAGTGCAGCCAAACTAGGCTGAATGATCAGTGTAGGCATAAAGCATCTTAACTTGGCACAGTAATCTGGACCAGCCATGCTAAAAGATGGGCACCAGAAGTCTCACAGAGCTTGCTGCAGTGAACTGAAGTGCTACACTAAATCTTCAGTGAATCCTCCTGCCTCCACAAAATGGAACAAATCACTTTCTGAGCTACACTGTCCTTTTAGTAATATTTCATGCACTTACTGTTACTACAGTCAGTAGTTCAATTATTCCATCCAGACTTTCTCCACTTTTGAATGTTTAAATTTTTAAATTTAGAAACAGAAAAGTGAGAAAAACAAGAAAAATTCCAACTTTTAAATTTCTAAAACCCAACAACAACCTTGTTTTTCTTAATTACCCACCATTTATGATAAAAATTAACACCTGAGTGAATTGTTATGGTAATAAATTATAAACCAGGACAAACTAGCACAGGCTCAAAAACTCAGAAGAATGTCCAGATATGATAGGGTCATTCTTTTAATGAAAGACTATCCATGTTGTCAAAAGAAAAAAATGAAATGTTAATTTCTTAATGTTGTTATGTCATAATTAGGAATAACAGGAACAACAAGATATAACACTGATGGAATTTACTATTAATGGACTTCATCTATAAGAATTCATGGTACCAAGATTTCTGCTAGCATCAGTAAGGGTCCAGAGTTCCACAATCTCATTATGAGATTTTGGGGTGCTTCTAATCTGTAACATTTGGTGCCTCAAGTATTTTTGCAAATCCAGTCTCCCTTGCCTTGACTTTATTTACAGAATTATCATCTAGGCCTCAAATGTCTCCTGTAAATAAGCACATGGGCTAGGCAAGCTGTAGGCATGACTTTTGAGCTCACAGTGGTGATAGTTTAGCTGAGCTATGGACACAGTGAGCAAAAGCTACAGCCTAGAAGAGTTTTTAACAGTACAGTGAGAAGTATTTAACATTCCTTTTTCCTAGGATAGAATAACCTTCTAGATTTTTTAACTGAAAGTGGATTCCTTTTCCTTTGTTCACTTCTTAGTTAGTCTGTTTCTTCTAGATTTTGTTTATATTAATAAATTGTACCTGACTCCTTTTTGCCCTACTTAGGCATAGTTGGTAATGTTCCTTTGTTTTTAATGTTAGACATACATTTTTCTTTTCTCATCTTATTACTTATCATTCATATTTAATGCTGCACACAGAATTATCTTTTAGACTCTTTTTACCTTTTGATTTCTTATATTTAATGACACACCCAATTGTTTGATATCCTTTTTTTCCCTAGGAACCTGTCACTGCTCTCTATTTAGCTGCTTTGAACTAGCTTTCATCTTTTAGTATTTAAATAATCTAAGTTCTCATGTATCACACTGCATTGTTCCTCATTATTTACTCCTTCTGACTGTAATGCCATTCTCTTCAAACTAGTGTTACTTTTTTCTTTGTTTCATGCTCTTTGTTTTTAATTTTCCAAGTCAGATTTACGCTTATTACATGACTCCCACACCTTAGCTATTGTCATTAACCTCAGATGTGAGACTTTATCAAAAGGGTTTTCAGAAGCTTGTCTGAAGTGTCTTATCTACAGTAGCTCGTTTGTCGTCTGCAACTGAGGAGAGTTATTGAATGACAGAAGGCTCCTCTCCCTGGAAGCTAAGTGCCCAACCCTCCGAGTCCTTTGTTTGAATGTAGGTCTCCAACATGGCAGTCTACAATAGAAGCACTTGACAAAAGGATTGATTTTTACATCCAGCACTGGAAGAATGCATATAATTTCCATGTATTACATGGTGTATGTACTACATAATTTGAAACACTTTTTTCTAGCTGCAGTGAATATCCTTTTTGAAGCCTGGCCTATATTAATATGATTTCTATTATAAAAAAATGGCATTAATTTCAGTGTTAAACTCTCAGTACTGGCCACCACTGCCACAGAACTTTACCAGATATTATGAATTGTTTGCTTGCCAACCAAAATCCAAACCTAAAGTGCAATTCCAAATCCGAAATTGTGCTTGTAAAGTACAAGTCTATGTAGAGAGCCTAATTGGAACTGGATGAGATTTTCCTGTAGATGCTTTAAAAAACAAACTTCACTTAGTCTGCATTTAGATTTAAAAATGCTTTAAATCCTCATGATTCATAAGGATCAGTAAGAAAGGAAATAAAGTAATACCTCCAAGAAAGTCAGTGCTATATTTTGGTCCTAAATTCTCTGAGTAACATTGTTCATTCCATTTCAAGAAAAGTATTTCATCATTGATGAATGATGAAAAAGGAATACAGGAAAATTGTGGCAGCCATTGAGACTACCACTGAAGCCCAGGAAGATCCGGAAGGTCCCAAGGGATCTAAGGGGCCATGGTGGAGGGTTGCTCAGGTTTGAAAATCCTCCCCTTCCCTCTGGAGGGTAACAGTTTCTTCCACGTGATTGATGGGTTCTTCCTATGCTAACTGTACCCCCATGATTGGACTATGGGCTCTCCATCCCTTATGCATATGTATCTATATCTAGAAGGTTCTGTGCTACTCGATACTCCATTGGTTATGGTTCTCTCTCTCCTCCCCTTCCCTCTCCTCATTGGACTGTGTAAGCTTATCCCGCCTTCCCCCCCCGCCCCTGGACCCTCTCCTGACTGGTTAGTTACTGCTGTATAAAAGTCTGTGCTCTCCTTTGTTTTGGGTCTTTTGTTCCTGGACCCATTCGAGCGAGGAACTGTATATAAACTCTTCAGATACCCATACAGAAGATTCCCCCTCCTTATTCTTTACCCCTGGACCTGCTAGGACTTGTCTCTGCGCCCACCGGCAGGGTAGCAGAGTCGGCAGCAGGAGCTAAAGCAGCCCCACCAGAGCGGCTCCCCGAGGGACGCTTCTGGGACACACTGCTGGACTCTGTCCCCCAGGACAGTCCCCACGTAGGCAATAGAAAACCTCACCTGTTAGTAGCATGGGAAAAAATTTCTATGGTTGTAAGGGTGTTTATATAGTAAAACCATAAAAAATGCCCAAGAGATCAGGGACATTTATCCTCCATGCTCTGTGCTTCAGAAATAGGAGACATTTGCTAAAAGGCAGTAAATGAACTTCAAAACTCATTGTCATCAGATCTCAGTGTCCATAAAAGTGCTTAGAAAAATTTCATACCCCCCAAGTATTTAAAGCTATATTGAGCAACAGAGTCCATATCAGGAGTTTTTGGAAACAAGGGTCAGAAGGCATTTATTCCACCTCTACCTACATTACATTTTTCTAAAACGTCTATTACTTGCTATCACCTGAGACTATGTGTATCACTGATGACTTGAATGACACCTTCTGTTGGTGCTTGCTGTAAATTGTGTTAATAGGAAATAAATTAAATCTATTAGAACTGCTGTCTTCATAGCTGACTTTAATTCAAAGCAGCTTTGAATCAAAACATAATCAAACTTTTAGCCTTGAGGCTTCACAATCAAGTTAGACTGATCAAAGGGGGAAGTTTTGTGTAATGTTTAATCTAATATAATTGAGGACCTAAAACAGGTGGTTTTGCTCTTCTTCCTGTTATTCTTCTTTATATGATCCTGCCCTTCTTAAATCTTTGTGTTTGTTTGTTTGTTTGAACTTTCTGATCTAGCTTGTTTCTGCAGTTACTTACATGCTATATCTGATACTACCCAGGCACTGGAAAAAGCTATGGGTAGAAGATTATTTTTGAAGTGGATTCTGCCTAGTGAAAAATGCACACTTAGGTCAATTTTTCTTCTCATACCTATTTACGGGTTCCATTTCTGTTTTTTGATAGTGTGCTGGTTTGGCTGGGGTTGAATTAATTTTCTTCATAGTGGCTGGCATGTGGCTGTGTATTAGATTTGAGGTGAATACAGGGTGATAACGTAGACATGTTTTTTTCTTTCTGAGCAGGGCTTACACAGAACCTTTTCTGCCTTTTCTGCATTGCTACGCTGGCAAAGAAGTTGGGGGTGCATGGGGGATTGGGAGGACAGAGGGTGCATGGGGGGTTGGGCAGAACAGGTGACCCAAACTGACCCAAGGGATATTCCAGACCATGAGACATCATGCTCAGTGTATAATTTCGGGGAAGAAGGCAGAAGAGTGGGGCATTTGGAGTGATGGTGTTTGTCTTCCAAAGTGATGAAGTCCTGCTCTCCTGGAGATGGCTGAACACCTGTCTCCCCATGGGAAACAGTGAATTAATTTCTTGTTTGACTTTGTTTGTGTGCACTGCTTTTACTTTCCCTATTAAACTGTCTTTATCTCAACCCATGAGTTTTCTGGCTTTTTCCCTTCTGATTTCCTCCTTGATCCTGCTGGTGGGGGACTGAACAAGCAACTGCATGGGGCTTGGTTGCTGCTTGGTATTAAATCATGACAGACAGCTGGAGTGGTTATATAGCCCAGCAGTTGTTTGGGGTTTTTTAATATATGTGATTCATAGCATAGATCAAAATAAGTAAAGTTAATGCAAGAGAATAGCAAGGAAGCCCTGGTGAGAAGGTGAAGGTAATTATGGACAGAATTACCCTTTCTAATAGCTGCCTGCTTTAGCTTGATTTAAGCTGACTGTGGAGCTATCGAAAAAAGCCAAATTCAGGTTTCTCTAATGAGCATATTTCACACAATCTCTCAAAACAAAGTGAAATAGGTCAAATAGTAATCACAGTCCTGTATTGAAAAAGGTTTTCTGTCCTGGAGAGTTCAACACTAGCTCTGTTCCTGATCTGAGAGCCTTAGATGACTTGAGGCTGTATGCAGAATAAACAACATAGTGAATGGTACCCAGAAATAAAAACGTAACTGCTGCAGGGCAGAGAGCAATCATTAAGTATGTTCCTCACAATGACTCAGTTGACTCCAAAGATGAATTACTCCTGTTAGCAGTAGATTAAGTTTCCTTGCCAGGCGTTTTTCTAACATAGTAGGATAGCCTGTTTCAGTAGAGTTTGGGCTGCATGGGTGTGTGTCCCTGCTTTCAGCTCAATCTCAGAGAAGAATGCTCAAGCTGTACAGGGAAATAAGACAGGCAGAGCGAGAGAGAAAAGCCATATATGCTATTCTGAGGGATAAATATGTCTTACAAAACTGTGACAGTAAAATACATTGACAGAGGTCACTTAAATTTACTCTGTAAAAAATACATCACCAACAAAGTTGTGCAGATTCTGTCTTTGGTCCTCAGTATAATTTCTGTTCTGTAGGAAATTCAATTATCGGGAAATCCCATACCTACCTTGCTAGAGTGAAATGGCTCTTCTTTTTATACTCTTTTAGCCAAGACACCAAAATTACTTTGAATATTGATGACCCTATAAACTTAGATGTTGCTGCGTTCTTCTTTTACTACTTAAACACAACCCAAACCAAACTACAAAACAAGCAAAAAAAAAAAAAAAAAAAAAAAAGAGGGAGGAAAACTTGAAAATAATTTGCTAATGGAAGTCTTGGACAGGAAGAACAAAATGTGAGTCTTTGTCATTCTGAAAATTCAAGGGAGTAAATCTACCAGACCATCCTAGCCAACTCAATAGAGAAACTCCCAAAGCCCAGAGTGGTTTTGGCAATATTTACTGATGAAGCAATTCAAGTGTTTTAATGAACTTTGTCTAATACAATCAGAAATTTCCCAGATTTCATTGAAACTTAATGGTCTACTAAATAAAGATGTCTATAAAATTTAAGAGTACAAAATTGCTTAAATGGGACTGCAGTGGGCATTGATGTGACTGTTGTCTTTAAAAGATTTTTTTTTCCTTTTAATAGCCTTATCACCACTTGTTTATAGGTGTTTAAAATCTACGTTTCTGAAGAACCACATCTATAAATAACAGAGTTAGACTTCTATTAATTGTTATGTACTCAATTAGTTAGGTGTAGCCAGGACAACTTAGGGGAGATATGATCATCAATACAGATTCTTTAGAGTTCATTTTCACTGCTGTTGCTCAATGACTGCTTGGAAACAGATGCAGGAGTTAATTATTTTCTTCACAGCTATCCAACAGTATTCATGCCCACACATGGAAAGCAGGACCTTTTGTTCCTACTTAGCAATTTGCTGAAGGGTTAGATACCATCTGACTTAAAAATACCCATCCACACTATGTTAATAAAATTGTGGCCATATTAATAGTCATCTCATCTTGCTTCCTCTCTTTTCTGCATATATATATATATATCTATGTATGTGTGCATGTATTACATTTGCCTATAAAAACACATACAAACCTATACATTTTGTGTCACATACACTCATATCCTTACAATATAAATACATATATTTAAATTAAGTCTTTTGATGATGCAGACCTAAGATGTATATAAACATAACACATATTTATAATTTTAAGTCGCCAATGTGATTTGTAAGTATTTATGAATTAAAGTTTACTAAACCCACCTTTCAATACATATTTTAATCAAAAGGTTCTTTCCCAGGTAGCAGACAGATGAGTTACTTAATAATTCAGTGGACCCATAATAAATAGGTTCAAATCCCCCACTGTGGTGAAGTTTCATTAATTTGTTTCTGCTTATATTGAACTCAAGCACATGAAGTTCTTGTAACATAATGGCACACTGACAGGGAAGGGACAGCACAGGAAGAAAAGGAAATTACATGATTATTTTTAGGAAATTTCATCATTCCCACTGGAACTGAATTACATTGTAATTGTGCTCATATGCACATAACAACATAATTCATTTTTCAGAGCATTAATAATATGAAAGTATCAATAAGTCTCACAGAAACAGGTTAAAATTCATTGCATTTATTGTCAAATGAAAATTGTATCAACTTTCAGTAGATACACTATTTCTTTGATGCTTCATGCCTATTACACTCATCATTTTGTGTTACATATTGTACCATAACACAATATGACTCTTAAAACTGGATATGGCTTATATTTGAAATACTGAGTTGGGGACTAATACAGGGTGACATGGATGGAATGAAGGATTTTGATTCTGTTTGATTTAGAACTCCTTTACATTTTTGGATATAACTCAAAACTATTTGCTCATCAAGAAATCTGTGCACACCTTAACTATTAATTGAATGTGAAGAAACTTATTAATTGCAATTTGCATTTCTCAATTCAGTGAAATATTTGTGCTATTAATGATGGTGAGAGCCAGGGGCCAGGAACCTGAGTCTACAAAGCATTTTCATACAGTAGGCATTCTCTCTTGATGGTTTCTTCAGTAGTTTCATCTTTTACAGTAGCTGATAAAGCACCAGATGTCTGAGATGTTGAAATATCATACTGAGAAACGTTCTATAGTCCCCTTCATGGACATTTTGAATTGTATAGCCTTGTATCCATATCTGTTACTGCCACCTACTACCATCTTAATTCCACAACACTTTATTACACTGCTGTGAAGCAGTAGAATCTATCTTTGATGTTTGTATGTTGACAGCTGTGATCAAATTGTTTTCTTGTATGATCAAACTGACACACAGAAGGAAGAAATCAGAAACAGTATAAAACATATTTGAGAGCTATAGTATAATCACAAGTACACAATCTCTAAAACATTCTTCCTTTATTGTGATATGTCAGATGTTAAATACATTTTAACTTCAGTTAAAATTGAGACCATATTAAATTAATTTTGCTTTATTTACATAGCCTATTTTTCTCTATATATTTATTGAATAAAATTGTTTGTAAAACCCTACTGCCTGATAGACTTGGGAGGGATGATCACCATACCTGGTTATTCCCTTTGGCTGGGTCTGAGACCATGATTAGAATTTTCTTAGTCTCAAAATATTTAACATTTATTTTTTTTTTCTCTCTTCTTTTAGGTTCCAATAAATTTAATACATAGTCTCTGACACTGGACTTCACATGATTTCCACCGTTAAAGACTATGTTCTATAGTCTATAACTGTACTTCAGACAGATGGACTGTCATTAGCTGGAGTTTTGAATATAATTTTTTAAAATGTATTCCATGCATCTTGGTTTCGGTTTTTGGTTTTTTTTTTTGAGAAGGAAGGTAAAAATTTTAGTAATCCAGGTCAGAAATGCACTTATCACAAAGAATACATCTTTTAAATGTTATATAAATGAAGCAATCAACATGGCCAAACTGTATAAATACATAGCATCAGCAATAGAACTATCAAGTGTCATCTTCGAGAATTCAGGAAGTAGAGTGGGTAATTCATAGAACTTGTTTGTATAAGTTTCTTAAGTAAGTACTGTATATGAGATCAGAGAAATACTTGAATAAATCCTTTAGCACCTTGAGGAAAATGACAAGCAGCAAGAGTTCATAAGCAAAAAATCATGTTAAATTAATTTGCTATCAAAGAAAATTCAACAATTTGATACAGAAGGCAGGCTTAATGCAGTGAGTATAATAGACGCTGTTTAATTCCTCTGACCTCAGTAAAGATCTATTAAATCAAGGGTGAATTTGAAATATTTTTCAAGAAATCACAAGAAATGTAGTATATATAGCAATGCGTAGAATGAGAGCTTGTAAAAATAAATAATGGCATTATCTTTCGTTATGATTAATCTCTGAGTAGATTTTTTTACTTGCCACAGTAGTGTTACTAATGATCTACATATTCCCAGTGCTGTTCAAATCTCATTGAACATCTCCATGAACATACTAGCAGAAGGTAACAAAAATAGGGCTCAGTAAATTATGTAAGTGAATTATGAAGTTATATTCCTCTTTTTGAGGAATATAACTTCAAATATCATCCAGATGTTGTACATAACATTTTTTAATTATTTCTGTCACCCCGGAGGAGACAGATTCTATTCTCTGTAATACCAGATTTAAGCAGGTAAAGATGTGAAATGGCACTTTCACTCCAGATAGTTTCTGACTGAATTTCTCACTCCAGATAGTTTCTGACTGAATTTCTTGCCTGATTGAAAGGAAGGAGAAATTTATAATATGGTCATTGATTGGAGAATCTCAGGTACTAAATTCTGGAAAAAAAAAATCGTTAAAAGAGCTAAACACACATCATCTTCACCAAATAAAGGTTACAAGGGATTATAATGACAGATCTATGAATATTTGAGGGAGCAGTGTAAAAGAGGGTCATATAAAAATGAGAAGGAGAAGGCTTTTTGAAAATTACCTATCAAATCAATAAAATAATGAAATATTTTAATCTTATAAGTTTGTCAAACTGAAGCCAGGTATGGGGATGCGATTGTAAATGTAATGTGAAGATGTATTCTGTGCTGGCAGAGATTTGGACTCCTGACATTATATCTTTCCTGATTTTGGATTTTTTGATTTGCTGATCCTTTTTACACTAAGAAGATTGGGTAAAATTTCTTCCATCTGAGAGTACTTGAAAAATTACAGTGGGGTACTGGAAATTTCTCAGAGTCTGAAAAACTTACTGTTATTGGTATAACTATTCACAGTGAAAAGACTAAACAGTGATTAGTAACAATTCTGGCTCATATAGTTTATTTCATGTATTCATTTACGTACGTATATTATTATTTCTATATATTTAAATAGTTGTGTCTACAATCTCTATAATCAGAAAGATCCACCCAAAGTGGAAGCTGGGAGGTATTTTAACTTCATCTATGAAATTCCAAATAAATTTTGGAGATTGAAGCTCTATGCCTCTGTTTCACTTAGAAAATCTTTGGGATTTTAAGTGGTGAATGCTAAACTCTTTCCCATTCCAGTTTATCTTACTGAGTAGTAGAAGTCAAGAGGTCAACCTGACAACTGCATGTATCCAGTCATTCATCATTTTACCAGATGTCTTATGAAGAACAGGTAATACTTGTTGTCTTGCAGGTATCCTTATCATAGAACTTCATCAGAGATGAGCTAAAAACCTAAAACAGTAGTAACAGTATCACAAGGTCAGTCAACAGCAATGTCAAAAAATAGTGTTTGTTCTCTGCTTCATAATTTCAACTGCTTTCAGATACCTCTATATTTTTCAACATACACTTGCCTCCTAACAAAAAAGGGCAGAATTTTTCATCTGTCAGGAAATAAATTGCCTCAGGAATCTGTTCAAAGAATTTGTGCATCTACTAGTGATGCAAATAAATAAATAAATAAATAAATAAATAAATAAATAAACCTGTATGGCATTTCAATGAAAAGCAGTGTGTTTGAAATTAAAGCAGTCAAGGACCATCAGCTAGTAGGCTAATTTATGCAAATATTCCATTCTGTATTGAGAAGGCACTCACAGTAACATCATCCCCACCTAGTGCTTTATTACAGGCAAAAAGTAATATCACTGTCCATTGATGCTAAGCTTTCAAAGTGACAAAGTACCACATCAGAAGAAAACTGATGCGAATAAGCACTCTGCTGATCAGAAGACTGCAGATGAGTTTTACTGTCTCTGGCTTCAGCAGTGATAGACTTATTAGCTGTGGCCGGAGAGGCTGACACTTGAATATAGAACTGATCTTCAGCCATGAGCTTGAATTGCTCTAGGTGTCTGCTGACTAATCAGTACTCAGCAGCACTTCTGCCAGGCTCATCATCTGCTCAGATTCACTTCTGTAATTGGTAGTGGTCACATCGTTAACACAGCTCAGCCAACACCCAACCAAGGCTAAATCATGCAACACTTTGTATGGCTTAAGCAGATGTAAAACTGGAATTTTCCTGCAAAATTCACACTGCTCCCTGGAGTGACTCTTGGTGTCACTCATTGCATGTCCTTTTCACTCTCTAAAAGTTAGTCAGCTGGTTCAAATTAGCCTATCTAATCTTCTCCTTGAATCATCAGAGAAAATTGCTTCTCAGAAATATTTCATCAACAGTAACGTAAGAGTCTGTGAAAAAATGAGTTGCCCATTGGGGAGATGCTTCTCTCTTTCTGTTGACTAAAGAGAAATAAAGGCTAGATAACTTAGAGCTGAAGCTATTCACCAACCTTTTAGAAGCCTGTGTTACTTGAGATATGACTGTAAGGCCAAGAGCAATAGCATCAATATAAAACTGAACTAATAAGTTTGGTAGGCTCTGATGTCTCCTGGGTTAGCAAGTACCCGTCTGCAGTGCTTGTCACTGGATATCTGTCAGGTCTAATGGAATGATGTGGCTGTGCACCTTTTACAGGTTAAACATCCCACCATTTCTGGTAGAATGCTATTCATCAGGCACTCCTTGCAGTTTGCATTGTACACTATGAAGTTTTACAATAAACTGTTTTTTAGGCAACAAATTCTGTGCTATAGGAATGACTGTGACACTTGTCTGGCTTTATTTTTCTATCCCAAGTTAAATCTATGTACCTATTTAGACACTTTCATACTGCTAACACATGTGAATAGAATGTGTTAACTAGAGATAATAAAACAGTGATGGACAGACCTATATAGAAATATTTTAATCAAGTTTCCTTTTATCTGATGCTGTACCTGAGTTAAGTCATTTGGTCAAGTTTGTAACTGCTATTAAGCCAAACGTGATTCTTCCTTTAACTGTGCAAACAAAGGGTTTTGTCTGCTGCACAATGTTGTGATAAGATCTTTGCATTTTGGCTAAGGTCCTGGAGGCTGTATGAGTAACAGCATGGGAATAGAAAGCATTTACACTGCTGCTTAACTGGTAAAGGAAGAAAGAAGGATACTTACATTCCCCGAGTACAGTGCCAGTCATTCTGTTTTCTTGACCAAGGTGACATAATCTATGTGATTAAAAGGGAATTTCTGTAAAAAAATTTCTCATTTCAATTAAGAAAATAAAAAATAAAAATGGAGGTGAAGAAGTAAGAATAACTAGTAAAATGCAGGAAAACAGAGTGTGAATTGATGGTGTGATGTATGTAGCTAAGTAGGCCAGTGTAGATATTGAAATAATAGAAAAAATTAAGTTTTATCCCCACTTCTGAGGAAAACACAGGTAATTCTTCAAAATAGTCCTGGCAATGTGTTCTAAAGGAAAAGAGAGATTTGCATTTTCAGCATAACTGTAGGGTGGGAAGAATTTGCTGCATCTAACTACACATTTTTTTCTGTTTATTACAGCCTTAGAATGTAGGGAAGACCCCAATATGCCCTACTGTGATCAGGGTCTAAATAGTGCAAAATTGACCTTTTATCATGTTAAATGTGAAGTGTGAAAGACTCTAATATGTAACATGGAGAAAGTCTAATTTAGAAATTTCCATGGCTACAGGAAAAAAACAGTCTCAGAGCAAACCGTAAACTCTGCAGAAGAATACAGAGTGAAATGCTGCAGAATGGCAAATACCATATTGAGCATGTACAGTATAATGAGAGGAATTAGGTCAGGAGAAGGGGGGCAGGTAATTAATTTTTTATCTCAGTGCAGAATTGGCGAAACTGTATTTGAGTGCTTTACACTGTTTTGGGCTCCATAATACAAAAAAGATTTTGCTGAATTGGAAAGACTCCAAAAAAGGATAACAAAAATGATAAAAAATGTTTATTAAGAAAAGAGAATTTGCAAAGCCTGGGGAAAGTAGGACTAAGGCACAACATGAAAGCTAATTCTAAATACCTGCAGGGGATTAACAAAAAAAAATGACTGGAGGTAGAGAAGGGAAAGAAAAAGTATTTCAGCAATCAGTTCAGGTACAAGAAAATAATTACCTCAAAATAACTTTGGAAAAGAGAAAAAAAAGGTGTCTGCGTGCAGCTTGCAGTCAGTCTCACATGAGTCAGTTCATTGACTTTCCAACAGGGAAACCTGAGGAACCAGTTATTTGTCAGTTTGAAAAGAGTATTTGTCAGTGTGAATAAGGGCATAGTTTTTTTCTGTTTCTGGAATTCTGACTGTGGGGTGAAAGAATCTTTTCCTTCCTTCCTTCCTTCCTTCCTTCCTTCCTTCCTTCCTTCCTTCCTTCCTTCCTTCCTTCCTTCCTTCCTTCCTGCCTGCCTGCCTTCCTGCCTTCCTGCCTTCCTGCCTTCCTGCCTTCCTGCCTTCCTGCCTTCCTGCCTTCCTGCCTGCCTTCCTGCCTGCCTTCCTGCCTTCCTGCCTTCCTGCCTTCCTGCCTTCCTGCCTGCCTTCCTGCCTGCCTTCCTGCCTTCCTGCAGGTAGAAATACGACCAGATCTGTATACTTAGGCTTAACAACTTACTGAGTTAGTATATGTCAGGTGTATTACATACATATGGCCAAAGAATCTGGTAGGGAAAGAAAAATAAAAAACAAACAGTTATAGGATTTTTTTTAGTTAGACCCTGAATGCATATACCGCATGTGCCCAAGTGCAAAATTGTGAGAAGAAATATTCTTTTCTTCCCCCCATACTTTTAAATTATCATTTCATTTACTGCAATGGAAACGTATGACACTACTCAACAAATGTCAAAGCAAGCTGAATCTTCATGAAGCTCTAAGAATTCCTGAAATTCTGTATCTTTATCTTAATGGGAGTCTAAAACTAGATGAGCAGAATTTCACTGATGCACAGTTAATTTTCTTCATATTAGCTGGTATGGGGCTATGTTTTAGATTTGTGCTGTTTTGATAACAGAAGGATATTTTAACAGGTGTTTAGCAGTGCTGACACACAGTCAAGGCCTTTACTTCTCACCCCACCCCATCAGTGAGGAGGCTGGGAGTGCACAGTGAGCTGGGAGGTGACACAGCCAGCACAGCTGACCCCAGCTGAACCAAGGGATATTCCACACCCTGTGGCATCATGCTCAGCATATACAGCTGGGGGAAGAAGAAGGAGGTGGAGATGTTTGGAGTGATGGTGTTTGTCTTCCCAAGTCACTGTTAAGTGTGATAGAGCCCAGCTTTACCAGATGTGGCTGAACATCTCCCTGCCCATGGGAAGTGGTGAATGAATTAATTGTTTTACTTTGCTCTTGCACAAGGCTTTTGCTTTTCTTATTAAACTGCCTTTATATCAGCCCATGCATTTCCTCACTTTTACTTTTCTGACTCTCTCCCCCTTCCCACCAGGGGAGTGAGTGAGCAGCTGTCTAGGGCTTAGCTGCTGGCTGGTGTTGAACCACAACTCTGAAAAACCATCTTTCTAGCTGCACTTGATATATAACAAAATACACCAAAAGAAAATATTTACCTATAATAATAAGAGGATGGGGTTTTTTACATCAGAACGGTGAGCTCTTTGGTCTGGGATATTTGTCTGTCTCCCTGTTTTGCACTTTGCATTAATTTTAAAGTCAATTTTGGTTTTTTTTGGTTTTCTGCGTATCAGTAAAGGACTGTGATGAATCGTCTCTTCAAGGCTGGACACCTGAAATTACAATACATAGCTTCTAATTTATATAGAAAAACTTACAGATTGAAACACAAACCTATATATCGGAAAGATATTGATCATATGAAATCAGAAAGGGCAAATTACACTCCCATGAGTAGGAATGCTTTAGAAGCTGGCTCCTGTTTTCCTAAGCAGTGAAAGAATTTTTGTTGAATGATTTCTCTGGAAGATAATGGGAACTGTGTGGCTTAATTCCCAGACACTACTACAAAATCTTGAGGACTAATTACCAATTTCAGTCTGCTACTCTACATGTTTAATTATATACAGTAGCTATATGAATGCATTGCAGATCTGACAAATGATGAGAGAAATACACTTTTAGTTTCTGGAAATACACTGTTGGAACTAAGCAGATAATGCTTATAACAATAAAATTAAATATACATTCCTGTTTTAAATTTAGCCATGTATAGTAGGGATTAAAGAATTAATGTGAAATTTTGTGAAAAGGATGAAAGGACTCCGTGCTCTGGAGTGTACATTTAAATTTCACACGATGCCACCTCTAGCTAATTGTTAAACTGGGTCAGAGAATTCTGATCCATTATGTTAACTCTTCATTGAGAATTTAGTACTTTCTTGAGTCACATACCTAACCTCAGTTCAGCAGTGAATGTAACAATTAATTTGACTTATTCCAATTAATTGACAATAATTATGCAGTAAAATTATTTGTGGTCAATATGGACTTTTCCTGGATCTCACTATATTTTCCTCTCTCTCTTTAATGAAAGAAAGAAAATGAAATCTTGTATCTTTCTGAAATCTATTTCTCAGGAAGAACAATCAAATGTAATTTCTTAGGTATGCCAGCAGTTACAGAAAATTGGCCATGTGAAATGAGTCCAGTGGCTTTAAGCCAATGAGCGTATCTGGATAAACCTTTGTTGCGTTAGTAGAAGACTGCCACAGCACAGACACAAATATCTGTTCACCTAGAAAAGCCTGCAGAAGTGCATGCTCTGTGCTGCAGTTGTTCTGTTGCTTTCATTTATCATTTCAAGCTGTGTTATTTTGATGGCTTTTCAGTTGCAGGAGTACCAGTGCTGATGCAGAGATAATGAAATACTGAAAGCATCAAACAACAGGGATGTCTGTAACTGGTAATGGGCATCCTTCCTCAGTTTATTAACTCCAGCTGTGCTGTTTGACAGTTTTTGTGAAGAGATACAGTGCAATGTGAGAATACTAAACAGAGAATGAAGAAGCTAGTGTTGTGAATTAAACTGCATCACACACAATCTCTATGAGTAGAATTCCAGAATGTAAAAAGGATCATCATCTTTCAAAATTATGATCTCCATCTTCATCAGACCATAAAGTGACCAAAGCAGAGACCTTCAGTTCAAGTTTCAGCATACAGCATTTTTATCATGAAGCAGTTATTTTCTGATCTGGAATGTGTTCCCAACACCTTGCATATTTACTAAAGAAGTTAGTATCTAGTCTTTTATAGTAGTAAGATTAGGTTGGACTTAAAATTATAGACATCACTGCTTCTGAGAACAAACTAGTTGGGACTCATCATTACCAAAACTTTGCCCCGAATAACATGTGGATGTTGTTATATATAGAGCAGTGGGCACAGAGGATTGTTGAGGAGGAAATAAAAGCAGCCTGATATTGCAGATTTTCTTCTTTCTTATTGGTGGTTATCCTTGGTTTTTAGGAGTTTTAAGTGTCTGAAGCTGAATATGCCAGGAAGCTTTGAAAAAACCTGTGAAAGCTTTTTAATAATGTACACTAAGTGGAAGTATTGCACAGTGTATTCTCAGAAGTGTGTTAACTTAGACATGCCACAAAGGCCTGTTTCTGTATGAGCGGTTGTGAATGAGACGCACAAGCAATCCACTGGTATGGTCGCAGAAGTTCTTATCAGAAAATAGAAGGACAATTAGAGTGAAAGCGTTTGGTGGGAGCTGTTGCATGAATGCATCACCATCACAGAGAGGTTTTGGAGTGCAGTGGTTCTGCTGAATCTACAAGAACTGTTAAACTCAGGACACTAAGTGTTCATCTGTTGCGGTGGTTGAAGCCACCCCAAGAGTGGCTGAAAAAGAGACAAGCCCGACGAGTGCTGGGAAGGCACCACTGTGTGACATCTCCCCCCTGAGTTTTATAATGGTTGTTTCCTGTTACAGCTATGTTAATTCAGTTCCAATGGTTGGTCATTTATCCCCCTGCCTCACTTTAAATATTCATATTGCTCGAGAATGTTCCCCCAACCTCAACATCCCATTGGCCTGGCCCCTTCCTCCCCTCCCCTACTCTTCTCTGGTTGGCCGCCCTTCATTGTCCCTCCCCCGTTCTGCCCCTGAACCCTGTCCCTATTGGTTGACCCTCTCCATATAAAAGTTGATGTTCTACCCTGTCTATGTGCCTTTTGTTCCTGGACCTTTCTGAGCTTAATAAACTCAGGAATCCATACAAAAGACCCCTCTCATATCTTAGTCCGGTGTCAGTTCTTCTTCAAGGAGTGTCTGTGGCTGTAATCTCGCCGGCAGGGCTGTAGCCTGCAGCTGGGATCAGCAGGATCCTGCCAGGGGATCGCCGGGTGCTGACGAGAGCCCTGGGCTGGGAGCCCTTTGGAACACGCGGGGCTGCGGGTCTGTCCCAGACCACCAAGAAGTGTTACGTTTTGTAAGATTTTATTTACATTCATCCAGGCCACTCACACACACTGGCATCATCAACAGATCGTATAACTCAGGCCACGTGCAATCCTACAGGGTTTTATAGATATATCTGAAACAACAAAACTTTGAGTGACTGTATTACCACTGCCAAGGGATAGTGTTTTGGATTTGGGTGGCAAGCTTTTGGTAACAGGGATACAGGGTTTATCCCTCTGAGGAGTTGTCAGGTGCATTTGCATCAGTCATCCAACAGAGTCAAAGCTGCTGGCTCCAAAACAGACCTGCCGCTGGCCAAGGCTGAGCCCATCAGTGATGGCAGTAGTGTCTCTGGGATAATGCATATAAGAGGGGAGAAAAAGCTGCACAGAACAGCAGCCAGGAGAGAGAAATGAGAAAAAATGTGAGATAATGAGTTCTGCAGACACCAAAGTCAGTGAAAAAAGAGGTGCAGGAGGTGCTTCAGGCACCAGAGCAGAGGTTCCCCTGCAGCCCGTGGTGAAGACCGTGGTGAAGCAGCTGTGCCTGTGCAGCCCATGGAGGCCCATGGGGATACAGAGATACACCTGCAGCCTGTGTAGGACTCCATGCCAGACCAAGGGGATGCCTGAAGGAAGCTGTTAACCTGTGGGAAGTCCTTGTTAGAGCAGGCTTCTGGCAGGACCTATGGACACATGCAGGGTGAAACCCACACTGAATCAGGTTCTCTGGCAGCACTTGAAGCCCTGCATGTCACCGTCCGCCTTCTGCCTCGATGGCTTGGAGGTGGTCGCTAATCAGAGGCGGATGCGACGAGGGTCCTCGGTGGCCAGCCTCGTCCCCTGTCGCCGGGAGTCCAGTTTCCCTAGCTCCCTGATCGCACTCCCAGTAGGCAAACTATCCGCCGCACTGTGGCTGAAGGGGGTTCTCCCAACCCAGGTAATAGAGACACCGAGACCAGCAGGGTAGCAGCACTCTCTGGCACCGGGGTTGAGAGACCCCGAGCCCCCAGGGACACAGCCGTTTATTGTAAACAATCCACTAATCACCGCGGGGCTCGGGGGAGGAACTAGGGAAGAGCATGGGACAGGGAACCAACCAGGGAGGTAAGGGGGTGGAGAAGGGGTGACAGATAACAGAACGGTACAATGAACAACCGAGTGTAACTGAACTTACTGGAACATGGGAGTAGTGAACTAACGATGGGCAGGTGGTGCTAGCCTATCAGTCTAGAGGGTGTAAACTTATCTGAAGCCCATCCTATTCGGGCTAAACCAAGTCTTGCCCCACCTCAGGGGAATCCTCCTCTTCCCCCCAGGGCTTCCTCATTGGAAAAGTCTCTTGGGCCACCTGCACCACCGCCACACCTGCAGACGCCTCAGACTGCAGCGCCCTGATCCCAAAATACTGTACCCTGTGGGAGGGATGCACACTGAAGCAGTTCATGAAGGACTCACATTGGAGAAGTTAATGGAGAATCATTTCCCATGGGAGGGTCCCCTCACTGGAGCCACGAAGCAGTGTGAGGAGGAGGAAGTGGCAGAGACAGCTTGTGATGCACTGACTGTAATCCCCATTTCCTATCCACCTGTGCATCTGGGGGGAGGAGGTAAAAAGCATCAGAAATGAAGTTTTGCCTGGGATGAAGGCAAGGCCGAGGACAGGGCGGTTTTAAGAACTAGTTTTCAGTTCTCATTATTCTATTCTGATTTGATTGGTAATATCTTAAATATGTGTTTATAATATGTTTTTATGAGTGAGTGGTATTTCCCTGTCTGTATCTTGACCCACGAGCTTTTTATCACATTTTTTCTCCTTTGTCCAGCTGAGGAGGAGTTCAATCCACCACACATTGGCAAAGCAGTATGACTTCCCTTCTTGGTAAAGAGCTGGCCTTTCAGCTGTTACTGCAGCTGCATACGCATGAGTTTGTGTGAGGAAGTAATTGAGTGAACCATGACAACACTAGACTGCTGTTAATAATAAAATCTTAATAAAGAAATAATTAATTATGCTGGTTTTGGCTTTGATAGAGTTAATTTTCTTTAGAGTGTCTGGCTTAGGGCTGTGTTTTGGATTTGTGCTGAACAGAGGGTTGATAATATAGAGATGTTTTTGTTATTGCTGAGCAGGTCTCACACAGAGCCGAGGTCTGTTCTGCTTTTTGTACTGCCACACTGGGGAGGGGACTGGGAGTGCATGGGAAGTTAGGAGGAGACACGGCCAGAACAGGTGGCCCAAACTGACCCAGGGGATATTCCAGACCATGTAACATCATTCTCAGATTATAATATTGGGGGAAGAAGGAGGAAGGGTGGGGCATTTGGAGTGATGGCATTTGTCTTCCCAAATCACTGTTATGTGTGAAGGGGCCCTGCTCTCCTAGGGATGGTTGAAGGCAGCGCATGGGCAACACTGCATTAATTTCTTGCTTTGCTTTGCTTTGCTTTTCTTTGCTTGTGTGCACGACTTTTGCATTCCCTATTAAACTCTTTTCATCTGAACCCATGAGTTTTCCAACTTTTGCCCTTCCAATTCTCTCCCTGATCCTCCTGCTAGGGCAGTGAGAGAGCAGTTGTATGGGTTGTTGGCTGAGGTTAAATCACAACATTAATAAAAAGCGTTCCAATGAATTGTGATCTGTGTTTCTCCTGAGTCACTCTCCTACCACACAGCTTTACACTATTCAAGTCCTGCAGTAAGCAGACAGGTATTTGAAGCACCACCAGTTCCAGTGGGTGCAGCTAAAGCAAACATAACCCTTCAAGAAGTAGGCTGGTATTTATATCTAGTGCAAGGGCTCAAATAAGCTCATAAATATGTTCTGCTTATAAGAAATTCTGCCGTGTACCTGTTGTCTTCATGGGAAATTGGTGCTTGTGATGAGAGCAAGGGGAAGGAATGCAAGCTACTGTTAACGAATAATTGAATGAAGAACTTAATGTACCTTTTTTTTCTTTGTTTTAAATGGATCATTTCTATAAACTGTTGAAACACCAAAAGCAGTAAGTTTACAGTGTTGCTGCTGTTAACTCTCTTACCCAAAAGTGCTTTGATGTTAAGGTCAATGTAATTAATAGGCTGGAATCTGCAGTTGTCAAAGTACAAGGCTGCTTTCACTCACACCCTGGGGTTTTCTGTCACCAGCTCTCCCTACCAGCAACTTTGTGGACTGACATTTCATTTTCAAGCCAGAGGCTTGAAATTTTTTGCTATTGCTGCAACTTGTCAAAAAACCAAGGAGGTGCCCAGGCCCTTTTGTAAACCTAAGCAGTGAGTACAGGTGAAGGTTACAAGAGACAAAATCATGTTCAGAAAAGCATTCAAAAGGCATTTCCAAACCTGTTTGCAAGGTGTAAAAAACCACAGATTAGTAAAACATGCAGTTTGGCTATGCCATAGCTAAAATGGAGGTAGAAAATAGGGTCTGTTGACAGGTTTTAGATAACTTTTAATTACAGGCTTAGGAGTGCCCCTGTAAAGTGGTGTGAGGGTGTATGTATATGTCAAATGCTGGCATTTTTATGTAACTACATAGGCAAAATATAGGGGGTGGGGGGGGTACTGGATATAGATAGAGAGGATGGTAGAAGCATCAGTGTATGCTTTTATCTGTTTGGAAAGGAGTAAGAGTGAGTGTGGCAGCATGCCAACTCCAAGACCCCAGGACACAGCAGCCCTGCCTATTCTTGGATGGTGACTGCTGCTGAATTGTATACATTAGCTGCCAGGATCATTCTAGCTCAACCCACAGACTGTGTTTTCTTGGAAATGTCATACAGGGCCAGTATGTTAGGAAGTCATTTTTTATTCTTCCAGAAAGCTCATATTCCGCTGTTGAAGAAGACAAAAAAAAGAAAGAAAATAATATTTTTTTCCTGACACTAAACAAGATCACAAATTAGGGTTGATTAGCCTTTTACATCTTCCTTAATTGGCTGGAAGGCTTGAGGGAGCTGTGAATCAAAGTGCTGGTGAGCTGGACATATGCCTACTGCCTAATGGCAGTCCTGCTTCGTTAAAAGAATCCTACTGGCTAATCTCAATACTCCTTTCCAATACTGGGACTGGTATTTGGGAAAAGTAATATTCAAAAATAATCTACTTCCCCATGACATTGGTAACATCTGGGAGTAAACTGTAAATGCCCCCCAAAATGCTGTAACTGTGTGGCAAGGAGAATCACATAAGTGAACACATTCTTTTTTGTGTTCCTTCCTCATAAATTGCCTATAATACTTATCCTAGATTTCAATAAAAGTAGGACTAGCAAAAGACTGGGCATCAGCCTATATTTTAAAGGTACCCTAATATTAAAAGAAATGTTTAGAAAATCACTCAATAACAAAATATAATGTTGGGTATAATTTAGTTCAAGATTGGCAGGTGTACAAATCCATTGTTTACAGCAGAACTGGCTTGTATCACGAAAGCACAGTATCTAAAAGCTGAGAATTTTTCAATTTCTCCTCATGGTCTGGGAAGCTCCAATTTTCTGACTGCTTTGCTTTGTTCTTCATAGTGTCAGAAAATGTGTTTTTGTTTTTACTGGTGTCACTGACACCCTGACAAATGCACAAATGGCAACACAGTCCCTGATGCACCACTCAGGAGATACATTCTGAGGTAGCCTGGACAGACACTTTATGCCATGCATCCACCTGATGCACCAGGTAGCCCTGGGTATCTCTCCTGAGGCTGGCAGCACAAAGGTGAGTTCAGCCTACAATCAGTGAAAGACATTCACCCAAGGGTAAGAGAGATGCTCCAGTTTATATCTGGACCTTGGTCAAATGGTCAGTTAGTCACTTTGGTGGTTAAAAATCTGCTCAGTGCATTGAGTCTCTCTAGATTCCAGGGGAAAAGAAAGGAAAAAAAGGTCGGCAGTGGGATTTTCAAAATAACTTATAGCTGGTCTAATATTGCTCTGATATGTATGGTTTGATCTTGCCCTTGACCCAATGTCTTTCTTGTACTCTGTTATTCCCTTCCTCAGTCATCTCCATAGGCTCTTTCCTCACATATATATGTAGGGGACATTTTTTTCTGATTTTCTCCCATGTTTTATCTCACAAAAGTTCAGTCTTTTTCATCCATATTATTACAATACTCTGCAAAAGAAATAACAATACAGTATTTTGAAGCTGCCCACTTTGAACATAGAAAAACTAAATGCCTCAGTTTGATAGAGAAGAGAAAAAAAGTTATACAGAAATGAAATGAAAAACTTTTCTTAACTACCCACACAATGGCTTACTCAAGCCAGCAATATCAGGTTTCTTTCTTTCATCATGTCTAAATGCCTGCACAAAGGAGAAAAAAGGAAAACTAAACAATATATTACATACTCCTTGTCTTGATCCAAAGCCTGGAAATACTGTTAAGGAATCTTTTGTTGTTTAAGACAGTCGTACATCATGCAACATATCACCTTATTCTTCAGCAGTCACTTTCTCCACTCAGAACTAGTACTTTGACTATGAAAAATGGGTGTTTTTCTTCTTCTTGGATTCTTACTTTCAAATGGTGCAGGATAAAGAGTGGCAAATAGTCTTTTACCATTTGTAAATGCACCAAATCAATATACATTGTGTTTCTCTTTGAGAAGTCAATATATAAACTGGGTTCTCTATAGTAGTAATGACCCACCCCAACTTTCGGTGTTCTTCTTACTCCTCTGTGATGGAGTGTCTGCAACTGTCAACAAGGGAAGACAAATTGATGTCATTCACCTAGACTTCAGTAAGGCCTTTGGCATGGTTCCATATAAGATTCTTATCTCCAGAGTTGACTGTAGTGAGGTCCTGAACAGGTTTTTGAGAGAAGTTTTGGATGCCCCATGCATGGAGTTCAAGAGCAGGATGGATGGCGCCCTGAGAAACCTGGTCTACTGGGTGACCACCCTGCCATGGCCTTTTAGTTCCCTCACAATCCAAGCCATTCTATGGTTCTTTAATTCTGTGATTCATTATATAAATCTTAGCATTGGTTTTCTGTGGCAAGGTTTTGGTAGCAAGAAGGCTGCAGTTGTGGCTGCTGTGGGAAGATGCCAAAAGCTTCACCCATGTCTGAGAGAGCCATTGCCAACTGGCTCCAAGATAGAACTATTTCTGGCCAAGGTCAAGCCATTAGTGACAACTGTACCATCTCTGGGACAAGATGACCAAGAAGGAAATGAAGTTATTTCAGAGAAGCAAATAGCAGCCAGAGAAGAGAGGAGTGAAAATATACGAGAGATAGAGCTCTGCATTCACCAAGGTCAGTGAAGAAGTGGGGGAGAAAGTGTTTCAGGCATCATAGAGATTCCCCTGCAGCCCATGCTGAAGATCATGGTGAGGCAGGCTGTCTCTCTGCAGCCTGAGGTGGTCCTCTGTGGAGCAGAGACCCACCTGCAACTACATGCTGGATGCCCAAAGGAGGCTGGGACCACCAGGGAAACCCATGCTGGAGCAGGTTCCTGGCAGGACCTGTAGGCCCATGCAGAGTGAAGCACACACTTGAGCAGGTTTGCTGGCAGGACTTGTGACCCGTGGAAGACCCACACCAGAGCAGCCAGTTCCTGAAGGACTGCAGCCTGTGGAAGGAGCCCACACTGCAGTATTTTGTGAAAGACTGTTGCCTGTGGAAAGGACTCCCATTAGAGAAGTTTATGGAGGACTGACTTCCCTGGAAGGGCTCCCTGCTGGAGCAGTGGAAGAGTATGAGGAGTTCTGCTTCTGAGGAGAAAGCAGCGGCAGAGACAGTGTGGTGAACTATAGTAACCCCATTTCCCACCCACCTGCCTCATTGTGGGGAAGGGGTAGAATTCAGGAATAAAATTAAGCCTGAGAAAGTCAGAAGAGTGGGAGAAATGTATTTTTAAGATTTGGTTTTAATTCTCATTACTCTACTCTGATGTGATTGATAATAAAATCAATTAATTTCCCCAAGTCAAGTGTGTTTTGCCTGTGGCGAGTGATCTCTCTTTATCCTTATCTTGACCCAAAAGCCTTTTGTTGTATTTTCTCTCCACACTACAGCTGAGGAGGGCAGTGATAGAGTGGCTTTGGTGGGCAACTGACACCAGCCAATGTCAACCCACTATAAGCTTACAGTGAATTACTTTGACTTTCATTACTGTGGAGACAGAAAGTATGTCAGGGACACATAATGAAACAACTTGCCTCAAATCAGAACTAATCCTTAATAAGAAATCAAGCAATTTTTTTCTTCTAAGGAGGAGATACTTTGAAAGGTATGTTAGATTTTTTTCCCCGCATCTTTCTGATTGTACCTTAGTCCATTAGGACAGAAATGGAGAAATTATTCACAAAGAAGAATATTTGACTTAGCAGTCCTGGAATTCAGTAGCTAATCCAGTTTACCCCAGCTATGTCCTCATCCTATACATATGAGGATATAAGTGCAAAATCCTTTAAGTGATGTAGGATTTTGGCACATATTTTTTCTGAAAGAAACATTCTATGCTGCTAAGTAAAATATTTTTCATCATTCCTTCTATTGATGTTGACCCAGTTCTGGGTATTTAAGGTGTTTGGTCTGAGCACTTCAATTCCAGCTTGGTGAAAAAGACCTTTCCAGATAGATAGCTAAGAAAATCGAGACCTTTTTCCTGTATTAACAGCTTAAAGTGATTTTTTTTTTTTCCCATACTGGCTCCAATTAAGTTTTTTTTTCTTCTGATCAGTTCCATTTATCAACAAATGTTCAAATTAAAAGGCAGAGAATTTAATAAGCAATAGTAATGAAAATACACCCAAAGGAAGACAATGTATACTGTTTTCAGCGAAAACAGACATTTTCATTTCTCTGAATAGGAGACATGAATACTGTGTTACTAACAAATACCTTTAGTATTGTAAACAAGGGTCAGTCCTGTTTTATATCCCTTTGTAATCAAAGGAAATTGGAACTGCAGCAATTGACTCCATCTGTTGCCTAAAACATATCAATAGTTATGATCTAATTTAAACAAGCCCTACTGACTGAACTGCCATCAGCAGCTATGCATAGTTGTGTGTGTGGAAGGATTATAAGTAGTTTAAATTTGGTTGAATCGTAGCTAGGTGCTTGCTGGATTAATTATTTAATTTATTTATTAAATTACTTGACAAATAATAGTTGAGTTTGATGTAAGCTTTCTGTTTCAAATCTGTAACCACTATACAAAGTATAAGTATTTTCTGACAGTACGTTTCATGAGAATAACTACTTTGTGAATCATTAAAAGTTGTGCTGCCTCTGACTGACAAGATAGTGACTTTCCTAGACATTTATTACAACTTTAGAGAAAACTGCTCATAGACTACACTTTTGGAGAGAGAAATTCTCAATACACAAGTAAATAGCATTTGAAGACTTTGAAAAACTATCTATCTGGAGTAACAACAATAATAAAAATATTCCTTATTCCTCTAACTGGAAAATAGCCAAAATCAGAAAAATCTAGCCAGGTAGGAAAATCTGTTAGAGGCATTTGCTGTCTCCCTCTACTTGATCCTAAAAGGAATTTTTATCTATCTTCTCATTATCTGGGTCTCTAGGCAGTATGTATATGCAAAGGATGGATGAAGGATTTCAAATACTTAGTTTCTGTCTACAAATGCTACTACTCACAACCACAAATCTGAGTCCAATACTAATTTCTTGAAGGAATGATGTTAATGAAGAAGTAGAGATGAGACAGGCAAAATAGAAAAATAGAAATAGAAAGGACAAAGAAAAAAAAAGACAATAATAAAAAATACCCCAACAAAGCAACCCCCAAAATTATTAACAGCCAAATTCCCCCACACCTCAACCCACCAATGTGAAAAAGACAGCAAAAAGAAATAACAAAAAAAAATGAAATAAGAAAAAAACAAGATAAACACACAAAGGCCATGTGTTCCCACTGCTGAAAGAATCCCAAGAAGAACCGTATATGACAAGGAAATATGGTATCTTTTGCAGTTTTCCTTGAGAGAACTGTACAGGAAGAAAATCCATTTCTAGTAAAGTTTTTATCTGAAATCAGACTTTTGGCAGCTCATGTCGACTCTGAACTATGTAACTGGGTCTTTACCAGATATCTCCTATGTTCTTATGGAGCATCTTCATTTCACTCACAGTTTCCCTACACCTGATAATACGAGAGTTTCTCTGCTTACTGAATATAATATGAAAGCTGTTTTCCCTCCTCTGATGGTCTTTCTAAAATTTTTGAAGGAATTATTGCTATTTTAAATATCTCTATTCATTTATATTTTCTTATTTTAGAGCTGCTCAAGAATTCACCATAAGTCTTTTTCTGCTTCCTTCAAGGCTAACTTCCATGCAGGCTGATAAACCACAGTATAGAGTGATATAAATTTAATAACATACTCAGTTGCCAGCATCCAAAATCCACATGTAGATATGTGTGTGACAGTTGACTACAACAAGTAATAGCCCTTTGGTGTAGTGGAAGTCACCAGAGCTGACTAGTTTCATATGTTTAATCAAAGATGAATGTAGGATATTTTCTCATTTTTTGAGTAATGGGAACTGGGCTTGAAATTCATAACAAGTTAGGTTTTTGTATATAGGGACCGTGAGACTGAGAAACCTGGCAAAATGAGTCTGAGTCTTTCTAATAAAAAATGCCTTAAGGTTATTATTATCTCTCGGAAGAACATGTAAGAAGGCAAAACAGCAGTATTCTCTAACATTCAGCTCATGGTTTTGATTTAGAGCCTTTGTCCATGTTGTGCACAGTTCCACTTACAAAAATATGCTCACTCACTGCTTGAGGCACTGAAGATATCTATCTTGATTTTGGTTTTCTAAGGCCTAAAGACTTGATGGCAAATACATAACCCTGTGTGGGAGAGAATGATCTAGAAATATAGTCCCTTCTTGTAATTTCTGAAGGTGTTGGCCAATTTAAACCAAATTTGTCGAAGAATGATTTCAATAACATTGTGCTTTATTAGGCACCTGAGAATCCCAACAAAAGACAGCATCTGCACAAAGACAGAAACTAGGCAGTGGGTATGGGTATGCCAGTACCCTATCTATATTTTCTTGTGCAGAGAAGCAAAGGATATTAGTCCTTCTTGTACATGGTAGATCAGGTAATTCACAAATGAACTCAGAAAAAGCGTTATCCCTAATGCTCCAGTGAATATGCCAACTAGTCATTGCCATAGGTTGGGAATAAACTTCTGTTTTATTCTGTTGCTATGTCAAATCATCTGAGATGCTCAAGGCAATTTATTCCTTAGAGCTTAAATTCACAAAGTTAATATCGATATGATTTAGGCAACCAAATGGCTTTGACAATGTGGGCTTAAATATGAGTTGCTTATTTTTGTCATCTGTTTGAACATCTGACATAGTCCACTATTAGAAACATGATACTGAATGAAATGGGCCAGTGGTCTTGAATACAAGGTTATTTCATTTATGCCTTTCTTTCTGTCATTTTAGCATGTCTGAAAATCTGACAAGACTACCTGTGGGAAGAAATAAAATAACAGAATGCCAGAAACTTTCAAACCCATCTGTTTGTGCTGTAAAACTTCTAATAGCAGAGAGGACCTTTAATTCTAAGCATTTACAACATTAGGAAATGTTATTTTAAAGTTATGAACTGTTTGAAATTAGTCACCCTATTAACAAATTTTAAACTTTCTGAGTACATTGATAAGCATTCTTGCCCCTCTGAATTGCACTTTTCTCTCACATTGCTGTTCTTAGTTATCTCTACATAGTATTTTGTTTCAGTTATACACATGTTCTACAGAAGAAAGAAGAGATAATTGTATGACTGTCTTACTAAATACCAACACACATCACTCTGTTTAGGTCTAAAGTGGTGTCCATGTGTCACATTGGCAGATATTGGGCCGCACACCCATTATATGACCAAAAGGACTGAGCTGCTTTACTGTCCTACTCCAGTCATGGCATTTCATTTACTCACGTTAGAGTTGTTTATGTTTTTCAAGCTCTCTTGTATACATGGATCCAGATAGGAAAGAAAACTTAGTGCGTGCAACATAAGAGGTTGGTTTCAAACATGAATAAGAACCCACAAAGTCTGGAACTGGAAAAATTTCAGAGACTTTCAAGGGACTAAAAATTTGCATGCAATACTGCAGTACATCAGTCTGAATGACAAACATGCTCACAAAATTGTGGGGTCTACACAAATAGTGTGTGAATCCAATCCAGCCAGTATAATTAAAAAATCTTAGAATTTACACAGAATTAATCCACTGCACTCATAAACTTTATCTGTAGCTCCTATCGATTTTGAAAATTGTGTTTGAAAAGATTAAGTAAATACCTATGATTCAACTGTTAGTTAAACTGTCTAATACTTACTTGTGAGAACAATTCCCAACTTACGGGTATTTCATATTCAGGGCACATATTTGGTTTGGACATCCTTTTGGCTTCTGAAATCTTCTGTATGGGTCTTGTACACAGGGACTCTGTCATTGCACTTTGCTTTGTTTTTTTTAAGCCTCAGGTAAAACACATTTGTAATCAAAAGTGGCAGGAAATGAATAAAGAGAGGAAGGGATTTTGTAAACAATTTTTTTTCTCTCTTCATATTGCTCTCAGGAAAGGGAATGATGCTTGGAATACAGATATAAATACTTGGATTAAGTCCTGGAAGAAGAAATCAAAAAGAACATCATAAAAATGAAGATCCCTTAATCCAACTACTTCCCATTGATGTCATAAATTATGGGGGCTGATGGAAAGCAGGGAAAAGGGTGTTACTGTAAAGCAATCACCAGTTTTATGAATTTGGTTGTTTTGTTTTTATCCCAAGAAAATAGTTAGAAATCTGCAAGGATTTTATGTAGTGTTTGGTCTTTAGCTTAAATGTTTTTAATGTATAGGCTTTTATATTAATAAGAAGAAAAACAAGCATAACTGCTTCTCTGTTTCTGAATTATCAGTGTTCATTCATTAATTCGTTCTTGCATATCCTTCAAGACCCTGCGTAAACTAAGAGGAATGCAGGATGGATTTAACATCAATAAAAAAAAGGTAGAAGGTCTGACAAGCAATCACCACATCAGAGGAATATATGATCAAGAAAATTTTCTTATGGCTTGGTACATGGACTTCAGATTCAAAATACAATGGGCAACTGAAGCGAGCCCAGTAGGTTCTTTACTCTGGGCAACTGAAGTGAGCCCAGTAGGTTCTTTACTCTCACCTGAGCCAGACACAGACATTCAGTGGTAGCAAAGATCAATTACACGATGCCCAAGAACCTTCAGTAGCGTTGTGAAAACCAGTGTGTTGTAGCTCACAAAAGAGAGCAGAAAAGGAATAGCAGCTCAGAAATTGAAAAGTCCCTGTGGGAAGACCTGGAGGACTTCAGCAGTGTCAGGATTTTTTTTTCTGTCTAGAGAAAGATTTTTCCATACAAGATCTATGGACGTATTCACTGGATAGCTTCAAGTAATAGAGCTGCGTATGCAACACAAACACTTTGTGACGCTTGTTAGAACAAATCTCTCTCATACAGTTGTATCGCATCTGTGCTCTTACCACCCACTTCCTAATCCCACCCAGATTTATAGGTGACTAATGGGCTATTTATCTCACCATAGGAAATGGGGACAGTCTGGTGTACAGAAAAATAAACAAAAAAAAAATTCTTCATATTGAAATATCAACATGGAATAGTTATGAACTAAAACAGTAGTGAAAAAAGCCACAATATAGAGAAATTGGCAGATTATGAGATTTTTAAGCACTAATAGTAAATTTATACTTCGTAATCATTGTATGTAAATATGAAATGCATCCAAAGATTTGTCTCACATGCTGCTTTTTGTGTCTGACTGCCTGGCATAGCTGTTAATCACCTGTGCTTTGCATTCAGAGGATTACAATTTTCACTCTGTGACATATGTATGCTGAAGAGAGTAAACAGTGGGAAAAACAATATGGTGATGAAGAGAAGAAAATTAAGAAATCTGAGATAAATTTTATCATATTGTGACTTCTGATGTTTAACTTTTCAGATTCTTGATGGGAATTCCTAATTCTAACAGGAGTATTTAGGAGTCAATTAATTAAAAAAAAAAACCAGAAAGTATCTTCTGTTGAGATTAACAGCCTAATTTCCATCATGGGTGAATTTTAGCTGAAAGTAATTGTCACGTGTACAGGTTTGCATACTAGTTCCCCATCTTCAATTTCTAAGCAGGGGAATAGTATCTCAGAAAAAAAGAAAATGCACGCTGCTCTATATCCTTACCACCTCACCCAAACATCTCTTCTAACACTAAATACACTGATTGCCTTCTAGAGAATTTAAGAAAAATTTTGATATGACCTTTTGCCCCTAGGGCTCAATAGTGATGCTTTGGATCCACAATGCTCCTGTAGTTCTGCCTCCAATAGTTATTTTAATTCAATCAACTCACATGATTTACCACAATGTAATGAAGTCATTGCCACATACTACTTAGATATCAGTAACAGATCTGTGCATGCTCTGTCAAACCGTTGCAATCAGGGGTTAAAATGCACTGACAAACTTTTTCATTAACTGTTTGTGACATAGAACAGCTAAATAATAGTAACTCATTAAACCACATTAACTCAGTGATGTCAGAGTTCTGGAAAAAAAATCTGTTTGAATCTGTTTCTGTAGCTCACTATGGAATAAATTTTAAGAAGTCCTCAGATGATTTTGAGGAGTAGCTGAAATGGGATGCAGTTGTCACTAATGTTTCTTGGCAATAAAATCACATCTATTTCTGTTTGTAAGAAGTCAAAACACTTGCAGAATAGCAGAAGAAGGCTGAGTCAGGGCCAAAGCTGAAAATCACTGCTTTCTCATGCTTAAGCATGAGTGTAGACTTGGTAGGCTTGAGATCAAAATCAGTGTGATTAAATGGAAAAAGCAGAATTCAAAAGTGAAAGAATTCAAATTGTGAAAGATTGGTTAATTACCTAATCCAGAATTCTGATGTACCTGATGAGAAAATGTTCTCATCTGACTTCAAGTTCTATCAGTAGGAAAGTTTGAGCCCATTTAGTTACTTCGGTTTCCAGATTTTAATGTGACCTGTTTGTTACCAAACTGTGGAGCAGAGAAACAACTTTGTACAGAGCAGAGTCAAATGAAGTTCAAATATTTACTGTTTGCAAACAGAACATTATTGCAAATTAAATCAAGTCATTCCTAGGATAAAGACAAATAAAAGAAAGTTCTAATTGTTCAATTAAATTAAATGTTATTATAAAAATCATAATAAACCTAAGGCATTTCCAATAAGAAGCAGCTAAATTTAAGCATTGTTTTATTCTGCTCAAATTATTGTTTGCATGGGCATATGGCACATCTGTGTTCCGTTATCTTTATTTACCAGGAAGAGTAAATACTGCTTCTTTTTTCTTTCCCTTCTTTTCTATTTAGAGGTCACCTTTTCCAAAGATGCTGGATAAAAAGGTTAAAGGCCAGTGAAGACTGCTCGGTACCTTGCCAGTACATTCACCTCCTGTGCTATTTATTTTCTTACTATCACTGCATTTGGCTAAGAGCCAATTTAGCTAGAAAAGTCAGTATTCATGCCATGGCTGATCTGTCAAAACAGCCATGTAAGTGAGCTGATTGCACAGACCTTCTTGTGCCAGCTTTGCTCCTGAAGCCAGTTCTTCACTGTCTCCTTTGGAGTGTTGAGCAAAACACTGTCTGCATGAGTATGAATTCACTTAGGAAGACCTCATATGCCATGCACAAATCTCACATGTGGGCCTGGGGGTCAGAGGACACGTTACAAGGATTTCTGCAAGGTGTGCAACTTGTCGTATGAAATAAAACTTCCTGTTTGCTAATGTCTAGCCAAGTACTTCCAGCAAACACAGGTGAAATAGCTTGGCCAGTATGAAAACTGTCTCTGCTATTAACTTCTTGTTCCTTGTATTTCGATATCTGTTAATGAGAAAATAGAATTTTATCTGTTTGACTAGCAGTCAATAAGAGAAAATAATTCAGTTCTCTTGAAATATCATTCTTTTGCCAATTTGTTGGACTATATAGAGTCTCAAATTTAATTGTTTGGGGGGTTTATTTCACATCTTAAATACTCTTACTGAACTAATACTCAGAAGATTTTTGAAAGTTGGGAGATATATAACCTTGTTTACAAAAAGAAACCTCACACTTACTTTATTCATATATTCTGACCTCAGAGTTCTAAAATATCCCAATTTTAACTGGTGATGGGGGAGAATGATATGTGAACAGTTTGAAAAACTGGATTTTCAACCATTAGGTAAAACTCTTACTACCTATCATGCCTCAGTGTTTTCCCACTTAATTTAGTCTTTCTCTCCTGGGTGTAAGTGAGCAATAAGCTTATGACCAAATAACATTAGATGTTTTCTTACATGCAGTTGTCATGGTGTGCTAAAATTTCAGCACTCTGGCTCTCATTAGCAAAGGAGAATAGGATCACTTGACTATTGTATGAAAAAAGCTGTTTCTTTAGAGCTGCCTAACATTAAGCTCTCTCCAGACACCCCCAGCTAGGCTCCTTGCAGAGGTAACCCAGCAAAACCTCAGGGCTGATTGCCTGCCCCAGAGTGATTGGCATATAGGTATTCCATCAGGAACCCAGCCCAGGTTCTTAAAGGGCACAGAAACTGTCCCCAGTCATTTTTCCACCATGGCTGAACCCATTTTGCCTTTGGCAGAATGCAGTCCTGTTTAGGATTATTTTCAGCCTGTGGAATATGTGTATGTTACAATTCAGTACTGAAAAAAGGCATTAATTATGTCTCTTCTGAAACTGATGATGCAGCCCTGTTGTTTTTGGTTTTTTTCAGAACACTCTAACCAGCATGCCAGTAAAATACAGCTAAAATCTGGATAATACGTGTTTTCTCTTTCAATGTACAAATCAAGGAGCAATCTACAAGACAAGGGGAGTCTTCACAAGTGAAGATAAGATGAGAGCCAAGGAAGACTGCAAGGCAGGGGCAAGTCCGAACCACAAAGAGCAGAGTATGCCTGGTGGCTGTACTCTTTGTCATCCACTCATTACCAAATGGAGCAGTAGTGTTGAGTCAGAGTCAAATCAAGACAAGGTTGGACACAGCAGACTTCCAGTGCAGTTCAACAAGCACAGAACCTGAGCTCAAACACAACTATGGGCCCAGATGGAAGAGGGTGTGGGGATGGGAGCCCGGAATGAGACTGAGGAGGATAATACTGGTGCAGCCAGGGGCCTAATCTTTCCCTCATGTAGAGCTCTATAGTTCTTGTATTAGGGTGTCACTCTTACCCCTGTTCAATAGGTAGAGTTCACAGCAAGCTTTTGTCCTCTCAAATCAAGTTTGTTTTAAGCAAATTTAATTCACAAAGAATCTGTGGGGCCATTCGAGTTCTTCACAGTACCTGTTGTAATGTCTAACCAGACCTGATCTCATTTTTGGATTTAGTTTTCGACAGTGTATTTCAGAGGAGTTTAAAATACATAGATCTTTTAGTTTTAGTATTTCAATTACATAAATGCAGTGTCTGGAAAGCTGATAAGAACAGATATAGATCTATTTTAGTTCCTGCCAATTCATGTGTGCAACTTTGGCATTTTGCAATGGATTCTGCTGAGCACTTTAACTTGTCTACTCAATTTGAGAACTGTTTTAGAGAAGCATATTAAATGTGCATGAAATACACTACGTGGATAATCAATGGGACTGAGTCTTCATATTGCAAACTTGTATTCTCCAGAATTGTCCGTCTTTTAGATGAAGGTCTAGACTGCTAGGTGTAAACCAGATTTTAAGGAAATAAAACCAAAACTTACTCAAAATTTTTTCTTTTTTTCTTGCACTGCTTATTTAATTCCACATTCTCAGTCTAGTTTGCTATCACTCTACCTTGTCTGTCTTAATCTCACCTAATAGTGTGATCATGATTGTTTTCTTCAAAGCCCATCACGTTGTCACCAGTTTATAAGAGGAATTATTTTTTTTTTCCAGTGGCTGTTTCTTTGTACTTTTCTGTCCTTAGTGGCAAGATTGTCATCGCATTTCCTTTCAATACTAAGAAAGGTTTATTATATATATCAGTACCTATGAGATTGACAATACTTCTATGAAAATATTTATGCAGTTTCAGTCAAGTGGTTGTTGTTTCCTGGTAGACTGTTATGATAATGGCTCCAGTAGAAAAGAAAGAAGATTTAGTACATGCAGAGGTTACTCTGCTTTAAAAACAACTAAGAAACACAGTGGAAGAAGCAAGTACCATACTGCTTTTGAAATTCTGTTTATCTTTGCATTTGTTGATTTTTTGAGCTATCTGTCCATACAAAGTCAGAAAGGTATTTGAATCAAACGGTGTCTCTGTTATGACCTGTTACTTGCATCATTGGCCATGGAAAAGAAAGGAAGTGGCAAAAAGTCTAACTACTGCCTTATATGGGCTCAGGTTAACAGTAACTGTATAAACTGGAAATGGTCCGTAAGGGGGGAATTCTTATATTAAATGCGATTCTCTGCATCTCAGTTATTAACCACATTGTCAAGTGCGTGTTTAGGCAAAAGGATACCATCCTATATCCTGTACGTAGCTTAAGGTAGTTAGACTGTACACATTCAAAGTAAGGAAAAATTAATCTTTATGAAAAGATTATTATGCCCATCTGGATGTGATCAGAGAGCAGGCCAAACCACCGAACCTTTCTTTCCTCTTTACTAATGGTAAGTGCCTTGTCTCGGGTTTACAGGCTTTACCTGTTCCAAGAAACGGAAGGCTTTAAACTGGAACAGATCACTGGCAGTTCACTGAAATTCCTGTTTTAAGGTAAACTTAGTTTATTTTGCGGTAACTACTCAAGCTTCCTGCACAGGCACAAGAAAGCTTGTGTTTATTTCAGAAGGAATTTCATCTGAATACATGGTGGTGACAGGGGTTGACTAAAAAAGTATATCTTCAAAGATACAGAAAAATAAAGATATATTAAAAAAAGTTTGGTTACAAGTGTAATATTTATTTAACCAATAAGAAATCAAAAGAAACAAATTAATTTCAAAACCCATAGAATGACTGGTATCTCAATCCTCCTCTGCTATACTGATATACATAATAAAGTTTCATAGTGTTTACTCAGGACTTAAAACTATGAATCTATCTGATTTATCAAATGTATGTATAAATTCAATAGTTAAACAATGTATCTAAGGCTTAATTTTGGCTTTTTTATTGGATATCAAAAGTTCTTTGCTAAAAATAAGAGAGAACATAGTTTGAAAACCCTTATGCCTAAGCTTTAGAAGAAAAGATGATCTGCCTTTCATCCAGCCTTCACAAGAATGTTTCTCACAGTTATTATTGTCAAGATTATAAATGCAATTCTTGATTTCAAACCAATTTGCCAGCAGGAAGCCTCCTCGGGAGCGACATGTAGCAACACCTGCTGGGCCAATCGGCCCAGTAAGGTAATAAGCCAGTCAAAAACTAAACTAAAAAAAGATATCAACTAAAACTATTCACTGTTTCATTCTTACTTTGAGGATCTCTAATAATGACTTTTCAAGTAGAAAGGGTGCACTATGCTGAAAATTTTGAAACTATTTGAATGAATTATTGGAACTATTTGCCTAGTTGGGTCATATATTGAAATTGCCTAACATATTTGACCCTGCACTTGCCCTGTGACCACATAACAGAAAGGGAAAAGAATCTCTATTTTAGTGGTATTGTGTATAATATATCTATTCCAAAACAAGACAGGGTGGCATCTGAAAAAGTGAGAAACCCAGTGTGCATACTCCCTTGGAGTACTGGTAAGCTCTAGGGAAGGCTAGCAGGGTACTGGTGACATCATATTGCTGCCCTCAACATGAAAGCTCATGTGGGAGGGGTTATTTATCCTTTAAAGAAGGGGGTTACTTTGAGAGAACCCTTTTCTTTCCAGATAAATTGCTTCATTAGAGCAGATTTGCATGTATGCCAGCATAGAATGAAGATTTGACATCATCATGAGACGTTTGACATCATCCTGCTTGAGGTAGGAGAAAGGGGAAATGGTTTCCTCCAAGGCGTCTGCTCTGTGTTTTGCAAGCTTTTTTATTTATCTTGGGAGAAGTTCTCTAGCTTGTTGGGCTCAGACTCCTAGAACAAGCAGCAGTGTAGTTAATGCTGCTGTCAGCCTAACCAAGTCTGCATCAAATATTAGTTTTGACCATGTCAAGAAATTGTTAACCTTTTAGAGAATGAGTCTATATGTCAGAAAACTAATTTTCTCAAAAATTAGTTCATCTCTCTGAAAATCCCTCCTCTCACAACACAAAAAAAGAAGAAAGACAAAAGTGCTACTTTTACCACTGTAAAATAAAACAGAAAAGATATTTTAATTTGCTAATTTAGTTGGCTTGCATTGCACTTTCTTTTCCTATTGTAGTAATTTGATGGAAAAACACAATGAAATTAAATCTGAAATTGTATTGATTAAGATCCTCCACTTGTAGTATAAATGCACATAAAGTTTGAACATATAAATAAGATTGTATCAGTCATGTCTTTTATGACCACAACAGCAAACTGTACTCTGCTTTATAAGCTCAGATAATTTTGGAAGCGGAAATAGAAAATGGTTGGCTAAAAAAAAAAATTAAATCCCTGAGTATCTAAAACCTGCATCATTTGCACTGTTTACACATTAGTGCAAAATTGTTTGTCATTTTTTTGAGTTCAAAGTTATGCTCCTGACATTTAACAATGTGGTACAATGTATAAACCAATACCCTCATTCTTACTATTTGAGAAAGGTTGTAGAGCTAATTGAAGTGTCTCTGTCATTTCTCTGTGTGTTTTTCAGTATCAAGGGCTATAGCATGTCAAAGGAAATGCTTTTGTTGAACAGAGCAATTTTTTATAGTGCTTTTAATTAGCATTCATTTCCAGGTTGAGTTCGAGTGTTTGAAGACACTTTTGTTAAGAATTTCTGAGTATGCTTCAGTAACAGCCAAGTGAGAAGTGACTCTTAACAAATGTAGAAGGAGCTTTGGTGAAGGCAAGCAGAAATATCTTTTCACTGCTTATAAAATTCCTTGTTTTGTCTGATATTTGGTATATGTATCCTTTTTCTTCTGCTTCATGGTTGTCATAAAGAACAATTCTGTGATTTGCACAAGCACAAAACATACCTTGGGACTTGGAAATCTGCCTGATGGGGAGACTAATATGGTATTAATTGTTGAGAAAAAAACCAAGCAAACAAGCACATATAGGTGCTGCCAGATACATTACTGCTTACGCACATGTCGTGCATTTTGTAATTTCAGATTAAAATATCATAAAGAAGATCAAAATTACTCTCCTGGGTCAGCCTAAAGACCATATGGGTTACACTTGCACTCTTAAATGTGTCCATGACTAAAACAGATCCTTATCTTGCAGGCTGAATGGTCCAGTGTGGTTTGCCTCCACAGAGCTCAGGGGTAGAACAGTGGTGCTACTTTGCCAAAAGATGAAATCATCAATGCTAAACATATCCAATTTATGCAATAGCTTTGATCACAGGGAAACACAGTAAGCAATTACTGGCTATACACTGTATTCATGCCGCCTACTTCACAGGTATCTTTCACACACACACACACATGACCTGAGGCATCTTTTTTCCAGGTTAAGAAGACCAGCCTTACCAGTTTAGAATTGCCTGTACAGAAGCCATGCCTGTAACACCTCTACTGCTCTTCTTTGAACATTTTCAAGATGAGCACATGCCATGGAAGCTTCCTGTGGAAAAACACAGATTTCTATCTCTTCCCTCATAACTTTTAACACGTGACTTCCTCTTTTGGCTGCATTGAACAGAGGAACCATTATGGAACTATTACAGATCTAAAAATGCATAATACCAGCTTGCTCGGTGAACACAATGTTTGTGAATCAGCTAAACCTAGTGGCAGAGTTTCTAATGTGAAGAGTCTTTGAGTACATACATACCTTTACACAAAATCATTTCCTCTTCTTCCCTGCTTTTATCTTCTCACTGCAGTTTCAGCAGGACTAAAAGAAAAACCCTCATGCTCAGCCAGGAACTACAATCAAGATTCCAAATATGCTCTTGCATAAAGAGAGGCTTAGAAGAGGGTATAATAGAACTTTCACAAGCAACACATGAAACACAATCATAGTATGAAATTGCATAGCTTTCCATTAAGAAAATTCAACCCAGAGCTAATTGGTTTGAATGCCTCTATATCCACAATACATTACACAGGAAAGCTTGATATTTAGTATGGTTTAGTTTTCCAAAGTTAAATTTATAAAAGCCCACTGCATCATCAATGGAAAGAATTCCACCCACCTGAGGATCACCTTGAAACTGAAGAGCAACCAACCATCATGACATTTCTCAGTTGCTTCCTTACTCTTAAGATCTTGTACAGCTGCTTTTGAATTCAAACCATTCTTTTCTGCTATTTTCTGTTTTATTGAATTTCACCCAAGAGAGAAGTGATTCACAGAAGTTATCCTCAGTGTGGCTTTAGGCACATCTGTAATGTACAGTGAAAGGAGAACAATATACAACAGAAAGAGAAATTCTGTTATGGACCAAATTGCTTTTTCTAGGTCATATTGAGCACATCCTTATAAGGAAGACAGCTAAAAACCACTACAACAACTCCCATGAAGAGCTGTTACCTTTTGAGAGAAAAGACACCATAGTCCAACTACTTGATTTATTAAACATTGTCTTGTAGCTTTGGTTTTTTGGTTTGTTTTTTTTTTGGGAGAAATTCCTTTGTTTCTTCGTTTGTTTTCCTTCCTTTTTTTCCTTACCAAACCAAGACTTTCTATCTAGTGCTCATCTCACCATTCTAGACATCAATAGCACATCTTATCTACATCCTAAACTGCATTCTAAAGTACTTCTGGTCTCCTCAGAAAACTTTAGTTTCTGGAACATTATGATTTTTGCTTTCTGAGCTTCACATATCATCTGTCACTTGGATCACCTTCATCATATTTGTTTTCACTTTGTTTTCTCTCACTGAGAAGAGCACAGAATGACCTTGCAGAGGTCTTATACAAAATCCTGCATTATTTAAGTCAAATTTCTCAAAATATTTTTGTTGAAGTCATATGAAGACAATAACTCAGCTGATCCTGCAACTCACCTATTGAAAAATATATTGGATGCCTAAAATGAGCAACACAAACACAAAACTCGATGCTTATTCTTACATAATAGCCATGCAATACCACGTATTACAGTGCTATAATGCATTTGATATTGTCTGCCAAAATGTTATGGATGTACATATCTTTGCGCAGTATTTTCAAAGACCACTAAAAGTGACAGAGAAGGGTATAACTGAGCATGCCTGTGTTTGAACACTGGCTGCAAATTTTGGCTGGAGTTTTAAAACACCTTTAAATTTGGACCCTTTGATTCTTGAAATGATGGAAAAAAACATCCTGCTTATTTGTTATTTGATTTCTTCCAGGTAATGAGAATAAAGAAAAACAAGTGTTTGCTCACACAAAAGCATCAAGAAGTCTCAGTGTTTGGACTTTGTGCACTGCAGTTTTCTCCTTTCTTTTCCTTGGGGTGATTTCTGTATTATTCAGAAGAGGAATATTGGAGAGACCTTACTTTCCCTCATCCACATTTGTTTCAGTTCTCCAATCCCCTTCCCACTTGTTCTTCTCCCACTGCATAAAACGATGCATAGCATCATGGCTGACAACATAAACACAATATCCTCTTGAAAAATGTTGGTAAAACCTACACCTCCTCCTGTCAGTCTTCTCTTTTCTCTTATTACATACACTGTGGAAGCCATCATTCTATTTAACACTTAATATTGAATCAAGGTCCAGAGATTTTAGAATCTTAAACTACTGTGCACCATCTACAAACAGACCCTTTGAAACTGAGGGATTCAGATCGAACTGTAAACAATATAAGAAATATTTTCTGAGACAGAACAATCCTAATATTAATCAAATATCAATATGTCAGTATGAAACACTAAATCAAGACAGCACTTTACAGGCATCTGTCAGTTTACTTTAAATATCTAATCATAGCAAGGATCAACACAGTGGACAAGGTAGTTATCTGCTACTGAACTTTAGTGCACAGAAATAATAAATTAATTTTCATCCAACAGTCATCAGCTACTTTGCTCAGCTTTAGCGTCTCATAGTGTGTGGTAGTTCAGTTTCCCAGAAGCTGCATCCAAACCTTTTACAAAACTATGTGCAATTCCACAAGGGACTGAAGTGTCACTTTCACAGATTTAATTTATTCCTTAGGGTGACACCAGAGGAATCATCCAGTTATGTCTTTCACATAAGAAACTATCTCAGAAATCTTCTGTTTTATAGCTGACATAACTGTAGGGATTTAGTGCAGATGTAACCATTCCCCTTTATCAGAGACAAGCCTGATCCCACTGGATGTAAGCACTTTAAACCTAGTGAAAGAAGGACACATAGTTACACATTCCCTACAGCTGCTTCCATGATCACCCAGAAACCATCTCAAACATTTCAAGACCTAAATCCAATCTGAGAAGATCACTTGGCAACCTATGAAGCATGCTGGCACTGCTCAAGTGCAGAGACTTGTCTGTAACAGTACAAATGTGCAGTTTCAATGTTATATATACTTGCTATTTTTGTTCTCTGCCAAAACAATCATTCTGATCAAAGACTGCTAGTCCTGTAAGTTTATGACATCCAATGTTGCTATTTTCACATTTAATAAATGCCACTGTCAAATCACTATCTGAAAGACTATTGTGGTAGATCAGGTAAAACCAGCAAATCACATTTTGGAATCATTCCAGCCTTACAAAATGAAGAGTGTGGTTGTTACTCATGTTTTCATGTCTGTACCTCCCCCAGCACCTTATCTTTACTGCAGGCTGCAAGTTAGCATCATGCTGTCAAGGCAGAAGGAAGGAATAATTATTACAACAGCAGTTTGCAGAGAAGCAGGGCTATTTCCTACACATGCCTAGTATCACACACTGGTATTTTCCAAATTCAGTTTCTTTGTTCTAAGAAGACACACTGGCAGCAGCTTTCTGAGAGAGTATTTGGCAGTGTTGCACTGGAAGCCATAATTCTTACCTACCTTCTACACCACAAACCCGCTCATTTTTAGAAGTGGCAACCAAAACTTTCACCCATCTTGCCATCAGGATTTGAAAAAAAAAACTTTACACTGCATCTCTCTACTGGGTGTCCAACATGAAATACATATGTAACATGCCTAGTGTGTACAGACAACTAGTCTACATAAAGATGTATTTCTCAATAAAACTTTAAACATCATACTTTGTGTTGTTTTCTAAAGTCTTAAGTCTGGAGAAAATTGCTAGCATAATGTTATGTTCAACAAATTGAATGTCTTTGCCAGCGCCTATGATTTCAGATCATGCAGGCTTCTAAGATAACAAATATATCTGTTTAGCTAAAAATAAACAAGTACTTGTCCATTCATATGTATTACCTCCTCTTAAAGCAAGTGCAGGCCTCTCTCTTTAAACGAACCACATTAATACAAGGAAGAAAAATGTTTCCTCTAATGACTTAGTTCTGAAACCATCAAATAAACAAGAAACCAGTCTAAGACTGGCCTGTAGGTCCCACACATAGCTTGCAGAACTGCTTATCTGGGGACCATCAGTTCTCTTGATGACACACCTTCCTTTTGTACTGCAGGCATCTTGTATACATGAAGAGGTATAATTTCTTGACAGTCCTAAATATAGGACAAGATTCTAATTTAGTCCACAACAGAACGACTGAAAACAACAAAAATTGTCTCTCTGGGGTCATTATTGATTAAAGGAGAGAAGGGAGAGAAAAAGAGGAGGAATTTTAGCAACACCTGTGACATACTAAGTTCAGTCAGCTAGAATCCCAAAACTGACCTAAAACCTAAGACGGAGAGCAACTGCTGCAAAGCTACTATTCTATTTCATAACTGGAAATTCAGTCTACCATTAATATTTTAGCTACATGTCATCCCTTTCTGTTGGTAACCAGCATTACTAATCCAATTTCTCCTCCCAAGAAGAGACTTGCTCAGCTACAAATCCCTGCAGACCTGGAAGGCTTGTACATGGCTGTACTAGAGTGAACTGGCCTGGGTAATATGATATTGGGCTAAATGTTTCAGAGACTTTCTAGTTTTTTGCCTTGAACCTGCCACATGACTATGCTGGGAGACTTAAGCTCTGTTTATTCTGCCTTCACTCTCTCCCTGTGTCTATCTCCCATCCACCACATCACCTCAATAAGCATCCTGTCCAGGCTAAAAAAACTGTTACAAAATACAGATTAGAAAACCAGAAACAATCACAAATTTTATACATTAGAAATCACTATCTCTCTCTCATGACAGTTAGAACGTCTGAGGGAGAAACAAATGAGTTGAGAAGGAAAGGTCTCCTTTAGAAAATTCCTCAGCAAAAGCACAAGGTAATGTTTTTTCCACCTTTGGCTTATGAGTTTACTGCACTGATATTACAACTATAGTTTTGAAGTAAAGAATATAAATCTCAATATTCTTCTATTCAATCATGAAAGCACAGAAGCATAGATCTTACATTTGCAAAGACACATCAAGGCTTCAGATACAGTAACCTAAATTCCAATTTCCCCTTGTCCGTCTGTTTTCTGCAAATTTTAGAAAACACCCTTAACCCCAGGTTTAAGAGAGTGACAAATAAGTACAAGGTAATTATTATGTTTTTAATTCTTGAATTCTTCACAGCATTTTGCTGAAGCAGAAATACTTGTGATTCCCTTCAAAGTTTCTTGGCAGGAAAATAGATAGAGGAAGGACACGACTATGCTTGGTTTTCCCCCTTTGGCCCATTGAAAAAATATTGAAAGAAAAATTAAAAACTACATCTCTTTCTTCATCTCTGGCAGTTGAAGGAATAATTCAAGTTTGAAATCCAAACCCTCACATTTATGTTTTTGTGCTAATAAAGCAAAATTTATTTCACTTGCAGGTATTGCTTTTGTGGGTGGGAAAAAGCCATTAAAGCACTTAGCACTGCAATATATGAACTGTTAGTTTTTTTCTTGCTATACTCATCTGCTCAAGCTTTCTGTGAATTAGCTCAGGTCTGTGGACAGGTCATGCTGGACCGATGCTGTTCAACTCCTCTGGGTTGTTGCATATGGAGGAAGCTCTCAGTTTCCACTCACCCTTTTGTCCCTAAGATAGTAGAGTTGTTCTCCCTGTCAAGCTTAGTATTTCCAAATACCAGATGGAGAACACAGGTCTAAAGACACCAGCAAGTTTCCCAAATCACAGAAGGAATCCACAGAGGAGCAGACACTAAAGCCAGATCTGTGAAGTTCAGCATTAATGGATGGTATATCCCTTCTCAATGTGTGCATGCAGGCATTCTGGTTTAGAGAGTGGCTCATTCCTCACCCTCTTTCTGTACTACCACAAACATCCAGTAAAAAGAGCAATCGATAAACACGGTCTCAAAACCTCAAGCAAGTATCAGATGGATGACAGTCTTCTATGCCTGGCAACCCTTCAGAAGAGTTTCATGACAGTAGCACATCACTATCTGAAGGTGGTGCTCCTGGCCATGAGGCAGTAAGGAAGTGCCAGCCTCTCAGACCAGGGGACATCACAACTTCCAGAATCAGGACACCAGCCTGCTCAGACTGCAACACCCACTGCAGTAGTATCATTACCAGCGACAAATCATAAAGCCTCAGAGCAAAACATGAGAGTGAGCTTCAAGACAAGATTCCAAGCAAGTCCAAACTTTTTAGTCTCTTTATATTGGAGATACCTAGAAATATTATTTTAGAAATAAATGCAAACCAAAATTTTAAATGTGACAAACTGTGTGTACTTTGGATCTTACTGTTTGCCTGCTTTTTCACTTTTCCATTTTAAGCTCACAACCACTTTTTCCCAAATGACTTCTAAGAGCAATGAGGAGCACTCAGATGTGGAAAAAAATAAAAAAGGTGTCATTCTTCCATTAATAAATAATTTTTTCTTGTCAAAGGATTAATGCATTTTATTAAATATCTACTCATGTGTGTATGCATATATCATCAAATGAGTTAGCCTGATTGTTGTTGAATAGAAGAGAAAAATTTCACGATAATTATTCTGACCTTGGAACATTTTTAAGGTACATCCATTCCTGAACACAAACCTTTAAACCTCTCCTTTTTAAACAGAAAGTAAAAAAAAAAACCCACTTTGAAATACAATCCAATGTAAATCTGAAGAGTTGGACAAAGAACACAGCATAACATAATGTATGCTTGTAATATCCAAGATCAAAGATGATGAAATTAGTTCTACTTTATTCACATATAACAAGGCCTACTAGTAATTCACATGATGGTTTGACTACAGTTTAGTCACTCTTTTTATAAAAAGCATGGCTTGTCCATTCAGGTCTTCATTATTTAGGCAAAATTAAACTCCTCATTAAAACCATGGAAAAAGAAAAAGTATTTAAACACTCCTATAAAGTATATAAAAAGCTGGATCATCATTATTTAGGAAGCTGTCTGGTTTTACAGAGCCTTATATCCATGGTGTACTGCAAGGAGCTTGCTTGCTGCTTTTCCTCTGAAAGCACAAGATCAGGCAATAACCAAGCAGATGTGACCCTTTAGAGGCAATAAACTGATCTCCTCAAGACTGATTACTTAAATCACACTAAATATTCTGTATAATATTATGAAGTGCTGAGTTTTATGGAAATTTAAAACCCACCTCTCAGGGTCCTTCTAAGGCAGGTAAGTAAACATACTCATTGAAAATACAGCATGCTAGACATTCAAGATCTCTGGTATTTGTTCTCAGAAGAAGCAGAGGAATAAATTTCTGGTGAAATCTTTCACAGCTCTTAGCAAAATACAAAATATTAATTTCAAAACTCTTCCTTCATTTTGAGGACGTTTCAGCATCTCCAGGCAATTAAATTAAACTCTTCATACTGCAAAGATAGCTCAAGCTTCACTGGCATTTTAATCCATCTCTCCTGCTAATCACATGAAGCCCTGTAAGACAAGATGAAGAGCTCCCAACACACTTCTCCTGTTTAGCCGAGGTTGGTAGTCAGACATGCAAACAGAGATTGGAGCTAAAACTGTCTATATTGCTTCCAGATATAGATAATCAGAAGCAATATATCTGCCACATCCATTTGATCAGAGGAACCAACCAACCAAGTGTTCAAAGACTAAGTGCTGCCACTATTCCTACAGAAGACCTTACACACTGCAGTCCTAACACATTGATAAAGTGGTGGAAACACTGAGCACAAATATCCTGACACTTAGAATTTAGGCATGGAAAGAGCCTCTGGTGATTTCTGATAGAGGACCCCTGTGCAGTAGCTTACAAAAAGCTACAACACTGTTGAGCCATAAAGATTTTAATCATCCCAACATTGACATCAAAATCAGGGGCAGGCTCAATCCAACTTGAGCACATCCTTGTTAAACAGGAGAGAGACAGAGAGACAGAGAGAGAGAGAGAGACAGAAAGTCCAATGCTGTAATTCCCCACAAGGCAAACCAGCAAAGTACAACAGATTAGATCACCTCAAATGCACTTCTGCACATCCATCACGCTGTTGTACCCAGGAATACTCTGGAATGCTTCAAGATTAGTCCTAGCATGAAGGACTGTTGATTGCCTGCTATGTGCTATGCTTTCTGACAGATCTACCTGTAAGAAAGAAAATTATGAAAAGAATATTATGAAGCACTGAATACAGCCTAAATACTGTCTATCTGAACAGCTGGTTTAAATTTTATTACTTACTAGGAAGAAATTAATGAAAATGATTTTCTAAGAAAGTGTAGAATATGTATCAGTGCAATCTTTCAAATGGCTTAGTGACAAGAGATGAACTAAAATTTGTCATTCTGGCTTTCTAGCCCTGTGTTTTTATTATTCTATGTATCAACGCTCCTCTGAACTCTACTACAAGCACTAGGACAGATACATAAGACTGTGTGTGCTCTTTTGGCATGTATCAAATAGAATCATAGAATCATTAGGTTGGAAGAGACCTTCAAGATCACCCAGTCCAACTGTCCACCCAGCACTACCAATGTAACCACTAAATCACATCACTCAGCACCAGATCCAGATGCCTCTTGAACACCTCTGGGGATGGTGACTCCACTACCTCCCTGGGCAGCTTATTCCAATGCCTAAGCACCCTAACAATGAAAAACATTGTTCCTATATCTAATCTGAATTTCCCCTGTCTCATCTTAACTCCATTTCTTCTTCTCTCAGTGCAGACATGGCAGAAGAGACCTCCCCCACCTCCACCTCATTACAATCTTTTTTCAATAGAGAGTGATGAGGTCCACCCTGAGCCTCCCCTTCTCCAGACTAAACAAATCCAGCTCCCTCAGCCATTCCTCCTAAGACACATTTTCTAGACCTTTCATGAGGTCTGTTCTCTGGACAAATGTTTTATTTTGTTTCTATGAATATTTACTTCCATGTTTGATTCTATTCCTCGGGCAAAATCTAGCATGCGAGAGAGATGTGAAGAGTAGGAAAAGAGAATATTGAATAGATCCTGGCCTCAAATAACACAAAATCACATATTATAATAAACTTTCTAAATTACATTGTCATAGTCACTCTGTCAGAGTAAAAATTATAGTAGAATATTTTAGATACAGTTTTCTGGACCATTGTTGAAAAACCACTGGATTGCAGGCCAAAATCCCTTTCGGTTCTGGGATAACTTATCTGATTTCTGGGGTATTCCATACTCTGGATGATTTCATACTGTACAACGCTCTTTGACATAAAAAAATCAATATGACACTTTAGCATGAAGTGTTCCACTTGTAGTAACAATATAAGAAATATCTTGCCAAGGAAAGTCATTAGTACATTCAGCATAGTGTTCTGTTACCAACAGAGTAATAGAAGATGCTGCCCACAGCTTTCATTTTTCTTGCATTCTCTCAGTGTCCATAGTTTGTTTATGAGGAATGCTGAGCATACACCTGAAAATAGTAGCCATTTATTTGTCTTGTTCACCAGTTTTTCTAATCCCTTTCTGAATCTGCAGATTCTGTTTTCCAAGTTTTCTGTGGATGAAATTTCAAGAAAGAAAAAAGTACTTACATTTGTTTTAAATCTACTTCCTTCTTGTTTCATTAAGTGTTCTCTAGTTGTAGCATTATTGGATCTGTAATTCAGGTCATTTTTTGCCTTTACAATTTTGTAAACTTTGAAACCTTGACTACTGAAATGAGAAAGAATTGAATGTAATCAGAAACTTAAAATCACTATCTAAAGTCTATATTCAAATTTTTAAACTACTATAAATCAAAGTGATTCAAAGCCCACACAACAAGAGCAATAATACTGAGTTTTCCAGTGCTGAATTAATATTATTGAGTGTTGTATTTGAAAAGACACATTGATAGGATGCATCTGTTTTCTTGTACTGGATAAAGCTTGATAGGCTTTGCACAATTGCTTAATCACATATTGAACCTCCTTATACTTTAGGTCTCCACAGCTCTTGACAATAAAGTGATCCAAAACTTAATTTTATTCTGTGTGGAAATGTACTTCCTCTGGCCTGGTAATTTTATTAGATGTTCCTATTTCCTGGGCACTGAAAGAGAGTGAATAATTGTTCCTTAATCCATTGTTTCATAGCCTACACAATGCTGAGCAATGCTACCACATCTATCTCCTGCTGTCTGTTTTGAAGGCTGAAGAGTCCTAGTTTATTAAGTATTTCTTAATATGAAAACTGTTCAATTTCTTTGATCATACTTGCCACCCTTCTTTTTACTTTCAAAGACTGTTTCTTTCTGAGATAGGATGATTAGAACAACATGAAGCACTCAAGATATGTATGTACCATGGGTTTATACAACAATGTAATCAGATATTGTGGGTTTCTAAATTCTTTTGCTAATAATACTTAATATTCTTCCTTTCTTTTTCATTGCTATTGACATGAACCTGATATTTTTATAGAGCAGCTTATAATAATGTAAGATGTTCTTGCTGAGTAGAATCAGATGATTTACCTGACAGTGTAGAGGTAGCAGTTATCTTTTTGCCTATTTGCATTGTTTTCAATCTACTGAAAGTATTCACTTCCTGCCTTACTGAATAACCCTTTCTATAAAACAAATCTGTGCAATGATTAGCAGCCAATATTTATTTTCTGAATTCTGTTTTGACTTAGTAGCAAAATTTTCCATTTCACCATTTACTTCCTTTCCAGTATGAATATTTGCACGGCAGCACTCCTAAAAGAGAAAATAATGTATTTTCACTGGTAACCTATGTTGAAAACTTCTTTCCTCGACTCATTATTTTAAGAGAATCTCTATTTAAACATTTTTTGTGTAGAAATGGGAAAAATATGGAAAATATTTGAATAAATATTTTAAATATTAGAATGACATAATTAAATTGAAGCTCAGTAATAAAGGACAACACATGACGAAAATGGCGACCTGAAATACCTACATACAATGAGATGATAAGAAGTCATTATATTTGCTTAAAAAATTACCTTAAAAGAAAAGAGTGATGTACAACTTACATACTCTATGAGTTTGATAAAAAAATTTAAATTTTAAATTTCACTATCAGATGCATGAAGTTGTGGAGCAGAAATGTTGCAGTATATATTTTCAAAAGGTCCCTTGAGAGATCACTAGTCCAATTCCCTGCTCAAAGCATCACCAGACAAGTATAACCCTGTTTTCCCACTTTGTCCATGCCTTAAAAACCTAAAAAAAGAAATACCTACATTGTTTGGAAATCAGCTTCAATATTAAACATTTTTTTCTGATATCCTGTCTTAACCACTCTTAATTTAACTTACACTTTTTGTGTCTTATTCTCCTTTCATGCACCAAAGTGAAAAGCCTTTATATTCCCAATGGCATCCCCATAGGTGCTGTGAGGCTGCTCTTAGATCCTCCCAAAGTTTTCTCTTGTCCACACTGAACAAACCTGTCTCCTTCGGCCCCTGCTGGTCAAGTTTATCAAGCTGACAATTTCCCTCATCTTACTGATATTTTAATAGCTCAGAGATTTTAGTTTCACTGTATATGATAGTGATTATCATGGATCTAAGATTTGTATAATAGAATTCTATGTGACTCATAGAAATATCAGTAAAGCATTTCAGATATACTGTGATTATTAGTAACAATTCCTAACAAAGGGAATCTAATTTCTAGGAAAACCTTCCTAAAAGATAATATGAGAACTGTCTCAAATCTTAAATTACATCTTTGCTGCATTTGTTAATGTAATGCTTGTAATTAATTTCCACTGAGTTTACTAACGTGAATAGCCTAAAACCTTTATATTACTTCACAAATTTCTGTGTAACATGAGCAGCATTTATTATGTGAGTATACACACTCACATATAATATATATGTATATGTGCAAGTACATATGACATCATGAGGGATGCTTCCAACTCAGCATATTCTGTGACTCTATGATTTGATATAGAGACATGACTAGTTTGAATTAGTGTATGGACTCACCCTCATTCACAATGTTCACACAAATATAAAAAAGTAAAATATTTTCAAATTTTCACAGAATTTATAATTCAAAGTACTAAATTTTTTTCCTTTACATAAAGAGTATTTCCAAAGATTTCTTGTTTACAGAAAATAAGATGTCCCAAATTGGATTTAGTCAAATATAAAAGCAGCTTTTTAGTAATTAGTGGTCAAAGGACAATTTTCATTAAACATAAGTTTCAATTTTCATGAAACCATCCTTCAGGATGTGTGCAGCCTTCTGGTCGGTAAGACACAGATTCAAAAGGCCTTATTCTCTAAGGAAAAAATGTCTGTTTGTATTCCTATTTGAAATCATACGTACAAAGAGTCATCAAACCTACTGTTTTCTTCAGTACGTCGTTAATTTATGTAGGCTTGAAAGTGCACTGGTCGTGATTTAAATTTATGGTATTCAGCAAATTGTTTATTTTGATTGGTTCTTTAACAGAAAAGTTTAGGGCTGAAATTAAATTGTCTGGTTATTACTTTATCAGAGTGGTGAAATATATTGAAATACACTCAGGGTATTTCAGATACTGAAATTAAAGTTCCAGTTATCTACCATAAGTAAAACTTCCAAGAAAAATGTTGAATAGGCAGTTTCTGAATGCTATCCGTTATGAAGGCATTTGCTTATTCTTGTTTCCAACTTTGAGTCATCACTGTTTCTTTTGTAGGAGGAAGTAATGACAACACTGAAACAGCTTTGAGAGACTATTCTCTGGTTCAGTGAACTGAAAATTACACAACCTCTCTTGAGGTTCTGTTTAAATTTTTGAAGTGGTTATACAAAGTCTTCAAAGATGTTTGCATTCAAATAAGACAGAGTGGAAAATAAACTGAGGACAAATCTAGCTAACCTTATCCATTTAGGTTGTCCTATGGATGTTAATGACATTATTTAACATGAAAATACATTTTATTATATTAAATTTGTAGTCAGCAACACATAACATGCTTTTAATCCATGAAAGAAAGAAATTTTAACAGCTTTTAAATAAAATCTATTATTGTGTAGTAGTTTCATTAATAGTCTTTATGTGAATAATTTTTAGATTTCATTGTCCTTTTTTATGTTGTGGGGGTGACCTAGAATATAAGTTTCCAAAGAGGTTTTCAGAGAGTAAAGTGTGGGAGGGCATGTTTCCAAATGTTTCTGACTACTTCCTCAGCAGTTTTCCACTGCTTTTTTTGTGCTTTTTATATTTTGGCTAATCTGTGAGTGGCTGTGAAAATACACATGTTAAGAATGAAAGGTAAATCCCCTATTTCATGCTGACTATTCATCCTTGAAAAGAGGGGGAAAAGTGAACCAAAAGCAGACTGGATGCTCTTTGCACCTGAACTACAGGAATCGGGTATGAGTTTGCTTCACCATACACACACTTTTCTGGGTTTCTAAAGAGATAATGTGACACAGATTTTCTTAAAAAGCCATTTCAGTGATGAAATATTAACTCCCAAGATTTTCAAGAGTTCTGGGAAATAAAACAAGATATGTTTCCTCAGAAGAAGCTTCAAAATAACACCTATCTTGTCTGTCATTTCTAGGAATATCACTTCTTGTAAGGATTCAGTCAAGATTTCATTAAAAGGGACGTAGATTACATCTCCATGTTATGTTATGCTATGTTATGTGAATCTAAATATATCCTTAGTACTAATGTGTTGATAATATTTTAACATAAAACCAGTAAGACTTGTCAAACTCCCCAATAGAAAGAAGCTGATGTGATCTTGGAATAAAAATTTAAAAATCTAAAACTGTGATTATTTTCTACAAGTACAGTATGATGAAACAGATCATGTTAATATAATATGAAAAAATATGAATACCAGTGCCTCTGGCTCTGACAAAAAGTGATCAATATTTTAATTATATACCATGAATTTTTTTACTAAATAGAGTTTTGAATATAACACTCAGTAAACTGCAGTATTCTTTGATTAGTATATTCAGTTCATCCAGGAATTTTTTTTCTTCCATGAATAAATGGCTGATAATGGAATATATTTTAATCTTATCTTTATATATATTTTTATGATTTTTAAGATTTAACACCTTACTTATTAAAAACTAAAGCCTTATATATTATAAAGTACTCACCATTTTTCTCAGAAACAATAAATCAATAAACACTGTCTCTGAAATAACTGCAACAGGTTTTGATTGTTATTATTTAAAATAAAAATGTACATTCAAACCACCACTGCATCCTTCAGAGGTTCTGTGTATGGTTTCACTAATGATAAATCTAAGGCCTTGTGAATTACTTCTAGCTTCACTGGATTTGGACATTGCCTGTGAATGCATACTGGTAAATTGCAATAAATATGAGGAAAAGAGACTTACGAAAGAGATTTTTTTCTAGTGACGTACACAATTCTACTCAAATTAACAAATATAATCTTCAATCTTACACTGGTGTCACACCATGAATGCCAGAAATTCTTAACAGGCTTTTATTATTGCTCATTAGTAAAAATTTTGAGAAAAATAATAACATACGGAGTGGATGTACTGGTTTATGAAGTAGGTAAATACTGAAAATACTAGTCTGTTTTCTGTCTAAAATTTTCCCTTAGGCTTGTAATTTGTTTGGTAATGGCTAAGAATGCTTCCTATATGTTTATGAGGTTATAACTATATTCTTTTCCAACTAAACTCTGAAACAAAATTCCAGAAGGTTTGTCAAGTTATGGTATAATTATTATAAAGAAATAAAAGTGCAATTCTCAAGACATTAATGAATATTATTATATTTATTTTTATAGTTTTATAGTTTCTCATCCTTCACCCCACTTAGCTATTATAAATCTGTTCAGATTAGCAGTTGCCATTAGGGTTATTTTATAAAAATGTTGGCCAGAAGTTTTATGAGTCTTCTCTCATGTGACCTGGTAAAAATTTTATCCCACCACAAGCAGACCTCATTATTATTAAATTATGTTGCATATTTTAGGAGAAATATTTTGACATAATGAAGAGCTTTGAAGCAGACATAATCATATCTGTAGTGAGAATATGAATAGTAAATGCAGAAGTTAGTTATTGAATTGGTCCTTCAGGATTTAGGGTTTAACCCTTATGATCAGCAAATCTAGGGAAGCGTTGGTGATCAGGTGATTTCTTTACTTGAAGTATTAAAGCAATGATATGGTGAAATATATTGGTGCAAATCAAGATTGTCCTATGATTTGTGAATTTTAATTTAGATTAGTAAGTTTGAGAATAAGAAGTAGGCATGAGCATGACTTTTTTTTTTCATGCAGTGGGATATAGGCAAATGTAATTAATTAAACTGTCTTAAATGTAAGGGAAAATATGTACCAAAATACTCCTATGAATAATTGCTCTGTTACTATTGATTAGATCGATGACCACATGTGATGGCTGAGCCATTGTCACATCTAATTCGTTCACACAGGCCTGCCTGGACAGTAACCTTATCTTACACTGCAGGCCCTGTTTGTTCAGTGGTTGTGTTTTGCCAGTTGTTTAGAATATAAGCCATCTGGGACAGTTTTGTTTCTTTTTATTATGTTCAGTACAGTGGGATTCTAATCCTTGACAGAAAACATTAAGCACTGAGCAAGGAATATATTTTTTGCTGAGTTTTGGCCTTATCCCATTTGCTTTTTGTTATTGTGTTTAGTTACTTAAAGCTTTTGAGTGTTGGGCTGGTGTTTATCTAATTACTTTCTTGATTGTGATGGGGGAATTTTTTAAAGTCTCTCCTGATCATATATATATGCACACACACACACACACACACACACACACATATATATATATGTGTGTGTGTGTATGTTTGCCTATGATGACTGGATCATTTTGTCTGACCTTTAAATTAAGACAGGCCCTTGCATAGTACTCAGTTACACTGCATTGAGACTTATAAATGGTACACAAACATAGAAAATCTTCAAGTCACAGAAAATTCAGTATCTCTGTTAGTCAACTTTTCTAGAGATGGAATTCTGTGAATATTAAAGAATTCTCCTACGTTTCTTATTTGAATGCTTCTGGCTTTTATATTAATTGCATTGATCGCCTTGATAAGAGCACCTTAACACTTATTCCTCCTGCATGGAAATACTTATGCACTATAATAAAATGAATTCTTGGCCCTCCCTTTAATAAACCAAAATAAAAATATGGAGATATTTTGATCTTATGCTTTGTTTTTTTTCTAGATTTTCTTCATTTTGGGAAGATGCTTTTCTTTATCATGCATGCTTCTTTCATGTGTTTTGGTTCATTTTAATGTTAAGTGATGCTAAGATTTGAATTCTATTCATTTATAAATTTATTTCCACTTTATTTTTTTTCTACATTTTTCCATTATATGGCTGGTGTTTTTTTTCTGTAATTTTATCTACATTTGCATCCTTAGTGAGGATTAAGCATTCAAAAATTACTTTTGTAAAGCTATACATCCTACCTAAACTATCAGTTGGTGGGATATCTGCCTGATTCGTTTGTGGCTCAAACTCATTTCAGTAATATTTCAGAAACCCTGAAGTGGACTAAGCAACAACAGAATACAAAGTAAGAGGAAAAAAAATCTTTGAAGTGAGATGTCTTGATGAAACAGGAGTCATGAGGCCCACTTATAATGTAGACTAAAGGACTACTTTTTTTTCCTGTAGCAATAAATTTAACCTCAAAACATATTTATTTTAATATTCCTATATACTGACAGGGTTATGAAACAATTATTTAACCTAAATGAGAGCACAGGCCTAAGGAAAATATGTTTGAACTTCTCTTCTCTGATAAAAATGACAACAAATGCGAATTTTCCATTCTGATTCCAGTTTCTGGTTAAAATCTTGTTTGAAAGCAGATAACTCTCTTCATAATTACAAAAATACTCAGAGACTAAAATGACCATGACTTTTTGCAGACACTCTTAAAACAACAGCCATAGCATACCCATGGTGTTGTATTTCACATGGGAACTTCTGCAAAATCATGCACTAGTTAAATAGTTAATTTTAGTTGGATTAATATTAAGCAGCAAGGTGAGATAAGGAATGTGATTAACATAGGACAATCATACAACCCAGCACAGCCTCAAACTTTCAATCCTTCTTGAATGTTACCTCATGATTACTAAGTAGCTTGCTTAGTTGTGATTTTTCTCTCCGAACATTTCCAGTCTGAAAAAAGGTATGTCAAACTGTTGGAATAAGATGAGTTTTGCAGTTTGAAATACTGAACAGCAGTGCAGAACCGTGTGCTTCATATAAATTAATCCATCCCTTAGCAATAATCTAGCAGCCAATCAGAATTCTCCCTTAATCCAAATAGTTTTCTAATGCACTTTAAATCATCAAAGTTCAGGTACCTTACACTGTTTAAATGTAAAGTAACAAGGAAATTTAATCTTAAGATTATTAAGTATTTATAGCAGTGGCTAAGGGGTATCACCTAGCAACAACATGCCCCACAGAATAAATCTAATAAACTGCAGCTCATCCTTTCTGTCACCAATGATCAAATAATCAAGACAGGAAAAGCGCAAGTAGTGATGACATTGAGAGAATCTAATGATAAAGTGCAGGAGCATTTTAGGAAACAAAGACTGTGTTTAGATAAAGGAATATAGTCTGCACAATAATTAGAATGAAGTAAAGCTGGACTTCAGCCACCGTAAACCAAATGGAAAGAAAAGATTAAAGTGAGAGGGAGGGGGAAGGAAAACTGGAGGAAGAAGATAAACGATTAAACATGGCAGACATAGGGATTTGTGAGAGGTAAATAAAATAAGATGCTGTCAACGCATCTTTCCTAGGCTGACTTCTAAAAAGGAGGGCAGAGAGATTAAAATTTTATCAGATAGTTTAGAAGATTATGGTAGTCGTACCTTAAAACATAAAAGCTGCTTTGCAGGGCCTCATGCAATTCAGCAGGATGCAGTTGGGTCAGAATTGATATCAGCAAGGCACTGAGGATAAGTTTGAAGCTATCACACTGTAGAAAGGAGAAAAGTTCAGCCCAAGATTTACAATAAGTAAAAAAATAAAACCCCTGCACCAGGGTTTTCAACAGATAAAAAATGCATTAGAAATGTATGTAATTACATTTAAGCACTTGTCATCATTTTGGAAAGGTGGTATTTATTCAGACTTACACTGTACAGAGACATCTCTGGTTTTTTCTTTCTGAGTATGTGGTGGTGAATTCCTTATGCACATTCACTGAAAACAGAGAATCTTTCTGTCTGAGGGTATTTCATACTCCACACTGAAGACATCTGCAGGACCTCAATTGATCAAATAATGGTAAAAGCATATATTCATAATGACAAGAAACTGTATATGCTACATAGCCCTTCAAAGCACTGGATTTCCTCTATGTTATATTCAACATAAACTAGTCAAGTGAATGACAGCAACTCGGTCTAATTATAACTTGAAGCATTTGTCCCTGACAAAATACCTCTGAAACTCCTATATGGTTAAGTTTGTCTGAAAATACTTTCTGCAACAGGTAATATTCCCTGTTAGTGTCAATGCCATTGTTTGATCTGGACAGAGGTCTCTAGAGAATCTTAAGAGCTCTTCTCTCCTTGTAGTCAAGGCAGAAGTCCACAAAAAAGCCCCAAACATAAAATGAAAGGAAGTACCATCTAATTTTTCTTCATTACAATCATATAGTGTAATCATTCAAAGCACAGTCAGCTTATTTCAACTAATTTAGTAGTCAGAAACAGCATTTCCATAGTCACTCAATATATATAAGATTTTAATAAGACTATATATATTGTACATTATACATGGAATAGTTTGTTCATGTTAGAAGTAAAATAACACCTATTCATCACGAACTACTACTAAACAAAGACTCTAAATTAGGCCCTTGGAGTAACAGGATTTCTAACTGACTGTTTTGCGTAGGATGAAAGAGCATTAAAATATTATTCATCACTAAGGACTTGAGTCAGTTGGTCACATATAGATGTCTAATACCATTTGACAACATGAAAACGCTCTGATCCCCAGATCCAACCTTAGAAATGAGTAAGTTTCCGACAGGCATTGTAATATATGTCACCCCATGCAGATACTTTGTTCACCCTACAGTATCTTTAAAAATGCGTGGCTAAATGACTTAAGCCTCAGTTTCAGCACTTTCAAAATTAATACTGAATCCAAAAAACAAACCTAAGAATTTTTTAGAAGCTAACTTATCATACAGAAATGGAACATGGTATTACTTAGAGCCAGAAGTTATCTTTAATCATTAAAAATACTCATATTGCTCTGCACAGCAGCAGACTTGGTCTTTGCAGGTGGGTACTTCAATGGAAGAATTAGGTAACTAGAAGGATTCTATATATCTGCAGTGATAACTGAGTAATCTGAATCTGAAGTAATGATTCAGTGCCCCTCATCGTACTTTTAGCTGCTGCATAGACACATTAGGAACTTTCATCTTTCATTTTAAAAAGCTGTTTTTTACAGCACTTCTGTGCAGACTCAGAACTGCTTTAGCCTGTTTAACTCATTGTTTCACTTTCATAAAAATGTGTAGACGTTTCTTACTTTTCTGGCAAAAGTAGTTACTGGAAGGAAAGGTCGGTGCATACCAAAAGAATCTGGACCTACCACAAATGCTTCCAAACTTACACAGAAGATAGCTTTATGAGGTATAGATAATCCAGAAGTGAGAAAATAATTTCCCTTCCTAGCTGGAATGGGGTAAACCCCACGGTTCTGATTTCTGTGAGAATTTTGGGTCAACTCTGGAATGGGCATGCAGAGATATGTATTCATAACCTCTGAAGCTGGCACAGGATACAAGAAGCTGGGCTTGTTTCACAGATCAAATTCTAGGTACAAATAAAAGGAATAGCAAATCGGTTCTCAGAATAAATGTAGCAGTACTGATTGTGCAAGAAGAGACAAGGCAGAAAGTAATTAAGCTTACAAAACTGTATGGCTAGGAGGGCACATTGCCTGTTGAACAGAAATCTGTCAGGACAAAGTGAGATTTTGTTCAAATGTTCAATGACAGTAACCTTGTAAGTGTTGCATAAATGCTGTATGAATAGGGTGTGTCAGAGAGATCAGACATAACTTCAGTTTCTGAAATCTGATTTTGAACAAATCTTAACTAATTCAGCAGGCAATTTTGAGGTATTGTAGAAGGGAGTAATACATACTTTCCTGCCTCTTCTCTTCCCTCCTCTTTTCTCTGCTTTCAGCAGAGTGAAAAGTTTTTAGTGAATATAAGACAATCAGATAAGTAGAAGCCTGGAAAATTCTATATAAAATACAAATGTAATTGCAGATACTAAACTGAAATAACTCTGTTGCTTCTTTTGTGTGACTGTTTGAACATCTAACAGTTATTTATAGGAGACCTCAAGCTAATGGTTCAGTGGTCCTGTATCTCTGGGTGTTGGGGATTTAGGGTTTCCTGAGAAAACAAACAAAAAAACCACCGTGTGATTCATCAAGCCAAAGAAAATGACATGGAGTAAAAGGAAATCAGTATAAATTATGTGCAATTTGCATCAATGTCCAATTTATATCAACCAAAAAGGTTTCTGCTACTTATTTTAGGACAGTATCCAGTAAGCTGTGTTAAAATGTCTTTCACTTAAGTTTGGTTATTAAAGTATTTCAATATCATACTTGATAAAACCAACCCAGGATAAGAAAGCTCATGAATACCTTTTTAAATCACAGTTTGTTTCGTTGATTGGGTTTTAACTGACTTTTGCCTCTAGGAAAAAATGCCTTGCAATCCCTCCAAGAAAATAACTAATTAGGTTTCAAGGTCACAAATGATTTTTACTCTGGATATTTTTCTTTGCTTTTGAATATCCCCTCTAGTTTCCTCTGATATTCCCATCTGGCTGAACAGCAGATCCCAGAGGGTCATAATAAATGACACAGGGTCATGAGTGGTGCCTTCAAGGTTCAATACTGGGCCCAGTATTGTGTAACTTATTCATCAATGTCTTCGATGAAGGTCCACATGCCTCCTCAGCAAGTTCATGAATGACACAAAGCTGGGAGGAGTGGCAAATAACCCAGAGTGCTGTGCAGAAGCTTCAGAAAGACTTCCATGGATTGGAGAGTTGGGCAGAGAAGAACTGTCTGAAATGCAAGTGTTGTGTCCAGTTCCAGCAGAGGGCAACAAACACGATTGAGAGTCTGGAGCATCTCACAGAGGGAAAGACTGAGGGAGCTGGGTTTGTTTGGTTTGAAGAAGCGATGACAAAGAGGGGACCTCATCAATGTTTATCTGTGTCTGAAAGAAGAGTTTCAAGAGGATGGAGTCAGGCTCTGCTCAGTGATACCTACCAACAGAATGAGAGGCAATGGGCAGAAACTGATGGACAGGAAGTTCCACCTAAATATGCAGAAGATTTTCTTTACTGTGTGAGTGACTGAGCACTGGAACAGGTTGCCCAGAGAGGTTGTGGAATCTCTGGAGTTACTGGAGATTCTCAAGAACTATGGACACAATCCTGTGCGATTTGCTCTAGAATGACCCTGCTTGAGCAAGGAGGTTGGACCAAATTACCTACTGTGATTCTTTCCAATCTGACCCATTCGTGATTCCCTCTCACTGTTCATCTCCCATTATATGTAAATGGACAATTTATTGTATTCAACTTAGTACACTATGATTGCATTTTATTTTAAAATTTCTTCCACTACATTCCTGTATGATAAATTATTAAAAATGTTTTATTTTATTAAGGTTCTCAAATAGAAAGGAACCCCAGAAACATTAATGATGATGATATTTAGAAAACAAAATGAAAGCAAATCCTACTTCAACACTGAGATTGGTTCTTAACACCACCTTTTCTTTTATTCCCAAGAGATTAATGTCAAAAGTCCTCTGCATTTATGATAGCTATTTCTTAATGTCATGGTGCTTCAAATTTGCTCATCAGCATCTAGATTAAGTACTTATCCAGACTTATCTGCTTGTAGAAATTAGATGCTTAAAACTGTGATAAAATTAATAGGAGTCCACTAAAAAGAATATAACCCTCCCCAAAAGACAGAGCATTGCTTAAATTCTTATTTCTCTTCAGGACCTGAATCCAGTATGGTTTGTGAAAAGATTGAACCTGCATATCCCAAAGGAATACACTAAGTTATAAATTTGAGTCATCCTTGCTCTGAATTTATTTCATCTTAGGGTTTACAGTTGGAGATATTGAATAACTGGACATATTTTTTTTTAAACTCTCAGACACAGAGACTGAAATGACATCTTTTAAACTCTACAGAAGTCTTCTGAAGATAAAATGCTTGGAAAAACAGAAATCACGATATGTTTAAAGGTCCTATATTTTCAGAAGCCCTAAACTGAGATATTCTCAGAGCATTTTTATCAGATCAGACCCTGTTAATGTCTTTTTTATTACTTCGGATGATCTTCAGGGCAAATTAGATTCTAAACGCCAGAAAGTATATATGAAGGTGGAATTTTAGGGTCATAAGAAACTTCAGTGTCAGAAGCTAGGGCCACTGCTGTCTTTAGGTATTACTGAGAACAGCTGACACATAGTGTATAGAAAAGAGTGACCTGATCTATAAGTCATATTAAAATATGCCAGAGTAGCAAGTTAGTGTATAGTAACAGTGTTAATGTACACACAGATAAACTGATCTCCAGATTAAAATGAAGGATTTTTCCTCTTGTCATGCTGACAGGGATTTAAATTTTATAGATATTGGAAATTGTGCATGTACTCTATTCCTACAATCACAGAACCATCAATGCTGGAAGAGAGCTTCAAGGTCATCTAGCCCAACTGTTGACCCAGAACAACCATATTCACCCCTAAACCATATCCCCAAGTCAGCAATAGGATAACTTTCTTTGAATAGCTGTGTTTTCAGATCTAATTGATTGATTGAAATGTACAGGCATATGGATAAAAAATATGGAAGGAGAGAATAGAATTCTGAAAATTTGTTTTCTTTTTTAAGAAATGTATATCTATTACTGTTTAAAGTAAAAGGCTGGAACAAATCTTATGCTTTTTCATACAACAATAATGTTCTCAGGAGATGGTTGTTCACCAGGAATATCTGAGAGTTCTTGTACAGTTATTATATTAAAGAACTTATGTAACAATACAAGGAGAGGTGCAAGAAATACTGCTAGAGCTATTGAAATAACTGGATTTTAGTGTGGGATGAACTCTTGGAACTTTAAAAAAAACCCTATTTCTGTAAGCATCAAATCTGTCACAAAACAGTACAATCTGCCACTGCAGCCACCATCAAGTATCATTCCTTCTTCAAAAGATGGTAATAAAATCAGCAGGGAATTTGAGAAGAGTCAAACACACTTTTACAGTGCTGAAGTTTACTTTGTATGAATTTGTTATCTTGAACTTTCCCCTCTTATCTCAATGTACTTCAAATTCCCTGTTTTGTAACAAAGATTATATTTACCATCAAAATTCTTATGTACACACCATACTATAGAAAAAAATCATTACTTTCAACTTCATGTAGGTTAGTTAAAATCATAAAATATTTAGAACTATTGTCCCAGGAACAGCAAAATATTTTTATACTGTCAAATGATGTTCTGGAAGATGAGGTCCTGTTATACACTAAGCCTAAGATATATGCTCTAAAGTGGGTTTTTTGCCTTTGAAACTGCTGGTTCCTTCTCAGTGCCTTGTCTCCATTGCAGAGAAACACTAACAGAACTCAGTCTTTAAAAGAGAGCACATTCTTTCATTCTTTCTTCAAAAAAGTTATCTGATTAGAAAACCAAACCAAACCAACAAACCCTTATATTAGAGCTGATATTAATAACAGTATAAAAATGTATACAAATTAGTCATTATTCTTAACTATATTTATTATTTGCTTTGAACTTTTTTAAGAATTTTTGTTCAGCAGCAGTCAGCATTTGGAAAGAAAGATATTGCATTTACTGATATTATTAAATATCCAGATAGAAATTTACCTACATAAAGCTTTCTGATATGTGAGTTTTTCTTTCACACACCACTTTTTATTTATCTTATTCCTTCCTTTTCTAGGGCTTCTTGAGTGTATGCTAAAAACTATAGAATGTTTTGAAAAACACTTGAGTAGTAACTCTAATATTATGAGAAATTATTTGACACACATAATGTGTGTGATACATATAATACTTATTTTTGAGCAAGGGCATAAATAGATTAATTCTTAAATCCTATTGCTTGTATAATTATTCAGTTACATAATATATACAGAAATTTATTTTTCTGTGTGTCAGATCAGTGGATTTGCTGTGTATATTGCTGGAAATGCTCAGTGGTATTGCTCTGCTTTTATTGTCATGATCCCTAGGGTTTGTCACCTGAATAATGAAGAAAAATGAAAATCACAGGGACCAATCTGCAATTATATACAATTAGTGAAAAAAATGTTAAGCATTATAGCTAATACTTTTTCCTTTTTTTCTCTCGGTATGCATCTTTCATCAAAGAAAAGGATAAAATCCTAATGAGTGCTAATAAAAACAAATACAAGCAAATGTCAAAGCTTTTTTATATAGTTCAACTAAAAGCAAGTATTTTTCTGTGTAATAAGGACAATAGTAATTTATTTTATTTGCTGATTCAGGTTAGATTCCTTTATTTCAATGGCAATGTCCTTTTGCTGCATTTGCTGATAATTTATTTCCAGTAAGTTACACCATAATTAATCAAAATAACCACAATACTGTAAGTACTGTTATTCTGTCATGTTATTTGCATGCACTGTGACTCTTTGAAGTGTGCTATGTCAGACATAATCAGTAGGTGAAGAAAATTAGTCACATGATAGCAGCATTTATGCTTCCAAATTAGAATGTCAAATACCTTTTAGGTGTTGCATAGCCGCCTGTACAAAGTTAATGAAAAGAAGTCCATTGAGGGCTATCAGATGAGAAAATATCTACATTGAATTCGCACAGGGAATTTGCCTAAACCTCTGAACTACTCTTCTCTATATTAGCTATGGTCCTGAATGATTAAGGTCAAGTTTCAACAATTCTCTTTAGTTCACTACTATTATCAAATCTAACTTCATTATCATTTTCAAAGCATAGACCACTGAGAGTAAATTATTTTATGTATGTTTGGAAGGATTTCGTAGAAACAAATTATCCTATAGATCCTTTCAATGCTATCAACAACAGGTAAGCTAGCAAACCTATATGCGAGCAAACATAGTAACCAACAAATCAGGAAACCTATATATTGGGTCTTAAGTCTGGCAAGAGAGGATGTGGTACTTTAAAGGGCAAGGAATCAGGGGGCTAGAATTTCAAAGTGCTAACAACTGAAATAAATACAAATGCACATAAGTAGCAAATAGTAGTATATTTGGCTGCACACATCATTTTCATATCAAGTGCCTTTTGAAGTGCAATGGATTTTGCATGAAATACCTTCCAGAGACTCAGGTCCTTCCACTACAGAATGATTTTGGAGATAGGAAGGCACAGAAATTACTGAAGTCCTGTGTGCTGCCTCTAAGTCATGGACAGCCCTCCTGCAGCAGGTTCTCAACATAATAACTGGTAGAGTGCTACAATGTCATCTATTGCATCTGTATTTCTTAGGATGTTTTGGATGAGAAGACATTTTAGATCTGAGTCCCATGGCAGAGACACTATCTATCTTTGGTTGTTTAATAAAGAAATGTCTACTCAGATAACATATACAACTTCATATTCCAGTTCCTGTTTGACTTTGTATTCTTGCTCCTGACATAACCTGACAGATATTTATCAAAACCTTTATGGTAAATTCACAGCAGTTTGTGTGCTCTTGAGAATAAAACTTGAAAATGAATCCAGCCTGCTCATTAAATATCAACTTACTTTAGAAAAATCATTATTACGACTTTGTAATGGGTTTCATTTGTACCAGAACAAGAAATCAAGTGAGCATACAGGGATGGAACATACAGTTACTCATTAGCCAATCTGTGTCTACAACAATTTTCAGTACAATTAACATAGGTCAAAAGCCTAGGTTTTGGTATGCGTGGCTTTTGAAATATAGAGAAAGTTCTCTGAATCAAAAACAAATTAAAATTTTCTAAACACATAAAAGAAAAAACAGCCATTTATGTTTTTTAAAACTTCAATGTCTTTTCTATTGGTTTTGATCACAGGTTTTGAACACCTGTGTTCAAACACTTCTCAAAAGTGTTTCCTGAGATTACGAGAAAGAAACTGAACTTTACTTCTAAATGTATTTATGAGAATTACACATACTCACTAGCAGATACATATCAAAAGCTCTAAGGATCAAGAAAACATTGATCTGCCTTGCCTAGATGATGTCTGGTAGCTGTGTACTACTGATTTCTACACAATTGTATGTTTGAGGAAGCAAAAAGAAAATTAAGGAAAAAAAAATTAGGACTGGAGTGGTGAGTGGAGGAGCTTTCAGTATTTATTACAAGACATTCTTCACAAACATCTATTATATACCATATTAATCTGGTGATTAAACTCCTTTTCAGAAAGCTGTCTGGTTTGTCCTAATAGACCAAATTCCATGATTATTGACAATATACATTAATTAACACAAATTAATAGGTAAAATATGAAAACTGCATTTGGCTGAATAACTGTGATATTTCCATCTATATAAAAAGGCCATGATAAAATGAGAAAATTAGACTTTCATTTCATAATTCCAAGACAAAATCTGGCTTGTAAATTAGCATGTTTACCAATGTAATCTTGTATGAATTATATAGAATGTATGTACTTATATATGATCACAATCAATTTTTTCTAATTTGAGAGAGATTCTCATTTTGCTTGAGAATAACTTCAGATCTCTCAAAATTCAGTCTAACCTGAACTGCTAGTTTTATAACTTGGTAGAGAGAAACATAACTTAAAAAATTGGAAACCCTTTGTAATATGTAATTGTGTAATGGTGTTGTAATCATGGCTCAAAGAAGTAGTAGGGGGCCCAGGGCAGAAGGGATAGATTATGATATCTCATGCCTAAGTTGTGAAGAAAAGCAGCCTACGTGATCTGAACAGATCTGCCAAAAAACCAGGCAATAAAACTTAGGGAAATGCAACAAGCTCTCTAAATGCCATTGTAAGAAGGATGCCCTAATTCCTCTGTTGGATTAGTTGTTATAGTCATCACAGGGAAGTTCTTCTACAGCCCCCTACCCTAACTTACTTTGAGAAGTGACTGATTTTTATCTTTTCATCCCATTCACACATTTTCTCTCACACAATGATTACTTGGGCTTTCAGGGTAAAGTGAATTTTATCCTATAAGAAATAATGTATTGTATTTTACTGATGAAAAGACTCTGTTCTGTTCACAGTTGATTCTTCTCTCTCTATTGTGTGCGTATATATTTAAATTACTCTTTAATTGATGTAGTTCTGGTGTCTTTGATTGAAAAAAATGCCTAAAGTAGAGTGAAAGAGAATGGATCCTGAGAACCTGTGGATGTAAAATGAGGCTCAGGCTGTGCGTACTAAAGCAACCTATTTTCATGAATGAAGAAACTATTAGCCTCTTTGTGAAATTAACAATGTGTATCTGATCTATAGGATTGTCATTAATTCTATTTCGACAAGAAAAAAGCCATAAATTTGAGCTATGAAATACTTCCCCAGAACTTGCAGATTCTGAACTATCCAGACAATTTACTTGTATGTCAAATATATTTTAAATGCTGGCTTATCTGAAGCCATTATCTTCTGGCTTTTGCATTCCTTATCAAAATAATTTTGTACTTTAAAGACTTTTTTATTGTATGTGACCTTAACAGTAATTCCAAGGAGAAGGTGCCCCACAATTATAGTAATAAAAAAGCAATTTATTCTAGATGTTAATTTTAAGGCAATGTAGATTGAAAATCAGGGACATTTTATAGTATTTGTGAAAGCTATTGATTATGACCAACTTAATAGTAGAATAAGGTTAATTTTCTACCTATCATGTTCTGAATGTATTCCATTACTGGTTGCTCTCTTTTCTCAATTCAAATTTATAAGCTGTAGCATTATGATGGGTTCTGGAATCATAAATTCAAGATAAATCTTTTTAGCACATTATATGGAATATCTAATTCTTATAGCATGTGAGAAATGCTTCCTTTTTACTACTGCATAATCCATTATTGCCAAGGGATCATTCTGCAATGCTAGCATTAATATATAGCTAAGACATTTCCTGGTGTGTGTAAGCAAAGTCTTTTCCTTACAGAATAAAATCTCTGAAGAGCAATATCATGGAAAATGTAAATCTCTGCTTTCTTTAAATTAGTGTTATATTTTATTTAAATATATTTCAAACAAAATGAGGCAAAACCCCCACAAAACCTCAAACCTGTGCAAAGACCTGTAGTTATTACTTTGTTGCCAAATACCATTAAAATGCCATAGATCATAGAAATCCGAACTAGCATTATTTGGTATTTTCATGAAAGGCTTAGTTGATGGCATTGAGCACACAAATACAAAGTAGATGGATGATACAAAACATGAGATTTTCAAAACATTTGAGAGGCCAGAATGATCTCCATAAATCAGAGAAACAGTCTGAAATAAAGACTATGAAATGCAATAAGGGCAAAGCAAACGGTTCCACTTCCCTTGCAAAGATCACACGTGCAAATATAAAACAAGGAATATTTGTATATAAGGAGTATTTCACTAACATTCAAATAGATTTTTTAAAAAAAACCATTCACAAATTAGTGATGCTCTTGTGGAAAGGAAATATATAATTCTGGGATACTCTTAACACTTCTCCCATATAAGCCGCAGAGATTCATTGTTGAGTCCTACCATGTGGTACTATGATAACAGTGGGAATAAGGTGTTTAGTTTCGGCCAGCACAGTACAGGACGCATTAAGGCAAACTAGACAGAAGACAAAACACAGTAATACCAATGATTAAAATTTTGTAGAAGTGACCTAGACATAAAAATTGTAAGAACAAGGTTTTCCTAGTATGGAAAGAAAGAAGACTGAAAAGGAGAATTCCCAATTCATCTGTCAGGGAGATAAAGGAACACCAGGACAATGTGACACCTTTAAGTTCAATTTGTGTCTAAGCTACAACTCTGTTACAGAACACTGTTTTTTGTTAATGGTTTCCTATAATTCTTTGTTTGTAGCTATGGATTTTTGCAATGGTTAGTTTATATTATGCCTGCACATAAACTCATGGCATTTATTTCCTCTTTGCGCACGCATTTAATGTCCATAATAAAGGCCAATTCAAACAAAAAAATTCCCTATGTATTTACCTAATTACTGTAACATTTTGTCAGTTACTCATTCATGCACACTTTGTTAATGCAACCATTTATCATGCTGAACATCCAGGTTAGAAGGCTGAAAAACTGAAAATCAAAAAAGACCTTGAGGATATTATCAGTGATTATACAAATAATTTTTAAAGACTATCTTAAACATGCAAGTTCACAAAAAGCCCCCAAACAAATAAACTAAACCAAAAACCAAACCAATACCTTCTCAGTAGTATTTGAATATATTTTCAAACATAAAAAAGATAAAAATGCTTGCATCACTTAAGATAAGCCAGGTTTTACAGAATTCTGCTTAGTGCATCTTATGATCTCTTTCAACTATGTTATAATTAGTTCTTCATTATTCACTCCTTTACTAGTTACATCTGAAACAGTTCCTCTTCTTTTATTGAAAATGTTCCAGAAAGATTTATTATAATTGTTTCTCTTGAATAACTGAAACATTTAGTGACTTTTTTCTGCTAAGGCATATTTCTCACAGGATTTTTTTTTTTTCTCAAAATTTGATAACCTCAATATTGCATGGAAAACAACAACTGGTACAAATTATAGAGAATATTTCACTTCTTAACACAGAATCACAGAAAAGTTGTGGTTAGAAGGGACCTCTGGAGATTATCTAGTCCAGCTACACTACTAAGGGGGTACACCTAGAGCAGGGTGACCCTCAAAGTAAAGAAGTGTTTCATCATATTCAGGTGAAACTTCTGTTTCTATTTGTGCCTGTTGCCTTTTGCCTTGCTGCTGGACATCCCTGAAAATAGTCTGGCCTCATCCACTTGTAACTTGCCTTTAAGATATTTGCATGTATTGATAAAATGCCCTCTCAGTTGTCTCTTCTCCAGGCTAAACAGGCCCAGCTCTCTTAGCCTTTCATACTAAGAGAGATGTTCCAGTCCCCTAATCATTCCATACCACTCCACTGGACCCTTTCCAGTAGTTCCTTGTCATTCTCGAACTGGTGAACCCAAAACTGAGCATAGTACCCCAGATGCTGACTCACCAGGGCAGAGCGTGCAGTGAGAATAACCTTTTGCAACCTGCTGGATACTCTTCCTCATGCACCCCAGGAGACAATTGGCCTTCTTGGCCACAAGGGCTCAGTGATGGCTCAGGGTTAACGTGTTCCCATTTGGACTGCCTGGTATTTCTCTGCAGACCAACTCCTATCATCGCAACCCTTTCCTCTTTAGTGGCAACTCACCTCCTTTCATTATTTTTTTCATCATCAAGCAGTCACCTTACCTACAGGGGTTTTGACCATCAAGTAAAATTTCTCATTTAAATGAAGAAATAAAAAAAGAGGTATAAAAGATGAGAAGAGATAAAAATAACTCATAAGCTCCTTTTTTCAGTTATGTGATATGCATGTAACCACTGTCAGTTGGTGTGTAATTGCATCAGGCAGGCATAGTCCCCAGTCTATCTGAGGCTGAGTTGCAAACAATCTCTGTCAGAGGAAGCTCTTTCCTCTCTTCTGCAGGTAGGAATCAGTGGTTACAGAAGCAGATGCTTGCTTTGTTCTTTGATTTGGAGAAAAGCACTGCCTTCATGCATTGCTGCAGATCAAAGGAACCAAGGATAATTTTGTAAATTTTAAAATAAACTGAGAATCAATTTTCTCAAGATTAAAAAATTGAGTATTATAATTTGTATCATGATTATCAGTTACTGTTTTTCATAATAAGTATGTAATCTGGAGATAAAAAATTAGTTAGGGTGTTTTTATATTTAAGGTGAATAAATTTTCCAGGTCAAAAAAGGATTTATATACTCTGGTAACAACCTGTATATCACTGGCACTATGTAATGCTTCAGATCAAGCTACTGTCTGTAGAAAAGAAATAACTGCCGCTGATCCATGCAGCACTAACCTGAAAATCCCCTGCCCACGGAGTCTCACTTTGGCTGGAGCAGCAGACCCTCCATGTTGCAGCCTGGTCTGTGCCTAGCAATGGTCCTTGGTCCAGGTCCAAGCTGCTTGGCTATCTTGAGCTGTGCCTGACCCTGGTTTTGCCCACTAGGCCTGAGCCTGACCCCACCTGCAGGCCAACATACCAGCCCAGTCTCCACCAATCCCATCCCCAAGATTGTCCCTAATTGCGTTTCTGCCTTTCCTGCTCCCCAGCTGGAGCAGTAGGATGGACCTGGCTGGTAGCACCCTGCCTTGCCACCCTCCAGGAAGCCCTTAAAGCCTCCAGCTCCCTGACCCAAGAAGCTGTTGGCCCTTGCTGTACTGTGAAGTGTAGAAAATCACAGAATGACAGAATCACAGATTAAGCTGAGTTGGAAGGGACTCATTAGGATCACTGAGTCCAACTCCTGGCCCTGTACAGTACATTCCCAACAGTAATATCATGTGCCTGGGAGTATAGTCCAAACACCTCTTGAACTCTGTTAGTTTTGGTGCTGTGACCACTGCCCTGGGGAGCCTGTTCCAGTGCCCAAGCACCCTCTGGGTGAAGAACGTTTTCCTGATATCTGGCCTAAACCTCCCCTGACACAGCCCATTCCCTCAGGTCCTGTCACTGAGCACCACAGAGAAGCAATCAGTGCCTGCCCCTCCTCTTCCCTTCAAGAGGAATTGGTGATTGCAATGAGGCCTCCCCTCAGTCTCCTCCAGAGTGAACAGACCAAGTGACCTCAGCCGCTCCTCATATGGCTTCCCCTCAAGGCCCTTCACCATCTTGACCTCGTCTGGACACTATCTAATAGTTTAATACCTTTCTTATACTGCAGTGCCCAAAATTATACACAATATTCAAGGTGAGGCTTCTGCAGAGCAGAGTGGGACAATCCCCTGTCTTGCCCAGCTGGCGATGCTGTGCCTGATGCTCCCAGGACTTGTTTGGCCCTCCTGGCTGCCAGGGCACTGCTGGCTCATATCCAACTTTCCATTGACCAGGACCCTCACATCCCTTTCTGCTGCACCTTTTCCATCATCTCATTCCCTAGTCTGTACATACACCCAGGGTTACCCCATCCCAGGTAGAGAATCTGGCACTTTTACTTGATGAACTTTGTATGATTGGTGATTGCTCAGTCCTCTGATTTGTTAAGGACTCTCTGCAGGGCCTCTGTGCCTTTGAGGAAGTCAGCAGCTCCTCCCAGCTTTGCATCATCTGCAAACTTGCTCAGTCCCTTCCAGTCCTGTGTCCAAGTCATTTATAAAGGTGTTGAAGAACACAGGGCACAGGATGGAGCAGAGATGTGGAACCCCGGTAGTGAGAGGTCACCACTCTGATGTCACCCCATTCACTGTAACCCTTTGTGCCTGACCCATGAGCCAGCTGCTCACCCATCCCATGATGTGTTTATCCAGCTGTGTTGGACATTTTGTCCAGATGGATCCTGTGAGAGACAGTACCAAAAACTGCTGAAATACAAAAAGATTGCATCAACTGGCTTCCCTTGATCAGCTAGGTGAGAATATATCAATTATCATAGTTCTTATGAGAACAATAGATCCAGATTGTGGAATGATTGTCCAAAAGCAGTAAAAGCAAAACAAAATTCATCTGTATCTTATTCGAGTGTCAGATGTGAAATGCTGAACATATTTGTCAGATACAAAAATTTGAGATTTAGTCTTGGGTGTCCATTTTTTTTCTCTCTTCAAGGACTCTAATGACATTACAAGGCAGGAGACTTCTCCTTTGTCCTAATCTTTCTTTATTATCTCCCTCTCAGTCGGTATGAATTTGAACCTGAGAAAATGGTTTGACTGAGGAATCTCTGGAAAAAGAAAACACATATGAGTTACCTCTCTCTGTTTTTGTTTTTTTTTTTTTTTTAATTTTGTGTTTTGGAAAAGGATGATATAAGCATCTGTTAAAAAGCTATAATCTAAAGGGAAAGAACTCCAACAGGATGCAGTTGTCAGGGTGGACTTTTAGAAATTGCTTTGTTTTTTATATCAAACAAGGCTCCTAAGAATGAGTTAAAAAAAAATTAATCATCATGCACAAGACAACATCTCAAATCCATCAAGAAGTTTGGGATGGTAACAGCTGAAGATTTCAAATCAAGAGTAGCCAGTGTTCCAAATGTTCTTGAAGGTGCAAGTTTTAATCTTTAAATTCTCTAACCCTAATGGCAAGTAAAGATAACTAATTTGATTGTTCAATAGATACATACATATACATATATATGTGTGTTTCTATCTTTGCATGTGTTTGTTTGTATGTGTATCTATTAATAGATATAAATTCATATAATATACATTTAATATACATATATACATATTGTATAGGTATATACAATATGTAACCTGTGTTTTGTGGTGATACTAATCTAGTCAAAATGTAAAATGTGGATGAAAATTCATGCTTGGCTTGGATCAGAATATAATGCCTTTAGCTGTAGTAACAAAGAGGAAATGTACTCAAGGATGTGACTGCAGGTAATTTTTGGGGTCAGGGTCTTAAAAAACTTATTTATTTATTTTAATATGCTTTCATCATCTGCTTTTTCTGTGCTTGATAGAAGAAGACAACTGTGCATTCTGCCAAGACTCTGTCAAACTCTCATTTAGTATGTTGAGCACATCTATGTCATGCTTTCATTTGAAACGTTACGTTCTTCAGGTACAACCCAGTAAGGTGTATTTCACAGGGACAAAGAAATAGACACACCTTAGAAACTTCAAAAAAGGACAAGACTGCTGATATTTAAAATTTAAAATTGCAGAAAATATAAACAATATTAGACAGAAGAACATACATAACAGTAGCCTCACTGGGTGACTAGGTAACTTTACGGTCTTTAAGCAACCCTGTGCTGTTTATTTCTTCAAGTATTTTTCCAGATTCATATGAAACTCATATTTCTGCATGCATGAATATAAATAAATATATAAATGTGGAGCTAAATTAGAGTTGCCACTTAAGTTCAAATAGAAGCAGTTTTGATAGTTTGAAGTCCTTTAAAAGTTTCAATTTGACAGAAATAAACTAAATAAAATTCTTCTTACTAATAGTTGGTTTAGATATTTCTTTAGCCTGAGTGAATTTAATTTAATTTTCAAGGACTTTTAACTTTTGTCCCAAATGAGATTTTTAAGCACAACTGCTACAGCGGAACAGTCTGGAAAGAAATGAGAGATATTTCAGTTTATCAGGACAGCAGTACAAGTGGGGCATTTAAATATACAGCCTAATAGCCTTACTGGAACTAATTGGCTGTAATGTTTCTTAGTTGTGTTTGAAATTTAACAAATTGGTAAATTAGAGCTGCAAAGATCTTTACCCCAGAGATTTAAACTGCAGTACATAAACTCTCCATTCTATATCAATTAGGTTAATAGATCACTTGCTTGACTAATTTCTGCTGCTTGTGTTTATCCGTTTGTTTCCTTGAAGAACTGGAGAGAAGAAATGTTGATATTTGCTATCCAAATGGCATGCTTTCCTACATTCAAGCTGCAAGAGTCAGTTGACTTGAAACAGAATCAGGGTTTATGCCCACTGAAAGCTGGGAAAGCGGTAAGAAATATGTGTGAAATATGATCTAAGCTTAGAAATGAAGAATTATAAATTTTCTGCAGTTTCACTCCAATATTTTAGGTTTTCATTTGACATACACTCAAAAAATATATTTAAATTGAATGATCTTCCTTTACTTTCTTTCAGGAACATAACTTGTTGACTGTAAGGCATATATTATATAAAGAATTCCAATCATTCTGGTTATAGATTTTAGGTCAAAAAAGTTCTCAAGAATAACATGATTAACTTCTAATAGGCAAGTGACCTGTTGCCCTTACTGAAAGAGTCTGATACAATTGTAAGACTTTAATGACTTTTACTGCTAATATTACAAGCTGGGGTTCTGTTTAAGGATAAGTAATTTTACATGTTTGAAATTTCTGGCATAGCTTTTTATGTCTTGAACCTAAGTGGCAATGGTTTTTGTCAAAGTGACAACCATTATGTTTCCTGATTACAGCAGAATGGTTATGAAAGGCTATTAAGGAATAGCCCCACACTGATAGGGAAAAAAGTACATGTCCTAATTTTCACCCTTGGATAAATTATTTTATAATTTTTTTATTTTAATGTTTCACCATTACCATTTCATTTTCCATAACTCAGACAATTTGACTGTAGGATTCTGAAAAACTGTCTTTTCTTGTTTTCCTCTGGATGTCACTATACCCTATGTATACACAAAATAAACTAGAGGTTTCCCACTGGTTGACCACCTATTAAAGGTTTGCACAATTATTTCTGATTTTTTTTCATTCTAGAAAAAATCATAATTCCAGCAATAATCTTGGAGTTTAGTTGACTTTAGTCTCTAAACTAAACTAAACTACTGATTTGTAGGTTTTTTTTTTTTTCAGAGTCCCTATCTTCATATACTTGTGTGTTCTTTTGTGGTGAGGCTTAGGGGAACTCAGTTCCTTCTACTCTAGAAACCCATTTAACTGAATGCTCCATTGTGGGAAATATCAGAAAAAAGCAAAATCATGTTGTCAAAAACACATAAAGGAAATATAAAAATTGACTTGGTGCGTTCACAGTGAAGCTGGCAACTTAGGAAGAAAAGCAATAAAGGTAAATCAATTCACTTGACAGACATATCAAATAACACTACAATTTTTTAAAATCAGAATGGTAAGTGGTCAATACACAGCTGTATCTTAAATCCTACAGATCAAAGACAATCTATCAAATAAGAGAGTCAGAGTTAACAGTGCAAAACTATATTTGGATCACTCATACAACTAATGATTATCAGCTGAAACAGCAGCACAAACAAATGGTCAATAAATGTAACTAATTCCCCAGTTGCACAGACTTACTGTAGGATGCTATTCCACTACTAGAAATCCACTAATGCCAGTGGAGTTATGCTAAGGATAGCGGAATCCTGAATGTACTGTATTATCCTGTATTGATGGAGGCCAGAAAGGAATTGGAGTGTCTGTACCAATATCCTTCTTTAGATTAAATGATTTCTCAGTGCTGTGCTGCATTACTATTTCCTCATTAACTAAAGTGGAAGGTGAATTTATCTACAGGTTTCAGTAAGAAGCTTTGGAGGCTTTTGAATCAGGTCGTAGGACTTTTTTCAGGTGATTTGCCTTCTGAGCTTCAATCCTGGAAGAAAATGCTTTTGCAGCAATACCTTATAAGAAAAGGGATTTTGTACATTTTAAATAAAAATGACCTAAATATATTTTCACACAGTATATTGTAAGCATGTCATATTTAAAACACAGGGTAGTATAATCTGAATCTCTGCTTAAAAATACACTAATACCCATGCAGATGAGTTTAATTCTAGAATTTCATACTTAAAATAGTAAGTGAAGTACTACTATGTCGCACTGTCAAACACGAAAGAAACACGCAGACTTCAGCAGCAGGTCAGGACCTCCCAGGCAGGACCAGAAAAGAGGACCTGCCTTTCTTTATTCACTCATTTTTATATCTTTCTTAAGACAATAGTGGATTGGTCAATGAGGTTACCATCTCTACAATTCCACAGGATAATGACACAGTCTATCATCTTTCTCTGCCTTAGGAGAAAGGAATGAAAAACAATCTAGAAGTTCGAAACAATCTAAGCCGGTTAAGAAAACAGGCACTATGTTTATAGAAAATGCATGAGAAATTCTACTACCGAAGTAAAAACATAGAACACTGTAAAAACCAGGGCGACACTATTACATTGATTTTTTTTCCCCCCTACAAATTGACACTGAAAAATATTTAAGTGGCAATCACACAACCTAAATTCATTGCATGTTAGCACATCCATTTAAACCTTCAAAGGGAGACTACTGGCAGAACAATAGCATTACACAGGTAGTCTAGAAGTGCACATTACCCTGGGCACTGAGCCTTGGTTAAAGGTTTTGTCTTATAACGTGTTATGCCTTGAGAATAATTTCAGCTTTGGAAGTAGAACGAATAGCATATTTACCTATGATCAAGGTTGGAACTGCATTTCAAGAAATAAGGAATTGTAGTGCAAGGCTCAAAGGTTAAACCAGTTCAAAACTGTACCTTAATGCCATTATTTAAGCCTGAAGAAATCACCATCAAAAAACCAAATAAACATGAACATAGAATATACATTATTAAACCAACTTCAGCAAGCCTATGATACTCACTCAGCTGGCTGAAGCATGGTGCTAATGAAGCCAAGGTTGCAGTTTTGATCCCTGTATGGGTCACTTACATAAGAGTTGGACTTGATCATCCTCTTGGGTCCCTTCCAGCTCAGAACATTCTGTGAAGGGTATTCTACATTCTTAACTGTGACAAACCATCTTTATCGATTAAAAGGTACAAACAATATGAGTAAAAGTACACTTATACAGTTTGCACTAGAAAAGTAGATCATATTGACTGGAACTTGAAGAAATGTACCAACTGGGACTTTATGTATCAAAGGTCAACATGAATTATTAGAATATTGAAAAATATTCCTGCTAATGAAGACTTCAAAACCTCAAAGAATTTAGCTTGTCAAGAAAACACCATTACTATGGGGGCTAAGGCATGTTTTTATCATTATATAAAAGGACTCAACTGTTTTCTTAAGATATTTGAGGTTCAAGAGATCTACACAGCGCTGACAGATATGTCACAGGACCTGTGACAGACTATGCCCTCTGAAATAACACTGTGCCTTGGAGTATTCCATAGGAAATATATAAGACATCTTGAAGGTAAACAGAAGGCTATATCTATGCAACTGAATTATTTACTTACCTTGTTGGAAAAGAAATTGAAAATACATTTTGTTCAAAATCAGTTGCTACTGTAGAGTAAGGTCCAATAGGTAGAAAAGCTAGGAAGATGCACAAAACACTGTGCCTTTAGAGGTGATGGGTTAATGTTATCATAAGAAGTCATAGAGCAGACTTTATAAAATGCATAATTTTAATTCAACCCCAGCAAGTGCATTTGAAGCAGTCCTATGATTCCAGGACAAAAGCTGTTAGATTATATGACAGCAGTCAGGTTTGAATATAAAATCTACTGATCAGTCCAGTGAGGATTGTGATTTGTACGGCCTTCATTTTTGGTTCCCCTTAAAATGCCCACGAGCCTTTGTTTTAAGTGAACTGGCTCCATAATTGTCCTAGTTTCAGCTAGGACAGAGTTAGTTTTCTCACCCTTGCTGCGAGGGGGATGGATTGTGGAGCCAGGAGGGCACATTTAGGTTGTTATTCTGTATCCTTCACATAATTTCTGGGGGATGTGGCTGCATATGGAAGAAAAACAGAAATGCACAGCAAAATTGACACAATTTTTGTTCCTTTTTCCAGGGGAGCAAAGCCATAGAGTAGTGGGGCAGCATGGTCCAACTTGTAGGCTTTGTCCAACATTGTTTTGTTTCAAGTTTGGGGAGGAAGATGAGTACAAATTGTTCAGCATTATTTGTTGTTGTCTCTGGCTCAGGGGACAATAGCTAGAGCCTGCCATTTTCTCCTTTGTCTCAGGAAGCTGCATGTCACTGTCTGTGGTAGCATTGAGATGGTCGGGTCTTCCAAAGCATTTTTTTGAATGTAATCACACTCTCTTAAACACGGTTGCTATTAGTATTGTTAATGTTATTGTTAGTTTTTCTCATCTTATTTCTGTTTTTTTTTTTAAGTAAATTTTTATCTCAGATCACTATCTCTGCCTCTTTGTCCCTTTTTCATGGGAGGAGTATGGAGGAAGGGAAACAGCTGCTTGTAGCTTAATTTCCAGCTGTTTCTATATCACAACAATAATAATGGACACCAAATATTTGATCTAAAGGGTAGACTGTCTTATCCCAAACCAGATATGAAACCAGATATGAAACCAGAGCTGCTCAAAAAATAAGATTAATAAGTTTGTGATGTTGAAAACCCCACACTGGCTCTGATTTAAAATCAAGGATATGCATTTTCAATTTTTCTAGAACACATTAATTTTAGAAGGCTTTTATATCTTCTAAATGTTCTATATCCTTCATATTACCTTGAGTTTCATTTTCTATTAAATTAGAATCTTGAATATGTTATATACATTAGAAAAAAATTAAGAATTATTATTGACTGTGTCTAACAGGATTTTTAATGCAGAACATTTTCTTCCTGAGAAAATGTTTTTTATTATTTTCAGACAAAAAGTTACAGCACTAAAACTCTTTATCTAATTCACTGCCAGTCCTAGAGCCTGAGGCTTCATGTATTTCTGCCAGTAGAAGAGAGAAGAGAGTTTGAAATTTATTTTAAAATATTAGGTGAGGGTTTTAAGGATATCTAAGAAAGTGAAAAAAGAGTTGTAAGGGTTATTGCGATGGATAGTCTTGTCAAAATAATCAAGAAGACAAATCATCATCTATGAAACTTGGCAGTTTTCAGGATGCTAACATACATTCTTGGCACATAATATTTGCATGTTCTCCTTCTGTTTGTTAAGAAATTGGTGTCTAAATAATATGGCATCTTGTCAGGAGATAGTGTTGGAATGTATTAAAATGAAAGTGAGAACTAAAGAATATGTTTGGTAAGTCAAGAATGAGGTTAAAATTGTTTGGAAATTTCAAGGGAGAGTGGAAGCATATTATTCCTCAGTGAGAAGGAAATGGCTAGATAAAATTTTTATAATTTTTGGTTTGGTAATTTTATAGGTAACCATTCTCTGCTAGTTCAAAAAAACGTAAAGATAATCTTTGCTTACTGATGTACAAGAACATCACATCAGGAAAACTGAAGTGAGTTAAATACAACAGGATTTTTAAATCAAACTGACTTGACATCAAAGTGAGTTTAAATCAAAGCGTGTTATCATCAATGAGCTAAAATTGGGTCATACAAATAGAATGAAAACACTGAAAAAAACTGATGAAACTTGGCAAGTTTCATTGATATAAACATTCTCTGCTAAGATCAATGCTAAACCGAACAATAACTCTTTGTATTGTTGGGTTCTGTTATGAAAGGGCAATCAAATCATGTGAATAGGAAAAGGACCAATGACAGTCCATTTTGATTGCAGTAGAAGTACAAAATGACTGTTAGATATTTTGATTGATGTTTACTAGCAAATTAGTGTACTTTCATTAACATATGACTTGAAGCATACAAGAAAGCATTTATCTATGCCAGAAAACTGCAAAAATTGCATGTATACATGCTCCTGAAAGACAGGAATGTCTTTCTCCAGGTGTAACTCAAGCCTACTATTTACACTAAGTAAAAGCATATAGGTGAAAGTCTCTATTTGCTATCATATTTTCTTGGCTGCCTATAAAATGGAATTTAAATTAATGAAACCTTGAATTGTTGACTTCCTCTTTTGCTGGTTGAAGAGGCAGGAGATACCACTAGTAGAAGCTGAAACATGAGCAAAATTAATTAACCATCTCAGTATCTTATACCCTATTGGTTTTGCCCAGTAATGTAGAGATTGCCTACACAATGAGAAAGCCTTTTTGAAGTCCACTAATTCAGCATAGAAATTGTTTAAGCCAAGTCATAATCAAATCCCAGCTGTAACAGTGATGTTTCATCACTGCCTGAAGAACACAGTAATTCATACAGGGTGATATTTTATTCTGCTCTGTGCAGCTTACCATTCTATTTTAGATCTTGCAAATTCCTGTCTAAGCAGTCTGTATCTCGCAGCTGGGTTATGGTATAGAAATCTTCTATCCTTTCTCTTGACATTCATTACTGATTGGCTCCTGTTACAAAATACAGATCTATGCTTCTGACAAGCAAAAATCAGCATTTACACTAAATCTGATTTGATCTTCTCGCTGTTGGAGAAAAATTTTCAGGTTAAAATGCTAGTAGTATACTTGCTTCCTACAGACAGCAACCACAGCATAAAAAAGCTACCCTGAAACTACAACAAAAAAACCCCAACAACAAAAAACCAAACAAAAAGCGAAACCAAACAAAAAAAAATTCCCCAAAACCCTAACTAAACCAAAATAAAACAAGGAAACAAACAAAACCAAATAAAACCAACAAAAAACCAAAATAAATTATGCACACTGAGTATTCCACTTTATATTTTCTGCTCTGGGTTGTGGCTAAAACTGAAATAGTAATGTAACAAAGTATCTCAGTGCCTTAAATTCCTACCGACAATTACAAGCATGATCCTGCATAATTCTGCACATACACATGATCCCCCTTTTTGGGGGATTAGCCACCAGAGATAATTTTGCAAAACCAAGACAATGGATTTTACTGCAGGTTTTATATTGCAGCTTTAAGATATAGAATCTTGCTGAAACACTTCATGGGAATATAGCTTAGAATTACTATCAAAGTTGCAGTGTCTGCCAAGAACTAATTAAAAAGAAACTATCTTGAACAAGCTGAATTAAAAACGTTGTAGACATGACAAGCAAGTTAATTATCTCATCTATTTGTGATTTTAAAGGTACACTAATAGCTTAAGTAAAATGCTATTTTTCAAAAATTTTGATAACTGTAGAGAGCATATCAAGAAAGGTGAGAATGAGACTGACCCACTATGCTGAATGCAGAGCACTCACATAAATTTTGCTTATATCTGGTAAATCCCAGTGCCTTGAAACTGTTAAAGTTGCTATTGCATTTAACATTTTGTAAGGACTGTCCCCTTTCTGTCCTTTAGATAATATGGAAGTTATCAATATGGCAATGGGGAGATGTGGAATTGACAGAGAAAGTTTTAGATATGGTGTTTTGTTGTGAGAGACTGGACTATTAGTGATTAATGACTCAAAACATTTGCCTATTTGTGGAGGTGCTAGGGTGCCTTGCTGAGGCCAGGTTTGTGCCCCTCAAGGGAAGAAGTGAATTTCTGGGTGTGTAATCACCAGTCTGCATAGCACAGAGGAGGTGAACTATCAAGAGGCAAATCCTGCAAAGCAAATTGGTGTTTCCTGTCATGCTAATTGCCCTGCCCTACAGAACTCCTTCAGTTGTAAAACTCATCCCTTTCCCCCCTCCCCCTCATCAGAGGATCTGATGGGGTACTACTGGCTCAACTATGCTGAGAGGCAGCTGAGAAGGGACCATAAAAATGCCCCAAAGTGCTCCCAGACTAATTTCTGGGGCCTTCCACCAGAAGACTGAAAGCTCCCCCTTCCAGGGGAGATTCCTGGGTGTTACCATCGAGCCTGAGTGTATTTTTGTGGGCTTCTTCACCCATCCCCGACAGATCATCATCACTTTGATCAAGGGAGAGCTGAATTGCAATAATCAAGTCTCAGTGCAAGATCTACAGGTGGTCATATATTTTTACACTTCTTTCTTTCTTTCTTTGTACATTTTCCCAAGTTATATTTTTATGCTTTTATATTGCTATATTACTGTAGATAATAGTAAACAAAGCTATGTACCTGCTTTCCATTTCTACCAAATTTTTCTAAAATAGACTCATATATAATCATTTGTTTCACTCTAATAATTCGTTTCACTCTAATCTGTCACAAAGGTTCTATTAACAAGACTCTGGATTAATCGCACCTTCATGGGGCCAGGTCGTGATGATTGTGTCCCATAAACATCAGCATACATCTCTTTCTCTGACTTAGGGTTTTGCAGGGTGGTGTATGTAATAAATTCTGCAATGGCCCCCAAAAGAGTTGTTGGAAAATAATCTTGCTGATTTTATGCATTATTCACTTGTCTGTACATCAACAATGTGAAGGTGCTTCTTTGTTCTTCATCATTAGGCTGTACAGCAGTTGGCCAAAAAAAAGGTTGTTTTAAGTATTTCAAGGAAAACAGTCTTTCTGGCCCAACTACAAAATAAGAATACTCCAAAATGTAAGGCAATTTTGTTGTGTCACTCTGCAGAACTTCTCCTTTCATAGAAAACTACTTGATAATGTAGATACAATCTCAGTTTCCTAAATACTTATTCCTGTGTGTAATTTTTCTCTTGAAAGCTCAAATAGGTAGGAAAAAGGAGTATGTGATTGTAGTGCTACTTTACAGTTATTAACTACTTAGCGAAAATCAGTAGCAGAATGTAAATCTTCAAGAAGACATGAAAAACAGATGTGCCTTTGAACTCCAGCCTACATAGTGTGTGTTGCCAAAAAACTGCATAGATATCATACTAACTCTTTTTTAAACACTAAGACTTTCTAGCAAATTGTAGAGACATCATTTTATGCATTTGAAAGTTACTGCTTATTAATTTCAGCAATCTGAGAATTATATCATGGGAGAAACACAAATATCTACCTGTTCTTCTTTGTATAGTAAAACCTCAGCAATCTGAATAATATAAATGCTTAATTGAAATTAACCATTTCTTGTGAAAGGTGTGCAGTTCCAATTTTTGTTGCCTACAGTTCTTGCTTTTTTACAGCAAGTTTTTATTTTAATACTTATTGAAAAGACAAAATGAAGTAATTTTTTTTCTCAGATCTTTAGAAATTTTGTATTGTGCTACTGAAGTCAAAATAATGAAAAATTATGGTGAGGTCAGAATCAGAGTATATGGGTGAGATATAAGTCAGCAAATAACAAAGCCAATATGAGGGTTGTGTGATCTTTTACACTTGCCCTAGGGTATTTTTTTCTTCATCTCATTGCCTTCCTCAAAAATATGAGTGTGTACTAAAATTATGGGTGTGGGCATGCAAGAAATACCAAAGTTATTGTTAAAGAAGCAAAGAAGCAAGCAAGCAAGCTGGCAAACAAACAAACAATTCCATGTCCTTCATTGTGTTTAAACTTCTTTTAGAAAGAGCCAGAACTCTTACAAAGATTCTAAACTGGTTCTCTTTCTTCTGCACAGCGAAATTTTATTAGAGGCAGACTGCAGTAGAAAATGCAGCAGCCTCATGAAAAGCAGAACATTGTCAGCCACAGACAGAAATACAAAATTTTCTTTGACATTTGATAATGGGCTTCTGGCAAAATTGTGTCTTCTCCTCCTGATTGTCTTTGCAAATCATTCACCTCAAAAAGAGCAATGTGCATTGTATCCAGATTTTGACCAAATTCTACCGATTAATAATAGAGTTTAAAGTTTGTTGTGTTCTGTTTCCTGTCTGTAGCTAAGTGACTGACAATTAAATTATACTGTCATGAATTGCTCTGGAAGTTTGATTGTTCATGGTGACCAGAGTCTGTTCCTTCATATGCATGTGGTTTTACTTAATCTGTGAAATAATGTTCTTGGAAGATTTTTAAAATTTTCAAAGAGTGGGAACATTAACCTCTACCTTACATTTTCATTGTAACTGTCAGATTTGTTTTAGGAGAAATGCTTTGTCAAAGGACTATTACCAGCTCTGGTAATAACTGAATGAAGTGTCCATCTTTCCCAAATAGGATATTGTGCCCAAATGCTGAGCACCGAAAGAAAAAATTAAAGGAACATATCTGGGGGAGACATGATCCTTACCATTTTTTTTAATGTTAAGTATGATAAGCATGGAATACTCCCCTCTAGACAATATTTTTTTATTGTGCACTTAGAGTAACTGCACCTTTTTTCTCACCTCAAGATTGTCAGTATTTTTCATCTAAGGAAAATATCTGACCAATAACAATTATTTTGATGTAAATGAGACCAGCAGTTCTGGCTTTTTTTTTGGCAGAGGTTGATCAAAAGCCTGAGGAAAGAGTTCTTGCACTGAGCTGATAAGAGCACTATTGAAACCAGTAGTATCTTCTTATGACGACCTTAAAAGCTGTGAGAACTTAAAGGAATGTTGCAATGTGCTTTATATGGTAGAAAATTACATCTTGCTTGTCTTTATAGTACCAAATTTCATAACACATGTTCTGGTTCTAGCACAATCTCTCTACATATCTGCTTGTCTGTCTCTCTGTCTCAAAGTAATATGTGCTCTGCATCCTGGACAGAATATCCTATATCACCATGGTTATTTCAGTTATTTCTCTAAAGTCAAAAACATGACCTTAGGTATCTTTTCAACATGGCATGTAAAAGTGGGTCTATCTGTAAAAAACTGAAACCTTCTTGAATTATAACGTAAATGTAGATATTATGGTTAGGCATTCCAGTTTTCCTTATTGAATTAGAATTTATGAGATAAATGAAACCAATTTTTAAATTAAAAAATAAAGGTATTTTTGTTTCCGCCAAATCCTGAGGCTTCTGAAATAGTAATAACCTAGCCAAATTAGGGTACTTTTTCTTTTTTTCTGGATGTACTCCTCATTTATGTCATTTCTACTTCAGTATTTATGAAATTTCATTCCAAGTTGGTTGGTAAGAAAAGGAAAGGTCTGCATGAAGGAATTTGCTTGGTACAACGCCACAGAAAAGAATGGCTTAAAATCAAACCACCTGCAGAAGCAGCTGATTACACAGACATAAATTTTGTTCATGAAATTTTGGTCCCCATTACCTGGGGGACTATATTGTAGTGAAACTAACCGATATTTAACTATTTACCAGATACTTCTCAGACAATAAAAGAATTATTTTTTTCTTTGTCCCAGAGGAACAAAGTCTTAGAAATATATAGAGTGACATAAATGTGTGCAGTGACATTTTAAAAATATGTAGTTGGTTGTGAAGGATACAGATGCTGGACAAAGCTTTACCATATCCCTAATGCTTCTCTTTCACAATTAGTATGTTTTGGTTTTGCCACCTAAAGGGTTCATGTTGTATATGAAGAAAGGGTTTAGTATATAAATATTTTTTCTCAGATGTTTTATCGAGTCTCTAAGATATAAAAGCTTAAATCATATTATAAAAATGTGCTGATGTGATACAGAATTTAGGCACCTCCATGTGGGAATTAAATACCAGGTGCACAAGGTGCTTGTGAAACCCCAGTAAGTTACAGTCTATAACCTTAGATACTTAAATCCTTTTTTTTTTTTTTTTCTTTTCTTTATTTTTATTTCTGGTCCTATAAACTTCTCTGCTTAGAATCACAGTCATAGTTTCAGGTCACATAAGTATCAATATTTTGCCCTAAATCTTAGAACTAGGACTGAGTCTCATCTAATATTTTTCAGAGTTTGGAACTTCCTTACAAAATAGAGACTCAGAAGCTTTCAGTTTTCTCTCAGTGGGCCACAATCTGAATTTGACCAGAGCATGGAAGATAAAATCACTAAGTGTCTAGAATGTGTTTCACCTTGTTACCTTTTTAGTACTGAGTATGAGAGATTTTCTCTGCTTGTTGGAAGCCTCATCTGAACCATCCTAAGGCTCCGACACATTGGATTTTGCTATGTGTTTCTTCATCAAATTCTCATGCTATGCCTCTGAACTTGTGTATTATTTTTGACCCTGATGTTTTATTATGGTGCTTTAGCCAACAAGCTTTATTCCAGCAAAAAGGAAATCAGCATTAAATTGTTTTGAGCATGGATGTCACTTCACCAACCAGTCATGCAAATGAGATATTTTCAAAATAAAAATAATTTTTTGAAATAGGAAGTTTTCTGAAAGGTCACTGATATTTATATTTTAAGTGCAAACTCAGAGCAATATTAAAGTGTTTGGAGTTCTCAGAATTCTATGAATGGTTTTACTGTTCCTGCAGTGCATGACAAAAATGCTGACAGGGAAGCCTCGGGCCACCTGCTAGGCATAGCAGCATTCACTATGTGCCATACTAAAGGCTGAATGGCAAGGTTGACACTGAGCTACTCGATAAAATAGATCTTTCACATCCTGCAAGAAACGAAACCCTAGTTTCAGGACCAGCATCTATAACCACTTGAGAGAACATTGCAATATTTATATTTTTTAAATGGAATTTCAGCCTTCTATGTCCTTCAACCCTCAGCTGGGAATAAGAAGAGTAAGAAGAACTGAGGAGTGAAATCCAAGAATTCAAGCAGCATTGAGATATTTGGGGTTTTTACTCCACATTTGTAGTTATACTACATACCATAGATACAACATCTTGACATTACCTAAACTCTGCATTTGAATGAAGCAGCAGCTGCTTGTTGGATTACAAGATTTCTTTTATGGGGAGCTGTTGCACCACTGCCGAAAAATATCTCAAATACACATTTGTTTTATTTTAAATTGTATAAAACAGTGAAACTCACAAGACTGATCCTGTACTTTGATCTCTCAACCTGACCTCCAGGTCATTATATTTTGGCCTCACAAAATTAGCTTTTTTAATGAAGCCTAGCCTAACTGCTTAAAGAGTTGACCTTCCTATTGAAATTATTAGAGAGTAACTGAGAATCTAGCCAGAATTTCACTAATATTTATAGATTCATGAAGTAATGCTGATGTAATCACGGATGTAATGTCAGACATTGAATGAAATTATCAATATTTCCTTTGAAAACTGTGACTACTACTACTTCTTCAAAGTCATACAAACAAAAAGGAAATTGTACATGAGAAACAACTGCATATTACCCTTAATACATGTGGAAGATCGTACAGCAATGATGTGATTCTAGGGGGAGAAGCCAGTTACGAGAAACTCTGAATCTTTAAATCTTTTTCCAGGCAAGGTTTCCAGGCAAGCTAAATACTTGCTGATTTCTTCTGTCATCTTGCAATATAACGGATTGACAGAAAAGTATGGATCATTCTGCTATTTTATATCTTCATTTTCTATTTAACTCAGTCCATTTCTGGTGTGTCTGCACATCAAATCTGAAATAAAATTTGCAACTGGGTACATGGTGATGTCTGACAGACAATTACAGAGCAAAACAGTCATAAGGGATAGACAGCATATATACACACAGGGTCCACCTTTGTTGAAACATTACTTGTCAACATTATCCTTACCTTCAGGAGACTGCCTGAAGATCAAGCATGTAAATACTCATGAAAGCAAAACATTTTCAGTAGATAAAAGACACAAAATTATGAAAAATGTTCTGTTTCCTTTAATGTATTCTAAATCAAACAGTCTATAGTATGATATGTTTTAGGTTAATTAGTTTAATCCATATTTAATTAAGCTGACGTTTCCATGCCAACAAATGGCTTTTAAATTGTGGAAATCTCGATGATGTAGAATGAGAGTAAAATATTAATTGCCTAAAACATTTCGTTGTAATTCTTTTAACTAAAATGTGAAGTGCTTCCACATTTGTAGCTCAAGTTCAGCTAATAGCCACAGTTCCAGTTCTGTGAGGGAATCATTTAGTTCAACTGTGCTAATACTTCAAGGCTGATTGTACCACAGTAACAAGGTTTCTGTAATTCCATCTTTAAATAAGCATATGATGGAAATGACATTCACTAACAGCAGGTATTGCATATAGGTCTATAACACCTCAGACCAGTTTTTGCTATTCAGGTATATTATCCTGAGATTATTTAATAAATTAGCCTTGAATGTTGCATCAATAGCATGTTGCAGCAGAATGTCACAACTACAGCATAGGTGTAGTGAGATGGAGAAGGTAATCTTGGAGGAAAATAAAGGAAACCCAATTAGATTATAGGGGGTTTCTTGCATTCAGATTAATTGAGTTGTAAAACATGGTATGTTAACTGTACAAACATGGTCAATATTGATTAGACTTAGGAGTCTAAAAGTAGCTTAGTAGTTCAAATAGAGGATCGCTATGAATGGGGAAAAATACTCCAAGCAGGTAGAGACTGCAGTACTGCTTGCTGACAAAGCAACTCTCCATCCTGATGAAAAACAAGATGTGCCCCTTCCCTTCCCTTCCCTTCCCTTCCCTTCCCTTCCCTTCCCTTCCCTTCCCTTCCCTTCCCTTCCCTTCCCTTCCCTTCCCTTCCCTTCCCTTTTCATAGTATTTTTATTCTGTACTTATAGTATTATTTTTCTTGCTAAAAAATAATTCTTATATTTTTATCTGGCCCCTAAGCACAGTGAAAACTGTGTTTTGATAGTTTCTTGTAAAGACTGTCCATGAGAACAGAAGTTTCAGATGATGCCACTGAATTAAGCAGTTATTAAGGAAATACATGAATCCATAGAATCAGAATGGTTTGAGCTGAAAGGGACCTTAAAGATCACCTAGTTCCAACCTCCATGCCATAGACAGGAACACCGTCCACTCCATCAGGTTGAACAAAACACTATCCAACCTTACGTTGATTACCTCTAGGGATGGGACATCCAAAGCTTTTCTGAGCAATATGTTTCACTGACGAATTTCATCATAATGTCTCATCTAAATCTACCCTCTTTCAGTTTAAAGCCATTACCCCTTGTGCTATCACTACATGCCCTTGTAAGAAGTCCCTCTGCACCTTTCTTATAGTACCCCTTGACAGAGCTGGAGCCAGAGGATCTATTCTGCCAAGCCAGTGTCTCAGATCTCTAGACACTTTCATCCCCATACATTTCTCTCTCTGATCACTTAAGTCTTGAGGTGTATCTCAGGATGGCAGAGTTCAGCAGCACAGGGAAGACACCATGAGTAGGCTAAATCCTCTTCAAGGATTTGAGAACAATGGGTAAAAATTCTCTAAATTTGATGATTGTACAGAATGAAGACTTTTTACTTCTTGGATCACTGGTCTAATCTCTGAGTTGATACATAAAAAGATTGGCACAATCACCAACGGAATTAAAAAGAGAGTGTCTTCTCATTTTACAGAAAGAAAAGGTTGCACATCTAACCTGAGAAGAGGATCTCAGAATGTAATACTGAAAATAACCTCTTCTTACAGTTCAGTATTAAATTTATAGACCTTGAAATCTATAGGGTTTTGAGTCCACTCTCATTTTCTATTGTCCAGTTCAAAATTTAATCTGTTGTAAATCCCTAATGTGCTGCTTAAAACTTGCATGTTATATATTTAATATTTACGCTTCAGCATGCACCATATTCTGCAAAATTTCTAACACCATCATTTCAACACTTTTGTGGATCTACTTCTTGAATCTAATGTTTCTTAATAGCAGTACAGTCAATGCATTTAAATCTGGCCTTCTGAGTACAGACTAAGCACAACTGAAACTAAAAACTTTTCTATTTTCTGAATAAATTTATTAAATTCTCTTAAATTATGTATTACATTAAATCACTAAGTTCAAGAGACACCAGTTTTGTCTTCCATTATTTTTTCTTTTTTGGTCAAATTTTTGTGAGCATTTGTCTTGATGCCTATGTAATGTTCTGTTCTGGTTGCTTCAATTAAGATCATTGCCATGTTTAAGGTCAAACTTCTCTAACAAATCTTATTAAAATGAGTATGACAGTGAACGTGCCTCTTTTGCCATGATTTAAAAGTTACAACAATAATTATGCAAGACTACTAGAACTCAACTGTTTAAGAACACAAAATTGTCTGTCATACATTGTCGCTGTCTTTCATTAGGTTCTTCCCATCAAACTGCATTTTCCCAAGAGGATATAAAAATAGTCTCTTCAAAACCAAATAAAGGAACTAAGGAATTTAAAATATTGACCCCTTCTATCAAACAAACTTGAACTGCAAAATGATGAAAGGCTCCGAGAATGTTCTGATGGAGGACAGCTAATCCATATTGTTGTCATGGCAACCAGTATGAATGCAAACTCATTTTTATTCTAGAAATTGAAAACATTACTGTCAGTTAATAAAACAAATTAGTTTTTATATCTATGGAAAAGTTTTACATTTCCAAGCATGACTACTAGCTATTAGGCTCATACAAATTTAGAATCAGGAGAAATAATAAATATTATTTATTTATATTTATTAAAAGGATTGAACTTTTAAGCAACTAATTTTTCATTAGGAAAAAGAAAAAATGACTCGGAGCTACCATTATTGCTAGTTTGGAATAAAAAATAAAGTTAAAAGCAGAAGATCAGAACTTGAAGTAGTACTGCAGAAAGGTGATACTAAAATAATAATTTTTGTGTTCTGTTGTGTGTGGAATATAGCAAAATTTATTACAACTAGTGAAAAAACATAGCTCATTGAGCACATGAGATTAGGCGAAAAATCTGTAAAGATGGCTAGCACATTAGGTGATTTCTAAAGTAATACTTGCAGTTCTAAATAATAACCATTTCCAGTTGAGTTATATAGCAGAAAAATGGTAGGTGAAGATGTGTTTCAATGGGAATTTTACAGGAAAACAATTTTCATACGATTCTGTGAGAAGAAATTCAAAATATCTTTCTTGCAGAAAAAGTGGTTTGCAGTCAGGCATCTTTTCTTTCATTTACATTATGAAAATTGATAATGGCAACATTGATTAGCCTGAACTAAACAACTCTTAAACAATTCTATGTTCTCTTCTAAACAATGTACATGTCATCTTTCTACAGCTAATTCATGAACACAGCCTATAATAACCTAGTTTGAAGGTGGGTACTGCAAAGCAGTCAAACCTGAAGTCTTTCTGCGATACTGGTGTTTGAGAAAATGATAATGTTAACTGCTAAAGTGGAGATTTTGCAGAGAATTCCAGCCCTGTAGTGATTTATTACTCAAAATTAGGGTCAACAATTCTCTTTTGGTTATTTGGTGATACGAGCAAATCTTGTATTTGCAAGCTAGAAAATTCCATATTGCTTGTGCCTGCACTTCATAAGCACATGGATACAAGAATATCTGTGCATATAAATATGTTTGAACAAACCCATAAGTTGAGGGTGGAATAAAGTGTATTCTAAAGGCTCAGTAGTCCTAAGTCACATATTATCCTCTGTTGCCTTCTGTAGAAAGAGACATGAAAACAAAACTTAAATTCTGTTTTTGCTGCAGGAATGATGTTATTGTCTTAGAGGCTCTAGCGTTTTTTCTCTAAGAGATTTTCAGTTACTCTGAACACAAAAAGCAATGCATGCTTACCTGTTGAACTCTAGACAACAGTACAATAGTCTGCCTTGACTCTTGGCCCATCTAAACCTGTCAGATATATTTCTTTTATAGGATAATGGATTTTCACTAATAATGAAAAAATTCAGACTATACTGATACAAAGTTAAGGGGATTTGGTTCAGTGTCTTCAAATCATGGCATCACTGACACGTGTAGAAACGTGTCCCCTGTTTCCACATAGGTACAGTTAAGGGACTAAGGTACCAGATGGAATAAGTTCCAATACTTGCTCTCAGCTGGTTTGGTTGTAATTGAAGCAATAAGCAATTAACTCTAATTATTCTCATGAAGATAAGCAAGTATGACCTTGATCTGATATGGCTAGGGAATTAGTGGGGTGTATCAGAATGTATAATCATTGAGAAGTGTTTTTTCATAGTAAATCTACTTTTTAACATGGGAATTTTTTTAGAAGTATGTGTTGGCTGGTAATGAGACCCATGAGCTTGTGAGAAATAATGGCCATTCCAGATGTCTTCTGTGCACACTGAATGACCAGCTAGAGTTTTAATCAGACTTAGATTTGCAAAAGCTATTACTGTATAGATGTTAGCTTTAGGTGTTTTGAAAATGGAATTGGAGAGGAAGGATTAATGTTAGAACTTCATTAAGTGGTACTAAGATTGCTAATTCAACCTGCTATTTCTGCTTAGGAATGTAAGATTAGGATTTATTTCTATCTGAAAGAAGCTATTTTAAAAATAGCATAAAATCCATTACAATGATGAAGAAAAATGATAATAGTCTAGAACGATGTTTTAATTAATATTGGGCTAACCCTGGGCGACTGGAAATGTCAACTGCAATTGGCCATGTCAAGCAACAATGTGTGCAGTCTAGTGACCAAAAAGATTATTTGAGGAAAGCAGAAAAAAGGAACTGTAAAGCACCTAATATTAATGCACATGAAACTTTAAAGGAATGGGAACAGCAGTTATGCTGGACTGAGACAGCCACAGATGCTGGCACTAAACACTAGCTTCTGGCAGTGCCAGACTACTTTAAGCCAGCGTTTACTGGAAAATATGATTGTGAAAGTAATGCATATTTTTCAATGTGTAATTTTAACTGCCTCGTCTTGGCTCCTCTTTGTTTTTCTATGCATACATGAAAATACATATTAATTTTTTCCCTTTTCTCCCTTTTGTGGAGAAGATTGGTGTCTGAAATTCAACTGCAGCAAGTTCATTTTCTGCAAGTAATATTATCACGTGTCCCATTGTTAAGCAGAAAAAATGCTATTTCAAGTTCTCTGCAGGTTTAAGAGATATTTTATTTATGCTGTAACATTACTGTTTTTACCAACTTCAGAGTATCATATAAGAAAAGCAGCTGCTGAAAGCCAAAATGTTATCTTATAAATAAAGCATTTATCTACTTAATCTTTTGAATGCCATTTATTTTCTGAAAATGGAATGCGCACCAAATAAATAATATTTCATAGGACTGATAGTTGATATACTGTTTTCCTTAAATTTTAAGCTCTTCTCAAATACAGGGTTCTATTGTGTCTCTCTAGGATTGACAAAGTTCTTTCCTATATTAAATAGCTTTGAAGATGTTTTTGTTTTGCTCAGAAATGTTATTTTGACTTCAAGAATGCATCATCTGCTAAGTAAGAATTAACTAAAACCAAACCCCAAAGCCAGTGGTATGGAAATGTAAATAACTGTTTTCAGGCACTGCTTGGAGCATTGACTGAAATGTAATTATAAATATCCTGGAATAATATTGGAGAGACAACTAAGTAAAAGTTTCATAGGTGGGTGCAGAAAAGCATTATATTGTTGTTTAATTTGTTATGAACATTTTCTTTTTTACCCTGCTGTGGGCTACTCCTGTGTTACCCTTCAATCAGCATGACAACAAATATTCGGAAAGTCTCAGCCCAAATTAAGACGGAGATGAAAGTTTTCCACTTAAATAGAGAGACAGACAGATCTCAAATCTCTTGGACTTTATGAGTCACCCAAAGAATTGTCTTCAGAATGGACAGTAGAATAGGCTACATAGATAAAAAATCAACTTGTTAGTTGATTTATCTGTGTAGCCTATTGTACTGTAAATGATGGCAGAATCTGAAAATCTTTCTGTGAAATACAGAGCCAGATGACTAATACCATTCACATCTGTCTTGTTTTTTTATCTTAGCTTCTGAAGCACTATACATAGTGGGTTAATTTGTTTTTTAGGGTGTTTTCATTACTAGTAGTAGTCAAATAAGTATGCCAGAGCGGGGCAGATCAGAGGCAAGCTCCTTGCCCCTGGAATAAAATATAGTGATTTTGGTACTGGTGTTTACTTTCCAATCTTTCTACTACTGTGTTTTCCAGAGTATTGTCCCAGGAGTGTTTAATAAATTTTCTGATGTATTTTGATGTGTCAACTAGTCATTTTACTGACACCTAAATCTTTTTGTCATGAGTTCATCTATAGTGTTCAGTGAAGAAAAGCCTCTTGCATTTCCTTTGCATTTGTGCCTAGAAAATATTTTGTGCATATATTTAATTTACTGGAATTGATCACAGTGGTTTATCCCAACTTTAGTTGCTGTTATATTGAATAAAGTTAGAGGTTAACTAAGTAGCTTTTTAGTATTAAATGTCAATTCACTATACTGAACATTGTTTTCAAAACTTGAAATTATTCATTCAACTTGAACAAGAATGAAAGTAGTGGAAAATAATGACCAAATTTCTGCCCCATCTCACTCCTGTCCTACAGAGGTCAGATATGCATCCCTTGTCTCTCTCATATGAACACTGCCAAACACTTGTTACTGCACTTCATGTGCACTGCTGCAGTGCAAATACACTTTTCCACTCCACAGCCTAGGGATATGGACATGTACTTCACTATTCCTCCTAGAAGTCATCTTAGGACAAACACATTGTGATGTTTGCTGGATCAAAAAACGGGTGTGTAGAAGCAAGTAGGAGGATATGGGTGGAGCTGGGCCCATCTGATGTGTAAACCAAGAAATTATGTGAGCAGAATCAAGCACTCTGTACTCTAGGAAAATTACTTATTTTTCTCTACCACAAGGCAAGAAAAATTTTTAAAAATTCTTGGATTTTCAAACTGGCCTCTGGGATGAACTTGCAATCCAATGACTAAATAAACTCAATTCTCATGCAGTTAAAAGTTAGGTAACTGAAATGACAATTATCTTGTGAAGATTCTGAGAACCTACACTTCTCAGTATTGTAGCATTCAAACTCCAATCTAATTTCCTATTTTTCCTATATGATTTTAATGGTGATTTTGTCTGTGCTTTAGGCTCCCCACCCTTATATATGCACAATGTGAAACAACTTTTAGACCAGCAGCAAGTATGTTCTCATTTGTAACCTACCTTCTCTACCTTCAAGTCAGTTTCAAATAATTTTAATTTTTTTCTCATTTTAATTCATATTGCTTTTCCATGCTGCATTAAGTGACCAGTTTTTGTACCACAAAACATATCAGTTGGAATTGTGGATATTGTATGAACATATTTAAATGACAGCTTTTTAATATTATGATGATATTTTACACCAAGCAAAGTGTGTTTAAATTCATTAGATTTAGAGGAAGTGTAAATCAGGTAACAATAGATAATCGTTTTATTCCTGTAGTAGTTATTGCTTCAGGCAGATGGGATTATTTAATAAGTCTCTGATGAAATGCAGTGACAGAGGATCTTAGTGGTGTACCTGCCAGAATGTCTAAGAAAACTGAAGGCGTAAGTGAAGAAACTTTAAAGAAATAGTGTTCCAGCACACTTGTAACAAAGGTCCATTTTCTATGATTTTCATACTTTATATTAGTTCCTTAATGAAAGAAAAATAAAAACTAAATAAAAGTCTGGTCTGAATATTAAGAAGTTATTATTCATTATTATTTACAACTCGTTTTGACTCAGCTCAGGACAGTTGTCAAGCACTGGCTTTTCAAAACATCTGAGTGTGGCAGGCAGCTGCCTAAACACAGGTGACTAGTGGTACTCCAGAGGTTTCAGATCCATTAGTCCTTCACTTACTAAAGTATGGTTATCCTGTAGGTCTTGTGTCATACCTGCTGACCTCATTTCAGATACCCTGGAGCATCTCATGTAGTCTACATTTACACAATTGAATTCTACACTCAGTGTCCCCAGTTGAAAGCTACACTCTTGCTGAAAACAGGCCACAGCATATCAGTATAAGTCCTTCCAAAATGTCTTTTTTGGTTTTTTTCTCTTTGTTGCACTGGGGAACAAAGATTTATGGTCAAGGCACAGCCCAGAGACAATGGGTAAATTGTTTGAAATCAGAAGAAAAAAAAAATATAACTTGCCACCTAGAGAAACAGTGGGAATTGGACAAGTTCTAATGTTGGCTAAAGCCATTGTGTTCCATAAATATATCACTAAGAAACTATCACATGGGTGGTGGAGTACATTCACCCTCAGGCAAAATTCATAAAGAAAATAATCCATGTCCTGATGAAACTTGCAGAAAACAAAAGAAGCATCACTTGGTTTAAAGGGAAGGAAAGTGAAATGTGTCAGAAAACTGAGATATGCCTAATTTTGTACTGCTGTTGTAGCTATTTTACTAGTTTCTTGAGTAGGCTGAATGTATTTCTAGAGTGTACTAAGATCAGAACCAAGGAAGATATGGTAACTGACTTCCTACTAATTGTGTACTCCTCAGAAAATCAGAATGTAGATATTTAATACCTTTAGAATGCTGTCAGTCAGATTTATACAATATTTTAATAGAATTTAATAAATAAGGTATTATCTGCAGCTGGGAAAACAGTGTGGGTTTAGAGGTTTTAGGGTTTTTTAAATAGTTTTTGACTGAAAAAAGTAGGAAAGATGTTTTGGTCAAAATGGAAATGATGATACTTTTATTTGAATATAAATGAAAAACAGTCAACAGGAGTACAGCCCTAGCCTGAAAAAAATGCAAATATTGTGTCTAACCTTAGCTAAAATTTTCTAGCTTACTCTCTGTTGTGGTGTGATGATGTGGCCCTGAAACATCAGCCTGCATGCTCAAGTAGGACAAAGTCTTAGTAATTTTCCTAGAAAGAGAAAGAAACTCACAGCTGTGTTATCTTTACACGTTCCTCTATGTCTGTGCATGAAACTACCTGCGTTGCTGAAAATATATAGATCACCTGTGGTATAAAGGAGGGTTTGGTTACTTTCCACTTTTGATTATATCTTTGTTATGGATTGTTATGAACTAAAAGCCTACAGAACATTTAGTGTAGAAAGATGAGGCCAAGACATCCTCTGCTGATTTCTAACTCTAAAATACTCTGGTATGAGCTGAGATAGCATTGAAGCAAGGACCTAACATCTTTTTAGCACATCTGGGATAGGAAATCAGGAGGTGATAATAACCTTGAAAACAATCACTAATTGGTTTTAAATATAGGGAAAGCCAAAGAAATTTGCCTTGAGATATAAAACCAGCAATATCATCGGTGACTTAGTCTAATTATCTAATTTTAAAGAAACACACTGTTAAGACAATAACCTTCGGGAGTGGAGGCGAAATGGCTCTGGGCATGGGCAACAAGTACAGGCAAGAGTACTATGCAGGACAAATGTATCGATCAGTAAGAGCTGTTTACCAGGTCTATGCTGGCTCTCTAAACTGGTCTGGGGAGATATGATCCTTGTCAGGTTGTGAGTGCCACATCATAAAAATCTTATACTAAAAGCTTTATAATAAATATTGCTATTCACCTGCTAAACCCATGCCGCTTAGTAAATAAATTTCAGGTTATGTCACTGAGTAATGTGTTTCTTTTTTTCTGTAAACCCACTCTAAATCCCCCCTGTGTCATGTCTGCATGACAGATGTCACAGCTGTCTCATCTTCATGTTTGTCTAATTTACGTGTCACAGTACCTGGGCTAACTCAGCTGTGTCTATATTAGGATTTTACAAGTATATCACATTAGTCACAAAACCAAAATACTTACAAATAACTATTATCTTGACTGCAACTCAGATTTTCTTAGTGACAGATTTCAATACAGTACTTTGCAGAATAGCGGCTGTTGTATCATGAGTGAAAGTAGTATGAACCATTTCATTACTTCATCAGCAGCAGAAGATGCAAATAATCTTTTAAAAGGTATTAAAAAAAAATGCATGTAAATGCTAGAAACAGATTAATACATATCAATTAATAGCTAAAATGTACTTACAAATATGCATCTTATTAAAAAAAGGCAAAAGATCGTGTAGGGAAAATTTTTATTTTTTATGTAAACAAAAGTTTGAGGACTTGTTAAGAGTGAAAAAACCTTTTTGGGACTACAGTAGGTTTTTCAGGCCTAAAAAAATTGCCAGCAGAGATTTTAGGAGAACTGTATAAGATTTTTTTCATAAATTCTCAATTCTAGAACTCTGCTGTTCATTACCAATGCCTTCTGAATTTGGAAAACCTAGCCTAATCTGTGATTTCAGTTTTGTCAGTCTTCTACAGTAGGTTATTTGGGATTTCAATGAGGAAAATATTTAATGGCTTGATTTTACACATATGCTTCCATACATTAAGTATATACCTCTGTTTTTGCTTAAGATTTTCATCTCCAAAGTAAACTAAGTAAATATGCAAAGTTGAATGCTTTGGGGTTTTGTTTGCATTTTCTGTCTCATTCTCTCCAGGGATGAAGCATGTTTTCCTGTAATGTAGCATTACCAGCAAGATTTATATTATGGAATTACAAAAAATTGGTCATGTATGGAAAAGATGGTCATGTTTTTAGAAGCTCTCTTAATACAGTAAAATATGAAGTCTATTTATTTAACTCTCATAACCATTAATAAAGACCAAATCATTTGCCTATTGAATCAGTATGATAACAATAGTCATGCAAGCAGTGTCTGATGTGTTCAGATTGAGCTTGCATTTAGTCTTAGTGGCAATGTTTAGATTGATGAACAATGCAACTGAATAATTCTGGGTCCTTGGCACTGGAGTATGCTATAATTGTAGTGTAATGAGATAACGAAGAGACTCTGACTTTAAATTGAAAAAAAAAAATGGAAGGGATAGGCTTGGGGATATGAATGGTTGAAAACAGAATACCAATTAGCTTTTCCATTTCCCTCTGCTCTTTTCCCTCTCTTCCCCAATCCCTTTCCATTATAGCCTATTTAAGAATTACAGTTCATGTATTTTTGCAATAATTGGAGTATTTGAATCAGAAACAAAATGTATCACGTGTAGGACATTCATTTTGAGCATGCTATACACAAAGGTGGAATTGAAGAGACACATTCATTTCAGATTTCAGTGTTTTGAAACTTTTCATTTTAGATTTCAAAAGCTGCAATTACATGATGATATTTGATGTATTCCAAAAGTGATGTTTCATACATAGGACATCTGATAATTATTGAAAATGCTCGAAAAAACCTATTCTAACCATCATAATTTAAATATCATTTTATTCATACTCTCTTCAGGATACTTTAAAACAGGCCTAGAAGGGTCTATTAAATTGCATTTAAGCCCAGTACACTTTGCAGGTGTCCAGTATAATGAATACTTTAAATGGCTATGCTCTAAGGTTAATTTGTTCTGTAAAATTGCCCAAACCCCTCTAGAGTATTCATTAGTAGAATAAAACAGAGACCTAATCCAGATAGATGCTAAAGGATTATCATTATTGCTGTAAGGATGACTTTGATAAAATTCTAATTGGAATTGCCACATGGGGATTGAACAAACGAAGCAGATTATGATAAATACGGGGTTTCAGACCTCTCTTAACTAAATTCTGAGACTGGGGTAAAATAAAGTGATCAAACTCATCTAAAAACAGATAGCTACCTCAATTTACTGCAGAATTTCTTAGAGTGGCATGAAAATTATACTCAACTGCGTATAATTACACCAAATGTCAGCACAATACAATTAGAGCTAAAAGACCATTGCAACATTCATTTTGCTTTTAACAGCATTTCATTGCAAACAGTCTTTTGTCTCATTAGTGCAGGACTGACAGATTTTTAAACCTGTATTTATACAGATTCATCCATAATAATATCAAACAAGATCATTATATTTTCTTTTCTCTATTCATTATATAAAAAGGAGAAATTTTCAGCTGAGCCTCTTAAACACAAAAGATAATTAACATTATCTAAATAAATTAAAAAAAAAAAAGGCCATCTTATTTTGAATTCAAATCTATAACTGGTAAAATTCCTGTGCCATAAATCCACAGTTTATATAGCATTAAAAAGAGATTGGGAATTAGTCATTTTCCAGGTCCATCAAATACAAGTTTTCATTTCTTGGTTGTTATAGGTTTTATGGTTAGCAAAACAAAAGAAAAAGGTTTTCCACTCAGTGTGAGTTAGAGTGGCAGAACACAGCCTTCAGGAATAGGCAATCCACAACTTCTCTGGACAGCCTGTTCCAGAGCCTCACCCCCTTCACAGAGAACATCTAAATATAAACCTGCTGTCTTTGAGTTTAAAGCCATCACTCAATATGCTACTACTACTTGCCTTAGTCAAAAACCCACCCCAGCTTTCTTGTATGTCCCCTTTAGGTACCAAAAGGCTGCTATAAGGTCTCACCAGTGCCTTCTTCAGGCTGACTAACCCCAACTTTCACAGCCAGTCTTTATAGGAGAGGTGCTCTGTCCCTCTGATCAACTCTGTGGCACTCCTCTGGCTTAGTTCAGTATGTTCCTCTCCTTCCTATGCTGAGGACCCCAGAGCTGGACGCAGTTACTCCAGTGAGATCTTAGCAGAATGCAGCAGAATTCCCTCCCTAGCCTGTTGCCCACGCTGCTTCTGATGCAGCCGAGGATGCATTTGGCTTTCTGGGCTGTGGGTGCACACGGCCAGACCATGTTCAGCCTCTCACCCACCTCTAACCCTAAGTACTTCTCAACAGGGCTGCTCTTTATCTGTTCATCCCTCAGCCTGTGTTGATACCAGAGGTTGTCCTGACTCAGGTGCAGCATCTTGGTCTTGTTAAAATGCATGAGATTCACATGAGCCTAATTTTTGAGCTTGTCCAGATTCCTCTGGCTGGCATCCCCTCCTTCAGGTCTGTCAACTGAACCCTAGCTTGAAGCTGTCTGCAAACTTGATGAGGGTGCACTCAATCCCTTTGTCTGTTTTAAGTAACTGTGTTTATAACTGCAGTCATTTTTGCCAAATTTTCTGAGTAAATAGAATTGAAATTTTTAATTCTCTTTTAAAGAAATATTAAGGCAGGCCCTGGTTAAGTATCTTTGAGGTTGTTTGGAGAGTTTTTTATTAAGAGAAGAAATATTTCCTACTGAACTAGGGCTTTCCAGTCTAGGGTTTAAGTTTGAATCCATGTATACCAACAAAAAATTATCCAAAATATCAATAGAAGAATAAGATCAGAGTTACCATATTAATTATGTAGAATTTAAAGATAAATAGAAAACTTAAAATTTGGGGAAAACAAAGAATAAAAAGTCCATTTTAAAATCATTTTTGCAAAACATATTGAGGCAGACTAGTGAAAATATCTTTAGGTATATATTTTCATCAGTCTTAAAGCAAATACCATATCTATATTCTTTCATTATACTGTTTACTTAGAATTGCTACAGGTTATAACTAAGCATAGCCTGAATAAAAAAAATGCCATATAATTCAGAAAGACTAAAATAATGTGATTTTGCTGATCTGATTTATTTCTATAAATAAATCCTCAGATTAAATTATTTCAAAATATTCCTATGACTTATTCTGCTGCTGATGGTCACGTGTACCTTGACACTGTAAGGGAAAGATCATAAAAGATGATATGATCTATTCAAGAGTTTCTCCTCATAGGCATTTCCTAACAATGTCCTAAGGTTTTATTGCCTGTATTACTATAGGTCATCAGCAGCAGGCAACACTTAGACCATAACCCCTTCTACCACAGGCCCCCCTAATGTATATTTATAAAAGACAGTCATAGTAAGCATTTTTAATCAAAGATGAAATATTTAGGACTCAGGTGTATATATATATATATATATATATATATATATATATATATATATTTCTTATTCCCTTTTACTCTAATACATTCTTAAATACAGAGCAATGCATCATGAGCAATGTTTTTGTCATAAGGTATATTGACTGGGAGAGCTACTGCGATTCTAATTTATCTGTGTGTGTCACCAGACTATTTCAAATGGCTCTATTTTACCTCTGTGTTCAAGTGTGCATAAAGAAAATGTTGTGGCACATTACAGACAAGTCTTATATGTTCTGTATCATCTATTCTTATATCAAAACCAAGTGATGAACTAAACTTCCACATATCTGGGCAACTTGGTCTAGTGAGTGTCAGGGCGGTTAGAACTGTATGATCCTTAAGATCCCTTCCAACCCTAAGCATTGTATGATTCTATAATATTCTCTAAAAGTAAAGTTTTGTGGAGAGTAGTTGTATTTTAATTTTATATAACAGAAGTTTGTCCATTTTTTCCAACTATATCAATTGCTTAAATAAAAAAAATTCCTCCAGTTCATTCCTATTCCCATTAACTGCTCTTATATACATCACTACCCCTGCTAATGCCTCTAAATCTATTTTTAGTGTGTGTCACAGACCTGTAGTTACCCATATATGAAGAACATGGAGGCCTCACAAGCATCCTGTTCTCTGCTGTCAATTCTGGAACAGAAATATTTGATTTTCCTCTCCCTCACAATGCTGTTCCACTGTGGCTTCTCACATCTGATGAGTTTTCTTTCTTGGCAGTTGTTTCACCAAGAGAGACATACAACTGTTAGAAAACAACTCCAGTTGTATAATCTACTCTTTTTGTAATTTTGTATGATGCTGATATATGTTTATGTGCATTCTGTTTGAGACTGGCCATCTGTATTCACACTTGGCTGTGTATATTATCCAAGAAACCTTAAGAATAGAAATAACCATACCCTTTTTTCAAAAGAGAGTCTAACAGACTGCTGAATGCCTCTATCCCAAATCCAGTTCTATATTTTTTGTTTAATGACAGTAAAATCTGTTCCTAATTTTTTATACTTTATTTCAGAAAGAACTACACATACCGTGCACTGTATATGTTGTCTTACACTATGTGCAGTCAGCAACGCTCATTCCTGAGAGCCTGGTATGTTACATCTGGTAGTGATATATTTCAAAATAATAATAAAAAAATGTTAAATAAATTTAGATTTTTAAATATTAATAATCTATATATTTATTTAATATCACATACTGGTGGATTAAACAGAATATGTATCTGGCAAATCCCCACTAGGGAGCAAAGGAGAAAGCACTTCAAGAGTTCTTTATTAAACAGGAATTTGTTCAGCTTAGCTGGAAGCATTTCAAATTATTTTTGATGATATTTAATTGATTAACTAAAATGACCCTAAATGTACTAGAAAAAATTGAAGCTGAACAATACAGAAAAACAATATATCATTTGATTTCATCACTTGTTTAAATGAGTTCATTTTGCTGGTGATTTGGATTAATTCTTTATGAACAGTCATGCAAATATTTCTGTTGTAAAAAGTTTCCAGTGAAAGAACAACATGACATAGTAGAACTAAGAACACTGAAATGGATTTCTCATGCTGATACAAAGAGTGACAGACAGAGAAGGAGAGAAAAATGAAGGACTTCTGACTAAAACAAAAAGTAGACCTCTGCAATTTTATGATTTATTTTCTTTCCTGGAAAAACATTCTTAAGGCCCTATGTATAAAACATTTTAATGCTCTGCTTATAGTGCTGTTACCCACCATGGAAGATCTATCTCAATTTGTTGATACAGTATCTCTAGCTTCTCCGTTGTGAAGTGCTATTGATGTCTCTTTTTACTTGCTTGCAATTTTATCCATGCTACATTCCTGCAGCAGAAACATTTACTGGAAAATTGCTAGCTCCTGTCTTATCACTCAATCAGATTCAAACTCGTGTCTACCCTTCTAATTCCTCTATTCATGAATCACTATAGAAATGCATAAAATATGTCTTTTCAGTTCCTATATGTCATGGTTTAATCCCAGTCAGCAGTTGCTTGCTCACTTCCTCACCAGTGAGATTAGGGGGGAAAATCAAAAGGGTAAAAGATAAAGAACTTGTGGGTTGAGATAAAGACAGTTTAATAGGGAAGCAAAAGCTACACACACACAAGAAAAGCAAAACAAGGAATTAATTCAGTGCTTCCCGTGGGCAGTCAGGTGTTCAACCATCCCTGGAAGAGCAGGGCACGGTCACAGGTAACGGTGACTTGGGAAGACAAAGAACAAATGTCCCCTCCTTCCTCCTTCTTCCCCCCACTTTATACACTGAGCATGATGTCACATGGTCTCGAATATCCCCTGGGTCAATTTGGGTCACCTGTCCTGTCTGTGTCTTCTCCCAGCTTCCCATGTATCCCCATCTTCCTTGCCAGCATGGCAGTACAAAAAACAGAATAGGCTTTGGCTCTGTGTAAGCCCTGCTCAGCAATCACAAAATCATCTCTATATTATCAACACTGTGTTCAGCACAAATCCAAAACCCAGCCACATACCAGCCACTCTGACAAAAATTAACTCTACCCTGGCTGAAACCAGCACACCATGTCTTTTAAAATAATTTTTCTGTAAGATCCATCAACTGTCACACTTCTTGTCTTCTGTTATCTCTCATACCCTAAGCTATAACTGAGTTAGATGCTTAAATCAATGTACTAAACAGTACTTTTATTTGAGTTCACCATGAAAAATATATATGTCTAAGTAATTTTTTTCTGAGTGATTGCTAATAGTAACTAAAATTTTCTCCCAAGAGAGGCTTTAAAATTGCCTCTTATTTAAGTCCATATTTGAATTACTAGACATTTAAATTTCATGGTTTTAAGGTTATTTTGTACACATGAACACTAAGATCAAAGAAAATATAGGGAGAAGGATAGCAAGCCGTTGGAAATGTAGGAAAAATGTATCTTAATAAATGATAAGTATATTTTTGCCATGCTACATTTTTATCAAATATTTGTCGGTTAATTTCTGTACTTCTTCCTGGTCATATGGGTCTATGAAGGATTGCTTTGTACAATGGACTCCCAAAAAAGTTCAAATTGAGAGAATAGTATAATCAAAACATCTGAAGACACTAGTCATTTCCAAATTGATAGGAAATACCAAATCAAATTACAAGTAGACTGATTTGAGTATTTGGGTACTTTAGAAAGTAGGTTTCTGTTCTGGTTTAAGCTCAGGTGGCAACTAAGCACCATGCAGCTTCTTGCTCACTTACCTAGCACCCCCATGAGTTTGGGAAAAGATTAAAAAGTAAAACTTGTGGGTTGAGATAAGCAGAGTTTAATAATTGAACAAATTAAAAGATAAGAAGAAGAAAGAGAGAAAGAGAAAGACAAAACACAAGAAAAAAAAGTGATGCATAATACAGTTGCTCACCACTTGCTGACCAATGCCAAACCCATCCCTGAACCACAATTATCCCACCTTAGAAGCAATTCCCCCAGTTTATATACTGAATGGTGGGTGTAAACTCTTTTACTCAGGTGAAGTATCTCAGTGGATGACTGTCTCAGATTCATTCAGTGGGAATATTTCTGACTCTTTCTGCCTTTACATAATTCTAGTTCAACTAATTAAACTTGCATTGAATATAATGTTTTCTATATGTTAGGTGGAAATCACAACCCAAAGTACAATCATTTTACAAGTTGGAATTTTTTGGAGATGAAATAGTTAACAATGAGACTTAACATATCTGAATAAATAAGAAGTTAAACTAAAAAAGATAAGTTTATTAACATCATCTGGTTTCTCAAAGTCTCTGGTAATAAATGCTTTGAATGGGAAATTTCATTACAAATTTTTACTACTTATCTAGACTAATTCATGGGATATAATAACTTATCATTCACCTCTTGTTCTTACATGACTTCTAATACAAACTTGGTTTACTTTTCTTCTTTTGTCTAATTCTTCTCAGTATTGTACCTGACATTTAAGAATGAAAGCTATACAATGAAACAATTATAAATTATATAAATATAGACGTTAACACAATGTGATTGCAAAGATAGATTAACTTAAATATTAAACTATACACAGCATTTCTGTAAAACTAGCCTTATGTACTCTATTATTTATATCATTATATGAATATAATGATACTGAAACAAATGAAATGCCAGTTAGAGATATGAAGGTGTGACTATATAAATCAGTATTTAATTTGATTCAGAAAACTGCTGTCCCAATTTTGGCCTATCATTTTTCTAGTCTTAGCTGATTGGCTATGTCTTTATCTATTTTTTCCTGTACTGCATTCAGCTACAAGTGAAATACATTATAATATGTTATTTTTTTTATTTATGTATGTTTGAAAAGTCTTATTTAAAAAAAAAACATGAAGATTTATATCTAGTTTGTAACATAGGTAACAGATGATTAGTAAAAGCTTCAATTTATTGCTCAGCTCCATCCTTATTATGGAATTTGAACATCAGAATAACAAATGATAGTTTGAATAATACTGATGCTAATTTTATAGTATCAGTAACCCTTTTATATTTACTCAAATATTTTGTAGGTTTCCACATACATGTAAGCAAAAAAGTAACATTAATTCCATTTTATAACTAAAAAAAATTATCTGAACCAAGAACACACTAAAATATCCCCCAAACAGTATTTAGGCTAAAAATTACAGCGGGTTCATTTCTCATAGTTTGAAATCTTTAAGAGAAATATGATTTAGAGAGATTTTATTATTCAGGGAACCTAAATGAAAATAATTAAACTCTTCTAATATTTTTTAACAAGAGCTTTAATGAGACTCAATCTCTACTTTCATATCAGCATCAATTGCACATACTGATAAATGGAAAAATATTAGAGGAGTAATGAGATCTTCTGCTGGTGAAAAAGGCTGTTGAATTCATACACTGGTACAGTTAGAGGCCAAACAAAATATGCACTTTATAATCAGTCAGTTATTCCACTAAAAATTCTTTTATATATTGTTTGCAAAAATAACATTGAAGCAAATTAATGTATTAAATAAAAGAGTTCTGTGAAAAAATACATGGATGCAAATATAGAAACTGGATAGAAAATTATCTGTTAATTGCCTGAAACTATGGAAATAAGAGATAGAAGTAAAGCTGATTGGAAAATGATATACATTTGATTGAAATTTTTTTTCTTTTTAAACATTTCTTGATTAAGTGAATTGGACATTTCAGAGAGGGTACTTTGGAGTCTCTATATAAAATATGTGGATGGCACTGAGCTAGCTGTGTCACTTCATACACCAAGGCAAGAATCAGGGCAGGATCAAAATGCACTATGACCTTGGCAAACTAAAAGTCTAGTTTAAAATTAAAACAAAAAATATTAACTACTAAATACTACTAAAAAGAGCAGTATTTCAAGACAAATAAAATGAAAAGTATAAGCTGGAGAAAAAAAAGGCCTGGAAATGACCATGAGCCGTCTGTGGAACAGCAGGTCATACTGTTCATCCTGCTGGTACGTCCTCCCTTCTTGATAAAGTGGCCTGGAAAACAATAGAAGATACAATGGGAATACAAATCTACAGATTGCATTTGTATACTACAGCCAAAGCATTCTGTTTTTATGCTGTTTGCCAAAAGTGAATATGCTAAAAAAGAAGTCATAAGTTACTACAGCACTAGGATACACTAACAAGGGGTTATCAGGGGACTTTGTGAATAATTAAGGAATCAGCTAAGAAAATTCAAAAAGAAATCAAACAGAACCAGAAAAATGTTTAGTAGTGTCAAGAGAGAGGATGAAAAACAGAGCAGCATTAAGAACATGTTTTGGTGCTGTCAGAGTTTCTCTGGGTTATCATGGTGTCTGCTCAGGTTCAGCTCTCTCACAGCCAGCATCCCCAGGTCCTTTTCCACCAATCAGCTTTCCAATCACTCTGCCTGTAGAGATGCCTGGGGTTTTTGTGACCAAAGTGCAGAGCTGGAACTTTGCTGTATTGCAACTCACACGCTTGGCCTCATCCCACTCATCCAGCCTGTCCAGCTCCTTCTGTAGACCCTTCCAACCCTCCAGCAGACCAACAATTCCACCCAATTTTGATGTCATCTACCATCTGATGGTACATTCAATCCCCTCATTCACATATTGATGAAGATATTAGATATGACTGGACTCAATACTGATCCATGGGGAAAACCACTAGCAACTGGGCCTGGACATGCAGATTATTTTTTAGCCAGTGTACTCGTCCAAGCCACGGGCAGCCAGTTTCTCTAGGAGAATGCTATGGGAAACAGTGTCAAAGGCATTACCAAAGTCCAGGTAGATAATATCCACAGCCTTTCCTTTGGCTGCTAAGCAGGTCATTTTGTCATAGAAGCAGATCAGGTTGATCAAAGAGGACCGACCTTTCATAAACCCATGCTGGCTGGGCCTGAGGCCCTGGTTGTTCTGGGTGTGTAATGTGATGGCATTCAAGGGGTTCTGCTCCATGACCTTCCCCAGCTCTGAGGATGATGCTGACAGGCCTGTAGTTCCTTCTGGCCATTGAAAGTGACTCTGAGCATGTGCACCAGCTCCTCAGTACCCTTGCTGCATCCCATCTGGCCCTGTGGACTTGTTTATGTCTAAGTGGTGTAGCAGGTCACCCACCACTCCCTCCGAGATTATGGGGGCTCCATCCTGCTCCTCTGTCCCAGCTCATAGTATTGGGTACCTTGATAACAACTACTCTTAGTATTAAAGACTGAGGCAAAGCAGGCACTGAGTACCTCCTCCCCCATTCCATAAAGAATGGAGATTGTCCTGAGCCTCCCTTTTTGTTGTGTATCTAATTAGAGTAACATTTTTATTGTCTCTTATAGCAGTAGCCAGATTAAATTGCAGTTGGGCTTTAACCCTTATTATTTTTTCCCTGCACAGCCTCACAACAGCCTTGTAAACCCTCCTGAGTTCTCCTGAGTTATCCTGCCTCTTTTTTCATAGGTCATAAACTCCTATTTTTTAACCTGAGTTGCAGTTGAATCTGTGTTCAGCCAGGCTGGCCTGCTTCCCCATCAGTTTGTCTTTCAGCACATAGGAACAGATGGATCTGTAAATTTGATTTAAACCATATTAACTGAGCAAATTTTCCTGTGAAACTATACATATTCTTCACAATATGAAATATCTTGGAGAAAAACAAACTTATATAAGATAGTAGGAAGATATTATCATTTTAAGTGTAAATGATACTTTTTACAGAATGCCATTTAATTTAAGATATTACAAATGCAATAACAAAAAGAATAGCCTACAGTGGTGTAGGCAGTATGGAAAGAAACTTGTATTTATAAGAATGAAAAGAAGAATTTCATTTGTTGAGTCTAGGTAAGACAAAAATGAGATAAGATATGGCTGCAAAATAGAAATGGAAAACATGATAGGGAGGAGTGGCCTTCTCAATCGCCAAAAACCAACATAAGAAAAAAAGGAAACTAAAGTAAATATACTAAAATTGTATATTAGGAATACCCTCTAAGTATCTAGTTTATGACGTTAGCACTTCAAACTTCTAATAAAATGGTTATTTCCAGGGAAAATTTATTTTATTGTTTTCAAGAAAATTTCAATGAAAACACATGCAAATTTCTGTATTTCAAAGGCAAATTGAAGTTTTGTATCATTTGACTCCAGACTAAGAACTGCTGTGGTGAATTTTCTTGAAATCCCACTGCAGTAGATCTACAGCCGAAGGACCCCATAGGAGGAAATGTATTCAAGAAATGAGTTGTAAGGAAATAAACAAAAGAATTTTCTGTATGTTTGTTTGACCTTTGAAAAAGCTCTGGATTTCTACCCTTCCCTGTATTTTCAACACTGGCAGTAAAACTGGCATAACAGACTTTGGCCTCCTAAGTGATATTTTATTCCTTTTTCCTTCTCCTGCTATGCACATTTTCTTCTTTAGACAATCCACCAGGAGCTATTACCATGGGATGAATACTGGTATGAATACAACATATTCATGGTAATCACTTCTCACCTGGTGGCACTTGCTTCCTTTTCCAGGCTGCTATGATTATACCCTACTTTGATTTGCATTGGATTAGTGGAATTTCCCTGTCTTTTAATGGAAGGGAACATATGGCACATAGCTTTAAAAGTGTGCTACCAAACATAATGAATGTTGGATTGACATTGTTACACCCATAAGCTTTGTTGATAAAAACAAATATTTATACACTATGACATTCTTCCTGCAATTTGCTACCCCTACTCAATGTATGATTCATGAGAAAAAGGATCAGATAAAACAGACTTGGCAAATGGGTAGAAACAGAAATAAACAAGCAGAGAGTAGAACAAAAATCTGTGTTGAATCCAGGGCCATATAGTCATTCCTAGAAACAACCATAAACTTTTTACTGATATTTCAGAGCCTCAGGACTGAGACTGGTCAGATTTGTTCTGTCTGAACTTTTCTTGACCTGCCTGTAGCTTTGTTTTATTTGATTTCCCTGTGAAAGCAATTTCTCTAATTGACAAGGTCCACACCTAATTTATTTTACTTTTATCTCTCTTTTTATGGTCCAACCATAGTTTTGTAAAGATAAAGTGATTATTCTATATAAAATTGGATATTTATGACTGTAAAATATTGATGCAGCCCAGAGAAATATATGCCTTGTATGATAGCAGAGTCCTTGAGAAGCAGACACAGTACGAAGAAGAGCAGAGCCCAGACCTGAAATGATAAAGGATGAGTGCCAAGTAAAAAGGAATTCCATTGTGTTTTGGTTAACCCAGTGGATAAATTCCATCTTCCTGCCATTCCCTTTTTCCATTACTCCTCAAATGTCGTAACCTATGAAATTTAAGACACTTTCTTCACTGTGACTCTTTCTTAAGAGATGGGACATACTGATTACTCTCTGTGGTTTATGAATTATGTTTCTTAAAATACCCAAGTGAGCAAGAATTCTCTAAGTTGCCACCATGCAAGTATAACTATCTTAGAACTCATTGATTCCAATTTGTTCTTGACTTTGATTTATATTAAAAACTGTAAGGATGGCTATTTTGCAGTGAATGGAAAATATTCTGGGTGCCACAGACAGTAGAATCAAGGTATGTATATTGCATGGCATAGAGAAATAATTTAGAAATTTCAAATAGAAATAATTTAATTCCTTTATTGTTTCTTATTAAACAAACAGATTTTAAAAAATCACAAATTTAGGTATAAAAATGGATGTATGAGGTACACATGAATAATATATATATGCACATAGTTTTGTCAGTCATGTTTATATGTATATATGTATATGTAAACATGTAATGTATGTTTAGATATGCTGCTTGGGATTTCACATAGTTTGATGCTTGCAATGAGAGTTTCACACAATTTGATCATAAAATTATTCAAATGGGCCTTTGTACTGAGAAATCCTGAGAAATCAGAGCTTATTTTCTACAAATAGTAATTACTGAATTTTTAAACAGTATTTTGCTAATCTATGTATTAGAACTGCAGAAGAAAGTGTTAGTCCCTCATAAGAGTTTCTTCCATGGAAGAAACTATATAATTGACTGTGTAGCTATGATTTGTGCAATATATAGTAATCACAGAAATATTTAATGAATTTTTACTATATTGGGGAATAACAGCCTCTTGCATAATGCAAAGTGTATTACTTTATGTATTGCTATAAGAATATATGGCAACAGATGTGATATTGCTATTACCCGGAGACTTTTCCCTGCTTCTTGGAAACTGAAGCACTGTTGTGGCTTAACCCCAACTGGCAACTAAGTACCAGGCAGCTGCCTTGCTTGCTTATTCCCCACCCTGGTGGGCCAGGATGGAGAATCAGACAAAAAAAAAAAAAAAAAAAAAAAAGAAACCCATGGGTTGGGATAAGAACAGCTTAACAATAGAAAAAAGTTTACAAGAAAGGCCATAATAATAAAAGGGAGAGAAAGGTAAAACCCAAGAAAAATGAGTGGCACAAAATACAGCCACTCAGCACCCTCTTTTTCTCCTTACTGTGTGTTTTTTTGGTAGCCATTTGATAAGGCAGCTGGGCAACTTCATATGGCAATACTGCTATTGTGCCTCATATTGACTATAAATCGTGTGTGGCAGCTTCTGGCACTTCACATAATAATAACACTTCTGTTTCTCTTCAGTTGTGTTTTCAAACATCTGTAAACTTCCAGCCCAGCTAACACAATTCTCACATTACAGGTATTTTTGATCTCTAAAATCTGTTAAATAAAATATCTGTAGGTGTCAATCAGTGATTCTTTGGTAGTCTTCCTGCAAGGTAATGATACTACCTACCTTACTACTTCATCCTGAAGGCTTTCAATATATGCCTATTATTTTGACACTGATCTCCAGTAGCCCATGCTATCTAGGTGATATGTCTAATCCCAGATTTCATGGCATATTACATGTGGAGTAATCTACAGTTTATTCTTAGACATTACTATATTAAACACATCACATGATGTGATGCCTTTTTCTGGTCTTAGGAAATAAAGGCTCAGACACTGTGAAATGGTTGGGGGTTGTTTACCTCGGTATTTTAATAGGATCCCATTCCATGGCTTCTGCCGTCCAGGTAGAACACGCCGCAAAAGCTCCGTCCCCCCAATCGAGTATACAATTAAAGACTCTACACATTAGCATCTCTACCAGGAGGGCCCAGTAAGGGGCCTGGGTGGGCTAACTTCTAGTTTACAAAATCTGTCCTACTAGAAGACCTTGAGGGCTCACGAAAACAGAGTGTTTGGTCTTCTAACTCTCCGTGGTTTCAGGGGTGTTTAGTCTACTGGCCTACTAAACACCATGAAACCGGGCTAAACTATCACCTAAAGCATCACAAGTATGCATGCTAATACTTGTGAATGTAGGGAACAGTGTAAGAAATATTCAGGAGAAAAGCAGAGAAAATCCTTCAGGCATCAATGCAAAACCAGTCTTTATTTGCAGGCAGTCATGTTTTTTTGCTATAACATCTGCCAGTAAAACTAACTTCAGGGAACATTAAAAACAGTTATAAAACAGTTGACATGTAGGGCACTTTAAAGGTTCATACCGTCATGTAGTTTTCAAATTGTTGTTAACTAATCTAGAAAACCAATAGGTTGTTTCTTATGAATCTGTAGAACATGAACAAAAATATAAGTACCTGAAGCTGTACAAGGTGTTCAATATTTCTGCTGTTCAATCACATCTAAGATTTGTAGAAGTATCTCCCGCGATTTTTAAAATGACCCTTTATGTGCCTCTGTGGTTCAGAAGAGATATCCAAAAAGTTGTTAATTTTTCATTTAAGAAAAAGACAACTGCTGGGATAAATAAGGGGGAATTCAGTGGAACAGCTGAATTCCAGTAATGATTAGAGGAGTTCCTTATTTTGTCACAGAGTTGCCACAGCTTTGATCCTAGACCACAATTTTGCTCCAGGTTTGAGGTACAGTTAAGAAATTGCTTAGAACCAAAGAGTCCATGGCCATGGTTTTCACCTTCAGCTATTTATTTTTTTACTTGTCTGGCACCAATAACATCATGGCAGTGGACATAATTCCTTGTATTCCAACACATAATTGTATATTTTCTGTTATGATAACAAGGTTGTCAACTTTAACTTTAAGGCATGCCCAGTAGCTTAGCTACCAAAAACTGTGCTTGTGCAGCTTGTGACTAACAGTGGGCCAATGCCTGAGGAAAGGAAAAGTGAAGGAAAAAATTCCATTTTACTATCTTTTAGCAATGAACCCTCAGCTGTAAGTACTATTCAGAAAAAGAAAAAAACCTGAAATAATGTTTCAAATTCTATTATCATTAAAAGCAAAACGATGAATGGTATGAAAACCCTAAAAGAAAACTACCTCGTAGAGACCAAATTATCTTTAAATGGGCATTACTTAGACTGTGTCAACTGATGAACAATAATTTCAAAGCTATGTTACAAAGTATTTGCTAATGGAAAAATGAAACCATTTAATCTTTGACACCACCTTGAAAAAAGGCACCTTCATTTCAAAGTCAATGGGGAAAATTCCTTCAAGCATAAATTAACAGGGAAAAAAACCAAAACAGGAAATAAAATTTTCCATTCAGCTGCTCCTTTGAACACAAATGTGCTCAAATTATCTCTTTGTATGAGCCACCAAATTACGAGTATTAGAAAAAAATCACAAAAGCACAGGAGACCAGAAACTACCTTGCAGGAGAAAAGAGGAAATTCCTATGGTGGATGAAGAACTATATTCAAGCAAGCTAAATTAATATCTCTTGCAAATAATAAAAATATAAAATGTTTTCAACACTTGGCCAAAAACATTTTGCCTTTTGTTACTGTTAAAATAACCTCTACTTTACTTTGCAGTGGGGTTACACTGGAGAGATTTAGCTGCCAATAATTTTCTACATTATTTTAAATAAGAATTAGAATGTGAACCATTGGAAATTGTTTGTTTTGTCACCTTTGTCCTACAGATATAGATATATTTATCTACAATGTGGATAATTTTTGTACAAAAAAATTAAATGGACTAGGAGGAGTCAGTGAAAAGAAGTCTTTCTGTATTAAAAAGATGGTCACTATTATTTCCTCAGACTTTTATAGTATTCACAAACAAATCCACCCACAGGCAACCAGAAAACAACAGGCTACATAAAAAATCTTTTGAATGTTGCCGTGAAAAGAAATTTGCTTTATCAAAGCTTGACAGATGAAGTCACATGTATTTTCAGCTTTCTGTGATGATCTAGATTGTGAACATGGTGGTTTGCTTTGCATTCTAATAAGAGTTAGCTATCAAAAATACTTGTCAATTTTTCCAAAGTGTTCAAAAATGCAAGTCACTTTCCTGAACTTTTATTAAAACTATCATATGAATGTTTTATTAAAACATCTTGTGGAAGTGAAACCCCACTTAACAAGTTGCTTACATCTCTAGTATTTTCTTGTGATATAATAAACTTGATCTTGTAGAGCAAGAAAAAAGTGCAATGGTTTATAATACAGCTGAAGAAAAATTTAGCATTTTGCATAAGCTTCAACTCCATGTTGAAAGAGAAAACAGCTATAAAACTGCTGTGACACATCTAAAACCTTTCAAACATTTTGGCTGAAAAATATTGGCATTCTACAGTCATGTAAAAAGCTGAAGCAAATATTTCGCTGTCACTTTCATTAGTGTAATGAATCACAGAATGACTGGTTATGAAAACCATTTGTGAAATCTTGGAATTTTGGTAACAATTTAGCAGCTAAGAAAGAAGGTCAAAAACAAGGTGAATAGCACCGGAATTTATGTAGGAGCCTCTTGTTTTATTATGATTAAAAAAGAGCAAAACGCTCTTGCCACAGGTTAGCAGATCAGACCGGAGTGACTTTCATGCCAATATCACTTTATAGTCATTAGTTCACTGTTTCAACCTTATTAGCAATGGAAGTGAAATATTGATATAGCCTGGAGGAACACCATTGGAGATAGACATTGATCCTTTTGAACCTTCACTCACTTTGAATTTCAAGCCTCTCATTAGGACTGATACATGGATACAATGGTAGACAATCAGAATCACAACTTCTTTTATTGTCCTATCAAATATCCTATCAACAGACATAAATATTTTTGACCCATGTGAAACATTTTTTTGGACATATGTAGGAAGAATACCTTGTCATTGAGACATGCTATTCTCTGTATCCTCTCTCTGGACAAGGACATACTTCCATTAAAATATCTGAAGGCTGTTATCTGTTTTATCTCAATCCTTTCAAGAATGAATTAAGGCAGTTTTTTTGGGTTTGTACTTGCTTTGTAGATAATTTTCAAAGCTTCTAAAGATTTCTGTCACCATATTCTGGATTCCAATTTTGTCTACATTTTTTCTTATAGTTCAGTGACCAAAAAAGCAACATTCGAACTGAAACCTCACCAGTGCCAAGTAGAGCAGAATAATTACCATCTGCATCTTGCATTGTACACCTCTGTCAAATCCCACTAAAATGACTCTTGCCCTAAGTCTCTACACAGGTGACGCAGATTCTAAGAGCAATTTTCCACATCCTTCCTCAGTCTTTTTTCAGTACATATGTCATACAAAATATTTCAATTTTACTATATTTTTATGTGATTTTTCTCCTGGACTGTGCTAATAGTTTTATTTTTATCTTTCTTTTGCTTCATTTTATTGATTTCTTGAGTTTCTAAACAACATTTCAAATTCTGTTTCTTTTGCTTAGTATGAGAGAAAGGACATTAAATACAAGCTTTTAAATTTGATTCAGCCTTCTTAAAAGTCACATTAAAATTAGGAAAGGAAATATTGCAAGCTTACACTGTAAAACAACAAGAGTGATGTTAAGCACACTGTATTAATAACCTTCTGCAAGGATTCCTATGGAAATCCCTAATGATTTATAAATACATACCCACAGTCCCTTTGGCTTATGCTTGCTGAGTGCACTCAAAGCATAGCCTATTTTCATAATCCCTGCATCACACACTCTTTGAGGATTTGCAAACTCATGCAAGATTGTAGAATCCATTGCATTTCTTCCATCTATGGTTAATATACTGTGTTGGCAATCACTGTAAATCTAAGATTTCTTTTTATTTTTTAACTCTGACCTGTAATGTTGAAAGTCTTTTGTTTCACAGTAGTCTTTTCTTCATATTGCCAGACTCCTGTTCACTCTCCAGCCTGGCCTGAATCTGCACTTACTGAGTCAGGAATATATTTTTGCCAATACTCTCCCTCTTCCTAGTTATCTTTTCTTGACCTTTGATCCAAGTTCCCTTAGCAATCTCGGATCTCAGTGAATCAGTTATTAAGATCAATGCTGTAAGATAAACCTGTATATTATTTTCTACTTATTTATGAGATGTTTTAAGCGTTAGCTTTCCTTCTTCTCACGTGGTTAAACACACGTTTGTTTTGTATTTATTTTTGAGTTGGGTTACAGTTTAACCTCTGTCCCATGCTATTGGCGCTCTTGCTGTCTGTGTAAGCTGATTGAAAATAAGCAGAAAGTTAATGCTGCAGAAACAATCATTCTCAAAAGTAAGGTTGTACGCTGCACATTTTTCTTTTAATGGAATTTATTTCTTCCAGAACATTATACTGAGGGTAAAATTCTCTAATATACAGAAAAAGCCTGATCCTCTGTCCATTTGGTTTTGATATACAAGTCATACAGAAGTGTCCAGGAATATTTCTTTGTAGCAAAGGGAGCAAGTATGGTGTCTGTTCATGGTACAGAGTCACTTTATGTGGTCCTTTATATCTTCCTTGCTGGGATGCCACAACTTTTTCTTAAGTGCCAACTTTCAAGGTAAGTGGACATAGTAATTTGGTTCTTGAAATGGAGAAGAAATTTTCTTTTATTGTAGAACAGCAAAGAGATTTTTGCAGTAAAATTAGAAATCTTGTTGAAAGGTTAAAGATTGCTATTCACAGACCGCCATTGCAGCTGTCACCATTATCCCCTGATAGGCCAAATATTCCTTGAGTTAAACCAAGGCTTGAGTTAAGCCAAAAAGATCTTGGTTTGTGTAGCTGGCTGCCAATTTCTTGGTCATATGTTTACTTTTACTTTCATCAGATGAAATGAGTAGGAAGTTCTGCATTATTATGAGAAAATTATACCTTCCCTCTCTGTTGGATTTAAATGGTCACACCTGGCACACTTCCTGCTTGGTATTTTCTTTATTGTTCTTTTTCCTATGTCCTTCAAGGATGTTTCCCACTTCTATATTAAAACTATTTTGTTACACACATTGTGTAGGTTTAAGTCTTTAACATAAACAAATATTCCCTTGAAGAGTGATGTTGCAGTTGATAAATTGCTGTTCTCTTAATCAAGTAATATTGCCATTTTATGTCTTCTTTGTCTGAACTACCTTCTGAAAATCCACTCTCCCTGGGCATTCAAAAAGAAAACAAACAGGAAGTAACATTAAACTCGCCTTATTTTTTCCTTTTATATGCAAATCACACCTTCTCTGGGATCATAAATAAATAAATAAATAAATAAATAAATAAATGAATAAATAAATCTTTTTTCTGATACTGTACGTTTCATTCTGTCTTATGCTATAGCTCTGCCTACCTAGTAGAGAGGCTGAAGTCTGTGCTGATCAAAGATGAGACATGAAAACTCTGTAAAAATTTGAATCAAAAAAATGATTTGAATACTATTATGTTAAAGACTTTCCATACTAAAATATGACACCAAGCAGAAGTTATGTTAAATATTTGCATTCTGGCTTCCTAAATGCAATTCAGAAATGACTTTCTGACTTTTACATTTGTTGTGGTTTAGGAATGGTTTCCCCGATTCAGTGCTTGCACTGAAACTTTCCAAATCACGTGCCGCTCACTCCTCACCCTCCCTTTCCGTGCTGCAGTGCATTGGAGAGATTTGGAGGCATAAAAGACAGAGATCACAGGTTGTGATAAAACAATGTACTGGAGACACTGGGATAAGAAAAGAAACAGCAACAATATTTTTAACAATATTGTACAAAATAGACAGTGCAGTGCTCGACCCAGCCACAGCCCTACCACCCAAACCAGAGTTACCTCACTGTTCTGTCCACCACGCTTGTTTGACTGGAAGGAACCCCTTCTCCTTGGAATTGAAGATTCCCTCCTCTGCTGCCCCCAGAAATGATGTGAGATGATGGCCTTAGCCAAACTTGCTCCCGCCTACTGCAAAAACAGCCTTGTCTTAGCTGTAACCACAAGCATTCAGTTAACCTCACTGACATATTTAAACAGAGCTGTAGCTGAAATACTCCTTTTCCTTTTGTTCACATGCATGAATGTCATACTTGTGTATTTTGGCTTTTGTTTCTACTGTTTACTTTTTTGTAAAATTTGATTTTGATGAAACACAGTAGAAGGTAATCTTTGAGAGAGTAAGCTTCAGGTCATGTAACCACCTTCAAGTTGCCATGCTGCAGATAATTGTTCTTGTGATAAAAAACATTTCTAGGAGGATATAGCTTTCAAGTGCCTGATGCTCATGAAGACACTTATTATGTGATGCCACGTGTCAAATCTCAATCTAACACTTCTATTATGTGGTATTCTGTAAGAAGGCTCATGTCAAGTTGAAGAAATCAAAACACAGAAAAAGAGGGCAGAATAACCTTGTGAAGAGCATATTTCTGTTGCATACCAGAATAAAAAAGAAGAATGTCATTGCAAAGGTATAGGACTCCTAAAAAAGAAAATTGTTTAAACCCACCATTTTATGTTAAATGCTAAGTAGCCTTTCTTTTAATGAGTATTATAATTACAGCAAATGCCAATAGCAATTATGAATATACACACTAACCAGAACACATAGAAAAAGAGCTGAATATTGTAAATGTTCTGAGAAATAACATGAAAACCTTTTAAATGACACATAAATCTTAATTCAAGTCCATTATGAGCCCTTTACATGGAGGTAAATTTGAACACCTGCAGAATTGAAATTATAGCACCATTAGCATGTTCTGGAGAAAAAGTGCATGTTACAAGGAGATAAATCAAACTTATATCACCTTGAACTAAAATGACCTCAAACCTAAATTAAGTTTCTAGTCATCCTTGAAGGTTGTCTCAACATGAATTTATGACGAAGTTCCTTTGCAAATAATGGGTTGCATATTCATGATATACTTGAATTTAATGTCTTTGCCAAATTTGTCCATTTGGTTATGGTCTGGAGAGTTGTAGGATGAATGCACTGGCCATGAGAGATACTTCTTCTCTTTGAAGAGATATTAATCAAACCAAAATAAAGATTAATAATTTTCCTATTTTATTTTAACATACTATGTTTTCTACAGAGAGTTTTGAGTAAAGTTTCTTTCCATATGTATTTCATCACAGTCCATACTTCAGCTGGAAGTCTGCAAGCCAGCACAGAAGTCCTTCAGGGAATTTTTCAGAGTTCTTCCTTACAGTTAGGCCAGATGTTTTCACTGCATGTTTTTCTTATTTCATCTTTCCACAGCAGCTTCTTAGAGTATTTGGGGAATCTGTGTGTTAGAATCTCCTCCTCAAACATTTTCTAAACTCTTTGTACATTTCATAACCCTAAAATCTCATGACATTCATGTAAATATATAAAATAATTAAAGGAGTTATCATTAAAAATGTGCTTTCTGAGGACCTCTGCTGAAAAATAATAGCTGAGTGCTCTGCATAAGTGTTGCTTTATAAATGAACCATAGTAATGTCTCATAAATTTGCACAAATTTTGGAGATTAGATCCATATAATAAAATCTGTTAAAATATGAGTTTATTAGTTCAAAGATGATGTACTAGTGAAAAAATGCAGAACCCTGAATTGTAGATTAATACGTAAATGCTAGTATTTAATAGAAGTAATACAAATCTGCTGAGAAAAAATATTGAAGGTTGGTTTAAAGGGCCATTTAGCCTCAGAACTATTTAGTAATAGCCAGAAATAAAGACTCAGTGAAAAGGGCAAGATTAAGCATTAGGGGTTTATTTCCCAAATGTTTAGCTACCTTAATGCAAAAAAATCTGAAGAATATACCTGATATATATACAGCTACTCAGTCCTATTGAAATACATGGATTTTTATGTTCCAAAATATTTTGTGAATGAATGTTTTAATTTCCAATCAATTTTTAAATCTAGATCTTAAGAACTCTTATTCAGGTTCTGCCCAGCATTTGAGATACATAAAATGTCTGGAACTGGAGACCATCAGTGCCCTCCATCATGCTCACTGCACACCTGAAGAGGGCATTAACAGCAATAAGAGGTGAGGTACCCGGTGCACTCCAAGTTTCATTGGGAACTGCAGATTAAGCACAGACTTCCTTTTTACTTGCTTGGACTGCTCCAGTCAGCTTTATAGAAAAGTGGTAACAGGATCGCTACACAGAAAGCAAAATAGATTTTCAAAACCCAAATCTTCCCAGCTTCTCAATTTTTAAGGAGTCACAGGTTCAAGTCAATTCGATGTTTCAATCTCCATTTTTTAGTATATTTTAACATAAGCTCCTATAATATTTTCTTACTGAAGTCTTCAGTAAAATGTCTAGGACACTTTGCTTATGTCTGCTATCAAAATTTGTTAACATGTAGTCCTGCATCCAAAATAAATGTTGTTACTATTTGGTGAATTTATAGCTTTGTACCTGTGGAGCATCTATCAACTAGTGAAAAAAATTAGGGCCAACATAGGTGCTATTTTCACTGGAAGTTTCAGCATGACATCACTTAGTCTTAATTACTGGCTGCAGCTATTGTACATGACAAGTCAAAGCCCATCAGCCTGCGGCCTTATTTCTAATTTCACATTTTAATTTTGAAAGTGCATGGTTTTTGTCCGCATGTATTTACATGACCTTTTCAGGACATCCTGCACCAGTGATTACACAAAGTGAGTGCAACTTCTGTGTACTCTCTTAGATAAACCGTGCTGTGCAGTGCTTCAGCCTGCTGTCCTGCCTGCCATCTTCATTTCCAGCATGCATGAATGCTCAGTTTTAGTGTATCCCAAAAATGAAGTAAATTGTGTTGAAAACTGAAGTGATCTGCTGAATTTTAGTATAGAAAACTGTTTTCCTATACAAAATGTCTTTTAAAAAACACTTTTCTGGGCCAGAATTTTTTTTGGAAGATATAGTTCATAAAAAGATTTTGTGTTCAGCAGAAATCCAAAACATAGCCCCAATACCAGCCACTGTGAAGGAAATGGACTCTATTCCAGCTGACACCAGTACAGTGATTTTATGAATTCACAGATAAAATTCTTTATCATCTCCCATATTCACATAGAAGCCAAGAAAAATCATAGGAAGAAAAATTAAATTCTTGGAGGAGTGGGATTCTTGAATGAGATGGGTTTCTAAATGTCCTTCTGTATTTAAGCAAATACTTAACTGTCAGCATATATTTTGTTTAGGCAAATATGTAAACAATAGAAAAAAATAAAATTAAGAAACTCTTTCTTGTTGCTAGAAAACCCTTTTGGTGCCTATGACTGTGCTGGATTGTATACAGAAAAATTTCTAGGAATTGACCATGCCTGGTATTTCAGTGTCCAACATTCAACAGATGAGAAGGATTCACAAAGTAGGAGTTGCCCAAAGTTTCTTAAATGGGATCAGGGACATTACCTGTGTCACTGCAATCTTGAGAGCAGTATCTGTGACTTCTCACCAACCAGTCCTATGGGGAGCACTGTTTAAATGTGACATCTTCATGGGCAAAACTCAGATTTTCAGACTTTGAATGCAAACACCCAGTTTGATTCTTTCCTTCACTTACCTAAGCCAGGGTTTGTTGTCTATTCAGAGGCATTGATTTGAATAGAATTCTTATTTCATAATTACTATGAAATCTGAAGCTTTCAGATAAATACTGAACTGAAAAACTGCAGAGTTATTTTGACATTCTGCCCTTGACCACAGATTTGTACTGAGTAGCTTAAATGACTATTTCCATACTGCAGAAGAGTCAATACAATGTAACAATTATTGTCAGCTTGCAATAATATAAATCAAAATTATTGCATTTTATGTTCTTAAGAATAAAACTTATGTTAGAGAATGGCCATTACATCAAAGATATTTTCCAGAAATGAATACATGACTGGATGTAGCTATGTACTAAACTTCCACCACAAAAGAAAAATATTCATTGAACAAAACAGCAATTATTTAGTAGTTCTCATTTTATAACTACAGTTTCAGTGAAAATAGACCTGTCACCATGAGGCATGCCTTCAACATATTTTAGGAAGTTATGGAGGTGCTACTAAATTTTACAAAAATTTGCAGTGATAAAAAGCTGTGAAATAATGTTAAACTAGGGCTAAAGGCTTTCTTGTTGATAAGAACTGGCTTTTTGGTAACCCTTTCACAAATTAATTATTTAACCATTTAAAAAAAAATATCTGCCTACATGCTGAAATGTTCTATTAGCTGAAAATATGCATGACAATTTCATAATAATTGGACCTCTTGTCATTTTTAAATTACTTACATGATAGGAACTGCAGGTGTGCATGATCTGTTACTGACAGACACTGTTAACACTGACCTAAATGGGTTGCTTAGAAGAATTTCTCAGAAGAACTGCTTTTAACAAAATTAGTGTGGAGAGTTTTTTTGTTTTGTTTTGTTTCTTTGTGGGTTTTTCTCTTTTTTTTGTTGTTGTTTGTTTTGTTGTTATTTCTTTTTCCTTCAAGGGAGCAGATCTTTAATGGGCTCAGATTTTAAAATTGGAGGAAGGAAGGGAACTTGACTTTGATGCTCTAGAAAACTAAATCCTGCCCTAGGTTATAAGTGAGTAGGCAGCAACATTTCAGACAGAAGTTAGGAATGGCCACATTAAAAGTATCTGCTGTGTGGGAAAGTGTGATCTACTGAAAGCACTGACATTCTAATGAACAGTATCCAATGGATGTTTGTTTTTATGTAGATAAAAAAATCACATTTTAATTGGCCATATTCCTTGGAATACAGGACACACAAAACTTGTGCAGAATTTCAGTTCCAATTTGCACATTAATGAAAAGAAACATTGATGCATCATACATAATTTAAAACGCTAAAGCATGAAGCATCTGTTCAATGCAGTTAGGACTGTCTAGTGTCCTCCACATGCATATTCCTTACTTGTACAAATAAATAATACTGAGATAAATTCATGTTTCTCTAAGAAAATGAGCAGGTGCTAGAGTTTATTCTGTTCTTTATCAATTTTAGAAAGGAATAATGACTTTTTCTTAAGGGCTACATTTTTATAAAATATAAAATTCCTTACCATTTTTCAGTACTCTGCATGATGTAACTGTCAGAGCATTCTATAAATAAAACATGTCCATAAATACTTCATAAGGATGAGACTTCCACATCAGCTTGTGAATACAATAAGAGTTTTGCTATTAAAAACATTTTAGTAATTTTATTTTGTTGCCTTACATGAATTTTAAAGAAAAAAATTAAAAATATAGCTGTAGAAGAGATGACATAAAATTGAAAATGTCTAATTCCATGCTTGCCTTCAATTTTTTTACGGTCATTTATCCCTGCATGTATCGGATGGGGAATATCTGTGGGCTAATATTCTTCAATTCCAGAGTAAACAACATCTCCAATGTCTGCCAGTATATTCCAAAACCACCATCTTCAGAACTGAGAGATCATCCTGTTAATCTTGAGCAGTAACTAACCCTATCTATATATCAAGGAATTTATCTCATTGTTACTGAAAAAATAGCAAAATGAAGCATAAAAATATGAACAGATCAATCATTAAGGCCTAGTAGAACAATCAGCACCATTCAATAAACTGAAATAATTGGAAACAAGAAAAATTGCTGCTGGGATTAAAGAATGAAAATAAAGAATAAGAATGAGATCATGGAATGGCAAGCTGTATCAAGGAGAACAACAACTGGATGTGAGTTTTCACTTCAATACTATGATGAAATTTGAGGTACTTTAAAATCTGAACAGGAAAATAATAAATAAAGCAGGAAATTAGCAACACTTATGCTGATGTTAAATATTAAAACCTCTGCTTTGTTCACTGTTGTGAAGCCATTAATGGAATAGTGATTTGTGTCCCAGACTTCATTGAGAATGTATAAAACTGGGGGATGTAAAAAAGCATGAATTCTAGGAAGTTTGTGGTATTTAATTTATTTGATTCATTAAAGGGAATTTAATAATGATGTCTAATCACAGTCCATTCATATCATGATGCTACATGAGTGCTGCAGATAAAAATCCATAATTTAAGAACTATAGTTAGACAGATTATTTAGACCAAATAAAGATGAACTTTTTAGCACACAGAATTAGGTGTTGGAACAAATCTTGTATGACAGGCTTGGTCCTACTCAAAATGTTTAATTCAAAGTATATGTCTCTTTTAAAAGATACCGTTTGAAGTGTTTGAAGTCAGGCTTTAAATCTCAGAAATACCATGGAAATCACTGGATGAAATTTTATGTCTCACAAAGTGTTCTGGCCTTCAAAATGATGAAAACCACCAGCTAATTTTTGGATCATTCCTGTGCTGCTATTATTTGTTAATTCTACTACTGCAGAAGATATCAGTCCTACCCAAAATCACATATGCATGATGAAATAATAATCGTTTTAAAAAGAGCGATGTAGAACAGATAAAAAAAAAAAGAGAAGTAGGGGTTTTTTTATATTCCTGCAATTTATGTAATGGAAAGATCCTTCCAAGCAGTTCTAGGTAATTTAGCTTACTTCTTTAGCAACAATTACCAAATTAAAGATTAGAGATCTTTGATGTTGCTGCACTTACTGGTAGTGTAGACATAAACCCCCAGATTAATAGGAAAAGAAATTATATTGAATTAACTGAAAGATATTTATCAAAAAATGCCTGACCAAGGAGGGGAACATAGTGTTTTGGCTGTTTGCCCAATATTGTAATCACTGCATCACTGTCCAAAACATAACCATGAATAATATTTCAAATTAATTTTTTTGCTTGCCTGCCTCAAATCCTCAGGTAAGCACATTGCAGGTACAATAAAATATATGCCAAAATGGAGATACTGACAATAACCAACATAATATTTTTGTTGTTACTTGCCGGACAAATTTTGGTCTAACTGTAAGTAGTCTAGTTATCGTTACACTTTCAAAAGTCATGTAAACCCACTACAAGCAACTGTAGTAAATACCATTTCTGAATGAGCAAAATGCAGACAAATTATATAGGGAGCAAAGCTAAAGAGCTTCTAATGTGAAATGTTACCTAAAGGAAACCAATGTTCTGTCAAAAAGAAAATGGTCTGGGCAACCCTAAGCTGAAAGAAGAGGAACAGGATGGTAGGTTACAAAGGAAGAGGTACTAAGATTTACATCATAGGAGAGGAAAGGAGAGGAATGATACCAGATTGTGTTATTTAAAAATTATCTGCTTTAGCTGGGGTCTGAATACCTGAAAGATTTGCTTCCCAACGAGGAGCTTAAGATGCTGAATAGAGAAGTAAAAATTTCCAGTTTTTTAATTTAAATTATTTTCATAGATTTATAGAATATCTCAAGTTGGAAAGGACTCATTGGCATCATCAAGGATCTCTCTGCTCCTTGCAGGACTACTTAAAATTAAATCATATAACAAAGAGTATAGTCCAGACACTCCTTGGACTCTGACAGGCTTGAGCGGTTCCCTGGAAGCCTGTTCGAGTGATTGACTACAGTCTCAGTGAAGAATTGTTGTTTTCTAGGGGTACTGAGGGTGACCCAGTGTGTTGCAGCCTTCCTGGAGGAAGCGTCCCATCAGAGAACGGCTTCTCCAGGGGCCTTTGCAACCCCCTAAGCGAGGGGTGATTTCAGCGAGTGTAGCAGCTTCCCTGCTACAAGTGATATCAGCTCTTGTGATTCAGCTCTTTGTGAAATCGCCCAAGGCAGACTCAGTGACAGACAGATGAGGGAGTCATACGGCAGTTCCACAACACAGCTTTATTGTCCAGAAGCTCCTGTGAAGGGAAGTCAGGGATGTCAACTACTACTTGACTGGGGCTAGGATAGGGGTCTTTTTATGGGGAAGGCAGGGGGTGGGGTAAGAACCAGTTAGCCGAGTGGGTACAAGGTATTACCATAGAGGAGCAAGGTATGCTGGGGGTGGTTTGCTGGTCACCATGAGTGAGAAGTTGGTTTCTTATCTCTCTCTGAGTCATTTTGCCCTCAGGCTTTTTCCCAAGAGAGTGCAGAGGGGTCTTGAGCCAAAAGCTCACAGCCCTCCACAAAGAATCTATTAGGTTATTCTCTATCTTGCTGAGATTCTGTTTTGTGTTTAACCTGGTGTGTATGATTTTGTCTTGCTAACAGAAGTCCATAAACTTGCATTGATGTGGCAGTGCAGGTTTTAGGACTTGCCGGGTCCTTCATAGCCTGAGCAAATTTAATTGTAGTTTTGTGTTTGTGTAAATGCATTTTGGTAGTAAGTAGACTCACAAGGATGACCAATGTATTAGAAAGTGGCTGTTGGTGCACATAATTCTACCTATATCACCCCAGACACAGTTTTGATTTGTCACAACAGAGATTTAGAGTTCGTTCCATGCTGCATGTGTCAACCTGATTTTACAAATATCTAGCATGTGGATCTCTTCTTGCCCTGCATAGTGACATTACACAATTGAAATTATTCCTTCAGGGATTTTTGTACTACAACATTGACCTTGTGTGCATTTATGCTTCAGTGTCAGGGCAGCTGTAGAAAAACCTCTGGCATAACCAAAAGATATCTTAGTCATAAATTTGAACTTATGCATTATGTAGTACTTCAATGTTTCTACAATGTCAGCCTCTTTCCAAATGCTTTGAACTTTATACTTAGTAACTAGATGATAATCTGGTCTAGTCCAAGGGGTACTGAATGTTGGAAACTAGCTATGACTTGCTTAGACCCTTGTCAAATTATGTCACTTGCACTGTATAATGACATTTTCTAGCTTAGTACTTCCTTTCCAATGAAATTTTTAAAAAGTTAAACAATTTCTGCCCTAGGTCTTTGGATCTTGATATTGACTGATCAAGTACAGGATTAATTTGCATAAATTTGATCGTGTGTGTTGTGAGTCACTACATCCACATATTAGATTTGCACAACACAAGGTGTTTGAGACAGGTGCTATCAATGTGTTCCATTTTCAAATAACATTTTTAATTTTTCTATTTTCTATTAACTTTTAAGAGGAATGCACGAAATTCCAATATATTTCTTAATAACAGGTTAATAAAGACAAGGCTAATGAAGATTTTACTTACTACTAGAAAAGAAAATGACTCATTTATTTTAAAGGGAGAGATTTATTTCTAAAAGCAAATATTCCTCACAAAAAGAAAAAAACCCAAACAACCCAACAAAAACCAAATAAAACAAAAAAACCCAGCCATTCTAAACCACTGAATTGTTTGAAATAATGTGAAATACCAATAAGAGCAGGAATGAATGATGAAACAAATGCTAAACTAAAATATGTCTGAACACAATAGGAAATTATACTTCCTGGTAGAAGTATAGATCTATTCCACCTGTTTAAGTGACTCTAGTTAAACTATTTCAAGTAAAAGCTAAAATATAGAAGCCTGTCTTATTTCAGTTGCTTAGATAGTGCTGTAATATCAACACTATTAAGTGCCATTATCTTTAATAATGCACTCATTATTATCTGAGGATACCTAGCAATGTGGCTGCTTATTTTGTTCTCATGGTACAAAGCATCCTGACACAAGCAAATCATCAAGGAGTTAATAAGATTCTAAAGTAGTGACTATACACACTCTTGGCCTGAGAAAAGATTAGAAACTAAATTAGACTAGGATAGAATACAAGTAGATCAGAATAGAAAAGAACAGAACAGGGGTTAGTTCACTCTTCCATTTTAATAACCTTACATTAGGAAGAAAACTTGCACCACCTGTAGTTAGGACAAAAAGACTCAAAACTACTTACACATATACTAAACCCAGCTCTGGAACTCTGAAAGTAAAGAACACTATAGGCAAATTACTTTCCCTAATTTTCTCTTACTTTGGAAAATGCTTAAAGAAAAACATGGATAGAAGTGGAAACTTTATGTTTTCATGCAGGATAGAGAGGCTTTTGTTTTGTGAAATGCTTTATATAGGAATTCTGTTTAAATTTTAGTTCTTACTTTAATTAAAAGTATATTTCCGAAAATAATTAGTTAATTTCTAAAAGAAAACAATTCTTGAACTGTTTTGACACATGTTCATTATATAGTCGTCACTGGAACATTGAAATAACCACTTTGAAACACAAGCACAAGGATAATACTGTGGAATGACAGTGACAGGAATAAAGAGCATATCTCATGAAAGGTTCCAAAAGACCTTATGTTATATTAATGAATATGTTAGAGAATAGAGTCACAGTTAGTCAATATCACCCTCATACTGAAATACCCAGGAAGTTTCAGCATTCAGGGTTGTATGTGTGGTCTCAGCAGAGCCATATGGAGAAAGATGATCACCTTCCTGCTCTGTTATACTGCCATTTTGCTTTGCAAGCTGGTGTTTAAATTGCTGCCCACACACTACTCATTTGGGTGTCAGTACCAAATGTCTTTATGCCAACTGTGTTTCAATTTATTATTCCTTAGAGGTATCTGCTTACATTTTCTATAGTGAGATCTCAGGACTAAACAAATTCATATTACAAACATAACACAATGAAAACTGCAAATCATAAAACAACAAAGTAAAAATGGTTGAATGTATCTTTATTACAAAAATCTCTCCTGAATAATTACAGGCACAGAAAATGTTCCTTTGATAGATTCATGGCAAGTTTCATTTTGTAGGACCCTATGTTTCTTTCAAATCATTTGAGACAGGCACCTGTGTATAGATTTATTGTTCTTCAAAAGATTTCTGGCTCATTTTCATTGAATTCAATGAATACTAATTGTAATTTTTTTGGTCATACTGTTGTTAGAACACAAATCATTGTCTCCCAATCTTCATCAAGATCTATGGTTATTTGGCACTGTAATATCTAATTGGGGTTTATGAAATCTGCCAGTACATTATGCCAATGAATGCTCAAACCATACTGTTCATGCAATGACATGGCCAATTCAGGTAATGTCATTGACAATAAACTGTCATCTGTTTCACTAATCTGTAAAAGAGCATCTGAAGTTCTCTGTAAATATATGTTGCATTCTCTTTTGTTTACGATATTAATAGAATAATTTTATATGTTGCAACACATATCACAAGGAAAAAATGGATGGAAAAAAATCTACTATGGTAATTGACAAAGGTTAATTTTCAGTTTTCTTATTACTTTTAAAAATTAGTTAAATAACTACACCTTAAGTGAACTATGATAACTTAAAGATGACAAAACTAATAACATTGATTTTATTAAATTATATCATGGGATAATAAAAAACCCCAGTGGCTATTTATTATTCAGTGGCCCTCAGTCTGAACAGAGTAATTTAATTTATCAGTTGATTACATAAAAAGGGAACAACTTCATTATGAGGAATTCTGGACCAGATCTTAGTTGCTGTGTAAGGTCATAGATACAGCAACCCTAACGGAGATTCAGTGACACACATGGTTAAAAATGCATTTTATCGCACATATGACTAAAATATTGACCATGATAGTACATAAGGGTAAAATTTAATTCCATTATGGTACTGAAAACACAGGAAAATGAGGACAGAGTGTAGGAGAAAAAAGCTAAAAGGTAAGAGACTGTGGCAGAACAGGAAGAAGGCAGAAAGGAGAAAAAGAATAGAAAGTGGAAATAAATAAAATTTAGAATTTTGAGCATTTCCTATCTGGTTTAAATGGCCAAACATTTACAGTAGAGGTATTTCCACCAGCTTTATTTAGAGATAGTGAAGGATAATCTTTGATTTTGAAGATTGTAACTGAGATGAAGATTTAGTATGATTTCTTCTGCAGGGTGCAGAAAAAAGCTTATGCATATCTTGATCTGATTTGGTGTGGTTTCTTAGTCTTGTCTAATAGCCAAACTCCCACCCAGCTGCCCTCCACCCACCTCAGGGAAAGAAGACAGTAATAGTGGAGAAAACAGGGAGAGCAGGAATCTCAGGGGCTGGGACAAAGATGGGGAGATCTACAACTTATCTTTGCAGGAAAAGCAGTCTTGGCTTCAGGAAAATTGACAATATTTATTGTCAATTAAAATAAATATTTAGTTATAGATTTGGGTAGTGGGAAAAAGACAAACATTAAATCTTTTCCTGCTCTCTCCCTTTTCCCAATCTCATCTTCAGTCCTTCACTCCAGTCTCCTGTCCTCCCCACCTTACTGTTGCCAGTGGCCTGTTGGTGGTCTTTTCAGCAAAGAATCAAGTGGTGCAGGAAGAGGGGATTATGGTCAGTAGGTGGTTGTTTCTCTCTGTCATTCCTTCCTCCTCAAACATTTTCTCTGTTCCAGTGAAAATCCTGTGGGAGACATAATAGGAAAAGTAGATCTCAACAAACAGGAAGAAGACAAACACATAAAAAATAGGGATAATGGGAAAAAATAAAGATTGCTTCTAAACAAAACATAGTAAAAAGAAAAAACCTCAAGGAGAATGTTTTATGAAATGGAGACAAAGAGAAAGGAAGGGAGCAGTGAAATGGAGACAAGCAAACAGAAATTCTAATTAAACGATGTATTAATCATATGTGTAATTAATAACTGTAATAAAGGCACATGTCAGAGTAGAAATCTGAGGGAAAAAATTGCAATAATTTTAAATCAGTGGTTGCTTTTGACATTTTGAGAATGACATAATTACAAAAATGCTTCACATCCTTTTCTTTTTTTTTTTTAAGATGAAGTCTGTGAAGCTCTTACTGTAGTCCTTAATAAGATAAACAGTTTTTCTAAGACATCTGGGGAAAACAAAATTAAAATCCTAAAGGTGATAATTAGACAAGCACAGTGATTTGTCTGATGTAGCCTACTGCAAATATTAGAAATACCACAAAATCATGCCAAAAGGGCAAATGAATAGAAACTGTTAGTTTGCACTTCAGAACATTTAAATCTCCTAGAAATGATGAAATATCAAAACTAAAATTCTGAGGCTTTCTCATTTGGAGAAACAAACAAAACATTACACAGGATACTGTAGGACACTGTATTAGCAAAGCTGCACTGAAATTCAGACAGTTATATATGTACAGCTTTGAAAAGTACCTGTTGTTCTATGTCATTGTTTAATTCTGGCTGGCAGTGAAGTACCAAAAAGCCTGTCACTCACTGTGCCCATGTCCCTGTCCCCTTACTGAGGAGCAGAGTCAGGAAGATTCTACTACTGATTCATTTGATAAAGCTGGACTCTGATTTTCATTTTTAGGCTCCAGTTTTCCCATTTAAAATACAGTATGACTTAAACTTCTACATAAATATACTGCCCATCTAAAGTTTTTTAGAGAAGAATCAAGTTCTGCAGGGCCTTATCTTTTTATTGTCTAAGCTAACCTTCCAGGAAGCCTAAACATGCACTTTTTGTTAATAATCTACAAAGGAAAATAATCTCTTTCTTTTTTCTTGTATTTTCATTTAATTTTCTCCTGTGTTTCTGACTCATTAGGACTTCCTGGTGATAATGTCAACAGGTGCTCCTTGAAAGTTTTTCTGCAGAACAAAGGAACAGGAGTTTCTTTCTGCTGATGTAAATCAAATATATTTAGGTTATCAGCATGCCAAGTACTTAGTGTTGCTGTTCATGTGTAGACCTTCATAAGTCTGCATTAGCAAAGTTAGAAATTCTGAGGCTGTATCTCCCCATTCTTACTGAAAATTATTGACATTTCCTGCACTACAAAGTGAGATCCACATGTGTGCAGGAATAAATAATTCTTTGAAGGCAAAGTGTGAGTGAAATACACTTGGAGGTTTTTTCCAGTTTGGAGCAAGCCTGCTCCACCATCAGGACAGTAAAACAATGAATTAAAAAGAAAAAGCCAACAAAAGTGCCAAAAGAAAAATAATAGAGAACACCACCCTCTAAGCAATTCCAGAAAATGAGAGAACTTCTAAAAGCAGAATACCTATCCTCTTACTTACACTCTCATTTTGGAATGAAAAAAAAAATCAATCACCATTTCTGCATAGTGTATTCCTGTTTATTAGATCACAATCTCATTTCTTATTTTTGAATGCTTTTTCTGACCTGTGGTTTGTATGTTTTATTGCAATGTTGTGGATTTAGGAGAACAGTATTTGTTGTATTACCTGGAAAAAGTTTCAAGTGGCTATTTTGGGGCTCATTTTAACAGTTATGTAAGGACAAATCAAGGTTTTTACTGAACAGACTTCAGCAGTGCAGGGATACCTTCCATATTCAGAGGTGCCCTGAAGCTGTGTTTAACTTTAAACAGTTATCTAGGTCCCACAGAAAAATGATGTGCTGAAATGGAATGTTTGATTCTGCCTTGTAAACAAAGGTGTCTGGTGCCACCTGAGATGACCTGAGAGATTTAAATGTGGCTGACATATCTGACAAAGAGCCTACAGGGGATATGTGCCCCTCTGGACTCACAGATGGACATCAGGCAGGATATCCTAAAGCAATTCAAATGGATGTTGACTTCTTGTCAACAAGGAGTCAGCAAGGAGCAAATGAACTGAACCCATTGTGTCAATACCTTGTGCACTGAAATTACACTTATAGAGAGGTTGGGCTCTGAGCTCTTATATATCAAGGGTGTGAAATGTAGAAATGTAGGCTTCTGGAAGAGAACCTATTTTTGTGAAATATAGTCTCAGAATATGAAGGTGCGAAGAGTATTTTAGAAAGAGAGGGTAATTCTGTACATCTGAAATGTTTCAGAGGTTGAAAGATTTGGGATTAAAGGAAATTTACCACCAGTAGACAAAGAAAAAATAATCCCCAAAGCAGTTTTAAGGACTCAGTGAAAAGTGACATAGAGAGGATGTTAAAATGACTCTAAACTGCTGCTATTACTATCCTGATGGAATGAAAAAAATGAACTAAATTAGTCTCCCCAGGACAGACTGATACAGTAGCCCTGACGAAAGTGTCAAACTTTATTTAGTACAGTTACCTTAGAAACAAATTTGGCTGTGAATTTTTGGGTACCAGTGCCTCATGGCTCTTCCTTTTCATCAGTTGCTGTAGGGGTCATGGAGGAAAGGCCTTTAGGCTTGAAGAACATTTGAGTCCTGGAAGTATTATAGTATTCTTCCTTAACTACCTCAGTAAAAAGAAAAACTAGTCGATGAAGAACAAGAGTGCTTTTGTTTTTTCTTTTTCCTGTGACATTGGCAGCACCTTTTTTTTTTAAAAAAAAATTTAACTCAAACTAGGCCAAAAAAAAGAAGTGGAGCTTGGAAAAGATTCTGGATAAAATGTACTTGTCCTCTTACATAAGTCCAAATTTTATACTTTGTGTGAAATAGGTTTTCTAATTTATTTGTGAGTTACTCTTTGAAATAACAATTCTTCACATGTTTTACATAGGAAATGGTACTATACAACTTTGCAGTTTTTACTGATAATCATAAAAAATGAAACACAAAACTACTTGAAATTTGATGGTATTCTATGTCAGTGGAGTTCACGCCATGTATTGTCCAAAGCGAACTGTAAAATATGCAGTGTTTGTTACTTTTTTCAAAGACTCATTTTAAAGAAGAAATTAACTCCAAAGCTGGAGTGTAATAGAAAATGATATTTTGAATACTATCTATATCATAACACCAGCAGAGAAGCCAGAATTAATTCTCTAAGCTTCAAAATAATTTGTTAAACTTCTACCAGTTCAAACTGGTGAAGGATAAATGTGGGAAAAAAACCATTCTGAGATAATGTACTTCAAATGACATATCCTTACAAAAGGATATATATAAAAAAGGATTTTAAAAATGAGAAATCAATGAATTCTTTTGAAATGACTGTAAAGTTATGTCCTTCAGAATTGCTTTGCACAGTTTCAAATTGTTTCAGGACATAAACTGTTTAGAAATACATCCATTTCCAAAGAAAATCTTGGTTCTGAAATGAAAGCACTTGCAAAAGGCATACATAACTTTAAAAGGAATCAGTGAAATACAAGGAACCTATAGACAGGTTTTCCTTATTGTGACATAAAATCAAAGTAAAATAAGTGCTCTTGTAATATTTTTGATACTTGAATTAAAAGAAAAAAAATCATATTTTACCTACTGCAATGCATTGTTTAGACATTTGTCATTCTAAGTGCATCATTCAAACGGGCACTGAGGGTAATACACTGAGACCACTCCAAGCCAGGAAAGAGATTCTATGAAATGTTTCAGTAGAAAATAAATGTTTATGCTCTAGTTCTGGCCAGATGCCAATTTACATTTTCTTTTTATATTCTACAGTTGCAAATTTTTGACCTTGCAAAGGAAGAAATGTTTCTCCGCTTCTTTTTGTGCAAACTGCTTCATTGGGCTATGGCAGATCAGATGCCACATTTCATCTAACAAATACTAGGATTTCATTACTAGACTGAAATACATATTATGCTTTGGGATATTTGGAAAGGAAATTACTACTTAGCTGCTAAATGTTATTAAATTGTTCTTGCTTTTTATTGTATATATTTTAATTCCCCTAAATATTCCAGAATGCATGAACATAAGCTAGATTTCCTCTAACTTATTTGTACATGTTATCATTATTTCAAAAGCAGCTTTAAGAACACGTGCAAAATCTGTTTTCTGTTTCTGACCAGCCAGTCTTTTGCAAGGTTGACAATAGTTTGCAAACTTGGTACCCTGTATATAAAACTGCTTTTTAACTGAACCTAAAACATCTGCACAGGGCTGAAAACAACTTCTGTTGCATAAATGCAGACACATTGAGAAACTTCTTAAACAAGAAAAGAAGGAGAAATTGTTCCATGCAAGAGCACCCTTCAAGGACAGACGTGTGGTGGTGTGGGATAGGGAAGTGCTCACCTTGCTGTGCCTTCCAAATTTTGGGGTCCTGAGGGCACAGATGTGTCTATCCAGCTTTCCTGTTCCAGCCCCTTGAGAGATCCATCTCAGCTGCCAGCCTGGGGTTACCTATCTCTGATGCAGGATGCCATAGGATGCTGCTTTCCAGATCCAACACAGACCTGCCCAGCTTGCCCCCAGGGGGTTCCATGGCTCCTGGCAGCCTGGAGTAGAGACCAAACCCAAGCAAGGAAGTTGTCAATGGCACATTATATTCTTCTTCCACTCCTGCTCTATTATCAGTGTCTTACACTGCATAAACATGTACGAACTGAGCCTGTGTGTACATCCAACTTGTCTAAAATCAGAGACATGAAGCCTAGAAACCACAGATGACTTCAAATATCGCTACCTTAAATTTATTTCCATAGAAATCAGGAGCAATCACTACTTCTGTAAATAACTTTCAACTCAATAATTCATAATAACATCCAGTAATTATAATGTGGATTTTACCATATAATTTATACAAAAATCAAAGAGCTGAAGTATAAGATTTTTAGAATTTGAAAAAAAATTATATAATGTAAAATCACCTGCTTGTACACATGCAGAATGAGACTAAAGACCTGACCACGCACTTAAGGGTGCCTTCTACATTTAGTGGTTACGGCTGCAGAAATTTTATGCATTTATGTTGAAAGCAAAGAGAAAATGAGGTAAATTTCTTATTATTAAAGTGAAAAAAAAAACCAACCAAACAACAAAAACAAACAAAACTACGAAGATGTATATTATTTTCCTGTCCTGTGATTCTCTTCTGGACAAAGTTCTGCGTGACAAAGTTCTGAATATTTGCAACGCTTTTCCTTCACCACAGAGAAGCACTTGAAGCCATATTTTCAGAATTTCTGGGTTCATTCACTGCATTTTAAACTAATTGAATCTGTGCTTTGAATGTATCTTGATCTATTAAAATGCTTAGAGAGCTGAAAAACCAAGTTCATTCTCTTGCATGATTGACAAACAAAACTAACATTTTTTTTTTTTCTTACTTTTGGTTTACATCTCTACTTATAAACACAAGAAAGGGAAAAAATAGTGCCACCTAATGTCAAGGGACTTTGTGGAAAGGCATTTGTATATCTAGGAAGTGTTTTGATGTTATAATAGTATTTTAAATTTTTTTTTTATTAAAACACTAAAAATTAATTACTTTTATATGAAATGCAGTTTTGGATAATATATGGTAAGTAAGGTCTAGTTAAAAAAAAAATCTTAAAAAAGCTTACAAAGATACAAACAAAATTAGTGCATGCAGTGGGAAAAACAATAATTACATTTAACTGACACACAGGAGGGAAACCTTAAAACTGTTTTAAGAATTTGCTTGTTTTTCATCTGTTTACAGCTCAAATTCAACTTTAATATTCTTACAAAGTAGAATCTAGTAATTTAAATTAGTGTGTAAGTATGAAGAAAGTAAATATAGCTTTTTAAAAGGTTTAATGGAAATGAATTAAATTTTAATTCCATTAAAATTATTATTTACTCAAATATTTTTCATAGCTTCTAAAGACAGTCATCTGGCAATATTAAAAGAAAAAGTTGACTCTCCCTTACAAGGTATCAATTTGAATTTCAAAATCATAGGATTGCTTCATAATTGCTTGAAGTTAGAACATTATTTCAGTTACCAGCAATCAGCTGTTTAAAAATAGTGTCCCTAAATCATAGATCTCTATTTTTTTCTGGGCCATTTTCCCCTTAAAAATTGACTTGACATTTAAAACATCAGCTTTTTCACAGTGTGCATCCCATCTGCAATTATGCTGCAGCCCACTCAGCTCTGTCCTTGCAATAGCAATAAACCTATTAAAAAATACCTGCAGATGGATAAAATGGACAGCTATCCAGCACACACACAAAAAAGAGAAAAAGATAGAAACAAAGAAAGAAAAAAAGATGTTTTAAGTAACCAGACATTCTTACAGACACCCATTACACCGTGGGGTGGGGAGTATAGCATTTGTACAAGAAAGGCCTATTACACACTGAAGTCTCTTCCCTCTCTGGGTAATTATAGGCATCAACAGTAATCAACCTCTCTTTCATACAAGAATGCTAACATAGTGGGAGCAGTCATTTAATATCATCTCACATGTTTTATTTGTAACATGGAAGAGCAAATTAGTGAGAGTGTTTGTGTATTTTATCATAACAGGATAAAGCCCTATGTTAGGGAATGAGGATAAAAGGTCTGGGTTACCTTGCTTGTAAGTTTCATTTGGAAAGCAGCCATTTCAAAGGCTTTAAAATGCTTCATGGATCATGGTAGATGTGTTTGATCAACCTGTTTACAGATAAATTCTATACTCATTCAGTTTCTAGTATGACTCCTAATTTACAGTGGCATACAGAAGGAATGATAGCAAGTAAACTTACAATGTGTTCTGGGACCCTGTGGTAGTTTGAAAGCAAATCAGTGAGAGGCTCAAAGTCAGAACTACAATTTAATAGAAAAAAATGTAATAATACAAAAACACTGACAGAGTCAGAATACAACCTGACACCCTGTTGGTCAGGGTGTTGGTAGTAGTCCACTAAGAAGGTGGTTGTAGTCCTCTGGGAGTGATAGATGGGATTCTGTTGAAGCCGTGATCCTGTGAAAGGTGTAGTTCTCCTCTGAAGGTCCAGTGGTGGTGTACAAGGATCTGATCTTCTTCTGGAAATCCAGTGGAAAAGCTGGCTTGTGGTGTTTCAAATCCCAGTTTGTAGCAGATCGGGATACATTGGTTCCTCCCCCTGGGCGGGGCATCTCACAATGGGATGATGGGCCACTAGCTGCAGTCGTTGAGGATGAGCAAAGTAAAGTGTCCCTACCTGGCTCTAATGGCTGGAGTTTATCAGTGAGACTCAATGAGCCATTAGCTGCAGTCTTTGGGGGTGAGTAAAGTGCTCCATCCGGCCCCAACGACTGGCCCATTAGCAAACCGTTCTGCGGCTGTCAGGAACACTGCCCCACCCGGCCCAACATCCCATGAAGATGGTGATAGAATACCATACCGTTGTAACCTAAGACAGACCCTGTGTCTACACAAGCTGTGGTACCTGGGCCATCTCGTTTAAAGGTTTTATAAACTCTTCTATTCTACAGAGCTACCAGTTGTGTAACTGGTATGAAGACAATCTCTACATTACCTTCTTGCTTCTGTATTGATTTATAAATCTTATCATGCAATTTATGAGTTCATATAAAAACTAAAAAAAAACTTGAAAAAAACCTGAAAATTTAGTTCCAAGGAAATCTATATATATACAAGTTTTTTATGAGCCATGCAAACTGTCAACTTTTGTTGAATTGGTTCTCTAGTGTCTATTTGCATTCACCTACACTGAAGAAGCTTTAATATTTTCAATTGCTGTGAAGATTATAACTTTTTTTTGCATATGTTCATATATTTATTATTATAACAATAATAATGACAACAACAGTAGCAATGAGATTAATAACCAAAAGAATGACAGCAACTATAACAGTAGTAGTAGAATAATCATGCTGAAACCTTTACCTCAAAGGAGATATTTTTTGCATCTCTCATCCAGTCACCAAATGACAATTTTCATAAAATCTGTAAAAATTTAGGCTGAAATGTGTTTGGAATTCACATACATATTCAAAACCCAAAAGGCAGAACCTGAGAGACAAGATGTGGTACATAGGAAATAAGAAACAAGTCTAAACTGAAAAGAAATTATACAGCAATTTTGTTTGCTACTCAAAAGTTTTAAAATCACATCTGACTTTATTAACATCTTGAAGAAACTTCCATTGCAAGCTAAAATATTAAAGAAGAACATCCCTAAAGTGCTGCTGAATAAGCGCAAATTTTCTTGCTCTAAGTTGCTTGTCTAATTCAGAAGGTGGTGGCAGACAGCCAACTTCCTTCCTAGATGTTAAGGCTATACCATAAAGTATCCTTAATGTAGTTTTCAATTCTTCTGTTTATCTCCCTAGGGATAAAAGAACCTACTGTTTTGAAGTGTCAGATTTTATACTGTGTTGCAGTGAGTTATTTTTATTTATCTTCCATTCTATATTTTTCTGAGGCATATATAAAAGTAATCTTCAAAGAGCTATTCCTACTATTTCAGCTTTTTTCATATTTAAGTTTAGTTTTGAAGAACCATCCAGAAAAAAACATATACAGCTTATGTCCTGGTAATTATACTCAGACTACATATCTTTTGTTCATCATTTTTTTTCGCCTTTGGAAGACAAAAGGAATTTGCCATTCTAAATCAGATTTTAAATGGTACTGCATGCTACTCAAGAGCAGAAGATGTCACACGTAACCACAGCTTCTTTCCTATGCTGTGTAGATAAGAAATGTCCATATTGTTTCCTGTTTAATTGCCTGCCAAGATTTGAGGATACTGAGATGGCCTAAGGCCAAGTCTCTCCCATGCTTAGCCTCTCCCCAATCCAGCAGTAGATGCAGAGCTGCCAGCAGTGAGGAAAGGAATTTCGATGTCCTGAATGCATGCCATGAAACCTGGTGATGCACACAGTATGCAAGTGTTTTCAGAAATATATGACTGGCACAATGCCCTTCTGTGATCCTCTATCATTAAAAGTGACAGATTTGTTGCACACAGGTAGGTAGTTCTAATGTGATGTCCATGAGGAACTGCTCCTTGGCCAGAGAATCCTCTAGGGACATCTAGCCCAAACCATCCCATGTCCTTTATTTCACTTCCTGACAGAAAAATACCCAAAAAAACCAACCCAAAACCATACCAAGTAAAAGTCTTTCCTGCTCAACTTAAATGAACCAAAAAAAAATACGACTTCTTGAAATTCAAATTTTCTTGAGAGCCATGAAGCTGAATTTCCATCAGAAAGTCATTAAAGTAGGAATTGTCTAAATATAAATATAAAGTAGAACTTTTAGCTGCTTATACAGCTGAGACCTGAAAATCGCTTTAGGATGTATTTAATTTGAAGAAGTACTGAAAACAAAGACAATTCCTCTCAGAAATGTTCATAGAGGTATCTAAGGATTCTTAAAGTGGTTTGCAGCAGGAAATCATAGTCTTTCTCTAGAAGTCAAGGTAGAAAATCAGAGTCTAATTCATCAGTGACTTTACTTGAACTCTGAATTGGCAGCATGGATATGATCCTTGAATAAGTAGATTTCTTCACTCATTTATGGGCATGTATTTAAGTGTACATAGCAGAGCAGGAATAGAAGCACTGATCTTTGCTTCGGTTCCATGAAGTTGCTTTGGGGAAAAAAAGTAGGACAGAGAAATTTTGGGAAATACTGTTAAAATGATAGAAGGAATAAAAAGTAGGAAAATACAGATTTTTCTACAGCAATTGTTAGGAAGTATGATGTAGCTATTATAAGCTAGGATATAGTAGTATCTCTTCCTATTTAGCCTTCTTATGTACATATATTTTTAAAATTTCACTTTACTGTCTCTCAAGTGTGTACAGATAGTAAAAAGGAGACTTATTTTAAGCATTTTGCTTTTATATTTTATAAACAGTGTAATTAGAAAGAGATGTTACTAGAGGACTTTATGTAAAATCTGAAATTACAATCACATCCTTCATCCTTGAACTTGATGAAGCACACTAGCACTCACTGCAGAGAAGTCTGAGAAGCTGAACTCTGCTTTGTAATAATAAATTATTAAACTGTCCCCTTGCAGCTCCTCCAGATATCAGTGGTAATGATTATCAAGCTTTTCTGGGTTAATATAATTTTCCTTCATGAAAATGGCTTATATCTCCTTTGACTTCTTAGCATTCTTATTTTTATACATTTTGCTAGTTCCATAATTTTTGAAAATTCTTCCCTCATTTGCTATTTTAATCTATGCTATTCCCCACTGTGTCATTGTTCTTCTCTCTACTCCTGTGCCATGCTGTCCTCAGGCTAACATGAATAGCATTATGTACAACTCTGAGGTTAGATGCAAATCTAGACTAACATCTTCTTGTGAACATGGCCTGTAACATCTCTCTTATGCCTGTTCAAAATGTTCAGATATGGCAAACTAGGACGAACTTAATATCAGTTGCTGTACTACAAGGAATAATACGTATTCTCATACCACAAGGCACAGGACACGCTTATCTCTGTGTTTGTCTGACACTTGCATTCTACAGGCAGTAAGGCTCCCGTGATGAAGAAACTGAGCTCCAGATGCACAGACATTTGGGGACCAAGCCCCAGTCGGTGTTTAGACGATGGGATGGAGAACAGAGCACTGCTTGTTGTTATAGGAAAAGCACTGAGAACCAGACACTTTCAAACACATTGAAACCACAAAGACGGAAAGCCAAAGCCTTGTCTTAGTTAAGAAGTAGTGTTGAACTACTCGCATCTGAAGTTTCTACCAAAGGTAAAAGTTCACACATTCATGTGGACTAAAATGTCCTTACACAATCCACAGCAAAACACGCCCTTCAGTCACTGTAGGGAGGGGCATGGCAGGGACTCCCAGGGAGGGCTGTGCTCCAGAGGCAGCACGGATGGCAGCAAGGCAGCTGGAGAAGTTGGCTCACCTGCAAGGTGTCAGCATGTCGAACAAGGAAATTCTGGGTCAGACTTAAGTCTGGAAGGAGAGATCAGGGTGAGCGTGAAGCCAGTGATAATTCAGCGACTCTATTGTGATGAGTCAAGGTCTCATCACAACATCACAACATCATGAAGTAATGTCAAGGTCTGGGTCAGGGAGGTGAAGTATCAGGTTCAGGGTAAACATTGCAGCTGTGGTGAAGCTCAGGATCAAGCTGCAGAGCTGCTGACTAAACAAGGCTCCTATGGAAAATGCGATTAAAACCCTTGTTTCTATCTCACTTCCCAAAAGGTCTTAGTGAGGAAGCCGACATTGGCCTTGGCTAGCTGAAGTCCTTAATTTATCTCAACTAAACTAATGGAACTGGAGATGCATTCTGTCAGGAAGAGTTGAGTCCTGTGGATTGTTTAGTAAATCGTGGGATATCTTATCAAGTCTAGACAGTATCATTTATATATCTGAAGAAAACTGATACATATCTTAGTTAAAGTGGAACCAGAGTAACTCTGGATTAAAGTGGATAAAATTAACTTTGGGATAAGACATTAAAACTGCCTGAACTCCCCAGAAGAACTGAAGGGAGAACAGGATAACTGAGTTAATAGGCTTGTCCATGATGAATATCTGAGGGTAGTCCCTGAGGGCCCGGTCCTGAAATGTGTTCTGTGAAAGAAAGGACATCCTTTCTCATGGGTGGATGCTTTTATCAGAGTCTCCAAACAGAAATGCAGTATGAAGCATGAAATCATGACTGCCATCTTGTAAGAAGCAGGTGGCAAATCAGCTGTTTGAGAGAGATATTTTTATGAGGTTATCTTGACGTGTTCAAATTAAATGTGACTTTTTCCCTTTTGTGTATTCATCTGTGTCTTTATAAAATTTGTTACTCTATTATTTATTTTAGCTGGTATGGATAAATTGTGCCTTTTTACATTTGTCTTAACCAGGAGGTCATTTCATATTCTTCCCCTTAGGATATGAGGAATAACTTGGGACACAGCAGCAAACAAACAAGGACTAAAAGGGCTACCATAGGACTTTCACTGTATCAAAAGCTAGGAGTGATCATCAGTGTTAACTGCGTGTATAGGAAGAGAAAGAGTTGTATTTTTTATCAGTTTTTTTTAATCACTAAAGAGATTTTGGGGTTCATCCATGACTTCATGGGTGAGTCATGGGGGGTTTTGCACTCCTGCAAAGTACTTTTCAATTTTTTCTTAAAAAAAAAAAAAAAAAGAAAAAAAAGAGTTGTGGGTTTTTTTCCCAGAAATATTTTCATTATGATAGGACGTAGGTCTTTCTTGCACTATGTTTTTCATCTTTTCTTTTCTATTTATTCATTATTGCAATAATTCCAGAGAAAAACTAAGTGCATAGTCTCCTATGTTTTTCTGAAAATCTAGAGATCACAGAGAAAGATCTGGTTCATCTTTCTTCAATAGCAGACCTGCTTCTTAACCTGCAGTTACTGCATCTCAACAAAAATAACCTATTTAGAATATTTCAGTGGCATGCATGAATATATGAGACAAAGGGGACTGAGGTTCTTAAAAAATATCTTGAATCCTTTAGAACATAAGAATTGTGTAATCTTAGTCTAAAAAGTGTTCTAACTCTGTTCAAAGTAATTAGGAAAATGCTGCTTGCAGGATGAGTTTGGATTCATATATTAAGGATAAATAATAATTGAATTTCAAGGTAAATCCTTCTCTTTTTCCCCCCAAGAAAAACCACATATGTAAAATAGGGTAAGTAAAATAGCTACCTTTAAGAAACCCTATTTGGAACCTAACCTGCAGTAAATCAGTAATGTTATCGCTTTTTAAATATTTCTCCCTCTTCGTGACATTAATCTATCCGGTTAGGAACCTGAAACAGCACAATTCGAGTTGTGTGCTGAATTACAAGTAACCAGTGTGATTTCAGTACATGAAGTAAGCCATTCACAACCAGTTTCAGACTATGCAAACAAAGAAAAAGAATCAAATGTATATTCTCAGCTCTAGAAAGAATCTCAGTGTTTCTGGTCATGCTACAAGTACAATGTAAAATTTTCACTAGGACTTCTTTACTTTGATTTATATTAATATAAACATGAAAATGCAAATTTAAAAAATCATGACTTGTACAGGGTTATATTATAGTGAACATTCAGGAAGAACAAGCTTGAAAAGATAATATGCTGGGGTATCCTCTTCTCTTGTGTTGACTAGTACAGACAGAACTGTACTTAGTGCCATCCTCCTTGGCATCAGGGCCTCTTCCAGGCTGCCACTGAGGCACTGACATGCTGTGGCACAGAGCCACATGCTTGGCTCTTAGTCTTGCATGTGATTATTTCCACTTGCTAATGCATTCCATAGAGTGCTGTTTTCAGTTTGTATTGTGCACTGAAACCTTAATTGCATGAATGTTTATGCTGTCCTACAAAATCAGTTCCTGGAAATATATAAGCCATTTGAATTTTTAAGCCACTTTGACAATTTTGCTTCCTCCAATTGCTTAAATTCAAACTATTTGCCTTGACTAGACATCATATATGTTGTGTGTCTAGACATTTTAATTATTGGTTTCCTTCATCAATTTAAATGAAAAAGTAGTTTTAAGCAAGAAAATAATATTAAGGAGCCTTTAATAAATTTTAATTTCTCTTTAAACAAAAAATAGTGGTGAAATTCATGAAAATTACATTTCAGAATCACAATTCTGAATATGTGCAAACAACACTAAGTCTCTAGCACATACTAAGGTTATTTAAAACTTCCCATTTAAATATTGAAAACTATTAACAAGACAATATAATGTTCAGTATCTCATTTTCTATCTTGAAAGCATAACATACACCTAGATGAAAATAAAAAGGCAAAGAGCTGCCAAAAAAAGAAAGAAAATATTTCCAGTGATGTCACTGGAAAACAGCTGTTTAATGGATCTGTCAAAGTATATAGAATTTAGGAAGGATGTGTTCAGAAGAGCAGACGGTATTATGTAAACTAGGTTATTCTCAGCTTGGTCTTTTTCATAATTCTGTCCAAGAAAGTGGGATATATTTTCATCTCAGGGGCATTAGTATATATCCAGATATACCATTTTGCTCTGTGCTTCTATGCCCAATTTACACTGGTATTACTGTAAGTCTTGGAGTGTGATTCCCATCTTACATAAAGTGTCAAGCACAAAATTTGTAAAACAAAATTGCAAAGCAATGAAGAAAGCCAAGTTGAGCTCAGAAATATGTGTTAAATGAACTCAATAATCAAACTGTGAGACATATTTAACATATGTTGAATTAATTTATTTGAAATTCTTTTTCCCTTTTCTGAGAGAATTTTTTTTCCATCAGTTCTGGTGCAGTTGATTTACTATAGACTTGTACAGAAAAATGCATAATGGTGAGGTTTTTCTTGTTCTCTGTGCTATTTTTACAGAACCATATTATCATATACATGCCAGAAAAAATTCTTAGAAAAAGTAATATGATGTATTATGGTGGGATGTATTCACTCAAGTATCCTGAGCCCTGTGAGGACATTAATCTGAACTCTTCAATCACAAATGGCTCTAGGCCTAATTTTATCTCTGTACTGAGCTGTAATGTGCTGATTCATAAATTTTTGATTTTTTGATTTGGAGCAGTTATCTTTAAATATCCTCATAGGCCTCACAGAATTTGGAAATGTAGCAAACCCTCCTTCTATCTATGACTAGATCTCTATACCTGACTTTTATCTAGTCCAGTTGTGACCCTATCCATAGCCTCTAAATATTAAACTATTCTTTGTGACTTGAATGTCCAGATCAGTTTTGTGGGCTTTGCAGAACATGGCAGTAAATTGAGGTCTTTGTCCCCAAAATGTTTGCTGTTTCTAACCTCTAATGTACTTTTAATAGTAACCTACTGTCACAGCCAAAATATAGCCCACAATAAAGCTGTTGTAATGTCAAACAACAGTCCTTAATTTAGCCTTTGCTAATTTGGCAATAAGCCTATTCTTTTTCTCCCAAGATTAAATGTAATTGTATCGTCAATACAAACCATAGCATCTGTGGCTCCTTGTGGAGCAAATTCTGAGCCACTCCTTACCAGTTTTGTGATTTGGCTACAGCATAATGATGAACTGAAACTTTTTGTGTAGTTGTGTGTGTGCACATCTGTTCTTAAACCAGTTGTGTCTCCATTCTTATTAGTCATTCCCTGGCAAAAACCCAGTCAGAGGTTGCCCACACATCCCATTCTGGCTTCAGACATTTAGCAGGATGAAGATGTCTTCCGAAAAATCCATAATTTTAAATACAAACCTCACTTTAGGCTCAATATTTACACTGTGATTCATCTTAATCTAATATTAATACTAGTATTTCCACTGAAAAGCTCTCCATACAGGTTTGCCAAAACTGGGGAAGAAACCAAAGACAATGATACCTACAGTGCTAGGGGCCTTGAGTCATTAGTTTTGCTCAAGAATAGTATCCCACTTTGTATTTAAATTAGGATGTAAACTAGAGCCCTAGTTCAGTGTTTTGGGGTTACAATTAAAACTCTGGAAAATGTGCAGAAAATCCAGTGCATTATGGCCTTCTCTTTTACTCCCAGTTCTGACAGCCTTAGCTACATACTGAATTAGGAATAATTTTTCATGTTTACAGATTAACTCCCAGTCACCCTTTCTTTCATAGTGATGGACACTGTTGATGGTGCTGAATGCAGAGGCAATGACACATCCACATTGTCTTCAAGGGCTGCTAAGTGGCTTGGCAGCTGATGGTGTAATGTCTTCCCTGCCATTTGGATATGCAAGAGTACAACAAAACTGCAGCTGGCGTACTGTTGCAGCTGATTTAGGAGTCTGTAAGCCCTTGCTTCAGGAGCAGCTTTGGAACAGCAGAACCTAGATCTCAAATTCCAGTTTATCGATATGACAGTAGTATCAACTTCAGTATTTCCATTTCTAGGAGAATAGAAAGTACCCCATAGGTTCTTGGTATTTTTCATCTGCTGTTGTGAGAAACATTTAAAAATTTGAACTTTAAATTTTGAATGTTAGGTTTTTATTCCCAAATTAGAAAGTGAGATGTTTGAAAAATACAATAGAACACAAGGAGAATTTGAGCTAATTTTCATCTCTAATTCTTTTTATACAAATGTGTAACATTTGAAGGACATGAAGACATCTCATAGAAAATTTTTCTTTATTTGTTATTTCCAAAGAAATTTCAAAATAGTAGTATTTTTAAAAAATTGAAATTTTAAATTTTAAAAGTATAAGGAGCACAGTGTGCATTTTGTGGAAATCTGAACTCTCTTAGACTTTGTTGATCTTATTTCATGAAGAATGGAGACACAGGCCATGAGCTGTCTGGCATACAATGCTTCTCCTAACAAAAGCTACTTTACGAAGAAACCACGTCCATATAACCTTTTTATGACAGACTAAGACATCAGTTGCTCACATAGAGTGCCCCATTCTTGGTTTTCTTAGTATGAATGCTTTTTTGGCTGATTTGTTCAATTGTTTTTAATTTTTTAAAAAAAATTTTAAACATGTAACTGACAGAAATCAAGCTCAGGGAGACACTTAATATCTTGGTTTGATAATCCTTGCCACGTTTATAGTGCTTTGCTCAATGATTTATGAAAGGAAGTTGTCTTTATTACAATGAAACGTCGTGTATGTGTAAGAAAGACACCTGAATATAGATATAAAGGAAGCAGGGCTTCTGGGAAGAAACAATAGTTTTTTATTAACCAGCAGATAAACTTGAAAAAAAATCAGACAAGCTTGGACTTACTGCCTCTTTAGCAAGACTTCAAAGAAGAAAACAGTCTTTGAGCAAAATGGTTGCAGTGTCATTGCTTCCTTAATTTAAAGGAAATGTCTTCCGCTCAGAACTTGACTGGCTTCAGTTTTCAGCTATTGCTTTTGCTAGCTAAACAAAATAACCTGCTACTTGCGAAGATGCTTTTGGTCAATCCTTGTAAACTCCAATGAAGTAATTTCATAACATCCCTTTGAAAAGCTGTATAAATGAACATATTGGATTTTCTTTTTTATTGAAGTGCTATTACTGGAAGTTTACAGATAGTAAATACGACTTCTTGCGTTTGTGTTTAATGTATAACTTCAAAAAATAAAAAATAAAAAATTAAAAAAAAGAAAAAAAGAGAAAAAAGATAAATATTTCTTTTATTCCTGAGCACATTCTGCAGATCGTGTATTTTGAGGAAGACATTGCAAGAGATGATTTTAAATCCTTTTCTCTGAATAGAAGTACATAGTCAACTGTGGTCAGTCTCATACAGCCTCTGTGACAACATAACAGCACTTGGGGAGACAGATATCTGGAAAAGACATTAAGAGGCATAAACCACCCACATGCTGTTTTGTGACAGACCTTATAAAAAGGGAGTTCAATGCTGACTTTAGTGGGCCTATTATTTAGTTTCAAGATAAGAATAAATAAAATTGAAATGAAAATTCTGAGTGGCATTTTGAAAGATCTGTTTGACATCCTGTGTCTTGTTTATTTTTTTCTGATGAGAAAGAACATTATCTTGTAACAGGGAACAATTTCTAAATGTCAGTGATTTTTCTTCTCTTTGGGAACACAGACAATGTCAAACTAGGTTTACAAAAAATTCTGGTAAATCAGATATACATTTGGCATAGCTAAACTCAGAAATTAAATTTCCTATTGTACCCCCAGCAAGCAGAATAACAAGCAGAGCCACAAGTACTAACAAGAAAAGCACTTGCAATCTGAATTCCTGGAAGTGAAAGAATTTAGGAAGAACAAGACCAGACAGCTGAAAGCAGGCTGTAAGGTGAATACTATAGGTGAAATAGAATAGCTGAAGTATTCCCCGTAAATAATTCTTTGGTATTATGTACTTTCAAAATCAGAACTGCCCTGTTAGGTCTCTGCATTGCCCATTGCTAGGCATTGGACCTGTCTACATTACAAAAAGGCCTAGAATACCACTGTAGGCACACTTCTTTGTTAATTCTCTTTCCTGCAATATCTCATTAAAATTGCCTTTTCTTTTATTCCTAACTCTACTTTTGAAATGGAGTAAACAGTAATTTAAAAAAGAATACTTTTTTTTCCAAAGTGAGCAGACCATGAATGGACACTTCAATGGAATAGTTACTGGAGTCAATGCGTAAATAGATGTGATATTGAGAAATAACCCCTACAGACTGCCTCTATAGGGAAACTCTTACTTTGAAGTGCAGTGCTTACCATAACTGAAACTTGAAGAGGAAGTAAAAAAACAAGGCTTAGGGGAAAAGGAATAAAAAAGTGCAAAAGTTGAATTCCAAATCAAAGCCTCATGCGCTATTTTTTCCTTGGGTATGTATCCAGTTAGTTCAGATAAAAATCTTAGGAATTTTACTTCTTTTAGGATGAGTAACTGACCTAAGCCCTAAAAGAGAACAGAGCAATGAAGGTGAACATCTAAACAGATAAACTTCAAATGTGAAAGCTAAAAAGGTTTAACAAAGGAGAAATCTGCTTTTAAAATATTACCTACATTTGCAAAACAATTCAAACTAATATTGCAGTGAATTAAAATTTCAGTCCATCAACAATGTCAGTTTGATTCAAACTTAATTTTTACTGAAGATTGGTAATTTCATAATAAATATTGTGAAGGTCATTTAACCTACATTTTTCATCATATTTTTAATTTCTTTTTTTTTATGTTTTAAATTGATGTTCACAGAGTGATAGCTGAAGTTATAGTCCCATTAACAATAGTATGTTAATAATTACAAGGTTGGTCATGGTTAATTGCTACTCTTCATTAAACACAACACATCAGGAAACTGTGGAGACTTTCTGCAGAGTGTATATCCCATCACTGCTACTCAGTGACCTAAATCAACCTTAACCCAAAGTCTGGTGTGATGGAGTTTCTACTTTTCTATATCTGAACAATTAGCACAGAAAGAAAAGGCACATGTGCAAAGCTTCATGCACAGAGACACAGAGAAAGTGTTCTCACTGCACTCGTGGTGTGAAGGACCCATAGTGAGCTGGCAAGTATTGTGCATAGCTGAGCTGAGCAGAAAAGCTCCTCAGGGAAAGAAGAGGTAGGACTGGGTGAAAGAACAAAATTGATAGGCATGACATGTTAATGAGCTGTGTCAGAGCCATCTGAGGTTTGGGGAGGATAATTGCTACTTGAGAATAAAATTGTCTCTTTTCTGTTCAGGACAATGTTCTTTAGAGCTGTCCGAGGACACTTAATAAAGCAAAGAAGTCAAAGAAGAATCCTGGAGATGAGCTTTTTCAGTCCAACAACTCACTAACTCCAACTAGCTGTTTTATCCTTAAACAAGCAGAATACCTGGTCAGTTTCCAAAAGGAATTTTGTGTAAAAACACTAAAGGAATTGTGTAAAACCAATTATTTTTACATTATTTCACTGCTGGTCATTTAGTTCTTGCCAGATAAGAAACAAGCCTGCCTCTTTCACTTCTTGCATTCCAAGGAGCAAGGTGAAAGAAAATCCTGAGATTCTCTGTGCTTTAAAGATAGTTTGTTTTAATTTCCCAGTCAAGTGACTTCCAAAGGTTGGAGTTTCTAAATGGCTAATGCCCCTATTGCAAGCATCCTTTTATGATTGTGACTAATTTTACATCTCTACCCTGTTTTGCAGTCTTTTTCTGCCTTTAAAAAAAAAGGATTTCACCTTACTAGGGTGAACAGGTTCTGTCAGCTAATAACATGAGCAATTAAAGAAGCATTCAGTGACAAAGGAATGACTTTTGTCAAGGATGGGTGGAAGTGTTACACCTTTTTTACTGTACTTCTACTGATAATTAACATTTTGTACCTTAGGTGGCGTTCTGAGCAGGTTACGTATGTAGCAATATCATGGGATTATATTATTTTTGGCAACTATTTTTATTTGTCTCCCTCTGCCTTCATTTGTGTCTCTAAACAAACAAACACACACACACACGCACACACACACATATTGGTATATAACATGGAGTCTAATTCTGTTTCCTACTGTGAAGCATATAAAAACTGATACAATCATAAAGGATTTGAAAAACTACTTGGAAACCTTTCACAGGATTCAGCACACTGTGGGAATGCAAAATAAAGCTCTTTTGTGAGCTGTCCTGTCTCTGGAACTAAAAGGGAAGGTGGCAATATAGACCCAGGACCTGTAACACTTACAAGACAGTACAACCAAAACAAAGAATCAGATGGAAAGCTTTGCTACCTATTTGTGAAAAAGGAAAACACCAGTTTTTTTTCTTGCTTACCTACAGATTTATTGTGTACACACTACTGTTGCTGTCAAAAATAACAAAGACTCTATCAACAAGAAGATGGTAACATAGGAGGAAAATTGTCCCCACTGTTTCCTGCAGGCCAGTCTCATAGATTTTCCAGATAAATGATGGCAAAAATCTCCAAGATATATGCGTATATCCCATATATGTATGGGCCGGGGAGTAGGGGAGAGATGGAGAGAGAGCTCTACATCACTGAGCAAAGCACAGCTACATTAAAAACATACAGGTAAGAAAAAATCATCCATTTTTGCTGTGACTTATTTGCAAAAGTTTCCATTTGAGAACATGAATAGCAGTGAACAATTCAGCATATCTGTGCATACGGTGCATCAGAGAGGAAATGTATAAGTTTAAAGACTATTATGCTTGTACATCATGAGGTCTGCTTCTCTGTTTCTGGAAAGACTGCAGAGTGGGTAGTAAAAACTGTCTTGTTCCCGTGTGTATGAGCCAATACATTGAATAGCCATATTTCTCCACAGTATTAAGCTGTTTCAACTGTGGCAGGAGGGACAAAGTGTTTGGGAGAGATCTACTGTTTAATTCTACAGGGTTTAGAAGGCCACTTTTTGCGATGATAAAGACTGATTCAATGAAGCTGTTATAATTCTAAAGCTAGGTTTTACTAGACACTCTTTTTTATTAATAAATGAGCTTACAATGTGAAACTCTTGTGGGACAAGGCAGACAGCATTACTTGTCCCTAGTCTTTGATGTTTACTCTCAGTGGTATAACATTCTACTACAATGATATTTCTGGGGAAAAAATGTGGAAAATAGTATGATTGTGGAGTTTTTATCAATAGAAAGAAGAATAGAAAAAGTTTGAGGGTGGGAGATGTGCATTGTTTGTTTGACTCACTAAATTTTATACTGAGTAATGAAAGGTAAATTTGATTTAATAAAAGGATTTATAGATTGTAATGATGAACACCAATATATCAGCCACTATCACATTTCCTCTAGGTTTACAGTCCATAATCCTGCCCAGTTCTCCTAAATAGGGATAAAAGAAATCAGATACCTCAGAACTGGAGGCAAAGCAACAAGAAAGGTAACAGAATCAATAAACTAGTGAAAAAGAAATACAGTGGGGAAAACCAGATATTTTCCCTGTACCAGTGTCCATCTTTTAGCTATGATAGATAATTATGTTTCCTTGATTTGGGTTTTTGTTTGGTTTTGTTTTGGTTTAGTTTTTGGTTTGTTTTTTTTTTTTTGTTTGTTTGTTTGTTATTTTGTTTTGGGTTTTTGTTTGTTGGGGGGTTTTTCTGTTTTGTTTTTTTTTTAGCAGAGAAAGTATAACTTACTGTTTAAATACCAGACAAAAGACGGTCTTTATTTGACCTCTCTCAATTAATTGAAAAGTAGTGAGACACGAAAAGTATCTATGTGCTTCTGCTCTAAAAAAATGTTTTATGTCCACTAATCCTTCAGGAAGAACCACTGAATTTGATTAAGGTTTTGGGTTGGTTTGGTTTTTTATTTCTTTCTGAGGGCATGAGTGAGTCTTCATATCTCCCTTATTAATGTTATCCCACCTTGCAGAAAAATAATAGCAACTTGTCTATATAATTTTCTGATTTAGATGCCCACCCAGAGGAAGAAAGGTATTACTCCTAATCTAATTCCTGTATTTTGCATAAGGCAATCAGTGCAAATATCTTTGCTATATGTATCATAATACTGCTCTTAATATCAGATATGTCATATTGCAAAATTGGAGTTACATTCTAATATTAAATACATTAATTGAATACATTAAAATTAATTTGATTTTATATAAATCACAACATAGGCAAACAACAGCTGAAACCACAATAGAAAGTCTGTATCTAGTCTCTCCTTATAAAAGAGATGTAGTAAATTGAGTAAATCCAGTAAAATACTTGGATAAAAAACTGCCATCCTAAAGTATCTGTAAGAAAGGATCTTAAGTTTAGGGATCTTCTCAGTTTCAATATCTCGAATGTTTTATTAAATGCCATTCCAGTAATTCTGAATGAGAGCAGTCATGGTGTCAGTTTCTGATGTGTAAGTTACATCAGTGGTAGAATCAAATCACACTGAAATTTTGGATCTGAGAAGGCAGGTGAGAACTGGGATAAGGACCCTGCTGAGACTTCCACATCCTTGGCTAGGACTCCAAACCAGATAATAAGTTTAGGTGTCAACAGAAGAGGAAATATATGCTAAGATTTAAATGGTTTTCTAAGGTTGCCCTCTAGGACCTGGAAGAAATTTAAGTTCCTAGTTCTCCATTTCAGAAGGCATATTTGTAATTCTGATTGTTTTGATCCTCCTATATCAGGGTTTTAGATATAAGAGGAAGGATTTTTTGAAACAAAGGAGTTATTCCATTTGCCACCCCTCTGTTTGCACTGCAGACTCTTTTCAGAGTACACAAGATGAATTCCCTTCAAATGAAACTCAACTACACTTCCAAGGAGAGTACCCAGTGAGCCTGCAATTGCAAATAGATGTTAGACAAGATTTGACTAGAGCTAGTCTGAGATAAACCTTTTGAGATATATTTAGCACATCCTCAGTTTCAATTGGTTTTGTCCTCGAAACTTGCTTCAACTAGGTGCTAAGGTGGAAATAACCTTTCCAAATCACAGATCAGATTCTTTTGTTTTCTGCAACTTTTCCAATATTAACATAATAAATACATTGTGGTATGGTAAAGTGAACATACATCTCATGAAGGTCCAGGAAAACTCTCATCTCTCTTACTCTAGCCCTCCTCCACCACCACAAATGAGTGCTTGCCACCATTAACTGTCTTGGTTTAGAGTGATCCTACATGTTTTGGGGTTTTTCTTACTTTAATATTTGCTTTCTTTAAGCATCTGAAGGAAAAAATCTATTTTTTCAATAAATTAAACAGAAACATAAATAGATACTTTATATTTTTTTATATTATAACACATGTTCCTAAACTTGGCATAAATTTTATCTGCTTGCTTCTGTTAAAAAAGAACAGAATGGAATATTGTTTATTTTGTCTTGCATAAGCATGCATTCATTTACAATTTGTATTGCTTTCACAGGCTGAAGTATTTCTTATTCTCTTATCACTGAAATTGGTCATCTCTAGGATTGCCTAGACATGATCTAGCTGGACTTCTTTTGAGCAGGGGTCTGCACTAAATGGCCTCCAGATTTCCTTCCTAACTTAAATTATGCTATGATGCTATGATTTTGTGGCATAGCAATATTCATCTCAGTTGTACCTGAGATAAAGAGGAACTACTCCATTTATTGCATAGCATTCCTGCTAATATTTTTGCTCATCTGTTTTCTTCTTAATACAACTGAAATAACGGACATCTCATCATCAAACCTGAGCTTAACATATCATTATCACTTGTATTATATGAAGCAAAGAGCACCTCCTGAAAGAAGAGTCTGGAAAGAAACTGAAATACAATGATGTGACTTGCTTAAACAATTTTCAACAGAGATTTTTACATTAATTAATGTAAAAAGAACAGTATAAAATAACATATAAGCCTAGGTGGCTTTTTCCAGTGAAGTCATAATAATTGTATACTGGAAATTGCCTCTTTAGCACAAATTTAAAATGTACTGAAATTGTTTCATAAGTCAGAAATAAAATAAAGGTAATCTTTCTAAGGCTTACTCATGAGATAATGTGGATGTGTTAAACTGATCCATGCTGACTGCAGTAACATTTTTGACCAGTTTCAAACTACCTCTAATTGTAAAAACACACTATTATGCCCTTAACAGCCAACTGCATATCTTTTTGAAAAAAAAAAATCTGATTTCATTCATATAGGAAAAATTAATAAAGCACATTTTCAATGCAAGTGTTAAATAATTACATACACATTTCCTTAATTAACACTGTTGGAGTTCTACAACTTTCCTGTTCACCTTGCTGAAGAATACCAGAAAAAAATTCAAGTGAGGATACAACTAAAATATACAAAAATACAGTTAGAAGAGATAAAGTGGGAAGGTAAATACATGCTTGCTTTCTGACAGGTTCCTGGTGACATAGGTAACATCAGTCCTTGTTGGTTCTGACACAGGGTTCACAGCTGGATAGTGGTGACCAAAGCTGGGCTCTGCAAGAACCAAAGAACAATGGATCAATATGATACATTAGTTTGTTCTGAAAGAATGGAATAAATGTAATTGAAGAAAACAAGATTTGTAAGTACCCAGGTACTCTCTGATGTTAGTGACTACCTTAGAAAACCAGACATGGGTACTTACTTGCCTCTTTAGTATGATATTCCTATAAAAATATTTCTATGCTTGAAATCCACAAACCCTTCCATGTATTTATACCAATTCACGTTTTCTGTGTCCCTAACAAAGCCCAAGACTACAAAAAAATTAATAATTTGGTTAATAATGTTATTTTTAGGTCCACTACGTAACTGTTTACCTATTTAACAACCTTTTCAACAAGCTACCATGTTCCTGTGACAACAATTGCTGTTCAACAATGCTAAGGTTCTTGTTTATTCCTTGGCAGGAGATTAACTGGAAAAGTTCAGTCAATTTGAAAGAAGAGTGAGGCCATTTTCTTTTTTTGACTACCTCTTTTAGAGTGAAGTGAGCCCTGTTAGAAGAGCAGAGCCATGAGTTAGGAGCTAAGCTGATGCAGTTGGTGGTATCAAAAGCCATATATTAGATGGTCCTCCATATGTACTTTATGTTTTACTTATTTTGGTTTTCCCTTTAATATCTAATAAAAGTAATCTCACCTGAAAGATATTTGCTGTTAATCTGTGAGAAATCAGAACTGAACTCATTTAGAGAAGTGATATCATCCTCTGAAGTCTGACAGCATGACAGGGCAGGTGGAAACCCACTGTGTTTGTGCAACAAGAATCTAAAATAGGAGACTCTTCATTTTCTTTGAATACGTTTCCCTTAGGGGGGTTTCAGAAAAATAGGATATATACCTTTTTTTGTTTAAAAGAAAAAAAAGGTTATTGAGACTGGAATCTGCTTGCTGGTTTTATCAAGGAAGCTGCATCAAAATGTAACTTCAGTAATCAGTAAATTTATATATGCCATCTGAGCCTTATCTCTAGCATAAAAAAAGGATTCAATTAATGTTCTAAAATGAAATAACCATAAGGTTCAAGAAAAATAGCCAGCCTATACATGTTTATATAATCTGTTTCAGCCCTAAATAAACACAGTTCAGAGTCATACCAGGAACAGATTCACAGTGAAAAAGTCCCTGTGACTGCATACATTCACTTTAAGGATTTCTAATTTGCTAAATATTTGCCTACAATTTTCTGTCCAATTTCATTATGTATACTTGGACTTTTAATTTGCATTCCTTCCTCATCATAGTTTACTCACGTGGAATAATGCTTTTAATTATTTTCCTTTGTATAACTCACTGAATTATAGTCTTTGGAATGCGAAAGATTTCAGTTATTCAAGTAGTTATTGTAAAAGCTAGTAAAAGCTGGAGAAAAGCCACATCTCTTTTACTGCAGCTGACACACTACATTGATCTAGCAGGAAATCTGTCTGTTACTGAGACAGATGGGGGAGCTCTGGGACTCAGTTTAACGTGGCTGAAGCTCCTGCGGATGCTGATATCGTACCCTGACAGTAGCTGAAGTCTGAACAGCAGAGTTTACATGCCTGAAATAAATTGTTTTGATTAGAACCTTTAGGAAAGAAATTCATAAGGTACAGTTTTATTGACTACTTGCCAAACAACACAGACCTGTGCTCTGTAAGCTTGTTTTGTTCTTGTAAGTCAAGCACCAACTGGGCTCTTATTTTCTAAGGTTATGGACTTACAGCATAATACAGTATAATTTACTCTGAATGATTACAGAGAGAAGAATCAGAAACAGAATGCACATTCATTTCTAACTATAGTTGACCTTAGGAAAAATATTTTTTAAGTAGTCTATGCATTTCTTTATCTTCCGTGGGCATATGAGAAATATGCTATTGATAAAAACGTTTCCAGAACAAAAAACTACATATAAACCAAATTTGTGGCAGTCATGAAGAAAATAATAAAATTATCACTTCTAATTATCATCAAAAGTGTGCTATTTTATCACAGAATTTGGGGGAGGTGTTTAGGTGCCATTTCAGGTTCTGTTTCATTGACAGTCAGAGACCACTCTATTTGTGGCATAATGCTATTGTGATTACCTAAACAGAATGGAAACAAATGTTGTTCAAGGCACAGCTAAGATTTTCTTCCCCTAAGCAAAATCTATGTAATATTATTGTCACTAAGGCTATTATTTGTTGTGCTATTCTTTTGGAAATTAGCATGTATAGGTACCATTATGTTCATTTATCATTGTCTGTTCTGGTCTAGTGCATTTAAATGCATAGTCTGGTTGCTGAAACAGAGCACAAGAAATTTTGCATTATTTTGTATCACTCCAATGATAGAGTTCTGGCTGTTCATTACCATTTTTATTTTTTTAAATCAACATCTTCCTCTGAAGATTAGTTTTATTTCAGATTTCTTGTTTTTTTAAAAGCATAGTAATTTCAATAATACTAAAATCCAAAATAAAACAAAACAAAAATATCCCACAAGAAAGCAGAGACGTCATTAGCTGTATTCATAAGCAACAAGGTAGCTTTATTAATTTTCAAATCTGGTACAGCATCAAGCTGTTGCCTCATGCCCAGCTACTTCAGCATATTGATTCATATTTTTATTGACAGAGGAGGCTAGATAACTTTTAAACCTTCTGAAAATGAACATTACCAGAGCTGTTTTGTTTTGTTTAGCTGAGACAACTTATTTTTGTAGGAGAACCTGAGAATAACAAATAGTAGAATTCAGAATATCCCTTTTCTCAGTTATGAAGTAAGTTGCTTGACACAACGCATTACTGACACATGACGCTACATGACAAAAGTAACAAACTGGCACTGTGGTTCAGAGTGGGCTCAATCCAGCTCTGATGGGGGCTGCAAAGCCCTCTGGAGAACTGCATTGTGTCACTGGAACACTCCATTCCTTGGCAGCCATTTGAATGGAAAACCTTCCTGTCCTTCATAACTAGTAGAACCATGTCTACATATTACTAACAATATCTAGACAAAATGTTCAAAAGAAGTGAGGTATATGATTGGGGCTTCATTGCTCATTCATTCAGTAGGATTCTGTTTCCACAAAATATGTTTTGTAAATTATCGTTCCTTAAAAATAAGCCTCAGGCAGCCCCATTATTAAGCCAGCTTGTGTCTTAAGCAAACATAGTGCTAGCAAAAAAAAAAAGGGCAGCCTATTCAGGCTTCTGGTCTGAATCATCTCTGGAATAGACTTTCTTCGTTGACTGTGTGCAGGAATCTTAGTGAATAATCTATATTTAGTTTGATTGAATATTTCACCTCAAACCCTCAACAATAGCAACTCCTTTTTTTTTACCTAATTTGATGAACTCTGAAGAGGTTTGTCAGAAGTGAAATCCTGGTATTATCATAGTACTGTGAGAGTGTTGTCTCAAAAGCCAAAATAAAAAGCCCCAAATTTTACAGTTTATTAGGAGTAGAATAAAAATAAAATAGAAAGCATTTTTATGTCTCTGTGTAAATGTAATTATTGTTCAAAGCCTAAAAAAACTAACAAAACACTTGAAAAGACTGATAGAAGGTTGATAGAAGTAATAACATGGGACAACTGTCATAAAAGGAGAGGGGGAACCCTCACCACTAAACAAAGACCCATGCTGTTAATGTTACAATAGAGATAGCAGGGAGCAAAAGGACATATTTCTGTTATTTTCTGAGTGCCAAGGAACAAGTAAATTACACTAGTCCTTCACAGTCTCTTCTGGAACAAGAGAACATCAAATAGTTACCTAACAGACAGAGTGGTGGGCTAAACGAATCCTTGATCGGGGCTACTGCAGTCATTATGTTATGGTTTTGATCTACTGACAAACCAATCTATATAAAAAAATGAGCCTGAGTATTTTTTTCACTTATGTTTTATGTGGAATTGTGTTTTATGATCCAGTGCAATTGCCCTTTTTCAGGAAGATATAATAATAGAAAAGAGACACAGAGGGTTTTCTCAGAAAGACTATTTTAATTTTCTCATTCATACAAAAGCAAATCAAACTGAAACATGAAAATATGAATTGTTCATTTTACTTGGCAAATGTAATACTCACTGTCTTGTGTGAATTGAACACATTGCTGAGAACATGGTGCAATTTATTAAAAGAGCTATTGTTATGTTTAAATGCATGGATAACCAGGGAATATGTCTTCTGTTAATGCCAGACTGAGTTAGTTCCCTTCCTTCCCTGTCAAAGCTGACAGCATAAGAGTTAGTTGGCTCCTTCCAGTTGTCCTGGGTCCTAGTTGACCATTCCCAATCTCTTCGTTAATTTAAAGCCATAAGGCTTAGAAAGTGATTATCTTACTAAGGGCACAGGTCTAAAGATAATGGTTAGTCTGTATTCTGTAACGAAAGTGTTGCTTCAAAAGATCCCATTTCTTTTGTTAATCTGGGGCTTGACATACTGAAGAATCCATATGAGCATGCCTGAACTGAAATCACTGGGAAACTAATTGCAATGTATTTAACTATCTGTGAATCATTTTTGCAGTTCTATACAGTAAACAGATGAAGAAAGCATAATATGACATAGTTGCATTTTGCAAACTTTGATCACATTGTAGAATTTCTTTGGAATATGTCATCTTGCCAAAAGGTAAAAGGACCATATGAACATCTAGAAGGCAGCATATGCAAATAAATATGGTAGCAAGTAAAACATATGTTTAATCTTCCCACTTCATCAATGTAGAGAGCTCAAGAGTTTTTGTCCGCACAAGCCAACAAATCATAAGGCTTAAACTGTGTTCCTGCTACTCCCTTTTTCTGAGTTCCATAGTTATAATATCTCAAAAAAAGCTGTACAGAATTATTTATTTTTAAATAACTTTTAGAAAAACTCCTACTGAGGGTAAAACTAGATGTATACAGGCAAACTTAAAATTGAAAAGAATTGCCTAAGAATGTACTGAATTTGTTCACCAAGTTTCACACATCATACGTGATCTATTTATACTGAAATGAGACAAAATGGTTCACAGTTTTGACAAAGTACAGGAAAGAGGCATCAATCATCCCAAAGGACAACACAGTGGAGCATTTAAAAGTTGTACTTTATAGATACAAGGAGACAGAAAATCTTCCATGCTTCTAATAATTTGCTCCAGTAGTTAATTTGACATATTGTTAAATCTGTGTGCTTTATTTCTTATCTGAATATTGTTAAGTTTTTGCTTCAATACATAATTTTTTTCGCATGCCTTCCCCCTCCAGATTACATAGCCCTGTAATGGTATGTATTTTCTTCTTGTGAAGCTGCTTACACCATATAAAAAAATCAGTTTTCAGTTATTTTTCTAAGAGCAACATGCATTAAGGAGCACTGGTGGTTTTTGTGGGTTTTTTATTTGCTCACATTATAGCATTTTCTACATATTTCGAGTGACTACTTCCCTTTGTTTAAATAGATTGCAATTTTCAATCAAAAAAAGGTGGGTATTCCAAAATTCATGTTACCTATGCCATGTATGTTGAATTTGGGGGTATTCTACTGGTTATCTTATCAGGCATCATTTTTATTTTCTCTTTTTGAGGACAACTCATTCTGGAAGCTGGTGTTGTGTTGTTTTCCTTCCATTATTTTCTTTCAGAATTTACCATTTCCATGAATGGCCAATATTTTTTGGGGGAGGGAGAAAATGTCAGCTTCTGGGTAGAATTTCTCTCTTACCTTTGGTTATATATCACTTGCATTTTCTTTCCTTCCATTTCATCTTCTTAAGGCAAGAGCTCAAATCTGATGTCTGCATGATCAAAAAGTGTGGCACTAGGAGATGTGTCTTTAGGTGCTAGGTGTATAATATTTACAATATTTGTGGCTGTTTGGTTTGCAGTACTTCTGTGGTTCAAAGGCATATTAGATTTTGTGTTACATCAGGTACACTCGTAATGTTTGCCTTCTGTCTTAGGGTCATTGGAAGGAAATTAGTGTAAGGGCCTGGAGACCTCTTATATAATGTTATGTGGAGCATACTGCTTAACATTGGGGTGCTAAGGGTAGCTGCTTTGAAACTACACTCGTGATGTGAACTAAAATACAGCTGTAGACCTTCCTTAGAATTTCTGGATCACTCTTCCAAACAAAATGTTACCTGAAATCGCTCTTTTTTTATTAGTACTTAAACTTTTTTGTCTAATTTTTTGGTTTAATACTTGTAATGATAATTTAATTTAGGAAAAATTCAAAATGAAAGATTATTTCAAAATCAAAAACTGAAATATTTCAATGTTCAGCTCTTTGTTACCATTTTTTTATTCTTAACTTCACCGGTTAAGTTTAAATAGAACAAATGTTATATTTCGTTTGAAAACAAAACAACTTTGTCTAAAGAGAGAAGAAAAATTACATGTCAAATTATTATTTAAGCAACCATCCTTAACTATAGCTTTTTCCTCATTCACTACTGCTTCAATATAAACTTATAGCACAGAACTAAAGGAGAGAACAAATCCAGATTTATACTGAAGTCTTCTGGGTCAAGTTGTAACATAATCACAAAATTTACCTTACTTAGGATAAGAAGTCACAGAAAAAACAAATGGTTCAGGATGAACAGAGCAAGGAGAAGTCATCAGTGAGCAGATAAAGTGAATTTGTTAACATTGCCCAATTCGATGAGAAACTATTGTTTTTTTTCATAGCTATTATAATGCAACAATTTATTTAATTTTTTTTTACTGTATCTTGTGAGGGTAATAATGTTTTGGTTTATATAAAGTGTTGTTTTAATCAATGTTAATTAAAATACGATACTAGTAAAGCGTCTAATATATCTCTAGTGATCCTATTCATCTGCTCTCTGAGGGCATAGAGAGATATCAGATTTTTAATTGCTGTTTAATATGTATTTTTATGAAGAGTGAAATGCATTTAGAAAAAAATCTTTTCATGCTTTTCTATAGCGCAGTCTGACAAATAAGCAATTTGAATCCAAGAACTCTCCTTCTTCACAGAGTGTTTGCTACTCAGAGTAATAGCCATAACACTGGAAGTAATTCTCAGGGCGATCCTTTGGAAAAAAGTATTTCTTATAGTGGTCCACATAATTATAATCTGCACAAAGAAAACCAATGAAAGAAATTTAATTTAGTCTACACTTTTTATCTGAAATATGGCAGACTAGAAAAATAGGGTGAAAATAAGTAAAAATAAACAAAACAAAACCCACACAAGAAATGAGAGTTTCAGCACAAGATTCTTGTCTTCTTTACCTAGAGTTGGAGTTGTATATGAACCATGAATCTACTAACATACTTTATGAACATACAGTTTTAAAAAGTAGCAGCAGATTCATATCACAGAATTGGAGAGTCACAGGTTCACTTATGTTGGAAAAGACCTCTGAGACCATTGAGTCCACCTAATATATTATAGAACGATTTTACAGATGAAACTAACGCACTGATGAATCAGCTCTCTGCCAATATCGTCCTCACCATTGGATGACTCAGGTCCACTTTAATTTCAGGATGCAGTGGATGTGGCTGAAGGGAGTTGATTAAATTTTTTCATTTATCAGTTTAATGGTTGAACTGAAGTATTAGTAAAAAAACCCCCAAGAAACAAATCCAAAATGTGCAGAAAATAGTAACAAGTTTCTCTTTAAAACTGGGAAACAAGAAATAAAAATGTTGACCATATCTTTAAAAGCATTTTTGTGCACTTTTGTTTCCTTTGAATGGAAAAAACTCAAGGGGATATCATAATTGATCCTGATCTGATCGCAGATATAAGAGGCACCTCATCTGCACAGGATGGGAAGGTTATGTAAGTGGCAATCATATCTCTCAGTGCTACACCATTTGAGCCATAGTTATGGCTCAGTTCATGCTTGTGAACACAATTCATGATAATGCATTTCATTCTAGAACAGAATGTTTTGTGTGTGTAACTTTTTTATGAGAGGTTTTGGGTTTTTCTAAGAAAAAAACCACTTTTTTCTCAAGGTGCTCCAGACAGTTTGGCATGGTCTCCAACTGCAGAAAGAAACTAGTTCAGTATTGGAAGCAGTCAAATTTGGATAAGAATGGAAAACAGTGCATTTTCCTTCTTGTCTGGTGAATTTAAAAACAAAACACACAAAAAAATGAGGTTGTTTTTCTGGACTAATAGGGCTCAGTTATCATCTGTGAATAAAAAAATCTGAGTAGAATATTGAATCTAATTATATTGTTTAGGAATCAATAAATTTAAAAAATTTAAACAATCCCTTTTATTTTCAAAATTGCCTCATAATCTAAATTTTAGTTGCATAAAAAAAAAGAAAAAAAAGAATGAAAAACCCCCACAACAAACAACCTCCACAAAATCCCCACCAGAAAAAAGATTGTGGTATATCTCTTTCAACAGCATTTCTCAATAATCTTTCAATTCCATGTGAATGCTAAGTCCATTTTTAGTGTCTGAATAAGGACTAGCATTATCTAAACATTTTGAGTAAACCATTAATGTAAATATATAGATAATACCTTTATTTCATCAGTCTTCAAGTATATTCATCTCACAGTGAATATAATATTTCTTAAATACCTCTGCTATTCAGCATTCTTCCTTCCAGACAGATTTCATGAATCCAATCTATAAAGTGGATGCATATAGACCTTTTTTTGGATATAGTTATAGTATTCAGTAATTTCTTAAAACAAAGCATTTTCTGGCTTGTTCTTCAGAAATTACCTGAATCTCTTTTTTTTTTTTTCAGAATTTACAGTTCCTTCCTGGAATTTTATTAGATCATAAACCTGAATTTGATATAATGAAAAACAAGAGTACTGAAAAATATTGTGTCAGGTTTTATCTACCTGGCTGTATTGCAGTGCATCAAGTGAAGATCTGACCTGCCATTTTCATTCTGAAGGTCTGCCTTTTGATGTTGCAAATTGTGTGTCTATTCTTTCTACAAAACAAATGGGATGGTTCCTTATGCAATCCACCAAAAGTAATTATTTTCCCATAGAATAATGGAAAGAGTAGGACAGTCAAACAACTACTCAGGTTCAAGAAATATCCAAATTGGGGGTTTAATTTTGCCTTCAGACATTTGATCCCTATTATACCAGTTGAAAATTAGTTTATTAGTCTGAGGACAGCATTGGCCCTATATGATTAATATGTTCTGACAAATTAAATTAGGTATAGAATTATTCAATTTGTTTCCTTTTTTCTAGTGATCAGTTACTGAATACATCACGCATCATCAGAGCTTTCCACCTAGTCTTTGTCCATAAAACTGGATTTGTTAACTTCTTAACAAGAAATTTATTATTTTCCCTGTATACATATCATATTATTGACAATACAAAAGAGGACAGTGTTGTTCAAAGCATCAAATTATTCAAATTAATTATAATAAGCCAAGTAGATGTCAGCATGTGCTATGCTGCCCCCTACAAATACTATGATAAAGATATGTAAAGAAGTCAGTGGTGAGTCCTCAGGGAGGCATTGTCTGTTCAGCAGGTGAGGAACATACTGTCATTCATATATTCTCTTTAGATGAGACTTCAATCCATGAGGAGTTCCTGCCACCCTTAAAATAGAGCAATAATAACTATGTGAGACTGTGCCATAGCCTGGCCTAATTATTAAGGTCATTGAATTTTTCCAACTGACTTCACAGCTCTCAGAGTATTTTTTTTCTAAATAGTACTGGACTGAAACTCACATGACACAAGATGAAGCTAAACTGCACTTCTTAGGTCTCAAATAAGTCCGTGCTTTGGGAGAAACCAGTCACCTTCTCCAGGTAACACAAGGAGGGGCTGAGTCCAGCAGACAGGAACCATGTGAGGAATTTAGGCATATCCAGTATTCCCAGCATGCAACAATGGCAATTCATTGGAATCATGCTAAAGGAACATAGGAAGATTGAGCTAAGAGGGCTCCTGGATCAAGTTGTCTGCTACTGTAGGTGTTCATCTCACACCTTGTAACTTGCAGTTACAGGGAATTTGATGTCTTTCCCACCTTGGAAGGCTGCTGCAGAACCTGGAGCTTGAATGGCCAGATTAGCCTTTTGTCAGATGTAGGCCTCAAAGTTGGTGATATTTCTTTACCACTTCTTTCCTCTGGTCATATTTGATTACACCCTTCTGCAACATGAACTCCTAGAAGTATACACAGTATTCAGCTTATGATCTATTCACAACTTTGCTCAGTCTTTTAGTAAACTATATGCTGTTGTATTGGCCTTTAATTATAGCAGAGTGGCAGGTCATAGCCATGCTATGAACAAGTGTTACAGCCACTGAGTCCTTTCCCACTAATAAGTTCTTGATTATAAACATTTTGGTTTTTGTATGATCTCAAATGCAAATACAAAGACATGGCACTGTATTTTATGCTATTGCATTACATGTGAAAAATAAGAGGTCTGAGAAGACACCAGTCTACTGTTCCTAGTCCAAACTGATGGACTGGAGTCAATGAGTACAAAAGACTACCTTCTGTTCATAGGACTAAATGTTTACTGACAAATTTTACATCACCATCTTGTCTCACTTGCAGATGGTAGGAAAGAAACTGTGGTCTATTCCTTTAAGATAAAAGAAGTGCAGAAGAAAGTGGGTGTGAAAAATCACAGGAATTTAAAGATTACTGTTTTATAACACTACACTCTAAGAAAGCCATTTGCCAAAATGGAAAATGGAGAAGTGCACTCTAAATATATTAAGCTATGTTAAAATGTGGTGTTCGCTTTCAACATGAGCATTTTGCATGTTTTTATGTTATATGTATTTTGGAAATAGGACAGATATTTGCTCTTTCAGCAGTATATGTCCTGTGTAACATTACAGGTTAAGATTTGCTAGCCAATTCACTCATTTTTAAATATGACAGTCATTAACTTTTTAAAAAAGAAGTCATATAACAGAAAACATCTATAAAACTCTCTCTTCATTTCCGCTGATCTGATAGCTTTTTCTGTGGAATTACAAAATGCTAAATGGCTCATGAGGGTGAACCATAGCAAATAGAATCCTGATGTTCACTTTCTTATTATGCAACAAGACTGTGAAAACGTCCCAATAGGTGTAAGAGGAAAATGGAATGAGGTGATAAATAATTTATAACCAGAGAAAACTAATCAGAACTCCTCAATTCCCATTGTCCCCACACAGGTGCTCAATTACTTCCTTGAAGGGGCCAAGAGACCAATAACCTGACGTCTGGGATATAAATGAATTTTATTATTAAGGAAGATATTAAAACTTATATTAGTACACTAAAGTAGCTAATCTAAATTCTGTACAGAATTCCTACCAACCTTTCATGTGCCCTTCTTGATAGGGCTGCTTGCACAGTAGTGAGTTTTCCTAGAGCAATCTGCTGATCTTATGTAAAATCAGTGCTTTCACCTTTACCATAGTCAGTTCTTATGCAGTCTTTGTGAGGTTTGTAACATTTTTCTTTATTTTCTGTGTGCTTATCCTGGTCCTTTAAAGAACAAAATTTTCTTTATGCATAAATAATATATATACATTAAGAAAAACAAACAGAAAAGTATCCAAGTGTTTCATACAAGACCATCTTCAGAGTTCATTAATCCAACTAAAACTGCCTAAGTAAGAATAATCACGCAAAATTTACAATGTGAGCAGTGTGCATTGAACATCTGTATATCAGGTGCAGAATTGACTTATTTGTAAGTATGCTAATCATGATTAAGGATGAGAAAGAAATATTTGTTTAGATACAGCAAGGCTGACTAGAGTATTTTTTTTAAACCTTCATAAAAAAAGTAATAGTAACTGTCATCCTCATGTTTTGTTAGACAATTTTTAACTCCCCAACCTGCCTTTGGAAACAACATGTATACAACATACTAGTGTTCTTCAAGGTAATTTTTATCATAAAAAAGCACAGTTTTCTAACTGAATTGTGGCTGATCTTTCTCAGTGCTCTGCAGCCTTCCTTGCCCATCTGCATTTTGCTTGAATTGCTTTGGTATTGCACGTTTGCAGTCAGCAAGTGGACGAAATGCTGGATGTTTGTCTTATTGGGGTGTATGACAGAGTTGAAGGCAGAGCTAAAGTAGCATGTTGGTAACAGATATTGTGTTCCTGGGTAATATGGTTTTAAAAGCAAGATGAGAGGTGTTTATGAATAAAGCCGCCCAACAAATAGTTGACTTCTTACCCAAGCATGAACACGCAGTTTATCCTCACATAGGAATAAAGCTCAAATTGCCTGCGTTATTCCCAAGATTTTGAAAGTAAAATAAATTTAAGATGATAAATCGAGCTTACCAATAAGCATTCTCTTTAGACACAGCTACTGAAGTAGGTAATATTTGCTGAATACTGTCTGTATTCTGTGATCCTATGCACTGTTTTCCCTAATGTATTACTATTTGCTGTGTTTCACTTCAAACACTGCAATCTCTTCCCAAAATACTGCTCTCATGTGAGTTGCACAAAAAGGATATGATAAAGAACCAAAGTGCTTTTACTGAATTCACACACTGAAATGCAGTGGATTGCTAAATATCTTACAAATTTTGCTCCCACCTCAATGTATTCTATGATTTCTTCCTAATCCTTGTTCAGCTTTATCCAAGTTAGTTTTGTTGCTTGTAACATTGCAATGACTTGGTTTATTTCTTCCTATCAGTTCTGTCTGACCTTTAAGCAGTCCTTGATTTGATTTCAGATATTCTACTTCACATCCAAAACACTCAATTAATGTATTATTTTAGTGCTGATAACAATGACTTTGTACTCAAAAAAATATATGAAAAATAGAAAATATACCTTAGTATCTTAGTTTCATAAGATAAAACTTTCTTTATTTTTGAATAGACTACATAACACTTTTTTTATTACCTACCAATGGCCAAACCCACTCTGCTTTAAACAATATTGATTTCCAGTAAAACATAATTTGGGTGTAGCATACTAATGTCTGGGTCTCTCATTCTTGAACAAGGATGAAATGATACAAAAACCTTAGCACTTCCAGGGATATGAACTTCCACCGTTAAGTATTTGTATCTACTATAAATTTAGGTATAAGGTGGTTGTATCCCATCCCAATGCATTCCCACCTGTTATTTCTTACCAAGTTTGTGGGATCTACTCAACTCATCCAAATGCTTTAACCCTGAGACTATTAGCCTGATAAAAATCACTCATTTCTTCCCATGTCTGCTAAGCATGTACAATTTAAACAAAGGGAAAAAATAAAGAAAAATCCAGTAATTTAATGTAGAAAATATGTATCTTACAAGTAAATTCAAAGCTTCAATTCTTTCTCTCCTCCAGTTTTTAGATCAGCCTATATTCCTTTTCCTGGAGAAAAGCAAAAAATATAAGCACATGCATCAGTACTGTTCCATGGCATTGATGCTAAAAGTCAGCCTTTATCAAACTGTACATTCTTAAAATAAAATGCAAATTTCACTGTTAGGTTAACCCTGCTTTATAGATACAGATGGGGGAACAAAATGGCTGTGCCTATACCTATATATCTCTATATATTTTACCTTTTCATAGCTCTTAAGAATCAATCATTGTCAGGCACTGATCTGTGTTCTGGAAATAGCTAGGATGAGCAGCATAACAAACCACAAGATAGTAACAGATCTCAAAGTCTATTTTGAAGAAACTAAAGGAATTCATAAATTGGGGTGTGAATCTAATTTTCTCACTAGCATAACCACTAAATGTTTCAGCTTTGCTGTATCTGAAATTAAATATGCTTCAAATCTTTCTGCTTTCAAATACTTTGAGTCTTTCTTCATACAAAGAAACTTTAGCTATGCTATAACATTTACCTTGTCACACTGCAGACAAGATGCACATGAAACAAATCAAAACACTGATATTCAGGTACGTGGGGGTTTTTTTTTACATTGCTTTTTGTTGTGCTAGTCTCACTCTTCACTGCACATTTTCTGTGCACAACTCCTAAGGGAGAACACTGGTAGTCAAGTTCTTTGTTTTGGATTTCAGTGTTTTGCTTTGGATTTTTGGGGTTTTTTTTGTTTGTTTTTTTTTTTTTTTTTGTTTTTTTTTTGCTTATTTTAACCCACAGATTGTGTAATTTTTTTCACTAGTCTATAAACATTCACACTTTTGAGACAATTTTGACATTATATTCTAAAGGCTTGGATTTCTCAAACTATTATTTACTTAATTAAACCTTTCTGAAGTGGAACAAAACATCATGGTAAGAATCTCAAATGAGCAAAACTCATAGTTGTGCTACTTTGACGAGCAAATTAACTCCAGCTGAAATCAGAATGTTGTCTTGTAAATGGAATGGATAAACTCTTGCAAATTCAGGCTGTGTGAGCACCAATGACTTTAACAAGTCCCAAAGCAGCTGGAGATTCCCTAGTTTCTCTCCACAAGTTGGAATAATCACACAGTGCTCAATTTTAGCTGCTGATTTGGTCATTAGACCTTGAGTTTAAAGTACTGAGTCATCATAAGACCATCAGGAGCAGCTACAAGTACACTTCATGACCCAGAAATACATTTGAGATGAATTATCTAAAGCACCAGTGAAGAAATACCATTACACATCAGTCTGAAAGCCACATTGTAGAGGTAGAAGTTCTACTTATATTTTGATCAAAGACTTGAACTGAATAAAATCATTCTCTCTATTCATCCTTCAAGCAGCAAAAGCTTACAACAGCCCTCTCCTGATTCCCATCAAAATGTAACAAAAGACACCTCTTACCCCTTAAGCTTGTGTAGAGAACTACATCAATTAAATAATAAAAAATCCTAATTATACATGGCTAATCTTTCTCCTGCGTACTGTCAATGATGAACATGTCTAAATATGCAGGTGATCTGTTTTTCAGTGAACAAAACATCACAAGCTCATGTCCTTTTCCTCCTTTTTTCTTTAGCCTTTCCAGCCTCCTCCCAGCTCAAGAAGCCTTTCCTCCCTACTGATCAGTGGTCAGTCTTGACTTTTACTACAAGCCTTGGGCTTCACTGGCATGTGTTTCAGCCATACTGCCCAAGCTGCAGGAGGCAACAGCAGGGCCTGGGAGAATGAAAACCCACCTACAGTAGAATAAGATCAAGTCTGAGACCACATAAAGAACCCAAGGATGCAAGAGTCCATGGGACTAGATGAGATGCATCTGTGGATCCTGTGGGAGCTGGCAGAAGAAGTATAGCAGCCTGTCACTACCTAAAGGTACTGAGATGGACATTTACATGGACATGTAGTGATAGGATGAGGGGGAATGGTTTTAAACTGAAAGAAGGTAGGTAGGAGATTAGATATTAAGAAGAAATTCTTTACTGTGAGGGTGGTGAGACATTGAAATATCTTGCCTAGAGAAGTTGTGGATGGCCCATCCCTGGAAGTGTTCACAGCCAGGCCTGGTGGGGCAATCTAGTGCAGGGTGTCTGCCTATGTCAGGGGGGTTGGGAACTAGATGTTTGATCCCTTCCAAACCAAACTATTCTATAATTCTACACTTCTATGATTCTAAAACACTGACAGAATAGTATAAGCCCTTTTTTCAGAAAAATATTATCAATTCAGTTTTCTGAAAGATACTAAGACAAAGTTGATCTCATAATGTGAACTATAAGTTAATAGCATCCTCTGTTTTATTTGACCTCCTCTGTTTGGAAATATATGTTTGTAATGCTAGCTTTCAACTGGGCTTTATTCTCAGTACAACAGTAAGATGAATAAGTAAAGTCTTCACTGTTGCTGGAATTGTTATTCCTACCCACCTGGGAATAGAGTAAACAATATATAAGTGCACTTATTTGCAGAACTAAAGCCCTTTTTTTAGAAGCAGAAGAGCTAGAGACCTTTCTTTCTTTAATGGAAGCTCACATTTTGCAGAACTTTGCAAAATATGGAGAAAGAACCTCAGGGAACTTAAGTTGCGTTAATGTGCAGTGAATCACTGCTGTAACTCATTTAAACTCTAATATGTTGTGCATCACAGAGGGAAAAGAATCCTAAATTCTCAGGAGATGTGAATATTTTGCACTGCGCTTTCTCATATCTCAAGACACAGCATTATCCTTTGGGACAGGTCATAACTGCCAAATACTCTGAGGCTCTATGCATTCATGTAGTATCTCAGCACCTTCTGCATAAAATCAATTGCATCAATAATTGCAAGAAGTGGGTAAAAATACTGCTTACTTTTTTAAAAAACACTGTTTAGCAGTATGAAATTACAGAAAGGGGATATGAATGGATAATTTAATATGAAAAATTTTAGTCATTCACATGGGTTTGGGCAATTTTATTTTGATATTATGAAGGTAATATAAGTCTTTTATTGGAGCTATACTAAACAAATTCAGTATCTTCTCTCTTTTCTAAAACTAGGAAATTCCCTGAGTCATAACAAGAGCAAAAGAACTGTATGCTATTTGTATGTCTTCATGCTTGTGTCCATGAACGGACAGAAGGTTTAAGAACTTGAGTTTACTGTCTTCTTACTGTATAAGAAGTCAGGGATAATACTTGAATTCAGACCACAGTACAGCCTCCAACATGATGTATTTTTCATCCAAATACTGTTGAGACAACAGAAGAAAGGAGACATAAATTTCCTTTATCATTCTGAGATGGTAGTTTGCACTTCCTACAACACACGATTTCTGAAGTGAGTGGAAAGTGAGAATGCCTGCAAGTGTGTACGAACCTGGCAATGTGTTCATAGATATTATTCACATATTTCCACTGAAACTGTGTTAAATAAAGTAAATAAAGCCATATAGTCAATTCAACATGAAGTATAGAAGCAAAATGTAAGAGGTTTTGTGATCAGCAATTTTACTAAGATTATTTTCAGAAATATGTTTCTTGGATTGCAATAAATGGTCCTTATGCTTTGTTTTCCAAATGTACTCTCAGAAATATAGTTCTTGAAACACAATGGCCCTGATGCTTGTTGGTACTAAGTGGTTTTTCTTCACGATTTTGCGCATCACTACCTGAGCATGAATTAATACTGAGAACTTTGATTTAGGGATAAATATACTCAGCATTTTTCTAGTTAAAAACAATATTATTTAACACAACAATGTATTTTTGATGACTTTGCACTTTTCTGTAAAGTATTTAGTCTCAAAATCTCTCCTAATCACAATTCTTCGTACGGGAATACAACAAATAGTAGAATTTCCAGTTCAGTGACAGAGATGGGAATGAAGGAAGGAAAGGGAAGATTCTCATCTTATATAATTTAATTTTAGCTTCTAATCATTTGCATATACAGTTATCAACAACTTTAATGAGAACCAAGTATTTAGATTCCTGTTACAAGTTGGAAAATTTTAAACTGAAGTTCCCCTTTAATCATATTATCCCTGTTTGATACTTTGTCAAATGAGCTCAAGGTTCTTTAAATATCGGAATGCTGAGATATCAAGAACACATATAAAGGAAACACATATGGCATGAAGTAGGAACTGGGCATATGGAAACCCTAATTATGCCCCAAGGGAAAAATCAACAGCTGGAGAAACAGAAATAGGATCAGTTCTGTTCCTTGGAAAATTTGGGTTCAGATCCAGTTGGATAAAGTAAAGACTGTATCTGGCCTCCTATTTTCTTTAAGGCACTCCTCAAAAATGCATCAGTGGATAAAAATTGGTTACCTCATCTTTTTTTCTATGAAACAAGTATGAATTTCTTTTTCATAATTTCCAGCAAAATTATTTTACAGATTTAATCAGAATTTCTGGGTAGTCAAGTGATGACTAAAGCATCCAATTTTGATGTTGGTGGATGACAGTGAGAAAGGGCCATATTGAACCACAATAAAGCCACAAATGCAACCACTGCAAAAGAAAATGAAAGGTACTTTCTAGTAATACCCAAAATTTCAGAAACTTTCATAATTATGTCATCTACACATTTTCACAAATCCTTTTTAAACATTATTTTTAATTTTGCAAGGAACACACTGTTTTGGTAGTAAACTAAAAAAATTTGGAACTTTTTTTTCAGACTTTTTGCCCTACAAAGCTGTAGTAAATTTGCCGTAAACCTACAGAAGTGCTTAAATGTCAAGATCAAGTAGCTTATCAATATTTTTAAGATGCCTCCTCTTGTAATTTGTTGTTTCTTCCAGTTGCTTCTCTCATGTTTACAAGAAAATGTATTTAATTTCTCAAATCTATGTTATTGAGAGACTATAAATATTGTACATGTATGCATAACTAACTATTTCAATATTCATATATTTAAAATATATGCTAGCAGCTTTAGGGAGTCAATTATTCTTTCATTGTGTTTAAGTTTTAATATAGTTGAATTTTGATATCACAGAGATGGTCAAAGAAGAACTCTCTGGGGTTCAACAAAGGCAGATACAGGATCCTGCACCTGGGGAAGAAAAACTCCCATGTAGCAGCACAGGCTTGGCACAGACCTGCTGGGCAGCAGCTCTGCAGAGAAGGATCTGGGGCTCCTGGTGGACACCAAGTGTCCATGAGCCAGCAGTGCCCTTGTGGCCAGGAGGGCCAATGGTACCCTGGGGTGCATTAGGGAGAGCATTGCCAGCAGGGCAAGGGAGGTGACCCTGCCCCTCTACTCAGCCCTGGTGAGGTGCACCTGGAGTGTTGTGTCCAACTCTGGGCTCCTCAGTGCAAGAGAGACATGGAGCTCCTGGAACAGGTCCAGAGGAGGGTGACAGAGGTGATAAAGGGACTGAAGCATCTCTGTTATGAGGAAAGGCTGAGGGAGCTGGGCCTGTTCAGCCTCGCAAAGACACAACTGAGAGGGGATCTCATCAATGTCTATAAGAAGGGAGGGTGTCAGGAGGATGAAGTCAGGCTCTGCTCAGTGGTGCTGAACAATAAGACATGAGGTAATGGGCAGAAACTGATGCACAGGAAGCTTCACCTGAATATGAGAAAGAAATTATTTATCGTCCCGGTGTCCCTGCACTGGAACAGATCGCTCAGAGAGGTTTTGGAGTCTCCCTCACCAGAGATATTCAAGAACCATCTGGACACAGTCCTGTGCCATGTGCTCTAGAATGATCCTGCCTAAGCAGGGAGGTTGGACCAGATGACCCACTGTGATCCCTTCCAACTTCACTCACTCTGAGATTTTGTGATTCTGTGTCACAAGGTGTTACACTTACATAATTTAATAAAAATTCTCAACATCCACTTTCAGCAGTATTCCTTAAGGAGTGCTGCCAAACCCATACATACCTAAACGTAAACCCCAACCCTCTGATTTTCAGTTGTTTCATTTGATTATTAATTCCAGTTACCAACAAAATATGCTGAAAAATACATTTAGTGCAGGTATCTCAGTGTGATGCTACAGTGCCTGTTGCAGGTTGAGCTCTGGGTGATGTGAGCCAGAGGCAAGAGGCTGTGAGCTGGCACTGATCTTTGCATTGCAAATAGCGTGAGAATTCATGGCACCAGCCAGGTGACCAGACACTCGGAGACACAGGAGCCAATTGCCACAGAGTCTCACATGCTCAGATTGCAAGGGTATAAAAGTTTGGTATTTCCTTTGTTTGGGGTCCCTCCTCAGAAACACCAGTTTGAGATGTTATTCTGTTGCTGCACCATGATAAAATTACTTAAAAGAACCTAAGGCCTGAGACTCTGCTATGGGAAACCTGGTGTTGATCTGGTAGAAAAACTTGGTCTGACTCCATGAATGTGGTGAGTGTAGGCAGTAAAGTGGGTCCTCTTGGGCCACCAGAGCCAGCTGCTGCAAAAGAGCTTTAGTCCCAGCAGTTAAAGTCTCTGGTGGTAGGATTGTGATTGTCAGAGTGGCTCCTGAATGATTGGACAGGAAGTTTTCTCTAACAAATGTTCAAAAGAAATAATAAGAAGCATCTTAGTTAGGTATTTCTCAATTCTTCAATTATCCTTCTTAGAAAAAAATTGACCCCTTGAAATAATTTTTTTAAAAAAGTGAACGTTCCTTTATTTGCTTGACTTACAAAGTGCTCTTTCTTCTTTTGAACGGCTTGGATTCTTGTACCCTATTCTTACTTTTCAAAATGTCCTCCTTCAGTATATGTATATGATTCATCATTTCACTTTACTGCAACACTCCTAGTACCTTTTTTATTTGAGTAAAAGTTTTCTGCAGTGACCATCTGAATTTGCTGCCTTTGTGCTTTCCGATTTTCTTGTGTTAATTTGTTTTGCTTTCAAGGAGATGTTTCTTGTCAAGATATGAAAAAAAAGGTGGAGACAACTGACAGAATTATTTCAGTATAATAATGATAACTTTAAAATAACAGGGCAAAAGGAATGATACTGTATATTCAGAGCAATTAAAAAATAATTTCCATGTAGCAAAATAGCTGTTTTTTTCGGTACCTATGTTTTTTTTTTAAAAATTTAAAAAATAGAAGTTGAAAAAGAAAGTATTTTCTCTCTCTTCCTTCTTCTTGCTGCTGCTTGTTTTGGTTCTTGTATTGAATTTTTGATGATACTTACAGCATTTTAAGTTTCCTGGACATTATGGAGGAAACCAGTGGGCTGGCCACTGGCTATATTATAAACATGATGCTCTTGGAATAAAGCTAATTTAACAGAAAACTAACAATCTCATCTTTATCAGTGTTAGTCTAATATTAATGGGCACTTCCGTGTTTCTCAAGCAAGTACTGACTTCATTTAAAATCCAGGGAACCTGGAGATAATAATCAGTGTCTAAAACAGAATATACTTAGAACAGAATAATAAATAATCCTAAAGAGAGAGCAATACAAGCAAAGCCTTCAGCTTTGCAGAATCTTTGAAAGTTCCTAAGTACCTGTGGAAACATGATAGAACCTTTTATACACTCTCAGTCTCCCAGTGCTTTTTTCTCAAAGCCTCTTGTTTAATATTCCTTTCCACTTTCTTTTCTTACTGCCAGAGAGTTCATCTTTGTCCACATTTTTGAATATCTGAAACAAATCTGGCTTGTGAAATAAAACTGAGACTAATTAGACTATATCCATATGATCTGACTTCATTACAGAGACAAAAAACTTGAACAGAATGAGCCTTGGGGTGAAATATCTATTGTGTTATATGAAATAACGTCTGTAGCATCACTTAACAGCTCTCTGAGAAGGATTTTTCAGGATGCCTTTTCTCTTCTCTGCCTTAGCTACATTTAGGTGTGTCAATACATTTAGGTATGTAGAATAATATATAGGATTTTCCGTTGGAATGACATCTGTTAAGACCTAATTTTATCATAGCTTAACATCGTCAACTTAAATTAAGGTTCCAGAAGAAAAATCTAAAAGAAAGAAAGGGAGTTTCAGTATGCCAAAATATAACTCAGTCCGGGAAGTTGTCACAGAAGGTAGTGAATGTTATATTTCATTGGCAATAATATGTAAGCAAGCCTGTTAAATTGTGGATTGGCATTATATGTTTGCATTGTAAAGTGTATGTTAGTGATTTTGATATACAAAATCAGACAAACTTAAGATCATATGAAATAAAATGATATGTAAGTTTCTCCAAGGTCTGTCAAATTGCTAATTTAAATTAGAAGATACATCTATCACCAGTATTTTTTTATTTAATGCTCACTTACAGCAGGATTTTATTCCAATTATTAGTTACTTACTGAGGGACAATTTCAATAGACTTAATCAAGGCAAAAAATTTACACTCATATTTAAATTCTAATGACCAAAGATTCCTAAAGATATTGATTCACTTGTTCAAAGGTAAAGATGTATAGGTCAAGCATCATCTGAACCTCTTTACAATATTACAATATGCAAGGCAGTGCCATGAGGCTACCAGATGCTAAACAAGACTTTCAGGGGACCCACTGTTCTCAGCAGCTGGAGGACTGGTAATGTGCCCTCGTTACTGACACCCATCTCAAAAGACATGAGCAATCCATTAGTAACCTGTCTTAAAGTGACTGAAGTAAGCCTACAGTGTGTGAATTTCTTTATAATTAAAGAAATGAGAAAAGTACCTTTGAAGATCAAAAGAGTAGATTTCTCTTCTTGATTTAATTGCCATATCTTGGGTAAAAAATTTTTCTTTTGAAAATAATAAGAGGCACGTATCCACTGACTACCCCAGAATGTAGAAAATCAGTAGACAGAAATTAAATGTTTAGGTAATACAGAGTGGACCTCAACTTGTGTTTCTACAAAAGGTGATTGCATTTTTACCATTTTTCCTTTTCAATTGTGTCACTATCATCTCCAATTGCAAAACAAGTGGATGCACTTTTTTTCCTCTCTCAATAATTTTTTTCCTCAAATAAAGAAATATCTTATTAAGTTTTACTTATCCTTTGAGCAGGACACTTCTGCAGTCCCTTTGATGTTGTATCTGTGGGACAATCTGTGAAGAAAATATTGACAACAATAAAGTAACAAGAAATTTCCCCCCAAATGTGCTAACTCTTCGAAGTTGAAAGGGTAAGTAGCTTCTTTTAATAGATTTCAGAAAAGAATGTGACATGTAAACAGCATTTCAGGAGATAGCCCCTGGAAAGAGTCTCAGAAATATCTGTTTGAATGATAAATTAAGCTATTCTTAAAAATACAATTTTGGTATTGTATTGTATTAGGAATCTACATTATTTATTTCCCCACATACCTGCTTTATAACTGAAAAAAATGAGGATACTGAATTGTCTTCTTTTGTGCTTATATATATTTATGCATGTAAATATATAGATGATGCACTAACACAGTTTTTCTTCATTTACTGCTTTCTATTCTTTTGCAACGTGCACTTTTAATTTTGAGTGCAGTCTGTCCATCTGCAATAAATTCAAACAAATGTTTTTTTTCCCAATGCACTAGCTTGTGGATTGCTGTTTTCTGTGTAGATATGAGAGAGTAACTTGACATTCCTTGCTAAGTACAGTATATTTACCATCTCTGTATGTCTGCTTTTTCTAAGACTTGGTTTCAAAGACGTGATTTTTGAAGATGACAACGTGTTACATAAAGGATATTGTAGTATGTGCTTCAAGTTGCACAACTATATATTTTGCACCGTAATTTGATGAAATACTGTGAATCTGCAATTCAAGAAAACCAAGCAATCAAAGTAGTTTATTTTGGCTTAAGAATACTTGTAGTATTTCTGTTCTTTTTTCAGCATTATGATGTATAGACACATCTTCTAGCTCTAAACGAAGCAGATCAAATTCCAAAGTGCAAGAAACACAAGTATCCATATGGGTTGATTAATCCTTCCAGAAGGATTTTTCTTTAGTTTGTTTTAATATCTAATTTGTACTAAGAAAAGGGACGGCTTCAGAGAATCATAGATTTTTAGAATCATAGAATGGTTTGGCTTGGAAGGGATCTTGAAGGCCATCTAGATCCAACCCCTCTGCCATGGGCAGGGACAGCTTTCACTACATCAGATTGCTTAAAGCCCTATCCAACCTGGCCTTGAACATTTCCAGGGATGGGCCATCCACAGTTTCTCTGAGTAACCTGTTCCAGTGCACCATCATAGTGAAAAAAGTGAACCTAAGTTTAGCTGATATGAGTTTACTTCACCTAAAGAATCTTTTGACATATGAAGTAAAATTATAAAGAGTATCTCTAAAAAGTTTGACATCATGTTACAATCCAGTTTTTCTGTAGTCGTATAAGGCCAGATTTCATAGCCATTTAATAGTCCAAATATGCAGCAAAAGAGAAAAGCCCCATTCAAAAACTTAATTCTCAGTAAAATCTAGGAAGAGCTAAGTATGTATACATGGGTTACAACTGTAAAGTTCTTGTCCTTTGGGGCCAAAATAGTTGCAAGGTTGAGGCTGTTAGTCATTTATATGCTTTTAAAATCCACTAGGGCCTATCTGCACCTGAATAAAGACCTTAGAAAACTAAAGACCAAGTTAATACATGTATGCCTTGGAACAGGACTTATGTTTTGAATAAACGTAAGACTCAGTTCACCTAATTTAGTCCTCAATGTTAGATGCCTAATCCAAGCTTGTCATTCATGCCACCTTTTTCTTCAAAGTGAAGAAACATAAAGAGATGACTCCTGAGAGTGATTCAGCCATTCTTAAGACCAACATTTAAGAAAGGTAAGATAAATGGACCTCAAGAGAAGCCGATCTCCTTCCTTTCTAACACATAAAGGAGTTAACTCAAGTACTTTAGACTTCATGCTTAACTTCTGGACAGTGAAAGATTAGGTGAATCCTACCCTTTTTTCTCTATGACACATCTTCAGAAGTATTTATTCCTTTTCTTGGTGTTACTTTCCCACAGGGACTGCATTGGTATATCCATCATTGTATAAACATCAGTTCTGTAAAGCACTGCAATTTGTTACTGTTATCTTAGAAATATTTTATATTATGTTTAACTCACTGAATAGCAAATTATGGAAGACAATTTTGCCCCTTTTTTTACCTACCTCCTGTCACTGTCTATGGAATTTCATCATATTTTTCCAGAATTATATAACAGTCAGAAAGAAACTGAGATGTGGGGTTTTTTCTCAGTAACAAAAAGTGAATTTATAGCTATAAATTCCTGTAGACAGAGGAAATGGCCAATATAGAAAAATATCACAATGTTACAGTCAAAACTCCTTGCTTAAGACTTTAGTCTTAAAATTTTGCTGGTAAAATTATACCAGAGAAAATGTCAGTCCTTCAACTACAAAATTAGCGACAATGATTTTGTGCCAAGGGCCTGTTCCTGTTCCTCCATATCCCAACAGAGGAACAATGGGATTCCATGAAGTAAACAATATTTCTCAGTGATAATAGTCACTGCAAACCCTTTACTTTGGGGATTATTCTGTTCTGTATTAGTGAAACTAACATCTGGAAATATTGAAATCCATCCTTTTTTGTCTCTAGCTAAGTCAGTGATAACTATGAGTCTTAAGATTTTTGTTCAAGGAGACACAGCTCTCACACTGGCAGTGATGGAATTTCTTGTCTGTAGATTGGACTTGAAATTTGTTTTTTGAGTATACACAAAGTAAAAATACAAAAAAAATAACAGAAGTACACAAAAAATTCAATAGATATTATTTACTATCCTTTTTTTTATATAACAGTGATACCAAACACCTCAAGTATACTCAAATGGCCAGAAGCAAATATTTTAACTTTGTTTAGTTGCCAGTGTTAACAATGTAATTGCAAAGATTTTCTTGCATTCAACTGCTTCAGATTTTCACAGTCAATTTTGCTGCCTGCAACCAAGCATTATATTTACTCTTAAATAACTCTAAGTTTTTTATTTTTATGGGGTAGAGGGGAACAGGTTTGAATCCAAACTGCTGGTGGCTAAAGAAAGCAGTAGGCTGTAAAATTGATATCTGATCAAGTAACAGTGTGATTAATGCATATCTGTAGCTGTCAGATGACTTGGTTACAAGCAATTTTGAATAATCAGTTATACTATTCCAAAACACAGAAGACTGTGGCAAGTTCTCACAACCAGAGTCTTTGTTGAAAATGTGTTCTCATTTGTAATTCTCATAATTTAATTTTACAGATATTAGTGTAACTGACAAATTAAACATCATACAGGATAGGTGGATCTACAAAAAAAATGTAAAATAAACATGATTAATGCAGAGTAATGAATTTGAAAATTCCACAGAGTTAAGTTTCTTCTTGTTTCCATTTGTGACATGTAATTAAATGTTATCTTTATTGACTCAAAGCCAACAGAGGGAAAAGCCAGGTCAGTTATTTCTGTCTGGAAAGTTTGGTCAACAATATTTCCTGCCTCGTTTTGAGCTTAAGGAATCCTGAAGCAAACAGAACTTTGATTAATCAACTCCTATACTACTTTACAGTTTTATTATTCTTTCATTTCAGCAGGGAAAAAGTTTTTATAAGGTCTGGGATATTATCAAAGGCATTCCAGGTGTTGAAGACAAATTCCCTGGCAGCTAGCTTTATGCTGAAACTAGTTCTAGTCCTCACTTTCAGCTATTTCAGGTTAAAACTGTCAGAACTACCTCATTAAAATAAAACAGTGCAAGATTTTTCCTAACATAATAAAATAAAAAAATCAGAATTATGCATATGGTTTCCCTTGTAATGTGAAAGTTATTCTTAACCAAAAGATGTAGCTTTTGAATTGCTGTGTCAACAAGCACAGATATCTCTGCTACACTTGCAATAAGTGGAGAGGGATTACTAGATGAGGCAAGAATGAAATATTTCTTTCAAAGAGCCACCTTCTTTTTCTGAGCTGGTATCTGATAAATGTTCAGTATTGTTATATATATGCATGTTAATTTTAATGATATACGTAAGACCCTGCCAGTTAATATGAATGTGACACATGGATGGGAATCCCACGACTAGAGTGGTGCTCCTAGACTCCCTGCTTTGTGAGTGCAATGAGCCTTGGAAGAAAAGGCCAGAGTGGAGCTGAAGGTAGATCAGATGATTGCAATGTTACCAGGGCTGAAGGACTCTCTTTGATAACCTTGAGGATGGTGAAAAAGTGTAAACTGGAAGGAACCAATGAGGGTGGTTGAAATCAACAGAATTATGTTTGATAATACAGACTGCTGACATGGTTAATATGAATTAAAAAGGGGGATTGAGGACAAGTGAAATTGTTGTTATCATGTGAAATAAGAGATAAATTCTTAGAGAATACGAAATAGCTTTGGCTGCTCCTTGCCTGAACTGATCTCTTCTGCCATTCTGGCCCATGATCACTACCCTTTTGCACTAGGGGGCAGAAGCAGATTTACTGGAATGTCTTCTGCAAAGCAACATCTGCAAATACTCTGTAAAAGAAAAATCACACTACTGAAGAAAAAATACATATTACCTTCATAGGTAATTTCATTCACGTTTTGCAGATAGGTGGTACTTATATACATATGTATTTTCTCCCATGGAAACAGACAAGCTAATAATTTACCTGTTTGTGCTTTACCTCAGGAAAATTGTTTTGATAACCATGTCTTCTTCGATTATTATTAAAATAATAATTTCTTTTGGGATTTGTGTAGAAGACAAAAATAGAGAATTGCACCTCTCCATGTCATGTGGAGAACCACATCATTCAGTGGATTGGGAATTCATTTATTAAGCAGGATGGCTCAGATAGAGAGCAACTTCTAGTCTAGTGTTTTTGTCTGACACATCATACACCAGTTATAGTCCCTTCCCCTCTAGTCTGGGTTAGACTGGCTGCAGGATCCAGGCTCACAGAACACTTGTGTTGGATGTGTCCTTGTCCATGTTCTGACTGATGGCCCGGGCACTGTGCAAAAGGGTTGCTTCTTGGTCTCAGCCTTTGATATTATGTCTGAGATCCACACATGGTGCACTGATCTCACCTCCTATGGGGTAATTGTCTTCTCTATTACATTGTAAAGTGGATCATCAGCACAAGCTGCTAATGGCCTTGTTAATCAGGCAGCCTGAGGCCAATCACTTTGACTTTCTCTACATCTAGGGCTGATTAGCAGTTATCACTGTTATCTCCACGGTTTTTGTCATTCACCTTCCCTGGCCCCAAATGTGTTACGAAAGGGTGAAATCAGCAATAGGCACATTAAAATATTCTTTGTTCTGGGCTGCAGCATAAGGAAGACATATACAAATTGCTCTGTGTAAGAAGGCTTTCAAAGTGTTACCAAGTCTTTCTGAATGTAGAGTGGAGAAGGAACTGTTCAGTCTTTCCCTCATTTCATCCATATACATACCTCTGCATAATGCAGTGCATTTACTTGACTCATGCTCCAGAGCACAAAATCCTCATTGTGATTTAGCCTATGGCAAAAAATCAACTGGTACTTTTTTCTGACTAATTGGCTGATTTTTTGAAGTAAAGGCTCCAGCTTTTTTAACTCACCACTGCATTAAGTAAATATTTCATATTAAAATATATCCGTTTACATTTTTCAGATGTATTAAACTAGTAAGGCTTGGATTCTGAGATTTTTTAGAACAAAATAGGATTTTTGAGCCCTTGCTCTTCTCAGATCTTGTGCTCACATCCTTCAAAGAGGAGGCTTTTTCCAAGTCCTAAGAAAGATAAAAATCCCTAGATTAAAAAAACCCCCAAACGTTAAAATTTCTCCCCGGTTAATAAGACTGGAAAGCTCTGATGTTTCTGCGGCAGATCTAGCTATGAAGTGAGTACTCATCTTCGCCACTGCCTGGAAACATTAACTTGCTGCTGCTGAGGAAAAGTCAAAATATATGAGTTGACAGCTCCTGGTGAATGTCTAGGCACCATTTATCCTTTCTCCCAGTACTCGCAGGAACAAAAGATGTGGTTCTTCATGTCTCTCCTGCCCATAACAAGAGGAACTGAGGTCCTTTTGAGGACTTCAAGTGCCATGACACTTTTTGGAAGCACCATATATAAGTTTCTTTATATATAGTACTTTCAAGAGCACTGAAGGAATGAAAACTGATGAAAAATATCATTAAGGAAGTAATACAAAAGTATTGAAAAAACTTAAGTTTGTATTCCAAATTAATTCCTCCTCCCAGTTTCTTTCAATGGACTTACAAATGCCAATAGAAAACAGACAGACATGGGTATGTGTGGGACCATTTATTTCAGCACTATTGCTAACTAAAAGTTATAGCAAAATAATGGAATAACAGTCTTTGGTCACAATAGTAGTCACAGAATTGCCATTATATTCCTCCATCCCTCTGATCTCCTTTGAACCCTTTCCTGGTTTACTCCTGAAGTAGTAGGTTCAAGATATATTTGTGCAGGTGTGCATTGCTGTTCTGTGTCTCATGTACATTCTCATACTGAATGGAATGCATGAGAAACAGAGAAAGTAGAGATGTCAGGGCAGATTAATATAACTGATTAGCTACTGTGACCAGCTGTATTGGACGGAGATAAATACAAAGTGGAGGAAGAGATATTGAGAAGATTTTCAAATGCCTCTGGATGCTTATAGGACAGGACAAGACCTACAATTGCAGTGGAAGGCAGGGAAGATGCAACGTTCCTCTTTCTCTTTTTCACTGTTCTTCCACACAGGTTTGCATTCCCATAATAAAATGTGGCATCCTTTTAGGTGGAAAAGATTTGTGTCACCTGGCTTCTTTTATGCCCTCTAAAAATTGCTCTTTTTCTCCCATTATCATCAGCTTTTCCAGTCAGAAGAATTAATATAATTATCTCAGTTCACACCTCAGTTCATAGTGAAGACACTCCAGCTTAATGGTCTGAGACACGGACAAACTCAGACACAGTTAAAAATATTTTGCTTATAGTCTCTTTTCTAAAGTCACTGTTCCATGAAAACAATATTAGAATAAAATTTTTAGCTCTTACTTACCCACTCAGTTTTCATGTTGAAACAGATTTTTTTATTACTACCATTATTATTATTTTTCCTTTTTTCTGCCTGCCATCTGATTGTCTCACTGTGTTGCTGACTTCTCTCCCTCCATCAAACTCTCAGATGATCATCTTCTTAGAGGTTGAAAAGCAATACCTCTGGGCTAAATTCTGTTCTGCTATGCAGATATGCCTGTGTTAGTTTAAAGTCACTTAATTGATTTTCTGGTTAGAGAGGCATTGGAAATGGCTAGATAAGAGGCCAAGTCTCTCTCAGCCTTTGGCTCCAGATGCTGGTTATTACTGATAAACCATTTCATAAGCTGCTTTCCTTTTTAGATATTTTGCTTGTAAACACAAATCTTGCCTTTAGAAAACCGTAATCAAGTAAGTACTCTTTCTGTCTAATAGAAAACAGCGATAGCTGCACAGCACAGTTAGTGTAATCTCTTTCTCAGTATGTCCTCTTTTAATCTTTTATTTGGTTCAAAGCAACTGCCAGGTTAGAACATACAATTGCTTTCTCTGAAGGAAGAGTTTGCTAAAGGTTGCCAAAGATGACTTAAAAACTTCTGTTAATTACTCTGTGCGCACATTGGTTTTTTTCTTCCCTCCTATGTTAAGTAGAGTGAGTTTCAGAAGAAATTTGAGACAATGAGATTCAGTGTGTCTCTGAGTTTCCTGAGACAGTGGTAGGTGAGAAGGATAAGTTCCGTACGGAAAAAGAAACTAATTTTCTGTTGTGCGCTTTCTCATCTGAAAGTGACAGCACTTATGCCTGTGCTACTTCTTATAACAGAAAATTTTTGAAAACTCCAAAGCTGTTTCAGTCTGTTGTGAATTCTGAAGTAAGAAAGGATTCAAAGCTATTCAGTAAACAGCTGAAAGCACAGCCCAATTAACCTAAGCTATATGTTGTGCAAGCCCATAAAAAGTGGGGACATTTTCATTGTATCCTGTATTTGCTCAGGCATTAGGGAGAATAGACTGTTTTTAAGTTAAATATTTATTCTGAAGTATGACAAGAGCTGAAGCAATCACTGGTGATTATAAGTCTGAATTCCAGAAAGCTTCAGGGCAAATTTCAACATGTTTGCATGGACAAAATTCCCATAAGAAGCCATGATAGTTTGTTAATATTTACCTGTTCACATATTTCTCCATATTATTTGTAAACACAAATTGTGTGACAAATTTTTACAGATGGAGGGATATACTTCACTTGTAAGATAGAAGTAGCAACACATTCATTAATATAAATTAGTGATTTAACAAAATTTGATGGCAAGTGAAACAGTGCTTTAATAAGATTCTGTGGCAAGGTACACTAAATTGTTTACTGCATAGAGGACTGGGTTTTTCTTAGAAGTAAAGTGCCTAAGAGCTTTGGTATTTACCTCAAAATAATTTGTGCTAAAATGCCATTATTTGTTTACCTTCAATCAATAGAACTGATGTCATATTTTTCTTTTTTATTTTCATGGCAATCTAAGTATAGTCAACTTTGATATCAATATTACTGATGTGAACATAATGGAAAAGTGAGAGCTTGGTTGACTGGCAATAACTGGGCTCAGGTCTTCAAGCTGAGAATATTACACATTCCTATAGATACCAGACTTGAGAAAATCTTTTTACCTGCCTCTCCAGGTCAAGCTGATTTGATCATTAGAATGGATTTATTTCCCCCATTTCCATTAAGAACAAATGTCTGGGGAGCTGTTTTTGTGTTCTGGCTTCTTAAGTGTTGACGTTAGTTTGTCATTCATTTGAACTTCAGGAGTTCAAAAACTCCAAGATAACATTTAAATACTGGAAGAACAACTTAGCGTGACTAATATTTTCATTTTTCTTTTTCATCTCAGAACAAAGCCCTTATCCCTTCACATGCTGTTTGGACTTCAGCACTTTTGGGTGCAAAACATCAGGCCTTTGGAATTATGTATGAGCAGATTGATAATGTTCTTTCTGCTTTGCTCCTCCTCCACTGAGGATAAACCTTACTCTAGAATTTCTTCCTGGACTTGTAACCAGCTTTTCCACATCCTTTGTCACAAGGACCCTGGCCCTATTCAGCATTGGTTCCTCATTTACATTAGCTTCCCTTTTACTGTTTATATAGTTGTAGAATCCTTCCTTGTGTCCCTTCACATCCCTTGTCAGACTCAATCCCAGGCAGATCTTTGATTTCCTTTGATCCCTACACAATCAGACTGCAGCTTTACATTCCTCCTGGATCACTGCTTGAACCTCTTGTATGTTCTCTTTCAATGTCCAAGTTCATTTATAACTCCTTGTCCATGCTGGCCCCTGCTGCCTTTGCTTTATTTCCTACCTCTTGGAATGGACTATTCTGAGTTTTCAGGAGGTGATCCTTGGGAATCAACCAACTCTCCTGGACTCCTCCAAGCATATCTCTGAATAGTCTGAAATCTCTTCTAAAATCCAGGGATTCTTTACATTCTTTGAACATGTTAAGATCTGATTATTGTGAGATTCCTCTACCCAAATTAAATTTTGTGGGGTTTGCTTCACTCTACTGCTATTCTTCAGCAGGTGGAATGAGTCTCCCAGTGATATGTGCTCCAATGTAATCAAATTTCTGCAGTCAGAACATAAACCAGCAAGAGGATGGCAAGAGGGTAAAATTGAAAGATTCTCTTCAAAACACTCTCTGAGTCAGAAATAAAACATTAACATGGATCCCCTGAAGTCCCTAATCTTAGAGATTCCTAAGTTACTTTAATACCTAAAACATCATTAATCAATTATTATATTTCTGGTCATCACCACACAAATACTGAAGGATGTTTAAATCTAGCAGGCTGAAAAAAACCCTTTAAAACTTCAATATATGTATTTTTTCTTAACATGTGTATTTAACTAGACCATACAAACCACGGCAAGGTGGGAATTCATTCTTCTTAAGTCAGTTCCAGTATTTCAACTGCTGGAGGACTTACTTGAGTTTCAAGGGACTTTGTAAAATTGCTTTTGTCCAGTTAGCAGTAGATTGGGCAGTCTACCTTTCAGGATATTTCCTAGTAATCAAAGCTAGATTTCTCACACATTTTCGAATGCCGAGAATTGAAATTACTATGTTTTGTTTTGGAGTGTAATGAATCTAGTTGCACTTCTTGTTCTCAAGGCTTTCAGAGGTGACTTTTCAATAGATGAACTTGAGAGAACCTCACATTCAGTACACAAGAGCTATAATAATCTGTCAGCATCAGAATGGATCAAATTGAATCCAGACTCTAATACCTACAGTGGCTAAGGCAACAAAACCAACACAGTTAATGCCCTTCATATTCCAAATAACTTCCCATGTTGCACACCTGTTTGCTGCGATCGCCGGTATTTGGGCGTGGACAGCTAGCCCCAGGGTCTCTGGCTAGCCACCTGTCAGCGTCTACAGCTAGCGTCCCTGACCGCCAGAGCACCGGTTCCCAGCCGCAGGAATCGATGCGTTCCCAGCCGCAGGTAGCTCTTAGAGAGCAAGCTATCTCTATAGAGGCCGGAGGGATAGGGAGGGATCTTCTGGCTAGAGCAATAAAGAGACGCAGAGCCGTAAGGCCCAACTGCGCTCTGGGCGTCTAGGATCAGAAGACCCCAAACAGCTCAGTGCACAGACTTTTATTCTGAAGGCATTATCCAATCATCAAACATTAGAAGGGAGGAACCAGGGAGGGACCAGGGGACCAGGACCAACGGGGGATAGAGAGGGGAGAGGGGGTAACAGACAACCAGGGGGTACAATCAACTACTGAATGGAACAGAACTTTCTAGAACACAAGAATGACTGGCAGGAGAGTGGCAGGTGATTAAACTAATGGAGGAAAAGGGAACCACCCCTGAGAGACTCAGCCCCCTTGCGGGGCAAAACCACCTGTGTCTTCCTCCCCAGGGGAGACTTTAAACTTGGGCACCTTTATTCCACAGCTTCTCAGGGGGGACCGAGCCCTTTGGGACCTCAAGCACCACCACACCTGTTGATGAAAAAGTAAAAACAGACTCAATAAAATTGGAGAAATGGCTTTATTACTTTGGTGAAAATTCACCACTGAGCTTCCTACCTCAAAAAAGGGGCTTTCATAGTTTAGAAAGATGAATGTAATACTTCTCCTCTCAGTGTTTTTTTACCGGTAACTGTATGTTTTGGGAACTGGATTTTTAGAGGACTCTATGTTTGCCTGTAAACACTCTGCTTTCATTAAAGTGCCTAGACCAATTTTGGCAATTTGCTATAGCAGACAATTAATTTACACTGGAACATAACATTTGCTTGGAAATTTAACTATTTTAATTATCTAGTTCAGCTTCCAAATGCTATTTTTCATTTTATGGATGCATAAGTGTGTCACATACCCACAAAAAGTTCAACATTTATTAATCAGTGAGCAAATACTAATTTAGATGTAATTTATTATTGTTATCATAGGTTGAGCTGTCAGAAAGTTATTAAAAAGCTCTTCAGAGTGCAAAAAATGAGAGGTTCAAGTGACCTCATTGCTTGTAAATTTTTATTTTAAATTATTCAAAATCTACTGTCACAAGTATTGTTTTTGACCTAATAGAGAATTCTATAGAAAAATGAAACACTTGTGCTACAATTCTACCACATAATTGGTATTCTTTTGTTCTGACAATTTACAGAGCTGAGCAGGGAAGTTGCATCCCAGAGATATCCTGCTTAAGTCAACTGCAAATAAAAATAACCAGGCTACAAACTGTGGGTGTAACAGAACTGAGATTTCATAATGAGTTCTGGTAACATGGACTTATAATAGTAATGTCCTTATATTAAAACACCTGTCTGATCTTCACTGCTTTTGAATGTTGAAGTGTTATGATTTCTGCAAATAGAGTGTGAATTAAAAAAATTAAATTATGAGGCTTTTAAAGCATGCCATGCTTAACAAAAGGAGCAATCAAATCCTCAAACACTTTAACCTCCACTGTTGCCTAGAACAATCCCCAGTCCCATTGCAGAATGTGAAGTTTTCCTACACTTAATTTGTCCTTTGTATTTGGTAGCAACAAGACAGTGGAAGTAAAATAAATAACAATTCTTTATCTCATTTTTAAGCCCGTCAGCATAAGTGAACAGAGGAAAAAAGCCACCAGCAAAGGTTATCATGGGTGACCATTGCCCAGAGCTGACCAGAAGCAAAAACTGTGGACTAGAAATCTCCCTGGAAGTTAACATAGGTTTTTTTATTTGGCACATATCCTGGAGATGGATTTGTGAACATAGTCATTAGAGGCTTCAGAAGGAAAAATATTTGAGATTAAAGTGATGAAATCATAGGTATGGATTTGTGAGTAAGATAGCACCACTGTTTGTTTTCCCTGTATTCAAGAGGGATAATTTTTTTAATGCAAGATTACATCCCTGTAACTGACTTTTGATACTAAGTATTTTATGCATACAAAAATATTCTTGAAATGTCTAAATATTGACTGTAAAAGGGTCAATATAGGGCAAAACCTGAAGCATTAGTGGTTATCTGAAGTTGTTATTCTAAAATTAAACTGCAAATGAACTTGATATTTAAGATTATAGGTACTGTAAAGCATGTGGAAATAACTGAGGTCAAGAGGAGATTAAAATCAACCATAATAAAGCTGCTCTCAGTTCAGAAATAGTTAATCACAAAGAGCAAATAATCTGTAAGATTATTATATGAGACAATATACTATTATATTGTTGATAAAAATATCAGAGTTGAAAAAAAGAGTATTTATCCATTAAATAAAAATATTAGCTACTGTATAAAAACTGTCATAATAAGCGGGTCATAAATTTATGGCAAATTATTAAAGTTGATTCACAACTTCACCTATGGGACTGAGACAGGAATCCAGACAATTAACAGACAGGCCCTCCTATTTGAATAAGGATTTCACCTGTTTTGTGCAGTGCTTTCAGGTGGAATAGTTTAGGACTTGATAGGTCCATGTAAGCAGCAGCAGAGACAGGATTTGATGTACTTTTGCAGCCCTTTAAAATTTACACTACTCAATAGTTTTCATTCATTTTCACTCAGCACTTCTGTAATACCATACACTCCTATAAAAAAGAAATCCTGTATTTTTGGTCTACTTTGAGAAGACTTTCATAAAAGTCTGTAATTTTCCCACATTCTTTAAAGGAGGTATGCTTTTCTTTGTTAAGGCAATTGGAAATTAAATTGTGTTAGTCTTATTGTAATGGTTATTTTTGTGCTGTTTCTAAAGGGGTCTCATTCTAAGGAGAAAAACATGAAAAGGCTGGTCAGTGATAATACAGTACTGTACCTATGACAACTGTAGATGTATTTGAATCTCAGCTAAAAAAGTCAAATATGTTCTTTTGTTTTATGTGTGACTGATTTTAAATCTTTGCCTAAATGTTTTGTGACCTATAATGCTGTAATTATTGCTCTTAACAAGCTCGGTCAAAAACAGAATTTCATTGAGCCTGTAGTAAAGACCTGTAAATACTCTTATTGCATTTTCTAGTATTCTATGTTTTTGGACCAAAGAAACAAAAGGAGCTGGAGGGTCAGAAAATGTAGTTTCAATGTTGTCTCTTTTCAAGCTATCAAATAGTAATCATTTTTAAGATGAGACTTCTTATTTCAGCTGAGAATTCATTAATCCTAACTTGCACTTAGTACATGGACACTGTAATGGGAATTGCTGAGACTTAGGACTGTAAAAAGCACTGAAGAGTAACAAAACGTGTGCCTACTCTATGTTGTCACCATGATTTGTGTAATTCAAAATCTGTACTAATTTTTAGCCAGATAACTTGAGTCCTCAGAACATCAAAGTCCAGTGAAGGCTATGGACTCAAACATTATATTTGACAGGTTGCTTAGTTGCTAACTCAAATCTGTCTAGATCTCACTATAATGACAGCAGCTGTATTGCAGGCACTGGTGGTGAAGGTTCATACATATCCTTTCTGCTGTCCAAGAAAATTTTGAGACTTGTCTATGTGAATCCAAGCTGTCTGGAAAAGCAGGGGCTCAACTGTGTGTAGTGTACAGTATGTATCCCAGATGGTAATATAGTCAGTCTGATGAAGGAAGAAGCCACAGCTCTGCAGAGAAAAGTTGAATTGAGCATTTGTTTCTATTGAATGAAGTAGGAGGTTTTGTGGTTAAAATAGTATACATCAGTTTGTATCCCAGAAGCCATTGTTTTTTCAAAATCACCAAGAGGTGAATAATTCTATTAAAGTTCCCATAGTGGAATATAAAACATGCTTTTGTTTGTAGCTTGGGCTAAAAGCTTTATGTTCCTGCTTTGGCTTTTACTGCCTATGGTAGTAATGAAAATACAAATGAAAAGTACTACAGAAACTCAGGCCATACAGGGACAAGCTGGCTATTCCAGATTAATTATTTAGCTATAAAAATTAAAAGAAAGAAACAAAGTTCTCCCAGGAAAGTACAGATGGAGGTGAACAGACTAGAATTTAGACGTAATACAAAAAAATGTTGTATTTTATTAAATACTCACGACATTGATAATGTTTTCAGTTATTGCTCTAAAAACAAGTTTACTATTTTACATTTTTTCATCTTGGGTACTGTGACTTCATTTTCTGCTGTTGTTATGCTTCAGAGTCTACAGAGAAATTGAATTCCATGAAAAAATACAATTATAAAGTAAACACTGTGCTAAAATTTATTCATCTTTGACATTTCTATTTCATATCTTGCTCAATAAATTTATTGACTCATTTCTTGGCACTCCCCGTAAATAAAGTTTTATTGGACATTGAAACTCATTCAAAGAGGTAAGAGAAAAATGAACTACATAACTGGAAGAGTGGGTTTACTGGATGACAGTCAGGTATGGTTTTAATATGATTTACCCATCTACCCTCCCAGAGAAAAAATAATCTTATAAGTGGATGAAATGTAAACCTGGCAGCTGATGTTATTTATTGTAGATTTCTCTGGCACACAAACCAAAAGTTAAGGTTAAACTGAGACATCAGGTCCTTGCTTGCACATTTTCACAGTATCCAGAGAAAAAATTGTTATAATACTTTTTTCTGAATAAACAAGACTTTCAAACAAAACCCTAGAGCTTTCACCTCTTTGAATGATATGTAATTTTTTTAACATTTTTTCAGCCATATGGCATAAATATCAATTTTTGGTCAAACTCTTGAAAGTAAAATTATATATTCATTCATTAATTCACTAACATGAACTGCATAGTTGTTCTCAATCACTTAGTCAAAGACTGTGCTCAAAGAAAATAAAAAATCAAGTACCCAATCTGCCCCATTTAAACCAAAATGGAAATGGTAACAAGACTTATGAATTTTAAATGTAAAATATTCTTTAAAGTAATAGCAGTGTGTAAAGCATAGCACATGTAGTTTAAATAGAGAGTGTCCCCTCCACTAGAGGTGGTTAGGAGTTATTTCTGGCAAAGTCCTAAGTCCTGGTTCACAGATTTTTGCTGCCTGTTTTTACTGCCTTATAATACTGCTCAACACATCATATGTTAGGCTCTGACATGGAAAGTTCCTCACTGGGTTTTCTGATATAAATACTGATATAACCATAGTACAATTGGGTGAAATGACATCTCCTTCCCTCTTTTCCATGTCGCATCTCCAAGATCCTACATTCACTTCACAGGATTAGCTGCTGGAAAGGACATAAATTCCACAGTGTGCTTTTTCCCCATCACCAAAAAGGTCCTAAAAGGAGAAGAACTGGTCAGGTTTCTCATCTTAAAATGGTACGTTTTTTGCAGATATTTAACTTTGAAGAAACAAATTTGTTTATATTATTGACTGTGAAACTACTGTGAAGTCAGTAGAGCAGGTTTAATACAAAAGTTTGTTATTTTTAATTGTCTACATACTGCATGAAAAACAGGACGTGAAGTTTCACAAGACTTGTAATTCATCACATGTGGCTCTCTCTGAAATTAATTCTTGACTCTACATTCTGCTTAAAGAAAAAAAAGATCTATTTTCAGGTTGTGTATTAGAATATCTAAATAAAATATTTTCTCACTTAAAAATTTATAAAAATATTGCATTTGTAAAAAAAAAGTTGTAATAATAAAATGTGTAGGCATATGAACATGCATAAAAATATATCTCTGTACATATATATGCGCACTCACAAGTAGACAGACTTGCACAACATCTATTATATATTTTGTATGTCAGATATATATGCAGCTTTGCTTGTTATGAGTAAAAAGATATCTTCAGCCATAAAATAGAAAAAAGGCATAAAATGGTTGATTTCAGTGGATTTTCCACAGTGATTTGTTGACTAAAGTCTGCTAGAGATCATAATAGTAACTGAATAAACAAACTATTTTTGAATAAACAAACTATTTTAGAAACTGTAAAATTATTCTGAAACTATATACGTTTGTATATAAAGTTACCTCATCGTACCGTAAATGTTCATTTCCTCCCTTACCATCTTTTGCAAGCTATTTCTGTATTAGTTATCATGATTATGTTTTGTTTAAGATTAAAGTTGTTAAATTGTGCTCAAGGGACTTCATTCCAGTAATGCCTGCCACAACATTGCTCTGAGAGCTCATGGTGAAGCAGCCTTAAAAGGTGACCTTCAAATTCCTTATGTTACTGCTTTCTATGGACAAGAATTCTTAGCTGATAGTATAACCTGTGGTTCTTGTTGCAAAGTGTATTAGTCTGTACCTGCATTTTGTTGAATTCTGACAATCTGACCAAGTGATTTAGATTAAATTCTAACTGTAAACTGCCCTCCTTTTATTTTAGTATCCCATTAATCTTTGTGTCATATGCAAATTTAATCAGTTAAGATTTTATTTCATCATCTAGATTGTTTCTAAGAATGTTCTGAATAGTGTTGGACCAGGAATCTCTCTCAGGAGACCTTCCTTGGATAGCCCTGCTCATTGATATCTGCCAATAAGACCTTTTTTAATTCATCTAATGTGTTTCCTCTTGATTAAAAATCTTGCATTATAGAAAATTAAAATGCCATGTGACAGAACTGAAAAAGCCTTAGAGAAGTCCAAAATTGCTATCTCAACACAGTTGCCAGCTTTGTTTGACAAACTATACTTTTCCATGAGACTTGAGCAGTATTCATGATACCATTTGGTTTATATTCTTCAGTGAAGGAGACCTGAAAAGTGGTATTATTTCATAAAAGCAGGATGAAGTACCTTCTGTTGCTTCAGTCACTTCATTTCTTTAAAATATTTTTCACTGCCTCCTGTTTGTCTCTGAATATCCCATGAGCTGGGACAACATGATTATGACCACTGGTAATGAAAAGGTTTTCTTTTAAACTCCAAAATATTGTACATACAATACATACTTGTCTACATACAGGTGCAGACACATACACTGTATAAGTAACAATCTGTATCTGTAATTCTCATTTTGCCTTAGGCCCTGCCAAGATGAGTTTAAGCGTTTCAGTTTGTTTCAAGAAGAAAGACATTAATATCCTGTGTCTCAAAACATGATTTGTTTACTTGGAATATACTCCATTCATTACAATGAACACTGAGTGCAAATACTGAAATCACTTTAGCTCTGTGATTATTGTTCTGCCATATTGGGGATACAATCTGCAGGGTTTTATTCAAAATCTTGTTTTCTGCCTCGACCTGCAATATTTGTGCATTTTTTTCTATATCAAGGAAAGGAAGTAAACTTCAATATGTAATTCATCTTGTCCCTTTTTGACCTTAGGAGAAAACTGGCCTTTGACATGCCAATTAATTATATTTAGCTTTTAACTTACTTGTAGGTTATGTAGTATTTTAAAAAGTGAAGTCTCTGGGCCAACGTGTCCTTATCTTTTTGATCTTTACTGGAGTTTTACTTCTCTTTAAAATGAAGGTGCAGCTACAGCTCTGCTCCTTCATCAATACTTTGAATACTGCTTTGGATCTTGAAATAAAGATGTCTTCTAATGTAAAGTTCATGAGAGACTTAAAAATCTTTGTAACTTTTATTAAGATGCGTGTTTTAATTATGTTTAAGAGAAAACTAGATATATTTACTATTTGACCTGTTGACTCTCCACATGAAAATCAGAAAAGTCTGAAATAGACAGTTTCTACAAAAGTTGAAAGATTTTTTTATGTTTAGAACCTACAGACTTTTTGCAAGTATACATAGTAAAAATTGTGCAGATATAGTTCTCATCAAGATGTAAACTCTTTGCAAATAATTAAAGCTTAAAATAAGATATATTAAGAGACAAAAAGGTCAGAGTAATAACAAAGCTAAGTAGTATGTTAAAGGGAAGGACAGATATATGATAATAAATAAAAACAGAGACTAAAAAATCAGTTTTCACAGAATTAATGACAAGCCTAATTAAACTAAGAGAGTCACTTCTGATTATCAGGCAAACGTATCTCCTAGTTGCAACAATGCTGTGGCAATTTTTTGTTTTCTCCTTTAATTTTAATAAGCTGGTAGAACTTTGAATAATAAATATGAAATCTGGAAGCAATGTGGAAACCTGTGCCTGCAATATTAATGGAGGCATACAGGAAAGCAACACATAGAGCTACAAAATAAAATAGAAATCTGCCTCACTTGTTTTGCTTTCCCCTCATTCATATACTAACACATGTTTAAATTAACCTCTTCAAAGGATAAATTAAGAACAGGTGTCAAAGGAAAGAATGTTTCCCTCTTTGTACATAGCAAACATACTGTATGTATTGTGAAACAAAGGGCAAGATTCAACTTTTTAGTCATAGGGAATTACACCACAAGAAAAGTTAAACTATTTTTTCCCTTTTTTTTTTTTTTTTTTTTTTCCCTTCTTTTTCTATCTGTAAGAGAGGAGGAACACATTTGCATCTTGATTTGAACTGACTGATTGCTTTTGGTCTGACTGGTAGGTATTATGTACCTTAGTGTATAGTGCAAGACCTTAAGATGGGCAGATGATCCTTCCTCCTAGACACATGGTATTTTCCAGAATATACCAAGCCTGGATTAATATGTCCATTTCATGCATACCAATGCTTGTACTTGGTGGTGCATCAGAAAGACAAGGCAGGCTTCTGCTTAAGAGATTGTCTGCTTTGAACTTAGGAAATCTAACGCGTCTACCACACTTTAAATGGGCACCACTTAGTGCATCACTGGAAGTGGCTTATAAACCGGGAACTTGCTTAGCTCATTTCTTTTCTTTCAAAGTGACATTAGCTTGTTTTAAATGAAGTCCAGCTATTGGTGAGGGACAACCATTCAAAGAGATTATTTTGAATATTTTTGCGGTAGTACAGAAGTTAATGGAAGATTCTTGAAACAACAAGCATAGAGAAAGTGTACGAAAGAGAAGGGAGGTTTGCTGACATAAATGCAGCCTTTTTAGTAGCCACACACCAGAAAATATGGGCTGATTATTAGAGACTTCAGACTTCATGGGCTACGCAAAACTTTGCTGCCTAATGGCAGCATTAGAAATTGGAAAGAACTTGAAGTGATACAGGATCCAACTGCTGTTCCTATCTAGGCTAGAACAGGTCTAGTAACTGCTCAGTTTTGTATTAACGTTAGTTGGGGCTGGTACAAAGGAAGATGTGCAATGTTGTTATTGCAGCTATCTATTGCAGGCTATGAGCACCTGACTTTTGGAGACGTGTCAGTCCAGGAAGCTGTGGTACCATGATATTTTCCTTCAGCATGTTTTTCATCTTCCTGTCATGCACACTTGAAGCTGCTATTTGAGGTGTTAAAAGTACTGTTGATGGTCTTTCTTTCCCATGAGCGCAAGTCCATGAACACTACTGCAGGAAGTACTGTAAAGATCGAAGATCCTGAGAAGATCTGAAATCTGGCCTTAACAAGCTTGGACAAATGAGTATAATATTCATTCCCAACCATTCAGCCAAAAGTAGGGTATCTCAGCTTCCTCCAGCGTTGTTATAACCCCAGAAACTATATTCAGAAACAGTAAAACCAGAGCTCAGTGTATAAGTTATTTATAGTAAGCCTTTGAAAGACAGACACCAAACAGTTCTGGAGGCTGCTGTTGTTGCTGTGAGGCTCTTAAGTATTTCACAGAGTCTGGACTTTGTTCACATTCTGCTCTCTACAAAATACTTCTCATCTTTAGTTTTACAATGTACAGTAATGGATGCTGTAACCAAACCACTCAAGTAGAAATATTAACGATGTATTCAATTAGCTATGATAAAAAAACTGTATTAGATTAGTATTAGATATCATTAGACATTCTAGGGAAGATTAATTTCACAACAGGTAAATCACCACCATCATCATAGGGTACCATTTCATCAGCTGGTAGAGGCTGCTTGCCTGTGTTTTTCATTTTAATTAATGTCTTTTGGCATAGCACAGAGGTTCTGCTATCTTAGAGCACAACAGACAGCAGCCAAAACTGTAAACACAGAGATTTATTCATCCTGGAAAATTATGCAAGAACCCACTCAGATCTGCCAAGAACTGAACAGCAATAAAATGTGTGTTTTAGACTATGAATATAGGGATTTTCTGTTTGGATAATAACTTTCCATGGGAAACAACAGGAACCTGAATGCATTGATATTCTGATATGCCTTCTAGCATTTCCACCATTTTCCTCAGAGAAGAAACAACTGAAAAACTCCTTTCAGTTTATTATAGGAAGAACACTTCTGTAGCTCTCTATTTCTATACCCACATTGGCAAATACATGTATTTCATGGATTTAGAATAATTTACCACATTTGTCCCCAATGATATGAAGTAAGTATTTTTTTTAAAATAACATACACAGTTTGAGAATATTTAAGAAAAAGGAGAAGTTTTAGAGCGGTTTCATTTTCTATTAGAAATATTCAGTAGTGTTTTCCTTGCAGAAAATAAAGTTTTTAAATTGGAAATATTGTAAATTGCCCATCATTACTCCAGCATAATCTGTGTCAAATACACCAGCATTCACTAAAAGACAAACAACGAATTTTGTGATGCAGGAAAACTGGATCTCTAGTCTTCAGTGAGAACTCTGGAGTTTCTTTTCACTTCTTAGATTTTGAGTCACTGAACATGCTTTTTCTGTTAATAATTTTTATGTAGGTGGCAGGAATTTATTTTTGTTCATTCTAAGGGGAAGGATAATATACTTAAATATTTTTAATTTATATAAAGAAATTAAAAACCTTTTTGCGAAAAAAGAAGAGCATAGACTTGCAGTCATGGTGACATTGTGGTGACATCAGGGTATGCTTGTTTCCAGACTTGTACTGACAATATTCTGCTTTGCCTCATGACAGAGCTTTACCTCTAACTTTCTTACTTTCACTCAGTAGAGGCAACAACAACTTACATTTACTCCTCACATATTCTCCTTCTGAGATCTTCTTCATTATTACAGTCTTTAAAGATTCAGTTTTGCAGAATTGCTCTAAGCAGAGAATCTACATGAACTCCAGCTTGCAGAAGAAACCCTAATGAAATTCCAGCGGCGTTTCTGTAACAAAATTTTGCAGAAAATAATTCCTCTTTCTCCAAATTAGAATGGCCATGATATTTAAATTGAAAATTCAAGCATGGGTGGAATAAAGAAAGAAAAAGTGTGGCCAAAGGCCTTTTACAATGTATTCCACTTCATAACTGCAAGTGAATACCTGAAGTTGTATCTTAAGGCTTTCCAATTCACTTCAGTGTGTGATATCAGTTGCCCAGCTGAGGTTTTTATGCTTTCAATGTAATTGATCCTCTGGTGGTCTAAAATCTGTCTTTGAAAGCCTGCCTCTAGATTTAGGTATTGAATTTTAAGTTTTATCTGCAAGAATTCTTCTCAGTTTCCATCTAGCTCTGGGGGGCATTTACTTTAAAAGCATTTCAGTAGCTTATTCCTGGTATTTTCCTGAGTTTTTCATTTTTGGGCTGTTGTGGTTTAATCCTGGTAGGCAGCTAAGCACCACGCAGCCTCTTACTCAGTATTCTCCAATGGGATATGGGAACAAGCAGAAGAGTAAAGGTAAGAAAACTCATGGGCTGAGATAAAAACTGTTTAATAAGAAAAGCAAAACTGAATGCATGGAAAGCAAAACAAAGAATTAATTCACCACCACCCATGGTAAGGCAAGTGTTCATTCAGTTCCTGGAGAGCAGGGGTCCATCAGGTCTAACAGTGACTTGGGAAGACAAAACACATCACTCCAAACATCCCCATTTCCTTCTTCTTCTCCCAACTGTTTATGCTGAGCACGATGCCACAGGGTGTGGAATATTCCTCAGGTCAGTTGGGGTCAGCTGTCCCGGCTGTGTCCCTTCCAAACTTCTTGTGCAGCCCCAGCCCCCTCATTGGTGTGGTGGGGTGAGGAGCAGGGAAGTTCTTGGCTCTGTGTCAGTGCTGCTCAGGAGTAACTAAACCAACCCTGTGTAATCAGCGCTGTTTCCATCAGCACTGAGCTCCACCCATTCTCTGCAACCAGGAGAGTCACAAATCCACAGCATAGCCCCATACAAGATAAAGCATATCTATATGCTTAGTAAAGCATACTATAAAGCAATTTAACTCTATCCCAGCCAAACCCTGCCACCAAGATAGCTAATGCCATAAAAGTTAATGAGCTAGCAACTCTTGGCTTCTGCTGGTAAATCAAATCTGGCAACTTAAGACAAATTTTTAAAACTTCTGTCTCACGAGTTCTCCAGTCTTTTCAGCTTGGATTGTCTCATGTGGAGTAGGGCTCCTCTGGAGAGTATACTCATCAGATGAGCAAGAGATATTATCTCCTCCACTATTTCCACTGTCTGCCTTCTGCTCTGGGCTTGGCCTCAGGCTCCTTCATTCTAATGTATCCATTGAGAGAGCTTTTTGCCAGTCCCCTGAAAAGTGTGACTCACTACTTACCTACCTCACCTTGATTCAAAACGTGTTCTTCCCTCTACAAGGGATTGTGGGTGGTTACATTTTTGAGAAGGTACTCTATTTTACCTCTGAATATTTTTAATGTACAGTAGTAAGTATTTTTGGGGCTGAAAGAATTTCTGCTTTAAATTTCTCTGGCATTTTTTGGTAACACTGTAATTAGAAAGAGTGGAAAAAGAAATTCCTCATTTAAAATGTAAACTGTATCCTGATACAAACACTCTTTAAGAGTTTTCAACCATCAACCAGAAATCATCCCTAGTTATGAGACCAATTTTCCAAATTGGCACACAGAAGCAAGCAGTAAAAATATTTTGAAAATATGAGACAAAATGGCTGCAGTATATGATTTTTAAAACTAGTGAAATAATAACTTTTCACAAAAAACCAAATATCCATATGTGGAATTACCACAGATTGACATTTACACACTTAGGAAAGATAAATCAATTATTAAAATAAAGTATCCTTTTATTTCTCAAAGGCTGCTCTCTTCCAATAATGAAACTAAGAGAAATCACAATATTAACAGAACAATCGTCAATTCTGTTCCAGCTGCTTTGAGGCACTTCAGCTGAAAAAGCAAAAGCAAAGCCTAATATTGTTCACTTTCAAGCCCTTCTATTCAGGCACTTTTGGGAGAAGTGGAGAATGACCTTAGGCTCTGGTGCTTCTCAGCTGCCAGAATAACTTCTTGGGCAGCTGGGCAGCTGTAAATTGCAGTATGGATTAGATTGCCCCTGGCTGATTCTGAAGTCAGGGGAATAAAAGTATGGCTTTGTTTCCATCTTCTCAGCTGTGCCAGCTGAGGAGCTAGCCTTGAAAGTTCACAGCTTGCTTAAGGCATGTAAGGGTGTCACAGACAAAGCTGATTGTCCTGTGCCTGCAGGACTGAAGGCTGTCAGCTGGCCTGTGAACCAGTACACACACTGGTGTCCTCCCTTGTATTTGTGCACTGCTTTGTACAATGGATGTCTGACACTTCCTGGTGCCTTTAGGTACCCTTGTACTGCAAATAAATAATGCTATACTATATATATAGAAACAAGAGAGAATATTCCTCAGTATTCAAGCAATAAACTGTCTTATTTTACTAATATTGGCTATTCTGAGAATAATTGACATTCAGTGAAGAGACTATCTATGCAACTCAAGACAGAATGACCTGCTTAAAAATTTAGAAATTTATAATCTTTAAAAATATCCTGCAATTATCTTGTTTTCTAAGAAGAAAACTTTTAAATGTTAATGTCTTTAAATGCTTTTTAAGAATTGCAAACTGATTTTTCAGTGATTTATTTTCAACAAAAAGAAGACTTTTTTAAGCTAAACTCTGGTATGTTTGAGGGATTTCAGCTCTAAGATGAGCTAGCCCACAAACTCTGCTATTTCCATCCAGTTTCTGTATCCATTCAAATCCAGCCATGGAATCCCTCATGTGACCTGGCATGCTGTGTGAGCTCTGCTACATGATGAGCCTTACCTTGGCTGTCTCAGGTCCACAGTGAAATCTAGCTATAAACATGTGTCATGGATATGTCTCAATAGTCTTTCACTTTTGATTTTTTAATATCTATGTTCCCATGGAAAAGAGTATTAAAAATCCTTCTATTTAGAATTTACACTATATAGATTCCATGAAAATATAAAAATGGAAAATATTGTGAAGTATAGAAAATAATACCAATGTCCCATGATACATCTATTATAGAAGAAGTAAAATACTATAAAAGGTAAATATCAATGTATATCTTCCTATACCCTTAGGAATTTAGTCCCACAAAGAAACAGCTCAAACCTTTTTCAAGTTTTATGAGGGCTTCTTTAAATATTTAGAGTTGGGAAAGCCACTTCTTTTCTACCTCAGGCTGATAAAAGAGGAACTTTCTTTTAGTCTTTTTAAAACATGAAAGGGGCAAGATCCCTATAATCAGAAGCCTCCCTCCCTTTTCTCTAAGAATGGTTCTTTCAAATCTTCAAACAAGAAATACTTTCCTCTGTAGTTCCTGATTTTCCACCAGATACAGTGCTTTAATCCCACTGGGCTCTGTGTGTGTGTCTGTGTGTATGTTAGAGTGAAAGGTAATCCTTTCACTTTCAAGCACGATGGAGATTGCAAGGAAGGATATCTTATTAATATGCTGTTACTTTAGCCAGTCCACCTGCTTATACAGTAAAGAATTAACAACAGTAAAATGTTATCAAATATTATATTAAAATAAAACAAGAAAAGCCAAATAAACCATAATAAGGGTAATGTCATTCTGTTCATTTTCCAACAATTGATATACCCATACCCCATTCATTTTCCTGAATGTTTTTAAAAACCTTGGGAAAATTTTTTATTATTATAATTTAATGTATAAAGTCTACCATACACTAAAGGAGTTGGTGCAACTAAAGAAGGCAGTGCTCAGATCTCATAATCTTCACAGTACCATACCTGTGACTTTCTACCTTAACAGTAGTCTACAGATTCTGAAGCATGTACAAATGCAATGTGAGTATGCAGAGATACAGTGATTGAAGGAGGGAAAAATACCCTAATTCTATGCCCTGTCCCAAGTTGCACATACTCAAAATTCAAGCTGAGTGGAAGCATGCTAAGAATCTCTGTGCAATCTAACAGTAACAGTATAGAAAACAGATAGGGTTGATACTCAAACACTCAAACCCCATTAGTTCAAGCTATAAAATCTTAGATTAGATCTTAAATCAGACTTCAGTGGTAATTAGGTTCTCAGGCCTTGAAATGGTCCTGCAAACTTTCTGCTTCTATATCCAGAGGAATGTTTTGCTTACATAATTAAAATGAGTTACTTTCATATACTTTTTAAGCATGTTGAAAAATACCTTACATACACTCTTAAAAGAAACAGTCCTGTGGTGACATAGGGTGATTAACTTCAGTTACATGCACTTACTGAACTTTTCGAAGTGCTCGACACTAAAAGCTACTTATACATAATTTATGTCATACTTGCTGGCTGAACTCTGTTCTTACACTTCATGCCTGCCACTCTCATGAGCATAATGGCAATAATCCGTCATGTATATGTATAGCATTCTGATGCTGTTTGTAGGTTGATAAGGATAAAAATACAATGAAAAGATAAATAGATGGTGGTTTCACCAAAGCCCTGGGGTTATTAGATTTTAGGAGAGAAAACTTTATTCTTTCATATTTATATTAACTCCTAGGTACTGTGTTTTATGCTGCAGTGCTGTACTATAGTGGTGTTAACTGTCCATGTTTCCTTACAGAACATGGTTAATGCAAAATTCAACCACTTTTTGTTCTTATCATGGCAATATTGCAACTGTCATTAATACATTTAATTCTTTTGGTGGCACTGGGGGCTTGCAAATTTATAATAGCTGTGGAGCTGGACTTTATATGTATTTTTTTTTCAGTAGCATCAGGGTAAATAAATAAAGGTTTATATTTAAATATTACCATCTCAGAAGGGTTTATTGGACCTTAGCTGATCATGTGGAACAAAATACATGTTTGTAGTATATAAAACTGCAAATTCCTTTCTTATCAACAGGTTGTTGGGGGCCAAGAGGTGTGATACTTCTCCAGTGAGTCTTCCAGAAAACTGGACCTGTGAACATGCCTTCTTAAGGCAGCGTGTGGATGGTTTAAACTCTACCTTGTGTAATGTATGTCTATCTGACTCTTTTCACAAACAAAAAGAGAACTTATGTATTTAAATAATCAAACAGGAAAAGAGTTGATCTGAACAGAAAAGTTAAAGAAGAGCTGATTAGCTTTGTGGGACATGAGCACTGATCTTGATATTTATGGTGTTCAAAAGAAAAAAAAGGATCATCTGAAAATTACATGCAGTAAAACATGACTGAAAGTAATAACAAAGGGTATTTTTCATATGCATTAAGTTTTTAGGGCCCTAAGTGATTATTTTTGAGTATGTTCAGGATGTGTTACTCAGTGGCACTGCTTTCAGAGATTAGCTCTGAATAGAGTTAATTAGCTGTGAATAAATTTCTGTTAATAAATTAAAAAAAGTTTTGTGAAATATAGTAGCTTCATGCAGAGACACTGACAAACTATGAATCAGAGTTTCCCACTGAGAGGCAGCCTAATTAGACAGGTGGAGAGCTGCACTAACATGGCTATGCTGCTGTATTGGATTTGCATGGCAAGGTTTGGTAGTGGGGGGTCTACAGGGTTGGCTGATGTGAGATGCTGCCAAAAGCTCCCCCCATGTTCAACAGAGCTAATGCCAGCCAGCTCCTATGGACCCACTGCTGACCAAGGCCTCTGGGATAACATACCTAAGTAGAGGAAAAAAACTTCAGTGGAATAGCTGTGAGAAGAGAGGCATGAGGAATATGTGACAGCAAGAACTCTGCAGACACCCAGGTCAGTGGAAAAGAAGGGGAAAGAGGTGCTTCAGACACTGGAGCAGAGATTCCTCTGCAACCCATGGTGAAGACCATGGTGAGGCAGTTGAGCCCCCACAACCCATGGGGGTCCATAGCGGAGCAGAGATCCTCCTACAGCCCATGGATGCCCAAAGGAGGCTGTGACTCTGTGGGAAGCCCACACTGGACCAGGTTCTTGGCAGGACCTGTGGACTCTTGGAGAAGGAAGCCCACATTGGAGCAGGTTTGCCCCTTGGGGGACCCATGCCAGTGCAGTCTGTTCCTGAAGTAATGTACCCCATGGAAGGGACCCACACCAGAGGAGTTTGTAAAGAACTGTAGCCTGTGGGAAGGATTCAGGTGGAAGAGTTGGTGAAGGACCCCGTTTTGTGTGAAGGATTCCATTTTGTGTGAAGGACCCCACACTGGAGCAGGGGAAGAGTATGAGGAATCCTCCCTCTGGTGAGGAAGGAGTGGCAGAGACAGCATGTGTTGAACTGACCACAATCCTCATTCCTTGCTGCTTGGGGAGGATGTAGAGAAATCAGAAGTGGAGTTGAGACTAAGAAGAAGGGAGGGGTGGGGGGAAGATGCTTTAAATATCTGGTTTTATTTCTCATTACTCTGGTTTTGACTGGCAATAAATTAATTAACCTGAGTTAAATCTCTTTTTCTGGTAATTGATGAGTGATATCTCCCTGTCTTTATCTTGACCCACAAGCCTTTTTTGTAGTTTCTCTTCCCTGTCCAGTTGAGGAGGGCAGTGATACAGTGGCTTTAGTGGGCACCTGACATCCAATCGTGGTTAATCCTCCACAGCTGCCTTCAATTGACTGGTACTTTAAGCATAGCACTCCTTTGCGCCAAGGGCTGTTGTGATTTAATCCCTGCTGGTAACTAAACTGGTCTCAGGGGCTTTGTCATTCCCCTGCAGTCGGTTGGGGAAGAGAGGTGGAAAAGTGAGAAAACTCATGGGCTGAGGCAGTAGGTAAAGCAAAAGCTGTGCAAGCAAGGGAAAGAATAAAAGGAATTCACTGCTTTTCATGGGCAGGGAGGTGTTCAGGCACCTCCAGGAGAACCTGGTCTTATAACACAGAAGGGTGAAAAAACATCACTCTGAATGTTGTCACACCTCTTCTTTCTTCTTTCCCCTGCTTTATATCTTGAGTGTATATGGTGTAGAATATCCCTCAGGTCAGTTTGGATCACCTGTCTCAGTTGTGTCCCCTTTAACTTCTTGTGCATTCCCAGCCTCGCTGCTGGTGTGGAGTGAGAAGCAGAAAAGGCTCTAAGCAAGCAGCTATAGTGAATATATCCCTGTATTATCAACAGTGTTTTCTGCACAAAATCCAAAACGTAGCCCCATACAAACTACTATGAAGAAAATTAACTTTATCCCAGCCAAATCCAAGCCCTAGAAAAACCATTGCATTTTAGGATGAAATTACTTCTCCATGTAAGTCACTGGTTATAATTCCTATTGCCTTTTACAGGACTCAGTCTGAACTGTTTTAGAGTCTGTTCCTATATGTGGGTAAGTATTATGACACTCTATTAAGTAGAAATCATGCATGAATGAAATTAGAAAAGCTGAGGAACAAATGCACACCATATGAAACTTGGGTAAAAAGAAATATGAGAAAGTTACTCAAATTCATTAAAATAAAGAAAAGATGACAGAAATAGAATGTCTATTATTTAAAAGAAATGAGGACCAAATAACAGATGACATAACGAAGTGCAAAATCTTCACTATATTTTTTCTTCATTCTTCACCAAAGAGGTTAATTGTGACCAGAAACTTAAAATAATTAACATTAGCAACTAAGTGCTAGAACTATAAGCCAGAATTGGTTAACAGACAGAAAAGTTCTTAGATTACCACAACTTAACAACATTTTTCCCTAAAGTATTTATGATCTGAAATCTTCTTTGAACCATTAGCAGTCACCTTTGAGAACTTTTCAGAACAGATAAAGGCTGAGGGGACATCTAATGGAAAAATACTACTAGTAAACTAAAAAGAAAAAGAGTATTATGTATCACCTCTAGCTTACACTTATAATGTTAAGGCAATAAATAATTAATCAGTGATTTTTCTCTCTGAGCACCTAGAAAATCTGAAGTTGATTAAAAATAACCACTAGAGAGTTACTGAAATCACAGCAGTTGTAAATCACAACAGGCCAATTTGATATCGTTCCATGGCAGCACAATTAAGTGAGTAACAGGGAAGTATTTGCAAACTTTTTCTTTGCTGACATGTGACAATTCCATATGACACTGTGAGAACTATGGTAGCATGTTCTCATTGGAAATGACAGTAAAATGAGTTGACACTCAGAAGAAACAGCATCTGTTCACTGACAGTCTGAAAGAAATAACTGGAGTGCAGCATTATGCAATATTTTTATTACAATTGAAGGACCAGTATTTGTGGATAATATTAACCAGGAAGGTTATGGAAATTCTGGAAGGTAGAACTATATTCAACATGATTTTGATAAACTGGAGAAATGGTACAAAGCAATAAAGTAGCATATAACAAAGACATGCAAACTGCCTAGGAAGGAAAATGTAAAATGCAGAATGGCTCGCTAGGTAGATATACTGCAGAAAAAGGCTCAGGATTACAATGGGTTGCAAATGGAACATTAGCCAATGTTGCAAAACCAGCAGAAAAAGGATGATTTAAAATATGTAAGCCCTGAGACATACGGAGTAGCTATTTCACTCTAGTCAGCATTTGTGAAGCCTTAAGAGGATTACTGAATGCAGTTTTAAGTCCTAAGGAAAGGAGGGGATGAGATAGAAGCAACAAAAGGTTAATAGATGTGGAAAATACGAGCACTTTCAAAGAATGAATGAAAAATATTAAAAGCCTTTCTTATTTAGTCTTGAAAAGAGAACCTTGGTATCATATGTTAACAGTCTTCCAATATACAAATTGTTACAAGGAGAACAATCATTTGCTGTCAATGCTGCCACCAAATGCAAAACAAAAATAATTGGTTGCAGTAGGAGAGATTTGTGTTGTATATCTGGAACACCTTTATATTACAGTTAAGAACAGCTTACCTACACTAGTTGTGGACTGTCTGTCTCTGTCCAGTCTATCTGGACTTTAATAAAGCCTTTGACACTGTTTGCCGAAGTATTTTCCTGGAGAAATTGGCTGCTTGTGGCTTGGATGGGTGCACTATTCACTGAGTGAAATACTGGCTGGATGTCTGGGCCTGAGAATGGGAGTGCCAGAAGTTACATTCAGCTGATGTTCCTCAGGATTCAGTATCGGGGCTGTTCTGTTTAATATCTTTATCTATGATTTGAATGAGGGGATCAAGAGCACCCTCAGCCAATTTGCAGATGACACCCATTTGGGTGGGAGTGTTGATCTACATGAGGGCAGGAAGGCTCTGCAGAGGGATCTTGACAGGGAAGGTAAACCAAGACCAGTTTGATGAGTTTAAGGTGAAGTTCTGGATCCTGTACTGGGGTCAGAACCACTGCAGGCAATGCTACAGTCTTGGGAGAGAGCTGTATGCTTGGGAAAGCTGTATGGGGACGCCAGTTGACAGACGGCTGAACGTGAGCCAGTGTGTGCCAGGTGGCCAAGAAGGCCAATGGCATCCTGGCCTGTGTCAGAAGCAGTGTGGCCAGCAGGACCAGGGCAGGTATCATCCACCTACCTATACATGGCACTAGTGAAGCCATACCTCGAGTGCATGACCAGTTCTGGGTCACTCCCTTCAGGAATTGAAGTGCTGGAGTGTGTCCAGGGAGGGGCAATGGGACTGGTGAACAGCCTTAATAACACCTCTTATGAGGAGTGGCTGAGGAAGCTGGGATTGTTTAACCTGGAGAATAGGAAGCTCAGGGGAGACATTTGCACTCTCTACAACTGCCTGAAAGAAGATTGTGGACAGGTGGGGGTCAGTCTCTTCTCCCAAGTAATGAGTTACAGGGCAAGAGGAAATGGCCTCAAGTCATGCCAGTGGAGGTTTAGATTAGATATTAGGAAAATTTTCTTCACAGGAAAGTTTTTCAAGCACTGGAACAGGCTACACAGGGAAGAGATTGAGTCACCATTCCTGGAGGTGTTTAAAAGAACTGTAGATGTGGTGCTTGCAGACGTGGCTTAGTAGTGAGCTTTGAAGTGGTAGGTTGAAGTTGGACTCAATTATCCTAGAAGTCTCTTCCAGCTTAAATTATTTTATAACTATCAAATTACAGTCACATTCAAAATGTCTTTAAAAATATTATAGCCATGGTATTAGAAAATTTAGAAGTCATTCTACTTGGTTATTTAGTGTAACAATGTGTATAATGAAAGAATAATATTTTCCATATACTATAGCAAAAAAGGTTTCAGTAAAAGAATTTAGTAAACCTTTTTTTTCATTGTGCTGAATGAAAGGGGCAATCTTACAGTATAGAAAATGTAGAAGTAATCATTACTTTAGCATATCTTCTCTAATGTATTTATTTATATTTCAGCATAAAAGGTTGTTTCTGGGTGACCTGGATCTTGAGGTTTCTTGAAAAAATTTCACGTTATCTGTACTTATAACTTCTTTTCAGTCTCAAAACGTATTAAAGGTCACTGAGACAGGAATTGACTTTTTCTAACATTTGTGTGCAAATGGGAAAAAAATCTTTGATCAAAACCTTTAGTCACTAAATAATTAAGGATTATCAGAATGGATAAAATCTTGGAAAAACTTATCTGAAGGTCAGTGTAACCCTGATTTAGTTGAAAGGATTCATTGATGCCTTTAAAGGGGTTTTTGTTGCACTAATAAAATAAAAATTTATCCAATTGTGGGACGGTAAAATGAATCGGGTTTTGTTTTGGTGACTTAATTATGAGGAAAAGATGAACTCTGACGCATGGGATTGTCCAAGATGAAAACAAGTTCAATTTTGAGCAGTGAAAAAATGTATTTCTTTTTATAGAACATATCTTAATGACGTATATATCAAATAATTCCTAATAATGACACTGGAATGTGTGGTATTCTTTGCATTCAGTTGTAGTTAGCTGTGCTTTTCATTCCACCCCTTGTATTTGTGGGGTATTTAGAATCAGATATTATTTTATTATTATTCTCACTTCTATTAATTAACCATTGTCAGACTACTCACCTGACATTGACCTGTAATGTGAAACCTCTACCAGGATGAGATCTGTTCTGCCTTAATTGTGAATTGTCAAGTTCCTTCCAGTGAACAGAGACCACCCGACACTTTTTAGTGTACTCACAACTTGTTTCTGAGTTAAATCAAATTGCAAGTTAATTAATTAAACTGCCTCACTCTTTGGGAAGTCCCTTAGAAATGCCTATCATCTTAACAGGTTCTATCATTCATCAGACACTTAAAAGTGACCAAGTAGTACCAATGCAGCATAATTTTGGATTTACTTTTTATGATTATTGCTTGAACTCAATCTGGACAGCTCATACCAATATATGATATAAATACACTAATCTACAACCCCTGACTTTACAACAACGTATTTTTTAAATGTCATTGAAATAAAGGAAACATGTCATAATAGGATTCTCCTCTTTCCCCTGTATTAATAAACATAAAAGAAACAAAAATCAGGATAAATTCAAAATTAATTTAAAATAGTTTTTTTCCAATATTAGTTTTAGAATTCACTTCTTAACACATAGTCTTCTAAGAACATATTCTGAGGGGAATAAATATGCATTTTACCCATTTTGATTCTGGAAAAGAAACATGTCACAAAGCAATACAAAAATATACTTTGTAATGCAGAATAAAAAATAAGATAAAACATACTGACTATTAAAATATATGAAAAGTTTTTTAAGTTCCAAAAAATGTTTCCATCTATAAGACATGATTTAATTATTAAATAATGAATGGTAACTTTCTTCTACATGATAAAATAGGAGTATATACATAATAAAAAGATCAATGGAAGTGTGAAACCACTGACAAACTAACACTTGCATGGGTCTCTGGGAGGGATGAACTGACTCATTTATGGAGATTGTCCATGCAGTCTCTGGTTGTTCAGGGAGACTCGGGAGAAGTCCCTGTATCCTCTCTAGTCTCAGAATTATTTTAATTTTTTAACATCAATATACTCAGAAAATAGTGTTCCAGATGTTACTTTGATAAACTGTAATTATAATATAATCATATGGGATTTTCAAAATCAATCACACTGACCAGTCAACCAGGTCAAAATTGTTATTGGCTTTGTTTATGGCAAAGCCTCATAATCATTTAATCCTCCACAAAGTGTTTTGAAACCAAATTTCTGAGAAATGCAGAACAATAAGGCTTGAAAATTTCTTTTATATATATACTTCTGCTGGATTCTTATATATTGTATTGTGATTACTCATCGTTATTTATTGATATCTATATACTGGTAATGATGTCTTTGAGATCGCTCATTTAGTTTCAAGCAACTACTGCAATCTCTTTCTTTAGCATTCCATGCTGAAAATATGCAACAAGAACAGCATGTGTTATTTTGTGTTAAATTAGATTTCAGGCAATAGGTATTTTTAATTTCTAATCACGAAGTCTACATATTACAAAATAGCAAAAAATAATAATTCATTTCCTGACTGAGACATTGGAGTGCAGCTGCAAGTGTTGTGTCCATGTAGTAGAAAAGACATAAAAGCTCCCTCTAAAATGCTATTGTGGTTTTTTTGAAGCACTCGTATATTGAAAGACTACCAAATGTTGCAGTTTGCACTTCTTGTATTAGAGCTAGCTTTGTCACATCGTCACAGCCTAGAATGTATTTAGCACCAAGGGAGGCTGACACAGGGCTCTGCTTCAGGGATTTTTGATGCTCAATTTCATACTGTATGAGTTATAATTACACTTCTTGAGAGTAGGAAGATGCTTTGTCAAAATCTTCAGAATGTGTAAGACATAATTTCAAGACCTATTTGTAGCTCTGGAACTGCAGACAAATAGATACACTGAAAATATAGTCAGGTTCTATTTGCTGTACTACCCTGATACAGCTCATTTTATCATAATATCTATAGTTTTGTGAGATTTCTATTGTCTTTGCTTCTGTTTAGAGAAGTTTTCATGATGTTCTATGAGTCACAATGCTTTGAAGCCCAAATAAAATTTGTACTAAATATATTTTAAAATTAGATACCCCCAAATTTCTTTTAAGGCCCTCCTTCATGTGCTGGTAGCTAGAAGGGGGAAAAATAATACGTTGTAGCCTTCCTGCAGTCAGTGAGCATTCATTTTGCACATGTGTGGCAGAATGAGACATGAAAGGCTATAGTTTGATAAACACTCCTTTCAGCACCTGGGCTGTCTCAGGCAGTCCCTAAATTTCTGGTGCTCCTTATCTTCACATTTCTTTGTTAAAAATAACTAGGAAAAATGGCTAATTTTCACTCTGGATCAATTTCTCAATCTCACAGTCCAGACCTGCAAACAGTTGTGCTAGCTTAACTGAGAAAATGGCAGAAGGACTACACTGATAGCTGAGAACTCCTTAAGACAAACTAATGCTGAAAAAAGAGTTCTTCAAACTACAGGTAAAGACATACATTAAATAAAATTACTTTTTCTGTTGTGTGTACACATGAAGAAGTCAAAAGGAAAACTTGTTTGGAAACAACTATTCAATGATTTTTCTATTGTGCATTACTAACTTTTTTGCAGTCCTGATACTTGTAGTACATATTTTTTAAAATCATAAATATATTAATCATGTTTTATTTGTTTTTTTAGGTGCAAAACCACAGCAGTTAAGAAATGAACTCCTATTTTAACTCCAGCTACTTGTCCTATCCAGGAAAACCATGCTTTGTTAAACTGTCTTTTCTATGTTTAAATAAATGGGTGGAAACTAGCTTAATTCAATTTTCAATTTTTTTGTGTGTATACATCTTTTGGGTGCTCATTATTTTTTTCTTTTCGAATACCTATGGCATTATTTAACATGATCCATAATAACCTTGAGAAAAGGAGGCTTAGGGGAGATCTTATCTCCATGTTCCAGTACTTAAAGGGTGGCTACACAGAAAATGGAGACTCCTTTTTACAAAGAATTGCATGGAAAAGACAAGAGGCAATGCGTAAGAATTGTGGCTAGGGAGATTCTAACAGGATACAAGAGAAAAATTTACATAATAGGAACAATCAGCCATTGGAATAATCATCCCAGGGAAGAGGTGGATTTCCCAAAATTGGACACCTAGGGTTTTGCAGGACATGAGGCTGGACCCTCTTCTCTCAACCTTGCTTTTGCCAAGAAAGGTTGGAACAGATGAACCTAGAGGTTCCTTCCAACCTGGGGTTCCATGTTTCTATGATCCTCTGAAAAAAAGATGGATGCAGTTATTTTTTTAAAGTCCAATCTAAGTACTTCTAAGAGCTTAGTTTTAAGATTTTATCCTTTCTAAAAATAAAGTGTTATTGATTCTCTTAATTAAAATTTAGTCACTGAATGCTCTATAAGGGAAATACAATAACAAATACAGTTGTGCACAAAGGAGTCTGCAGATAGTGAGCATATTATCTCAAATATCTTCTTTTATTAACCTCAATAACAGAAGCTATTTATTTATTTATTTTTGTTTAAGAGGTTCGTCAGCATTTCCATTCAATGTCAGATACATCTCTTTTCCAGTTATTTTTTTCTCCAGTAGGCTCCTTCTCCTTCATCTTCATATCTTGATTTTTTGAAAATGTGATCAGACAAAACCTACATCTACTTTTCCATATAGTAGTGCCCTATTGATTTGTAGTTCTTTCACAAGTTGGGGTTTTGTTAGCTTGTTTCTTTTTTAATGCAAAATTCATTTTATATCAAAATATCATAATGAACATATTTAATTTTACACCTCAGTATACAAGCAACTTAAGAAATATAATCATGGGGTCCCATTGAAAGAAAAATCAACGTTAATAGGACCAGGACCACACAGAAGAATTCTGAAATAACATTGATTTTTACAGGCATTTGCCGTTCTCCTACTTCCTTTTCTAACTTGGAAAATTTTCTGATAACCATTTTTATTTTAAGTAAATATAAATTTTAACTGTTAAATGAGCAGAATTAAGTCAAATTCCCTTGTAAAAGGACATTTATTTTCCTCTGTATTATTTTAATTACCACTTCAAGTGACTATGTACATTCATCTCAAGTACTTAAAAAACAGGCTTCATGATGACTCTGGAATAAAACTGCTTATGTGTTTATTCCAATGTCAGGGTTGAAAGTCATTATTCCACTGCTGAGCTTGTTACCTCTTTTCCTTCCAGGAACCTATTTGATTTTAATATTATTTTGAATTGTCGTTATCACATGTGGTTGTATTTGATCTAGCTGAGGTTAATTTTTCCCATGGCAGCCCTCACAGTGCTGTGCTGTGCATTGGTAGCTGGAGAGGTGTTGATAACACAGCAGTGTTTTGGGTACTGCTGAGCTGGGCTGGCCCAGCAGCAGCGCTGTCTCTCAATATTCCCCCTGCATCAAGGGGCTGGGAGTGGGCAAGATCCTGGGAGGGGACACAATCAGGCCAGCTGACCCAAACTGACCAAAGGGGTATTCCACACCATGTGACACCAGTTCAGATATAAATCTAAGAAAAGGAGGAGGAAAGGGGGGCATTTTTTATTTGCAGTGTTTGCCTTCTAGAGGAACTGCTCTGTATGCTGAAGCCCTGCTTCCTGGGAAGAGGCAGAACATTACTTGCAGATGGGAAGGAGAGAATAAATTATTTTTTTCTTTGCTTTCACCTTTCATCTTTGCTTTAACAAACTGCTTTATTTCAACCTATGAATGGTTTTCTATTTTCTTTTCCCTCTCTGTCCAGATAAGAAGTGGGGAGTAACAAAGCACCTTGGTAGGCACCTGGCATCCAGCCAAGATCAACCCATCACAATGCTATTCCTTTTAGCACCTTGTCAAGATATATTTACCCCCCCAGCTCTAATCTTAGCCATATTTATTTTCATCCTGTCTGACTTAATTTTTTCTGTGTACGACAAGCATTTGTTCCTGTCTTAGCTACAATGTATGTGCTTTTAAATACCAAATTAAGAAATACTAAGAAAACATTCCATGTGGATGATCTATTGAACTACTAATTCATAGCTCATAATTTGAAAGAAAGTAACTTTAAAGAAACAATGTATAAGGAAATGTATCGAGGGCAAGAATAATAAGTCTGGGTTTGGAGTTAAACTGACGTTTCTCTAGTAGATCACATCTTAGGAGGCTGAATCACAAATATGATGACATACTTGAGTTGATGCAGAAAGTTAAACCCATTGCCTTGCTCTCTCTCCTTTATGCATAAACAGGTCAGTTTATCATCAACAAAAAATGGTGAAATACTTTCACTTCAGAGTTTGGTATGTTAAGGAAAAACAGCCCCAAAGAAAATTTCCTTCTTTCTGGGAGTTTGTAGTTTGCTCTCATTGCAAAGGATTGCAAACCTTGAAATTAGGAGCAGAGTATACAGCTGTGGATAATGTTTTCTCTAGCTATTTATGAATCTGTTCATTCATATGTAAGGGGTAGTATAGTTCACAAATATTTTTAAAGGTCACTTACTAAATTCTTCTCTGCAACGACTTTTAATTTACTGTGGGGTTTTGTTGGACTCCATCTCTTTCAAGAGCAGTCTTTCAAACTCTATATAAAGCAGATTTTAAAAAAGTTTATTAGTAATCTAGTTACATTTTTGTCAAAAATAATAACCACTCCATGTTGCTTGTTTTTGTTTTCTCATTAGTAAAATATTTTACTAGCTGTAGGCTATAATATCTGTCATTTATTGTAAGAAATGGGGTGGAGCAGAGTTCTTCCAGTCACAGCTGATGACACATAATTATAATACCAGAAAATAGAACTCCCTGGGGAAAAAATAATTCAGATCATGCTCAAGTGAAATTGTTTAAGGCTATTTTGGATGGCATAGGTATTTATGAGCTCTATTAATAATAAATGAACTAATGTTGTAGTTCTACAATTTGGAGACAACCTCATCTGACCGTTGAGAAGATGTTGGCTTTCTGGCAATAATGAAAGTACATAAATATTAATAACTTAAGAAAATAAAACCTCTTATCACTCTATAATGCTTAAAAGTACATAAAATGTAATGAAAATATGAAAAGTATTGGGTACTGAAATTTGTGATAGCTAGGTTTCTTCATTTATAGTTTAAAACCAAATTAGTTATTTTTTTAGTAGCAAAAGCTATTAACTCTTCAACCAGTTAGTTACTTTGTCAGGAGTATTAATTACTTGTTGAATTGCAGTGCTGTAGAAATATGCAGTTGCACAGAAATTTTGTAAGCCTTTGCAGATAATTTTTGATACACTTTTTATAGCTGTCCAGAGGATAAATGAATGCTGTCTTATTCCACGTAAGTTAAAAAAAAAAAAAAGAAATAAGCCCCATTTAAAAAAACTCTTAACATACTCACTTTGTAATTTTATGTTATAGATACATAAACACCACACAAATGCCAGTAAATGCCTTCTAAGCACTTTTCTGTTTGAAAATGTTTGTAGTTACAAAGCTAGTTAATATTCTTTGGGAGGTTATTCTTGCTTTGAAACATGATATGGTTAATTCCACAAACATTGTACCACACCTAACAGGAAAGTAATTCCTTCATGCTCTCTATCTTTTGTGGTCACCATTAGAATGACTATGGAGCAGGACAAAATATGAAACTAGGATTTGCCTTCACTTCTTAAAATCTAAGGACATGCATTTTCCCACACTGGTCAAATTGGGAATCAGCACTTGTAGCACACTGCATAATTAGGAAAATAAGAAGCACCCTCTGAATTGGGAGTCAGGGTAGTTCTATTTCTTCCACTTGGTTTTACAGCAGACAACATTTATTCTTGCTGAGGGAATTCTATGCCTGCATCCTGGGAGTCCTAAACATCCTGGGAACTGGATCAAGAGTGGAGAGAAGACAGAAAATGTTTGGAAACTTTTACAACTCTGGAAGTCATATATGTCTATTTCCCTGCTGAGTCCAGCAATAATGTGCAAGGTTTTTTTTTAATTCATTTTCCTACATCTAAGATGCTAGTTGTAGCAAACATGGAAAGAATATTTTCATCTCTGAATTTGATCATCATAACCAGGGATGGGGAAGGATTAAAAAAACAAATCAACAAGAGAAATTAGTTGCTCTTTTGTCCTGTCAATGAATTTAGTAATTCTCTTCAGTCACCTAAACACATATCTGTATCAATACACAATTACACACGAATACTCATATATTTATATATCATATATATATTTATATACATATAAATCTAAGTGTTAAATAATTAAAGGTCCCCTAGCAGGACAGGACAGACATAAAAGAATGAGGATATGAACAATTTTGTAACCCTGATTTCAAAATGTAAAGCAGTACCAAGGTTACAGCTACAGTTCAAAGTCTACAGTAGCAGCTACAAACCAGATCTGGCTTTTCCCACAGCTTGATGCAACTCTATATATCAAGCCACTCCATGAACTACACTTCAATCAAAAAATACAGCTTGGAGAATGATAGCCTGATAGAATTAGAATATTAGGAGAATCAAACACAAAATTTGCACAGGATCTAGGAAAGAATATTTTATAGCAAATTGCCACAATGCATGTGAAATGTGAAAAAACTTGCCTGTGCCATAGGCCTGCATTAGGATTTTGCTGGTTATGCCCAAGCTAACAGAATTATGCATTTGGTAATTCAGACACAGTGCAAAAAGCGACACCTGGGAGCAAGTTATAAAGTCCTTCAACAAGGAGGCCATGATTTCTTTTCCAACACATAACAAACAATAGTTTCTCTTTGTACTGTCGTGATAATGAATAGCCTCAACTGACCTTGTTTAGTGTGGTGTTCTTTAAACCTCTCTTGTGTTATTTGCATACTTGTGCATCCACATATAGATACCTAAAAGGAGTATTTGAAAATTTTTATTACCAGTAAAAATTCCTAATATTAAGTGGTTCCAATTCTGTAACTCTTGCTGCCTAAGTGCTCTGATATAGCTGCTGTAATAGGACTCTGTGATCCCCAAAATTCTAGACATCCATCTCATTTCTAACAAGGCATTAATAGGGTCAAAGATTCACCCTCATTCACCAAGCAACATTAAACATGAATAATTGGAGATACTAGTGCTATTTTTAAACAGCTAAGGGAATATCTATACCAATAATTTATTTAAACCATTAGCAGTAAGATGGCAATATTGAATCCATTAATAGTTTCCATTTTTTGAATTTCTGTTTTACTTTTCTGAATCAGAAGTATAAACCTAACCTAATTATAACAATTTCTAGAAACCTGAGGGACTTTTCTGCTTTCTGTTAATTATGATAAATCATGAGTACCATTGCAGTTGACCAGTACATATTGGAGAGGGCAAGGCATGCTTTTCTTTGAGATGTTCATAACAGGAAAAACAGGAAAACCACAAAATCTGTAGGTAAGTGTTGGTGATACCAAGTACTACTAAACACACCATTCTTCATTAAAGAAGTGTTGAGGTCATTCTCAGGCCTAAGTGCAGGTGTCCTTGTCCCTGAAGAATTTAGTCTTACACCACTGAAGCTGATGATCCAAGTCTTCTCACAACAGTCTCACATCTCCCTGAGGTGAAAAGAATTTCATTCACCAGTGCACGATGTTTTTTTCTTGGGGCAGGATACTCTTCCATGAAAAAAGGAATTATAGTCTGTCCAAGTTTTCTATCACCTTTATTAATACATAATGGAACATTTTCCTGATTTTAAAGAGTTACATACTATAGTGTGTTTCCCCCCCTCATACTTTATCACCAAATACTCTTATTTTGTTTCAAGTCATTACTTACTATAGCAAATAATGTACTAGAGATAAAATATAGGCAGTGTGCCTGTCATCTAGATAGATAATATCTATATATAATATGAGACCAATATCTTAGATTTCTGCTTTTAAACATATGTGTTTCTGAGGTATTTGAAATCTTTTCTGTTTTCCAATTGTTGTTTATCTCTATAAAATGTTTCTGTTCTTTAATTGTTGTCTAAAAGTATAATAAAAAAGTCATAATTTGAAGTCAGGTTCTGAATATAAAGCAATTTTATTTTTCAGTATCAGGAGTCAGGCATTTGAACAACCAAACAGGTTCTGAAATATCCATCCTTGAGAGTTTTCTGGACCCATCTGGGTAGCCTGGTCTGATCTACCAGCTGATCCTGGTTTGAGAAGGAGGTTGGATTAGAAAACTCATCAGGTTCCTCCCAGACTGATTTGTCCTATTAACCTATGGTGCTAATTCAAGCAATTATTGAAGGTTAGGTGCATTAATCTTTTCACTTATTGACTCTTACTTAATCCTGAACTCTCCCCACAGTTTTGTCTAGCCAACATATAAAAACAGGACTGGTAAAGTCTACCAGTGGCAGGGACTGTGGAATTTAGCACCAGTGAACTATCTTAGAGAACAGAAAGTGTGTTCTTCCTTTCTTAGTGCCTAGACATTTTGCATCCTAGGTACTGCAAGTGAAACCTTGTGTTTTCTATCATGCCCTACCTCTCCCTCTAACATCCAGGTGGTTATAGACAGTTGCAGGTTTAATCTTATTTTGGTCTGCTTTGGTTTATACTTTTAAAGAAACTTCACTATGACACTTTTACTTCAGGGTCTAAGGATAAAATGGTGATTGACAATTAGGCATAACTTTATTTGCAGAACATTGGGGTCTTCTGTTCAGTATGTTTTGTATGAAATGGAAATTTACCTGTTTTCCCACAGTTTACCCACTTTTATTCTTTGTCTTTATGACCAATTAGTTGTTGAAACTCAAGATCAGATTTAAGTTGAAATTTAAGATTGGAAGTTTTCTTCTCACACTGCTAACTTCAGGTTTTTATTTCCATTCTATTCTCCTATTTATTCTTTATGGTCTGTACTGGACTATATTTCACTTGTGCTGGTCAGTGTCTTTCTGTCACATCTCCAGAAAAAATACCGTCAACAATCTATAATTGCTATTTAGCAAAATCCTGGAGCTGCAAATGAAAGGGAAGTCCACCTTTATACTAGAACAGAGAATGTTCATAAGCAAAGATATGTGTTGATAATCATCTTCATGCTGTATATTAATATTGGGTTTGAAAATATTTAGCAGAGATTTTCATCTAAAAGACTAAAGACTATGTTTTAAACAAAGGCCCCTCTCAACCAATTTCTAAGTAACTGTTCCAAACTGTGATGTTTCGTGCTGCTTTTAAAAAAAGTCTGACAATTACTTAACATTGGCAAACAATATATCATTTCCTGCTTTAATTCTCAGAAATAAATGAGCTGTTTTATATGACATTAAAGCTGAAACAAAAAAGGAAAACCACAAAGAAAATCAATCTGAAGCAATCATTTGCAATGGAAAAACATATACCCAAATAGATGAAATTTATTGATGTTTGGAACAAATGAAAGTAGAACCTTATAATGAGAATAATCAGACTACCTTAAAAATAATTGGTATTACCATTGTCTAGTAAAGTATCTGTTCAGATATATTTGGAGAAATTAATGCTTGCCATTACTAAAGGCCGGTGTGGTTCAGAAACTAAGCCAAATTAGACACACGTTCCCTCTGCCTTTAAATATTATTGTATTGCAATTGTACATTTATTTATGTCCTGGCATTCAAATCCTAGCAATGTCCTACAGTAACCATCTCTGGTGTATTCTGTGCACACTCACTACAGTCATTTTGCTTTCAGTAGCTTTCAGTCACTGTCAGCTATGGATCATTAAGTGTTGAGCATAGCATGCCATAAGAACAGATTCACTCTCTAGGTCTAGTTCTGGATGAGAACAGTTAGTACGCATTGATGAAATATTGAGGGATTTGAGATGATGGGTAACAAGCAAAATAGTTTCAGCTTCAGTGTATGCAAGAAAAATTCAAGAACATATGTAAAAAGCTGGCCCCTTTTCTAGATCTCAGTTTGCAATTTCTGGGTGAAGTGCTTCTCTTTCTGTGCCCAATGAGTTCATTGTGCTCAAAATGCATGTCACCCAAAGCATATGGAAATCCAAAAGTTATGATCTGACCATAGTTGAAAACTTTCTGTAATTTTACAGAACTATTACAGATGAACTGAAGCTATTTGCATGACTTATTGAAAAATAAATATGACTCACACTCCCATTCAGTGCACTCCTGCATCTAATTGAAAAGACTATCAGGTTGTAAACCAGGAGGAATATTTGCCCATGCACAAACTTCAAGCACTCTCATCATGGGTATAAATCTTGTGTGCTCAGGAAACTTGTACCATCTACAGTTTATTCATGTCCTAGTGAAGATCTTATACAAATTCAATAACTGAGCATGCCTTAGGCTGACATAAACAATTTGGGTTATAATTTCTATTGTCCTTGCTTTCTCCCTTCCTCTGTAGTTTGACATCTCTCTAAAACAGCAAGAAAAACAGAGTTCTGTCTGAGCACAAGGAACTATATCCCACTGATGCTTAATATTCAGGTACTTTCTAAGTAAGTGGTGTCCTACGTTTTCCATTTGTTAGTATCTCTTTCCCATAGGTTAGCTTCCTTTATAGAGAATGCCAGCTTCTTCATTCCTTAATTATTGCTGTCCCTCTGACCTACTACACAGAGAGAAAGCCCTTGCCTGAACAAAGTAGTCAGAAGGGAACTCTGTCTTTTTGCTCTGCAACCTAACACCAGCTTATATACGTGTCTGTGGGAAGATGGTTGGGTATCTACAACTGAGTGGATATCAACTGAGGGAGCATTTAAACCTTTGCAGTATGAATTTGCATCAAGCCAGATCCTAGGCTTCTATATTTTCAGTTTCCCTATACTTTCCAACCCCTGGCAGAGAGGCAGATTTTTTAGCATAATTTTTGCTCTGTTTTCCAGTCTGTAGATATCAGTTTGTGGTTTCTCAGTTGTGGTGGCACACATATGCAAGTGAAATGCCTCTATAAAGACATAGGAGATAAAAGATCTTTGTAATGATAAAGCTCTGTACTATTCCTCTGTTGTCTGATAAAACCAAAATTAATTTTTCAAGACATTTAAGAGATGGTACTCATTTTCTTCTTCAAATATTAACTATAAAATGCAGACTAACAGAAATCAGAAATACTTTCAAACTATTTCAGCTCACTGTAGTAGAATAAGAGCTGAGTAAATTCTACCACTCTCCCAATAGCTTCTTCAGCTGCAACTTAAAATGGCCTGATTAGATATGGCTCAGACTATCTAGCTAGAAGGAAATAATTTTTCAGTCTATCTTTCTTCTGAGCTTTCAGCTTGTGTTGCATACACATGAACTCCAAATACTACTCTCCATAAAACAGTCCCTTTAGAATGCAAATGCCTCCCAAAATAATTCTGCCACACTGAATCCCCTGAACCCCACCCTGTAAAAGACTTTGCCATTTATGTGAAATAGATATGAAAAATACATTGAACAAATCCCAAACTATACAGCTCTATTTTTGAATGCTATTAACTCATTAACTGCCACAACCAACTCTATAAAGTGTCTGCAAAAAATATTTTGCACAGCTTGCCAATTCTTTGCTCAGTCATCCTTTGTGTTCAGTACTAACCTAAAGTAATTAGAATAAATAATGATGGTGGAATCTCTGGGTATCATCTGGTCAAATCTCAAAATGTAACTCAGATTGTTTAGGACGTTGACTAGTCAGATCATGTCACATCTCTTTCTGGTAAAACTGAAGAAAAAGAAAGAAATCCTCTGTAGTCTGGTATGATTGTGATATTGCAACTTTGTTGTTCTTTCTAAACACCTTAGCAGCTTTCATTTTAAAATTAATTCAATTAGGTACTTAATGTAACAAATTAATTTTAATTCTATAGCTTTTTAACTATATAATTAATTGCTAAGGATGACTAATACTCATATTTACTCTCAGTTTCTGAAGCCTTCTATATATGACATTATTAATATTCTGATAAAATTGTTAAGTGGTATATGATCATAGAACCCTGGAAGCTTCAGCATATTTCTGAGTTTTCAGTTAAAACTCAGAATTACAAAGCCAGTGCGAAGTTAAGTTTTTCCAGGTGCAGTTCACAGGTCTTATTTAAACAAAATATAAAACTTGTAAAATTTCTTCTGCTTTAAAGCAGTAAAAAAATTTTATGATTGCTAAGAAGGACTGTGGAGTCATGGTAGTTTCCATTAGCTAGCCATTTAGCTTCTGAGAGTGAAAAGAGTCAAAGAAGTGACTGCAATGTTATTAAATGTTACTTAAAGTCCACAAAAAGTGTTTTATGTCGGTGTCCTAAACAGCATAAATGAGTGAACAGATAGCAATAAAGCAGATGAGAATCGAGACCACCTCCTCTACCCAATGCAGCATGATGCATCTTCCTAGTCACCAGTCAGCACAACTCGTGTGTTCTGGAAACTTCCCTCATTAATTCCAAGCAGGGAAACAAAACGTGGCTATAATATTGAGAAACTTTCTGACTGATACCACAAATTTTATCATCATGGAGAAAATAACCAGTGTCTAATAGAAATATGAATTTTGGAGAGGCAGTGGGAACATTGATGAGTATGTGTGAAAACCCCAGATGTATTTGAAGCTTGATAGGCAAAGGAAGAATGATTTCTGGATTGTTATAACCTGTATGACTTTCAGCTTCTTGTTAAATGTGACTCTCAACTATTTTAGAATGGTTAGATAGGTGATACAGTCAGCATACCCTTCATCTCAATGTAGTTAGAATTTTAGAATATCATCTTTCAAATTTGTCAAAGAAATGTGTCAAATTGCTAAAGGAATATTTCTACCCTCTAGCCTTAAATCAAGGTACACTTTTTTTCTGCTGACTTGCAGTATTTAAGCTCATTCATTCCTACTTAGAGAAAATGCACATTAATAGTAATAATATAAAACTGTCACTCAGCAAGTCCCAAGCATCTCCCTTTTTCAAAGAAGTGCAGAATTGTGGAAGGACAGAGGCACAAGGGGACCTACATCTTCTACCTTAACCCCTCTGCACAAAGGTGTGCTAGAGTAGATTGATTAGGGCCATATATTCTCTTAGGTTTTTAATATCTCCATGGATGGATACTCCAAAGACTTTCTTGGTAACCTGTTCAAGTACTTAATCACTCTCAGGGTTATTTTTTATTTTTTTAATGCTTAAACAGAATTCCTGTGTTTCAGTTGATACCCACTGCCTCTCGTTCTTTCAGTGGACACCACTGAAAAGAGTTTGCTTATATCTTCTTTGCCCTCTCTTATCAGATATTTATACACACTCATAGGACCCCTTCTTGAGTCTTCTCCAGGCTGAAGAGTCCCAGCTCTCTCAGCCTCTCCTCATGTGACACATTCTTCCATCCCTTAATCATCTTTGTGATTCTACACTGGATTCACTGCTTTAAGTCCAAGTCTCCCTTGCAGAACTGGACACAGTGCTCCAGATGGGTGCTTGTCAGGGATGCATAGAGGGATGGAATCACCTTTCTCAATCTTTTATCTTTCCAGCTGCTAATACTTAGAACTCTTACACATATATATACTCCTTATAAATAAGTTCCTTTCTTCCAGGTTCTTTGCTGTCTACTGAGTATGTTAAAATTAGATGTTTTGCACATTTTCTCATTAATGCTACTGAACAGGTAAAGGGATAAAACTGGACAAGACCCCTTGGGATTCTGAGAACTAAAATAGCCTCTTAAAGTCCAGTGCCCTGTGACAGTATAGTCAATGCTGACAAAAGAAATGAAGTAAATTTTTACTTAACAAATGAAACAAAACCTGCAGTCCTTCTAATCTGCAAAGCCTATGTGGTCTAAAGCTGACTTTCCTCACAACTTTTCTAAATTGACAAGAAAATTCCCTGGTTTTGCTTGCAGTGCAGCACTATTTTTCACACTGCTAATCTGTAGCCAACATACTATCAAAGCTTCAAGAGGAAGTCAGTGTGCCAGGTCTTTCTTCTCAGTTTAATATCCCTGACAGTAGAGTGAATATCGATGACAGCATTAAATGTCTTCTGGCAGGGCTTTGCTAAATCTGAAAGTAGAAAAAATTGAAAAAATATATAACCACTCAGTAAAAGAATGCATGAATCTTTAAAGTCAGTATCTCCTTATGTGCAAATTGAAACATGAAATAATTGAAAACTCTGTATTTTTTTTAAATTTAACTCTTTCTGGAATGACTAGTGATGAAGTAACTGTGAATAAAATATACAGTGGTGGAAAGGGGCAAAGAAGAAGATGATATGCCAATTTTATCACAGTTCAGAATTTTTAGTAGATACTTTTTATAGTATTTAAGGGATAGTGAATAGAATGACAGTAAGAAAGTGGCAGGTATTGCTCTAATAACTCCCTTAACAGCTTTCTGAGGAGCACATTGAAAAACACATTAAATTTTGAACAAGATGGTTAAAACTCCTCCTGCTTAAAAATGTGTGAGATTTTTATATATGAGTTTTAATAAACACAACAGAATACTAAATATGAGCAAGTTATTTTCCCTGGTTACCATATCTTGTTAGAGGTAAATATTTTTCTAGTACTGGCAATCTGGACAGGATTATAAAGATAGGCAATATGACTACTAGTGCCCCAGTAGGCCATAATGCAAAACGTAGAAAAAACTCACATGCTCTATCTATGACCATCCATTTGGGTTTTTTGTCTCTTTTTCTTCCTCTGACCCTCGGAGTAACTTCAGGAATAAACTGTGGCCCAGACCTCAGAAATCTATACATTTTGCTTTTGTATCAAAGCTCAGTGGATGGTTGCTTTTGTACAGTTAGAAGCCACTTACGCAATGATAAAAAAGCAGTATGGGAAGATGACTCTGCATGCATTCATTTCTGAATCAGAAAATACAGTGAACCTTGAGTACAAATGCTGTCATATATTTAAATTATCCATCTTAAATATTTATTCAAAGCTGCTTTTCACAGAGCAGGTGAGGATATAGTTACTAGACACTAGGCAAAGCCAGAATAACGAGAAGAGTTTTACAGCCAAAGAGAAAGATCTTTTCAGTCTCAAAGCTGCTATTGTTGATTTGGGCTGTTACTGGTGATACAGATTTATGATCAAGGCACAGGTTATTTACAGTGTTATTGTAAAATAAAATTGCAGTTTTCCCATGATTTACCATGTAGTTTATGCGAGATACCAGGTGGTATTTTACAGTAGCTGGGGAAATAATGTTACTGTTCACTGCAGCCTTCTGACAGTGACAAGGATTTATGAAGTCACCTGAATATGAGAGGTTATGGAGTAAAAAGAAGGCCTTTGGTCTTGTATCTGCTCCTGGCATCCCACTACTGCTTTACATGTTTTGACATCTTGAATTAAAGTACAAAATAAAATGGCCTTGCATGGTACAGACACCATTTTGCTATAAGACCAGTTATATTTTACCCATGGGATTTTTTTTATTAGAAACTCATTAGCATGATGCTTCATGGTTTCTTAAAAGATTAATGGCTATTGGCATATCCATTTTTAAATGCCTAACCTAGCACCCCTTTCAGAAACAAAACACTTTACAAAATGAGGAATATTTTAGGTGTTATTCATTGGCAGCCCATTAGATCTATGAATCTTTCATATTAATACAAATTTTTAAAGGGTGTTAAAAATATATTATCTAGAAATAAAAGGAGAATCAATAAGAACCTAGGTGCAAATTATATTAGAAGGATCTCTGTCAAATGATAAAGCAGCTGCAGGTAAAAGTGAAATTATTCTGTGTTTATAGGGGTCCAAGCTGATGTAGTCCAGAAAGACTGAATACTTAAATTCTTAGAAATTTCAGAAGTAGCCCACAGAAATAAATATTGCTAAAATAAAAATAACAACCTAATATTTTTGACTAGCAGGACAATCTTTTTCTAAAAAGATGAGAGTGAAGTCAATAGTGTTTAGGCCATGTTTCTTCTCTGAGTACCTACAGCAGACTCACAAATAGAACTGTTTGGTAATTTCAATAGAAATTTCAGGTACAAACAATATCTTTATGTACTAAATCTTGTATATGTACCTTTGCATCACTCACAATAAGTAAGTCAACTACAGTTCATGTTGATCATAGAAGATAAATTAAGGCTAAATACTTCTGAAGACCAAAACATTAGCTAAGAAACCTTGACCGACTCTGATTTTTATTTTCTTCTAGGACTTTTTCTTGACTGTCTTACACAGTAATGAAAATATTGCAAGTTTGTCTGCTCTGTGTTCACAGAAAGTCACAAGATAGCACTTGCATTCCCATCAGAATTTCTTCCTTCTTCCTGTTCCTCTTCTCCAGCTTCCTCCACAAACAGAACAAACAGCAAATGAATATTCTTCTTGAGGTAATGGCTTTACTTTTAATTTTCAATAAAGGACAAAGCAAGAAAGAATGAAGAATAAAATGGGAAGTATCACAAACAAACCAACTTGAATCACAGAGGTGAAAGAATAGTTTGATAGTGTGATCAGTCTAATCTGTGAGTGTTTCTCTCCTCATTGGAGAGCATCTTGATGCTCATGGTTTAAATTTGATTGTGAAACTCATGTCTTTCACTCCCTTGGGATTTTTCTTTTGGTTTGGTCTAAGTGCAGACTAGATTGTATGACATATACTTACGTTCCTAAGAGTTAACTTGCAGGTTTAATATTCTGTGGTTTTGACATTAAGAGGTTTCTGGTGACTTTGAATATGAACTATAGAATTTTCTGGTGTTATATCCTATGAAAAGAGACTGTGCAGAAGTGCTAATTCTCCTCAAGATGTATCTGGGAGGGCTAAAGTGGTAAGCAGTCCTAGCTTTTTACCTCGACCACGACAAATTTTAGTTTGCCAAATATAAAGACATCCTGAATATATCCTGAATAAATTCTTGAATCCATCCTGAGTGGGATACTTGTTCACTCCTGACATGTTTACAGTCTAGAATATTAATATAAGCTGCTTATGAAAAATTAAGAAGCTGACATAAATCTTCTGGTGGACTAAAAAGGACCAATGTTACTTTAATTTTCTGTCTGCATTGTGTGATGACCCAAGAGTGAACACACATTCTGCTGAGCCATAGCTATTGCCAGGGTGGGGCTTTGTCAGGTGGAGATGGGCTTAGGACAGTACTCACTTGTACTGGTGTACTTAGTAACTTGCATTGGTGTACTTAGTAGGTTACTAATTATATCAGTGCCCCTGTATTCAAATACATTCCACGTAGCTTCATTAACAGATACACAGGTTTATGGCTAAATTAGAGGGACAAATCCCCAAATGTTGAAATGCTAACAGTCATGACACAGAAAGTCCTGAAAAAATTAAAATGCATTTCATAAATAAAATAATTTAAAATAACCCTCTTTACAGTGCTTCCTTTAACACAAGAAATTATTTGAATATATTTCTTTACAGTGCATTAAACTGTATAAAGAACATAAACTTTGTTCCAGAAATAGAAGTTTTTCTTTTCTTTAGGAATATATATTAAACCCAATCTGCTTTTCTCCAGTTATTCAGACAGGTTATAATAGACATTATGATTTTATGGAAATGATTAATACTAGAATCTCAAGAAAAGCTATTAAGCGTAGAAAAGATGGGGAGGAGCTACAAAAATGTCATTTCCCACTGAATAATCCTCCTGAAGAAAAGGAAAATTAATCTGATACCTTCATGTTAATGGCTCAGAGTGGATCAGAGAGCTGAGATCTATTTGTTGGGAGATTACCACTAGGACTGTAGAAGTATAGAATCCTCTATAACAGAGCAGACATTTGAATTCCTACTTGTTTTACTTTCACTATATGCTCTAAAGCATAGGTTTAACATTGTCTTGGTAATTCCAGTTTATTGCCTCAATATTTTTTTAAATACTGCCCTTATTCCTCAATCCAGCTCATGCATAATACCTTGGTCTCGATCAAAGCTATACAGAACTCATTCATTAGCAGCAGTAACAAACTAGATTGATTTGTTGTCTCAGTTAATATTTCTTATGAAAACATTTCTTATTTTTTGAATCTGAGAAATAAACTCCATTGTATCCAGTTGATCACCATTGCCATTTCAACTGACCTAACTGTGTTAGAGGAGTGAAGCTGTTCAGCTCTCAATAGGCTCAGAAGAGGATTTTGACTAAAGACATTTTAATTAAATCACTTCATTGACAGACTAAGAGAGAGGAAAAGCTATACTTTCATTTTCTTATAACTTTATTGCTTCTACAGTTCCAATAGAAATAAAAGCAATCTAAATCTTATTACTAGTAGTAAAGTGCATATACTTCACAATTAGATCAAGGTGAATATTGGTGAATTGCTAACTAACTAATTAAAATACCAGCTGATGAATTTTGCTGAAATGTTTCAAAATTCACCAAGTAATGTTTTCAGTTACAAAAATACTTGTCTAGAATCATTCCTCCAGAGTAAAGACAAATATCACACTTCAACTTCCATTACAATTCCACTACTAACTATACAAGTGCATTAACTTTAATTATGGAACAAAGATTGTATTAAAGACATTAATAGAGTATGACAGGTGATTATTGATGGTATTTAGTCTAATATGTGCACTGCAAAGCACAGAAATTGGTAAAAATGAATAAGAACATTCTGTTTTTATTTCATACAGTGAAAATCTGATAATAACTTAATTATTACTATGTCCTTGCCAATGCAAACATACTTAATCTTTATTGATTCTAGCCGAAGTATATGCTTAAAATCAGAATGATCTAACTATTTTAGTTATAGCAAAATTCTGTTTAATCAAAAAATATTGACTTTTTAAAATCTGGTCTGTATATATTTTAAGTCAATCTATTAAATGCTTTTTCACCTCAAACACTAATATCAATAGATGGCATGTAATGTCTTCGTGCATGTTATGTCAGAGAAATTGAATTTTCTTCTGTTTTTTTTCATTTGCACTTCTCTCCATAGAATGCAATCCTTTGTTCCTGTGCCTCTATTTTATTGCAGGAAACAGATTTCTTATTTAATGAATCTGCATTGTCAAACTTCATATAGTTTAATGTCCAAAAAACTCTTGGACTAATAATGAAAACTGCCACTTCCTAACAGGTGATTTGCTAAATATAGTGAAAAAAGGAATTTTGCATGTGGATTTATGGATTATTGTAGCTTTTTCTTGTTTGGGTTTAAATATATTAATAATAACTTCAGTACCAGTTATAGTTGAATAAATTATTTCTTTCTTTATTTTCCTATCTATGCTATGAATTATGAGGCAAAAAACAAATCTTTAAATACCATTGCCTCAAAGCATCCAAATCATTAATTGTGAAGAGTCAACCAATCAAAATTTTTGGTGGGTGGTCTATAGGTAAAAGGATTAATACAAGGTTTTCTACCCTCATACTAAAACTGAGCCTAGTACTCTATTCTATTGTTCTTTTTCATTCCCCACCAATTTATTCACATATCCAGAGTTGTTATTTTAATGACACTACTAAGAGAAGATGATCAAAAGGCTTGAGCACCTCTCCTATGCAGACAGACCAAGAGAGCTGGGGCTGTTCAGCCTGGAGAAGAGAAGGCTCCAGGGAGACCTAACAGCTGCTTTCCAGCACCTAAAGGGGGCATCCAAGGAAGTTGGAGAGGGACTTTTTACAAGGTCATATAGAGATAGGATGAGGGGCTTTAAACTCAAAGAGATAGATTTAGATTAGACATTAGGAAGAAATTCTTTGCTGTGAGGGTGGTGAGATATTGAAACAGGTAGCTCAGGGAAGCAGATTTCATTTGAAGTGCTCAAGGCCAGGTAGGATGGCCTTTGAGCAGCCTGGTCTAGTAGAAAGAATCCCTGCCTATGGCAGGGAGTTTGGAAAGGATGGTGCTTCCAACCCAAATCATTATATTGTTCTATTTTTAATTTAGTACATTAATTTATACTTTTTTCATTAGTATTAATTTAGCTACCTTGAAAGCCATCTGCCACCTTTCTAAGCTGTATTATAAGATTATTCTGCATCATCTTTCCGTTTTTACAGCATTTAACCAACAAAAAGATACTACATGAATAAAATTCTACATAAATGGGATTTTGATTGATTTATTCTGTGTTATTATCTCTCTAGGTCATGTTACCCTGTGACCTGAAAAATTTTTTGACCTTAGACTTAACTGCTCACATGATTTAACCCAGAATATCTCCGGGTAGTTGCTATTTGTTCTTGTCAGCATAGTTCTTGAAACACAGTTGTGCTATTTTTCAGTCCCTTGTAGCTAGAACTGCCTGTGGCAGGGTGATAATGGGTATGATGCCTTGATGTTTTATTCACAGTTCAGTGTCACTTAGTACACAACCTGGTTTGTTGCTGCTACACTTTGAGACTTTCCTCAAGTTCTCTCTGTGACTTCCTTCAGGTCTGTCAGCCCATCCTGCACTGCTTTCACCTAAGTGGTGGTAGTGCTCCCTCCACACTCTTTGGACTCTCCCTTACTTAAATAATCTTAGCTGCTCTACTATTTCATGTATACCTATTTAAACCATTCCTGTTTTATCCAGGTCTGTTGCTAGTCCATGCCAATCTGATCTAGAACACTCATGGAAAAAGCCTTTTTGCATTCTCAAAGAGTTTTTGCTAACTATTTCCTGACTCAACAGATCAAATAAACTTGCGTGAAACTAGTAGATTTATAAATCTTCTGTGAACCTTTTAACTTTTGCAGCAGCCTCACGCTAACCTATTAAGTAGGATCAGAAAGGGTCAGTAACAACACAGCTAAAAATAGAATACTTTAATCGTGGAGTTATAATAACTATTCAAAGAAAAAAAAAAGAAAAAGAATGTTAGAGGGCAATCCTGTAAGGTGATCTTGCCTCAAAGCAGAGCCAACTGAAAAGCCAACTGAATAGCTTTTTCAGGCCAGTTGAGTTCTGAACATCTCCAAGGATAAATATTCCTTAATGTCTCTGGACAATGTGATTCAGTATTTTATCAACTTCATTGTGATCTTTTTCCACTTAATACCTACTCAGAACTTTCTTTTTTGCAATTGTTGTCTCTTGCTCGAAAAATCGATTTCTGTGTACTTCTGACAAGGAGCTGATTTTATCTTCCCTGTAACCTCCCACTAGGTAGCCAAAGAAGCCAAGAAGATCTTCTCTTAACCTTTTTAACTTAAGCCAGCTCCCCTAGCCCCTGTAGCCCAGTTCCTTTTATCATCTTGCTTACATTCTGAAGGACTGTCTCTACGATGTGATTTTTTTTTTTTAAACTGAAGAGCCAAAAAACAAACACTGCTCCAGGCATGGCCTCCCAAGCTGCACAATAGAGAAGAATACCCACTTCTCTTGAAGGTCTGTCTGCACTCTTGTCAAAGAACCCCATATGGCCTCATCCTCCATTGTCATAAGGTTGTACTGCCAACTTGAAATCTCTTGAAAATAAGCACTACATTCTAATACTAACTGTGAATAGGTGAAAGTCCTGGTTTCTTAAGTGACTTGTGCTGTCCAAGCAGAGAAGAGGTGCTTTAGATGTCTAGGGATCTTTATATATAAAATTCACAGCTCTGCTAGGTTCCTTGATGCTTAATGTCTGCAGGATCACGCAAGAGGAGATAAGATGAATAATGCAGAGATGCCAGTCTAGGGTGAGTTAGTGTCAGCTTTTGAATAATTTTAATAGAAGTTACATAACTAATCCTTTTTCACTTCTTCACATTTGAAGAAAACCTGTAACATTACTTGTTTTATTTCACATCTCAGACACATTTTGCGGTAATTTAGACACATTTTTGTGGTAATGATGTGGCTGTGAACCAAGCATTTGCATGGGGCCCACTGGCACCATACAGGCAAAGCTTGTTGCCTTTAAGCAAAGAGTGACAATTGTGCTGCTTTCCTAGTTATGCAGTATTTCACTTGCCAAGCTTGACAAAAATTGTAGTTGTAGCACATTATGTTACATTCTTTAGCTCACAGATACCTTATCTACTTGGGCTATCTTGTTGGAAATTTCACAAAGAAAAAAGCCCGACAACCACTGACTCAAATATCATAACTCCTGTTGTACCATTGCTTAATTAGGTCAATATAATTATATTAGAAATCAAACATGGTCTTTGGTTCCTCCATTAAAACAGTGACCCTAACTGTGAAAGGAAGCATTAGATGAACAGAATTTTAGATAATTTTTAATCATTCTTTTCCAGGTAATTTGAAACACCTCTTTCTAGGAATTTCACTATAAAACCTTTATTTTTCTTTCAATGTCATAGGAATAAATTACATATAATATCTTTCCTGTCCCTTTCCTTCTTGGTGCTCTCAACAAAACCAAACTTAAAATCTCAGATAAATATTAGGGAGAAAGGAGAAACTTCCTCATCAGAATCACAGAATAGTCTGGTTCAGAAGGGACCTTAAAGATCATTTACTTCCAACCTCCCTGCCATGGTCAGGGACACCTTTCACTAGACCAGGGTGCTCGAAGCCCATCCAGCCTGGTCTTGAACACTGCCAGGAATGGGGCAGAGACAGGCTGTTGGGGAGGTTGTGCAGTCTCCATCCATGGAGGTTTGTAAGAGTGACCGCACAATGACCTGAGTGACCTGGTCTGATCCTCTTTTGAGCCTAAGACTGGGCTGAATGACTTCCTGAGGTATCTTCCAACCCACATTACCCTACAAACAAACTTAGAATGGTAAAATATAAAATGAAGTAAAGATAGGGATTAATCAAGGCTGTTCCTTAACTCCTGAATTAAGTTGGACCATATATCAAGCCAACATCCATTAATTTTATACTCCAAATAAAAGTAAATTGGAAAATTGAAAAGTTTCAAGCAATCTAATTTTGGGGATATTTGTTTGAAGGTTTTAATTCAGTTTATGGTTGTGTATATCTATGGACTATTTTGGAATTATTTTCTAGTGTTATCCTGTCAGCCAATCAAGTTTAAAAAAAATGGGCTCTTTTCTAAAACAACAACAAAGGGAAACACTTGAAAAACATTAGAAATTTATAAATCAATGTCTATAAATTTGGAAAGATAGTAGTCTGAACATCCTGAGCATATGGGACTTTTTAATTCAGTATAACCTAACAATAGATTAATTGAAAGATGATTCCTTCCTCTTGTACATGGCCAAGGACAGCAACTAATTAAAACTCATTTGTTATAAAAGATTTATAGTTATGGAAATTAAACTGACTACATCAAGATTTTTTAAGAGATTGAATTTTCCTTTGTATAAGGGGATTAATAATATAACAAATTGAATTCACTATAAAATGCAGTGCTTTTGAATACATGGAACATTATAGAAATAAAAAGGAAGTGTCTTAATGAGGTGAATTAAATTTGACTGTAATAGCAGGAACAAATGTGTGTGCATTTTTCCTAATGACACAAATTTTGAGTTTTTATAATGCTTCACTCTGTAATACACATAGATATAGCTAATTCTTTCCATAATGCTAAAAAAAATCCCTTTTCAGGAAATATCCTAATACGTTATGATTTATATATCACAAAAATGTTTATGTTCCCAGTTGCCTCACCGATTCAGCTCCTGTGCAATTTTTAAATTAGTATCCTTTCCTTGACAGTGGGATGTGTGTCTAGCTGAAGGTTTGGTTAACCTGATTATGACTATTTTTGAACTTATTTGTAACATTAGAGATGTTGGTTAAAATTCTAATGGAATGCATCTTAAGGAAAGTGTATTCCCCAAAAACATTCAGCAACTGGGACAGACAAATTGCATCCCCAAAGAGCTAAACAGTATCTTAACGTTATACCTTAGATTAAAATTCTTTGCACAGTGATTTTTCTGTTAAATCACTTAATTTAAATATACCTTTCATATATTTAATTGGAAATCGGCTACAAATGCTAATAATACCAAAACCAAAACAACTCACTTTAAAGAATAAAAATAGGTGTGTTTAATAGATTCTGTTGCTGACAACATTTATTCAGAAGCATATGTACCTTATAGAATAGCTTTGTCTTTCACATGGGTGTTTTGTGATTATACTGACATTTTCTCTTTCATCAGTGTTAGGCTGCCCACAGTGTCACTACATACAATTCAGTGACAATCATTAGTTTTACACAGCTTTAGGTACCTCAGTATTATATTCCTAAAGCAACATTCACTTTATTGAAAGTATTACTGAATATGTGAATAGTAACATAGAAATGGAAAGAGAAAGGCTGCCTCAGGAAGTTAATTTTTTTTCTTCTGCTATTAAGACTTACCACAAATCTTGATAAGAAGCAAGAATAGAATATAAAGTACAAACTGAATCCTTATAAAGAATGCTTGAAACATAATCTTATATAAGAAGACTTCCCTCAGTACCAAATCATAGGAGAACAGAATATTTCTAATTAAAACCTACTGTAGCTGAAAAGATTACCAGTATATTTTTATGTATTTTAAACAGGTCCAGTGTTTTTTAAGCATCAGAAATACGCAATAGATATATATCAAAAATTAAGTAAAATCACTTCTTAATTGCCTATTTTAACCATATATGAACACAATCCTATGATAATTTTTGCACCTTAAAATAATTATTCTAAGATTGCCATCTTCATTTATTATTAATTCTACTGAAAATAAAAGCTTCTGGTTACTACAGGACAGAATGGCACAATATGTTTAGCTACCACCGCACTATGCTAGAAGGAAAAACTGCAGTACCACAGTAGCTAAAAAATGATATTTCCTCTGAGTTCACATGCCCTCCAAGCTAAAATGTGGTTTGATGTCTCCTGGTCAACTCATGTACTGGGGATTAAGTTAATTAAGAGTTGCCCTAGTCTATTAAGGCTCCCTGTACACTAATTATTAAAATGCCTTGTACCATTACAAACCTACAGCAAAAGAAAGTCACAAAAAGGGTTGCTTATATTATGAGCACTCCAGTACCCAGTAGATTATCTTTTGCACTAAAGAGATTCTACAATACAAGGAGATTGCCTTCCCCTTTCCTTTTCTGCCATGTAAGGAATAGAAAAATGCACCAATAAGAAATCTGCATATTCATTAGTGCTTCTGTTTTATATATTCATATGCATATGCTTTTATCAGTTGTCAAATTTGTTTTGGGTGGAAAAAGTCTGCTTTCTAATTTCCTATTTTTGTTTTCTTTTCCTATATTGAGTTAGCATATATACAATGCTAAGGGATTTTAAAAACTCTAATTATGAAATTTAAAAAATGTACAAAATCCTTAAACAGAATTTCTTAAAGAAGTGCTGAAGCTGTCTACAAGGTCACTACTTAGAAACAGCAGTGCATTTCCCTGTATAGTACAACCACCTAATCTTTTTCTGTCCTGACTTTTAAGAAAACAGAAAAACACAAGGGCTCTGGGCAAGTGATTCTGTTATCTGAATCCAGTTTCACACCTATGTATGTCTCCTCATTACGCATTATCAAAACCATGGTGCAGAGAGAGCAATAAAATCAATGAAGTGATAGAGGTGATCACGTGGACTATATTCTTAAAATCTAATTTTGTTTACTCTTAATTTCCTCTTAATTCTTAAGTAAACTGAATATCTCCTTAACACAGATGCATTACACCTTTGACAACTGATTTTCCCTGAAGGAGCTTACTGTACCTGCCTGCTAGCCACCTGAGTTCATCAGATATCTCAGGAGAAGCATCCAGGGCAACTTTGTGTGCTTTTCCAAATACATCTTTGGATCTCCCCTAAAGTTACTAGCCATAGGTACAGCTCATCAGGCCACTCAGCACGAAAGGAAGTTGAGGGAGCAGTTATGTGGTCTTTCTCAGACAGAATACTCATCTTCAAGTGTATTACCAGAGCAGAGAAATGAAAGATCATATGCAAGAAGTCAAAAATACTGTTCAGTATAACTGAGTTATTCTTGTACTTTGCTGCTGTACTGTGTGATTTAACAGTTCACTTCACTTGATAAATATGGGCCATTTAAGATTGTACCATACGGATGAGAATGTTGTCTCTCTCACATATACACATACTGAGCAAGCCTGACTGTTTAATTGCAGGCACACAGAAAGAGAATTCTGTATTTAAAGTACAAATTAATCTTCTGATCTTTCTACAATATCATCTTATATTCTAATTATTAATAGTTTTTGTTAATCATAAATTATGCATTAAAAGATACTTTTATGGTTTTAAATAGATTACTTTCATGAAAATAACCCTCTTACCTTTATTTGTGGGTTTGCATAGGTTTGCAGTGGAGAAATATTTTGCATCAGTTCATTAATCAATGGTGGAGACAAAAGCTGCAATAGTATAGCTGAACATAAGACTAAATTTAGTATATATTTATTCTATATGTAAAGGTGTTTCTTATTAAAACCGTTTCCTTCAGGTTTAGAATTGTTGAAAGACTCACTTAGGGCAATTCATATAATTGATCTGTGGAGTTTTATATGTGCAGATCAAAAGCTGACCAATCCAGTTGAAAAGCATAGCCGCTTGATCAAATCACACAAATCCACAACTCTAAAGAGAAAAAAATCTGACTCAAAAGAAAAAGCAGAGGAAAGCAACAAAGAGGAGAGTACTTGCCTACTGTTCGTGACAGCAGTCTATTTCAGTATTTAAGCTGGTATGAAGTCCCTGTTTTTAAAACTTTCCCTTTTCAGAACAAGCTGTACCTCTCAATCCAGTGATCTAATTGGTTGCCATAGGAACAGCTGAAGACTTGCAGGTTTTGAAAGTTGAACCTCTAATAGTTTCTATATATGCCTCCAGGTCTAGCCTGATCCTGTAAAGGGATATTTAGGATTTTCAGACACCTTCTGAAACCCTGTAAAGCTATCTATGTGCCTAGTAATTAATGTAGTAAGAGATGTGACAGAAAAACCTAGCAATTACAGGAGGAAGACTACCTAGTTAAATGAAAGACTGTGGTGGATCAGCAAAGCAAATGAACCCAAAAAGAATGCCCTAGGATAGACTCAGAAGAACAAGCAACCTCCTAAGCAAATAATTGGAGATTCATCTGTTTTCTTAATTTCTAGTAAATTTTCTATAATTTTAGAACCTTTTCAGTGGCATAATATTTATAGCTGGATAATTATGTATAATCTGTCGTATTCACAGGCAGCTGTTGCAATTTTGCATTCAACACTTCTGAAATCTTCGGAGAAAAGCACCTAGAGATCAGAAAAACACAAATGTGCTTTCCTCTTCCAAAAATTATTCCACTCTTTAAGAAACTGTTGGATTTACAATTAATGAATTTTCACTTTGCTAAGGTATCCAAGCAGGCTTTTCTGCCCTGTCTGGCATCATTTGAGAGAAACATCATCAGCCTTTGCAAATGCAGACCAATATTTTAATATTGCTCAGCTGTCATCATCCACTATCTCTGTTAACACCAATGACTTCACCCCAGTTATCACTTCTACACTAACTCAAATACCCTTCCTTTCCTTAACATTTTATAACCTTCTATGCAGGTATTTTGTCTCCTGAATCCTCCTGCACCAAATAATGCTATTTTAACAGTCCCAGGTCTGTAATCTTACCTTTCTTATATCTCTACAGACTTTCTCACAGTTCTTCCTCTGTGAATCAGGGGTGGGCATCTGTGTCTTATCCAAGCTGATCCTTGGAGTCTTGGATCCCCATTCATTAAAAGGGGGAGAAAAGGGAAGCTTAGAACTGGTAGTTGCAACACTCCTTTCCAATTTTTTTTTTTAAGTTGATCATGGAATGCATAAGTGAGGAAACAAAGGAGAAGTCAGAATTGCCTTAGAGTGAGCAGATGAAAAATGACAGTGTCCACTGTTATCTGCAGAAGTGCTTGTCCCCTTAGGCCAAAACCAATTGTTAACAAAAGGGTATTGTTCTCAAGAGAAAGATGGGACAGAGTGTTATGAGAAAGTAAGAAGGCTGAAAATCACCAAGGATAAAAAAGAAAGGAAAAACAATCTATATTTTTGTAGTTATCTGAATGTTATATGTAGATTTTAGGAATCTGAAATGTTAAAGAAATAAACAAATAAGCCAAACTTAAAAAACAAAGTGCTAATGATTTATGTCAACAGATCCTGAGACAGACTAACACCATAGTTTTGTGTGACTGCTTATCTATTATTCTGTTTATTCTTATTAAAAACTGATGCTTTGTGTGTTTGTGTTCTGTGTATGAGTCCAGGAGAAAACTAGGGAGATGGGTTTGAAAGGATGTGAAATACTAAAATATTCTTTTTAAACTGTTTTACTAAAATATTCAATATGTGAAAAATAAAACCATATGTCAGGAGGTATAAGCTGTGATTAGTTTGCCAAAACTAAAAGAATTCTTGATTTTTTAGCTCAAGACTGAGTATTTTGTTGCCCACATTGCCCTGTGTTTCTGTTTCTTTGTTATACTGCAGCTTACACAATAAGCACAAATAGCATTTCACTTCCATGGACAAATCTTCACAAGCAGCACCTTCTTGCCTTACTAAGAAACAAAATCTTGTCTTGGATGTATTGCTCAACTCACTTTTAACTTCTAGTTTTTGAGATTATTTCAGAAGGACTTTCAAACAGTGTAACCATTCTAAAGAGACAGTAGGGCTTTGCAGGGAAATTCCTAAGTGCTAAGGTTAACTTTTACTTTGACAAGAGAATCACTGAGGTCTAATATTGCCCATTTATTAGATAAGTCTTTAAACTTTTATATGTTGTTTCCACTGTCTATTAAAATCTGACTAATCTTCATCTATGGAGAAATTATAACATTTTGAGGTTTAGTTAATCTACAACAGAGTTGTTCTTCAGTTTTGAGACCCACAATTTGAGTTAGTGTAGGCAATCATTGTAGGTGTATGAGCACATTACTCTTTTTCCGGACACATAAGCATACAAGAAAAAGTAAGGACACTTCTCAGAATGATCATAATGGATCCATTTTTCACAGATCAAAGCAGCAGCTTTTAAAGCAGCTATTGCTCTTTAACTCCTGCTATAAACCCTTACCTAGTGCTGCTACTTCTCCAATCAGCTAATACAGTGAGAATCTCAATGAAAAAAATGTCATTCATGATATTTTCTCACAAAGTGACTCTTAATACAACTTCTGATAGAGGACAGGATCACTGGGGACTGTATAATATTAACACAGTATCTTTAGCAGTAACTTTGCAAACCTTTTCATTGCTTTTCTCTTGCATTCTGGTGGCTCTCAGCAGCAACATCTAGGAAGTTTTGAAAATATAAGGAAAATAATAACAAGCAAAGGCATCAAAGAGATAGTTTTTTGTATCCTTTTAGCTACTACGAAGTCAGTTGAAGCAATTTCCCTTAAAGAGAGATTGAGCACTTAAGTCCAATAATAAAATCATGACATGGTATCCATGAGAGGGACTGAACTTGTTCTATGTTGCTGACATTTTACTTTTATTTACATCAGTAAATCCACTACTTTTATCCTTTAATAAATTCTTCCTAGTGAACTACTTTGACACCAACTGCAAGTTGATCGTAACTAAATAAATTGCAAAGTAGTTGTGTCCTTGTTTAGTGATAATTTTATTCTAATTAGAGTTCTCTATCCATCACCTCTGTCTCTCAGCTTCTTCTCTTTGTTCTGAGCCTTATATGAGATCCACAGGATAGAAAATGGATAATTTTAAAGTGAAAGATGTGGATTTTTTTGCATTATTTATATTTTGCTGAACACAGCTCTGATTCATGTCTGAATACATCCTTGCAATACAACTTCATGCTAATAAATCCCTCATCTTTCTTACTGAAACTGAATTTGGAACTTCTCTGAAGAAACATCTCAGAGGATGATAATCCATGAGGATGGTCTTTCGCCCAGATCTGATCCTCATTGCTATTCAGTCACTCAGCAATTCCTCAGCATTAAAGATAATGAAGAAGAAAAATAAAATCAACATTCCTCAGGAAAGCTCTTTTCTTCTTTTTCTTGACACAATAATGTAGGAAAAAAGATTAGATTTATCCTTTTTGGGATTGTTTCAAAAGGTGTCTAAAGGCTACCTTTGAACTTTGAAAGAAAGTTTGAAATAGGAACTTTGACAGGATTTTTGAAGGGGAGTAAAATCTTGCTAGAAATAAAGTTCTACATTTTTCTCTAAAAGCTGTAAGTAAGTCAATGGATTAAACACTGCTCCTGCCAGGAAGAAGATGGGCAATGAGAATTGTCATTGAATTTGTCATTGACTTAATTCATTGACTTTTTTGGCATAGGCTGGGGAGATAGGCAGCTGAGAAAGAGGTGAAAATAATAAAAAGATAAACACTTGTTAGCATTTTATCTGAATTCAATATATTTCTCACAAATATACAGATTTTACTTTATAAAAATATGTATGCTGCTTATACATATCTATATGCAGAACTACCAATTGAAGTCAAATTCTGACAAGGTCATCTAAAGGAGTGGCTGATGAGACCTTTCTCTCACACAACTTGAGGCTGAGTGTCTAATCTTAGCTACACATCTGGAATCTCTCTCTTGACAGGATAGAGAGATAGGCAGTTCTGGAAGCTGAGTCATTCAACCTACCTTAACCCTGTCTTCATATGCAACTAAGTGCTAAGTATTTATCTCTCTCCTCTGTTGGGGAGATCTTAATGATTAACCTACTCTAGTTACCCAACTTCTTTATGGTCACCTTTAAGTAAGATGAATTCTATTGTCAGTGTAAGTGCAAGAATTGTCCATTCACTGCATTTATCTGAAGTAGATATACTTTTATCTTCCACAAATACCTCTGTCTGAAAGACCTGCCATGGTTTACTTAGAGTTAACTTTCAGTTCAACTAGGTATTACCACTGATAACAAACCACAAAAAAACTGCAACAAAAATCTGATTTTGCATAAGACATTGCCCCTTTGACTAACTTCACTGTCCTATTCAGATTAAAAAGAAACAATTTTTAATTAAATATATGCCCTAGTGTTCAATGGTTCATGCAAGTTCATATCTTGCTAGTATTTCTTAATAAATAATATTTTCTAAAAATTTTTTATCAGATTTTCTCTGCCTGCTGTTTTTGCCAGTGTTTCCTGGGTTTTTGTTTGCATGATTGGTTGGTTTTATCCATTAGAATTAGGGTAGAATCAAACCAGTTTTGAAAGACAAAAGTAGCCCTGAGTGTAGAGGGTTGCGTGGCATCTATTTTCACATCTAGACAGTACCTACTGTCTAGAAATGAGTTAGAGATGCTGGTAAATCACTTTCACAATAGTTGTGTTGCTATTAGTTGAAAGCTCAGTAAAATCTTTTGTCTGTGGTGGCTTTTCTCAAATTAATTGAGTGCAGGATTACAAGTACAGATTTTATTCATGTCAAAATACATTATGCTTTGATTCAAATGAAGCCTAATTCTCCATAAAAGACTTTGATCTTGACAGAGACAAACTATTTTTTTCACTGTAAAATAAATTCCATTCTAAAGCACTATGAAATCTAAAATAAACAAGAAAACAAAAAGCAAGCAAACAAACAAACATTCCAGTTTCTTTTCCCACTATTACTAATCAATAATATCTAGGGTTGTATTTTGTCTATATGGACAAACCTTCATTCTGATCATGACCTGATCATCACATCATGCTTAAGCATAGGCTAGTCCCCATGCACAAAACTTGGTGATGGGAAGTGGTTGTTACATCAATGACATTATCAGTATATCAATATATAAGTACTTACATATAAACAATAGAGCATTTTGTCCATGGCACAAATGAAACAAAAGTTACAGTTTTTTATTTCTAAAGTAATAGCTTTGGCTCTTCAGGAGTGAGTCCTGAGGAAACATTCTGTGCACATTGGTTATTGAATCAGACTATATTTTATATTTAAGGTGGTTCCTCCCTCTGAAACAATTCTCAAGCCAGTCATATAAAAATATTTCCTCTTTTATAATTAATTATCATAATAGTAAAAAGCCCTGTTTACTTATATCTTCTGGATTACCTGTTACATCATATCTTCTTTCCTAAAGGTGGACTTCAGCTGTTCTTTCTCAAGGTATATTAGAAAGAAGAATATATTAGAAAAATATATATTAGCTATATCTAAAGATGTATTTCTAAATTCACGTATCAGCAACTGCATTTCAGAAGTACTTTCTATACAAAAGGTTGCTACACCTTAAAGAATTACTTGGCAAGGAATAGCCAAGTAATTTTTTTCCTTTTTTAATGTTCCTACTAATTTTAGTTTAACAAGAGCATAACATAATAAGTGTGATGATGGCACATTTTTCTGTATGATAAATTTATTCTGTTTGCATCCATCACCTGCTGACTCTCCCATCTCATTTATGGTGCTATTATTGGCAATAGGATTTTATGTTCCTGATCTCAGTGTCATTTTTTAATCAAATTTGCTCTTTATGAACCACTCCATACTTGTAGTTAAGATTTTACTGCCCCATTTCCAAAATTTAGAAAAAATATTATCTTGGGTCTCCTAGTGAGGAACTGAATGTTTGCAGATTTAGGTAGATTTGATGGACAATTGTCAATGAGACTCTGAAAAAAGGCTTACCCTTTATATTTAAGGAGCAGAAAAACGGATTACTAAAACTGATAATAATACTTTAAAATATATTTTAAAGTATATTTTTTGACTTCTAATCATTAAAGAGAAATTTCTTAAATTTTCTGTTACTGATGTGTGAAATCTGAACTTATTAGTAAATTACTTGTGATTTTTTTTTGTAAAAAAGAAAAATAAATCATATATTTTAAAATTTTGTCCTCTGTTTCTCAGGAAGACATAAAAAAGATAAAAACTTTATTGTGTGTTATTAAATTTCAGCATTACACCACATATATAAAATGATGGAAATCAAACTATTCTGAGATGAGAGACATAGGATTAAGATTAGTGTACAATATAAATCCACAGTGCAAGCATCATGTTGAGCATACCAGAAGAAAGAATACTTGGAATGTGGTCTAAGTAATCCACAGATTTATTTCTTCATATGGGATCTAGAAAGGAATAACTTCTCTTCAAATCAACATATAAGACCTTAACATTTTTTTTATCAGCTTTAACTTCAATTAATACCTGAAGAAAAGGTATTAGTTGAAGGGCCTGTAATTTAGAGTGGAAGCATACATAAAAATGTTCATAACTCAGTTTTGGTTTGCTTTACTTTTCTTTAGTATATTGTTTTCTTGCTGATTATTTTCCTTCCTATCCCCCCAAACTAGAAAATGAATGAACAATCACAGGAATCTCTGTCTCTATAGATAATTAAAAATAAAATGCCAAATGAATTTTATAGTAAAATACCTATACTTAGGTTCTGAATTGCAAAAAAACACCCTACCAAAGTGTTTTTGCCATTTTTTATTTGTGTAATATGAAAGAACTTCAAAACTTTTTGAACTAAATTTTTCAAGTCATGAATATTGCAAAATAACAATTTTGTATATTTTTCTTTTTCTTTTTTTTAACATGAATTGACTGATTGATCAATATCTAGTTTGAAGATTATTTTATAGAGCACATATGTACTTTACTGCAAGTGTTATGACTTCCCCAGAGAAAACATAAATCTCAAAATGGAGCAGTACAGAGCCAAACAGTTTCTGAAGAAATATAAACCAATCTCTACTCTGCCCTTAATATCCCCACTGAGAGCCATTCTTTACATGCTGCTTAGCTTGCCTCTTCACTGCAGCTATATTATATTCTATTTAGTTAGCACACAATATTTTATTTTCTTAATAAAGAAACTAATGAACAGTAGAGGATGATAAATCTGGACATGTACCAAAAAGAGTCTCAGGAGAAATAAAGTAAGTAAATTATCAATAAAAACCTCAGTCAAACACCGTAACCCTGTCACAGTCTGCATTCCCATCCCCAGAGTAACAAGTCCAAGCTCAGAATGCATACACAGACTTATTTGAGCACTGTGTCTGTTTTATAACCGGATACAAAGGGTCATTCAACCTCAAATCCTCAAATGTTCCTCTAATTGGTTTTTAAAATTATCACCAGGGTATTATTTCTAGGACTCTTGCTTCATTGAAGTTAGTTGTTTCTTTTTTGAAGAGGCTTCTATACACTACCAATGCAACCCCTGACTGAAAGTGCATATCTATATCCATGATTAGTATTTCTGTAGGCACAACTTACCTAAGGATATACAGAAGTTAATTAATCATTGAAACTGTAGACAAATCTTGAGTTTCCTCAGTGGCAAATGTGGGTTTTAATTAGTATTTTATTGCATTGCTTGTAAAAGAATAAAGAGAATGAAAATACTAAATAATGCAAATTTAATATACCATAGAGCATATATGGTATTGCTACAGTTCAGTGAAGACTATTAACAGTTCATGAATTTTTAAGTATTTTTTTTTGTGTTTGTTAAACTGTCAGGTAGAAAGTATGATGGATTAGTTCCATAAATTCAACTGCTCTTGGTAGGAATTCAAACTTGCTTCATATGTTTTGAAACCTACAAAAGACAATAATCAATCTGAAGAATTCATATCATATTACCATTCTATGGAATGGCATCTCAAAGGTACTTCTGAATATGTACTACTTCTTTCACAACTGATAGCTCCAAAGGAGGGATGTCACAATTCCCAAACACAAATATCCCTAAATATATTTATGTTTTCCCCAAAAGACATAGAAGTTCTTGTAACAAATGGTACTAATAAACTCTGCGATTCTTGCATCACTTACTAGCTGTGGTAAAGACTAGATCTCTTTGTTGGAATTTAAAATCATGATCAGGCAGAAAGTTATACCATCTTCTAAAAAGCAATCCTGTGATTTCCATGAGAGCAGAGGCAGAAAATATTTAATATCATCCTAATTTGGACATCACTGAAACACAAAAAGATGCAGTATTGGTGGAGTGGCAATAGGCAACTACAAATAGTCCATATAATAAAAAAATAATTTATTGGAAACAAACATATATGTTGTAACCTAAGTGTTACAGCTAACAGATGGCTATGACAAAGATTTAAGCTGTTGCCTTTTAGATGAGCTATAGACCAGAAATGCCAAGATATGAAATGTGTGATAATCTCCCCCTGAAGTAACAAATCTATTTACCAGTTTTTCCACATCAGTTGTTCACATCAAGCAAGGATGTCAACTTGGCAATATTTCTTAGGTAATAAGAAATATTCCATTCACAGATTGAAAAAATAGTTCATTTGCAAAGAAGAGCACAGTATAGGTGGACCTAGTCAGACAGCAAATGTTTGAAGGTGAAAGAAAGCAAATTCAAATTTAATTTCGGCTGATTTTTATGTAATTGTTAAATTTTCAATCAGTATCATATAAATAATAACTGGCATCTAGTTAAATGCCTTTAAACACGTAACAGACAAATAATCGTGGTAATTTAGCAATTTAACAACAAATGACACCTGTACTGACACAAAAAGCAGAGAATACATTTAAAAAATCATAGGCTGCCCTTCATCAGCAAGTCTTTTTCTTGCTATAATTTCTCATTCCTTTTCTGTTAATATACTCTAATGTCTAGGTTGAACTTTGTAGAAATATTCTTTTCTCTTTTAAGGTACACACCATTTTGAACTATAAAAAATGAATCTAAAATGGCTACAGTTTCAAGACATTTTAAATATTCTATTTATTTTAAGTAAATAATAAAATACACACAACTCTTCCTCTCCTGAGCATCAGTCCTTAAATATGCTTTAAGCCCATTATCATTTTACATTGCCCTGTATCTGTTTGGATTTTTCTTTCAATGCTTAGATATATTATGATATGCATTCAGTATTTCAGGAGTAAGCCCACTTTGATTGGAGTTACATCAGGATGCTCGCTATGGCAGTACTTGGAAACATAGGTTATGCATTAATGCTTACAAATTTAATATAGGAAAATGTCAGAAAAAGTGTTCAGAAAAAGTATTTATGGAGACTTTTAAAAACGTGATATATTATTTCTTTCACTTTTACCTGTATTCCTACTGTTTTGGGGCTTTTTCTCCTAATAATCTCGTTAATAGTCTATTGAAAAAGACCATTGGAGTGCCATCATTTTCAGGTTTAAATCTTTTCCACTTGAGTTCATTTAAGTCTTTTGACAATTGTATGTGACACAGATATTTTAAGATCTATGTTGATGTGAGAGTGAAAAAACACACAGATAAAATTCCATAGAAAATATTCTTATTATGCCAGTGTTGAATCGCATACAGAACTTCACAGTATTTCTTCCCTACAGGTCATAGATACAAATTAATATTCTGAAGATAAAAGTTTTGAGTACAAACATCCTATATGAAGCTAATGGTATATGTCACATAGACACACCAAGAATTAAATTGATAGCTGGAATTCGTGTGGTTTCATTTGTTTGAAAACTCATTTTCAATATGTGGAACCTAGCAATCTGCCTGATTCCATTGACTCTATTCATTACACATGGTTTATTTTCTAATGGTGTCTATTCAATCAGAATCTGTATCTCTGAAATGCTTTACATTCCTCAAGAAAAATGAGATTTGATACCTGTAAAACATATTTCTTTACTCACTTAGTCAAAGCTGTCTCCGTTTAGCTGGATACAATTTTGTGAAGATTTCTTTCCTACCTCTCCTTCTATCGTAGCCTCTGCCCTTAAGCAGTGAAAGTCCATCAACCTAATTCTTTTCTACAACATATCTCTGCTTTCTATTATTGTATATGTTCTTAAGGATTTTCTTTTTACACTGTAGCATGTTCAAGATCTTCCAGCTGCTTGTTAAGTGTAATAACTGGTAAGGTCAACTTAAGGAGGTAGAAAACAGAGTAACACTTATGTTTGACTAGTATCAGAACTAATTACTCAGTAGAGTTCACCTCTATGTCCATTTTGGTTAATACAAGTTATACAGCACAATAGAAGTATCAACCTTTCTAAGGTACATCTAAATATATACAAATATTATTCTTGTCAGTAGAGGATCCTAGCAGTTTTGTTTTTATCCATTACTATCCAATTTTTACATTTATTTCTAAGGGAATTAAAATTATTTTTTTCTTAGTTAAAAGAAAGAAGAAAAAAATGAGAAAAAAATAGGCATACTTTTTGTTCAAGATCCAGTTTTGACGTTCAGTGCCAAATTAATCAAGAACAATGTCTAAAAGAGAGTAAATACATTTTTTACATGTACTTTCATTAGTGTATCTAACCGAAAGTTTTAGAACAGCTTGCAAGGAAGATGATGAACCTACCACTTTTTATGTTGATCATAGAATTGCATTTGTGTTGGAAGGTCTCTCTGGAGATCATCTAGTTTGACCTTTTGCTCAAAGCAGTGCTGATTCAAAAGTCAGATCAGGTTGCTTATGGGCATATTCGTTTGAGTTTTGAAAATGTCTAAGATGAAGGCTCTCCAGCCTCTTTGGACAACCTATTCTGGTACCGCATCACCTGAAAAAAAGTGTTCTTTCCTTCAATCAGAATTTCCCTTGCTGCATCCTGTTACCATTATCTCTTGCCCTTTTGCCACGCACTTAAGTGTCTGGTTCCAGCTTTTTGGACCACTGTTATTAGTTTGTCCTCCTTTAATTATTCTCCAGGATAAATAAAATCAGCTCCTTGAGCTTCTTCCCACATTACATGTGATCCAAACTACTGACAAACTTAATAGCCCTCCACAGGGCTGCAGTTTGTTTATGTGTTTTCTACTGGGAACCACAAAACTGGACAGTGCTTTAGATTTGACCTCATGAATGCTGAGTAGAAAGAAATAAGCACTTCACTTCAGTTGTTGTTTATGCCCTTGTTAACACAGCCCAGTAGGCAATTACCTTAAGCATGCATTGCTGACTTTTTCGGTTTCTAGTCTATCAGGACTCATAGGTCCTTTTCTGAAGAGCTGTTTTCTAGCCAGTCTGTAGCCTGCATTAGTGCAGAGAGTTGTTCTGTCCCAGATGCAAGATTTTCACATCTGCTAAATCCACGAGGAATCTGTAGATTCATTCCTCCATCTTACTGAGGTTCTTCTACATGACAGCCCTGACCTTCCACATATTAATGATTTGCCTCTACTGGTAGGGTTAAGTGGGCATTCTGATCCACGAAGTGGGTGCTCAAAGCAGAAGTAAACACATAGGGCAAAATTCTCTTTTTTCCTAGGTTCTAAAGAATAGAATCTTCATCTGTTATTGCTAGATTACCTTTTAGTACATTTTCAACACTGCAAGTGTACACCCTGTAATCACTGTTGAAGTCCTGGACAGGCATTTACCTGTCAACTCTTTGGTCTGAGAAGACTTCCTAAATCCTAAAACATGATCCTGCTAATAAAACAACTGAATTTTTTAATCTAAGCAGAGGTGCTCCTTGCAATGTTGTCAGAGATAATGCCCAGCGAGGGAACATCTGTCATACTGAGCATATAATATCCAAGTGACCACAAGCCAATTTCGTCCTCTATTAGTTTTTGGTGCAGCAGTTTAATTCTCCTAGCAACAAAAAAAGTAACCAGCAAACATTCCCTTAGCATTTTGGATCAGATTCTATCTTGCCTATGCATTTGTAGCTACTATTTTCTCAACATGATATTGTCATGAGTAGCTGGTCTTGGGACCCTATCCACTCTTGCTTAGTACTATATCTTATGGGAAGGTATTTTTTGAACCATAAATTAGTTTTAACTAGTTTTGTAAAAAATATCTTCAGTAAAGTTACAAAACCACTGAATTATATCAGAACCATAGGGCTACACTCAACATTCTGAAATTAAGAAATGGCTGACCTAGAGTTTATGAATCAGGATTAAAATGAGGTCAGGGACAGGTGACATTATAGTGGAAGTCTGCTACTGGCTGTCTAACCAGGAAGACCATGGGGATGAGGCCCTCTATGGACAGATCAGAGTAGCCTTGGGTTCACAAGCCCTGGTCCTCACAGGGAATTTCAAGCACACTGGTGTCTGTTGAAGGGACAACACAGCAGGGCATAAGCGCTTCAGGAGGTTCCTGGAACACTGAGATGAAAACTTCTTTCTCCAAGTGATAGAGAACCAACAAGGAGAGGTGGTACGCCAGACCTGGCTTTCATCAGCATGGAGGAGCTAGTGGGGAACGTGAAGCTCGAGGATAGCTTTGGCTGTGGCCACCATGAAAGGGTGGTTCAAGATCCTTAGGGCAGTGAGGAGAGCACACAGCAAGCTCACTGTGGATTTCAGGAGAGCAGAATTTGGGCTCTTCTCTTTGGTAGTGTACCATGGGATAGAGTCTTGGAGGGAGCAGAGGCCCAAGAAAACTGGTTAATATTCATCGCCTCTTATGAACTCATGAGTGATGCATTCCATCAAAGACAAATTGGGCAAAAATGCCAAGATGACTGCAACATGCAGCTCCTGGAAAATCTTAGCACAAAAAAACCCAAAACCTACAGAGATTGGGAATAAGTACAAGCAGTCTGAAGGAATACAGAGAGATTTTCCAACTAGACAGGAAAGCTAAAACCCTGGTGGAATTAAACCTGGCCATGGACACCGAGGGCAACAAGAAAAGCTTCTATAGGTGTCAGTGATAAAAGAAAGACTGTAGGAAATGTAGGCCCTCTCTGAAAGGAAATGGGAGTGCAGGTTACCCTGGGTATGGAGAAGGCTCAGGTACTGAATTACTTTTTTACTTCACTCTTCACTGGCAATTGTTCCAGCCACACCACCCAAGTCACAGGAGGGAAAGGCAGAGACTGGGAGAATGAAGAATCACCCACTGTAACAGAAAATCAGATTTGAGACCATGAGCCGTGTACAAACTCATGGGACCTGACAAGCTGTGTCTGTGGGTTTTGAGGGAACTGGTGGAAGAACTAGCTAACTTCTGAAACATGCAGCTTTTACAACTGTCATTCACCATCTGAAAATCATAAATATTTTTTTTAATTGGTGATTATTATTACATCTGTATTTTCAATAAATATTTTAGTATATTTTTAATAATAAAATGAAATATATTTTGAATATAATAAAATATGCTATTATTATTTTTTCAAAAGCTCTATATGTTAAAGTGTTTTATAATTTAAATTCTAGCTTGTTAGAATTATAAATAAAAGTGTGAATGATCCTATTTATCCAAACCATGGGCAGAGCTTTCAATACATGAAAGTACTAAGTTAGTCTTGTCCTAACCTAAGAGCAATATATTAAAATTGTCCTATTTTACACTTTTTTTTCCTTAATGAGGTTAGAAAGTTCAGCACAACCCACCAAATCAAAAGCGAAAATGATTGTTAAACTAAGATGTTAAAAACCTTCTCTAACTACCATACACATATTATGAAATATCTAAGCATTTTGGGGCAAAACCACTGCATCTGTTGGAAAAGGGAGTGAGTCAAAAAGTCAAACCAGGCTGACATAAACAGCTAAGTTTAATTTAATACCATATGTGAACTGAGAAATACTGACATGTCATGAAAAGTAAATGCCTGAGGAAGTCTCTTTGAATAGAAGTCACTTTACTTCCCAGTAGTGGCTCATCCACTGGAGTTTCATAAGGTTTTTACTTCATTATCTCCACAGTGAAGGTTTTTAAAAAAGATTGTTGGTCTTAATATACTAGGTACCTAGTATAGTAGAATTTCTAATTTATGAAGACTCTAGATTCTGAATTCTTCAGTGCATGACTCATCTCCCACCATAAAATGAACTCCAGTGAAATCCTCATCCTGCTTTTGTGCAGGTAAAGTGAAATCAAAATACATCTTTCTCAAAATATGACTGAATTGTCGTACTCTATTGGAAGTTTTGCATACTTACTATTCTTTGCAACTCCCACATGAAAATGGGCAGAAATTGTCAGAAAGACCTTACAAGAACATCTTGACTACTACAGGAATGCATAATATTAGCTACTTCTTACGCCTCTCTTCCTTAAAATTCTCTTGGGGAAGACATATCAGAGGTATGTGGCTAAGATATTTATGCTGTGATCGTTTCTGATTTGTGCCTTTACTTTAATTTTTCTAATGTCCAAGGTCCTGGCATTAAATGTAGAGTTTCACAATTATCAAGAGAGGAAAATACCAGAATAAAACATGCAAATTGGTATTACCAATGTCTCCTCTTTTTTGCAATCCCTTCTTGTCAAGCCTGATTCCTCTGCAAAATTACTAGAAAGCAACTTACTTCCAGCAAACATTCTGTGCAGCCTCACCTCTACAGAGCTATTTGTTGCAGAATTTCCTGATGGCTATTCTGCTTTTAATATATTATTTTTTTTATCTTCCCCAAACTGAAAAACTCTGGATCTTTGGTGCAGTTCAAGCCATATATTATCTCAATATTTTTCTTAAAGATATTTTTTTTAAAATAGATATGTATGTATTTAATATATATTATTTGTATATTTTATATATTTATATAGTTATATTTTTTTGTCTGTAGTCTGGTATTTACATTCTAGTCACTAGATTACTGTTTGTTTTACAGAAGTCAGATAACCATATGATTAAATATGTTCAAGTGTTATCTATAGTAAAGGACTGCTCGACAATGCTTAAACAAAGAATGGGACATACAACTAGAATGGTTATCAGATATGCTGGAGAGTAAAAAATTAACTATCTATCTTAAAAGAAAAAGATTGTCAACATAAAAAGCTTGGAGAAATCAATGAAAATATCCTCATAAAATAATGCTTTCATTAAGCATCACTAATATCACGCAACTCTTTCTATAATGTTGTTTTAAAATGAAAAAGTGGAGTACTTTAGGGGTCTAAACATCTGGGTTCAACATACCAACAAACAGACTATTATTACACCAGTTTACTGATAAGAAAAAAATATAAATCTGATTTTTGTGAAGTTAAAATTTTGAGGAACAAATAAACACTATTATACTGACTTTTTTTGTCTGTTTTTTCCTTCTTTTATTCATTCCTTCATTACCAAAATAATCCTTACCACATCCTGACATAGACATTTCTCCTTCCAAGCACTTCTGACTATTTGTAAAACATCATCTATTTGTTAGTTTCCTCACATATATAGGCAAACTTTATTTTTCAGTCCCTCGCATATTCAACACCAATTTTGCAGAAGACTCTACAAAAAACTAAAATAACCCCACCAAACTTTATTATTTTTACATGCTAAATTTAAATGTGTTCTTTCTTATTATGTTTTATAGAGGATGGCAAATAATCAGTAAAGAGGTAAAGGTTGTAGAGAGCAATGGATAATGATATTTATTTATCTACTCATATTCTATTACATTTGTAGAAAACTAATTTCTGTTACCTGTTAGCTTCAATTTGCTGCAAACCTCAAAATATTAGACAATAAATTTTAACCAACAAATGTGCCCGATTCAACTACTGCATCATGTAGAATGTGTATACAGAGAAACAGTAAGTAACGAAGATTGTTTAAAGACCAATATAAGAAACGTATTTTGGTTTTTTCTTCTTCTTTGTGTTGGTTTAGTTTTTGCAAATATGGAGGTTCATTAGGAAAAATCAAAATAACTTTGCTAAAAAAAATGGTTTTTGTTTTTTTTATCAGACTGCGTTACAGCACATTGGCTGGTTATCCAGTAATAATGCAAAACAAATACTTGCCATTGAGGTGACAGTGAGAATAGAATTCTTCTCAGATTAACAGAAACTGAGATATCAGCTTTCTTTCTTTGGCTGATTTTTAGTCATTGGAATGTAGTAGATACAATTTCCTTTTTCACCCAGTACCTGAAATGGTGCTACACATAAGAATATAAGTAAAGTAGTAGAGGCTCGCCAAACATCTTGAGCATGGAAACTAGATAAAAAAAGAAGCAGAAAGAGGTAGTGTGGAAAAAAGAACTTTCAGTCTTAGATGAGATTATTGATGAAGTTGCTAAAGATTAGTTTTGGGATGAGCCCTGGTTAATAAATTCATTAGTTATAATGAGGTAATAGTGTGCAACAATGAAAGCTGATAATGATAACGTTAAGTGATATTATTTATACAGAACACCAAGAAATAAGTATATGTCATGGAGAACTAAAATAATAAAAATGACCTGAAATTCAGTTATAAATAAATTAAATACAAATTCAAAAAAGGTAAACCATCCTCAGGATTAATAACAATAATTTTCACTGTTATGTGTAACACACCTTCAGGAAACACAAGATGAAGTGAAAATATAAGATTATTATCTGATCACAGCTACACTTTGCAGATCTTGCAGGATGCACCTGTTTGGCAGGAAAGTACAATTCTATTATATAGGAACTAAGTTTCATCCTGAGTAGTGTTCCAGAATAGACAGGAAAATATTTATGTCATTTTTTCAAAGTTTTGGAGACCTTTACTGTTATGCTTTTTTGAAACAATCTGCACAATTATTATTTAGTTTCCTAGTAAAACGAAGTTTTTAGGAACAGAACAAAGATAAAAAATTACAAAAAATTGTCAGACATTCTGAAAAAACTTTCCACTATGAAGGTGCATTAATAAATGACTGACTACTGCCTGACTAACTAACTAAATAGTTCCTCTTTAGTTTAAGCACTTTATGAAAATAATATTATGTGATAGCAGTATAAAAGGATGAAAGACCCAAACCAAATAACCTGGAATATATTCCACTTTTTTAATCCTGTGCCCATAAATTTCATTAGGCTCTTTCAACACCATTTTTACTGTCTTCAACTCTACCTGAATAACACAAACAAACAAGCAAGCAGACAAAAAGATAAGCTATGACTCTTTAAAAACATTTTGAAAAAAATCACAATCAGTGAACATATGAAATATTGTTTTAGCAACTTCCATGATAACCCTGTTGACATGTTAAATGACATCTATAAAATATAATTTTTTACAATGTATTTGTATCTTTTCTATAAATATAATGTACACATAAATATACATGCATAGATAAAATAAAGACATGCACAAAAAATGGTAAATCCATACAGGTGCAACTATAGATGCTTTTAACTTATCTTGCTGTTTCAAAGAGCTGGATGGAAAGCTTTTTCAAAGCAGCAAAGAATCTTGATTCATTATGCAGTTGTTTCAGTGGGAAAAAACAGTGTCCATGTGCTTCTCCAAATCCTATTTATAATTCTGCTTATAAAAAAAAATTTTCGTTATTTAACTTCTCTTACTGTTAAGATTTATACTAAAAGAACTGTCCCATAAGAGTAAAAATTATGTTTCACCCCTGACTTCAATTGGAGACAAGAGTGTGCATACTTTATTCAGATGCAATCTAGGTGTTTTACCATCTGCAGCATAGATCGTTCACAAGGAATTGTGTTCAAGAGATCTTTCACATGTTCAAATATTTTAATGTTGCAATGTCAGCAGTTTAGGGAAACAAGAACATTCTTTTCTACTACAGAGAGCAGAAGGAATGCATTCTGGTAGGAAAACATATCAAGATTTAATTTGTGCAATGTTCCCTGGTGTTCTGATAGTTGATGATCTGTCAGTATTTTCATGTATCATATTAATTTTATTTTCAGATATTTATAAAACAAATCAAAATATTTAATGCAAGCTGAAATTTTTAAAAAAACCCAAAGTTTCAGGAAAAAGCCTCAATTAAGCAATTATGATATAATATTATTAAAAAATTTTACATGAAAATAACCCTCCTCTTGCATCTGATACATAAAACAAATGGAATATACAACTCCCTACATCTTTTTACTCACCTTTTTAAGCCCATTTATCAGTATAGAAGCTTTAGTTGAATCTTTCAGATCATAATGCAAGTACCATTACTCTTAATAGAGAAACTCATTACAAATTGTAGCTATGGAGTGGTCCACCAAAATGAAAGATGTACTATTAAAAATAAGTGCAGACAATTAAAACTGCATTTAAAAGGAGACCACGTGCTTAGAAGAACATGTAACATTTATGTGATTTTTAAACTATTGGAAACAATGGTTCTGAAGCAGTGATTGAGTATAGCAAACTAGATATCTAAAGAAAGAGATTTGTACAATGGAGTAGACTGAGGATTTCCAGAGTTTCCATAGTGTCCAGATGCGCCTGAATCACCATCTTCAGAGTGGATTCTCACAAAGAATGTCAACTCTTGCAGCTGAATGCACAATCCAGGTTTCCCTTTCCCATGAAAAATAAACATAAGCTCTCTAAAGCTGTTTCATTTCTTCAGTGAAAAATAATCTATCATGATTTTTTTAATAAAAATTGGAAAAACTTCACAGAGGAGATTAAAAATGATTCAATGCAGAATGTCCACACATCCAATAATAAGTGCTGCTGTCACTGTTTATTGGAAGTATATCCAGTTCTTTTTAATTGCTAGAGACCACCGCTGTTGCTACTGCATTGTATATAATTAATACTACCACCACTAAAATATCATTCCAATTTCTTTTCCACACAGGTTGATTTATTGAAATGCACCCTAGATTAAAGAAAAAAGAGAAAAAAAGACACAGTATGAGGGACTCAGAATCACTTAGATGAGGGCTAAGAATCAGCAGCAAGAATAAGAATTCTAGGGTACTTTGTTAGATCCTAAGAGATTTTAAACCTCCAGGTAGATTTGCTGAGAAAAATATTAGCATCAAAACCTAACTATCTTTGCAATTAATTCTCAATAAAATCAATATGCTTGAAGTTCTGAATCACAGAGCCATCCATCAGGTCAAACATCAAAAGTTCTGAACAGTTTTAAAGGTATTAAAAGGACAAAATGGCAGTTAGACATTCGTATGGAATTAGCCTTAGCCTTTCCCATCAGTAACAATCAAAAAACACAGGCAAAATTCCTCTTTTCCATTTCTAGTAGTATTTGTCACATAAACATGAAGATTTCATATGAAATCTGTGAAATAAAACAGTCCAGAAGACAGGAATGTGAGGGAGAAGACAGCAGTGAACAGCAAAATGTCCCTGCAGGAAGAGCTGGGGCTTCAGAGCGACAAGATGATGTGAAAAGAGAAAGACTTTAAAATGAAATGGGCAGGGCTCTCTGTAGGCACTTTTGGTTGCCCAGGAAGCTTGTAATGTTCAGAGTTCCCTTGGGAACATTTTAGTCACTCATTTAACATAAGCTGTGGATAGTGTGATGAGTAACAGTGTCAAAGCTGTGCTGTCAGGGGGTTTGTTCTCTCACCCGTAATATCATACCTCCTGCCTCTGTCAGTAGTCTGGCCTCCACAATCTAATAAAACAGTAAATGGAAGAAAATACCTCTATTTTAAAGAATACATTATTTTTCTTATCCTAAGTGATTTCCAGTACGGATCATTGGTAAATTGAAATAATGTACACTCCTAAATAAATGTACACTCTTTTAAAAATAATTTACCTGTTCATCCGTGAGTAGTTAATGCATCCACATGTGATACAAAATACTTTTCAAGTCTAAGTGAATCTTGGAATGTAAGTGTCTTTTTTTGACTCAGCAATACATAAAATCTTGTCTAATTTGTGGCCCTACTGCAGTTGTACATTATTTTTGGCAGCGTTATTGCCTAGACAAATTCATTTCATATTTGTACACATTTTATTTATGCTTCTCAATTGTGACATTTATACTTTGTTTTTAGTGATGATTTCAGGTCAGCTTTCCATTTTCTCCAAATCACACTGAATTCTGATCTTCCAAAGCACTCATAACCCCTCCTATCAAACACCATCTGTACACGTTATTATATATCAACATCCAAATAATGAACTAAAATATCAAATAAAATCAGTCATAGAAAAAACTTGGAAGTACCTCACTTGAAATCCTTCCAACAGACAGTGAATCAATAATAATAAATACTAAATGTAGGTTTTCATCTAACTGTACACCAATTTTGTACCAATAAAATGTGAACCATAATTTGTGAAGGTGCTCATAAGAGTGATTTATATAGTCCCCAAATCTTACTATGGACTTTGCAAATATTGTAGTATTTTCTTTCCCCTTATTCACCACATCATTAGCATAACAGAAAAGCAACTGGATTGATCTGACATGTTATTGACCAACACACGGTGTTTTTTACCACTTCGAGATTTTGTTAATATTATTAATTATTAATAATTAAATAACTGCTCCACAAACAGAAAACACTACTCTATTTTTTTTCTTTTTGTCTTCTCTTGTATTTATTTTCTGCTCCTTCCAATTTTAAGTGCTTTTTCTTTCTGTCAGAATGAAAGACTTAGGCACGACTAGAAGTTCAGATTACCTCAAAGCTTTTAAAGTAGCGTTGGTTCCTTTAGTTCCTCAGTTCATCAAACACTGAAGATTTGAACTGAAGTATTCCTCAGTGTCTTCTTTCCATATTCTGGCCTACAGTCCTATTTCTGTGCTAAGATTAGTGTTATAATGTATTTGGACACAATTAAATTCATAAAGACTGAAGCAAATTCTACTTAAAACTCCTTTGTTTAAATCGTAATTTGTTCTCTTTCCCATAAGTAATTAACCTATATATTTTACTTTGTTCTATAATACATTCATAAAAGATTCTTTTTATCTTTTCCTTTCATTACAAAGTACTCATTTTGTCTCTTAGTTTTTCTAATTTTATCCCTTTTTTGTAGAAGTAAATTACATAATGAAGACTATACACTAAGGAACAATGAATTATGAAGAGCCACATAGTGTAAATGTAATTAAAACCAAACTATTTAACTGGACTTCAAATTTGAGTGGGATGATGGAAGATGTGTCTGTAAGAAAAAAGAATAGATTCAAAGAGAATAGAAAGAAAAAAAATACATTTGTAGAAGAATCCACATTCAAGAAAATCTCTGTTATGTACAATAGCAAGCAGCAATAAGAAATCTTATTACTCCTCTGCTATGAGCAAGTATCTGTGAAATTTATGAGCAAATATCATCAAGTTCATTCTTCTTTTTCTCCTTGTAACTGATGAGCGTGCCCTACTGCTACATTCTTTTAAAGAACAGATGTCTGTGGCTGATGGAAAGCTTCCAAAGAGTAAGAACATGTAGCGGTGGTAACTGTTAAATTTCATAGGCAGACAGGGTCATATTCAGTCCATGCACCACATATGTGTGAAAAATTTTTAACACAGCACTTAAAACTAACCTCTATGTTAGCAAATAATGCTAAGGTTGGATTTATTTGCTTCTGCTCAGCACTTTGCTAACTCTGTTCTTTGTTCTTGGAGGGTAAACACACATGGAGCTCACATGTAAAGACATGTAAAGACATATATGATGATTCTTAAAGGAAATACTACCAGTGATACTCTTACAGTGCATTAGATAATCCTTGAAGGGTATGCTACATTAGCTAAGACTTCTTATCTTTCCCTTCTTCTTTAGCTGGGCTTTAAAACAAGCGGGTCACAGCATAAAAAATAATTCAGACTTTTATTGAAATTAAATTGTTGAACAAGAAATTAATTCTTGCATGAAAATGTTCCTCTATATGTACACTCCTTTATTAACTGCTTGGGATTTAATTTGTATGGTCAATGGAATATCCTTATGGTTATAGATACATTAAGGCATTCACATTCCAGGCATCAATATATTCTTGACTGAATGATTCCAAAAACATTCAAAATCAGACTTAATAGAGTGTAAAAATACTCAGAGAGCTTTCTTTAATCAGCATGAAATCCTGAAAGAGAAAGCAGACCAAACTAATGAAAAAAAAAATCTGTGAAATATGAATATAAAGCACAGAGCAAATACTGAATTTCCTAATCCGGTGCAGGAAATTTCTGTGGGGAAAGAAAAGAAAAAAAATAACGTTTTAAAATTAAACTCCTCCAGTTCTTTATACTTTATGAAAAGAAATGGGTATATTTTTAACCACTACTTTCAGTGAACCATGGATTTTTTAAATTATTTTGACTTGATGCATCTTTCTTGGGATAACCTGTTGTTACACTCCATTAAAAAAGAACATTGTGTTTCCTTGCATAATGCCCCATGCTGACATAACAGTGAACAATTTATCATTCTGATGAATCTTCATGATTGAGAATTTCAAGAAACCATTCACTGAAAACCAGGATTTAAACAATCCTAATTTATTTTGTTAACCTTTGCAGTGCTATATTTTTTGATATTTAATACAGTTACAACATGCTACATGAATTCCACATATTTCTTCGTATAAAGTTATTCTTTACTTAAGAATACAACTAATGAAACAGTAAAATATATAATTCATACTTTAACAGTTGTGCTTGCTTCAAAGAGGTACTCTGGAAACACTGTTCAGATTATTTAGGTCTAAAAACTATTCGATAGAATTGGAATTTTCATGATTGTCACAATATATTGTCACTTCCAGTCCATTCTGGGAAGGTGCACGGGAATGCTGTCAAACCTCTAAGTATACAACATAAAATACTGACTCCCATGACACTCAAAGCCAGCTTGCAACAAATCAAGTTTGTAAGCTTTGCAAGTGTTGGCTCTTAAGACTCCTCACCATTCCCAACTCTCTGCAGGGGGAAGTACTCAGGTGACATTAAAACCTCAGTGTCTACCCCACTGAGTACTGTAAGACCAGCCTTCTCAGTGTATGTTCTAAATCTGATAAAGGTGATAATCTAATTAAAAATCTATCAGGAGGAAAGATTGTGGAAGATCTAAAGATTATGTTGATTAATATTTTTCTAGAATTTATTTTATCCAAACTTACAGCATCTAATTTTCTTAATTCTAGCCTGGAATTTGTTAGTCATATTTTTTTCTTGAAAACTAACTTTCTAATGCTGTTTGTCAGGCAGCCCTAATGTTTTAGAATATAGTAATTTCCCTACAAGTACTTTTTAAAAGGGAAACTCAAACAAATAGTGGTACATAATAGTAGTACATAAGAAACTTAAAAATAAAATCTTGCATCAGCCTAAAAAATCTTGCTAGTCAGAAATATTCACATTGAGGAATACTAAAATTCAATTAAATATTTAATTTTGGAACTAGAATCAGTAATGTCAGTTAACCTAACACTTTATTGTATTTAATTTAAAACTAGAAAAAGGGGGGGTTTATTTTTTTTTTTAATTTTCTTCCTCCACATCCTATTGAGAATGGGGATTATAGAGGATTTTGATGTGCATGTGGTGGCCACCCAAAGTCAAACCCACACTGGCACAGACCAGTCCTGATTCAAATGTATTCTGTTTTATCTATATTATCTGTTCATATTTCATTACAGATTATAAAACATTGATGTTCTTACTTGTCTTTTATTTATAGATGCAAAATATACTTTAATATGGTTTTTCAGTCATGATGTTTTGCTAATGCAATGTTCATGTGTCTGTTGGCCCTGCAATGATTAATTACTTACATTTGCTCCTTTTTTTTCTTTTTTGTACTGAATACTTTCAATTTAATAAATGCTTTTATGAGCTGTTCCTCTCCCAGTAGTCTGTCTCCTGGGCATAGTTTTTCCATGTCCCTATCTTACTCCAACTGACATTAGTATTAGCATTTTCTCTATTTTATCCCAATTCATTTTCTTTTCTGTAAGTAAAAGCAAATCCATTCTGCTGATTCTCACTTTTTATTTAAAGTAATTATTTTAAATAAATTAATTATTCACTAGTTTTGGGAGTCCCAGGGTCATTTCTGGTTTTGTTCAGTGGCTATTAATATAAAATGCATGAACAGTCTTGACAGCAAGACTGACTCCAGATATTCTAGAACAGCAGGTAAGTAGATGCTGAAGAGCTCAGTGATATTTAAAAGTTGGAATAAGAAACTGAAATAGAGAATTCATAACAGTTTTACACAAAAGAGTGGAATTAAGAAATATATACTCTGTGAAAAATATTTTGAAGCATGAAATCCTTTAAAGTGTGTAGCTTTTTAATCTAAGTAAAACTGTTATTATCCTACCCTTCTACAAGATTTTTTGCTTTACACTACCCAGCGTTACTGACTCACTAGGTCTGATAAATTACAAAGAACAAAAATTTGATCTACATTTATCACAGAATCACACAATGACAGAATGGTTGCGGCTGGAAGTGGCCTCAGGAGATCATCTAATCCAACCCCCCAGTAAAGCAGATTGTACACCTAAAGCAGACTGGATGGAATCACATCCAGCCTTGTCTTGAATATCTCCAGGGAAGAAGACTCCACAACCTCTATGGGCAGCCTGTTCCAGTGCTCTGTCACCCTCAATATAAAGATGTTTTTCCTCATATTCATACGGAAGTTCCGTGTTTCTGTTTGTGCCTCTTGCTCCTTGTCCTGCCTCTGGGCAGGAGTGCCATGAAAAGAGCCTGGCCCCACCTTCTTGACAACCATCCTTAAGATATTTCTTAGTATTGATAATATCCACTCTTAGTTGTCTCCTCTTCAGGCTAAACAAACTTAGCTCTCTCAGTCCTTTTTCCTGAGAGAGATGCTAGAGTCCCACTAATCACCTTTTCCAGTAGTTCCTTGTCTTTCTTGCAGTGGGGAGTTCAGAGCTGAACACAGCACTTCAGATGTGGCCTCATCAGGGCAGAGTAGATGGGGAGCATAACCTTCCACAACCTGCTGGACACAATCACTATGATAACTGTATATTGGCTACATAATAATTATATGCAATATAATTTTAAAAGACATACTACATGCTAGAATAAGAAATAGCTTGAACCTTTAAAATACACAAGTGGTCTATACATATGCAATCTGGATAATTAGACACATTACTCATGGAAAAGTAAGTATAACAATAAAATATCACTATATGCTGAAATTAAAGAACTGGTAATTTTATTATCATGAAGAGCTGGCAATACACAATTTAATAACATAAAGAGAAAATACTATGGCACTTAACCTGTGGTGGAACCATCCCTGAATAATGACAAATTTATCCATTATTTATCCATTTATCTATTCAGATTTTTGTCCTATTTTAGAAGCTCAAATTTAGCTACTCAATTTTTCAGCTAGATTTTATTTCTTTGTGCTAGCTGAACTTTGCAATTATGCTATAACTAAAGAAAACTTGAGGATGAAGGGAGAGACGTTTGTCAAAATTCAGAAATTCATGTTTTGCATTAAAATCTTTTTATGGAGAATGAAAGAGGGAGGAAAATCTGTGTCGAGAAGGAGTTAAAGACTGAAAACTCACCTACTAACTTTTCTCCTGAGAACTTCTGTTTGCAGATAAATATTTGCCTGATAGTGACAAGCACATCTACTATAGTACTGTCAACTGGACACGCCAGCAAATTTTTTCAACTTCATTTAAAATCAATATGTAGCTAGTCTGTATTATGATTCACTTTTAAGTGTGAATTTCATAAAAAGTGAAATGAATGTAGTTAATATATTGTTGGCACTGTGTAACAGATTTTTTAAAAGAGATATGCATACAATGCATTTGTCTCACAGTCACAGGGTCTTGAGTAATCATCCACGGAAGTCAATCACTGACGTCACTGACTTCAATAGGACTAGAGTAGACAACTTCTTTTCTTGGGGAATTTTATACAGTTGGTCTTGTACCTTGGCTTCACAGCACACAGGGTAACATATATGAAGAGTAAATTCAGTGCATCTGGAAACTTCTGCATCAGATGTGGCTTTGTATCAAGGCAGAGTCTTGGTCCAAGCCAGTACATATCTTGTGAGAGAACATATAATTCTTAAATTATCTCAAATATAAAATAGAGGCAAACAGAAAAATATGTAAGACTGACAAATTACAAAACAACAAACAAAAGGACTCAGTGACTGCACATTTACAGTAGTCTTTTAAAATAAGGCAGATGTCTATCCAGTCTAATGACAGCCATGAAACACAAACATTTAAATGGTATTTTTTAGGCTTTGCTATGGATTTTTCCTTTCTTTTCATAGAAATTAAATTTTTCCTGTGTTTCATTATGCAAACTATATTTAACAAAATTATTATAAATATAATTTATTTGTCTAGAGAGACCAGAAAAAGGAAATAAATGCCATTTCAACGAGGGATTAAAATTAGTTTTAAGGATTTGAAGTTTGTTGTAAAATTCTCAAGTTATATTTCATTATACTTGTAGTCATTCTATTAATCTTTCCATTGCATATTCTTTTATTAACTGCATTGTTCTTGCACGTAAGTTTTATCAGTTTTAAATGTATATAGCTGGAAAGTACTTAGACTGACAAGAATCTCATATTATATGCTTCTTTTTAAATTCACCTTTGAAAGATTATATTTAGTCGTCAGACTATATATTTTCTGCATAATTTAAAATTATATGTATTTGACATTTTGTGTTCAAATTCACTGTCATAAGGATTTTCCAAACCATTTCATAAATTCAGGAAGTACAACCTTAGCTATCATGCCATTGTTTGGAATGGAAAGAAATGTTGCATCACTTCTTACCTTATTACTTTCCTCTATCACACCATTGCAATCTGGGGTGACTTCCTGTATCAAGCATATAAGCTAAGAAATTAAAACTTGAAAATTTTATGCTGAAATATTTTTAAAAATCTACTGATCTAAAGTCCAAACACAAATATTTTGAGAGTAGACAGGTGAATGTCAAGGGTAATGCATCCCAGCAGTGCAGTCACTTAAGGACTGCAAAATCTCCTGTAACATCTAATACTCAGTTTTGAATAAGTAACTCAAAATAACAATTTTTAACATAAAAATCGTAATTTAATTATGAGATGTCGTTAGTGAGAGCCACATTTATTAGATAGACAGAAAAAGGAGGTCCTAGCTTTTGCTTGCTTACTACTTTAATATGAATGACATGAATGCTTATTTTCATAATTGTACCATTTCAAAGGCTGCAAACATGTAAATAAAATACAGAAGATACACTTTTCTTATTCACAGTTTAAAATATTAATCAATTATCAATTGATTTAAGAAAGAATATTACTGGTTCTGAATTTTTCAGGCATTCTGTTTTAGTCAACACATTCCATAACTGGGTGTGTGAATCTTCCTTTTATATCATGTTGACTTCCTTCAATGTTATGGTTAACTGGATTATTTTTAAGGAATATTGATGAGTGTTAAAGATAATTTGCACTGAATGAACATTTCTACACTATCGCTCTCTATCACCCAAGAAAAAGTCATTTTTAAAAGTAGGCTCATAAAATAGTGGTTTAGGGACTTTTTGATATAATTGGGCAACTATGCATAGTGTTTATGCTACTTTACAGATTATGTCCTATTAACATTACAAAAGAAAATACACAGTTGTCTTCAAAAGAAAAAGTAACAGGCTTTCTTTTGATGGTTTCATTAGAAATAAATGAGAAAAGAAAATAAATTCTTGCATAGTAAATATAAAAATATTCAAAAATATACTTAAAAATGTGCAAAAGTATTGTACTGAAAATATTCATTTTGCACATCATGCCTGTGGTGAGAAGGTTATTCTGCTTCCACAGAAACGAGTAAAAGAAGTTTAATTACCTTAGAATTCCAGAGATAAATTTCTCCTTCTTGTATCCTTACAGGATCTCCACTCTTTCCCCTCTTGGCAATGCAGTGGCAAAGAAAGCTTGAAAAGAAGCCCAGAGGATCCATCCATATGTGTGGGCAACCTCGGCACTGCCCCTGATGGGGTGAGCTGTAACACAGGCTGGTGAGGCACAGGAGGCAGTTTTCACTATTGCTACACAAGTGCACTAGTGTAGTCTTTCTTCTTCTTTTTAAGGAAATGAACTGAATCAACCTTTCAATTTCTATGGAATAACTCAGCAACTAAATCCCACAGTGCTTTGTACCTGGAGCTATAATCTCATGGGTCTTATTTGGATCTACAGGTAGGTGCTTACCTTTGGGAAACAAATGCTTTCTTTCTCTCTTCACTTTTTAGTTAGCTCAAAAAGAGATACTGCTTACTTAATCAGTCATAAAGGACTCTTTGAAAATACTTTGTCTGTGACATCAAAATACTTCCCTCTATCATACAACATCTCAGTATTTTATCTTGGACATGAGGTACACGGTAATGTGAATTCCTTTTGGGAGAAAGGGGAACTTTTAGGAGGATATGATGAGCATCTCCTTGTTTTGATTTTGTCCCAAGTTACAAGGGGAAAGATAACAGCAGTCAGGCTCTCACTTTTGAGAAATAAGAGCATAGCTACGTCTTTTCTTGACTGGAAATTCTAAGCACGAACATGTAAAAGCTTTTTTGTCCCTATGGATAAAATCACATAATACTTTACAAATAACTTATATCTTGAAATATGACTATTTTACTCACAAATTATCTTTTAAATTTGAAGATATAATTAGTCTTTTAAATATTATTTTGAAGTGCCTCCATACTTCATGCAGCACTATGTAAGTTATGTTAGACAAACTTTTGTGATATGTGTTAGTTAAAAGGTTTCAGCTTTTCTTGAAAAGTGTTACACATTCAGTTATTCCAATACATGAGGCATCTGAGTCAGGAATGAGATTTGTATTTGCCTGCTATAAACTAGGAGGGTTTACTGGCACTATGTAACAAGGTGCTGGCAGCTGGAGCTGAGGGACACCTGAGGGAGGAGAGGCTGGGTCTGCCCCATGCGAGACACAGCCAGCTGCAGCCCATTCCAATGGACACACCACAGGGCACGGCTCAGCCCCTCAGACAAGTTGATGGCACCTCAGTGGAAACATGTCTAAGAAAGGGTAGAAAATGCCAGACAGGCAGAAGCAGACAGAACAGAAAGGGTGAGAAGCAGCAGAGGGAACACCACAGCCAGAGAAGGAGAAGGATGTGTGCCAGAGCAGGTATTCCCCTGCAGCCTGAGTTCAAGTCTGGTCTCCTACATACCAATTAGTCCACCTTGAAGTTCACATACCCACACACAGAATAGCGAACTAAATCACAGAGAAAACAGGGGCTAAATCACATAGAAAATAAGAAGAGAGTTTAATAACTTTTACAAAACTTGTAAGTTTAATATAACTGGCATGGTGCTTGCTCAAAAAAACAAAACCTTTTAGCGCCCTGCTTAAATGTGATATTTTATTCCCCTCTCCCCACTTCTCTATTGCTCCTTCCCGACCCAAATTTCTCCCTCCGTTTCCCCACTTTTAGTTCTTCCTGTAAGCACCCCACAGTTGTTTTGCACATTTCCACATTCATTTTAAAACACCCCCTGCCAAGTTTGGATAATCCACCGGGCCCCTGATATATCCCATAAAAGGTATATTCATTCCCATGAGTCCCATGGTAATCTAGCTTCCCCCTTACGATCAGTCACAAAGTTATGTTTGATCTTCTTCATGGTGACCCTTGAGGGACTGTGTCAGTGGCTCAGCCATTGGTGGCATGGGAGCTCTTATCTTTGTTATGCTTGCTGTTATCTCCTGACTCATTATGTGTATTTACTTATTGCTTTTCCTATCTCTTGGTTCTGTTTACTAGTGACTAAACTACTCACCCAATAGTCTCAAACTAGATATCCCCTATACCCAGGGACTCACATACCCTTTGAGTTTCCTACATCTTTACAGAGCTGACACCACGACTTTAATCTTATCAATATAAACAAGCTAGGACAAATAAAATGTTAGCACATATAAGATAAAACATAAAGCTCTGTAAAATGTTATAATGAACTAAGAAACTGATTAAATTCAAACTATATGGAGGCTGTTGTCTAGCATCATAGAGTAATTATTTTTCCCATTTATTTATTTTTGTTTTGATTTAATTTAATCAGATTCAGCATAGGCTTTTCTCTTCGGTACAGAAAAAAATAATAAAAATGTGAGTTTTATTCAGTTTACTGTACTATGATTCTTATGGCAAAAGGAAGACTAATTATAATTTTAATCAACATTACATGTCAGTCTAGAATAAAAATAATATTAGAATATTTTATCCATTAAAAAAATAGAATGAGGAAGTAATAGAAAAAAGTAACTCCCAGAGCAAAGAATTTCTTAATATCTGTATGTTTTTTCTCATGTGGTGTGTGCAAGTATTAATGAAATTTAATACTTTGCATTTTTTAATACTTTGCATGGTATGAACAGAGACTAATATTTTGTAACCTGCATGTTTGTTTTCTCTAACACAATATAAATCACGGTAGAGGTAGAGGCATAAGGTGACAATCATTGAACTTTTAAATAGTTCCTTTGTTCTTTTACATATTTCTTGGATAAACACCTCACTATATCTCAGTATTTAGTTCACACACTACATTAAACCTGCTTTTAGTACATGAGTGATGAAGACATTAAAAGTCGAAAGTGTTGTCTATGTAAGGCCAAATAAATCTCCCTTCTACTTAACTAGATAATAGCACCAATTCTGTAGGTAGAGAGTGTTACCTCACATGTGAAGCACTCAGAATGTCTTGGTTTTCTAATTACTCCACTTACACAATTTTGTTCTTGGTATGCAGTGATTGCAGGTAGCCTATTTACCAGCATAAGTACACTTCTGAGATTTAAAAAAGAAATAAAATATGCAAATACTGGCAAAGGATATTAGTGGTAGAGGTTTTACAAAGACAGAGAGATCTGGGATACCATGCTTTGTTATTGTGTCTCCCAAAACAACATGTTACAACAACTCAGGCAGAGAAAATTTCATGATGACAACCAAAGTGTCTCAGATAATTTACACTCCTATTCATCTTCCCTAGCTGGTCTCCTGTTTCAGCAGATCCAAACTCTTGCCAAACCAACAAATATAGTCTCCAATGCCTTGAGTTTTCAAACATCGAGTTTTCAACGCAACTTGTATCTCTGTATCTGACTTAATTTATGTGCAATTCATTTCTATGAACTCACAGTTGACTGCATGTGCTCAGTGCCCGGCTCCACCCAGACTCGTGTAAATGCGTTAAAGCTGCGCCACATCTTCCACTCTGAGGGGGCCCTCTTCTTCACAAACTCAAGAGAGGGAAAGCAAGGAAGGTGTGGAGACCAGAAGAAAGACTGAATGAACATACACTGAGACAAGGTGAAATGCATTGTTTCTAATCTCCCTATAAAATCAGAACTTTGAGATATATTAGGAAATGTAAGAAATTCTACCAGGATACACCTCTAAATAGCAAAATGAAACATATGGGCTTCCTAGCTTCTGGGTATTTAAATTTATTGCAGTGTGCCAACATACACAGTGTTAAGTTCCCAATAATTATGAAACAGATCATTAACTGTTCTAAACTTTCATATCTCTTGGGATCCAGGGTGATATGTGAAATCTTTATATAGCCATGTGTGTAGAAAAAGAAGATGAAAAATTATAAAATTATTTTAAAACATTAATTTAGGAAGGCTGATTAGCAAGATGTATTTACAAAACATGGGCAGGTAAAGATAAAATTTGGAAGAAATGATCTGATTAGAAAAAAGTAAGAATTGCTTGTCCAGATCAGTATCAACAAAACAAGGGTCAGTGCCAAAGCATAATTTTTCATTTATGTTAATGCCTAAAGTCTCTTTTCAGGGGGCATGCACTAAGCAAAATGAATGTAGATATAAAATGATGGCATCATGCCTGAATTTTAACCCCAAAGAGACAAGCACGTATAACTTAATAATGAACAAGTAAAACAATTGTATTAAGGCATTATCTCTTGTGTCTTTCCCATTAACAGATTTTGCATAGCTAAAAACTCTTGGAGAAACAAACAACTCTACTGAGCATTCAAGAATAAAGCTGGTCACAAACTTTCTGTGAATTTTTAAACTTTTGCTTATTATTATTTGATCTTTTAACATTTTTCAAAACATTTTAGACAATTAATTTTTAGCAGCCCCACAGCATAGTTCCAGATGAAACATAGGCAAAACTGGGTAAGGATGTTCTTAGGATGTACAAAGGATTTTATATTCAATGAGATTTTTTTCACATGTGATGGACCACAAAGGAAGTTGTAGATCAGGGCACACTGACCATACTACCTGTAGGTGGGAATTAACAGACCAATCCTGCCAACAACCTGGAGATTTCGTTTTCTCTCACCACCAGGAAACTGCCAGTGCAATTAATATTTCTTCTTAGCCTATCACCACGTGAGTCAGTAGATGAGATAGCTAGGTATTGTGAACAGTCTTGCTTATCTATTCCTCTATTCCTATACAAAAAAAATCTGCTGATATATACTGGAAGAAATAAGGCAATGGAAACAACACATAAAAGAATCCTAAGAGTATTGTTTTTATCTAACAAAATACTGGCAATATGAGGGGAAAAATAAAACAATACAAACAAAATATAAAAAACAATGGTCTTGATTTAGGCACTAACATGAATGAAACGCACAAGGTCACTGGCAGAACTCTGCTAACAGTCAGAGCTTGGAATAGGGGGACAGAGTAATATAAAGTTCATCAAATAGGGTGGGCAGTTCAGAAAAACCCCTTTCACTTTCTGTGAAAACTTGATGGTACAATAGTTTCTGATGAAAACTTATGAAAACTTATGAAAACAAGTTCATTATTTTGGCATGAATATCCAAAAAAAAAATCATAACAGATACCATGTTTAATAGTTAGCCTTGTACTTCTACTCTCAAAAATCACTAGGTCAAATTTGTTAAAAGTTGTCTTTTCCTACAAGACAGTGAAATTAAAGCTTTTCCTTGGGGGAAAAGGATAAATAGAGAATAGGAAGCAAATAGACTCTGCACTATGTGAGGAGGGTCCAATTTTTGGGTGTTCTTTTATTCTACTCAAAACCAAATTTCACTCAAAATAGTGAATGATGCTCAGAAGGGATGAGAACATAGACTATATTATTACTGCTCTTTAATTTATACATGGCAGTATATATGTATAATATTTATATATACTATACATAATACATATTTATATATGTAGTGTTAATATTGTCTCTTTAAATTCTTTGGATCCTGTAAAGTTATTTCTTCAGGTATAAAGGACATAAAGCAGACAGAGCTAGCAATGAAATGTGAGCTAGAAGAAATTGTGTTAAGACAGAATTCAGTGTCTCTTAGAAAGAAAAATAATTATGGTGTCAAAAAAGACTACAGTATATAGTTTCCTCAGTGAATGCTTCAACAATAACTAAGAAGAAAATTAAATTTTGTGGGATATTGTATACTAGTTTTGAGGTTTGAAAAAATTCTGCTTAAAGTATTTATTATTTTAAAGGTGTGAGCGTAATGGCACAGGTTATGCTTGTAGCACAGGCTAAATATTGTCAAGAGTGTAACAAAAGCATTGTGCTTATTACACAAACTATAAAACACACATGTAGTTTACTTGATTAGCTCATTTTGCCAAAATAATTTGATAAAATAAAAAGAAAGTATTTAATTTCTAAAAGAATGAAGACTTAAGTGTTTAATTTATAAAAACCTTTATTTTTTCTATTGATACCTATAAGAATATGAGAAACATATGTATTTTTTCTTTGGTTATATTCTGTCTTCTGGTAAATAAATGGGATTTTGAGAACTACTTAAAAGGACCTAAAAAACCACTTATTTTCTCTATTCTACAGTTTAAAACAAAAATGAGTCTAAAACGAAGCAAGTTAATAAACAGAATCAGGTATAGGGAAGCTACTGTTCAAAATAAAAATGTCTCAGCGGAGAAATATTTTATACATTCGTTTGCCTTCAAATGTTTAGTTTTGTGACCTAGATTGACAGTTTTTAATGCATTAGTTTATATCTGAAAAAGAACTTTGTCAGGGTGTCACCTCACAGTTTGTATATAGTATATTATGCTGACAGATGATAACTTATATTCATGACAATTGCTGCTTTGGTGTGGGTAAATCATACTGATTTTCATAGGAACCATACTCATTTGCATTCTATTTGGAACTCTTTTATCAGTTAAAGGCAATAAACATTAAATTTACAACTTGAAAATATATTGATTTAAATAAATAATTATTTTTGAAATAAAAAATTGCATAGGAAAATATATATATTTTTAAATGTGTCATTTGTTTAATTTTCTTGTAATGCATGAGCTTACTGGGACTTAACTTTTCGTAGTTTAAAAATGGACATCATTACACAAAAGTACCAGGTATTCTGTCAGCAACTATGTTTCAGCATTACCTTACGGTGTATGACTGAAACATTGATTTGTGTATGAAAAATACAGAACTGACAAGGTAAGTATGTTCAGGAGATTTTGGATCAGGAGTAAATGACTTAGTGAAATCTAGTTTGTAACACACCGTCCTAATCTATCATATGTAATTGAGGAACTGTAATATAATTTCAAAATACTGAATCAGTAAAAACCTGTGTATTTAAAATAATTAGAGTAAATTGGAATCAGGCCCTATATACTTTTCTTGGTGAAAATATTAGGGAGGACAAAACTAGTTCTGACAGGTCTCTCACAATAATTTTGCCTGAACAACTGAGTCCTAAAGTATGCTGTGATTTCCTTAGAAGTGAGTATCACTCTAGAAATTATAATCCAGGAGAAAATATGTCATGTGAATCATAGGATAATTCTGAAAAACATATTAGCATTGCAAACATCACCATTTCAATGTTATTCAGGAGACATTTTATCTAGTAACTATTCTGCTTTTCTGGTTTTTGCTTACATATATATTTCTCCCTTCTAACCTTCTTCCAGAGCTCTTGGAAACATCGAAGAAACTAATGCAAAGTCATTCCAGTCTGTGTTAGGTGACAAAATTAATATGATGAACTAGCTGTGAGATGAAATATATTATGGTAGAAATCCTGCTGCTGAGGACACCTTGCCCTGCTTACTACACTGATGTTACCTCATTTGTTTATTTTTAATTTTATGGTTAATATTTTAAGGGGTATGTAATAAAGAAGAGACTTTGAAAAGTTAAGGAGAAAACAAGTTAACGTAAACCATATAACCAGATCTATATGAAATTTTACTAGAAGATGTGAAACTAGATTCTTTTTCACTTGTTCAACATGTATGTATCAGTAGAATAGCTCAGAACTAGAAAAAAATGGAGACTTCACAGACAGTGACACTGACTTCAAAGTTTTCAGTTAGGTGTTTTCTGATTTTTATCTCTGTTTCTTTTTCTTTGGGTTTCTTTTTCTGAAACTTTCACTTTACACTAGACTACTGACAATCAGGAAATTGATAACTAGTAGTCTAACACAACAGCTTATCTTAGCCTGGTTGAACAATAAACTTTCTTATATATATCTCAAAATTTATAGCATCAATCTTCACTCATAAGTGAAGCAGCAAGAAAATCCATCTGAATATGAAAAATGTCCACCCAGATGTTATCTAATTAAAATGATGTTAAAAACATGAACTCATTATTTAATGTTCACCATGTCCTAAGAATGCTAAAATATAGAAGTGCTTAAAATAGGATGTTTATTACAGAAATCTGATGATCTTGTTTATGCAATAAACCATTTTTCTTTGTGCACAAGGTAACTGTCATCACATAAATTAAAAATTGCTTCATAGTCCCATCAGATGTCAACTTTTTTAATGTAACATGGACAGAAAAAAATAGTTTGTTATTCAAGCAATATACTCCGAACAGATGCTGTGGTTTGACATTGGCTGGATTCTGTCGCCTATGTAATCTACTATATCACTACACTCCTCAGCTGGGAAAGGAAATACGAAAAGCTTGTGGGTTAAGGACAGGGAGAAATAACTCACTGGTTGTTGACACGGCAAAACACACTCAACCTGGGGAAATTATTTGAATTTATTACCAATCAAATCAGAGTAGATTAATGAGAAATAAAACCAAATCTTAGAACACCTTCCATCCAGTTCTCCCTTCTGAGCTTAATTTAATTCTCTTCCTCCTTTCCCCAGTAGCACAGGGGGCTGGGGAATGGTGGTTTTGGTTAGTTCATCATATGCTTCCACTCCTTTCTCCTCATGAGGAGGATTCCTCAAACTCTTCTCATGCTCCGTTAAGGATTCCCTCCCACAGCAGACAATCCTCCAAGAACAAGTCCAGTAAGAGTTCTCCCCACAGGCTGCAGTTCTCCACAAAATGCTCTAGCATGGATGCCTCCCACCAGGTGCAGTACTTCAGGAACCGACCAGCGTGGGTCCCCCATGAGGTCACAAGTGCTGCCATCAAACCTTATTTAGCAATGTGCAGCAATCTGAAAGAAGCGTTCAATGATGTCTTATTCAAGCCATCAATTTGTGCCCAAGTAATCCTTTGAAATATTTTTCAAGTTATTTTTGTCTTTCTGAAGTAATATTGAAACATATGTACAGCTTTCAGATCTATTCTATATTTCAAACAAATACCTAAATATTTATAGTGCATATAATACACTGTAAATAATGTTTAAATATACACATATACGTTGTGTGTATACAGATATACATATTGATTACAAGCCTTCTGCTTCACTTCTATGAACAGGACAAGTGCAGTTAGGCAAAGAATTTTGAAACTGTGTTGCCTGTTAAATCATATTGACTGCAATTACTGATACTCCCAGCAACTTTCTGTTGCCACATAGTTTGTTCTAGTGAGCCTTGGGGGGAGACCATTGTAGCATGTTTTATGAACAAACAACACTATTTGACATAAGAGAGGTTTGGAAACTAATCATCAAATGACAAGTTTTCCATGCCAAAACTTTGGAATCAGTCAGGCTCTAGCAGATTTCCCTCTGGGCTGCAAAGATCCATTTCTTCTGTCTCCCAATTCCCATGACCTAATTACTGGGAATATTACAAACTTGCTGCCAGGCAACTCTGAACACTGCTTTCTGTCTTAAACAATAACAAATATGTGGTCCGTAGTAGAGCTGTATGAAGAGAGGAATGAGAAGGCCATAAAATGGAGGGAAAACCAAAAGATTTTAGAAATATGGTTTGTATAGCTACCAGAGCTAAATTTTTTCAAGTCAAAGGGGAGTTGGTGGCAGATAAAACCTGAAGGATCTCAGTTTGAGAATTGCATTTGGGCACCAGTTACCTTTCCTCAAGAGTGGAAGAAAAAGATAGTTCATAATTTTCATTATTAGAACTGAAATATCAGAGAATATTCTGTAGTTGAGTTTTGAATTCTTTCACGAAATTAAATGAAGAATGAAGAAGAGAAAAACCCACACTGAGAAAATATTAAGTAAAATAAATAATTCCAGAATTAGACTGTGTTTTTACCTGAAAACAGAGAAGTTTTAACATAAACATGTAGGCATGTAAAACTACTTAAGTTTAAACCATATCACAGAAATAAATAGAAATACAAATGATAGAGTAACATCATTATAAAGAGGACTTGACAGATATAGAACTTAAATGTGAACCTAGCACATCTGGATTCCCACTTCTTAAAGTTGCACATGCATTCCAATTTTTGGCCAAGCAAATTGTCAGATATGTGACATGAATTGGGAGAAAATACTTTTATCCTTCATAGACACGGAATTCTTAGGCATTTTTGCTACATGAGATCTTTACTGTTATTTGGTTAAACACATTTTTGTTGAATAGAGAGAATGAATATAACTCAAATTATTAGGTGATATAAAATTTTCAAGGTGCTCTATAAAAGAGTCACAGAGTGTACCTGCAGTAATGCTGTACCTGCAGAAGTGCAGTCCCAGTAAGGAACATCTTTGTAAGGTGCATGTTTTAGCTAATACTACACTGTGGTGGGGGGATGCTGCCAAAGGTACAGTCTTGAAAATTAGTCGGTGCTTTTGGATGTTACATGGTTGTTTCCCTCCTATCCTACTATGTTGGAACAAAATCAGTTTTGAAACTTCACATTTGAAAAGCAAGGAAAAAGAAGATAAGGAAGAAACAACAACCTCTAGGGTTTGCCATTATTTTCTTGTAAAATTATATATTAATGATGTCACAGATGCATATACACAGTCAAGCAGTGAAAAGAATTTATTGACCATTGCTACCTATCTATTTACAAAATGAATTCCAGCCATCACTTCCTTAATGTGATACCCAATGAGGCACAAAAGAGAAATTATGCATTTCAAGAGCCACCCCATTTAATGAAATCTCTATGAATGTTATAATATTCGTATTTTTCTTAATTTCTTCACATTGTTATTTTCTCATACATGCATAAAAATAATCCAGTCCAGTTCCTATAACTGGAACATTCAGCAATTATACTAAAATAGCACTTCTAAAGTTCTTAACCTTGATTTGCCCTGCAACAGGATTTGACACCTGGATTGTACATTATTTTTCTCCCTGAACATTAGCAATCAATTTGGACTAAATGATATTTTTCAGCAGTGCAGGTCTACAGGACCACCGCCACAGTACCTATCTCATTCTGTCCATCCCAATGACTCCACTTTTCCTTGTTAGTTAATTCTAGCCTCCACTCTTGCTCCCAATATCCTGACTTTTAAAAAATTTCTAAAATATTGTGACTACATTGCATCATCTTCCTGTTTTGCAGTGATTCTTTCTTCTTTTGTGTACCCATGACACTAGCACTAATTCTTCACTCAGTTTACTATTTCTAATGTCTAAATTTCATTTTATGCCCTTTCATCCTAGTCTATCAATGACCTTATCATTGTGACAGCTTTGACCCTAATGTGACAACATTTTGGTTGTCCTAACTTTTTTTGGTTCTTTTTCTTTGGTCAATGTTTTTTGTGTGGTTTTGTATAATTTCTTTTTTCCTTTTGTGAACTCTCCTTGTTACTCTCACTTATCACTTATGCTACCATCTTTGTCTTATCTCAGATTTTTCATATCATGTCATTTCCCAGTCAAAAATAAAATTTTGGACGCATGAGGGCAACAGCTGCTTGCAAAATTCTTGGAATAGATCTTATTTCTGGAGAGCACATTGCACCTTCTGTAGATTCTCTTGAATCTTCTATCTGGAGTCTTCCATCTGAAGAAAATTTCAGATGACCCACAGAGACAGGATGATTAGTATATCAGTAGTGATTCTAATTTAGGGGATTATAGGACTGCAAATGATATTTTATCTAAATTTAAAATGTGCTGTTCTACTTTTCAAAAGCCAAGTGATAAATATCATTTGGTAAGGAACTAGAAAGTGTTTATGATGTATTTTAGAATCCCTTTATTTGTGCTTTGTCTGGTTTCAGGCAAATAACTAGATATGATAATAAATGAGGCATACCTTTGTGACAAATAATATAGAAAAATAGGATGGCAATACTAGTTCAGCTCAAAGGTGCATCAAATCCAACCTTTTCCCTGAAAATAGCCAAAAGCAGGCAGGGAGAAGAAAGCATAAGACTATAAAAAAGTGTAGCAATATTTCCCCTGGATAGTTTCTTAGTCTCACTGGATCACAGATTTCTGAGCTGGAAGTGCTGTATGCATATTTAAACACTTTCTCTTATCCATCACCATCTGAAGCTAAAAACTTTTGAATCCACACATGATTCTTTATACAAGTTCTATTATTCTACATCTTGTGTAAGGAATGACTGCTTCTTACTTGTTTATGTATGCATATTAATTATAAAGAGAAATATACTGATATCAAAAGGAATGATTTTTTATGGTTTTGCTTATAGAAATTAGTATCCTCTTGTTTTTAGGTAGGTTTGGATCCAATAACTGGCTTTAAGGATTTGCCATCATTTTTTCAATACAGTGGAACAATAGGTCCTAAACACAATCACAATTAGGAGAAAGGTTTTATGGAGCCTCTGTGGGTCAGTGACATATTTATTAAAAGTAGCTATTGAAAAATTTAAAAGATCAGACAAATACCCTTCATGGATGGTATCAATGATAAACATTGTTAATGATTCATACAAGTCCTAGATATAGCATAGAAATACTTCAAGACAAGTGGAATTTCCCTATTTCTAATCTATGATAGACATGTTATTGCATAATTAATCTATATTTAACGAAGTCAATGATTCATTTATCTTCTTCCATTCTGGTCCTGTTTTCAACAAGAACAAACACTTCAAAAAAAGGAATACAGTCAACACGTGCAATGTAAGTTGTTACATTCACATTTATAGGTTTTGAGCTTAGGTAGTGTCATGGTACTAAGACATGACCTAGAAAACCAGAAGTATTAAAACTATTGCCTTGACACCAACTTCCTAGCAGGAAAATGATTATGTCTAAACTTGGAAAGGATAAGCAAGACTGATAAATTTTAAATGTATCTTTTCAGTTAAAAAGTAGCTACAGCTTGCAAACTCAGTATTGCCATTGGTAATAAGAGTTGTTACTAATTTTGCAAAGCCTCAGGCTGGGCTGTGTAGCTTGCCTTTTCTGGACTCAATCTTGACTTGCTTGGAGCTTTGTTTTAATCAGTTAAGCTGAAAGAGCAATTATCTAATGACCAAGTGACTATTAATTCATTTTTGTTTACTTTGGCTTTACATGAGTCTGTGTTACAACTTTGTTAACAAATTCTACGTAGATAGGAATATCACTTAGTTATTCTGTGGGGAATGTGTGATCCATGGCCCTATAATAATCATCAAGCATCTAAGAGTACAGGACTGGGGTGACAGAGAAGGCCTTTAGAGTAAGTATACAATATCATATTGGACTTATTAAGTACATCAACAGCTCCTCTGTTAATACAAACTTAGAAGCTGAGCAAAACTGATTTTAGTGATAACAGAAATAAGCAAGTATATCCAACATATGCACAGGACACCATTTATTAAAATCATATGTAACACAGAGTTACAGAAGAGTAAAGAAAGAGCAAAGGACAAAGTCTGTTAGAAAACAGACAAAAGTCGTCCCAAGTAGAGCCTAGAGCTAGTAGAGCTAGAAGAGAAACTGTCACTTTCAAGAATGTGTTTTTCCTGACAAAGAGGAGAAAGACAACCCCTTAATTAACACCCCTTTCCTTGGATGCTGAGAGAACACCAAAAACTTATCATGACACCTCAGCACCCAGTCTAAAAGAATTAGCTTGAGGTCTCTGAGAATATCATAATGGCCATGGAAACATCCCTCCTCTGGAGGATTTGGCTGCTGAGGCTTATGGCCAACTTAGAGATGGTGCCTTCAAAAGAGCAATCTAGCAGAGGAGTCAGTGGAGGCTCCCAGACAACCAGCAGGGAGACTCTGGCAGGTCTTCTGTCTATGAGAACTGCTTTCATTTGAGACTAGTTCTGGGCCCTTAACAGCATGACTTGGCCACTTATCTCATTTATCCAGACAGGGATCCTGAGCTAAGCATTGAAGTCCTGGTCTGACCTCATCCCCACTCTGGCACCAACAACCTGGTGCAGTCACTGGGCTGTGTCTGATGCTGGTCATTGTCTCTGAACCTGGCATATGAGAAACAAGTCTAGCTTTCTTATGGGTTTGGTGTTTTTTGTTTTGTTTTGTTTTTCTTAAAATACAACAGCTGCTAACTGTAACTTTGCTAATGAGGTTTCTTTTATACTAATTAGAAAATTTGGACTGTATGTGTACCACTGTAAATGAATTAACAGGAATAGCCATTTGTGTTTTGCTCACACTATTAAAATTTAACTAATTTTTTTTTCACTTATAGAGCATTTTCTCTTTCTGCCTAGAACTGTCCTGGAATTACCAGATTCCTAGTTCATTCAAGCACCAGCTGTTCAGAGGTTTCCAGGGGTAACACTTGTCGACATGAGACTGCTTCTTATCAAGTGTCTTTAATACTGACAAAACTTATTTACATTGTAATACAATAATAATGCCTCAGACTTTTAAGTAAACCTAGTTCCACCTTACCTAAGCCCTCTTTCTTCTACTGTCTTATTCATGATTTTTTCATGTTTAAAGCAAAGAACTTAAGTATTCATTTAAAAAGAAAGTAATATCCTAAATTACTGTTTGTTTTTCCCTTTAAATACAAGGAAGACCATGATTTAGAGGCTGTATATTAGCTTTGCTAATGCTTACTCTTTTCAGCTTTATAAACGGTGTCTCTCACAATACTTCTAGAGAAACTCTCATACAAGAACTATTTGCCATGGTTTCTAAATCTCAAAACAATGCTCGTTTTGCCATATTTCTCCTATTACTACACACATTGCTTGACTGAACTATTGTTACCTTGATTATGTACTCATAAAAGCTTTAGTAAAAGAAAGGTATATTTAACCATTCATCATACAATTAGAAGAATCATGCCATTTGTTACTGCATGATACACTTCCCCCTCATGGTCTTATTGTTGCCAGTCATACTGAAATACATACACAGACACAGCTATAAATGTTCAGGTGATTTCTAGAAAAATGTATATTAAGAAAGAAACTCAGCTGAAATGACAATTTTCATCCAAAGCAATCTCTTTAAATTCATACTTTGTCTTTACCAGTTGCATATTGGTTGTTGTTTTTCCTTAGCTGATATGAGAATTCTTAGTTCCCTTACTTAGTTACTTAGCCTTCTTACTCAAGTGGGTCCCATTTCTTACAATCAGTCCTCAATCCCCAAGATATGTATGTAACAATTATCAAAACAATTACATTTATTTTTCATTGTAGAATAGCTTTAAAATTGCAGAACTTGTATCTAGCAATAAGTTACTAAATACTTAAAATTTAAACACATAATTGTTTTTTCATAATTTCACTGTTTTTTATTTTAATAGAAATGCAGAGTGAAATATTTTGTTGTTCTTCAGAGGACACTCCTCTAGAAACAGAGTTTTCCTAGTTAAAAATATGTGGGGAAAGCACAACCAAGATTTTCATTATGAGTACATCTCCCCCTGCTGCAAATCAAACTGTAAGATCATTTTTTCTGTAGATGCCGGTTAAACTTAATGAACTGCATAAATTAATAAGGAAATGTAGTAGTGAAATTAACTAGTGTCATATATTTAGAAAACAATACTATATTGTTTGAATTGCAAACTAAATATGTTTTTCCTGTTCTTTGCTTTATTACAAATAAATGTATTTAGGAATAAATATTTTATAACCAGAGAATTTCCAGTCTACTTATTAAAAATATGATTGGATAGTTTTGCACAAAACACTGTCTTATTGTTTCAGTTCCCTGCCAGACACAAGTAGAGAAAACAGGGAGAGGAAAGCACAAAAGCAAAGAGGGATGGCAATAAAAAATCCTGCAACTCCTATCTTTCCTGAGTGGGCAATGGATTTTCATACAATGCATTCCAAGAAGAAACTATTTAGGGTAAGAGATATAGAACAAACTCCCAGCATTGCACTTGTGCTACTTTGGCCTCCATTATTTGTTAGCATGAAAAATGACATTTTTTCCAGATTACCAAAATGTATGAATAAGCAAAGGTAGGCTGTAAAGTATGATCTATTTAGTGAAACCACTGCCACTTGAGTTCAACTATTTTTGATTGATGTCATCACAGATTTTTATTAATGCCAGCCTTGATAATATCTCATTTTGTGCTATTTTCCCAGCTCTAATTCCAGCTTTGAATTATCTTCAACTTTTAACCTCAACTGAAAGATCATTTTGTATAGTATTCAGTGTCTATGAGCTCTAAGAAGCTCATAAGTGCAGTGTCTAAAGGTGTTATTTAAAATCCATTTGGCAAGGTGGTGTAGAGCTAAGAGAAAAGGTAACACCTTTTCCAAGATCTTAAATGGGTGGACACCTGAGAGGGATGTCAGCTCACTCTGAAATAGTTGCTTGATTATTACTTTGCTGCTTGAAACTCTCACAGATGCACAGCCTCTCACAGGTATAATAACTTCATTCAGTCTAACTGCTGCTAACCTGAGTTACCTGTTGCAAATTCTTCAGTGCTTGTGTTATCTGCAACCAATGTCCATTGGTTTATTTTGATTATGAAGAGGAAAAACAAACAAGAAGAAACCAGAAAATACTTTATTTAAAACAACATATTTTCTCACTTGGTCAGATTTAGCACCAATATTTCATGAGAGTATTTTTTCCCCTGAAAGAACTTTGTTGCCATGTGTTTTCTTGATGATGGGTATATTATGGCAGTACTAATGAAAGCAATAGAAACATATTATGTCTTATGCAACAAATAAATACAAGCTATAGAAACTGGAAATCTCTTGAAGCGCTGGGTCTTGCTTGAAGAGCTCGAAGTGCTGTATATTTTAGTATATATTACATATATGTATATAATATATAAACATATGAGGTATATATATTTAAATATTTATATATTAAAGTCATTATGTATTTTCTCTAATAGTGAAATTTGGGTGGGATGACTTCACTACACAGAATGAAAAAATGTAAAGGCCTTGAGAGTTTAAGGGTGATATACAAGAAAAGGGCTATAATGCTGCACAGAACTGTACTCACAATGCTGAATATTGTGTGATGAAATGTTTGCATTTAACATGGAGCATTGGCTGAACAATGTAGTCTTTAGCAGAGATCTTCAGATTTTAAAAAATAGAGGCACATAAAAGAAAGATGGTCTTGTCTTGCATTCATGTTGTATTAGCTGGGGAAAAAAAAAAAAGCCCAAACCAGTTAAAATCTAGCCCCCTTTGGCTTGGAAAAAGGAAACAAAAAGACTTTAGCCAAAATATTCTTGAATGTAAAAAAACAAATTTCATACCTTCATTTCGCTGGTCCAGGAAATCCAAGGAGATTTAGAGCTCCTAGGTAAACTTAAGACCTTTAGATATAATTGTCTGCAGTGGAAATTATATTCTCTCATGATTTATATTTCTTGTGGGAGCATTTAGAAGCTTATGTAGAGATGAGTTGCACTGTGATTGTTAGTACCCAAGTATATAGAAAGAGGAAGCCTGACTTAAAATAATAAATATAAATACAGATGGGTCTGACAAATGAAAAATTTATTACATCCATGATACAAATTAGGAGCTTCCTCAGAAAGCATAAAGAAGAAGGCCAAGACATTGAAGAATATGCATAATAGAACTAGAAAGATAATTCCATATTTTCTTAATATCAGTTGCTGCTAATTCACAAAACCTTTAGAAGATAATGATTGAGCTACATATTTGAGACATTTTTGGTTTTTATGTTACTGAAATGTGAAGAACTTCTATGATGTGAGATAGATTACATAATACTGCTTTATACCAACATGTATTGTTGTTTGATTTTGAGTCTTTACCCTCTTTGCACAACAAAATTAAAAGACCTCAAGTTTTTGATTACCCTGAAAATTTACAGCTTCCTGCAAGGTGTACCTTTATCTATTTCATTAAGACAATTCAATTATTTCATTACTTTCAACTGGAAATATTTTCAAGAAGAAATTATGAAGCTGTGCATAGAGAGTTAAAATTTCATTATTTCATGAAATATAGAGGAAATGTTTTTCTTTCAGAGTTTCCTAGTCTGGAATTCTGGTCCTTGGATCTTTTACCTGTCGAATATTTAAAAAAATGCATTAGTTTGCCTCCTATTGCAAGTTCATGAAATGATCATAGACGAAAAGTATTGCTTTGTTTTTGCCAATGTTTATAAATTGAGCATTATGTACTTCTCCTTACATGGGAAAGTACAAATAAAGGTCATTTTTAATCACATAATTGTGCTGCCATTTGCTTCCCTGTATTTATATAATGATTACATCATTATTCATGTCATGGTCTTAGGTTCAGAAGGAAGTAAATAAGCATGAAAATCATGGCAACATATTTTGACTCACTGTTTTTAGGAAGAGTATATTTTGTTTTATTTGGTCATGTGTAACAAATGTGTAGTTGGGTAGGCTTATTGATTATGTTGAATTTACAGGAAATGTGTTTACCTCCAACTCTCCTCTAATGAGCAAGAAACTGGACTTTCTACTGCACTCGAGAGTTTGGCCAGTACTATCTAACTAGGAAAAACCCCAATTGCTATACTTCAGCAACAGCTTTTCAATAATACAACGTAAGAGTCATTATTTACTGTTGCATTAGTGGGTGACCTTTTGGAATGTTCAGAATTTATAGTATTCTCCAACATAACATATTTTTATATTTTTCTTTCTTTATAAAAACTATGCCCTTTTAATAGTCTCAATGAAATCTCAAAGCAAGACAGTGGAGTAAAAGTAAAGATACTTCCTGAAATTTAAAGGATGAAGATCCAAAATGGTGTCAAAATGCCTAATACTTGCCATTTCAAAGAAAATGGCTCAATTCCATTAAGAAGGAAATAGCCTAATTCACAAATATACACAGTGGGTAATGTGTTAATAACACCATTATCAGCTGATAACATGGTGCAGTTAATGTAGCTCAGCATGAGTTGACTTTACCACAAACCATTGTTTCCTTTTAAAACAGCACGAGATCTTGGGAAAAATCTCTCAGCATCTCACTATGGGGACTTAATAAACATTAGTCACCATGGTGCAGAAACAGGGAGGAAAAAAAGGTACTTTATATTTCTTCTGTTTCATGCTGTTCTATTCAACCTCACTTAATTAATTAGTTCCTTTAAGCAATGTATCTGATCCTGGGATCACTGACTCTTACATTATTATGATGGACAGTTTTCTTTAAAAAAATCCTGAAAACTCACCTCAGCAAGTATCAGAACTCTTTAAGTGATACAAGGTTGCATTTCACAAATATAAAACTACCAAATAGGACCATCTGCTTTTCATTTTAGTACTAAGATGGCAATAAGAATGGATGAGAAGAGGAAATCCTTTTGGTGGAGCTGCATCTCTGAATCTACAATGTCTTTATTCTGTTTGTACATCCAAATCATCCCTGGGTTGGATGCACAAACAACCATCCTTGGTTGTTGTTCCATGTTTCCTTGAGTCCTAGTTAAGTTCATAAACTTGAAATTGAGGTGTGTTTTAAGAAAAGAAGGAAATTTTCTTCCTAAATGAACCAAAAAAAGCTATTTGGTACAATGAATTTCTTGTTATATGGCAGAAATGGAAAGCAGATGCAAATTCCAATTGCATGTCAAAGATGAATAAGTGACCCACAATATGAATAAGGTTTATTCCACAATCCACTAGGCAATCGATTCCATTGGAAAATAGAACTGTGTTTGTGTAAATACTAGTTTCTGTGGTCCAGAAACTTGTTTTCTTCATATTAATCATGAGAAGCAAAATGTTGTGCCTTAACTTATTCATTAACACAGAAGTATAAAATGAGGCATGTATTCATAGTTTGCAATTGAACTTTATTTTATCAGAAATTTAAGCTTATATTAGGATTTAATTCTACATACCATATTTCTTATTAGGTGCAAGAGACCATGCAAAGATTCTGAAATTAATCTAGTGATTTATATCTATGCTGGCTGAATCTTCATTCTATTCCTTTATCATCCTACATCCATCTTCCTCTAGATTATTTCCCATCTAATGAAATGGGTAGCTATTTTTACAGTTGATCTAACTGAGCAATAAGAAAGGATTTTCCTAAGTAGTTGATACCTCTTATTATTTTTTTAATTATTGGAAATTCTTTATTTTGTAAACAATCTTGCATTATTCTGCAGGGGAAAATGAAAGAAGATACTGTACTTCCTTGGAAAATGCTTCATAAAAGAATGGTGGAAACTTTTCAGCCTTTGAGATGTAATATTGTCCTAAGGTGAATCTATTCATTGTTGAAAGGAGGTGAATTTCAAGACATTTCAGTTGTTTCTGTATAGGGTTAATTGCTTTAAATAAGGATTGAAACCAGCGAGTTCCTCTATCTCAACAGAATTTTCTAGTGGGCTAAAATTGCAAGACAGCTGAGAATATTTATTAGTTTTAGATGAGAAGTTATTTCATTAACAAATTGTGACCCTATGTGAACTCATAACAGTTCTAAGGATGTCTGTTCATCTGTATATGTGCAAAGTAAGATGATGGCTATGGAAAACAAATGGACCTTAAAAACACGCTGCAATGCCTACAGTAAAATATAGGTAGATTTTTTTTGATTGAGAGTTGAGGGGAGCAAATGGGTCTTTACCTAACTAATTTGGCTTCTAACAGATTGAAATTCTAAGATATACCAAAATAAAATGTTGCTCAAAAGCAGTATTTTTTTTTTTTCACAGGGCTAAAATGTACATTTCAGCAATAAATCCATGCATTTTATTTGAGTTCACAAACTAAATATCAAATATTTTATGCCAACTTCATGGATAAATTTTTAATTACCATTCAATCAGAGCTTATCCTGGATATTAACAGTACCTACATTTCTAAAAGAATATAACTTGCCAGTCTAACAGGTATTGACTTGTTTAATAAAGTTATTTTTCACAACTAGAAGTTTTTGTAACCCACAGCGTTTGCCACTGTAGCTGCCTCCACACAGGGTGAAGGTGTCCATGGTGTACAAGTTCACCCAGAGTCAGTTGTACCTATGTGCCTTCTCAGCAGATCAGATATTGGCCAACTCTGGCAGAAAGCTTGTGGGTGAGTTGACAGAACCCTTGAGGCTATATTTGCATATCCTGATGAGTCATAAGGCATGTTGTCTGTTTGGGACTGTGATAAATGTGTACAAGCATGATTAATCCTGGTTAAAACAGAGCAGAGGAATCTGAGCAATACGACACTATGCAGCTATTTCAGAATGTTTTGGCTAAAAGAATAATCATATATTCCTAAAAAACCTGGCAACAATTTTACTGAACTTAAGAATGTGAGGAGATTGATCCCTCATCTCTTTCAAAAGTGTCAAATTCAAATTTAATGATTGAACTTTTTATGTGGTTTTTTTCCCTGTAGTTACAAACTACACATTATCTTCAAGGGGGTTTTTTGTTTTGTTTTCAGCATGGAAACCATCCAAACAAAGGAATTCCTTTATATGAATCTTTCCTTTATTCTACCCCAACTTAAAATGGTGAAAATAGAGCAGAAAACTTGCAAAATTGTTTCTGAATGGTGGAAGCAATACCTCTGACTTGATGTATTTTCTCACCTAGCCAACTGTTCTGTCAAAGCCTTTTCCCTCCTCTTCCACATGTCTTTTCATATTTCAGCAGTGTTCGTTCTAGGCAAGAAACAGCAGCATCAGTGCCAGTCTGCAGTCAAGTTCAAGATAATCATATGATGAGAATGTGTCTGCCTTTGGATAGACAGCTGATCCTAAAAGAAGTATGCAAACAGATTTCTGCCCTCTCCCTTTCAGAAATGCCAGTCGTGGGTCTTTATATGTAAGTGGTCATTTTCTAGCAGCTTTTGTTGCAATTTTATTTGGTATTAGTTGAAATTAACCAATTGGTTCTGAAAGTTCTTAAAAACAGATTAAATAAATACTTTAGTAAACAGGCTAAGAAAATGCCTTCTGCTTTGAAGTGGATGTCACACCCCTGTGAAGCTGGGAATGGTGTTCACAGGTGATATGCATAAGAATAACAATTTTTGAGGATATGGGAAAACTGAAAAATATTTAAGCATATTGGCAGCAGCAGGTGACATTATAATAAAGATTAAAGCCATATCTGATTTTACAAAAAAAGTAAGTTGTGAAATATTTTTCACTGCTGTCACTATTGTTTTGAAATGCAAATATATCGTGATTCATTATAGCAGCCTTTAGAATTAGGATTTTATTCATCTGGAAAAAATAAGATCTTTGAATTACTATAGTAGGTTTAATCATTTACAGTTGCTATACGGCTGTATTAGTTTAATATTTAATACAAGTTTCAAGAAAAATAAGAACTCTAGACAGACTAAATTGCATTTGCTATCAGGGAAAAGAGTAATTTACAAAAATAAAACTTATGATCTGCAAGTTCAAAATTGCTCTACTTCTCTATCAGATTATAAACTTTGGTTCTTATCACAGGCACTGCAGGCAAACATTTTCCTGTGCAAAGGGATGGGGAGGTAAAGAATGTTCTGCATTAAGAAAAGCCCACTAAAAAATGGAATTGGGATCATATTGCATATACATATACAAAAATTTCCTAGTCCATTGTACTCTGTATGTTAAACGTCACTTTCCTTATAAAGACTACTCTGACATTTCACTCATATATCTGTTTTCAACGCTGGCAAATAAACCTTCAACAGTAAATTCTGGGAATGATGCTATCACTTTTTCTATGATTCCACTTCAGAAGTAAATATACATTTATGGGAGAAGTAGTTTTCCAAGATAAGACAATGGACGACATCTAACAGCATTCTTCTTATGCAGAAACACATATTTCAAAACCAAAATACTAATAAATTTACTTTTGAACCTCCATTTATAAATTGGGTCTTAGTAATAAAACCTATATCAAAAAAGAAGGTTGTATATGAGCTACAGTTATTTCCAATTTCTCAGAGTTTTGTAATAATCTGTTTCTTTAGTTTGAGCAGAAGGAATGTGGTTTCACTCCCATTTTTGATTTCTCTTACAGCCCTTCACAGAACAGTTATGTACCATAAACTAGAATTTTGCCCGAGATTTATAAAAGGTTTTATTTAAATTTTCCAGATAAATAAATATAAAAATATAAGCCATAATATATAACTTCAACCAAGAAGCATTTTAGCTTATTATTTGCTTTTCTAAGAGTGTGGCTATCCCTCGTAATGTGTTGAACACAAACAAGAAAGGCTGTCACCTAAGCAATTGCTCTTTCATACGAATGTAATATAACTGTGGCTCTGTTTTCTGTCCTGTCAACAGATCAGGATAGACATATAATGCTAGCCTTTTAAAATAAATTAATTTGAGCCAGGGGTAAGCCCTAGAGGGATGTTATTTTCCTTAATTATTTCTAAAATATATTTTTTTCACCATGGTTAAATAAGAATTCAGAATCTTTTAACTTAAAATAGATTATCAACACAACCAGAATCTTAACTGAAGAGAAATGAATAATTTTTGAAATAAAAGCAATAAAAATCTGTATGAGCTAAGAAATACCAATTACAAAAGACTCAAAGACTCTTTATTTTGCTTTGTTTTCAACTACATTTTGATAGATTTTTAGAAAATAGCAAAACTGTGGAGAAAATACTATCACAAGCCTAAGGATTATCTGAAGTAAGTTCTACATCATTACAGTTCTATGAGACAAATGCAAAAGTTATACATTTAGGGATTTTTGCTGTCTACAGTTGTATCAATGGAGGATGTATGTTAATTGCAGAGGAAGGTCCTTAGAGCATTAGGATTAACTGATTGAATAGAAAAATGCTTCAGTTGAAACCTCTTTCTCTACAGATCTATCATTTATGAAAAATGTTACATGTAAAAATAAAATTACCACACAAAGCAGAAACAGTATCATGACCCATCAGGATCATTAAGGCACCACAAAGTTTTATGTTACTGGATTTCTAACATGCCAAGATAAACTCCATGGTTTTTATCCTGAAATGTCTTGATCTAAAAGAGTTACTGCACATACATTGGGCTGTGAGTGTTGTACATCTTGTTTGAATTAGATTTTTGTGGGGTTTTTTGGTGGTTTGTTTTTGGTTTTGGGTTTTTTTTATTTGAAGGGAAAATTATCAAAATCTCTTAAAACTGAGAGGAATTTAAAAAAATCAACATCAATGGTTTTCTGCATGTGGATAGGACATACCTAGCCAAATACTGATACTACTGGTTGCACCACTTTGTAAGCAACATGTCACTTTGATATTTTATTAAATATGTAAGTTCTGATTAGATTTGTAGATATAAACAATGACATACAGGTCTCTTCAAGGGCAAAGCCATTTAAGATTTTATTATACAAATCCAGCCAGAAAATTTATCACATAGACATTTGGTTTTTTTCCTTTAATATAGTTCTTCCTGAAATTATATAAATATTATGTATTCAAGTTATTACAAAATATATATTTCATAATTTTCTTATAATACAGTTTTGAGGAAATCTGCTAATAGTTCAGTGATTATCTTTGACGATGGAAAGAATTGCTTCGTTCTTTTGCTAAGTACTTGACTCCTTCATAAATATTGAGCTATTTCCTGACACCAATAATTTGTAAGGCAGAGTTTCATATAATGACACACTATAGGCAAGTCTAAACTGCAGTGTACTAATTTTGAAGTAATTTGTACTGTTGTGGCATGAAGAAAATGTTTTATTTCTTGATCAGGTTCAAACTATATAATTGTGTTGCCTTACTATATTTGCCCTAGCCAGGATACAGGTACAATGAAAAGAACAGACTTGCAGGCTTTAAGCATTATTGTAATAATTAGTAATATTATCTGAAAATCTCACTACCTTCCTGATCACCCAGGAGTATAACAAATTATTTTCTGCAGGCTTTGTCTACCATGCTATAGATCATCAGAAATGAAAAAACCCTGACACTTTCAATGCAAGTCTTTCCAAAATCCTCTTCATATTTATACATTCCCTCTCTATCTCTACATTTATTCCTTGAGCTGCCTTTGCAGAGTTAACTCCTGTTCCAAAAGTTTTCTACACCTCACTCTTACCTGCCCATTCTATTTAACCATGACTTTTTGTCTTATGTTACCAATATTCCTTAACAATTATGACATTGTCCTATATATATTTTTCTTCATTTGACTAGTTTTAACATCTCACTTAGGGGTTGTCCAAAGCCTCTGAAAGCAATGGTAAATGTTTCCATTGAACTTTAGTTTAGCTTTGTTATATCAATAAAAAGCCAATTAAAAAACTATAAAATGCTCTTCTACTACATAAATGTACAAACTACTATGTAAATTTACATTCAAAATATTATGTAAGGAATTTATTGCTAAAGTCACTGCTGCTGTTATAACTAGTGAAATACCATCTGCCAAGACATAGCATATCTAATCAGTGCAATACACAACTTGCATCCATGTCTTCTAACAAGAAATTCCTTTTTTTAATATACCATATAATCTGATTATTGCTTATTAATCTCTATGTATACTTGATGTACTTTCTAATAAATTTAAAGCTGATTTTACACACTGCACTGCTCAGAATAGTAAACTGACTTTTGTTTTTTAGTGTCAAGAATAAGGTAGATGAAAAAAAAAAAATCCAGGGTATATATGATGAAAACAATACGATATCCTTAGTTTCACACTTCTCATCCAAACAATCGCATAATTTCCAGAAAATCTCACCAACTGTCTTTTAGTGATCTGTATTAGAATAAATCCAGTCTCAAAGTTTAAGCTCTGCTTTTATTATTGCACCTGAAAGATAAAATCATCAGGTTCTGAGGACAAACAACGTAAGTTAGAAGCACACCAAAATAATTCAGGAAATACCTGTCTATAAAAGATGGCAATGAAATAAAGAAGTTGCTAATAGCATTTTGCCAGGATAGTTGCTAAGCCAAACATATTTCAAAATTTTAGTCAACAGCCTCCATAATCAAAAACTTACCTACAGAAAATCATATTGTTAATTGATGAGCAAATGGTAACTACACCAATCCTATGAAACAGACTGGTTCTTTGATAAGTTAGGTCTGGTAAAGCAAATGTAGCTATATGTCCAAAATCAATGAAGTAATTCTGTATCACTTACTAAAAAAGAGTCAGTCTTTGATGACTATTTGTGATTTAATAAAATGTGTTTTATTTCAATAAAATGCCGCTTTCTTAAAATGAGGAATTGATATGAGTTTGCATAAGAATATTAGTTTTTATGGAGGAACTAAGAGCACAACTCCATCTACCTCTCTTTTCCCTTGTAATCAACAAATTCAGGCATATGCATTCAGATCTCAGAGGAGATTGCCACTATGTCTAGTGTACACTAAAAGGGAAATTTAAAGATTCCTTTACCTTAACGTGGAAGCAAATTCTCATTTTCAGTAACTGTTTTCCCTTTTTGTTTGAAATACACACTTGCTTTTGCAAAAACATGATGTATTCTATGTGTTAATACTCATGGAGAACAAAATATATTATTATTATTATTTTCAATAGATAAGTTAATTATTTTGCTTTTCCCTCCAGGTATCTAAATGCCTATGGCTATTTTATATTTATAGTTGTATGTGTCATTGTGCTTTCAGAAGTAACACACACAAACTGTGAACATATTTTTGAACAGGGTAATGCAATGTGAAATCTTATGATCCAGAAATACTTCCCTGAGATAATTTTCCTGCCTTTTAACAGTTCTTATTCAGAGAAATGAGAACGCTTAAAGAAAAACTACCTTCTGACCTCCAGTATTAAGTTGACATTCTTCTTATATGCTTGTGTTTCATTCAGTTAATTGTTTTCTGCTAACATGAATGAGATCAAGTTACTTTAACATTCCCCAAAATAAAATGTCTGCACATAAAAGAAAACTTGCATGGTGGATGAAAGGTCTGTTAAATTTCTGTAGAGTTACAAAGCTCAGCAGAAACTATTCACTGAGTTTGCAGAAAGAGAAAAATCATTCCCATAGCTGCAAGTTTCTGAAGTAAAAACTTCCCAGGAAATAGTGAGAACCAAGCCTGCAGGAACAAACAAGCAGATTGCTAAACTTGCAACCATGTTATTTAATAAATCTGTTAAAGCAACTTGTTACTTCAGACAGCTGGCTACGTGGAGTAGGACTGCATATGTGGATGAGATCACAGGATTCACACTACCTAAAATCTCCTCAGTTCACACTACCTAAAATCTCCAGAGCACAGTAAAATGATTGAGTTATGTAGCACTTTCACTTCTCTAGGAGGCTATATTTATCAAAAGAGTTCAACTTTAGTAACTGAGAAAGCAGTGTGGTCTAAGATAGTGTCACTACAATTCTGATACTCAGAACCACCTTACTATCTCACACACTCTCTACCTCTCCTCAGAGATACTCATTTATTCTTATCTATGTCATACTAGATGAAGGGTAGACTGATAAACTTCAGGAAGAACTATTTATCTTATGAGACAGTGCTGCTAGAGTACTATCCTGAAGCTTAATAAAACCTTATTGTTCCTCATTTATCCCAGAGAAGCTACCATATCCTTTTTCAGACATTTCCTATTTATTAGTTTCACAAAATGAGTATTATTACTCTTTTGCATGATAGTCTATCTGTTCTCCTAGGCACCTTATTAATTTTCATAGCTCACAGTATCTAATTCGAGTTCCTTGTCTCAAACATGTAAAAATTTCAGGCCAATGTTGCAAGCCCCTGTCTGTTACAACTTCCCATTTGAGCAGATCCAGCTGCTTCAAGTATTTTTTTGGTTTTCAAAAAAAGAACAGACAACTACATGTTTTCCGTCTTTCTTCTGCATGTGCTAGGTTGGAAAGAAAATGTAACAAAATTATAAATTAGAAACTGCATTAAGCAATCAAGGAACACAACATACATTCAACATCAAAACAGTTTTTGATTATTACCTCTATTTTGAAAAAGAAAAAAAATAATAAAAATAATAAAAGTGTTATGGAATGATTCACCACATAATTTGCAGGTCAAACATCCAACCAGCAAAAACCATAAGAAACAAGAAAATGAACTGCTATTTGTAGCTGTTAAAAAAGAGATGCACAAGTAGGAACTGCAGGTAGGGGTTGCGTCTTTGTAGTGTGCTTAAGTGGGTAGATGATGCATTTAGATACCTACGTTCAGAGTAAAAATGTTTTCCATAAAATATTATCTGGGAAAGAAGCACCTGTTTAGGTTTTTTTTTAATTCTGTAATGGTCTATGGAATTTACCTAATTAAATTTTACTAAAGCATCAGTTTATCAAGTTGGGTGTCATAAATTATGCTGTCCATGCTTTAGGTTCATTTTAGTTGATAGCCCATTTACATGACCTATGGCTGCCAACAACTCCTGTATTTCCATCTGTATTTCTACAGTAGCACTATCTGTATCTCTTTTTGCAAGGTGCTTTGTGATAGTCTTTGACAATTCTCCTGGCAGCCACTGCTCCCCATGTGACAGGCACAACATGTTCTGCAGGTCTGACTGGCTTCTATTCATATTTGGGTCTAAACAATTGAGAAGCCAATCACTTATTCAGAGAAGAGGGGTCATGTTTTGCATTTCAGAATGTCTAAATAAACATGCTGTGAATGTTTTATGAATGAAACAGTCATATTTTATTTTTAGAAAAACACTGATTTAATGCACTAAGTACTGTTCTTAAAAGGTCTACTATTTTAAGGATGCAGAAGATAAAAAATAATAAAAAATGCCTGTTGTGCTTTCATTTTTCTCATGGGCTTGCAACACAAAGGGAACTTTTGGTTCTAACAGTCTTTTGATGTGAATTTTTCCTTAGATTAATTCCAACTTGTTTTTTTCATCCTTTGCTGTGAATATGTTAATAGAATTTACTGAATAGAGCTCTTTTTGTAAGTTTCTGCATTTTTCCTTTACTGTAAGCTGTAAATCAATAGTAACCGATTCCTGGGGCCAAATATGTTGACAGCAGCTTAATCAACTTGTGTCCATGTTACTTTCAATGTCACCTCTAGCCACAAGGCAGTAAATTCATTCAGAGCATTTTTCTTTGAACTGTTCTGCTATATTTTCTCTTTGTTTGTTTTAGAACATAATTCTGGCCCTTTCCCTCACAAAGTGCTTTTAGTCAGCAGTTTCAGAGAGTGCCTCTTTCCTCCCAGCCCTACTTCTCTTCATGTATTTCCTTTATGCTGTCCCTCCTAAGAATTTGTACAAGTCCTTTTTGCAAGATTAGTGCGCTTGATATTAACAGACATTTTATGATTGCAAAAATTGCAGTAAGACAGAGGTAAAGTACTCCCTATTTGTGCTGTATGTGCCTGTCTGTGTAAGATATCTGGCTAAATTCCGGTCACGATTTCTCAAAAAATACAGCATGAAGTAAATTTTGTAAAATCGTCAATTGGAAATATTATTTTGGAAAAGAAGTTATGAAAGAAGAGAAATAAATAACTAGGAATATTCTGTATTCAAAAGATAAACATCTAGTAAGTCTATCCTTTGTTAAGTCATATTGCTGTTTATAATGAATAATCTAGAATTGTTTTGTGCACCAGGTCATCAACAGCAACTTCTGAACAACTCAATTGGAAAGTTTAACTGTAACAGGTTGATGAACACAATTACTAAAAAATGTACTTCCCTAACAAAAAAACTAATGAGTCACCTGAACAACTGGATGTAACAAAGAAAATGCCCCACCAACTCCTCAGCAGACAGGAGTGTCACTATCTTAAATCTATAAGATTATTTATTAATATAATTGCATAATATGAAAGTGATACAATTATAATGCTTTCAGAAAGCCCTACATGTATCCATGCCAGCCAAGAGTCAGCCTAACTGTCACTTTGTTAGGTTTAGTCCCTAAAACTCACTACACAAATATGGTTTTTTTCTCTGACAATTCAACAAAGTGTCTGCCTTAGAAAAGAACTTGTAAAGAGGAGCCACTCATACTCCAAGTATTGAAGTCTACCTTTGACATTACTGTTAAAGAAGATCCAAAAAAATGTGGCTTAGACTTTTTTTTTTCTTCTTTAAACCTTTCTTTTTAAAACAAAACTAGATCCTTTTCACAGGTGGGACAAAGTAAACTGTAGTGGATATGAGCACTAGATTAGTTTCAGAATTTATAAGACAGTATATTCTGAAACTAGGCTATTCCACTAGGCTGCTCACCTTCCTAGGTGGGATCTAAACTTATATTCCTTAGATGTAGTCTTCTCTTCTTCAAGAGACTCTTTTCAGTCAGGCAAAAAGTCATGTTGGCTTCTGTTGTGGCACCTGTTTACATTTACTAGTTCCCAGTTCTGCTAGTTAAGCTCTAGGACATATCCAGACAAATCTCCCTGATTGTAGGTCTTCTGCCACTTCCCAGACCCCTTCGTCCACAGAGGTTTTCACCTCCTTTCCATGACTTTACGATCAGAGTTGTCTCTGTCTAAATAGTATATGTGCAGAACTGATGAACAGCCTTCCAATTGATAATCGTCTCTCATTTGTTGTTATTTGAAGGACTCAGGACTTGTTTCCTTAGCTCACATTTTACCACAAATATATAGCCAGCCTAAACCAGTTGTAGATAGCAAGCAGGTTTCTGCTTGAGAAATCAGAAGTTCAATTTCAAATATTTACACATACAATTACCTGGTCCCTGTCATTGTTCACAATTTATTTTTTGCCTACTACAACCTCCAAGCAATTTGTTAATTTTGAATATGAGGTTCAGGTGTGTGCAGTTACTAAATTCATCTAACATGTAGACAGATATAATTTTCTGACTTAATGTGTCAAATATTAAGAATTTATTTTAAGTGGTAGCCTACTTACTTTTGATCACTCCAGCTTATGATCCCAGCATGTAACCTAAGTCATCTTAAAATAGAAGCTGAAAGCAAAAAAAGTAAAATTAGTAGCTCAGGAATCAAGACCTTTTCCTGAAATGTGCCCTTTGTCCAGTACAGTTTATTTAATTTGAACCTGTTTCTTCCACACCTAACACAAGTACAGGAGCCATGTATTCTCTGCCAATGTTTCCTGAACATTGTTTTAAAGATGTTTTTCTGACTAGATTTCCATTTCAATGCACTGAGAAAGTAAATATTTCTCAAGGTTTATTTTTTAAAATATAACTCTCCTGAATATGGGCTGGAAAAAACTGCTGCAATACACAGTAATTCTAGATATTGTCACACAGGTGCTGTATTTGGGAAGGCATAGAAGAATTATGTGTATAGAAAATAAAATGTAAACAAAAACATTCTCTTGCATAAGGGAAAGTCAATTTCATTGTACTCAAGGAGAAAGTTTTGAGGTCAGAGCCTTTGCTTATTCTTTCTGAAAGTTTTATCTTTTTAATCTTAAACCACAAGAAATTACTGGTTTAATTTCTTTAATTCATTCTGAAGAAGAGAAGGCTCAGGGGATCTCATCAATGTATACAAATGTCAGAAGGGAGGATGTAAAGTGTGGTGGGTGCTTGGCTACCAGAACCTGAACCAACTGTTCTTTTGCTACCCCTTTTTAATGGGGCAGAGGAAGAAAATAAGACGGAACAGTTCATAGATTGAGATGAAGACAATTTAAAAGGAAAAGCAGAAGCATATAAGCAAATATAAAAAAGAATTTTATTCACTGTTTTCCATCAGCACCATGACTTCTATCCACTTGTTAGGAAAGAAAGGCTTCTACACGAGTAGCAGTTTCTTGGGAAGGCAAATAACATAACCGCAAGTCTCTGTATCCTCCCCTTTTCCCTCAACCTTTTTGATTATGTTGTAGGCTATTATGACTATATATAGTGTGTGAATTCGTCAGTTTGGGTCAGCTGCCCCAGCTATGTCCCCTCTCAGCCTCTTACCCATCCCCAGCCTACTAACTTTTGTGGAAGGGAGAGGTTGGAGAGAGGTTGAAATGAAGTGATGCTGTCCATTTAAGTATTCAGCAACAGACAAAACACCAGTGTGTTATCAACACTGGTTTAGCCACAAACGCAAAAACCAACACAGCAGGGGCTGCCATGACAAAGGCTAACTCCATCCCAGCCAGACCCACCACAGGAATACAGAAACCATGGTATCCAGTGACAGGAGGCAATGGTCAAAACATGAAATACAGGACATTCTACCTGGACATAAAGAAACTAATTTTTAATGTTCAGGCAACTAAGCAAAACTACAAGCTGTCCTTGGAGAAATGCAAAAGCTATCTAGACATGTGTAAGAGCCCAAAAACTTGCTCTATGAGTCTCTTGAAAGAGCTTACTCTTTGTTAATGTACTTTGAGTTAGATGCACTACAGAAACACAAGATATTCTCAAGAGGTCAAAACCATAAAAACTTTACTGGCAACTTCAGAAGATCAGAGAACCTTGGCAAAAAGCTCAGAGCTGCAGTCAGTCAACATAAAACATTCCACAAAGCACTAACTTATCCCATTTAAACTAGGAAAACACCAAGCCCATCTGATTTTAAGTTACTTGAACTCTGAGAAGAGGGAATTAGAATAAGAAAGAGAGAAAATAAATAGAAAAGAACAAGTATAGTTACCACTCCTTGTCCCAGCAGTGTTCAGCTGATAGAAAGTCCAAGAAGTGATAAGGTCAAAACATGTAATTGCCCCATATCATGGGTTAAATATCCTTTGGCTTTCCTGGGACCTTCTTCCACATGGGGCTTCCATTCATCTGGCCACTCTGTGGCTAGATGGGAGCTCCAGAGGCAGGTGTGGAGCATTGTGGATTGATGGTCACTGCCAAGCTGGGATACAGGCCTGGGCAGTGGGGTGTGCAGAATGGGGCATGGCCATTCCAGGCAAGGCTTGACCTGCTGCTTCCCATCACACATGCATCCTAAATGTCTTGAGCCTGCAATCTCTCCAGACTCTCACAACATTTTCCTCAGAAACCTGCTCTGGGTGGCCCAGCTTGAGCGAAGGAGTTGAACAAGATGATCTCTGGAGGTCTCTTCCAACCCGAAACATGCCGTGATTCTGTCATAGTTTATAAAGGTAACTTACTTTTAGTACATGCTTCATTATTATATGTAGAATCTTCAACACAGCATATCAAAGGGGAATGTTATAGTCTATAACATACCATTACTTTGTGTTATTTTATCTTAGTTTCAAATAAAAAGATACAAGATGCAGGCCAAAGAATTACAATGACCAATCAATTCATCATAAACAATGTGACGAATGGGTACCTGCCTGTATATCACAGAAGTGTTGAAAGGAATGAAAGAACTTTGGTGGGCTTGTTAGTATGTCAAGGCCCCAACGGTAGACCTAACATTTATTTAAATTTTTTTCATAAATTTTTGTATAGTTAATAACAACTCACATGGCAATATATATGAAAACTTTATGGAGAGATTAAATGGAACAGAGCACACATGAGACACTTTCAGCTTGATTATACGGGATTTTCCCTAATGAAAGCAGAATTAACTCCTTTCTTACTAAATATACTGACTTAATGCATGTGGAAAGTAAAATCATTCTGAGGTACACCCTATGAACAATTTTGGAAACATTATTGTTGCAATTCTGTACTTATGTTCAAAAGAAACCATAGAAGATGTGAGCTGCCATTATTGTTGAAATCAAAGTAAAAAGTAGTAAGCAAACAGAATAGGAAATACTTTTCAATAGCACTCACAGATTCCTTAGAATAATGAAAAAAAGCCATCTTTGAAAATACTGCTTCAAAAAAGTACAAAAATATATCTTAAGGTCATGAATATGAATATTTTACTCATCTGCATATAATCTACTATTTTAACTAAATAATTATGTATTAGTTTGGGTATAATCAGTTTTACTATTCTCTTACTGTAGGTATCTTACCGTTTTCATCAGCACCAGAATAGCCTGAGGCCTAGATGTCTTTCTATACATTGTGTTTTTCTTCTTTATTCCCTTTAAATGCAATCCTACACTACTTTGTTTAGATAAGTCACAAAGTAAAATGGTGACATCAGTATTTTAATACAGAACTGGAGAGTGATTTTGAACAGGATTTCCATATCATCTCTTTTACTTAATTTTGGTGTTCACTGTGGATTAACCTTGAATCCTGCAGACTTAATTCCCTTTCAAAAAAACCAAACTCAACGAAGTGCTCTAGAACTGAATTTAATGTACAGCAACTGCTAAAGAGCTTTCAGTCTATGGCACCACAGTGGAAATATTCAGGTTAAAGATGCCATGACACATATAACGTGATGTCTCCACAGCCTGTTAAAGGTAGATGATACCTTTGATATTTGAAAGCAATTTGTTTAATAGATCATGGAATGAAACACAAGGTGCTCCATAAGAGTGAAACTGGATTTTGAGAATAAAGTATGTAAACTTCACTCCTTGATTTCTGCTGAAATAGAGCTACAATTTCCTGCAGTGAATTTAATTGATCATAATCAAGCAGAAAAAATATGAAGATTTTAAAAGAGACCCTGCTAATTACAGCTCAATATAATGAATATGGGCTTCTCACTGCAGTAAAAGGCCTTTATTTTGACTATTCTACAGTGCATGGAATTTCCACAGTATCTGTGTAGGAGGAACCATCTGGAATATATGGTGTTCAGCTATTCTAACACTTTTTATTGATGAAAATATACATGCAACATAATGAAGTTGAAATAAAAAATATTGTTTGGCAGAATTTATGATAACATAATAAGGTTGTAGAAAAAATCCAGTTTTGAGTAACTTATCATTACAAACTGTTGGGAACAGGCAAATTTATTGGATCATTTCAAATAATTGAGTACTTTTTAAACAGTAACTTCAGTTTTATGAGGATTCATTACTATATTTGTGTTAAATGTTTGTGCAACTCCAAAGAGTTTCTTCATATTTGATCAGGCCAAGACCTGATGATGTCTAAAGTACCAGTACCTTGAAGTTAAGACTACTTTCTCTTTGCATTTTGTCCTCAGAAAACATCAAGCACTTGTGAAAACGAGTAACCTCAATTTAATTCTGAAATTCTGTTACTTTCAAATACAGATATCGCAGTGAATGTCACTGCAGGAGCAGAAGACAACTTCTTCTCCCGGGTGATTATTTTATAATGGAGATCATAATTTCTATCACTTTTTCATTATATCTTAACTGTTCTGTCTTGCTTGACTGCCTCCAAACACTTAATGAAAGTTGCAGCTGTTTTTGCATAAAAGAGCCTCGCTACAAAAGAGGGCTGGTTGCATGCCAGACTTCTGTGTATTCCAGCCATTCAAAGACTGAATTCAAAGTCTTAAGGCTAATCTAAAAGTGCAGCTATGGAGTACTTAATTAGTCAATAGACAGACAACAATGACTTTTTTTCCTTTTTTTCCCCCCCTAATTATTATGCACATTAATAAGCAAGCCATAGAAGACCTGGGAATAAATAAAAAAGGCATTTCTTTCCAAGTTTCTAGGCTTCTTGTTTTGAAGTATCTCATTGACATTGCATTTGATCTGAATTCACAACCAACTCACACTGACACCTGGATCAGAGTCTCCTTAACAGTTTTTACCTCAAAAGATGTTATTCATAGCAAATGAGACAAAGAAAAGAAAATGCACATAAGCCAAAGGAAAAAGAATGAGTGAAGACAAGCTGAAAAGCCTGGAAAATTTGAAGGAGAGCTCTATGAAATTCTTTTTTCCCTAGTTCTGCTTACTTGTTCAATGTAAAAATGTAAGCCTAAAAGACAGTGCATCACAGCTGCAAGAATTAGGTGTTTGCTTGTTTATTAAGGATCATACAATTTCCCTATTAAGTGGGTTGTTTGCAAACATTAACAAACACACAGAAGGTGTGAAAATCTGATTTTTGAATAAGACTTACATTTGCATAAATCCCTAATGGATTGACAAAGGTTCATTATGAAGTATTTCAAGTGAAAAAAATTTGGAAACACGAGTAGAGAAGCATATTTTATTCCCGAAAATCAATCTTACCTGATTTGTGCCTTTAACTGTGATTTAAAAACTCCTATGGATAAGAGAACCTTTCATCTAAATACAGTCATTCATATGCATGAATCTCTCCCTTATCCAGCGAACATTTCAGACTAATTTTCAGTACCCTTGAACAAAAAAATATTTAATAAATTATGAATTTCGGTGTCTAGCATCATGCCTTGTCATGGCTTTTACTATGAATGGCTGTGGTCATTACGTGTTTTCCTTCAACCAACATGCACAAGCTCAGCTGAAATTATCATAGTCACCTTAAACATAGGTATGGAGCTTGCCACAGTTATTTTATCCTTGCACAAACCCTACAAGAATGCTGTGTTTTTGTCCGTAAAGAACTAATTCTTAAATTGTTAAATAGTCAATGAATCTTCAACTTAAATATTGCTTCCTTTCTTAAAATTAAACATATCTGTATAAAATATATCACCAACAAGAAATTCTTCTAGTTACTGATGGCAACTTTAACCATTTTTCTGGTTATCCAATACTAATGCCTTTGTCAATCAAGAAATATAATAAGCATTATAGTAAATGAAACAGTAAATATTATGTTTTACAATTTTTTCAAATATTTTGTTTTGGATAAAATATATAGTAATTATAATGAAGCAATATTTAATGTGACTAAGAGTTTCTACTCCAGTCTGCTTTCCCCTTTCTTCTCCAGTTAAAATCTATTCTTCCTACATGTACTAAAAGACCCCCAAAATATAAAGAAATGCTGTGGGAACTCTAATGTCATCACTATGACTGTTGCAATGTCATAATTTTTTTTTATTATTCCCTGGTAAGACTGATTTTTATCTGTTGCAAGTTTTTTAAGTTTCTTCAAGAAACAGACAATTCAATTATTTATCATCTCATTAGCATGCTTGTTGATATTAAACACTAAATGCGCAAGTTATTTTTGTTGCTTGATGGTGATTTTCACATCTTTTGATCATTTTTGTTCCCCTTTGCTTATTATCACAAGTCTGTGAGGCCCCAATTATCTTTAATTAAATGCCTTCAAAACAGATCCTTTATTTCAGTATTTTTAGAACCTGAAAAAGACAAGATACAAGAAGGCAAAACTCATTAGCTTATATTTCCACATCTGTATGAGAAATAAAAAAAGGAACAACACTTTGAAATCTGTTTTCAGTAAGCATGTATTATCACCAAATAAATCCAAAGTTGTAATTTTGAATGTATTGTGGGGTTGGTTTGGTTTTTGTTTGGTTGGTTTTGGTAGGTTTTTTTTTTTAATCCCTGAAAGAGAGGCTTTCCAGAAACTGTAATGTATTATCTAAATATGAGAAATAAATACATAAATACAGAAATTTTAGTTGTGATACTTCATAGATTCAAAAGAATGCATTTATTATTTAACTAAGTTATTATTTAATTATTTAATTTTGTGATTTTTAATTATATGCAGCTATTTCCATTTCTCTTTCACTGGCTTTTCCCAAAATGCTGCAGGTTTCCTGAAGCTATTCCAATCTTCAGTGTAAGATTTTGACGTTTTTAGGATGTGCTTATTAGACATTCAGGTGAGAGACTGCATTGCAACACATTCTGTCAATCTCAGAAGTATTTTATGAATACTGTTGTTATGCATCTTCTCTTTGCAGAATAAAAATTACCAAACTTGATAAGCGTACTAAAGACTTAAGCTGCATCTGAAAGTAAGAACTAAAAAGGAATGAAATCTTTCACAGGTCTATAAACAAATATTTATATGCACAATATCCTTTATTAATGTAGGTATTCAATCCAAATTACTAGTTATAAGGCAGGATTGCTTAGGATTCCCTTCTCACCTCAGTTTCTTTCTGGATTTAAAGTGATATTAGATGATCACTGAGCCCTGTGAAATGAAAGCTGATGGAGCTAGACCAACCTTCCCATCACTGTGTGTCTTTAGATCACACAATTCATATCTGGCAAAGTGGAAGAATGATCCAGTGCTTCAGGTGATATTTAGAGAGAGTGTATTTCAAAAATCAACACTGTGAAATTACAATGCTAATCAAACTACATGTACAGAAGGGACTGGATAAAGCTGTACAAACCCCAGCATTTAAGCAGGATGATAACAAATTGCTTCTTCTTCCACCACCTCCTTACTTCGGTAATTAAAGAATAAGCCAATATTTACCTTGTGTTCAGTATTTATGATCACTATGCAGGATTCAAACAAAACAAAGTTGTAACTTCAACACTCATTCAGCAACAAGTTCTGGTGCTTCCAAACCGTCGTGAACTTCTGCATCTATGCAATGGAACATCATTCCAAGAAAAGATCTTACACTGTAACAGCAGAGGTAGAGAGCAGGCATTTAATTGTATTCACTTACAGTGTCTCTCAGTAGTTAGCTTGAACTACACAATACAGTAATTTTGCTATACTGCTTCTTGTAGCTGGTGCTGTATCTTCAAATTTTACCAAAGAATAGATATGGTATTATTCAAGTAAGAAAATTCATTTATTAAGCAATATTCTGAATAAGATTAGAAAATTGATATTGTAACTTAAGACGAATTTTAATATGTGCAATGTCTTTAAAGTCTACTAAAGATGTTTCATATTTTCATTACATTCTATAGGTATGAGTCCTTTCTCTGCCTGCATTGTACAGATCCCTCTAGTCCCTTTCTCATTCTGCTGCCAATTCATTCTCCTCAGAAAAAAAAACAGTATTCAGCATTTCTGCCCGTTGCATATGAAAACTGTTCATCTCTTTTATTTCATCTCAGTTGTCAGTTATGGTAAAGCTTAGACAAAGCCTCTAAACTTTTCAAAATATCTAAAATCTGAACAAAGACAAGACTTAGACATACAATGAAGTAGTGCAGCATTTAAAGCAAATCTACGGTTGAATGAGTATTATTCAGAAACCACTCATTTGGCTAAGTTGATACACTTTCCTTCACAGCTTTCACTATCTCTCAAAAATAAAGTCTCACAGATAGAAGGTAATTTATCACCATATATTTGTGTGATAATTGTACTTTCTGAAAGAATTTCTTCTTACTCTGTTTTTTAAAAAATAATATCTCTGTGGAAAAGAAAATCATTTCTGGACATGCTGAGTGTTAAAAACTTTATCTTGCACCATATAAATGTTAGAGTAACTTAGAATTAGTAGTATCCAGTAATATATTTCAAAAGTTTAAATGTCTTTTAGACAGCTGTTACAGTTGCAAATACATATCTCTGGCTCAGAGCTCTCTCTCAAATTAATTGCTGGCAGGTTTAAAGGTCTAGAATGGCTAAAAATCTTTTCTATACATAAAGCCACCCTGTTTTCACAGTTCAGTTTCAAAAGCCTGGGGATGGGACGTTAGTCTCTTAGTATCCGTGAGAGAACATCCACAGCCTTTCCGTCATCCACTAGGTTGGTCAGCTGGTCATAAAAGTAAATCAGATTGGTCAGTAGGACATGCCTTTCCTTAACACATGCTGGCTGGGCCTGATTCTCTGGTTGTCCTGTATGTGTTGTAGAACTGCAGTCAAGATAACCTGTTGCGTGGTCTTAGGCATTGAGGTCACATGGACAGGTCTTCAATTAACCAGATCCGATGGGTTTTTTATGTCCCATGCTTCATGTTAATTGAAAACAGAGTTTCAATTGATATCACTATGGAAATTCTTTACCATTCTACCATAGCAATACATTATATAGACTTTATTATGAATATATGATAATAAGGAAATGGTTACAAGTGTCAGCAGATTCAAATCTGGAAATGTTTGTGAGAAAGAAATCCAAAATAGATAACCCAAAATCCCAATATTGTTCTGTCACCTCTATTTTACCCTTCATATCATTATCAACTCAGCTTTAATTCAACTTCATGTAATAGCAGGTAGTACAACACACAATAGTATCCAAACTAGAACCAAACCTGAAGGGTCAGTACCAGACCAACTACATCATAAAATTTATGTTGGCTAGAGAAATGTATACAAACCCAAACATTTATTTGTATTCTAATTAAAGAATTAAAATAAAAGAAGAATTTTTGTTAGTACAGTTACAGTGATAGCAACAATTATAGACCAGTGTGTCCAATTACTGGTCATTCCCTTTCATGACACAATTAAAATGGATCCAATTGAATGGTATCTGCCTGCTTTTTTGGTGTTATTCTTACGTTTCCATTTTTGCTGAACAAAAGAAAAAAACCCAGCAAAACCCAAACCAAAACAATCCCAAACAATCAAATAAATGAAGAGCCCAAAACACATGTGCAGATGATAAGTCATTTGTATTCCCAAATTTTTTTACTAGAAGGGAAACGATATCATTCTCACTCCATTGTCTGTTGAAGTTCATATATGCTCAAGCTCCCCTTTTCTTTATTAGTCCATAATCTATGATTCCTATGTAATTGTTTTATGTTATATGTTATATGTATTTTGGATATTGTTTCTTTTGTTATCTCTAAAACTGGTCCTAACCAACTTCCAAGGTAGCATTTCTTTAATGCCTAGTAGTTGACCACTGATGATTTCTTTATAGCCCTGGGGACTCTGTTCTTATCTTTTGTGCAGACAGTCAGGGTGTACATCCTTACAGTATTACTCTAGAGTCACATAATTAATTTTCCCCAGAATAAGTGCTGCTTATTACTATCTCTCTGTAATAATATTAATAAAACAGAATTAATAGCCATTAACTACAAGAAACAAAAAAAGTTATTATAACAGTAGGTGTCACAATAAAAAAATTATTCTAAACTAAACCTGAAATAAATTAGATAATATACAGTTAGCTTTTTAGCAACTATTTTAGAGATTGCCAAAACTGCTCCATGAAGGCCAAGTTCAGGCAAAGCAAGCTGGATCAGTTAAAATTGTGGGCTTTTGTGGATTTATTGCAAGGCTGTGGCCTGTTACTAGTGTGGTAACATACTGTCTGTGTAATGGAGGACAGCAATTTTACATTTGTTCAATTGAATATATAGTGATAAAGAGCTCTATTTCTCCTTGAAGAAAAGACTGGAGGGACAGAGAAACTCTTTTTTCTGATTTCGGAGAGCAGATCCCAAGATATTGAATTGATAGAATACATTAAATTGTTGACAACAGAAATCAGCTCCTGACATTGAAAACACTGGAAGAGTTCTAACAACATAACCCATTTCTCTAATTGCTACAAAGCCACACAGCTCCATTGAAATCAGTGCAATGTTCAGCAGGAACTGAGAAATACAGGAAACACGTTTCCATATACAAAGCCATTTTCTTTGTTGAAACCTCAAGGCTAATCAATGGTTATTGGCCCACATTTAGTTTTTATAGTACAAGAAGAAAATAATACAGAAAGGTAGTATTAAAGGCTTTGCACTTTGCTTTTTTTGATTGAAATTCTACTTCATTGCCAAATATAAGGAGCATCTTATTTATGTTAGGTAATTATTTTAACTTTTTTTTATTGATCTCAAAAATTGCTTTTGCCAAGCAGTCAAGTCTACATTTTCTTATATGACCACTAGTGAGTTTAATAACTATGTGATCTCCTTTATAATCCTGTGCCTTCCTTTTCATATCGTATCACAGGTCTACACCCTTTTATGCTGCACTGTGTGCCTTTCAAGAATGTTGTTGTTCTATCATATCTGTATTTATATTACTACACTGCTAGTGTGATAAATATTTCCTTCTATAGAGGATAATTACTTTCTATTATCATCTCTAGAAGAAAGATGTCACATGATTATATAAATCTAAATTAAAACTAAGAAATTGAGTAATAATTAACTTCATTAATAAACCAATGATATGGTTAAACAAGCTAATTTTATTCAGACAGGCTAAGATGAAAACAGACAAAACTGGCAAAGTCTTCAAGTCTTGAAAAGTTGAGCAAAGCTTGTTATTGCTAATACTGATTCCTGCCTGGTATTTTATTTTTAATATTCAAAGATAGACTACAGAATTCTCGCTAGTTCACAAGTTTGTATAACACATTTTCTAAGGTGTAACCCATCACATTAGCTTGGGGACAGCTTACCTACTTCGTAGTTCTCCAGCTAAAAGTTCTGACCTTGTATCTCAGAACTGTTGTCTGTGGTTCTGTGATGGGTTGTCCTTGCTTTAACGCCAGTTTCCTACCATGCTGCTCTAGCACTCTGATCCTCAGCAGGACAAGGAGGGAGAAAATAAGATTAAAAAAATGCTTGTGGATTAAGATAAAGGCAGTTTCATAAAGGAAAAGCGAGGCTGAGCACACAAAGCAAAGAAAAAAATCAAAATATTTTATTCTCTTACTTCCCATTATCAAACAATTTCCAGACCCTTCCAGGAAGCATGCATAGCAGTTGCCCTAGAAGACAAATGTCATAATAAGGAATGATTTCCTTCCTCCTCTTTTTTCTTAACTTTTATGTCTGAGCAGATCTTATACAATATGGAATATCCCTTTTTGTGAGTTTGGGTCAACAATGTCCCCCCAGACTCTACTGATGAGAGGTGGAATGTTGGAGAGACAACACTGATGCTGTAGGAACACTGCTCAGCAGTACCCAAAACACTGGTGTGTTACCAACACCTTTCTAGATACCACTGCACAGCACAGAGCTGGTGTGCATTGCTATCTAGAAAGCTGTTGAGGGCTGTGGAGGGCTGCTGAGGAGAAAATTAACTCCATCTCAGACAGACTAAATGCAACCTCACATGTTCAAGGTCTGCAGTAATAAGAACTTTAACAGTTACAGGTGAGTAATTATCATGCTATGTTCACAAAAAATTCTAGTACTTCAGGATACTGCAGAAGTTTGTAATTCACTCCCACTTCATGTTGGATTCACATACTGCAAACTATTTCAAAGCCTTTCAGACTTCCAGAAATAACTAGGTCCTGACCCACAATTGTTGAACAGAAGAGTAGTGATTTCATGAAGTGATTTTAAGAGCAATTACTGGAGGAAAGTTCCCTGGGTCATGCTGGTACTATAAAATCTAAAGGAAATAAAACATAAGAATTCCCTCAAATCCTCTGCATTTCTGGTACAATCCTATAAGTTCAGTGGCCAAGCTGCAGGCTTTTTTTCATGTATCACAATTTCAACTTCTGTTTTATTTTAGCTTTACACTCTTATTTAGCAGTCACCTATTCACGAATGATGCCATGCAGAAGTAAATTAATATCTTCCCTGAAAACTGAAACTAAATTAACTGTCCTACAGAACCTCCAGACATGCACACCTAACAAGGCAAGGATCTATATGCAGGTCCAAATATGTAAGCACATATTTAGTTTAAAACACCTGTTCTGAAAACATTCAAAGGCCCTTGGTATTCAATTTTTAACCAATGGTATCGGACAACGGGAACAAACCACGATTGCTGTTGTGTGAAAACTATGTCAACTAAGTGGGACTCACACTACTTTAACACTTCTTATTAAGGCAATGTTATTAAGATAGTGTTTAGGGACTGGTATTACAAAGCTGATCATTTTATGCTCTCTGTATTTATAAAGTTACTACTGCCAGAAGTAGATAACATATCTTCTTCAAAAGGAGAGAGAGAGAAAAGAAAATCTAAATCACTCTAGAGCTGAAGATCTGGCCTTAAAGTAGAGCCCAAGCAAGGGTAGGCACTTTGACTCTGTAAAGTCAAATTATTCATAAGAATGTTAAGACAACTGAAAACTGGGTCTCAAGGAGATTAATTTCTACTCACTTGCATTCTTCACAGAAGCAGGTGACTAGACAGGAGTACTTCTAGAATATTTCTATATTGACAATATTTTATATACTTACATTATGCAAATAACACATATTAAAGCTTTTGTATCTGCTGAAGAGTATTCCAACACAAAACATATACTTTTCTGGATAATTTTCAGAAGTATAAATACTTTTTTTGAATGGGATAACAGAAAGTAATTCTCAATTTTCATCCTGTAAAGCTTTGCAGTGTTATATAAGGAAAAGAATCTAGATTCATAGAGCAAAGAATAGAATAAATGTGTCTAACTGTACCCTTCTGACTGACACTCATTTAAAATAATGTCTTGTATAATGCATAGACAGTATTAGGATAAATGGGAATGAATAGGATGCTATCATTTCCATAAATAGAATGCAAATTTTCCCCATCACAAAGGAATTCCTAAATGCTAGGTCATATGGTTCTGTTTCACTGGCTTGAAGGAGAGACTTTCTTTTCTTCTGAATCCATTTTTCCTCTTCCAGTTATAGGAACATCATCTGTATTTAAGCTAAATTTCTTTCTGAAGACTATTCTCTAAGTAGTTCAGAAAAGTCTATTCTCTAGGCAGTAAGAAACATTTCAACTGTGATTTTGAAATGATTACTGGACTAATCAATTCCATTCAAGAGTGAAAGGAATCAAACGGCCTACAACAACAAGTGCCTAGCTACTCACACAGTTAAGAGGACTATATACACATGCTAAACCAAACTTCTTTGGGACCTTTAAAATTACAGGGTATAAAGACAGATATTTGCTAGGCTTAGAGGTAGAAATAGACATAAATAGCAACCAGGTGTTTCCAGTGTTTCTGTAAATGTTCCACTTCAGCTGTTCATTTTCAACTTTATCGATGGCCTTTTGTTCTTATTTTTGTTTTTCTTTCATCCCAGTTAGACTACTTTTTAATGTATATTAATATTTCAAAAAACAAAATTTTAAAAAATTAATTTACAGAGATGAATCTGCAGATCCTTATAGTTTTCTATCCACAATCCCACACCAGAATGTCTTTTCTAGAACTATTTACTAAACGAGAATTCTAGTTTCCATGACTTCCCAGGATACATTCTTAATAAATGACAAATTATTTGATATATTTTTGTAGCTCATAATTTATAAAACAAGCAAACAAGTAAGAACAACTAGTAGACCTGCATAAAATTTTACAGAAGAACAATTTCTCTATTTTCCTATGGAAAAACCCCTTTTAGTGAAGATTGCATTTTATAACAAAGCTGGGACTAGAAGCAACAAAATGGTTGAAAGTTATTTAAATTTCAACATGACATTCTTCTAAAGTAAAAATCTGGGCTGAAAACCATCACAACAGGAAATTTTGAGTGAAAAAATGCGCACTGTACTTGTGTAAAGAGGCCAGACACAGTAGGTAAGTATCTTTACAGGAATATCTTTGTTAAAGCAATCTTATTGCTAAGTGCAAAATTAAACAAAAAGTTAGGCTAATGGAACAACTTATGGATTTTTTTCCCCTATAACTTCAATATGAATTAATCAACATACAAGAAATATTAACTTCCTCATATGAAAGGAAAACTAAGCAGATAAACTGCTTAAAAATATTTCTACTTCTTCAACATAGTACTTTGATTCCCTCCCATACTACAATGCTTCAGTCTCCAAAGTATCATGAAATAAGCATTTTTTCTATATCAAAGGCTTAAGAAAATCCAAGGCTCTGACAGTGGCATTACATTAGAAGTTGAAAACTTTTCCTTATTCCATCAAACTCCTCTGCGTTTGAAACCTTGAAAAAGCATAACTCCCCCCTCCCCCCAAAAATTAAAAAACATAAGCAAAAAACATAAGAAATTGAATAATTTTTAGGTGTCAAGTAACATTCAAAGGTATAGGCCTAGAAATTACAGAATGCACTATTGCAGGGTATTATTCTATGACTGTTTCTTATAAAGAAACATGACAAAATTAGCTGGAAGTCCATTTCAGACAGATGAGATATTTTTCATCATTTCAGTTTTGTTCAGAAAACGCAGTAAATCCTGCAAGAAAGTTGTAGAAATAGTACTTTAAGGAACTGGAGTTCAAAACAAAATGTTAAATTGCTTTAAAGCATATTTGTAGTTCTCATGAATAAAGTATCAACTTAAAAAAGCAAAGCAAAAAATAGCAGAGCAGAAAAGCAAGGGCTTGATGGTAGAAAAAAAATGGTATTTCCATCTGAACAGATGTTTCTTTGAAAGCTTGTTGCAAGTACAACATTTTGAGAATATCAGTCAATGGAAATGTGGATTTTGCTTAATCCGGTGAATTTTGTGAGAGAAATATAAAATTAAGAAAACCGCCTGCAGCTGAATTATAGATTCAGATGTGTAGCTAGATTTATAAAAAGTTTTGTTCATTAAAAGAACAAGATTATACCATGAAGTTAAAAGTTTCAAACATGAGAAATGCTTTTAGGGCCAGTTTAATTTCAAGTTGGGCGGTCAAGAGTTAATAAACTTAGGCCATGAAAAAGCCCACTCTAAAATAAACCAGGAAGAGAAATTTGTTTAAAATAAAACAGGAAACGTTCCTGCCCAAAGATCTCTGAACAAGGGTCTACATTTAAGATCATAGAACTCATACAACCACATAATTATTAAGTTGGAAGGAATGTCTGGAGATTATCTGGCCCCGGCCTTCAGCTCAAACAATGTTTTCTAGATCCAAGAACATGTCCAGATGCCTTTTGGAAATCTCCAAGGGTGGAGACTCCAAACCTCACTGGGACAGTGCTCAGTCACCCCCACAATGAAAAGGTGTTTTCTGGCGTTCAGGCAGAACCTCTTGTGTTTCAGCTTATGCCCATGGCCTCTTGTTGCAGTCCACCACTCAAAAGAGCCTGTATCTGTCTTATTTGTACCCTCCCTTCACATATTGATATATATTGAGGAGACTTCCCCTCCAAGCTTTCTCCTCTCCAGGCTAAACAGTTCCACTTCTCTCAGCCTTTCCCCAGGGGAGAGATGTTCCAGGCCCTTCAGTATCTCAGTGGCCCAGAGCTGGACCCAGCACTCCAGCTGCATCTCTCTAGGTCTGCTCTCTCACAACCCTTGATCTGCTGAACACTCCTAATGCAGAACAGGATACTGATAGCCTTCTTTGCAGCAAGGACACATTGTTTCTGCAACACTCCATTTGGTGAAACTGAATCAAATCTAGACATAGTTGATGCAGAAGTTACTCTTGGAAAACATTTCCTGAAAATAACCTCAGAAAGCTCTTATAGATTTATCATGTAGAAAGAGGGATTTTTACTACAGGAAATATTCTGATACAACCTAAGTTAAATAGATTTTTCTTTTTATAACTCCATCATATTGTTAGCCTATAGTCTTGATACAATTTCCCAGACATTTTTTCTCTTCTGTTTCCAGATGATGATCCCCAGCGTAAAGCAAACTTCTTTTGAAACTAACTTTTAAGTCTATGGACAAGGGGGAATGGTTTTAAACTAAAAGAAGCTATATTTAGATATGGTGTTAGAAGGAAATTCTTTAGTGTGAGGGTGATGAGACACTGGAACAGGCTTCCCAGAGATGGCATGAATGCTTCTTCTCTGGAAGTGTTCAAAGCCAGGTTTGGTGGGGTCTTGGGCAACTTGATCTAATGAGTGGCATCCCTTCTCATTGCAGGGGGCTGGAAATTAGAAGGTCTTTAAGATCCTTTCCAACCCTAACCATTCTGCGATTCTATGGTGAGTGCTGTTAAACTTAATATGTTTCTAGATATAATAGAGAAATTATGTCCTGTAAATTGATTCTTGCCTCTTCATAATGCTGATAGTATTTGATAATTTTAATGAATGAATCCTGCTTGTGGGAAACAATTCACTTTTAACTGTCAATATTTTCCCTTTGCTGGAGATTTGGTACTCCATTGAAGACTGCTTTTGGTGGAATTTGATGTATGCACTATTGGTATGCATTAACATCCACAGAAATATTTAGGACACTTTCCAAGGATTGTAATGGGAATTAGATCCATCCCTTTGTATCTAGAATAACAACATACTGGTAGGTATTCAACAGTTAAAAATAGGACCATGAGCTCTGGTAAACAGTTTTCAATCCCATATCTCATCTTAGTGTTAGTAACACAGGGATTCTAGGTTGGCATTAAACTGAAGATGGGTCTCTTGCTGTGATTTGGAATTCTCTTGGTAAAGGTTAATGGGGAGTAGTAACTCTATCTGAATCACACTCCTCCACATCTATCTTTCTGTTCACATTTCTACTAGGCTGATCACTGACAAAGGGACAATGAAAATTCTCAGATCTCTGAGTATCTATGACTCAGGTGGGGATCAAACCACCTGCTAGATGAATGAAGGGGCATGCAGACAGGTTTATAGAAAACTCCAGGAGTTTCTAGTCTACTTTACGGGAGTATTTAGGCCAAAGGCTTTTGAGATACAATGTTTCCAAAGACATTTTTGGCAGCAGCAGCTTCAGGTAATTTTTCAACTGTCTACATGTATGTTTAGAACTGTCCAGTCTACTGTTTTCCCTGTAGGTTTGTTCTACAAGGAAGCTTAATAAATCAAGTTTCCCTCCCCTCCAATGTCATGCTTCAGTCAAATCATTCCTTATTGCACAGAGGCTGTCCTGCACTTCTTCAGTTCTCAGACAATATATAGGAAAAACTGGTAAACAATAAAACTGATATCAAAGTTGTAAACCAACTTTGGGAGAGGACATACTAGGAAACTCTATGTTCATAGTTTTGACTCTTTCTTTAAGCCCAAAAATCCAAAGTTCCTCATCATAGTGGCTGATATGAAGAAAATTAACTTAATCCCAGCCACCTTATGTACATGAGGTGTATATGGCAGACATTACTGTACTGAACTGCAAAACAACAAAGTCTCCCAGCAAAGATTTGAATCTTTATGTTTGTTTATCCATTCATTGTGTTCCATCATAAAGAAAACTTTGTGAAAATACCTCTCAAAAAATGAATTCTTAAATTCATAAATTGAAGGCTTCGAAGATACATAACATGTAGTCTGCAAAACTGTGTGCTTGAATAAAGTTTTAAAACAAAATTATGAATACAGACTTCTACATCCAGGATTTCTTCATTAGCTTTAGAGGAAATGTGTAGGAGTATAAAGATGCACACATGTGTACACTGATGAATTGAGTAGGGCTTAAGGAACCACTGAATAAAATCAATATGAACACAAGTTCTAAAAAATTGAAATATTAATTATTGAGAAATAGATTCCAAATTTGATTCATGTACACACTATATGGTCATTGCAGAGCTTTAGCAGCTTTCCTGACTTTTTTCAAGTACAGTGAAGCAGGCAAATTTTGCTTTCCATAGGAAGACAGGAAAACAGGATTCACTGTCTCGAATAATAACATATACTTCAACAATAATTTATTTTTTACTCTTTCTCAAATAATTCACAGAAGCTGTTTGGGGAGGAAACAGCCACTAATGGAATGTACATCATACACCAGCAGCACTGCAGGCATTTCCAAAATAAACAGTGCATTTGACATCAAAGTCATAGGGAACAATTTGTGACTAAGAGCTATTTAATAAACTCAGTTAAAGAAGAATATAAAGAATACTTTCCATAACATCTAAAGAATCTGAAAACTCTTTCAGAAAACCTTTCAGTTATCATTGTGTGCTTTTGAAAGCACTGAAATAGGTTCATTGTTTTTTCTTTTAAATAAATCCAGTACATGAAAGCTTCCAGAACTACAAAATATAAAGAAAACCCCAAAGTTAAGAAAAGAAGAAGCATTCACTGAATAACTCTCCATCCTTTGTATGATTTAACAATTGTAAAAACAATCCTGAACTTGTAACATCTTGGGTGTTCATGTACATCTCTTTCTCAGTCCTGTGAAAATAAGAACATAAGAATTGAAAAGAATTTTGTAGGATTTTGTTTCAGATGTGGACCGGTACATTAAATTGGGTAGCAAGAATAAGGAAACTTATTTCTTTCTAGATGGCAAGTCCGTTTCTGCTGCCTACCTCTCAGCACTTTCTTTGAAACAGTGAGTTTTATCCTTTTTTTTTTTTTTTTTTTTTTTGTCTAGAGGCAGGATTTTATTTGTCTTGTGGGTTTTTTTGTTTGTTTGTTTGTTTGTGGCTATTTTTAAACTAATGCTGCATGTTCTCTTGAAGAGAAGAATCATGACACAAAAACTGTTGGACAAGAAAACACTTTTACCAAGACACTTTGTATTTAAAGAGGAATTAACTCTCGCAATGAGGTAATTAGTTGCAGTGCCTCTGAGAACAGAATCACATCATCATTCTGACATAATCTAGAGTTTATCTTTAAGCATTTTTAGTATAGTGCTGGATAGTAAGAGCTAGGCAGGTGGGTTAATCCTATATAGCAGATAATACATCCTACAGCTACAGTCCCTGCCCTTCTAGTCCAGGTTGGACTGGCAGTACAGATCCAGGGAATCAGGGCACTCATGCTGACTGCTGGATTCCTGAGTGTTGTCCTGGTCTCTGTGGGAAACTGTTCCATGTTGGGCTCAGCCTTTAACCTGATGTCTGAGGGCCACACATGGTGCGTTGATCTCACCCCACATAGGACGACTGTCTCTTTATTACATTATGAACCAGAATATCAGTACAGGATGATACTGCCCTTGCTAATCAAGTAGCCTGAGGCCAATCTCTTACTTGCTCTATATCCAAAAACAATTAGCAGTTGTCACAGTTTTCATTAGGCTTTCTCTCACCCGCTAGTTTTCAGCCTCAAATATGTTACAATTACATGAAGTCAGCAAAAATTACATAGCATAAAAATGGTATCTATTACTTCTATGTATTCCAGCTCATCTTGAGCTAATCTATTCAGACCTGAGAGCCTTTATTTGAGCACCAATTTAGGGTAGACTTCATACCATGTCAATGTTTGAAATGAAATTTGTCACAGCTTTTCTAATGAAAATAAGCCATCTAAATAGTCAAAACATTACACATATGGGTAGTTTCATATTTTTAGTGCAGCTAGTTTCATAAGAAACCTTTATAGACTAATCCAATCACATCACTGGAGATAAAATCAGGCATCAGGGTTCACCCTGCTTTGTCCCAAAACTGTCAGCTATGAGGTAAAATAAGAAATTACATGTGTAAACAAAAAATCAAGGTAGGCAAAGATAACCTTTGGTTGTTTGTGATCAGTCCTTCAGTTTGGGGCTGGAGCCTTCACCACATCACTTCACGTCTATTTACACTTTGTGGTGTACTTTAACATTGTCCCACTACCTGAATGTGACAAGTATGCAATGCTACATTTCTAGGCTGCCTGAGTTTTGAGCGCTTCCAAACAGCATGTGCTTTCATGTTTAAGACCATTAGGAAAAAACCCAAAACAAATATCAGCACATCAGTTATGCATTAGTTAGCTTATATATTGTAAAAGAAAAGGGAAATAACAGGTATGGTGTGTGATATGTGCTCCGTCTGATACTGAGGAAAGAAATAATATCACTTCTGTAAGCCGTAATGAAGGGGAAGCAAGAAAATGCAGCACTATTTCATGCAGCACTATGCAGCAATAGACAACAGATTTTATCACAGAAGTATCCCCAATATGGGCAAACTTTTGGTCTTGTTGGTTTTGAGTAGTTGTTTCACTGCTCTACTTATTTATATAATTTTCCAATCTCATAGCAGCTTCATTTTCTAATAAATTATTTCAAAGTTCTATAGATTGTAAGTTAAGAAAGTGCTGATCTAACTCGAAAATAAATTTATGTGTAATTCTGAAAGTTTTATTTATATAAAAAACCCCAGTTAACTATGACAGCCAATAGGTATCTACACCTAAAACTAAATATTTCATTCATATTTGTGACCCATTTATTTTAAGGTTTTACCCACAGGATAGTTGTCAGATCTGTTTTATTTTTTTCATGTGTCTACAGGCTAATTGAGATTTCTCTTAACTTTCCTTTTGTTAAACTCAACATGTAGTTTGACTTCTCCAAGACTCATTATTATAACTTATGTTTCCATATATTTGAATATTCACTCAATGTAGTTGCATCCTATAATCTATATCAGAGCCATTTCAAAAATTATCATTTTTCTGCCCTAATTTTCAAAATGTATTTAAGTTCTTTCCCAGCTCTTTGATTCATACCTGTATCCAATTATGTTCAAAAAATATATTTATATTACTGATTTAACTACAATAGTTGTTATATGCTAAAAATTGTTATATTCTAACACTAAAATGTAGGCTTTATAAGTAATATTTAGTTCTATTAGAAAATGTATTCTCACCGATATTAAATCTCATTTTAATATTTCATTATATTTAATATAGCAAACATAATTTTAAAAAAGTTCCAAACATCTTTAATATTAGTTCAAGTCAGTTTTGCAGACATCATGAGATTTGCTTGTGTCCTCCTCTTGAAAGAGAGAATTTTTATCCTGAAATACTCAATAAAATAAAAGAGATGCAGTCACCTTGTAGTCAACGTGCTTATAGCCATTGTAGCAAATAACAGGTTTTCTGCTCTCTCTTGTAAGATATTGATCTAAGAATGACTTAAACATCACTTACTTCCAAGATTATTTAGTATTTTTACTGTCAAAAATTCAAAAACAAACAAAAAATCCACAGGTAATCCTACCTTTAGCAGTGTTCTGCTCCAGCTCCTGTTCAACCCATGCAGGCTTCCTAAATAAGTCAGCAAAGTAATCTTTACATCTTAAATATGCTAAATCTTCCCCAAAAGCTTTCCAGTTCTCAGCTTCCCTTTTTATAATCCACACTTCTGGCAGTGTGCAGATTTTTAAACTTTGTGATATTACTTGTATTCCCAATAATAACTTTTCACATCCGCTTTAAGTATTACGGGATTTCAGCACTTATTTATGTGTAAAATCTATTGCAAAAGAGAAAAAAACATAGAGCTCTTAGAAACTTTGTTACCTTGGAGGTCTCTGCCTGCTGCCTGTAAGTTTTACCTGCTACCATGAACTATCTTGAAGTCATCCACCGTAAACTACACACAAAACTAAAATCTCTTTGCCAAGTACCTTGAGACTTGTTATAACACAAAAGTAACTTTCCTGGTACAGGATCAATCCATTTAGTCCAATTGATTCTGTGTTAAGCTAAAGGGATCACAATCATTGCTATGTGTTCTGCTACATTTTGTTTACATGAACAATTACATTATGCTTTTATCTAAACAGTTACTCTCATTATTATTGCTTAAGTGCTGTTATAGTGAATAAGAAATTCTGCATATGAAAGTCACCACTGAGAATTTGCACACTGAAAGACACATTGAACAGACACTCAGTTTTATTGGGAAAGATACTCATCTGCTTTCTCCACATCAGAAGTGTCACAGAGATAAATATCAGAAACAGAATGGTTTGTACTTTTTTATAAATGCAAATCTTCTTTTATAAATATGTTTTAAATCCATCGAGGAACAGATCAATCATGATAAATTCCAATTACTATATTGATTGTTTTGGACTAAGAATGTCAAATAAAACACTGATGAGATTAGTGAAATTAAATAAAATATCATGCTGATTCTACTTATTTTTGTGCATAGAATGTTTTTAACCAAAAACATTATGCTATACATCACTGCATGGAGAAACAAATACTTTCAGTGAAGCACATAATATTGAGAAAGGATAGCTGAACAGAGAAGGCAAAAAGCTTCTTAATTACTAGGAACTAGTGTTGAATTCCTATCAAGGAGTCTTGAAAGCAAAATAATATGCTTTTAAGTTCAAGGACAAGTAGTAGCAAATTATGTCAATCCAAATACTGATCTACTTCAGCCCCTTGGCATCTTCTGTTTTACTTTGGTTTCTAAATGAAGACACAAACACCTGTTCTTGCAGCAGGTGGTATTTGTTTATTATAGCTCTTCCTGCTGAGTTTTAATCAGCCTGCAGCTGCAGAATCCAGACTAAGGAATGGTTATAATACCAGATTTTCATATATAAGCAGTATTGGTCCAGAGAAAATTTTTCATACTTCATTTCCATCATATGTTACCAATCATATAATTTCCTTCTCACACTCCAAGTTTTTAATTAAAGAGTAAATTCATGTATAACACTAGTAAAAGAAGTTTTGAACATTATGCCTTTAGGGTGTTATTTGATTATATTATCTTATTGCAAAATCTCCAATTTTTGGAAAAAGATTCTCAAACCTCTGCCAATTTGTACCCCTGCCATTCTTTACTGAGAGAATCAAGAAGCTTAAAAAAAGTCAAGAGACAAATTAACAACATGTAAATCTCTCTATTCAAATGCAAATGAAATAAGAAAAAGGTACTCATGAGACAGGAGAAGTAGGTAAAACTTTCTATTCCAAACTATAAGGTAAGAACACCAAAGTAATTATGTGGATATGTTATTAAGAAAGTCTTCCTATGTGTTGAGATATGCTTTAATGTTTTCATCCTTATTAAACAGTGCATACTATTCATGATGAGCATGCAATGTAACTGAGTTATATTTATTGTCATTAATAGAATGAAGTCATGGGCTTCAGGCTCCCAGATGTTTTGCAAAAATGTTATATTAATTTTGCTTAGTATTAAAGCAACAACTATTCAATGAGGCTTATAGAATACATGAATTTGTTTAAAATAAAGGAAGATGAGGGTCCAAAAAGTGAGATTTTACTGTGGGGAATAACAGAGTTGCTCGGTGCAACTAGAGTGAAGCCAAATCAGGTAGAGAAACACTGGAACATGCTGCCCAGAGAGGTGGTAGATGCCCTATCCCTGGCAACATTCAGGATCTGGTTAGATGGGGCTTTAAACCACCTGGTCTAGTGGGAGGTGTAATGGAAGGGTCACAGTTCATTCCAGGAGCCCATTCCATTAGGGACTCTCCACAGGGTCACAGCTTCCTTTGGGACAAATCTACCCGTAGGAAAACAACTTGTGTCACTCTCATCTTCTCTATAGGCTGCAGGGGAGTTTCTGCTCCAGTGCTGGGAGCACCTCCTCCCCCTTCTTCTCTGACCTTGGTGTCTGCAGAGCTGTTTCTCTCACATCTCACTCCTCTCTCCCAGCTACTGTTGAACAGTATTTTTCCTCCTTCCTTAAATAGGTTTTTTCTGAGGTGCTCAGCTTTGTCTAGTGATGGGTCTGTCTTGGAGCCAGCTGGAACTGACTCTGTTTGACATGAGGGAATGTTTCTGGCATCCCCACAGACCTCCTACCAGCTACCAAAACTTTGTTACTTAAGACAAATACAAGGACTGTATGACAGAGTATGTGCCAATATTTGACCTGAAACAAACTCTGAAAAGGTAATTTTTCAATGGAAGTGGAGTTTTTTTAGTTTGTGTTAGTGCAGCATCATGATCACAGCATCACAGTATGTAGCAATATAAATATCTTTATTAGGTTGAAGTTCTGTTGCTTCCAGTGATTTCCACTCCTATTTTATCAGTGGGTTTTTTTCTGAAGTCAAGAGTTGGGGGTTTTTTTTGGTAGGAACTTTTTTTTAAGTAATTTTTCTTTTTTATTCTATTTCTGTGTAATAAAGAATTGCAGTATCCTGAGCCCCTGACCACCAGAAGTACTGAAGGAAAAAGCAAGTAAGGAATATATATGTGACTCTTACTTAGTAAATTAGGACAAGTGCTCTCAAGGACACAGTCATTTCAAGCATCTCTTGAGAGAAGAATTTCAATGATCAATACAGTTTTTCCTTTGTGAAGGGGAACAGTAGAAAAGAGAAGGAAATTATTTTAGTGTTTTTCTTTTTTTCTTTTTTATTTTCTTTTTCATTAATTCAATTTTTGTACTTCCTGCTGGTAAAAACAGTGATTGTTCCAATTTAAATTACCAAAAATAGACATTTATAAAGTGTTTTCAATACATACAACACACTCACAGCATTTCATAAAATCATGAAGTTATTTCCTTATTTTTATTAAAAATGTAATTCTCTTCTCAGGTATCACCATGCTGAAAGGTTATGTGTATAGAGAATACTGCACAGAGCCACAGAAAGCATGGAAAATTAATTCATTGTTACTTAGCTTTTGCTGCTGCTTCTCATCATGGATGAAACAGACACAGTGGAGATTTTTATCCTTTCTGCTAGCTTTAAGGCATTACAAGAACTGCACACAATAAAAGGTCACATGAGGGGGCTTTAACAGAAATAATATTTGTCCTGGGAGATTTTGCTTTCCTAAGCTGAAATTTACGTTTCATTTTGCTATTGAACTCATAATAATAAATATTAACCCCTACTATTAGATAGTATATATTCTTTCTGTACTGGTTTTGGCTGGGATATAGTTAATTTTCTTCACAGTACTTGGTATGGAGATGTGTTTTGGTTTTGTGCTGAGAACGATAATATTCTAATCTTTTTGAATCTTGCCACACAGAGTCAAGGCCCTGTTTGCCTCACAGTCCATCCCACCAGTGAGGAGTCTAAACAAACTGGGAGGGGACAGAGATGGGACAGCCAAACCCCCTGACCCAAGGGATATTCCACACCACATGACAGCAGGAGCAACATCTAAACCTGGGGGAGGAAAAAAGAAGAGGAGATGTTTAGAGCTGTCTTCCCAAGTCACTGCTACATGTGAATGAGCTCAGCTTTCTGGGGATGGCTGAACACCTGCCTGCCCATACAAAGTTGTGTATGAGTCCCTTGTTTCACTTTTCTTCCTTGCACAGCTTCTGCTTTACCTTTTAAACCTTTTATCTCAACCCATGAGTTTTCTGACTTTTCTAATTGCAGAGGTGGAGTCGTGATCTCTGGAAGAGTTAAAAAATGTGTGGATATGGCAATTGGGAATGTGGTTTAATGGTGAACATGGTGGTGGTCAACACAGTTGGCGGCTGAACTTGATGATCTTACAGGTCTTTTCTAACCTTAACAATTCTATTATCTTGTGGTTCTTGCTCCCATTTCCCCAGGACTCTGTGTGTGTGTGTGTCTATGTCTGTCCGTGTATGAGTGACAAGCTATGTGGGGTTTAATTGCTGTCTGGAGTTATTCCCTGCCCCTTCAAAAAAAAAAAAGACTGACTGGAGTTAACAGCCCCCACCCCAAAAAGTTAGTGCTAGCCCTGGTCCAAAAGTCTGACCCAGAAATTGTTAGAAATTAGGAAAGGATAATGGGAAAAACTTCACCTAATTTATTCTGTAAAGATCTGTCCTAGAATATTTCTATTGATTGTTGCTGAAAATATGGTATTGGGCCAAAGGCACTTCAGAGATTTTTAGGACTTGTCTCAGTTCCTCAAAAAAATCCAATAGCTTAAGAAGTTTCGGTCTGGGATGGGTATAAGGCCCGATGAAATTTCTAGATAACTGCTTGCCTGTTAAAGCCAGTGAATGCAAAGAATGCTAGAAGACTTGGAGTTGACCTTGAAAACACCTGGGAAAATTGGGTGGCTTTCATGAAAAGCTGGGATCAAAGTTCTCAGCCAACAGAATTCTGGCAATTACACCACTTCCCAAGCACATGACAATATGCGTGGCATGCAGAAGATTACACAGCAGAGCTGTCAGCTGTCTAACAAACAGCAGAGCTGTCTATTAGGAGGCCCTTTACAGACTGCTTTTTGGAAGTGTGGCTTCAGAAAAGTAATTGACATGAAAATTCAAAGTGTGTGTATATAAATGTATATAATTATATGCATATTCAGATAAAAATGCATCATTATACATAAAGAAATATATACACTACAAACACATTCTTATTGTAGTAAATACTTCCCTAGTACTTGTTTCGCTTGAGTCACCTTGCCAGATTCACAACTTTTGAGTCAGTAGTCTTATCTACTGAACAGCATGCATCATCCAAACATGTCCTCATCAGTAACCTAGTTCTTATAACACAGTACTCACAAGCCCACCAGACTTGTACTAAATCCAGGTCATCATGCATTGTCTTTTTTGTATTAATTAGTACCAGTTCAAAGTTATACTTTAACTTCATTAACTTAGGAAATAATGTTTTCCTTAAAGGATAGTAAGAGCTACAAATGATTAAATCCTTTAGAAGTTCAGATCCTTTTGAAAGTTTTATAGAAAGTCTGAGCCCTAGTTTTGAAAAATGTAAAAAAACCTGACCATAAATAAGTGATATTCAAGTGATATTAATCAAAATGAAATCACAGGAATTTTTTTTGCCGAAATTATGCCAGATCACTAGGTGTAGAACTATCCTATTTTGTAGTCCTATGAGACATAGCAAAATTAAAATCAGTCCAAGGAAATGTAGATTTTAAAAATAATACAAAAACTGTTTAATCTGCAATTTAGAAAGCAGTCTGATCTATAGCACATTTGTTTTTTTAAGCTGGATAGCACTCCATGTTGCAAATTTGGGAAAAATAAAGTATCTTTGGCACACTATAGCAGTCCAGTCTGTTCTCTTTGATAAACCGTAGAACCTCATCTTGTATTGCTCGATTAAATCGGAATTTGCTTGAACAACAACCCATCTTTCAGAAAGATTTAAGTGATAGATTTATAATTAAACTATCAAAGTGGCACACAGCTCAGACCTAGATGGCAATTTTATGAACAGTACCATATTCCAAATCACCTACCTATCTCAAGCCCAAACAACTATATATCACGGTCAATTTTAGTTCAGTCTCAAGAGGGGTTTTAAATCAGTCATCCAGAGGCATCCTGTAATAATTCAGCTGTTCTACAACAACTGTGCATCTGAAAGGCTGCAATACCTACCAACTATGCTTTCAAGTTTTGTTTGAAAGTTAAATATTCCAGTGTCCTTTAAACTTCTGTTTTCTTACCTTCGTCCTGCAATCTCACTTGCATGTGCAAGGGAACTCACTAGGTTTTCTGTATACACCCCAAAAATTAGCTTCATAGGTGTCTTCTGCATGGAGATGGTAGTTCACTGGATGCTAAGCTGAGCAATGAATAACAAAAGAAGTAATACTGCATAAAAATTGCATGTCCAAGACAGTAATTATGCCATATGTCATCTCCTTAATGAGAAAGTGGCCTACAGTCTTTCACACTTTTTAGCTTTTTCTTATGCATCCACATCAACATATAAATTCTACTTTTTTCACACCACACAGTTTAGAAATTTCCAGAAAGAAACCCAAGTGATTGATTTATTTAACACCAGCCAACAGAATTTCCTAAAACATAGCATGTGATTCCTGGCGAGATGTGGATTGGCACAGTGTAATTGATCTTTCCGTATTTTAGACCTTTAGATATTTCTAAAGGTTTTGGCTATCAAATATTTGGGGTGCTTTATGGCAGTCTGAGACAAACCTCACATATATGCTTGAAAATTATTCTATGTTTATACAGCATGAATGAGTAAAATATTAGGACTTAATCCATTTGCAAGGTAATGGTCACATGACTAGGGTGAGCTAGAAGAACATGAATCTCCAGAATCTACTGAGCGAGAAAAGAAATTATTGTTAAAATTATGCAACCAAAAAGTCACAAATGTATTCTGAGCTTAGAGAAAGCACCATGTAGGTTCTGGTCTAGCATTTTTAGAAAACTTCTGTATTAACATACTGTAGTGATACTGTGCTCCCCCACCCCCATTCCACATGTAAAATATCACACTGCATTTAATATAAGTCTAGAGCTCATATTAAGAAAAAAACCCTCCATTGTATAAGTCATTATTTCCTTATTCTGAATGAGTACACCGTAATCCATAGTCTACAAATATTTCAAAAATTAATATGTTTTAAAGCTTAAAGGATATCACTTGTAAAGTATATAGAAATATTTAATTCTGAAAACAAATTTCTCTAACTTGGTTGGAATGAATTCTTTCGGTCTGGAGTTCGATTTTTTGGGTTTTTTTTTTGAAGGAGCATAAACAGGAGCATCAACTAAGAATTTTGACATGAGGTTCTAAAGTGCTTTCTAAAGCCATTTGATCTCTAGAACACCAAGAAAATTATAGTGAAAGCCTAAAAGATACTCTCAATGACATTGCACCAGAGAGGAATAACAGCATAATGAGTTTGTTAAGGAAGCTAATACTGACTCAACCATGGCAGTGTGCAATAAAGAAATACATGCTGATTTGTCCTCGCTCACTTGAGACTTCATCCCAAAGATACTGGAATGAAATTAATCCATTTAAAAATAATATTAAAGTCCCTCTAAATAAAGACTGCAATAAAGCAGCTGTTATATTCTTTATTTACTTCAAGCACAACAAATCTATGCAGTATCAGTTATGTTTCTGCGGGTTTTTTTCCATACTTGGCATATAGAAAAGCATCATGTGTGTTTAAGTCAAGAATAAATTGTAATGGTTTTCCACATTGTTAAATGTCAGACAATTTTTTTGTTTGTTTGTTTTAATTAACTGGAATTAACAGCTTCCAGCAGGTTTAAAGACCATTGACCAATTATATTATAGTTTTCTTTAACCACAACAGACATTTATATTAAGTGGTTTAAGTACTGTTAATTAGTTCCAGTATTTCCACATGAAAATAAAAATAACAGTTGACATTTCTAGAGCACTGCCTCATTGAGGATTTCAGACTGATCCAACAAGAAATTTCTTTAGAGTATGAAGTTCTGAAATTGCTTAGTACAACAGGTCAAATTTTCCTAGGTGTTGCAGTGAAAGATATCATAGATTCGTCTCAGCAAAATCAGTACCCATTTTATCCTAAGAGCTTTCTACCTAAGCAATAGAACAAAAAGTATATCGACTGTTATACATCTAAAACAACTGTGCTCTGAGCCAGAACCAGGCAATAGTGACCTCAGTGAAACATGCCAAACTGAACACCAGATGTAGGATGCATCAGCTCACCTAATATATTTCTTTAAAACATTTTCAGTATTTTCCACAGCAGTTGGCTCATATAATCAACTTAGAATATACCAGGGAAAGAAACAGTTATCATAGAATCAGAATCATTAAGGTTGGAAAAAAACCCTGTGGGAAAAAGACCGGGGGTAAAATTGCACTTTAATAGATGGAAATTGAGATCAGTATGCCCAACTCACCACACAAAATATATCTTAAAGGGAAAAATATGGTTGCTACTCCCTGTCTGGAACACAGTCAGCATGCCTGACTTCCCACACAAAATCCAAGGAGGACTAGATGGAGGATGGAGCACATTGAAGTCAGGAGACAGTGCAGTCAGGCTCTGGTGAAATACTTGCAGAGGAGAGAACTTGGTGGTAATTTAGCAGCTAAAAATAAGGGAGATGAAGGAAGATGTCTTGTTGTTGAGCCAGCAAGTGAGGCAAAAATCACTCTTCTTGAACTCATTCATGTATATCACCACCCCAAGGCTAACTTAGAGGAGTGTTACCTGTCTAAGCCATAAGCAGCCAGGTTCTCCAGAACTGGAGCTGTGGGTGACCATGTCAAAGGCTTTGCTTAAGTCCAAGTAGACAAAATCCACAGCATTTTCCTCATCCACTAAACAGGCCACCTTGTCATAGAAGGAGGTCAGGTTAATCAAGCAGGAGCTGCCTTTCATAAAGCAGTGCTGGCTGGGCCTGATCCCTGGGCTGTCCTGTACATGCTGTGTGACAGCACCTCAAGATGATTTGCTCCACGACCTTCCCCAGCACTCTTGTCAGGCAAAGATGCTCTCTGCATCTTCCTGTGGCTCTCCTTGTAGCTGGGCCTCATATTTACTAATCACCAGTCAACTGAGACTTCCCTGCACAGCCAGGACTGTTGGTAAGTGATTGGTGAGTAGTTATGCCAGATCCCTCAGTATCTTCAGGTAGATCTCATCCAGCCTCATAAACTTGTGAGTGTTCAAGTGGTGTAGCAGGTCACTGATCATTTTCCCTTGGATTATGTGGGCTTCATTGTGCTCCTCTTCCCTGTCTTCCAGCTCAGGGCATCCGGAGAACAACTGCTCTTACTATTAAAGACTCAGGTGGAGAAACCATTAATCACCTCATTACCTTACTTAATTACCTTACTTTCCCTCATCCTTTTTCACTGTGTTTGTCCCTGCATGCAATATCCAATAAAGACTGGAGTTTTTCCTTAACCTTTCTTTTGTAGCTAATGTATTAAGAGAAACAATTTTTCATAGTCATTTAAGACAGTAGCCAGATTACATTTTTTTATTTTTTTTAATCTTACATACCCTGCTTTTATTGACAAGGCTGTCCACACTTTCTATGAATCTTTATATTGGCAAAATCTTGCTTTTTATTATTATTTTATTTTAATCCCATTCTTCCTGGATAACAGCTGTTTCTACTTGACTGATGAGTGACACATGACTTGGAGTCTTCAGGATGGAGTGGTGTGGGAAAAAAAGAGATGAAAACTTCTTGATTGCTTTCCATGCCTAGAGGCTTACAGAGACTTCATTCATTAATAAAATGAAATCAATTAAATGTTTTGTAAAATCAGATCTAGAAACATAGCACTATGGTGAAGGCGATTTTGGCGTGCATAACAAGTTGTCATTAAAGACTAGTAAATTATGACTGTGTAACATATTTTCTGGCTGGGTCAGTAAATAAAAAACTCAAAAAGCATTAAATCATACATACATTGCAGTTAATAGGAAAATGCAAAATGAGGCTAGTAGATGGTATTATATTAAGAGGAGCTGTGTATAAATTCTAGGAGAATACTACCCTATTTATATCAGCTATGAGATGAAGCAGAATGACATAGCAAGTGTCAGAAAATTTAAGATAGAGGATTAAGCCATGGCATGGGGTTTTTCCAGCATCTACTTTTATTCTTTTTTTTAAAAACAGTAGAAAAACTGAAGTATTTTGTTACTGTAAAACTCAAAAACTTCTAAAAAATAAAATCCTTGTTTAGTTATGCAAAGATCATTAAAGTACATGGGTTATTACATTTTTAAAGGCTGAAAAGATCTGCTATGATTACTGAATAGTGACCTTCTGAATAATGTAGATTTCTGACACATCTAGGGATTTTTTCATTTTCCCTTTTAATAATATGTGCCTCAGCTACATATGTCCTGATCTTCAAATAACATATATTATTAAGCCTTCACTGCTTCCCATTTAAGCTGTTTCAGTAATTAGAATATTTGGTCTTATTGAGCTGATGCAGCTGAAATCTATTTATCTTCTACAAGTGGGTTTGTCATGTTCAGTTCTTCTAGTTTATACTGTCAGCAATCTGGTTCTTGTGGATTCTTGTGGATATTGATCAAGTCATTCACATAAAGGAAAAGTCTTTCTTGCTATAAAACATGGTTTCCTTAATTTCAAATTATGGCTAAAATTCTCTGATTTCTCAAGCTCATATATCCATTATGGCCTCATTAATGACAGAAATAATACAACCTCAAAATTCTTACTTTGCTATTTTAATAAAAAGAGGCTTAAAATATAATTTATAAATTATGTTGGCCTCCTATGTTACAGCACCAGAAAGAGATCAAATGGTCAGTTGTTTATCAACTATGACCTTAACTCCTTTATCATACTATAGTTTTGGTAAGTCAATTTAAAAACACCTTTAAGGAAAAACTATACTTAAAAACTAATCCACCTGCCATTGCCAGTTTAATTCTAAACAATGTCATGATACTGCATTTTTGTGATAATGCGCAATTCAATGTAGTAATCCAAGTAATACGTGTTGTTCCTTTTCTGAACAAAACCTCCATATCTCAATAAAATACTTAACAAAAGCCAATGTGAAATTCTTAATTGTTTTCACTGCAATTAGAGAAGTGACCCAATTTTGTAACACTTTGATGGAAGCACTCATTTTTATGAGAGTTATCACTAAGTTGCCCTAGAAAATAGCTACCCAAAAAAAGGGAAAAGTCTCAGTTTTAGTTTTTCCTAAATAATAATTATGATTTTTTCTTTTCAGGTTAATCTAAATTGTAAATTAGCTCTTATGAGAAGATTTCTTCTTAAATTCAGCTAGTTCAAGGGTCTGGAAAATCATTTCTTCAATGTAACACAGATTATCCCTCAAGCAAAGCACAGAGTATGGAGGGAGTACCACTGTAAATAAAAGTTTCTCTATGAGACAGTTGCAAAGACTGTGATTTCTTCTCATGAATACAGCAATAACTTTGGCTGATTTTTTTCACTCAAAAATACTGTGGAAAAAGTGAATTAGCACTTCCTGGACCTTAAATCCTTTAAAAAATTGAAAGACAGTATTTAATTCCTATGTTGTATAAGCAGTTGTTCAAAATTTGGAAAGTCTTTCCATAAATTAGGAATATAGACAGAATTCCATTCGGTTTTAATTTTTACATAAAGTCTTACTAAATATATAGGTGCCACTGCAAGTGACTAGGAAGACTTCAGGATGCTATAATCCAGCACAAAAAAATTTGCCATCGAAAGTGCTCTAGAAGAAATGTTATAAAAGAACAAGTATAAGATTGAAAAAATAATTAAAAAACAAAAAAAGGGAAAAGCTCAGATTTTTGTTCATGTTGTCCTCATTGTTTCTTTGATTTTTATTACTAATCTTATAAAGCATTTTTGAGAAATTTTCTTCTGTTCCTATTAGTGTCAATAAAAGTCAGGTCAAGAAAACAGACTAAAGATTTAAGTTTGACCCATCATTACAAAACAAGTTTAGAAATCTATTTTGTTTGGCTATCATTAAATAATCAGTACTTTGGGGAAAGAAAAAAAACCAAAACTTCGCTGAAGTTTCCCTGAAGAATTTGTGTTTGGTAGGGTTTATTTTGCTTTTGTTGATTTTTAAAAAATTATTTATATCTCTGTTGTCAGGAGTTCAAAGAATTAAATATCTCTTCCTATCACAAAACTTTTGAAAAATAACTTTGTTTGCTTTCAACTTGATTTAAAATATCCCATGGCGTCAGATTCCATCATTCTAAACATACGTGCTTGACTAGTTCATTTATTCAATTTAATAATAACTTATCTAATTTTTAAATAACACTCTAAGGATTATTTTTTTTGGATGAAACATAATCCCTGAGTGTGCAAAATACCATAGCATTTCTAGTCATGTATCTTATTGTTCACTGTACTGTGTCTGGCTGGAATGAAGTTATAAAGTCTTCATTGTAAGCTGTGACCCAAGGAAAGCCCTTGCTGGAGTAGGCTTCTGGCAGGACTTACGATAAACTGACCACAACCCTCATTCCCAGTCCCCCTGCACCACCAGAGAGGAGAAGGTAACAAAGTTTAGAGTGAGGCTGAGCCTGAGAGGGATGGATGTTTTTAGATTTGTTCTTACTTCTCATTATCCTACTCTTTTATTAACTGGTAACAAACTAAACTAACCTCACCCAAGTACAGTCTAATGTGCCCATGACTGTAATTGCTTAGTGACCTCCTTGTCATTATATCTCAAGACACTAGCTTTTTGTTATGTTTTTCTCGCCTCTGTGTTGTTTGCAGAGAGGATTGCTAGAGTGTCTTGGTGAGTACCTGGCAGTCTACCAAGGTCAGCCCACCTCAGGTTACTGGTCAAGATCAGTCCACAAAAGGAAGGATGTCAGTATCACAGGCTTTTTTCTCTGGAATTGTATTGGGGTGTAATAGTGAGAAAATATAGCTGAAATGAGACTTCAGTATACAGGCCATCATGACTAAGTACTAAAGGTTTTCTTTGCAATTTAGAATGTTACACAGAGTGTAGTAAATATATTAACAGCTACCAATCAACAGAAAGATCCAGTTGTTAAAATCACACAGAAAGATAAAGATCTGTCACTGCCTCAAGACCAATCAAGTCACCTAAAATGGAACCTTTGCAATTTGTAACTGTGTTTTCTGGAGGAATAGTTAATTCCACCTAAAAAAAAGATCTTCCTGAATAAGACACAGCAAACAAAACCACGGGGTAGAGACAACGATCTGTGCAACTGACAGCTGGAAGAATCAATAAAGACAAGGGAATGAGACCATCATGAAGACTAATTCTCACTGTGGCTGAGTTTGTGAAAGGCTTGTGCAGTTTTGTAACTGCAGTAAGTATTTCAGCTCACAAACAGGACATAGTGAAAACTCATAAAGTATAATGTCAAAGGAGAACCTCATGAATAAAATAATAATTTTATATTCAGGGTAAACCTTTGACACTGAGCAGAAATATGTATTAGAATTACACATTGAATGGTGAAGATACTTAGAAGCAGTGTGCAGCTGCCTCACGTTCTTAACATTTATTACATTCTTTAACCATTCTTAAACCATTCTTTAAACCATGTTTTTCTCACTTTACAGGTGTCTATAAACACAGACAAATAACAGTATGTGTATATATGTGTCTACAAATTTTACATATGTACAGAGATACAGATGTATATATAAAATGCATATATAAGCATCCATAAGTGCTCCTTTTTCCTTTGGCACGCATAGCATGGCTGTACATTTAGTATATCTTCCATAGATAAAGGTCAATCAGCTTTTCACCCAAATCCAAAATAAAAAAAAAAACAAAAACCCAAAATTTCTAAGGAGGTCTACTATATAACACATAAATTAAAACAAACAAACAAGCAAACGTGAACCTGCCTTATTGGAAGGCTGGACTAGATGACTTCCAGAGGTCGTTTTCAAACCAGAGAATTCTCTGATTTTGTGATGAAACTCTTGAAAAGTTCATCTAAAACTTAAGAAGCAGGGATATCTGAACAGACTTTCTTGTTTTGGCTCAGTGCTTGAACTTGCCAGAGTAGTTTGGTTCAAATTTTATTATCACACATCTGCTACCATCCTGCAAATATTGCAAAGAGAGGCAAGCATGACTGTAAACAACAATTCAGGTAAAATAGGCTTTCATCTTTCAACCTGAATGGTTTAAAATCAAACTCTCTGAGCTAAATCTGAACATCTGGGCTATCTGCCTATAATCATCTGGTGGAAGCACTCTGAGTAGGGAGTCTTCTTTCCATCAATATATTGTGAGGAAAGACTGCTTCATTGTCCTGGCTTATTTCAGTTTATTGCTTCTCATAACCCTACAGCCGTCATGCAGAAGGAAAAAAGAGTTAATAGGATGTATATGAGGAGGTCAATATTTGTAGAATCATAGAATGGCGTGGGTTGGAAGGGGCATTAAAGATCATCTAGTTCCAACCACCCTGCCATGGGCAGAGACACCTTTTACTAGACCATGTTGCTCAGAGCTCCATCCAGCCTGGCCTTGAACAGCTCTAGGGACGGGGCATTCACTTCTCTGGGCAACCTCTTCCAAAGCTTCCCTATCCTCACAGGAAAGAGTTTTTTCCTAGTATCTAATCTAAACCTGCTTTCTTTCAGCTTGAAATCATTCTCCCTTGGCTTTGAAATAATGTTGTTCGGCTTCTATAAGTGGAACCTAGTCGTCTTTGCAGAACTATAATATCTGCCAAATAAGTGTGGGAAAAAATAAACCATGTGATATATTTTCTCTCAGTATGTATTGAAGGCTGATAGCTTTTCTCCTTCTACATGGATATAAGTTACATGGATATAAGTAACATGGATATAAGGTAATTACAAATTTGAATCCCTTTTGGAAATAAGATGCTATTTCTACCACCTTTCTGTGAGACTTGCTTCTGTGAACCACAATCTCTAACCCCACAAATAAGAATGATTTTTCTCTGGTTCTTTTACTTTCCCATATGGATTACATTATGACCTATTGAAACAAAGATTATTTCTTAATGATTATTAGGAGTTTATGTAGAATAGTAGAGCTGTGATCTGGATCAGAATTTTTAGAAAACAATAATAAGAAGTGTATTTGCTTTTTGCCCCATTTTATGAAGATATCCAGGTTTGTATGTATTTTACTCAAAGAATCTAAATTAGCAGACATTAACATGGACTAGTTCTGATTTGCCTCAAACATATCCTTAACCTAGCATGTCAAACATATTTCTATGGTGAGCTGCTTTATTATGACTTTTTCTGTTTTTATTAATGAATAGAATGGCTTTTCTATTGCAATAATAGGAAAGAAAAAATCTCTGAAGCCCAATCTGCAATAGCAGAGATACAATATTAGTTTAATATTTTTGTATACCATCAAGGTTTTTTTACATATTTATATATGATTGTTTGTGTGTTTTTTTCTTCTTTGGGAAGAATAGATTATGTATGCTGAGAAATATTCCAGATATGTCCTTATAAGTACATAACAAGCATTCTTGCACAATTATTTTGATAATAAAAATTTGTGAAAATTACATTCTGGAAACAGCTTCTGTTATTGTTCTTATGAGCAACCCAATAAGCTGGAACAATTGGCATTGTTAGGGAAGATTACCAAACCTCAGGTGTACTGCAAGAGAGAAGAACACAACTGAGAGCAACAAAACCTGTACAGAAGCTGCTCTTCTGATTCCTTCTTCCATTTCTATAAAAAATAGAACTACTACTACTCTACTTCATTCAACTGGCTTTGTTAAAGAATAAGAAAATTTGTAACTACTATGAAAGAAAAGCTGTGGTATAGAATTCTTCATATCTACAAAACTAATCAGTAATCTCCATGGTATTGTATAACACCCACAGCTGACATCAAGCCTCTTCATAGCTTAGCCTCAGATTTGGCACATATTTGGCTTAATTTATTTTATTTATGTATATTGGTTAAAGGAAATGACCTCTGACACTTGTACTATAATCTAGAATGAGTAAAAAGAATAACAGTAAGTATGGATATATAGAAAGGACAACTCTTTTAAGAGGCAGAGACCCTTAAGAGAAACAAAAAAAGTATTGGGATGCCAAAGTGATAAAAATATTGGGATGCTAAAATGTCACAAAAAGACATTTCCTAAGAATGTAGTTCTCAGGAAAACTGTCAAATGTCTAGGAAGAAAACCAGACAGAACATATATTTCAAAAAGTTGTGAAAGATCTACAAAACAAATGAAGGCAATGATCAGGATGGAAAATCAGAGCAATGTGTCACTGAGGAAGAGAAGTCACTAAAACATTATCCCAAATGTGAAAATGCACACTTAGGATCTATCTTAGATAGATCTGTGCAGCATGGTGCTCATTTGTAATGAATAAGGTGAAGGTGAGGTAGGTCTCATAGCCAATAGCTATGCTGCTAAGTAATTGCACAAATGGATTCCAGAACTCAAAAATAAGAGTCAAGACACATCAAAATAATAAATGCTGCACCTAGAATGTAAAGAGAAAAACATTAACAACATTGATTTGTACTGACATGCTAAAACTTTCTATATGAATAACAGTGATAATTTGTCATTCAGGCTTTTCCATCAACAATTTCCAGCTGTGGACAAGACTGCAAACAAATTCTTAGTTTGTAATAATATCAAGATATTTTAATCAAAAATTGAAAAGATTAAAACACATTTTCTCTATTGCAGGAAAAACAAAGCAACACTGAACCAGATCAAATATTGTAGGAGGAAATTCTGGAGAAGTAAATACACATTTTCCTATTTTATGGATACGAGGTTTAGTTCCAGTGGGGTGTGTTTGCAAACAAAGCTGAAATGTGTGGATATGTATGAGTGGATGGGAGTGTTGCAAGAGGAATAAGATATAGACTCATAAATTCATAATAATATTATTAGCAAATGCTCCAGTGCTAGACTTCAGGCTACAGGTTATTTTTTCTGCTGATGAGCATGTACATGCCTCTGTACACGTTTGTCTTCTTCCTTTCTCTTCCAAATTCCTGTTGTCACCTTCATATTTCTCCGAAGATTTTTCCTTGTACCTTCCTCCACAAAAGCATATTACAGTAGTCTTCCACCAGCCTAAAAATTCTCTTTTTCTCCTTCAAACTTATCCTCTCATTCTTTTTCAGAGGCTTTCTCTGTTTTGTTGTTTGTCTTGAGCTCCTTTGCATTTCTTGCAGACAAAACATAGATGCTGGCTGAGTGAGTGAGAATGGAATGGAATGGAATGGAAAGGAATAGGATAGGATAGGATAGGATAGGATAGGATAGGATAGGATAGGATAGGATAGGATAGGATAGGATAGGGTAGAATAGAATAGAATAGAATAGAATAGAATAGAATAGAATAGAATAGAACAGAATATTTCAGTTGGAAGGACCTACAGTGATTATCTAGTCCAACTGCCTGATCATTTCAGGGCTGACCAAAAGTTAAAGCGTGTCATTAAGATCCAAAGCCTGATCCAAGGCTTGAACATACTCTCAATAAAGAAATGTTTCCTAATATTCAATCTGAACCTCCCCTGGCACAGCTTTGAGCCATTCACATATCTCCTATCTGTGGGTCCCAGGAAGCAGAGCTCAGCACCTCCCTCTTCCCCACTTCAGGAAGCTGCAGAGAGAAATGATGTTAACCCTCAGCTTCCTTTTCTTGAAACTAGAGAAGGTCAAACTCCTCAGCCACTCCTCAGGACATGCCTTTCAGCCCTTTACACCATCTTTGATTCCCTTCTCTGGACGCATTTAAAGACCTGAACATCCTTAACTTCTGAGGCCTGGTACTGCATAGAGTGCTCATTGTGAGCCTGTCGCTGCTGAATGCAGCAGGATAATCACAGCGTTTAGCTGGCTGGTACTTCTGTGTTTGATGCACCCCAGGATGGGTTTGCCCTCTAACTGACAGGGCATACTGCTGCCTCACACCGAGCTGCTGCTGACCAGCAGACCTAGATTCCTTTCTGCAGGGTTGCTCTCCAACCACTCCTCTCCCAGTTGTGCTGGGTGTTACTCCACCCCAAGTGCAGAATGAAATATTTCTTTACATTGAATTACATACCACTGACGATTTCCTAAAGCTCTAATCTATCTAGATCCCTCTGCAAGTTCTCTTTCTCTTGAGAGAGCCAACAGCATCTCTCAGTTTAGTACCATCAACATATATAATTCAATTTCTTGCACTTCAAGGTGCATTCAACTCCTGCATTAGGGGGAAGAAATCTGTCCCTAGAACTGAACTCTGCAAAACACCACTAATGACCAGTCACCAGCCAGCTGTAGCCCCACCCATTACAACCCTTTGAGCCTTGTTATTCAGTCCTGGCCAGCACAACATTAACCTGCTCATCCCACAGTTGCACAACTTGTTCAGAATGATACTTTGAGGACCAGTGTCAAAAGCCTTACTAAAACACAGAAAAGTTCTTTTTTAATTAAACTGTTCTGGTATTTGGTAATTTTGAAGTAATTCTTTGTGCAATCAGCCTAGTTCCTCACTTTTGTGTGATGTGGGCAGATAGAGGCTATAAAACTTTTGCACAAAAAGGACTTATGATTCTGATTAGCTGAGAGGCAGAAAAAAAATGCATTTGTGGCTCTATCTGTAGCTGCTTCTTCCCTAAAGCACGAAATATTCCAAATTAACTTGTATGGAGCTGAGCATTTATACTGATGTAACACACCTACACAGCATCTGATCTGGCTTGGGTATTCCAGCTCTGTACTACATTATAAACTGTGGATTTTTAATAAGAAGCCTCAGGGCTCAGACAAATTATCAAGTCATCCAAGTCATCTGAGCTAATTAATTGGCTATGTTCTTAGTTTGCCTCTGACAAACTGAAATAAAATGACATATTACTAAAAGAAGGTGTTGTGAGCGAGTCATGCTCTCTCTGTTTGGTGCAGCCAGACACCGGAGGTTTTAATTCAGGCTATCCCTTCAGCTAAGATAAACCAGATATTAGCCTGAGCCTGCAGGCTCCCCTTCATGTTGGTAGACCTACCCCTTAGGTACAGTGGTAATGGTACAAATGTCACTATTCTTTTGCACGAGCATCAGTTGTCTTATACAATATCTGTGGATTTGGGTTAGAAGCCCAAGTAACTTTTCCAAAATCAGTTTTTTAAAGTAAACCCACAATTTTAAATATAGCCTCACAATTATAATGAGACACGAGATTTTGTGACTTACAGAAACCTTTTACACCAAGTTTTTGCTGTCATTGTCTATATACCTCATTTATTTAAAAATGGTAGAACCAATGCTCCCCTGGCATGAGAGAGATTAATTGAAAAAGGGAACCTTTCATAGGGTACATAGACACAGAGCTTTTTCTGGTGGACACAGTCAATATCTGTCATATCTAGGTTTGCAATATTAAGACCCCACTAGAGAAGTCTTGTAGATATTCTTATCCATGTGAAAAAAGTATTGCTTGGGCAAAATTTCTGTGTAAGTTCCAGAAGAAAAAAATGAATATCAGTAAGGACGTCAGCTTTTTCAGGTAAATATTTTTTTTTTTAAATCAAAAGAGCTGTGTTGAGACAGGTGATGAGAATATCTGAGTGAAAATTCTCATCAAGCAACAGAGAATCCTTCTCAAGGAGTAGGGGCTAATAGATCTGCATATGTAAGGAAAACTCCTTTTTCACATGAGGCATTCTTTATCTCAAGACAGTAACTAAAAAGGGACGAAACACTGCATATGAAAATAATATTAAAGCTTCTCATTATGTTGTGTAAGGCAGGAAATGGCATTTGAATTTGAATTTGAATTTTTTCATTTTGCAGCATTTCCATAGTAGTTTAATTGAATGACTGCACTATTTGAATGCTCCTGTCTTTCAGGTTAAAAAAAAGTGCATATTGAATCTGAGATCATAACTTGAGAAGACAATTTCAGATCCAATTCCTTTTTCATTAGTAAAGAAAGTAGACTGAGATGTTGATTCTTTAAAAAAAAAAGTTCTTTATCAAACAGCAGGGGGCAATGAAACATAAATCAAAATAAAAAAAGCTCCTCTACAAAGTAGAGGAAACATAAAATAGAACATTACTACCTGAATATTCTGTTTTCTTTAGTGAATGTTTTATGAGGAGATAAAAATACAATGGAGATTTTTGGAGAAGAAAATAAGGAGAATTTTTCATGTAACCTACAAAAGTATAGGAGCAGAAGTATATGTAGTTTGTGATGTGTCAAAAACTCAATACATTTTTTTCTGTAGAAATTTTTAAACATTTTTAAGTGGCTACCAGTTTCAGGTCTATAAACACCTTTATGTATCTGTAAGTTGAAGGATATAAAACCTAGACAGAAAAAAGATTTCACTGAAAGAGAAGCTTGATTTTCTCTAAGAAAGAATATTATATTAATTTTTCACTCTTTGATTGCAGAATTATTTTAGTATATGTAATTAGATTTTTTGTCATTTTTATTATTTATACAAAGCAGTGTAATACTTAAACAATTGTGAGCCTTATTTATTATAAAAGTGCTGACTAGTTTCAAATTTAAATGCAATAATCAATTTATGCTACAATTCCTTTTCTTAGCATATACTTCACAGTTAAATATGTAATTATACATTTTGTCATTCAAATGAAAGATTACTCAACTTCTTATTTTACTGGTATGTGAAGTATATAGCATACACTTTTATGTCATATAGTACTTTATGTGAATAAAAAGGAGACATTTGCATATAAGAGTGTTGAAGCCCCCTACAAACAATGAAGGATGTAATGTGTCTGTCATAGGGCCCATTTTAGAAGTTGCGTTCCAAGAGAGTGAAATTCATTAAAATTCCTAAGAGCCAAAACTGTCCTATGCCAATTGCCAAAGCAGTGTGGGAGATGATCTATATGATAGTCTCTTCAGAAATAAGCACTCACAGAGGCTGTAAAGCTTTCCATTAGACCTAACACTCAGTTTGTACCAGCTTTTCTGCCTATGTGCACCAGAAAGAAGAATGCTTCCCTCAGCCCCTACACAGGATAATGAAGGTATCCAGTTCTGTGGACACATCCATAAAACGTCAGTTGGCTCATACCTCTTACTAACCAAACCTATGCAAATTTGACAACTACATGAAAACTAACATAATTTAGTTTATTTCAGTGGAAAGATTGGGAAAAATGTTTATGTGTGATATTACGGAAAAAAAAGTCTTTTAAAATAATCTTGGATCTTCTGAACTTGTCATGTGATCATACTCTGCTCTAAGATAGAGTCTTTTTAACCTACTTGCTAAAAAACTGGCCTCTTGCTGTATTTCTACTACCTGTACCTCTTAGCTTTAGTAAAAATGACCAATTGTCACTCCCGACACTTTTAATGGGCTTATGTATATTACTGGAGATGACTTCATACCATTTCCATCACTCTCTTTTCTCTCACTAGGTTTCCCTCTTTCATCTACTCTGGTAAATCATTTAGGCTTCCCAGGGAGCTCCAACAAGACCAGCACCAGCAGCAACACCAGTCAGACACATCAGTGACTCCTGGCAGCTCTGCCACACGCAGGATTGTTTTGCTGCCACTCCTGGAGCAAGAGAGATGGCAAACTGCAGAGTAAACTCTTTTATGTAACACAAACAGTCTTCCTTCAACCATCAGGAGACTATTAGATGTATTTCTTTTTGTCATTGTCTTTTCAAAAAAAACCCTGAAACCTTAACATTTGAAAGAAAACAAAGCAGAACTAGGTGTTATATTGTTTTGTATCACTACATAAATAAACTTTAAGGCTGTAAAATGGACAGTTTATATTAAAAAGTAATTCTCATATAGATAACTATACTGTATTCTGACAATTCTGAATGTTTTTGTTCTTTAATTACATGTTCACATATGCCATTCTCTTTTAAAGATATTACCTCTGACATTGTCAGATAGAAAACACTGAGAGGTTGAAGTAATATTGTATGAAGAAGTAAAATCTGCCTTCTTCTAAGTCCTTAAGTTTTGCAAATTTAAATATAAATTTAAAGTATTTTCTAGCGTTTCAATTATAAACTTTTTTACGGTGCTACTTCATGTAGATATTCAATGCAGTTATCATACTGATGCTTTGATATCTATGTTACTTTATTATTCGAGACTTATGTTAATATTATTTGTTGTCTGAAAGAAAATTACCTAAATATGTTAACCTGTGAGGCAACAAACAATAATTTAAAATCCCTCAAAGGCTAAGCTAACACTGCTACAACAAGGAGAAATGTATTCATTTCCAATGAATTTGGATTATTTTTTACAAATACAAGGTTTTAAAAACTGCTAGTCTTTATGGTGCCTAAGTTTTTTACGTGTATTTATGTTTGTACTGTGTAGGAACACAGCTTGGAAAGCATAATATCATAAGTAACGGAAGGAGAGGAAGAGCACACAAGTGTTACACAAAATCAAGGTTAGAGAAGGAATTAGAACAGTGATTGTGTCTGGATATGTACCTAGCAGGACTCAAAAGATGCTCCCAGTTATAGTCCTTCTGTATAGTAATGTGTAATTACATATTTATGAAGATATACCTGTTATAACCAATAGTAAACTATTACTTTCATGATGTTCTAGATATAGCAGATATATTTCTAAGTAGTGTCTGTGAAATGTCACAAACATTTTATGTTACACTTTGTATTCCACTGCAAAACTCTAGTGTTGTCATATTACATATTTAGCTTCTAAAGTTGATTGATTGCTTCAGAGAAAAGTGTATATGGTATTCCACTTCTTATCTGAGTCAATGTTTTTCTCAATACTGTGAAGTAAATTAAAATAAAGTGTTCAAATCTACTGCTTATGATAAAGAAGACCAAATCTTATTCTAATAAATGTGAAATACAACTTGTCATGTTCCTTTCACTTTGTAGAAATGCTACCACAAGGCTTAGCCAGTTAAGTCTAATATGTTGACATTTATTTTTGCTGCAATAAATGTTAGGATTATATTTTTGCATTAAATTCTGGCATTTTTAAAGATCACGATGACAAGTGATTTATTCTTCAAATCACTCTGGTTTGTTTTTACTTTTTGAATATGGATTTGGCCATGTGTCTCCAAGGCACAGTACAAAGCATATTTCATGTGTTTTGCAACCTATTAGTTTGATTTAAATCCACTTTTTCTGTCAGGATTTATGCAAGGCTTTCTTGATGTTATTTGCTCTGAATTATTGCCCAGAAATAATCACACGGAATCCAATTTCACACAGGCTGTGTGGCCTATGAGGTCTGTCGTTGTAAAGCTCTAAAGCTTTTAAAACTTTTTCAATTGAGGTGATTCTTCAATTTTTTTCAATATGTAGCATTGTCTTGCTTTACTCTCATATTTGTCCCTTCCCCTCAAAGTATGAAGAATTTGATTGGGTTCAGTGAGTACTGTGTGGTGGCTGACCCTGGCTGGACGTAAGGGCATACATAAGGACAGGGGAGATCACTCACCAGATACCACCACAGGCAAAACAGGCTTAGCTTAGGAAAATTATTCTAATTTGTTACTAGCCAAATTAGAGTAGGGTAATGAGTTCAAATATCAAAATGCTTTCGCCCTGCGTGTCTTTGCTCTTGATTTTGTCTACCTCATCCCTTTCTGCAGTGCAGGGGGACAGGGGAATGGGGGTTGGGATCAGCTCGCCACATGTTGTCTCTTCCACTACTTTCCCTTCAGGGAGAGGATTTCTCACACTTCCTCTCCTCCAGATAGTCCTCCATGAACTTCTGCAATGTAAGTCCTTCCCACAGGCTACAGTTCTTTACCAACTCCTCCACTGTGGGTCCATTCCATGAGGTAACAAATCCTGATAGCAAATCTGCTCCAGCATGGGCTCCTATCTCCAGAGGTCCTCAGATCTTTTCAGGAACCTGGTTCAGTTCAGGCTTCCCACACAGTCACAGTCTCCTTTGGGCATACCCCTGCTCCAGGGGTTGCAGGTGGATCTCTGCTCCCCCATGGGGGTTCATGGGCTGCAGGGGTACAGCTGGTTCACCATAGTTTTCACCACTCTTCTCCGGTGTCTACAGCATCCCCTTCTCTTCATTTTCCACTGGTCTTGGTGTCTGCAGGGTTGTTTCTCTCACATATTCTCACTCCTCTCTGACTGCAGTTGCACTGCAGCTTTCTCCATCCCTTCTTAAATATATTATCAGAGACTCATATTATTTAAGAATGTAAAAATAAATGAATAATATTAAAATACTAAATCCTGTTAAATGCTGTTAATGCTGCACCCTTACAAACCACAGAACTGTAGAATACCAGGTTGGAAGAGACCTCAAGGATATTTCCATTCACTTTTACATATTTGCATGTCATATTTCAATGGTTTAAAATTGATATGCATTCTTTGGAAGAAAATATGAAAAAAAAGGCTCTTGAGTTTTGGAAATGTACTAAAGTTGTGTGCTCAAATGCCTCATTCAGAATTGACCCTTACAAAATAGTCCACAAGTTTTTGTTTTCCAAAACACTTAGCAAAAGCCCTTGAAATATTCTATTGCTTAATTTGCATATATAAACATGCCTAGAGGCAGACTTAATTTCATCCTGTGTATTTCTGATTACTCCTCTTCGCCTCACCTTCATTTACTATAGGTACATATGCTGGCAGAACTGCACTGCAGGAAAAGCTTATTTACCCTCAACATTAAAACAAACAAAATAACAACTCCCTGAAGCAGTTAAAGCTAACAAAGTGGGTTCTTTAAGGGGTTTTCTCTATTTTTCTGTGTTTTTTTTTTTAATGTTTCTCTGTTTTCTCTTCAGAAACCATTTACATTTTTAACTGAATACGGACAGGTTGCTTAATTATATTTGCCATAAATCAATAAAGGCATCAACCAGCAGAGCACCAGAAGTGTGAGCTAGTTCAAATTATATGATGTGTCTCTAGGAGAACTACAGTACTTATTTATTCTCCACAAAGGTAGCCTGATATCATGGTTTTTATGCATATCCCAAAGCCCTGATATTAGAATGTGACTGCATGAAGTCTAACAACCTTTACAATAACCAAGCAATCAACCAAAAACTCAAACATTATTTATTGCTTTCACAGCAGCAGATAGAAATACTATGTGAAAAAGAGCAGTCTAGAGACATTGGAAGTAGAAGACAAGTATTAAGTGTCCAGAATCAAATTATTTGTCTAAGACTATGTCTATACATTTGCAGTCAGGATGGGAGCAGTAATGAGCTTTGAAGAAAATCCCTTCACTTCTTATGTGCTGAGTTAGTTCTCAAAGCTGCTTCAAACCACATATTCACACACACACATCCCCCACCCACACACCTACTCCCTTCCAGAGAAAATTAAACCAATAAATGCCTGCACTCAATGAATATCAAAGTACTTCACATCTATCATGCAAGTGTACTTGAGTCTTTGAAAACTCTGGAGTTCAGAAACTGCTTTTCTTTGATATTAGAGAGCAAATGCCCTCATATATGCTTCCAGCCCTCAAATCTTTGTGGTGTCACTAATTCTTCCTCATCTACCTATCTCATTCAGAGCTCATTTTCAACCATCCCTCACAGGAGCTGATCAGGTTTATGATCCGCAGAAACTGTGTTCTTCATTAGCCGTGATCTGTAGAAAAAATAGCATTAGACAGAAAGTTAATGTGTTGTGTCTTCAAAGATACTTAAGGACAGACAGGCTTATTCTTCTGCTCTCCTCTGATGAAGAGGTTTTGCAGCATCTGTGTGCGCCCTTCTGATTTGTCCCCATGTTAACAGCTTCAGGACATTGTTGACTTATTTTGTCCAAAGGCAGTTCTTCTCTTGGAAGTCTGTTATAACTTTTTCCAGGAAGTTTACACAAAGATTACACAGTTGGTTGACATAATCTCTAAATTTCAAGTAACTGGAGACAGGGAGATCATAAGACAGAATCATACCTAGGTACATGGTACCTTGTTATTTAGCTGTTTGGTAAACAAACCTGTACTGATGTAAAGTCTTACTAAAATTTAACAGATTTCTTTTGGCTCAGTTGTCAGCTTTTTACAGGTCCCTCAGGACATTAGCTGCGACATTTGGTATATCAATCACTCCCTTTATACAGTTATATTCACACTTTTGCTGAGAGTGAATTCTATGTTATCATCCAAATCATTAAGATATTGAATACTTAAAAAACCCTGACACTTCCTAGTGCTGACCCTTGGGGTATTCCATTTGTTACAGGTCACTGCTGATGTCAAACCAGTGATCACTACCCTTTGATTCTGGTGGCTCAGTCAATTTTTACATGATCATTTATCTTTAGTTTCTAAATGAATTTGTCTAATTTTATGAAAATATATTGTAGTTTATGCAGATCCTAGGGTTACACCAGATCAATTCTGTGATAATTCCTCACAGCCATTGCTTTCTTGTCCTCAGTCACTTCTAAGCATCCATATTCTGTTGAAACACCACAGCTAGAGCCCCTGCAACTGAAAGCTCACAAGGCATTTCATTGTTGAGAGGTTTGGTGGAGAGATTTTTCTTTAGGGGGTACAAATAGGAGGATAGATATATTACTTTTAAATAGACAGTGCACTGCAGATGTTAAATATGCATGAAAAGGGCAATATTGTGATATCCTGAATAAAACCTACAAATTGAATCATACAGCCTTGAGTGGAGTGCAACCACTCTCCCCTCAAGCACCCTCCCTTGGCAAATTAGCAGAGAAAGTGAGTTAGACAAGGATAAGAAAGAACATATCCTCTTGTGAAATGATGAAAACATGCACCTTCCTTCATGTCATTACAGTCCTCTAAATCTGCATTCTTTCTCATCTCTGTACTGCTTTTCTTCTCTTCTTGTATAAAGGACATTCCTGTCATTATCAGCACACCATCCAGCCTTAGGCAGTTATGATTACCATATACTCGAGAAGAAGAATTTTCACTAATTACCAATATATATGACTTTCTCACTGTTCATCAAGGGTAAATTGTGACATTATCCTTGAATCTTTACAAAACACATAACATACGCTTATGTTGAGGTATTTATTAGAAGACTAGATCTCCACATCAGATACATGAAAAAGGGAACAAAAAACAGAAAAGATAGAAAATGAATTGTATATTAAAAGTATAACTGTTGGGATTTTTTTTAATTAAACAGGAAAATCCTTACTGTTTTGGAAACTTTTAATAATTTTTCATTTAAAAATGACAAAATATAAAAATAGGGTCCCTATTTATTTTCTTCTTCTTTTACTGTTACTTCCTTCCACATTTTGACCCTGAGAACTAGGCCTGTCCAGCAGTCCTCAATCCTCAAAACAGATAGTGTGATATAAAAGCCAAATCTCTGTATGATGCCAGCTGACCACCAGTGATTGACCTGCAGTACCCATTTGCTCCTAATCAAGCCTTTCTCTTTAACCATCAGGACTGAGGAAAAACAGTATGGGTTATTGTGCCCTTCACTCTCACACCCAGAGCTGTGAAACAGCTCTTGATGAGGTTGACATCTCCCCTCACAGTACCACTGGGGTCTATGTGCATGAACAGCGGCAGAAAATATCCAAGGGCTGGACAAACCTCATAAATCTCTCCATATCATCTGGTATCTGGGCCTCAGGCAAGCAAGAAGTCTCCTTAGACAGCAAAACAGGACTGGCAGATGGGGGTCTCTATTCCCCAAGGGAAAGAGTCTCCAACTATTACTGCCTGTTGCTTTCCTCTATGTTTCACTTGCATTTCAGGCTTGGCTGGCTCTGGCACTACTTCAGAGTTTTCTTCCCTCACAGTCTACCAGGGCAATGAAGCTCTTCTGAGGATACAGATCTGTGTCTTTGTCCTCCCACTCTTTCTCTAGAGTGAAATCAGTCAGCTCACAGGTCTGGGTGTGGCTCTTCCTCCAGTTTCTCTGCTTACCTGTGCATATTCAAGCTTTACATCCCTACATCTAGATAAACCTAAACAAATAATGGTTTGATATAAAAACTGATTTCATAGGTCTTGTAAGATTTTTGGTATGTTACTTTTAAACTGAGCAAGCTAAAATAAACTGAGTAAGCTAAAATTATTCTGAAGGACTGCTGATTTACAGACTTAGCAAGTGACTTGTTTTCCTCCTTGTAATGAAAGAAACCAATGATATAAAATAGATGAGCACCCAATATTTAGTTGAAAAAAGGACAAAGGCTAAGTCTTTCCACCAGAAATTTTCATTAATGGAAATGACATTATGCTACTAATCAGAAACAAAAAATTACAAAAAGACTTTGAAGAACTCTATATATGAAAACTATTGTTATTTTTGAAATATAAGTATTTATGAAATGTTTTAAACATCATTTAACTACTGTCTCACAAGCCCACCATTTTTTCTCTTTTTAGAAATTTAGGGGAGGGTAACACAAGGTTGTTGACCACTCCAGTAACACACCCATATGAGATGATGTTGTTTTAGTTTCCACATGCCAGAATGTCACAGTTACTGCTTGGATTCCATACAGAGTCAGCAAATTCTTATTTTTTCCTTCCTGAATGGAAGATCAGGGAATTTCAAAGGTGACCTACGTCTGAGCTTCCTAACACACTTTTCCTCTAGCTCTTTTTTAAATTCACATTAAATGCAAACGAAACTATTAGAACAAATAAACCTATCAGTGAAAAATTGTTTGATCATAGCTTCCAAACAAGAGACAACAAAACCCCGCCAAGTATATGATTCCCATATGTTGTACCTCAATTTATAGAAATAAGTCAAAGCTCTAGGATGTTTGTGCTGTAATAAACTAAACTAATCACAGAGTGCAGTTATAATAAACTGCATACAGGAGAGATTTCAGTCAGACAACTGAGATACAAGGAAAAAGAGCAATAAAAAGAAAGATAATGAGTGCATCTAAACAAAACCATGAACATAAAAGAGAATGAAAAAAAAAACCTGGGGAAATATCTGAAAGAAGATGAAAGAATTTTTTTAAGTATAAATCTTAATAAAAGTTAAGGAAGTGGATATAATGCAAATCTAGCATCAGGACAAGACAAAAATCAATGTGTATAACAAGAATTCAAAGGATTCAGAAATTTTCTGCTAATACTCTAACATGAATTAAGCAACCCTGTTTCAGAATTACTGAGATTCTTTACTATTTTTCAAGTTTTGCTTTTTTTCAGGTTTTTTTAATATTAAGTATTTTTTGAGTATGGAAGTTTTAACTGTTTATTTTCCTGTTACTTCAGGGTTTATACTTGACAATATTTATGTGTCTGTTGGCAGGAAAAATTGAAAACAGCTTTTGGGGGAGCATGTTAAAGTTGGTGTAGTTGTGTAGAGTTTCAGGAAAAAAATACGTGACCTGGATCTTTTTTTCCTGGATTTTTTTTTTTTTTTTTCTTAATCCTTGCCTCTCCAATATAGAAGGTTTTGGACTCATTCATAGACAAAAAATTAAACAGTGGGATTCTTGGGAGATAACCCAGGTAAATTAGAGCGATCAAGGTTACAAAACAATTTTTTTCTTTGGAACTAATCACATTCTTGCAACAGCACTCTTGGGAAGAATTTTTTTTTTGTGGTTTTTGCTAAAAATTCCTTTATCACTGCTCTTAAATATTATTTACCAGGAAGGGGTGGACTGCGTCATATCATGTCCCATACTGAAGTACTGGACAAAAAGATTGGGGGGAAAAAAGGAAATGGGTAGTTTAGTTTTTATTCGGTCTTTTTCAATGTCTGTAGGACAGTACAGACTTCTTCAAAAATACTGAAGTATTTTATCTTTAACACCTAATTCTTCCACTATAAAAGCAACTTCTTTATTTCTTTTTGCTTCCAGAACACAAAGTCTGATGCTTTTGATTAAAGATTAATAAAAGAAAACTACAGTTTTTCTGCAATTTGACTTTTATTCTAAAAATAAATATTTTCCTTCATGTTAAACCTAGCAGTTCCATTTTCATTTGAACTCACTGTCATCCATTAAAACTTACAGATGGTTCTGAAGTTTGTGTACTAGTGAACCCCAGAATTACCTTAGTTCTTCATCCATATTCTAACTAGTATAACATCAGGAAAAACACGGTATATGGAAAGACATATTCAAGCTATTCTTCCTTTTCCTAACTTGAACAAATTTAGTGTTCCTGCTACTGGATTTTTTATCATGTCTTTAATTTCTTAGGAAATCATACATCATACAGAGAGACTGTGTCTACAAGTGCTTGATAATGACCTACTAATGAAAGAAAATTTATTCAATATAAAATCAACACAATTTTGAAGCTTCCATAGTAAATATTACTAGTGCTAACCTAAAGCCAAAGAAATCAGAAGTTACCTGCCATCAAAGATAAAAATATTATGCATGTTTTTAAGTACTGTGTATAATTAAAAATGGGACAGAGAAGTTTAACATTGAAAAGAGTCCTACATTCTCGCCCTTTAATGCATACTGGTATTTGCTGTTTAAACTGGCAAACTAGCTTTCAGACCATGCAAACACCAAATACATCATAAACAGGAATTTTTTTACAAAGCCAGGGCTCAGGGAAAGTCAGTGGGTAGGAAGGATCCATCTTTTTTTCTCAGGCAAAACAACCTTCTAATACCCAACTGAAAAGGCTCTTCATAGCATTGAAAATTATAATGGCTGGCTTGTGAAATTAATGACAGAATTTAAAATAGATTTCTTCAAGGTTAATGAATTTAAATTCCCATATCCAAAACCTTCCAGGCAGTAAAATTCTCCCACTTTGAACCACTATTGGTGTGATATTTCTAAATGTTCACCTCAGCACAAAATGCTGCATTTATGCATTTCAAAATACATATACATTTTTTTCTGTGGTACATAATATACATAGAACAGTCTCTGTAACAGCCTGCAGGCAAAATTTCAAGGTTTAAAAAGCAGTCTCTAGAGAAGTTTAAAAAGATGACAAAGTCAATTAAGTTATAAGAAATCCTTTATTTTTATGAAGAGGGAACATATTAGGAATTTTATTAACAGTCAGTGCTGTAGTGCATGTTTCTCCTTTGCAATTTAGAAATTCTGACTTCTGTTGCAAATTAACCACTACAGTTCAAACAACTGAGATGCTCCTTAGAGGAGCACTATATAGGGCTTTCAGTCTATGTTGAAAAAAGACATGTATCTTAATTTAGAGGCTGAAGCCTACTCCAAACTGTTTTATTACTTGATAAATATCTTACAAAAAGATTTTATTATTAGCATGAAGCAAGACATTTCAGACAATGCATAAAATTGCCTACTGAACTCAAAGTAGGCTGCATCTCTGAAACAATCAATTCCAAATGCAGAACAGAATGTACAGTGATAAATGAAGGAGTCAGAGACTGTCACTAGTGCCTCTAACTGAATGACAAAGCACAAGAAGCCTTCCACAGATGTTGAAATTATGAGGGAGTAAAGCAGGTGCTTAAATCCTATTTACTAAAAATAGAAACAATCTTCATGTTACAAAAGGAGCCTACATTTCATATGTCAAGCTCAACCTGTACAGTGCTGTGTAGTACTCCACTGTTTTATGATGAGCCTAGTACTTCACATTTCAGTCCATAATGATGCGTGTGCTCTAGACTTTACGCATACGGTAAAGATTCACACTTCATTAAATAAGTCTTCCTAAAGACTTTTTGAAAAATAAGCATTATATTCAAATATTTTTATTATGCTGACAAATATTAAGCTTTCTACCCTATTAATATTCTCATATATTTTTCTCTGCTAAACATTAGAAATATCTAGGAATAAAACATTTTGCTAATTCTGACATTTTAAAATGAGATAAAATCAGCATTTAAGTATTAACCAGGGTGATGTTTTAGTCACAATCATAATTGTACTGTTCTATTAGCGGTATATCAAACCAGTTTTCACTGTGTTATGAAATCCCTCAGGGATACTCTGCATCCTTTATGAAAAGCCTTTTTCTGTCTTCAAACTGCATTTTCAACAAATCAAGAACTTATCTTGTAACTTTCATCCATCTAAACAAAAGATCACCATGAGCTCTTCAAGATAAAGATCAGGGCCATAATTTTGTAAGGTGTTTGGGCTGCTAATATGCCATCTTTTTCACTTATCCTGTCTAGCCTACTCACACTGCAAATACATATATTATTAATAGCCACTATCACACTTTCATCTTGCTTTAATTATATAGGAATATATACAATTTCATATATTATCATATATGTGTATTTGTGAAAAATCCCTTAATATGTACAATATTTGTCAACCTTAGCTTTAATGTCTTTTAATCTTTTTGTATCTTAGCCGTTTTGTGTCTGTTTAACCTCATGATATGCAGCAGTAGTAGTATCATAAAAAGGTATAAGCAGAGTAAGTCCCACTAAACAGTTCCATACTTCCTTGTTCAAGTGATAAATAATGGATGCTAGTCTTGGGATTGTCTTAATTGATTTTTCACTTATGCAAGATATTTTCTGTGGGATTCTTGCCATTTTTAGTTTTTATGCATTTTGTGAGATTGAATTAAGGAAGGACATTATATAATTTTATCTGTCAAATATTATTAGTAATTTTACAGCTTTGATAAAACATTTGCTACTCTTGATACATAACTTGGACTAAGGACAAAACCTCTGGCAGAAACTGTTATTGCCTTTGGAAAGTAGAATCTCTGAGAACCAAGTCATAAGGAGGAAACTACTTTCCAGGAATTTATTTTTATGTGGACATTTAATGCACTGGTTCATAGAATGAGTCATGTTCAAATAGATGAAAAGACAAATAACATCAAGCCCAGAGAGAGAAGGAGAAAACATGTTAAGACAGAGAGATTTAAATATTGCTAATGCTCTTGATATACTTAGAAGAATTAAAGAAACATTATAGATGCAAAATAGGTATGTACTGTACAGTCCAAAACATTTTTCTCAGACAGTACCAGCTATAGGAGGTACACAGAAGAGAATCATAATTGTATTTTTACAGATAATTCTTTTATTCTTTTTAAAAGAATTTGTATCTATTTCTTTGCTGAAAAAATTATTTCTAAGAGACACAATTGTTTTAATGATTAATTACTTTACCATAAAAATTATTTAAATTACTCCTATGAGATATTTGAGTATTTATTTAATTTATGATTGAAAAGAATATGTCAAACTTTTGTTGACTGATATTAATATATATGATACAATTTAGAATGCATAAAACCTTGGGAAGGATTATTTCTGAATTAAATTGGCAAGTGCTGGGGTACATTAGGGAGAGCATTGCCAGCAGGTTAAGGGAGATGATCCTGCCCCTCTACTCAGCCCTGGTGAGGTGCATCTGGAGTGCTGTGTCCAGCTCTGGGCTCCTCAGTGCAAGAGAGACATGGAGCTCCTGGAACAGGTCCAGAGGAGGGGATCAAAGGTGATGAAGGGACTGGAGCATCTCTGACTGGAGGACAGGCTGAGGGAGCTGGGCCTGTTTAGCCTCAAGAAGAGATGACTGAGAGGGGACCTCACCAACATCTGTCAGTGTGGATATCTGGATGGGGACAGGCTCTGCTTAGTGGTGTCAAGCAATAGGGCGATGCAATGGGCAGAAACTGATGCACAGGAAGTTCCAACTGAACATGACAGAGAACTTCTTTACTGTGGTGCTGTAGTGGTTCCAAGTGCCCAGAAAACCCTTCTACCCCCCACACTAGGAAGCCCGGCTGGGGACTCCCCTGGGGGCAGAGCCCGGGGTGGTTTGCCCTGTGGATGGGCCGGGCTTCCCGGGGGCTGGCTACCCTGTTCCCAATTGTATCATCTCCTTGCCAGTCTCCCCTTCTCCTCCCCCTTCCTTTCCCAGTTGGTTCCTGTCCCCCGATCCCTCCCTGTTTCCTCCCCCAAGCCCGTCAGTGATTGGTTTGTAATCCCTCAATAAAAGTCTGATGCAGAAGGCGCCCCAGGTCTTTCACCTGGGTGCCCGGAGAGCTGGCAAGGCGGTGTCTCTGTTATCCCGGGTGAAAGAACCCTCCCACGATACTCCGGCTCTTTGGTTACAGTGACCACCGTAAAGGGAGGACACAGCCTGCGGCAAGGGGCGTGAGACCCGACAGCAGGGAACCCGCTCAGCTCGGGGATGCTGGCTGTAAACGCTGTAGGGCTGCAGTCTGAGACCCTGGTGCGCAGCTGGCCGGCCCAAGCCAACGGCCACACTGTGGGGGTGACCTTGCACTGGAATATGTTGCCCAAGGGGGTTGTGGAGTCTCTCATGCTGGAGATATTCAAGAGCCACCCAGACACAATCCTGTGTCATGTGCTCTAGGATGACCCTGCTTGAGTAGGTAGGCTGGACCAAATGACCCACTTTCCAGTCTTACCCATGATTCTGAGATTCTGTATTTCTGAAGTAATAAACATAAGAATGTGAAAATGTTGCTATGCTTTAATAATTGAATAAACATATACTTACATCTGGGGTTTTTTAGCTTAAAATTATATTAATTGTTTTATAAGAAGCAAAGCTACTGAGCCAGAAGTTAATTGGACTTGTCTAAGAAATAAGCTAAACTCAGTAAATAATTTCAGCTGACCTTCTTTAAAATTTTGGGTAATATTCTGAAAATATCAAAATATTTTACTTTCTCAATATAATAACTCCATTTCGAAATGGCAGTATGTTTTATTTTTGCATCCGGAAAATGAATCTTTTTATGTTTTCACTTTATTCTCTATAGAAATAGAATAAACAAAAACACAGGAAGAAAAAGAATGGGCTAAATAACCTCTGAAATATTTTGTTCTATAGAAAACAGATTATAGAATACACAATTATTGTTAAAAATAAATTCATTCATGCAGAACGTGATTTGTGTCTGAAGCAAATAAGAGATTATTTAGATCTATATTGTTTGGTAATGGGTTCTTAGAATTATTCTGACCTGGACTCTGATCAATAACCCGTTATATTTCCCACTACAGCTGATCATGGGATTGGAAAGGTTTACCATGTTTATCAAAGCAATTATCACTGATGGAAACAGAAAAAATATAAACTTCTTTAAAGATTTTTGCTTATTATTGTTTTATCAATAAAGGTAAAAAAAAAAAATAGAGGCAATGTACATAATCAAACCCTAAACACAGTTTAGCAGATATTCTTACTTGGTTTTATAAACTTTTTTACTATCTCCTCAGCTGCAACAAGAAAATACACAATCAAATTCCCACAGGTTAATTGGTGCTTTGACATCACAAGGGCAATAACCACAGATCTATAGAAGCCAAATACTAGCTTACTTTCAAGCTTCTTCAAGAATTCCCTCCCTACTAGTGAAATAATTCCTCCTTTCTTATGAATACCAACTCCCACTCTTCTATTAGAAATTTTCCACTATACTTTTCTCTATGAAACAGACCTGTCTCCTATTCTTACACTGGAGGCAGGCTTGCTGGTCTTACCCTTCTTTCTGAAGATAATGGCTCAGCCAAAGTAACACTTAGGAGAGAAGTGCACAGTTTTCTTAGAACAAAGCTACAGGATATTATTCAAAAAGATCTACCAGACTACCAGCTCAGAAGAAAGGAAAGTTTATATAAACTCCTGAAAGTGTCTATGTCTCTTTGTCAAGATTTATGCGTAAGGGACTTCCAGTGATTGAGAACTTGGGCTTCCGGCCCAGTAAACTTGAGGAAGTGGTGACTAAACTAAAAATATACTGATTTCTCTGTTGGAGCTAGAATCTTTATAAACTAAGGCAGTATTTTTTTTCTTTTTTGTTGTGGATATGCTCTAGGTTCCATTTATTCCATTAAATAATTCAATGAAGTTTCCTTAAAGAACATGTGTAAAACTTGTGTTTCTTCAGTTACCTACAACACAGTTGTCATTTCCCTTTCCCCTCTGAAGGATGAGATTGCCCTCATCAATATAATAAAAGTTTACTTTGCATGTCAAATAACCTTGCATCTGGATAGGTCAAACTGGCACAGAGACACCACCTGCTGCTTTTTTATAGACTTGCTCAGTACAGAAGGTCACAACTACTTTTCAGGTGAATTGAACCCTAGGGACTCAGAAAGAATTTGTACCTTTACTTTGCCTTGAAAGGAGATGAGATGGAGATAATGGGGGAACAATTTTAATTTGCACAGGACTGTTTCAGGAAAAAAAAAGAGTCCCTCAGCGATGATTATTTATACAGTATTAATTAACCAATTTGAAGCTTATTTTACAATTCTATCTGTTTTAACATTAAGCAGGGCTTCCAACTTTTGTTTCAAAAACTCCTCAGAATTTAATTTGCTTCAGGCATTCCTTTTCTATGCTTATCTGCCCTTCCTGAACTATAAGAACCTTGTGAACAGATATTTACATATATTTAAAGAGACCTTTATAACTTTCTACTTTACCTACCAGTTTTATGAAGTTGTAAACTGTATATTACTGTGAAATTCAATACTTGAGAAAGCAAAAATTGAAACAAATTATTAATGGAACTACAACCTGACAATGGCAAAAAGAAAAATATTATGACCTTTATAGCTGGCTATGAAATGTCTGAACACACTGCCCCACACCTCACTCTAACCTGTTTGTCTCATCTGTTTATAAAGTACTATGTGCTAGATGACAATCCCTTTGGGAAGAATTGCTATTTATACCAGGTTTCTTAAAATTCTGCAATCGCTTCCCAGTAAGATATCTTTAAAAGTTATTTAATATACTATTGTTGGAAATGGTACAACTTTTAAATTCTTTTTTCCCTTTAGTCCTGGGTTAGTTTGCCTCTGCCCAGGGGGAGGGGAATTAAAGTTTCTCTTCAAAAGACTCTGTTTACTGAGGATTTGAATTTCCCTGGGTGAGGCTTGATGAGCCTCAATCAACAAAAAGAAGATTCCAATACTCTGAGAGTTTAAATGTCTACAAATTGGGACCAGCCTGAAGATAGAGAGGAGATAAACAGACACTAACAAGCATTAACTCCTGGTGCAGCAAGACACCTGCTCTGGGAAAAGATCTATAAGAGAACCAAAGAACGAGGACTAAATTAGCATCGGAGGTAAAGGGATCAATAACCAACAGATCAAATACTAAAAATTGTGTAATAGACAACCAATGAATGAGAATTTTTTTCTTTGGGGTTTTCTATATATAAATATGAGAAAAGTTTGATAAAGAACCATATATGATGGAATGATTTTTCACTGCACAATTTGGGCATGTGTAGATGGAATGATTTCCATTGCACAAGCTGGCCAGAATAAAGTAATGCCTAATTCTCTAACACTTAAAAGATGGTGTTGGAGAGTTTCTGTTTCTCCTGCAGTTTTAGTGACACTATTTTACTGTATGTTTTATGACATGAATGACACCCCAGATTATTCTGTTTCTCCTCTCCATTCCTTGTCCCCTCAATATGAACTTAAAGGTCATAGAATCACAGAATGGTAGAACAATGCCATGGTTACAAACAAGCTGCAGTTTACCCTGGAGGTCCCTGAATCTGCATGGATTAAAAAACACACGGTCTATGAAAAGTGTTAGGGAGGAGAGAAAGTCATGGAGAAAGCATATCAGAGTAGGTATTTAATCTTTACAAGATTAAGTTTTGGAGAGAAGTCACTGTATTACTTGTTCAGATTACATTGAAAAGGCTCTTATGCTTGCCTGTTTTTGGCATAATGAAGAAATATTTAAAAAAGGGACCAAGAAGCCTCAAATCCTAAAACTTTTGATATGCAAAAGCATGTCTCCAAAATGGATGTGACATGGAAATTTAAAACTATCATAAAGGTCCATAAAACTTAGTCATCATACTTATTGGTATACTAGAAAGCCTTAAAAGCATTTGGTACTTCTTTCATAATCAGGCTTTTATATATGAAGAGTAATTTAACTGTCTTCACAGCAGTTCTCCCTCCCAAAACAATGACAGGAAGAACACATTAAATATACTACTACAATATTCTTTCTTTAGCAGAAATCACTAAGAGCTGCAACTGTTTAACACCTCCAAAGAACAGCTTATTAAAGCATACAATGACACAATATATTAAAACTAGTGAAAGGATTGGAAAGTGCTCAAAGATGTGAAAAAATAAAAATGCTTCATAGTTAAAAAAAAAAAAAAAAGAAAAAACACAGAAAAACCAATATGACAATATGCTAAAGAATAAAAATCTTTTGGTTTTTAAAATGGGAGAATAATATCTAATGCAGTAGAAAAATAAGATGTACTTTCTTAGATTGATCAGTTTGAAGAAGGACTTGCTATAATTTCACATTCAGAGCTCACTGAATGCTGTAAAGGAGAGTAAATTTTCCAAGAACTGAGAAAACAATTATTTTCCAATGTTCTTCTCCTCACTACTTGAAACCACCCAGTGAGATTTTAGACAAACAAACTTTTACATTTGTTTTTGATACAGAGACATTTTTGAAAGTTCGTAGATTTTTTCATAGTTCCTTGAGATATTTCTTTGAAACATTATCGGAACAGTTGCAACTTCAAAGCAGTAACAAGAATAAGAAGGTCCACTGTCCCGTCTGCGTCTAATTGCCTCTAAATTTCCATGGTTATGAATCACCAACTCTGCTTAGAGAAACATTTAGTTTGTCAATTTGTCCCACACTCAGACAGACACATATTCACACGCTCCATGCACCATTTCAGAAGCTCTTACATTATTGCTAATAATTAACTGCTATTATGATGCAGTAAGAAGCAGTAACATGCATTTCAGATGTTATTCCTGTTGTAATATTATTGTTTAAAAAACTAGTCTTGTTAAGATTATCAGATGCATGTAGATTTAAATTACTGTGCTGCATAAATAGGTGCAGTATAAAAGAAGCAGATGACCTACCACCCTTTCTTGCTTTCTTTTTCATTGTTTGTTTGGTTTTTTTTTTAAATAATTTGACCTCCTAAATTCCTCTATTCTCAGCTTTTGAGAAGCCAGATGCCCTAAAACATCTTTTATCCTACAATATGATAAATTAACATCTCATTTGCTTTGCAATTAACTACTGTTTAAAAAAAAAGGCTTTCTGTAAGTATTTAAGAAATTCCTATTTCAGTATTATTTACTAGGAGAAAAATGCAGCCCCAAACCAGTTTTATAATTTTACTAGCATATTGAAAGACTACTGAGTTTTACATGTGCAACAATCTCATTTCATGGCTTTTCCAATGTCTACAAATTTTTTCTCATATAGACTGGAAATCCAAAAATAAACAGAATTAATCAGACAGATTTCTACTTATTCTATGATGCCTCATTGCAATGTTGTCAAGATTTAAATTGTAAAATGTATAAACATAAACCCTGGAATGCATCAGGAAGAGTGATCTAGAACATTAATATTAAGGCACATAGCTCCTCCAAAATAAAATTTATCATACAGTCACTCATAGTGCTGAAAGATTTGCTTAAATTCATACTTAGACTTACAAGAAAGGAGAGGAGATTAACTTGCCTTGTATCACTAAAATAAGTGGGCTGAAAGAATAACCTTTACACGCAGAAGCATAAATAATTAGATAATTTTACATTTTTTCAGGAGATACATAGAAATGCTACATTCAGCTTTTGCTGTTCTCTTTTAAGAAATTATGTGTTAAAAGAAATAGTTTCACAGTCCAAGTGTTTGCATATATATGTTTATATATTTTTAACAAACAATTTCAAACCACATTTCCAGTCACACACATAAATCATACAATACAAAAAGTACACAATGGCAAAAACGTAACACTGTAACACTGACTTCATACTGGTGATTCTTAATATTAACCAAGACTGCAACTGTTTTCTTCAGTCAAGACTTTGTATTTGCTTCATTAGATCTTAGATCAACAACAGAATAACACCAATTGAGGTATTAACATTAATTAAATGTCTTTTGATAAGCTAGTTAAATTTACCTCCAAAAATATTCTGAAACAAATTGTTTTTCTGTTTAGTACCCTATGTTAGACACTCACAGACAAATAAATCTTGAGCCCCTCTATTTTTAAAGATATAAAATAAACTTTTCTAATTGTCTTATCAGTAGTATAGTACAAAAAATTAATTATTAAAATGATTTAAGATCTTAAAATGCAATAAAATGGTGACATTTGATTTTTTGTTTATGTCAAATTCCCATGTGGATGATGCTGGCTTGTCCACATGCTACTACTATAATACCAAAAAGCTAGTGCTTTACACAATTTATTAAAATAGCATTTCTTATTCTTGTTTCCATAACCAGAACCTTGCTTCTAAGCATACCAGATTACGCATATGGAATACATTCTTTACTGTGGGGGTGGTGAGGCACTGCACAGGTTGCTCTGAGCAGCTGTGGCTGCCCCATCCCTGGAAGTGCTCAAGGCCAGGCTGGGTGGGGTCTTGAGCAATGTGGTCCTGTTCATCACGGGGGGCTTGGAATGAGATGATCTTTAAAATCCCTTCCAACCCAAACCATTCTCTGATTCTTTTATTCTGTACCCGAGGGCACTTGAGGAGGGAAAGACAGTACAAGTTTTTAACTCTGATATCTGCTTCTTTCACTCTGGTCCAGCATGAGACCATTTGGATTCCAAAAAATAAATTCAGAATTCAGATTTTAAAATAAGAGTATACATCATATAGTGATAATACTTCAGCCAAGTATTAAACGGCAAACATGCAGAATTAAAAATATAGTTTATAATAAAATTTAACATAATCAAAGATATTCAGTTTCTTATTGGTAGTAGACCTAAACCATTTGTTTGTTTTTAACTGGTAAGGATCACCTCTCGGAGCACAAATATTTAAAATTCATAGGTCCTTTTTTATATGCAGAAGTATGCAATGTTTACCTTCACTGAAATACTTGACTGTATGAATACACAGAATTATTATAATCTTTTTTGGAAAGTTTTTTACCATTTTATCATAATGGTCACTTTAAATGAAGATTAAATTGCACCCAAAAGAAACATATATTAATAGAGCTAATGAAAAGGTGCCAAAGAAACAATTTCTATACAATTTTCTATCTCTTAGGAAGAAAAAAAAATAGAAAATACTAAAGAAACACCTTTTAAACTAAAAACCAACTTTTTAAACTAGTCTTAAGCCTTATTAAAACAATCTAGAGACTTTGAAGAAAGGAAAGCACTTTGACATGACAGCTTCCTCTTCTCACTTGTATAGTTAGGGGGTCTGAATTTCAAGTGTTACTATTCTTTGTTTTCATTTATTTTTTTACATGTTATGTGAAGAAAACGGCAGCCGATTCAAGCTTTACTGAACATATTTTCATACCAAAGGACTGTTGTCCATTAAATCTTAAAAAAAAGATCTGTGCCTTAGCTCACTTGCCAGCCTTGAACACACACTTCAGATAGTGGAAAAACAGAAGAATAAATATGGTTTTACCACAGACCAATGGTATTTTGTTTGTGTGGCAAAGTTTTGGAAGTGGAGGAGCTACAGGGGTAGCAGCTTTGAGAAGCTGCCAGAAGTTTCCCTCGTGTTTGACAGAGGCAATGTCAGCTGGCTCCACCAAAGGCTGAGCCAGTCAGCACTGATGATAACACCTCTATGATAACATATTTAAGAAGGTAAAAAAATATATTGTGCAGAGGCAGCTGTGACCAAAGAAGAGTGGGGTAAGAATATGTGAGAGGAACAACTGCAGACACCAAGGTCAGTGGACAAGGAGGGGCAGGAGGTGCTCCAAGCACTGGAGCTGAGATTCCCCTGCAGTCCCTGGTGCAGATCATGGTGAAGCAGCTCTGCCCCTGGAGCCCATGGGGATCCATGGAGATGCAGAGATCAACCTGCAGCCCAGTTAGGACACCCATGCTGGAGCAGGTGGATGTCTGAGAGGAGGCTGTGAATCTGTGGGAGGCCTGTGCTAGAGCAGGGTCCTGGCAGATGCATGGAGAGAGAAGTTCAACAGAAGCAGGTTTCCTCGTAGGACTTTTGTTGTATTTTCTCTCCCCTGTCCATATGAGAAGGCTTTGGTGAGTGACTGGTATCCAAGCAGAATCAACACACTACACCAGTATTTTACACAATAATTCTTTAGTGGGAAAGTAGAAAATAAAACCTGTACAAAAAAAAGACAGGTCAAACAGATCAAATTACCTTTATTGGGTTTTTTCTGTCAATTACCATTGACAGAAAAAGTATCAGAAATGTCTTTTGTAACTAAAGATGGAATTGAGCTTGTCAGGTGAAGTTAAAGCCCAGAGTCAGGAAAAATGTAATAGCATTATAAGTTATCATGGAGCATATTTCCGCAACTTATTTTGGAAACAGCATTGAATACAGTGTTTCAAAGAGGAGAGATCATCAGATGAATAATTTACTCTATAATTTTAATATAGTCTCTGGTCAACAAGGGGCCAAGCAAAAATAAATCTTTATATTAAGTAAATTAATTAGTGTGCTATGATAAAAATCATAGATTTTCCACACTATAGAAACTCCACACTCTGCTAAGTTTCCTATATCATAAATGCAGCACAAAGGTTAAAGTCATAACTTCAAATTAATTTCTTCAGTGTAAGGGACACATAAATCATCTAGAAGCATGTTACCTTTGACATGACACAATACACATTTTATTTTCTCTTTTGAGCTAGATATGTGGTTTATATATGGTTTTTAGTCTTTGATCCTAAAAGCTTGAGGGTTTAACAAAATTATGAGGAATTCATTATATCTTATGGTCTAGGAGCATTTGAAACATGCCAATGGCAATACATTTTCTTAAAATAATGTAAAATTCATCTATCACTAGGAAAGGGATCAAGTCTTAAAGGCTCACAAAATCAGAGATGAAGAGGGCGTTATCAGGATCAGCACAGCTTTTCTTGGTTTCAGACGTCTCCAATTCAAAAGTTCACCCACTTCTACCTAATGTAAATACATTGGCCGTAAAACTGGGAAGCATTTTCTTCCAACATGGGAAGAACTTCAGTTTTGACTTTTACCATGTCTGCAAAATCTAGGCAGTGTTGTAGAATTATTTTGCCTGTTCCTTTGAGAGTGATATCTACACAGTGTTAATCAATTTTTTTTTAAAATAATTCCTGACTGACTATGCTGGCTGTTCTTGATTCTGCTTTGTTCTGCTACCCCTGAACATGTTGCTCAAATAGATCCATTCAGACTGGATACTGGATTTTTCCACCAAAAACTGAGATATATATTAGGAAATATGTCAATGGTATCTAGACAGTCTAATGTGTAGAGTATGGGAAAAGTTTAATTAATTAAGCATTATTATGTTGATGGCTTGATTACATACTTATTGAACAATTAAACAGTCCCATGTAATTTTTCAAAGAAGTAATAAGAAAAAAACAAAAAGCATGAACTGTTAAACTCCCCTAAAAAGAAAAAAATTGCAAGTTATTATGACAGACCTGGTTAAAGGATAGCACTGGTTAAATGATATTTAATTGGTAATGCAAAATTTGAGATATATCTGAAGTAATATAACCTCATTAAAGTTACTTAAGTGAGTCAATGTTAAGGACACAGTTCAGAGTGGCAGCCTTGACAATGTCATATTTAGGAAGCTTTCTAAAAGAATATATCTTTGTGGGATTTTTTTCAGATATCTTTTAATTTGAATACTTATGAATAAAATTGTGAAATTTTGCAAGAAGGTGTTGATTTTTTTTGAGTCTTCATCAGAAAGCAGGCAGATTTCCCAGGATAATGTTTCTTGCCAACAAGCCTATCTCTCTGGCAATCTGAAAATGTCAACTATCTGCCATGAAACTGGATACCTCATCACCTACCTGGTCTATCTTTAGCCAGGATACTCCTTGGAGAGAGGGTTTCTTTATAGGATATTCAGGGAATCTAAATCCTGAAGCTGAGTTGGCAGGAAGCTTTGCATTTCTGGCAGTGTCTGCTTGAGGAAGATTTCTTTGGGCATAGAGTCATTCAGCTTTGTGATGGTAGTTGGGAAGCTGACTTGAGATCTGAAGCAGGCATTTTATTTCTGAGTTAAAACCATTAAATATCAATTATTGAAAACTATTATAAAAATTACTACAGTGTGAGAATTTCTTGAAGAAATGTATTTCTGAATCCTCTCTCATAAAATTTCTAGAGTTACGAAGTGTTAAACAGGACAACACAAATAATAAAGACTAAACCGATTTAAATAATCATAATGAAATGATGTTTTGCCTTGAAAAATTTGAGCTTACCTCACTCCTTTCCCATCAGCATGCATAACTGCCCTTTCAACATATTGTGAGACCATTTCAAAATATCTCCTTCTGTTAACAAGATCAGAGAGCAGATTTCAATGAGTCAGACGTGCATTGACTTGAATAGAAGAATTGAACAGTCTCATTATCTATCAGCTTGGAAAGAGCACCGGGTTTAATTTTTGCTCTTTTCTGGTAATATATTAACTTATATTTATCTCTTTTCATATTTTCTTGAAGAAACTGCTATGTTTCAAGAATAAGAGTTCTTAATGACTGGTTATTTTTTCAAAATATATATATTATAATATGAATAATTATAAATTTTAGTGGTTGAACGAGAAAAAAAATATTAGTTTTTAAAAAGTCTCACAAAGCTTTCAAACTACTTTCTTTTCTTTTACCTCAGAAAATACTTTAAATTCTATGTAACTCTAAGCAAATCATGACTTACAGGTTATGGATTATAGGTGGGGTTTTTTTGTTTTGTTTTTTTGTGTTTTGTTTTCCTGGCTAATAAGTTCAAAATTACTTTAAAATTGGTTTATTCTTCCATGTGTTTAAAATAAAAACTCTCAGCAAACTGACATTTGTCTAATTTTTGCTTTGGCATTCAAAAACATGTATCTCTATGCAATTCCTGACAGACTGTGCAAGCATTGTGCTGTGTTGGCTTTGGCTGGGACAGCGTTAATGTTCTTCACAGTAGCTGGTATGGGGTTGTGCTTTGGATTTGTGCTGAAAACAGAGCTGATGAAACAGGGATGTTTTAATTATTTCTGAACAGCACTGACAGAGTCAAGCCATTTTCTGCTTCTCATACCATGACACCAGTGAGGAGACGGGGGATGCAAAGAAGTTAGGAGGGGACACAGACAGGACAACCAATCCCAAATATCCCTAGGGATATTCCGTACCATATGATGTGCTCAGTATATAGTTCTGGGTGAAAAAAAATTAAGGCTGACATGCTCAAAATGATGGTGTTTGTCCTCCCAGGTCACCATTACCTGTGATGCAGCCTTGCTTTCCTGGAAATGGCTGAACACCTGTCTGCTCATGGGAAGTAGTGAATGTTTTGCTGTGCTTCCATGTGCAGCTTTTGCTTTAACTTTTAAATTGCTTTTATCTCAACCCAAATGTTTCCTCACTTTTAGTCTTCTGATTCTGATTCTCTCCCCTCTTCTCACCAGAAGGAAGTGACAGAGTGGTTTTGTGGTACTTAGTTGCTGGCTGGGGTTAAACCACAACATGTATTTTCATAGGTCTTAGTGGAGCTTATAGGAACTATCCAATGATTGTGATGACTGTGCTGCAAACAAAATCTATTTTGGTGTATTTTCAATGAAAAAGGCATGCCACTGAAATAGCTGTGATAAGATACTGAGTATACTAGAAAATAAGGACACACCCCCCCAAAACACACAAACACCCACACCCAATGTCTCAAAAAGTGGAAATAAATTTAGAAAGAAGCATACTAGAATGCTAGTCTTGAAAAATTTGTACAATTTTTTTGGTATAAATTCATTACAAATGCATAAGAGTTGTGACTTGAAAATAAAAGAAGCATGTATCATCTATGGGGTATATCAGAATTTATGGGATGAAATTTAGGACTTGTTGCCTTTTTCTGGTCTTAGGAAATAAAGGCTCAGACACGGTTAGAGGGTTGGGAGTTGTTTACCTCGGTATTTTAATAGGATCCCGTTCGATGGCTTCTGCCATCCAGGTAGAACACGCTGCAAAAGCCCCATCCCCCCAGTCGAGTATACAATTAAAGACTCTACACATTAGCATATCTACCAGGAGGGCCCAATAAGGGGCCTGGGTGGGCTAACTTCTAGTTTACAAAATCTGTCCTACTAGGAGACCTTGAGGGTCCACGAAAACAGGGTGTTTGGTCTTCTAACTCTCCGTGGTTTCAGGGGTGTTTAGTCTACCGGCCTACTAAACACCATGAAACCGGGCTAAACTATCACCTAAAGCATCACAAGTATGCATGCTAATACTTGTGAATATACAGTGTAAGAAATATTCAGAAGAAAGGCAGAAAAATCCTTCAGGCATCAGACTAGATATATGTAGTTATTTATTTTAAACAAGTTGTTTCTACACTTAAAACATAATTAATCTTGGTGCCTAAGGTTTTTGCTTTCTATCACATCTTGGACTGCAAATCTGTTATTTTGACCTACAGAATAAATTCAGTCCTGATGTGATATAACCTTCAAATAGTTTTTATGTGTCAATTATGCAATCCATCTATTTCTACACTCCCCAGCTTTTCTACATACACAAGAAAGCACAAATAGGTAAACGCAGTGAAGAGTTTCTCTTGCCTCAGTCTGTAACAATGTTTGCAGTGATTCTAATAAGGAAGGTAAACACATCCACCTGTAAAAGACAGAAGAGTAGTTTGATATTGCATAGCTATACTATAGTAGACTACAGTCTACTACGCTTAAAAATCATGTTTTTTCGTAGTTGACTAAAGCAAGAGCTGAAAGGAAAAAAAATAAAGAAATCTTCGCTTAAAATTTGGAAGAAGAATATATACTTTTCCTACCATTTCTTTTTCTTTTTCCAAGGAGACCTGACTTGTCAGGCTTCCTGTCTCACGAGTAGGTTTCTGATGTTGTGCCTTTGCAGTAGGTCAGTATTTAGAGTTGAGTAGCCTGTGCTGAACCATATCTACTTAGTGTGATGTAATTATTTTGTCTCTTTTCTCCTCTTATATTTTTAAACGCAAATTGTTGCACAAAAAATCCAGAACTCAGGAACAGAAAGTATGGTTGAGAAGTTATGGGTTGCTATTAAGAAAGGAACAAAAAGTTGAAGTACAGCCTAGGATTTGTATAGTTGAAGTTTAATAAATAGAGGAAAACTGTTCGTGCTGTGTTCATACTAAGATTGACACATACCTTGGCTAGTGGAATGGAGAAGCGCTAGAGATTGTATCAGTAGCTGGAGTGATAACTCTTTGCTTTGCTGCTGTTTTATGTATGGGATTTTTTTTTTTTGTGAGGTCTTAAAGCTGTGAACTGTGAAGAGATATTTTATGTTTTATTTATGAGGAGTTAATTGGGTTTTATGTATTTACCCTGCTCCAAGACACAGTCAATAACACGACGTGTTTCTTCCCTGAAGTAAAGGGGAGAAATAGGAGAAAGGACTTACTTAGCAATACAGAAGGGAAACAAAAAAAAAATTGACATGACCAGCTAAAAGCTGTTTAGTGTATTCAAAGCTATGTGTTTAAACACTATGAAAGGGTAATGTATTTCAATATATTTTATATGTATATTGAATGCACACACATTAACATTTTCAATTAGCATAATCTTTTCAATCAAGGAAGCAATTAGTACAGGCAAACATGAGTTCTGACAAAAGAAATAAGTATTTTGCAATGAAGATAGGTATAGGTCAACCTTTTAGGTACAGTTATGAAATACAGATGTTATAAAACAAGAAAGAAAAGTAAAAACATATACTTCAAAGCAAGACTATTAAACTAAACATATTGTTAAATTTTAAAACTCCAATCTCTATATGGAAATTTGCTTCTGAAATTCTCTCCTTTATACAAGAAAAGAAATTGCAATCCTTCATTGCAATTACACCACCACTGGTTTCCCTGAAAATTTTTAAATTTCTATTACTGGAAAAATTATTTTGCTGGAGATTTACAATTTATTTCCTCTACTATATGTTCCTGCTTAACATGCCTCTAGAGAAGTAACTGCTCTTCCTTTTTTGCTGAAGCTGCCTCTCATAACATAGTCTACAATTAGATTAACTATTTAAAGAATATATATGATTTTTAAGTTCAGTTGATAGTTCTTATATTTTTTGCTTATTTAAACTAAGTTTCTAAAGACAAATATATTAACCTACTTCAAAGCATTCAGAAATTTTCTACAGAAGGTATCCTGAAAATATTAAATAAGTTCTAATTTTATCTCTGAGCCACACTAGTTCTATAAAATTAGGAGTATAATTCCAACATATTTTTCTGATAAATACTTTTTACGTCCTGAGTAATATGTCAAACTTCTAATGCATTATCTAGTCTTTTAAGAACTTTAATGAATGAAAAAAGGCATTTTATTGGTAAATCTCAGTATCTATATTGTTACTGGTACTATTATACTGGTTATGATGGCAACACAAATTTTAGTTATCTTTTTGGCCATTCAAACATAGATGACTAAGGGCAGACCTTTGTGTTTCCTTTTCTCCTAGAGCCTTTTGTTGTTGGTGTTCTTTATAATAAGCATTATTATTTCATTTTATCATGTCTTGGAATAGGAGGAGAATTCAAATAGTATTGTCTCCTATGTTTAGGGTCTTCAAACCTTCATCTTATTATTTCTTTACACTTCTTAAGCCTTTATTTATCTTACTAATTTCTGCCTCTGGAAAGTGTCTTTTTAATTTATTTATTTTGGTCACTGCAAGATTGCATTCATTCATATCAACTCTCAGCACAGCTTTCAAACAGCTCTTGCATCTATGTCTTTCTGATCCAGCAACAGAAGGACTTGGTAGTTGATTTCTATCTTCACTATTACTAACTAGAATAAAACCAGGTAGGGTAGGGTATGTTCTTCTATAAACAGAATCTTCATATTTCCTTTATGAGTAACTCATAGGTTGTCTGATGTTCCAACTTAATCACTGAAAAATTACTTTGGCTTAGATTAAATAGGAAAAAATCACACAGGTAATTCAGCTTACATGACAATTATTAAAAGTACAGTACAAAATGTATTTCTCTGAAAACTGAGCAAAAATTTAAGTTCTGTTACACAAAATTTTGTACGTAGATATATGGCAAGAGAATATCTCTGTCACAAAAAGTTTAAAAATTATAAACTTTTACTACGTAAAAAATTATAAACAGATAAATTGATCTCTCAAAAAACCATAATCTAAGACTTGAACTTTCCCAGCCTAAGTCAGCATGAAAACTTATAGAACTACATTTAAGCCAGTAACAAGAATAGATTACACAATATAAGGAGAATTTTTTTAGGTCTTCTAACAATCATCAAAGTGAAAAACTAGCATGCTAAGAAAGTCTCTTAAAATCTTTTAAATTGCCTATGTAGTATCACATCATCTACCCTCTGCCTTGAATATCTGACCTCTTATATAAACCAAATCATACCCAAATGAATAAAAACAATTGTTTTTTACAGAATCTCAGAAAGCATAATAAAGCATAATATTGAAGGTGCACGACGAAAAGTGCTGAAGAAGGACCTATAAAAGATAATGTTCTCTGTCATTTGCAAGATATTCCTGGGATCACTGATGTCCCACCACTGGAGTAATAGAAACACCAAAAGTGTTTAAAAAGAAAATAATTGTAGTGATGACTTTTATTTCTGATGTTACTATTATTCAAACGTAGCAGTCATTATCAATTACTACCCTCCCTCAACCCCCCCCTCCCCCACCCAAAAAAGGGGCAGAATGTGAGTCCTCTTCCTGGGGAGGAATAAACAGAAGACAACATGTGATGAAAAGAGAAGTAAGGACGAAGGTGTTTTTAAAATTGAGTTTTTATTTCTCATCACCCTTCTCTAATCTTAATTGGTAATATATTAAATTTAGGTCAAGCTGATTTTGCCTGTGATGCTCTTTGGTGAGTGATCTCACCTTGTCATTATCTAAGCCTATGAGGCTTTCATTGTATTTTCTCTCACCTTTTCAGCTGAGGTGAAGGAGAGATAGAGTAGCTTTGGTGGGCATCCAATATACAGCAAGGGTCAAGACACCACAGTTTTGTAAGACATGCTCATCCTGTTAACTTCCTTTTTCTTCTCTGAAAATACATATAAAGACACTAAATATAGTATATATAAGATTAGAGTAGCAATTGACCATGTAAGTCTGGTGAAAAGATGTGGTTGGTTGGAATTTGAGAAAAACTGAAATGTGTCAAAATACACAAGAATCAGAAAAATATGTCCAGACATACAGAGTGTGAAAAGAATAGGCACTGATCTAAATGTTCAGAAAAGTGTTCTGGCTGACTCAAAGTTTTGCATATCCCTCTTGAAGCATTGTCAAAGGAAACAGTCTTCAGATGGTTTGGCAAATATACCTGAATGTAAGAAGTCTGTTAAGAAATCTGAGTGAGCTATCACAGTGACTATTAATCTCTAAACACAGAAGACACGGGTTTTTGACTGTCTGGGATTGACACACCATGACATGACACACAGACACATTCTTTATCAATCAGAATCAATTTATCTTTTCACCGTTAAGAGTTGTTGAACTAAAAATACAGTTTTGGTGTTAGCCATTGGTTAAAATTAAAAAGTTTCAGAAAAAAGCCCCCCCAGAAACCAAACCCAACATTTGAGGTTAGTATATATGGTAAAAAAAGACAAATAACATCATTAAATTATCTCTGTGTTTCACTAGTTTGCAAAGACTCTGTTTCTGATATTATTAAAATCTCTAAAATCGTATTGTCTAGGAAGTTAGACAGAGAGAGCAACAGACATAAGCATGTGACTGTCAGGCTTACAAATTTGAAGCACAATTTATTCAAAGACTCAGTACTGAATAATCCTTATTTTAGGCAGCTTTTTATTGTCCAACTCAGTGTATCAGACTGTGTCTTTGGATTGTGTTGAACATTGATGTGAGAAGAGCAAAAAAAAAGAACACCTGATCATTTACAATAATCATAACATATTTTCTCAAGAATGAAATTATTCAGATTCTGAGAAAAAGATTTTCTGTCAAAAAAATGGGCTTTGGAAGCCCAGAGATCCTGTTTAATGGAGCAGTATTTTTCCCAATGACTGCTCATTGCCCCTTGGCATGGACTAATCAGATGTAGAGACAGGATGCTTGAATTTCAACATTATTCTAAGCCTTTTAAATTCACAATTAGTCATTGAACTGACACCAAGTATATCAATGCAGACAATTTATTTTGATATAAAACTGTCTGGAGATTTTCTTTCTAAAAGAACTATGACTTGTAGCACAGTTAAATGTTCAAGTGGAAAGTGAGTATATCTAAGAAAAGGAAGGATCTGGTTTTTACTTTCAGTGATCTGTAAAGAGTAAGTTACAGTTTTTATATTCTGCGTATGTGCGCACTGAACTAACATCAATATAGAATTCCAAGGAAAGAGACTTTGGAACATCTCCCTTTTTTTGTTTGTTTGGGTTTTGGGTTTCTTGTTTGTTTCTTTGTTTGTTTGTCATTATGATTTTTGATTTTCTTTGTATATAAAAGAAAGGTCAGAAAATAGAACCTGACAGAAACTGTAAAGTAGGAGAAAAAATTCTGTTACTGATTAGACCAATGATAAAGGTTTCAGGACTCTCTAGTCTGTTCTTGGCTTTATCATTAGTTTTGTTGGGGTCTTAGGAGTGATTTGTTATAACTTAGTGCACCTATGTGCCTACATCTGAAAATTCTAGAGTGAGTAGAGAAGATTGTATAGGATTATGAAACCTGAACAAAATATTAATGGAGTCAGTCTGGTTCTAAATTAAGTGATGTAGGTTCAGGGGACATAATGAACCTTAATTCTGCTATTCTAGTCCTGTATTTTGATAGTGAACCAGCATGAAGTGGAAAATTGAGTTCTATAAATATTCTAAAAATTTAGTTTTGTTTAGTTTTCATACTGTTGGTTTTTTACATTTTTTTCATTTTCCCGCCTCACCATTATATGTGAAAGAAGTCTCTATAGTTTTCAAGTACAGAACATTATACAAATTCTTATAGATTTAAAAAAAAATGCCTCATGCTTTGCAGAAAAGGCATTTATATAAAAAGAAAAGTTGCTTTCCCCAGGCAATTTACATTTGTTAGAATAAAAATTGTTTTGTGCTAAATAAGAATTACACCTGATTTTGTGTTTTGATTATATAAATAGTATAGCTTTTGTTTAAATCTGTATAATTTAGATTTAAATCAATTTATGTTGCACTTATTAAAGTTTTTTCTCTTATATTTATGATTTACAGTATAATGTTTATAAAGTAGCTTATAAATATTTGTTACTGATGTCATTTTGTTACTTGGAAAATCTAAAAGTATCATCACTTCAACCTGTTAAGGCCAAATAAATAAAATAAATAAGGTCATTGATTTTTGTTTTACTTGAAGAAACAAATTCATTCAAAATGAACCCATGACTTTCTGTAATTAAAAAAAACCCACACATACAACACTGTAAGTTCCAAATTGCAGTTTGCTTATTCACAGACTTAGTCTTGTCTTTGTATTAATTAATTTTCAAAGATCCTTTTATTTGTCTCATTTTGAAACACATTCAGTACAAGACAATACTGACTAAAGTTATAAATTCTCATTTTCTGAGTTCTATGGATTAAGGTGGAGCATTCTTGCTTGTAACTTCTTTTCCTTTTCCATAAATGACCTAAGCTGACCAAACATTATATATAGCATGCATTTGTATTTAAGAAAATCTATGTGTTTAAAAGAGCATCACTAAAGGAGCCCAAGTATACAGCTTCATTGTTGCTTAAAATAGCTGCTGAAATTCTATTTTCCTGCCTGTGTTTGTCCACTACAGCACCTATCACTAAGTTCTAACCATGTAAATTGTTAGGAAAATATTCTTAAGTGATTTTTGTGTACACTCCTACAATTTTCAAAGGTACTGTTTGTTAGCTAGCCTCAGGGTCTCAAGTGTGTCATCTACTAAGCTTTTTCTATGATTATCGTGTCAGTCACAACGACCATCCCAACAAGTGTGAGCACCTGAATCTTGATCATAAAATCATAAAAACAAATGCCAGTAAATCAAGTCTCAGCAAAAATCCAGAGGTATTTATTTGGAACAAAGATAAATAAGAAATGATGCATTTTAATTTACTAACAACAGATGAATATTTCTGTCTTATGAAATTGTAACTCATTTTTCACATGAAAAGAATTCTAAAATCTGAAAAAAAATCAAATTTTATGTTTTAAAGTTGATCATTGTTTGAAAAGTTTCAGTTTTCAGATGACACCTCACTCAGTAAGACAAGAGTGATCATTCTATAATCCTGAAATGTTTCTCCCACAGTTAATAACTACTGCTTTAGGTAGAACTGTACTTTTAAAAATACTGTTAGTCCCATTAAAAATTGAAATTTTTAATCTATGTTTTCCTTTTTTGTTGTTTCATTGTATATATGCCATAAAAACAATCTGACATCACTCTATTGAACACCAGCTTCAGTTCCTGAAGGAGGCAATCTTTCTCTTTCCATTTAACTGAGAATGCAATCTTTGGCAAGGCCATAAGACTGCAAAAGCATTTACTAAATTAATACATTGGTCTTTGAATACTGCATGATGCTGCAGCATCTGTCACAGATTCCTTCATGCACCAATAGGTGAAGAATGGAGGGAGTTTTGGCTGCAGTCTCTAATATGACATCCACCAGAGAGTAGATATAATAGAGAAAGAAGAAAGCTGGCAAAGGGCTCATGGTGATAACTTTCACACAGAGGAAATGAAGCTCTACTTGCTGACTCTGTTATACAGTTCTGCACTACTCCCTGCCCCATTTGGGGCTGTTTCTTGATGGGAAATGCTGTATTAAATATTGATACTGTGCTTCAAAATAACAATGACTTGTTTTTAACTAGCAATAAATTCAAAGCAGATGTGAAATTATTTCTGTTTATGGCTTGAAGAAGACTGGCAATCTGTAACACTGCCACTAACAGATCAGAAGACATTTCATTTTCCTGTTCCTGCATTACTATTCCGCAAAATAGTCTTAATCCTACCTGATTAATGAGAAAAAAGACAAGTATAAAGTGTTGTTCTACTAAAATATGATAAAACACCTTCATTAAGCTTTATTTGAAGCACAGAAGAACTACCAAAAATTATTCAAAGCGTTCTTTATATTCCTCAGCTGTTAAACTTTTAAACATGTAAAAGAAAGAAAAACATTTACTTTATGCTGTTGGATGATTATGTTAACCAAAAAAAACCACTTCATTTTATGTTAATTTTGTTACAGAAAGTTCTATATTTAGATGTATCTGAACTGGTAGTAAATCTAGAAAAGAAATATCTTTTTTTAGTCTTCTAAAGAAATTATTATTAAGCCAATATTGCAAAACAAGATGCAATCCATGTGCCTTCTTCATACTAATGCTCTAGATTTCCTCTGCAGTCACAGAGATAAATAGAATCCTCTAAAATTGACCATCTGACTTGCTCTAGATATCTGTTGCAGAATTAAATAAAATGTGGTACGTATTTATTTATCACCACCAACGGAAAAGGAAGCCTAAAACATTTGTTCAGTTTTTTACTTCTAGATTTTAGCTCTATAAAAGCTATACAGGATTAATTGCACATATTTAAAGCATCTTCTATCTTTTTAAGGAAAAAGAAACAACAATTTATAAGAACTACAAGATGAACACTGAATTAGAATTATTTTTATTAGAATGTTAGAAATATTGTTATATATACAGATATTAACAAGTTGTGTCACATGTGATATTAGAAATTATGCAATTTCATTGTTCTCAAGCTCAGTTCTTCTGGCTTTCTCATCTTCAAAAACTGTATTTGTATACAAACAAACCCAGTAGTTCATGTGAGACTTTCAACTTCCACCTCACTTACTTTAATTAGCTAATCACATTCTGGAATGCACATTCCTTGCACGCAATAAAAGCGCTTTCAAGTATCAAAATACAGCTTCTATATTTAGCATTCAGTCAACACTTAACCAAAAAACAATAAATATCATCATGACAACATAATAATATTTTAGAATAACATGCATAAGCAGGGGAGACAGTAACTTCTATGAGTGGGAAAATTATTTTACCTTTCCTTTCTTGTACAACTGGAATGAGATGACATTATATAGTAAAATCTTCTGCCCTTCAGATTTTTTTCTTCCTGGTATTTTTTCAGCTACTCTGGAGTCTGAAAAATTTAAACCTTTTGGGGTGATATTTCTATTTAATTTCAATGACGAACTGTTATGAGTTTTTAAAAAAAACATGGAATAGCTAAGGTATCCAGCCAGAAAGTGCTCACAAGTGAACCTGTAAATGTCAAGGGACTGAGCTTTCCTCCTGCTCATCAAGAAAAACCTGCAAGAGAAGGATTAAAAGACTTCATTATGAGACCTCATAGAAGAAGAAAATACTAAGATAAGTGTGTTGGTTATGCTGGGATAACTTCCTTCACATAGCTGATATGGGTATGCTTTGGATTTGTGCTGAAAACACAGGGATGTTTTAGCTGTTGCTGAGCAGCTCTGACACAGAAGGAAGGCCTTTGCTTCTCAGCGTGCCCCACCAGCAGGCAGGCCTGGGGTGCACAAGAAGTTTGTTGGGACACAGTCAGGAGACCTGATGCCCATTGCCCTAAGGGATATTCCATACCATATGACCTCATGTTCAGCATATAAATCTGGGGATAAAAGAAAGAAAGACAATTTAGAGTGATGGTATTTGCCTTCCCGAGTCAACACTTCGTGTGACAGACTCCTGCTTTCCTGGGGATGACTGAACACTTGTTTGCCCAAAGGAAATAATGAATTAATTCCTTGTTTTTCTTTACCTGTTCATGTGGCTTTTGCTTTACCTTTTAAACCCTCTTTATCTCAAGCCATGAGTTTTCTGACTTTTTTGCTTCTCTCTCACTGTGGGGGGAGTGAGCGAGCGGCTATGTGGGGCTCAGTTGTTGGCTGGGGTTAAACCACAGCAGTAACTGATATGCATTAATGGGAAAGACATGATAGCTATGTTATGTGTACATTACTTGTTACGTGTGTATTAGTTTATTTGTATATTAGGTACACTGGAAATGAAAATTTGCACCTATGAACTTTTCATGAGCAAAGCAGGCTTGACTTGAGGAACTTCATGCAGTTTAATTCGCTGTAAATTAATGTGTACTTTTAATTACTGATTCAGGTATTAAAAAGGGAAGTTAATTAAACCAACACTTAGAAAAACTACTTTTCTACTTGCTCCCCAGGCTCTGCTTCAGTCCAGCACTTCTCTATCACTTCCTCAATTTAGCTCCCTTTCTTTTCATCTCACCTAATACTCAGTCCCTTCCAGGCCCTTTGGTGATGCAGTGGTCAGTGTACAGTAGTTTATTTCTGTTCCTTGCTTCTTACTGTTCTCCTGCCTCAGCATGTGTCCTTCACAAGCCACAGTCCTTTCAGGGGTGTCTTTGATCTCACATGGATCCTTCATGGGCTGCAGTTTCTCAGACCATCCCTCCTTCACTCAAGAGTTCGTTCTTCAGGCCATATTCAATTATGTCCCCAACAATATCCCCTTCCACATTCTTCCAAACCTCTTTACTTACATCTTCACAGGTCATTTTTTGAGATTCCTCCCCAGCCTGCCCTCTCCTTTCTTCTTTTCTGTTGTCTCCTACCCCTAGAAGTCGCCACTCTTCCTCAAGCTCATCTGATCAGAGGCACAGTGTGCTCCTCTGGATGACTGAAGGTTTGAGTCATGATGGGCTGTCTCCATCCTTTTTAGAGTCATCTAGAACCTGCTCTGACTGGCACACCCTGCTGCCCCTGTTAGTAAGCCTTGCCTTTTATGGCTAATACAGAGCCACATGTTTCTTTCATGTTACACTTGCTCTATTTCCACAATCCCATAGAGACATGCATGAATGCACAATTTGTCTACAGGCTATTCAATAACTGAACACAAATCCATTTTGTCATTTCATTACTATGTTATTCATATCTTGTCTACATTAATATGCAGCTATAACTCTTTAACAACTTCTCTTACATTCATTGTCACATTATAGGTCTGTGTAAGGATCATCAAATCAGTATTTGAGTGTCTTTAAGAATGTAAAATGGAAGCAAGATCCAAACTTATGAGTCACTCCAAAGTGTGAATCAAATATTCCTCTTCTGAAAGACATTAGTAGTGAGAATTGAGGAAAAAGAACAAGGCTTCCAGTCATCTGCAGCCTTGTTCTGAGCCGTCTCTATTACTGCCTGGTAAATGGTAAATTCAGATCTTCTTGATCTATAAATTGCATTCAGGCTTTGATATTTCAGTCAGGGATGTATCTATCCTCCCTGACTTTCTTGAAAATATTTGAAATACCTTTGTGCTTAAGTTTTCCACATTTTATTCAATATTTTGGGAAAAAACCCACATCACTAACAACAAAAAACCCCATGCTCCTCATGTTTGCATTTAGTGTATTATATGGGAATTTACACAGGAACATGCTTGTCCTCGGGAGAGAAAAGAATTAATTAGACAAACATGAACAAGAGACAGTCCATTTTAATTGAAGAAATCCTAGTTTCTTGAAACACCCTTCATTCTATTGCAGGAATGTAGATGTCAGTAATAATTTCTACTGAGCACAATGCTTGATACCAGTGGAGAACTTATAGGAGGGGGGAAAAAGATTCCTTTAAATTGAGTCTAGCTTTAGTTCACAGCTGAGCCTAAAACCTGATTATCTGCAATTCTGGTGGGCAAGGAATAGTACAAGGTTTGACTTGATAAAAGAGAGAGATAAGATAAAAATATAGCTTTTGGTAAACAGCTGAAAGTATTTTTCAGCTGAAAGTATCATGAGATAATAAAAAGTTGACATTTTATGATGCTCTCAGTTTTTTGGGTTTTGTGGGTTTTTAACTGATAGAGGGCCAGAAGATTTTTTTTTTTTTTTTTTTTCAATTTACTGCAAGAAAATGGAGAATAACCTTCACAAGGATTATCACAACTTAGTAGGGTTGAATCTGGTGAAAACTTTTTATCTTACACTTGCAGTGTGTTTCCAGAACATTGACCTGCACAGGTCGTTATTTAGCTGATAAAAGGATCATGATAGAAAATCAGAAATAAGCAAGTAAATTAATGTACTGTTTTCTGCTTGGTATTGTCTAAAGGACAGTAGGAAAAAAACTAGCAAAAACCATTACAGAAATGCAGACATTTTAAGATAAACCCAATGCAGTGGTTCTCATGCATATCCCATTGACTGGTAGGGCTGGTTTAAGCACACATCTGTGCGGCCAAGAAAGAGAAAACTGGAAGTGCCTTACTGTAGCTTTTCAAACAGCCTACTCAAGTTCTGAAGTAGTATAAGATGTAGCTGAAGTGAAGTTCCTCACTTCCGTGAGGTTTTCTTATAAACCACAGAACTGATGAAATGGAAATGAGAGAGCCCATTGTATTTTGTTCTTTTTCTTTAACAAGGGAACTTTCATGGCTTTGAAAGAATTCATATCCTGTCTGATCTGGTTATACAGATACACTTTCAGTAGGACTTTTTGCACCAGTCTCCACATCAAATTAGCTTTACAAATTCATTTAATATCAACCTGATTCAGGCCTATATGGTTTTAGAAATATTATGTATCAATATCATCTAACAACGTATCCTAGAAAAATTATTTGTAGCAAAGAAGCCTGGAGGTGAACAGCAGACTTTTCTGTATATAGTTAGGGTCATGAAAATAGTTGACCTGAAACTGTAACTGTTGTGTCAATCTGTTTCCCATCTGCATCATGTTTTTTCATGGTGGAAAAAATATATTTATTATTGAAGTTTACCTGGGTCATAAGCATAGAAAAGAGAGAATTAAATTTAATAGAACTGAAAAAAAGATGACTAGGATTCTGAGATATGCAGCAGCAATAGTCTCCACCACAGTCTTGAAACTAAGTTGTTTTGCCAGAAATATCTGGTTGGAATTCAAAAGCACAAAGTTCAGCAGTTACATGGTTTTAGTTGCTAGTTTGCTGCAAAATTCCTCTATGATGCTGAATGACAGGCTAAATTCCCTGTCATCTGGTTACACATGGTTTGCCATCTATCCCTTTCTCTGTTATATCTTGATAATAATGCTGATTTATTTAACAGGAATGCAGTGATGATTAATAAGATACCTCAGAAAACAAATACTTGTGAAATCTGAACTACTATCTGCATACAACACAGAACTTTTTTTCTCTGCAGAACCTGAAATTTTGTAGAAAAGGTTATGGGAGTTTTTTATAATTCTTTTCTCCTTTCTCTTCCCCAGGAATACTGTAAAGCAAGACAATTTTTAATGCTAGCCTTGCATTTTTACATAACTTTAGATTAACTTTTAATTAGATTAGATATTGACCTGGCTGCCATGTTGTGCCTTAATAATCTTTACATGTAATCCATTAAACATTTATAAATTTAATGTAGGTGATTTAACAGAGATTGATTCACAGAATTCTATGAGTGTGGCAATAAAAGTTCAAATGTTTATAGTATGGTTAATTATGAAATTATGCTGGATGTTTGGACAAGCATATTGATGTAAGCAAAGGAAAATTTGTATGCTGTGAAGTATTGTTAAGTGTCTGAATATCTTCCTGGCTGGCTTAGTATCTGGAATACTTTAGATATATCCTAATTTATTTAATTTTTTTTTTATATTGTAGAACTGCACCTAGCAAAGATAATTGAAGCAGGAGACAGCTTCTCAACAGCACAGCTAAAAGCATGTAATTAAACTAGAATACATCTGGTGCCCTGTGCAGGTAGAGAGTTGTCAAGTTCCCCAGCTTTAGTAACAGGATTGCTAAATGAGGTAACAGAATTTTTATCAAGTGATTATTCATTTGTTGAATATCTCTAATCAGGCTAGGACCTGATTTTTTTCAGAAGTTAGAACACTCAGACTTTGGCAGTAATATGCTCCTTATTTAATTAAAGTATTTAGTAATTCCTTTATATTTTCATTTGTGTGTTACCCAAATATTACTCAGTCATATCTCATGTCTCATTAAATAGCAAGTGATTCTAAATGTTCTAAAACTTTCTGCAAATTAAGGTCCAAGGTGTTCTATAAATAAGAAATTTTATGAAAAAAGCTCTTTCTTGTATAAAATCAAGTTTTAGAAATGCCTAATCTATTTTTAATAAGTCTATAACTTTGATAAAGCTTGGATTATACATCAGAAGAAAGTTTCTCTAGGTGACCTTTGAGAGTTCTAGATTGAATATAGGAAATAAACCAGTATATAATTTTAATACATTTTATCTATTATTACATCTCTAACAGAGTTTTCTATCTTTTTTACAATACTTTTTTCCTATCTATTACCTTTGGCATTCCCATCCAAGGCTTGATTATATAAATTAGCTGCTACCTGAAAAGAAAGACACAGAAAATTCTGTAACATTTCGTTTTTCATTCTTCTTCAGTAAAATGAAAAATATAACTCCTTGTTTACTTATGAATGGAGATAAATTTAGACAACTTCAGACTGACAGATGATATTTTGAGAAAGTTATGAGTGACTGAAGAGTTAGTCTATGTTGGCTCCGGTTGCTTAAGGTCAGCAAATAATAAGCAGTGTTTATACAGTATGCATCCAGTTAAAGTTCCCTCATTGAGCTCTGACCCGACTCTGGCATAAGAAATATTGACGTGACTGGTGTACTTCAGCATAAATGCAGGTTTACTCACTTTGAATTTGGACAATGCCATGCTCACCTGCTTCATATATACACTGAAGAACCATCATTCTTCAATTTTCTGAGTTACTGGCTACTCTTAATTACATCAGTGACTAGTAGGTATTCGACAAACTGTACCAGAGACGCCATCCAGAGTTACCTCTTATTTCTATCACCACTTACTGTGTGGTAAAAATGGACAAATCTGGTTCTCCTGAAAAAGTTCTTGGAATACACCTCTAGAAGTGTTATTCTTAAGTCTCAGTCAAATCAGATTCAACTCCTTATCTGCACTGACAAGAGAGAAAGATTAATTATTATGATTATATAATGATTATATGATGAATTATAATGATAGAAGATCTAACCAATAGCCCAAATCCTAACATAGCACTGAGTTCAGACATATAGGGAAACAATCCACATCAGATGTTAAATGCCATCATGTCTCTAAGCACTTCTTTGCACATCCCAAGAGAGAAAAGAAAATTATAATTTTCTTTTAGAAAATCCATTTAAATATGTAAGTAGTAAGTAATTATGTCTCTACAACAAATAATATTATTATTTTTTATTTCTTGAGAGCTTTTAGTATAGGTCAAAGTAGGTGGTTCTGCCCCTCTACTCCACTCTTGTAAGATTTCACATGGAGTACTGTGTTCTGCTCAGGACAGGAAGGACATGGACCTGCTGGAGCGAGTGTAGAGGAGGGACACAAAAATGATAAGAAGAATGGAACACCTCTCCTGTGAGGGAAGGCTGATACAGTCAGGTGTTGTTCAGCCTGGAGAAAAGAAGTCTCTGGAAAGATATTGCAGATTTTCAGTACTTAAGGGGGCCTATAGGAAAGATGGGGACAGGTTTTCTAGCAGAATCTGTTGTGATAAGACAAAAGGTAATGATTTTAAACTTTAAATCAAACAAGTTTGATTAAGATTATGCATAAGGAAGAAATTTTTCATAATGAGGGTGATGAAACACTAGAACAAGATGCTCAGAGAGGTCGTAGATGCTTCATCCCTGCAAACGTTCAAGGTCAGATTGAACAGAGCTCTAAGTGACCTGATCTGTTTGAAGATGTCCCTGCCCAGAGAGTTGGACTAGATGACCTCCCAAGGTCCCTTCCAACCAAACTATTCCATTGATTCTTTGATTCTACAGATTTTCAATAGACCTAAAACACAGAGGTCCCTAACAGCACATTAAAATTCTTCTCAGTTTATCATCACTTGGAATGAACACTATTCTTGTATTTCTTTAAATTCCATTCTGAATGAAATTCTACAAAGATCCTTCTATTGGTTAGCAGCATTGGTGTTCCCAAAATATGTGGTTGCAGCTACATACAAGGATATAAAGGTACTTAGAGAAGCAAGTATTGAAAACGTCACTCTGTGATGAATGTACTCAAGTGGTTAATCAATCTAGTGGTAATTCTGTACCATCTCTGAAAGAGGTAAAGGCCTAAGCCAGTACTGGGCAAAGCACATACCTAGTTCCAATCTGTTCTCTGAAAACTCATGAAGAAACAGTCACACAGTGAGGTTGGAGCACCAGTCATGTGACTGACATATGAATGGTTTTCCAAGGCTCATTTATCAAGGAACAAAATTGAGGAGTCTCATGCATATCTTTCTCATGGCATGTAATTTAACTACAAGCTAACTACTCTATTCCATAAATATGACAGCCTAAGCAAGCTTTCCTTGAGCTTTTCCTGCTCAGGAACTGGCTGCATCTGAGCTGGGAGATGTGTCTGAGCTGGCTGCTGTCTCCTGACATGGGACACGTCTCAAGGTTGCTCATTGACAGAAACACTTCTTATAAACTGTGGATCTTTGGTCAGTGACTGACACCACATAGACCCTTACATTATAGTGCGCTAAGATTCTGTATTGATAACTTTGATTTTTTCCTGGTAACTTTGATTCTCACTTGGTACTTTTGAATCATTTCCACATTTTCTGTGAAGTAAGTAATACAGTGAACATTGTAATCAAACTCTGTTAAGTCACACTTTTATAACATCATAATTCAATGCAAGTAGTTTTGCTGATACTTTTGTTGATGTTTCTTCGAGTCATCTAATCACTCATTTGTGAAACCTTCTACATGACTGTAGAGTTTTTTGTCTTTTAGCCTTTCTAATGAAGCATATTCTCTCTGACCTTTACAAGATATATGTTGACTGTTTAATAACACCTTGCTATCGCAAATTAAATTCAACAGTAGGAAAACAGACAACTATTTGAATCTTTTTGTATTGATTTGTTTGATCTCCCAATTTTCATTAATTTAAATTTTTAGAGGTGGGTGACAAATATATAAACACTTCTGGCATCTATTCTCAATATATGAGCTGAGGCAGTGGTCAGTGGAGAGATCCTTGGCTATTTTATTCTCTGATAGAAATTCTGGCAAAGCCCAGACTTCCCTTGCAAGCTTGGTGCTAATACGGTATTTCTTACATTTAACTCTGCCAAAACCCAGCATCTGCTCCCATATAGGGTGTTGACAGTTGAAGCATTTTTCCATTGTGTTGTAACTCTGCCGAGACCTGGCATCTGCTCACAAATAGAGGTGTTGACAGTTGGAGCTCTAGCACTTTCCCTTTGTGCATCAACTCTATGGAAATCTGGCATCTGCTCACACACACAAGTTTTGACAGCACAAACTACAGTCTAACGCTAAGTTACTCCAATGTAGGGGAACATGTGTAGTCATAGTTTTGGAAGGAGACTACCTTCACATGACATCAAATCCAAGAGATCAGAAGATAAAGTAGGTCTAGGGCTTAGAGCGCTTTTTAGTCAGCAGAAGTCTTCACAGGATCAACGTACCATGATCTATATGGAGAATTTTTCCTTCATAACAGGTACTAGGAGAAGGTGAACCAGCACTGCAAAGACTCAGTGTTACTTCTTTTCTCCATGACTTAGGCGATTCCACTGAGTCCTTAATACTTGAGTAAGATGATTTCTATTTCTTGCTGTGCTGAACACCAGAACTACTGTGATCTTCTTACTTTCTGTTGGAACTTGTCTTGAATCCTCAGCCATTTTTAAGGTCTTAGTAACCTTTTCTGTACATTTTAATGGCATCTGCATGGGAAACAGACTGAATTGTAGTTCAATAACATATATTTTTCCTGAATTTTTCTGAAAGCAGAGTTGTATATTCTATTTTAGGAAAAACAGAAGATGACTAAGTCACTTCTCGCAGATGTGTTTTGCTATATAATTTTTAAAATTTTTATTGTTTTTACAACCAGTTCTGCAGAGATTTATTTCTATAATAAAGTTTACAATTTATTATAGAAAACAGTCCAAAAAGATTCTTAAATATCTTAGTCTTAAGGTACTAAATATAAACCAAAAATACTGAGAGAAACTACATTTTTTCTTTAGGTTACTTCCTTTGAAATAAATTGGCAAAATGAATGAGAAAATCAAACAATTCTTAAGAAAGCAAACAAAATTATTTTTGTGGCATCATTATTTCAACAGTACATAAGTATCATATTGGGAATATGATGATTATAACTATTCTTGTCCTAATTTCAGATATAAAAAGGGCTTCAATTATATTGTGGACACGAAAATAAAATTAATGGAAGTAAATACATAAAAACAGAAAAAAGGTAGCAAACAGACTCTGAAAGATAAATCTTTGACATATACAAAATTAAACTTATCTGCTTATATTGACAAATTATGACCTGAACCTAGGACTACCTCATTAGTATTTCTCTACTTGAGATTCAGTATTAATTTGTACATGCAAACAGAAAACTCCAGATAAATAAGTAGTGATTAGGGCTATTAAATATGTCATGCTTTGAAAAGTTTATAATAGGTAGTTTTTAAATGATAATATGAATTTATTATCTGCCGGACTAGTTTCACAATCTTTATGATGTAGCATGTGAAAAATAAATGCCAGAGTCATACATTGGAATCTTGCTGCCATAAGTTATATTCTACTATTTTGATATATTTACTTACAGAACTATATCTGTAGCTATGCATAAATGAATACACAAACATGTATATTTATATCCTGTGCAGATGATATACATACACATGTGCATGTGCAATGCTAAACAGTTTCCATTTTTAGAACTTAATAAGTTTTTCATATGAATTTGTAAACACAATACCATGTAAGACTCCTTCGACCATGTTTTTTCATCAGCACATGTTGCCCTGGATAATGTTAACACAGGTCAAGATGGAACCATTTAGTTTCAACCAGAAAATCTATGCCTCTTTCATTGCTGTAATTTCAATCCATGACTTACATCAGACAGTTGTTTGTTAACTGCTACACAGGGAGAAATGTTTCAAGTGGTGTCTAGCCAGCTACCGAAGAGCTGGATGGTTGCCTGGAGACTAAATTTCAGTGTTCAGAATCTGCCTCTTTTAACAGGAAAGAACAAAAAATTGCAGCTCGCTCTAAAGAAGACACTAAGCAACCATACAGACACTTGTCGGTTTTAAGTGCTATTATTAAGGTATGCTGCATCCTGAAATTACAGACAAGTGTAAGCTAGATCATAAGAGTTTGTGCATGTTCACCATACCTCTTGCCTTGCTAATAAGAGATTCAGAGCTCAAATGAGACATTTTCATGATTGAACCACATCATGCCTTTATCTCCAGCATCTTCAGCTTTCCACTGTCACCATAAATCTCTGACCCAACTTCTTATCTCATGTCATAGTATCATAAGATAATGCAGGTTAGAAGAAACCTGAGGAGACTGTGTATTACAATTCCCTGCCCTGAGCAATGGTAGGTAGTTTTGTTCCTGTTCATCACATCACAGAGGCGTTCACCCTTGTTACATGCCTGAACATTTATTTCAAACCAAAAATCACGTCCGTAAAGTTTATAAAACTTACCAAATGTAGTTTCTAAGGATGCTATGCTGAGACAATTCTGATGAACAGCACAGCACCACAGAAGATATGTTTTCTGCAGATGTTCTCTGAAACTGCAGACAAACCACAAATGAGGCTTTCCAAACTTCTTCACTGAATGAAGTGCCCAGTTTCTAAGACTTAAATCTAGCAAAATTCCCTTTTAAAGAAAATTACATTTTGGTTATTTATGCAAATAGAATAAGTATTTTGAAAATGTACTAACTTAATTGTTAAAAAAAATCAGCCCCATATCGACCCCCAAAATTGTCAGGGTTGAATCATAGAGCGTTTTAGGACAATTAGAGAAAAAAACCAGCTTGTTCCCAGTTTGGGTATTTCCCTACACTCATATTCTATTAATTCTGCCTTTTTATAAGGCTTTGATTTACAGAAATATAAAACATTATTGCTTACAGATGGATATTGTTCTTTGGAAGAATATCTCATTTTTTAGATATGTACCAAGTCGTATGTGAAATAAGACTGCCAAATACAAAAGACTGAGTCATAGTTAAAGCAGCTGAAATCTGTCTGAGGGCTTGGATTTGATCTGCTGCTTTCTTACAATTTCTTGCATTCAGTTTTCTTCTTTACTAAGTTTCATAACACAATAGTGGTGAAATTTTTAACTATTGAATTTGACATACCAAGACATAACAATCAAAAGTTTCTTGTTTTCTGGACTCTAATTGGAATCAGTAGGAGATTTAAAATATATAGTTAGTGGTACTAGTATAGGAAAGGAACTCACAGACATACAAAATGAGAGTGTGCTTTTCACTGTAATTTTACTGCACGTCATATATAAGCTATGAAATGGGAATAATTACATTATCTTATTTTGGGAAAGCATAGTAAAAATGAAGTCATTGTTCAAGTGATAGATTTGCAGGAAAAAGAATTCACAGTAGAAATCGTTTATGTAAGCAAACCAAGGAGCATGCACCATACGAGCAGAAAACTGTCTTTTTAAGCAATATTGTAGGCTTTGTCAGCTCAGTGATTCGGGTGTGGGGTCATAGCACAGGAGAGCTTGGCAAGAACTTATGTAATGAGGGACTTTACCACACTGAATTTGTACTGACCAACTGACTGTCCTGGCCATGGCAGCTGGCGACTCCTTGGGGCCAGGAAACAGGATTAGAAGGGACCCTCCAGGGCAGCAGGGCTGGGTCTCACTGCCCAGCCTGTCCTGCTGCCCCAGCTGGAGCCAGCCAGGCACCTCAGCCCCATCCTCGGGCACCTCCCTGGGCTGCGGGCAGGCCGGGAGCGGGCTGGGATTGGACGTATGGGTAGTCCTAGAGTAGCAGTGCCCATGGCCAGGGGAGCCCATACAGCTGCAGCAGTGCAGGGAGAGGCGCTCTCAGTGCTGGGGGTGGAGATATGGCCCTGGTGCCTGGGCAGGCAGGGAGGGACATGAGGAGCCTGAGAGGGGTCCCAGGGTCTGATGGGCTCTGGCATGGAAAATGAAATGACATAAATGACATGCAAACCATTTTATTTCTGATGTGAATGCTTGACTTATCAGACCATATTATTATTATTATTATTATTATTATTATTATTATTATTATTATTATTATTTAATGTTACTGAAATATTATCATATTTAAAAACTATTATATGGACATCTTTGCTACTCTGCACTGAGGTACTTTTCAGGGAAAGAAACCATGCTGTCTCCCAGCTGCCCAGATCCCTCTGTTCACTGAAATAATTTTAATAATTCTAGCAAACTAATTTGTCTCTGAACATTCCTGAATTCTGTCAACTTCTTTGCTAATTTCTCTCTTCCTTACAAATCACCTTGGTTTTTTTTCTGAAGTCCTTGAAATATTCAGAATAGCAGGTGAGGCTGTATGTATTTCCTTGTCTTTATTATCAAAGTGTATTCAGATTTTTACCAGCAGTATGTTGTGTGTTTCATTTTCTGAACTACTTTTGACAATGCACTCTTACACTCTGGTCTGCCAGACCTATATATTCCCTGTTTTTTATGAAAACCATTCCATTTTCTCCTGTGCATCCTGTGTGTTTTCAGCCTCCCATTTCTTGAAATTTTAAATCTGCTTTAATATATGGTGTTCTGGCTTCTATATTTTCTTTTTTCTGGTTAATTTCTGTGTATTCTATTAAAAAATCATATATCAAATAACGTATTTCTTGAGTATTTCTCCTTGGTTTCATATCTTACTTTCTACTTTTATCTTCTGTATTTCCCAGAGATTTTCATAATGTATTTTGCTGTCTTTGAATTTGTATGATTTGGTGCCATACTCCTTGATTAAATGACTTGATTTTTTTCAAATTCACAATGGCAATTCTTCAGTATTCCTACGTGATTTTGATTTTGATTACAGATAGGATGAACTCCATAAAGGCTTGTTAGATTGTTTAGTTTTTTTTCTGTGTTTACTACTATCAAAGCTTTATAAGAGTGTATTGGGTCTGACTGGGGTAAAGCTCATAGTCCTTACAGTGCTGTGCTTTGCTTTGGTAGCTGGCGTTGATAACAGAGCAGTGTTTTGGCTACTGCCAAGCTGTGCTGTCCCTCTGACATTCCTTCCCCCCACTGAAGGGGATGGGGATGGGCAAGATCCTGGGAGGGGACACCAGCAGGCCAGCTGAGCCCAGTCAGCCAAAGGGATATTCCATACCATACGACATCAGCTCAGATATATAAGGGAAGGAAGAGAGGAGATGGAGGAGGAGGAGGAGGCACTCTGGACTCATCCATGTTTGCCTCCTTGAAGAACCGTCACGCGTGCCAAAGCCCTGCTTCCCAGAAAGTGTCCGGACATTGCTGCTGATGGAAAGTAGAGACTGATTGTTTTTCTCTTCAGCTCTTGCACGCGCAGATCTCTGCTTGCTTTCTCTATTTTCCTGCTGTAATAAAACTGCTTTATCTCACCCTGGTAGTCTTTTTCCATATTATTCTCTCCCCTCTCCCAGTGGGACTGAGTGGACACCTGGCACCTAGCCAGGGTCAACCCACGACAAAGAGAAATGTCTCTTCCAACGTAGGTTATCTTCTTCAGCTTCTGTAAATATCTCAATATCCACACAATTTTATGAGGCTCGACTTTCTTGGAATATGGTCTCATTTCCTTTTGGTATGCTAATAAATTTCACATCAGTTTTCCTTTGTTGAGTCTGTATCTCTGCCGGTATCAGTACTCATTTAGTGTTCAAAAATCTGTCAGCCATGAGTTTTGGCTTGCAGAAAGCTTGCTCAGAGGCTGGATAATAAGTAATGACACACGATTTACATTTTGATTGAAGGATCCAGCTCAATACACTCCATATGCATGCCAATTGGTATGATCTGGCAGGAAAGTTGGTCAGCTTTTCATTTCCTTTTGTCTGCTCTGGCTGAAGACAAATGTTTCATAGACCATATTATTTCCTAGAGAGAAAAGGTCAGCTAGAATAGTAAGGGCATTTTCAAGGACATCTTCATCTCTGCCACTTATTTTTAGTCAGTGAATCAAGTCTTCTACATCACTGCCCATGCAGTGAAGATGAAATGCAGCTTCTAATGTACTTTCGATTTTAGTGTATCCAAAATTTATGTGCTTCCTCATTTCCAACATTGTTGAACAACAACTCTGTCCTGCTGAGAACATCATGCTTGAAATAGAGCTATTGCAAATATCAGATTGCTTTATATTGTTTTTTGTTCTGGTTCTGCCTCTAAGTTTTTCTTCCTTAATCTTTATTTCACCGTGATGTGTTAAAAATTTGTTCCCACTCAATTTTTATGATTTTGTTGCTGCAGATTTTGACCTACTCTCTTTTACTTAGTGTTAAATGACTTGAATCTCTGTATTAATGATAATTAATGTATCAAAGTAAACAAAGGTTTTATGCTGAGACAGTGTCCTTGGATGAAGTACCTTTGAAGAGGTGTCTGCTAACAACTGGAGTCCCACAGCTGGAAGATAAAAGGTCTTCTAATCATAGAATCATACAAGGGCCTGTGTTGGAAGGGACTTTACAGATCAAGTGCCAACTCTCCTTCCACTAGATCAGGTTGCTCAGAGTCCCATCCAACCTGGCCTTGAACACTGCCAGGGACAGGGCATCCAAAGCATCTCTGAGCAACAACTTTGATTCCCTTACCACCCAAGGAAATGAAGATTTTCTTCCTAATATCTGATCTAAAACTATTCTCTGTCAGTTTGCAGCCATTTCCTCATTCCCCCTTGTCTTGCATGTTTGCCTTGGGATAATTTATGATGACAGTTTGTTCCCTGATCCTCTGCTTTATGCCCAAAATGGTCGCTGGATGTCGCCATCTGCCTTCTGCCTCGATGGCTTAGAGGTGATCGCTAATCAGAGGCGGATGCGACGAGGGTCCTCGGTGGCCAGCCTCGTCCCCTGTCGCCGGGAGTCCAGTTTCCCTAGCTCCCTGATCGCGCTCCCAGTAGGCAAACTATCCGCCGCACTGTGGCTGAAGGGGGTTCTCCCAACCCAGGTTATAGAGACACCGAGACCAGCAGGGTAGCAGCACTCTCTGGCACCGGGGCTGAGAGACCCCGAGCCCCCAGGGACACAGCCGTTTATTGTAAACAATCCACCAATCACCGCGGGGCTCGGGGGAGGAACTAGGGAAGAGCATGGGACAGGGAACCAACCAGGGAGGTAAGGGGGTGGAGAAGGGGTGACAGATAACAGAAAGGTACAATGAACAATCGAGTGTAACAGAACTTACTGGAACATGGGAGTAGTGAACTAACGATGGGCAGGTGGTGCTAGCCTATCAGGCTAGAGGGTGTAAACTTATCTGAAGCCCATCCTATTCAGGCTAAACCAAGTCTTGCCCCACCTCAGGGGAATCCTCCTCTTGCCCCCAGGGCTTCCTCATTGGAAAAGTCTCTTGGGCCACCTGCACCACCACTACAGCTGGATCTTTCAAGTGTGTCCAGAGGAGGGCAGAGCTTTGGGCTCATTGATGAGCTTTCTCAAGGCCTCACTCCCCAGGCGTCTGGGGGTGCAGTATGGTCTGGGGCTTTTTGCTTGTCTAGCTTGGTTTTTGTTAGCCCAGGCGAGAAGTTTTTCCCTTCCCTGGCCTTGGAGAAGCTGCAGCAGCAGTCCTTTGTCAATTTTTTGAGGTTAACTGGACAGCTTGTCTAGTCCGAGATCAGGGAAAACGGGGCCTGTGGGAGAGGGGTCGGTCAGGATCCGTGGGAAAGGGGCTGCTTTGTCTCAGCCCCACACCTCAGGAAGGCCAAGCCGGGGAGAGAGGGCACAGTGGGAGGCTCTGGCCCATCTGCTTCATCTGCTGTGGAGAGTGAATCAATACCAGAGAGTTGCCAGGTTTCCTTCTGTTTGCCCAAGCTGCTGCATTAATCTCCTGTTTGTCTTTTTCTCCCGAGAGGGAAGCCCACGCCATCTTCTACTACGTGGCGTGAGCTAGTGTTGTTTTCCTTTTTCCCAGGTGTTTTGGGTTTTTGTTCTGGTGTGTGTGTGTGTATGTGTGAGTGAGGGTGGTAGGGTCTGACAGTTTAATATCTAGCATTTATTTACCTTTTTCCTGTGCCTTGTGGGCATTCTGTTTGTCAATAAACTGTTGGGGATTTTTTCACTTTCATCCACTAGTATTCATTTACTGTTGGTGAAAAGGGAGTCTTGGAACCCTTTTAGAGGAGACGACTCATTTTAGGGTGTTTTCTCCTAGATTTGTTGCTAAACTGAGACAATGTTCTTGTAAATAGTCTCGCCCCAGTCAGTCATCTTATTCTCTTGGGTGCCACATTGATGATTACTTTGGAGTGAAACTTCACTGCATTGCACATACTTTAGTTGCTTTTTAATTTTTTTTTTATTTTCTCTGATTTCTTTTTCTTTGACAGCTAAAGAGTTCAAGATCATTGTAATTTCAATAATAATTTAAGGGGATATGAACCTTATAGCACTCTAGTTTGTGAATGTCAATTTTGGATAGGCATGAAGCATCTAGGATGAGAAGAAATGTCCTCAAGTTTACCTAGGAGAGATTTAAATTGGATATTAGAGAAAAAATATTTATTGAAAGTGTTATCAAGCATTGGAACAAGCTGCCAAGGAATGTGGTCAAGTCACCATCATTGGGGATATTGAAAAGTCTTAGAGATATGGCACTTAGGGACATGGTTTAACAGTGGACTTGTCCATGTTAGGTTACAGTTGGACTCAATAATTTTAAAGGTCTTTTCCAAGTTAAATGATTCTATGATTGTATGTTTCTTGATTATACTGGTGGTTGGAGGAAGAGTTTTCAGGAATGAAGATCACGTGTGTGGGCTGATTGCCTTATTAGGAAATACTTTGGTATAAGGCTTTTAACCATATATGTTTGGGCATCAAAATGTTTATGTAGTATATTATTTTTCATCTTCTGACATTGTCATTTTTATACAGATTGTATGAAATAGTGCAGGATGGTTTTTCAAGGGTTCCCACACAAATTTCTTATTAAGGGAAGTGACAAATTAAATGGGTCATTTCTTTCGGAATAAATGTGTGTTAATGGCACCTTACTCAACAAAGCTCTGTATTAAGTGTATCATGAAGACAATCTGCTCACTTTAATGGCCATAAAATAACCACAACTCTTTTATTTCTGTCAGAATTGGAGAGTTAGAGGGTGCAAATCTAATACGGATTTGATTTCCAAACTATATGGTTGGATTTTATTTTTTCCCTGTACATTGACAACATAGTCATTGTTGGGCATAGCACAAAATGAAAGATAAGATTGTAGTAATAGCTTGTAGAGTTAACTAAACTCTCACTATATTAGGTGGACATGATACTTTATCTGGCAAACATTTATCCAGTACAGAATACGTGATTCTTAATCATGCTATTTTATACAAATATACCATCTCCTTTCTCTTCATTGTCCATCAAGTACATGGAAAGCACAAGCCCTTTTCCACTTTGGCTGCTGTTGTTTCCTCAGATTTTCGCTCATTTTCTGTGAAGGATATGTACTGTGGAAATACATTGTACCTCCAGGTCTGCAGCTGGCACGTTTACTCTGCAGTTCCCGATCTCATCCCAACCCCATGAGTAGTGGCCAAAGGGCCAGAACTGTGAGAGGCGCTTACATGTCCTAAACAGTATATGGCATTTCTGTACACCAAATTTCAGGAATCCCACTGCAACTGTAATGCTTTTGAATGATTATATACACTGGGTAATTGCTAAATTGGTAAAATAAAGTTTTTAAACCCATCACAGTCTCCTTCACCGATGAACAAAAATTGAAATACCTTTCCTCCACAAGGCTAATCTAATAAGGAGGGCAAAATTCTTCTTAAAGCTAAAATATGACTAAAATGAATTCTGAAAATAAAGTGCCTGAAGACTGCTTAGCTTTAGTCACAAAGATCCTGTGGGGCTTTGGGAGAAGAAAAATGCACACATACATTTTGTTACAAAAGTTATTGAAGGAAAGACTCACATTTCCTATAGGTTCCCTAAGCAGTGAGATGATGAATAATTTTTTCTTGTACTGCAAGTTTTTAAATTATTTATGCTAATTAAAGAAACACTAGAAAAACACCCTGGGAGGGGTACTCTACATGGAAAAACAGCACTCAGTCTGCAGTAAAATCCTGCACAGCATCAGGCAGGGTAAAAATTTCAAAATAAGTTTCTTGATTCCTTAGCAAAATATTAGACAATTAGCCCACTGGGATTCTAAAATGAATAAATAGGTGCAGTTGGCTATATACAAGTGCTTATCTCTGTGAGCCAGCCATTTGTGCCACTTGACATTTCAGTACCATCAAACCTTGTTGAGTTCCTGTTTAAGCTTGCAAATCTATACAATGCAGAGGCACAAGCTGTTGACAGCGAATGTTCTAGACTGGTTAAGAAAAAATATTTTTTTGGTTTTGGGGGGAGGAGTGAGTGAGCAAAATCCTTAATTCTTTTTGATTAATCTTTCTGACAAGTCATGGTGCTTTAAAAAAAGAGATGGGAAAAAGGAGTAAATCTGCAACTTATTATTTTCCTATCCTGTATATTTATTTGTAATTTATTTCAATAAGTATTAATTTTTCCACAAAAGTACTGTTCTAGTAGTATTTCCTCATCTGGTAAATGATTAATGGCTATTACTCACCAAGTTACTTAAGATAATAATTTTGAAATAAAGCTTTTAGTCTACTGCTTAGCCATGTCTCATGATATGATTCCTAAATACATATACCAAACTATGATGTTTCTTGGAGGAGCTGGGAGTAGAAACCAGTAGGCACATATGTTGAAAAGTCAATCGATAAGCCTGTTTTGATCTCTGCTGAATTAGTAATAACTCCCTCTTTCACAGAAATAAATTTTAGATGACAGTTACATATGTTCTGTTTTAAAAACTCTAAATTTTGTATGATAGATATTAAAGAAGTTTAAAAAGTGTGGTAAGTACTCATAATTGCATACATGGAAATTGAATTCATTTCTAATTTATATTTTTACTGTTCAAATTATCTGTATTAGTAAAATTCTCAATCCAATGAATATAACTCCCCATTTCACTTCACAGAGAGATAGGAAACACCTGAGAGCAGGAACCAAACTGGTGTTCCTAGGCACTACTAATTACCAAAGTTAGTTGGAGTAAAATGGGACTACTTCAAGAAAATAGAGGGGAGAAGGAAGAGTGTTTTCAGATCCCTTTTTAGGGATATTAGTTATATTCCTTACTTAGAAAATCTGAATTTACTCTATTTCAAGCATTACCTTATTGAAGCTCATGTTTCAAAAAAGGCTAATGTCAGAGCTCACTAACCTTTCCAGAATTTGCAGAAGACTTGCAGATTCAGATGTTTCATTTCATGTGTCTGGCTGACTTAGAAACCTGTTAATTTGTGACATTCTCAGAAAAGCCTCTAAGACTGACATTCACTAAGTGATTAAAGTGCATAAGCACGATTCAGGCAGTCTGTAGGTATTTTACTCAAACAGAATGTCTGAAGAAAAATCACTTCTATTAAGCACCTACTCTTTTGCAAGTCTCATGGCTTTCACCAAAATATGTTCTATAGTATTCAAAGCACTAATAGTACTTTAGAAAAGTATTATATAATAGAGTGCAGACTGGTGCCACCATCCATGAAAAAAGGAAGACCAATGATTCATTGATTTCATCTGTTCTCTATTGCATTCTATGGCTATTTGTGACCAATCAACTACAATGAGGGAAAATTCCAAGATGATGGGCAAGGGCAGCATGCTTATGAAGCTTGGGGAAGAATGAGTGAACTGACTCCTCCTGCTGCAAAGAAAGATAGACTAACACAAATGGAACTACAGGATGTCCTTTACTATATATAGAGAGCTACATTAGTGTCACAAATGGATGTGGGAGTTTAGATTAGTCCTTGCCTTTTGCCCAGGCCTCTGGCAGCAGGCAGTAACCTTATTGAGGCCAGCACCCCAAAACCCACTCTCATTCTTTTGATAATGACTGATTCTCTCTGTTATGGAATGAATCATTTATTAATAGACAAAAACCTAACAGACATAAGACTTAAAGTAAACCAATACTACACAGGAAGAAAAAAAAAAAAGAGACTACTAGTAGATTAACATTTAGTGCATGATAAGGTACCTATTTCACTTACAGCTAGCGAAGAAGTAGTATAAGCTTAGGATTCAATGTATCTTGCCATCCAGCTCTTGGTGGGGCACACATCGAGATCCTTTCCCTCAATTTCCGGAAAAGTAACCATGAAACTGTGTCCAGACTTTGGGGAGAAGCTTCAAACACTTTCAGGGTATAAGAGGCTTCTGCTCCAGTGATAGCTCGTTTATCTTTTATAGTCATAAAATGGTGTCTCTTAAGTAAGAAATATTTCTTTTATCTCTTCCTACATCGGCTCTCCAGAATAAGATGTTAATTCTTAGCTGGGCTTGAGCCCCTTTGGCACCAGAGACAACCCCTGCTGAGACTTTCAGCCCCTGAGTTATCTCTTTATGCACCAGCTATCTGTAGTACAGAGAAGGGGTGGGGTAGATGTTCTGCCACACTTAGTTGATGGGAACACCTGGTTGTGTAAATTTTTTGCTCTAAATTGTTTCAACAACAACAACAAAAAAACCCAACAAAAAGAATTGGAAGTGAGCAATAGGCTTGAGCTTGCTTCAAACCATTTATTCCTTTCTTGAGACAGGGGACACACAACATCATGACAGTGAGTATATTATAGAGATCTGTACTAAGAATCACATTTGTATTTGAACCGGTATGCTCTGCCAAGTGCAATTTTTACTTTCAGTGTGATTTCAGTACACTGCAGTATTACTTTTATAAATGAAAATACTGTGTAATGTCAAATAATTTGAAAGAAGTGAATTCAGTATTAAAATGAAACCATCTACATTAAAAAATGAGCCTGCCACCCTCTTGCTCTAGAACAGTCCTCTCCCCCCCACCCCATTCCAAACTGGTAATAATCTGAACAATTATCTTGTTCATGTTCTTCTGAATTCTATTCATAAGATGACTGTGGAGCCCAAGATTTGTAAACACCAGTTCTAGGAAGAGATCACCAAATTCTACTCACTGGAATGTTTAGCACAGCACAATACATGTTTCTGTAAAACTCTGAGACTTCAGAGCCTGTGTCAGTTTTCATATCAGTATGTTAAAGCAGTCAGGTTAAGCCATTGAAATCCCATAGATCTGAACTCCATTGCTGTATTGCCAACCTCACATTCTTCTTCGTCTTGAACCTAGTGCATCTCCTCAAGTCTTAAGTTCTGAGATAATTTCAGTGTGTAAAAATATCAATTTACACTTTTAAAAGCCTAATCATATGATTAAGAGCAAAAGTTTGAGGCCAGTAATACTAAAGCCTAATTACCCAGAAGGTAAATGAAAAGACCACAACATCTGTTATTTTCTAAATATAATAAAAATAATGAAATCAACTTCTAAAAAAGCCATGAGCTTTTCTATCTGCCCAATTACTTTCTGAGCATGTGAAAAAGGTCGACTCATTATTAGTTCTTCCATTAATTATTTCACTTTTATTAAAAAAGACCCTCAACTGCGTTGACTTTGTACAGTACAAGAACAAATTTGAGATATAAATAAGAATATTCAACACGGGTTTGTACCATCATTTTAGCAACTAAATACCATGTCAAAATGGTAGAAAATATAAACCCCTGAATTCATGAAGCTATTGCTTCAATGAGTATTTCCACACCTTAAAGAGGCATTAAGAAAAATCACCAGCATGCTAAATGTGCTAAAATGAGAATTGACATGAAGACAATGCAATTTGGATAGATATATTCATCTTAACTTTCACATATTGATCAATGAAGGCAATAAATGAATTTTATACAATGCTACAAGCTAACTGGTAATGCTAGGAATGTATTCTGTTTACTACACTGTACTGAAATGTGTACCATGATGACTTTTTCTGTTTTATCTATTTCTCAGAGTAAGACAGCCTAAGATGGCTATGCCAGCTCACATTGTTCTTGAACTTTCTTTTGTATAGACATGCATAATTTTTATGTGTGTGTATCTATCTATCTGTCTGTACTCAGGAGAGTTTCATTTTATCTAACTATAGACAAATGCAATGAGCCTCAGAGCTTGTTTTTTTACAGTTACCGGAAATCTAGTAATTAAAATAAAAGGAAAATACAAGTAATTAATGTCATTTTATTATAGATCCCTGCACTTAATTAAATAAATTGCATCCAAAACTGCACAAACTCTATTGATTAACTCTCCACAGATTATAACTGGAGCATAGTGACAGTGTTTTCATGTAGAGAATAATGCGACAGACACATAAATATAGGAAAACCAAATTCTACTTACATTCATTTCCATATGTTACAGACTTCTCAGTATCAGATGCAACTAAGCGTTTTCTGTACAGTGTCTATTTAGAAATGGTTTTTTACTGCCTGCAGGATTTGATAAAGTTCCTCTGAGTCAAAGAATCATAGAATCATTAGCGTTGGGATGAAACCCCAAGATCATTGAGTCTAACCTTTGATCAAACATCACCTTGTCAACCCATCGCACTATGGTTTTATTTAAGTGCCACATTCAGTTTTCTAGAACACTTTCAATAATGGTGACTCCACGACTTCTCTGGACAGCTTTTACCAGCAAAGAAATTCTTCCTGATAGTCAACCTGAACCCCTCCTGGTGCAGCTTAAGGCCATTTCCTCTTGTCTTGTTATTACTTGCCTGAGAGAAGAGGCTGACCCCCCCACCTGGCTACAACCTCCTTTCAAGCAGTTGCAGAGAGTGATAAGGTTTCTCTTAAGCCTCCTTTTCTCCAGGCTAAACACCCCCAGCTCCCTTAGCCACTCCTCATATGACTCAATCTCTAGAGCCTTCACCAGCCGTGTTGCCCTACTGTGGACATGCTTAAGCCACTCAATGTCTTTTTTGTAGTGAGGGGCCTAGAACTGGACACAGGACTTGTGGTGTGGTTTCACAAGAGTCAAGTTCAGAGAGACAATAATTTCCCTGGTCCTGCTGGCCACACTATTGTTGATACAAGCCAAGATGCCACCATCCTTCTTGGCCACCTGGGCATGCAGTGGCTCATGTTGAGGTTGCTGTTTACCACCTAGGCCCCTTTCCAGCCACTCTTTGCTCAGCCTGCAGCTCTGCAGGGGTTGTTGTGGCCTAAGTGCAGGACACAGCATTTTGCATTACTGAACTTCATACAACTGGCCTTAGCCCGTCAATGCAGCCTGTCCAGGTCCTTCTGCAGAACCCTCCTACCCTCCAGCAGATCAACCATCCCACCCAACTTGGTGTCATGTGCAAATATGTGGGTCACCTGGTCATAGAAGGATATCGGGTTGGTCAAGTAAGACCTGGCTTTCCTAAATCCATGATAGCTGGGCCTGATCCCCTGGTTGTCCTGTAGATGCTGCATAAGTAATGAAGTGTGGCTTGGCAGCTCTTCTACCAGCTCCCTCAGAAGCCTCAAGTGATTCCCATTTGGCCCCATAGATTTGTGAGGGTCTAAATGACACAACAGGTCATTAACTACTTTCACCTGGATTGCAGTGGGTCTGTTTTGCTTTCTCTCCCTGTCTATCAGCTCAGGTAGCCGGTTGCCCTGAGGATAGGTGGTCTTTCTGTTAACAACTGAGGCAAAGAAAGCATCAAGTGCCTAGGTCATTTCAACATCCTTGGTTACAATGCTTCCCCCTGAGTCCAATAAAGGATGAAGATTTTCCTTGGCCTTCTTTTTGTTGTTAATGTATTTATAAAAGTACATTTTATTGTCTTTTATAATAGTGCCAAGATAGAATTCTAGCTGTGCTTTTGCCTTTCTAATTTTCTCTCTATGTGACCTACCAACATATTTGTACTCTTCCTGAGTTAACTGCCCCTTTTTTCAAACTTCATAAACTCTCTTTTTTTTTTTTTTTTTTTTTCCTGAGTTCCAGCAGAACCTCCCTGTTCAGCCAGATTGGTCTTCTTCCCTGACAGCTTGTCTTTTGTCAGCAAGGAAGGCATATTCCTGCACCTTTAAGATTTTCTTTTTAAAGCCTGTCCAGATTTCCTGGTATCCTTTTTAAATTAAGTACAGTTTCCCAAGGGATTCTCCTGAACAGCCCAAAGTGTGCCCTCCGGAAGTCCAAGGTAAATGTTTTGTTGACTCCCTTCTTTTCTCCATCAAGAATCAGAAACTATCATTTGTTGGTCACTGTGCCCAAGTTGGCATCTCACCACAGCATCTCCCACCAGCCCTTTTCTATTCATAAACAGTAAGTCTAGCTGGGCGCTGCCTCTGGTAAGCTCTCTCTGCAGCTGTGTCAGGACATCATCTTCCATACAATTGAAGAACCTCTTAGACTGTCTGCTCTCTGCTGTGTTAAGAGGCCAGCAGGCATCTGGTAGGTTAAAGCCTCTCACAAGAGAAGAGCTAGGGATCATGAAATGTCCGCCAGACACCTATAAAATTCTTCACCTGCCTCTTCATCCTGGTTTGGTTGTCTATAGCAGACTACCTTCAATTCTGTCTGCTTTGTTAACATGAAATTGTTCTTCATTTTCTTTGGAACTATGAATCAGTATTCTTTGTGTTGCAGATCTAATATCTGTTTTCAGTGCATAAAACAAAGAACAGTGAGACTGAAGGAAACAAGAAAATCCAGTTAAGTAGATGAAAAGAAATACCGTACAACTGGCAAAATGATCAGTTTTGAAGTCCAGGATATTTGACAGAAATGGATAAAGACATAATGTTCATAACTAAGTAATTATGCAAATATACCTGTATTTGAATATTTAACTTGTAAGTAGATGAAAGCATCTTGGCTGTTTGTTTGGCGGCTCAGTTATCTCTATCATTTTTAGAGTTCTTTGCATTCAAAGAGAATAGCACAGCTATTTGTTGGTGTCTGTGTTTAATAGCACAAATAGCAAAAGTTCTCTCTGAACAGAAAGCCCAGAGCTGGCACTTGAGTCACTGCTCAGGTGTTATTTAGATGGCTCATTAATGTGTTAAGATTTTTAACTGAAAAGCCTTGGGGTTTTCATTGTTTTTATTTGAATTTAGACAATTTCAGAAGTTTTTGGGTTTTTTCCAAATATTTCCATCATTATTGGGGTAGAAAGATATTTAGTTAATTTTTATTTCCTTCTATCTTATACCTCACTCTTATTGAAATCCATCAACATATCTTAAAGTTTTTCCAAAAAAACCAAGTATTGCTGTCTCTGCTTATAGTTGGGGGACCCAATAACATACTCAGTGCAATCTCATCATGCCGTCTTTCAAGCTTATGTATCTTAATTTGTACATGTTCACATGTTCCTCCTCTACTTTTGCATGCTTCCTCCCCTCCAAAACAAACACTGTGAGAAATAATCTTTCCAAGACACGGAAGAACCCTTTTGCTTTATTTTAGGCTTTGAAAATGAGTGAAATAGTTAATAATGCTAAACTGTAAAATCCCTCTCTCAGTTTCTGCATCATATGAAATAATCTGGACATTTCACAGCTCAGAACTGTGGCATTTGGCCCTTTGCTTTCTCAGGCAAATATCTCTCTTCGTAGCAAGTTATCATTTGAATTTCAAAAGCTTCTTTTGCAAGCACATCATCCTTTGGGTGTGCCTTTATTTTTATAGTAAAAGATTAAGCTGTGAAGAGCATCAGAGTTCCCTCTTGGAATCTTCTATGATCCTGTTCATGTCCTGTGAGGGAACACATATTTTAAAACACATTTTGGAAACCTGAATTTAAGTAAAATTGTATTTTTATTTTAATCCAACAATATGTGTTTTTTTTCTTCAAAGTACATTACGGTATGTATCATTATGATGATATTAGTACAATTTTTTGCTCATGAACTGGATGGGAAAAAAAAACTTTTAAAGTTTTGGGTAGCACTGAAAGACCCCTGTAAGCATGTTTTTAAGTTTGTTTCTAACATCACCTTCAAATAAAATTCCACAATGTCTTTCCTGGCTGTATGAATCAGAGATTTATGTGTGATGTCAGGTATGAGAATCACTGCAATCAGACCTTTTTCTCAACATCAAAATCAAGAAAGAGAATACTGTCTCTACTTCTTTGGTTTGAGTAATTCTGGATTTGTTTTCATAATCGGATGACAACCAGAACTAAGCCTAAGCAACTGCAAGGTTTATTTGATGCTTTTGAGTTTTAGGTTGATATTACTACAGGGTAATTTTTAGGGTTCCCTAAGTGTAGTGGTAAAAAATACATTTATCTGCACATGTAAATGTGAATGTTAATATTCAGGTGCAAGGGTTTGGTCCTTTAAAAACTATAGAAAAAAATGCTGGAAATTTTATTTTCTGATGGAAAAAGATCTAGCTTTTTGGCCATCAGTTAGATGGTAAGCAGTATAATACTACCTTTTGATGTGCCTCCATGTCTAAGAGGTACCAAAGAATACAAATAGGGAGTGGGGAGGGGGGGAGGAAGAGAGAGAGATCGAGATCAGAATGGAATGATCACTTTACTTCTCCAAATACCCATAATGGAATTCTAATTATCGGTCTATGGAGCTTCAGAGGAATATTAGTACTTATGATTTATTTCTTATTGCACATGTAAACGTGTACAGTCTTCAAAAAACTATACCCTGAAAAGATTTAAACATTTACCTAAAATAGTGATTTCAATGCAATCTTGATCAGGCTTTCATTTATCTATTTTTGCCATAAAGTAGTTAGGTAAGTAGAGTGGGTGGAACTGTAGCAACGTAAGTCTTGTTGGATACGAGTGCCTCAGGGAACACCACGAAGATTTTGATAATTATTGATCACTCTTTTCTTAATATTTTGTGTTAACATCCAGTATTCTGAGCTGCTGAAATGTAGAGATGTGTTTTGACTTCTAGTCTCTTGAATGGAATAGCATTTATTTTTACATTAATACCTTGTTTCTTTCAGTAGGAAACAGAAATGAGAGGAACGAAATACGATCTCTTCACAATTTTATTGGACTGAACCCTCATGTGCATCATCTTGTTTTTATTGCTACAACACTTATTGCAAAAAAACCACAGGCAGACAAACATATACAGAAAGGGAAAAGACAAAGAAAAATACAGAATAATAATATAAATTCTTCCTCACCCTCTAGACAGGTTTTTACATTCTCTGTCTAGCTTCTCTGTCTTTTCATTATCACTCTAGGCAATCATTCTGACAGATATTAACAGACTGGTAAAGTCCATGCAGTACTTTGAATCTACTGATGTACATTTTTTCAACAGAAATTCTAGGCAATTATGAAAGTTGTTCATAACATTTTATGAATAGTTCATTAAAAAAAAAAATTCCAGCAGAATTAATTTAAACATATCCCGTGGGACCAATTCACTGTGCGTTTAAGCCAATGCAACCTCTTTGTGCATATCATCTTCCAGTGCAGGGGAGTCAAACCCTATGTGGCAATGACTGTAATAAATTTTGTTTCCTTACCTATGTCTAGACCCTAGTTTCAAAGAACAATCAAAGGATTTGTATTTAAAGCCAGGAATTTATTGATGGTATAACTGAAATCTTAGCAGTCTCACCAATTTAATCTGGATCTAATTATTGCAGACGTTCTGGTTCTGGTCAGAGCAGTGTTATTTCCTGAAGTAGTCAGGAGAGCCGTGGCTAGGACCCAGAGGTTATTCTATATGAACTCACATAATTTTTTAAGGATGCAGGAAGTGCTGGCTTCTAGGTTGGTGTAGCATGGCTGAAGGAGAGGTCAGGTATTGTCTATTCTTGGAGGGTTTCTGTGGGAACAATTTGCCTCTTTCTTGTACACTCTGTCATTAGTATTGTTGCTGTTACTGTTTGTTTTCTGGTCTGATTGCTGTTTCCAGTAAATTGTTTTTATCTTGACCTGTGAACTTTACCTTCCTTTTCTCCTCTTCTCCTCTCCATCCTGACACAGCGGGGATGAAGAAGGTGAGGGGGAAGTGAGCAAGTGGCACATGGTTTAAAGCCTCAGTGGGAGCACCAAATAGGGGAGTACCACTACTAAACCACAACAGCAGGGAAATAAACAATACATTTATGCATAAAATCTTTTAGTACTAACAGAGGTAGAACTGTTATATGTGCACTCCCTAGCTTCTACTCTATTACCTAGTGTGGGCTTGCTCTTCACCTTCTGTTTCCAGATCTTAAGGTTGGTGCTTTCATTCCCATGGCGGTAGGGATGGTATGGTTGGGTTTCAGCCTTTGGCATTCTTCGCTGGAGGTAATACTGTGCTAGTATATATAGTTGATAATTTCTTCCTCCTTTATCTACTCATGATCATTTTTGCAGGTCTGCTGACATTTACTCCTTGTGTTGGTCTACAGCTTCTCATTGTACCCAGTTTTACTTTATATGGTGGCTTTTACTGGTGTTAAGCCAAGAACAAGTTTAGTTCTATGTTTGGTATTCTTTAACTGACACCTGCTGAGGTTTTGATAGCTGTGAGTCTCTTGTTCAGGGCCTGTGTTCCATCCCCTGTCCTCACGAAGCTGTGCTCTTTTAGGAGCATTCTCTGTCTCCACTTATCAAAGCCTGTACTGTCACATCAGTTCTATTTTTCCCTGTAGATTTTAAAAATCATGCTAATGTAAAACAAAGTTTAACACATTAGCCATAGCCTCCCAGTTAGTTACAAAAATTGCTCTTACATCTAAACCAAGTCACCAAGGTAGGTCAAAAAAGGCTAAGAGAAAACAAACTTGACAAGCCCAAGTCCTGAGGATGCACAAATTCAGTTCAGTGTCTCCCCCATGTTGCTAGCGATGACAATGCTTTGCAAGAGTGTAGCAAAGAGGACATTATAAGCACCTGAAATTTTAAGAGAATAGAAAGCTAATGAAGAGAATGGAAAGTCATTGAGCAAGCAGAGGAAGATGCCATGAAACTTCTACAAAGTGTTTTCTATGTCCCTCAAATTTTCCCAGTGGCCTCTGACATTTAATGACTACGTCACATCCTTTACAATAATAAAGAAGAAAAACATCAGAGTAATTTGTGGCAAAAGAATTATTGAACAGATTGGATTAATCCATAAGCATTTCATAATTATCCTCCAGTCTCTATCAAGGACTTGAAGGCACCTCTGTTGTTGTCTTATCTGTGTCAAGAGACAGCCTTGCCAAATAAATTTTGGAGATACTTTTTTTCCCAGATTAAGTCAATATTTGAAAAGTGTTTGTTTTAGAGAGACCAAAATATGTATTATTTCTGAACAGTCTGGTCATTGAACTAAAAATCTCTTGTATCTTTAAAACTTGTGTCAAGTTTTCTACATTGTTTTATACTGTGAATTTTCAAATCCCTGAGGAAAATAAAAAAGTAATTTGGGATGAGGGTTTTCTTTAAAATCTGACTTCTTCCATTTTGAAAAAGACACCTATCAGTGCCTTTTGCCACAGTGGTTTTCTTTGATATGATAATGTGGTCATGGGAGTTATATCACAGAATATTTACTGTACCAAAAAAAAGGAAAAAAAACAGAGATGAAACACATTTCAATCACAAATTGTCAATGGCATATTATTTGCATATTTGGAAACTGTTGTGGTTGAGATCACAAATTGAATTTATGGAAGACAATAAAGGTAAGTATTTACGGAATATGAAATGTTCTGTATTTGTGAAATAAAGAAAATGAGGAGAAACACCTATCTGCCCACTAATGGGTGCCCCTTTCAGAGGTTCAGGGGTCAGTTACTATTTAGATATTCCATACAAAATGAAGTGGTTTCTAAAAAAATGGATTTGAGGTTTTTCCAAAATATATATAACTTTATGGATGGGTCATTATAATAGAAGAGACAGATCCTGATCCTCTGAGATAAAGAAGGTAATTGAACATGTCTCTTTAGACAAGCAGTGTAATCACTGAAATGCAAAGGAACTGATGAAAGAGGATATGAAGGGATTAGGAAGAAAATTATACCCCCTCCTCTTTGGACTGATTTCATAAGATATGTCCATCAATTTTGAAAGAAAAAGGCTAGTTAACTGAAATCTGGAAAAGGGTCGTGTGTCTTGTAGGGCTTAAAAGCTCAGAGGTACACTACTGCTGCCTAAGACTGATGTTTTCACTTTTTCCTCAGGAGTAGATCCGTCAATTCCTTTTTCAGTACGTTAGATCCCACTCCTTCCTGAATATGTTTCTCTGTGGCTCTCTATGGAACCTAAATTAATAATTTCACTTTCATGAAAAACATGAATTACTAGCAATAGGCTTGATAAAATAAATGCTCAAAATATGTTCTTTGTTGCTCATGGCCTGATAAATATGACTTAAAATTTCAGCTCAGGATTTTGTACATAAGCATTTATGGTCTTTACTCTGTTGGCACCATAGAATGCCAGGATGCCAATTATGGTAATCAATGGAAAAAAAGCAATAGACTTATAGGATCACAAAATATCCTGAACTGGAAGGGGATGACAAGAATCTTCAAGTCCTGTTCCTAGCTCAGCACAAGAAAACCCCAAATTTCACAATATTGGTCTGAGCGCATTTCCCAAATGTTTCTTGAACTCTCTCAGGGTTGGTGCTGTGTCCACTTCCCTGGTGGACCCATTCCAGTTCTCAACCACCCTCTGGGTGAAGAACTTTTTCCTAATATCCAGTCTAAACTTTCCCTGACAGAATTTCATGCAGTTCCCTCAGGTCCTCTCACTGGTCACGGTAGAAAAAAGATTATGCAAATATTCATCTAAATCACTTGCCCAGCTACTTACTCTGTTAGAGAACTGCTTACAGTGATTAGAGGCATGAAAAACATTCTAAATGAAAAGTGTCCAGTGGAGCTGAGGAGCTGGAGAGGAAAAATAATTAAATGAACTCAGAAAAATTAGTTTGTGTAATGGTGCTCTGGCAGTGCTTTCTTATTCTTGCTAGACAGAAAGAACAACGTAACCTTTTCGAGTTCCTCATGGTCCATTCTTGACCATGAGATTTGATGCATTCCAATGAAGTTTGATGTCTTAATAGTTCCTTGATCAGTTTACTGTTGGCCTAAAAGCTGTCAGTCAATAGGTACTCTTTAAGTACAGTACTTGACTGACACTGAAGGTTTTGCATTACTAAAGAAAAATTGCAGACTTGTTCAAAATTGTGATGAAAATCTCTTTCAATATAAAGCTCCACAGAAGAAAATCTAGCTAATGTGTCTTTCTTTACAATCCTGTAGGGAGAAGAATATATGTTTTCATATGAATCAAATCTTGCTTCAGAATAACAGCTGACTGCTTCTTTCTGCCATTAACACATTTCCTGGAATGAATTTCATCCTTACATCATTACTATATAGATGAGGCTATGACTTATACATTGTTGCTGTCATTAGATGTCCTTTTACTTCTAGGAAGCTTTTACAAAGTGTCCTCTTTTTTATTTTTGTTAATCATTTACTTTAAATAACTATCCAAGTTGTTTCAATTTCTCTTATACCCTTCACTTCACCTTTTTAAACTATGTGAAGATGTTTGAGAGCCGCATGGCCTAAAAACATTTTTAAAAGAAATTATTTTAGTTTTTTTCAACTTTATTCAGTTTGTACTTTGACATTTATATTTCTACATCTAATTATGATACAGAAATTGCTCTACATAGGACTCTGACATGCAGATTGCTAGAAATCTGTTTCAATTTTAATACATTATAAACAATTAAAGGTTTTCATTCTCTTCTTCTCAAACTTTATTTTTGCTTATGTAATTCTCCTTCCAAAGTGTAGTTTTAGACATTTGTCCCATAGGCTTATGTTGTTCAACAAAACTTTTGTTTTAAGTGTGATAACACACTTCTATTATAAAATACATTTTCATGTAGACTGGGTTAAAATCATTATTCAGCACCTATTTGGTAAAGCACAAATTATAATGAAATTATGTTGGGAACATAATCTAATCAGTTGACTAGTTACCTAATTCAGTTAGTTTAAATAAGACTGATTTAAACCTGTAAAATCAGCCCCAGTGAGGAGCTGGAGATATGAGGAATAGGTACATAGATGGCTTATTCCAGTTTCCTAGTTTCACAAGTTAGGCAACTTTACAACCTTATGTTACATATCTTAAAATCAAACGATCACTGAAAACTTCTGGACTGGCCTCTTGATAACTCCATGGTCCTTGAGAGTTATTCTTCCAGACAGAATTCAGTGTTAAAATACTTCTTTTTCAAACTTATTTGTTGCAAATATTCATGCACAAGTTTTATTTCATTGCTTGCACAATCCTATTAAAGCTACGAAGACTAATACCTGAATCCATTAAAACACATATACAAGACTCTGCAGGACCAGGGCATTCATTGCTGCATATTTCTAGTAGAGGAGAATAAAATGAACTCTGAAGAATATATGGTACATAATAAAAGTATAAAAATTGCTTCTGAGCTCAGTTTGATAAATTCTACACAATTTACTTTTAATCAGCTCTGAAATACTGATGTGATATGTTGCATGGGAATTATAATTTGATAAATGGGCATATTTTGGGTTCCATATTGAGTCCAGATGGTTACAGATTCCTTAATATATCCATCCATGTGGCATTTGCACATTTGTGTATCTCAGTCTTCCTCTCATTTATGTTTAATGATGGATTACATCCAAACAATGCAAGATGTTCTTCAGCATGCTAAGCTTCTGTTAAGTGGACTGATAGTCAGATCGTTCTGCACAGGATCCTCTTTCATTCAGCGTACTCTATTCCAAGACAATCAATCTCTATTTTATCGACGACATCTCATGTGTAAGGAAATGATAGCACAAAGAGCCTCCCCAATTATCCATGAAGGAGTCTAACTTGACAGTTGTGTGCAACATCCTTCCTAGGTTATCAATGCTATTGGACTTTTGAACCAAAGTTATAGTTTTGTATATACTCTCACTTGCAGGTCTGTATTTGTTTGTTAAAACAAGTTGCAAATTTCAATTAATTGAGCCACTCAGATTACTCAGGGCTTTGTGGTTGGATGGTTTTTGGGGGGTTTTTTGTTGTTGTTTTGGTTTGGTTTTATTTTTTTAGTGTGGGTTTTTTTGTTTGTTTTGTTTGTCTTTTTGAGGGAAAGATGAAGACTTCCAGATTATTCTATCACTTTTATGTGTCTCATCCTCTCACCTCCATTGGCCCCTATTTCTCATCCACTGATAGAAGAGCTGTTTTTCTTTTGGTGAGGAAATAGAAGACTAATTAGTTGGATTTCCACCAAAGAATTCAATTAACTGAGATAACAACTTCTTCCCTCAGGTCAGGAAGTCCTGTGAGACATCAGCTGAACTTTACTCTTCTAATGGAAGAAACATCGTGTTCACTTGCACTAAGTTCTGAATTTGTTGGTAACCATAAAAAAAGAATTAGCAAACAATAGCACTTTTTTTGGTGTGTGTTTTATTGCCTTTATAAATCAATGCTTCAGAGCTGTGGATTCACAATATGTTATAATTTTCACTGCTCATTAGACTTCTGTGCAAACACATGTAGACTCTGTACCCTTGAGTGGTGAAGGAATAATTTGTTATGCATTCACTTTAACCACTATTTGAGCTCAGAGTTCCTCTTTTCAAATGTATCATAGTTGTTTTCTTATTGGAGGCATATGTCATTGCCATCTCACACATCTGTCATTACTCATTTCTCCTGTCTTAATTATATTATATGGATGAAAAAAAATTATTAAATACAACTTTAAAAGTATTTATAGGAAAATTAAGTTGTAGGAATAAAATGGGTCTATTGTTAAGCATTTTGTCCCCTTAATACATTTAATTGTTTTCCATTTGGAAATCAAAGATATCCTTATTCTGCATAACAATATTTTTTCAGGTCAAACAGTTCCAATACTAAATCATTAGTTCCTGTGTTTGACATTTTTCATTAATTTTGTGAATTTTGAATGAAGCTCAGTGAAAATTTCTGTGATTTTGAAGGAAGTTCAACGTGTGATTTAGCTATTTTAAGCAGATTTATATCTAAATATTCTGGATCTTCCTAATATCAAATATGTGAGCTACTTCTAGAAAAGTAGAAGTAGCTTAACAGGCAGAAATTCTCGGTTCTTCTATTGGAAATTTCCATTAAACCTAAAATTATGTCAGATTTTTTTGTTAGATGCAATCAAATTAAATCACAGAAAGAAACAAATATTGGTTCATACTTGGGGAGGTTTTCATTATGGGTAAGTAAACATCTTACCTAATATAATACTTTTTTCTTCTGGTTTACTATTATTCATCTTCACAAATGCACTTGACAGATTATAATTTGACCCTATCAATATTGTTCCTGACACTTGCCATAAATTTGATATGTTTTATATAAAATATCCCAAATCAAAATTGTAAGATGCAGAATCTGATGTAAAATATTAAAATCTATATTAGATAGTTTTATCCTTACTGAAATTTATGTAGGATTTTTCAAAATCCCATATTTTGCATCAAATGACGTTTTAATGTATGTTTCCTGATTAGGAAAATATGGAACTCACACTTCCACAGGATTATTTGCATTCTCCATTAACTGAATTTCAGGATGCTGTCTTCACTTAGATGCACAAGACAAGGATAAAAATTCATACAGTGCTAGTGCAAACAAATGAGTTTAGAAATCCTCTTAATAACTAGGTATATCTTCTTAAAGGACAAGGAGCACATTATCTCACACCTTTCCAAGAATGGTGCTCTGAGTTATTCATATATATGCATCACAATTTAGAATAAATTTTATAAATTTATTATATACATATATATATATATATGGCTGCCTCTTGAGCTGATTTCAATGGTGCATTTTTAAGTAGCTGTTATATTTTTTTGATAATTCATAATTTTCTCTATTTTATGTATCTTCTAAGTTGCCTTCTTGTTTCTTCTTTTATTGTTTTATATTTACTATTTATAAGACCTTTTTTCTGGTTTTTTGTGACTCCATGATCCTTTTCCTGATGATTATTTATTAACAGAGAGAATGAAGTTTTCCTCACAAAAAATAAATTCTGTTTCATGCAAATTACTTTCTTTTTTTTCTTATTGTGACAGAAAGCCAAATTATGAATAATAGGAATTCAATTATTTCCAAACACAAGTATTAAGCATTCAATGCTTTTAGTGAAGTTAAAGTTGATGACAATTGCTTGTCCAGTGCAATATGAAAGGAATCAGACTACCAGCCTACCCTCTATCCCTTTCTGATGGATAAAAACCCATGTTAGATATTAGAATGTTAGATGAAATCCATGTTAGAAGTACTGCAGATATTGTTCTTATGTGCTTGTCTAAGTGCTCTTCCTGTGCTTGAAAATTTCTGCAGTGATTTTTATTTAAGTATTGGACATTCAAAAAAAAATCTGCAGGAAAAATTAGAAATCGCAGCTCACAGAGCAACTCATTTAGTCCTGCAATAAGCACATCAGTTGACAAAAGAGACGCAGAAATCGGAAGTCATTGTGTGCATTGGGCAGCTCTTGGTAATTCTATTGGAACATGGCAGTAACAAAACAACAGGGATCAAAATTTGGCTTTGGTGAAATAAATGACAAACCTCTTATCTATTATATGGCACCAAAGATATGCTGGAAGTTCTCTGAACAAATTTTTATGAGAATACTATAGGAGATGTAGAGAGAGAAATATTTTAAATTGAGAAGTTGGTAATTTGTGACAATGGTCCTGGTATTTGTCAACTATTGATAACCATTGTGGAATAAAATTAAGTATAAAAATCTATTGTTTACATTATGAAATGCAGCACATTTCATAATATAGGTTTGCATATCTCAATTTACTGGAATTCATTTTAAAATAATGATCAAGACCCTCAGAGTCTAGCTGCACCTGAGGACGGATGGGAAAGAAAAAACTCATTAATTATCTGTAAGATAATTTTACATACAGAAAAAAACCTGCAGAAACCTTTGTGCAGTGGCAGAATGATCTTAGAATGGAAGAAGGGGGATTAGGGTTTGACTTTGGCTAGGTGTTTACTCCAGTTTCAACAACACACAGTCTGAAATAGCAAAAGTGAGAATTTTTCAGTGCAGATTTTTTCAAGGACTAGTTGCCCTCACATTTTCTTTCTGGAAAGGATGGACAAGAAAATTTTCCATAGGAACCAAGCGAAAACTTAAATGTTCTGGTATTATTTAAATTGTACATACAGATGTCTTACTACGTCAAAAGAAGGAAGTTAATAATGTTAGAAAACCGCTCGGAGAAAAAGTGGCCTAACAACATTAGAAAACAGAATCAGTAAGCTAAAGAAGCACAAAATACGAGAAATAAAGACTGAGGTTTATACTGCATGCTATGTGTTTGGTTTTTTATTTATTTGCATGTTTTTATTATAATTTTATGACCTTTTAAAATCTCTTTTTTTGATGGAATACAAGTCTGGGGTCAACAGAAACTATTTCAGCTACTCTGAAGTTGCAAACCTTCTCCAAAGGAAGCAAAACCCTTTGACCTCTAAGGAATGCAGAGAAAGATATTGGGTATTTTGAGGATTCCCCCACTTGAAATTGCCATTCAAAAGGCACAAATCAAAGGATTTTCCTCCCTGGAGATTTGCTATATGGAAGGCTGTGTAAAAATGATATATGCAAAAAATCCCATAGGAATCAAGAAGACATGCATTTTAAAGGGAAAAACAACCACATTATTAATTGCATCTCCATTATGATACTTGATAGTTAACTAACTGGTTTATACCAGTGAATATTCACATATTTGAGAAACATGCCTGTCATACATTTTCTTAGACTATGAGAATAAATTTATTTTTACAAGATTATTTCCATTCAGTGGGGAGTTGCACTAAATCAACAGTTCTTGTGATTATTAGCAAAAAAAAAGAGTACCTGAATGCCTTTTTTTTATACCTACTGAGACAAACAATTATGTAATAACTAGTTAATATTATATAAATATTGCCACAATCCTGAATAATCGAGGAAGATAGTGATATTTCCTAAACTGCTGAGCTCATGGTCTCATGCTCAACCCAATACTTCATATTCATACTCAACAAGTTGTAAATAAAATTCTACAATAATGTTCATTAAATCTGGGAATACAAACTGTCTCTCTATCCACAGAAATACAGGCACCAGCTCTAATTTCATCCTATCTCTTACCAGTAGAAATTTATCTGATATGCATTTGTGTACCTTAGCCATACAAGAGAAGTTTTTTCAAACTAATATGGTTGAATTCTTGCTCTTTTTGTTCAGACCATTAACCCTTTCTTAAGATCATTTCTTATAGTGGAACCATGGAAGTGCTTGTTCAATAGCATGAATTTTTTAAGTAAAGTCATATAATATGAATCAAAGGATTTTTCTGTGTTAGTAGGTGACCAAGTCAAACTTCTGTGTTCAGGAGGATCAGTCAAACCTATCAGAATTCTACTGAGATTGAAAAAATCTATAGAAAAACATTTTGCTCTTAGAGCCTCTGTCTGTGACATTAGAATTTTTTTTCCTAATTCCTTCAGGAGCTGTCAGCTATGAAGAATGGTCTGATTGACACACAGTCTGTAAGTAACTTTCAGTTTTACATAGAGAACTTTGTTTCTCTGTTATACAAGGTCTTTTATCCCATCAATCTAAGACATGAGATTTTATTCTTTTCTTTACAAAGACTGACACCCTATCTACACTTCTTATTCTCCCACTCAGCTGGAAGTTGCCTGCATCTTATCACTTAGTATTCTGTTTCACAGGTCTGTTTCAGAAGGACAATTCTTCCTGCTAGTTAACCTCATGCCTATCAAGCCTTGACTTATACAGAAATTGTAATTACTGAATAGGTCATTAAAAGGAGAAGAAATTTTCGTGAACAGACTATTTGGTATCTTAGAGTGTTATTTTTTTAAAATAGAGAAGCTACCATTTCTTCATAGTAGAAAAGAGACCAAATGCAATTGACACCAACATGTACTTTTTACAGTGAAATTAAAGGATTTAAAAGGGTTATTTTTAAGTGGGCAAAGCATATTTTTTTAATAGACACAGAAAACTAATTATTCTCTCTAATAACATTTTTGCTCTTATATCAGTTCTCATATTACAGAAACAAAATTATTTACATTTGGGTAGACACTGTTGAAGAAGGCACCACAGACTATTACACCAGGGAATTTCTGCTTACTGAAGAGCACAAGAATGTACCAGTTCAGTCCAAGAGTCTGTTTAGACTGTTCCCTTGCCTGTGTCTGTCAAGGAACATCACCGGATTTCCAGTCAGATATGTTTGATGAGGTTAAAGAAAACACTGCATTTTCACAATGTGCAGCATCATCATCTAAATCTAGGGGGAAAATAAAAAGAAAAAAGATATTCTCAAGATCTCTTTCAACCTTCTGTTGGGGAGCAGCAAGAGCAGGGCAGGGCAGTGCCCGCCCCAGCTGAGGGTGGTCCTACAGCCTCTGTGTAAGATAAGCACAGCAGGGATGGTGGTAGCTGCTAGTCCTACTGACAGTTCATTTAATCACAAAAAATGTGAGGTAGCAGGGATAGTTTGAGGTTCATTTGGAAAAATCCAGTCTATCCAGGATCTGCAGAAGGCACAGTTAAGCACAGGGCTGAGCTACAGAAGTGCCCGAGAAGGGACTGGATGCTTCCGGATAAAGGGGGAGTGGGGTGGGTGTTTCAGAATTGTATCATTTATATCCCAAAAATACCTATTTCTTCTTTCTGATTGTAAAGGTATTCCAACTAAATCAAACTTGGGTGTCTAAATTTGTACTGATATATTTTACAGGGCTTGGTGCACTTTATGCACTTTTTTTCCTAATTTTTTTGCAACTCATAGTCTTTATATCATGCAAAAAAGTTCAACAGTTAAACTAACGCATCTGTCTTTATATGTTTCTAATGTGACGCCTACTAGTACACTTTTGTTACTTTATTCTTTATTATAAAGAAACAAAGAAAAATTGTTCCTTATTCATCTTTTTTCATGCAGCACATGATTTCATACACTTACAGTCTTGTGTTTTTCAATCTAAGACATTCATGTCTATTTAATTATTCCCTGTACTGAAGCCAATCAAAGCCTTTATCTTTCCTGTTACTCTTTTTATGGTCTTCTCTAGTTCTTAATATTTCCTGTTGGAGATTAAGGGATGAGTATTTGGCTGATAGAGATACTGGGAAAATAAATAAATTCATCATATCTGATAGTCATTAACTGTCTGTCTACACCTAACTTAGAGGTTTAACACTTGGCACCTGAGCACATATGTCTGCTGTAAAGCAAGGCAGTGCCACATTGCTATCTCAGACCTTTTTTCTCAGAAAAAAGAAAATGAAGCATAAAACATAAAAAAAAAATCCTGTTACTGGTAGACCAGAATGTTTTAGATAAATCAAGATTCTTGAATGAGAAGATTTCAAAGAAAAAAGTTACATCTTTTTTTCAGTGTGCTTTGTTTCCTTTGGTTCAAGTCTTTTAACTTGTTTTTTTTCATTAAATTTACTGAAAGCTTCGTAAGAAACTAACTGCCATATTATTCAGGCAACAAAATATCTTGTACTTCCAGAAGGAATGCAGATTTCTCCTCCAAGTTTTTGATTATGTGTTACACATGTCTGGTGTCAGTCACCAGAATATTATCGAAAGCAATCATGAGGTAGGTGAACAAGTGTATCCTGGCTATTCTAGTTGCAACCTGGGAGAGGAAACAAGACAAATTATTTATATGTCATTTCACATTTTGCTGTGGCTACATTATCTGCTCTAAGGCAAGCAGCGAAGTCCAAAACATTACAGAAGAAAACATGTCTTGCCATCAATCACTGTGACATTTGAGATAACAAAAGCTAGTGCAGAAATCATAGGGCTTTAATCATTTCCCAGTAGACAAAAGATGTTTTAAAATGCCCACTCACTTAAAGAACCTCAGCTGGTCACAAAACTGAATTGAACTGCTGAACACAGAACACCCTAATAGTTTCAATTTAAAGAAAAGGCACTAAGCTTTAACACTATGGCAGCCAAGAACCTATGAGATTGTATTTCCACTCCATAACTGACACGCATTCTGGTGCCAAATATTGCAGTGGCTGGTGTGACAAAAATGTCCTGTTTGATAGAATTTGTTGATAGGGAGGTAAAATGCAAGAGCTAGTATTATGGTCTAGAAATCTTTTTTCTTCTTTGTCCTTTATATCTACAACTCTAAATGAAAATTTCCAATTAGTTGGCCATAAATAGAACTAACATATCTGAGGAAAACAATAGTTTGTTTTCTCGTTATTCGAAGATTATAATGTCTAGCATTTCCATGAGATGGACTGATGAGATACAGGTGCACTTTGCTCCAAAAGTTACCATGAAACTAAATTGACATGAATCCAAAGGTGACTTTTTTCCAGAACAAAAGGAGTTTTCATATGAAAACTAATCTGAAACTATAAAATTATTGAACTGTAAATATTTATTCCTACAATGTATGGAACCGTAGTACAAGAGTATTCAAACTGGAATGTACAAAAATTTATCAAAATGCATCTTTAAAATTTATTCATATAGATTTGGATGAGTATTTAGACTAAAGAGCAATGCTGTTTTAAATGATCAGCAATTTTCATTGCTAATGACAAATATTTTGCCTCTTATGATGAAAGGGAAATTTCATTATTATCTTACTTTCATTAGAGGTACCTTCCAATACTCGATTCCTTACCATTTTAAAATATTAAAGGTTAGATAAAAGAAAGATTGTTCATTGTTCTCTACTACAGAAATTATTCACATCCTTAGTCTTATTAAAGCACCTGTGAAACCGCTTGGATCTCAAAGTCTCTCTCAAAGATAATACATCTACCATTACTTTTCTGAGAAAATATTCTAACTCCTAGAACCTAAATCTCATCACAGCTTCTGTCACAAAGTCTTCAGGAAGTACATGAATAGTACTATGGGCGTTTTTTTCCAATATGAGGATTTCAAATATCTGTTGAGTAATTTCCTTAACACTTCATTAATGTAATTTAAATAGAATATATAAATCATAGAAACATATTGCAGCTTGAGGTTAGACAGCTTTTTCTTAAGGAGATTTAAACAACTTGTTATGAGTTTTTTCACAGAAAAAATGGCATTTCATATTTTGTGTGAAGTTAACCCGATTTCCAAGAATTTTAAGGAACTTCATGTCATGCTTCACTGCACGCCTTTGTCTTGATACTCTCAACCTAGCACATGATAAGTAACATTTTCTAGCTTAAGTGATGTGATTTAGGAAAACATATGCAAAATAATCTTTAAAAATCAATTATACAGGAGCATAATACCAATTTTGCAATATTAATAAAGGTCCTAAGAGACAGCTCAGTTAATTTTGCTCCAAATATAGTAAATTTATCCTCATGTATTATACATTCCTTAAATTTGTGTAATATAAATAATACATAGTGGCTAATAATTTATTTATAAGAAATAAACATAATTTCCTTTTCTTTTGTAGTTTTAAGCCACATTGTTATTCATGTACTTTAGTTATGCCAATTAGCTATGCTTGCTAAGTGTAATAATACGTGCAAAATACAAAAATTATTTCTAGCAATCTTTAAGATCTGTCAGACATATTAGAAATCACAATAATGTTTTATTTAATAAAAACAATTATGTATTTCTATGTTTTTCAAGCTCAGATTCAGTGTTCACCTCTAGTGTGTCTACATTCCAATTAAAGAAAATACATGCATACATACACATGCATATATGTATATACAGAATCAACCAATTAAAAAACCTCATCTCAATGTAATGAAGTGGAGGAGGTAGTTAGGAAAAGAATTTAAACTATCTTTGATAAATAATCCTCTTTTAAGATCCTATCAGAGCAGTGAATAAAGTACCCATGTGTGGGTGAATGTCCTGAATTTTGTTCTGGTTTAAACACCAATGAGTAATTTTTAAAATGGTATATTGTTAAGTTGGGCTTCTGCCAGTGGAGAAAAATAGGGTGTCTAGAAGACTTTGTACATGTTAAGAATTTCGTACAAAAAGTCTTGAAATGTTATACATGCATGCATATTTGCTCTACTTTTGCTTTTCTCTAGATTTATTGGAACTCTATGACTATATATAGAATTTGGACTGATTTATCATCATAAATTCTATACAGAAAAATTAATTTGGAATATTTTATTTTTAGATTAAACTTACAGTAGAAGATCTGGGGTTATAAACAGGTCTTTGAGCAAGTCGCTGTGATTGGTAATATGAAAAAGACAAATGAAGTGTGCCTTTAACATTACCAATGACTTTCAGCACTTTACCCTCTTATTTTGTTCGAGTTTTCTGCAGCTCCTGCTGGGGAATTTGTGGTTTGTAGCCAAATATTAATTTTTCTGATACTCACAGGTGTATCTTCATCATTTGTTAATATGGCATTCACGTTGAGCATGCAGAAAAGTAAGAGAAAAGGGGATAAAACAAAAATAATCATAACATTAAGAAAAAAATTATATCCACAAGAGAGTGAGAATATTTCGGAAGGCATAATACCTGCCTTTATGGTAAGCTTTTTTATAAAAAAAAGAGAAAACTCAATTAGTTATGTAATAGAAATTTAATGAGAAATCCACACCCCATCATGTCATATTATTCATTAAAAATGATTGCTTAACATGTCCTTTAGAAGGATCAAAAAATTTCCCTACTTGCACATGCAGATTTTTAAGTGTTATACCAAATCATTTCATTTGCTCTACACCAGATGTTGTTTGGCTTGCTATTATTAGACCTAACACTGTAAAGCTTAAATCATTTAAAATCACCAGCTTAACATTCTTTTTAGTAACAGGGGAAAAAAATGAAAGCACAGATGTTCAATACAGGTCCCATTTGCCCTCAGCCTATTTTTGCCTACAGCCTCCTTTTGCATGTCTTTCTTAAAAAGAGCAAAAATATGGTCAGAACATCAGTCTTCATTGACATCAGCTGTTTTTTAGTTTAACCTCATTACAGTAGTAGTTCAAAAGGTGCTTCCTTCTCCAGTTTGCAATGTGACAACTGGACAAGCTGTATTATGCTATCCAAATCTAGACCTATAAATCTTACACTTTCGAATTCCAACAAGATTTCTTTCAGCACTGTAAGACATTTACAGTATAACTCACAAGACTGAAATGCTAATGCATGCAATATATATGCAGGAGACAACGGGGGTAGCTGGCTCCACTGTCATGAGCTATGTTTCACAGATCAGCAATGGAAAAGGACATTGTTGTTAGAGGTAATATGATGTGGCATGAAATAAGAAATGTGTTAGAGGATTATTTCTAATTTTAACTGCTATTTGAAGCCTGGCTGTGACAGCCATCAGTCTTAAAAACTTGAGAAAGATTTTTTAAATTATTTATAATGATAGTGATTTAGTGGTAGATATATCTGATTGACAACTTTTTATTTAAACTTTTTTAAAGTAGAAAAATTGTCTTTTTTTTTTTTTTTTAATGGCAGTAATTGTAGAAATAGAGCTGTAGTTTTTCTTAGAAAATGTCAGAAATAGAGCACTTGAAAAAGCTGAATGTGTAAAAGAGTGAAATTATTCTCATAGTATTCGGGGTATTCACATTGTGTCTGTAGTATTCACATTGTGTCTGGAATTATACATATGAGAGAAGAAAGATGGTGCAAGGAGACTTTTGTGTTGTTAAGGTATGCAGACAGGTTATGCCCATGTTCTGAAGACAGGCAACAAAATGGAACCTAAGAAATTCCTGAACATGGGATGAGGTATTTCTGGATGAAACAAATAAGAGTGAGAAGCTTGAAAAAAGAGTTTTCAGTGCAAGAATAATATCATTAAGGTGAGGCTTGGCTGGATTGATGAGATTACAGTTGTTCAAATATTACAGATAATTCGAGGAGTCCATTTTGGATTTGCACAGCACCCAGGTAAACATATCAGAAATACCATCTATGTGTGAAATGATGTGGGTAACTTCATCAGAAATAGCAAATTTGGACACAGAAGGAACAAAACTGTAACCAATAGGAAGAAAGTATTAGGGGTGTTTTGTGTTTTATCATCTGGGATAAGATAAGGACAAAGAAACAGAGAGACAGAAGTAAATGGGGAAGGAGCATGGGAAAATGGAGATTAGAAGGGTTAAAAGGGACTTTTTGAATGTAAACAAGATGATGGTCAGTGCACGTGCCTGGTTGAGCTCTACACTTGATCACTGCAAATTTTCCTACCTCTTGTTGAGGTCTATTCCTAAAAGGTGTGTGTGTATGTGTACATGTGTACACCAGCTGACTACAAGCTAGCTAAACAGAAGAACAAGGTGATTGTGTCCTGTGGCTCATGTGAATGCTCATTCTGAATATTAGGATGCTGGTAAAGGCATCGTTCTCTGTCCATGTTGGTCTGTGTGACTGTTGTTGGTCTGTGATGTGTATCTGTAGATATTAATTTTTGCTTAGCCTCATTGCTAATCAGACCTAGAGACTGGCAACTACAGCAGCTATGTCTGTGTGACAGAGACTAGATAGACACTTCCTGGTGTGGACTCTCCTAAATACACTGTAGGGATCAGGAATAAAACTTCCTCAAAACCCATAGACTCCTTAGAACGTGTCTTCCCTTACAAGTGTGAGGTGTTTTCAGTTGTGTTTCTGTTTATATTTTTGGGTTTTTTGTTTTGTTTGTTTTGGCTTGGTTTGAGTTTTTTGGCTTGGTTTGGGTTGAGTTTTTTTTGGTTTTGTTTCTTTTTTAATTGTGAAAAGGTCCAGAGTAGAGTCTTCTCATTCCTTGAAAACGCAAACCCAATGTCACCTTAAAAAGAAAGTGATAATGTCAGGTGGATGTAAGTAGGATTTGTACTAATTTTTTAAGTAGCTTCTCCACCTAATCTCATACAGAACATTTATTTCAAAGTTTCAAGGACTCAGTCTTCACAAAATATGAAGTTCTGTATGTTTCTTTCTTAAGGCATCTTCTGACATGTAAAAGTTGATAGACTGCTCAGCCTACCTACCACATTATTCAAATGATCAGTTTTAAGGAAATTAGGCTGTCATGTGAGAAATCCTCAGTTCCTGTCAAATAAAGTACAAAAAATATTGTGCTGGAGTCATATTTACAGGTTTTAAATATTGCTGTTTCTTCTTAATAGCTAAGCAATGGCTTCCTTTGTGCTCTTTATTGGAAATCCTATGTGTGGATAGCATAAAAACGAAATGGAAAAATCAAAATATTTTTAAAAAGACAAATGAATACAATTATAAGTAATATATTTAAATAAAGTATTTTAAAGTTCCTTCCAATATCATGAAACTAGTGAATTACGGGGAAAGGCCCTTAGCTGAAGAAGTCCTTACAATATCTGTTGAATGAGCCAGGCTCATCCAGCACAGCTAGAAAGAGATACACAAGGCAATGTTTCATTGACATGGAGAAAGTTTTTAGGGATATATTTTTGTAAGATTTCATGTACATGTATTTGTTTTCTCCTTTCACAAAAGGGTTTGTACACATTCTGCTTATTTAGAACATACTCTACAGCACTAAGTGCAAGAACATATACTTTGCAAGTTACTGGAGGAACTAAATTGAGATAGCATATGATTACATACATGCATACTCAGCTGTGTTTTAGAATCAGTATTCACATGAAATAATATTGTAAATAATAAATAAGAATAGGAACTGCAAAATTAATACTTTGATATTTTGTTTTTATCTTCTTTTCTATTCTTAAGAGTGGATTAGAATCTCTGTAATTTGATGAGGGCCTGCTTTTCATGGAACTTTCGAAGAGCTTTAGATTTTTTATTTAGTCCATATGGATCTAAAGTACCTACTAGAATTGGGAGATAGAAGTCAAAATACATATTCTTGCTATATGTATTGTAAGAGAACAGACAATGTGAACAGTAGGTAATGACGAATACAAGTCTGTGTTATATTTATCTCATGACAAAAATAAGCAGTGTCTTGCTGGAGAGGGCAAAGTCCAATAATTGGATTTGTTTTGGCACACACAGTTGCATTTTGGCATTTCGCATCCTGGATACATGCTATAGCATTAACATAGAACAGCTTTGAATATGGTTGCTACATTTTATAAATGAAACACCTCACATATTTAACATGGAGAAAGAGCTTGTATTTGTACATTCCATCTGGAAATAGCATCTATTTGAACCAAGAAAGGAAGGCACTTTGGACATAAAGATCGTTAGGAGTCTTAATGGACCTAAGGGTCTGTTAAGACCCATCCTATTCCCTGTGTCAATTGATCTATTTATGTATTTTGGAAGGCTGGGTCTGTGAGTCCTAAATTTTATATATAGAAATTGAGAGTATTCATTAAGGAAGAGGTTTTTAAAGGAAGAAAAGTATAAAGGTGGATCCCAAATACTTGACTTAGCACTCCAACAAAGACACAGACTGTTGATCAACAGTGTTTAAACTGAAGTGCCTAAAATTCACAAACTATATATAAATGCATAAAATACCTTTTGTGAAAAGTCTAGAAGAATACCAATGTGACAGAGTGAAAAGGGAAAGTAAACACATTAGAAAGAAGTCTCAGAAATTACCTCTAGCTAGCTGTCAATCACAACCATCACAAATTGTGCGACAGAATGCTCTGCAATGGCAGATTTTTTCTGAGTTCAATTTTCTCTTAAAAACCTCTAATCCACTCAGACATCTACATTACAGACCACAGTCTACATAAAAGAATTATGAGGATGAAAGACAAAACTTGTGGGAAGGATGAACTAAATAGTGTGTTTCTTAGAGGTTATGACTGACATAGGTCTTCTTTAAGAAGTTTTTTGTTGCCACTTAACAGTTCTAACTGCAACTAGCCCTCTTATTCTTCTCAGTGTGCCCTTTGGTATCTTTGTGTCTCCATTCCAGTTACACGTACCAGTCTCTTTTTCTCCCTCTCTCTTTGTCATCTTTTTCATGTATGTCAGTGCTCAAAGAAGCTTCAAAAATAGCCATCCTCCCCAGTCTGTTCAGGATGGGAGTGTCTACAAAGGAAATGGAGGCAGATTACTGTGAACACAGTAAGGCTTCTTCATCTAAGAGACCCAGAGGAGAAGGAAGTAGTGGGAAACAGGACACATCTGAGATAGGGAGTATCTCTTTTACTTCCCCAGCATATTGAAAAATTGTTGAAAAAACACATGGTAGTAATGCCAGGGTACCTTAATGGAGTGAAGATTTAGAAACCCTAAGAGTGTGAAGCTGATATTTTATTCATGTTAATCAGAAACAGAGTACTGTGTTACTGTATTTTTAAAATCAGGATAAATTGAAGTGCTATGTCTTTCATGGTGACTTGAAATGAAATATCCATGCTTGGGAAACACAGATGATGATGCTCATAAAAGAAATCATGTTTTTGGGGGAGATGTAACCTAAGTGCGGCACAAAGCAAAAAAAAGGAAAATGAAGTGCAGAAAGCCTTTGGTCAACATTTGGGTGTACAGCAGAAGTTGTCTGTTTTTTCTGCAGTCATTGAGAATTTTAGAAGTAGTCAGTCAAGTAAATTACCTAGAGGCAACTCAAGTGTCTCATAAATCCTAAAGAACCTGAAAGACCATTATTATTTCTAAGGTGCTTCAGACTCTTGGGGTTTTTTTGTAGAGAAGCTGAAACATTTTGAATCTGTATTTCTGTTGTTGCCTGTATCTTTCATGTTTTCAAAAGATAGATATTATTTTACAGTATTTTTTTTTTTCTATGGGAGGTAAAAGCCTGATGTTGGTATCTGGCTTGATATAACTATTTCTTCTGAAACAGCCTTTCTGTACAACCACATTACATACTTAGACTAATTGCATCTTAATTTTCTACTGATTAAATGAACAAAAGAATGTGTTGGACTTTTTCTTTCCCTCTCTCTTTTTGCCTATTCAGAATAAAACTTTTTACATAATTGTATTTTATACTTACCTTAATGGAAAATTGAAATGTTAGTTTCAATTTTAATTTGTATAATAACAACAGTAAAGCAATAGGTTTTTTATGACCTGACTCTTGTTTCAGAAATTCAGCTGGTATACAGCTATTTTTTCAAGTAAGAATAGGCCTAAACATCTGTGTGCTGCATTTCAATACAAAACTTTGTTTGTTTGTCTGATCCTGTTGAAAAGTTTTATTTTTGCAATTACACAACTTTTCAGATAAAATTACCAAGGAAGAAATGCCTTTTTCATCTTGGGAGACCTTTTATGACAAACCTCAGGAGAAAGCTCATAACTACAAGTACTGCATTCATCTGAAGGGTAGAAGGAGGACAGACAATTGAAGGTGAAGTCACTGAAATTTTTAGCACAAACATATGAATTAAATATTACAAGGACAAGAAATGTTAGAAGAGGCTTGTGAAGAAAAAGAATCTAATTTTGCTTCTTCATTAAATTACAATTATAAAAGCTTCAAAGATTTCATATTGGGTTTTGTAGCTAGATACATTATCTTAAATTCTGCATCTGTTGTTTAAAACTTAACTTTTTTTTCCTGTATACATTATATGCATTTGCAATTTTCAGTGTTATTTTCTAGAGACTTAGACCTACTGCCCAGAATTTACAGTCTACTCTAGCTCATTATAAACAGGGGACCACATTGCTGAATTATCTTATTTGAAGCTGGGCCAAGCTCATATAAAAGATTTGCAAAACCAATTAAAACTTTTATCAAACACTTGATATCTTTTTCTCCTGTTATACTTCAGTATATCCCCACACATAACATATCTTTGTAGGCAAGTAAGACAGTAAGCCATACAGGTAATTTATCTCATTTACTCCCCCATGTCTAGCACTACCAGAGACAATTTATGCTGGGTTAAATTACTCCTTATCATCTCTGACTGCTTCACTTTCTTCCATTGCTATAATTATGGAATATCCCAACATTTGTTCACTGAAAGGCTCTACTTTTGAAGACAAATCCTTTTCCTTTCTATTTTCCAGTATAACTGAAGGGTATACAAATCATGCAATAAGTTTGTTGAGGATGTCTCCAAACTAATAACTTTTTCTGCCATGCCAGTATCATCTAATAGAGATAGGGGCATGATGAAAACTAAAACTACTTCCCCAGACTGTACAAAGATATGTTTCAGTTACAATTAATTTTCTGTGGTATATACCAGTTTGATATAACACTCTTTTCTCCATATCAAATCTCTGCTAAATCAATGACTTCTGTAAACACAGTCTATATTTTAGCATCCCTTTTTACTTTCCTAGACTCCTGTTCCTACATCAGCTTTAATCCTTTTCTCAAGAAAGGCAGGTGTACTTGCTCAAGGAGCGAATGAGCCCCCTCAGTGGTTGACCTGCAACTGACCTTGGCCATGTCAGGGCTGGCTTCAGTCATGCAATGCTGACTGGACCCTGTGTAGGCCAAGAAGCATTGCATCTGCATGGTGGCTATTGTGTGGCAGAAATTCAGATCCCCCAGACAAAGAGGCTTAACATGACCATATTTGACCACAGAAGACACCTTAAAGACTGTCTAGCTCCAAAATCCCTTTACTGGACAGGAACATCTTCCAGTAGACCAGAGCGAGATTAAACCTATATCAAGAAAGTCTTGAGGCTAAGTGTGCTGGCAAGAAACTATACACATCTCCACTTCCAGCTTACCTGGGAGCAAATTAACAGTTGTGAACAATTTTCATGCTGGAACTCTCTGAAGGGAAACAGGGAGTTGAATCCAACTGACATCGTAGAAAAATATAACCTGATGGTTATAAAAGATGAAGAAAATAGAACATACTTTGTTTGATAGATCATACAGTGATGAAGTCTCAGAAAAATCATCCAACTCATCCCTATTTTCTCTAAGGAGAAAGAAAGGAAAGATGTAGATCTGCTTACATCTTAAAACCAGGATACCTGGGAAGCACTAAAAACACCCTTTTAACTACTGTCACATGTACACATGCTTGTTTGTACCAACTGACCCTACTTGGGCATTATTGTCATAGCTTTTCAGAGTCTTAGCAACAATTTTAGCTACTAATTGTGGAAAATATAAGATAACTATTTTCAGTAAAAAAATAAAGCAAATTTTGAAAATGAATGTAGATGACACCCTATAAACAGAGGTATATATCTAAATATACTCTGTATATTTAGATTTTGTTCTGTTTAATACTTTTTAAAATAATAACATCATTTTTATAAATAATATATCATAGTTTAGGGCACATGTTTCACACTGTGTTGTGGTGCATTTATAGTGAAGCATTATTAACCACATTTTTTGCATAATCCCATTGCTTCATGTTATGTGACTGACAAGATTTTTCTTACGTCTTCCTGTTTTCAAATGCATGGATGTTCTCCAGTCATTATGCTCTTTCAGATTCTTTTTTGTATGCTTCCCACTGTGCCACATGAGTTTCACACATCATTACTCAATTAAAAGCTGGCATAAAAACATTATTATATTTAGCCCTGAATCACTTAGATGGAGCTTTGGAGTCCATGCATAAATGTCTGTGAATTTCATGAACACAATGGTTGTTTTCTTCTTTAGCAAAAGATTATTTCTAAAAAATTCAGAAAACCAGTAAACCCAGTTAATTATATGAACTGACAGTATATAGTTTAACTAAAGAATGTAGAGATGTTTGTTGTCTCTAATAAAGTGAGTCTGACAAAGAGTTTTCTGACATAAAAAAGTCAGTAAAGGAAACTGTTTTTCTGAAAGAAGGAAGCCGCAGAGAAATTCAAGAATTGTAGCAGCAAATCACATTATTACAGCAGATTGGTGGTCTAAATACCAAATAGGAGTTACCTCCCATTCTCTGCAGTGCTGTCACAGATGTCAGGGACATGAAGAAAATGAGGATGAGAATACTTTATCCTGCAGTTAAAAGCAAAGAATTCGGATGAGGAATTTCTCCTCATATTAGCCACTGTGAATTTTCATATTCATAGATGAGATCTAAACCAATACAAATTAGGAAAACTATGACTGAAAAAACCCTTATGAAAGTAAACGTTTAAATATTTTTTTCATGAGAATAAGTTAATTTTCAATTACCCTCATTCAAGCATAAATACTATACATCTGAAAGAAACATAGTTGAGTTTTTAGTGGCGTATGCATGCAAAAAACCAATAGTATGAGATAGGTGGGTTGCCCTGTAAAAAGAAAGTGCTATCAAATAAAGGAAACCTCTTCTAAAAAGAAAAATATTAAATTGTTCTTTCTAGCTTTTTCAGTTTAAAATAAGGAATTATACTTTTCATGTTGTAAAACTACAAATCAAACTACACCAGCAGGGGAATGAAACTTGGAGGCATAAACATGAGAAGAAAGGCATGATTTCAGCTGAGATTTCAAATTCAATTAAAAAGATAAGTAGAGGTATGTTGTTTCAGATGCCAAAAAAAGTAGAAGAGAAGGTTTTTGCACCAGATTGTGCAAAGTGAGGGAGGCCAAAACTGGATCAGTAGGGGATAAAATAATGAGAAGTTACATATTTTAGAATATTTGTAAGGTAGCAAGTATCAGTAAGATAGCAAGTTTTTGTATGAATGTTTTTCTTCAGAAATCCCATTTTAATGACTTAAAAAATAAAATAAAAAAAAATATTTTAAAGCTGAGAAGATACCCAAAACATAAACATCAGTCTTTAAAAAAAAAACCAACAAACCATATAGTAGCATGATATATCTGTATGTAATTTTTTCACTTTAGATGTGTAATAATTCCTTTAGCGCCATAAATTGTTAGCTGGCAAAATATGCCAAAGTACATAGAAAAATCAACATCTCATGTGAACAGAAATTCATATTGGATAGATATTAATGTCATATCTCTGAACAAAGATGCATGTGGAAAGCATATATTCTGCATAAGTAGTCTTCTCCATATACCAGCCTTGGTATATTATCTTTCCCTTTAGAAAATTTCCCACTGGCCTTTTCCTGGTGGAGCTCTAGTCTGTAACCCAGCATTTATTTCCAAAATATTTTTGATTTAAGTGATTATTCTCTTAAACATGGCTAACAAAGCAGAAAGTTGACTTTTACACTGCCTCAGCAGTGCTGTCTCTTCTCTCTCTAGGATCAGTGCTGATTTAGCTGTGTGTAGCTGGATCAGTTACTGCCAGTAAAATTAAGTTCCTGAGTGTCATGCTAACTATTATAAAATATGGTAATTTTTCCCTCAGTGCTTTCTTTCTTCTAAAGCTATGCCATTAGCAGTGTCACTTGTGAGTGTAAATGGCGTATTGATGGTTTATATATGAATATTCAAGGAGCCCTGAAGTAACAGTGAATTGTGAGACAAAGAGAAGTGTTTAGGATGTCTGCCACAGAAGCAGATACCTGCTTGGCTCCCAGCTCATACCTGGGTTCAGAAAGAAAATATGTACACCAAAAATCTATAAATGCTTTTCCCCGGATTTCTTCCCCGTCTCCTCCCCTTACCCAGTTTTAGTATTTCCTAGGCTCCTTATCATAGTCAATATACCAATTTTATTTTCCAATTATGCACCATTTTATTAGGAAAGATAATATTATTACTAAATACGTAATTTGCCTTTGCAGTCTGGAACAATACCGCTTCTCAATAGAAGTTCATTTTTAAGGACATTTCAGTATGAATACAGAATGGTGGTTGACTTCATTACATCAAAAAGGAGCAAAGAGAAGAAACCAGGTAGAAAAATAGAAGAAGGTATCATATATATAGAAATAGGAGTCTATGTCTTTCCTATTAATTGATGTTAAATTATAAGAACTTATTAAGAGAAACCAAAACACTATTTTAATTTTGATGAGGAAGAGCTTCACATTTGTTGGTGTGGTTTTTTGTCCTCATGAGAAAACCTGAAAGAAGTGTTGTCAAATTTTAGGCTGAAGAACAGCAAGTGCATCTTGAATTTGTGAGCTGATTATTAGGCATCTTTTGTTAAGAGGTGGTTAGAGAAATAAAGCAAGCTCATCACACTGTTACAGGAATCTTTGATGTAACCAGTTGAATTTATTTTCTAGTTCTGATAAATTGATAGCAAGACATCATTTTACCGTTGCATCTTGTGGTTTTTGCCCAAATTTTGCTCCTAACTTTGTAGATAAAATAGATTTTTAGGAACAATGCTTTTAGCCAACTTATGATGCTGAACAACTGTGGGGGGATATAAACTAGATGAGAAATTGACAACACTGTGAGTCTTGGAAGCGGTCAAGTGAGGCTTAAAGTCTGCCTGGCAGCAATTTGTGAGTTTGTCAAATTAAAAATATGTAATAATTAAATGTTTCATAACAAAAAGAAAGCATTATAGTTAAATATCAAGAATTTGTGAAACACTTGAAGAGAGCAGGCACAAAATTACTGTCAATGAAATGGTCGTGTAAATGTCCAAGTCATATTAAAGGAGTAAAAATAATGATGGATTAAAAAAGGTATCTCAGAAGTTTACAGGCAATGCACAGTTCTTCTGTAAGTATGTTGTTAGTGCTTCCAAAGAGGCTTAGCACCTCAAATCAGTGTGTAGTAAATCGGTCTGTAGTAAATCATATTTATCTGTGCCCTAGATAACTATATTTTTTTCAAAGTACTTTTCTTTTTACACAATAACATTGCTGAGCTTCTTGGTTTGATAATACTTGTCCATAATATGAAAAGGTTCAGAATTTCAAAAATGAAACAATTATAAAAATATTGAACCAACTGCTATACTAACTACTGGTAGAGTGATGTGTCACTCTGTTTTGTCAATGTTAATGGAATTAACATTGAAAACTCCAGTGGTCACACACAGATTTTCTCACATTAACCCATTTCTTCTCTCTGTAAAATAATCAAATAATTATATTTGGTTTACTTCTATTGGCCTCTGGTCTCCATTGTTCAATGATCAATGTGCAGCAGCTTTGATTTTTACCGTGGGAAACCCAAGTTATCCTGGGACTGTTGAAGCATCAAGAAACAACAATATTTCTTACATATTTTGCAGGTGGCTTAAAAGGAAATCTTATATCTAAAGACTGAATTAAAAATCTATTGTTCTAGTATTTGTCACACAATCCAACAGTATATACATGAGTGCCTCAGACAGTAAAGAAACATTTAACATTTTAAGATAAATAAGGAATTAAATCAATGTCCAGAAGATAAAGGAGAGATGATATACATAATTAACACATTAAATTATAAATTCTTATCAATTCTGTAAAAAATGTAGCAGTTTGTACTAATAACTGAAGGACAGATTCACTGAAATTAAGGAAGTTCCTCTTAGGCTCAGCAAATGCCAGATTTATAAAGAAAAGAACTTGAAAATACATTTATGTGAATACCTGATTTCTAAATAGAACTCATTTTTGTAGAGAAGGAATTGCAATGACTTTCATGTGCTTTCAGCAAGTGTCTTGCATAAAAGAGGTGGGTTGAGATGGGTGGATTTGAAATTACTAAAAATCTAGTTCCAATATGAGGTAATGTCCTCATGGTTGAAACTGAATAAACACCAGTTTGGATGGCAGATTATATAAAAGAGATAGCTTACCCTTTTCCAAACTGGAGAAGAGAAATAGGTGTTATATTGGTCTAGAGAAGGCACCAAAACACCCAGATTTACTTTCTGAGTAAGATAATGTCACATTTAAAATATTTTAAGTATGTCTGCTTATTGAAATACACAAGGTTGTAAAGAACTTGTTGGTATGGCTGGAAGTTTCCTCCAGAGTCAGTGTATCATATGATATTTTTAAAAACAAATGAACCTCTCTGACTTTAATACCTTAGGCTTAAAACTTAACTCTGGAAAGATCCCCAGGTGATTGTCTAGTTCAACTCCCTGAACTAATCAGGATCAAATTTTTATATGAATTCCATTACAAAAAAGTTATATTCTTTTGTATCTCATTTCCTTACCACAAAACAAACAAACAAACAAACATCCCCCCCGCAAAAAAAAAAAAAAAAAAAAGAGAGATGAGTTATAAGAAGAGTAATACCCACTCAGCAGAAGAAAGGCCAGAATGGGTTACACTGAAGGCACACCTAGTCCCAAATAGCAATTCAATCAGAATCAATAAGCATGTGTTTAATTAAAAGGAGATGTTCAAGGCCAGGTCAGATGAAGTTCTGAGCAACCTGGTCTAGTAAAGGTGTCCCTGCCCATGGCAGTGGAGTTGGAACTAGATAATCTTTAAGGTTCTTTCCAACCCAAACCATTCTGTGATTCAGTGAAAAAGTAGGAATGTCGAAAATATATATGGTGGACTTTAACTTTTCCCCAGAGTACTACTAGCTCAAGTTCAGGAATTTCCATGTATGTATAGTAAATAAATATGTCTGCAACATCCTCCAGGTACAAATTGTTGCCTTTTATTCAAGAAAATGTGGGGTTTTTTTTGAACCTGACATATCAGTTTCATTTGTTGACCTTTAGTTCTTGTACATGAAGAGACAGTAAACTAACTTTCCCTATAGATTTTTGCCAAGGCATTCGTGATTTGCAAATTTTTAGTTTATTGTCCTTGTTTTTCTCTTTACAGCTCATGGATCCCAGCTTATCTATCATTCCCAGTATGGAAGACATTCCATAACTTTGATCATCATATTTTGTAAATGTTTGTGAAGCACTCAGTACTGCAGGGTTGATCACTGTAAAAAAAAAAAAAAAAAAGATATGAAGAAATAAATAATTCTGTCTTCAGGGCAGGATTTGAATAATCTTCAGTGAATAAGACTGGGTACAGACTATTAAACAAGATGAAGGCTAAAAGAGAGAAAACTGCTCATTAACGAGGACCGTCTGCTTCTAGACTGAATGAGGCAGGGATTTGGAGGATAGAAATGTCATAGACCTAAAAAATGTAATACGGCATTGACAAAAAGGGATGCAGACAATCTTGATTCTGGTATTTGTATGCTTCTGTGTGTTTGCCATTATGAGCTAAATAATAGCCTGTAAACCTGTTTATTCACTGTATGTAAAAGATTAAGAGAGAATAGAATGTTGTAACTTTGACATAAACAGAAAGAAATGCAGAAGGGCAGTGAGTTTTACCTGATGATATTGCAGAACAATTGTCCTTTATAGCACACCTCCAGAGTGATATATATTTATTGCAGATTATGTTATTATTTAGAGGATGGCAAGAAGAGATTTTTTTTTTCCACACTGACAATTCTCCTTTTATTTCTGTTTCTTACCCCATTACTTACGCATTTCAGTATAAGAGGACCAGATAGGGAGACAGGAGAAAAGGGTGAGGATGATATGGCTGCTTTTGGATGAACTGCCAGCAGAGGTAAAGAACAGTCAGAGGTATGTGTTAAAAGCTGTTTTCACTCTTTAAGTGTAGGCACAGAGGGTATGAGAATTTTTTCTGAAAGCAAAACATTCTTAGGACCCCTTTAGAGGTGAATAGGAAAATAAAGCAATAACTGAAGGATAGGTATGTCTGCAATTCCTAAGTTTCACAATACCAGGACTTTCAGGTAGGTTTTCAAAATTGGGTGTCATGATTTAATTTTTACTTTCACATATTTTTTTTTCCAGATTTTACAGACAGGTATTGACATTGTGATAATCAAATAGTATACAAGTTATTCACACAGATTATATTTTAAGGCTTCTAGAAGAGATTAATCATAATGATCCACTGTACCAGCAAATCACTTCAAAAAAGGCCAAATCATATACTTCTTCCTTATTGATAGCATTATATTTTTTCAAAGGCTTTTCAGTTTGGTTTGGTTATTTTTGTTTGTTTGTTAGTTTGGGGTTTTTTTGGTTTTTTTTTAGTTTGTGGGGGTTTTTTGTGCGTGTGTGTGGGTTTTTTTGTTTGATTGGTTGGTTTTTTGGTTTTTTTTTTTTAAGTAAACAAAAATAAATTGTCTGCAAATGTAGTTTTTTCTCACTTATTCTTCTCAGGACTAAAGTGGAATTTTTCTAATATTTCATTTCTCTGCATTTTTTACTGCAGCAGTTTTGTTCCTTTGTGCCTCTCTCCTTGAAGAAATGATATTTTTCTCCAGAAGCTGCAGACCTGAATCCTCAACTTTGTGGAGTTATTTTGTAATTAAAACCAAAAACTATCTTTTTCACTTGGTTGATTAGTTGGACTCTTTTTCTTCAGAAAAGAGACTGGAGACTATTAGGATTTTATGGAATTTTTTGAGCAATTTTATATCACATGAATGATGAGGAATTCCAGAAGGATTAAAAAAAAAAAACTGAGTAAACAAATAATGTCAAGGAAACTTTAGCATGGATAAATATAAAGTAACATATTAAGGAAAATATATTTATATCTCAGGAAAGATATAGTTGATAGATAAAACTGAAGACAGTTTTTAGATTCCACTGAAATAATCTATAAAGTGTGCAATAACAACTTAAAAGTAAAAAAATGCTAGGCATGATGAGGAGGGTATTGCATTCAATTGTCCACTTCTCCATTTCTGTGAACGTCATTGTTTGGTGCACCTTGCATTTGGTCCTGTTCAAGTTCATGAGATTCCCATGGGGCCTCTTCTCAGGCTTGTCCCAGTCCTTCTGGAAGTCAGTCTGTCCTTCAGTGGTAGCAACTGCACCAGTCAGCTTGGTCTTAACTTTTCTAATCCTTTGGGATCAAGGGAGAGTTTTTGAGAGTTTTAAAAATCTGATTAAACCATCTCCATAGTTCTATGAACACAGTTTAATCTAAAGTACTAATATGGGTGAAATAATATCCAATTATAAGTAGTGAAGTACAATGAGGCAAAATACAGTCCCAAAACTGTATGCAGACACAGTTCTACCTTCTGACTCTTTAAGCAAACACTATTTTTTTCTGGAAGTCTCATTACTTAAATTATTTTGAAGTAGGCATCTGGTAAAGACAGAGCACACTGTACTCTACTACTAACCAAATACTTACCACATGACATGTAAATATATCATATCAATGTGTGAATAAGCTGAAGGACAAACACAAGTATAGATATAATGTCTGCATCATCAACAATACGGTGAAGAACAACAGGAAACAATTTTTTTCTTTCCTGAAAATAACTTAAAAACCTTCATCTTTCTGTCATCAAGACAGCAAAACCTGCATTCATGGCTATCCATGAACATGCAAGTGTCATCTGTAGACTGAGTACCTGAAAGTAGCCTGTGACTGATGAGGGTATTGGGAAATAAGCAGAAGCTATAGCATAATTTAAATTTATCTGTCTTATTTGAAATACTATGTAGTCTTGCTTCTAGGTCTTCCAAGAATCCTAGATTTTCCTAACTACATTTCTGACACCTCAATTCACTGAGTGTTTTAAAACCAAAATAATATTTTTATTTCTTTTTTTTCATTTTCTTCCAATCTGAAAATTAGTCTGTAATAGCTGTCAGATGTGAGACAAAAAAGGCAAAGTAGAAATAGCAGAAACAGTGTCAATCAAGCATGGATTATTTTAAAATTATTTCCTTACCATTTTTAAAAGTATTTCTTTACCTTTTTCCAAAAACTAGAGCTACAGATGAAATTATATGTTTTGTGCAGGTTTCATTAAATGCAGTTTTCAAACTCTTTTCTATCATTCTTTATAAGCTCATTTTTTGGCTACTACTCAAAAATGTTTTCTATCAAATCAATATTTTTCATAGTTTTGGTTTGTTCTTACTGAATGCATTAAAGAAATGCCTGAATGCTATTCTTCTACAATGGTTGCTGATTTATAAGGTATTGATGATCAGTGATGATAAGGGATGGCATGTTTGAAAGTGAGCAGGAATATGTCCATTCACCTGGAACAGAGACAACAAAACCCCTAGGACACTGTATCAAAATTATTGAGAATATTGTCAACATTCACTTCAGTTGAATGTAAAAGGCTGAAATTTCTGTGCCAGGGAGATGTTAATCAGAAGATTCTCAAACAAAATACATTGCCTTATACAGAGATGAGTTAGGTTTTGTTGGAGTAATTTTAACACCACAGATTTATAAGCAATTTGTAACACAATGTGTAGACAGTGAGATTGCAAAATATTGCCCTTGGTAGGGCTACGAAAATACTTTATTACTACTTTTACTATCCTGCGTTCAACGTGGAGCTACTGTATGTAGCTACAGAAACCAAGGTATGGTCTCCACAAAACTCTAATGAGGAAAGTCCATTCTTGCACGAAGAGATCACACTTTTTTAAGTTACAAAAAGGGAGAAAATAGTGATTGAATATCCATTGTAAAAAAACCCTTTTATTGCTGTTCTGATTTAAAATTCTTAAGCATTAATCAGAATGTCTAAACTCCTGCTGTTACTCTTTATTCAGTTTGACAGCCACCCTTATGCAACTGCTCACAATGATAAATGCACAAATAACATATCAACTTCTTTTTTTCCAATTATCAAGGCCATTGTTTGAAAATATGAAATCATTATTTTTATTTTAAAAGTGAAAGATTGATGTAGTGTTTCAAGGAGATATATAAATCCTGTCTCAGCCTTAAGGAAAGCATCTAGGGATCTGTGGAAGGGTGAAAGTTTGCTTTATCAATTCCAGCCACTTCCCTGTTATTTATATTTTATGTTTTTGTTGGAGGGAATGGATGCCAGGAATACTATAGAAAACATCTCTGTACTGTTTACAGTATTCCGTGTGTTTATCAGAATATCACAAGGCAATCCCACCAGCCATAGCAGTTATAATGATCTTTGATATGTCCCCTTTTTCCTAGCCAGTTCATGGTCCACAGACCATACACATTTGGAGGAAAATTATGGTCCTTTGAAATATACTAATACAAATATTTTGAACATATGCATGGTTTTCTACTTTAATCTCATTAAAGTAAAAATGAACCAGTTTCTAAATGTGGAGGTGGATTTTCAATATGTAAAAAGCATTTCAAATATATATTTATTATACAGGTATCAACAAAGACAGAGTGGAAAAATCCTTCTAAATGTTATTGGGCAATGAAATAGACTTTGTATCACTGGTTTAAAATCTGGATATCTAGAAAACTTCCAAGGTCATAATCTCTGTTTAGCGGCCCCTCCTACTGTTATGGATTGAATTTATATCACTCTATTCATTTTAGTGGCCTTTGTAATGTTCTCTGATTCTAATACCAAAGCAAATACTATAAGAAATTAAATTGTATTATAATCTTATTTGCGTGTAATCTGAATCTTTTAATCCTTTTAAGTGACAGAATGGGAACATACAACGTACAAGGTGTTCTTTCCTTGAGAGAGCAGAAATATTTGCAGCTGGATTAGAGCTTGAATTTTGATAGCAGAACAGTAAAGTGAAATTCTAATTACTTTAAGAGGAAGGGGCAACATTTTTTCTGTGATCACAAAGAAAAGAAATCAAACTATAACACATGGAGCTTGTGACTTAGTGTACAAAAAGAAAAATATAAAGAAGAAGAGGCCAAAGATCTTTTACCATTTTTATCTTATACTTTTCATGTTTTTACCATCGAGTACCTGCCTGATATGAAAGTTGAATCAAGTGGCAGATGAACTACTTAGAGATTTTACTCTGAGCATATGCAGTGACACTAAGATCATAAATATAAATCACTTCCTTAAAGTTCAAATAATGATAACAAGTCTGAGAAACCGAGAAAATAAAGTTCTTTTACATTGGATTTGCACTGAAAATTGTATTTGTATGTATCGTGTTTACAGGTGAATTTTTAATAGGAAGTCTTATTGCACATATTTGGCATTTTTTGTCACCTACCCTTTGTTTATGCAAACAACCTGGATTACTGAAAGGAATTACAATGTTATGAATACAAAAGACATCTTAAACAGCTTCTAAAACTTTTTTTTTTTTTTTTTTGTGGCAAACACAGTGATCAGAAAAGTTTAAATATCTAAGCTCTTGTTTATTGAAACTATTCTTGGAAGTAATTTTGGAAATTTCTCAGTTAAAGTATGAAATGTCAGGGATAAATGATGAAGCAGGTTTTGACAGCCAATGTTCCTGCCAGAAGTGCAAACTCTCCTTTTCTGTACATGGGGCAGGTCTGCAGGAGCTATCTACTGTGGCAAAGTACTTTGATGGAGATCACTCCTTCCAGTTAAATATGGGCCTAACCATTACTGGCACTTTGGTTAAAGACATATTTAAAACATGAACGTTTTCCTTAACCTTCTTTGCTTTTAAGCAAAATATTATGATGTTTAAAAATATTTTAAATGGTACAATTAATTGTCAAAACAGGCTGTGAATTTCCATTTTTGCTTTTGAATAGTTCAGGGTTCCTTATTTAGTAAGTAAGTTAGTCATGACATCCTGTATATCTCACACTTTTCTGAAAAGGGGAAATATGTGTCACTATGAACAACCAACCATTCATTGAAGTCTGATTCTAAAATTTGAATTGTAGTTCTCATCTGATCATTAAGGTCCACAGCCAAAAATCTAGTAAGTAAGAGGTTGTGTAGTACCTTAGTAGTCACTTTTTATAGTAATTGAATTAGTGGTGTATAGATGGTGTTTTCATGAGTTTTCAAATTATTAGATCTTGTTACTATCACTTTATATGTCTTTTCCAGATCAGCTAAAGTGAAATTTCATTTAAAAATTCATTTATATTTTTTGTATTAGATTCACTGAAAAATCTCTGACCATAAACCTTATGTTCGTTGTTTTCATATCAGTTTTGTTATTTACATAAAAGATTTTTGAAAAAGTCCCTATGACTGAGCTTTTATTATTACAAGTATGTTCATATTTCAAAGTAAGTAATGATTCCATTATGAGAAAACAATTTTTTTCATCAAAAAAGCCCCCTTAGAAATGGTCCTTCTAAACTTATTAAGTATTGCTGTAGGAGATGAACCATCCTCAAGAAACCTTTATATCTGACTTTCCAACAAAGGCATTCAAACTCCAATTCTAATTAACATCTTTGCCTTTGTCAAGGCTATTTATCAGGAATGATGTGGAGCTAATGTCTCTAAACAGGGTAATGTTTGATGCACTGCTTTACTGGCATCTCTTTGGCATGACACATGTATTTTATCACTCATGAACAGTATCTTCATTTTCAATTGATGTCTAAAAAAAATTATCAGAATTCTCTATGCCCATAGCAGTTTCTAGGCATTTTGGTTTTATATTGAAAAAGCATTTATCAAACTACATGAAAAATACTTTTTTTTGGTCAATAAAGCTCTCAGATTCCATTTCTGCTGGTGGAATGACAGGAGTACTATTAATAATAATTGTTACGGCCATTGCCTAAAGCCAGCCCTCAGAAAGCATATGGCATGTATTTTCAGACTTGTTTTGGTTACATGACAGTCTGGATTCTAAATGAGGCACCCTGCTTTAATAAAGCTGACTTACATGTGCTCTGCAGCATGCTCCCCATGCTTCCCACACTGTGTTTGCAGGCTTGGCTTTCAACGCCTCTGTTCTTCTGGGCCTGTGTTTTTCAAGAACAAAGCCTGCTAATCACACCAGATTGCCATAATTATGTAACAAGAACAAATGAGTGGCAAAAATTAGGATAAAGACACAAAATTTGCTTGAATTCATATACCACTTGAACACTTGTTTTCAAGGAAGGAAAGCAGTAGCATTTACTATGTTGTTCCACAAATTCTTGCTTTGGAGCGTTACAGTATAAAATGCAGCAATTAAATATGAGCAATTTTCCGATGTCTTTTTAAGAGGTAAAATGCAATGTAAGGTTTGTTTTATCAGCCCATCAACAAGTAAATTAACTTGATGGCCATGAAAGAAGCCAGTTTGTTGCTAATATAAAACTTTCTGCATCAAGTCATTGACCTACTTTAGAATTTTTAAAGCTATTTCAACCGACATTTCAAATATTATTCACTAGACAGAAGTTTAATTCCCCTTTTCTCTACAGCTTGTTTGATCAATAAACTGATGCAAATTACTCCTAAAAAATTGCAAATAACTCCCAATAAATGATTCTTCTAAGCTTTACTCTGCATTATATCAAAGGACTTCTTACTTTCTTTTTCATTTATGGTTCTTTCACAATCCAATTTCTTTAATACTCAAAAGTCAAATCAATTTTTACTAATTTACTTTTTTTGTCAATTGCATTTGGTACACTACATTAAATAGTCTGCTTTCAATAATCTATAGTCTCCTAACCCCACTACAATATTGATCTTATGTGCTACTTCATTCCAGAAAATCTCAGTTAAGATTTGTACTTTCTCACACTAACAGGTCTGTGGACCAGACCTTGAAAACTATATATTTAATTGATTCACACAGAAATTAGAACAGAAACTTAAAATAATCAGTATAAGAATCGGTAGGTTTGTTTTTATTTTAATTCTTTGTTTTTTAAGTGTTTACCTAAGTTACAAATCTATACAGTTTCCTCTATAGTGTCATGGTTATACAATTAAAGTGGCAGTACACTGACACTGTAATAGTAAATAATACAATTATTAAGTATTTCAGCTTTCTAGGCAGTAAAACTCACTGAAATGCTCCTCCAAGAAAAATCTCTGATTGTCTAGCCTTGCTATGTTACTGGTAGTGTATGATTTTACATGACCCCACTAAAAGAAGAAAAGACTTTAGAGAGATCAAGGAACAAGAAATCTGCTTCTATGATTGAGGGCATATTATAATTTTTTGGGGCTCTACAGGCAAGCTTTTTGTGCTTGAAGGTGAGCTCATTCCTTTTTGCCTAGTGAATAGAAATGCAACATTTGCTCAGAATACAAGTACTACTCTGTTAGAACTATTTTGGAATATCTTCGGCAGTCATTAATATTCTCAGAGTGGACTGGACTGAGAATTGTAGCCTTGTATAATTTTTTGCATGTATAAATAATATATTTATTTATTGGAGAAACATTTTTTCATTGAGCAGAAAATTTTAATTTAGAACAAACTAGCTAGTTTAGGAAAGACTCAGATCATGTAAGTACACAGCAGTTTGCAAATTGCAGATCTGCAAAGTTCAGGTATACTTTTGTCTGATTATGTTAGTAGAATCTGTTTCTCCCAAATCACTATACTGGATTATTAATGCAGTTTGTCGAGGAACACTCCAGTATCTGCTATTCTTTAATCCTGAGTTGTTCTCTTCCATGGTATGAGGGGAGTCTAATATTACTGCAATTGATTTTTTTATCTTGTAACAACTCTGAGAATCAGGTAACTATTAAAGATTAATTTATAAGCTACAATCCAAATATTATTATGAAGTTTAGAAGCTCAACAGAATGAAATTAAGCCCTGCTTATTACTACTGAAAGTTAAATTAACTCCCAAGAGGTTTTCTCTCTCTTTCAAAAATGCTTCCAGAAAGCTTATACAGAATCTGTAGCTGGAATGCAATTCTTTGGCAAGACTATTTTCTTGACTTTTACCTCCATGGGCAAGAATGAAAATTCCCCTTTCTGCTAAGCATTCAATCTAGTTTAAAAACCTTTTGTCAAGGGGTTTCCTAATATAGAGACATAGTATTTAAACAAACGGGATTCCAAAACTTAGTGCATAAAGCTACTCAATGCATAGATATATTATTTTAGAGAAAATCTTGCAACAAGAGTCTTCATAATATATACATTTTTGTATTGTAGAAGCACATTTAGAACACAAATGGAGATTAGCATAAGAAATTACTCTAACCAGAATGGCCTCTAGGACAGTTACTAAATCTTAATCCAAGATCTGAAAAACCTTGCAAGATTTTAACTAACCTCATAATGATTAAAAGCCCAAACTTCTGAGGCAATTGTGAAATCAGGACTTCTGCCTCCAATTCTAGAATTTGTGCATGCTGCAGTGAGCAGAGCTATAAAAGAACTTCCTGTCTTTACAATTGCAATGACAAAATTTAGATAGCTAGAAAGCAATATTCATCTATATTCCAATACTAGAGATGTTTAGGATCTTTCTAGAAACCAGAAATAAAAGGAATTCAGTGAGTTTTGTTTTGCTTTATGCTAGTGAATTGATGTTTATGGAAATAGGGAGCAGAGGAATGGTTGCATGGTAGAGTTTTTGGGGGAAAACATCAACTCCAGACAAATGTGTAAAACAACTTTCTAGATATTGATGCTGTACCAACTGTGCTCTGTGTATTTGAAAAGTCATAACAAATCTACAAAAAAGAGACATTGTTTCAAACTGTGCACTAGTTCAAGGCAAGCATGATCAACAGTAAATTACGGCACATTTTTGTCAGTATGTAGGAGAAACTCTGTTGTTTAAGTATCTCCGGTCTACACAGCTTTCCTGTCTTATCTTACAAACCACAAAACAGGGTTAGAAGTCAGATGTCTGTCTCATGGAAACAGTGCTCAGGAGACAGCTTTTGCATGAAGACGCCAGCAGAAAAGGCCTCACAAATAGGATCTCTATTTGCTTTCATAGTGCATCTCATCTAAGTTTAGAGTCATTGAATTACAGATATTGGCATTTTTGAAAGCTTTTGCTGAAAAAAAATCTTATCATAGTTGAAGGATGTGGTTTAAGCTCAATGAGTCATCTCAGTTCTCTAAAGCATTACTATTAAATGTTTCATAAAAGTAATTATTCTGTGTTACACTCTTCAACGTTCTGTCACTCTTAGTATTGATAGCTAAAAGCATACTTTGGGACAATGAATTATCCTCCAGGAACAACATCAAACAATGAGCCATACAGAAGTATTTAAGCAACAAAAAGTCATCTATGTGAGAAAATAATCCCATTCTTAAAATAGATTTGTGAGTTAATAGAACATATTGAGACAAAGAAATGAGTTTGGGATTTCTTCTCTGTTATTTTAATAATTCTGCTGTTTGAATCTGCTATTTTAATAGTTTAATTTTCATAACCTAACATTATACTTGGCATTATAAAATGTTTATTCAAAGTTCAAATATTCCAATTATAAAAGGCTTAAGTGTAATCTGAAACTATTGTTACCATGACTGTAAAAATATGTGACACTTAGTGGAAGATATTATGGAACTGCAAAGCATCATCAGATACATCTTTTTTCAAAATGTCACTGAAATTGTTGGATAAGAACAATTTTTTGCAAAAGAATCACATTCTTGTTTGTTCTTGGAGAAAAAAAATAAGAATAATCAGGTCGTTCTGAGGCAATTTAGGGCTTCAGCAGCCTCTGAAATCATCCTTTGGAGCCCTAATGGGAAGTATTTGCCAGCTGAAGAGTAGTTATGAATGTGATTGCACCTCTGCTCATCATTACATAGATCTATTCCTAAACCAAAATACCTTGTTCCCAGCTTTTCCTGAAACTCACTTAGCATCAGGAAGCAAAGATAAGGATGAACTGTTGTTAATAGAACACTGCATTTTGTAGGCATGTGTATTCCATAAACTGCATTAACAAAATACTGGGTAACAAAACCTTCACTCTGTTGAAGTCACTGTCAAAATTCACTAGGATAAGAATTTCACAAGAGCAGGGATTTCAACTGTTATGTTTCCTGAAAAGTAAAGAAATCAGTTAATGACTTTTAATTGTTTCACACTTATGTTAATGTTCTGCAAGCTGAAGATGGGCAAAGTAAATTTATTTATTTATTAATTTCTTGAGGGTAAAAAAAAAAATCTCTGCATGATTGTTAGAGGAGATGGGGACTGCTCATACAGGAAAAATGAGGGAATTTTGTGGGAGAATGTATTCATAAGTATTCACGGGGTAGTAGACAATGTCATTCCTAAAATAAGTCTGACTAACTTTGAAAAACTCAAGTTGTCTTTAATATATATAATAAACCCTGGGTATAGAAATACATGTCCTGCTTGACTATGTGCATGCATACGTATTACATGGGTGCAAATGAAGAATTAATCAGATCCTTAGGACTAATAAAAGAAGTTTTAAGCAGTGTATAAAGTGAGAGAGAAGAAGGATTTAATGAACAGTTGTTTTTTTCTTTTTCCTGTTATATTTTTAAATGTAATTAAATGCAATTGATCCCATCTAACCTGAGATATTCTATGATTCTATAATTCCATGCCATTTAGGGCATGATGCTTATTCATGACTGCTAAGGAACTATTTCCTCTTGCATGAAGTTTTTTTGGTTTGATTTTCCATATTATACTTAAAAATGTAATGTGGAAAATATAATTTGGAAAATGTGAAATTGCCATTCCTGGAAGTGTGTAAAAGGTGCGTGCATGTGCTACTTGGGGATATAGTTTTATGGTGAACATAGTGATGCTAGCTAAATGGTTGGATTTCTTGGAATCTTTTTCAACCTTAGTGATTCTGTGATTCTATATATTTATACAGAACAGCGTTATCTAATGAAAAGAATGAATAGTTATTTTGTACTTTGTAGTGATTAAGTGAAACCAGTATCTATTTATCAGGGCTTAGTCACAGATGCAAAGTTTGTGTATATGTAGTGTATGTATAGTCTATCCTGTGCATTATTAGTAAGCCTAAAATTTTTAGCTAGTTGGAAAATATAATTCTACTAGACATCTGTGGCCAAAGACTGAATGAAACTAAGTCAGAAATTATAGCTGTCTGGAATTTATTTTTTTTAGGGAATAGTTTGCGGTTTTCTAGCAGTTATTAACAGATTATATGGGTTGAATTCATCTGACCTCACATAAAAATTGACACAATTTTATTATGCAATGTGCTTTTAAAGACAATAGAATACTACAGGTATGGCTGGTGATGCAGTTTAGCATACTGTACTATATGTATCCAAAATAGGTTAAATGAATCAAAAGCTAAAAACCTTGATTAATTATTAAAAGTTCCTGATTAGTTAGCTATGATGGTACTTTACTAAATGTTTAAAGTTAAGTGAGATTAATCCTGTCCCTTTTGTCTGTCTTGCCCTAATGTTTCCTTTGTATGTGTTTCTATGGGAAAAACACTGCAAAGATTTTGTCCATTATTCAGAATATCAATAGCACTGAAATGTCCTCTTGCCAGGCACTTTTTACTAAAAAAAACCCCCAAAAACCACCAAAAAGTGCAGCAAACAAACAAACAAAAGGACTCAAAAAACCCAACAAAAATCCTGATTAGGAAAGCCCAGATAGTGTATGGAAATTCTGCTTTAGCACTTGTCAAAAAATGCCTTTCAGAAGCAGAATATGTTAAACAATAAGAAATGTATCACAAGTGAAAGATTTTTATGTAAAGTCCCTTCCTAAGTACATGCATCAGTTTCTCATTTATAACTCCAGGGCCTCTACTGCAAGAGCATTTCTAATTCATTCCCATTTGTGGAGCCCTTGTTTTTTCTGCTTCCTCAAAATGCAATGTTATCTAATGTTATTTCATGCTGAGCTGAAACACTGACTGTATCAGTAAGGATAACTGCTGAGAAAGAAGAACAAAAGAATTGTATACATCTAATAGTCTAACATCTTCACTGAGGATATGCTGAGCTAGTAAATATGCATCATCTGTCCCTAATGAATTATCTCATGCAGTATTGGTTCCAGCAAATTGTTGTATATGGAAAGATGCTAAGACTGTGCAAAAACTTTTATCAATAAAGTAGACCTGGAAATGTATTCTTACTAGCAAAAAACTCACAAAAAACAAACAAACTCACTTTCTGTTGAGTTAGTTTTTGCTTGAGTTTGAAATATGTTCATGATTTCAGCTATTGGGGAATCAGTCTTCTGATCTTAACAGCAGCTGGTTAATATTTTATATGTTTTCCTGGTCCAGGCCAGAATAAAACTAAATTACACTGAAGATGCAGATGAGATTTTTGCACATCACAGATGCATACTACCCATTGACAAGGGCATTCGACCCATACTCTCATTTGTGACCATGAGAATCATGTGGGAATCTTTGCTATTCAAGTGTTAGAGGATTTTAAAAGTGAAAATATTTGAATTTTGAATGGATGCCCTGGATCATAGTTAAAAATTCGCCTATAGAAACAATATCTCATTTGATTTTACATCTAGCTTGTACAGAGAAAACTGTACTTAAAAAAAACCTGTTCCTGCATTAGAGCCTGGCAGAAGATGAGACAAAGTGAGGACAAATTTCCAAGACTTCTGATAATTCACACAGATGTCACAAATATACTGTGAATAAGACACCAGGAAAAGGTTCATCAATCTACCACTCTCTTGAAGAGAGAAGGGTGGCTGGAAAGGAGCCCAGCAGAAAAGAACCAGGGGTTGTTGGTTGACAGGTGGCTGAACATGAGCCACCACTGTTGGCCAAGAAGGCCAATGGCATCCCGGACTGCATGGTTGGGGCAGTTGTCGTCCCCCTGTACTCAGCACTGGTGAGGGCTGCACCTCAAGTCCTGTGTCCAGTTCTGGACCCCTCATTTCAAAACAGACATTGAGGTACTGGAGCGAATCCAAAGGGCCATGAAGCTGGAGCTGTTTATCCTGCGGAAAAGGAGGCTCAGGCTTTTTATTGCTCCCTAAAACTACCTGAAAGGAGGTCATAGCCGGGGAGGGGGGACCAGACTCTTCTGCCAGGTCACTCCTAACAGGACAAGATGAAATGGCCTCAAGCTGTTCCAGAGGAAGTTCGGACTGGATATCTGAAATTTTTTTTTTCACTGAAAGGGTGGCTAAGTATTGGAATGGACTCCCCAGGGAGGTGTTGGAATCACCATCTCTGCATGTATTCAAGAAACAATTGGATGTGACACTTTGTGGAGAGCTACACTTTGAAAATAAGGTGATTTATATTTAGGAATGTTTACATTTTTAATTTCAGTTAGTAAAACCTACTATGAATATCTTCCCTTCTAATTTCCTGTGATCTTGAAGTTATTATATATTTCTACATTAGGATTTTCTCCTCCTATATGGCAAATAATGCAAATAAACAAGTGTAAAAGAAACCAGACAAAAGGAAGGTTCAAATTTACAAACTAGTGGCATGTCAAATCCATCCAGTGAACTAGAACATAGAACTAAAAAACATGTCTTGAATCAAATAATAGGATTTAAAAGAAACCAGCTTTAGCTGAGCTGTTAAATAAAAATGGCCCCTGTAAAACTTTTCTTTTTCACATGACAGCACACTATTAAAATGAATCATTGGTAAGAGTTTGTACAATACAGCATTCTTGTGTATATCTTATGTTGGATATGGGAAAGAAAAAAATTCTACCTTTGGGATAGATTTTTGAAACAATAATTCTGTAATGAGTGATATTATCTTTATCCACTGCGCAACAAGTGAACATCAACTGTAAATGGTGTTAAGCTATAGGGGAAAAGTGAAATTGGAAGAATGTGCATAGTCTTAATTATGTATCAGTCCTCTAAGATATTTATTTCCCCCTATTTCTTACACTAAGAAAATAGGTTAAGTATCAGCAACACTGTCCCACTTGTTATCAAATAATTTGTAAAGACAATAGAGGAAATAAAAGAATGGTAACCTATTTTTAAACCCTGAGGATTATCCAACCTTTAGGTTTTTAGCTGAAAGGTGCTCTTTAAGTCTGGAGATCTATTATCTCTCAGCCAGAAAGGTCACAAGTGAATGGCACAAGAGACTTGCTCATCCTCCAGGCTATGAACATATTACCTGTCCTTGTTTTTTAGACTCAACATAGCAGAAAACAGATTACTAAACTGTTACTAAAATGAAATATTTTTCTTGATTTTCTTCTTGCTTATTTTGGTCATTCAGGATTAGTCATAACTAATCCTACACTCTATCAGGATATCCTAGCAGAAACTCACAAAGAGCTGCAAAGTCACAGGATATAGGAGTATGATGTATATACTAAATTTAAAATGATGGTGGGAAGTTTTCAGCCTCTAGTTATAGAGGTTTTTCAAATCAGTTAATCCAGATGGGTACATCATGTAACTCTATCCAGTACAGGGTGAACAAAACTATGAATTAACCTCTCATCTCTCCCTGAACAAATATAATAAAACCCTTTAGGATCATTCTTTCAAAAGCTAGGAGGTGTAGTCAGAATTTGTGTAGTCCCATTGCACTCAAACTCTTATGAATAGACATGTTTCCACACAACTGAAGCTATGTCTTCTATTACCTCAATTTAATGAGAAGGAAGTGTGAGAACCTGACAGAAAGGCAGTACTCTGATCATGTTACTAATGTGCACTCTGATCTTATTAGCAGGACTGTTGTGTTTCCAACAAAACGTAGCAAGCTTTGTAGCCTATCCACAGCCAAAGCAAGGTGATGTCGTGGTCTCCTCAGATTCTTGTGTTCAGCTTAGAAAACCTCTTTATGTGTATCATCTGCAGACCACACACTGAATGGAGATACTCATAATCTTTTTCACCACATTGAGCCCATAACTTACCATACTATGCATCATCATGGCTAAAGTGTTCCTGAAACACAAATCAACTTGTTGAGAGATTGTGTAGCTGACTGCACACTACTGTGCAGATATTCTCAGAAGCGCTGGAAAAGAATTTTTCAGTGTCCCTGAATCATGCATTCATGTAGAGTTGTCACAGTCATGTAATAATAGTTGACAGTAATTATAATAAAGTAGTTAAAAATATCACTGCCATGTATTGATAGACACCTGAATTCATATTGTCACTATCTAAAAGCACTGCACACATAAGTTGATCTTATTTTTGTAACTTTAGGTATACTTAAATAAATATTGCTATAAATCCCAGAAATCTTTTGATTAGATTTAAATAATCTGCAATTTTATACAAAAGGTTATTTAGTGGGTATAGTTGGTTTATGATAAAGATATATTTTAAGAAGAAGTATTATTTTTAAATGGTGAAATTGTCTCAATAATACTGTATGTAAAATACTGATAGCAAAGAGATTCCATTTATGGTTAGAATCAGATATGTTTTCATGCAATGGGTGAGGAATTTTTAAAATTTCATTTTTATCATATCTTGCAGACAGTTTTAATAAAAACCCTTTGGGATAAAATGCAATACAACATTTAAATATAGTTGCCAGTGTGCTGTGTTGTCAAAAGAAGGAGATGAAAGCTTTCTCTCATATAAATACATATTCATAGGTCACTACTTGTGCAAAATAAGATTGACATATATGCACCCTCTTTAACCAAGAGGGCTAAGTCTTATTCACCAATAAGGAATAGCATATACTTTATTGTGGGTTGTAAATATGTAAATGTTATTAATTTTGTCAGTGAATTTACTAGAAAATGATATATTCAAAATCTTTTAATAACTATTTATTCTGTACTCAGAATATATTCTTCTTTAATTTTATTCATGTATGTCTTATTTCAGGTTTCAATGAACATATAGGAGAATTTGGGCCTAAAATGACGTATAAATTATAGTATATCTGTCTTATAGATCTGCTTTCCATGAGAGATTAGCTGCTCACAAAACTGATTCCTATCATCCATCTATCATTGGTTTCAATCTTCCAATTAAATAGACTAATTCATCATTATTTTGATGACATTCATCTCTATCTTTACCCTCCTGGTTCTACTGGGGCCAATATGCTGCTTGAGTACATATTCATAAAATGTCTCAAAACCAGTATCTCCTGCATGGAGCTTCTATTGTTGGATCCTTGTAGTTCCAGTACTACTCCTACTACAGTGCTCCTTATATGATACATAACCACCTCTTAGGTGTTAAGCACTTAGCTACAAATACTGATCAGGAGTGCAGTGTGAATTCATCCAAAGGTCAATGAAATCAAATAACCAGTGTATTTTGGGAAAAAAATTTCCTTATTGTATCTGCATGATTTTATACCTCTAAGTGAATCTAAGCTTGTTTGAATCCAAACATTAAATACAAATTTCAAATAGATCTATGTTCATGTTTTCCAAAAAAATTTGCTTACATTTTGAAAGTAATGTCATAGAGTCACAGTAAAATTTCATAGGAAATCTACGTTCCTATGTCTCTGCAGATCTACACAGAAAATTAGTATGAAATTTCACTGGAAATCAGGAGTTCTGGCAACTTCCATTTTCATCAGTTTCTTTTTGTATATACTTGTAAGATACATTACTGCTTTGTTGCTGAGTATTAATGCTGTAATTATGAAGCTGTGGCAGTAACAACTTCTTTGTACATTCCTCTCTATGACATATCTATGCTACATCTTTTAACACCTATATTGGATAGGCTAAAAACTGACAGAAAGTTGTAATTTAATTTTAGTAATCCTATGCAACTTTTGTTTTGTGCTCATATTTTTTTATTGCACTTTAACTTTTAGTTGTTTTGTCTATCACAATAGAAATAAAAAAGCTTTACAAAGACTGACATAGGAATGCATTTTACATTTAGACAAAATATTGCATATCCAAGACAGTATGTACAAATTCAAGACATTTCTAGTTCACTTCTCTCACTCTTTTTTTTTCCAGACATATAAAGCAACATTACTGTAAGCATTACATAAGTCATTCACACTACAGTCTTAAGTCTTTCTTACATTAAGACCTTTATCACCTGACATGCCAGTTTTAAGCTTCCTAATACTAACTCCTTGTTGAGCATTTACCTAAATGATACCTCATTTGAAAATCAGTTGCATAATACAAATTAATCTGTAGACTTTTAAATCTTGTTCCAATAATTAATAGAAACTCTTCTCAAAACAGATCAAGGGGACTAATCACGTTGAATTACCCTTAGAATAATCTGATTGTAGTGTATTATACTACAATTATATAGATATTGTAGTATTGTCTTTGATAATGAAAAGTAGGATCCTTAAACAAAGAAACAAGGATAGAAACAGAGAAAAGAGTTTAGGATGTGTGCATATTTTTTGATCAATATCTTATTCTAAATTTGATGTTCCTAAAGCAGAGAAACTAGCCGGGTAAAAAGCAGTCAACTGTGCACACAGCTCAGGCAATTTGGCAGCGTTATCTGTACAATGGATCTGCTGTGGAGTATGGGTCTTCCAAAAATCCCCAGCTTTCTTTAATTTCTAATGAAAGAATATAATGCAGTTAGGAAAGACTTCAAATTTATCCTATATTATACAGTTTCTACACACTAATGAGGTGCATGTACAAAAAGATGAATTATATACAGATTTTTGCTCTTGTATTTTTGCCCTTACAACATATATTTATTTTCATTTTAGTAATCTATTGCAGAATAACTATGTGACTCTCATGCCAGCAAACCCATTGCTGTAATTCGTCTCCTGATGGAAGAGAAATCAAAACCAAAAGAAATGGTAGAGAGTTACTTTTAGGTTAACTTCTTCTGGAGTAAATATTTCAGAAATAGTGATTTTTTCAAGTTGCTGAGACATTTGAGAAAAGTTGATTTAGAAATCCAGTCAATGACACAGTAGTATTAAACTCTTACAGAGTTACATACAAAGAATAAAGAACATTAACTACACTATTTAAAAACATTCTTATTTTAGCAATATTCATTTAATGTGCTACATACCTGGTATCTGAATGTGTCCATCAAATAATGTGATTTGTGGTGCTTTTTAAATGTTTTTATGCCAGTGGTCAATTTTCATAACTCCTTCAAATACCTCTTTATTTTTAAATAATTTAATAGATTTAATTTATTGGAAGTTCAGGGATTTTTAATGATTTATAGAGTTACTTTAAGCAGTTACCTATACTTACCATAGTTACCAGCACCAGTAGGTGCAAATACAACTTCATAGATCATTCAAAACAAGGTTGCCGAGTGTGTAATGTTTGTATTATAAATACAAATAGAAGGTTTGATTATAGTTGGTAAAGTAATAATTAGGTCCAAGTTCTAATGAGCCCATCATTTCCTCATGAACAATAATGATGAATTAAAATTTAAAATTTAATGTCCAAACCACTTGAAAATTTATTTTTCCTTTCTATCTTTTACATGCTTCATGTGAAATAAATTTTAATCCCACTTGTACACAATGTGGGTTTATAGCTTCAAATCTCTTGCTTTGATTAACCTCAGAGGCAGAGGCTGAAGTGCAAAATATGTAAAGCTAAACTCATGCAGTTGCAGAACTAGAATTCAAAAGTGTAAAATTGCTTAAAGACTCTTGATCTTCTAATAGCAGTATATAAAAAATAGCTTTGGAAACATTCTTTAATATGATTTTAATATAATATTTATAATGTTAAATTATTTCTTTAATTCTTCTATGTCATGCAAAAATACCAATGAATTAAAAAGAGTAATAGCTTCATGTATACAAAAATACTAATAAAATATAATTGCCAAGAATTATATTTTACATTCTCAGATAGTCACTTTAAATACATTGTTTTTATTCATCCTGCATGGCAGTTTATTCCATTTCTTCAATTAGTTATAATTCCACAAGCTTGAAAATAATATTATTTTCATTTTTCATCATAGTTTTATTGTTGTATAATGCATAGGAATCTTATTTCATATTAGATTATAGTTTTAAAAATTCATCATTCTATTAACTATTTTTCAAAAAATTTGTAATAAGGAATACCAATGTAACAGTAGGTACAGATGTAGATGCTGAATTATACGAAAATGTATCACTCTTCTGATAAATTATTTAGATATAAAAAGGGAAAAATGGATTAACTAAAGCATATTTTAAATAATGACACAATTAACATCAATGACTAGATAATGAAGATTTGCTTCCTTTTAACTGAGATAAAAATTATTGTGAGAAACACTTTATTTTTAATAAGTGGACATAGTAAACTCTGTAGAGAATATAAACCCAGAAAATTAGCCTCAATTAAAAAAATTAAATTAGTCTTCAAAATAAACTTATCAGCCTCATAGCATCATAGAATCATAAAATATCCTGAGCTGGAAGAGACTTACATGCTTCTTATTTTAGTGTAATTTTAGCCTTAATTATCAGAATTAGAAGGTAACTGAATCATCTAAAGCAAATACTAGGGAATAATTCAGATATTTTTATGAAGATTTTGTTTCTCTCTTGCTCCAGAGACCTTCAGTAATATTTTCTCTTATTTTTCCCCCAGACAATTTTTTGCAAATTAAGCTTCTGACGTAAAAAGAGCATCTTAAATATTACATGGTGAAAACTAGACAAATTTTACATGGCTGCCATAGTATAGATAGGGCATTTCAATAGATAGTGTGATTCAATTGCATATTTTATGTGTAAACTATAGATTCCTCTTTAACTTTCAAAAAAGAGAGATAATGGTGTAAATTGAAATTATACATAAGCAATTGAATAATATAACTTTAAAGCACTAGAGTTTTTAAGTGGATTAGGAATTTGACAGGACAGAAGAGAAATTGAGACCTCCAGTTGCAATTAATAAAGAAAAACCTTAAAACTTTTAAAAACTTGAAGAAAAAACACATCTCTGGTCCCAGTTGGAAACTCCTTCATATCTCATCACATGATTGCTTGCATTTTGACATGGTTGCTTTTTTCTTTCCTAAATTTCTTGCCTTCTTAATCCTAACACACTGAAAGAGTAAGGAAAGAAAGACAAAAAAGTAGAGATTAATTATATGAAGAATGGAAAACTAATGTATCAGAAGAGACAAGAATCCTACAATGTTCATTTATAGTCAGAGAAAGTTTTTAGGGCTAACATTATTAAATATACAATTTAGAAACTTTAAGCTATATTTATCTTCCAAAGTGGTAGCTGAAAATATATATTTGGTTCAATTCCATCTGAGGCTGAGCAGAGATTTCAGTTTCAAATTCAGTTCTAGCTCACAAAAAAACCCCCAAGCAACAAAAAACCAGCAAGTTTTTGAGGTGATTACAGTTTTTACATTTCAATTAATTTTGCTTAATTGTTCTTGTTGCTTTCGGCTACCATTGGACAGTGTTACAGCCTGTGCATTGTTTGAAGTTGGGTCTGATGTTGGCTCTTTTGAACCTAATTCTAAAGCATCTATATCTCTTCATCAAGTGGATATGGAAACCTAACACAGTTCCTTAAGAACTACATGTAAAAGGAAGATTCTCAGTCCCCTTTTCCTAAGCCATTTTTGGGATTTATCTTCAAGTTTTCACTGGAAGATACACCTGATCAAATAAAGCAGTCATGACACCACAGTTCTGCTCTCTGCATAATAAATACGTATTCAGAGAGGTCCTTTTGTGTCACTCCCACTGAATTATCATCTTTGAAATATTTTGATTGAACCTAAGAGAACAATAATAAGCTTTACTTTCCTTGAGTGAATGAAAGAACCACAGCACTCAAAGGATCTGGGAAACACCCAGATATTCTTGAGTTTGCTGTATTGCTGGCACTTGGTCTTTTTCTTTGTTCCTTTAAAAGAAGAAATTCTGTGATCTGAGGACAAAAGTTCTCTGCTTTCAGATACGAGTGAGTAAAACTGGATATTAACTAGTTACATTATATAAGGCTCCTATTGCTGAAGGGGAAAAAAATACATTAAGAAGTATATGTATGTTGCATTATTATGTAGACCAGAGCTCCAGCTCTAGTTCTGATGCCCTTTTGGATGAGTTATGAAAAATGTTAAACAGGTGACTGGACATAGATGTTCCTCTTTTCTTTCTACTAAATTAATTCGAGTTTGTTTCTATTCAGGATTCAGTATTTCATATTTCTTCACAAATTCTTTCTTTAGTTACTCCAGTCCTGCTTGATTAAAGTACAGAAATTCAACAAATGTTCCAAGAGCAAGGAGGGCACATCCAGTTTATTGTTTATCTCTATCTTAAGATCAATTAAGGTTGCCCTAACACTATGTAGAATTAGCAGAAAAAATTAATTTACAGAGAGATAGACTTCACTTTTTTAAACTGATATATTACTAAAAGTTGTGTGTTAATATGTTGAAGGTTAGTTGGGATAAATTCAAGAACCAATTATGTTCCTTTATGGCACTCAGAAGCTAAAACGCAAATCTTCATTCCCTGCATAACTCCATGTGCAAGAAAAAGAAGCTGTAAATCAGAAATTGAACTGTATGAGCAGGCAAGTATGAGGACCTGGAACTTGAGGGGACAAAAAGGACAGATCACAGAGCAGAGGATGTGAGCATGAGCAAGAACATCACGATAGTATTATAAGCACCTAGAAATGGAGGGGAGATCACTTACCCCAGTGAGAAATGAAAAGTACTCCCATGCATTATGAGCCTCCCACAGATATGTGCAAATTACAGATTTTCTCAGGATGTTTTCATGATGTAAAGCTGTTTGAAAAATGGATGCACCTATTTAGAGGATTGAGAGCACAGAACAAAATGGCCAAGAGAAGTGAGGGCTGTCTGGTAAGATAAAATAAGAAGGTAAACTGGGAGCTCAGCAAGGTAGCAGGGTAGGAGGGAGCAATGGCTGCATCAACAAGGAGCAGGGATGCTGAGCAGCAAGTCTGGGTTAAGACCAGGTCCAAAAACAGGCATCAGATCAGACACAGTCCAGTGTTCACACAATAAGACTGCAATGAAGAGGCAAATCTGAAGGCAAACCAGGAAATCAAAGCAGAGAGTCACAGTCATGGTGGCAAATCAGGAACAGTTGTAGTTCCAGTGTAGCAGAGATGAGAACCAGCAGTACAATCCCAGTTTAAATGCAACTCTCAAGGAAAGGAGAAGTTGGCCCTGGCTTCCAGTTCCCTTCATAGCAGCTCTTGTCAATGAAGGAACTGACTTTGCCGTCATCCAGCTGAACTCCATACCTTATCTCTTGGAGGGAGGATATCCTCAAGGTCCTTGAATCTTTTTACAACTCCCAGGAAATGGTCTTAATTTAAATAAAAGCTTACATAGTTTAGTAACCATCTAAATAATCAAGGAGTTGGATGTGGATTTTCAAATAATTATTTGAACACAGTGAAAAAAAACCAAACATATCCAAACCTCAACATGAGTACAGAAAATGAGTCATCAGAAGACAGATTGCCTATCTCTTGTTGAATGATATTCAGGCAATGTTTAGTGTATTTCTGGTACACATTTGCTACATTTGTACAATTACTTCAAATATAAGCCCTATTTTGATTAGTATTTCTCCTGAAATACACTAAAAGTTGTTCAGCATCTTACACACAAAGCATAAAACCTGAGACTGAGTTAATCTTCCACCAGCAAGTGTCAAGAAGTTACCATTGACTCCTTGGATTTACATGTGAAAGTATATGTCATGAACGTGAGAAGACAGCAGGGATCTAGATTGTGATTTTACATAAGTAGAGAAATTATAGAAGTGTTTCAGTTCCCATTATTCATTCATCCAAAGTACAGCATACCCTAAGGTACCTGTGCCAGCATGGGTCCTCTCTTGGGAGTCAATTTCAGTTAGCTGAAAAAAGAAGATGTGAACTAGTTGTCATTTTTTGTATGCCTCTTTTCACTAACATGCATATCATAACATACACAATGTCACTTAATCAAAACATCCTGTTGGTCACAAACCCAATTCAGTTTACAAGCAGCTAAAAATGTAAATAACCTATATCTAAACAATAAGTAACATATCAACATTATAACCACGTCTACCTTACTCTACAGTGCTAAAGCATGTGTGACCTTAAAGCATTGTGTTAATACCTTAATTGTAATTGACAAGACAATTTCCTGTCTGGTGTTGTGTAAAAAATACAGAGCACCAGCCACAAACTTTTAATTGCCATGTTAATGGCTTCTAATTATAAGTAGCATAATTATCTAGAATTTTGCCCCACAAATGTGTCTTGTATTATTCTATTTTTTCCACCATAGTAACAGTTGGGTTTTTTTCATTCCATTTAATAAGTAAAACATATTCTTCAAGTTTCTGACATTATGCAAGTTTTTTTTTTTTATTCACTGTCCCTCATTAAAGCCTTTTTTACGATAATCCAATATCAAAAATTCCCCGTTGTATTTTTGAAAACTGAAGAGTTTCAGAAGCAAGAATCAGTTAACATGAGCATCCAAATTGAATACCAGTTTTAGTAAAAATACTGTCTTGCTTAGCATTTATGCTAATTAAATTATAACTCATTCCATCAATCAGAACTAGACCTTGGAATTAATACATTTAGGTATTTTAGATTTTGTTTTAAGGACAGGTGCAAATAAACTCTAATTAGTTTCAGTAATTAAAAATCCTTATTACTTTGCCTGAGTAACTTGCGTGTGTGATGTACAGGCAGGAGATTTACCCCTTAGGACAGTGATTGCTGTAAATTTTTTTGTTCCCAAAGCCGTAGCTTTAGATTTAGCAGTCTCCATAGTTACAATGTACCTGAAGAGTCCTTGTTCCTTTCCCAACCTCCTTTCCCTTCTGGAGTTTCGTTATTCTTTATGTCAAGATGAACCTCACTGTAAGTTCAGCCACCACATCTGCCAATATATGAAATAATTTTAGCACTTGTCCTTTATGATAATCCGGAACAATAATAAAAATATGTCTATATTAATTATGTCCTTAAGTTCTTACTTAATTTTTGCTCATCCTTTACTCAGTCAATCTCCTGTAGGTTTGTAATCACTCCAGGACTTGGCCAAATGTGCAAACAACGTAAGTTGGTTTGATAATTTTCTTCAAAGGTTCACATATTTTGATTAAAAGTTGGTCTTACAGTATGTAGTATGGCTTAGACTTTGGAAATCTCCTTCTCACGATGGACAATATTTGAACTATATCAGAACAGTTTTGAAGAATGAAGGATTTTTAATAAAAATTCTTTCTGATTAAGGTTTAACAAGAAATATCAGTATTCTTGAAATTTTAGTGGACTGACATATAAACTTGATTTCTGCCAAGATAAAAAATGATGATTTTAGAAAAAAAGGTCACTTTTTATGATTTTTGGACTTGAACCTCATCCAGCAGTGTACCTGATCCACCATGTATGGTGAAAGGAATTTATTGCTCTTTCTCAGTATCAAAAAAGAAAAAGTTCATGCTGTCATTGATTGACCTTTAAAAAGAAAAATGTAGCTGTCTTATGAGTAAAAACATTTCTTTCCCCCTCACTTTCTCCATTAGTGTTCAGTGCATAGTTTCACAACACTTTTTAAAGTCTGCCAGTATAAATCAAATGTTCAGTTGTCACAAGAGCACAATGGTCTGATTGTATAAATCCTTGATTACAGTAATGCCTCATAACCATGAAATCTCAGTGAAGTAGTCAATTAGTGCAAGTGGCAGCCTACTAACCATCTGCATTTTGTCTAAATGATTCCAGGAATGGCAGTAGAAGATAACAACAACAACAGCTGAAGTGCACATTCTTTCCTTGATTTTTGTTTTCTATTTTTTTTTCCTTTTGTTAATCCCCAAATAAATCACCTATCACACTTTTGTCAAGTTGTCAGTATATTTCTTTCTTTCATTTGAGAAAGAAATACATATACCTAGAAAATGGAATGACTATCAGATTGCCTGAAAATAATTTATCTATAATTTCCAGTAATAGATGATCACATATTTATATTAGACACCAATTTTTATTGTTTAATCTTCCACTTGAAAGCAATATCTTTTCTATTTAACTTACGCCTTTCTGAGTGATCTGTGATGTTGTATATTTATATTGAATTTCAACAAAATATTGGAATGCATTTCATGTACAGCAGTATTTCTTATATTATTAGAGGATTATAAATCAACTTGTCGTGAAGACAAGAGGTAATTTTTACAGAAACACAGTTAATCATTGAAATTCAACTTTTTGGGTAGAAAAATGCTGAAAAAGAGGTAGAGATGTTAAAATGTCATGACAGTATATCTGTCATTGTATTCAGTGAGAAACAGAGAAAATATGATAATTAAATTATTTAGAAACACTTTTTGTGTTTTTTTAAAGAAAACAAAAATTTTTTGTCTTCGTTTTATAAGTATGCAAATTGTCTATTTCCATATATTTGTTGACATGTTTTACGACCAAACTGGAAACATTAGTGTAAAATTAATGGATAGATTGCTTTTCTGAAGACATTAAAAGAAGAGTATTCAATCTAGTAACTTGTTTCAGTTAAATAGAAAACAATACCAGAACCAAATTTTGTACAAATTATTTCTATCTTGAACATAAAAATGTATATTTGTAAGATAATACACAGATTGCAATTGTATTTTCTGAGTGATTGGCAAATAAGCCAGAGCTCACCCAAAGTGAAAACAAATTTAAGTAAGTTTTGCAAATAAAAAAAAATAATTCCCAATTTCTAACACAGAAAAACAAGTGTGTTAGAGAAAAGTTTTTTCTAACTCCTAATTATACACTTCATTAAACTTGCTGGGTTGTGAATTGCCTGTAGATCTGAGCAGAGGAGATAAAGTCTGTTCCCATTATTTTATTTATTTATATGTCCTTGGGACATGACACTTTTAAAAGGGATTTCCCATGGTTTGCAAGGCTCCTCTTTCTTATAACCAAGTGTGAGGTCAGTCAGGGGACCTTTTTTACTTCCAAGATTTTTCTGCTTCTTGACAAAAATTGTGAATTAGATTTATTAACAAAGGTGATAACATTTACATTTCTACACAACTCATCTATAAATTCCGGATAAACCCTGCTAAAAATAATCTGATTATAGTGTGAAGCTCTTTATGCAGAATGTCTTCAAAAATATTTAGAGAAATAAACTGTTTAGTATCCATTATTTACTTATATTTTATGACAGTTCAAATTTCACAATATGGACACTTGAAAAATAAAATAATGATGATCCTTTTTACATTTGGAATTATTTTTGTGCATGTTGCAAGAAAAATTTTACAGACTTTCATAGGTATTGATATCCAGAACATTTTTACATAGACTACAGTAAGTTTCACATGACTAAGCTGAAAAATATTTGCAAGTAGAAAATATATTTTTGTGAATGTAATTTTCCTACCTGTTTCATTAAATACTTTTTATTCATTTTTTTAGCTGCAAACTAAACCTGAAACTACAAAGGTAATCTAATTTTTCCTGCCTCTGAAAAATTATCAGCAATAATGATTAGCTGGGATTTTTTCTGTACTCACAACCACCTGTTCTACTACAAGTATCCTGCTTGCTATCATCATTTACTAGTCATTAATAAGCAAACAACTTAAGAATGGACTTTGAAATTTCCAAGATTGTTTGTTTAAGCAATATTGTCAACATTTCAATCCAATAATTAATATTAACAGTATAAGTAATCTGAGGAAGAACTGCAGTGCAAAAAGATTACTGAATATATTAAATCCATTTCCTGGCAGTTAGTAATTTATTTTCACTGAAAATTGAGTTTAAATATATCTACAAATATAGAATCTTATCGGGTAAATTGCTAAGTGATTCCATGTCTCAGACAGAGAAGATAGTATTTACAAGTAGAAAAGAATAAGACTGTTTAAGACAATTGGAAGACTTTTTTAAATGAGAAGGAAATACTAAAGTGGAGAATGTTCAAAAAGGCTTGACAGGAGAAAGAATGTACAACCATGAGTATTTCCATGAAAGATGTTGAATTTTCAAATATTCATCACAACCTCAAGTCCTTCTCAGCAGGGATACTCCTAGTGACTTCTTCTCAGAGTCTTGTCTTATGTCTGGGGTTGCCCCTATCCAGATGAAGCATCCTGCACTCAGACATATTAAACTTCATGAGGTTCTCATGGACCCACTTCTCAGGTTTGTCCAGGTCCTTCTGGATGACATCTTTTCTTTCTGTTGTGTCAACTCCACTGCTCAGCTTATGCCATCTGCAAACTTTCTGAGGGTCTACTCCATCTCACTCTCTATGTCATTGATGAAGATACAGAAGAGCAGCAATTCCAAGACAGAGCTTTGAGGACACCACTCATTACTGGCCTCCACCTGCACGTAGAGCCATTGACCAGGACTTTCTGGCTGTGTCCATCTAGCTTAATAATAAACCTACCCTTTGTAATGATTCAGGTCCCCTAAAAAGCTCAAAGAAATGTCAATGCCTATTCTTGTCAAACAAATAGCTTTACAGGTCAACTCTGGGGATTAATTGCAGACAATTAAGTGAAATGAATGTTACTTCCATAAACAACCAACATTATTCTGTGAACTCCAATGTGAGGTATTGTGAGTAACTCATGTTTATCTAAATAAATTTATGAGTTTGGTATAAAAATTAAGGTTCTGATGTGGAACAGCAATTTATTTCAAGAGTAATTTCAGTTTCAATAGGAATTAGACACCTGTTTTCAACATCAGAAACTGACCACTGCAATACATCATCTAGAGAATTTTTTGTTACTCCACTACACTGTCTCAGGCCTGGGTAAGCTCTGCATGCATCATATCAGATTCTCACTATGGAAATTAACCACCTGATTATGAATGTATTCCTGAGAAGGGAATTAGCCCAATTGTTTACAAACATTAATAATTACATTTTTGTTCTATCAAATATTTTCCAGTTTTTGTAGACTGTTTTTTGAACTTATTTGATTCCCCCATTCCAGTTCTGAAACTTAATTTTTTTTCTGTCTTCACTTTCCCTACAACTCTGGCTCTTGTTTTATTGTTTCTTCTGGCTTGATTTTATTTCGAAAAAAATAATATACCAGATTTACTGGATATGCCTATGAGTTAAGGAAGACATGAGTTGTGTACTGCCTAGGGTCTGTCTGCTAACAAAAAATAAATTAAAAAGCCTCAAATGATAAGTGAGATAAGTGTGAAGGTATTGCAACATTCTAAAATTTGTAATAGCTATTTTTGATGCTGATAGCAACTCCCATTTGAGTTTGGGAGCATGACAGAAGAGTTCTTATGTTTTCTTTCTCTACCATAGCCAGTAAAGAAGGAAAATGATCTTTTCTTGAACACATTAAAACTTGATGCTTGAGATGCAGATGTGATTACATACAAATGAGTCAGTAGCCACCTTTAGATCCTTGGGTTAGAAATGTTTGATTTAGTTACTTGGGCAGGCTGTGACTTTGTCTGGCAGAGCCCTAAGTGTGACTCCTCCAGACAGTGACAGTTTACTAGCTGTGCCACAGTCACCTCAGCCCACAGCAGTCACTGCTGTCTGTGTTATTTGTTCTTCTGGTAGAGCTGGCATTTCTATTCTGATCTACTCTGATCAATGTTATTTTTAATTTCCTTAAGAAAGAAAAAATTCTAGTTCATGAAGCTTTTTCTTATAAAGTACTGAATGCTTTAAAATATTATTTATTATTTACTGTGTTATTAAATGGATTATAGCATTTAATTAATGGATTATAACATAAAAATCATTTAAGGTTCTTCTAAATTATGTGACAAATAAGGTTATGTGAAAAGAAATCAGACATTTGTGTTTTGCATTGTAGCACTAACACTTACACAGAGATATAAAATTTTGTTATTAGAAACAATAATAATTGTTTTTATTATTGTTACCATTGCTATGATTATAATAATTTTTCCAGGTCTTGAAATTGAGATGACAAAGTAAAACCATTTCTGTGTGGTGAGGCTACAAGACAGAGAACAACATCTGTTTCAAGAGTATCCAACTTCTTTGAATTCAGAACAATAAAGTTTTGGAAAAGTATCTCAGCATATTACTCTAGTGTAACCATTCAAAAAAATGAGCAACTTAAGGAATTGATGGATTCATCTCTAAATATCTTCTTTGTTAATATATTATTCCAGGTTTATTTATGGAGTACTTATGCTGAAATAAACTATTGCACTAGTTGTTTTGTTCTATCCTTGGTTTGCTAAGGTTACACTAAAACAAACTGCACAAGGAAATTGTAATTCATAATATGAATTATCTGCTACAATTTGTATCACAGATCTTGTAGATAAATATACGTGAACAATTTCAATAATGAGTAGTATCTACAGGGGAAAAAAAGGAAAAGTTGTTTTAACTGTACAATAATCCTTACTTTGTCCATCCTTATATCCTCCTGGAATACTTCTGTATCCAAAAAGCGGTTTATTCCAAAAGCACATCCTTGAGTTTACATCAGGGATTTTCTTTTGTTCTTGTGTAAACTCATACATGATTGCTCATATTCCTATAGTTTCCTATTTCAAAAATTTTTGAAACTATTTTTTTTCCCTAAATCATTATCCATCAGGAATAAAAAATGAATTTTTTGCCACAGTCCTCTCAGCCCGATTGTTCTGTTTCAAGTTTAAACAGTGACCACATTGGAAGGCACAGTTTGCCCACTTCTTTTTGCTCTCCCTGAAATGAAAAGTCCTCTTTTCATTCAGTGAACATTGCTGAAATGATCAAACTGCATACATTTACCTTATCTGGTAAAGCAAGGAGATCTGCAAAAAGCTCTGCGGTGCTTGGATCCACTGAACATTTCTTCATGCTAGATAGAATGGAAGAGGTCAAGCTGATGTGGTAGCAGTGACTTACTCTACTTCTCCCAAGGGTAAACTGTCCAGCACTGAGACTTTAGTCCTCTTTCTCCTCTTTGAATAATTGATTTAACAGGAGAGGAGCAGCTGCTGGTGGGAAGCTATCATGCCTGTAAGTGCAGACCTTGGCCTACTTGGCACAAATGTTTCTGCTTCAGCCTGATTTTGAGAATGTTTTCGGAAGAGCTCTACATATGAGAATTGGGAAATATTTAATTACTTCCCAACCACTGTTACTTCTGCTGAAAATCTAGAAAAATCCTGCCAGCTTTGCAATGCCAAAAGCATGGGACGCTCCTCTGGAGAAACCTATACATCCATCTCTGTGTGGGGAATATGGACAAGAAAGGAGTCTGTACAAGTATTATTCCCTCATTTCAGCATATTCTAATGATGTCCATCACATGAAGAGCAAAAACTGCTTGATGCATTAGTCACCATACATAGGCTTAAATCTTTTCCTTTTCTTTCCCAGATCTCTCCCAACCACGTAAGCTATGTTCCTGCACCATGCTGGACGCATGCTCTAATATTAAGTTCTTTGGGATTTTTTTTAATAGCTTTCCAGTATCTGATGGTTCGTGCTTCTAAGTACTTGCCTGAGTAATCCAAGAATACTTATGCACAATGTCAGCCCTGATCTTGCAGGAGGAAGTCCTCTCAAAGGTTTTGTGCAGCTTCACCTAAAACACACAGCTATGGCAAACAGTAGCTGTGGGTTGGCTCCTGTTTCCAAGCACGTCTGTGACTTTATCTTTTTTTCTTGCCATTTTGTTTGAAATCGATGTCACATCCCCTGCTACCCCACCTTCTGCTTTCTAAACATCTACAAAGTTTGACAGTAAAGCACACATTTTGCATAGATATTTACCACATTCAAGGTTTACTCCACTCATAGATCCTCAGACCACCAGATTTAAATTTTTTTCTGTAGTGATTAAAGTAAACTATATGGGCTTTAGACACAACATTTAAGATTATGGGAGCTTCAGGTTATTCCTTCTGGAAAAAAAATTTGAGATGAGGGGAAATCCAGCACAGATATTTTTCTCATTTCTTTCACAGGTGAAAACTCACCCTAGTTCCTTGTTTCTTACTGACAAAAATATTGCTTGCCCTTGTGTGAAACACAGGAATGAAATAATATGGGGAAAAGCTAGACTAGAGGGAACTGATCCAAAGCGTGAGTAGTTAATCATCTTCCCTAATATTTTTTGATCTGTCCCCTTCTGCTTGACTATAGAGAAAATGAACAGGTCCTCCTTTCCCTCAAAGATTCTGTGGAGCATAACAAAGATTGTCAGCATGCCCCCAAAACAGCTGATTCTGGAGGAACAAGGTAATTCAAACATTTTTTAAGGAGAACTCAAGACAACAGAGCTCAGCTGAATGGTTCATGATGTTTATGAGGAAAAAGGCAACAATCCAGACAATTATTTTCACTATCTGTAAAAAAGTGTTTGCAACAATGGCAACTGATGCTGAAAATTGAATACACCTGTGTAGATATTTACAAGTACAGTACAATAAAATTGGTGCACATTTCCAAAGCATGCGTCTTTATCGTAACTGTGTGAAAGACAAGCTGTACAGTCTTCATCATCTCACAGTTTGTACTAACTGAAGCTACAAATACATTGGCTGTCACTAATCATTACAGTTTTTCATAGACTTCATTTCAGAGAGGCCAGTGAAGAATAACATTATATGGCTTTGATCTACTGAAGCTTGGTTTTATTAATGCTCTGGGCACACTTCTCAATCCCACCCCAGCCTCCCCTGCCATTTATTTCCCTATTTTTTTTTTGATTGTTGGTGATGTGGGTAGATTGTGCTATAGTTACATGCAAAATTTATTTATGTCTTGGACTCTGTATTTTAATTTATGGGGAAAATACCCAAAGTCTCAGATCAACACCTACAATCCCCAGCTTTGAAGAAATAAGTGTAAATAAATATTAAAACTGGAATAAGACCAAATTCAGTTCTAGACTGCCAAAGAAATACCAGAAGGTAATAATCTTCAGTCAATTAAAACTGTAAATCTACTTTACAGTAAGATACATAAGTATATAAGATTGAGATGCCTTTTGCATCTTGCATGTTGATACTGTATTGCAGTATTAAATTTCAGTACTACACATTATTAAATATTGGGTTTTCTCAGTGCAAAAAATTATTTTCCATAAAACACAAATATAAACACAAAACAAAAAATATAAGAAATCAGAAGTCATTACAGCAAGATAAGCAAGACTACTATACTTAACTGAGAACACAAGTGCTAAAAGGAAATTGTGATAGCCTTCAGAGCCCTGGTCTTGATTCTCTTGAATGACAAACTCTTTTCTCACTTGAAGATAAACTGCAGGTTGTTCAAAAGTACTTGTCCAAAACTGGTCGATACTTATTTTACTATAAGGTTTGTGACAACAGTGTAAAAAAACCTAAGCAATGTTGAAGACTGATGCATCGATAAATCAAGGTATGGTAGCATCATGTTCAGTAAGAAAACCTCTCTCTATTCATTAAGCTTTGCTTAAAATAACGAAAAGCTCTCCAAAGTTTATTGTGAGAAAGGATAGTAAACTATTGCTACTGTATTGGTTTTGGCTTGGATAGAATTAATTTTCTTCAAAATTGCTGGTATGGAGCTGTATTTTGGATTTGCACTGGAAACAGTGTAGATAGATCAGGGATGTTTTAGCCATTGCTGAGCAGTGCTTACATAGATTCAAGGACTTTTTGCTTCTCACCCCATCCCACTAGAGAGTAGACTGGGGTGCACAAGAATCTGGGAGGGGACACAGCCAGCACAGCTGACCCCAGCTGACCAGAGGGATATGTCATACTGTATGACATTATGTTCATATATAAAACTGGAAAAATAAGTAAAAAGATGGGGATGTTAAGAGTGATAGCATTTGGCTTCCCAAGTCACCATTGTGCATGATGGAACCCTGCTCTCCTGGAGGTGGCTGAACACCTGCTTGCCCATAGGAGGTGGTGAATGAATTCCTTGTTTTGCTTTGCTTGTGTGTGTGGCTTTTTCTTTACCTATTAAACTGTCTCAATCTCAGACCATGGATTCTCTCACTTTTACTCTTCCAATTCCTTCCCCATTCGCAGTGCAGATGGAGAGAGCAAATGACTGCCTGGCCTTAGGATCGATCTGTGAGAATTCTTAGTTGCAGCTTGGTTACTGGTTGGGGTGAAACCATAACAGCTCCTTATGGTATAATATAGCTTTTCATGCAAAATAAAACCAATTCTGACTCACAGAATCACTGACTGAACTTGGTTGGAAAAGACCTTTGAGACCATCAAATCCAACCTATGACCTAACACCTCCTCATCAACTAAACCATGAGTGCCATGTCCAGTCTTTTTTAAACAAGTCCAGGGACAGTGACTCTACTACCTCCCTGGACAGATTATTCCAGTGCCCAATCACTCAGTGAAGAATTTTTTCCTGATGTCTAACATGAGCTTCCTCTGGTACAGCTTAAGACTGTAAATGTTTTACAATAACTGTGAAAAACTTATATGACATAGGGCCAAGTTTACTCTGTAGCAAGGATTTAACTCAGCACTTAGTTTCATCAAAATAAATCAGGAAAAATACAATTCAAGCCGAATTTCTCTAGTCAGCCAGCACAGTACATTCTGGATCAGCTCAAACAGAGGCTTCAGTTTTAGAAATAATAACATTTTATAAAACACATGGGAAAGTGAACGGCCAATTGAGCAACATTATCTCATAACTGAAAAATACCCACTAAGTCAAATATAGTTAGAGAGGAAGGCAGGTGCTAAATGTGATTTTTTTTCTGTGAGGAGCAATGGAGGGATTTTCAAGGAGCCTTACTAATCTACTGCTTCCATAAATATTCAGTACATTATAGTTGTTAGTAATGTATTGGTGGTGTTAAAATTAACATTTGCTCAATTTTTTTTCCTTAATTCTTTAGCTTTCTCACTTCTCATTAAATAGTATTTGAATACCTCTCTTAGCATTTGCTTTTGCAAACAGCATGATACAATGTAGAGGTTTCTTGGCATTCTAATCAATGAGATGCAGTGTATTTTATCAGCACAAAGAAAACCTACTTTAATTGAGAATTATTGTTAGACTCTTCATCCTTACTGTTGAACTATGCAGGCCCTTATCACATTAGTATTGCATGGCCTAGAAGAAGGGTAATTGCATCATCAGTCTCTCTTGGCTTCTGTCATAGCCCTTTTAACATGTTCATCCTTTCCATTACTTCATGATTTCATTTCATATTCACCTGGGTTAGAATTGTATCAGCAGCAAGAACTTTCTGAATTAATAGCTGCTGTATTCTCTACTCTAGATTTCTTTCTCATGAATTAAGGGGAAATAGATTTTTTTAAAATAAAGAATGTCCTTTTGAATTTTTACGTCCAAATAGATGGATACTAAATTTTTATTTTGGAGTTTGAATTTAGAATATAAACAAGTAACCAAAGTCTGTCTTTAAAAAATTACAGAGCATGACTTTCTATATAGTATAATCTTCCAGGTACTTACTGCATTTTCATTCCCTTCAGAGATTTAAAGCTGTTTAAAGGCCCCAATATTGCGGCAGTTGCATGTATGCATATTATATTTTTTCTATTAAATTTTTTGAGAGAACAGACGATACAGTTGCTGAAAATAAAAAAAGCTCTATCTTGCTTCCAAATTTACATTGGCAATATGGGATCCTTGCACTTCTTATTTTCAAGAGACACAGTATAGGGAAATATAGGGCAGCTTATCATTAATGGATGCAAGCCTTCCTTTTTTAATTATATTATGTATTTTCAGGTATCTATGTTTGTCAAAATAGCAAAAGATAAATAAATAAAAATGACAAAAATAATTATAAAAAGTACTTACAAGATAGCAAGAGATTTGACTTTTTTATGTCAAATGTCTTTGGTTTCCTAATGGTGTGTATGCACCTATAGACAGACATAGATACTACATAAAATACAGAAGTTCTCTCTATAGGTACAAAGCCTTGCACAGGCACAGGCTCCTTGGTAATTATAGGCAAGGAAATGAACATCTGGATCTTAATGATACAAATAATACTTTCATTCAAGTACTCTCAAAGGTCAAGATTCTGTCACTAGTATTCATAAAAAGTGTTTGAATAGTCATGTCAATAATTGGACTACTTACAGAGCTGAATCCTGTCTGCAAGACAGGAAGGAGAAGATCTAGCTAAAAGACACTTAAAACTGTTTGCTGGTGGTATAGTATAATTCCTTCATTTCAGGCCATTTTTCTGAACTTGGTACTCAGGTGAGATGAAACAGATTTCTAACAGGCCTGAACAATGCCCTAGGAAACAGTTCAGATTCCTACTTTGACTGCAAAGTTACATATTTCTTTGACTACTGTGATGCTGTCCTTCTATGTTACATCTAATAGTTGCAGCATTATTTTTTCAGAGAGTGATAGAGGGAGCAGGATGGAATTAGGAACTAGACACGGTCTGCTGCATGAGTCTTATGGGAACATGTTACTTCAGGGCAGAATCCCAAAAGACCTAATGCTCCTGTAGCCAACCTGACTTTTTTTCTTTAGCTTCAGAATTTGTCTTTTGGGAGAAGGAGGGAGTACGTAAAAGGAAGAAGTCAGACAATACTCTAGGGTGTCATGTCACCAAGGAGAAAGCCAAGGAAAGCATAAATATATTGTGAATTGAGACTGCTGGTAACTGATACCAATTACTTTCAAATCCATTTGCTGATAACCTGAATATCTTTAAAGAGGAATATACATTGCAGTAGGGAAGAAAGATACATAGAACAAAACATTATATTCACAAAGAAGTAATTTCTATTTTCAGAGAATGGCTGTAAAATATCCAATTTAATATCACCGCAACTACTTTATGTTCACCTGAACATGTCTAAGAATATAATAGATTCAGAATTTTTAAAATGCATTCTCATTTTTTTTAACCATGTCTTTCACTTTACTCTATTTCCCTTATATATATGGCTTCCAGCCTTATTATTTATTGACTGTGTAATTTTTAATTGGCTGGAAGATTATACAAAAAGAGGTCTCAAACCTAAATTTAGACCATATTTTGAACATGTCAAATTGTTGATTGAACTCAAATATTTTAGTTTAGTAAGTCAAATCAACTTATATGTCACAAAACTTCCTTCTAACTGTTCTACCAAGAAACATGGTAAAACTATGAATTTTATATCAGAGAGCTATGAAAGTAAATAATGCAATAAACTGTATTACCTATAAACTCATATAATAATTTCAGAATTTATGATCAATTTAACAAGGTAAAATAATTGGATATGACCCAGCAATCTGCACTTGTAGGCTAGAAGGCTAGTAGCATCCCAGGCTGCACATAAAGAAGTGTGACCAGCAGATTGAGGGAGTTTATTTTGCCCCCTCTTCCTTGCTGTTGTGGGACTCCATCTGGAGTACCGTGTTCTGCTCTGCAGTCTTCAGTTTAGGAAATGTGTGGATCTCTTACCATAGATACAGAGAACAGCTACAGAAATGATCAGAAGGCTGTAGCGCCTCTCCTATGAAGACAGGCTGAGAGAACTGTTGTTGTTCATCGTGAAGAAAAGAAGGCTCTGGGGAAACCTTGGTGGTTACAAGAAAGATGGAGAGACACTTTTCACCAAGGCCTGTAGTGGTATGAAAAGGTGTAATGGCTTTAAACTAAAAGAGGGGAGATTTAAATTGTATATAAGAAATTATTTACTGTGAAGGTGGCAAGACACTGTTATAGGTTACCAAGAGAAGCTGTGTAAGTGTTCAAATCCATGTAAGTGTTCAAAATCAGACTGGACAGGGCTCTGAGCAACCTGGTCCAGTGGAAGGTATCCTTACCCATGGCAAAGGAGTTGGAACTAGATGATCTTTAAAGGTCCAACCTAACCCAAATCATTCTATGTTTCTATATTGTGGAATTATTATCTTGGAATTCCATGCTAGACAAGATAAACTTCGACCTTTATAGATCTTTAACTGTCGTTTTCGTCATCTTGTGAGGACAGCAGAAATTAGTGGAAGAATTTTTTAAAAATACATTAAAAAAGAGAAAAAACAAAAGAACTGATAAATATAGCATCTGTGATTCCATAATGAATTAAACTCCAAGTGTTCATGTGATTATGTAAAGTTCTGTCTTTTGGATAAACTACAAGACAGAAAATATCAGACAGTAAATGATCAACAACTATCACTGGGTCAGTCAGAACTGTTTTGAACTTTATGTTGTTTTATTAATTTTTTTCTTGGCAGTACCCTAACAAATTCATCAACATATAACAGCCTCTTGGAATAAACACTCAGGCTGATAAATTAAGAAAATCACAGAACTGTTGGGATTGGGACCTCTGGACATCATCTAGTTGAACACCCCTGCTAAAACAAGGTCACCTGGTGTAGGTTGCAAAGGACTGCAGCCTGGCATGATTTAAATATCTCCAGAGAAAGAGACTACACAATATTTCTGTTCAATACTCTGTCACTTCCAATTTAAAGAAGTTTTTCTTCATGTTCAGATGGAATTTCCTGTATACCAGTTGTTGTCCTTTGCCTGTTGTCCTGTTGCTGGGCACCACTGAAAAAAGTCTGTCCCCATCCTCATGACACCCACCCTTGGGATATTTGTAGGTGCTCCTTGTCTCAAGAACAGAAGAAACATGAAAAACATATTTGAGGCACTATTAAAAAGAAAGAAATTGCTAATGCTGTCCATTTTAAGTTTTCTATTATTTTTTCCTGTCCATTCTGACCATTACATATTTGAAATATAATTTAAATTACTATCAATTAATCTCACATGCCAAGAGAGTAATAAGAAACTAATTTTCTTCATAAAGAAAAATAAATCAAATAAACCATCTAAACAGCAGAAGTTCTATTTTCATCATACCTTTCCACAGCAGAATTGCACTGAATAAATCATGGCTACACTGCAGATGCGAAATCCATTCCTTTCTACCTATTATTTTGTACAGTCTCTAATTCCCTTAAGTTATTATTAATAATTTCTCACCAATAACCTGTCTGGGGTTGTAGAAAACTGAAAATGTAATGCCATTTATTCTTTTCCCCTTGAATAAACATCTGCCAACACTATATTAGGAACTGTTGGTTTTGTCATCAAAGGAATATTCCATTAGCAAACTTAAAAATCACTCAGTATAATAATAATCAAGAAAATGACAGTTTTTTGACAAGCCTAAAATAATACATTTAACCGCATCATTATAATTTTCAGTGACATGTCCAAAAGTTAAAAAATATTCCAGATGTTGTAGGCTTTGAGTTTACTAAGATGTTTGGTGATATTAATTTAAACTATGTGTGTTTCATCACCTTTTTAGACCATGTGACTTTGAAACTAAACTTGCAGGGGGAGGGGAACCTCAATCCATTCCACTCCCAAGAGTTTAATGCCAATGCCAGTACGAGATTCCAGAGCCTGGATAGGGTTTCAGATCAGCAGGAGACCTCCTGAAGGGCAGCACAAAGGAGTTCCTGCTGCTTCAGCCAGTCAGTTGGCTTCACTGGGGAAGCAACTTAAATGTCTTTATTCAAACACATGTAGAACAGGGATGTCATTTTCCTGGGCTTGTGCAAAGCATCTGACACTGTCCTGCAAAACATCCTTGTCTAAACTGGGGAGACGTGGGTTTGAAGGATGGGATTGGTGGATAAGGAATTGGTTGGATGGTCACACGCAAAGAGTTGTGGTCAACTACGTGATATCCAAGCAGAGACCAGTGATGAGGCAACACTGCCAGGACCAGCACTTTGCAACACTATTTTCAGCAACATGGACAGTGGGATTGAATGCACACTTAGCTGGTTTGCTGGCAACACCAAGCTGCGTGGTGTTGTAGACATGCTAGAAGCTAGAACTAAGAGATGTCATTCAGAGGTACCTTGACCCGCTTGAGAGTTGGGCCTGTGTGAAAGTCCTGAAGATCAGCAAGGCCTAGTGCAAGGTCTTGCATCTGGTCTGAAGCAAACCCAATCACAAATACAGGCTGATTGTAGAATGGATTGAAACCAGCCCTGAGGAAAAGAACTTCGGTGTGTTGGTGTACTTGTTTGAAAGTGAACCAGTGGGAGAAATAAACCCCCGCACAAATTCCTTGCAAGACACTTCAAGCTGGAGTTACAATTTAATAGAAAAATTACAATAAATGCAACGATACAAGAAAACTAACTTAAAACCACAAAGTCAGAGTACAACCTGGACCCTGTTGGTCACGGTGATGGTCGCAGTCCAACTAAGCAGTGGTTCCAGTGCTGTTGAAGTGATGATTTCAGTCAAAAGCAGTGATCCAGTGGAAGGTCCGGTCCTCTTCTGGTCCAGTGGTGATGGTGGTCCCAAGCCCCAAAATATCCAGATTATATACAGGCAGGAATGTTCAGTACCTCCCCTAGGGTGGGGAGTTTCCAAATACGGTGATGTAGTCATATGAGTCACAAGATATTTTTGGGGTCTTTGATGGTCATTGCAGCTGTCTATCCTGCCAGTACCTATTCAGCTCATTGTGGCCCATTAGCAGAGACAACCCCCTCAGGATGGGTGGGACTGTGCTGCTGCTTTACCAGAGGGAGTTATCAGGTCTGAGTCATTGGTGGGAAGAAAAAGAAACTTCACCCTGCCACACAGGGTTTCCTCTTTTTCCTTACCTCATTTAACACTCAGCCCACCTGAGGGTTGGGATGGGTACTGGGCAGCTGCTGCAAACGATCCACCACTAATAGCTCCTCAGGAATAATGTAAATGGTTGTAAGGTACCTAGTTTGGTTACACCCATATCGGCACTCTTCCTCCTGTAACCACGACAACTGGTTGACAAGAAACTCAATACATCCTGGCAATGTGCTTTTTCAGCCCAGAAAGCCAGCTGTACCCTGGCAGCATCCAAAGATTTGCGACCAGAAGTTCAAGGGAACTGATTCTGCCCTACTACTCTGCTGTCATGAGATCCCATGTGGAGTACCATGTTCAGATCTGTGAACCCCGACATACGAAGAACATGGACACATGGGAGTGAGTCCTGAGGTGGGGTACAAAGATGATCAGAGGGCTGCAGCACCCCTCTTGTGAAGACAGAGGGAGCTGGGATTGTTCAGCCTGGAGAAGACTTCAGGGAGATCTTACAGCAGCCTTCTGGTACCTAGCAGGGACCTGTAAGAAAGGTGGAGAGTGACTGTCAGCAATGGTAGGTACTGATAGGACAGGGGGTTATGATTTTAAACTCAGAGAGGTTTAGATTGGATATTAGAAATAAATTCTTTATTGTGATGGACAAGACACAGAAACAGGTCGCCCAGAGATGCTGTAGTTGCCCCATTCGTGGAAGTGTTCAAGAAAAAGCTGGAGGGGTTTCTGAGCAACCTGGTCTATGATTTTGAAAAGTGTAGCTTCTCAGAGGCTATAAAAATCCCTGCCACATTTCTATAGGGCATAGGACCCCATTTATCAATTTTTATGCAAGAAAATATTATTTAGTACAATTTTTTCTGTAAATAATGGAAAATATAAGTAAATATTAAAAACCCCATGGAGAATGTAAGCATTTTAACAGAAATCTGTTGGTTTGCCAAGGGCATAGAACAGCCAGCAGAAGTCTGCACCTTTAAAAAAATCTCTTGGATGCAGACATTTAAATGTCAGAATTAAAGCTTTAAAATCTGAGGATCAGATCTCTTCAGTTAAGTAATAAATGCATGTCAGGACATGAGGTACAGATAAGCAGGTCTAGGTGAAACACATTTAGCTGAAATTTTCATGTGAGCAGGATTAAAAAAAAAAATTCAGAAGTATTTTTGGTCAGCAGAAAGTACAACTAGGAAATAAGCCAAATTTCAAAGCATTGCCTCTAAGCTAAGAGTTCTGATAGAACAATCCTAATGGTGTGATGGGAGTAACAAAACATACATTTTATAAGTACTTAGTTAAGGGTACACTACTGAGGGAAATCTGCGTCAATCGCAGTGGAATAGCACAAACATAGCCAATATCATGCACTGATATTGTGACAATGTGACATTGTGACTGTGAATTAAGATGATGATACTGAAACAAAGGTAGTTTCCTTGCTGTACTACATATGTCCTTTCAGATTTACATTTACTCATTTCTTTAAAAACTTATTGTAAAAAGCAGAATGACTTAGTGGGAGTATTATCTGTTCCAGGAATTGTTCTAGTTTTGTGCTTGCAATATAAAAATATTTGCTGGAATAAAAAAGTACTGGTTTTATTTAGTATTTTGATTTTTTTCATTTCTTTCTTGTTGAATGTTTCATTTTCTGATCTCTTTAAAGTGGTCCAGGAATTACAGGATTGTATCAGCTGATAAAGAATGTAAGTCTATTACTCTATGTACATCTCTGTCTGCTAGCAACAAGATGACAAATGGACAGAAATTTAGTCTCTGAAAGTTCAATAAGCTGGTATTGTCCTGACATTGCAAACTGTTTACCACAAAAATCCTCTACATCTATCAACCAGACCCAGCCTTTGCCTGATTCTAATTCCACTGATGTTGAAATCTGAAGCCCTTTGTGAGTCATTTATCACACTTATTAAAATGTTCCATTGTGGATTAGAATAGCAATTCACTATTACTTCAGAATGCTGCCCAAGGGCTATTCTATGCAGGAAATTCTAATGCTTTATTGAAACAGTGGTTTGGTATTAATAAATGATTCTTTGCAAAGGCACTATGCTTTCAATTGTGAAAAATGATGCTGGCATTTCAAAGCTGCCATCACTGCCCAGTATTATGCAAATCCCCTTACTTATTACTGCATTTAAATCTGTCCTAAATACTTCACAGTTAATATTTTAACAAGTATATGTCAATAGGATTATATAGAAAACTGTAAGTAAGGAATGGCTTTCTGCTTACTGAACTATGAGGAGGAGTTCAGTCCTTTAGAACATAAGATAAGTGAAACAAACTTAAATAGTATCCAAAGGGATATTCTTTCCCTATTACAATTACATAATTAGAAACATTTTCATGATTATTTTCCTAAAAAGTTTAATCTTGTCTTTTCCAAAGCTGAAAACTCAGTGGGAGCAAAATAAGCCCACGAAAAAGATTCTGAATCATGTCTTAAGTGACTGATTAACTCTACAAATACATTAAGGTAACAGTAGATCTAAGGTTGACAAAAGATTACTTGCTAGACATTTGTGTTATCTAAAATATGCTGTACAGCCTGACCTTTATTCATGTACAAAATGTGTGTTCATTCTGCACAATGAATTTATTCATGTACTTAACTGTATGACATCTCTTCCTTTTCGCAGTCTTAAAGTCCCCAGATATTGCTTACTGACTTTGCTTGTGAAAGGTGCTCAAAACAAGTTGTGACTCTTTAAAAGATTACCCCTGGATATTTAATACTTCATTTAGAAAGATGCTTCAGCAGTTAGGGTGTAAGATCCAGCTATCAAACTCTGAAACTAATTTTTTTCTCTGCAGTCTGGTACCACATACATGACTGAATCATTTATATAGATATTTTCAAGACCACTTACATAACTTTCATGTTCCAAACGATGTCACCTTTGTGTCTTGCCCTTCTCATTTTTAAAATGAGATCAGTAGCACTTCTCTATCTCACAAGTGCTTCAAGAGTAAATATTGTAAGTGTTCTAAAGGTTTCAAACACTATATGTAAGAAGTATAAAAACATCTAGGATCAATAGAATCATAGTAACTTAAATGAGATTGCAATTACTTCAACTCCTTCAAAAAACATGTGTGAAAAATTATTCATTACAGCCCTCATTCTTCACAAGTCCTTTAAAAAAGTGAAGATCATGGAATATGCCACTGCAATGTGTTCTTTGAGACGAGTTGCAACAAAATTTGTCTTGACGAATTTTCATATGCAAATAACAGCATTTCAATGACTGAAACACAGAAGTGAAATCCTCAATACAGCCATTCTAAATCATGATTTTAACCCAAAAATACAAATATTATGTGTATATCTCATAATCAAGATGCCCTATGCATAAATATATCTATTTTATGTTTACTTTTTTATATTGTCTTAATTTACAAATACTATTTTTCTCAATCAGAAATACATGTCTGCAATGAAAATATGTCATTACTAAAGTGCAAAGGTAGAATAAGAGAAAATCTCGTTAGTTGCTAGATGATGGCCTGTATAGCATTGGTATGCATTTAGATATATAGATGTGTAAGGCGAGGAAAATTAAAAAGCTGAGTAAACAAGGCTCTTTAATTTATGAATAACATTATATTTAAATAACAGAAATCAGAAGTTAAGAAACCATAAATAAGACTTTAACCTTCAATTCTTGCCCCTTACTGTGGTTATGCCTTTTTGAACTTTTAAGAAAACATATATAACTTTAAGAATTTCCCTTAATAATTAACCAGAGTTTTTTGCAGATCACAAATATGATTCAGTTCCCACTGGAGCAAGTGTGAAGACTATGCTGTCCTTAGCTTGCCTCCAGCCAGGACTTAAACACTAGCATTGCACACAAATGAATTGTGCCACAGGATTTCTATTGGAACAACCCAGGCCGCCTAGGTCATGGGCTAAGTATGGAGGAAAGCACTTGCTTTAACTTCCACGTGCCTTGGATACTGGAATCTTCTGCAAATACCACAAAAGAGAGATAGTGAGTAATAAAAATTCAATAGCTGCACTACAACCGGAATATTTAAGGAAATGTGTTCTTATTTGGTACTCCATGTTTCAGCTGAGACTGAACGCTGTATTTTGTTTGTACAGACAATGTTCTTCCAAGGGAGAGATTGAGCCAGCAGTAGAATATCTGCTGCCATACTGTACTTAAACTCTTATGTCAGATATGAGGAGCTTGAACACAGAGAAAAGCCTTGTACTTAGCAGCTTTTTAAACTGAAACATTTGCCTTGGTTTTACACAACAATAGTATTAAATGACAATCTTAGTAAAACTGTGGTTGGAAACATTAAATATATTAATTTTGTATTTAGCTTTTAATATTTGTGGTCTACATATCATTTTCAGTGCTGTTTGAATTATTATTGGGGAAATATATTTTATTTTTATTCTGAACTTATTTTCTTTAATTGTGCTTTGAATTTAAATGCCAATTAGTGAGAAACCTCTATGATGTCCTGATGTGAATAAGAGATGATACTTTCTAATATGTTTTCCAGTTTTACCAATGCTTAAGAATTTTGAAAGTTAACTGCCCTAATTTGGTCAGATCAATGGTCTATATCAGTCTCATTCCCTCCTGAAGACAGAAGGATATTATATGAATTTCACACAATGGCAAGAGGTGGCATTTAGGAAAAGAAATTAAATCCAGCCTTTTTCTGCAGATCATACTTCATGGAATCCTCCAGATGTTGGCTCAAAGTTCTTTGCAAGTTATTTCTTATACTTCATCTTTTTATTATCAGTCAATGGATTTCTCCACCAATTTCTTTAGTTTTTCTTAGCCCGCTGATATTCATGAGCTGGGATGGAAAGAGATGCTGAGGAAAACAGTCAGAACCAGTAGCTCAGTGTGCCACTAGAGTGTGAGCTGCACATGGAGCTCAGGGTGTACCTTGAGCAAAGAGACCTTGAGCTGCCAACCTTTAGCAAAGAGCACAGGGACCCGTGGTCTAGCCAGGGTCCCTCCTTGGCAGCATCAGCTGAGCCATCTCTGTGTTACTGTGCTGTGAAGAAATTGCTTTATGGAATGAGATATATAAGATTGTACCAATGGAAAACTAGGGTTGAACAGGTAGGAAATCTGGTCTGAGTGCATGTGAGTGAAGTGTGTAGGGAGACAAGCAAGGCATTTGTTGGCTCATTGAAGCTGCCTGCTGTGAAGGTGCTTTGATGCCAGCAGTTGAAGTCTCTGGCACTGGGAGTGTGCCTGTCTGAGTCCTGTGAATGGTCAGACTGGGAAGTTTCCCTAACAGCAGGTTCCAAAATTCACAGCTATGCATGAAAGAAATATTTTATCTCTTCCAAAAGTCAAAATGAGGTGCCAAAAAATACTTCAGATAACGAGTTTGGCTACAGGATAGGCAGAAAATTCCAGGCTGGACAAGTTATGACTGCTACATGCTAAAATCAGAATTACTAGCTTCCCTAAAATAATCTATTTTAGCTACCTGTCTTCATTTAGTTTTTATCTAACCTCACTTTTATTTGTTTGACTCATTCAGAGACTCGATTTCAAGGTCAGAAACTGATATGCCTCTGATAAGAATACTTCACACTTACCCTATAACCGTATATCACTGTTACTAGCTATGCAGAAAGATAGCCTTTTTGCTTTTAATAGAAGCCTAGGGAGTTGTTTTCCTCTTAAATTTAACTCTGGGTTATTTCTGACCTTGTTATGGGTATTGCATTTTATATTTGCAGATCTTTTCTACCTTTTTAACTGCTGACTGTTCATAACTTGGTGCTCTTCTGTGAGGAAGCTTAACTGATTACTATTTTTTCTTTTATTCATCTATTAGAAGATGAGCTTTTTTAAAGTAGGGTAGTTGTGGTTCCACTGGTAAGGTGAAATGCCAAACTATTTCTCTGAATCTTTCAAAACAATGCTTCTAGAAAATACATGTTCACAGAAGTGCATAGAAAAATGCTGTCAGACCCATTTTCCTCTGGTAAATGAAAATCTGGTAAAATCTAAATGCTTCACAGAACTGTACTGATGTTGCTATTACTTAACTTTTGGAAGAAAACAAATCTAATGACAGAAAAATATATCTAATCTTTTAAATTAAAGAGCTAAATTATCTCACTTTGTAATAATCATACATATATACATGGAAATATATTCACAGTTTTTATAATACTAAACAGAAACATTTAAAAAGTACCAAAGATATTTAGCTGGAGGAGGAAACTGATGGCTCTTTAGAATCCTGCTGTAAGTCATATACAATAAGTGTTAAAATCTTAAATTCCTTCATTTGGATTAAATTTGTTTTGTATGTGCAATTGCATTTCTGCCAAAATTACTTTACTTTTATCTTGCCTTCCATTACCTCCTCACATTTTTCCTTTTGTCTGCTACCTGTCATCATACAATAGAGCACCCAGCTCTGTTAAGGCCAAATGCTCAATTATATCTTCTGGGTTTTTTTTGTAAAACAAATGAATAATAATGGGTAAAAAGGATAACTGTATGATCTTTGCTATTATTTATCATCCAAATCAGTGCCATGGATCTGTAATGAACATTTGAATCTTTGGAAAACAGTAAAGAGATTAGCAAGATGAAACTTTTCTTTCTATGGCTTATGCTTTCACCTCTTGCAGAGATCATTTTAGGCAACAAATCTGTCTTTTCTTTGCTCCCTCTCATTGGTTTAACAATTCATTTCAAGAATATATCTGTCTGCTTTTTTCTACTTATATAATATAAAGGCTCATTAAAACTGGATTTGTCTGTGTTTTTTCTTGTAAGTATCACAATACAGTACCTCATTTAAATTAGAATGTATGCTTCTTTCTTCCTAGACTCCCTTCCAAAAGTTCATACCATATAATGAATGATTTTATAAAGGGAAATCTTACCATTTTTAGTATCTAATAGGCCTACATTCTGAAACAAGTAAGAAACTAAAATAACTTGCTTCATAGCACATAAGGATGGCATACTGCAATACAAATCACTGTCACTTCTCTTCCATTCTCTCTCCTATAGTATCATTACTCTCTATATTAAAAATGTCTGCAAAAAGATCTCTTTTTCAGTGACAGTGTAAGGTAAATGAGATTAAAGAATGTACCACACACACACACACACACACACAGACACACCTTTGATGGGGGGAGTAGACTATTCAATTTTAGCTTTGTATTTTCCTCTATCTCCCCATTTATTAAAATATCCTTTCAAGTGTCCAAGCATTCTATATGTTGCAAGGTATAGCTGCTGATCCATTATATCCCAAACCAAGGTCTAGTAGAATAATCATGAGCACATGATGTCACCTGAATCCAGATTCCTGCTCCTTGGACCATCTCAAGCTAACTTCTGCTCTGTTTGTTTTTTTCTTTTCCCCACTTCCCCCTGTTAGAGAACTAACATTCTTATTTTCTTATGCCTTGAAAAGCATTGCAAAAATCACACCCTTACAAAGAAAACTGTCATTAGAAAAAATCTCACTTCAGAAAATTTGAAACTGTTCTCCAAAATATTGCCAGAGCCATCCTTGCAATCACTGGTTTACTTTCAATGAACACAGATTAAGACAAGTACCTACTCCTTCCCTGATACATATATCCTATCTAAAAAACTGTGGGCAGCTTTTACACGAGCAAGAGGAATTGTGTTTTGGTTTTATGGATAGGACTCGATAGTTTTGAAAGACTATAGAAGATTTTTCTACTATATTCCAAACCCAACTAATCAAGAAACTTAAATTCCAAGTAATACAAGACCTGCTTCATTATTATTCCCCATTCTTGCTAACTGTGGAAATAAACTGGTTTGCTTTCCTTCTTTGTTGCTCCCTGAGAGACATTTAGGAGATTATCTGTCTGAAACAGGGAATTTCTACCTCAGCACAGGAGAAAAAAGCATACATATTGCTGAAGCAAATGGATTTGTGGGAGGGAAAGAAAATCTGTTAGCTCGTAAGTTTAGGAAAGAGGGACTACGAGTTAATAAGCTTAGGGGGTAAGAATATATCCTGGGAGCAAACAGATTTATGAACACCTGCCATGGAAGGATTTGTGAAAGCAGATGAAACACATTAAAAATGATGATGGATGGAGGGGTGTGGTAGAGGCTGCACAGTAGGGAAGAGCTTGAGTTCCTAACATCACATTTAAAGGTAAACCAATAGCAGATGCCTAAAGAAAGATGAGATGGATGAATACTACAATGATGCATACACATATATATCAATAAAATGCGTACATCGATGTAGAATATTAATGTGGATAAAAAAGAATATATAAATTGAGATTGCAATTTTCATCTTAATTAAAACTTTAGTAGACTGAACAGAACATTTCACATTTATCTCTAGTCCAACTAAGGTAATATTTTCAGTCATCATCTGGTATAAAAGATTAGCTGCATTAATAACACATTTATGGCTGTCAAGCAAGTAAATTTTTTACCATTTAGCCCTTTCTCTTGGTGTTATTCTCTCTTATCAGTGTGATTTTGGGTCCTAAAATCAGTGGTGCCAGTCTTCCCATGGGGAATGGGAATAAGCTGACTACAAGAGGCATTGCCCAGGTCTGAAGAGAAGCATGATGTTCATAGTGAAGCTTTCTGCCTCTCCAGGCCTGGAATCTATTTTTTATTGGTTTTATATCTTCTCAGATCATAGTCTGTCTCCTTTGCATTTTTCCCAGCTGCAAGTTGCAATTGCACAATAGCCTTCTGAGACACAATATAAAAAAAATATATCATGTTGTGTAATGACAACTTTGGTGAGTCACAGGTAACACTGACAATGTTTCAGTGGAAACAGTTGAAGTAGTGCTTAGTTGGCTCTTTAAACAAGTTAAAAGAAGTGCAGGGCAAGGCAATCCCTTTTATCAGCAATGACAAAAGTCCTATTTATGTGGATACATTATCTATAATCACATATGATGTATATTTGCATAGAAAGGACATAAACTGAGAGTTTGAAAGGACTGATGGCTCCATAATTTATTTAGATCGTGTGAAATGGCTAGTGGGATACTGAAAAGAGGCCAAGACAGCAAGAAAGTCAAGTAGGTAAACACAATCGGTTTTCAACAAGGCTTGAGCTTAAAGCTTTCACATGCTGGCAGTACTCTCCCATATTTACTATTTTTCTTTACTCAAATTCTGGAAATGTCAATTTAAATTTATAGTTTCATTGGTATGTAAAGGAATATCATGTTTCCTCATGGCAGCACAGCTTTATACAGAGTATACTTCTGTATACTTCTAGGTAGAGTAAATAGTGTTTTATTAATTGTAAGAATCTTTTTTCAGTAATAACCTAATCACTCAGATCTATAGGCAACATATTCCTTCAAGATGTTTTAAATTGCAAATTAGGTTCACATTTTGAATAGATTTTATTAATCCCCCCATTTTAGTTTTGCTTATATAAAAAAACAGTCAGAATATTATTATAGTTCAATGATCTAAGAAAAACATTTGGGACCAAGGATTATTTGGAGTTTCCAATAGCCATGCCTGCTACTGCAGTTCTGCAGCATAATTTGGGAGGGCAAGTGGGAAACAGGAAACTGTCTGTATGAATTAAGAAACAGACAGTGGTTGAGAACACAGGGCCTCTGTAGGTAAAAAATGCAACAGAAAAGCCTTGCCATATCATGGACAAAGGATGAAACACTCGTGATTGTGCAACTTTCAAGACCAAATTGGATGTTTAAGTTCAGTTCTGTCTCCTCATGTCCATGTAGGCAAATTCTAGGTGTCACTGAAAGTCAGTCAGATGAAGGGCTATCAGCTTTGGGTAAGAATACAAGTAGAATGAGTACTTCAGAAGGGAGCCTTATGTAACCTCTACAGGACAGAATTTCAAGCGATGTCTAGTAGTTTTGAGCAATCTAGAAGGATGGTTAAAGATAGTTTTGGTTTTGAGACAGAATCAGTTCTAAAACTTCCCAACATCTCTGGAAGTAGAGGGAAATTGTTCCAAAATTACTCACAGGCTACTAATAATACATCTTATAGAGATTGTTATGTTTTCTCTTTTAAAATTTCTGTGTGAAGGTAATGTTTCAGACACTAGCAAATGATTGTCTAGTGATTAGAAAATTGTTAGCAAACAGTAAGGCAGAAAGACAAATATAAAATTGTTCTCAGCCTCTGGTGTTTAGAGCAGACTTTTTTTTACCAGTCTAGCTATCTCTTTTTCTTAATTATCCCACTTTTCTCATCTAGCCCATCATATTTCCCCCCCCCCCCCACTATCAAAGCTACATGATTGCATAGAAGACGATCAAGACTTACTAACCAAAAAGGGGAAAGGAGAGCAAGATTAAGCCTGACCAAGAATTCAGTGAGCTGGTTGAGATGCTGAACCTGGAGGAAGATTTTCAATTAAAATTCTTCAAATAATTTTCCTGCATTTTTATTAAGTATTTTTGAATAAAAAGGTAGGTCTGTGGCTATGGCCTAGGTACAGTGTCACAAAAATCACCTTATCTGGCCATTGCCTGTGTGCTCTCTTCTTTTCCAACAACTCTCAATTTATTTTTGTTCCCTGCAGCACTATTTTAACAGGAACAGAGAATATCTCTCCATTTCAACACTGTCTCTAACACTAAGTTTGGAATAATCACCAATCATATTTGTACTGCAGACTAAAGGCCAAAAGTCTTAGACATGGTTGTGAAGAGGCTGCAGCTACAGCTGTGCAAAATACAAATACATAATTTTTATTGCAATCAAGAAGCATTTTTCATTATTATAAAATCTAATTGCTTTCTATGCATGCTTGTAAAATTCTTCTTAAATTGATTTACATAAATGATTACAATCATATGTTCATTTTCTCCCCTTTTTAAGGGACCACATAGAAGCTTTTCCTGCATTATAAACTAAATATCTTATGTTGAAATAAATTTTTCATAAACAGATCCAAGAGTTCACTTCTTCTTCATCTATGACTAATCTGAGTCCTGATGGAGCTTCAGGAAGAATTAATATAGTAGTTTACAGATTAAAATACTGATATATTTTTTAAACAGATGTTTCAATATCACAACTTAAGCCAATGAAAACTTGATTTTTATTCAAAGTAACATTCTTACGCTTCAAAAGTGTCTCCAGGTTTTAGAGCATGTTAGAACAAATTATGAGATTAGAAAAAAATTCAAATTTCCTTATGAGTTTTTCTGGGTTTTAAGGATGAATTTTCACCTAGAGCTATGATAGAAACTTCTGTCGGATTAATGAGCCCAGGAATGGCAACAGGTTTCAAAACCTCTTGAAAGCAGAACATTTCATAAATATACTTTTAATGAGTCAGCATTTTGGGTTATTGATGAATACTCCTTTCTATGCATTTAAGATAGTATGAGATTAGCAATTTCCATTAAAATTTTCTATTAAATTTTACAACATTTATCCTTTCTCAATACTCCACTGAAATATCAGCAACAGAAAAGGCAAAATAATATTTCTGTTCACCAAGTATATTTGGACTATCATTACTCAGATTGATATACTTCTCAAGATATTGTGACTTATTTGGTAGCAAAAATAATTCAAATGAGAACGGTTTTTCAAAAAATACATATTTTGGGCTTAATAACCTTTTAAATATTCCTGAAGGAGGAAAGAACCAGAATGGTAGATTTTAGTCCAGTTTTTAATTGGAGGATGATGCCAAACCATGTCTTCCCTTCCTTAGGATAATGTATTTTGGAAGTCTAGGAGTTCATACATTTGGTTCTCACAGATTTGCACAGTTATGTGTTTAAAATCTTTGGTAACAAGAAAATGGAATATGGCATAGTATATTTAGATGCCTGTTTTCAATAACCTCTTATCTGCTGTGTGCAAAAGACTTTTTTTATTTTTGAAATTATTGATATATCGTATCTAGAAGGAATACGTTGCTTATGAATTTAGAAAATATCATGACGTGTTTCTAGCTGTCTGCAAAGTTTATGTTTACTGCAATCTATGCATATTGAGGCACATTATTACCATGTATTAAATACAATGCAAAAAAGTCTAATTCTCAACTTTGCAATTCTTTTGTACCAATTTATAGAACCTAAGAGAATATGTTACTTCTCCAGTGCTCTGATCTGCAAAGCACTGACATGCACATAGTAAAAAGGATAACAGAAATTATTTTCTCCCATACATTCAAATTGTATTTTCTCAAAACCTGTCATTGAACAATTCCCCTCATCTAAGTGCAATTTATGCAACAGAGCCCAAAGAAATTATTTTAAGTGAAACTGCATCTTTTATCAACAATTCTTTTGATAAAAAGAAATGAAAGTAGATATACATTCTGGTCTACTCTAAGAAAAAGAGAGTTTTAATCAAGAAACATAAAATTTTTCATTGTAAAAACAAAACAAAACCAAACATTCATTGCATTCATAATCATTTTAAGTATTTATACTTAATATGACTTAGTTCCTATGCAAATATGAAAAGATAAACAAGAATCTTGTAAGCTCATGTGAATCCGATGGCCTGGCACGTCATACCCAAAGCACTATAAAGCTTTAGCACCATTGCACAATGTACCCTGATGTCATCAAGATATCTAGGGGCAAAATCTATCTCTCTGTCTGGGGTGACAAGGGGATCCCAACAGCTGACTGTACTGGAAGCTGTAGTGAGCCTGACTGGGATCAAATGGCACATTGTGGCTGGTGCAGGGGTCTCATACGCTTTTGACATAGAATATACCTCTGGAAGTACCTCAGGACAAGGCATTTCAAAGACCCAAAATGGCTTTGTTGTGTTTTGGGATAGCTGCCATGAAGACAAAGGAAGTTAGAGGGCTGAATATCTTGCCTGGCTGTCAGGGGATCCTTCTGCAGTAGGAATCCAGGGGATCGAAGAAGCAGGTACCAATCCCTACAACTGTGCATTGTTGGCAGTACCACACAAACTGAGACTCCATGATTCTCGTACAGAAGGTGATTTGTGAACTGGAGAGTCAGGGACTGGTCAGCAAGACTCAGTGACTCTTAATAGTCTTATATGGCTACATTTGGCCACTGGCAAAAGCTAATTTATTAAAATTCTAATGTCTGTAAGCTACAGACAATTTGCTAGCCTTTAATCACATCATAAAACTGACTCTTTGAAATAATTTTAGAAAGATCGTGTAGGGTCAGAGATTTAGTGCTAAGAAAATAAATTTATCAAGTGTCAATCTTTGTCAAGTATCAGGGTACTTAAACACATAAAATGTAGTTAAGCACAAAATGAGTGTATTTTAGAAATACAATAAAAAAACCACAAAATATTTAGTCACTAATTTATTAGTTATTATTACAATAGCACAATACTATTATCATAATTATTGATACATATAAAGTATTGATAATGCATTAATAATTTATTTATTATCAAGTGGTGTAAATTATTTCTGACATAGTTGCTCCTTGAAATAAAATATGTACATTTTTAGAAAGAAAGAAAATAAGGAAAAAAGAAAATAGATATTAACATAACCAAGAAAAATCCAAACCAACATATCTCATTTATGGAAATTATTCTTTAAATATTCAAAAGCTATTGATAGAATCCAGCCTGACTTATCACAAGTCATATATTATTTTCATTTTTATTAGCACACTAATTACTGGCTGCAAGTAATACCATACCCAGGTTGCATAACATTTCATACATATAATAAACAACAATATTTGAAAACTTCCTTTTGAAATCCAGTTGGAAAATTTCGACTACAGAAGTTGTGGCAACAGTCTTCAAGTAAAAGAGGATTTTTATCCCCTATCATTATAGCTATTCACTGAGCTCTACACAAACTAAAAAAAGAAAAAAAAATCTATTTTTCTGGCATATAGGGGCTACCAAACTTGAGAATCTTGTTTCACAAAAAAATTTGGCAAAAGAAACAGCTTTCAATTCTGCTGGTGTTTTTCACATATGGCAAGTATGATAATAGAGTGTGCAGGGAGAGCAAAATTAATTACAAAAATCCAAGATATGTTTGCAAACATTTTTCCCCTTTATAATTTACATACCTTCAATTATAAGTAAGAGAATTACCAGCTACTGCTCTAAATTTGGACATCTTCCAGGTACTATTTATCCTTACAGAACTATTTAAACTACAGTTTAGAATGTTCTTAAAGCTGAACATAGGTAATTTCCATTTGAAGCCAAAAATTCAGAAAAGTTAGAACCACAAGCAAACAGCTGCTATATTTGATTTAAAAAATCTGCATATAAATGCAACATGTATAGTTTATTTATCCAATAAAAATTTTGCATTCATTCACCTCTCACCAACAATTTGTACATCTTTCTGGGTAAGATAAAGGCAAAGGTAACAAACGTCTTGTCCAGACTGCTTCCAGTAGAAATAATGAGAGCAATACCATATTTATAAATATTCCAGTTCAAATCTTCCAGTAGTACCTATGAGCTTTTGTTACAGATCAAAACACTATGCTAAGTGCTGTCCTGAGTAGGAAGATGTCTTGGGTTTACACAGCAAAATTTTGATGGCAGGGGGCTGCAAGTATGGCTTGTGATAGGAGAAATCAGGAGCTGCCCCCAGGTCAGACAGAGCCAGTTCCAGCCAGCTTCAAGACAGATCTTCCCCTGGCCAAAACTGAGCCCATTAGTGACACAAGTGGCACCTCTGCAATAATATATTTAAGAGCTGACCCCACAGTGGAACAGGGGGAGAGCATGGGGAGGAAGGAGTGGTATGGACAAATTTTTATGACCTTACTGCAACCCCCATGCCTCATCCCCCACACTGCTTGGAGAGAAAATGTAGAAGAGTTGGGGGTGAAGTTGAGCCTGGCAAGGAGGAGATATAGGAGAGAATGTATTTTTTGTTTTGTTTTTATTTCTCTATATCCTATGCTTCTGTTAATTGACAATAAAGGAAACTAATTTCCTTAAGTCAACTCTGTTTAGCCCATGATGGTATTAGATAAGTGATCTCCCACTCTTTATCTTAATCTATGAGCCTTTTGCCATATTTTCTCTCCATGTTCTCTTAAGGGAGTGACAAACGGACTTGATGGGCACCTGGCAGCCAATTAAGCCCATCTATATGTTGTATTGGTAATAGCACAGCTTGTACTAGTGCTTAGTTAATAATAAACTTGTTAATTCTGATGTTCCTGCTCAGCACTGAGGCGGTGATGAGACCTTTGCTCTTACGATCCAATGTCTGGGAAAAAAAATCTTTAATAAGTTACACAAATAATTTTTTTATTAGCGTCTTTCACACTTTCACAGTGGTTTTAAATTAATTGAAAATTTTCACCATTAAGATACATTATCTATATATTATATATATCTATTATATCCTATTAAATTATATGTAAGTGATATGAGATTTTTATTTGTGAATGGAGTACTAATTATTATTTTTATTTTCTTTATTCCAATCCAATATGAAATAATATTTTAAAATTTCTGTTGGTTTGAATTAGATTTCTTGGTGTCTCTTGGAGTCAAGTTCATGTCTTGGGTTCCACCCAAACTATAAAAAATCTTATGAATATGGAAGACATAATCCCAGTGCCTAAAGGAATTTAAATTCGTTGAAAATTTTCTGACAAGACCTTTTCCAACAAATTCATCAGTATCAAAATTGTTCATGTGAACATCTTTTTCCCAAGATGTTCAGTCTGTCCAAAAACTCTTGGCAAATGATTCCTTTAATGGCCCAATACTTTAGATAGCTCAGTCTCTGTTGCTGCCACCTGCAGAACAAATGGTTGGTTTTACACTTCAGAGGAAAGCTGGTGCCTGACCTATAAAAATATTCTGATTCTTGTGATCTCCATTTTCTGAGGAGTATGAAAGCTATGACCTATGGGTCATGGGAGAAAAAATTTCTCAAAGAGCAGGATTCCACCCCATTAATACACACAGTGAATATGAAAACAGAGACCTTGAAATAGACTACATGCCCATAATCTTGCCCCAAGGAATTGCAAAACTTTGTGCTTTCAATACTAAAACCTACTATAAACTCTGCTGCTAAGCAACATAATGTCTTCTTTGTGACACTAACCTTCATCCTGCATCCAGGGTCCTCCCTTGTCTTGAAATGGTGACTTAGTTTTTAGCATAATTAGTTGTGATTATCACATGTAGATATAATTCATGTGGAAGAAATAACAGGAGAATCTGTATTTGTAGTGAAGCACTACGCATATGAGTTCCAATCAAAAATGTTGTGCTTGGTCATCTTTGCAACTGTTTGTTGAAACCTCTCCAGTGTCTCTGTATCTCTCTTGTGCTGGAAAGTCAAGAACTAGACCCAGCACTCCAGATGTGTCTTGCTGAACAGAAAGGGAGGAATTACTTTCTTTGACCTACTGACACAGTCTTAATGCAGCCCAGGAAAGCCCCAGCCTTTCTCTTGCAAGGGAGCAGTGTTGGCTGATGCTTATCTTGGTGTTTGCTGGGATCCCCTCTTTTATATGAGATACATATTAAATTTCTGCTGTTCAGATTATTGCATATGATAAATATTCTGTTTTTCACAGCAACAACAAAAGATCACATAGCTAGAAAAACACAGGAAAAAAAGGTCCAAATTAAAGGTTGGAGTTCAGAGCTATTCAATTTCAATGTATCCAACATCCAAAATCTAGAATTTCAGGAAGTAAATCGAACGCATGACATGACATAACAAGGTCTGATAACAAGATGTGGAGTAGAGTGGTATTAGATTCTGGGGTAGTTCTGAGAGTGAAAAGAATATGTGTTGCAAGTTCAGCTAAAATGATGAAGAAGTTAATGAGTTCAGAAGAATTTATGAGAAGTAAGAAAAAGAAGGACAAAGTCATGAAAAATATGAATGTGACACAGCAGAAGAGAATACAGCAATAGACAGGGAATCTGAGTGAGAGGTGGCAATGAAAGATGTATGAGGAAAAAACAAGGAATTCAAGCAAGTGAATATTTTTTAGTAATGGATACCTTGTATTATCTCTTTCTGTCCAGCCATGTCTGTCTATGACATCTCATGAAATTGCATTCCTACTTTCCTTTTCCCATTTGGCTACCCTCCAGCTATTGCTGCTCTCTCTTCTATTCTGACTGTATCTTCTGAATTTTTTAAGTTAAAAATTTGTATGATCTGTCCTCACCCAGAGAAGCTTTTGGGAAGAGACATTAACAAAATTCAGAGTTCTGTCTCTAAAGTGAACAACACATTTTCTTTTTCCACTATAAAAAAAAAAATGAAGCAAAACACTGCAAGCAGGTTATGAACAGCTCTAGAAATAAAGCAGCTGCAGTTAGGAAATTAAATTTGGTTTTGAAATAGAAATGTGGATTCTGCTGAAAACTGACCTTGATTCAACACAGTACACTGTGTTTGTCTACTTCATTTTGCATGGTATTTTTCTATTAAATTGCAACATGCGTTCCCCCCAAAAAAGGATATGAAGCAAACTGATAGCCTGATATGAAATTTAGGATAATTAAAAAAATATACTATGCAAGATTTAAACATCCCTGCAAATGTTGTAGCTCATGAATACCATCATAATCTATCCCAATCTTAGCTCCTGACAGGTATGAAAGTATCTGCTGCTTACACTGTAATTAGTAATTAAAGCAACACATATGCTACATATGTACTTTTTGAGAAATAGAATGTAATCAGCAGTTATAATAATTATAGAATATATATTTTTATGTTATATATTGCTATAAATTGCTATTATTATTATTATTATTATTAGTTTTTCAGTGTCAGCTACATTGCACTGAAAACAGGTTATAAAGCAACTTACTCATCTTCATGAAAATAACTGCAAAATATTCTCTCCTGTGTTCACTTTACTTATAGAGACTAAGAAATCATTATTGCAAGAAGATAAAAAATATTTGCAATGTGAAGAGCACAGAAATCTCTGTGGTAATAGTTAATGTTTAATAAGATATTTTAATCATTGTAACTGTAGCTTAAATCAACTGATGAAAACATTTAATACAGCATAGTATGAAACCACTCCGTATTGGAAGCACTTTTAAATTGTCCAGGACTTCTTAAAATGTCTAAAATCTAGGAAAGAGGAAGAACAATCTAAACTGTATCACTCCATTAAACCTCTGTTGGACTGCATTCCAATGGATATACATTAAAAACAAAAATTATAACAACTTTTTAAGTCATTGGAATGTTTAAGGCATGATTACTTCATACCACTGAAAAAGACAGTCTAGGAGCATAAGTCACACATTGCTGTTTCAATATTGAGCTGTAGTTCATTCATGTGGTAGAATGCCAGCACAAGAGTATTTGGCCATGAGAGGACACACAGTTATGATGAATTCTCTGCAGCAAATTGACTTTTATCCATTATTTCTTTACAAGTAGCCTAGAAAACAGTCTTCTCATATTAAAGAACTGGCAATTGAGACTAACTCTTCAACTTTGATTTTCACCTTTGTCCCAGGTATGTCTTGAAAGATCTTAGTTTTCCATGCATCAAACTGTTGTGGGCAGCTAGGGTAGTATTTTTAGTGACCCATTCAAAGCTTAAGCAATGTCAGTTGGTCACTAATTCTATAGTTGAATAAATAACATGATTTATTTATCACCTAGAAAATATGCATTGTTATTCCTTGCCAAAATAAATCGATCTGATATCTCGCATTGAAATATTGGGGGTTGGGTTTGTTTGTTTTCCTGGTTGGGGTTTTTTTTAGAGCTCAGTCTATTTCAAAACATACAGAAATATGTTATCAGGCATCACAAAGTTACCTACAGATCTTACAAAAGACTGAAAACCTTTTTCCTCTCTTATTTTTCTTCAGATAAGTTGTCTTAAAATGACTTTTAAGTCTATAACCCTGTATAACTAACTAGCATTAGTATTTCTCATTCTAAATATGAATAAATTTAGTCTTCATTAAATAGAGGTTTTCTTAGTGTTCAATTACTAGCAGTTATTACTAGATAGACCAAGATGACTTAGCAGGTGGGAGGAAAAAATAAATGTTTTCTGGAGCTGGAAAAATAATTAAACTTTTTCAAAAGAGAAAGAAAATTAGCTTTTTAAAAATCAGCTTTCCTAAAGGATGACTGAATTTCTTAGTGATATGCAAAGTCTACAGTACTCACTTTTTGAATTCTTTTTATATGAGCCTTTATATAACTATTAATGTGTAAATGCATGTACTCTGATAGAACCATATTGTCCTCTCCTAACAGTTCTATATTACATATACAACATTTGAAGTCTCTCGTTAAAAGAGAAGCTGGGAATAAGCACTGGAAATTGCTTCACATTTGATTAGATAAATACAACTTCAGGTTCTGGACAGCTCAATAATAGTTCTAAAATAGATTAGATCCAGAAATTGCTATTTGGTTTTCTACGGTCTACCATCTCACAGAGAAATACCAAGATTAAATTATTGGTCAATGACTAACAAAATTACTGTCACAAATGTTAAAATCACTGGGTTTTGAGAGGATTGTAAGTGGGTTTATTATGTTGTAGTAGTGAGTAAACAGCATGAAATTTATAATTTGTTACTTATGCATTTGGGAGAGGATCAGAGAAATATAAGGATAATTAGATTTTGTTCACTATTTTCTATGTATCAAGAACAAGAGGAAAGCAAAAATAGCAACAATAGAAGTGCATTTAAAAACACACAAATTTTTATATGACATTATATTTTAAGTACTTTACTTCATTAATTTAACAGACATTCACAATAACTAGAAAGGCAAAAACAAACAGAAAATGGAAATAATAGACTTGAGTCTAATAGATTAGTAACATCTCAGTCTCCTGATTCAAAGTGAAAATAATTACATGCAAGGAGAGGAGACTAAACATGAGTTTGAGTAAAACAATTGAAGATAATTGAAAAAACACATGTAGAACATCATGTTCCGGCAGTTAGTACTAATTGTGCTCAAATATGCAAGTCTCCTTTACGTTACTATCACACAAAGAGGCACTTCTGTATGTCATGAACATAAATATTATAAAGTTTTTGATAAATGTCCCAGCAAGAATTTGAACCCATCATTTCTTCTTTGCCAATCCTCAGGTGTACCTGTTTACAAAATTATTTCCTTCTTTCTAATGACTCATTTTCCTTAAAAACAAAGAGAATTCAAATAAATACACCAATGAATTTATATTAAACATTGGTATTTGAAAAGCTGCCAACTTTTCCTCTCAGTCTATTCACATTTGCAAATATGCTTCTCTGTAGTTTTATATGAAATATTCATTTTTTCTTATGTTTGTACACGGCATGAATAATTGTCCTTACTTCTTTCCTTTATATCACCAACGATATGTGGCTTGTACTGTGTTTACACCTATTATACTTCAAAAGTTTACAGTAATACTCCAGATAATCTCTATACACGTTGTATCCTTCTAAAATTAATTTCTTATTTTTCCCATACAAACATACCTAGTTGGGTGAGTTACAGGCTTTCAGGCTTTACTGCTGTTTTATGATCAGGGTAATGTTACATTTTTGCAGTGGCATGTAGGTTTTATACAAATCACTCTGTATTTTGTCTAGAGTGCAAACTTTATAAAACAACTAACCTGAAGAAAATAGAAGAATAGAGTATGGCTATTCAATGAATATAGGCAAATAAGGAACTGTTGGTCATGTCACCATCAAGACAAGTAGTTAATTAGCATCTAGAGAGGTAGTCCTAACTAATTCAAGTTATCTGTCAGAAGAGAGAGAAATATAAATCTATACTGAGAACACAGCTAAAATGTGAACATAAAAGAATAAGACTGAAGAATAAAGTCAGCAGAAGAAATAAAATTCCATCATGATCTGTAAAGGAGAATCATGGAATAAGTTTAAATATTTAACGATAAGAGTCAATAATCCTCTCAGTGAAGGTTTCTGTATAAACAGTTTTGGGATTGTCAAATATTATGGTGACCAGCTTAGACCCTTCAAGAGGAAAAAAGTGACAACTGAAAATTAAGAGGTAGACAAACTAGAAAGTTGATGAAAGCCTTGCAAGATGAATAAGTGATTTCTTTGGTATTGATGCCTGAAGGATTTTTCTGCTTTTCTTCTGAATACTTCTTACACTGTTCCCTACATTCACAAGTATTAGCATGCATACTTGTGATGCTTTAGGTGATAGTTTAGCCCGGTTTCATGGTGTTTAGTAGGCCAGTAGACTAAACACCCCTGAAACCACGTAGAGTTAGAAGACCAAACACTCTGTTTTCGTGGGCCCTCAAGGTCTCCTAGTAGGAGAGATTTTGTAAACTAGAAGTTAGCCCACCCAGGCCCCTTATTGGGCCCTCCTGGTAGATATGCTAATGTGTAGAGTCTTTAATTATACATTCGACTGGGGGGGACGGGGCTTTTGCGACGCGTTCTACCTGGACGGCAGAAGCCATCGAACGGGATCCTATTCAAAAACCGAGGTAAACAACTCCCAACCCTCTAACCGTGTCTGAGCCTTTATTTCCTAAGACCAGAAAAAGGCATCAGTATTAATTTCCTCCCACTTCCTAAATAATCTTGATTTAAATTAAATAAGAAGGTCAAACAGGCAAATTTTAATTTCTGAATTGAAAATTAATGGTCTATGGTGCTTCATGCTCTTCATCAAAATAATAAAACCTTAAAAAGTGTAAATCTTGTCATGTAAGAAGTTTTATTTTTAAAGCTGCACTAAGTATAGAAACTGCATACAGACCACTAGTAAATGTGCATAGAAAGAACCACAGTGCAGAAAACACATGGATTTGGTGTTAACCTACAGTTTAGATGCCAGCATATGTATACACTCTTTCAAGAACTGTGAGGAGACCTTACTATATCATTCTAGTTTATTAATTGTGTCCATGTTATTAAATTAAAAAGATCAAGTTTATTTTCTCAGTGCTTGTTGCTACTCTCCCTTAAAAGATAGTTCAAGTCTACATTTACATAGAACACAATCATGGGACACCTATAACTCTATATAGTGATCCTCAAGCCCTAATATTATTTCTTGAAAATTTTACTAATTCCAAAAAGAATCAATTTTACCTAGTAGTTCAAGTTCCCATTCTCATTTTTAATTACTTCAGAAAGCAATGTAAATCTGTGTCTCTGATATCCCAGAGTGGAGTCCTAATTGAAGGTCTTCAGGCTATAAGGCAGCTGTTCCCAGTGATTTGGTTTGTTATGGTTTAAGCTGGGGTGCAAATTCCATTAATAACTTTTGTTTTTATTAGAAAGTTTTCCTCAAATAAATAATCTGGGGTTTATTTTTTAATCATTTAAATAAACCCAGTTGTCATCGTGTTTCCTTTATAATTCAGCATGTGTCTTTTCTTTTTGTTCTTTCCAACGAATATGCTTCAGCAGTTTAACAGAGAAGGGATGAAAAAATTGTTTCCTGATGGACCTCCACTCTGACTGAACCTGACTTTTATGTCTTTTCATGATTGCCAAAAGATGAAAAAGGTTAGGAAAATAGTAATTTCTTGATTTTACTGCCATTGTAGCTCTTTCTATCCACTTTGCAGATTGTATAAACTTGTGTATCTCACTTTCTTGAGTATGAGAAAGCTGGAAAACTCCTGGGCTAATATATAGACAGTTAAATAGGAAAAGCAAATGCCACATACACAAGCACAGCAAAAGAAGGAATTCATTCACCACTTCCATGGGCAGCCAGGTGTTCAGCCATCTCCAGGAGAGCAGGGCCCCTTCACACCTAACAGTTCCTTGGAAAGACAGGGAACATCACTCCAAATGTCCTCCTTCTTACCCCCACTTTATACACTGAGCATGACGTCACATGGTCTGGAACATCCCTCTGGTCAGTTTGGGTCACCTGTCCTGGCTTTGTCTACTCCCAATCTCCCATGGACCGCCAACTTCCTTACCAGCACGGCAGTACAAAAAACAGAAAAGGCCTTGGCACTGTGTAAGCCCTGCTCAGCAATAACAAAATCGTCTCTGTATTATCAGCCCTTGTTCAGCACAAATCCAAAACACAGACACTGAGAAGAAAATTAACTGCCCCAGCCAAAATGTGCACACAAAGCCTAACCTTGTAGCAGTGAGTTTGGAATAACTTCAGTACTGCTATAAAAGGGGTAAAGAAGACTACTGAAAAGCATTTAGCTAGATAAAATAAAGAAATGGTTTTAAAATTCTGAATTTCAAATTTCATTTTTAAGTCATTTTAAGTCATGAAGAATTGTATTGTATTTTGAATTTATCCTGTATTAATGTAGATTTTATCTGCTGCCATTTTAATTTGACAGTGTTCCATAAGCATTTTACCCCCATTTGCCCAGTACTCTAGACTCTAGACTAGATATCATTTATTTAGAAAACCATAACCTAAGGCAATGCAGTACAAGAACTTTTCATGTTTAAATGACAATTATTGAAAGAACAAGACATGCTACAAAAACAATGCTAGTAAATAAGAGTTTCCATTACAAGAATACATTAAACCAATGCATTACCAAATCTCTTTGATGTTCTGTATCATTTATCAACAACATTAAGAATATGAAAGTATATTCAGAATGATTGGTTTATTAAATCTGTTTAACATGTTTCACATAAAGTATCAAAATTAAAAGTAATAATTATATCTTTTAAAGAATTTGGTATTTTATTATACCAGAGTAAATATACTTCTATGTTAGCCTATTTGTCTGTGTTAATAGAACAGACTGGATTCTTAGCAGAAGAATATGTTTTCCCACATCAGAATTAATAAAACCCAAATATATTTCAAGTATATGAAAACAGGGATGACAGCAGGTGAGTATGAAATATAATTAAGGAGTGAAATATTCCAAGACAAGCAAACTGCAACTGTTTAAAAGCATTGGTGGTCGCAAGTTTTAATGGCATCCATATCAGTGCTTACTTTAATTACTCTTTCATATTAAAATTTTTCCCTCCTTCTTCACATTCTTGTACTCCTACAATAGAAGTATACAACTTACACATTGCCAAACTTACACATTGTCTCAACAGCTGGTTTTGCTAGATAAATTAATACATTTATTTCAAGGAAAGTTCCAAAAAAAGTAGGCATTATGTTACCTTTACATTTCAATGCAGAGCTTGGGTGCATAATTGTAGGCTATTGTTCTGGACCAGAGATCTTAAAAGATGAATCTTAGGGTTAATGCTAAAGACCTACTAATGGTGCAGACACAGTGACAGGAGAAGGCAAAACATCAGCTCCAGCTGCCTAAAAGGATATAATAAGGAGTTACTCTCCAGAAGTCAATAGTAAACCACACATTTTGTTCCTTGTAACCTCCCAGACAGTTAAAGAGTGTTTTTAGCAGCAACTCTGTCATTTCCACCATCCTCCCCTCAGCTGCATTGTTAGGACATCAAACAAGACCTCAGTTGAGAAGCTTTTATGGACAGTGGTAATCTTTTGGGCTTATAGGCTAGCATACAAAAACTGTTACCACGAATGCTGAATCTTAGAAACATTCTAAATTTGTGACAGTATTTTCCAAATCTATTTTTTCTTATTTCAAAGTACTTTTTAGCTGACTGAGATAAAAAGAAATTTATCATGGCAAAACTGTCTACTCTTTTTGGATCATTATGTTTTTGCCTGACAAAGAGAAGTCAACGGCAACATTTTCTAAACTACAGTCTCATGAAAGAATAAATAAGGCTAGCAACTTTAGAAATCCTAGGAAGAATTTGTGTGGGAGATTCTGTGTGTCTGTATGCAAAATGGCTCGTGACTGAGTAGCTGGAAATGCTGGGATGACAGTTGGCTATTTCAGCTGCTTATGTTATTAGAGAGATTGAATTAGAGGATGTCCACAAGAAACGCTATAACATGATTTTTCATTTACAATTTAAATGTATGACTATTCTGCTTCTGCTTTAGTAAAAGGTTTTTTTCCATCAAAGAAATTTTCTAAGTCCTTTAGGGGTTCAGATTTTTGTTTATTTGCTTTTAATTAATAGAATTCAAATGCAAGATGATTCTACACAGTCAGAAATCAAAAGATATTTGCTTGCAAATGCAGTCCTAGCTTAGTAGTAGAAAAATAATACTCTTTTGTTTAAGTCCTAATGTCATCCATAAAGAATTTAATAAACAAATAAAAAATTCCTCCAGGAATAATAGACCCTAAATTTATATTCACTGTAAACAATAGGATTCTCCCTGGTATAGTAAGCACAAATGGGATGGCATGAAATGGAATATTGAAATAATAAACTTAGTTGGATAGTAGCAAAATACCCACAGGTATGATTTCTTTACAGTTGCCTGTCAAAATACCATGATATTTGAAACTGAAATATCAGTGTCCTCTGTTGTGAAACTATATCGAAAAGAACCTTGGAGGTTTTCTGTGACTTTAATGATATGACCAAACTAAAATCAACCTAGTGAAGCACAAATGAAGTTGTGCATGCTGTCAGTTTTATGTGAGGTAATCAATACAGATACTGAGAGGCTGAAAAAATGAGAGGAACTTATCTGTCTCCTAAATTGGAACCAACACAGTGGAACTCAGTATGGCAACACTCCAAAACTGATACCATCCATGCTTCAGAGAAGACTGGGGTTTCTTTTCCCTTCTGCATCACACACTTCAAAGTGACAAAGTTTTAACATTTTACCTTCCAATATTCATTGACCTTGCCACAGGTATGACACCATATTTAAAATTTTAAATGTATTTTAAAATGTACAGTTCAGAAAGATTAAATTTACAAGAAGAAACCAATCACAGTTTTATTTCTGAACAATTGAGAAAAACCTTTCTGAAGGCTGTGGCTGCCTACCTGACACAACAATCTGAAGGAGAAAATTGAATAAAGGAAAAGCAGATCTCTAACCCTCTCTCTCTCTCAAAAAAAAAAAAGAAAAAAAAAAAAAGAAAAAAAAAAAGAAAAAAATAGCTTTACTGAGAGTGTGACAGTACTGTTAAAGCAGAGCATACTCTTAGAAGTATTCTGAGGTGTTCACAGACTCTGCATTCTTGGAGTAAACTCTAACCAAACTCTGAGGTGCTGCTAAATGTTTATTTTAATCCTAAGAAAGTAAACTCCAAAATTCTACAAGACCTTTACATCTTTCTCAAGATGCTCAGATTCTTTCCACTAAATCTCAGTTGACAAAAACTCCTAATAAACAGCTGTTCTTACGCTACTGTGCTCTCAATACTGTTGACAAGCATATTTGGTAGAGTTTTTGAGATTTCAAACAGAAATCATGAGGTATTTGAAAGAAACCATAATTCAAAAGCCAGAAAGTGTTGTCTACACAAACTCAGTGACACCCACTGTCTTAATTTTGTATCTGGAATATCTGGTTTCCTTAAGTTTTATAAAATATAACACTCTTAACAGAAACTGAACTAAAAAATCAGATATATTGGTGTCAGGTATATTATTATTACTAGGTACAATGAAACCTTGTCTTTGGTTGGCTCCCCCACAAGAGAAGGACAGAGTAATTTCCATTACTACTTCACAAATTCTTAGTGGAAAAGAGAAAGCAGCTTTTAATCATTAAAACTCCAGAAGTGACAAGTAATTCAATGCCCTCTTATTAACATGAACTGCATGATTTCTTGGCAAAGGAAACATTGCTACTGATTTTTACCATTTCTAACAAAGACCTCCTTTCATGGGCCCAAACCTGTGAATTTGCTAGTACAATCTGGCATCAAGCACACAGTGTGCAAACATACAATATGTTGAGCATTGGAGGGTCAGTCTCGAGTGGCCTGGGTTGAAGGGACTTGAAAACAACCATCCAGTGTGTGCCAGCTCTCTCACACTGCAAGATAACTGCCTATTGATAAAACCAAAAGAGTGTTTTACATCACTGAGTGTCTTTTCTAGCTGATTTGTAGGAACAATCAAGGCAATTAGGTGCACTTTTGGGTGTCTAAATAATGCCAACTATGTCTGCAAATAATTGTAGGTTGAAAAATGCAACATTCACCTAAAAAAAAAAAGAACATGTATTTATGTTGCACAGCTATATAGAGTACATGAATGAATCATGATTTCTGCACAATAAAAAGGAAGAAATAACATAGTCTACTACAGACTGCAGAGGCATGTGGGCAGGAAAATTCATCATATAAGGTGTCTGAGAAAACCCAGGGGGAATTAATGATCTGCTCTATTCAAGAACATTTAAAAAACAATACCATCTGGCATTAAGTAGAATTCAGGCCAAGAGCTGGCAGCAAAATAGGTTTGACAACCTTGACATAAAAGCTACTTATTCTCAGTGCCAATTATGGTCTCCTTGCCAGTTCAAAAGCATATCTTTCCAAGAATGGCATTTAGCCCCTACTGGCATCTGAAACACCACACAATCTTTACACCAGAGATTAAAGTAAAAACACTTATGCAAAGCACCAAACAGAGATAACAGCATAATCTGGATAAACACACCAAATACTAAATCACTGTTCATTATGTTTAGAACTAATAAGAACTGACATCAAATAGTAAAAATGAAAGAGTGTTCACTTCTCTAGTTGGAAGCTTTGAAATATAATTTGCTTTACTTATTCTAATAATTTTGTAAGTCAAAATTCTTTCAATTTTTTTTAGAAAGGGTCCTAGTTGATCATTGCTTTCTCTACAGAATGGAACTTCCTCAGCTACCTATTTTTTACCAAGTGCATTTTCATGGGCTAGTGACAAATAGATAAAACTGAGACCAGTTTTGTTCACAGCATTAATTGTCTTCACTATTAAAAGAAAAAGTTAGTTCTTTTCACCTGCTATTTAACTGATTTCAGATAGCTATGGGAAAAACATTATCTTATTTTATATGTTATCAAATCTCAAATCTTCTGTGGCTGTCCAAAACTGATTGACATGATCTCTCTAAGTGCAAGAACTCTGTTTCAGTAACTGGCACTGAAGAATGCATGTGGCATCTTATTTTAACTTGTATAGAATACCTGTGTCTGAAGATAAATTTTTTTAAGCGGGCAAAAGTCACCAATCGTTAATAAAAATGAAAACCTAATCTTCTTAAGGTTCGAGTGTTTCAAAATGGTAGTGGCATTAGTACCATATTCCCTAAGTAATGTAACTTGTTGCCCTGCTGTTTCCACATTCTCTATTTCTAGACTTTCAGAAGTGTACCATCATTAGGTCTTTCAGAGCAGAAGAGGAAAGTATAAGGGAATTGCAGTGTAGCTATGCTAGCTAAATTGTCAAAGAACAAAAATAAACTTCTCCATCTACATGTATTGCAGCAAACAGCTGCTTATATATGTTTTATAATCCCAAAAATTAAAAGTACTTGAGGCAAAAATTAGCAAACTATTATAACGGAACCAGAAATAAAAATTAAAGGAGTGCAGAAAATCTAAACTGACTTGTGACCTTTGATCTGACTTACAGGCCTGAATTGAATTCCAAATGACTGAATTCCATATGACTGTAGCTTATTAAGATTTTATCTTAGGCTCTTCAATATCACTGAATCAGCAAACTAAGGATATTAAGCTATAAAAATGACAAAAGACTAGCATATTTTAAGATATATTTTAAGATGGATATGTGTAATCATTTATGTTCCATAGTTAGATATCAATGAATATGATATTTCAGTTATTTCTAAGACACAGCATTAAGAATTCAATAACAATGAGCTCTTAATGCTTTGATGCAAAATACGTTTTTTGGTTTCCTGTGATTTCGTATAGTATTAGAGGAAAGAAATTATTAAAAAAAGGGAAATTGATATATAATGGTGAATTCAAACAAACACTCATTTGCCAAGTAGAAATTAAGAGAAAACATCAGCAAAGCATGTATAGCTGATGGAACTTATTGGCATTTTGTAACTATATATTCATTTAGCACATTATTTCAGTATTTTGTATTAGTTCATAATGAATCTTACCCAGTTCCTATACAACTATATAATTTTATAAGAATTTGACCTTAATCAATGCCTGCAAGTAAAATGCAAAAACTTCCCCAAAAATTAGGGCTTTTGATGTTTAACACAATCGCTATTAAAACAAAAAACTCATTAAACTCAACCCTGCTTTACAGCCTGCTGGAACAAAACCAAAACCAATCAAAATGTAAACTAAATATGGCTACATACACATTACTGATGCTAAGAAATTTCATGTTTCTGTTTTACTTTATGGATTGGACACTCCAACCAGGTCATCTATATGCCAAAGTCATAGAACACCTTTGATCCAATATATCCTCTCCAGTGAAGTACCACGAAACAAGATCTATTTCAATCAGATTAATTGCCATAAAGAAAGTGTAAGACGTGAAATTTCCTAAGAAAGTATGTCTGACTTAGTAAGACTTTTTTCACGGTAAATTTGAAAACTTAAAAATATATATTTATAAGAAGATTCAATTTGTGCAAAAAACATGTATAGTGATTGGCATTTTCATGGATATATGTAAATAAGATGCAAAATACTATCACTGCTACAAATGAGCAAATATGTTAGATCAATGTCATGGATAATTTATGAGCAGTTCATTCTAGCTCTGCTAGAATATTAGAATAATATCCACGTAATATCACAGAATAATTGAAAAAACTGTGTAAACATGTAAAAGTGCTCAGATTTTTAGTTACTGTAATTCCCAAACCCTTGTTTTATTCCAAACATGGCATTGAGAATAACATTTATGAAAAACAAGAACTACCCTAGTCCTGTGATGATGAACAAACATATATTTCCACAAACCAGATGAAATTGCATGCCATTTTACTGTTAGTCAGCAATTAGTTACACAAAGAGATTTTTCAAAAAGTCATTGGTGGCACTCATGCTTAACAAAAGGTAATGTGTCATGCACAAGACCTTGTCTATAATAAACCATTTTCTTACTTACAGATTGTGTACCAGTGTTCATTACTGATATAAAAAGGTAAAAAATAAAAATAGGAAAAATAATATTTATGATACAAATTTACTTCTGAAGAAAAAAACCCCGCAATCATATTTACCACGTAGTAGGCTTAATCAAGGTACAAGAGAAACATACCCAAATGTTGGTATGTTCCATAAAACTCTTTTTATCCTATTTAGAGTGTGTTCAGGGGCATATGAAAGGAGTGACAAGAAGGAAAAAAAACCTCATGTCTCAGGTTTTTCTCCTTTACCTTCTTAAAATAATTCTCTATTCATAGTCAACAATTTCAACCTTTGTGATGGGACAGAAAAAATAAGAAGATTATGTCTAAAACAGTTTAGGTCAAAGCATGAAGGCATTTTGGGACATGAAAACCAGCACTGTTTTAGAAAGAATTTAACAAAGAGCTTTTCTGAAAGCAATTGGATGACTTACAGTAAGCAGCAGTGGTTTATATAATTGAAGCAGCTCCTATCATGTTCAGCATCTGCCATCAGATTAAATATTTTAATTCTTAAAAGCACATAATTAAAATAACCAAACCTGGAAATTATTGCAAGAATATAGATGTTCAGAAAAGGACAGGGGGAAAACAGGGTTTCCCTGTTTGAATGTCCAGTGTCTCTGAAAACAATTTGACCTTCCAAACCAAAGACTCTCCCAGGTAGTTGGCACATGATACTTCTTTCATAAAATCCGTGAAAAAGAATTGAAAGCATTTCCCCTTGATGCTTAGGACAATTTTTAAATATTCAAGAGTAGATGTTCATATGTCACAGTTAAGCAGTGAGAAGCCCATTAGTATTGAAAAAAAGAAGCATAGAAACAAGTTCCATATGGCCTTCATCACAGAATGGTTGCCCAACTCACGGCCCCAACCTCATCTCCAAAATTCAGTTCCCTAAAAGGCACTGTAGAAACACTTCACAAAAGAAAATACAGATCGAGTTTCTCAACAATATGCAATAGATAGAATTATCACTTGCTTGGGTAAGATTTTTCTTCCTCCAGTGTTCATTCCCCTCTTTTACTTCTCCCCCACTTCGACTGGATGTAAGCCTCAACTGAATTTATTCAAATGAAGTTTGATTATTTCATAAATCTTTAAATAATTGTTTTAAAGCTGTAGCCTTGTGGCTGAGGACGATTTATTATGAAAATCAGAATAAAGCCATTTTGGATTGGTTTATATATCCTTTTCTTTAATAGTAACTAGTACTAATTTATTAAACTGTTACTGATTTCCTGAAAATGATTAAGTTTGTTTTCATTTCAAATATAAAAGCAAAATATCTGAATTAAATAGTTGGTATAAAAAAAGAGTAATTAAAAGAAAATGTATTGAGGGATTTGATATACAGTATTGATTTCTACATGACAGAGAACACAAATCTATGGTTTATAAAACACCTTGGTAAATGATCATTCATTAGTTTATTTTCTGAGCAATAAATTCAAAGTTTAGTGCAGGAAAAAAGGAGTATGATGTAGATGCCATTTTTGGGAGATATCATTAAGAAAAGGAGCAATGTCTGACTTAAGGTTACTGGAACAAGCTCTTTGCTCATTTAGGGTGATAATGAGTAAATCTCTTCATAGAAATTGGAATTAGTCACCAATCCTGGTTAATTATAAACTAATGCTGTCCGTTTCTGAACTATTCATATACCATAAAATCCCTACCAGTTCTACATATTGAAATACCCCATTTCTGCCTAGATTAATAAATCCTACCAAAGTGTCTCCACAATAGAGCAACAAAACCTCCAGAAGTAGAATAAACTTTTCTTTTCATTTTTAATTTTTTATTTCTATAATTCAGAAATCAAAAAGTAAAATAAGATAAACTGAGATGCCACTACTGAAATACTCAGATTTTCTTCTTCACTGCATTTTAGTATGAACTCTGTTAGGACTACTACTGAATTTATTTAAATCTTCTCTCTTTGATCACTCTCTGCAACTCACAGGAAATATGCCATCTTGGAACAAAGATTCAGGGACATTATTTCTTAAACTTCAATTGAAAATTATAAAAATTACTTGCAAAACTATAAGACAAGTTGAATTCTACTGATTTTTTTATATCTTTGAGATAATAGCATCATATCAATCGGTAGAGATAATAAATAAAAAGAAGAAATATTGTATCATAATTCTTTATCAAAAATTTAAACTGTGAAGTTTATTGAGAAAAAAAGGATGTTTTTAGAATGCAATTTCAATGTTCAGTAGTGTCATAATGTATAGTTTGCAAAGAGTACAACTCTTTTTGATGTAGAAAGGTTGTTGTTCTTCTCACTTAAATCCCTTTTATTGCTAAGGAACATAAAATAACAGACTTTTCAGAGTACCCATATTGAAGTTAAATAAATAAATAAAACAGTAGAAATATCCAGCCATTTCATTTATCTTTGTCAAGAAAACTTCAACAGACCTCAGTGCTCAGGTAAAACTCTTGCAAGTGCTTTTATTTCATTATTATGTTTACTGAAGTTTTTTTTTTAAGTTTCTTTTTTAAGGTCTGTTCTGTATTTAAGGATGATTCTGACAAAAATTTTATTCAAGCATGAGGTGGAAACAGTACTGACAATTTTCTTCTGCGATCTCCTGCATTTTTTAATCAGTAGATTAAAATTCAACTGCTGCTTTAATGGAAATGTATGCTGTAGCTTACAAAACCTACCTAAAATATTCGTTCAGCATTGAATCTTATCAGTGTTTCTGAAGAAGATACAGAGAATAGAACTGTTGCTTTCTTCATTCTTTGTATTTCCTTTTTTTAAAAAAAGATGTATTTTCCTTTGGAAATAAATAAGAAAAATAATAATGGGGCAGGTTAAGATGGCAAAACAGTCAATCAGTCTTGTGAGCAGACTCAAAAGTAAAAGTGATCTCTAAAATAATTAATCCCTCTGGAAATGCTCAGAAAATTCTGATCTTGTGTTTTCTGAGAAATTTAGAAAATATTGTTTGATGAGTTTGGTTTTCTTCTTAATTTTGTAGTTTCCTCACTCCTCTTTTTCAAAAGTATTTCTGAATATTTTGGAAATCAGTAGTATTTTTCCAAAGCTGATCAGAGTTAACAAAAATGCAATAGTTTCAGTGACCCTGGATTTAGGACAAGACTGTAAATGATTTTCAAGTCTTATTCAGGGTTATTTCCCACCTGAAGCTGAATGTGAATATGTAGAAAATAATGTGAAAATGAAGAAAAATAGACCAGCAAGAAATGTTCAATTTTTATAATGAATATTTTTTAGGGAATTCAAAACATGGGTTTGTAGCTTAAAACACATAAAACACATAATAGACTGTTGTGAGTTGCTTGGCAAGCATATGTTGATTTACTGTTGAATTTCATATTGATGTATTAATTAAAAAAATTAGAAGCTTAAAAACACTTGACTTCTTTAATTGAAAAAAACAAACCAAACACTGTCAATATTATTGGAGATTTGGCAAGAGCTGTTATTGAATCAAAAGGCAAAAAGTTGTATAATCCTCCATGGTATTGTTAAAGTACTCTTGTGTTGACCATAACACCATATAAAGGCATAGACATTTTATACTGTATATATAACAATTTTAACTGGGGCATTAATTATTATATTTTGTCTGATGAGAAGTTTTTGAACATTCTTCTCAACAGGGCATGTCTATCCATCTATAAGAAAATTTTAGCTTGCCTATTTGATCTTGATAGCTACAGTATCTCACTATAATACAAAATATATTAATGCTTCCCTTTTGTACTATAAATACACAAAACCACTATGAGCCAACATATAAGTAATTATGTTTATTTTGCTTTATGTTAGCAAAGAACATTGCACAGATGTTTTATAAAGTTTAATTAATAAAATATGACAAAGTGCTAACTCTTATGCAACAACTCATGCTAGTGTGAATTGTTTGGGTTAGGACAGTTTTGTTTTTAAATTAAGATTTCCTGAAGTCTTTTCTGCAATGTCTGTTTTATAATAATTTATTTCTTTCAGCAGGTAGTATCTGTAGTATTCTGACATTAATGAGTTCTGTACTAGCAAATTCCTTCATACTTTCAACTTATATGTGAAGTGAATTAAAGTCACATCTAGATAGTTAGGCTTTGTCTGAAACTTATGACTTTGTTATTGTTTGCTCATATATCTAATAGACTTTACTTGCTTTAGAATAAAAACATCTCACTTCATATAAGAAAAGTTGTTGGTTTGATTCATAGTAATCACTTTGCTACAGTAATAAATGGCCTTTATTTGTAATAAATAAACTCTGAATAAGGTTTCCTTAGGTGTGCAAACTTCAAGTCTTTTACCTTTTATCATAATATTTTGAAGCTTTTTATCTTGATCAATTTCCTTTTAACATTCTTTGCATGAACATTTGACCAAATGCCATTTTTGTTGAAACGTTAGTGCACTACCAGATTCTTTGATCTGCTTTAATATTACAAATTTTTATCCACAGGGTTGTCAGAAAAAAATAAATCAGAATGTATGTAATTTATGCCCCAAATTTGTTTTAGGAAATTAACAAAATCTTGGAAGGGTCAGATCCAGATTGAACAGCTGAATATCATGATTAAAAATGAAAATTATGTTTCTGAAAAGATTGGAATGCTGATATCACTTTAAGACAGAGAAACTAAAAATTGCTCTTTCACTCCTACAAATATGCTAATATTAAGTCAATTGTCGTAGTACCTCCAAATGAAATAAGCAGCTGCCAAATATTTCAAGTGGAAAGTGTCTTGGAAAAGAGATATATATTCAAAAATATATTTCATCAGAAGCCAAGCATATGTGCACTGATATAAAAGAGGTTGCATTAAATGACTAGGCATCTTAACACTAAGCCAGATTTAGTGTCAGAGACTCAGAAGACATTACAAATCCAGGCAAGGATCTAAGCCAGGTACCAGCAAGGATCTTCTTTCAGTAAGGTGATAATATATTAGGAGTTTCAAGAAAGTTCCCAGTGCTTGTCAGAAAAGCAGTATACCTTGGTTTGTGATTTGATCGTCTTTCAAACTCAAATCATGTTGCACAGAGAGTGTGTCTCCAGGAAATCTTTTGGAGAACGTGTCTGAGAAACAAATGGTTCTTCCCTGACTGTACCTTATGAAGTCATTTATGGCATGAGCCAACAGAACACTTTAGCATCTGTTTAATGTCAAGTATGTAGGCAGGCTACTTGGCACAGTATGTTTAGGTTGTTTATGAGATTGTAGAAATTACTGCTAAATGTAAACAATTTTGCTAGCTGAATAGGACATGGTCATATAAAAAAATTCTTTAATTACTAAACAGGAAAAAATGTTCTGACATCTCATTACATGAGTCTATGATCATCTGGAGAAAAGACAACTCTGTCTGAGAGTCATTTCAGCTGAATGAAACTCTAATTTTCTAAGCCAGCTAGAAAGAGGTTGGCGAGCCAAACTTTCACAGTTAAAAATTGGTACTCATCTGAACCTATATACTTACATGAAATTTATTAAATTAATGAATCTTTGATGTCAGCAAAATTGCATCAGCATGAAATTTCCAAATTTTATCGAGCAACTCAGTTATGGGCACAGGGCATTTTATGATTGGACTTCAGACTCACAGATAAAAATCTGAAGTAAACACAAACAAAATCATACCTGTAAACAGACAAGATGTGGAAGCATTTAAAATCCTAGACTCCTAGAGAATTAGAGAATTGTAAGCATCTATATTCAGTCATGTCCACCTTAAAACTGACATACTGATGGCTATTTGAGTGCTGTAGAATATGCTGCTATTCATAGGGACATAAATTTGAGACATCTCTGGCTATAATATCTACTTGGACAAATATTCCAACTAGTAGAGCGCCATAAAATAGATAGCACTGGACTTCCATCAGGCTTTGAAAGCCAGTTGAGAATAGACTACAGTGCTGATTTATGGATGAATGCCCAGTTATGATAATTGAATTGAGATATTAAAGTGTTCTTTACATAGAGAACTATTGTTTTGTAGCTTTCTTTTACAGTACTGTGAGTTTCAGGTTCTAATTTAGGCATTATGGTATGGTAAGTTTATAGACCTACCTGTGCCTTATACGTTACAGTTAATTCTTACCTTCTTACCTATGTATGAGTATAAACATTGTGGAATAAACTCATGGACAAGCTCTAGCAGGTGAAGCCAAGGGCTTATTGAGACTGGAATAATGGTCAAAAGTGCTTATCCATAGCAGAATAAGAATAGTGGAATTTTGCATGATACTGTTTGACTTAATGATGTCTTTTTGACCAGTTATTCAGTTCAGGATCTACCTGAGATAGAATTATTTCTGCATTTTCAGTAACTCTCTTCCATTCATTTTCCTGCTCTTATCATAATCTCATGTGGAATTCTAACTATTTTAAGCAAACATCAGGCATGTTTGGTGAATATTATCCTCCCTTTCATTCCTGATTTTTAACTGACTCTTTTTTATTAACTTGTTAAAAAAGGTTCATCTGCTTTATCCCCAGCATTAAATAATAAATAAATAAATTCTTAAATAAATTCTCTAATGGGATTTGTTCTCACTGTAGACCAGAGTGATACAAATATGACTGTTTAATCTCTCCACAGTTTAGTTCCTATCCAAAAGCTCATATGTGGAAACATGCTTTTAGTCCAGAGTAGGACACTTCATATAACAATTCTTTCAGATCAGATTTATTTCTCTTTTGGTCTGCTTAATGTAGTTAAAAATGTTTTCTCCTCTCTTAAGCTTATCACAAATGCCAAAGGACTGAGAAAAAATGAGGGAAAAAATGAAGGTCTCTAGTGGCTGTTTTAGCTTACACCAGAGATTTTTCATTCTTTCTTGATGTCCAGCCACTGCTGTAGCATGACCATTTATTCAGAAAATTCACACACACACACACACACACCCCTTACATCTCACTGACCATTCTACTGATTCTGTCTTGGCACTTCTTACCACCAACCATTCTAGTAAAAAAATTCCCAAAAATGGTAACCATGTCAACAAATGGCCTAACACATGGCCTTGGGCACTTTGTAATGATGTCAGGGTATTTTGAATCCTGTTTCTTGTAAAATATACCTCTCAGGAATTATTTTGTTCCCATGCCTTTCATTAAAGCAAAGATTGTTTAGTAATATTAAGAATGGCCATTACCACTTTTTAGAATGTTCATAGGATATGCAATTTTTGTGTGATATCAATGTAGAAAATATTAACATTCATGAAAGATTACTTCATAATTTTCTGAATAAATTAAGTTCAACTGTGTTTCCATAAATTGCAACACATTATTTATTTTATACAAGTTTGTCAAATTTACTCTGAATAATTTACTCTTCTCGTAGTATTTTCTATATTTAGTATTTCATTAAGTATAAATCAATATGTACATTTATATCTAAAATTGGAGCAGAGCTTTTGCACACAGAACTATTTTGAATACTGCCTGCATGCATAATAGCAAGGAATAACAGCTCATTAAAATGTTGAACATGTGGTTAAGGAAGGAATGTTCTCCATTCTTATAATGCAAAGTATTCTGAGGAAAATATTTTTATAGAGTCATAGAAGGGTTTGAGTTGGAAAGGAGATTAAAAAATCATCTAGATCCAAATCCCTGCCATTCTAGACCAGTTTGTTCAAAGCCCTACCTGACCTGGACTTAAACACTTCCATGCATGAGGCAGACATAGCTTCTCTAGTCAACTTGATCCAGTGCCTCACCACCCTCAATCATTCTGTGAATCTGTGATATAGCAAAGGGTGAAAATAAATAAGAATAGAATAGCATTTTTCATAGCAGCTCATATGCAGAGTGGTTGATTATTATAAATACAGATTTTCCCATTATTTCCTTTAAGCGAGGACCTGACAAGGTTAATTCATGTTTTTTGGGGATTTTTTTTGATCATTTCTACATAATTTAATATCTCTTCTCAAGCAAATGAGTGTCCCAATGCCTTTCTTTCACAGATAACATTCTGGTTAACTTCTCAATTAGCTACATCTAATCAGCTGTTTGCTTGAGGCTAAAATTTTCTTCTAATGGTATCTACACAGCATCTTTTTGCTATCTTGAGACATTTTTATTTTTGAGACATTTGCCATCTCCTGCTTCTGTCAGTGTATGTATGGTCTTTCTTTATCTCCAGCACACTCATTATTTAAGATCTCTTTTGTTCAATCGTTTCTTTCTTTCAATGCAAATCAGTCTTTACATCCTAATAGAATTGTTTGCTTCTATTGAGAGACACTCTTTACCTTCACACTTTGTTTTTCTCTTGAAGTTCTAAATTATTTTCTTAATTCCTCAGTGCCTGTATCCCTTTAGCTTACAGAATACAAAATAAGGTCACAAATTTGTCACGTTGCTCAGGTTAGTCTCTGCAAATCTAGATCATCTGGTGAAACCACTACGACAGCATTTCTGCTTGGAGAACATGTCTATACATGCTGACCCATGAAAGTCATTCAAAGTGCACTTACATGCCCAGTTTACCAGAATCACTGCTGGCTTAGCATGATCATATATCAAACACTTGATGTAGGCAAGGACCTTGCAGATGACACACTATATTCCAGTAGGCTTTTAGCCAGCTGCTTGCTTTTCCTGTCGTTACTGGTAGTAATTGCTGGAAAATTAGAATTTGGGTTGAAGATCCCTGCTGCTCCTGCATTCTGCTTTCAAGGTAAATAGTTTTTACAGAAAGTACCTGTATCTGGTTTGTTTGCCAGTATCCTTCTATTTACACAGAAATAGCAGTGATATTAGAATTTTATAGATATTTTGGGTTTAGCGTAAGAAGTCTAGGAATAAACTATATTTTTGCTTTAACATTCATTAAGCTCATATGTCAGCAGTCTGCCCTTAGCTTGGATATAATATTTTTGTTGTCAGTCATTTTAATGGGATTTCCTAACAGTACCTGCTGCACTGCCAGATACACTGACTGACTGCAAGCTCCACGGGGTGACTTGGTTCATAAGAAGAACTGAAATGAGCAGCATATTGAAAATGTTGCAGAACTGTACTATTTCAGCCTAGAAAAAGTCTATTCCTGTATATCTCTGATGAGATATTTCATTGTGTCATATGCCACAAAATGAACATTTCTACTGTATCACTCTCAGATTCTTATTAAGTGCAAAAGGAATATGACATATATATGGAGGGAAAGATTCACAATTAGCCTACTCTTAACAATCTAATCAAAACACAGGAGATATATTGTCTAGTTACAACAATACAAATACTCATGACCCAAATAATGAGAAAATCCTTGTTAATGTCTGTAAAAGAAGTTATTCTGTCCACCTTCTATGGTACTATGCAATGATTTCCAATGTTCCTCTGGATGCAAAAGTTAATGATCTTTCTCAACAAAAGAGTAGAAGGATTATAGGAAGTACTTGATGTCCTGAACTCTTTGATGAGAAAACCATGATATTTATGTTTTCTTTCTCAATAATAGCACAGTCCACTGGGGTATATTTTTCTATGTCCCAGGTGGACTGCAAGTCCATTGCTTTCCAACTGGTTCCAAGATTTTTGGTAGTTGCACAACGGCTCACCCTAAATGAACTGACAAAAAGGACAACTCTTTGTTGTGTAGTGACTTCCTCACCTGGTCAGGCTTGACCATAGGAGGCATTCACAGACCTTATAGCTGAAGTGTGGCAGCGATCACCTGGTCACCAGCCAGTTCTGAAAACAGGTGAAAATCAGCTCAGACCAAGACAGACCTGGGTGAAACTGAGACCCTGTCCTGCCATGTCATAATAAAATTTAAATCCTTTTTTAGTACTGGCAAAACATTATTTGCTAGAACACACTGCATCTTCCAAGTGTTGACTGTAATTTTACTGCTAAGTAGTGCATGCAACTACTTCCAGGAAACTACAAGAAAGTTATAATAATACCTTCAGAATACCCCAATACTGTTATCTTTTTCCATTAAAAGCATATGTCCATTAAAGCATATCTGGCTCAGTGTATCTCAGAACTCTATCCAGGTGCAGTACATATCCAAGGTATTCCACCACATTTCCCATACAGACTTATTATACAGATGCAGATATTACTGCATTCACTCATGCTAACATACAAACTTTTCAAGATGTAAGTACAAGGTCCAATGGAACATATCTTGCCCAAGATCAATAAGTCATTGAATGAATGGAATCCACAGAATCACAAAATATCCTCAGTTGAAAGAGACTCATGAGGATAATCCAGTCCAATATCTGGCCCTGGACAGGGCAGCCTCAAGACACACACCATGTGTCTGAGAGCATTGTACAAACATTTCTTGAACTCTCTCAGGCTGGTGCTGTGACCACTGCTCTGGGGAGCCTGTTCCAGTGCCCAACCATGTAGGGGTAGCCTCAGTAGAAATGAAACCCCGAGGCGCTTCTCCCTGGTGGATTAGTCCACCAGGAGGACCCCCTGCGACCGAATCTACAATGGTCTAGCCCTTTACGGAGTCACACCCCAAGTTACGCCCATTTTACTACCATTGGTGTTGTAGTGTGTCAGTCCTATGTTTAGCCTGCCCCCAGTTCTAGAAGGTTCACTGTTGAGCAACTGTCAATTGGTTGTTACCCTTTGACTCCTCCCCTACTTGTTTCCCTATGGTTGTTTCCCCTTTGTCCCTCCCTAACTCCTCCCCGCTCCCAACCCCGGATTGGTTAATTGTTCGATATTTAACCTAGTGCACGAGCTAGTTCGGGGCTCTTTGCTCCAGGGTTCAGCGTCGAATAAAGTCCTGTCTGCCACCTAGCAAAGAGTCGCTCCTTCATTCCGTTGCTAATCCAGTGATTCCAGGGAATTTACCCACACCCTCCAGCACCTCCGGCTTCTAAGGAACCCCAGTGGTTCCCTCGTCGTCCCACCGCCAGGTTAGGGGCTTCAAGGTCACTTGGGCTAGCTGGAGGCCAACACCGCACGAGGACTCGGACATCAGAACTGGATTTTACACAACCACCCTCTGCGTGAAGAATCTTTTTCTAATATCTAACCCAAACCTCCTCTGACACAACTTCAGGCCATTCCCTTGGGTCCTGTCACTGGTCACCACAGAGCAGAGATCAGTGCCTGCCCCTCCTCTTGCCCTCATGAGGAATTTGTAACTGCAATGAGGTTTTCCCTCAGTCTCCTCCAGGCTGAACAGACCAAGTAACTTCAGCTGCTCCTCATATGACTTCCCCTCTGCAAGACTCTGATACCTTTCAGCAGCTTGACAGAGCAAGGAGTAGGGACCATCAAAAAGCCATGAGTGAAATTCCACGGGATGACTACAATACAAACACTAATATAGCTGGTCAGTCCTTTGACAAACTACAAAATAATATGGAAGTTTTAGTGGAGAACATTGATTTTAGTTATCTGCTTATAGATTTTATCTGGTACCCTTGGTATTCTTGAGCCAATAAGGTTGTTACCGTGTCTAATGAAACTACAGCCAGACTACACTTGTTCTAGCAGTTATATTACCTAGAGCCATCCTATTAGATTCCCAATTTCTAGCTGTTAGCTTTTTCCATTGATAGCGTAATCTCCCATCTCCCTTGCTCAAAATCATTTGAAAGTCCTTCACGTTAAAACTCTCTGACCTATTACATCTGGAACTTTGCTTTCTCTCTGCTTCTGTGGTATTTTCTTCTGCTTTATTTTTATCTTTAAAAGCTATGATAGACCTTATCTTACAATGTTAAATATATTAGACAGCTTAGATAGATGTTACTTAGTATTGAAAACTCTCAATTCTTTTGATTAATCTTAAAAACAAGAAACTTGCAAAGTGTCCAGAAAGAGCTGCCAATAAATATTCCAATTCTGAAAAGATTACATTGCTTGTAAGAACTTTAAAAGTTTGGTCTCTATTATCTATCAGGGTAAGTTAAAGGGTGACTTGATGTCAGTCAATTTTATATAGTTCAACTTGTGGCCTCTTTTATTTGACTGAGGATTTTTTTCAGGATATAGAAATGAGAGAAATTCACATTCAAAATAAACATGATATTAAAACTGGCATAATTAAGCATTCAAACAATCTGAATAATGTGGTGTTTTCCATAATTTTTAACCTTCAATTTCAGATGAAGTGTGCCTTGAAAGATTCATTTTAATTCAACCAAAAAAATCGAATCTTGAAGAATATATATGTAAAAAAAAATATATTTTTTTACTTTTATATATATTATTCTTTCTCATGCTGATACAAGTGCTAAACCTTGAAAAAGAAATCATGAATGCTAATTCTTGTATTTGAAGTTCGTCTGAGTTTAGACCTTCTATCTAATTAAATCTGATACTTTAGCCTCTCTAACTTAGTAGTAGGTTTCCTATCACCCTAAAATGTTAATATTTCATTTGATGTTCAGCATTAATATACATTGATATATATAATGTATATTAATATATATTAATATATATTTCAGTATTAGAATATGAGCAGTTTATATTTCAGTTTACAGTGAACTTCAGGTTTTCATTAAGGAACAGATTGGTTTATATATTTATAAAAGATGGAAATTAATTTATCAGAATTTCTTTTTAAACTCCTCCTAGAAGTAAAAAGATGGCTGATAGCAGGTAATGTGCCCGACCAGTGAACACAAAACTTTTAGAGCAAAGGATAGACATATGAAATAAGTTGAAAACATGTATATTTCTCCTATCTTCAACCAGCTGCAACACAGAGAGAGATCTTAAATAATAACAACAGGCAAAATTATGGCACACATTTTACCTTACATAGATCCCATTAAACCACATGCAAAATTTCCTTAATTCAAAAAACTTGGGATTTCATCCCATTTTTTACTTTTTCAGCACTGCTTCCTTAAAAAAGAGAGTTAACAGAAGGAGGAGGAGATGAAATTCAGAAGAAAATATAAAAGAAAAAAAATTAAGAAAAGTCTTAGTTCTGCTAGTATTATAATATTTTTCCCCAGTCAATATTGTTGCAGCATTCAGGAGAAAAAGCAAAACAAACAAACAAGCAAACAAAATCCAAACATGAACTCATCAAACTATAAATGATGCTATAAACTTTATGCCATGGTCACAACACTTTGCAACAATTCAGTAACATGCTTGTCTTGTGGTGGTCATAACTCACCTCTTTGCTTTTAGAATGAAAACTTTTTGAGGGTGTTATAAAGTATTCTTGTTGTTCCTAGAAGGGCTAAATTCCTTAATATATAAAGGAAATAATAGTTTATTTAATGTAGTTAAAAGCAACAACAGAAACAAAGACCAAGCAACGTATATTGCATATACTAACTACATTCTGCTTAACAAAGTGATCTGTCCATGTTGCTACAGTATTATTTCTATGTATATTTATAAACCCATTACCAGCCATTAATTACGTCTTTATTTAAGCAATTAACCATGGAAGTGGCTTTACTGTCAGAGATATGATGTATAACCTAAAAGTCATTTGGTTAATGAGGAACAGGAAGTGCTCTCTAATCAGGACAGGAATTGTGTTGGCAGCATCACTAATTACCCTGGTAAGTTTTTATATGAGGATTCTGCATCCAGAAGCTCTGCTGGGATATTTAGTCCAATATCCCTGATGCGGGAGGGGACATAACTGGATTGTAACTTTGTTCAAAGGCAATGTATCACAATTCAATGCCTCTCATGGAAACAAAGATTCCCACTATTTACATTTTGGGTAGTATTCTTAGATGTAGCGCTATCTATGTCAGCTACACTGAAAAATTGCTGCAAGAATTACTTTCCATAAGGATAAACCTAATAGACTTAAAGAATGCATAGGACAGAAGAAAATGTGCTATTCTTTAAGCTGGATGAAGAGCAATTAAATTTTATGGTGTTGTCTTGCAGACATAGCACAAATGAAATTAATAGACTAAGTATGTGCTTAAATGCATAAAAAGATCAAGGTCTAAATCTGTTTTATAGTCTGCCAGTAGTTATACAAGTCAAGTGCCTCTTATTCAAGTGTCAAGGGCCTATTATTCAATGTTGGTCTAGACAAATATTGTTATTCTCTTTCTGTGAAAGTAGCAATAAGTAAATACATTAAAAAAAGTAAATGAATGCTTAAATGTTATTGCCTTCTAAAGGAATAAAGGGGTGTTTGGAGTTTTCTGAGTGATTTTTCTTTCAGTTGATTTGGTTTGGGTTTTGTTTTTTGGTTTTTTTTTTTTTTTTTGTTGATTTTGCTTTTTTGGGGGGGAGGGGGGGGGGATTCTTTTTCAAGTAATGAAAAAAGACACCATTGACATGCTCTGATGCCCCAAGAGTACTACATTAATGTATATACATTCTATCATTGTACCACACTGTACCATATTACTTGAACATTATTGGATTCTCCACAATGGACTTAAGTTCAGTCGGGAGATTCCAGTGGACTGCAGAAGATAGGTATGTTACAATCCTCTTTTTTTGAATCTTAGGTTAAATCACCTATACTTTACACCACTGTGATAAAATATGTCCCATATAAGAAATTATTGTCATAATAGTTCCATGAACAAGCTTAACATAGGTGTTTTTATTCCAAGCTAGTTATAAAGAAAACATTAAGAATCACAAGTAAATATTTTAATAAAAATATATAGTTCTACTAAATAACAAAAAAATCCATCTATGTATTAATTTAATCTAGGTAAATTTATATTATCCAATAACAGATATATTCAATTACAGATAAAATACAATGACACCTACCTTTTTCATACTACTTCAATATGAATAGGAAATATATAACTGAAAACTACTGAAAACTATTTCTTTATGAAAACAACTCAGCTAACAAAACCAGAAATGCAGGCTCATACAAAATGCATTAAAATATATTTGAAAGGCATTTGTTTTTTGTTTTATTTTTGCAAGACACCTGTGTACTATCACTGCAACACTTACTGTTCTAGCAGAAATACTGAATTTAAAAAAATCTGCTCGTCTTAAGTCAAAATACAAATTCTGGAAATGTGTGTATGTGTGCTTGCATGCACATACAAAGTTTTCCACAAATATTTTGTACCTTCAGGCAAAATGTAGTCAGGGTACTTACACATTTTATAACTTAATAAGGCAGCAAATTAGATTTTGTTTTTTACCCCAGAGTGAGATAAAATTGACGACTTTGTAAATGGTTATCACACACGCTGTTATCAGGAGTTGTTGAATGTTGAGGTTTAAAATAAAGCCACAATTCTATTTTTTTTAATTACACAGTCTATCAGTTTGAGAAAGTTCATGACATATTCACAAGCTTCCCATACATTTAATATTAAACTTTCATATTTTTACAGATATATATTTTAACATGCTTTTTTTTCTGAACTTGGGTATATGTGCTGGCCTTCTAAAACTGAGAACTTTTCTTGTTACAAGGCAAAAGATTACAGAAGAGATGTGGTCCAGGAACTCAGCCACTCTGCTATCATCTTTCCACACTCTTTCCTCGAAGCTCACGAAAGGTGGAATAAAATATGTGCTTCCTGACAAGCATGCAGCACACAGAGCAAGAGACACCTTTCCCACAAAAGGTCATACTGTGCTATTCAATGCTGATTTCCTCATTAACCTAGTTTTCAACCAAGCTATGGTTCTTGCTTTAGGCATGTCCATAGCTCTTCTCTATGGATACTGTTAGCACCATTAATTTATTCTGCATTTTTCAATTAATTGCTCATAATTTGAACAGACTAATATTCTAGGGATATTGAAAAGCACTATACTTTTATAATGACAATTTTATTTGTGTTTTAATATTTTATTTATTTTTATTTTAAAGGAATCTTTAAGCAAACATTAAAGTTATTGGACAACACTATAGTTGCAGTCACTGTTTTTATATAGCTGTAACAATTTAATATGGTGTATTATGCATCTGAACTTTGAACAGCAGTTCTGGGAAAATACTGGTGATAGACCTCAGGTCTCCAGTGCTCAACAAAGGTGAGTCCAAAATCATCTCTGCTGTCAACTCAGTTTGCAATTTCACTCTTTCTCCTCCACCTATCTGTGCAATGACAGTCTGTTTTCAGAAACAAGAAAGCATTGACAAGTAAACTGCTGTTAGTAAGGAGAATGAAATAATTTTATGGTGTTATGAGAAAACAACACCCCATATTCAAACATAACCATTCTTTATATTTGTTCATCATTAAGCAAACTGGAAAATATATTATTTTTGTACATTATTGATCTTTCTGACACTTCCATTCTGTTTCAAACTGTAGTCCTATTCCAAATTTTTTAAACTTTTCCCTAATAATTGTTAAAAATCATTATCCACTTTAAAATGTAGTGTCCAACCTTTTTGAGTATATGAGTTGCATCAGAAATATCATTAAATGTCCCCTAAAACATAATGTGTGCCTGTCAAAATCAAGCACAGGGGGAATACTGCAGCTGCAGTTCCATTCATGACAAGCTACAAAAAAAAAAAAAAAAATCAATGGAGCTTCATTGGGCAAACAAGTATATGTAAGTGATTTGTAGATGTTTAGCTTTGCAGTTTTTCTCTGAAAATGGAAATTCAGATTATTATTTCCAGTATATCATGTATTATAAAAACTAAATAGAAAACAGGTTATTAGCAACCCAAAAATTAGTACATGTATATGTCTGTATGCAGATACATAGATACAGTAATATTGGACAGCCTGTGACAATGTCCTGATTCTACTACTTAACAGAAGCACTTCGTAACATTAATACCTTGCAGTTTTAATGTCCTAATCTCCAGAAGAGAATAAAGTCAATAGAATCGATAAAGACTTTTTCAATAGTTTTGTTTGATTGATTATCCTTTCTTATTGACAAAGCACTCAAAAATTTTATCTGCTTAAGCTGGAACTCTTCACAATGCACATATAAATAATTTTGACATATAAGAACAGAAGCATAAGAATTAATATTATTGCCAAACTCAGAGAAAAAAACCTGACATTTTATATTCTCTAGATTGTGAGGGCCATGTTGACCCAGCAGAACTGCCAGCAGGTACTTTTTTTTTTTTTAGGTAAAGATAATTTAGCTGATTATTTGGACACAGTATTAAAGAGAATTAGTCCCTCTGAATGCCTTCCTTTTTAGTTTTGGTTTAATGACTAGATTGTCAGCTTTATGCTTTTCATGAGCTAAAGCTATGCAAAGTCTATGCAATGCCTTCAGCAAATTAATGTTGTAGCAATGTTAAAATCACCCATTGTAATTATAATGAATGACATGTGAAGGAATAAGCATATTAGGTATTATTCATGTTCAGTTTAGGTCATAGCATATTCTTCATTTTCCAAACCTCATAATTTATTGCATACAATGTCTAGTACTATTGTATCACTATAATCTATATATAACATTTAGTTTTGCTTAGTAGCACTTTGATAATTAGTTGCATAAAAGAAATGAGAAATTTTAATATTTATCAGACTGACTCATTAAGATGAAGTTTCTTTAGATGCCAGTAATTTTTTTGTTAGAAAAGAGTGAGCTAATGGAAAAGGTAAGAAAGGTAATATGTCTTGCATCATTAACCAAAACATACCTTAACATAACAATATACCTTCTAGGATCAGGAGATAAAAAGGAGCAGTGTGGGTAAGCCAGATGTCCAACTGAAAATCTCAGTTTTAAGCTTTTCTGGCCTTAATGGTATTAAATGTCAAGAAAAGCAATCATTCACATTCACACATTTGGTGTTCACCAAATGAACACCAAAAAAGCGCCCAAACCTAGTAAACATGGGGGGGAAAAATAAATCTGAAGCTGCTGAGCATTATGAAAGAACAACAATTTGCTGAAATTGCACATAGACAGATATGTTGAATTCCATGTGAGAAATTATAGCTAAGCAGCCTATACTTTGTTCTCATTTTTGTTGATGTTTTATGCTAGCAACATGATATGCAGACACACATAATGCTATATAAGGAAAGACCTTTGACCTAGGACAAATGATTTATTGTTAGTGTTTTATAAAGTGAAAATATTGGTAGACATAATTTTTGCAGCATTAAGCAAAACATAATTGTTATTCCTAAAAAATAACTTAAATATTTTAGTCATTTTAAAAAATCTTTCTTTAATTGTCTGTCTACTTTAGAACATTTAATTTATGCCCAGAGCTCACAAGGCTCAAATAAATTGGTGGCACAAAGTAACTTTCTTTGAAATCTATAGAATGGGTGCTATTTCTCTCGGGGATTACAGGAATTATGACTGAAAAATATAGCTGCCTTCTCAGCTTCATCTGTGATTTTTTTTCTGGGAATAATTAAAATTAAGAATCTGTTCTTTGACAATAAATAGTTGAGAAAGATATTGAATATGTTCCTAATTACTTGTTGTATGGTATACAGTTAAATACGTTAATTAAGTTTTTTTATTATCATAATTTATCTATTTCACCTGCAGCTGATAAACTCATAGATTCACACTATAGCTGTCAGTTTCTTATGAATACCTACTGATGATTTAGTAGGCAGTTTTAAACAGTTCAGTCATAGAATTTTATTTTTTATAAATATGTATGTATTTAAATGTTTAAAAGAAGGCTAGATCAAACTTTAGTAAATTTTATTTTATCAAACTTGTTCTCATATTGTTCTCATGACTGCTTAATGCTTCAGCTGCATCTTAATTCTTTCAATTATTTGCAAGATATTACTTTAGGATTTCTAGAGTGCATAATTGGAGATTAGTGATAAAGATTAGAAAATGTGAAAATGGGCAAGTATGTGTGTGCTGGTTTAGTCTGGAGAAGAGGTAATTTTCTTCAAGTAGCTAGCATGGGACTGTGTTTTGCATTTGTTCTGAAAACAATGCTGATAACACGGGGATGTTTTTATTTCTATGGAGCAGTGCTGACAGAGAGTCAAGGCTTTCCTGCTTCTCACCCCACCTCGGCAGCAAGGAGGCTGGGGATACAAAATTTTCTTCCACTAAATTATATACACTGTAGTTATTAAACTACATTGTATATAGCTTAGTGGAAGAAAATTTTGTTCCAGCATTTTTTCAGGTTGTTTCACAGTCATAGGAGGAAAATCTCAGAATAATTCTGAGAACAAAATCCCATTAAATTATGAATTTAATATTAAAATACAGCTTAATTATAAGACGTGAATATTTAAATAATTTGTGATAGTGTAATGGGCAGCCAGCAGGAATTCTAGCTATATTTTACTTGTTTCTTTTCTCTATTTTGTTTACTCTTATTTATTCTATTAAAATCAGATCACTATCTTTTAAGTAGCAAATCAACTATAAGCACTGTATGGAAACCATGTAGGTGTGATGAAGACCTCTCAGAGGGTACAGGAATTTCTCCTAAAGATAGTTTTTTAAGTGCTATAGCTCACAATACCTCATCAGTTCTTCCGTTTTTAGTCAATCCATTATCATCAGATAAAGTCCATGAAGCTCTCTTGTACTCAGATCTATCAGAAAGGGATTACTAAACAGTGACCTCATAAGACATGCTATTGATTTCAAATTGAAACTTAATTCCTAACTCTACAAAAGGACTGTAGTAAAGTCTACTGCTACTGTGGCTGTAAAGAAGTGTGAGTACTGTAAATAAATTTCTTTTCTTGACCATTACACTTGATGAGTTGAAAAGTCCTTTGGACATCTTCAAGTTTGTCAGTGTCAGATTTTGAAAAAGGTGACTCAAGGTTCCCTTTAACTGCAAGGCAGAAGTTAAGGGAATAAATTTGTTTTTTCTATGATACATACACATTGCAACATTGCTATTCAGAAATTTTAAAAAATGGGAATTACGCAAATTCAAGTAATGTTTAAGAAAGTCATGACACAGTTAGGCCTGTAGTGGGTACAAATCAAAAATAGTTCACTGTATGTTCTGTCAACATTTTTCATGTCTTCAAAGATTTGTTTTTTCTTTTATTATTTTAATTGTTGTAGAGTTAATCCTTTGCAGAGTGTTCATAAGTCACTTCAGCTTCAGTAGAGTTTGAAGCTGAAGACATTCAACTTCTGTCAGGATATGCCTCTCTAATGCCTGGGAAGCAGAGAAAGTTCTACAGTTATAGGCATTTGATAAGGCTGAAGGAAGTTAATGCTGAACATGTTAGTCAAATATCTTCTATAATAACTACGTAAGGAAAACAATTCTTCACTATAACTGTTGATTCTTTTCTCTGAATATAAAGAAATCAAGATTTCAACTGTAGGACCAGAATTTGCATCATCAAAACAAATCACAAATAAGTCCATCTACCTATTTTTGTCAACTATTATCATGCAAAATCCAGTCCAAGCCACCTGGAAATGGAAAATGTTTGCAGTGGTTTCACATAATCAGGTGTCAGTGATGTTTTAAAAGACACAAACAATAACTGCTATATGGACTGAGAGGAGAAAAACTCCATTCTCAGTAATGAGTGATTTCAAAGAATATGTTACTCAGGTGTAATATAATACAAAAAAATACAATTGAAGATAATCAATGTCAATGTCTGACTAATGCTGTTCAAAACACTAGTCAGTGTGAGAACAAATACTGGAACAAGTGCAAGAACCACATTAGAACAGGCAGTGAAATATCATAGCAACCTCACCACCAGGAAAAATGATCGAGCCAGCTGGGGATACAGTACTGGCTTCTATATGTGCTGTGAAGAATCCAATAAGGGAAGAAATAGAATAGTGGTAAATACTTAAAATATTATTCAAAGATAAAATCTTGAACAAGGATCAAACCAAAAGCCATGGATTTTTTAAACTTTATTTTATTTTTATTTTTTAACATTCTTTCAGAAAGCAGGTTTAAGGAATTTCATTGCTGACCTCACATTCCAGTGAGAATTCAATAAAGAACAAATGATTACAAAACACAGTATTAACAACTTTAACAAAATTCTACTTATGCCTGTTTTGTTATTGTTGACCTCTGAAGCAATTTATTAATAACTAATATTTTAGTGCATCTGCTCTATTTAGCTTTTGATCAATATCATGTCTTGTAACAGTCTTGACTCAGGAAGATGGAGAAATTGCTCTGCAAACAATCTCTTAACTAAGTCTCTGATAAGATTTATTTATTAACAGTAGAAATTTCTGTCACTGTTGTCATTATTAATTATCAGATCTCAGCCTGTGCTATCATTTTTTTGTCTTTGCTGATCTTACTTGTCTTGAATGATACTTAATTCATTGATCATTCCTTGCATTGTTTAAACATGTTCTATTTGAATCCCTTTATAATTACTATTAGAGTCTCGTCTCAGCCTCTTTTTATATTCTCTCTCAGCCTCTTTTTATATTCTCTCTCAGTACATGATCTCATTAACAGTCTTTATGACAAGTTTTGGTCTCTGATAACATGTTCATGCAGTCAATACATCATTTTATAGTTGTGTTTTGTTTTCTTTTCGATTTTCCTTCACTTCCTTTTTCTGCTTTGACTCTGAGAACCACTGTTTTATGTGTAAGACTAATGGATGCTAATATTTTGATCTGCAATGTTTGTCTAAGAGATCTCATAGGTGTTGCATGATATAACTGATGTGTGGAATCAAATTTCATCCCTAATGCTGAGCTGATGATATGTGGCTTTCCCCCAAGAAAAACACCTTTCTTCAGTATTGCTCGAGGAAAGACCTGATACTTGGAGCTGCTCATGTCTCCAACTGCCTCCGTGAAACTTTGGTCTATAACATATTGTCAGACTCCATTACTGTTTGGACCACACCACCTCAGATCATCTTTTTTTGATGCTATTTCTCTCATCTTCTGTCATTGTGAATATTTTCCATCCAATTTCTTTTGCCTCTCCGTACCCAGAAAAACTGTGGTTTGCACGTCTTTCCCTCTTTTGCTGACATGACTCACCACTTTTTAAAGTTCCGACTTTGAGTTAAGATTTATTAAGTGGCTTTGAAACTGCAAACATAAAAATGCAGAATCAATAAAAAGGACAAACTTATGCTGAAATGTAAAACTCAAGCTGTGTCTCTTGTGAATCACAACTAGAAAAAGAAAACAAACAACTAGATGAAAAAACCCAACAACTAAACCATTCACGATAGCAAAAGGAATTCAATAAATATGTGAGTCCAGTTAAAATTGAAACAGAATCAGACATAAAAGAATGAAAGAGATTTTTCAAGACACTGCAAAAACAGCTACCAGCTTTTAAATAAAGTGCAATAGAGAACAAGTGAAAATATTTATCCCTTCTTGACTCCCAAATGGACCGTATTTTCAGAAAAAAAAATACAAAACCCCAAGAAAATAACACTTTATTAAACCCTAATTCAAAGTTAGTCTGAATCATCAAATTACTTTTCATCAAATTATACAAACCAATTCAAATTTTTAAAGTGCATTTCTTGTATTAGAAGAACAAATTGACTCATTCACCTCCGTTTCTCAAAACTTTATTTTATAGAGTATTATTACAACCCTCCTCCCCCAGATTCTTATATAGATAGATGTTCTTGTGGAAATATGCTCTTGGGGAAATAGAGGACTGGCACAATGTTCATAGCAGCCATATGCTTCTTGTAACTTTTACAGGCAATTAAGTCTCCACCCTTCATTTTTGTCTTCTTCTTCTCTTTATACAAAGAATGACATGTCTTGTTTTGCTAAATTATAGCTTGTCAGCATGCTTTGTAACAGCCAAAAACCCTTGAAAATACAGACAAAATAAACAGGCCTAGGTTTCCTTAATAGATTCAAGTCACCTTTTTTTATTCTTAAATATTCACATGAAAATAATTATGATTATTTTAAAAATTAACAGATACTCTGGTTGAATGTATTCTTGGTACAAAACACAGTGAAAGAACAGTGACTTGAACTCTTGAGAGTTTTTCACAGCCGTTGTAGAATACACTCTCAAGTTAATATTTTAATGCTTCAATTCTAATATATAATAATGTGTTAAAATATTTTATACTGTAATTATAGAGTTATTATGCTATACTAATGTTTTCCCAGTGTTTCCAAAAAACAGTTATATAATCTAGTTTGTGCCTTGCAGCAAAAAGATATTGATTTGAAACAGGTGGAAAACTCCAGAAAGGCTGATTCTCAATGTTTTCTTAATTTCTGTTGGCGTTAAAAGAAAGAAAAAGCTTGTTATCTTTGTGTAATTATGACAGAAAGATCAATAAGTAAATTAAAGTATGGTAGTTTTGAAGCTGGATGTCTCAATTTTGCCAGGGGATTCTGACAGGTATGCTTCCAACCCAGGATATTCTGTCAGACCTACTTGAATTTTAAATCCACTCACGATTTCAAGCCCAAGAAAGGATGAAAATAGATCCTTTCTCTGTAAGTACTAGTGGAAAATGCTAATGAGTTTTGACTGACCAGATTAGAACACACAGCTGGAGACTTCATGTTTACTGAGAATCTCCTGCAGTAAAGTTACTACTGAGATTATAGTAGGAATCTAAATAATATCACATTCTTGTATGATTTAATAAAATTCTTTCTTCCTTTCTTCTGCGGTGCACATAGTCAGAAAACATGTTTTATACTGTATAAAACATTCAGATGGTAATTTCTGAAGGGAATGAAGGGAAATAGTCCAGAAAAACCTCAATACAGCCATGATTCTGAATCTACTAGCTCTTTCAAAACTGTACAGATGAAAAACCAGAGAGGTGTTTGAGCTTTCATAACAAAGAATGTGGTACTTCATCCTGCATAGTGTAAGGATAGAAGGTTTTATTATTTTTGAGAAAATTTCAAGAACTTCTCTAAGCCCAATTTCTGTTCTCAGTCTTGGTTCAGGAGGTAAAAGACATCACTTTAAAGAAAAAGTTTTAAATGTAATCCTAGAACATCAGACTTTGGAAATGTCAGCTTAAGACTTTAACCTCATGACTTCAGAACTCAAAGCAAGCAGGTACTGAACTGTTGCTAAGAGTGCAAATATAGGAAAGAAGGCACTAAAAATCCAGGATAAGAACTCTTGCCAACCACATGCTTTCTTGAATTATACATTAAAACAGCTTATACTATAAGAGTATCATCTTGTGAGTAGCAAGGTTGAGAAAACTACAGAGCAAAGCACATCACTTCTGACACCTAAGTTGCAAATGAGATGACAGTCATAAATTGATTTCAGAAAAAAAAAAATACTGAAGTTGCTATCACTTCACTCCTTAAAATTGCCTCCACTTTAATAGTCAGGATTACCTGATATTCTGAAACCTACAAGAGGTAACACCCTTTTAAAAAAGCGCATCAGGAATTTAGGCAAATCTAACATGCACAGTGAAAGTAATGATGTGTAATTAGAATATGTAGTTAAAATTGCTTCTCTGCTTAACCGTTCTCAAAATATGAAATATTTTCATTTTCTTTGAGGTTAGTAAAGCATAGCACAAATTCAATAGTTCTTTCAGATATTCAGAGTGAGAGTACTAATTAGCAATTTCTAGGAGAAATATGTACTGGATCAATTTTACTCCTATACTAAATTTCAAAGTAAAAGGCTCCACATTTTAACATTATTCTGAATAGACATGGATAGTTGGAATCATCAGTCTTCCCTTTTCAGCAATGCAATTTCTCTGCCTGCTTTTTCTCTTCTGCACACACACTGCACACAAATATTATACAAAAAAAGATAATGATTTTGAACAGAAAAAAAATTATTGCACTTAATTGTTTTTAGGGACTGTAATAGACAAAAATACTCTACATAGTTTGCAAATACAAATGATAAAAAGCTGGAAATATACAGTAGGATGATATTTAATACTTTGATAGAAAAGTCAAAGTGCAAAAATCTGGTAAAATGCATGAACAAAACTGAATAATTCTAGCCACAAGTTTGTTAATCAAAACAAATTCACCTAAGATATTTTAGAAAATTTTGCTGATTATAAATATCTTATGCTATCATTGCTAACAGTGTAAGAATAATCATGTCTTTAAATAAATTAATTTCCTTGAATTAATTGACTCTTTTTAGTTAATTAGATGAGATTTTAAAAATAATATAAATCAATATAACTCAATTAACTTCTGAATTTTTAGGTGTCCACAAGATACATGCAAATAAAATTGACTTCAATTATCAGAGTGGTTAGAAAGCTGTCTGTTGGAAAAGGAGCTGACCAACAGTCTGCTGAACATGAGCCAGTGTGTGCTTAGATGGACAAGAAAGGCAATGGCACCTGGCCTGTATCAAAAACAGTGTGGCCAGCAGGATTAGGGAAGTGATTGTCCCCCTGTACTTGGCACTGCTGAGGCCATGCCTTAAATCCTGTGTTGAGGATTTTGGGCTCCTCAGCACAAGAAAGACATTGAGGTGCTGGAGTGAGTTTGGAGAAGGGCAATGGGGTTGGGGGAAAGTCTGGAGCACAAGCCTTAAAAGGAGCAGCTGGGGGAACTGAGGTTGTTTGACCTAGAGAAAAGGAGGCTCTAGAGGGACTTTATCTCCTCAACAACACCTGAAAGTTAGTTCTTGTGAGGTGGCAATTGGTCTCTTCTCCCTTGTAGCAAGAGTTAGGACAAGACAGAATGGCATCAAGTTGGGTCAGGGGAGGGAAAATTTCCTTATCAAAAGTGTAGTCAAGCATTGGAACAGGCTCTCCAGGGAGCTGGTTGAGTCACAAGCTCTGAAGGTATTTAAAAGATGTGTAGATGTGGCACTTAGGGACATGGTTTAATGGCAGGCTTGTCAGTGCTAGTTTAATAGTAGGAGTTGATGGTCTTACAGGGAAAAAACAGTAAAGTGTTTCCATCATGACTCCTGGAAGAGTGGAAAGAAGTCAGAAAAATAAAGTAGACTTTATCAGATGTTATTAGATAAAAAAGGCTGAAATTCACATGTAATGCCACTATATTGTGTTGTCTTTAAAACACAATACATAGTTCCCATGTTTACATCTAAATTAACCTGGCATTTGCTGGGTGGGCTTTTTTTGTATTGAAAAATGCCTTGTTGCTTTTCTAGGATTAATATCAGCTATTTCTATAAGTAGCACATCCTGTAAACATGGAATTTTTCTAAGGAAATTTTCATCTCATTTGCTTTGCAGAAACTAGATTCTAGTCCAGAGCTTTTGAAGATAAAAGAGATTTAACTAACTTAGGTTAGCATTGATTTTAAACCACTCCTGCATCAAATCATTATCTCTTGTATTATTGTTGCTGTAGAAAATCAATAAATGTATTCAGCAGTTATGTTTATTATATTTATTATATTTATTCTTAGAAATTACTAAAAAAACTTTTTTTGCACCTACAAAATACCATGGGATTACTTTAATGCAATAAAGGTGTGACACATGTAAACAGGCGTTTATGATACTCCTAGCACCTGTCCTACTGATATTTAAATTCACTGAAATATACCAAAGGAATATAACTTGTTTGTTTCAGCAGAATGAGTTTTGTCAAATGGTAAGACTTCCTAGGTTTACATTTTAATGGTTAAATTTCAACAAGAGTTTGGTGAAATTAGTGAACAATATAAATTAATCTTTTGTTGTAGGTTAAATTACTTCAGAAAAATGTGATGCACCTGCAAACCTCACTCACAATTCTTCATCTCCTCTAGAAACTGCAGTTTCCCAGGCCATAGAGAACCCTACAAATTAATTTTGACTTTGATAGTAGGGTACACAAAGTATTTAGAGAAATGATTATCAAGAGACTAAAGAAATTACTGGAGGAAATTACAGTACCTTGAAGCAATCTGAACTGTAGAGCTAAAATACATGAAAGCCACATGTACAAGATGGGGAGATCTAAATGAGTTATTATCACTCAGAAAGGAAATCTTGAAATTACTGTAGGCAACCATCTGAAAATATTTCTTGAAGTTGCTACTGCTTCATGTAATAGATGCATTCTAATGGATCTCATAATAGGATTCTGAGAAAGTCAAGGAAGTGTGATAAGAGATATGGAATTGTTTCCAAGAAAATGAGACTGAAGTAGTAGGACAAAGTAGTAGATGAAGGCCACTACAGTAGTGAATCAAAAAAAGAGTAATCCACCACAAGTGAATAGATTTTGAATATTCATAATTTTCTGCAGTAGTTGAATTAGAGTCTATTCAGTGAAATAATGAACAGGAAACTTCAAAGCTTGCAAAACAAGTACTTCTTCACATGCTCGTGAATTGTAGAAGTCTATCACAGGATGCTATACAGACCAGAACTATAAATGAGTTCCAGACAGTTCACACAAACTAATATAATCTGCAGAATGAAACAGCTTTTTATTTTGGGTATTATCTAAATTTCAGCACACTGTTGAAATACATGACATCCTCCTAATATGCTTTCTCAAGAAACAGGTTCTCCCTATAATAACAGAGATGGCATCTGAGCGGGAGGGACTTCTTTTAACGAGATTTGTCAAGTTCTTCCTAATCACAAAATTAGACATCAAGGCAATTTTTTTTCATGTAAGTATGTAAAGCTATTGCACAGCTGCAAGAGAGGGATTATTACTTACTACTGACACTTAATGAATATCTTTTTTCTTCTCTCAGAATAAAAATAGCTATCTTCAGAAATGTTGTCACCAGCCACATCCAGTATAGGAAATAATATTAAGCATTAAGGGACTGGACTCACCTTGGAAAGTTATAAAAGACAGGGAGGAGTGCAAGGATGGGAGGGTGGCCCAGGGCCACTCTGAGAGAGAAGCAGAGCAGAGCAGGATGGCCACGGCAGAGCATCCTGCCAAGGCACAGCCAGCATCGGGCAAATGGGAGGTGATGAGTGAGGTCCAGGATCAGTCTGGGGAGCAGAGTCAGCATATCAGGATGGGCAGGAGCAGGGCTGAGGTCAGGGACACCCATGGCAGGGCTCAGGCAGGGATGTGCCATTCAGATCTGAGCTTAACTCCAGCCCCTAAACACAGGGACAGGGATATGTGTAAGGGAGGGACTGTTTATCCTAGAAACAGGAGATCAGGGGAGACTGACTGGGGCCATTTCCCAGTAACTCTTAGTTATCCCATGTGCATAAAGGCTCAACAATTTATTATTTTTGGCCATTTATACATCCAATTTCAGCAGCAGCAAGTCAAAAGTTTCAAGTTTCTTAGTCTTCACAGTTATTGTAGCTGACAACATTTCTCTGGAAGAATTTTTTCGCTTAAATATATGTATTAGTTTTGTGAAGGAAGCAAGTTTAACAATCTTTTCTTTAGTCTTCTTATTTTTCCTATCCTTTTAGCTCTGTAACTTCCTTTCATAAAGAACTATTTATTTGTAAGATACCAATGAAGAAAAACACAGTAGGTGCTGCTATCACACGATCAACATCAGTAAGAATTTTGGCCTACAATGTGAACTTCTTTGCAGTCACGGCAGCCAGATATAATTAATATTAATTGAATAATTAAATTTAATTCAGCCTTCATTCTCTTGAACCATGACAAGATCCCAGGACCTGTCATGAACAACATTAGAATAATCAGCTAATTCTGTTAAGACGTGCTGAAATTTTACTTTAAGAGCACACCATGTCCTTTACTTAGTTAATTCTTCTGCTCAGCTCCTATGTGTTGAATTAGCTTAGTTTTCTATGGTAAGACTCCTCTTTTTCTGCTGTTCTACTTCTGAAGCTGCAAAAAGGTCACCTAATGACTCTCAGAGCACAGAAATACAAAATCTTGTGCAAAAAAATTCACTGCTGGATTTTTTTTCTGTTTGCTTGTATTTCATCACTACTTAGGAAATTCTCTTTGTTGCTGGAGCAATGGCTTTTAACTTCCACATGGTGAAGACAAACTATATCCATGAGAAATTTCCCAAAATGTGCCACTGTTTCCAGCAGGGTCAACATCTCAACATCTGCTACTCAGTGTGGTTTGGCTGCTGGAGCTGGGGACCAGCACAGTGTCAGCATGGCTGAGAGCATCCCTGTCCTGCTGGCAGCCACTGGCAGAGGCTCCCAGGCAATCTGCAATGGCCATCAGAGCCAGGGCTAAACCCTTGCCCCTGGGGTCTGTGCCACTTTTTATGGAGATGTTGGCACATGTTCCCTGTCAGAGAATGTGTTATTTGCAATGCAGGCTCAGCCTTACCGTAGGCTGGGCCTGGAAGGCATGGAGCTGTGACAGCCTTGTGTCTGTTTAGGCTAGGCATTTATATTGAACTCATCAGGTAATTTAATTATTTGATAACTAAATTATAGCAGTTTTACTATGACCAACATGTTAAAAGATTTCATTCAGACAGACAGCTGGTCATACCTTAGATGTTATCTTCATTCTGTTGATTAAAAAAAATAGTTATATGACTTATGCAAGAAATCCCAATATCATCATAGAATCACAGTATCATAGAATCATTTGAGTTGAAAAAGACCTTAAAGATCAAATAGTTCCAGTCTCGTGCAATAGGCAGGGGCACCTTCTACTAGACCAGGTTGCTCAAAGCCCCATCCAACCTGGCCTTGAACACTTCCAAGGTTGGGGCATCCACCATTTCTCTGGGCAACTTATTCCAGTGCCTCAACACCTTCAGAGTGAAGAATTTCTTTGTAATATCTTGCCTAAACATAGCCTCTTCCAGTTTACAGCCATTTTCTCTTGTCCTATCACTACACTCTCCTATAAAAAAAAAACCCTCTCCAGCTTTCTTGTAGGCCCTTTTACTACTGGAAGGTGCTGTAAGGTTTCCCTGGAGCCTTCTCTTCTCCAGGATGGACAATCAGAATTCTCTCAGCCTGTCTTGATAGGGGAGATCCTACAGCTTTCTGATCAAATACATCTGAATTGTTATTAGTAGGAGGAGGAGGAGAATAACATAAAAAGTGCTTTCATAATTAATAATACTAAAAATACTGCTTAATAAATGTATATAGATTTGTATAAATGTCATTAAGATTTATATGAATTTATATTTATTTTTCAAGGTCTATTTTTTCTTTTTAGAAATGATAAAAATAAAATAATGACGTACAGTTTATACCATTCCATTCATGAGAAAATTATTTTGAACTGTTGTGAAAACCAGCTTTTTACATAATTGATCAGTGTATTTTTAAAATTACCAAAGCGGGATTTGTTTTTCAAAGGAATTATAGCCCCAAACATGAAATACAATTTAGTACAAGGAAATAAAACACAATCTAATTGAGATCAAGACATAACTGGAATGGAGTATTTTCTCATCAGTTTCTCTTTTTGGGATTTTTAATTCTACCACATAATCTACAAGTGTGCATTGATTTGTAATTATTGTTGTCTTCTATCTTGATTCCCCTTTTCCTGTTTTTGTTTATATTTTCATTTTGCTGATTGATGAAACTTCTTCTAATTTAAAGCTACCCTGAATAGGTGGTAAGGAGAAAGATAAAAGGGAGGGAGTGCAGTAGAGAGGTAGAGGTAGATCATTCAAAATGGGACATATATCTATAAAAGCCAGAAAAATTGCAGAGATGAAAATAGTGAAAATTATACATAATCTCAGATCTGACTTCTAGAAATATATACTGACTCTTGACTCATTAGAAAGGAGATATTCCATGGTATTTTATTATTTTCTGCTTGTTATTTCACTATATTTTCCTTCCAACTATATTCTCTTTGTTTTCTGCCTGAAACCAGTTTTCCTATCAATACTAATGGTCTTCCTGAATTGTTTCTTTCAAGATGGAGTTTAATCATATGCATCCACAAATTTTGGCTGCAGTTCTATCCATTTACAAAGGATCTGAAAATGGTTTTTTTCTGATCATGGAAAGGGCAAACAATGAGAGGCAGTTTACTTATTCAAAAGCTGAAACATAATTTCAGCCAGCACTCACACCTCCTCCCCTCCTGCCCAAAAAAAAAAAAAAAAAGGTGTTTTGGCTTTCTACCAAAGCTACAATCCACCAGGATATCCCACTTTTTGGGATGTCCTCTGCCTTTCTGTTCAAGTACTTTTCTCATGCTCTTCACAGAGCTAGCATTGATGGTAACAATGCCAGCCTCTGGGCTGGAAATACACTTCTATGAAAAATTATTGGCTTATCTTTATGGAGCAAATTCAATACCTTCTGCAGTTTATTCTATGTTAGAACTTATCATTATATCAGAGAGTGTGATTTCTCACTATCAAAGGTTTTCCCATCAAAAAAGGAAAGGCCCATGCAGCCAATTGCTCAATAGTTAGCCATCCAGATTAAATACTGCTGATTTGTCTCATTCAAAGGGTTTTTTTTGAAAGAAGCACAATTATCCACATTTCCTGTTAGTGTCCTAACATTCAAGTAGAAGGTGCAACTTCTCATTTTTCCATTTACCTAAACAGTTTTTCATTCAATGTGCTACAGAGAAAAAAAATTATTCTTAGAACACAGTGATATTCTTATCCTTCTCATAGGAAGACCTGCAGACCTCAGTTAATCAATCCCCAGAATCTAAGGAGATATGAAAAGAAAACAAAGCATGTTCAGAAAAGTATTATTTTGATTCATTCATATTTTTCAAAAGAAGTAAAAAAACCCAGAGCATTCAAGTGCAGCTTTATTTCAGATTGTTTTCCCACTTGTCATAAACTGTATGAAGATGCAGAATTTTGTATATATGAATATATGTCTTGTAAGCAAGGAGTGCAGGACATAGCCACCAGTGAACTCATATATGTAAGTAGCTGGTTTAATGTTAATGACTGTTCTGTTGTTTATGCATTTGGATACAACAATTTGCATAGCTAATCTTATGTAGATAAAGTACAGGCCTTGCAGTTTTGTTATTTCTATAATCTGCTTCTTTAAAAAGTCTAACTCAGAGCTGTAACCGTCACTGAGTAAATAATTTTTAAGGTTCTAAGAGTATCTACTGTTAATAACATGCCTATAAAAGTCTACAGGGAAAGCAATATAGCTCAAATGATTTTTAGATTTAATTGAACAGCCATTTGTTAGAGGTTTGTTTTCTTTTGTTGTACCATTATTAAATTTTTCCATACCTGTCAGATAAAGTTTCTTGTTCCATTGTTTTGATATATGTTAATGAGTTTACAGTTGTAGAGATTTCAGCTTCCCTTTTTAATAACATTTATTTTAAAAATATTCTGGGTTTTTTTAGGATTAATATTTCATATATTCTCCAGTATCTACCCTCTGAATTTAATTTGTTATTACAAGTATAGTCACTTAAAACATATTTAAACATGCATGTTAACCTAGTAAAGACTTTTCTAGGATAATTTCCATGCCATACTGGTAAAAACAGCTGACATAGAAAAACATTTATAAAATAATTAACCATTTACTTCCAATTCCTGTGAATTTCTATGGTTTTAATAGATGTAGATAATTTTTTTTTAATGAACCAGCTGCAGAGGAAAGCAAGAAACTCAAGAAACAGTTCTGTTTTCTGATTTAGGTTGCTTGTGCTTGGTTTTGGTGTATTTGTGCAATTATTTTTTTCTAATTAACTTCTGATTGTTACACAAGTCTGTTGTGTCACAATAACAATGCTGTAGCTGTGGTGTAATGCAGTTTTAATAAAATCATCTGTGACTGCTTATAAAGATTATAAGATACCAACATTTTTTCCCTATGTAAAAAAACCCTCATGAAATGAAAAATAAAGTTCTGAAAAATACCAAAATATTTCAAAATATTAGGTATCTTCCTAGAACAAATTTACTCCAAAGATGAATGCAGACTGCAAAATTTTTTTCTTGCCCACAGTCTAGATAGTGAGGATAGCTGTATCTTGTTTCAGAAGGAAGGTCCCAGATTTAGATGAAGTAATTTCACAATAGCCTTCACAGTTCTAGACTCTCACAGATCAGATAATGCTTTGATCATTCTAAAAATTATCTTAGTAGATGGATATGAATTGAAAGGTTCACAGAAGTCAGAAATCCTCTGGTCAGTGTATATATATATATATATATATATATGTATTAAAAAAAATCACTTATTTCTTTCGTACTGTAAGTTTTTTTATTTAATCTGTTATTCCCCAAATGATTTCAAGAATTCGTGTTTCAGTAAAGCACAACTTCCAGAATGAATGTCAATTTTCATTTGAAAGCCCTGGAAAACAGAAGTTAAAATACCTTGTTTAATTTGTTTTGGCATTGTGTGAAATGGTAAGGTCTGAATCCTTTCTGCCATGAGTACTACCCTGGAATACTCACCCACAAGAGATCTCTGATATCTCACTGTGAAGAATCAGTTTTCTAACAGTAAAGTTGTAAATCCCACAGGGAGTTGTAAAAGCAGTCTATCAATCATTCTGAACATGGATACTTTATTCAGTGGAGAGGTTGGTCATTTCCTGCCTTTCTGAAAATAGATGTTTAAATCAACCAAAGATTTTTTGAAAACTTAACTTCCTTCCCAAGATGCAGAAGTGAGGTAGCTATGTAATGGCAGTTGTAAGATTACAGAAGGTGCATGACACTGGCAACCAGAGCAGAGTGTGAAAGGTTAAGCCACCCATCAACTTTTAATGCATAAATTTGTGTGGAAATCCAAAGGGCTATTCCAATTTGACTGTGTATTTCTTACTGTGTATTTCTGAACCTATTCACCTTCTATTTCACAGCTTTCCTATCACGCAGGCATGTTTTATAAGCTTAGAAGAAGAAGGGATGAATAAAGCAGATTCATTCTCTTACTTCAGAGAGAGACAAATATCCCATCTGTTTCATAGAAGGCTAAATAGATTTTTTTTTTCTGAAAACTACCTACTAGGCACATGTCTGCTTCACTTTTATTTTCACTCTTGACTACATATCCACTTCAAATTCAGGATGGTTTTCTTTCAACTTTTTTTCCCTTAAGGTGTTCAAAGGTGTGAATATGTAATCAATGCCAGTAATTATACAGAATATTCTTTTCACAGAATTTTTGTGAAGAAGCAAAACTGTTCTTCCAAAAGTGAAAGTATTAGATGCATGGAACACCATTAACTTGATTTTGCTCAGTTATTTCTTCTCAAACCTTCACATTTCCAATAAACAAAACATGCCTAAATGCTTATGAGTTGTTTTCTTCTACTGAGAAGGAAAACAGAACAAAACAAAACTCAGAGCTACTATATACAATTCCCAACACACAAGCAGTTCCTGAATTGGGTCAAATATTTCAAACATAATAAAGTGGTTGAATGCTTACTATTTACAGTTGCAAAGGGATACCAGGCCACTACAGAACCTCTAGAAATTGCTTCTACATCAGAGAAGTAACCTTAGAGAAATTTGCAAAAGGGTCTTGAAGTGCGAGTTCACATAATATGCCAGGTACAAGGAGGATTGACTTTATCCAGATTATTCTGCACATGACTCCACAGTATCTAAATCCTCTTTTTGCATACTCATATATTTGGAAACTTTTTTTTTTGTTTTTTTTTTAATGGTTGACTACAGTAGAACATAATCTCAGACATCTGAATTACTGAAAACTTAGAAAGTGCATTTTCCAGTCTCTGGACTATCCTGTCTGAAATTTGTCTTTCTGGGCTTTACAGTTTTACAGCCCACAAAGTTTTTCAGGGAAATATGTATGTTTAAAAGTTATCTCATTCTGTCTGTTTAAAAGTAAGGTTGGTGGTTATCTTCTTTTCTTTAAACATATAAATAATTTCTTTAAATAAATAGCATCTCTTTTTTTTTTTTTCTTTTCAAAGCAGAATTACAGAGACATAGGCTAAGCCCAGAACCCCTTGACCAAATAATGAAAAAAATTTTTAAGAATCAAAATGGACCAGAAAAGAAAAATGACCACACTTGTCCAATTTATATATACCTAACACAAATTATGAAACAAGCTTTCATTAATGGACATTAATCTTGCCTACATTTTCTTTTAATTTTATCTCCAAAAATTAATGCCCATTTTTCCTTACAGAGAAATGATGTTTTTCTATATGCATATTAAAGCTCTTTTACTTATCCAGTCTCATTTAAATAACTAACATTATAATCTTTTTTATTTCCTGTCAAACTTTCTTAAAAGCCTTTTTTTCTCTAGTTTATAACCTACTCCACAAAAAACCTTACCTATTTATTTATGAGCTTACTGGTCCTCTCATATTTTGCAGAACATAGACTTTTATCTTTGTTTTTTGTGGTGATATTTTCATCTTTTCATCACAGTCAAATAATTTTTTTGCTACATATCACCATGGTCCTTGATCTGTGGGGTTTTCTGAAATGGCAATCCATCACTTTGGGGAGAGCATGACAACTTTTTACAAGAATCATTAGGAAAAGTCACCAAATTACTTCCGTATTTTAAATGAGCAAGCTTAACATGTCCGAAATTTTGCACTAACCCCTGTTGGGTGACATTTTTTTTTCCTTTTAAACTATACTGCAAGCCATCTGGGGCCAATGAAAACCTTTTATTTGACTTTAACATGTCTAGGATGAGGATTTGAAAGAGGAAAATAAGGTATGTAACAGTTAAGTTAAAATTTCTCAGAGATACTCTGCAAATGTAAAAATGCATGAGAGAAAAATAAGGGAAGGAAATTGTTCCCTTATGGTAGTGAGAAAACCACTGACATTTGCATGCTTCCTTGTGCATTCTTTAATATTACCATGACAGTCTCAGTATTCAGTTTCATAAGGTTTTTGCTTTCATATAAGAATTTCAATGCCTTTATAAAAGAGTGTACTGGCCATTCTGTACTGAGAAGTATCTCATCCATATAATTGGAAACTTCAAGCAGTTTTATTAAAGAATATGTTCTTACTGAAGAAGACCAAAGCACTACAGTTAAATCCAACTCCTAAGACTTAGGAAGCAAATTTTTAAGATCTTGGCTCTCTGCTGTTCCTTCAAGTGTAACTACATAGGACTTCCTATGCATACATAAAAGATGATCATGCTGAGACAAACTAAAGATTTATCTGGCACAGCAACCTGTCTGTGAAGTGGCCAACAAAAAATGATTAGGGAAAGACTATTCAAAATTGGCAAATATGAATTCTCAGGTTTTGGGAGCTGGAGGTTTGCAAAGTGTATTTAATCACCTTTTTTTCTCAGTTCTGTCTTCTAAAACCTTATATAAAAATTAAGATTATTTTTCCTGTTATAAACTTCTTGCATGATAGAACAGTGATGTCCTGATGCATACAACGATCAATTTCAATACTAGTGTGCAGGTATTAGCATTTGGAAATATTCATGCAGGTGTCTGTATGTGGAAACTTGGGCCAACTCCCCACTGGAAACCAGCGTCTAGAAGAGTGTTTTTAAGTGACTGCTCATTTATAAACTCAGGTATACATGAAAGACAGAAGATTTATTAGCAGTCTAATTATGCTCCCGTCATACAGAAACTGACTGAAATGGTGATGATACCTAGGGAAATGACAGAAACACTCATAGCTATTTTTTTACTAAATATATAGGTGTTACTCCAGCTATGTTAGTGAGAATTATGTCTGCATATTGAGAAGGAAATAAATCAGCCTGCAAAGTACTGAAAGTGCACAGGTGTTCCCACTTTTATTTTTTTTCTCATTAAACTGCTGATTTGTAATTTCCTCATGTATTCATATCCCCTAGAACTCTCAGCTGAACATTTTTTCCACACTAAATCCTCACAAACGTTTATAAAAAGTTGATTCCTGGTAAATAGTCTGCATCTCTTCAGTAAAAGAAAAAAAGAAAATTGAAAATGTAAAAAAACAATGTGGAACAATTTAATGAACAAATGATAGATCTTGGTAATCTCAGTGTTACAATCTGCAACATTTAATGGTAAAGTATCCTGTGTATATAGACTATTTAATTTCTTTCCTCTGACAGAACAAGATCTAGAAACTGAAATGTGACTTGTCTGTTTTTCATTTATTCAGAATATTTGATATTGCTCAGCCTTCATTTAACCCCTGAAATTTAGTCTTCTTTTTTCAGATTTTTCTGCATGACATTTTTGGTGATCTGAACCCTCCAACCCCTCTGTGCAATGAAAACATATTCATACCATCTCATATTCTTTCCTGTCATCTAGAGGAAATACGGAAGAGGGTCTATCTAACTTACTTTAGAAAGACTGTGTCCTTCATAAATATAATCTTTTTCGCGTTTATATCTAACCAAAATTCTGAAAAGATAATTTTATTAATTCAAAAGATTTCCAAATACTGTAGTCTTAGCAGTGGGGGGACACGACTTGTTTCTGGTTTGCAGAAGAAATCTCTGCCTCTTGGTCCCAGGTGCTAAGTATTGTGTTAGATGACTCCACATAGGGAGTTACTTCTGAACCACAGTTATCTGCCAGGTCTGCTCCTGTGCAGTGGTAGCATGAATGCATCTGCTCCCTATCCTGGAGCACTGCAGTCCTCATGCAGGAATCCAACAGTGTCAATGTGAGCATTCTGTAGAGCAAGAATGAAGGAGATTGCTTGAACGAGGTGAGAGGATGGAGTTCTGACCCAGTATGGTACACCCAGACCTCAACCACAAGAAGGGAGAATGAGACGTGCTAAGAAATGCCCGGTCTGCTCAGAGCACAGACTTTCTGAGACTGTTCTATCAGGTACTATTGGTCTCACCTGCAACTTCCTCTGTCTGTGGTACCAGTTTATCTGAAATGAGGTAACAATTGGTCTAACCTGCCAAATGTTGATATTGGCTTTTTTATCACTATCTCAGGCAGCAGATGTGCAGAAGCTTCTTGTCTTAACTTAAATTAAACCTTCAAAGCTTCCCATCTTTCATTCAGTATTAGATAATTATTTGATTTCCATATCACAGGCCTCTGACCTTCCAAATGTTCCATGTGGACTGGATTTTCAGACAAGTGTGCTTATAGTCAGTCCTCAGCAGTGCAAGCATATTTTGCACTTCACACTTTTGCCCATATTTGAGTTAACAGGAGAAATGTCACATCGTAAGTCTTAGGCATATGGCAGAATTCCCATCTCTTTTTGTTCAAATCAAGCTTGAAAATACTGCTTAAAGATATGACTTCTTAAAAGCAGAATTTTTAATTCATTTGGATTCAAGGTGAGGCAGTTGATCACTTTAGACCTTTAATTGTTAATTTAGCAGTATTTTTGTGGGACGTAAGTTTTTAAACATAATTTGAGGGGTAAAATACTAATATTAATGTGAAAATTTTATTTATTCTTCTAGGAATTGGCTTAGATTAGTTTATGACACTAATATTGCATTTAAAAAGAGGTAAAATCTCACATGACAATAAGATTGGATATAAAATATCTTAGAATCTCATACGGGGCTTACACATTCAAAGCATATACTGCATTTTCTCACATTTCTACTAAATTAATAAAAATGTCAAATACTTCCACATGCAGGAAAAAAAATTCTGTTGTACTGCTATACTGTTTATTTAGAATTGTGAATCCTCTGCAAACTATTAAATAGGTAAGTGGCAAAAATCCTTTCCCAAAAAACATAATGTTACCATAGCACTGAATCTTGGAGTATCAGCATTAGATTTATAACTTAAAGAATGGAGAACAATTTGTTATTAGTATAAAACATGGCTGATTTATTGTCAGCAACTAGTTCCTAGGTAATTCTTACACACAACAATTGTCATCTGCATTAATATTTATTATATTTGATATTTTCAAAATTTGTCTAGTTTGTCATAAAATTTATCTTGCTAATCTGTTTTGGGCAAAAAGTAAAGTTGAGCAAATAAAAAAGACACAAAAAAGACGTATAAAAAACCCCTTTAACCTAGGCTGTTGATTTTCTATTAGATTCAAAAATATCTTTATGCCATTTTGTTGTATTACTTTCACTGATATGATGGTGAAATTAGAATATACTTAAGAATATTAATGGACAATTTCAGCCAATTATCTAGAAAAGTAAAGTAGACCAATGCTAGAATAAAGTAATAATTTTATGATTTCAGCCTATGTCCTTATTTCAGTGATAATTATATCCTTCCTCCATATTCCGTATTTGTACAACCAAAAGATGGCAGTGCTTCATCAACAATTCCCACAAAGTTTAAGTTTATCCTTAGGTCATCGTTTGCAATACAGGAAAGTTTTAAGAAAATGCAGTTTTACAAGATATCCAGTCTCCGTCTTTAAGCAAATTTCAATGGGAATAAAAAGGGTTCCGATTTGTTGTTAAGGTGTTTTGCTTCTCTGGTATCTTACAAAGCTTACTTGATTAATATTTTCTGTTAACTTACCAAACTAGATTTTGTAGACTACTTAGTAAATACGAATAATTTAGGTCAATTTCTCCTATTCTAAGACCCTAAAAATTTAAGTAATTCTGTATCTGGCAGTGACTTATCTTCATAGGTTTATAATAATTTCTCAAACTGCTGATGTTAAAATTGATGTCAAATCACTAACCATTTTAAACAGAGACCAAAGACAATAGTTTAAACTTTTCTTTGAACCAGTTTAACTTTAGGAAGTTTTTCTCTCTGCTTAAAACACAGGAGATAATGGGCTTTTTTCATAAAAACCATATCTCACGTTCATGTTTCTGCCTATTCTTTTTTCATATTTATTTTCCCTGGAACATTTTCTTTTTCTTTCAAAAAGTTTTTCATAACAGCTCTCTGTCACAAATATTTTGAAAGAGTCTATGCTAGTCTGCTCAGCATGTCTCTGTCATGAGCATGAAAGACATCTATACTGTTTACCATGACCCTAGACTTGCTTTATTTATATGATGCTTCTCAGAGATACATTCTATTTCATGTAAAACATCTTCCTGTAAATAAGAAAATAATAACATACCAACTGATATTCTTAAAAATTAATGAAGAGTCATGCTGGAATTTATGAAATTGGACTCTTTTAATTCATTTATCAGAAAAGGATTACATCTACCTTTGTTCAATGTTTCAGTTAAAAAGTTAATAAAGCCTTGTATGCTTCATTTATTCTTTCTTAAAATGAGGATACAGATTCTAATATTTCATAAATAATTTTTTAATTATATTGATAAATTTTGTATAAACACACACACATACATAAATATAAAGACATGAAAATCACAGGATCATAAAATCATAGAATTTGGGTTAGTTTGGAAAAGACCTGAAAGGGTCAGAGACACCTGTTGCTAGAAGGAGCTACATATTATGGACATTGTTTTATGTATTTCAACATCAGTAACTTATTTGTTGTGCTCTCAAGTCTAAATTTTAGAAACGGAGTAATCTAGTCTGACATTTGTCATCTGTTAATATCCTTAGGAAAAACATGTATAAACACAGAACTAATAGACTTCTTATTATTTAAAGATGAGGGTGCTGGGTTTTCTGAAACCGATAGCCCAGAAATGTTCAACAAACTGAACATCAGAACATTATGTACCTATTCCTTACTATAAATTCAATTTCTTGAATAGAAACACATCTCACTTTTTTTTGCTAATGTGACTTTATGCATGAAGGGGTATACATAGTGTCTTGAGATATCTATAATGCAGTTTACAAAAAGTACTAAAATAGTCTTTTTGAATAAAAATTAGTTTTCTGCCAGCTCACCTGCTAGTTTCTGGCAACTCATTTGGTTGGCCATCACAGCAGCTTTTGGTTATGTTGAATGCATATCAGCATTTATATTTGCTCATCAGTCTATATTCACAGAAGTGTCTATTTTGCATGATGCAAATCCCTGGGCTTTTTGCCTTTTGTGCTTTTAACAGGTGTATGCACATGTAACTTCATTTAAACAAAACTTTGTCTGTTCAGAACAAAGTAGCTTGTTCCCAAGTAGAGCTTGCCACCAGACATTCTGTAGTTTTCATATGAAAAGTTTTTTCAATCAGATAGTGATAACCTGGGGAAAAATGTTTCTATTAGCAGTCATCTGAGGGGAAAAACAATTTAAGAAAAGAGTAAGGATAGACTTGCCATTATGAGAGTGAAGGACCAAAAATGCCTGTTTCTTCAACACCAGGTGCTTAAAATGATTGAACAGTTATTTTTTAGCCTGGTAAAATTTCAGTCCATGTTCTCCTTCACCATGTAACTGCGGTAGATAAGACACAAACTGAACTGCTCGAGTCTGCTTTAGTGGCTTAAAGTAGCTTATAATAGCGCTTCCCACCTGAAAGTGTCTTCTGATTTTAGACAGAATTTGAATGTAACACTACAGAAATAAAATTCTTCATGATTAAAATAAATAATTTTGCAGTTTCTGATGGCAACAGATTCCTCCTACACTGATTATATTACCTCTTAACCTGTACATTATCTATGACACTTTTTCTCTGAGCAGGTTCTTTTTTAAGATAATAATATTCAGTAACTCTCAAACCCTTCTTATCCTGAATTAGACAAATGCCAAAAAAGTCTAGATATCTGTGAGTGCCACGGTTGCCGGTGTTCAGGCTGGACAGCCAGCCCCAGGGTCTTTGGCTAGCGACCCGTCGGCGGCTGTAGCAAGCATCCCTGACCACTAGAGTGCCGGTTCGCTGCCGTGGGAATCAATGCGTTCCCAGCCGCAGGTAGCTCTTAGAAAGCAAGCTATCTCTATAGAGGCCGGAGGAATAGGGAGCCTCTGGCTAGAGTAAGGCGTGACGTCCAACTGCGCTCTGGGCGTCTAGGATCAGAAGACTCCGAACAGCTCAGAGCACAGACTTTTATTGTGAAGGCATTATCCAAACATCAAACACCAGGAGTGAGGAATCAGGGAGGGACCAGGGGACCAGGACTAACCGGGAAGGAGAGGGGGAGGAGAGGGGATGACAGACAACTGGGGGATTCAATCAACTACCGAATGAAACAGAACTTTCTAGAACACAAGAATGATTGGCGGGAGAGTGGCAGGTGCTTAAACTAATGGAGGAAAAGGGAACCACCCCTGAGAGACTCAGCCCCCTTGCGGGGCAAAACCACCTGTGTCTCCTCCCCAGGGGAGACTTTAAACTTGGGCACCTTTATTCCACAGCTTCTCAGGGGGGACTGAGCCCTTCGGGACCTCAAGCACTACCACATGTGAGCCCACATATTGCAATCAAAATTATCTTTCTTCCTAATCTTGACAAAGTGTGTCCTTTGGCTATTTTGGATGTCACTTGGAAAATGTCAGCATTTAGACGTAACTGGAACACAAATTTAGCCTACATGAAAAACATTACAAAGCATATTAAGAAACCTTACATTGAGATGAAAATTACTATTTACAAGCTGAGGACTAGGTTTGGTGTTAAACATAGCACAACAAGCATATAACGATGTACCATATGGTAAAGGTTTTCATTTTTATTTTATATTTATACAGACATGCAAGGATAGCTTCAGAAAAAAATGATCCATATCTCATCTCCTTGATACTGTTTGTGTGTACAAATCAGCTCTTGTTCAAATTCCCACTGTCTCACACCCCAGCACGACATACTGTACTTTTGCCTTGGTAAATGTAAACTCTTGAGATATTTTCATGTAAAATATCTTTTTTCTTGGTCTCTGCATTCACCATGTCCTCTTTTCCCATGTTTTTTGTTCTGTTAGACCAGACACAACCTGATTACCTTGTATTACCCTGGCTTCATGACTTGTCCTATTATGCCTTTTGACTCAGCAGTGCTACTTTCAATATGCCCCTTGTGGCATTCTCTGTTGCAGAGGCTGAATTTTCTGTCAAGCATCTCCATGCTTTGGCTCACACACGGCAATGGTAAACCAGTACATTGTAAATAAAAATAGCACAAGTGAAAGTTAACAGTAATAACATTATTTATGTCCTTTCACCTGTTGTAAAAGATATTGTTAAAGAGTTATGTGCAATAAGCCATCATCAGTGCACAGGAGGTTTTGCTGTAATCCATAGAATTAGGGTCAATAGTTTTCCTAGGATATAAAAATGTTTTATTTACCTAAACAATCATTTTCAGAGTTATTAGAATGCTATGTGTAGTGGACAGATCTAGGCTATGTAAAATACAAACATGTAGTCCACATACCAGGAAGCAGAGCTTAAAAGTATCCAGGTTAATACTGTGTAAAGCCAGTTTGACATGGTAGAGTTTGTGCCTGGGAGCTGTTTGATTGTGCATAAACCATTTCTGGACTTCAACTGATTCTAGAGAAAATACAGCTGCTTTAACACAATGCTACAAATGGATTAGTAAGTCCCTTGGTTTCAACCTAGGTTCATTGTGTTTAGCCATCTACGTCACGACATGAGTACTCCTCCAAATTCCTGTGAATAGGTAATAATCTGCTGATTCTATATTGACTGTCTGGTTTTTCTGCACCACAGCAATACAATATTTTTCCACTTTAAATTTTTTTATTATTTAAGATTTTAAGAGTGACAGATCATATATAGGCCCTTTAACTTTTTTGTACTTTTTTCCTTGTTCAGGGAAATAGATTTAATATTGGCTGCAAACTTCTTAAGTAGATGAAGATGTAAGTCAATATTACTAAGAATTACTGAATTGCTATGGAAACAAACCTTATCAGAGCACTGTAAATAAAGGAAAGCTAAGCAGGATAAATCCAGCCTAAAGACATCAAACCATGTCTTTTTTGTGCTTGCTTCTTGGTAATGTGACAGTGGAGAATCTAAATCAGCTGACTTAGTGCATCTTGGAATAACCACAAGTATGTCCTACCAAACTGCACCATCTGTCCACTGCATCACTTACTCCCCTCCATCAAGATTAGATGTTATCACTATATTAGTTTTGTAGATATTTAGTTGCTTTTGTTATTTAGTCTTATTATTTAATATCTTCCTTTTCTTTTTTTCCTACTCTGTGCAGATCAGCATTGATGCTCCAGCTGTGAGAATAATCCTGCCTACCTTATAATATTATGATTATAGTCTGTGCTCTGAACTATCAATCAGCTTATCAAGAACATTATAAGCATTAAATAGAGATATTTAATATATTTTGGAGTCTTTCAGCTTTCCTGTTATATCTATTCTTGAGAAGATGAGAAATTCTTGTCTGAGAACCAGAATAGAAATATTTTGAAATATCTCATTTTTAAAAAATTCAAAATCAAGGAATATAAAATATGAAAAGCTATATTACTAAGCTTAGAAGCAAATTTCAATTGAGAATCCTTTTCAATAAATCTCCAGTTTTAATTAATTGTCAAGTTTGAATTCCATATTGCTACAACATTTTCTCATTCTTAGATTGGTCCTTTCTAGGACAAAAAGGAAAAAAAGTATGAAATAATGATATGCTTGGCATCTGGTTTACTTTGAGATTTCTTTCAAGTTGTTTTCATTCACCTGTATCAGTTGACTGAGCTGAATTAGTGTGACTTTACTAAAGGATTAGCTGTATAATCTCTATGAAAAATTATTCTTTCTTACTCGCACACTGGAATTTAAATCTTTCTTTCCATTTAATTGTACTTGAGCTTTCAGATAGGTTTTATTGTTGAAATACTTTAAAACCATGACCCAGATGCTAAGGGATATTCTGGAAGTAGAAAGAAATAAAACCATTCTCTTTATTGGTCCTTATTTTTAGTCAAACTAAGCAAGGCCCAGGTACTGGTGATATCTTTAGTAAACATATCTCTTGTCCAATTACACATCCTATTTCAAGAGGAGACCTATAGCTTTCAAGCAAGCTAAAGCACTTTTATATGACCTAATGTTTAGGCTGATCTGTTCACAGGTCATATTATTTCCTAAACTTAGTATTTTAAATCAATAGAGTTATACCAGTAAACACATACTGCATATGATTGCATAAAAGAATCACAGAATATCCTGAGCTGGAAGGGTCCCACAAGGATCATTGACTTCAACTCTTAAGTGAGCAGCCTGTACAGGGATTGAACCCACAACCTGGGCTTTAGCACCATGGTCTGTTCAACTGAGCTAATCTCAAGTCCTTAAAATATTTTAGTACTGTTAAATACATTATTATATAAATTAAATAAATGTTTTTTTGAAAATGAGCCTTTTAAATATTGTAGTTATAAGCAATATCAAAACCAATTAAGTTTCTGATTTCATTAGTGTGTTCTTAAGATAGTTCACATCAACAGAAAGTACACTATTGCATCCAGGAACACAAAAAATTACACATGCGCAGTTAAATACCTCTTTCATGTTCCTTTACTGACTGGTGCAGTCTTTTATAAACTCTCATTTTAGAACCTATTCCAATCCACAGCATATGTATCATCGCTATTGCAGCATTAGTGATGCAGATTCTGAGATGGAATTTTCACAGATTTGGGGAATTTTTGGCTGACTACTTTCTGTTCAGTTAAGGACATACACTTAAAAAAATAAAAATCAAATAATAATAATAATCTTCTATCCATTAATTAAAGGTAAATAAAAGTAAATTTGATACAAATTAGATAACCATACAAAGATTTGTTATTCTAAGTATTTAGGATCAGACTGTGTTGTTTTGTTGGGTGTTTTTTGTTACAGTGAAGGTTTCTATTAAAAACTATCTACTCCACTAAATATATACTACTTAGTAGGCTTTTGAAATTAAGATTTAAATATAGATTCATAGAGCATGTGAAAAAGCAACTCTATGAATCAGCTCTTTAATTTCGGTAAATCATTTTACACCCATTTAGTTAACTCAAGATCTGATTTTAAAAATACAGCTTGGAAATATGGCTCATCCTAGGCATGAGCAGAAAAACTCAATTATTTTTTCAGAAAAATTTGTGCTCTTTTCACTTTGTCAGATGACTGTACCAAAGAGAAATGGTATAAGGCACAGTGACATCTGAGAAATTTTAAGTAGCCAGGGATTTACTAATCCTCTTTTAAGCATACTGAAAAATGTGGGAAAGGGAAATGAAACTGAAGAATAGCATTTTTATGTGCATCCAGCTCTGTCTCTCTAGATAGAACTGTGAAGTGAGGATTGCTTAAATGGGATGGAAGAAGGTGATGAAAAGCAGCATGAAATCTATCCACCATGTGACCAAAGCAAAACACATTATAGAGCTAGAATAGAAAGGCTTAAACAGTAAATATTTCCCAAAACCTAAAAAGAATTTGCCAAAAATCTTGATAGGTCAAAAAAGAACCAGTGAGGCATGTTAAATTTACTATGTTTTATTTAATGCATCATCTGTATTGCCTATCTCCAAACTCTCAAATATTTTTAAGGAAAAGACTAGTGAGTCTTCTCTAACCTCACAGGTTCCTTGCTGTTTTTCCTCATCAATATAGTAATCTTTTTTCTGTTCTATTTTCCCCTCGAATTTCCCAATTAATTTTAAAATTTTACCCTTCTGGCTAAGTGAATCTTAAAAAAAAAAAAAAAATCAAACAAACTTAATTTCTCTTATCCAATACAAAAACTGAAAAAGCAGAACTAAGCTTTGCTGAGAGTTAATTTAGCAAGATCTAAATTGTAGTGCAACAGGATGGCTCCCTGGGGACAGCAGGGCTATGAGTGTGGGAATTCCCCCAGGTTCACAGCCAGGGCTGGTCCCACACCCCAGCAGGAAGCAATACACATGTACCTAAATACACACTTTCGTGCTGAGAAAGAAATCAATCACATTGAATGTTATTTTTTCAATTTCTTAATAAAGGTGACAACTGCCTGTGTACAATGAGATATTGCCATGTTTATTCTCAAAACTTTGTTGGAACAGTGGTTACCTTTACTTCAGGGAGCTAAAATACCTTTATTTGGGTAGATAGATGAAGGGAAATCCCTAAACAATATCTTTTGGATTTCTGGTTTTGTGCTGACAGTAAAAGTATTGGTAAATGAACTTTTACTAAAATAAGGAATAGTAGCCACTTCTGGTTGAATGGCATAACTGGATGAAGGCATCTTCTATCAAAAGTGCACAGCTCTTCTATCTATTGTGTGTTATCTTAATAAAGCTTTTAACTAGAGAAATTCTTTGGGAAAAGTATATTTATAGATTAAAAAATATGGGTATTTGCGTACAAATATGCTAAACATTTTTGTCCATTTTGCAGATGCTTTAAAATAATTTTGTTGGAAACAAGGAAGATAGCAAAAGAGTTAGGAATATCTTTCAGATTATTTAACAGTCTACCACTGAAAATCAAAATTTAGCACCCTTATCTTTACTTGCTGTATGGGTAGAATAGTTTCAGCTGCATGGACTCAGGAGAAATACATCACACAAACAGGTCAAGTGATGGTGACTGGGCATTTGTGACCTTAGAAACAGCACAATGCAAATGTTAGCAAGCTACTTCAGCCACTCACTGTAAGGGCTCTAAACTATTAGTAAATTGAACATCAGTAATTTTCATTCTACAGTGCAAAAACATATTATACCAATTAAATGTATAAAATTTTCTGACATCACGGATAATCATCATTAATATTTTATTCTTGCTAATTTTTTATACAACATAAAAAACAAAATTTCTCTCATTGAAATATTTTATAGTCAATTTTGTATTAATGTACTGTACATAACACAGCCATCACTGACTTCTTAGACATAAATCATCATGTAGAAGACTGTCATGCTGTTTCAATTGTTTTTAAAAAGATATATTGTTATACGAAATTTTAACTTTCACAGTCACAATATCTTAATAATAATTATTTCAAGTGCTTTGTACAGAAGTTTTGAAGGCTGAAAAGTAACTTCTAAATGTACTGTTCCATCTATTAGTCTCTTTTGTTCAACAAAATATTCTGGTTTTAAGATGCTAGTCAGTTACGGAAATCCTACATTCTTCTTCATGAAACAATCCAGGCAAAGAATTTTCCTAGTCATAAGAGCCTGAAATCTAAGAAATTATTTACAAGAGAATTATCTGTTGAACTTGATGAGGTATTCAAAGCAGGAGTGGGTGGTGGGGTGGAGATGGAAAGAATGTTGCTCTACTCTATAATTTAATGATTTGAAACTACAGCATAAAGATAATTTTCTCTTAATTTTCTCTCTTGAATATTTGCTTGTAATTACAAATCCAAACTGAACCCAAAACTCTAAAAATGTTTAATCAGATTTTAGATGTGAAAATCTAACTCATGTTCTGACTATAAATATTATTTTTATTAAAGTTCTCAACCCTGACTTGAACACAGGAGTCTGGAGAAGTCAGCTATTTTTATATAAACCTACTGGTGGCAAAGTAGTGTTTGATAGAGATGTCACAGCAGAAGTCAATGAGATAATCTGGAGTACAGTAGCTCAAATTATGATTCTTTAATTCACCATGATGCAAAATTATTAGATTTCTATATGAGGAGTTTACTGTCTGGAGTTCCTAAGTGGGAAAAGGCATTTAAATATCAAAATGAGGCTATTGTTTCAGCATACTGTATCAATCAACATGGGTATGCTAATAGCATTTTCTATATCTCACAAATTCTTCTGCTTTCTGCTCTAGAGGTGAGGTAACTAGAAGTTATGCATTTCAATGTTTGATTTGCATATATAAAAGTCCTTTGGATAAAAAATTGTCTCCCTTGTAAAGCACACAGATCTATAGCTAAGAGCAGTAAAAAATGTACAGGAAAAAAATGTGGTGAGTTACTATTTTACATGTTTGTGCTTTAAATATTCTATTTTTTATGGGTACTTGTACCAACCTTTATTGGACATTCAAATGTTTAAATTGTGTAAACAATCAACTCAAATGTTCAAATTACACAGACCTTTTAACAAATGATATGCAACAGGGTAAACAATAATCACATGCCTTTGATATATTGACATATAGGCAGAGAAATTTTCTAATGATTGATTTTCTAATATTTTAGTAAGTGTATCATGAAAGCTTATTTTAAGAGTTCTATTTAAATAATCTATTTAAATAATACATTTTTCTTGTGGTACTTTCGGGGCAGTGGAGAAACCAAGAGATGAGAGGAAAAGTCTTGAAAAGATGGTAAAACAAATATGTAGAGTTAACTTTCATGGCAGAATTTTACTAACTGTACCTATGTCAAATTTTTTTTCAAAGTTTTAGAGCTTTTAAAGCATGAGTTTTGAATGAGGGATGTTTTTTCAGCCAATACCATAGTAATAGTAGCTAACATTATATTTTTTCTAGGTGCATGTGTAACTGTGTGATCATAACACAAAATTATAATTTTTTCACATTTTTTGCCTTATTGAGTCATACTTCATTTTTAAGTACCCACAAGCACATTTTCTAGAAGCTTATTGTATGATCAGAGTGTATTTTATGATTCTGTTGTGGGGTTTAGTATTATTTTTTACTGACATTAAAAATACTGTAGAACTTAAAACTAAAATAATCAAAACATTTATTTCTCCTTTGTGCTGTAGTTTACCTGTTCTTGGTTTTCTTTTTGCTACCTCAGTGAAAAATTTTAACACATGCTGGACTGACAGTTGTATAAACTGCAAATCCATCCTGTCGTCTGTACATCTGATGAGAAGGGATGATCTGGAAGTGGTCCTGGATGTCAGTGAATTCTGCAAATCCGTGATAGCACTGCCAAGACTGCAAACAAGGTAACTAGTTACTGCCACAGAAAGAAAAGAAAAAGCAGCATAAGGTGTCCTGTGACCGGTATTGCCCAGTTCATCTCAGCCAAAAAAAAGGGAGTGTTCTTTGATCAGTATCTTCCTGCATCAAAATAGTGAGACAAGAGTAATGACCCATCTTGTTTCGGATTTTCATGGTGCAGGTTTTTCTCATTTTCTTTTTTCACCTTTGCATTTCAAAAGTAGTAAACTGCTTCAGTTTCTAGTATTTAGAACGATATTATTCTAGGCAGCCTCTCTGTAGTTTGCCACAAATAATGGTTATTATTTTCATGTACACCTATCATGCCAGTCCCCAGCTCTGCGTTGAAGTTTTACTGTCACTCTGAGCAATTATTTTTAGATGCATCTGACCTCTCCAGCACTTTGACAAATAAGAAATATGTGTAGACAATATTCAATTAAACCTATATTTCATGCTTTACTACAGTTTTTACAGCACCCATGTGCCTTAGGTACACCTGGATTCTTACATATTAATGAACTATTGGCCAAAACACCTGAAAACATCTGCCCATTAAACAATAAACTGAAACAAGACCCAACATTCTCAGCTATCCAAGAGGCAAGAGGCATTCAGTAGATTGGGCCAACATGTAAGGTTTCTATGCCTGATAGTGCTGCTAATTTCCATGATCATTATGTTATCCTTATGTCATAGTCTAAAACTAATTAGCCTTGCCAGCTCTGAAGAAAAGGAGTATTGGTTCCATGGGGACATAATTTTTGTTAAATATCAGAGAGGATCATAACCCAGGAGTTTATGGACCCAGGGCTAACAAACGTGTGAAGGACACAGAATATTGAAATCATAACAGTAGTCTAAATAAGACTGAACATTAAATCAAAACTAAATTATAACATCTTGAGTGAGATTCCTAGTGTTTGACCATTCCAGTGTCTCTGTCTCCATTAAAAAGGCTAAGTATCTTTGAAATGTCTTGGCTTGATACAGATAGCAGCAAGGATTTTTCCACTTTAATTTACAGGTATTTGTCAAACAGGAAAATTGATCTCATTCAGGTTTTGTGCTACATTCTGCCAAAATAATTGCATGAAATCTCCAAATTCTGTTGAGATACAAATAAAGTATGATAATAACAGCAATAACACTAACAATGAGTTATATTCTATTTATGCACAGAAACAGGGTAATTCCTCCTTGCCTTTGGCACATTTCCAAATTTAATGTTCATTGTAAATGTAAAAATCTTCACATATTTACTGCTAGCATCAAAGTTTATTCAGAAATAATTTCAAAATCAAATCGATGCCTATGTCAGCCATCTACAAGTTAATAAGAATTTTTCTTAAGATCAATGTCCTGATATCAATCATTGTTATAGTGATTGCAAAATATATTTTCTTTTGCTTTCAGATATTTTTTTTTTTTATAAAAGGCAGGCTGGATACTGAATAGGAACAGTTAATTCAATATTTTAAAATAGAAAAAAGAAAGACCTGGATAACTAGAGGCCAGTCAATTTCACCTCAGTGGCCACCAAGGTTATGGAGCAGATCCTCCTGGAAACTGTGCTAAGAGACACAGAAAATATGGAAGTGATTGGTGATAGTAAAAAGATCTTCAGTAAGGGCAAGTCGTTCCTCACATGTTGTGGCTTTCTACAATGGGGTTACACCATTGGTAGGTAAGGGAAGAGCAACTGATGTTCTCTACATGGACTTGTGCACATGATTCTGCATGACATCCTTGCCCTTAGACTGGAGCAACATAGATTTCATGGATGGATGATTTGGTAGATAAGGCATTGGCTGGATGGTTGAGCTGTGGTCAATGTAGACGAGTGAGGAGTGCCATCCCTTAGGGGTTGGTACTGGGACTAGTGCTGCTTAACATCTTTGCCAGCAACATGGACTCTGAGATTGAGTGCACCCTCAGCAAGTTTGCCAACACCAAACTGTGCAGTGCAGTGGACATGCTGAAGGGAAAGGGTGACCATCCAAAGGGACCTTTACAGGCTTGGGAGGTGGGTCTGTGCCAAACTCACAAAGTTCCACAAGGCCAAGTGCAAGGTCCTGCAGCTGGGTCAGGGCAACCCCAAGCACAAATACAAGCTGGGCAGAGAAGAGATTGAGAGCAGCCCTGAGGAAAAGGACTTGGGGGTTGACATGGCACAGCAATGTGAGCTTGTCAATTTCAACACAAATTATTCTATGATCCTATGATAATATGAGTAAGAGAATAAAATCTTTCTACTATGTTTTTACTGTTATTGGAGAAAAAGTATATTGGAATTTGCTTTCTTTAATCTTACACATTTGTTGCAGCTTGAGGTTAGGGAAACCAGGTGGAAACACCAATTGTGTAGTGGTTTCAATTTGCCTATTTGAGTTTCTGGCTAAATGCCAGCACAGTTCTCAAAATTTACCTGATTCTTGTTGTGAGGTAGGGATTAATAGTAGGCAAATTAGGCCCACACTTTAAGGGATATAAAGAGAATTTATTAACAGACTAAAAAAAGAGAATAATAAAGATCAGGAATCAGAACAAAACCTTTAGAACACCCTTCTTCCCCCCCACCCCCACCTTTCCATTTCTTTCCCACTGACCATACAAAAGGCAACACTTCAACTTTTAGTTAGTTTACCACCTCTAGAGTGGTCTTCTCTCGGTTCATGTAGGGACAGAAGTTTTCTCTTGCTTTACTATGTTGATTTCCCCCATAGGAAATACAGTTCTTATGGTTTTTAGCCTCAATACAAGCAGCCGCCTGGAAGGAAAAGATCTGCTTGTTTTGGAAAATCCCTCCCACTTTAGCGGCTTTCCCAGGACCACTAGAGTGGGCATATGATGGTCACTGAGGTACTCTTTTGAGGGTGAACATTTCTATTACAGTGGCAATGAAATCCCCTTTTCTCATCATCGGCAACATAAATCTTCTTCTGTTATTCCCAGGGCAAGGAATTTTTACACAGGAGTCTTAGTCCACTGGCTGTAGCTAGAACATTACATCCCCCCTTTTTCACTCTTTTAGACCATTGTTCATATATTACACGGTATATTATAGCCGAGTTCATCAACATGTCTTTAGAAGAGAAGTTTCAGCCTCAAAGTTTAGGCACTCATCTCCTCCTTCTCTGGATATAAGCCTTGCTTCATTCATTAACTTGGAGTCTTTATGTTGTACCTTTTGTAGGTGTCTTCATCCTTTCCTTTTCTGCGTAGGGGAAAATGGATGTTTCCAAATCCCATCCTGATACTGAAAACGTTAATTTGTCTTTTGGCCAGGTGATGGTCACATGACCTCTACCCGCGCTGTTTGAGCGTAACATTCCCAGTGCCTGAGCTGAGGGAGAGGAACCCGCCTGTGCCGCTCTCCATCCAAGCCATGCCTGAGTCGCAGGGGCCCGGACCGAGCCCTCTCCTGTGCTGGGCTGTGCGCGGAGCGCGGCCAGCAGGGCTGCGTCTGAACTGCAGGGAGCCAGCCCAGCCTGGGCCAGGCGGGGCGAGGTCAGTAAGGCTGAGTCACCTCGGCCTGGGGCAATAGAATGAAGCCTCTATCATCTTGGGCAGAGCCGAGCTGAGCTGATCTGGCTCCCTCTTGCACGGAGCCGCTGTGAGGGACTGAAAGGCCAGCATGAGCTCAACCCCTCCCCCTCTGCGCCATCTCAGCCGGCAGCCCAGTCTTGTGGCCTGGGCGGACCTCACCGGACGGCGCGGAGGGGAGAGAGCAATGTCTTTTCTCAGTCAGCTGGAAGTCTAAAAAAGGGCTTCTTCAGATCCCCTCCTGCGTTTATGAGTTCTGGAGGTGGAAACTGTAATACCTCCTTTTGGGTAGTCAGTTCCGGCTTCACCTCTTTCCTTTTGCACTGGAAATCCCACCTAAGGTTACCCCACGACAACATTATTTCTTCCTTCTCTTCATCTACTTTAAGAATATACTGATGATGCAGATTTAGGAACTTTTCCACATGTTCTCCCTATGCTACCTTACCAATCAGTTACTGCAGTGGATAAAAATTTTATTCTCTGGGATTGATGAGGACAGGAGTAATTTGGTCACTGAAACTCTTCTTTTTTATTCATGCTTTTTCTCTCTCCTTATCTTACTTATTACAAATGGTTGTGACACAAGAGATAATGAATCCATTCCTACTGCATTATTAATTTTGAATTAGATATTAAGCAACAGTTCTTCTGAAGGAAGAAGAGCATATAATTCATACTAGTGGGCCACATTAATTCTTATTATGTATATATTTAAAAATAGATGGACTTTATCAGCTCCAATACTGATATGATATGCTTACATATGCTCACATGCATATGGCTCCCATTACTCGAGATCTTGCTTCAGCAGCTGCCATCAACTTTTCTGCCTCCTTGCTCTGTAATTTGCCCACCTAGCCATTCAGTTTAATGATTTTCATTGCCAACTTTTGGTGCCCCAAACATTTGATATAAATTAGAGTCAGTCTAATCAACAACCAAAGCTGGGTAAAAAGATATATATTTTACAATGTGCTGTCTCTTAACATCTGCTTTTGGCTACAGGGAGCCACTAATTCTTATGATAACTTTTCTAAGCCTTTCACTTTTTAAGGTGTTCATGAATTTATTTAGCAACCACAAAAAGTGACTGCAGTCTGCATAGGACACCTCAAAGCAAATTACTAGAAGTTTTATTAGACAAATTTATGACTTTCTCACAGATATGACTGATAAATGGATCGTCTCTTCAAAAAGAAGTAACTTCAAAAGCTGAAAAGGATAGCAGATGAAAAAAAGGTCATTTCATTTGACTTCTTTCAGCAGAAAAACAACCTGTAATGTTTGCTTGAAGCAGTTCATTACAATTACCTTTGAAATACAGAACAAGAGTATAAATGCATAGATTCACTTCATTACTACTCCCCAAGTCCTTTCACTCCAATTTAAAGATTTTAAAAGGTGTTTAAATTGTGCAAGAACAAAATTTTTTACTTTGATAGCCTGGCAGTATTCTCCTAGAATTCAAAACGTGACAGCTAAGATCACTTGGGAGTAGAGTTTTCCCCCTTAGTAACATGTGGTGATGGAGATGTACACTACCAATTGTTTGTGTGGACCACAGAGTTTACCCTTAGGATAATACAGAGGAGACATGTGAGACAAGTACTGACATCTCACTTGGTTATGTGATACTCAGATGTGCAGAGAATTCTGACCCCCCTTCTGTAAGTGCCATATAATTTTCATACCTGCTTCCCTTACCTCCCAACTTTTCCTCATACTCCCATTCAGTTCCAAGTTGCCTTCCCCAGTGCATTTCTTTTGCAACTCTTCAAAGAGACAGTTTTGTCACAAACAAGATGCACCTTTGCTCCTCTGAAGACCCTCAACTATATCCCTACTCCTTAAAAACACTGACAGCAACAAAAAGAATTCCAATTCAATATTCTTCATATCATTAAAGTCAATGGGATGAAATGTGAATGTTTATTAGCTTACTAATTTGCAGCCCAAACAATTACATTTCAGGTTTTTTTGTGATTTTTTGAGTCTGTTTGTTGGTATTTTTTTTGTGGGGGAAGTGATATGCTGGTTTGATTTGAATTTTCTGTGTTTTTTGTACATTTATTTCTTTTGTAGCTTTAATTTTTTTTCTCTTTCCCAGAAACGGTAAATCATTTCTTCTAAAGGATATTAATAACATAATACTTCAGCAGGGCCAGAATTCCAGACACAAGGAGTTGGGATGGGAGTTTCAATACCATGAAATTGAATTAATGTAGCCCACCATACTTAATTGAAGATACTTGTAAAAGCAGACTTCTTGCTTTCATATCAAAAGAGAACATCTTTAGACTTCACAGTTAGTTGTAAGTGATTTTCCTCTTTTTACTTCTTCTGACTTGGAGTGCTAAGAAGACACTATTGAATGAATTACTAAATATTCTTAATTACTAATTCCTTGTGGAGATAGAAGTAGGTACTTCCCTTTCTCTGGCGTAACTTGCTTACATTTTAGATCTCACAAATCTTATGATTATGTAGGGATATTAAGGACCATTAAGCTGACTTAAACCAGCCCAGGTTTAACTTTATACAAATGATGGTAAACAGCACGATCACTTTATTTATGTTTGCTGCTAGAATACATTCAGCTGAAGAAAATGGGAAAATTTTGAAATATATACCAAAATAAATTAATTTCACCACATAATTCTGTAGTTAATCCATGTTATGGGTTGGTTTGTTTTTCTTCTCAGAATAAACGGAGTAAGGAGAGAAAAAAATATTGCCCAAAAGGAAGATTTAGGATTTTCAGTTTACAGTTTTATATTACCAATCCTGAGCTTCTTTCCAATAATTTAAGTTAGATCAAGGTAAACTAGACTGGGCTGGCATGATCTCATAAATCATCTCTCATTTAAATTAAAAACCATGTTTTTTTCCTTATATAATTAAAGTTTTATAATCATATAAATTTTACAGTAGATGGGTTAAAAGGAGTAAACTCCTAACAGCTATGGCACACTATTTTCAGCACAGAAACACAATAAAATTATAATTCAAGACTGACTGTAAGTAGTTATTCCATTAATAACTTTAAGAACAGGTAGTGATTAACAAATTATATACTACATAAAAAGAAGATACATTACTTTTTAAAATGGCCACTATGCAGTTCTGAAAAGCTGATAATTCATGTCAGATTTATTTCATTAATATTCAAACAATTCTGTAAAGCCATAAGCTAATACACAGCCCAAATCCATAAGCTAATGTAGTGCAATCTGTCATGATCAGATGTATACTACATAAACTCACACATTCTAGAAATTTCTCATGGATGGTTACGTGATACAGCCACTGCTTAAAGAAAAGATACACAATAAATCAGCCAAGTTTTGCAAGAATATCAGACAACCTTCTGAATTTAAGTACATTTCTGTTTCTCTTGTTGCATGCAGAAATTAATCCTGGTCACTTCTGATTACTATAACAGAGTTTTTAATTTTTCTGACTTCTGTCACTGCAGCCCTTCACTTGGTCCAGACAGTCTGGGAAACACTCTATTTCCTCTTTTGACAGCTGTCATTGGCTGGTGTATCCAGTTTCTCACTGTGTGCATGTTTCAGTGATTTTAGCTAGGAAAACCTTGTTGTCATTTACAAAGTCATCCTGAGCTCAAAACAGCTTAGAATTAAGTAAAAATAAGTTTCCATTCACAGCGGCCAACACAAATCACTATGTTGTTTGCTTGTTTTAATAAAAGTTACAGCTGAAGAAATAAAAATAAAGTAGTATTAAGACAGAATTGTCAAAAGTCCTCAGTTCCTCTGTCCATCAGACTGCTTTTGTATATTTGACAATATCATGACAGAATTTTTGTCTTTCCACATTCCTTTTCTCTGAGATTACACCTCAAGCACGAACTCTTGTATTTTAGCAACTAGATTTTCTGCATATGGCCTTTGAAGTACTTCAGAGGGTCTGGACAGTTCAAATCCTACTGAACTTGATTCTTTTTTACTAGGAGATATAGAATGGCCACTATTTTTCAGTGAAGTATGCATGTCTTAATATCTGTGAAGATGGTATTGTCTCTTTTTTAATACTAGATATCAATCCTTGGACTTGAGTGGCCAATTTATAACTATTTAACTCAAGACAGGGAAGGAAACAAAGTCAATCTTTAGTGGTTCAGACACAATTATACACTCTAGGTGTTCAACCCTTTGCAGCTGAGGGCTGCATAGTTCAGTCATTAGTGCTAGCTGTGACACTCATATAAACATTCAGAGGAATGTTTTGTTCAGCTCTTCTGGCTGAAAACTAATCCCTTTGCTTACAGGACTGTTTTCAGGCAACTCAGCTATCTTTGAACTAAACTGCTACACGTGTGTAGAAATGCTGACTTAAGAGAGGGACAAATGTATTCACTGTGACTGGAACAAATATAGTGTTGAAGTAGACCAAGGGAACTCTGATTAGGTTTGGTTGAAGATGTTAAACCATATCCACTGCATCTGTCAGTATGGAACACCTCCTTTACTAAATCTTGCCTTCTATATTAGTTTTTATGTTTCCTAAATGTTTAATAAAAAACTGAGTAAAATATGTTTTGATCACTAATGAGCCTTATTTGATTGAGATTTACTCCACTTAAAGGTGGCAGTGTGCTTGCTGTGACTGATCATTTACTGTATTTAAGGGTACTGCATACAGCACAAAGCAGTTCACTTGTAGAGAGAAATCAAAGCAAAGCACTTTCCCTACAGAGATTTTATTAATTTAATTTCAATCGTTCCTTAATGCAGAATGAATAGACAAAAATACAGTCTAGGACTTGCATCCAAGGACCCAATGCAGTATTACTGACAGCTTGATCCTCTACTAGATTTAGTGACTAGAGTTAGAAATTTAGTCATCAGTTTTGTTGACCAGATCATTCTGACAGTCAGGCTCAGCTCTCAAGACTGTAATGTCTGAACTGTTAGGGGTGTTGGGATCTTTTTCTGAGTCTTTTATCTTGCTTATTTTAACATATAGGTAAATCTTGTCTCAACAGATGCAATAATTTTTGAGATCATTTTAGGAATAAAAAAAATCTGAAGACCCTAAAAACTTTAAAGTTTACAGGAATAAACAGTTTAAATGTCTGCATGATTAAAAATTACTGATTGTCTCTTCAAAATTTGGCCAGGAAGAAAAAAAAAATGTATCCTCAAATGGTTTCAAATTCTATTTGTAAATAAGGACATGAAATGAAAAATTTAAACAAAATTAGATGTGGGCTTTTTTTGGCTTGGAGTTTTGTGGGTTTTTTGGTAAAGGAAGAATACATAAAGAAAGGACAGAATCATAGAGGCTGTACAAGACAGCAAATATAGTTGGACTGGCACTAGAAAGAGATACCAGTAAATTTGCTGAATAGAGATGCAACAGAGGTCAGGGACCCATGAGTGAATTCAGATTTTTCTTACTAACTTTGGACATATTTGTCATCCTCTATTTTTCCAATGTTTAAGTCCTGGGAATAAAACTTAGAATAAGGATATACAATTTACAGTTTCCTATCATTGCTATCAGTTTCCTTAGGGATTCTGAACAAGACCATCATCTGGGCCTCAGCTCATATTCTGTAAATCAGGCACTTTTACATAGCACGTCTCATCAGCAGCATCATAAGATATTGTAAGAAGCATAATAAATATTCCAGAAAGAGTAACTAAATTCAGAAATACCAGCAAAGACGCCAGAAATAATTCAGGAGTTTATCAAAGAACAAATTTGCATAGTTATTTAGCCAGTATATGATACTGTCCTCCCCACACAAGAGCTGAGACTGTTCTGTTCTGGTAAAAATATTTCAAAACAAGTTCTGTAATTCTTCTACTCATTACAAAAATGATAGCCAGTCCCCATCTGCAGAATATGTTTGATTCTTTACTGCAATCCATTTGAGAGATTTTTAATAAAATTTAGGGGGTTTTATGCCCATTAAAGTCACCAATTTTTTGTGGGGTTTTGTTTTGCACTTTTATCCCAGAATGGCGCCCTAGAGTCAACAGTGCTTGAGAGGTGTAGCAATCACTCACTGTTGAATACTATTCAATATATGATTGAAATAATCAGCTATGTATGAGAAATACATGTAAAAGACAAAGGAAAGTGAATGAATGAAAAAAAGGAAAATGAGATCACAGATCAGGAAATTAGAATAAGTGAAGAAGAATTGACATGTACTATTGAGTACCAGCAGAGATGAAACAATCATAACGTTGGGGTTTGTGTGTACAGACCAAACATAGTCCCATGTTGTAATCCACTTGATCCCAGATGGGAACTCAATGTATTCTGACAATATTTCTGTGTCCATCATTCTGATATTTGAACAGCCAAAGAGAAAAGTCAAGTTCAAACGTTCTTTACTCAACAGAAAATTTGTCCTACTATAATGAATCTTCTAATGTATTTAATTTTCATTAAAATAAGATGTCTATTTAGTGGGTAGACTAGGAGTTAAGTGGAAAGCTAGAGATACAATTCAGTTAAGCAGTGTCGTTATGCTGAGTGTTTAATTGTTTTTGAGCTTACTCCTAGTGATCATTGCACATCTTTGCTTTGGTATGAATTTACTCTTAACTCCTCCAATTCATATTAAGACTTTTCATAAGTCAGTCTATTAGTCCAGAGGTTTTAAGAGGTTTTATGTGCATTTCATAGTTAGATTATTACTTCTTTTTTTTTTTTTTCTTTTACATGGCAGGTTACAGGGTGGGGTTTTGGGGCAGGATAATGTACCTATACAAAGTAATTAAAGTACTTTTTCTACGAACCTTGAATTTTTCAGGGCCTATGTGTTTGACATTCACAAGTAGAGTAGTTGTCAAGTGTGGAATATTACCCCTTCTTAAGATCAAAGCAGCATTCTGTAAAACACATGATGGAGTTCTTTCAATGAAACACACATTCATAAATGTAAGACAAGTATCGCAATATCCAGAAGAAGCAATTCTGGCCACAAAAGATGACATCATTTATCCTTCAAAAGCACTGATTATAAATAATTACATATATACATATTAATAGTACAGTTGCTATTCGTTTTAACTCATAAATCTGAACTAGACAGTGAGATCCTAAAGAAGTTGCTAAAATATCAACCATTGAACTACTTACTATGAGGCAACTTCTTCCCCCTTATTCTAACTGACAAATTGTATTTTTAGTATATGTAAGAGATCTGTGTAACATTTTTGTCTAAGTTAAGTATAATCTCTGGGTTTCATGAATTTGGAAAAAATAAAAAGTATTGCAAACAGTTTGAAGAACTCTGTGTCATATTTACATTGTGGTATGTGCATCTTCTATTTTCACTATTTCCATAGTTATCTTATATATTTATTTATTATTATACCATATTGAAACTGAACTGAATCAGTAGGGGGAGCTTTAAGACACACGAGCCAAAACTGTGTTTTTGTTCAGCCACTAAACATTTAATATGCCTGAGGGCTTCAATGTTAAACATATTGCTCTGCTCAATGAATAGTGGCACAGAGACTTTTACAAATGTTAGTTTGTTTCCAAAGCACTTGTAGGGTGCCTATAATCACCTTGTCCTTTGTAACATTGATTTTTAATATATATGACTAGGCCACGATATTTTATAACCCAAATGAAAAGCTCCTGGAAGCAAATAGCACAAAGTACTAAAAGCATATAGTTTATATATCCAGAAATAGAAAATCATTTGTTTAAATAAACTCAAGCTGAGCAGAGTAATTGATGGCTTCTTTACCCCCTGAAGTGCCATGAAATGAGTGTGCCCTTATATAGTAATTAAAATGTGCCAACAAAGATTTTATTGTCTCCAATAGAATTGTCAAGCATTGCTCCGAAAAAAAACGAGAGGCAAAGCTGCTAAACATGGTATTATCTACCATTGTTGTGTGTTGGTTTGTATTAAAAAAAGACCAACTGTCTTACATATGCCTCTATTAATAGTGAGGATCCTGAGAATCTCCATTCCTTTCTTATAACTTAAGTAAAAGGTAGCTTGTTCCTTTTTCTTAAATAAAAAATCTGTTCTGCTATATTATTCTTCTTTAAACCCACAAGTTCAACAAGAGCAAGCATCTTTGTATTCTGTGGACAATGTTTGATTTATTAAAAAGGAAAATTATAACCCAAATTTGAATAAGCATTCTGATTCAATCTTGGTTTGAAAAGAAAGGTTTAGGTAAAAGAGTAAGGGAAAAAAATGTGTTAGATCACTTCGGTGATAATTTCCTTTCTTTTTTCCTTCCTATGAAATATCAATCATATTTTAATTAGATGTCTGGATTGAAAAATTATCATATTCTTTAAAAAGAGATTCTATTTCCTCGCATTGTTTCCACACTAAATTGTTTTGTTTTTCTTAAGTTTGTACCACAACACCAACAATCCAATTACAGTTATATATTGCTGAGGATTTTTGTCACATTTGTTAACCTTAAGCCTACTGTAGTACAATGGAACATCCAATCTTGCTTGTGATGTGAGTGACCTATGTCACTGTGTTGCAGTTAAACACAGATAAGTACTAAAAAAGGATACTGAAACCCTTGTTACTCCACTTTCCCCTGATATATCCTTAGAGTTCTGGGAACTCAGCAATAAAGTAATGAGAAATCACTTGGAGCCAAAATCTGAACCCTATTTTGAGTCTGTTAAGTTACTCAAAACACACACTGAAAACAGAACTGAAGCACAACAGTCTAAAAACTGAAGATTTTTCTAATCTTCTAATCAAAACCTGATTGATTTGAACACAGCAGAGAGAAGAATGATTTTATCTTATTGTACTTTAATTATATTGCAGCCTCATTAACTTTATATAATTATATATATCCAAGCATAATTCAGCCAGTGTGAGCCAAACTTGTTTTAATAAACATTCTCTCAGGAAAGTTAAGTTCACAAGTAATTTGCCTTTATGCCACCCTGCAGCAATCCTGTCTCACTGAGGCTACAGACAGGGAGTGGGAAGTTGCCCTCCTAACTGCAAGTACCAAAATTCTTGGCTTCTCTTATTCTTTATTGCCATTTTATTTTAATTGGGATGTACAAATTCTTCTAAAGTATTTGGTAGATGTTCACAAACTTGAAACAATGTGAAAGTTTAGTCATACTTTTCATATGTGTGGGTCTCTTAGTCCCACATTTGTGTCTCTTGTGGGGGAAGAAAGAAATTTCCCCCATTGCTTTGCATCATTTTGTATCTAAAATAGCTTGTACTAATCAGGAATGAGGAACTGAAAAGGAATAATTTTGAAAGCAAGCCTAATTCTGCAACAGCATATGTCTTTTTCACCCTTTAGAAGAACAGAACAAATATACAAAGCAACAGCAGCTCTGTTATCACAGCTGCCTTTCCCATCTCTGCGTAAACTAATGTAGAACAGCTTCCATATAAGGAAAAAAAAGATAAAGAGCTAAATTAAACTGTGACAATTGTCATTTTGCTAAATGGCTTCCTGAGATGTGAGATTTTTCACCTTCCCTTTGTCCTTTCTGCGAGAGTGCTTGTTGCAGCACCAAGTCCTGACTCTCGTAAGCAGCACTAACATGGCTAGAGCCAGCGTGCCCAGCACATGCTGCAACCTCGGCTCTAAGGTAGCAAAAAACCTCCCTTTGCCTTTTCTTCTGTGATATATCTCAATACAACCTGTTATTATATTTCAATTTAATTCTTAATTTCATTTCTAATTGCAACCCTTACCAGTTTTCTGAAGGTTTCAAAAATAACTGAAAAGCAAAACTTTCCTAGTGCTATCCTTTCTTTTTCCACACTTCTTTTTCTCTTTCCTACTTTTCTCTCTTTGTTTAACATTCTGTTTATTTCAAAAGTGTTGGTGTTAGTTATCCAAGAGTTTGTTTTACTGCTTACTATTTCTGTATTGAGCTGAAGAGGTGGGTGGTGGGGAGGAGGCTGTTGGTGTGCTGTGTGCTGCAAAGCAGCCTCTTTGAGGAGAGGCCAGGGATTGCCCTGTGCTGGACACAGCTGGTACCTGCCACTTCCAGCCAGCTCCAGAAAATACACTGCAAGGTGCAGCTGAGCCCCTCAGCTGAGCTGGTGGCACCTTTGTGAATATATGTTTAAGAAAGGCCAAAAAATGCCAGCACCAGGTGGAAGAGAAAGAAGGCGATGCAGCAGAGGCAACACCTCAATCAGAGAAGGAGCAGGAGGAGGTGCTGCACGTGCCTGAGTTGGTATTCTCCCTAAAGTCCTTGAAGAAGACCATGATAAAGGAAGCTTCTGCCACTGCAGTCCAGGGAGGACTATGCTGGAGCAGATATTCATACTCTGAAGGGTTCCACGCTGGGACAGATAGATGTGCTCTGAAGGAAGCTGCAGCCCACAAAGATCTCACATGCTTTTGCAGGCACTGAAGCCTGTGGAGGACTTGTGCTAAAGCAGTCTGTTTCTGACAGACTATGGAGAAAACCCACACTGGAGCAGTTCTTGAAGAGCTGGAAGAATACGCATTGGAGCAGTTTGTGAAGGACTGTATCCCATGGGAGGGACTCTGCAATGCAGCAGGCAAAGAGTGTGAGAAGGATGAGGTACAGCAGCAAAGACTAATTTTCATGAACTGTCTGCAAACCAAATTTCCCATCCCCCTGCACCATTTGGGAGAAAGGAGATAGAAGACACAGGAGTGAAATTCAGTCTGGAAAGAAGGTGGGAAGGGGGAAGTATATTTTTGTTTTGGTTTTTGCTTCTCACCAACCAAGTCTGGTTTTAATTTGCAATAAATTAGATCAATCTCCCCATAGTTTAGTCTTTAATTTGACTCATGATCTTCTCTGTCTTCTTTTTCCCCCTGTCCAGTTGAGGGAAAGAGAAATGGGTGGGTAACTGGCAGACTGCCAAGGTCAGCCCACTACATATACTGTTATGATTCTTTATACAAAAGTGCAGAGGAAAAAAGTATTTAACAGCCTGACATTATTACATCCATTCTGTGTCTTGGAGAAACTGCTGTTACAATGCACATTGTTCCTGTTTGCAGGAGCAAAGGTGAAGCAAGAACTAGCAAGAACCACTGGCAGAAGACTCTTTATGCTATCACTGTGCTTTTCTCATTTTTTGTATTTCTTTTTAAAATTTTCTTATGTCTTGACTTCCAGGAGAACCTGATCAGACTTCTTCCAAAAAAAAAAAAGTGACTGGTATCACACTTACACCTATTTCTTTGGTTTTTTTCTTGTTTTTAATTTAAACAAACATTGCATGTCTTAAAATCTCTCATTACTACAAAAGATAAAGAATTTACTGATTCTGAAAAAATTATTTCAAGCATTTAGAACACTGAAAAATGTGAATTTTTGATACATACGCAGTTATTAAGTAACTCTTTTTGTCCCCTTCTTTCTTGAAGGAAACAGTTTCCTGAACACCTGACTGAATTTATTTAAATTAACAAAACATAAAAAGAGAAAAATTAAAGGACACATGAAAATATTTTGTTATTGTGCTGAGGGCAACATAAAGTCTCTAGTACTGAAATAATTCTAAGAATAGTCTAGAAGCAAGAGTTAAATCCAGAACAGAGCAGGGAAAGCAGCAATCCCTGATTATCTGAATTATGAATAAACTAGCCAAAACAACAGTTAAAGACATCTAGAAGATGTGTGCGTCATTATGTTAGCGAAAATTAAGTTCTCTAAGATACTGTAAAATGGAGTTAGCATGGTTATATGCTGGAAGATAGCATTTTTCACGTTTGTTCCTAAAACCAATATAGTTAATGTAATGCCATGCCAACTCTGATGAACTGTGCTGCACCTGGTGCTGGAGTTAGCACAGTCTGTGCTGGCTTAAATATCACTTTATTTCTCTACATTGCACTTTTTCTTCTTTACTAAGGAAATTAAACTACTTCAAGAACAAAGACAGCAGAAAATAAAGTTATGTGTGCATAAAAATGTGCAGGTCAGCTATCTGATTGAGAAAATATTAGCAAAGAAATTAAAATTTATCTTATTGGAGATAGTAATTGTAAGAATGCATGCAAAATATCCACCTTTTGAGCCAGTTTACCTTCCATTATTATGGTGTAGGCCTGGGTCCAGGAATGAGTATAGATCCGTTTACACTCTGGCCCAAGTCTGATCAGAAAATCACTTCGACAAAAGCCTTGAATCAAAGCAAGGAGTCCTGTAATCCCAGGACTGAAGTTCTCCAGAGTCCTCAGCATCAGGCTGCAGAGTACTAAATTTTGGATCAGCATGAATGAATTGTCCTAAGGGGCTCATTGATTTCACAAAATTGTCATTTTTGAGTAGTTAGAGGTGATTCTGCATTTTTCTGCTTGTAACTCATCTATTGTCGTGGTCCTTCATCTTCAAACAAAAACAATGTCTGTCATTTCAAATTTTTGGATTGTAAATTGTGACAATAGAAGTAGCAAAAAAAAAAAAAAAAGAAAAAAAGTACAAAGGGCCTATAGTATTTAAAAGATTCTGTAAAGCACGTTTATATTATTAGTGCTGGGTTAACCTTGCCCAACTGCTGGATGCTCATCCAGGTGCTCTGTCAAAGAAAATAAGGTAAAAAGCTTGTGGGTTTGAGAAAGATCACTTACCAATTACCATCATGGACAAAAGAAACTCTGCTTGAGGAAAAACAGTTTAATTTGTTACAACAAAAATACATTTGGATAGTGAGAAACAAACATTAAAACAATGCCTTTCCTCCACACCCCTCCTTTATTCCACAATCCATCTTTACTCTTTCATTCCCAATATCACTCCCCCTTTCTTCCAAATGGCACAGGAAGCTGGGGAATAGGAAGTTGCAATCAGTAGATAACAGTTCTATTTGCCATTCTATTCTCATGCTTTCCTCCTGCTCCTCTGTGGGTCCTGTCCATGGCTGTAGTCTTTCAGAAACAGCATGGGTTCTCCATGGGCCATAGTTCCTACAGCCAACATGCTTCTAATCCCACGGATCCCCCCACAGTCTGCAGGAAAATACCTTCTCAACTACAGCTGCTTGCAAGGGCTGCAGGGGAATCTCTGCTGTGATGCATGGAGCACCTCCTTCCTCCTTTCTCACTATTCCTCCCCAACATCCAGCTCAAGAAAGACGCAGACAGACTGTAGGCGTTCTGGAGGAGGGCCAGGGTGATGATAAAATTCTCTTCTTCATGGAGAGAAGGCTCAGGGGAACCTGATCACAGTATTCCACTACAAAAAGGGTGACTGCAAAGAGGGCAGAGGCTCTCTGTTTACAAGGACTCACATGGAAAGGGAATAGGTGCAAGTTGGGCCAGGAGAGATTTCAATTAATGAAAGAAATTTTTTACAGTGAAAACAATCATTCATTGGAACAACATCACCAGGCATGTTGTAGAGTCCCCACTGCTGGAGGTTTTAGAGAGAGAATAGGACAGGGTGCTAGATAATCTTATCTAGTCTATCTTTCCCACAAAAGGTTGGACAAGGTCATCTTTCAAGGTCACTTCCTGGGATATATGATGATTGATCTCTATAAAACAAGTGATCACCAGCTGATAGTCAATATATTTCAAATTTCTCACTATACTCCTCTAATTATTGTGTATTTGGATACTTAGTCTTCTTCTGTGGTAGTCATTTAGTTATCCCCACCAGAATCAACTGAGACTGGTCTGTTACATTTAAAATTTCTTAATTCAGAAAACTATAAGTTAAGTGTTCCATCACTATTTTATTTATTTCTTTTGTTTTATTTTATTTTATATTTTATTTTATTGTATTTTATTGTATTTTATTTTAAAGTTATGGGAATTATAACTGGTGACAACAAATTTTTCTGTAATTTCATTTTTTCTGTAATTTAAGTAGTATTTTTAGCAAATATTCGAAGAAATGGCGGTGCATTTATCCTCATAGGCAATACTACAGGAATATGGAGAAGATACCCATTTCATGGATATTATTAATAAGAGAAGGTAACATAAGAACTTCACAGTAGCATATGTAGTGAGGCTAGATGCGTGGGTGGAATTATATTTATTTAAAAAAAAATGGAGAATGAACTGGGCAAGCAACCTACAAAATATGTCAAAGAAAGCTATACAATTTTCACCCAAAACTCAAGCTCAGATTCAAATACCAGAAAAAAGCTGATGTCATGCTTTTGTAGGTAGTGCTTGAGACACAGGTTTTAAGAAAGCAATTACTCTACTTGAAAGAGAAAACACTAAATTTGTCCTAATCTGTGCCACAGCGAATATAATTTTTTTTAAGAGTTTAAATTTCTGCATTTCCTTGACTGGATTTTTTACCAAGGTTAGATGAAACTGACAAAGTCCACCTGCACCTCCAATAAAAAAAATATATTTTCTTAGTAACATAATTATTTTTGTGTTACAATGAACTTGATATTACATGCAAAAGATCAGTAACATTCATGGGATACCTTTCTACATTGGAAATAACACCATCTAAACTATAAATTAACACCACAGGCAAAAGAAAAAAGTTGTGACAGACTCCAAGATAAGTTTTGTTTGGAATATAATTTGAAACACACTACTTGAATTTAAACTGTAGATCAAGTGCTATATATCAGTCCCTTTACTTAAGATTAGCTGAACTATATGCAGGTCAGAAGAACATTTAATATGCTTCTTAAAAGTGGTTTTGGAGCAGGTGAGCAGAATAGTTTGATTTATCTGCATTTATCTGCATTTGATTTACCTGCCATCAGAAAAGAAAAATGGAGCCATCCGTATGACACTTCAGTGATAATGATAGGACTCTCTTCTGATGGTCTTCACTTGCTGTATTAGATATGAGTCAGTGACAACTCTAAATGAACTTTTGTTCTACAGACAGAAACTCTGTTGGCCCATTTATCTTACATGAATCTTTGAGGGTTCATACCACTTCATAGTCCATGTGCACTAGAAACTGTCTGCATATACATCAATGTTTATTCATAAAGAACAAAGTAACTTTATTTCCAGATGAAACTCACATTGAAGGACAAAGTGTTTTTTTCTTTCTTCTCTCCCTTAGCATGACACAAGACAGCTGAATTTAGTCTGGAGTCTATAAAACCATTTAGTTTCTGCATCACTGAAAAACAGGCAAGCCACAAAATACTTTTGTGGCTGTTAATATATTTCAAAATTCTACATCTTGGAAACTTAGAATACTGTGATATCCTGTATGTTCCATTAATCTAAAATGTGTTAAAAATAACTGTTAAAGCACAAGCATAATATGGTAGCTGTGTAGAGCTTTCTTATGCAGCTTCATTGATTCTTTTGTCAGTTGAATAGTTTGTTTAAAGACAAGCTTGCTCAAATTTGTGTTCTTTATTATTCAATAATTGTATCTATTTCATTGTTTTGTTGTTTTTTAATGTGAATTTATGTTCCCGTATGTATCACCCCATTCAAAATACCAAGAATAAGAACAAAACATCTGATTGATTTCAAGGACTTGGATCGGGTTTGTCCTTTGTACTTATTCATGATTTTTTTTACAACAGTTCAGAAAAAAAGGTGTATTTTTGCATTAACCTCTTTCCATTTTTTAGAGACAATAACAGAAATTTTCCTTATGCAATTAAATGGAAATAATGATTATCAAAAAGAAACATCTGACCCTCACCTTTACAACAAATGAATTCCCAATAGCTTAGCAAGGTCTTCCATTTTTCAGAGCTGAAAGTTTGCAGTTTACCTCTTTTCCAGCCTAGTTAACAAAAGGTAAGGACTATTATGAGGCAAGATTAGTCATACTAACTCAAGTGTGTCAAAATTCAGTTCTTACAAACAGAATAATGCTGGACAAGATAAAAGCTATTCTTTTAATTGTTGAATTTTTGTTTCATGTATTTGTACATTTAAGTATAATAATGAGATCTTTAATAAGATGCACTGTAGGAAGATAAAATGTTTGCTTAAATGAGACAGAATTAGCTCTGCTCTTACTGTAAGAGGGAACATCAAATTAGATTTTTGTTTTACTTCCTTTATTTCAGTAGTTATGTACTCTGCTTCACTGATCATCAGATTATGTGAAAAGAAATATTTCTTTATTAAAAACGTTTATTTTCTACAAACTCATAATGATGGTGGAAGATGTTCTAGCTTGTTATAGAATTTTGAAAAAAGAAGCAGTTGTATGGAACAGTACATATTTTCTAAAAGGCACTCATAAAAATTTAACAAGCCATATGTTTTAATCTAAAGAAGTAAAAGAAGTTTTGGACAAGACTTACTTAATCTTTTTACCTCATATGATTTCTTTCTTTTCTGTGAACCTGTGAATTAAAAAAACCTAAATTATTTAAACATATCCAAATTCATCAAAATGGGATCATAATTTTTATATGATTTGGACAAATATCAGGAAAGTCCATAACACATTTTCTTATAAAGATATTTGCACATATATATATTGCATAGTAGGGGAAATACTAGACATTTTTGTTACTGCAAGTCATTTTCTCATGTAGTCAGAGAAGTGCAAAATACATGGATTTCTCAAAAAGAGAATACTGCAGTGGTCTCAAATGAAGAAAAATCACATAATTGATATGGTTTAGAGGGAATATATTGGAACAAGGATTTTCCTATAGGTGCACAGATACAATATACTTCAATGAAAATCCACATGGCAACAAGATCCTGCTTACAATGCAAATATTGTGGTGCAAATTTTCATTGAAGTGGTAGTTATGCCAGGAGTAATGCACTGGAGCAGCAGCTGCATGAGAGAGATATTGTAAATGTGTTTTTACAGAATTTTCTTATTTAATTATAAAACTGAAGATCAAAATTAAGCTTTCAAAGCTGTATTGAAAACTAATGTGACTGATACATAGACGAGAAGAATAATCTAAAAGTCACACTATGTACTCTGTTCCCATGCAAGGTACTACAAATAGAATCACCAAGGTAGAGTAATACACATTTTCGTCTCTAATATTGTCTCTAGCATCTTAAAACTACAAACTAATGTTTAAAATGTTTGTTATGCAGACAGTAGCGTTAACCTTCTGGCAAAAATCAATACTGTGTGAATGAAGTCCATTATACAACCAGTTTCACATTATTTTCTCCATCAGTTTTCTACAGCAACCAAAAGATGATATCATAGGTGCTATTACAAAGCCTTCTTATGAAAGCTCTTCCACACTAGAGGGATTCTACAGGCACAAGTAGTTTATTAAAAGCTACTTTATACTAGTAAATTACCTGAATTTTCTTGGACACCAGAAACCATTATTTCAAAATTTGCACTTGGATATCCTCAGTTCATATCGTAGCTAAAATGCTGAAAGATCAATCGAGATAGGAAGGTTATTTGTTTGCTTGCTTTTTAAACCCAGAAATGTCAAGTATTAAGCAGAATGAATCAGGGAACGGGAAAGCAGAAAAAAGGAACTGCAACAGATATGGAAGTGACTACAAGGAACTGTCAGAATATGATATATCTGGATATCAAAAAGGGTGCTACTGACCTTTTGTTCCCTTCTCACCCATGAAATTAATTATGTCTCCTTTATGTCAGCATTAATGATCATGAGGATATGCAGGCGATGAGTTCAGTCTAATAATCTTACTTATTATTTTTTCTCCAATTAATTTTTAGCAGAATCATCAAACTTCATGTTTACCATATGACTCAATAATTACTAGTTTATACACAGAAGGGGATATGTGAAAATTTGTGCCATCTCTTTAAATGGATTAAAATTAATTCTGAAAATGCACCTGCAGGATTTTTCTTCCTCTTAAAGGAATTTACTATATTAAAACCAGTTAGTTGAGTAGTCACGTCATCTGTGGAGCCTATTTTAAATGTCATCTTCTTGATGGTTTAAATTACATTTCAGCTCAATACAAATAATAATGGGACACTATTAAAAAGAGCTGACATACTTCTAAGTTTTTCTTGGTAGTTAAAACTTTTGATGACAGAAATGGATCTTCTCCAAATACCAAACTAATGCAAAAGAAATTAATAAGTATGTGAGAAGACTGAGTGAAAGAAGGAAAACTGTTGTCAAAAATACCAGAAACTAATAACACTTTGGATTTGAGATTACCTGTAAAATGTATATGTAATAAAAAACTCTGTCCAATCAAGGAGCATCATTCAGAAAGACAGGTAAACTTTACCTCTGGGGAATCTGCTTAAACTCATAGACTTTTTCATTGCAATAGAATAAAAAAAAATTTCCATATTTTCTGTTTAGACTGGATCCTAATTGATTCAGACATTCAAATATTTCACATTTTTTCCAGGTGTTTTGATTAAGGTCTAAGCACAAAGACAACAGGTACATTTTAGCAACATTTTCCCCAGTGGTCTCATGTGTTGTGTATCCATTGAGCCAACTCTTTCCAGAAAAAAAATGTTCTTCAGATAACTGAGTTCAGTATTTTATTAAAATATAGTGTTTCCATAATTCAGTCAAACACTTTGTAAGAGTATGCTGAAAGCTCCAGAGAGCTTAATGAACTATCACTGAAAGACATTATATGCAAACATTTTGATTATTGGTGTTTGATTTTTCCACTATTTAGAAGCTCAGCATCTACTTAATTGTGCATGCATTTAAAAAGCTCAGGTTTATTGGGTTCATGGTGTTAAAGAAGCAGTTGACATAAAATCATAGGAATACTGTCCTTCTTAGGTTGATACAACTTTAACTAAACAGTCCTGTTCTCACTGGGAGCTTTTTTTTGTATTTTTGTATTTTCTGTTTTCTATACTAGCATTTGGAGACTGACTGCTACAGTCCTTCATTTGGGACAGATGGTAGGGTTTGCTCATAGCTTTAAATAAGAGGTGATACAGATTCATATCTCTACACTAGAGAGGCGTTAAGTATGCAAGATAACATGAAAAAGATTTCTATATTAGGCAATCTAATTCTCCATGAGATGGGGAATAGGAAAACCATTACATAATTGACCCAGGGTTGACTTTACTGACTTTGCGACTTCTGTCTCCAAATCAAGATTGTGAGGTTTCAGACACAAAGAGGCACAAAGCATTAGGAAGTTGCTGAGTCTATCTTGGTGATATAACTACTGGTGAATACTCCTCTGCTGTGGTAAGGAGAAAAATCTTGGTTAGGCTCTAGTTTCATCTGACATTCCTAAGGATCTCTCAGCCATCCATGCTGGATATTGAAGCTCTGTGGGATTGGTTATGGATATTTAGGAAGTACAGTAGTCCAGGTTAAAACTGAAACTGTGTGCAGCATAGGTTTCCAATCAGCTGGAATACACTATGAGAGAACAGTGTTTATGACAAATGCTTCCCAAATTGTACTAGCTGGTATATAGGATTGCTAGGAAAACTTTATGTCAGTATTTGCTGCTGTCTAGGTTTCTTTACATGACAAAGCATCTAGTATCTATTCCTTTTACTTACTTATTTGTTATGACTGTGAGAATAGCAAATACAAATGATATTCACACACAGAGTTGTTAGTGTTTCTGTAAAGTAAACATGTATCACACTTTAAATTAAATCAATCAATATTAATATTGTATGGCGATATTAGCAGTCCATAGGAAAAGGGGTTCTCTCCCTACCATAGGCCAAGTCTGCACAATAAGAACATGTAGAAATAGACAGATTTTGGAGCAAACTGCAGAAACTTGCTCAATTTCATCGTTTGTTTTTTGAAGAAAATTAACTGTGAATCATTAATCATCAAATGGCCATAATGGGCCAGAACAAAGGCCCATTTAGCTAAACACTGTGGCTAGCAGAGAATGCTAATTGCTTGCAAAAAAGGGTGTGAAAGAGAACAAATTTAGAATACATCTTGTGTAGTATGGCTTCTCTGCCTGGCGCAATCAACAGATTAGGAAATCTAACCATGTGGTATAATATTAGGCCTATATACCTACCTTAAGTTTTATACCTGTGTTTTTGGACAAGTCATTGCATTTTTTCACATTTTTCATGCCTCTTGTCCTTCAGCACTAGCTTATTCTTTTAAAAAGTGCATTTGTACAAGGACCTAACACAATACAGTCTTGATCTTAGTAGGGTTCTGTAAATACCACTGTGATTTAGTCAAATCTCTTCAATACTAGTTCAAGATCTACTTTTATTTATTTTGTAGAAAGCATACAGATATGTACATTTAAAATTGTTGCAAAGCAGATCAAAATTATCAGTGGCTGCTTAAGAACAGAGTATTTTTTCCTATGAAAATAAATATACATAATTCTGCACAATTTGTCAAGCTTTTGTTCAGTTCAGTTTTAAGTGGTCCTTGCACATGCTCTCAAATCATATAACTAGCAAAAACTGCAAGAAGTATTTTGTAACTTCTGTGGGTGTTACTTGGATGGATGCCACTCCATATTCTTTTCTAATCAAAATATTTCTAAGGTAAGAACAAGCAGAAAATACTAAATGCGAAGTAAGAAAAGAAATGACCTCTTGTGTTGTCAAGATGAAATTCAGACATTTCATTGCAATGTATGATTGAGACCTAGAGTCAATTGTGATAAGAAATTTAGATTACCCAAGACACTAAATAGCTATTGAGCTCAGTAATGTTTCCTGCTGAATCTGACTGTAATGCTGCAGTGTAACATGCCAAAGGAGATGTGTATCCCTAAAAATTTAAAATCTTCATATAAATAATGCATTAAGAATGCTGCAGGCTGAACTATTCTTTGATGGCACAGCTCATATAGATCATTTACAGGCAATCTGAAGCATATTTATGTCTGAAGAACAGAAGTAAAATTCTTTCCTTCTGTTTCAATGGAAAAAAAAAATCTGTTACAGAAAGAATTTTTTTATTATTTTCCTGGAATTATTTGCCACATTTAGTCATTATTCCTGCAGGATTAGAATGGGTCTACCAGTCTCTAAAATTTTCAGGGTAGAGTATCTTGACACTAATTTCAGTATATTTTAAAGGAAGGACTCCAATTCAGAAATAGGTAATGTCACTGATTTTGTCCTTATCCTCAGAGGTGTTACACTATTGAATGGCATGAAAGTTGAGCTCTAATACTTAGATACTTAGGCCTAAACCAATATATATTTCTGAAGATGCCAGTAAGTTTGAAACTGAGGAGGAAGAAAGAAAGAGTTTTGGCATGATGTGGTGAGTTATGATGTGTTATTCCAGCCATTTTTTGTTATCTCTGTATTAATTTCCTATTAGTGTGTAGTGTTGACATAAATTGGTGAGGCATGAAATGGCCTATTTCCTACCAATTAAAGAAGATACAACATTAGTGTGGTTTGCATCTGTGAGATATTGATGTACATTTATAAGCATTAGATCCAAATGAACAAAAATTCATAGCAATGGCAGGAATAATAATATTAATACTTTTGTTGAATTTGTTGTGCAGATTCTCTCTCAAGAAAGATAGAAACTTTAAAACTTTGAAACTTAAATTCTATTTATTTTCATTAAATGATTCAATAAATATACAGGACCTATTATAACAGCTTCTTTTAATAGTGAAAATGATTTGGTAAAGCTTTGTTTTTTCCTTTTGAAATTGGTATCATTGTCCTAATTCTTCACCATACCATATTTTGATATACTAAGATGGTTATGCAGACCTCTCCATCCTACTATTTGAACACCTCCCACATGAATGGAACAAATTAAAATTATGATGCTCATTTTACTTCAACCCTATGTCATTATTAGACTTTCCCTTTTGGCATCAATAATAAAATAGTTTGATCGGGGAATGCAATAACAAATTCTCAATAGAGCATGCTTGTCCAGAATTATAGAAATATAAAAGTTTATTATATAATTTAACTTCTAAATTTCTAATCCTTAAGGGAGGAAAACTTCTTTTAAACTAAGGAAACTAAATCTTTTTACATATCATTAATGTTCATGCAACTATTTAGAGAAATATACTTAATACTGAAAAATACTTATTACAACCTTCTCTCAGTTTCTTGTAACTATCTCAAATATTCATCTCTGTGACTGGCATATTCTTTACTTGATTTCTGCTTTAAAGTAAACTTTCAAGATAAGTTTTTGAATGAAAGCTCTTCAGGTGCTTTTGGGGTGTTTTTCAGGTTTTTTTAATTTGCTTAAAATAGTTCACTTTATGTATGTATGTATTCATTACTTTCAGCAATGTCAGACAAAACCCGCACCTGTTCCTTCACAAAAAACCCTGACTTTGTTTACCAAGTGAAAGCCAAAAATTGATGGTGGTGTATCCGGTTCAGAATGTAAAACACAGACTTTCATTAAATCGCTCTCTGGTGCTGAACAAATAAGTATAAATTCAGAACAAGAATGCTTTGAAAACTTGAACCTGTTTGTTAGCCACTCTATTCAATGAAAATGCTTTTTGGCATGGGGCTCTTCAATTTAAAATTATAAAATATTTACTGGTTCACAACATTTAGACTTGTCATTAGTTCTGCATGCCATTTTAGAGGCAATAACTCCCTGAGTGCACAGTCTCAGTCCATCATACGGTTGTAAGTTTGTTTAGTAGAACACTGTTCCATGTCTGTTTCTGAACACTGTTCTCTGTCTGGTTTGGTTTCTGATGTTCTTATTTGACCTTTAAAATCATATCTCCTGTTATGCTTTAGAAATTGAATGTAATATCTATTGTGTCTGACCATTGATTCATCTCAGGTTTGATGGTTCCATTTATGAGACAGCAAGATTTTAAATCATACTGTTTTATAGTTCAGCCCAACCAGTTTGGCAAGGGGAGAACTGAGAGAGAGAGAGAGGCAAAATGGAGTTCTACTATTCCTGATTTCTGATCATCTTGAAAGCTAATACTCACTCATTCCAGGCTTAAAAATATGTTTGACATTTCCAGGTCATTCCCAGTCTCTACTGGTTAGAATATAGTAACATAGTCTGAAAAATATTCTTGGAAACAGCATATACAAAAATTCTTAGCAATATGCATATGCAATGGGATGTTTTAGAGAAACCAACTTCAAAAAATATGGTTCATAAAGAAAGACTGGACAGAGACAATGAAAGATTTATCACTAATCTCCCTTTCATACATGATTTTTTTTTTCATTAACGACAATTTATTCCTGCACAGAAGCATTTGGAATTAAATTTGGAATTACATTTGGACAGATTTTGTTGGATCAAAACATGCTATTTAGTTAAGGAACACTTAAGGCACATTACTTATGAGACACAGTGTTTAAAGTAATCTATCTTATTTATCTGGACTCCATTACATGAGATAATGGGAGAAGAATACAATAATTTTAAAATTATAAAGAAGAAAAAAGGTACTAAAATACTTCATTTCACATTAAAAAATTAGATTGCATTTGATTACTATTTTAAGATATTCCTAACTCAAATCCGTGATGTTGCTTGTTCACTGTCCAGTTAGATTTTTCCACCTTGGAGAGTAGCAGCAAAATCAACAGATGTTACATCCCGCAGATGACAGCATAGAAACCTGAACATGTTAGAAGGAGTAGGCAGTGAGAGAAGAGACAGTGGAGAAGCCCTAAATTTCATCTTCAACTAAGAAACAAAACTTTTCCACTGGCTTCATGCCCTTTCTGAGGAGCTTAAGTGGTGTGCAAAGGCTGACCCATTTCCATGACGACAACTTTCCTGAAGCTACAGAAGCCTTTCGCTGGAGGACAAGATGCTGCAATTATGTTTAGTAACCCCTGTTTCCTTTTGAAAAACATTTTCTGAGGGGACTAAAGGGCTTAAATGACATGGAGGAAGGTTAAGTGGCAATCTAATGCACTATGATTACATGCAGGTGGTGCATGCTGCTATTGGTTTACATACCTGTACAGATAAACAACTTAAACACTAACTTCATTCATTCTGTGCAGTATAAATAAGATTAATAATGAATTATACTTGTTGATGGTAAGGTCGGTACAAACAGCTCTATCTTTACGTTTATGATATTTTACTTCCATTAATCGCCAAAATGCTAATTTTTATTAATAGTGCGCTTTCTCTACTTGCTGAATTGTTGAATTGTAAAATTTTACATATTATTACTTCTATCATTTTGCAAGCATTACTTCTGGGGGCTGTATAGACACTGTGATATCTCCATGTTAATTGACATTGGCCTATAACATCTGAGAAAAAAAGTTTTGTGTAGATGAACTGTAAGGGGAAAATTCAGGAACAACTGATTTTTTATTCTTCTATTCATCTTTTTAGGGGCTCTGAAGAAACTACTTTGCTTAAATTCATATAAAAATGGATCCTTATCTCTGTCTCACAGGAACATTGAAATCTATTTCATTCATGCCTTCAAGACTTCTTAAATAGCAAATTATTTGCAGGTATTGTGATATCACAGTGTCCTAGCATTTAAAGGGGAATTCCTAATGGAGTGTTTAACAATAAAGGACAGTATTTCTATGATAAATTTTAAGCTTATCTCTTGCAATACCAATTGCAAAACACCTCAGTTTTTGAGTTATTCAACTGTTTTAGTAATCATGTCCTGAAGTAATGTCCAAAGTTATCACCTTCTGAACTTGCTTTAAAACTCCAGTTAATATTATTTAGGAATAGTAATTAGCTTAAGTCTGTTATGAATGTTAATGGGATTTGCAGCATCAGATTAACTGGGAAGAGATCCTTTAAACAGATAGTATTTATATGATATTATTTGCCATAATTTTGCTGTACTTTTACTGTAAGTAATTTAAAATATTAAGTTAGTGCAAGTAAAAATTAACAAATTAAATCTTTATTGCCAGGGGTTTTGGGGGGATTGAAGTGTGGAGGGTGTCTACGAACCAAGTATTTCTTATTTGTGCCACTGCCTAACTTTCTTTAGTGCCTTCATTTCAGAAGCATGATAGCTGTCCAATCCTAATGCATATAATACTCACAAGTCTAGTCCATCAATGAATACAGTTCCTTTTCTTCCTTTACCTCTTTGGATCCTCTGCTGAGATGAGGTGAGTCGAGTTTCTCAGATTAAGAGGTCAAACCTTTGAAGTATTGAGGTATGACATTGCAGATGTCTGAAACTTCCTAAGAAAGAGACAACTTTGATGAAGTGATAGAAGGTGATTAATGTTTGGCAGTGCAGAAAAATGTCTCCTCATCATTTCATACTGGCTATTTTTTTCTCTCTTCTTATAAGTATTGAAAGAGAAGTTCTCCTTCTGTGGACTGTACTGAGGAAAGGATTTCTCTTACTGTCATTACCTAAGTAGCTGGATGCTCTTTTGGCCAAATTACTTTGTTGATGAAATTTATTTTTTCAGCTTACTCCAAAGTACTTGCCTATACAGAGAATTATATATATATATATATATATATACATATTTTTTAAAATGCTTACTTCTTTTTTGTTTGTTCTTTTTTGTATGTGCAGTTGTTTGCATTTTTTTTTCTTTTGGGAAGTGGTTAATCCTTGCCTTGTACATTCTAAGGTTTCTTATTTTCTACAAAGAATTGTTGTATGAAAATTAGAATTTGATAAAGTCAAGTTGCACATTTAAAATGGAATAGCATTCTGTTCAGGAAAGACTTTGAGAAGAACTACTTGACTTTAAAGCATTGAATTACACACCACCTCCTTGGGATTCTTAGTTCTAATATTATTATTTGCATTTATATTAGAGAAGTACCTAGCAGTCCAAAGTAAGCACAAGTTTGCTGCATATTGCACCTTCTAGATAAACAGCAAGGAGCAGACTGTATTCAAACAGCTTAAAAAGTAAACAGGCAAGACACAATTTTTGAAAAGCATTTTGTTCCAAGTCTTACAGGCAGAAATGTGGAAATAAGGTGATCTGTGCTTTAGACCTTTGGTGAAGTATTTTGGTTAGTCCTTAAAGAAGCTGCCTCATTCTGCTTAGGATCTGCACCTGAGAATCTTGCCTTGAAGGCAAACTACTGCTTCACTTCACTCAAAAACTGAAAAGGAACAGTCTTTGATTTTGAAACATGGACACAGAATCTGTTACCAATATGTAAGAATAGACTACATGTAAGTGAGTTCCCAGAGGAAGGGGTCTCCATGTGTGTAAATGTCAATATGTGTTTGTGAGAGAAAGAACAGCTAGCTCTCAGTAAATATAATTAAACACGAGCAGAGAGTCCTGTGCTTTAATTTCTGATAACTGGGAGAGTAGATAAATAATTCTGGTGAGTTGAATGCAAAGGAATTAATTTAACCTTTTATTGTAACCATGCAAGAATGGTACCGTCTTCTCTTCTGTATTTTAAATAGCCATGGTAATGGTTCTATTATTGCACAGAGCAATAGATCTGGTTGAATATCAGCATGCTAGATAAATGTGATTAGATTAAATTTCTCATAATTTAGGTGAAAAAGTATCCTTCTCCTAGACTCTGTCTGGGCTTAGAAATGAGAATAATAATATACAGATAGTAAATAACACGAACCGAAGAGAGTTTTATTATATTAAGCCATTTAAGTCACAAACAAGTTCTATAATCCTTCACAAAGTTTTTCAGGATAAATCTTGGGATTAAATATCTGGTCTGAAATTTCTTAATCTTAAATTCTTAGTGACATTTGAGATGTCACTATCTGAGACATCTACATTTTATTTTTACCTGAGACATCTACAAAACCTATGACACAGGAACCATGAGATGTCCCATCTAGACAACATTTGTGTGATTTTAGGACACTGGGTTGGCTGATTAACGTGGCTATCTACTGTTCATTTACATGCCTAATATATATATTAAATCCCAAAAAAACTTACTTTGTATTTTGAATTTTATCTTTTGGTCTGTCCTTAAGTTGAAAGTCAGAACTTCACTTCTTGAATGCTGCTAAGAGAGTTTAGCATAAGGCAGGTTTCTTGCTTTTCTTTTTTTTTTCTTTTTTTTTTTTTTCTTCGTTTTTTTTGCCTACATGGGTGCCAGAAAGGTGTTGGTTTTTTTTTTGAGATGCAAAAGTGACTTTGAAAAGAAACAGGTAAATGTCATATAAAAAAAAAGAAGGAAAAGTTACAAAGTTATTATTTTTTGCTATTTTACATTTGGCCAAGACAAAGGGGAGGAAACATTGCTCCTATTTAAAGTGTTACAAACATTTAACAATAAAATTGTTTATACTTTCTTCAGAATCTCACTGAAAAGTCCAACTGTGTTTATGAAACACCATAAAGCCTGAGTTTTACACTTAATATTGCTACAAATTGCAAATTAATCAAAAAGACTACTCTATTTGTCAGAGGAAGGGAAGGGGAGAAACCAAACAAAAAAACCCTGAAGCCCAATTATCATTAGTTGTCACTCCCAAGTGTTGCTTATCTGGAGTTCCTCCACATGTCAGTACACATTAACATTATGCAACAGAACATAAAATGCAGATATATATATTTAGGGCCTAAGCAGTGAAAATCTTGCTTTCTCTAAGGCAAATTATCTTGGTGTACACTGGGTCTATTAAACACAGAAATATTTAATTGTCTACAGACTCTTTTTATTAGGTCTGCAGTAATTAATTAAGCACAGATGTCTCACCAGAAGATGAAATGGAATGTATTCAGGGAAGAAAGGAAGAGGATAAAGAATAATGAGTTCCTGAAATACAATACATCAAATGAAGAGAATAATGTAAACTAGGGCCTAATCACATTCTGCATTACACAGATGCTCTGGGAGAGTATGTGGACCTTCAAGGCAAGTTGTGCATCTAGAATTCAAATCTGTACAATGCTGCTCAGCAGATGCTCCACAGCCTCTAAGGAGAGCACATTCAGTTGATGTGGGCGAATTTTATGTAGTAAGAGGTACAATATATGCAGGCTGGAAGTACTCAGGATTTTTCACTTTTCTGATTTGGCAAGAATTTCCCAGTGACTTCAGAGGAGGAAGACCTACAATTTTTAAAGGAATATTTGGACATAAATTTCTTCTTATTGTGCCACCTTGTTCCTTTGACTGTTGGAAGCCATACAGTAGGCCAATGCTAATCAGACTGTACCTTTACTACTGACTGCATAGTGGGCATGCAGAACATTCAACCAGTTGGTATTTGCTCAGCTCTGAATCTTCTTCACAATCCTACCTGTTGCAGAATTCATAACAGAAGAACTTAAATATAGAAATAAGCTTTCTCATTTACCTTTAATGAATCATGGTTGAATTCCAAATATTAGACTGACAAATGTTTATTTTTTATGTCAGAGAAGTCATAAATTCAGCATGTTTCTAGTATCCTTAGGATTAAATGAAGTCTAGTGAAAGACAGTTAGTGAAATGAAGTTGTAGAAGGTTTCCAAACCAATTAGGACCTCCATCAGAGCATATAGTAGTTACTATATTTCTTTCTGCCCTATGAGCACAGAGCTAGAAATGGTGGACACTGCATATTGCATCACTAAGGACTGATTAAGAGTCTAATTATGTACATTACAGTTTTATAATACTGATAAGAGTGTTTCTGATAGACTGCTACCAGAAATACAGTGAGCAGCTATAAATAGAATGCTAATCATCACTTTCCATGTAGTTGGGGGTTTTGGTTTTAGTTCTGGAGGGAATCTTATTAATTTGTGACTGAAACTTTTTTATGTGTATTCATCAGAAAACATGGGGTTTTATTCAAATTTGTACTGTAGTTCTAAAGAATGACTCGTTGTGTCTGTGAAGTGTCAAATATGGCTTTATATAAAGGTATAAAGAACTACTGTAAAATGTTTAAGTGTTTTATACACTTACAAAATTTTAATCAGAAACTACCAATTCATTTATGATTAGGTGTACATTTGATTGCAATTATTTTAATATTTAATCAGTTTTTGTTCAAGGAAGTTCTCTTGTAGAAATAAGAAGTTTGAATACATAAATTTCCCTCAAAATAGCAGTGGCAGCAATGTCAGGGAAGAGATTCTACAGGAATAGTACTATTTGTTCCTGTAATAACTGCATTTACTGGACCAGTCCTCACATCACATACTAGCTCACTATTTGGGTTTGTTTAACTATCAGGCTTCCTCAGGCAAAGGCACAAAGCATTGAAAGCCTGTAACTGAAGGTATTGGTGGGAGTTTTACTGATTATAATATGTGTAAGGAACTAGTAGACCAACCATGGTCTTAAAAATAATGAAACTGATATTACATAGAGAATTCACAGTGGCAGTTTTGTGCTTCCATTTTAGCTCTGGCTAAAATAAGTGGTATATGGTCCATAAACCAAAAAGCAATATCAACACACATTCTTTGCAAAGAGTTTATCCAAGATATACATTATTTTGATGAATTTGAAAATATTAATTGACTTATAACACTTAGCATGTGAAGAAATTTCATTTTATAAAATCTCCTGCACTTCAAAAAATTTACTGAAATGTGAAACAAGTAGATCATAATTACTTTGCTATAAACATAATTTTAAATGGAAACAAGAAGAGCCAAATATGTGTGAATAATAAATGTCTACAGAGTATATTATTCTGTAAATAATAAATGCAAAATCTGTAAATTCCATGTTGCACTGAGAACAGTGGATTTATGGCAAGGTCTACCCTATGTAATGTGCATACAATATTTTAGAAATATTAACTTGCTCTTAAAAATGTTGCCTGTGCTTCCAAGATGTTGCTCAGCATGTAACTGAGAACAAAAATATATTACATTGAAACTTAAACTGATTGGAAAACAAAAACTTCTTCATTAGAAAATGAAATTTCACTACTCATTTTTGATCCAAGCATTATTTTGATTTAGAAAACAATCAGAATAATCTCAAAAAGGAGAACAATTTTGCAATTGATAAATGTAAATAGTTATTTTTTTCTCTATTTTGATCTAAAAGTAAAGGTATTAGGACTTTTGAATTTTTAGCCACTATAGATGGAAAAGGGTAAAGAATGCACAAGAAAAACTGCCAGTCAATAAAGCTGCATTTTATTATTGGATGAGAGAGAAGTGGAAGGAGCAAAAACAGAACTGAGAAGAGAGAAAAACGAAAAAAAAGTGGAAGAAGTACTCCAGTACTTATGACTGAAGCCGTACTTAGTTCCATGACTTTGAAGCAGGCGGTCACATGCGCTGAAGACAGAGGTTGTCATGAAGATGTCGTGGCCTCAATCAACCTGCAACACTGTTGGAGCATGCATGGTGGTGCAGCCCCTCAGGTATCACAGTGCTTCTACAACATTACCTGTTTTATGATCCTCTAACAGAGCTTTTTCCCATCACTCTGACAGTTCACAGATTTGTGACGGG